>CM060903.1:1364173109-1369173109 GCA_030737815.1 Allium fistulosum | reverse complement strand
TTTAAAAACAAAGAGTTATGTTTAGTCCTGAGCTATAACTTAAAAATAGATTTCAAGAAGAAAGAATGCACAGTGAGCAAGAAATGAGTTTTTACAGGCAAAGTTTGATTTTCGAATAAATTCAAACATAACAATTTGCGAATTCCTATATATGTCTTGAATCCTTATTGGAAACTAAGATTTTTAATGCAAGTTTGATGAATTTTAGTGTGGTGTTTCGAGAGCAGTTTGGAAATGAACGGGAAGTTGTTTTTGGGCGAATTCCGGTGATCGGAGGTTCTGGGGGTGACGGGGTTGTTCATGGTGATGGTCGAACCTACGGTGGTGGTAGGAAAAATGATAGGAGGTGACATCGTCCACTGTGGCGACGATGGCGAGTCGATCTAATTCCTAAACCTAGTTTGGACTGTGATCGAAAATTTGGTCGAAGTGGCCTCGTTCGTGCATCGAGTTGCACGTGGCCTTTGGAGGTGATGGCTGGGTGGGTGATGGTGGCGTGGCCGAGATTGTGGGGTCTTCGGTGGTCGAGGGTGTGCGCGCGAGGCTGTTTTAGGTGGGGTCTGTAGTTCCAGATGTGGGCTTGAATACTCGATTTTGATTTCGAGTAGTTATTGACGATTTGGTGGTCAGAATGGTGTGCGAGGGTGATAGTCGACTTGTCGACGCTAGTGGTGATGGCCGGAGCGTCGCCATGGTGGTGTACACGTACACGTACACGTTTGGGGTCGCGTGAATATCTGGGTAGTTTTAGTTTGGGGAAGACGAAGTTTCTGTTGCTCGAGTTTTGTGGAGTTCGACTCGTGAGTGCCTCGGGAATTTTGGGGTTTAACTCGAGTTTATACTCGAGTGTTTGGTGGGTAATAGCTACAGTTTTAAAGCTGCAAATTTATCTAAGTTTTGGTAATAAAGGGGAAGAAGGGAGAAGACTCGGGGATAGTCCCGAGTAATATTCGGGTAGGACCCGAAGTGGGAGAGATGCCCAGTTTTTATAAACGTTTTAAAATAGGATTTTTGAAAAATTAAACAAATTTTGTCAAAACTTCTTTTATAGCATTACTTTATAAATATCAAATTGTTCTTAATATTTGTTAAGAAGTGTTAAAATTTATTTAATCTAAATTTTTGTTAAGTAAAGTTAATTATAAAAATTAAGGGTTTTAAAATGTAAATGGTAATTAAGATAATGTTTATCTTAAGTTAAAGAAGCTTCATTTTCTTGAAGTTAATTAAGTTAATTAGGATTTAAGTGATTAATCAAGATAAGGATTAATCTTTAAATTACATTAAGATTTGTTGTTGAGAAAGAGAAAAATAATAATGAAGAGTAATAAATCTATGAAAGTAGTTAAAGAAGTTAATTAAGGATTAATCAAATAATTTATTAATCAAAGATAATTAATTAAATGGTGAATTAAATGATTAAAGGCTAATTATTAAATGATTAAAGGTTGATGAATTATAATTAAAAGTTAATTTATTTATTATTAATGGTTGATTAATAAAGGATTAAAAAGTAGTAAATTAAAATGATTGGTAATTCATTTATGTTAATTAACCAGGATTAGAAATTCATAAGTAATTAATCAAATTTGAATAAATCAGATAATTAACTGACCTTACTTATGAATATTTGGATTTGATTAGATGATTGAATTGTTTGATATTTCCCGATCTGTGATGCTTTGTGATATATTCTGATTTGTGTGTAATCTTTACTGTAGTTTATTTATCTGAAATTTATATATATCTGTGATCTGTGAGTAAAAGATAAGCGATATAGTTTACATCGTTTATCAAATATATTTCTGTATTCTGATATGTGATGATTCATTGTGTTGCACTATTGTGTGAAACCCCTGGACTACACCTTTACACACACAAATATGGATTTCACGTGAAAATCGGTTAAGTCACAGATAATTTAAATTTGACGTTTTTGAAATTGAAATTTTATTTTCAAATGATTTTGAAATTTGAAATTTGGGTTTAAAGTGAAAAGCTTTCGGAATGGAATTTCAAATATAAAAGTTATTTTGAATAACTTAATCGAGTTTTGAAAATTTAAATCATTTGATTTAAATTTGAATTCAAGTTGGGAATTGAATCCTATGATTTGGAACTAGGGATTTAAAGATATTATAAATGTGTTTTCTATGAATTTGAACCATTTTAAAATATTGGTTTGAGAATTTGGATTTAACCCAAGAACCTTAACTCGTATGAATGAATCAGATTTTCTGAAATGAAACTGTTGTTTTAAAAGAATAAAAGCTTTCAAATAAGCAATGAAATTCCAGTTTAATTAAAGGAATTTCAATATTGAATTGAAAAATGGTTTTCCAAGTTATGAATGAATTGTTTTGAAAAGCTATGATTTGAATCTGTTTATTTTTTAACAGATTTAAAATAATGATTGGTTTAAATCATTTGAAATGGGATTGTTTTGAAAGCTATAAGTTAAATCTTGATTTAAAGATTTAACGAGTTAATCAAATTGAAATGGAAATTAATTTGGAAAATCTGTGAATGAATCTTTTGTTTAAAAGATTAAGGTGAAATTGTTTAAACCGTTGAAGGTTGTTTAAAATGAATCTTTTTGTTTAAAGATTTGAAAATGGTAATTTGTTAAACCATTTGAAAAGAAAGATTTTGGGTAATAAGTTGTGACTTAATTGAAATCTCATATCCATATGTTTTTAAATATTTCGCGCACTATTCGGTTTAGCCGGGAGAGGACCTTTGGGTCATATAACCCATTCCGAATATGTGATACGTCGTTATGGATAGCATTTGAAGACCGGTGTTGAAGACCGGATATTTTTGAAAACGGAAGGATTACCGTCGAGTTACTCTGCATCGGCTGATCCCCGATATAGAGGTTTTATCATCCTTAGTGACGGGAAGTCCGGACGTGATTGGAAATTATCCGGATTTGCAAGGGCTTCGTGAGAAGTGCCTTCGGTTCTGTTCGAACCCGGAACAGACTTGTATGGATTGTATGTCTGACATTACACTTTGAGATATAAAGCCGATTTCTTTCAAATACATATCTGTTTGGTGGCGGAGAATTTATTCTCTTAGCTTAACACCCTTCTCTGAGACGTACGAGCTCAGAGGTTATGTAGTTGAAATTTATCAGCGATATATTCCCAATTTGGTAATGTGGCATGCTGAGTGTTGCTGTGTGATGATCAGTGTTTGATCATTTGTGATATGATCATTTGTTTGATCATTTATCTTTGTGATCATAGGTTGATCATCTGTTGACCCAAAGCGTGGCTTTTTGAAAAAGCGTAGCTTTGTGGACGAGACTTCGTCAGGGCCTCACAACCCGGAAATGGTCGAAACAGGAATGTTGCAGCAAGGTTATGAGGGTCGCGCCCTTTAGGGTATGTCATTTCCTTCTGGAAAAGGGTGGTGTCATGGTATGGAGCCCAGATACTTACTCATGTGGATACACTTTATTATGTGTGATGTTGGTTATCGAGGCCTCGGATAAAGGTCCCAAAGGACCGGGGGGTGGCATATTTGTGAGTTACCTGTTACAGGGGTAACCCGGCCTTGTTTGGCAGAGAGCAGTATGTCTCTCGGGACGTCCCGCCAGAGGCGTTCCCATGCGGCGGAAGGAAGTTCCTTATCCTGACCATTTATTGGAAATCCATTTCCCAATACTGAACTTGTACGGTTTTAGTTGTAGAACCTGCCATTTACGTACGGTGGTCACCACTGTTTAGATGGTAGCTATAGTAGGCATACGATACTGGTCATATGTTGGCTAAGATTAATATTATACTTTCGAAATGTTTTTCTACACTATGCACTAATGATAATATCCAATGATTTGCGTAGTAAGCATGTTTGACTATCATAAGAAGAAATCTCCTCCAATTTTGCGTTTGCATTGTGTGTGTGGCGGGAGGTCTTATGGTAGTTTCATTTTCCAAAAGCATTGCGGATTTCAATGTTTAAATTTCTTTTGCTGTTGTTTAAAGTTAAATTGTTTTTGTTGCTCACACCAGTCCCATGACTGATCCGGAGTTTATTGTTCCCTTCCTAAACTCTGGGTGCCCACCATTTTCCACACAGGCAGTCTAGAGTTGGGTTTCTTTTCAGATATTCAGGTTTAGTAGATTATCTGGAGCTAGTTCATTCATCGGAGTTGCTTATCTTGGAGTTGTGGATTCATTCTTGTCTGAAGATCATTTTGGAGTTATCATTTCTGTTTTCCGCTGTATCATTATTTATCTCTGATATTGTTGTATCATATTGATATCATTGTTGTATATCATTCTGGATATTGTATTCATTGGAGTTGTATATGATATCAATGTATTATTCTTTTCTTCCGCTGTGTTATTTACTTAATTGTGTTATAGCTCCGGCGAATCGGATTTGAACGGTCGAATCTGCGGCATTCTAGTACAATGTGAAGTACGGATGTTGATTTTCGAGCGGGCAAAACCCGAGTCGTTACACACTATCAACATGTGAAGCGGAGTATATATCTGCAGCTTTAGCATATGCTCAAGTAATCTACATGCAACAAACATTACAAGATTTTGATATAAAATTAAATAAATCTATAATATATTATGATAACACTAGTGCAATAAATTTATCTAAAAATCCCGTCAATCACTCACGAACTAAACATATCGACATTCGTCATCATTTTCTTCGTGATAATATTGAAAAGGATATAATAAATTTAGAATTTGTAAATTCTGAAAATCAGTTAGCTGATATTTTCACTAAACCTCTTAATGAAAATTGTTTTATAAGATTAAGAAGAGAACTAGGTATAATTTCTTTAAAAGAATTATAAATTTTTTTTATAAAGAATTTTCAGCCACAAATTCTTGGTTACATTTTCATCCTCTTTTTTTTCAGCTTGTATGTAAAACCATCAATCTCTAACTGAAAATTTTCCTATATATATATTCTCTCAGACCTCAGCTTTTCATTCAACATCAAAATCTTTTGTCTAAATCAAATTACTATTCTCTGCAAAAAAAATTCTTATCTTCTTCCAAAGAAAAAATGTCTTCACAAGAATCATCATATGACTCAGCCTATTCTTCTATCGACTTTTCAACACCATCTTTTGGATCATCAAGTCTACCTACACCTACACCTACGCATGAACCTGCTAGACCGTCAAATTAACACGAGCTATACTTCCGAGAAAAAGAAAGCAAGACGTTTGCTATTCTTTGGTTCTCCTCAAACAAAACAAAAAATTGATGATTTGCATCATTACCAGAGGGAATCTATAACGCTTCAGCGGGAGATGTACTATGAACATAAAATGAATTCAAGACGTCTGAGTTTTCTGGTGCAGATAGGATGGAAATTCTGTGGTTCATCTTCCTCTGCAGTTCATCAACCTACACCATCGTCCTCTCGGAATCCATAGGATAGGTCGCCACAAGCTCCACCTGTCTCTACGAATTCATAGGAGCGTGGAAACCGTTGGTCACCACTGCAACCATATGTAGAGAAGACGAAGGATGAACCAACAAAATCTAAGTCTCCATCATCTTCTTCTTCCAAATAATTTTTTTTACTTTATAATTATTATTTTTATTCTCCTTTGTACGAATTTTTGTTAATATATGGAATATAATATTTGTTTCTATACAAAAATACTAAAAAATGCTTCAAAGACATATTCAGTCGAATGAAAGAAAATAACCAGTCGACTGAATCATCACACTGAAAGTATTCTTACTATATTCAGTCGACTGAAACAATATGGCCAGTCGACTAAATCTGAAACAGAAAGTTTCGGGATACTGGTTCAGTCGACTGACCATATTCGACCAGTCGACTGAATTGAAAACTGTGCATTCTTTTCACCTTTTTACCCACCTTTTTAACACTTAAACCCTTTATTTTCTTTTTCACTTTATACATTTACCCTCTCACTTCAGTATTCTAAAACCCTAGCCCCCAAATCTTTTAAATTTCTTGACTTTTTATCAAAATCTATGGCTCCACGTCAGCCCAAGAGATCTAGACATGCCTCTTCTTCCCACTCTGAGCCAATAGATTTTCAAATTGCTCAATGGCTCTACGATGCTATAGCAGTCCAAAGGTGGAATAAAATGAAAGAAGCACGATTCTTTGAAGGTTCTTTTGTTGTGTTTCCTGATTTTTCTCCATATAGGATTCAAGAGCTAGCAAGGAGAAGCCATCTAGAGTCTCTCTTAGATCACAATTCAAATAATATCAAGATAAATCACACCTTGGTAAAAATTTTCTATGCTAATGTGAATTTAGGCCATCAAAACCCACGTAATCGTGATAATTGCGTTTGGAGTTTGGTATGCGGTCGATAAGTTTTTCTTTCCTTAGATAGAATTGGTCATATTCTTCATACTCCAACTGACGGTATTGCTTTGGATGAATTAAATATGCCTATTGGGGAAAGAGATGAAGTAAGTCATCGTTTCCTAGAGGATGACATGACCGAACTTAAGTCTATTGGACTACGACCTACAGCTAGAATTATGCATCGAGCCTTAATGCATATGGTTCTTCCCTGTACTGGCTCTTATGAGCTTGTATATCCAAATAACTATAGAGCATTGTATGCTATTTGGGGAGAAGTTCAAATTATTTGGCCTAAACTACTTCTAGATGAATTCTTGACTTTTAACCAAGGTCATATGAATATTATTTATTTTGGAGAATATATTACGTGGCTACTTATGAATCTCCAGGTTCCTATTCCGAAATCCGACACTTCATTCCCAAAACTTTAAATAGTCGCACAATAAGTCTTATGAAATTGCCACCAAGACCTCTATCTATAATGACTTTTCAAGAATGGCAATCTCGACCACGTCAAGAAACTTCTACTCCACAGCATCAACAATCCAGAGATAACATTCGAACACCAAATCCATCCCAAAGCACTCGGGAATCTATTGATCTAATTGCAAGAAATCAAGTTATTTTGGATTCTCGCATCAAAAATCTCGATAAGAAAATTGACAAATTTTTTGACAAAATCAAGAGTTTCTTCGGGATTTTATGGGATGCGATATCTTGTTCCTCTTCCACCACTACTGAGACTTCTCAACGTGATCCGGGCAAACGCCCAGCTCCTCACTTCACTTGGTCAACATTAGAAGAACATACCAGTTCCGACACAAGTGGAAATGGAGGTGGCAGACAGTTTGTGGGAAGCTCTTCCAAAGGAAAAGGACCAATGCGAGTTGAAGAAGAAGAAACAAACTCTGCCTCTGATTGATGTTGTTGTTTCTTGGTAGTAGTAAGCTATATTTATATTTCAAACATTTTATGAGTTTGTATAAGCAACAATTTACAGTTTTATGATTGCAATTTTAGTCAGTTCAATAATGTATCTACTATTATTTCCTTTTTGTCGATGACAAAGAGGGAGAAATTTGTATGACTAACCATTTCTTGCAGGGATTAAATATGTCGCCATATATTCAGGGGGAGATATATAACTCCCGTTATATATTTCTCAATATATAGTATCATCTGTAACAGGTTGTCATCAATTAAAAGGGGGAGAATGTTGAATCATAAGTTTTGGTTCATGACAAAGAGTACAACTCAGTAAATGAGACTATATGGGCAAGCGACAAAAAGAGAAAGAAATATGCTATTAAAACTACAAAGGAGACAAGGCTACAAAATTGAGTATTGTATGTTAATTTATTGAAGTTTTTAGTCTTAGAATTGTTAAAAATCTATCCTCAAGTAGTACACTCAAAACAAAGTTGTTTTAAGCTTTAAACGTTTTAAATTTATGAGAACTGTGCACAAATTATCAGGTCAGTCGACTGCCCATATATGGCCAGTCGACTGAATCTGTCCAGGTGCACAAAAACTCTCTGTTTTTACACAACTTTGAACATTTAGTTGACTAGTCGTTTTGGGTCAGTCGACTGAATTCTTTCAACAGCTATTTTTCCTGAATGGACACTTCCATTTGCCAAGAGATACGATCTAAATTGAAGAGGTATGGATGCTTCTTTTGATCAGAACTCTTCGTGAATGGTTGCAGCTCTTTGTATACTATATAAACATACAAAATTCACTTCACAAATCACCGAATTTCATTTTAATTTCTGATCATACTCTCTACTATCTCTGCATTCTGAAAAAGCAATCACTACTTACATATATTGCTTGAATCTCTGAATCAATTAACTTATTCTTTGATTCAAAGCAATATTCTCCTTTCTAAATCTTTACACACACAATATATACTTGAGGAAAAGATTATAGGAAGGTTGTACTATCAAAAACAAATCAGTGTTATCAAGAACACAAAGTGTCAAAGCAATTTTATTGAAACTATTGAAGTCTTGTTCGGTTGTTCAGGCGGGTAAAGTCCTTTTTCGGTTGTTAGAGGTAGAAAAATCCTGATCGGTTGCTCAGGTGTTGTATACCTATTCCTCCGGGTTAAGTGAGGGGTTATTGTGAGAAATTCCAGAGGGAAGTCTGGGACTGGACGTAGAATGGGAAGTTCGAACCAGTATAAAAACTCCTGGTGTGCTTATTCTTATTTACTTTACTATTATTATCTATTTCCGCATTTAGATTATAATACATTCCATATTACACGATCCTAAGTGATATCTAGCCACACAATATTAGTTATACGGCATAGTAGTCACCTTCATGGGCTTCACTGGCTACGGACGTTACTGGTTGTGTTATAGGACCTGCATAAGCTACATACTTAAAAATTTGTTAAGGGGGACCAATGTAAAGTCTTAACGCTATTTTAATATTTACATTACTGATAGACATTACACATATAGTGTATCTTACCACATATAGATAGTCTAACGGATCCTTATGAGATGGAAAATCCTGTAACATCTCTTAAGTTATTGTACTTCTATTGCTTGTTTTGATTTTACTTACATAAGAATGTATAGTCCTGACTCGAGTGCATTGTTTTTCTTTATGCTCGAGTTAGTCCGAGTTGTCTCAGTGTTTCGAAGATGTTGTTTCTTAAAGATGAAGATAGAGTTTGGAAGACCGTATTTATTAGTATTATTCCGCTGCATTAATTTTTTGTGTTTGTTGAATGCATAACTCTGATTATATTGTAAATTGAAATCAAATGTATTTTGTAAAACAGCTTCGTGAACTGTTTATGTTATTATTATATTTTGTCATTATGTTGTGAGATTCTATGTATTTTTCTCTTATCTTCTCGTATTCTTAAACAAACCGCATTGATAATCTATCTTTTGAATGATTTGAGTTAGACATGTGTGATTTATTGTCGACTTGAATTGTCCAAAATGGCGGGTCGTCAGATCTGAAGTGGATGGGCCTGCACCTATGGTAGAGAGACGCGAGGAGAGTCCGAGGTTCATGACTTACTGAAAATATTGATCCATAATCATGGTCAAGAAAGATTTTAGTCTGATCTTCATATTGTAATTAAACCCCGTGTAGTCGATGTTAAGACACAATGGATATCAATGTTTATTGATTAACTTAATCTCATACATTGACAGGAGAAATGATGTGTATTTCCATCGATGTAGTATGTGTCCTATTTCTAGAGCACAGTGTATGGAAACACTCTATATAGATAGCTCGCTCATGCTGGCAAACGAGCTCTATTGCACTATGGAACTATGTATCAGATTTTACTCGTTATTGTTGAATTTATAGTAACAAAACCATTATATGGAGCGACATGGAACTTTTCTTTGTAGGGACATTAGAGGGAAGCATTTGACCCAAAGTATTGATGCAATAATCCATCGGACATCGAAGCACGTCCAATGTGACCATTCCTTGAAACCATCTCATCAAAACCACGCAATTAACCCATATTCGACCAAGAATTGATAGAAATTGAATTCCCCTCTTTACACGTAAAAACTTGTCAAAAATAGTCAAGTCCCATAGCCACACAATAAACCCGAGGCTAAGCCTTTAAAAAAAACAAAGGCAACACCAATCATTTGAAATGGAGAGATGCTTCGAGTTCAAACCGTGTTGTCTTGGAGTTAGCTTCGTAGAATTGGAGCTCTCAAGTTCTACCACGATGTTGGCCATGGCTAAGTGAATGGTGAAGGAGGAGCATAGAATTGTGATAAATCATAGGCCGACATATGTGGTTAGGCACCAGACATCAGATGGCAATCGAAGTGAAGGCGCGGTGCTGAAATTGGGTCGAAACCCTAAAGAGTCGGCAAGGAATTCTTAAGGATCGGGTTTGATGAATTAACGTAAATCGTTGTTGGTGGACGGTTGAAAATACTCTGTGGGAATTCTAGGAAACAAAGGTGGAGTTAGCAAAGCATGGAGGAAGATGACTCCCAAGGACAGGAGTCAAAATTATGAAGTAAGCAATTGAAGTAAAAGTGAAAATAAAAGTGATTAAGGGTTACTTAAGTATTACACTTGAGAAATAATCGGTACCGATCCATAAACATCGATACCAATTAAAAAAAGTAAAAAGAAGATAAGGAACGACGATGTAAATGAAAAATGAATGAAGAACAAATATTAAATCCTACCAGACCAAATGGAAGGAGAAAATTTCAAAACTTCTAGGAATGAGTTAAAGAATCCAAATGGGATACTTCATCTCTTAAATCATCTAAGGGATTTGAATCCACAATTTTAAAGCAACTTATTGATATAGAAAGGATGCATTGCTTTATGAAAATAGTTCAGAGAATGAAGGCATCTTTTCAAATTAGAGTTTAAAGTCAATGGCTTGTCTTGATCCAAAGCATACCATATTGACATAAGGCATACTTTGGAGGGCAAGTGTTATCCTTCTTTTGAACCAAGTAGTATCTCAATGAATCAGGACCATCAAATGCATGTGAGATGAACTAGAAGTCAAGAATGCAAGTCTAATGTCAAAGTTCAAGAGAAGTCCCAAGAGTCGACACTGATCCTCACTTTCTATAGGGAAGTACTTAGTCAACTTTTAAATAAGTCAAGTAATGGGAAACAAAAGATGAAGTTCTAAGTTAAGCGCACAACTCGATACCAAGTTATGATTCAATAACTCGGTACCGATCATTTGCAATATAAGTAAGTTGGCACAGCTTGGTCAAGGAATGGAAGACAAAGCAAGCTTAAATCACATGAAGACAAAAGTCATATAACTCAGTATCGAGTTATGAGCACAACTCGGTACCGATTAATCATTATTAGCGGTTTGGCCACGATCTCTTGCCTGGAGCTTCATGTCGGAAGTGGAGAATGAGGGTGGGCTTATTTCGGTGATTTTGCAATGGTTTTCATCTATAAATAAAGGGGGAGATGCAAAGGAAAAAAGATCTTCTATTTTTAGTCTTTGTTATTTGATTTTACACCCGAACTCTATTGAACCCTAATTCGACTTATATGATGCTGATTTGTAAGATCATCATTGAAAAATAAAAGTACAATTAGTAACAAAGTTGATAGTGGATGTAGGCTATTGACTTTGGCCGAACCACTCTAAATCTTATGTGTTCTTATCTCTTGTAATCTCTATAATCTTATAATTTTCATTTGCCAATTAATGGGTATTCATCCCACTTTTGGAGCAAACGTAATAGCTAAGAGTAAATTAAATACGAAAACAAAATCAAAGGAACCATTCCACAATCATTAAAGTAGGTTTGTAGGATCTTTTTATTTCCCAAGATCAGTTTGTCAAATTTGTAGTTTGTGGAACCATTATATTGCAATTTGTATAGTTGTAATAATGCATACTTAATATGAGTTTCTCTAGCAGCATTTGTTACTATTTTATGCTAGGATTAAATGTATAACCCATCTTTTGTTGGATGATATAGCACCATCAAACAAATTATACACAACCAAAACTATAAATAAGCATAATATATAGGACAATCCAAGTAGTTTATGTAAGTGTTATAATGCATAAAAGAATTCCAATGGTGATCCTAAGATGACTTCAAACATGATAGTGTAGCATTCTCACAATTCAATGGAAAGTCAAATAATCGAAATGATAGATTCAAACGAAAATTTAATAACCCTACAAAAAAACTAAAATAGATTACAAATAACTCAAGGGAAAACAATAATAAAGAAAATGGTATAAATTGATAAATCAAAATACTTAACAAAAAATACATCATTTTATTTTTGAATCTTAAATCTAATTCTAAAAGTTGTAAATACCATCTTATGTTTGGATTTCTAAAATAAAAGTAATCCTTTTATAAATAACGAACTAAATAAATTATCTAACTTTTCAAATAGGCGCTTTTGATGTTTTTCCAAACAATAATTCAGATTTTGCTGAATAGTCAAGGGTTGAGTAGGGTTTAACATAGTTTTCACTTTATGGCGTTAGAAGTAAATCGATCCATAATAAACTGATGCATTCATCATCCTTTCTATAACTAAACGACTTTTCAAAGTAAAAGAAGTAATCATATTACTAGAACATTAAAAAACTGTTAGATTCTTATCTTTAATAATAGTTGTAATATCTTTGGCGTTACACATTTTTAGTGTAAATGTGAATTTCTCAAAATGCCCTTAGAAAAGAATAACAAATAACTGGATAGATTTTAAAAGTCAAACTTTTATCCATAGTTGAGTCAAAGTTCTATCTTAAATTTGAGCTAAAGAAACGCATTCTCATTATTGGATAGGAATTAAAATACTATATTAGAATTATAGATCTTTAATGAGATCAACAGTTATGTTTTTTGGTATTTGAATTATTGAAAATTTTACTCTATATTTTCTTTTTAAAATATGGTTGTAACACCTTTGGTTTCACAATTGTCTAAATTATTTTCTCTTGTGCATGTGAAAAACATAAATTTGTAAAAAAAATCAATTGACGTGCGAAGCGCTTTCCTTTACACTCATATTTAAGATTTAGAAAGCCTTTTTGCCCTGCATCAACTATGGAAAAAGAAATACAGAGATAAAATAAACTCATTTATTTTATCCTTTCAGTCACATTTAAAATAAAATAATTTTACAACAAAAGTAATTGTACAAAATAAAATAATATTCTAGAACTAAAAGCGCTTAATGCATGAACCAAAGTAACAAAAACTTAGCGGCACGAACCATAATTATTTGTAGGCTTGAAACTGAAAGATATATAAAATTCTATGTACGGGATACTCTATGTTAATTAATAGATACATAACATATAACATTCATGGAACATATAAAATAATAAATAATAGGTACTTAGAATATCACTACCTCCCATACTCTTAAACATAAATAAGTACAATAGGACTCATTATTCATACTATACAAAAAAACCATTAAGGAGACAGAATGGAGATTTCTCTTCCAAAAAGAGAAATCACTCACTTACTTATAAGTAGCATTTCTTACATGCTTGTGGAAATATACTAGTTGAAAATCAGAATAAATTAAACCTTAATGAGGTAATAATTACAAGAAAACAATATAACCATTACTTATTAGTAAAATTTAATTGCATTTTTGATACCAACATACCGAGAAAATTATTAGTGAAAATTCTATTAAAATTTTATGCAGAGTTTTTTTGTTTTGGAGAAGAAGAGAGAAAAAGAACAGGAAGAATATGGGAAATAATAGCAGTCCCATATTGTAAAACATTTTACACTACATTTTTTTAAATGTAGGTTTCATAATATGATGGTTTGGTCCTTTTGGCATCCAAATGTTTCTTGGATTGAAAAGGAAGGCCATGCATTTTAACATAAACGCGCGCCACCACCATCCAAACCAGGTAGGGTTTGGATGCAATAAAGAATTTTTATTTAAATGGGTTAGCTTACAACTCTAGAATAATTCTCATTTAATTTTAAAAATACATATCGGGTTTGTGATACCATGGATCATAGACTCGAAACTCTTTTCATTGCAGTCGTACATGCGGAGTTTAAGTCAACTTCGATGGTGCCTTCATAATCGATTAGAGAGAATAACTCTAGGCTCCACTATATCTTGAGAGATGATTTGTTATAACTCTGGGCACTTGTTCATTTGCTTAAATGAGTGGACAGGGAAAAAACCTCTGATAGAAAGCATCCTCGATGTGCCTTGGAGCGATCTCTATACATTTGATTAACAATGTTGTAGTCTTAATAGAATCTAGATTTTCCACTAACGATTTTTAAACGTTATTTCAAACAATGACACACACAATTTAAGATAGTTCGTTTTTGATTTCACTAAATTGGAAAGATTCGATGATATTAATTTCATTTGTCGGTAAATGAAAATGCACTTCTCATTGGTTGGATTGAAGGTTATATATGTGTTGACCATACCAAAACTAGAGAGGTAATGAATGAACTAATTATGAGTACAAGAGCACAACTAAAATAGGAACACGATGACTACATTTCCAAGTGCCAAATATGTAATGTGAAGATAGATACATTATATGACATGTACTACAACAAACCGACTGAAAGAATGTTTGGGATGCACTATATGCCAAGTATCCAACAGAGGATGCAACAAGTAAGAAATTTGCGACTATAAAATTTTTTAATTACAAAATGACTAAAGCTAGGCCATTAGTAGAGAAATTCAATGATATTATGCATATCCTGAACCAATTCAACCCATATAATATGAATATGGATGATGAGATTAAAGCCTCATCCATAATAGAGAAAATCTCTTCTTCCTAAAAATTTCAAAAAATATACTACAACATAAGAAGGAGGAACTGGATAACCTAGCACAATACCTGTAGGTTGAAGAATAATTGAGGTAGAAGGAAAGTGATGAACCAATGGTGTATTCATCAAAGATCGACATGGTGGAGGAAAAGAAGGCAAATGATGTCTATAAGCGCTCTTTTAATCAAATCAAGAAGTTTCAAAATAAATACAACTTCAACAACAAGAAGGTCAAGAGAGTGAATGATTGCTACAATTGTGAAAATCCCTGTCACTTTAAAAGAGACTGTGATTTCCTTGGAAAGAAACAACAATTGTCAAAAGATAATTTTTTGACAGTCTCTGCCATCATTATGACTGAAATAGAGGATTCTTGGTGGATTGACTCTGGCACCACTAAGCATGTCCGCAACATGAGTCCACTCAAGAAACTTTTATCGTACAAGAATGAAAACTATATCTATATCAGAAACTCGGCCAAAGAAGAGGCCAAGGGAAGAGGATTGTAAAATTGGGCTTCACATCTGGAAAAAATTTGACACTGAATAATGCATCAGTGTAGATGGTGGTAAGGGGTCAAATCAAAGGATTAAGACATCCAAAGCCCGAAGAGTGGCACAAATCAAAGGATTAAGACATCTAAAGCCCAAAGAGTGGCACAAAATAAACGATTAATATATCCAATGCCCGGAGGGTGGCGCAAATCGGAAAATTTTAACGTCCGACATTCAAAGCCTAGAGAGTGGCGCAAAATCAAGAATTCAAACATTCAAAGGCCCGAAGGGTGGCACAAGATAAAAGATCTCTTATTATTTCCGGATGATGAATTATGGACTTCTCTTATTATTTCCAAATGATAATTTTTGGTCTTCTATCATTATTACCAGATATGGATTCTAGTCTTCTATCGTTATCAGAGATATGGATTCTGGCCTTCTATTATTTCTAGATGATGATTTTTGGTTTTTTATCATTATTACCAGATAAGGATTTCTGGTCTTCTATTATTATTATCAAATATGGATTTCCGGTCTTCACTTATTATTTCTAGATGTTGATTTCTGGACTTCTCTTATTATTTCCAGATGATGGTTTCTGGACTTCTCTTATTATTTCCAAATGATGAATTATAGACTTCTCTTACATTTTCCAGATGATGAATTATAAACTTCTATTATTATTTCCAGATGATGACTTCTGGACTTCAATATTTAGTTCCAGATGATGATTCCTGAAATTCTACTATTGCCAGATTTGGATTTCTGTACTTCTTTTATTATTACTAAGAATGAATTTCTAGTCTTAATCCATTTCCCAGATTTAAAATTCTAGACTTCTCTTATCAGAGATAAATTCTTAGCCTCCTATTACAATTATGGGATGAATTTTTGATCTACTATTATCAGAAATTTCCGATGCTTTCCCCAATGATATTACTGGATAATCTAATGAACACATTTTTATATAAATCTCAAGTTAATGATAAGAAACATTATCCACTTTGTGTTTTGCAGGAAGATAAGATTGATAAGGAAAACTTGCTGAACATGAAGTAGTACAAAGAAATTCTTGGATTTTTGTCCTAAAGAACAAAAGATTCTTTTACACAACGGGGGCTAAATGTTATCCACATAATTCCCATGGGAGGAAATGTACAATAGAAAATAATTAAGGCAAGAGAACAAAAGAGGCGTAGACAGCGTTGAAGCTAAAGAATAGGGTCACTCCGCAAGTGTCCCTTCGCAAGCATTGTTCCTTCGCTCTTTGCAAGTGTCCCTTCGCATGCATTGTTCCTCCATTCTCTGCAAACGTCCCTCCGCTATAGATGATCCTCCCACTAACATATCTTCTCAGTTAACATAGATCCTTTCACCATTCTTCAAACAAGCCCCTTCATAGGTCTTCGAATGCACCTCTTTTCATTAACGATGAAGAGACCTAAAATGACTCTGCTATCCTTCAACACTTGAGTTCTCCACCAGCATTCAATTCCTCGTCGACACCAATACAAAGCGGTGTTGATGGTGAACACCATCAACACCCACAGAAGCATTAACAATTGCGAAGACATCAACAGTAGCAGAAACATAAGAACACTTTCTCTTCGAAATCGTCGAAGCCCTCACCATGCCTTAATAATATTACATACCATCAATTTGGTGATGAATTTTGGCTAAAAGGTTGTCGTAAATCATTAATTAAGATTATATTTCATGCCGCACCGCATCTATACTATAAGATGTTGAAGGTTATGCAAAGAAAGAAGGATTAGAGCCATCCATAAAACAGACTCAAGAGGAATTGGATCATTTTCCTTCACAAAGCTTCAAAAGCCTTCATATTCCTTCACAACTTCTATGACGCCATAAGTCCCACATCGCCAATTAGCACAAGCATATTTCCTTCCTACCTCCATATATAAAGATGCACCCCCTCATAAAAAGGGGCTTTTTATATCTCTCTCTCTTATGACTCTTCTTGTAACAAAATCATATTTGAATAAGGAGATATGACTTAAGCACATCGAATATTTGTCTACTTTGTTCTTTTGAGCTTATGTATTTGAATTCATACGGATTCGTGATTTATGACAAATCCTAAGGGCATTCTTGGAACTTCCATAAATACATCACATTGCATATTCATTCGGGTGTTGATGGATTTATCATTAACAATAACCTAGGTTGATATTATTATAGGAGGGAATAGAAGATTTTAAGCTCTAATCTTCCATTCTGAGTTTGTTCAGATGAGTTTATCTCACAATTTCTAGCCTTGGATAAATGGTTACTGCTGTTTTATGATTATGGTTGAATTTAAAGTGTATATGATCTCAATAGGTTGATGGATTTGTTCTCTAATTGAATTGAATTTGCTGTTTACTGAAAACCACCATATGAAGTCATGAATTTCATCTAATTGTACATGTTTATATGCATGCATGACTGCCTATTCAGTACCTTAGATCATTTGGGAAGCAACACAGAAAGAATGAGCGAAACGAATCGATGGAAGGTCATCGGAATCGCTTGGACGTCAGCCTAGGCGAGCAAACCGATAGGCCCGTTGGTCGAACCGGTGCATCGGTTGTAGCCTGAACCTGACATCCATGCTACATTTTGCTATTCCCCGATCGACCCATTTATCACTTGTTTGCCCAGTTGATTTCCAGAAGTTGATTGCTTAATTTTTAATACTGCATTTCATATCCATTTCGTTGATATTTTCTAGATTCGTGACTTATGAATTATTGAATTCATTTTGATGTTTTATACTATAGAGATTGTTCTGTGGACCTTGGGAGAATTACACACTTTTGATGCACGTTTTCAACCCGGATTTACAAATGGTTGATTTCTAAATCCAATCATTTTATACAAGACTATTTACATACCAATCTAATATATATATATATATATATATATATTCATACAAAGAGTTTTAGTAATATATATATATATATATTATCTATTTTCATATGCAATGGTTTTAGAAATGTTTTGGAACGATAGATTGAAAGCTTACTTATATATATGTATGCATGCATGTATGCATGTATGTTTGTATTTCCATTATAAACAAATATTTTAAAAGTGGTTTCAAAAGAAAAATATTTTCATAAAATTGCACGTTATCGATCGAATGAGAAATTGATTTAAACAATTAAATAAAAAGAGTGGTATGGAACGCTCGCGTTTGTTTTACCGATTAACTCCTGGACTTGTTCGACCGAACCATTGTTACTTATGAATTGATATTTAGATTCGTGACTTATGAATTGTTGAATTCATTTTGATGTTTTATACTATAGAGATTGTTCTGTGGACCTTGGGAGAATTACACACTTTTGATGCACGTTTTCAACCCGGATTTACAAATGGTTGATTTCTAAATCCAATCATTTTATACAAGACTATTTACATACCAATCTAATATATATATATATATATATATTCATACAAAGAGTTTTAGTAATATATATATATATATATTATCTATTTTCATATGCAATGGTTTTAGAAATGTTTTGGAACGATAGATTGAAAGCTTACTTATATATATGTATGCATGCATGTATGCATGTATGTTTGTATTTCCATTATAAACAAATATTTTAAAAGTGGTTTCAAAAGAAAAATATTTTCATAAAATTGCACGTTATCGATCGAATGAGAAATTGATTTAAACAATTAAATAAAAAGAGTGGTATGGAACGCTCGCGTTTGTTTTACCGATTAAATCCTGGACTTGTTCGACCGAACCATTGTTACACACGAATGGAGTTTACTATTGTATAGTAAACATTTGGGTAAACCCATATGGTATCGGACATATGGTCGTTATCTATTTGATTGCTATATAAAAGTATTTAACAATTTTCGATGAGTTTATAACTCGCCTTTGATGTTTATGGGACTTGTTCCTATTTGATGTTTATATGTTTTGTACCTATCTTAATGTTTATAGGTCTTGTTCCTATTCGTTGTTTATAGGTTTCGTACCTATCTTGGAGTTCATAGGTTTTATACCTATTTCGATGTTTATAGGTCTCGTAACTATCTTGATGTTTATAGACTTATACGTCTATCAAGGAGTTACATGCATGTAGGTGAATTTATTTCACCAAACTTGAAGTTTGGCGCCCCTCTTATTTATGACATTTCTAGATTTAATGTTGTTGAATTATCACCAAATCATTTTGGGAATTTTTGCTTTTAATAAGCTATCCAGAGTTTTAGTATTTAGTGATTTGAAGTTATTGATGCATGTCTGATATTTATCAATATGTGACTATATTTGAGATCTAGTTCACTTTATCTACCATTCATTTTTGCTAACTCATTTTTCTTAGTCTAGACTGACCCATTTATTATTTTTATAATACTCAGGTCAGACCAAGATATTTTAGGTCCTCCCGCTTGATGCTTTAGAGTGGATGCCCTATTAGTTAGCTGGTGTTTACTTTTGTCATCTATGTATATATATGTGATATTAAATTGTATCTTATGTCGAGCTAGACTGCTTTTGTGTACATATTCATATTTTGAGATGTAGCACCTTGTATATGTGTAGTCTACATCATGTATCTATTTTGGGTCGGTTCAGACTTGTATCTATTTGTATTCTGTTATGTCTGATCTGTGATCTGTATTTATTATATATTGTTCTGGTTTATTATAGCCACCATAGTTTTGTTTTAAGCCTGAATTGTATACGTCAATCCCACTTGATTAAAGAAAATGTGTAACATATTAATCGACGTATCGATGCTCGCTTAAAGTAAAATTCATAAATGATCGCTCCTAAACAGCCATATTCTTTGCACTAACCAACAATAATACTTAGTAATATTCTTTGTTAGTGTGGGTCTCGGGGTGGGGCGTCATAGTGCAGTTCAGGTCGAAGTCCTTCCTAGCCTTGCTGGTATACGATGTGGTTGGCACATCTTTGGGTTTTAGTGCTATATGAGAGGCGATGAGGTATACCATCGAAGATGGACATTTCAGCTTCGAGGAGGTATGTTATTGGCGAAACGACTAAGCATGGAGAGATACCCTCGAAGAGGTACATTGTTGGCTAAGCGTAGTTTTATTCTTTGGTATTAGACTCCATAGCCTTAATCTCCTCGTGATGTCACCGCTTATATCATTACTTCCGATATTGAAATTATATGGATAACATTTAGCCCCCTCCCCACAGTATGAAGAAACTTTTACTCTTTATGGTATAGCCGATGATTCCTTTACATTGCCCAATCTTTCATTGAGACTCTTTTGTCCACCCTGTTTTCCTGTAAAACAAGAAGCGAGTGACTTTTCGTTAGTAATCATCCTTCTAATTAATAATTGGCATTTATTGCCCATATTTTCCAGCATACGTTCAAGTTTGTAATTCCATTATAAGAGATTAATGAATAATAATAAGTTTTCAAGCAAAAGCCCATAAGATTAACCAATGATGTCATAAATCTAGGTATAAGAGATTCCCATTGGGAAATAGTGGAGGCTAAAAGATTATTTGATAATAAAATTCCCTTTAACAAAAGAAGGCTAGAATTTATGTTAGAAATCAATATAGTAGAAGAGCAGGAAACCATATATCCAAGTCTGGCAATGATGATAGAAGTCCAAAAATCCATGTCTGAGAATAGTAGTAAAAAAACAATAGATCCACGTTTGATATTAATATGAGAAGACCAAAAATCTGTATCTAATAGAAGTTCAGAAATCCATATAAGAAGTTCAAAAATTCATATCTGGTAGTAATAATAGAAGACCAGAAATTCATATAAGAAGATCAGAGATTCATATAAGAAGATAGAAATCCATATCTGGCAATAATAACAGAAGACTAGAAATTCATATAAGAACAGAAATCCATATCTAAGAAAACCAGAAATCCATATCAAAAGGCCATAAATTCGTATTTGGAAATAATAGAAGACCACTAGAAACTCCAATCTGATAATAATAATAGAAGATAAGAAATCCAAATCTGATGAACCTTCCTTTATAAAAATTGATTTAATTCGAAGCATTACTTGGCTCGGATTTTAATTGACTTGTGAGCTCTACTTGGCCCTGATTTTGATTGACTTGGGAGCACTACTTGGCTCTTACGTTTGACTGATTTGGAAGCACTACTTGGCTCTTGAGTTTGATTGATTTGGGAGCACTACTTGGCTCTTTAGTTTGATTGATTTGGGAGCACTACATGGCTCTTGATTTTGATTGATCTTCCTCTTGAAGATTTCAGTGCTTTAGTGAGGCCTTTGATGATGGCACTAAAGGCTTACTCCATTCTCCCTCTAGAAGGTGCTTTAACTAGGCCATGTATGCAGGGGTTAAAGGCTTTTCCGGTGCTTCAGTGAGGCTTTTAATGATGGCACCAAAGGCTTACCCTACCTCCCTCTAGGAGGCACTTCAGCGAGTGCCTTTGATGATAGGCACTAAAGGCTTTCCCGGTGCTTTAGTGAGGCCATATAATGGCAGGCACTAAAGGCTTACCCGACCCCCCTCTAGGAGGCACTTCAATGAGGCCTTTGATGACGACACTGAAGACTTAAGGCCTTCGATGGTCGGGACCTCTTATGGTCAAGCCTTCGATGGCTAGGGCCTTTTATGGATGGGACCTCCTACGGTCAAGCCTTTGATGGCTAGGGCCTTTGATAACCGGGACCTCTTGCGGTCAAGCCTTTGACGGCTGAGACCTTCCCTTTGCCCTGAGAGAGCCTTATCTCTTTCTATAACTATCTTTATTCATCCATTATTGGGAAGTAACGCCCTAAATGTTCAGTGTTCCATGTTCTTGCTATGACATTACCATCTGGTTGGCTAAGTTTATAAGTCCTTGACGGGATTACTTTTTGCACGATTAAACGTCCTTTCCAATTTGGCCCTACTGGTCCATCCGTAGGATCTTGGTGTTTTCAATAACTCGTTGGAGCACTAGATCTCCCTTTTGGAATGACCATTCTCTTACTCTTGAATTATAGTACTTGGTTGCTCTTCGTTGGTACTCAGTCATTCGAACGGCTACTTCATCTCTTAATTCATTAATTAGGTCTAAGTATTCTTTCTTTAACTCTTGGTTTGGATCAATTGCATATGCGATCCTTCGGTGAGAAGGCACCTCGAATTTGATTGGAAGCATGACTTCACATCAATATGTGAGAGAGTATGGGGCTTTCCTTGTCGTAGTTTTAGTAGAAGTTCTATATGCCCACAGGACAATGCGTAGCTCCTCCACCCAATTCGCTTTTGCTTTGTCTAACCTTTTCTTCAGAATAGTCTTTACAGTTTTATTGGCTGCTTCAACTGCTCTGTTTGCTTTAGGATGGGCTACAGATGAAAAGATTTTGATAATCCCATTTTTGTTGCAAAATCAAGTGAATTCCTCGTTGTTGAAGTGGGTTCCATTGTCGAAAACTATCTTATGCGGAATTCCGAATCGGGTAACGATATTTTTGATTACAAATTTAAGAACCTTTCCCGACATGATATTTGGGAGTGGTTCAACTTTCACCCACTTTGTAAAATAATCAATGGCTATCATTGTGTACTTAGCTCCTCCTTTGGACACCGGCAGTGGTTCTATCAAATCAATTCCCCATACATCGAAAGGCCACGAGCTTGATATAGAAGTCATTTCGCTTGAAGGTAAACGAGGAATTTTTGAGAATTTTTGGCACTTGTCACATTTCCTCACATAGTCAACGGCTTGACTAGTCATCTGAGGCCAATAGAAGTCTTGTCTCATAACTTTCTTATCTAGTTTTATTCCATTAGAATGATCTCCATAAAATCCTTCGTGTGCCTCCTTAAGCAACTTGGCCCCTATTTCTAGACTAACGCATCTCAAGTAAGGAAGTGAATATCCCCTTTTATAGAGTATTCCATCTTCCATGATAAAAGTTGGGGATTAACAATTTATCCTTCTCACTTCCTTCTTATCCGCTGGCAGTTTTACTTCTATTATATACTCAGCAATAGGAGTCATCCAATTGCCCTCATATTGATCATTAATTTCTATATGGGGGAGCTCTCTGAGGAATCTCAATTTCATCTCCCTTCTCTTTATGTATTGAAGCCTGAGATTTAGTCAGCACTACAACTTCATTTTATGAGTTAGTTTTATTCTCCTCGATGCTAGGATTTTCCTGATATCCCACCGGTACAATTCGAGCTTCCGGCGCTCCTCGTGTGCTTTCCAACTTAGCCAAAGAGTCGGCTTGAGAGTTCTTGTCTCTAGGTTTGATGTATTGAAAATTCTTCGAATTGAGTTTAGCATCTTCTATATTGTCTTGACATATAAGTTATCTTAGGATCCTTCATCTAATATTTTTGGTTTAGTTGGTTTACCATCAACTGTGAATCACTGAAGATTTCAATTCTTAGGATTTTCAACTGAAGAGCTAGGGTAAGTCCTGCAATCATAGACTCGTATTCTGCTACATTGTTGGTGGTTGGAAACTCTAGTTTCATGGCATAGTGCAATTGATGTCCATCAGGAGTTATGATCACATATCCAGCACCGGCCCCTTGTTCATTTGAAGCTCCATCTACAAATAGTTGTTGTTACTCGATGCCGTGACCCGGCTGCATAAGGTTGATTATGAAGACCAGACTCAACTGCTGACAAGAAGGATGGTCACGAGATAACAACCACATGATCAAAATATAATGTCCGGACAGCTGTATCAAGCTCGGGATAAATGAAGTTGATAGATGGATGATGCAGGATGTTGGATAATGGGATCAAGTTTGGTTGGAATAGGGGTTGGCATGGATGTTTGACAAATTGAAGGGAATATGGATGGGTCGGCATAGATTGTAAAACCAATGGGATCGGCACATTGATGGTCAACAAAAAGGGTCGGCATAGTGTGTTTGGATCGGCATAATGTGAATGGGTCGGCATGGTTCATTCATAGGCTATGGATCGGCATGGGACGTTCAAGGGGTACCGATCGGCATAGCTTGACACGAAGAATATGGATCGGTATAAGATATTTAGGAGATATGGATCAGAGTTACATGGTATGTAAGGAAGGGATCGACATACGTTGGGAGACCAGAAGGGATCAGCACAACCAAGACCAAGTTAAGATTCCAACTAAAGTATTACAAGGACTGGAGCTCCATGCATCTAATCGACTTGATATTTGAAACATTATCATATAGACTATAAAAAATCCACCATAGGGATTGCTTTCCCAAACTCAACCCATAGAGGGGTCGATACCAACCCCTATCCATTGAGAGTTGGGCCTAGCCCTCCCTATTGTGGGCCCATATGGTCAAGGAGATCCAGATGCCGAAGTTTTAGTCAGATTGAAGGCTGCCTTCATCTATAAATAGAGGCACAAGTGGCCATTTTGAGGGACTTTGGGTTGCAAGTGAAACTCTGCCATTATTGTAACTAACTTCCTCTATTCCTTTCTGATCTCTTGCAATTTCTTACTAATTGTAATTGTAATCAAGTGAATTGTGAAGAAATAAAGAGAATATTCAAAGTGGATGTAGGCAATCAATGCAGAACCACTATAAATCTTGTTATTTTTGCTTTCTGCTGCATTTTTCTTGATATTCAGTGTTATTCCTCTGTTTCCATTTAATTTCTTCATTTATTTCACAACTTAAATCTATTCTTAGGTGTTTATGGCCAATTTGGTTGCAAAAATTTTGGTGCTTTCACTGAGAATGCCGATTCTTAGGCTATTAGGATCACCTTTGTTGCTACTGGATTGAAGAAATCCCCCGAAGGAGATCCAAATTCAACTTCAAAAGATCACAGATTCAGATTTCCCGAGATCTAAGCAATGTAATCCAGGATGGTAAGGCACACCAGATCTACTTCCCACAATGTTGATGCCAACGAAACTGCAGTGTCCAACAAGGGGGCCCAAGCAACCAACCTGCTGATGTGAATGCAGAGCCTGCTACAGTTCGAAACCCCATCGATTCCATTACTCGAGCTGAATTTAATGACTTGATAAGGGAGTTGATGGAAAGTCGTAGGCAGCTACATGAGCAAATTCAGGCTAATGCCAACTCGATGAACCAGATTGCTTAACAGCAGCGGCAAAACACCGGAGGAGGTCTCGCTTCGTACTCGACGTCAGATAGTTCGACTTCTTCAGACGAACATCACAGGCGAAGGCACCGCAGAGTTGAAGCAAAACGAGCAAGAACATCGTTGCAGCTTGGCAGACCACCATGGCCTGCCAAGTCGGGTCGCTGCCGACCATTCCTTAGGGGTCCGTACCAATCCCTCAACCAGGGGGACGGCTCCTCAATTGCAGTTGGGGGGTCATACTCGACTTTGATCCGGGATCCTGGACGCTGGAGTATGCTTAGATGCTGACCAACTACCTCTCCATAATAATAATGAAGTGAATGCTCAGAATTTACATTAGGAGGATGGTAAGCCAAGGAGGCATGACATGGCTCGGTGATAGTGACTAGAATATTCACGCGAGGTGGAGCACGACCATCACTTGGCACTACCTATCCAGACATCGGATTTATCCGCAATGGTTAGATAGCTAATGAGGTAAAACCAGAGCTTGACAAACGATGATTAGGGAATTTCTAGGAGCCACACCTCATTTACCGACAGTATTTTACATGCGGAGTATCCCAGAAGGTTTAACATGCCTGCTTATGAAGGGAAAACAAACCCCAGGTAGCACATCATGAGGTATGAATGATTGATGGACTCGACAAGAGCGAATGGTGCTACCAAGTGCAGATGCTTCCCTATAACCCTTTCCGGGATCGCTAAGATGTGGTTCACAAGATTGCCTCTGCGATCAATCTTAAGATTTGATGAGCTAGCAACGAGATTTGTGGAGCAGTTCAGGATTCACGCTACTCGTCCCAAAGATGTGGTGTCATTGTCTGGTGTCATCCAGGCTTTGGGGGAATCGCTAAAGGACTATTTGTAGAGATTTCACATTGCTGCCACATAAGTTAGTAACCCGAATGACCATGCGATACTTATGGTCATGACAAGAGGGGTTGACCCCGAATCCGAGTTCGGTGATTGACTAGCTGGAAAACTGTCGGCCATGCTGGAGCGCTTCTACTCAAAGGCGGCCCAATTCATGAGAAAGGAAGAGGTCGGATTGTCTAGAAAAAGCAACATTACGGGGCTAAGTGGAGAAGCGATACAAAGCAACATTGCAGTAAAGCAGTCTGGCAATAGTTCTAGGAAGGTTCAAGTCAATATTCAAAACAAGCCACGTCAACGGAAAAGGAGTGGAGAAGGGAATCGCGATCGGAAAAGGGAGCCTGGAAAGTGGAGGTCCAAGTTTCCTTTATATGACGACTATACACCTTTGAATGCATCCCTAGAGAATATCTATCTGTCCACCCGTAATACTTTCCAAAATAGGAAGCTACATCTAAAAGAATCGACTAAGGTACAAAAGCAAACCGGGAAGTACTGTCAATTTCATGAATGTTATGAGCACAATACAGATGAGTGTAGGCATCTCCATGATGCCATTGAGAAATTGATTCAGGAGAAAAAGTTGTAGTAGTTTGTAATGAACCGCAGGATGGCGGACGAGGGACATCTGACCCCAATCGAGGGCAAGCTCCACACAGGGCTGAGGAGCCTGCATGGACCGGTGGAAGGTTGGTAATAAACATGATAGTTGGTGGACCGCATCCTGCAGACAAAAGTTGGCAGGAAATGAGCGCTATGCTAGCTCAATCAGACATGTAGACTTTGAATGTTGTTCAAATATAGAGGATGGAACTCCGACCAAGCAACAACGTACAATGACGGATGATATAGTATTCAGAAGTAGAGATGCCGATAGAGTAGAGGCCCCTACTATTGATCCGATAGTTATCTCCGCCATGATTGGCCCCGCTCTGGTAAGAAATATTTTGACTGATTGCGGAAGCTCTATGAACATTATCTTTAAGAAGGCATATGATCAAATGAGGATGGAGGCTATGGAATTGAAACCATCTAAAGCTCATATACATGGTTTTAATGGTATGGCTACCGAGCTAGTAGGTTATGTAGATATACCGGTCGAATAGGGGGAAGGTGAACGTAGGAGGGTGCGAATCCTACCATTCATTGTTTTGGATGTTGATTCACCGTACAATGTTTTTCTGGGGCGTCCGGCCTTGGCTGAATTTTGGGCAGCTCTTGCCCTGTGGTGTTTGACATTGAAATTTTCGACTGATAACGGAGTAGGTGTTGTGTATGGTGATCAGGAAACTGGGCGTGCTTGTTATGTGGCTGAGTTGAGAGAGGCTTAGAAGAAAGAGAAGGGAAAGGGTGTGGACAAGTCTGTCCGCATCCAAGTCACTGAAGATTGACAAATAGCGCCTAAGCCTTGGCTTAGGCACCACAGTCGGTTCTACAAAGATATAGATCTGAGGGATGATAAGGAGGAGCCCAAGGAGGCCAAGGCAGCGCCGGTTGAACCGACGATTGATATCACAGCCAACTATGACGACCCATCGTGGGTGTTGAAGATTGGATCATAACTCAACCCTTCAATGATGAGGGAACTTACGGATTTCCTCCGAGTGAATCTGTATGTATTTGCATGGACTCATTCTGACATGTGTGGGATCTCGCCTACCATCGTGAGCCATGCATTGAATATTGATCCGAAGTATGTCCTTGTGAAGCAGAAAAGACGAGGTATGGATCCGGAGAGATCCATGGCTCTTAAAGTGGAGGTGGATAAACTTAAAGCCAACGGGTTTATTCTTGACGCCCTATGTCCCGAATGAATATCTAAGCCCATGCTGGTGAAGAAGGCGAATGGTAAATGGAGATCGTGTATTGACTATTCGGACCTGAACAAGGCGTGCCCCAAGGAAAGTTTTTCCCTGCCTAAAATGGATCAGCTAGTTGATTCAACTACAAGGCACAAATTGTTATCATTTATGGATATGTACTCGGGGTATAACCAAATCACGATGCATGTCCCAAATCAGGAGCACACCAGTTTTGTCACGGATGTTGGGTTGTACTGTTATGTAGTAATGTAATTCGGATCAAAGAATGTAGGAGCGACCTATCAACATTTGGTTAACCAAATGTTTAAGGATCAGATAGGGAGGACAATGGAAGTTTATGTGGATGATACGCTTGTGAAGTCACGACGATTAAACGACCACATTCAAGACTTAGCAGAGATGTTCGACAACCTTCAATTCTATAGCATGAACATCAACCCTTTGAAGTGCTCATTCGGTGTTGCGTCAGAGAAGTTCCTGGGCTTTATTGTTAATGCATGAGGAATTGAAGTGATTCCAGAAAAGATTTAAGCCATCCGAAATATTCAAATACCCAGAACTATTAAACAAGTGTAGAGTCTAAACGGGAAGGTCGCTGCTTTGAGTCGGTTCATCTCCAGGGCGAGCAATAAATGCATTTCGTTCTTTGATTTGATAAGGAAAGGGAAGAGGAATTTCGAGTGGACGCAAGATTTTGAAGGCGCATTCCGAGCTTTGGTGAGTCATTTGGAGAAACCCCCTATTTTGTCGAAGCCGGTAGATCATGAGGAGTTGAACATTTACATAGCTGTATCGTCACATGCCATAAGTGCCGCTTTGATTTGTGAGGAGAACCGGATCCAGAGACCGGTGTACTACGTCAGTAAATGATTAACGGGGGCAGAAAGGAACAACCCGAAGATAGAGAAATTGGCGTACTGCTTGGTGATCGTGTTGCGCAAACTTTGCCCGTACTTCCTAACATATCCAATTAATGTCTACCCTGATTAGCCTTTACAACAGATCCTGCAACGACACGAGATGTCTGGAAGGTTGCTTAAGTGGAACATCGAGCTCAGTCAGTTCGACATCACAAATCTGCCTCGAAGAGCTATCCAAGGAGAAGCATTGGCAGACTTCATAGCAAAGTTTACCATGTAGGACGAGCCCCTAGAGAGTGGTGTAATCCCTACTCTACGATGGAAGCTGTATACCGATGGAGCATCCAATGGTCATTGTTTTGGAGCGGGCATCGTTTTTGTAACCCCTGAGAACCGATCAATTTGCTATGCTTTGAAGCTTGGTTTCCCTACTACGAACAACAAAGCCGAGTATGAGGCTTTAATTGCTGGACTTAAGCTTGCTAGAGAGCTTGGGGTGAAATCTATCGAAATCTTTTGCGACTCGCAACTGGTGGTGTACCAGGTTAGAGGGGACTACCAGGCAAAGGGACAATTGCCCCATATCTTACCTAAGTTCAGGAGTTATTGGCAGATATCGAATACTATGACATTTCGCATATCCTACATGAGTAGAACGGAGAAGCTGACTCGTTAGCAAAGTTCGCAAGCACTGGTGATGCATAACAGATGGGTTTGGTTCTAGTCGAGACACTACATACCCCAAGTATAAATGTGATAGAAGTTGATCAAGTACCGAAAACGGAACCCGAAAGGGAATCATGGATGATTCCATTTAAAGAATACCTGTTGCATGGAATCTTGCCTGAGAAGAGGAATGAAAAGCGACTAGTCCTTCGTAAAGCTTCATAGTATATTATGCAAGCAGGAACTTTGTATAGAAATGGGTTCTCTATTCCCTTACTCTGGTGTATCGCCCATGATGAGATAAAGCGTGTTTTGAAAAAAGTCCATGAGGGAGAATGTGGCGACCACACTGGGGGCAAATGCTAGCAAAAAAGATACTCCGTTATGGGTACTATTGGCCGACTGTGAACCGGGACGCCGCTGATTATGTGAGACGATGCGACAAATGCCAGATATATGCGAAAGTCCCAAAAGCACTGCCGACAGAGATCACGCAAATGGTTAGTCCATGGCCATTCGCTGTATGGAGAATTGATATCATTGGCTCTTTGCCAATTTCCAAAGGTGGTGCAAAATATGCAATTGTCGCAGTTGACTACTTCATGAAATGGGCTGAAGCGAAGCCGTTAGCTACGATCACAACTAAGAAAGCCTCAACTTTGTTGTTCGGAACATTGTGTGTCGTTTCGGTCTTCCATGAACTATTGTGACCGATAATGGGACTCAATTTGATAGTGCTGAGTTTAAGGAATTTTGCCAGAGATATGACATTAAAAAAAGATTTGCGGAGGTCGCTCACCCTCAGGCGAATGGACAAGTTGAAGATGTAAACAAGATTATAAAGTCTATCCTGAAAAATCATTTGGAAAAGGCTAAAGGCAAGTGGTGGATGAACTTCCTACGATGCTCTGGGCCTACAAGGCCATGCATAAGTCTGCGACTGGCCACACTCCATTCGCTCTTGCTTACGGAGCCAAAGCAGTCACTCCTGTAGAACTTGAAGTCCCTTCCCATCGGGTGACTTACTATGATCCCAGAACAAATCAAAATCTCTTATTGGAGTCATTGGACTTTATCGATGAAAAGCGTGAGGAGGCCGATTTAAGAACAGCTGCACATCGACACCGAATCGCCCAGTACTATAATACTAAAGTCCGACCGAGAACCTTTGAAGTTGGCGACCTGGTCCTGAAATGAATTTTTCCGGTCCCGTTGCACATGAACTCGACATGGGAAGGGCCATACGTCATTGAACATTGGCTTGGAGAAGGAACTTTCAAGCTAGCGACTGTTGATGTTGTGACGCTTCCAAGGGCATGGAATAGTAAGCATTTACTACGCTATTTCACCTAGACTATTTCTTTCACATTTCAGTTGTACTTGCTTTCAATATTTGCTTTGGTATTTGACTTTTTTGATATGTAATAAGACAAGTTATTCTATTCCTATTCTTATGATGAATAAAATCTTGAAGCTCCCTTTGCATAAACTACTGTTATTACATGTTATGCTAAATATGTGTTGGAACTAATTGATATCGATATCTGCGATGTATGAATAGATTCGTAGAGTTAGAAGTCGACCAGTCATACCTATCCCCGATGAGACTGAACAAGGGGTTTTTATAAGTTTTCTTAGCTGGCGATTTCCATAGATGAATCAAAAGGAAATTCTCTCAATGAGGAACAAAGGTCGCCAACGGTAGGAGAATGACAAAAAATTCTAAATCCCTGACTACGGACTAGAATACTCTAAACCCCTGACCGTGGATTAGAGTATAAATGATTTGACCAAAATCTCTAAGTCCCTGACTGCGGACTAGAGTACTCTAAATCCCTGACTGTGGATTAGAGTATAAATGATTTGACAACAACCTCCAAGTCCCTGACTGCGGACTAGAGCACTTTAAATCCCTGATTGCGAATTAGAGTATAAACGATTTGACAAATATATCTAAGTCCCCGACTACGGACTAGAGTACTCTAAATCCCTGACCGCGGATTAGAGTATAAACGATTTAACAAAAATCTCTAAGTCCCTGACTGCGGACTAGAGTATAAACGATTTAACGAAAACCTCTAAGTCCCTGACTGTGGATTAGAGTATAAATGATTTGAAAAAAACCTCTAAGGCCCTGACTGCGGACTAGAGCACTCTAAATCCCTGACTACGGATTAGAGTACAAACATTTTGACAAAAATCTCTAAGTCCTTGACTGCGGACTAGAGTACTCTAAATCCCTGACTGTGGATTAGAGTATAAATGATTTAACAAAAATCTCTAAGTCCCTGACTACGGACTAGGATACTCTAAGTCCCCGACTGCGGACTAGAGTATAAACGATTTAACGAAAACCTCTAAGTCCCTAACTACAGATTAGAGTATAAACAATTTGACGAAAATCTCCAAGCTCCTGACCGCGGATTAAAAAATTCTAAGTCCTGGACTGCGGACCAAGAAATTCTAAAGACCACAGGCTAACGCGAAAGCCCAACGGGTGGACGGACGAGTCTTCAATTATGCTCTATCCCACAAATTCTGATCTCAAATCAACAGAAAAGACTCGAGCTATTAGCGGCAAGATGCAACCGTTAGTTACAATTCCGGCTCGGTATTACTTACGACTTAAGATAGTGCCTTGGAAGAGGCTTCGAGATCGAGATAGTGGATTATTAACGAGACTTGCAAATATTATGAAAACATGAAATGGGAAGTAATTATTTCACTGTTAAAGTAATTATTCACATGATGATTAATTACAAGACAAAAAAATTTATTCGTTATTTCCCAAAATTCCTTACAAATTATTCAAAAAGTACGGGATCCACACCAGTGCACCTACTACCAAGAAAAGAAACGCATGACTAACTTATCTAGACAATGTACAATAACACAAAAAGCTAATCATTTATTCGATTTCTTCTTCTTCTTTGCTTTTTCAGGAGTTGAATCAGTCGAGCGTTTTCTCTGGGATCCCTTGCCACCCTTGGCGGAGATGCTCGATGAAGAAGGAGGAATTTGGCTTCTTCCTATTACTGATGTATAACTATTACGCACAAGACGTTTTCCAGTTTACCTTCGCTGGTTCCAAGTTTCATTCATCTATTGCTTATTACTCACTCAAGTGGAATTATTAGTTAGTTCTTCCGAACTGCCATGTTGAGTGTTTTCTTATTATGAAGAACTTGCTGGTTCAACTCAAATGAGCCGAATCTAGTAATCGGCTTTGCCCAAGTTGTAATGACAATACAGTATATTAATTGGAGTCGATGAAGAATGTTTCGAAAGCAGCCTCCCGCTCACAATTAATATACTGGCGCCTTGGGCTTCGCTTTCCTTGACTTTAGAGGGGAATGGTTTCACAGGAATCATCCCGCCAGGTGGAATGACCTGCAAGGTGCAGGGATAGGATCTTCGATCGTGACTTCAACGGGCTCCATTTTAACTTCGTGCTTCGATCTCTCTTCTTCTTCGATCAGATCCTTCATACTACTCCTGGTAGTGTGCTCCGTGGCGCCCGTGATCACTATATCGTCCCACTCCTCGCCGAGAGACGGGTCTTCAGGATTATTCTCCTCGAGCACATCGACGACCTGAGCATCGGGCCTAGGAATATCTACAACAACTAGAGCCTCAGCCACTTTCTCTTGCTGCTATGTGGCAACATCACTCCTAGGAGTTTGCTCTGGAGCGGGGTGGTGATGCAGCGCAACCCATAATTGTCAAAGGCCTAAGTCGTCCACGACTTAACACGGCAAGAAATAAAGACCTAAGTCGTCCACGACATAGCGAAGCGGCTATAAGTCGTCCACGACTTAACACGGCAAGAGATAAAGGCCTAAGTCGTCCACGACATAGCGAAGCGGCTATAAGTCGTCCACGACTTAACACGGCAAGAGATAAAGGCCTAAGTCGTCCACGACTTAACACGGCAAGAGATAAAGGGCTATGACCTAACAATGCAACCCAGGCTACGAATTCTGTGAAGAAGTTAAGTGGTTGCAAAGTCTTAAGTCGTTCACGACTTAAATCAAGTCGTCTACGACCTAAGGAAAGTGAAGGCTTAAGTCGTCTACGATCTAACGAGTATGGTGAAGAAGGGAGCTCACAACCCAAGTTGAGTCGCGTACGACCTATGACCTAGTTAGGTCGCGTGACATGATGCAGCAGTTTTCTCTTGAGTCGCTGATTGTTAACTCGTGGCAATAATGAGTCGTTTGTTGATGAGTCATGGCACCTGTTAACTCGTAGCACTGATAAGTCGTCCATGTTATAAGTCGCATGAAGATTGGCCTGAAGATGTTTCTTAACTCGTTACCGACCAAGCTAAGTCGTATGTCGTGATATGGTGCTGTAATGTGTTGAGTCGTTTGTACTTAAGTCGTAGGTCGTGAGTCGTGTGTCTGTTAGGTCGCATGCGACTTAAGTGTTGTAAATTTGTGATATTGTGTGGGTTGTAATACACGTGTTTGTGTCGGAGCTGTTGATAAGTCGTCGCCGACTTATAGTAAGTCGTAAGTCGCAGGTTATAAGTCGGAAACGACTTAAGTGTTGTACATTTTGGTGCGTGAGTTGTAACGCCTATAAATAGGCAGGTTGGGTCATTTGTAATAGTTTAGTTGATTTGAAATAAAACTCTTGTTTTGTTAGCTTTGTGCTTTCACCAAATTGGTAGTTGAGTGTAATCTCCTATCTCCTCTTTCGGCATTCGAGTGCGCTCGAATCAACGATCGTAGAAGCCGATTCACGGAATCAAGTGCGCTTGATCAACGTCGAAGAATCGTAGATCTTTAAACACGGAATAGTGCGCTATCAACGTGTTTGGGATAGCTAGAATTCAGTATCTTCGGATCAACGAATTCGGGCATTTCAGTATTCATCAATCCATCGATCGTTACTTTCACAGAATCATCAATTTGTAATTCCGCTGCTGCGTCATTTTGGTATCAGAGCTTGTTTTAGCCAATCATAGCTAAATCGAGTCTTGGAGCCGATTTATTTGAAGAAGTTTGAGAAGTTGTGTTCATCGTGTTCATCATAAATTGCAACAAGGTTGGAGATTTTGATCCATATCATTTTAGATCGAAAGAAGAAAGGTGTTTGAATTTTTGCATGGAAGTTTTGCGCGCCAAATTTGAAGTTGGAAATTGTACATCATTTGGTATCTTTCGATTCGTACAAGTCGAGAATTGAAGAGTTATGAAGTTTCAAATCATGCCGCCAAGAAGAGCCAATCGTCATCAAAACGTAGAAGCTTTGTATCGAAGAGAAGAAGCCGATGAGATGGAGCAAAGAATTAATGAGAACTTTAGTGAGAAGCTTAACGAAGGAATTGGACGATTAGAGAAGATGATGTTAGAAATGATTCAAAATCAGAGAAGGGTTTCACCTGAATCTAACCATAGGAGAAGTAGAGTTTCGCCACAATCCAATCGAGAGAGAAGTAATGATAATGATCATAGAAGTGTGAGCCGAGACAGTTATAGAAATACTGACGATCGAGATCGTAATCGGAGGGATGCTGGTAGAAGGGATGTTAGTGGAAGAAACGATGGTAGTAGAGATGTTGGTGGTTAGGATCGACATCGATATACATCTGATTTTGAAGAGGAGTTTGATGGGGGTAGTGTTCAAGGCCGAGGCCAAGGGAGAAATCAATCGGAGTATGATCACAAGTGGGAGTCTGGGATGAAGACTGAAATACCAGAATTCAAGGGTGGTATGCAAGCTGAGGAGTTTTTGGATTGGTTGTCTACCGTTGAAGAGATTTTTGACTTCAAGGAAGTTCCAGAACATCGTAGAGTGAAGTTGGTTGCTACAAGGTTGAGGGGTAGAGCTTTAGCATGATGGAAGCAAACTAAACTTACTCGTGAACGGATAGGGAAGTCAAAGATTGAATCTTGGGATAAGATGAAGAAACTGATGAGAGCTACATTCTTACCTTATAACTATCAGTCGCTTATGTATCAAAGATTGCAAAACTTGAGACAGGGAACGAAATCTGTGAATGACTATGCTGACGAATTTTATCAACTGATTGCAAGGAATGATATTATGGAAACGGAGGAACAATTAACAGCTAGATTTGTTGGAGGGTTGCGAATGCAGATTCAAGATATGGTTAACATGTTTGATCCTAGATCTGTAGAGGAAGCACACCAGAAAGCGTTGGCTTGGGAAAAACAGGGAAGACGAGGAGGTGGTGTGTTTACAAGTTCCAATAATCCAGTGAAGGGTGTTAGTGGAAGTTCTAATGTTTCAAAAGCTGTTGCAAAGCCAGTTGTGAATGAGGTTGGGAAGACGAAAGTCAATAATGGTTTCAAGTGTTATAATTGCCAAGAAATGGGCCACAAAAGTAATGAATGTCCAAAGCCGAAGAAGAGAGCTATGATAGCGGAGGTTGAGGATGAGGATGAAGAAGCTGAATGTTCCAATTCACCACCTGATGAGGAGGAAGAAGAAGTGACGGGAGACGAAGGTTATAATCTGATGATGAGGAGGTCTTGTTTAACACCAAAGCTAGAGGAGGATTGTAGTTGGTTGAGGAGCAATATTTTTCAGTCGACATGTACTATTCTGGGGAAGTTTGCAAATTTGTTATTGATGCTGGAAGCTATGATAATATAATTTCTTCGGAAGCTGTGAGGAAGTTGGCATTAAAAACTGAGAAACATCCAAAACCGTACAAATTGGCTTGGTTGAGGAAAGGAGGAGAGGTGAAAGTTGGACGTCGAGCTTGTGTGAATTTTTCAATTGGGAAGAAATATAAAGACGAAATCTGGTGCGATGTGGTAGATATGGATGTCTGTCATTTGTTGCTGGGGAGACCGTGGCAGTATGATAGGGCGGTGCAACATGATGGGCGTACCAACAGTTATAGCTTTATGTTTGAAGGCACAAAGATCACTCTAGTTCCAAAGAAGCGTCAACAAGAAGAAAACAAACTGGAGGAAATTGAAGAGCTAAAAACTTTATTATCCTTGAAGGAGTTTGTTAAAGAAGTTGAAGAGGAGCCAGAAGTGTTTTTGTTGATTGGGCGAGAGAGCAGTGAAGTGGTTGGGATACCTGAAGAAGTTAAACCAGTACTTGAAGAATTCAATGATGTATTTCCTGAAGAGTTACCAGCGGAATTTCCACCGTTGAGGGATATACAACACCAGATAGATCTTGTTCCAGGTGTTGTGTTGCCACATAAACCACACTATAGAATGAGTCCGAAAGAACATGAAGAGTTGCGTAGGCAGGTAGAGTAATTGCTTGAACAGGGCCGAATACATGAGAGTTTGAGTCCGTGTGCTGTTCCAAGTACTCGTACCGAAGAAGGATGGCTCATGGAGAATGTGTACGGATAGCAGGGCACTGAATAAGATAACTGTCAGATACAGATTTCCGATGCCGAGGCTTGATGATCTGTTAGATCAAATCAGTAGGTCTGTGATCATTATGAAGATTGATCTTAAAAGTGGTTATCATCAGATTCGAATTAGACCAGGAGACGAGTGGAAGACGACATTCAAGACAAGGGAAGGTTTTTATGAATGGCTGGTCATGCCGTTTGGTCTATCGAATGCACCAAGTACATTCATGAGGGTGATGAATCAAATTTTCAGACCATACATTGGGAAGTTCGTGGTGGTATACTTTGATGATATTTTGATTTACAGTGCTAGTACCGAGGAGCATGTTCAACATTTGAAGAAAGTGTTAATTATTCTTCGCGAAGAACAATTCTATGATGCTACAAAGAAATGTGTTTTTATGACGAGGAGTGTTTTATTTCTGGGGCATGTTGTATCGGAAGGAGGAATACAGGCTGACCAGAGTAAAGTCGAAGCAATTAGAGATTGGCCACAGCCCAAGACGATAACAGAAGTTCGAAGTTTTCACGGGTTGGCTTCATTTTATCGAAGGTTTATTCCACACTTTAGTAGTGTGATGGCGCCTGTTACAGATTGTATGAAGGGTAAACAATTTGCATGGACGAAGGAAGCAGGAGTTGCTTTTGAACGAATCAAGGAATTGTTGACGACAGCACCAATTCTAGCATTACCTGATTTTCAGTTGTTGTTTGAATTACATACTGACGCATCGAAGGTTGGGATTGGAGGGGTGTTGAGTCAGAGGGGATGTCCTATTGCCTATTTCAGTGAGAAGCTATCGGGAGCGAAGATGAGATATAGTACATATGATGTGGAATTTTATGCTGTTGTGCAAGCTATTAAACACTGGAGACACTATCTATTTCAGAAAGAGTTTGTTCTTTACACTGATCATGAGGCGTTAAAGCATTTACAAGGGCAAGACAAGATTTCAGCGAGACATGCATCATGGATTGCATATCTGCAACAGTTTACGTTTGTTGTGAAACACAAATCAGGAGTGACGAATCGTGTTGCGGATGCGTTGAGTAGAAGGAACCATTTGTTGACTACAATGAAGGTCGAAGTGACAGGGTTTGATGTGCTACCAGAATTATTTGTTGAAGATCCTTACTTTATGAAGTTTGTAGATAAAGTCAAGAAGGGGGAGACGGATGAGTTCATGATGGTGGATGGTTTCCTGTTCAAGGGAAATCGATTATGTATACCGGATTACAGTTTACGGTTGAAGATTGTGAAAGAATTGCATGAGGAAGGTCATGTGGGTAGAGACCGTACATTACAGCTGATTTCTCAATCTTATTTTTGGCCGGCAATGAGGAAAGAAGTGGAAAGGTTTGTTGAGCGATGTCATATCTGTCAGGTTTCGAAAGGAACGGCGACCAATGCTGGATTATATATGCCGTTACCTGTACCAACTAAGCCTTGGGTTTATTTGAGTATGGATTTTGTTTTGGGTTTGCCTCGAACTTAAAGGGGAAACGATTCCATTTATGTGGTGGTTGATCGATTTTCGAAAATGGCACATTTTATTGCTTGTAAGAAGACGGCGGATGCTGTTCATGTTGCTCAGTTATTTTTCAAAGAAATCTATCGACTTCATGGATTTCCAGAATCTATTGTGTCAGATAGGGATACTCGTTTTCTGAGTCATTTTTGGCTAAGTTTGTGGAAGATGGTCGGAACGAAGCTGAACTTTAGTAGCGCTTACCATCCACAAACTGATGGGCAAACAGAGGTGGTTAACAGATCGCTGGGAAATTTATTGCGATGTCTGGTGAAAGATAATTTGAAAAGCTGGGATGTGAAGCTATGTCAAGCAGAGTTCGCTCATAATCATGTAGTGAATCGTAGTACGGGATTCAGTCCATTTCAGATTGTATATTCTAGTATGCCAAAGGGACCGTTGGACTTAACGGTAGTACCACAACCAAAGGGGACGGTTAAACGAGCTGTTGATTTTGTTGATGGATTGACTGAATGTCATAAAATCGTTCAGGAACGATTGGAGAAGGCGAATGAGAAGTATAAAAGGTCTGCAGACTTGAAACGAAGAAATGTTGAGTTTAATGAAGGAGATTTGGTATATGCTGTATTAACAAAGGACCGTTTTCCAGTGGGCGCTTATAACAAGTTGAAAGCTAGAAAAATTGGTCCTGTAGAAGTCGTGAAACGGATTAATGAAAATGCTTATAAGTTGAAACTGCCGGAGGATGTGTACACGTCTGACGTATTCAATGTTAAGCACCTCGTACCTTATCATGGGGATAAACAATCCGATGGGGAAGAGCTTACAAATTCGAGGACGAATTTTTCTCAACCTGGGGAGGATGATGTAGCGCAACCCATAACTGTCAAAGGCCTAAGTCGTCCACGACTTAACATGGCAAGAAATAAAGACCTAAGTCGTCCACGACATAGCGAAGCGGCTATAAGTCGTCCACGACTTAACACGGCAAGAGATAAAGGCCTAAGTCGTCCACAACATAACGAAGCGGCTATAAGTCGTCCACGACTTAACACGGCAAGAGATAAAGGCCTAAGTCGTCCACGACTTAACACGGCAAGAGATAAAGGGCTACGACCTAACAATGCAACCCAGGCTACGAATTCTGTGAAGAAGTTAAGTGGTTGCAAAGTCTTAAGTCGTTCATGACTTAACTCAAGTCGTCTACGACCTAAGGAAAGTGAAGGCTTAAGTCGTCTACGATCTAACAAGTATGCTAAAGAAGGGAGCTCACAACCCAAGTTGAGTCACGTACGACCTACGACCTAGTTAGGTCGCGTGACATGATGCAACAGTTTTCTCTTGAGTCGCTGATTGTTAACTCGTGGCAATAATGAGTCGTTTGTTAATGAGTCGTGGCACCTGTTAACTCGTAGCATTGATAAGTCGTCCATGTTATAAGTCGCATGAAGATTGGCCTGAAGATGTTTCTTAACTCGTTACCGACCCAAGCTAAGTCGTATGTCGTGATATGGTGCTGTAATGTGTTGAGTCGTTTGTACTTAAGTCGTAGGTCGTGAGTCGTGTGTCTGTTAGGTCGCATGCGACTTAAGTGTTGTAAATTTGTGATATTGTGTGGGTTGTAATACAAGTGTTTGAGTCGGAGCTGTTGATAAGTCATCGCCGACTTATAGTAAGTCGTAAGTCGCAGGTTATAAGTCAGAAACGACTTATGTGTTGTACATTTTGGTGCGTGAGTTGTAACGCCTATAAATAGGCAGGTTGGGTCATTTGTAATAGTTTAGTTGATTTGAAATAAAACTCTTGTTTTGTTAGCTTTGTGCTTTCACCAAATTGGTAGTTGAGTGTAATCTCCTATCTCCTCTTTCGGCATTCGAGTGCGCTCGAATCAACGATCGTAGAAGCCGATTCGCGGAACCAAGTGCGCTTGATCAACGTCGAAGAATCACAGATCTTTAAACACGGAATAGTGCGCTATCAACGTGTTTGGGATAGCTAGAATTCGGTATCTTCGGATCAACTAATTCGGGCATTTCAGTATTCATCAATCCATCGATCGTTACTTTCACAGAATCATCAATTTGTAATTCCGCTGCTGCGTCAGGTGGCCTACCAAAGTTAGTTAAAACACAAGCATTAGTCCATAGCTGTTATGTACCGAAAACAGCAACTTCGTTAATTCAAAAGAGTTCAATACAGTACCAGAATCTGGTTGGCTCTCAGTTTTCATCGGAGTGCTCCCTTCAAGTATGGGAGACAACATGTGTGGGCCAAGTCCGGGCCTGTCCGGATCATAACCGACGTGCTGCTCCATGGTTAGAGAGGATGACGTCCCAGCCAATTGAGTAGGAGAAAGACCCTTGGGTTCAGTTCCAGAAGACCCTACGATATCTTCTCTTTCTTTAGCCGGTGTGGAAGTTTTACAGAATTGAAGTTTCGCAGTAGCCAAGTCAAACGGCTAGTTTCCTCGAAGCACTTCTAGCACAAGCGCCTCTTAATCAAGCTTAGCCACTCCCAACTCTTCTTTCTTGATTTTTGTGATGATCTCCCAAGCCTCGGCGAGCGATTTGAGATAGCACTCGCCTAGAAAGGTCAAGTCGCGGTGAAGGAGAACTTTTGCATTATATTCGGTAATGAGCGGATCGAACAAGTTCTTGTTCTCTTCCCTGTCGGACTCAGTCGTTGCCTCAACTCGGGAGTTGGTTTCTGCGAACACCTCTTTCCTGCCCTCTTCATGGGCGGCTTCTTTCAAGACTTCAATTTGGGCGAGTTTTTCATCGAGTTTCGTCTTTAAGTTCCTTGTTTCAACAATCTCCTTGCAGTATTTCTGCGACTCTTCCTATGCCTCGATTTTTTCTTCCCTCTCTTTGGACAATAATTTTTCTAGCTCTTCAATGCGGCGGGCTAAGACATCTTTCTCCTTTTGTAAGGAGACCTTCTCTAAAGCCAAGGCGCCACTACGTTTGTTAACCCGACTTTCCGCACGGCCGTACACGAGTGGATTTAACTAAATCGATTGCTCGGATATCGAGGCTGAAATATAACCGGTTTGACTAGATTGGAGGGATAGGCGATCAATCATGGATGATGATCATGATTATGAAGCCGGGATTCGGCATGGCCGATAAACAAAAGTCGTGGGATACTTGGAATACGAGTTTTAACAAAAGTTGAGTCGTTTCAGATTGCTTGGAGTTTGCTTCGAGTCGCTTGTGAGTCAGCTTCGGATTTTCATTAGGTTGCTTCGGGTCAAGCAAAGCCCTGCTTTGAGTCACTTGGGATCGTTGTATACTTCAGAGGGATCAGTGCTTTAGTGCTTCGGGTCGGCATATGCAAAACTCCAGGTCGGCATGAATGGAGGGGTCGGCATCAAGGAGATGGAAGGGAACGACATGGTTGGAGTAGCTCCGGGTCGACATAGACTTGAACTCAGGTTGGCATCGTATAGGGGTCGGCTATAAGAGTTGAATGGATTGGCATAAGACTACGGGGTCGGCTGCTTTAGGCTAGTACTTGCTCACCTTCGGGTCGGTAAAACACGAGCTTCGGGTCAACTATGGAAAATGGGGATCGGCATGTAGGAGATGGCTTGGGGTCGTCAACGTTTTGCCCCCGAGTCATAACACAACATACTTTGGGTCATACGCAGGCGTGCTCTGGGTCAGTGTTGTAAAGGCTTCGGGTCGGCTAAAGAGGATCAGGTCGGTAGCTTAGAAAGGGATTGGCGCCATGCTACTCCGAGTCCAAACATGGGTTACTTTGGGTCGCAGGCGAGTTTGCTCTGAGTCCTATATATGTTTACTTCGGGTTATTCCCAGGGCAACATTGGATCGGCATATTTAGAGCATGGGGTCGGCAATGGTGATGGATTAGGGTTCGACTATGGCCTTGGTGGGCTCGGATCACTTAAGAAGCCCAGTAACTCGGATTTTTCCTATAAATACAGCAGGCATGGCTTTAGAAAAGGGATTCTCATTCTGTTTCCCTTCATCTTCTTCACTAAGGCTACTCTGCCATTATTGTTTTAAAAACTTTGGATTGTAACTGTAATTGATTCTGATATCAATAAAAATGAAATTTCTGGATTGGACGTAGGCCAGAGTCAGCCGAACCACTATAAATCTTTTGTTATTACTGCTTTCTTTTTAATTTTTACTGCTATTTATATTTATACTCTCTACGTACACTCTATATGTTATCTGTGATTGTGAATTGGTGCTTTCAACTGCGTTTGGGTGTTAGTGACCAATTTTGGCGCTTTCAATGAGAAAGCTAGCATTCGGGGATTCTGAAGCTTGGATTTTGGATTTAAAGGCTTAGGAACTCGGATACTAGGAGGAACGATGGTTAGGCCATCGACAAGGAGGTAAATGATAGAAAGAAGCAATCAAGAGGGAAGTCAAGAGGCATATTTTGGAGCTGGATCAGATAAGGCATCCACTTACATCACTAGGGACGTGATGCAGATTATGATGAATTCTATGCAGGAGCAGTTGACGAAAAGGCAAGAGGAAATAATGCATACTCTTCTTAGACAATTTGGACATGCAGGAACAACAGGAGCTCAGATCCATGGAGCTGGATCAGAAGGACTCAATAGGCAAGAAAATGGAGTGGTTCAGCAGGGGGCAACCCCCAATCAACAAACAACTATCAATCTGGATGGACCTAGACTCAGGGGCACACCACCAGGTAATGTTGGGCCAATCCATTGAGGGATACCAGATGATGCTGCGCAGCCCGGCGCTAATAGGAATACAAGAGTGCATGACAAGGAGTATGTACCAGAATTCCCTCGAGGACTTGAAGGGCAGTTAGGAAATGTAGATGGGGTCCAACCCTTGATAGGTAACACTGGATTAGCTGACATTATCTAGTGAACTATTCGTGGAGGTCTGACAAACAGGGATTTGGAGGGAGTAAACAAAAGTCCGTTTACCCGTAACATCAGGATGGCTAGGAATCCACCCGATTTCAAGCTGCCCACTCTAGAAGTATACAATGGTAAGATGGATCCTACCGACCACTTGATGAGGTACACAAGACATATGGAAGTGCTGGGGGCATCAAAGGAGGTTATGACCCGGTGTTCCCCCTATACTTGACCAATATAGCTGCTATGTGGTTCAGATAGCTGGAAGATGGATCTATTGGAACATGGATAGAATTGATGGGCAGGTTTCTGAAACAGTTTCGAGTTCACATCAAAAGGCGAAGAATGTGATGACATTGACTTCGGTGAAGCAGGAGAGGGGAGAACTGCTCAGGACTTTCTTAACTTAGTTTAATGCAGCAGTTGCTTTGGTAGATCGCCCGGATCCATCAATGGTTCTAATGGCGGTGGAGTCAGGAGTTAGGGATAATTCGGATTTCAAAGTATAGTTGATACGGGACCCACCAATGGATCTCGGGGAATTCTTTCACGAAGCTGAGAGATTTCTTCGACAAGAGGATGCATGTTTGGATATGAGGTCAAAGGAAATAAACATGGTTAAGGATGGAGAACCATCCGGTGAAAGCTCGAGTAAAGATAAGGATAAAGGGAAGAGGAAGCGCTAGGGAGAACCAAAATTCTCCACTTACACAGGACTGAATGAGACATTGGAACGGATATACTTGGATTCTCAGGATCGCCTTCCCCATCAAAGACCGACAAGTAGGGAACCCTCAGAATGTGAAAGGGCATCGGGAAGGCACTATCTCTTTCATGACCTGGATGGACATGATACCAATAGCTGTAGGCACTTAAAAGATTTAATCGAGGAGCATGTAAGGAATGGTCAGTTGCAGCTATATGTCGGAACTCGAAATGCGGCGGTGGAATAGGAGTAGCCACCATCTACCTCGAACGACGATGGCATGAGTCCCAGGAATGATGCTCGATTGATCATCAACTAATCGTGATGTTTTAGAATAAGTAACAAACTCAGGGGAAAGGACTAAGTCACTTACTCATGTATGGGGACGGAGATAACACCTAGGCATGCTCTGAGATGATGATAAACTATGACGCTCGGGTTTGTGAAATCTGTTTTTTTCTTTTTGGCTTGGACACTTGCTTTTTCTGGTTTGGTTTTGGACTTTGGTTTGAACTCCTGGTTTTGTTTGTTTTCTGATTTGGGTTCTGGTTTGGACGTTTGTCTTTTGGTTTGGATTTTTGATATGGATTTCTGGTTTTCTGATTTTCTGGTTTGGTCTGGATTTCAGATTGGATTTCGATTGATTTTTTATCTTGTTTTTGGTGAAAGTTTATCGAATATGGACTATGATCGACAAGGGTCCAGGGAGACCAGGATTCAGCCTAGGTGTTAGGCCCCATATTATCTATCGGTTACTATTTTAGGTCGTCGAGTATGGACTATACTCGGCAGGGGTATGGAGCGACCAGGATTCAGCTTAGGACTTAAGCCATGGCATTACTCAGTGTTTAGGGACACTAAACTAGGAACACCATGGCATTATTTAACACAGGTCGTCGAGTGTGGAGTGTGCTTGGCAAGAACCCAGAGAGGTTAAGGATTTAGATTTCGGCTTCGAATGGCTAAGGATTGGCTATGGTCTGGAGCGATCCTGGATTTGGATATCGACCCGGAGAGGTCATGAATTTGGTTATTGGATATGGATGGACTATAACTCGGTTATCGGGTTCAGATGGATGTGAAATTGGCTAAGGACTTGGTTACTGGATAGGGATCAAATATCGACTCATAGCAGTTGCAGATTTGATAAGGATGCGGCAATGGCACTTGGATAAAATGGATTGGGTTATGGATCGGATGGTGTGGCTATGGATAACATACGGACTTTGGATGATGGAATGAAAGTTATTCAAAACATGCCTTCCTATCGCAAGGTATGTTTTAGGGGGCAAATGTTAACCCGCCTTTTGGCAAGGCCGTGGACAGGCGGATTTAACTAAATCGATTACTCGGATATCGAGGTTGAAATATAACAGGTTTGACAAGATTAGATGGATAGGTGATCAATCATGGATGATGATCATGATTGTGAAGCCGAGATTCGACATGGTCGATGGAAAAAAGTCATGGGATACTTGGAATACGAGTTTCGAAAAAAGTCGAGTCGTTTCAGAGTGCTTGGAGTTTGCTTTGAGTCGCTTGTGGGTCAGCTTCGGGTTTTCAAGTAGGTTACTTCGAGTCAGGCAGAGCCCTGCTTCGAGTCACTCAGGATCGGTGTATACTTCAGAGGGATCGGGCTTTAGTGCTACGGGTCGGCATGTGCAAAACTCCGGGTCGGCATGAATGTAGGGGTTGGCATCAAGGAGATGAAAGGGATCAGAATGGTTGGAGTTGCTCCGGGTTGGCATAGACTTGAACTCAGGTCGGCATCATATAGGGGTCGGCTATAAGAGTTGAATGGGATAGGCATAATTCTACAGGGTCGGCTGCTTCAGGCCAGTACTTGCTCACGTTTGGGCTGATAAAACACGAGCTTCGGGTCGGCTATGGAAAATGGGGATCGGCATGTAGGAGATGGCATGGGGTCGGCAACGTTTTACCCTGAGTCATAACACAACCTACTTCGGGTCATACGCAGGCATGCTCCGGGTCGGTGTTGTGAAGGCTTCGGGTTAGCTAAAGAGGATCGGGTCGGCAGCTTGGAAAGGGATCGACACCATGCTACTCCGAGTCTAAACGTGGGTTACTTCGGGTTGCAGGCGAGTTTTTTTCGAGTCCTATATATATTTACTTTAGGTCATTCCCAAGGCAACATTGGATCGGCGTATTATGAGCTTAGGATCGGCAATGGTGATGGATTAGGGTTCGACTATGGTCTTGGTGGGCCTGGATCACTCAGGAAGCCCAGTAACTCGGATTCTGCATATAAATACAGTAGGCGGGGCTTCAGAAAAGAGATTCTCATTTTGTTTCCCTTCATCTTCTTCACTAAGTCTACTCTATCATTATTGTTTTAAAAACTTTAGATTGTAACTGTAATTGTTTCTGATATCAATAAAAAGGAAATTTCTGGAGTGGACGTAAGCCAGAGTCAGCCGAACCACTATAAATCCTCTGTAATTATTGCTTTCTTTTAAATTTTACTGCTCTTCATATTTATACTATCTACATACACTTTATCTGTTATATGTGACTGTAAAGGTGCTTTCAACGGCGTTTGGGTGTTAGTGACCAATTTTGGCGCTAACAGCATTGAAGTGCATCGTCCAGTTCCATCTTATGCGAAATCTCCAAGCGACTTACTACCTCAGCCGTTTCTTACGCATTTTTCTTTGCCTTGGCAAGTTGAGCCTTACATTTGAGCAGCTCGGCTTCTTGATGTTTGATAATATCTTTGTCGTGAATGGCCTCTAACTTAAGGCGATCAATTTCATGCTGGCGCTCGGTGGAAACTTTGGAGACTTTTTTAGCTAAGTGGATAAACGCTTCATGCTAAACATACACGTCATTCATGCATGCTAATAAGCTCTCTTTGGCACTTCCAGGAATGATGTGTATGGAAGGAAGGAACTTGAGCCCGTCGAAGTAGATTTTTGGGAAGGTAGCTTTGAGTTCAGCTAATCTCTCCACAGTGGTAGGACATGGGCAGGAACCGGCGGGGGTTGTTCTGAAGAAACTAGCAAGTGCTTATGGCGCTCGCATGATTGCCTGGTACTTGACAACCCGGAGTGCTGATCATGTGGAGCAGTAGCTTGGGAACCTCGATGAGATGATTTCTCTCCACTGTGAGTAGGAGGGTTTGATGGATCGATATGGCAGGGAGCGTGTGTTTGAGATTTCCGTCTGGATAAGGAAGAGGATTCTCGAGAATAATAATCTGTGTCTCGCCCTTCGTCTTTGCCTCTGCGTCTCCCAGATTTAGAATCTCTCCTCGAGCGATATTAATTGGAAGAGCCTCGAAGGCGATCAAAAGCGTGTAAGTGTGACATAGCACCTGTAAAAAGAGCCTAATAGAAGTATATTAGAAGTTATAACACGAAGTGTAAATCATAAGTGGATGGTGGAGTGTGAGTGTTTATGTGTGTCCTAGTGTTTCTCCCCGACGGACTAGTAACATTAGCTTTACTCATTGGAGTTTCCTCCCCCATGGTGGAAGGTTGCATGCCTTCACCGCTTCTCGCGCGAGAGTTAAGCCCTTCGACGTCAAGGTTAGTGAAGTTGTAATTTAATAAGTCACCTGAAATCGGAATGTCAGAAAGTCCCTTTAATGAACTTTCCATTTGCTGGGAAGACAATTCCTTTTCGATTGGGGTTATGATGAATTCCGGGTTTGCCCCAGCCTTGCTTTTCCGCAATTTGTACACCAACTGTTTTCTCCTCTTCAGGGGAGTTTGCGTTTTGGATGATCTGTGGCGCTTCGGTTACCGGTACCTTTCCGAGGCCTATGCCTTCGCCTCTCAGCCTCGCATTTTGAATTTCTCTTATCTCTCCTTCTTCAATACATTCCCATTTCTCCTCAACTGGGGGCACCACGGGGTCACTTGGTTCTACCCTTCTCTCGACAGCAATTCTCGGGATCGCTTTGCCACCAGGGAGACTAATTTTGTAGTCATCTTCTAACAGCCCAAATAGCAAGAGCAACTCATTGGTGACAAGGAGTTTGATGTCCCGATCCTCTATGGGAGGAGCGCGAATGGCCGCGACATCCTTGGAATACTCCATGCCTTCAGGCCGAGAGCGGACACCTGAAAGAACTAAAGATATTAGTACGATTAAGAAAGAGGCTGCAACTTGAATCTTTAAATTAAAGACGAAGGCAGAAATAGTGCTTATGTCCTTCCAACCATCTTCTTGCGAAGCCGGGAGGATGTCGTACATAGAACCATTCGTGTTTGAATAAGGAGAGCTTATTCCATGTGCCTGTTAGCACCTGACATTTGGGCAAGCATTCAAGAAAGACGTACGAAGGACTATTAGCCCGCCTTTTGAAATTGTAGATGTATTGGATGTCTTCGGGAGTTGGCAGACAAAATACGAAGTTCATGAAGAGAAGAAAAGTGCCATGGATTAAAGCATAACTGTTGGGGTGCAGTTGAGTAGGAGCGGTCCCCAAATATCCTAATATTTCCCGAACAAAAGAATTGAAGGGAGGCACGCATCCGGCCCAGCACATGAACTTGTTACAAGCAGTATATCCGGTTGGGGGTAGGTGAGGTCTTTCTTGCCTATTGAACTAGAACGTCTTCGAAAGGAATCCCATGAATGGAACATAATCGACGAAGAGCGGCTTCACCGTAGACGCTTGTGAGTCAGCCAGATTGTTCAGGATAATAGCGCTCTCAACAGCATCAGGAGCTAGGTCAATAACTTCTGTAGTAAAAACTGGAATGTCAGAAAAGAGATTTGCTTGCAGGTCAAATGCCTCCACTTGTTCTATTTGCTGACTCAGTGTAGGTTTATCAGATAAGGTAGCGGAGCTTGATCTCGCGACCGATTTAGAAGACATTATGGTTGAGCGCTTTGTGTAACTTGGGATCTGTGTAAGCTATACCCAGTAGACAATCAATATTAGAAATAGTAACCTGTCCCCTCGTGTCGGTGTGAACTAGTGCAGTGCAATATGAAATAAACATAAGCAGTATGAAACCAGAAAAGAAAAAGTAAAATGTCGAAGCTTGGAGGTTTCGTCCAGAGAGACCGTCATCACTGACCGTCTCAAACAACATGAAAGGTGATCGGCAACCAAAGCTTTAGGATTGGATGTTGATGTTATGAATTATGAAGTCCATCGTTCAAGTTTGTTTAGCCGATTTCATACTTAGTTCATGTGAAGTAGGCCAAGAATTTGTTCATTCAAACCTAAGTCCATTGGTTCAAGTATGCAAGTCATATTGTTATCAGTCATCTTATGTTCGGGTAAGGCAGTGTGTAGTTAAATGTTTGAGTGCCTTGAGTTGGGCAAGTTTTTATGGTCAATACCAATCCCTATTATGTATGTCGGTCCCTGTGTTTCAGTCCCGTAGCTGACCCCTATACTTCAACTTGTGTGAGAGCACCGATCCCTTTCTCCTAACCTATATGCCGACCCATATACTTAAGCTTCTAAGATGAACCCTCCTTTTTAGTTCCTAAACTGAACCCTATTGATAAGCCTCTATACCGATCCCTCTTAAGACACTTATCTATGCCGATCTCCACACCTAGGTTATTAACACTGAACCCTCGCTTAACAAGCATGTACCGATCCCTCAAACAAACACAGTTCATATCGACCCCTCTCATCAAAACCATCTCTTATACTGACCTATCTCTAGCTACTTCTCACCGATCCTTCAACAAACAACATCGCAATATCATGCCGACCCCTCTCTGAACTTCCCTACTCTATCCTAAAGTCGGACTTCCCATCATCCCTTTAAAAAACCCTACCAAACCCTTCTTTTTTGTCCTCTTCTCCCTTTCCTTTTTTCTTTTCCTTCCTTCTCCTTCTTCTCCTGCTCCTTCATCTTCCTCCCTTCCACGCCCATGTGACTTAACATAGCCTGCTAAGCAACCCACCTAAACGACACTCGAATTCCTCCGAGCTCGGGATCCATGATTAGATTAATGTGATTATGAGAAGATATTATACCTATTTGACTTAGATTACAAGGCCAAAGCTTGGATTAGGAATGAATTGATGGTAATAGAGGTCAGAGGTATGGTCTCGCACTTCTGTTTGAGTTTAAAAGAGAAGCCTGTCCTCTTTCAGAGCGTTCGGCTAAGTGATGAACAAGAAAAGAAAAGAAGAAGAGCTTAAGTGATGGGAATGTAAAGTGAAGGAAGAAGAGAAGAAGATACGAGTATTTACATGGGAGAGAGAGAGAGAAGGGGAAGAAGAACATATCATACCCAAGTGACCCGGTCATAATATTGAAAAGGGTTCGGCCTTAAGGTACACCGATCCCTATCCATACAGATTCACCGAGGGATCGGCCGGCTCCTCCTGCATAAAAAATAAAAAAATAACAAATATAATAAAAATATATATGATTAAATAAAAAAGAGAGAGGGAGAGAAGGAAGGAAAAGAGGGAAGAATGTAGAAGAAAATGACAGATAACTAGAAACCAAATAACAACCGATATCGTGAAGGTTAGACTGCAAATGTAAACGTCCAAAGTAAAATGGCTTGGCAAAGGCCAGTGAACATCCGAACACGTCCAGAGGCTAACAACAGAAACATGCGTATGAACATGCACAAAAGACATTTAAGGATTCAGCCTTTTGAAAGTAACTGAGATGGTGGTTTAGCCTGAAACAATCGAGCTTGATGTCTAATCAGAAGGAAACCTGAAGATTTCATATGACCAAATATGTGCGTTCTAATGGAATGCGACATCAGACCCGTATCATCGAAGGTTAATAAAGGAATAGTGATCAATCTGGGACTTGAATAGGCTTGATCCCGAGAACTTGAGTTTATCCAATTTAAAGCACGTCATGTTATTCACAAGACATACTTTAGGGGGCAAGTGTTACCCAGTGCCGTGACCCGCCGACTGCATAGGGTTGATTACGAAGACCAGACTCAACTGTTGACAAGAAGGATGGTCACGAGATAACAACCACATGATCAAAATATAATGTCTAGACAGCTGTATCAAGCTCGGGATAAATGAAGTTGATAGATGGATGATGCAGGATGTCAGATTATGGGATCAAGTTTGGTTGGAATAGGGGTCGGCATGGATGTTTGACAAATTGGAGGGAATATGGATGGGTCGGCATAGCTTGTAAAACCAATGGGATCGGCACATTAATGGTCTGCAAAAGGGGTTGACATAATGTGTTTGGATCGTCATAATGTGAATGGGTCAGCATGGCTCATTCATAGGCTATGGATCAGCATGGGACGTTCAAGGGGTAGGGATCGACATAGCCTGGCACGAAGAATATGGATCAGTATAGGATATTCAGGAGATATGAATCGGAGTTACATGGTATGTAAGGAAGGAATTGGCATACGTTGAGAGACCAGAAGGGATTGGCACAACCCAGACCAAGTTAAGATTTCAACTAAAGTATTACAAGGACTAGAGTTCCATACATCCAATCGCCTTGATATTTGAAACATCATCAATATAGACTATAAGAAAGCCACCATAGGGATCGCTAGCCCAAATTCAACCCATGGAGGGGTCAGTACCGACCCCTATCCATTAAGAGTTGGGCCTAGCTCTCCCTATGATAGGTCTATATGGTCAAGGAGATCCAGATGCCGAAGTTTTAGTCAGATTGAAGGCTGGCTTCATCTATAATTAGAGGCACATGGGGCCATTTTGAGGGACTTTGGGTTGCAACTGAAACTTTGCCATTATTGTAACTAACTTCCTCTATTCCTTTCGATCTCTTGCAGTTTCTTACTAATTGTAATTGTAATCAAGTGAATTGTGAAGCAATAAAGAGAATATTCAAAGTGGACGTAGACAATCAACGCCGAACCACTATAAATTTTGTTGTTTTTGCTTTCTGCTGCATTTTTCTTGATATTCAGTTTTATTCCTCTGTTTCCATTTAATTTCTTCATTTATTTCACTATTTAAATCTATTTTCGGGTGTTTGTGGCTAATTTGCTTGCAAACAGTTTCCATTTAGGTTTCAAGTCTTTCTCTTTTTCTAATTGCTCCTTAAAGAACCCTATGCATTTATTAACAAAATCAACCAGTCTTTGCCCCTCAATTGATACTCGTGGTAAAAATTCGACATCATATTAGCTAAGCTCAATCCCCTATTTAACTAATCTTCCTAAAGCCTCTGGCTTACTAAAGACTTGCTTGAGTGGACAATTAGTCAAAACTTTAATTGGGTGTGCCTGAAAGTAGGCTCTCATTTTGCACGCCGTAAGCATTAGACAATATGTTAGCTTCTCTATAACTGGATATCTGGTTTCTACATCTTTAAGCCTTTTACTAGTGTAAAATACCAAAAATTGGGTTCCCTTTTCTTCTCTTACTAGCATCGAACTAACAACATGTCGAAAACGCCAAACAAATTTAGAGACTTTCCCCATCTGCCGGATTAGAAGGAATCGGTGGTTTTTCTAAATGGTCTTTCAATTCTTCAAAAGCCTTTTGATAATCTTCGCTTCATTCAAAATTATTCTTCTTCTTTATTACAATGAAGAATGAAATGCATTTGTTAGTGGCCTTAGAAATAAACCTACTTAATGCTGCCACTCTTCCATTCAGGCTCATCCATCTTTGCTTGTCTTAGGCTCTGCCATGTCTCTTATTGCTTTGATTTGATCAGTGTTAGCTTTAATTCCTCTTGCACTAACAATATATCCTAGGAACTTGCCGGACTTGGTCCCAAAAGAACACTTTTGTGGGTTAAGCTTCATTTGATATTTTCGCAACACAATGAACATCTCTTCTAGATCTCCTGGATGACTACCTTTTTCTTGGGACTAAACCAGCATGTCATTTATATACACTTCCATGTTGCGGCCTATCTGTCCCTAAACATTCGATTTACTTGTCTTGATAGGTTGCTCTAGCATTCTTTAAACAAAAAGGCATTACTTTGTAACCGTATGTTCCCCAATCTATTATAAAGCTGGTATGTTCTTCATCTAGTTTAGACATTGAGATTTGATTATAATCGGAATATGCATCCATAAAAGATAAGAGTTGATGTCCACTTATCGCGTCAACCAACTGGTCTATCCTTGGGAGTGAATAACAGTCCTTCGGGCATGCATTATCCAAATCAGTGTAACCAACGCATGTCGTCTATTTTCCATTGGACTTTTTAACTAGCACTGATTAGCTAACCATTTTGGATAAAATACTTCTCTTATGTATCCATTCTCAAGCAATGTTTCCACAAATTCTTACTTGAACCCAATGCCTTCGAAAGTATTTTTAAGTGTTTTGAAAGGAAAGTTTTAAGTGTTTCGAAAGGGATGCTTTCAATGATTTTGAAAGAGTTGCTTTCTATGGTTTCAAAAGTGATTGTTTAAGGTATTAAACAATGGTTTCGAAGGTATTGTTTTGGCTTTATAGCATAATGTTTCTAAGTTAAAAAGGGCTTTAACTCATTTCAAAGAGATAGAGAACCCTATTGATTTTAGGTTTTCATCAACATTGTTTTGTAAAGCATATATCATGGCATAAGTATTTTGAGTAAAGCAAAGAGTATGATTTCCTTATTTTATAAAGATATGATTTCAAGGGTAAATCATTTGTAAAGATTGTTTTCAAGGAAATGAAATTTGAATAGGGTAGTTAAACCTAAGTTATGACTCAGATATTAGAAGACCAGACGGGACTGGTATGGGGTCGCACCCTATACTTTAGCTAGTAGCCCTTAGCTAATATAAGTCCAAAATTCTAGTGTGTAGGGCTTTGTGACAGGCAAGACTAAAATTATGTTACCCATAGAAAGGAATACATAGAGTAAAGGTAGGCTATTGGTGAGCCCACAAAACCATTAGGATCAGTTGACCTTTGGAGAAGTAAGTTAAGGACAAATCATCCAGTATTGTATCTAACAGAAGTTAGAATATTTATTTTGTTTGGTAGGCCCGAGTCAGCCAGTGGTTAAAAGTTAGCCAGATAAAACTATAATATTTGGATAGATAATCCATTAATTGCCTGATTTATATGCATATATGTTATTCCAATTGTTGGTATAATCAGTTATATTGTAGGATTTTGATTTGCAAAAGATATGATTTTAAAAGGATATTAGTGAGGGAAAACCCGTTTTGCTAAGCGGCGTGATCTCACTTAATATCAGTAAACCGAGATGTAATAGAATTATTCACACCATGCTTTATGTTTGACTCGAAGTTTATGTTTTCCCCTTAAACTCTCAGGTGCTCAAAATTGTAACGAACCCGATTTTTCGTCCCTCGAAAATCGACATTAATACGACCACTGTATCAACTACCGAGTAATCGAATGCCGAAAAACTGAATTGTTATGGAGAAAAAAGAAGAGGTAGAAGAAGACAGAAGGAAAAGAAAGAAGAAACAACAGAAAAACACAGAAACAGAAACAATATCAGAATCTCACATTCGCAGGGGAACAACATATAATAGATAAATGAATAATCTTTAAAACAAAGAACTATATCATTTATACATTACATCATCATCAGAGGTTACAACAATACATCAATGGACAGTTATACAACTTGTCCTCATACAGAATACACAGCGGAATAATACTATAATATACAAGTGGTACGTCTCGCCATCCAGCTCGCCACTTGAGCTCCAAAGCATCTCCTGAGTCCAGAATGATCTGATAACCTAACTCTAGACTGCCCGTGTGGAAAATGATGGGCACCCAGAGTTTAGGAAGGAAACAATAAACTCCAGGTCAGTCATGGTGACTTGTGTGAGAACTAAAACAGTTATTCTTTAGAAACAAATAACAAAAGAATTTTAATATTGAAACCCGCAATGCTTTTGGAAAATGAAACTACCATAAGACCTCCCACCACACACACAATGCAATCGTAGACTTGGAGGAGATTTCTTCTTATGATAGTCAAAAATGCTTACTACGCAAAACAAATCATTTTTGATATTATTACTAGTGCATAGTGTAAAATTCTTTCGAAAATACAATATTAATCTTAGCCAGCATAGGTACCATTATATTATGCCTGCTATAGCTGCCTCCTGAGGAGACAGGTTCTATAATTTCAATCGTAAAGGGTTCGTATTGTTTCTTTGGATTTTCCAACAAATGGTCAGGCTAAGGAACTTCCTATGCCACGTAGGAAATGCCTCTGGCTGGACGCTCCGAGAGACAAACTGCTCTCTGCCAAACAAGGCCGGGTTACCCCTGTAACTAGGTAACTCACGAATATGTCATCCCCCGGTCCTTTGGGACCTTTATCCGAGCGCTCGGTAACTAACATCACACATAATAAATAAAGTGTGTCCACATGAGTAAGTATCTAGGCTCCATACCATGATACCACCCCTTTCCAGAAGGAAATGACATACCCTAAAGGGCGCGACCCTCATAACCTTGCCGCAACATTCCTGTTTCGACCATTTTCGGGTTGTTGAGGCCCTGACGAAGTCTCGTCCACAAAGCTACGCTTTATACAAAAGCTATGCTTTGGGTCAAACAAATGATCAAAGTAATGATCACAAAGATAAATGATCAAACAAATGATCATATCACAAATGATCAAACAATGATCATTTCACAGCAACACTCAGCATGTCACATTACCAAATTGAGAATATATCGCCGATAAATTTCAACTACATAACCTCTGAGCTCGTACGTCTCAGAGAAGGGTGTTAAGCTAAGAGAATAAATTCTCCGCCACCAACAGAAATGTATTTGAAAGAAATCAGCTTTACATCTCAAAATGTAATGTCAGACATGTAACCATACAAGTCTGTTCCGGGTTCGAACAGAACCGAAGGCACTTCCAAAGAAGCCCTTGCAATTCGGATATTCACAATCTCAATAAAACTTCCCATCACAAAGGAAATCTCTATACCATAGCTAATGGTGCAGAGACAATCGATAGGTCATTCTATCGTTTTCACAAACACCCGGTCTTCACCACCGGTCTTCAATACGATCCATATCGTCATATCACTAATTCGGAATAGGTTATACGACACAAAGGTCCTTTCCCGGCTAACCCGAATAGTGAGCGCTTATTCAAAAATAAGTGTGGCATTCAAATTCAAGCAAATCACAACAAATACCCATTCAAGGTAATTATTGATAGTCGGTTATTTAACTATCAATAAAGATGCGCAACATCATCAGATTCCAAATAATTTTTCAAATTATTTATCTTCCAAAAATATCTTTACAAGATATAAAATTTTCCACACTTAACCATTTGAAACAAATTTCAAATATTCTCTTTTCAATTTATCTTTAAAAGATAAAATTTCAAACCTTTCATTTCATATTGGAAAAGCATTTCCATACTTATTTAATAATAAGTAATCCACAAATCCATTTATTTTCAACCTTTGAAAATATTAAATATACTTAAATCAAAATTAAGTATATATTTCATTCTTTAAGGAAATCATTCTCTTTCACAAATTTTATTTGAGTCAAAACAAATGTTACGTAAAACATTGTTACAACAACTCAAAATCATTAGTATAAGGATTCAAAATTAAAATAGATATATAAATCCCAATACTATATAAATTATTTCCTTTTGGAAATCCTTTACTATAACAACAGTATTATAGTCCACCATTTCCTTATTCCTCGAAACGTCTATTTCAACAATAAATGTTAAAATCTATGTTTTCGATACTTAACACGTTTTAAAACATCTTTTAAAACACTTACTTCATTTCGTAATATCACTTCTCCATTTTATTTAATAATACATTGTCCAAAATCATGAATATACTTCCTTTAATAAGCTATATAAACTTAACTTATCAAAATAAGTCGTTTCTCGGATTTACAAATCTAGTTATAAAATTTCGATTTATAAATCTCTTTTATTATCCAATTCAAATTGTATAACTCAATTATATACCGAAAATCCATATTATAAGTTAAGAAATTATAATCCATTTATTTACAAAATTGTTCTTTTAAAACTTCACAAATTATAAATCTTATTACTTATAAGATTTTACTTATAACCTTATTTTCAACATTAACAGAACTCCTTTTAGAATTCCATTATTTCGTTTTAACACTTATAAAAACTCGTTTTATAATTCCAGTATTCTTAATTTATAAAATATCAATTTTTGTACATCTTTTATATAAATCATTCATAATAATTTAAAAATCCCAATTTAAAATCAAAATCGTTATTTTTAAACTTCAAAAATGGATCCGATGATGCAACAGCACTAAATAGTCAATCACAGCATCCAAACATCATATATCATCATATGATAACAGAATATACAACAATATCTGTAAATAAATCAATACAGTTGAGGAATCCAGTTGGATCCCTCCAACCTGTTTCCCTGCATCCACAGATGTTAGCACAATACCAATTTCACTTCACAGTGAAATTATCGCGGTATATGGGTTTAATAAATATTATCCGCTATTATGCGGCACAATAGGGTCTCATCCGCTATACAATGCGGGAAATCAACTCCAATATATACATATTCCAATATATATATATTGCTATATACATATATAATACCAATTCCACTTCAATGTGAAATTATCGTGGTATATGTTTTTAATAAATAAACTTCGCTTAATAACGGCGTATAATGTCTATTTATCACAATAAATAGCAATCATCATTCAATTCACACAATCAAGCACTATCAACAATTTTAAATCTAACCATTTAAAATTTTAAATCAAAACAAAAGATTCGATTGAGTGAGGAGTTCTCACCTTGCTTTTAATTCCGTTCTAGCGTTTTATTTTGAATAAAATTAAACAGACGTTTAATTTCATCCGAAATTCACACTAGCTCCAAATGACTCCAATCTAGTTCCATAGCGTAGTGCTCGACAATATGATTCCAACGCAATTCGTTTCGTGTGAAACGGACCTCGTATGAAAAAGTTATGCTATTTTAAAGATTACACGAATTTAAATAAACAATTTCAGCTTTTATTTTAATTTTTATACCCTAGATTGAATCTGAGCCATTCATCTTTGCAAGACCAGATCTGGGCCGCCCTTTTTTGCTTCTTCCTCTCACGTTACTTCCAGGTTTCTAAAGAAACCCATTCATCACGTTGAATCTCTCCAAGTCGCGACTACCACAAGCGTCGAGAAGTTGATCAGCAACCTTCATCTCAAAGCCCATCACCCATACTACTCTCGGCCAGAGGAGCTTGAAGCTCGGCCCCATCTACCACCATAAAAACGTGAGGGACGTTGCTGCATTCAAGGCCATTTTGCCGACGATCCGTGGCTTCATTTCCAATCTCCAGCGTTGAGATTAAAGATCTCCTCGTCCTCTTCAATTTTGTAGTTGATGATTTCTTGAAATAATGTGTGGATTTGTAGATATTAGAGGAAGAAGTCTGGAAGTTTTCAGCCATTAAAATTGAAAGTGGCGGCTGGAACAATTAGGGTTAGGGTTTTGAGCAAACGTGTATATATATATACATACATATTAAATTAATATTAAATTCACTTAAAAACGACGTTTTCAAACGATCTCTAAATCACACGTGCCGCCTGGCGTTCGTAAGGTTTACCCCACGTTCCGAACACAATGGAACATTTTTCGGAAGCTAATTCGATCATCTGTGCGAGTTACGGAATTAACGATCGATTTTAAATTAAACCGATTTAAACCGATTTCGATGCGTTTTGGCTTGCCCCGGACAAACCGTACATCCGATTGACACGAAATTTGAAACCATAAAATAATTCAACATTACGGATCCGATGAAACTGGTTTCATCAAAATCCGACACTGTTTGAAAAATGACTATTTTAACTCGCCAAATTAATATTAAAACAATTCCGATGCGTTTCGAGCTGCCACGGTCAAACGACAACTCCGATTGCTACGAAAATTGAAATCCGATAATAACAAACTATTACGGATCCAATGGAACAAGTTTCGTCCAATTCTGAGACTGTCCCAAAAATGGCTAATTTCACTAGTCGATTAAATATTAAAATATTCAATTTTCACAAATTTACTTTAAATTCAAATTTAAAAGTTCTATAACATCATTCTAACTTCAACATGATTTAATATAACTTTATAAATCATTTTCATTTACATTTAATCCAGATTTCAATTATTTCTGGAATTTCAACTATTAAATTATCGATTTAATTATCCAATTAAATCCAGATATTCGAATTTTAAATTATTCGACTTATTGATTTCACTTATTAATATTTAAAATTAATTAAATATTTGAATTTCAAATGTCAAAAATTCTGGGTCGTTACAAACTTCTTCCTTTAAAAGAATTTCGTCCTCGAAATTACCAAGTAAGAAAAATGCCCAAATCCATTAACTTTTCAAAAATCCACTTAGTGAAAAATTTCACATTCACTTTTCCAAGATCTTTAACTTCAACTAAAACAATGATTTCCATTTTCTTATTCAATTCCTACGGTTTCATTTCAATTTGGAAATCAACTTTTCATTAACAAAAATTTCCAAAATTTCCCGAAAATTTTCTAACGCCCTAAATTTCCAAAAAAATTCGCCAGCGTCTCCTTTGCGCGGTTTGATCGTAGTAGGATCATAATTGACATAAATATGTATACATCGACCCACCCGGTCGGAAAAGCAGAAAAACAGTTCATATTTTCTATTTTTATTGCGTAGGCGTACCTTTTTAGCATTTTTAAGCAAAGCAGTTATTTATTTAGCATTTTAGCGCAACCAAACCAACCGAACGGTAGCCACCGCACCTGTACTTACTCAATTTAAACATGTAAGTGACAATATATAAAATTATTAACAATTTACTCTTTTAAACAACTACAACACTTGCATATCAAAGAAATGCATACTAAACAAGTTTTATAAGCAACTTATAAAATCTCAACACTTGTAATTGTTTACAACCAATTCATATATAACAACATTCAATTGTTTATTTCCAATTAGTTTACATTCACTAATTTACATTCACATTAGTTCACTTTCAATTCAAATTGAATTCAATTCTATTCAAATTTATTTAGTTCCAATTTGAATTTAATTACATAGCTTCTAATTTTGCTAATTCAATTTCATTAACACTAATGAATTATACTACAATAAATTAACAATCAAATAACAACCAATGTATATTCAACACAACCAAATAAATTCAATTTACTTTACTTACATTCAATTTGGTTTAATACTTTTAATCAGCTTTAATGAATTAACACTTACATCCATTATTCTTTATTAATTTATTTACATTCGATTGGTTAACATTCAATCCATTCATTCATTAATTCAATTGCTAATTCATTTTACAAATAAAGTTGAATTTCTTTATATAACTCAAGTTCACATTCATTTAATAAATTCACTTTATTAATTTACTTTGATATCAAAATCAACTTCGTTCAACATTACTTAAGTTATTTTCCATTTCAAACATCATTTTCTCAAATTAACTTAAGTTTCCACTTATTAATCAAATTCAGATTCAAATTCTATTTAACTTTTTCCAAAGTCAAAATTCTAAGTTCAAAACTTGATTACTTATATTCAACAATTACAACTTAGATTTAATTGATTCACTTATACTTATTTTAATTTAACTCCATCCTTTAAGTTAAATTTATTATATCAAAATTCAAATTTTGTACAAGTATCAACTCATTTATCATTCCCATAAATATTTTAAATAGGATTCCAGAATCTTTTCAACCTTTCAAAACCATTTTGAAATCAATTCAATTTATCTTTTGAATTTCTAAAACCAAATCCAAATTTTCCAAACAACTTTCATTTAAAATAATCTGGCAGCAATTCCTCTTTTGGAAACCCGAAAATGAACACCAATGATGTCGCGATCATCATCGGAATTATTTTCCAGCGACCTGAAAAGAGTTTAGAGCTTTCATTCTCCAAAATAGTTTTCCAAAATATAAAAACCTTTCTCTGGAATTTTATTTCAGATTATAAATCACATTTACAAATCTTTTACTTATAAAATTTCACTTCTCATATATAAGATTATTTTACCATTGTAAATCATTTTAATTATAACTTCATACATTATAATTCATTTGCTTATACAATTTATTCTTTTACAATTGTTGATTCAAACAACTTTTATTAACTTATATATATTTACATTTTTAACAACCAAACAATCAATTATATATATACTTTAATAATTTTCGGAAAATTATTTTCTTTTATATACAAAATATAATAGAGGTAAAAATTATTTCATTTACCCAATTTAAAACAATATCGTGCTGAATTGTTCTGAACAAGTGTTTAGAGATCCCTATCGATAGAGTTGTACGGACTATACCGACCAGAATCCATATACCACTCAACAAATCAATCATCACAATATAAAACAATTTTTTATATTCACTAACAAATACGTGCTCGTATCTATTATTACACTCAACTCATTCTAGAGTACTACTGACTCTATCTCTAATGAGTAACACCCAACAGAGCAGGGTTGTCGCTTAACCATATGCTCTGATACCAAATGTAACGAACCCGATTTTTCGTCCCTCAAAAATCGACATTAATACGACCACTATATCAACTGCCGATTAATCGAATGTCGAAAAACTGAATTGTTATGGAGAAAAAAGAAGAGGTAGAAGAAGACAGAAGGAAAAGAAAGAAGAAACAACAGAAAAACACAGAAACAGAAACAATATCAGAATCTCACATTCGCAGGGGAACAACATATAATAGATAAATGAATAATCTTTATAACAAAGAACTATATCATTTATACATTACATCATCATCAGAGGTTACAACAATACATCAATGGACAGTTATACAACTTGTCCTCATACAGAATACACAGCGGAATAATACTATAATATACAAGTGGTACGTCTCGCCATCCAGCTCGCCACTTGAGCTCCAAAGCATCTCCTAAGTCCAGAATGATTTGATAACCTAACTCTAGACTGCCCGTGTGGAAAATGATGGGCACCTAGAGTTTAGGAAGGAAACAATAAACTCCAGGTCAGTCATGGTGACTGGTGTGAGAACTAAAACAGTTATTCCTTAGAAACAAATAACAAAAGAATTTTAATATTAAAACCCGCAATGCTTTTGGAAAATGAAACTACCATAAGACCTCCCACCACACACACAATGCAATCGCAGACTTGGAGGAGATTTCTTCTTATGATAGTAAAAAATGCTTACTACGCAAAACAAATCATTTTTGATATTATTACTAGTGCATAGTGTAAAATTCTTTCGAAAATACAATATTAATCTTAGCCGGCATAGGTACCATTATATTATGCCTGCTATAGCTGCCTCTTAAGGAGACAGGTTCTACAATTTCAATCGTAAAGGGTTCGTATTGTTTCTTTGGATTTTCCAACAAATGGTCAGGCTAAGGAACTTCCTATGCCACATAGGAAACGCCTCTGGCTGGACGCTCCGAGAGACAAACTGCTCTTTGCCAAACAAGGCCGGGTTACCCCTGTAACTAGGTAATTCACGAATATGTCATCCCCCGGTCCTTTGGGACCTTTATCCGAGCGCTCGGTAACTAACATCACACATAATAAATAAAGTGTGTCCACATGAGTAAGTATCTAGGCTCCATACCATGATACCACCCCTTTCCAGAAGGAAATGACATACCCTAAAGGGCGCGACCCTCATAACCTTGCCGCAACATTCCTGTTTCGACCATTTCCGGGTTGTTGAGGCCCTGACGAAGTCTCGTCCACAAAGCTACGCTTTATACAAAAGCTATGCTTTGGGTCAAACAAATGATCAAAGTAATGATCACAAAGATAAATGATCAAACAAATGATCATATCACAAATGATCAAACAATGATCATTTCATAGCAACACTCAGCATGTCACATTACCAAATTGAGAATATATCGCCGATAAATTTCAACTACATAACCTCTGAGCTCGTACGTCTCAGAGAAGGGTGTTAAGCTAAGAGAATAAATTCTCCGCCACCAACAGAAATGTATTTGAAAGAAATCAGCTTTACATCTCAAAATGTAATGTCAGACATGTAACCATACAAGTCTGTTCTGGGTTCGAACAGAACCGAAGGCACTTCCAAAGAAGCCCTTGCAATCCGGATATTCATAATCCCGATAAAACTTCCCATCACAAAGGAAATCTCTATACTGTAGCTAACGGTGCAGAGACAATCGATAGTTCATTCTATCGTTTTCACAAACACCCGGTCTTCACCACCGGTCTTCAATACGATCCATATCGTCGTATCACTAATTTGGAATAGGTTATACGACATAAAGGTCCTTTCCCGGCTAACCCGAATAGTGAGCACTTATTCAAAAATAAGTGTGGCATTCAAATTCAAGCAAATCACAACAAATACCCATTCAAGGTAATTATTGATAGTCGGTTATTTAACTATCAATAAAGATGCGCAACATCATCAGATTTCAAATAATTTTCCAAATTATTTATCTTCCAAAAATATCTTTACAAGATATAAAATTTTCCACACTTAACCATTTGAAACAAATTTCAAATATTCTCTTTTCAATTTATCTTTAAAAGATAAAATTTCAAACCTTTCATTTCATATTGGAAAAGCATTTACATACTTATTTAATAATAAGTAATCCACAAATCCATTTATTTTCAACCTTTGAAAATATTCAATATACTTAAATCAAAATTAAGTATATATTTCATTCTTTAAGGAAATCATTCTCTTTCACAAATTTTATTTGAGTCAAAACAAATGTTACGTAAAACATTGTTACGACAACTCAAAATCACTAGTATAAGGATTCAAAATTAAGATAGATATATAAATCCCAATACTATATAAAATATTTCCTTTTGGAAATCGTTTACTATAACAATAGTATTATAGTCCACCATTTCCTTATTCCTCGAAATGTCTATTTCAACAATAAATGTTGAATCTATGTTTTCAATACTTAACACGTTTTAAAACATCTTTTAAAACACTTACTTCATTTCGTAATATCACTTCTCCATTTTATTTAATAATACATTCACTGTCCAAAATCGTGAATATACTTCCTTTAATAAGCTATATAAACTTAACTTATCAAAATAAGTCGTTTCTCGGATTTACAAATCTATTTATAAAATTTCGATTTATAAATCTCTTTTATTATCCAATTCAAATTGTATAACTCAATTATATACCGGAAATCCATATTATAAGTTAAGGACTTATAATCCATTTATTTACAAAATCGTTCTTTTAAAACTTCACAAATTATAAATCTTATTACTTATAAGATTTTACTTATAACTTAATTTTCAACATTAACAGAACTCCTTTTAGAATTCCATTATTTCGTTTTAACACTTATAAAAACTCGTTTTATAATTCCAGTATTCTTAATTTATAAAATATCAATTTTTGTACATCTTTTATATAAATCATTCATAATAATTTAAAAATCCCAATTTAAAATCAAAATCGTTATTTTTAAACTTCAAAAATGGATCCGATGATGCAACAGCACTAAATAGTCAATCACAATCTATAAATAAATCAATACAGTTGAGGAATCCAGTTGGATCCCTCCAACCTGTTTCCTTGTATCCACAGATGTTAGCACAATACCAATTTCACTTCATAGTGAAATTATCGCGGTATATGGGTTTAATAAATATTATCCGCTATTATGCGGCGCAATAGGGTCTCATCTGCTATACAATGCGGGAAATCAACTCCAATATATACAAATTCCAATATATATATATTGCTATATACATATATAATACCAATTCCACTTCAATGTGAAATTATCGCGGTATATGTTTTTAATAAATAACCTCCGCTTAATAACGTCATATAATGTCTATTTATCACAATAAATAGTAATCATCATTCAATTCACACAATCAAGCACTATCAACAATTTTAAATCTAACCATTTAAAATTTTAAATCGAAACAAAAGATTCGATTGAGTGAGGAGTTCTCATCTTGCTTTTAATTCCGTTCCAGCGTTTTATTTTGAATAAAATTAAACAGACATTTAATTTCACCCGAAATTCACACTAGCTCCAAATGACTCCAATCCAGTTCCAAAGCGTAGTGCTCGACAATACGATTCCAACGCAATTCGTTTCGTGCGAAACGGACCTCGTATGAAAAAGTTATGCTATTTTAAAGATTACACGAATTTAAATAAACAATTTCAGCTTTTATTTTAATTTTTATACCCTAGATTGAATCTGAGCCATTCATCTTTGCAAGACCAGATCTGGGCCGCCATTTTTTGCTTCTTCCTCTCACGTTACTTCCAGGTTTCTAAAGAAACCCATTCATCACGTTGAATCTCTCCAAGTCGCGACCACCACAAGCGTCGAGAAGTTGATCAACAACCTTCATCTCAAAGCCCATCACCAATACTACTCTTGGCCAGAGGAGCTTGAAGCTCGGCCCCATCTACCACCATAAAAACGTGAGGGAAGCTGCTGCATTCAAGGCCATTTTGCCGACGATCTGTGGCTTCATTTCCAATCTCCACCGTTGAGATTAAAGATCTCCTCGTCCTCTTCAATTTTGTAGTTGATGATTTCTTGAAATAATGTGTGGATTTGTAGATATTAGAGGAAGAAGTTTGGAAGTTTTCAGCCATTAAAATTGAAAGTGGCGGCTGGAACAATTAGGGTTAGGGTTTTGAGCAAACGTGTATATATACACATACATATTAAATTAATATTAAATTAACTTAAAAACGACGTTTTCAAACGATCTCCAAATCACACGTGCCGCCTTGCGTTCGTAAGGTTTACCCCACGTTCCGAACACAATGGAACATGTTTCGGAAGCTAATTCGACCATATGTGCGAGTTACGGAATTAACGATCGATTTTAAATTAAACCGATTTCGATGCGTATTAGCTTGCCCCGGACAAACCGTACATCCGATTGACACGAAATTTGAAACCGTACAATAATTCAACATTACGGATCCGATGAAACTGGTTTCGTCGAAATCCGACACTGTTTGAAAAATGACTATTTTAACTCGCCAAATTAATATTAAAACAATTTCGATGCGTTTCGAGCTGCCACGGTCAAACGACAACTCCGATTGCTACGAAAATTGAAATCCGATAATAACAAACTATTACGGATCCAATGGAACTAGTTTCGTCCAATTCTGAGACTGTCCCAAAAATGGCTAATTTCACTAGTCGATTAAATATTAAAATATTCAATTTTCACAAATTTACTTTAAATTCAAATTTAAAAGTTCTATAACATCATTCTAAAACATGATTTAATATAACTTTATAAATCATTTTCATTTACATTTAATCCAGATTTCAATTATTTCTGGAATTTCAACTATTAAATTATCAATTTAATTATCCAATTAAATCCAGATATTCGAATTTTAAATTATTCGACTTATTAATTTCACTTATTATTATTTAAAATTAATTAAGTATTCGAATTTCAAATGTCAGAAATTCTGGGTCGTTACAAAAATTAAATTTGAGTAGATTGAGAGTTAAGGACTTTACAAGTTTAGTAGGTTGGACGAATAAGCTTCCAAAGACGTGCAGGAGGAAAAGCTAGCTATGTAGGAGTTATTTAGTAGTATTTCCATTGTGATGTATTTATGATTGATATGTCTATATAGTACTCTGATCATCCAAGGGGGCATTTTCATATGTTGATCTTGGCGTATTTTGCAATAATTATATTTGATTAAAACTTGAGAATCGTTTTGGGATTATGTGATTGAATATGAAATATTGATTAAAATGTAATCAGAAAAGCTGTTTTTAAAATCTGTGTTGATTTTATTTCATATTCATGTGCTTATGATATTATGGATACCATTAACAGTACCGTATTTTTTCACCAAAAGTTAATACTATAGATGACTACAGCATCTGTAGCGCTTAGCTTCAGGCCTCAAAATAAGGGATGTTACAGCTTGGTATCAGAGCACAGGTTTATGAAAACTTAAAAGAATTTTTAAACTTAAAATGTATTTTTAAACTTAACCCTAAGGAATTAGAGAAAATATTGGGGTATGGGATAATGCTATACTAATGTACTTGTATTTTTTATATATAAATATACGCTTTATCTCTATTCTCCCATCTCTCTTTGGCCATTCTTCTATATCTTACAAAGAATCAAATGCAGATTTTAAGGAAGTAAGAGTCAACCTTGGTGGAGGAAGCACCACAACCAATGGAAATGCCAGACCAAACATTACAAGGAATCTAGGTCGGGCACAAAGTGCTAATGTGGGTGATGGAGCACCACAAGTTGATATGGTAGCTATGTATCAGTTCTTCGTCAACATGATGCAAGCTAGAGCTACTGCAAGATTAGTTGGAGGAAATGTTGAAGGAGGAAATCAGGGAGCTCCGGCGGTCAATAACTATGCAGTACTAAGTAGAGACTATGCTAGGCTTGGAGGAAAGCCGTTTATCGGGACTGAAGATGCAATTGAAGTGGAGAATTAGTTGCTTTATTGCAAGAGGATTTTTATTGATTTGGGACTCAACTATGAGTAGAAAAGGAGATTGGCATCTATACAGTTGTAAGGACTGCACTATACTGGTGGAATAGTGTTACTGTAGGAGCGGTTGAAGAGGCTATGACTTCTGCATAATTCAGAAGGAGGTTTGAGGAAAGATTCATGTCGAAGATCGCCAAGTCAACTCTGCGCAGGAAGTTTACTGAGTTGGTGTCGGGAGACATGACAATGCTCGAGTATGCTACCAGATTTGAGGAATTATCTAGATACGGATATGCTATGGTTGATACGGTTATCAAAAGAAATGAGAAGTTCATCCGTAGATTGAGACCCGAGCTTGCTAAAGCAACTTTACCACATATTAGGGATCTGTGCGATGTGGTTGTTGAGATGGATTTGAGGAATGAGGAGATGCTCGCAAAGTAGTGGAAACTCAAGTTGGGCAGAACTAGTGCAAAGAATCGACCAAGGATGGAAAGGGCAAAATGTTTGCATTGGAACCAGTTACCTCAAGACCAACGGCAGAAGGGAAAGGAAAAGCTATATTGGGAGGTACGCTATTGATTCATGCAGTGTCAGTTAGAGTCCTATTGGATACTGGTGCATCACATTCTTTTATGTCTCATTGTTAGGTAGAAAATCTTAACCTTGAACCCTCATACCTAGTTATTTACTTAAGGGTTGTGAATCTGATAGGAGGGTCTGCAACTCTGGGGATGAGATGTGACCAGTTAGAGCTTGAATTGTTAGGTCATATATTTGCTTGCAGTTTGCATATGTTTGATTTTGTTTTTTTTGGAATTATCTTAGGTATGGATTGGTTAAGTAAGTATGATGCTCGGATATTTTGCCATGATAGGAAAATATCAACTAGACATGCTAGTTGTAGTGATCGGATTATGTACACTGTAGAAAACTCGAAATTAGATTCTTGCGCTTTGTTGGGTGTTATGGACGAAGAAGACTAGTTGAAGCGAGTCTTCGTTATTAGAGATTTCGCAGATGTCCTTGAGCCCATGATAGGACTACCGTCGAAACAAGCCATTGAGTTTTAGATAGATTCAGTACCAGGGCCGAACCTGTGAGTAGACCGCTAAGTAGAATGACCCTACCGAGATGAAGGAGCTAAAGGTGCAGTTGGTGGATTTAGAAGGTAAGAAATTTATCAGACCAAGCAGTTTGCCTTGGGGAGCAGCTGTAGTATTTGTTAAGAAACCAGACGATTCGTTGATGTTGTGTATTGATTACCGTAAGCTGAATGAGAAGACGATAAAGAACCAATATCCGTTACCTAGGATTGATGGTTTGTTCTACTAGTTAAGTGAAACCAAAGTATTTTCTCAGTTGGATTTGGCAACAAGGTTCCATCAACTTAGAGTAGTAGAAGATAGTATTCCTTTGATGGCGTTTAGGACCAGATATGGATCATACGAATGGTAAGTGATGCCGTTTGGTCTAGCAATGCCCTAGCATTCTTCGTGGACTTGATGAACAGAATCTTTCGAGAGCATCTGAACATATTTATATTAGTATTCATAGACGACATATTGATATATTCCAAGGATGAAAGAGAACATGAAGTTCATATTAGGATATTGCTTGAGACACTGAGACAGCATCAGTTGAAGGCAAAGTTTTCAAAGTGTCACTTTTGGAAGAAAGAAGTTAAGTTTCTTGGTTATGTAGTCGCAAAGAAAGGGTTAGCAGTAGATCCAGCTAAGATCGAGGTAGTGAATAATTGAAAGAGACCTGAGACAGCGACTGAGACAAAGAGTTTTCTTGGGTTAGCTGGCTACTACCTGAGATTCATTAAGAATTTTCCACGGATAGCCACACTAATGACTAAGATAATTCGAAAAGATGCGAAGTTTGTTTGGACTGATAAGTGTGAGGAGGCAATCCATAAACTGAAACATTTACTGACAAATGCACTTGTGTCTATTGTTCTAAAAGGAAATTAAGACTTAATGGTATACACGGATGCAAGTGGAACGGGATTAGGAGTTGTGTTAATGCAGAGAGGTAAAGTGATTCCCTATGCTTCTCATCAGTTTAGACCACATGATGTTAAATATCCAACTCATGATTTGGAGTTAGCTGCGGTAATTTTCACATTGAAGGTGCAGAGACATTACCTTTTGGAAGAAAGATTCGAGTTGGTTACGGATCATAAGTCACTAAGATATTTGTTCTCTCAAAAGGAGTTAAATATGAGACAGTAGAGATGGTTAGAGTTTATAGCTGCATACGACTTCAATATTGAGTACACACTGGGAAAAGGAAATAAGGTTGTAGATGAACTTAGTAGAAAACATCAGAATGTAGTATTGGCAATGATAGTTGAGTGGAAAGATTTAGAAGCGTTGACTACATGCGGGGTACAATGGAGATCTGAGGCTAGTTCTAGTCCAAAAACTGCCTTGTTATCATGTTTAGAAGTTATATCGATGATGATCGAAAGGATTGCATCTAAGTAGAAAGATGACCCAGTGTTAGCTGAGAAGATTAGAAGGCTGGAGGCCGGAATTAAGATTGATGATCTGAAGGATTTTAGTCTTGAACAGAGAGGGTGGTTGAGAAAGAAGGGACAATTGTGTGTCCCACATGTAGAAAACCTAAGGATAGAGGTCCTTATAGAATGTCATCGATCAAAATTTACGATTCATCTAGGGGGACCAAGATGTATCAAGATATGAAGAGGAATTTCTACTGGGAAGGTATGAAGAGAGATGCAGGCTTATGGGTGAGGCCGTGTTTGAACTGTCAACAGGTAAATGCTGAACTTTAGATACCGAGTGGGTTACTTCAGCCTTTAGATGTTCCAGTCTGGAAATGGGATTCTATCTCAATGGATTTTATATATGGGTTACTAAGATCGAATAGAGGAAATGAGAGTATCTAGGTTACAGTGGACAAACTGACTAAGAGTGCACACTTTATACCCGTTAAGTCGACTAGGATAGCACCAGATTTAGCTAAGTTATTCATGAAGAATATAGTTAGACTACATGGATTTCCTAATAGTATAGTAAGTGATAGAGATTCCTTATTCACTAGTGAGTTCTGAAAGAGTGTACATGAGACTTTAGGCACCAAGCTCAAGATGAGTACTACTTACCATTTGCAGACAGATAGGCAAACAGAGAGAGTTAAAAAAGTCTTAGAAGATTTGTTAAGAGCTTGTGTGCTAGATTTCGGAGGATCATGGGAAGACCATCTATACTTAGTCGAGTTTTTGTATAATAACAACTATCAGACTAGTATAGGGATGGCACCGTTTGAAGCCTTGTATGGTATGGAAGGCCATGCAAATCTCCCATTTATTGGTTAGAGATTAGGGATAGATTAGTTCTTTGTCCGGATTTGGTTAAAGAAACTACAGAAAAGATTGAGTTAATTCGGGCTAGAATAAAGGAAGCTCAGTCTAAGCGATCATGTTTGAGTAAAAGTGTCACCTATGAAAGCTGTGATAGAATTTGGAAAATCAGAAAAATTGGCACCAAGATTCGTTGGACCATTTCCTCTTATAGAAAGGATCGGGAAACTTGCGTATAGGGTAGAGTTTCCGAATAGTTTGGCAAGGCTCCATAATGTTTTTCATATTTCTTATCTAAGGAAGTGTATTCGAGATCCAGAGACTACTATCACACCAACTGTGTTAGAAGATCTAATAGTGAACCGGATACGACAATAGTTAGAAAACCAGTTCGTATAATTACGAGAGATGAGAAGAGGTTAAGGAACAAGACAGTCAAATTAGTAAAAGTCCAGTGGAGTGACGACGAGAGAGACTATACTTGGGAAATTGAGAGCAGGATTAGAGATACTTATCCTCACATGTTTAATGGTATGTTTACCTTTATGTTTGATTGTTGTGAATAATCGTAATTTCGAGGATGAAATTCTTTATGGAGGGGAGTCTGTAATGACCTTAATTTGACTAACATTATTTAGAATATTTAATTAGATAAATAAAATAAAATAATATAGATAGTTCAGAGATTGAGATTTGTTAATTAAGAAGTAGTTGTGCCTTAATGAATGTATTAGCAAAAGAGAACTAAAAATAAGTAAGTAGGAGGAACATGGTAAGGGTAAAACGAGGATAACCATTATTCCAATACACTAAGCCCTTCCATTCTTCATTACTCATTCATTTCAACTATCACAAACCAAACTAAAACCCTAATGGAACTCGGCCGACCACTATTAAGAGGATTAAAGGAGAAGAAAAACTAGAATTCAAGTAGAAAGCTTAAGCAAATCAATCTAAAGGAAATTCTTAACCTTCTTAACAAAAAGCAAAGGTGAATAATTAGTTTACATCTCACTTTCGATAATGATTACAATTTCAAGTTAGATCCAAACTATGTTTGAAAATAATATGCCATGTTGTGTTTGTTAAAATGGATATATACATATACATATACATATATATATACATATATATGTATATATGATTGTTGATGATTTATATGGTTTCATATAGATTTTATGATATGTTTAGATTAGAAAACCTATCAAAGACATCCAAATGAGTTGCGTTTTTGATATATGGTCAAAAGCATGGGTTTCAAGTTCCATAATTTTCTAAGTGATTGTGGATTTATTTTGAATTTTCTATGAGAGAAAATAGTTAATTTTGATTTTAAATTATTTAAGGCAATTAAATAATGTTTTCAGGTCTGAAATTCATATATACTAGAAAACATATGTAAAGTGAACTATTATGTTTTTTGAGGATTTTTCCTAAGTGTTTTACTATGGTTATTAAATTATTTAAGTTAGAGGACTTAAATGTTTTAAATGCTTTAATAAGTAGAATGGCATATTTGCTTAAAGTGTTTGAATTGTTAAATGTTGAATTCGGCAGTCTTTTTTTGAAAAGAATTGGAACCAATCATATTTGGTAAATTATGCAAGTTAGATGAAAAGGAATTACTTTAAAATGCATAAAATCAGTTTTATTTTGAACTACAACTTCGCCACTTCCATTGCTTGCTTTCATCACCATACCCTACAAACCCTTCCCACCTATCCGAAACCAATGCACATGGTATCAAGCAATTGGTACATAGTGTATTGGAGAAAGGCAGAAGGAAAAGATGGTGCTGAAAATATGCTTTCAAAAGGGTTAAAGCCACTTTTATTAACTTTCGAATCCATTAACTTGCCTTTGTTTTTAAAGAAGCTTTCGAAAGGGTTGTCGCTTTTGAACCCCTCCGATACCCTAGCTTCCGCATTTATACCTTCCGCATTAGTTAGAGGCCACTTTTTTTTATAACCTTAAAACAATATATTAGAAAGGAAGGCTTTCATCTTCTTAATATTGAAGCTGCCTTCCCAATGCTTTCGAAAGGGGTGTCTTAGCCGCTTTTACTAATAATTTCGGAGGCAATGGTTTCGAGAGGGTAGTTTCGATGGTGCTCTCTTCCCCAATTCTTTTACTTGATCAATGCTTTCGAAAGTGATGCTTTCGCTTCTGTTCTCTTTGACCCTATAGTTATATTAAATATTGAACCCAATGATTTCGAAAGAAATACTTTTAAGTGGCTTCGAAACTATGTTCCCACAAATTATTACTTAAACCCAATGCCTTCGAAAGGTATGTTTTAAGTGTTTTGAAAGGTATGCTCTAAGTGTTTTGAAAGGATGTTTTCAATGATTTTGAAAGGGTTGCTTTCTATGATTTTGAAAGTGATTGTTTAAAGTTTTAAACAATGGTTTTGAAGGTATTGTTTTGGTTTTATAACCTAATGTTTTCTAAGTTAAAAAGGGTTTTATCTTATTTCAAAGGGATAAAGAACCCTATTAATTTTAGGTTTTCATCAACATTTTCTTGTAAAGCATATATCATGGTATAAGTATTTTGAGTAAAGCAAAGAGTATAATTTCCTTGTTTTATAAAGATATGATTTCAAGGGTAAATCATTTGTAAAGATTGTTTTCAAGGAAATGAAAGTTGAATAGGGTAGTTAATGCTAAGTATATGGCTTAGATATTAGAAGACCGGATGGGATTGGTATGGGATTGCATTTTATACTTTAGCTAGTAGCCCCTAGCTAATATAAGTCCATAATTCCAGTGTGTAGGGCTTTGTCATAAGTAAGATTAAAATGATGTTACATACAGAAAGGAATACACATAATATAGGTAGGTTATTGGTGAGCCCGCAAAACAATTAGGATCAGTTGACCCTTGGAGAAGTAAGTTAAGGACCGATCATACAATATTGTATCTAACAGAGGTTAGAATATTTATTATGTCTGGTTGGCCCGAGTCAGCCAGTGGTTAATAGTTAGCTAGATAAAACTATAATGTTTGGACAGATAGTCCATTTAATTACCTAATTTATATGCATATATGTTATTGCTATTGTTGCTATAATCAGTTTGATTACAGGATTTTGATTTGCAAAAGATATGATTTTAAAAGGATATTAGTGAGGAGAAAACCATTCTGCTAAGTGGCATGGTCTCATTTAATATCTGTAGACCGAGATGTAATAGAGTTATTCACACCAGGCTTTATGTCTGACTCAAAGTTTATGTTTCTCCCTTAAATTCTCAGATGCTCAAAATTAAATTTGAGTAGATTGAGAGTTAAGGCCTTTAAAGGTTTAGTTGGCTAGACGAATAAGCTTCCAAAGACATGCGAGAGGCAAAGCTAGCCATATAGGAGTTATTTAGTAGTATTTCTGTTGTGATGTATTTATGACTGATATGTCTATCTCTCTAGTACTCTGATCATCCAAAGGGGCACCTTCATATGTCGCTCTTGGTGTATTTGTTAATAATTATATTTGATCAAAACTTGGAAATCGATTTGGTGTTATGTAATTGAGTATGAAATATTGATTGAAACGTAATCAGAAAGGTTGTTTTTGAAATCTGTGTTGATTATATTTAATATTCATGTGCTTTTGATATTATGTATACCATAAACATTACCATATTTTGTCACCAAAATTTAATATTATAGATGACTATAGCATCTGTAGCGCTTAGCTTCGGGCCTCAAAATAGGTGATGTTATAGTCTATCCTAACCATGTCCGAATGAGTTTAGGCAAACACGTCCTTGCTAGATGGGAGAAGTTGAATTAACACTTCCTTGGGTTTGACCATCTAGTTCTTTTCTGATCTTCACCGTTTTCGTTTTATTTGTCAAATCTATGCATGTTCCTCAAGATCTTCTGTCGGTTTCATTCTTTCTTCCTCGTTCCTGCTATCCAGCTCGATATCAATCTCTTCTTCCTCTATTTTTTCCTCAATTAAGTTTGCCTCTTCTCTTTTTCTTTTCTTCTTGGAGAAGTTAAATTTTCTTAGCACATAACTAGTTGTCTTACCTGGCTTTGCTCTAAATTTGGGTGATGAGTTTGAATAATCATCATCCAATGGCTTCTTACTATCACCTTTAGTTAGTTTGTTTCCCTCCAAATCATAATGAGAAAGATTGCTTCGTACATTTTGTTCAATGGTTGCAAAATACATCTCTCGAGCACTGAATTGCTCAGCCCTTATAGTTCCCCATCCTTTTTTCGTCAGAAATTTTACCATCAAGTATTTTGGTAACACGAAGGCATCTACCTCATCTAGAGCAGGCCTCCCAAAGAAAGCGTTATAGTAAGATAGTTGGTCCAACAATTAAGAGGGTTTCATAGGTCCTGCAACATGGTAGAATTCCCATTTGTACAAGGAGCTTTAGTTGTCCTACTGGAGTCAACCCTTTTTTGTTGAACCCAAAGATAGGCTCCAAGCTTGGTTCCGACTTCTCCTCCGGAATCCCCATTTGGTCAAAAGCATGTTTAAAGATTACATTGACCATGCTGGTAGTATCAATTAGAATCTTGGAGACCACAAAGAGTCTGATCTTTGCGGTAATCATTAGCAGATCATTGTGTGGATGGTGAACTCCTCTTAGTTCTAGTGGAGTGATCATCAAAGTGTGCATTTGAATATGAAGTCTTGGGTTTTTGAGCGGTGATTCTTTCTGAATGGAGAAAATCCCTTCCTTCACTTCTCAGACATATCAGCTTCTAGCCCCTTTGCTGCCCCAGCCAAATGCGGGTCTCTATGAATTACATTAATCCTATTAAGAGACGGAATAAAGTCAAGCTGAACATCATCTTCCACCATATTTGCAGTGTTGCTTGGTGGCCTCTGATTGTTATTTCCAAAACGGGTAGCCTTCTGTCCATTTTTGATAAATTCCTTCAATTGCCCATTGCGGATCATCCGCTGGATTATTCCTACCAACACCCTGCACTCATCTATTTTATGTCCATTTGATTTGTGATATGCACAGTAGTCTTCACTCTTTCTTGTTTCGGGGTTGGTTTTGGCCTTATAAGAAATAGGGCAATCATCCTTTTCCTTTATGGTGGCATTTTTAGCGGAGAGTGGTTTATTCATAGCGACATAAATAGCATTTGAATCTTCCTCCCACCTTGGCTTTTTATGATTGCGGTCAATAACTCCCACCTTGGCTTTTTATGATTGCGGCCATTATTGAATTTCCCTTTTCCTTCTTAACTTGAGCCTTCTTCCTAGCATGACAAATTTCATCCATGAAAATCAATTTATCGGCCTAGAAATGGAAGTCCTACAGGTCTTTACACCCATGGATGTTAGGCTCCCGCTAGAATGGAGTTTGCTCAATTAACCCTGAGTGCATAACTACTAACTTGTCTCTGTCAGTCATGTTCTTTGCCTTCAAAGCTTCCATATTGAATATCTTGAGATAGTCACCCAACAGCTCCCCAGGTTTTTGCTTGATATTGGCCACTATAGAGTAATCTACCATAGGGTCTTTTCAAATGCGAAATTGTACTAAGAACTCATAAGAAAATTTCTTCCATGAATAGATGGTCCTATCTTGATACAGTCGATATTACTTAGCTATCGCTCCTTAGAATGTGGTTGGAAATAGTCTACATCGAATAGCTCCGGATGCATTATACAAATCCATTTTACTTTCAGAGGCTAATAGATGGCCATTTGGATTAGTGTTTCCATTATATCTGATAATAGGAATCTTGATAGTGGATGGAATCTTCTCGGTCATGATTTCGTCAGTAAAAGGAGCCTCTCGTTGGTTTTTGTTAACCCGATCATCTAAAGTCCTCTTTCCCTTGAGTTTGAGCATGTCCTTTGCCACCTCATCTGCCAGATTATTCAAGTAAGACTCATCATTTTGGTAATTGCTCCTTTCTGGTTTGCATCCCTCAAAAGTTGAACTTCCAGACTGCTCTCCAAGTTTCCTCTTCATTCTTCCCTAATAGTCAGCCCTAGCTTCTTTATCATTTCTTTTTTTTCCGAGCTTGAGTAAACTTGCTTTTGATTTTATCTCCAAGCAGGGAAGCATTTAAGTTTCTCCTTAGAGATTCCACCTCATCTCCGCTTGGGAGTTTGGTATTCTTAGAAGATCTCTAAGCAAGCATCTCTTCTAATAATCCCTTCATATCCATCAATTTTTGTTCCAAGCTTTTAATTTTGGCCTCATTGCTGGATGGTTCGCTAGTGCAAATGGCTATCCTGGTTCAACATTTCCTGGGTTGAAATTAGGAGTAATGTTCTCCTCTAGTATTGTTGCTTGCGGAACTTCATCACCAACGATGTTAGTTTGTTTCAATTTTACCATTTCCTAAAAGAAAACTTTTCTTGATTAGTTTATAAGAAAGATTAAATAGGATCGATGATTCGAGCCCTCCATCTAGCACCGAAAATGTTAGACTAAAAAATGGTATAACACCCCAGATGCCAAATGTAATAAATTATTCCTTGATTTGAATATATATGGAGTCATAATAAGCTAATCTCATCGACTTGTCCAGTAAATGTGCGGAGACCTTAGTCAAGAAAAGACTGACCATACCGACATGATTAGTGCATATGCTAGGACCTCATATCGACGTGATTGAGGAAATCATAGTGATATGATGATTCATCAAGGTATAACTATTACTTTGAGACCAATCATATGATAGGATCATTAAAGAGTGGAAGACAAATGGCCTTTGAGGAAAAGTTCATTTTGTTACTATTGTTTAATATACTGGAAGACCTCTAAGGCCATTAGTAGTGTCATCTATATATGAGTCCATTTTATCCTTTATATAAGATAATCCAAAGGGCTCATGCTATGCCATATGTTCAATAAGCAAAGAAAATAAGTCACGAAGTCACGCCATTGTTCATTATTTATGATATTAGGCCAGACATCTTATCCTTATGTTCAAAGTCTATAGTCCATTGTTCATATAAATATGCATATAGAAGTTCATCATAATCTAAGGCACTTCGACTAAGTTTATGTCCATTTGGTCATGACAAGTTCATATTATGCAAGTCCAAGTCAATAATGTTCAATAAACTCGTAATCAAAGCCAATATGCAAGGCTAAGTTCATGTTCATTCAATTTGAATATGATTATAGTCAAATTGAATTATCCCCAATTCAATTTAGGGTTACAAGACTTTAATTTGAGAAGAGAAAGAGAGAGAGAGAGAGAGATATGGAAAATTGGCCCTCCAAAAGTCGCCCCTAGAGTCGTATTTATAGAGGTAGGCATCCCCCTTCACGCATCTCCCATCTTCGCCTTGATAGGCTTCAGCAGCTTGCAACTTCGGTGGTATTTATCCTTGTTTTGGTCTTTATCGAGGTAGTATCATCTTATTTTCACCTCTTCGATGTTGTCAACCATCACTGTTAGTGTAAAAGTGGTATCATCGAGGCACTATGGACCATGTCTCCACGTTTATGTTACATAGGTTCATCGAGATGCTTGATGATGCTACCAATGCATCCTTTAAACCATGCCAAGGTCTTCATAGCTAACGATGGTGCTTACCATCGACATCTTCTTGATTGATCATGTGGTTCTTTATGAATGGCGAAGTGGGTCAAAGGTTCAAGAGGAATGTGATTTTCAACGAGTGATGTGACCTTATCTGACCTAAATGCTTTTGAAGTGCTTTTAAGATGGGATGCCGTTGTGGTATTGATAGTTTCTTCGATTATTAATGAAATGCCTCTTCGATGTCAACCTTTCACTGATACTTAATACTTTCGAAGTCATTTGAACATGGTGTCGGTAATGTGCAGTGCAGTTAACGTCGAAGTCCATCCTAGCCCTGCTAGTATACGATGTTGTTGGCACGTCTTTGGCTTTTAGTGCTATGTGAGAGGTGATGAGGTATAATATCGAAGATGGACGTTTTCAGCTTCAAGGAGGTATGTTATTGATGAAATAACTAAGCACAAAGAGATACCCTCAAAGAGGTACATTGTTGGCTAAGTGTGGTTTTATTCTTCAGTATTAGACTCCATAACCTTAATCTCCACGTGATGTCACGCTTATATCATTACTTCCGATATTGAAATTATATGGATAATAGTTATTCAATCTTTGAATGTCCATTAACTCGTATCTTTCTCATACGAGGTCCAATCGAGACGCGGTCTTCGCCGGTTCACTCGTAGAGAGATTATCTATGACATGGTATGGACTTGGATAGGATTCAGATATTTAAGAACTTGTGGTCTAGGTGAGTGGAATTATAACTCTAAAAATTATTTCTCAATACAAATCCCCATAATTTCATATATTTAAAATGTTGCCCAGTAGTGGTAGAAAATACATACATATATGAAATTGTTTCCCTATTTGATTGGATTTGTTTAAGTAAATATCTGAGATAGTCGATTAATTTCCCATATATTTATATTGTGTTATATTTGGGTCGAATAGAGATAGATAGTGATGAGATTGATTTATTGTGATTATAAATTAATTAAAATCTAATTTGGAGCTATATTAGCGATGGAAATATCATTATATATTTTATTGCTAATATTCGGGAAAATTGATTAATATCCTATGAATATAGATATTGAATTCTATTCGTAGTCAATAGAATTAGATGAAGTTGAAATTAATTTGTAGCGTGATTATAAATTAATCATAACTCTAATCAGGAGTTATATTGATGATAGAAATATTATTATATATTTTACCACCAATCAAAATTTAGAAATTACTAAGTAAGTATTTTATTACTTAATAAGGTTTGGTAAAGTTGTAAAATCCAGAATATTTCTATAATAAGATTTATTAAATTTAGACCCTAAGAAATGATCTTATACATGCGCGCGTGTGTATATAGAAATTATATACATGAGCTATATAAAATTTTGAGGCCTTATTGATAGCTAAAGTTAATTTTAATAGAATAATTAAGTGAAATTAAGCTATAATATGATTGATAGGCGTTGACACCAAAAATGGGCATCAACACCCGTAGAATCTCATGGATATCAAAAAATTAATGGAATCTAAAGAATAAAGCATAAAAGTAAATAAACATGAAGATTTTATAGTGGTTCAGCAATCTTGGCCTACATCCACTTTATATTTTATTAATCTTTCACTCGATTTCAATTACATGAGCTGTTGGATTAGCTAATATCCATTGATACAAGTTTGTAAGAAAAATAGCCATGGCAGAGCTTCAAGAGTAGCAAGAAGGAGAAGATGAAGAAGTCCCCATGCCTAGAGAAGCCCCTCATACCGATCGGCCATAATTATTTCAATGTTCATAACGCTCGGAATTTCCCTGACCGATCGTTTTCGCTTGCCCTTTACAACCTATGATCATTATTGGAGGATCCTGTAGGCCTTCTAACATTAATTCTAGAATATCGGTCCATGCTGGGTTGCAGATTGCAAGTTATCAACTGTTTTAACTTGAAGGCAGAATATATACCAAACACACCAATCGTTAGGTTGCAGCCATTAGGAACGATCGGCCTTCACCTTATCTCCATTTTGAGACGTGCAATCGTCATGATACACTCCGCTTGCTACTTCATTGATGTCACTGAAGTCTTACATGGATTGGCCGCCATATGGATTGGCCTCATGGCTGCCAAGATATTAGCTATCCTTCAATGATTCGAGCTATCTTTCTTGATCATTATCTGCTCGATCCAAACAAATCATTGTTTAATCTGTAGCTTGTTTATATGAAATTCAGTCAATTCAAAACTTGAGATATAACTTCACGGGGGCATACTAGTGACTTCATGTTTGCCATACTTCAACTTGGTTTTGGTTTGAATCTCTTCGACTATCATCTATAGTAATATATACAGTTGGTTCTTCAAGCCATCGACTATTCATCCCTGATCGAATTGATGATATTATGACTTCGCCAAAAGGCGAGATAACATTTGCCCCCCAAAGTACGTCTTATGATCAACATGGCGTGCTTTGAATCTAAAGAGGCCCGAATCGTTGTAAAGAAATCCATTCATTTTCCTGATCGATTACTATTCCTCTACCGTCCATCGATAGTATAAATCCGGATTCGTATTCCGTTTGCACATACAAATTTGGTTATGAGGAATCTATAAGCCCTCATTCACCTGATCCTGCCTCAAACCCAATAGCCCTAGGTTTGTTTGCAATCTTTTACTGATTACGGAAAACTAAACTTTTAAACCAGTTTTCATGCACTCTCATACACATGTTCATGTTGTTAGCTCCAGGTTGTGCTCGTGTCCATAGGTCGTTGCCAACTTTTATGATATTCTAACTATTCACGTACGTAATCGAATTTCTACGAACATTTGTTGTTCTTCTAATCCACCATAGTTTCTACATCCTTTATCACCTTTCCATTTACCACCACATTTATTATTTTATTCTATTATATTTTAAAATGTCTTTGATTATGGAGCAGAGTGTTGTAGGTTAGGAAATGAAACAACCATCCGAAGGCTTAAATAAACGAGAGGCAAAAACGATCGACACTAGGATGGTTCGACGTATTTAGTAGATTGGATTTGGAATGGATTGGCATGCATGTTATTTAGGGATGTATCAGCACGTGATAGGATGGTTGGTAGATGGAAAATAAGAGGATCGGAGAACATAAAGTCTAGAGATGGATCAGAACAGCTCTCAGGCGTCATATGATCAGCCCGAACCTTCGAAGGGGAAAGATCGGCTGGAATTTCCAAAGCGAAAACGATCGGCATGAACCATCTCCTATATAAATCTCGACACTTAGTCATTTTCCTCACTTTATTACCCATATATATTTCCTTAAGTTTAACAACGAGACGATTTCTCTCCCTTTTCTCATGTCGAACTTCACAACAACATCATCTTCCCCCACCCCCAGGCTTTGAATTGACTTCGAGCTCCTCTCCTTTTCAGATCGCAAGTATAGGTAGAACAATTTCTAAACTCGCTATACAATTATAGGAATAGCGTAGAAAACCTAATGGCAATTGACTTGATCCATGAGTCTTCCCCTTTTCTCTTACTTATGATCATGTAGGATGGGGGAATAAATCATTTCGATGGGAGTCAACTGATTTACTAGGATAGCCGATCATTTTCTGGAGGAGATGAGGTATTGGGACGAAGGACTTATAGACGATCGATGAGATTCTGGTTTGAAGATGGAGGAGTTCAAAAATTAAGGGGCCACGAACGGTTGGACATGTTAGCTTGAACAACGATCGAGGGGAGGACCGTTGTTGGATGATAGGTTGACGTTGCCTCAGGAGACGATCGGAATACTCGAGACATTCAGCCCTTTTTAATATACTTTGAACTCTTGGACCATACAACGCCACTACGACTCATTTACACATGGACTTAACGTTTTTTACCTGTGCACAAGTATATAACCTATAGCTTGAACATGAACTCGGGCCAAACAACTAGTTCCGTCCCCTTGTAGATATTTGAACATTAACATGGCGACATATATAGCATGGCCTCCAAGACCAATGACATGTTACCTCGGAATAAGTACCATAAATGAAGAACTCCAACTACTATGCTTAAACTTACACGTAGCTCGGCCAATAGTTTTATTTCCATTAGCTAATGACTGTCTTTTAAACGAATTTCTATGCCTTATTGTTTTTTCCTTGTCCTCGTTTAACTCATTATTACTTCAACTAGCACTTTATCATACAACACTTACACTTACACTGCACTGGGGGTACATGTCATTTTTTCTCTAACTATGGCTTTTACTAAGTTTGTTAGCAAGGGAAATCTAGGTGTTTCGGATACTTCACAATCATGCCAGTCGGATCTTCCTCTTGTAGGACTAACTCGGATGTAGAGTCCAGTTTAGCAACCGAATCCGACAGCCCACCACTCAGTCACAGTCCAGGGCAACCTGAAACCTCGAGTTCTCAGCTTGAACTTTCTAAGATTGTTCCCATCTTTCCGCCGGAAGTTATCGAACCGGTGCCCGACACTTTAGAGGATGCAATCGTTCTTGATAATCCTCCTTATTCGGTAGCTTCAAAGATCAAAGGGGACGCTCTCTAGAGGATTTGCACGAGGCATAGGATCCCTTTTGATGACTTATTAGCACCATCACAAGGTGATAGGACTCACATACCTCCCGAAGGGTACACAGCCTGCAATAAATTCATGTGTTGGGCGAGATGCATCCCGCCGTTCAATTCGTATATCCGAGAGATTTTACATTATCTACAGATTGCACCTGCACAGCTCCATCCAAATGGTTATGCACTTCTCAACAGTACATACATGATATTCATGGAGCTTCTGCACCATCCGCCCACTGTCGAAGACATTCGATTTCTCTTCGCTTTTAAACGGCGGATAGGGAGTCTATCATTCACCTTTCTTGAATCGGCGAAGAAATGCCAGATTCTGACGGGCACTTGGAACAAATTAAGTGCTTTCAAGAGCGAGTGTTTCTTTGTTCGTTGTCAACCCAGCTTCGCTCGCTTATGGTTAGAGAGACGTAAGTGTTTCTCATCAATTTCATAAATATACCAAGAAAACATATCCAGGCTGCATTCTAACGATGTTATTAATTTTCAGATGTCGTTACTCGACCCACTGGCGATGTTTATGAAAAAGCAGTGTCTATTTTGAAGAACGCTCCATCTGAAGATAGAAATATTGAACTTTTACTCAGCGACGAACGTCTTATCACTACCGGCTTGATGGAATAGGGCCTCGGCATAGGGCTAAACAAAACTGCCCGGCCAGCTAGTACCAGATGCAGGTTGCAACCGATCAAGCAAATGTTCAATCCTGCCCTGTGGTACCCCCATGCAAGGGCACCCATGATTCCGTCGATATCAATGCCGGAGGGCATAGTGAAGATGTACATGGTTGTCATGATGATAGACTTCATCTCGGGGTTGGCATCGGACCTTCACAAGTTCCTCAACCCCCGATCGTGACTAAAAGAAAGGGGAAAGCAACCGCGCACAAGCCTTCAAGAAGTCATCATTCTGACCCAACTAAGCCATCGATGAGCCTACCACTAGATACTTTGCTCGATCTACCAATTCCACCTGATGTCGACGCTTATCAACTCACCGACGTGAGCATTGGAGGATTAGAGTCTCCCGTCAAAACTGGCTCAGAAATCCCAACTTCCGGAGGGGAGGTTACACCGATGAGCAAGGCTCCTACACCTAGTCCATTGGGGGATGCACTAGGACACTCACACACATTCATGTGTCTAACACTGCACTGTGCTTAATTTGTACTTCCAATACTCAAAGTTGACCATTATCCATTTCTCTTTGCGGGAACAATAATGAGGAAAAGGAGTTGTTTGATTCCTTATGGGACGTACAACATCAATCTTCTGGGTCATGGTCTAACTCTTATCGCGGCATTCGAGACTATTATGACATAAGCCATCACCTCAGCCATGGTCGCGGTTACCAAGAAAGGGAGGACAGGGATTGGCCTGCTCAAGACATTCACGGATCGAGATCTCCTCCTCATAAAGGTCCCGAAAGATCAGCAGAGCACCGGGACTTGCCCATTGATCCTTCTTGTGGCCCTCTGATAATTCCCATGCCTCCAAAGTCCTTGTTCTCATCTCAGTCTCAAAAGTCGATCGATCGTCGCCGTCATGGCGAATATGCTGCAGTGCACAGGCCTGACAAAGATGGCGCAGGGGTCAAAATTATTTCTAAAGATCCCTCAGTTGACCCGAATGTCCGCATGGCAGAGCTTCGAAAAGAATTTCTGAACTTATGCTTCGATGGGTTCTACTTTCCCTCCAATCTGAAGAAGGTCCGGACGATGTTCAAAAAATGACTATCAACTGCATCACCGACATCCACATCCAATATCGGGAATGGATGAAAGCCGTAGAAAAATATCGAAGGTTTCCTTCGAATGCGCAGCAGAAATAGTGAAACTAAAGCGATAGGAGGCCCAAGATAAAAGGATCATTGAAGCTCTAACAAACGAACAGGAGGCCTCTAGAACTACCTTAACCGCAGCTGAAGAGAAAGCCGACGCCGCTTTAAAATCTATGGAAGAAATGAAAGCTAGCCATCTCGATATGGTTCAAGTGCTGCACCACCGGAACCAAGAGATAATGCTTGAGCGAGACACGGCTCGAGACAAAGAATCTTCAGCCTTGAAGGAAGTGGCCAACCTCAAGGCAAAGCTTGAGGATGCGATAAAAGACAGGGATGAAGCTCAAAGGATCGCTCAAGTTCTTGTGAAGAGCTGGTTCACGCTAAGCTGGAGAGAGATGAGGCTATCGAAAAAGCTAAGAACGTCGATAGACTTATTCAACGTGAGATAGAAATGGCGAATAGGGTAAGAGAGGAGATGATGAATGAGCTCGACCCACTTCTCATCCTCTATAATGCTAATGTACTCAAACATAGGAATTTAACATGGCTTGGCGAAGACTATCCCTACCAACTCAATCATGCTTGGGAATTACTTGTGTCAGAGGAGGAAAGACTTCATGGCACTAAGAATGTCAACATAACCAAACTTGAGAGCGAAATACTGATGGGTGATAAACCCAAAATTCTACACGACATTCAGTCTTCTCTCCTAAAAGAGTTCATAACCGTTCCATCACATGAAATGGGCGAAGGATCTGGGTCGGCACATTTTGATATTGCAACTGAGCTGCCCCCAGTGTCTCAAATCATGACCGGACCCGCAACTAGCTCCTTGAATATCCCCAGGTATGATTCAAATAAACCACTACTATCTTTAATCCATGAGCATGGTTCTAAGGACGCTTCGGTCCAGCTCGAAATCCACACTGTAGAAGGTATTTCATCGATTTTCCCTTTACCTTGTAAAGTTGGGATGTTATTAATCAATCTTTCTAATCTTTTCGCCTTTCTCTTTTTCAACCTTAAACTCGTCGAATATTGCTTCTATCCCTCCTAAAGGACCTCAGTCGGAGTCTCAAACGACCGTGACTAAATCTGTTACGGTCACAACTTCGGTCGCCACTCAAAGTGTCCACGAAGAAGCCTTATTTTTCGATGATCAGCTTATGGAAGCATTATTTAAGGAGGGAGGAAACCCATATCATGAAATCCCGTTGGACGCAGAAATGGTTATCACGGACTCCTTTGATCCCGTTGGCAGGCCCAGTATGAAAGAAAGGATTGAGCGAGAGGAGCTCGAGAAAAGGAACGTGAAGGGAGAGCCAGTCAAACAAGTCTTAGAAGAGCCAATTCCTTCCCCTCTTCAGATGATTCCTCCCGAAGGTGCGACTCCTCCAGAAAACATTCCTCACAATTCTGGTGCCGAAGATGCCCCCATCCCTCAAACTTCCAAAGACGATACTGCCTCGGTCCATACAACTAAGGAACCTCTTTCTAAGAAAGGCCGAGGTGGCAAGGGGTCGAAGAGGAGGCCTAGTAGTAGTTCAGAGGGAGCTACACAAAAAAAGCGAAGAAGGGACAAGAAATCTAAAGAATGATCGTCAGATATGCAAGTAATTCAGATAACTGCGTCTCTTTTTGCTGGTTGTATATGTTTGGATATGGCCCTTCAATTTTGTTTTCTATTCTGTACAACTAGATTCCATGTGAATAAAAATTCTTCTACTCCTGTGTATGATCTCTGTATTTACTTGTTTAAATGTTTGAATTGCAGCATCTCTCATTTCATATATTTGCAATTTGTTGGTCCATGAATCGAACACTAATTTAATTAACACATCTCGCGGTCTTTCTACAGTCATGGCCTCGAGGCGTTGTGAACATGAGATGTGAGCCGTAGTGTTAGGCCATCACAATCATTCTTTGGACAATTGCATTTCTATCCCTGGTATTCGGGTCGGCAAATGCACAGCGTGGATGGCCGAGTCTTGTTCCAGTGGTGTAAATATTCCAACATAACCCCCAAGAAACTTAAGGTCGATCGATGAATGGTTAATTCACATACATCGTGTTTTCCTCATGCCCCTAAGTCCGGGGCATACTTCAATAAGCAAGAGAACATGTCATGCTTACTTTAGATTTTACACTTTGTCCCGTCGTATCGTGGGATCGAGTTAATGGATAATAAACTAGGTCGTGCATTATCTAGCCTTTAACGATTTGCATTTTTCCCACCGATTCTAGGTTGGAATTACTGGAATAGAGAACGGTCGAGACCCATTTATTGGTTCATGGAATTTGCATTCTAGTACGCATTCTGGGAATTTAGAGTCATTCTATGAACGGTCGACTCACTCTCAATTTGTGTTCATACTTTGGTCCATGCTCTAGGGACCTCGAGTTTTTTGTGAATCATTTATACTCTAGTCCATGCTCCGGGGACTCAGAGTACTCTAATCCGCACTCTGGAGATTTAGATATTTTCGTAAATCGTTTATATTCTAATCCGTGCTCCGAGGACTCAGACTACTCTAATCCGCACTTTGGAGATTTAGAGATTTTTGTAAATCGTTTATACTCTAGTCCGTGCTCCGAGGACTCAGAGTACTCTAATCCAAAATCTAGGGATTTAGAGTTTTTTGTAAATCTTTTATACTCTAATCCGCGCTTCGAAGACTTAGAGTACTCTAATCCGCACTTTGGGGATTTAGAAATTTTTTTAAATCATTTATACTCTAGTCCGCACTCCGGGGACTCAGAGTATTCTAATCCGCACTTTGGGGATTTAGAGATTTTTGTGAATCATTTATACTCTAGTCCACACTTTTGAGACTCAGAGTACTCTAATCCGCACTTTGGGGATTTAGAGATTTTTGTAAATCGTTTATACCCTAATCCGCGCTTCGGGGACTCAGGGTACTATAATCCACACTTTGGGGATTTAGAGATTTTTATGAATCGTTTATACTCTAGTCCGTGCTCTAGGGACTTAGTGTACTCTAATCCGCACTCTGGGGATTTATAGATTTTTGTAAAGGCAGTCGTATTCTCCCTATTTTGATTTGTACCTGATTTACCGTGTCGATGAAAAAGTTATCGAATGAGTGGTCGAACCACGTTTGTTTATAGAATGGGATTCTGCCTCCAGCATCCAGGACGAAAATTAGCAATCAAGTGGTTGATTCTCACCCACTTGGTAGTTTTGGCTCTTCCTATTAAATCGAGGAAAAAGGCATGTGATGAATGATTGGATCATATCCATGCTGGGGTCGGATGATCGAGCCTTGCTCTTTTTATTTCGTATTTCTTTCCAACAAACGAGGATAATGGATTATTGAGGAGACAACTTAAGTCGCATCCGCTTCAAGTTGCAATCGCGTCTATTTGTTGAAGCTTATGGCTAACAAGTAGGTAGTCAACATCAGCTGCTTCAAGTCTAATACGATGGTTGTCAAATGAATGGTTAGTCGCATCCAGGTTCTATAGGGCTGCGACCTTGTCAAGTCTTTTCAATTCCGTACTTCGACATCCCAAGTCAGTGGCACATGGTAACTAATGAACGGTCGAATCATGCTAATCCATGTAGGAGCTCCCATGGGTTCCGTCATGATCTGCAGAGATTGGTCGGTGCCCAGCGTTATGCATTCAGCTATCTCCATCGTATGCAGATTGATTAATTCAAGTTGATCATAGTTCATGCTGTATTTGAAATGGAAATTAATGTAAAAGAGATCAGAATAAGTCTCATAAGTAGGCGAAGCATCATTGCACGCTCGCTATTCCACTTTGCCCTTGGCTTCTTTTAGCGGGGCGTCGACCGTTGTCGATCCGGTTGATAATCAGGGTTCCTCATTAATAAGGTTATGATGTTTCTGCCGTCATCGAGCCGATATGTTCCTTGGCTACTCGTTTCGCTTGCCAATAACATATTCATGTCTAGGACGTGCACAAGGCTAAGTGGTCCGGGATCGATGGTTAGTGCCCCATCACTTGGGGTCAGACCTGGGAAAATCTGATGGCTGCTTTGGGTTTCCTTTTGGGTCACTTGGGTTTGTACACCGAATTACTTGGAGGTTGAAATTTCCAAGGCTTGAGAGTAATCACCCGGGGTCTGCTTCGAGTCTTGCTTAAGGAAAAACCCTATTTTCCCCCAATCCTGCTTCGGGTCACAGCCCATGTCGTGAAGTCTTCCTTGTACTTGTCAAAATTTACATGCCACTTCTTCACGCATGTCTCCGACCAAGATTAAATATACCACCTCTAGCCTTTAATAACTCAAAACATCTCGTTTAAAGGGGTGCTAAGTTTACTGGCTTGAAGAGGTGAAGGAAGTTCATGATATTGATGAATCGGCCCTTGGAACGATCGTACTAGGATCGATCGTTTAGGGGCAACCAAAGTTCTATTGCAGGTATGTAGAGAGGCTGATAGGGAACGATCGGCCAAAAAGATGAGAGTTGAACGATCATGTTTAACACGATCATAGTGAAGCCTTCACACATGATCAGTTGCTAACAATCTATTTGGGACGATCGTGCAAAAACAATCGTATAAAGACAATGGATTGTCCTCAACAAGCAAAAGTAATGATGAGATACGGTCGGTCATACTCAAGCCAAATCGATCGTTTCCTAAAGACGAAGCTGGGACGATCGTTTAAAGAAAAAAGGCATAGAAACAGCCGGAGATAAACGATCGTACAAGAATGTGACTGGCCACATTCACATGGTTGAAGCAATCGACGCTGTCCATTATGAAGAACGATCTGATATGGTGATGGTACACATAGACCCATGGAGCTACTATAAGGATGGGATTGGAAATGATCGGATGGAGGGCTTATCAATGACAATCGTACATGGAGTGAACATATGGAATCAACTGGCGGGGTGTAAGGCCAAATGATGATCGTCTTTTTGCCTTACAATCTTGAGAATGCTAGGATACTCACGAGCCACATGGCTACTTGGTTGTTGATCTCACCATTTCCTCCTTCGGCAAGATAATAGGCATGATTTCATGGCTATGTAAAGTAAGTTCCATCTAGACTTTTTTCAAAATTGAATAGAGTAGAAAACTTATAAATCAAACGCTGGATCTATTTCGCAAACATGGGAATTCACCAGTAGAGGATGAGATCCAATCTGATGGAGAAATCATTTCTCAGTGAAAGCACCAAAATGTTGACACCAAAAATGGGCATCAACACCTGTAGAATCTCATGGATATCAAAAAATTAATGGAATCTAAATAACAAAGCATAAATGTAAATAAACATGAAGATTTTATAGTGGTTTGGCAATCTTGGCCTGCATCCACTTCATATTTTATTAATCTTTCACTCGATTACAATTACATGAGTTGTTGGATTAGCTAAAATCCATCGATACAAGTTTATAAGAAAAAATAGCCATGGCAGAGCTTCAGGAGTAGCAAGAATGAGAAGATGTAGAAGTCCCCCTTTCTGAAGCTATGACTGCTATATTTATAGTAGAAGACATGTATGGATCAGGCTGAAACTTCGCAAGAAGGTTACCCAAGCTCAGTGAAGCCCCCCATATCGATCAGCTATACCTATTTCAAGGTTCATAATGATTGGAATTTCCTTGAACGATTATTTTTGCTTGCCCTTTACAACCTATGATCGTTATTAGAGGATCCTGCTGACATTGATTCTAGAATATGGGTCCATGCTGGGTTGTAGATTGTAAGTTATCAGCTATTTTAACTTAAAGGCAGAATATATACCAAACACACCGATTGTTAGGTTGCAGCCGTTAGGAACGATTGACCTATATCGTTCGGCCTTCTCCTTATCTCCATTTTGAGACGTGCGACCGTCATGATACACTTTGCTTGCTACTTCGTTGATGTCGCTGAAGTCTTACATGGATTGGCCTCATGGCTCCCAAGATATTAGCTATTCTTCAATGATTCGGGCTATCTTCCTCGATCATTATCTGCTCGATCCAAACAAATCATTCTTTAATCCGTAGCTTGTGTATTTGAACTTCAGTCAATTCCAAACTTGAGATATAACTTCACGGGGTCAGGCTAGTGACTTCATGTCTGTCATAATTCAACTTGGTTTTAGGTTGAATCTCTTCGACTATCATCTATAGTAATATATACAGCTGGTTCTTCAAGCTATCGACTATTCGTCCCTCGTCAAATCAATGATATCACGACTTCGCCAAATGGCGGGATAACAATAGGCAAGTGTATTATTTTACAAATAAGTTTGGGACTTCTATGAAATAATACGAAGAACATATGATTCGAGTACATAAATAAATAATCTGATTGTTGAATCAAATTATCAAGTAAGATGAATTTGGTTGAATTGGATGTTAGGATTTACAGAAAGTTCTTAATATTGTGAAGGGGTTAACTAGTCTATATAATTAGATAGTATAGATTTTGTTAAACAATTAAATTAGTTGAATGAGTAAAATTATGTGAAAGAATGTGTATACATTTATATGTAGTCTATATATACTCAATGTAATCTCATGGAGAGATATTTAATGGAGTTTGATATTTAAGGAAATATATTTGAACAAGCTAAATAATTAAAAGAGAAAAACGTTGTAGATTGTGATTTAGTTGCCGGTGATCGGGTATCTTCGGTGGTAAGACGATGTAATAGATATAGTCAAGACGATGTTCAAAACGAAGTGGAACTTGTGTGATGTTTTCACTCGATGCGAACGAGACATTATCCGTGAGATGTCATGAAAATATGACTTATTAGGCGATACTAGAGTTATATATTAACTCTAGTTATTCGATACGTATATTTAAGAGATGATACGTTCTATACGGCTTCGATGGGTTGACTTGAACTACCGAGAGCATGTTATACGGGATACGTCCATTATCCATATAGTATGGATATGTAGATAATCCATGGTACCATGGGAGAACCGCATGACTTGCATATGAGATTTCGAAGCATGTTTGGAGATAGATGGCGATGACCATCTAAAATAGATCATATATCACCCATGCCTGTATTAGAGGTCAAAGAGAGATCTATACGAGTCTATTTCATTGTGGTGCGACTTGGAGTCTATGGTATATTTAGATGCCGACTTATTCTGGTTTGTTCTGGAATGGGTAGTCAATGGAAGGACGATAAGTAGTATATCGTATAGTAGACGATTAGTAATATATCGTATAACATGCAATAAATAGTTTAAAACGATAGTGGGTGGTACGGTTCTTTTGTGGAGTTTCATATACTTGCGTAAATTGCTTGACATTGAAGGTAGACCTAGATTAGGATTCCTATACCACCACTAGCCTCGAGTTAGTGTAGTTTTAACCTTACACTCATAAAATAGGATGGGCCTCACATTTAACTGCTATGCATGGAAGTTTCTAGTCACAACATTATAGTTATGATCGACTTATTTTAGGATACAGGAAGAAAGAAAGGTAAGATATAATTCCCAATCATTTAGGAAGGGTTTACTTTACTTATTTATAGGCAGTCAGGATTTCCCCTGAGCCACGTTTGTGGAGAGGGTCAGCTGTGATTTAACCGTCCCTATTTATTTGTATATAGTTTTAAGATACAACATTCTGAAATAATTCCCTTCACACCAGATTTTATGTCTTACCCGTGTTTTGTCTTTTTCTGCTATGTCATGATAACTCTCGGGTACTAGATTGAGTGGTCTAAGAGTCAGGTGCTTTTGGGGATACGCTAACAGGATGCAGCTGGAGTATTTTGGAGGTGAAGCATCGAGATTTTGAGATATATACATACTTGATACATTAGTAGTACATGACATATTTATTTATTATATACGGGACTATTGTATCAGATATTTATTCAGGACTCCATTCTCTTGGGAATCGATATATTCTGATTTTCTATATTGATATTTATTTATCAGTCATTTCCACTAGTTTGGTCTCTTATATATTGTTATCTTATTATGCTTATGCATATTTAGTATATTATATGTTGTCATTTCGTTGTGAGATCTTATCGATGTCTTGGTAGTGTTTTGTTTTAATTTTACCCCAATGGACTATCGTTTATGGTATTCAGGAGTCAGATGTTGTCATTCGACGTCAATTTAGGGTATTACAAAAGGTGAGTCATTATAAACATGATCCCTAAGTATGATAACAAATTTAGTGATCAATATAGGGCATGCTCTTTAACAAAATAACCGTATTTTCGGTAAATCTACTAGTACCACCAATTTATTACAACTAATTCGTGGTGATATTTATGACATGCATAGTGCTCCTACTAGAGAAGGAAAGAAGTATTTTAACCTTTATAGATGATTATTCGAAGTATTATTACATTTATCCAATGCATGCAAAAAACGTAGTACTGAAATCATTTTTGGCCTATCAAACAGAAGTAGAAAACCGACATGATTCTAAAAGCCCATAGATCTGATAGGGGAGGTGAATATCATTTCCCTGCATTTTGTGAATCTGTAGGAATAATATATGAAACAACTATAACTTATACATCGCACTAAAATGGAGTAGCATAGCGGAAAAGTTGGACCCTCTCTAAAAAGGTTAATTTATGTTATGTAATTCTGGTCTTTATACTAGTTTCTGGAGTGAAGCATTATTAACTTCATGTTATATATTAAATATACTACCTCACAAGAAAACTAAAATTACTCTTTATGAACTTTACAATAAAAGAAAACCCAATCTAGACTATTTTAAAGTCTGGAGTTGTATGGCAATTGTTCGATTACCTAAACCAAAAATCAGGAAATTAGGACAAAAGGTATTGAGTTTATTTTCATAGGATACACTTCAACACAACAAGGATTATATGTTTCTAGTAATAGAACTTAATAATTCAATTAAGGTAAACACAATGATAAAATCAAGAGATGTGGTGTTCTACGAAAATAGATTCACGTCTTTTTCAACTAATCCATCTATTGATTAAACAGTGGAGGTTAATACACCTATTCATGAAATGGTGAAGGTTAATGAACTTATCTATGAATTTGAGAATACTCAGACAAATAATGATGAAACTGGTGAACCTCTTTGGTGAAGTTAAAAAATGAGGACTAAAAAATCATTTGGACTATATTTTGTCATTTATTTAGTAGAAGGATCAAGAAATTTTATTAAATATCAAGTCATGCTTTCTACAACCGTAGAGTTCGATCCATTAACATACAATAAAACAATAAAGTCTCAGGATTCATCCTTTTGGTAAGAAGCCATAAACGATGAAATAGATTCTATTATGGGAAATGTAATTGAAAACTACTAGACTTACCTCCTGATTCTAAACTAATATATATAAGTGGATATTTCATAAAATGTTAAGAGGAGAAGACGTGATAAAAAAGTTTAACGCCGGAATAGCCGCTAAAAGACTTATCCTAAAAGGACGGATAGATTATTTTGATACATATGCACTTACAGCTAGAATTTCAATAATTAGGACATTAGTTACATTAGAATCTATTTATGAACTTGAAATTCATCAAATGAATGTTAAGACTGCATTCTTAAATGAGAACTTGATGAGGAAATATATTTTCCACAACCATAGGTTTTGTGATGTCTAGACAATAACGTAGAATAGGTAAGGTTATTAAATTACTTTATGTTATTAAACAAGCACCAAAACAATGACATGAGAAATTTGATAAAACCATAGTATCAAATGGTTTTAGGATCCTTGAATCAGACAAATATATCTATAACAAATTTCGTGCCAATAAAGGAGTAATAATATGCTTTGATGTTGATGATATATTAATATTTTGGACTAATACGTCAAATATTGAAGAAAGGAAAGGTTTCTATCTTAATGTTTTGACATGAAGGATATGGAGGAAGCTGAAGTGATTATAAGAATAAGAATCATGAAAACAGCAAAAGGGTTGGTTATTGCCTAGCCTTGTTTCATTGAAAAGATCCTAAAATGTTCAATCAATTTGACTACAAACCTGTAACCGCCTTCATTTGACCAAATATGCAATCATATTCTAATACTAAAGATCGGTGGATCAACTAGAATATGCTAAAGTTAGTGGGAATTAATATATGTCATAACATGCACTAGACCCGATATTGCCTATGCTATCGGCAAAATGAGCTGATACACCAGTAACTCTACATAACCTTGCAAAGGATTTGAAAATACTTAAAAGGAACCATAGATTAGGGTATTTTGTACAGTGGGTATCTAAGTGTAAGAGAATGATACACGGATGCCAGTCGGAACGCTAGAAGAGAGGATAATAATAAATCAAATAGCAAATGGATATTCACTCTTGGTAGGAGAGCCATATGTAGAGCCTCAAAGAAACAAGCATGCTTTTCCAATTCTACCATGACTTTTGAATTTATACATTAATTTATTTTAGTAAAGAAGCATAATGGTGAAGGAATTCACTATTAGAAATTCCTATATGGCCAAAACCAATGCCTTCGATATCCGTGCATTGTGATAGTTAAGCAACACTATCACTAGCATATAGCTAAGTATATAGTGGAAAATCTAGGCATATTGGAATAAGGCACAGTGTAGTAAGGAAAATGCTGACTAATGGGGGTAATTACTATAGATTTTTTGAGATTTATCCAAAACTTGGTAGATCTATTTACAAAGGACTTGCAAGGGACTAGATGTTGAAAACATAAGAGGAATGAGTTTATAAACAATATAAAACAATCGCCTATGACAGAAACTCGACTCAACATAATGAAATTCATTAGCTTGATTTCAATGAGCCAAAATACATCATACAATGTGACTGGAAGCACCATAATATTAGTTTGAACAACTAGCTCAAGGGGAAATGGTACGGTGCTATAGGCTAAGGTCCAAAGGTCATTGGTTCAAAACCCCGAGACATAAAAATAAGCGCTCTGCTTGAATAAAGTAACACTCCTATTATTAAAAGATATATTAGTCAAAACAACTAAAATTATATTCTATTCCTAGAAAAGTGCTTGTTACATATAATGATACGGTGGAGGTTCTACCGCTTAGTACTTAGTAGGATTACAATAGAAATATCGTTGAGGTGTATAATTATTAGGGATTTTTTAATAAATCTACTATATGAATGCACGAAGGTGGTGATGCCCTTTGCGAGACTATGGCTTAGTCTCAAAGGAAATTTCATGAAATGGAGATATATACACAAGGCCAATCCACGTATCGGCTTCTAAACAACCTAAAGGAAAGGAATGAAGTGTGTGAACTCATCAGTTACATCGTGTAGGATTAATGGTTAATTGTTTAGTCAACCATTCTATGCTGGCATGTTTTGGTAGGTTATCACTATGTACAATTTCAAGTTCACTAGATATTTATACTATGCATGAGTTTTCCTACATGTAAAGAGAGAAATTTTATTAAATATATAGTGATAACTTATGTACCAAATTGATATACCAAACCGCAAACCCGAACCTATTAAAATTATATACTAAATCGATCAACCAAGAAAGACCTACGCAATGGTTATAAATACAACCTCTAATTCACTCTTTAATTAAAAATCCATTTTTAGTCAATTTAGTATTAACATTGTCAAATTTGCGGATCATTACAGTTTTCTACTTTTGTTTTATATTCTTTGAATTTATTACAGATATCTAACTTATATATCAAATGAATATGTTGATATATGAGAAAATTCATAGATGAATTTAATGAATTAGGTGTATACTTTTTGGTATCATTAGACCTTGGACTGCATACATTTATGTGTATCAATCCAAAGAGTTTAATAAATCTTTTGTTGCTCCCACTAAATGGGTATTTTTCCTTAAATCGTTTGAGATACAATTCACAATCATATGATTAAAGAATAATTTTCCAAAGATATAACTTAGTCCATGATTCCAAAATTAATTGTTAAACATTTTAGACACTTTTGTATTCCTATAGTTAACACACCATTAATTTGAGGTAAATGAATAATCCTTCAAAGGAAGAGAGCACTCATACAAATTATTCTAAACTCATAAAAAAGAACCGCTAACAAATCTGGCAAATGGAAACTTACCTTCCTTGGTACAACGAAGAGAAGAAAAAAATATCCAAATCCTAAGTATAGGTTCCTTAATAACAACAAGGCCAATCCATGAACCACAGAAGTGGAAATAATATACCATACAACACCAAGAAAAAACTATATCATCTAGTGTAGGATGGGAAATTCAACTATAGAAACATATATACAAGACCATGATGTTGGTAGGAGGAAAATCGGAGTGATAGTCAAGCATCCAAGTAACCATGATGAGGCTAGAAAAGACAACCTATCCACGTAATCAAGCAATGACCATTCGTCAACATAAGCTGCCTAGCAAACAATAGTCACTAAAATTGAAAAAATCAAGTAAAACGTGAGAATAACACACACAGATGTATATATATCTCTCTGTGTTATATATATATATATATATCTGTGTGTGTGTGTGTTATTCTCATGATATATATATATATATATGTGTGTGTGTGTGTATAATCCAAGATAATATACATATATATGTGATAAGGGAAAAACAAGAACAATATGTAAAACATGATTAATTATTGATTAAGAGTACAACATTCGATGAGTTGTCCTCATTAAAAGTTTCTACTAGGTCGTCCATGTTATACCTACCACATTATAAACTATTTTTTCTTTTAGAATACATATTCATCGTTTTACCCTTTTAAGAAATTTTTTGAAAAAAACGTTTTTAGCCAATTTATAAGTAGGATTAGCTACCCAATTGTAAATAAACAAATGGCATAAATTAGGTTATTAGGAGGAGTATTAGTGTTATTAATTAAACGTTCTTTGGTTTCTTTCAAACCATATATACCAACAAGTAATATTGAAGATAATATCATGTTGAATTCTATAATCTTTACTTCAATGGAATCTGAGATTGTCCCAGTAGTGCACACATTTAAGGCCAGCATTGGTCAAGTAAAAGTTGAAAACGTTAAAGGCGTTAATAAGAACTAAACTAGTCGAGGGTTAGTTGTAGTAAAGGTGCATTGTGCTTTCTAGGTCTAAATACCATCAATGATATACCAAAGATAGATTTATTTTTAATGGAATTCCTATTTATATAATCTATTTTCCGTTAAAAATAAAAACTTTATTATTCCTAAATATTAATATGTATATATGAAAGTAATTTTACGAAACTTGATGCTAACTAGAAATTGTCACATGGTATGCTTCCACTATTACTGTTGTGACAATAACGTTTAAAATATAAAGCTCTATTCAATCACTTATTTTGATCTATTTATTTCTTCTAATGTTACAAATTTATAGTCGAGAGTTTTAGATCAAATATCTTAAACTCAAGAAATGGATCTTCTAGAGAACGATTTCTATAAAAATATTACACTTGGAAGAGAAATCGTATCTCTATTTCCTTATTAAGTGCATATAATATTTTATAGAATCCCATTTCCGATGTCTCTTTATGAAGTAGAGGCGACCATTCACTCTCTTTATCCAAACCGTTCTTATGTTACATCCATTCTCATACTTTTCCCTTCTCTTTTAAATGCTCAAACCATTTAAAAGGAAACCCTTTACTACAAGACTGCATTGAACTCTTTACAAAAATGCATTCAATCATCCTTCACATGTTAAAGATCTCAAATAAGTTGCAGTTGAGTAAACCGATCATAATTGACATTTCAATGGTCGAGTTCCTACGTATATTAGTAGTCCTTGGTCTAGTGTTGTCTCCAACATAACAAGATCCTCATTGCATACAATTTTTATTGAACACATGATCTCACACTATAGTTTACTTACTCATTTCGAATGAAATGATTTCATCAAAATTCCGTACATTACGAACGTGACCGTTCACCTACAATTTTTGTATGTGATCAAATCTGGATTAAATATCCATACTCTTGTACTATTTTTAAGTTCAAACTCATAGAAGACAATATACAACCTCGAGCTAATTCACATTTAAGTGATCAAGACATGAAAATGTTAATGGTTCCATTATTCAGCACTTGCATGGGTCTTGAAGTGACAACATGCTAAAAGATTTATTTGTATGTAAATTTTTGCATTTCATTGTCAATTTTTTAATTCTATTCGCTAGTATATTTTAATTGTTAATTTTTTCTAATAATTATATTAGCTGTGCAAATTTATTATAGTTGATTATTATAATATTACGTACGTTCTTATACTTATTAGAATTATTTATTTTATTTTTCTTAATAAGGCTCATATTAGATTTTACATCTCTTAAGAACTCTAGATGAGATGTGGAAATTTCATGAATTCATTTGGTGAGTGTTAGGATCTATTTATCATGTTACTACAATCTTGATGGTGCTCAACAAATTGCAGTCCCCATAAATGGAAAATAACACGTTATTAGCTAAGTTTCGTATATAACTCCTGGTTGTACATTCTTTGCTCCTAGCCATCTTTATGACCTTGGGGTTCTCAACAAATCATAAAGTACATTATTTACGCATAACCATCATTTCATGATTGCTTAAGGGAAATTGTGTAACCCTTGAGGGTGCTCAAGAAAATTCCAAAATGTTCTTAATCTATGGATAATATAAACATCGCCATTAATATTTTAAAGCTTGAAGGTGCTCAACAACCATAAGTATATATAGTAATCTATTTATGTTGTAAATGTTATTTTGGATTCAAATCTCAAAATACTAATAATGAGTATCATTATCTATTAGGAATAATGAGTATTCGCAACACTAACTGACTACATTTTTCATTATGTGTGTGTGTATAAAATTATATACATATGTATTTATTCCTTATAACTATCATGGGTTTTATTTCAACTATAACTTTAAAAGTCATATTTTTATTTTATTGTATATACATTATATAAAATTCTCTTATTTAATTGTAACAACTATAATATAATATTAAATCTTACATTTTTTATATATTATTATTATTTAACAATTAATTAATATTACAACTTTGTTGTAGACTTTTTAAACTACTACATATGTAGTTCATATTATAATTTAAAACTATTATAAATTTATTGATGTATAACTTCTATAATTTTAAATTCAAAATAATTTAAAATTTATTTATTTATAGCTTTTACTAATTCAAATTCAAACAATTTTAAAGTTTTCTATTTATAACGTCAATAAATTCAAATGTAACTAATTGGAAATTTTTCATTTATAATCTTTATGGATATATATTTAAAACAATTTTGATTTTATCCATAATCCAAATTATGTTTAATTTAAAACAATTTTAAATTAATTTGTTTATAACATTTATGGATACAAATTATAAACAATTTTTAAATATATCCATAACCTTTATAAATTTAAATTTATATTTAAACCAATTTTAAGTTCAAATTATATATATTATGCATAATAACATAATATGAGCTCTGGTACCATTGTTGGATCTAGTGCATTGGGCAACAGGGTAAAAGGTGCAAATTTCAAAAGATTCCTTTTTTAATTCTTTATGCACTAGATCTTTATAGAATTATCATGAATAATGTCATTAAAATTAAACTGTATTTAACATTTGATGTTTGAATTTTATTTAAATTAAAATTCATTTTATTTAGTACAAATTAATTAGTAATAATAATTTAGTTAATACAATTATGTCATGAATATCAAATATTTAATGACTAAGATGGGATGTGTATATAAAATCCATTATTTTACAATGTGGTAGAAATTAATAAATTAACAAAAGTTATGATTAGATGGCATGGAGATTTTTTTAAAGTGGAAGCTCAAAAGAGGAAACGTGGAAATTTTATTAAATGAAGTGGTTGGTTATGGTTTAGATGGAGGCGATGAGTTTATGTGAATGCAAAGGTTCTGAAACCAGGTTAGTTTACCAGACCTATGTAGAGAGTGGTGCTGATAGGGGTTGGCCCATGTTTTGGGCCGTGTTTCTATTTTATTTATGCTTTTGTGGCTTGTAAATATGGTTTTGTATATATTGTGTAAATAAGTTTACATTTAATAAAGGAATTTTTAGCCAGTTATTAAAAAAACATTATATTAGTGTCTAATATATAAGAAGGCAAGTGGGTCTACACATGTCAAAATTACACACACACACTTTCATATATACGCATGCACACACATACAAAAACACACAGATATATATATATATATATATATATATATATATATATGTGTGTGTGTGTGTGTGTGTGTATGTGCGCGCGTGTGCGTGCGTGCGTGTGCTTGTATGTGTATGTTTTTTAAATAAATGCATATCATATAAATATTAATAATTATAATTACATACTCATAAAATTGTTTAATACATAGGTAATTATATATTAATGTATCAGTTTAAAGTGAGTGAATATATATATATATATATATATATCAAATTTATATTCTAAGTTTAATTTCTATGTAAAAAAGAATATTTCTTTCATATTTTTTCAATATATCTAAAATTTCAGTACAAACCAATTACGTAAATTGTGCATAATATGGAGTTCGCATGTGGAAGTTAGAACTGCACGAACATTTTGGGTCTAAATTGTAATTTCATAATTTCTAGGGTTTTTGCGATAATTTACCTTTCTCCTTTCTTCTTCACTAAAGCAGCCACCACAACAGCAAAATCTTAGTCCAATTACATGCACTACTAGAGAATGCTAGAGGTTGTCCAACCACCATCGATGCATTCCTCATGACACTAGCTTCAACCCCATACCACTCACATCAAGTCCGAACTTCATTTTTAGTCGTGCCATCGTTGAATCATCGAGGTTTGTTTGTCTTTGCTTACTCTAACCACATCTGCTACCCCTTCTGATGAAACTTCAAGATCATAGATTTAAAGTGCACTTCACCAAGGGCACTACGACATCGCATTATTCATGCATGAATAGTGCCTATTTAAAAAAAATTAAAATAAAATTCATTTAAAGTAATTTTGTGCCAATAATCGACATAACTCTACAATATCAGTAGAATCAAATAAAGATTAAAATGATGAAAATGAAGTAAAAAAGGAACAAAACAAAAAGTTTTTATAGTGGTTAGGCAAAATCTCTCGCCTGCATTCACTTAACCTTTCTATTTGATGAATTCTCTTCTGAGTACAAAAAATTACAATCAATTTCTGACTATAATTTAGTAGATCTTGGTGTTAACGCTTAAAAGTGAACGCTAACACCCGGTGTGTGTAATTGAATCGTGAAAGCACCACCCGTTGGTACGGGAACAGAATATAAGCTGAAAATAGCAGAAAAGCAGTAAATGAACAACAGGTTTATAGTGGTTCGGCCCGTAATTGAGCCTACGTCCACTTTATAATCTTTTATTGCTGATTCGGTTACAATTTGATACAATATCCTTCAAAATACAATACAACTTGATCACGAAAGCACTCTTGACTACTAGCTCAATCTTTGATCATGAAACTCGATGAATCCGTGTTGGATGTAAGGAGTTCTTCTCGAAGCTTGTTGTAGTGTCTCGAATGCTTGAAGATCTTTGATTGCTGAATGAGAGGAGACTTCGACAGCGTAACGGCGCTTGAAGAAATGAATGGCCCAAAGTCCCCGTTATGTTGGAAGTGGTGGGGTATTTATAGGAGCTGATTTCTGAGCAGAAAATTTGCCTAAGTCTTAGGTCGCGTACGACCTTAGTTAAGTCGTAGGTCGCGAGCGACCTAAGCTAGGTCGCAGTCTCCTTGCGGCTTAAGAGATTAGCTGGTGAAGCAGTACTTGGCTTTAAGTGGTAGGTCGCAGGCGAGTTAAGGAATAGCTGTGGGAGCTCTAGGTCGTTGAAGCCCTAGCTCGTTGGCCTCTTAGGTCGTAGGCCCCTTAGGTCGCAAACCTTTCCTGTAGTTAGGTCGCAAACCTTTCCTGTAGTTAGGTCGCAAACTTCTCCCAAGTCCTTAGGTCGCAAGGTCTTCTGTTGTTAGGTCGCAAACCTTTCTTAAGTTCTTAGATCGCAAACTTCTTTAGTAGTTAGGTCGCAAGCTCCTTTAGGTCGCAAGCTTCTTAGGTCGTAGGTCGTCAACCTTTTAACTCGCAAACTATTAAGTCGGAAGGCTCCTAAGTCGTATACTTGTTAGGTCGGAATGTTCTTGAGATAGTAAGGTTGCTGCTTCACTAACTCGGTAGGTCATAAGTCGTAGATCCTCTTTCAGTAGCTAAGTCGTAAGTCGTCGAGTCCACTTAGGTTTTAGGCTTTTTAACTCGTTGGCTTCTTATAAGTTGTGGCATAATTTGAGTCGTCCATTTCTTAACTCGTAGGTCGTTGCTAAAAGGGAGTTAACATTTGCCCCTCGAAGTACACGCCTTAAGTCGTAAGTCGTGTGCTTCGATTTCCTTAACTCGCTTCTTGATGAGTGCGCTAAATGGTAAGTCGTAGGTTGCGAACGACTTAGTATAAGTCGTAAGTCGGATGTGTCGATTCACCTTTCACTGCCCCAGGGTATAAATTGCTTAGGTCGTTCCTCCCCAACTTTACCTGTTCCTCTATTTGAATCCGCCATTAACGACTTTTCAAGCTTTCCAAAGACGACTCAGACCTACCGGTTTCCAGTCATCCTTATTTCCTTCTCACGTAAGTGGATTTGATTGCTATTCATTCCTCGATTATCACCCAATTACGAATCCCATTTTCACCATCAACCCCCCTTTTCTCATGCCGTACTTCTTTGCAATTCTCGTTTCAATTGATTACTGATGGGTTTGAGACGGCTTGTCCTGGCTTTGGACAGTCGGTCAGAATAAGACGATGGTCAGCAGCATTCCAGTTTGATTGATTCGTGGTTTGTGATGGAATGACATTAGACCGGGTTTATGGTGATTTCGGGATGATTAAATGCGCTGAGGGAACGAGAGTTTTGGTTGGAGGAGAAGCTAATGGGTTAACGGGATAAGGAGTTAGCGAATTGATGTATTGGGGAGAAGACGAACGACTTAAGGCCTTCGTGTTCTGAATAGAAATCTTGAGACCTAAGTCCTAAATCATATACGACCTAAAGTAGGTCGTAGGTCGGTAACGACCTAAGACTTGACAATTTTTCATTGCCTTGAGACCTTTCTTATGCAGCACTCCTTAATAGACTGATGACTTAACTTAACTCGTAGCTTGCCCCTTAGGTCGTGGACGAGTTAGCAGATGCGTTGTCTCAAACCGAAGCTTCATATCTTTATAAGTGTTATGGCTGATGACTCAAAGAATTAGATAACCAACGACTTAACACATAGGAACTTTCTTAGGTCGTCGCCGAGTTAGCACTTAAGGATTTAACTTGCGAGCACATCTGAATGACTAGGTCGTGGATGAGATAGCCCTTAACTCGTAACTCACGAACCCATCTGAACGACTTAATAACTTGGAACTCCATGACTTCGAATTCTTGGACTTGAATGATCTGAATTAAGAGAACATGCCTTGAACATCTTGACTCGCACAATACGACCTAAAAGCCCCGACCTACGATAGGTCGTTTAACGACTTAGGACTTAGATGATTTTGCACAGAAGTTGGCTGAACTCTTGAATTTGAACTGTGTTGTGTTACCTCTCACACTGTCTTGACTTTAATTCTAATAACCTGCTTAACACAACATTCACAAAATACTAGGACGAATATACTACCACTGACTGCCCACATCGAATGACAGATTAGTTGATAAAGAGAAAATTAAATTAAATGAACTGTATGAGTGAAATGCTACACAATAACCAACTCAAGTAAAGTATTAAAGAAAAATCGTAATGGTAAACTAAAACTGATTTGTCTGCATTAACACTACACTTGAGTATTAACAAGTTCTGAAATCTTGTAATCGACTGATTGTCAATTAGTTTAATTCCAGTTATACTTGCTTTTTCTTGTTTTCATTAGTTTTGCACAGCACTTCACACTTTTAGGAAACATGCACCTTCACTTTTGAACATTCAGCTGATTGTGTAGAATGACATCTCATCAAGAAGACTTGGAACCAACTGGAGAAGCTTTTCCAATTGCTACCCCGTTGAATGATCCCCCGGAACGGACTCCTACCACTCTGAGTCATAAAGTCTTCCGTCAACTATGCTCCCAGTTTGGCATTGCTGAATCTGACGCTTTGCTCCCTGGAGTAAATGACACTGCTGATAGGCCGCCCCACGGCTTTGTCGCAGTGAACCGCCAAATGTGCTTGAGTGGAGCGATTCCCCCGTTTAATGACTGTCTTCGAGAACTTCTCCTTCGATTATCTATCTCCCCTTTTCAACTACACCCTAATGGCTATGCCATCCTGCTGGGATTGTGTGTGCTTTTCAGGAGAACGCTGGACCGTTTTCCCAGTTTTGGAGAAATTTGCTTCCTGTGCTCATTTGCAAAGAACAAAGACCATCCCTCTATCACAGTTGTAAGGAGTGCCAGGAATCGTAAACTGATTATTGGTCTTCCCGAAAGCGTTCCTGGGTTTCTGAGCCAGTTTTTCTTTGTTCGTTGTCCCCCGTGATTTTACGCCATTTGGAGAGTGGGAAGTACGATTATCTACCTTTTCCCTGTGTTTTCTAAATTCTTCGAAGTCTAAATTGTCAAGTGTTAACTTCTTTTTCTACTGTTTCAGCGCTCCCTCCCCCCTCTAGGGAACCTCGTCACAAGACTACCTTTGAGAGGCTTATGGCCGTGCCGGTTGAGGAGAGGAGTGTTCAATTTCTATTGAAAGATGAGTTTCTTCATGAATTTGGACTCTTACATCCTTCCCGCTCCACTCAGTCACATGAAGTCCCTGATTCTTCGGCTGAGGAGTCAGATGCCCCCGTTTCTGCTAAAGAACCTTCACCGAAAGAACTTACCGTTGAGACTTCATTGGTAAAGTGTTCTACTCTTACCGACATTGCGGGGTCGTCCAGTAAGTTAGCACTTGCCCCGGTTATTGAAGAAGAGGAAAATCTTCACATTCTTGACAAGACGGCTGAGGTGGAAGTTGAAAAAGATAAATCTCCCATGCATCATGGCGATGATACTTTTGACAGTCTGAGCGACATCATGATAACCTCTCAGGAGCTCTTTAAAGATGACGCCTCTAAAGCGATCTCTTCTGTCATCGAAGCAACTTCTTCTCTGCAACAAACCACAACGCCTTCTATACAAGCCGTCACCATTCCCACACAAAAAAGTGGTTTGTAGTTTGACGCGCATAGCCCACACGTCACACACACTTAGGATTTTGGCACTTATATGCACTTAGCTCCTTAAATTTGAAAATTTCTAAGACTTGCCTTTCTTCTTCAATTTCAGGTTCTACAATGGGGCGAAGTGGTTCTTACTTTGACAAATTCCAGCGTCACGGAAGCCGCGATGCTTATGACTTTAGGAGTTATATTGGCGCTCCGAAGGAAACTGATGAGGAAAGGGCTGCTAGAAAGGCTCACGAAAGGCGAGCTCATGAAGAACGTCGTCGGAGAGAAGACGAAGAGCACTATGGGAGTAGAGACGAGCGACGTGACTCTTCCCGCAAAATCGACGATCCTTACAAGAGGAAATCTTACGACGATAAGGGGAAGAGTCATACTTCTGATGATTCCAGCAAACGGATCAGACTTGGTGAGAAAGACACATCTAACATCTCGGAAAAGACTACCGCTTCTATTCCTCCTAATACATCGTCCGGTTCTCCTGCCCTTAAAGAGTCTGACATCCAGGCAATTATTAATAGGCCTCAGTATCGACCTGGGGATGGGCCTCCCACACTTCAGAGCCGATTTCCAAATTGGTGTTTAAGAGGAGTCCGTTTTGACTTAGACTTGGTTCCCATTGATAAGCAGGCGATGCTGAGAAATGTCGATGCTGTCAAGCTTGACATTGAAAGAATGTCTGGATGGCAGGAGCTGGTTGATGAACTTCAAAGGGTCAACCATATGAACCTTGAGGCGATGATGACCATGGAGAACGATAAATCAGAATGGGACAAATGGCGTAAGCAGCACGATGCGGAGATGAAAAGCATTAGCGATGATTATGGGAAGCTCGAAGCTGAAGTTGAAAGACTCAAAAATGAGCTTGCCACTTCTTCTACTTCTTATTCTCAGAAAGAAGAAATGCTTCAAAAACAAGTTCAAGACGCCCATGCTGCTCAGCGAGATACTGAAGTAAAACTTGAAGCAGAACAGCATGTTACTAGAAAATATCGTGATGACGCTGCTCAACTTCAGGAGAAAATCAGCTCTCGAGACTTAGAAATTGCGAGGCTGCAATCCCAGTTATTGAAAGCTGAAAGAGAGCGTGATGAAGCTCTCTCTGGTAAGGCTGCGGCTGAAGAATCCCAAAAGGCAACCAAAGCCAACATTGACGCGACCCTATTTGACTTTTATATGCATTGCGTCCTGGGGCGTGGGAGCCTTTCATTTTTGGGACCAGAATATGAAGTCACATTAGCGGAAGTATGGGAGGCAATCATCGACTTGTTTGGCGGTGCCGGTTATGCTGAAGCAGATCTTCAAGTTACCTACTTAGGTGAGAGCGACCGCGCTGCCCTTGCCAAAGGAAAAGAGCAGCTTATCCGAGTGCGGGCCGAGGCGACGGGAGAGAAGCTTCCTGAGAGAGAAATACCTCCTATTGCTCCTGCTTATACTTCGGCTTTAGCTTATGCGGATATTACTGGCTCTAGTTCTCATTCCACGCCTCCCGCTAAGGTTGACAAAGAAACTGTAACCACTCCTACAGAGGAAGAGGCAATGAAGGACTTCCAAGCTGGGGAATTTGAGATTGATCTCGCTAAACCGGCTTCTCCAGGTAACTTTGACGATTCACAGTCTTCTTTTTTCTCGGAGAATACTGATTTTGATTTCCTTTATTATGCAGCAGACGTGCCGGAAACTGCACCAATTCTTCCTTCTTCAGCTGCCGTTCCTCCTCCTTCTCAAGTTACTCCTCTTCCAGCTTCTCAACCAGGTTCACAGGAAGAACCGATAGCAGCCCTTCAAGGTTTGGACGAACCATCTGCTTCCGAGGAACAGAAAGCAGAAGATCTGGAAGATAGCGAGAAGACCCCGGAGCAGTCTTTTGACTACGACACAAAGCTTTCTACATTTCTTGCTCTGGGAAGTGAGTCTTCTTCCAAGAAGAAGGGGAAACGTGTGGCTTCGAAGAAAGGAAAGAAAAGTTCTTCTACTGCTGGGGATGAAGCAGAGATCGATCCGGCTGAGTCTCTTTCTCCTTCTTCTCCGATACGGCCTACGAAACTAATTACCAGGCCGGGTAAAGGCTCCAAGGGTGGGAAGAAGGAGAAATGAGTTTGATTTTGTCTTTTCTGCTTTTTGTATTGACCGGAGATTGTGCGGATACCGGTCTCCGCTCCTTTTTGTAATCTGCATAATGTAAAAAGCTTCCATAATATTGAATAAAATAGCTATTTTACTTGTACAAATTCTTGTGTATGTGAGAATGCATCTGTTTCTCTTTTTAGTGTAGAACAAATGATTCTTTATCTGTTTTTCACGATATTGTAATGAACTCGCGGTATGTTGCTTGCATATTACTTTATTCATGTAACTGAATCGTATAGTGTTGCCCCCATACCGCAAGTGCATTGCAACATTTCTAGCTTCTTCAAGATTGATACTCTTATTTCAAAGAATAACTACTCCACTTTTAAGGGAAGAATCATTCTACTTTTAATAGAGTATATCTCGTCTTTAGAGAAGTTTTTACTTTCTCTTTCTTCCTGAAGAACACTTCAACTTTTAGGAATGATCACTTTTATTTGTTAAAGAGTGAATTTTCCCGCACAATGAAATGAGCTTCTGAGGAAGATTTTGATTTTGTGCCCCAGTAAAGGGTTTATTTTTGGTACTTCAAGCAAGGTGAAGTACGCCTCTGAAGAGGTCTTTTGGTCTCTGAAGAGAAGCGATTTTGGTCTCTTAAGAGAAGCAATCTTGGTCTCCGAAGAGAAGCAATTTTGGTCTCCGAAGAGAAGCAATTTTGGTCTCCGAAGAGAAGCAATTTTGGTCTCCGAAGAGAAGCAATTTTGGCATTTCAGCTCTGGTGAAGTGGGTCTCCGTAGAGAAGCATTTTGCACTTCTACACGGGTGAAATGTGCCTCTGAAAAGGGCTTTTTAGCATTTCATCATTGGTGAAGTGGGTCTCCGAAGAGAAGCATTTTGCACTTCTACACGGGTGAAATGTGCCTCCGAAAAGGGCTTTTTAGCATTTCATCACTGGTGAAGTGGGTCTCCGAAGAGAAGCATTTTGCACTTCTACACGGGTGAAATGTGCCTTCGAAAAGGGCTTTTGCCTCCGAAGAGGGCTTTTGCCTCCGAAGAGGTCTTGAAATTGCCTGGAAGTTACTTTCTCATGGTTGAGTGGATCCACGGGGCGGACGCAAGTTGCTTGATTGGATGTTCGTTTGCACAAATGATCGCAATCAATTAACAAGGGCCCTATTCCTTCAGCTTGGGAAGGTGCCCCTCCGGTGGTTCCACCAATCTTGTTATTGAGAGAAGCACTTTCATTTATTAGCGTGCCTCGTTAGAGGGCTTTGTTGACCTTTGGGAAGGAGCATCGGTTGGTTGGTGTGCCAGGAAGGTTGCTTCTCAGGGGCGAGTAGATCCACGGGACGGACGCAAGCTGCCTGATCGGATGCATCACGATCAGTTAGCAAGGGCCCTGTTCCTTCAGCTTGGGAAGGTGTCCCTTCGGTGGTTCTACCGGCCCTTTTATTGAGGAGCAAAATTCCTTTTGGTTGCTTCCGTGTTTGCTTGGCCATGTTCTCCCATCATCTGCCCATTAGCGACCTTTTATTATCATTTCCAAGCGCATCTTCGTTCCTTTTGTAAGTAAATTGCCTTATCTGAAGAAGTGGACTTCACTGTTGAATAACTTCATGGGACAAACGCGAGTCACTTAGCTGGATGTCTGTTCATATCGACAATCACAACCGGTTAACGAAGGCTTGCCCCAGTGAAGTTGCCAACTTTTTATGTGAAGTTCTTCTTGTATAGGATTTGGATATGGAATTTTTTGTTGCTTGGTATTTGCTTTAATAAATGATTTGTAAGGCTTGCTTAGCTTTGCGATGGGTGAGCTTTGCTTTAATGACCTGCAATATTAGATCGACATTTTAGCAATACATTTAGAGTATTTACACATCGAAATATAACAGGCATTTTATAATAGAAAACACAGAATGCATAGTTTTTCATTATTCAGTCACACTGATTTCTCAGCGGTTTACAATGCGGAAGTTATACATCCATTATCATTTTTACAAATTCAAGCAATGCTGCTAAGTAAAAAATGGATGCTAGTTATTATTGTTTCTGAATCTCCGGACTGATTATCCATTTGTACTAGATTCGCAGCTTCGGATTTATATGCCAGAGAAAGTGAAAGATGCCCCAGTTGCAGTTTTGTGGACAATTAACAGTCGTCCCATCCTCTGCCTACTGGGTGTGGACCTCCTGTGACAACATTAATGACAAGCTTTTCTAAATCTTGTGCTGCAGTGTTGTTGTGAGAATCGGATTGATGGGTAGGACGTTGTTGGTCCCGAGTGGATGAGGTTGGATTGACTCCGCTTCTCTTAACGTATTGTTGGAGTTTACCCTGCTCCAGCAATTCTTCAATCACATTCTTTAATTGGCGACATTGGTCAGTGTCATGGCCAGGTTGATTGTGAAATTGGCAGAATTTTCCATTACGCTTTGCACCTCTCGTCATCTCAGGTGGCTTAGGATACCTGACAACGTCCTTTGTTGCAAAAAAGATATTTCTTGGTGTATCAGTTAAAGGAGTATAATCCGAAGGATTAAAGCGGCGAGGTTTCTTTTCATTTCCCTGGCTCTTTCCTCCTTCATTCTCCCTTTTCTGACTTTCAGATTCTCTTTTATTAGATGGGACATTGTTATTATTAGTTTGGGCAGCAACCCCTTTTGATGTCGTAGAAAGGCTTTCAAGGCGAATGAACTCGTCGGCCTTTTTATAAAATTTATCAAGTGAGTTCGGTTCCTTCATCTTTAGCCATATTCCAAATTTACTTGATTTATCAATGGCTCGCATCAAATAAGTCAGGATCATGCGTGGTTCCGCATTTTCCACTTCGGCTAAAGCTATATTGAAACGACTCAAGAAAGATTTAATTGATTCTCCGGGCGCTTGTTCAAGGTTAGACAGTGACATTATATCCTTAGCTTTTGAAGCATACAATCTGAACTGTTCTTTAAACTTTTGCGTTAAGTCAGAGAACTTATCTACAGACCGAACTGGAAGCTTTGTGAACCAAAGTAAAGCCACACCTTCCAGGTATACTGGAAAGTATCGACACTTGATCTCGTCTGATGCTCTTGCACCGGTCATATGCCAATCGTATTTGTATAGGAAATGATTAGGGTCACTGGTTCCCCTATAGGCTTGGATAGTAGGAGGTGCAAATTTCCTTAGAAATTCCGCTCTCAGGATCCTTTCAGTAAACGGAGTTCTGCTTGGCGCGAATCCCCAATCAGCCTCATCCTCTTCCCTTTGCATGCTCTCTTTCATGATGCGGCCAACCATTTCAGACAGGTACTCTTTATTGTTCAAAGACACCTCCGGGCAAGCATTAGTTCTTCCCTCGGAAGTTTGCCCGGGCATATGTTCATGACAAGTTGGTTGCGGCATAGAACCATCAGCTTGTTAAGGTGGCATTTCAGGAAGAGTAGTTCGATGGTTTTCTGGTTGACAATTTGCCCCGAGCAGAGCAGTTAATCTATCCATCATCAAAGCGTTTTGAGTTTCAATTTGTTGGTATAATCCAGAAACTGCATCGTCCAATTCAGCCCTGGTGACTCCAACGGTTGGAGTTGCTTGGTTTGTCGTTGGGGAAGCGGAAGTCCCTTCATGAGCATTTCCGGATCTGATAGGTCTACCTCTTCTTCCAGGAGCCATTATTTCGGATCTGGTCTTTAAGAGAGGTTCTTTTTATGAATCTTTGCGAAGCAACGGTGGATGATCGCCTGAGTTGGGGTCTCAGTGAAAGCACCAAAATGTTAACGCTTAAAAGTGAACGCTAACACCCGGTGTGTGTAATTGAATCATGAAAGCACCACCCGTTGGTACGGGAACAGAATATAAGCTGAAAATAGCAGAAAAGCAGTAAATGAACAACAGGTTTATAGTGGTTCGGCCCGTAATTGAGCCTACGTCCACTTTATAATCTTTTATTGCTGATTCGGTTACAATTTGATACAATATCCTTCAAAATACAATACAACTTGATCACGAAAGCACTCTTGACTACTAGCTCAATCTTTGATCATGAAACTCGACGAATCCGTGTTGGATGTAAGGAGTTCTTCTCGAAGCTTGTTGTAGTGTCTCGAATGCTTGAAGATCTTTGATTACTGAATGAGAGACTTCAACAGCGTAACGGCGCTTGAAGAAATGAATGGCCCAAAGTCCCCGTTATGTTGGAAGTGGTGGGGTATTTATAGGAGCTGATTTCTGAGCAGAAAATTCTCCTAAGTCTTAGGTCGCGTACGACCTTAGTTAAGTCGTAGGTCGCGAGCGACCTAAGCTAGGTCGCAGTCTCCTTGCGGCTTAAGAGATTAGCTGGTGAAGCAGTACTTGGCTTTAAGTGGTAGGTCGCAGGCGAGTTAAGGAATAGCTGTGGGAGCTCTAGGTCGTTGAAGCCCTAGCTCGTTGGCCTCTTAGGTCGTACGCCCCTTAGGTCGCAAAACTTTCCTGTAGTTAGGTCGCAAACCTTTCCTGTAGTTAGGTCGCAAACCTTTCCTGTAGTTAGGTCGCAAACTTCTCCCAAGTCCTTAGGTCGCAAGGTCTTCTGTTGTTAGGTCGCAAACCTTTCTTAAGTCCTTAGATCGCAAACTTCTTTAGTAGTTAGGTCGCAAGCTCCTTTAGGTCGCAAGCTTCTTAGGTCGTAGGTCGTCAACCTTTTAACTCGCAAACTGTTAAGTCGGAAGGCTCCTAAGTCGTATACTTGTTAGGTTGGAATGTTCTTGAGATAGTTAGGTTGCTGCTTCACTAACTCGGTAGGTCGTAAGTCGTAGATCCTCTTTCAGTAGCTAAGTCGTAAGTCGTCGAGTCCACTTAGGTTTTAGGCTTTTTAACTCGTTGGCTTCTTATAAGTTGTGGCATAATCTGAGTCGTCCATTTCTTAACTCGTAGGTCGTTGCTAAAAGGGAGTTAACACTTGGCTTTGCCTAGAAACTTTAACAGGAAGAGGTAAAAAAGATCGATCTCAATTCTAGTTCGAGTTTCCTCTCTATTTATAGAAAAATCCTAGCAAAAATCTCATGATTTTGGGAATTAATATTTATTTTTCTCCAAATTCGAAGTTCTAAGAGGAAGAACGGGTCATCACGCACAAATCCTATAAAGTCAAATTACTCGATACCAACAATACTGTAAGCCAAATCTCTAATTTTTGCTCCATGGTTGGTCCCCACCTCATCTTGTGTGCATTCAAAAATGGTAAAAAATGTTTGGTACCAACATGTTTTTCTTAGCCAGATCTTGGTAAATTCTCTTGCACATCTCCATTTTGTTATTCTTGATGGTTTCCAAATCATGCCAATATCAATCATGTAAGTACCAACCAAATCATGTCAGTACCAACCAAATAGTGCATTTCTGAACCTTAGCCAAATCTTTGGTTTCTTCAAAGTTGACATCTTCTAAGCATCTTGACTCATCCATTCATCATTTTGTAGTCCAGTTTCTCTTATCTAAGTCAATTCCAAGACTATAGTAAATTTTCAAAAACACTTACCCCCAAAGCAAGCTTCTGTGGAAAAAAGCGTGCTTTGGTCAAGAACATGTATCGAAGCTGGCAAATTGTCGGTTATGCTCTCTAACTATCACTGGACTAATCGTGGTGAATCATTCAGTTCCCTTGGATTCACATTCAAATTAAAGGTCATTCTAGACCCATTATGGCTAAGAGCCCAAGTCCTTGCCTAAATGTAAATCATAATCATCTCGTATTCCCTCTGGATTTAACTATCTTAGATAAATCACTTATCATGCTATCATGCATCATTAGTCATAATGGTACATTACCCCTTATTGGAACTTTACTTACAAATCATCTAGTATCGCCTAGCATCCCATCATAAGTAAGTCAAATCAAATCAAGGTAGTGAAAATAATTAATCATTCAATGCTCATTACCAATCACTTTAAATCAAAAGGTGTTCAAATCCCGAAGTTTAGTTTTTGATATCTCTAGATCGTATAATCAGAAATCTAGATTGAGCCCATCAGCTCGCTCTTTAGTGAGAGGTTCTACATCGATATGTTAAGGGATAGTTTGGCCAACGACTGGCGAAGGACTTAGCCGACATCTTGGTGGAGTGAGAGATCGATGAAGGGTGGGAGAATGATGACGATGAAAACAAACTAGAGTGGGAGACCTCCTCTCCCTATGTCTAGAGGATAACCTTGAACGTCTAGCCCGCCCCTCTCTTGATTAATTCTTGACCACACTACTATGAGATCTAGAGTATGCCGAGGAGCCCCATGCTCTCTTCTGGTAGTAGGAACAACACCATTAAGACGTTCAAAAGTAGACATCCGTAGACACTCAAAAGCCAAGGGGAACAATGGTGTCTAATTTCCGGATCCTCTCAACGATACGGAAAGGTCCAACAAATCTAGATGCTAACTTCCCCGACTTTCCGAATCTCATCACACCCTTCATAGGTGAAACCTTTATGAACAAATAATCTCGGACGGAAAATTCCAAATCTTTCCTTCTTCTATCAGCATAACTCTTCTGCCTAGGCTGAGCTTCCTTCATCCTAACTCGGATCAACTCAATCTTCTCCGCAGCTTCCTTCACTAAATCCGGACCAAGAACAATTCTATCCTCGGTCTCTAACCAACATATAGGAGATTTGCATGGTCTTCCATGCAAAGATTAAAACGGTGCCATCCCAATACTAGCCTGATAACTATTGTTATATGAGAATTCGACTAGATGAAGATGGTCCTCCCATGATCCCTCGAAATCCAATACACAAGCTCTTAACAAATGCTCTAAGATTTTGTTAACTCTTTCCGTTTTCCCATCAGTCTGTGGATGGTAAGCAGTACTCATGTTGAGCTTGGCTCCTAATGCTTCCTGTAGACTTTTCCAGAACTCACTAGTAAACAAAGAATCTCTATCACCGACAATACTATTAAGAATCTTGTGTTGTCTAACTACATTCTTCATAAATACTTTGCCAAAATAGGTGCCATCCTAGTTGACTTTACCGGGATGAAATGGGCACTCTTAGTTAGTCTATCTACTATGACCCATATTCTTTCATTTCCTCTACTAGACCTTGGCAACCCATCAATAAAATCCATAGAGATCGAATCCCATTTCCACAACGGAACTTCTAACGGTTGAAGCAATCCACTAGGCTTCTGGTGTTCAGCCTTTGCCTGTTGGCAATTCAAGCACTACTTAACACACAAACCAATGTCCCGTTTCATACCTTTCCAGAGGAAACTTCTCTTCATATCTGATACATCTTCATTCCTCTTGGATGGATAGTGAAATTCGAACGATGGAACTCATCTAAACTTTCTTCCTCATGTCTCCTACATTCGGAACACACAACCTTCCTTTCTTCCTCAACCACCCATTTTGGTCAAGACTAAAATCCTTTAGGTCATCGCTCTCCGTTCCTTCCTCAACCTTCTGATCCATTCAGCCAAAACTGGATCCTCCTCCTGTTTAGAAGCTATCTTCTCAATCATTACTGGTCGAACTTCTAAATAAGACAACATAGCACTTCCCGCACTTGAACCTTTCTCGGATCTAAACTGCACACTACAGCTGATAATGTTTCCAAATCTTTCCACTCAGTAGTCATAGCTAATACTTCATTCTGATGTTTCCGGTTGAGTGCATCCGCCACCTTGTTTCCTTTTCTGGGTGTGTACTCAATTCCAAAATCATAAGCAACAATAAAATCCATTCATCTCTGCTGTCTCATATTCAGCTCCTTCTGAATGAATAAGTACTTTAACGACTTATGATTAGTATAAAGCTCGAATCGCTCTCCCAATAGATAATGACTCCCACCTTTAAAGCAAATATAACGGTAGCTAACTCCAAATAATGCGTTAGATACCTAACTACATGTGGTCTGAGCTATCTAGAAGCATAAGCAATCACTTTACCTCTTTGCATCAACACAGCTCCCAATGCAATTACACACGCATCAATATAAACAACCAAATCTTGATTCCCCTCCGGAACCACTAACACCAATGCATGGGTCAATAAGTGTTTCAAGCTTTGGAATGCTTCCTCACACTTATCAGTCCAAACGAACTTCACATCTTTTCGCGTAAGCTTAGTCATCGGTGCAGCTATCTGTGAAAAATCCTTTATAAACCTCTGATAATATCCAACCAATCCAAGAAAGCTCTTAATCTTGGTCACCGTCTCGGGTCTCTTCCAATTATTCACCACCTTAATCTTAGTCGGATCTACAGATAGCCCTTTCTCTAAGACGACATGACCAAGGAACTTCACTTCCTTCTTCCAAAAATGACACTTCAAAAACTTATCCTTCAACTGATGCTTCCTCAACGTTTCGAGCACAACTCTAAGATGAACTTCATGCTTCTTCTCATTCTTAGAGTATATCAAAATGTCATCTATGAAGACCAATATAAATCTATCCAAGTGCTCTCGTAAAATTCTATTCATCAAATCCACAAAGAATGCCGGCACGTTAGTTAGTCCGAATGACATAACTAACCATTCGTATGTTCCATACCTTATCCTAAACGCCGTCAAAGGAATGCAATTTTCTACCACTCTAAGCTGATGAAATTCCGTCGACAAATCCAGCTGAGAGAATACCTTGGCTCCAATTAACTGATCGAACAAATCGTCAATTCTCGGCAATGGATATCGGTTCTTTATCGTCTTCTCATTCAATACGATAATCGATACATATCCTCAACGATCCGTCCGGCTTCTTAGCAAATACAGCGGCAACCCCCCATGGTGAACTACTTGGTCGAATAAAACTCTTGCCTTCCAAATCCACTAACTACACCTTCAACTCCCTCATCTTAGTGGGTGTCATCCTGCTCGACGGCCTACTCAAGGAACCAAGTCAATTCGAAACTCTATGGCTCATTTCAATGGCATTCCAACTACCGGCTCAAACACATCAGCAAACTCTCTAACCACAGAGACTCGGTGCACCTCATCCTCCAACTCCATAATACCCAATAAAGCATTCACTTCACAACTAGGGTTCTCTATGGTATAAACTATCTGATCACTACAATCCGAGTGACTAAGTGATATTTTCCTATCATGGCAATATCCTAGCATAATATTTACTTAACCAATCCATCCCAAGGATAATCCCAAATCCCACAAAGTCAAACACATGCAAACATCACTTAAAAGTATGGCTTAGCAAATCAAACTCTAAATAGTCACACCTCATCGCAAGCATTGCATACCCTCCTATCGGATTTGCAACCCTTAAGGAAGTAACTAAGTATGAGGGCTCTAGGTTAAGCTTATCTACTAAACATCAAGAAATAAAAGAATGCACTAGTATCAAATAGAATGCTAACAGACATACTGTGAATCTGTAGCGAGCCTCCCAGAACAGCTTCCCTTTCTCCTGCACAACTAGCCTTGAGGTTGTGGGCTCCAAAGCATAAACTTGCCCCCTTCCTTCTCTTGCAGGCTCTCGGCACTTGTTCTTGTAATGACCAATCTGATCATAATTAAAAAATTTAACATTCTTCTTTCCACTAGCCTCTTTTCCTTTTCCTTTACCGGTTCGACACTCATTAGCATAGTGTCCCCTCTTGTCGCATTTGTAGCAAACCACTTCAGCCTTTCCTTTCTTCTGTACTCCCCCTTTCTGAGCATTCTTTTTCTAGAAAAACTTCCTTTTTTGGCCCTATCCCACCTGGGCCTCCTTCATTTTCTTCCTCAAGCAAGCCAATGCCTCTTCTTGCCTTAATGACATTTCAACCACTACATCACTGGGATCTCTCAAATGTGGCAAAGTGGCACTAATCAACTCTAGCCTTAAGGCCCTTATAAACGTTTCATTCCTCCTGATCACAGTGTCTACCAAAGCATATCTGTATCGGGCCAACTCCTCAAACTTCCTCACATACTCCAAGACGGACATATCACCTTGTTCCAACTCTGCAAACTTCCTCACCAATGCCGACTGCGCCATTACATACATAAATCTTTCTGAAAACCTTCTCCTAAACTCCTCCCAACTTCTGGTTACCTCATCAACTCCAACAGTAACAGTATTCCACCAGAATAGAGCAGCTCCCTACAGCTGCCTTGAAGCCAATCTCCTCTTCTGTGCATCATTCAATCCTAAGTCAGCAAAAATTCTCTCGTAATGCAGTAGCCAATTTTCTACCTCGATCGCATCTTCAGTACCAATAAACGGCTTCCCTCCAAGCCTGATGTAATCCCTACTCAAGTTAGCATATTGATTGACCATCGGAACTTCCTGAGCTCCACCTTCAGCAGCATTACCTTTGACAACTCCGGCTGCTATTCCAGCTTGCATCATGTTTATGAAAAACTGATACATGGCTCCAATATCCAATTGGGGAACCCCAGCACCAAAAGTTTCAGCTTGAGCCTGACCGTAACCTCTCCTAGCATTTGGTCGGGCATTTCCATTAGTGGTGGTGCTTTCTCCTCCGAGATTAACTCTACCTCTTCTTCCTTCCATATCTGTATTCAAACCTCGTGAGATACAGATGAATAGCCTAACTAAGATAAGAGTCTAGAGATATGACGTATACATACACACACACACACACACACACACACATATATATATATATATATAGCAAATACAAGTACGCTACTATAGCGTTATCCCATACGCCGATCTTAACTCTAATTACTAAGGATTATGTTTTCAAAAATCATTTTTAGTTAAAGTATTTCATAAACCATGCTTTGATACCAAGCTGTAACATCCCCTATTTGGAGGCCCAAAACTAAGCGCTACAGACGCTGCAGTCATCTATAATATTAGCTTTCGACGACTAAATATGGCTATGTTAATGGTATCAATAATATCAGAAGCACTTGAATATGGAACAAAACACATATTTTAAAAAAACACATTTACTTCAGTACATTTCAAAATCAAATGTTTCACATTCACAACACATAATCCCCAAATCGTTCCCAGGCACATATCAAATATAATTATGACAGATTACGCCAAGAGCGGTATATGAAGATACCCCCTTGGTTGTTCAGTGTCATATGATCATAGTAGACCTATTACAAACAACATAGTGGAAAATCCATCAAAACATAACAAGAACTGCAAATCCTAAGTAGCTATCTGTTTGACTCCTGCATGCCTCCGGTAGCTTATTCATCATCTTACTAAACATGAAAAGACCTTAACCCCTTGGCCTACTCAAATTAATTTTGAACACCTGAGAGTTTAAGGAGAAAACATAAACTTCGGGTCAGACATAAAGCCTGGTGTGAATAATATTATACATCTCGGAATAATCATGTTAAGTGAGACCATGCCGCTTAGCAGAATGGCTTTACCCTCACTAACATCCTTTTAAAACATTTCATTGCGAAACCTTTCATAAAAGAATATACTGTGCTCCTACATCCACAACGGTTAAATAATATAAAGCAATCGTTATGTAAACATACATAAATATCAGGTAATAATGAACTATCTGTTCAAACACACTAGTTTTGTTTGGTTAACTTTTAACCTTTGGCTGACTCGAGCCTACCAGACAATATAATCAAAATTAACCTAACACCTGTTAGATATTCTTCTTCTGGATTATCTATTCTTAATTATCTGTTAAATATTTCCTATCTGGATGGTCTGTCCTTAACTACCTGTTAAATATTTCACTTCTAGACGGTCTGTCCCTAACTTAATCATCTTCCAGGTCTTCCCGATCCTAATGATTGTTCGGTCAGACCAATAACCTATCTGTATACAAACATATATTCCTTTCAGTGTGTAACGATAATTTTAGTCTACCTGTGGCAAAGCCCTACACACTAGAATTTTGGACAACAATTAGCTGGGGCTATTAGTTAATGTATAGGGTGCAACCCCATACTAGTCCCATCTGGTATTCTAATATCTGAGTCATTTTCACTTAACGATCCCCTCCCATAATTTTCCTTGAAAACAATTTCAAAATGATTTAAAACCTTTAAATCAAACTTAAACAAGGAGAAGTATATAATCTTTATGCTTTACTCAAAATCATATCATCATGCCATATATATTCTTTACCCAAACTTTAATTGATGAAAACATTTAACCATTTGAAAGAACCTCTTTCTTTACTTTTGAAATCATCTCTTTCAAAACCAATATCAAACCTTTTAAAAACATTGCTCAAACTTTTCGAAATCATACATCAAACCTTTCGAAACCATTCTCCAAACCTTTCGAACCCATTGAAAAGCAAACCTTTCGAAAGCTATAAAACTTTGGACATCCCTCTTTAAAACCACTTTAAAACATTGCCTTAGAAAAACCTTGGAAAACCTTCCATTTAAACCTTTCGAAATCAATCAACTAAAACCTTTTGAAACCATTCAATAAACCTTTCGAAACCATTCAACTAAACCTTTCGAAACCATTGAACTAAACCTTTCGAAATCATTCAACCAAAACCTTTCGAAACCATTCAGTAAACCTTTCGAAACCATTAAACTAAACCTTTCGAAATCATTCAACTAAAACCTTTCGAAACCATTGGAAGCAACCTTTCGGATTTGTCGAAAGCTCTACTTCGAAAGCTTTAAACATATCCTTTAAAACAAATCTTTCAAAAGCTTTGGGTTTTACTTCAATTTATAAAACAAGGGTAAATCACCTAAGTCGAAAGCTTCCTTTCGAAAGCATGAAGAAGCGGCTAGTTTTTAAAACAAGTAAACCTTTCGCCTGTGTCGAAAGGTTCAAAACAAAACATTTATAAAGCGGCAATAACCCTTTGACTGTGTCGAAAGGTTTCAAAACAAAAAACAGCAGCAACCTTTCGACTATGCCGAAAGGTTTAAAACCCTTACTTTAAACATTTGACCCGATCGAAAGCAACCAAGTCAAAAGCTCTTATTCGAAAGTAAAGCAGGTGAAAGCTTTTGGTTTATAAAATAAACATACCCCAACCTCTTTAGCCATCAACCCTTCGACTTAGAACCCTTCGACTCTGTCCAATTTATTACATACCAAGTAGCTTGATACTATATGCATTGGTTTGACCTTGTCGGAAACTTTGAACCTCTTGCCTTGTCGGAAGGTCTGGATCGAAAGGTTTGTTGCCGTAAAGGCTGAAACATGCTAAAAGTATGTTTTCTTTGTTTTTAACTTAAAAAGGATAACTTTTCAATTAACCTACCTTTGTTTGTCAAATTTTTATTGGTTAACAAATTCTTTTCAGAAATATGTTGCCACTATTTTCAGTATTAAATAATAATTTCATTTCATAAAATGCCCTTTCTCCTTAATTAAATATATAAAACATTAAAGTCTCATACCTAAAATAATTTTATATATTCATCAAATAACTTAGGAAAAATCTAGAAAAATCCAAGAAAATCTATTTTAACATGTTGCATGACATATAAAAATCTCAACCCCAAATAATTATTATTTTAATCGAAAATAATTTGTAACCCAATAAATAATTTCCTTCACTAGAAAATTAATATAAAATCCATATTAATTCTGAAAATTATGAAAATCAAAACCCATCTCTAAAATATCATTTCTGACTTATAATTAAATTTCCAAGGCATTTGGATATCATTAAAAAGGTTTTCATGTCAAACATATCATAAAACTAACATGAATATATATAATCCATCAACAACATATATATAATTTTAATCATCTAAACATGGCATATACTTGCAAAATCATTTCAGGTCTAATCCTAAAACCAAAAGAAAATGGGAGTGGTTATTATTCACCTTAGCTTTGAGATTATAGATGTGAGGTTTGATGTTGATTTAGTTGATTGTTTCCCTTCCCTTGTATCCTAGCTTTAATTTTTTCTTGAGATGATAATGGTGGCCGGCCTTAGTATTTTTAGTTTGAGTAAAATGAAATAAACGTGTGTTACATTCCTAAGGGTTTAGGGTATAAGCCTTACCTATTTCCCATATTGCCTTTCTCATATCCTAACACATTAACTTAGGTTATTTCATTTTAATTAATACACTAACATGGCACGGCTACTCTTTGTTAATCAAATCTCAACCTTTTAATCTTCACATTATTTTATTCAATTTACCCAATTTATTATTCTAAATAATGTTATAAAAATACGGGGTGTTACAAGACTATACCAAACAAAAATATTAGAGTTTATACATCCTAAATCTCCAAATAAACTCTAACGTTTATCTTTCAAATATACAAGTGCTAACATAGCTCTGCAGTATTGCACATCGGAATATAAGATATTGTAAGCTCTAAAATAATATATATGAATACGTTGCCTCCTTACTTCGTACAGCTCCATGCGCTATCTATACCTTTTATCCCTAATATACTCATTTAAGAGTAACCGAGATAATAAGGAGCAAGCATAAAACCTTGAGTCAGACAACAGTCTGGTGTGAGCGATACATCATCTCAAAATACTATAAAACCGGTATATAGTAATAAGGACGTATGTTAGGTAGAACTATACTTGACATGTCCCTTTATCCACCAAGTTAGCACATAACACGGTATATGCTAAACTACTATCAGATGTGAGTGTACTACACTAAGTACAATATGGGGTATATGGGTATAACACAACAATATGACATTCATATCAAGCACACACAAACATAACAACCATCACACAACTTTGCATCTCTCACCCAAGTGCCTTTGAATATATGATAACTCTTATGACCCATAAAGATGGTAGGCAACTACTGAATGTCGCAGATGCTCAATTCATGCCCGCACAGACGACTAAGGATTGGATACACACAACTGTTCAACAATAGGGGTACACACAGACTACCCTGTCCGAACACAATGAGCATCACTGTCCACAGATTTATCCATCGATCCCTTAGTGAATGTACCGATAGCAAAACCACATCTTGTTCTACCCTATAAGCTATTACATGGAACTTTTTTGCTGATCTATCACCAAACGACATAGGCACTCACTACACTGTGTCATCAGAGTCACCACACTTCATTGGTTACCCCTAAGTCATCTAGAGTCATCCTGGGATCGTCGATACTTACTCCAAGTTAACCCTTAACATCCTCAAAGTAGCCCTAGATCTGCCCCGAAGCACATCCATGCCAAGCTTGAAGCCAACAACCAAGACTCCCGTAATAACCCGCACCTCAGTGGGCCTGAATTTTTGATAAATCAAAAACCCAAGTCTGCCAAAGTATATATCATTGATTTGGTATCCTGCAAATAAAACAAAAGAACATATCAGAGCTCTAGCGAAATAACTTGCAGTGGAATAATTAAAATATAATAGATCACATAAGTACCGACCAAGATTTGACACTTTCCAAATCAAGTGTCCTTGTCAGCATCGAACACGCTAAGCACCAGTACCTGCCCTTCTAACTGTCTCGTGGGTTGTAATGAGGAGGGGGTCAGAACAACGTTCTGGTGATTGGTAAAATTAGACATAATTTATGCCAATTATTCACTATATCATTTTAAGTCTGTTTACATTTTCATTAGTCATCTTGACTTCATGTTTGCATACGAACCATTACCATCTACCTTTCATAGATTTATATCTATGTATTTATCTATATATATCCCATGGTCCTCTAATGGACCTAGATGCTATCCCCACTAGTATCTCTCGTTTAGCACCCCGTTAGGATCCATCGCCTCGCTATATCATGATCACCATATAACTCGACGAAATCCTATAGTGTGCAACGATGATCTTTCCTCCATTAGGTAGTGTTCACTTTGTGGATTTTATACTTTGTCTTCTTCCTATAATGTGGACTCGGCTCCACTAACCACCCATCTATGTTTTGAAGAAATCTCGTTATGGTTTATCTAGCCTTGCTCTATCAAACAAGCTACCAAACAACTGCGGTGGTGCATTACCTAACTGAATCGACTATGGTAGGTAGCGAAGATCAGTTAGGTGTAATCGTGTCCTTCCAATTGACCGCAAGGGATCGATGACTGCCTCTTGACCTATATGACCCTACCCCTAAATTTTGGTACCACACGTGTTGCATAGTGCCTGATCCCAACCATCGTCCATTTAGATTGCCTAGTGAAATCAAGGCAATACCCTCCTCTAAACAAATTTGAAGCAGACTACTCTAATGCTTGTCCAACCTCGACATCCGCCTAACGGACCACCCAATTTCCTACATTTACGGAGCTTCTATTTCAAGCATTAACCTTACCTGAGGGTACCCTTACTCTATACGCAAGCGTATACTCTCCATGAGTCCTATGGTTGGATTTGTATTCACATTCAAACCAACTATAATGACCTTAAGTCATTTATTGTTTATCACTTATATATATGTATATATTAAATTATAACTATTCACACCAGTCATAAACGCATATCTAAGACTATATATATACATATTTAATATTCATGCATATTCATTCTGCTTACTCTTTCTTCATTGCCTCTACATCTTTTTATATTTGATCCTAGTCTTCATTTTACTATGCATTTGAATTTTTCTTCATCAAATTCATTTGTCGCTTCTTAATTTCAGTTATCAATACCATTGCTACCACATTCGTTAGTTTTTACTTTGATTTCTATTCCATTTCAATTACTATTCCTTTTTATTCTTGCTACTAACTTCACATTATCTATTTCATTACTTCCAATCTAATTGGTATTTTTATTTCGTTCTTATCTTAATGTTGAACTCTTAGGAGTTACTATATTTTAATATTTTGAAACTAAACTTCTATTCAACATATGTTAACATAGTAAATTTCCATATCCTTCTAAAAGGGGAGATGTTTGTGTAGTGTTTGTAACCATAAGGAATTGTCCTTTTATCTTCTTGGAATAGATGGTACCAAACATAGAAATTTTCCCTTATTTTGTACATCTCTTTCTTTTTATTTTCATATGGACATTCCTTGTTATTCCAAACGTCACAATTTTGTTTGTTTTAAACTTGATAACATGTGGAAATCTACTTGAAACATTTAAATGCCGACAAATTAAAATATCACAAAAATCCCAAAGATCTAAACAATTTCTTTTTTCAAATTTTAGTCATGTCCTTAGATAAAAACAAGTTCCTAATCATCACACATTCATTAAGATTTCATTCAGTTCACATCCTTCAAATAAAAATAAATTTCCTTATCATTATGCATCATTAAATTAATATCCAATGTAAAAATAACATTTCTAATCATTACGCACTTGCAATTATAATTCTAATCAATTAGAAATAGGCATAATTCAAAATAATTTATAACGAAATAAAAATACTTTTATTACAAAATATGTAACTTTTCCCACTCACCTTTTTAACGTCCCAAATCTCTAGATCTAATCCGTATCTAATCTTTGTTATCTATATTCTTTATTTTGACTCCATATTCAGATCCACAAATTACATTTACACATGGATATATTAGAACTTGGATTAAAGAGAATAGGTTTAGATAAATTTATTAATTAAAACTAGATTTATGATTTTGCCTTTGCTGTAGCAATTTGATTCAAACCATTCTCTATTTCATCATCTTCTACAATTTTACAATTTATTGCACCCTTTTAGATTGATTTTATTTTGATGTTTAAGAAGATTTGAGGTTTTTGAAGAGGTTGGATTTTCACAGCATTTCACTACTGTAAATTGATATGAGAGTTTAAGGTTAGGTTAGGCTTGCTTATATAGGGGCTTGCATTAAATTAGGGACGTTGATTTGGGCTAGAGAATCTTTTGTTTAACCTTAAACGCCCCACCATTTCTAGTGGAAAATAGGCAAAAGGACAAACTTTGGAAAAAAATTAGGCAGAAGGACAACCAGTTTCATTTTTTGGCTGAAGGACAAACTTTGAAAAAAATTAGGCTGAAGGACAATACTAAATATAACTAGCATTTTGTACAGTTTAAAACTGAATAAAATGCTAGTTATAACTAGCATTTTGTATAGTGTAAAAACTGAATATAATGCTAGTTATAACTAGCATTGTCCTTCAGTCTAATTTTCTTTAAATGTTTGTCATTCTGCCCAAAAATGAAACTTGATGTCCTTTAGCCTAATTTTTTTCAAAGTTTGTCCTTTTCCTAATTTCCTCCAATTTCTTTGTACGTAAGTAAAATAATCAAATGAATCAATGCCACGCTTTAACACATTCAAGGGTCAACTGCCCATGCCCTTAGGTCGAACGCTATTGGTCGACATAGGTGACCTATGGCTCGACCTACGCCATGTTTGAACAATAATTAATTACGTTATCTGATTTTGTTAATTCTCTTCCCTTATTTAGCTAATTGCGTTAATTTGTTTCCCATTCTTTCAATTGAGATAATTTTGCTTGCATTATATATACATTTCGTGAGATTTGATTTCATTGGCATTAATTGATTTATTACCATATTTACGTATATAATTATTTCTGACGCTAAAACTTCAAATATTCATAACTTTTCGTTTGAACTCCGATCGGAAAATATTATATATGAAAAATGATCAGAAAATCGTTGCAAACACAATGGTGCAAGTTTCGTAGCCAAATTCTGACGTTTGTAAAATTTCCATTTTTCACTAGGCATTATTTATTAATTAATTTTATTTAAATTAATTATCATAAAAATCACGGGGTATTACAACTCCATCCCTATGCTATGCCCAATTTAGCTTATAGCCTGACCGAAGAAACATGATCACCAGAATGAAGCACCACAACTATCAGACACCAAATCTTGCTCGGCAATGACCCCCAGAACACAATCTCCTTTCCAGCAACTCGCATCCACTGACCACCTCTTCCCTGGCCTAAAGTAACTACATACCCGAACCGTAGCGACACCAGAACATGAATTTTCGTTGGGGTCTTCCACCACTGGCCACACCCTTTGCTCGAAGCAACTTTTGTGCATACCCAAAACTGTAACAACCCACCCTGAAACGGGCTTAATTTTCGATCCAAAAAGACCCATCCCAAAGCTGGTTTTAAGTTGGTAAAACTAATACAAATAACAATACATAGAGTTATCTATCTACACATTCAAAATCTCACTGGGGAAGGATAAAATAAAATATCAGAAATGTAACAACCCATATTTTTAGTAACATTATTTAGGATATTTAATTAGTTAAATTAAATTAAATAATGTAAGTTTATTAGTTGATTGATATTTTCGATTAAATAAGGGGTAGTCGTGCCTTGTTAAATAAGAGAACTAAAGAATAAAAAGAAAATAAAAAGGGTTAGGTGTAACGACCCACTATTTTGGACCATTCAAATCGACAATAATCCACACATGTCCGACTTGAATAATTCAAAACAATAGATTGTTAATTTAAATTGGCAAAACTCAGCATATACAGTAAATAAAATAATCACAGATCACAAACACAGAGTAATATAACAATAATGCAGCGGAAACAAAAGAATAGTAGTTCATGAAGCTACCATATATATATATATAACAGAGTTAACAAGATACAACGGAGGTCTCGAATACATAGATATCTCAATACAATAGTCAAATACAAGATCTGAATACATCCCTGGGATCAATTGAATAACTGAAAGCTGGATAGATAGCTGGATCTCCAACCGAAGCTCCAACTCCAAAGGTGAGTCTCGAATACTGTATCACTCAGTCTGACCCGAGCGTAAAGAAAACACAAAACACTCGAGTCAGGATTAACATTCTTATATCAATAAATCCAACTCAAGTGAAATAACAACTGAAATGCAAGTAACTCAAAGGATGTTTGGGATAACCATCCTCTAAGGATCCGTTAAACTATCTACTATGTAATAGTGTACGCTAAGTAGATAATGTCTAATCAGTAAAGTACGATATCAAAATAGCGTTAAGTCATGGCCCATTCCACCCTTAACACATTTTTATTCCCAAGAGCATATACAAGACCGTAGTTTCCCCAAAACCGGAAGTCACCAGAGGGCAATCCATATACTAAAGGTACAAAACAAAACGTAGTGGTCGCGAATAGGATAATCAGTATGACAAGGTACATGAGGCGATACCAACTAGGATACTAGTAGTTGCATGATCCGGACTGATGTTGGGCATAGCAGCTACTACCCCAACACCGCGAAACAACACTCCCATAATCGAGGGGTGCACCCAAATCGAATCACAAAAGTAATAGGTATGGTATCGAAGAAGTGTGTCCGCTAGAGATGGCGATCGTCAATGGCCCGGCGCGGCTCCTGTTTTAGTCATGTCAGGGGTCATCCAAAATCGTTCTCTTTCTTCAGTCAACGCGTTCACCAAACCATCCACTTCATTCTGGAACAACACTCCGCGTATATTAGTTATTAAAGTGATTTCGGTATCGACAAGGAGTATGTCCATATCCGATCCCGGTCTCTTTAATAACTACGTATTATTACACCGATGGTCATTTAATAAAATTTCAAAATAGTTATATTTCAAAACCGACATATCATTGCCATTTCAAAACCATATCAATATGATATCACTTTTCCTTCAAATAAATCCATTTCCTTTTAAACAGTTTAGATATTAAAATTTCTTTATAAACTAAAATAGTTTCCTCAAATTTCACAAATCGATTCAAATTAACTCGAATTCCAAAAATTTAATTTAATCAAATCTCAAATCATCAGTTTTAACTCGATTTAGTTTCTCAATAAACCCTTTCAAATTATCGATTTCAAATGCCTATTTGAACCATAAATAAACCATTTCAATTTCAATATATTTCAAAGTTTAAATATTCGACATTTCAAAACTAAATTCGATAATTCAATTTATGTCCCAATTTAATTTCATTACCTTTAGTTTCTGAAATATTTCTTTAATCATTTCAATACATCAAAATACAACTTCAATTTACAAATTTATATAGACAAATATCCCATTTAAATTTATATAAGTTTGAAATATTCATTTAAGTCACTTCTTAATTAATTCAAGTTATAAAACATATCTTAAAATTTCAAATTTAATAGATTTCAAATCAACTTATTTAAGTATAATTCTTAAATAATTAAGAATTCCAAATCAATTCAAATTTATCTTTCAACCTGAAACATTATAAATTCTATATTTAAAAATATAAATTTTACATAAATACTTAAACATATTTTATATTGATTCAAATCAACTTTATTAAATCAACTTTAATAAATCTTTAAAATCATTATTTATTAAAAACCATATATTTCTTTCAAAACCGTAGAAATGTTTTTCAAAAACATTTATATATAGACCAACGGTGTCTGTATATAATTTTATATCCTATGGTCAAGTGATACAGATATTTATCATTTCAATCCGCAATTTTAAATATATTCGGGTATATATCTTTTCAACCCGAAATCCCAAATTCAATTTAATTTGAAACTCGCTTGGGTTTATCATTTCAACCCATAACGATTTTCTCCTATTCTAAAGTCCATTCGGGCATGTACCATTTCAACCCATAGTGATTCTATACTAACAGGTAACTTGCAGAGTGATAACAGATATGATAATAATATAACAACGGTAACATGCATATATCATCAGTATAAATAACAGATAAGGGTGTCAGATGTCACAAGTGAACGGATACAGATGATGGCATATATATATATATATATCAATATAAATAACAGATAATGATGTCAGGTGTCACAGGTGAATAGATACAGATGATGTCATAGATATAGCAATATAAATAACTAACAACAGCATATTTCAATTGTCGTTTCCATTGAAATCAAATTTAATAAATAAAAGAACGTTAATCGTGAGTGATTGCTCACCTTTCGAGGCTAGAGATGCACGAGAAGATGACATGGATACTCACACTGATACGGATATAGAGATTGAGTTACGAATCCAAGCAAAACAAATCGGCACGAATTCAACGATCAAAGCTGATAATAGAAATCGATGAAATCAAATCAAAACATCCAACATAACAACAAATAAAACATGTCATGCGTCAAAGTTTAACAATATAATTCTATGTGCTAACGAGATCGAAATGGTCTGAAATTTGGTATGAATAAAGATCAAAACTTGTATTTTAAACTGCAAAAGATTCACTTGTTTTGGACAAGAGACGAGAAAAGTTACGATGTCACGAACATAGACTCAGGCCATGTTTGTAGAAGTGTAAAATAATTTCTAAGTACAAAAGAACAGCTGTCTGGGTCTAACTTACAGATCCTCGAACACTAATCAAACGATGTCGGATTTTACTAAAATTTGACAGGCATAAACTAGGTAACTTTGACTCTTTTTTAAAAATAGAATCAACCCATTACGACCTAAGACAGAAGAGATACGATGCGTCAAACATGAACTCAGGTCGTGTTTGCAACAGTGTAAAATAATTTCAAGTACAAAAGAACAACTGCCTGGGTCTAACTTCCAGATCCTCGACCACTAATCAAACGATGTCGGATTTTACTGAAATTTGACAGGCATAAACTAGGTAACTTCGACTCTTTTTTAAAAATAGAATCAACCCATTCCGACGTAAGACAGAAGAGATACGATGGGTCAAACATGAACTCAGGTCGTGTTTGCAGCAGTGTAAAATAATTTCAAGTACAAAAGAACAACTGCCTGGGTCTAACTTCCAGATCCTCGACCACTAATCAAACGATGTCGGATTTTACTGAAATTTGATAGGCATAAACTAGGTAACTTCGACTCTTTTTTAAAAATAAAATCAACCCATTCCGACGTAAGACAGAAGAGATACGATGCGTCAAACATGAACTCAGGTCGTGTTTGCAGCAGTGTAAAATAATTTCAAGTACAAAAGAACAGCTGCTGGGTCTAACTTCCAGATCCTCGACCACTAATCAAACGATGTCGGATTTTACTAAAATTTGACAGGCATAAACTAGGTAACTTCGACTCTTTTTTAAAAATAAAATCAAAACATATACATTATTATTATATAAAAAAAATCAACGTTTTAACTTAAGACAAATATTAAAATGAAATATACATAAAAATCCTTATCCTTAAAATACATACAACAAAATATACATGTGCTAACTTACAACAACATATATAAACTACTTACGTAAAATATATATATACATAAGCCATAAAATACTCGTATAAAATATATAAACTAACGTTAATATAACATAATATAACTTATACTAAAACAACATTGAATACTTAAATATACTAACATAGAGTAGCAGCAACAGAGACACAAAAACAATATAGATATATAGACAACATTTCAAATGACTTGCACAAACTAATATACATAAGTTAACATTATATAACTTACGTATTGGGCCATAGTGGAGATGAGGAAGGAGGCCTTAGCTGCGGGAATTTGCTCGGCCGAAGTGAGGGAGAAAGGCGGAGACTCGAGAATGGTTAGGGAGGCTTGCGTTGTTGAGAGTGGAGCACGGGTTTTGAGGAGGTGATATTATGCCGTGAACAAGAACTGGGTGAAATGAAGGAGCAAGGTTTCGGTGGATCTGGTTTTGTTAGGGCGGAGGCGACCTGTTGATCGAAGAGGACACTTGCGCATGCAATTACGGGCAGGGGGAAGATCTGGCGCTCGGTATGGTGAGCGAGCAGGTGGAAAAATATAATGTTGGAGGCTTCAATTTCTAGAGGTGAGAACGAATGAGATGAAGTCAGGAAGATGCACATGCCTTTCACAATTTCAACGTATTATATATTCTGCTATATACGTTTACGAAATGGTAAATATATTAATTGTAGAAGGAATACAAAAAATCAAAAGCTGAAAGTATAAATGGGTGATGGCTAGCTTTTCGTTACACGGTGAACAATATAGCAAAAAGAAGCCAAAAGGTTGAAATAGGGTACCGATACGATTACCGGTTTCGTGGAGTCCTTTGTGTACCGGACTTCGAACACAAAGTTGAATATACCATTGAGATCGGTATGATGAGACGATCAAAACAGTACACAGATATCAGTGATACGATTGAATTACAAAAATTCAAATTTTCTAATATCGGAAAATGCAAGAAAAACGCTGAAAAATAAGATCGACGGAGCCAAAGATGTCCGAATTTGGAAAACGACAAACTGACATCTTGCTCAGAAGATGTTTTAGAATTTTTCTATGTAAAAATATTTAGGTTTCGGAAACATTTTATTTTCATCGCTTTTTAACTAATTAAATTGAAGTAATTTACGCGCGAAATAAATTTTCATATTTTCGGACGAAAATTTACCAGTTGCTATGTTTAATTAGACGCATTCCAAATATCAAATTTATATTTCAAGATTTTATCGTTTTAAAATTTCACAAAATTTCAGCTAATTACGTTATTAAAACAGTTGAAATTTACGGTCGTTACACTCTCCCCCACTCAAAACTTTTCGTCCCCGAAAAGGAACGAGGTAGGAGAATAGAAACAACCAGAATGGAAAACAGATTTGAAATACAAAATAACAATTAATTTAAACCATATAAATTCAAATTTAAATTAATTGATATTCAATAATTGATTTAATCCATCTGATTTCACTAAAATCAATCTCAACTATTTCTAAATTCATTATCTTATTATCCCATTTTCTTCAATTTACAATTTTTAAAACCATAAATTTGAATAGTCTTTTATTATAATCATATTTTCTTCAACAATTTTAAATTCTTCTTTATTCCAAATTACTGTTAAATTTATTCTACTAAATATATCTACTCCCATATATTTAACCGATATAAATTAATTTAAAACATAAAAGTTTCGATTTAAATTAATTTATATCTATTAATTTCTTTTAAATTAAAGGTATTTTCATATGTTGATCAAATTTCAATTTATTAATTCTTTCAAAACAAATTTATTAATTCTTTCAAAACCAATTTATTTCATTTATTAACTGAGTTTACTTATTATCCTATCTAACTCTATTAACATCTTAATAATCAAAATTTAGTGTATAACATTTATTATAAACACTCAAATTTAATTTATAAATTCAATTTATCTTATATATTATCCAATTACATATTCAACTTCTGAACGATTTAGGTAAGTTGTATTAGAATGCAGTTGAACAATATACAAATAAAATTTTCCCACTTCAATTATTCAAGTTTAAATATTTATTCCAAATTTTGGTTTTATTTATAATTAAAATCATCCTTTAACAACATTTAAGAATTAGATTTCCGATTAACTTTAAACAATTTAGAGTTATATATAATATATTTATATCAATCAAATTAAATTTTAAAATAAGATACTTATATATATATAAATCAAATTATACTGAAGAAATTCAAATCAAAATATTTTTCAAAACAAACCGTAGCAAAGCTACAGAATAGTACTCCACTTCGAAACTCGAAAATGAACGTCGATGATGCGGCCGCCATCATCGAAATTATTTTCCAGTGACAAAGAGAAGAGCACTGATTTCAACATTTTAAAATTCTTTGGAAACGATTTCTATTCGAAAATACTTTCAATAATATATACTTTAAAATTTTAAAACCAAAGTTCGAAATCACCGGTGACTAAATTCTAAAATTTCTGAATTAAATTCATTTCAGATTCCAAATCAATTTATAAACCGTATTTATAAATTTATTTAGAACAATAAATGATAATCAAATATTATCATTTCAAACAAACAATTTAATTAACCTGTTAAATTCCAGAAAATTTTACTTATATTTTCACAATATAATTAAACAAAATTATTTCATTTACCAAATTTGAAAACAATATTGTGTCAGTTTGTTCAGCTCAAGTGTTTTGGAAATCCTATCGATAGCGTTGATCAGACGAATCGATCGAAAACCCAAATCAACGTCAACAACTCCAACAACACAATATATTTCAAAACATTTTAATATTAATTTATAAATACACTTCCTCGCTTGACGATACAAGAATGGATTTTAAAGCAAGGGTAGAGATTCAAATTTTTGCAAGACTCAAATCAAAAAGAATTCTGATTCGAAGATAAGTTTGAAACAGAAGATAAGATAATTCAATTACCACAATCTGTAGATGGATGAGTTTATTTAATTCACGGACAACCTTAACCGGGTCGTCCGTAACTTCAAGAATAAGATCGATGATGAATTCCGAGGTAAATCAACACTCGATCTCAAGTGATGGAATTCAGGTATAGCATGGAATAGATAGCATTGTAAATCGAGGATACAGAAATCTCCGGTAAATCAATGCCTATTATAAAGGAGTTTTGCTCCTTTACGAATCATTCGAAGATTGGCGAGACCGCCGATCTATTATAGATATCATTTAAAATGGAGTTATGGGGTGCTCCAGAATTGAAAGAAGACGAATAGTGAGGGACACGAATGAAATTTGGAACCGTAGGGAACGTTCCCAAAATTCAAAGGAATCGAGTCAAAAGAAAGAGATTGAAACTCGAATGAGAGTGATTCTGTAAATACATTTACCCTATATGTTAAGTTTTGCCTAGAGCTACCAAAGCTCTGATACCACTTGTAACGACCCACTATTTTGGACCATTCAAATCGACAATAATCCACACATGTCCGACTTGAATAATTCAAAACAATAGATTGTTAATTTAAATTGGCAAAACTCAGCATATATAGTAAATAAAATAATCACAGATCACAGACACAGAGTAATATAACAATAATGCAGCGGAAACAAAAGAATAGTAGTTCATGAAGCTACCATATATATATAACAGAGTTAACAAGATACAACGGAGGTCTCGAATACATAGATATCTCAATACAATAGTCAAATACAAGATCTGAATACATCCCTGGGATCAACTGAATAACTGAAAGCTGGATAGATAGTTGGATCTCCAACCGAAGCCCCAACTCCAAAGGTGAGTCTCGAATACTGTATCACTCAGTCTGACCCAAGCGTAAAGAAAACACAAAACACTCGAGTCAGGATTAACATCCTTATATCAATAAATCTAACTCAAGTGAAATAACAACTGAAATGCAAGTAACTCAAAGGATGTTTGGGATAACCATCCTCTAAGGATCCGTTAAACTATCTACTATGTAATAGTGTACGCTAAGTAGATAATGTCTAATCAGTAAAGTACGATATCAAAATAGCGTTAAGTCATGGCCCATTCCACTCTTAACACATTTTTATTCCCAAGAGCATATACAAGACCGTAGTTTCCCCAAAACCGGAAGTCACCAGAGGGCAATCCATATACTAAAGGTACAAAACAAAACGTAGTGGTCGCGAATAGGATAATCAGTATGACAAGGTACATGAGGCGATACCAACTAGGATACTAGTAGTCGCCTGATCCGGACTGATGTTGGGCATAGCAGCTACTACCCCAACACCGTGAAACAACACTCCCATAATCGAGGGGTGCACCCAAATCGAATCACAAAAGTAATAGGTATGGTATCGAAGAAGTGTGTCCGCTAGAGATGGCGATCCTCAATGGCCCGGCGCGGCTCCTGTTTTAGTCATGTCAGGGGTCATCCAAAATCGTTCTCTTTCTTCAGTCAACGCGTTCACCAAACCATCCACTTCATTCTGGATCTACACTCCGCGTATATTAGTTATTAAAGTGGTTTCGGTATCGACAGAGAGTATGTCCATATCCAATTCCGGTCTCTTTAATAACTACGTATTATTACACCGATGGTCATTTAATAAAATTTCAAAATAGTTATATTTCAAAACCGACATATCATTGCCATTTCAAAACCATATCAATATGATATCACTTTTCCTTCGAATAAATCCATTTCCTTTTAAACAGTTTAGATATTAAAATTTCTTTATAAACTAAAATAGTTTCCTCAAATTTCACAAATCGATTCAAATTAACTCGAATTCCAAAAATTTAATTTAATCAAATCTCAAATCATCAGTTTCAACTCGATTTAGTTTCTCAATAAACCCTTTCAAATTATCGATTACAAATGCCTATTTGAACCATAAATAAACCATTTCAATTTTAATATATTTCAAAGTTTAAATATTCGACATTTCAAAACTAAATTCGATAATTCAATTTATGTCCCAATTTAATTTCATTACCTTTAGTTTCTGAAATATTTCTTTAATCATTTCAATACATCAAAATACAACTTCAATTTACAAATTTATATAGACAAATATCCCATTTAAATTTATATAAGTTTGAAATATTCATTTAAGTCACTTCTTAATTAATTCAAGTTATAAAACATATCTTAAAATTTCAAATTTAATAGATTTCAAATCAACTTATTTAAGTATAATTCTTAAATAATTAAGAATTCCAAATCAATTCAAATTTATCTTTCAACCTGAAACATTATAAATTCTATATTTAAAAATATAAATTTTACATAAATACTTAAACATATTTTATATTGATTCAAATCAACTTTATTAAATCAACTTTAATAAATCTTTAAAATCATTATTTATTAAAAACCATATATTTCTTTCAAAACCGTAGAAATGTTTTTCAAAAACATTTATATATAGACCAACGGTGTTTGTATATAATTTTCTATCCTATGGTCAAGTGATACAGATATTTATCATTTCAATCCGCAATTTGAAATATATTCGGGTATATATCTTTTCAACCCGAAATCCCAAATTCAATTTAATTTGAAACTCGCTTGGGTTTATCATTTCAACCCATAACGATTTTCTCCTATTCTAAAGTCCGTTCGGGCATGTATCATTTCAACCGATAGTGATTCTATACTAACAGGGAACTTGTAGAGTGATAACAGATATGATAATAATATAACAACGGTAACAGGCATATATCATCAGTATAAATAACATATAAGGGTGTCAGATGTCACAGGTGAACGGATACAGATGATGGCATATATATATATATATCAATATAAATAACAGATAATGATGTCAGGTGTCACAGGTGAATAGATACAGATGATGTCATAGATATAGCAATATAAATAACTAACAGCAGCATATTTCAATTGTCGTTTCCATTGAAATCAAATTTAATAAATAAAAGAACGTTAATCGTGAGTGATTGCTCACCTTTCGAGGCTAGAGATGCACGAGAAGATGACATGGATACTCACACTGATACGGATATAGAGATTGAGTTACGAATCCAAGCAAAACAAATCGGCACGAATTCAACGATCAAAGCTGATAATAGAAATCGATGAAATCAAATCAAAACATCCAACATAACAACAAATAAAACATGTCATGCGTCAAAGTTTAACAATATAATTCTATGTGCTAACGAGATCGAAATGGTCTGAAATTTGGTATGAATAAAGATCAAAACTTGTATTTCAAACTGCAAAAGATTCACTTGTTTTGGACAAGAGACGAGAAAAGTTACGATGTCACGAACATAGACTCAGGCCATGTTTGTAGCAGTGTAAAATAATTTCTAAGTACAAAAGAACAACTGCCTGGATCTAAATTACAGATCCTCGACCACTAATCAAACGATGTCGAATTTTACTGAAATTTGACAGGCATAAACTAGGTAACTTCGACTCTTTTTTTAAAAATAGAATCAACCCATTCCGACGTAAGACAGAAGAGATACGATGCGTCAAACATGAACTCAGGTCATGTTTGCAACAGTGTAAAATAATTTCAAGTACAAAAGAACAACTGCCTGGGTCTAACTTCCAGATCCTCGACCACTAATCAAACGATGTCGGATTTTACTGAAATTTGACAGGCATAAACTACGTAACTTCGACTCTTTTTTAAAAATAGAATCAATCCATTCCGACGTAAGACAGAAGAGATACGATGCGTCAAACATGAACTCAGGTCGTGTTTGCAGCAGTGTAAAATAATTTCAAGTACAAAAGAACAACCGCCTGGGTCTAATTCCAGATCCTCGACCACTAATCAAACGATGTCGGATTTTACTGAAATTTGACAGGCATAAACTAGGTAACTTCGACTCTTTTTTAAAAATAAAATCAACCCATTCCGACGTAAGAGAGAAGAGATACGATGCGTCAAACATGAACTCAGGTCGTGTTTGCAGCAGTGTAAAATAATTTCAAGTACAAAAGAACAGCTGTTGGGTCTAACTTCCAGATCCTCGACCACTAATCAAACGATGTCGGATTTTACTGAAATTTTGACAGGCATAAACTAGGTAACTTCGACTCTTTTTTAAAAATAAAATCAAAACATATACATTATTATTATATAAAAAAAATCAACGTTTTAACTTAAGACAAATATTAAAATGAAATATACATAAAAATCCTTATCCTTAAAATACATACAACAAAATATACATATGTGCTAACTTACAACAACATATATAAACTACTTACGTAAAATATATATATACATAAGCCATAGAATACTCGTATAAAATATATAAACTAACGTTAATATAACATAATATAACTTATACTAAAACAACATTGAATACTTAAATATACTAACATAGAGTAGAAACAACAGAGACACAAAAACAATATAGATATATAGACAACATTTCAAATGACTTGCACAAACTAATATACATAAGTTAACATTATATAACTTACGTATTGGGCCATAGTGGAGATGAGGAAGGAGGCCTTAGCTGCGGGAATTTGCTCGACCGAAGTGAGGGAGAAAGGCGGAGACTCGAGAATGGTCAGGGAGGCTTGCGTTGTTGAGAGTGGAGCACGGGTTTTGAGGAGGTGATATTCTGCCGTGAACAAGAACTGGGTGAAATGAAGGAGCAAGGTTCCGGTGGATCTGGTTTTGTTAGGGCGGAGGCGACCTGTTGATCGAAGAGGACACTTGCGCATGCAATTGCGGGCAGGGAGAAGATCTGGCGCTCGGTATGGTGAGCGAGCAGGTGGAAAAATATAATGTTGGAGGCTTCAATTTCTAGAGGTGAGAACGAATGAGATGAAGTCAGGAAGATGCACAGGCCTTTCACAATTTCAACGTATTATATATTCTGCTATATACGTTTACGAAATGGTAAATATATTAATTGTAGAAGGAATACAAAAAATCAAAAGCTGAAAGTATAAATGGGTGATGGCTAGCTTTTCGTTACACGGTGAACAATATAGCAAAAAGAAGCCAAAAGGTTGAAATAGGGTACCGATACGATTACCTGTTTCGCGGAGTCCTTTGTGTACCGGACTTCGAAACACAAAGTTGAATATACCATTGAGATCGGTATGATGAGACGATCAAAACAGTACACAGATATCAGTGGTACGATTGAATTACAAAAATTCGAATTTTCTAATATCGGAAAATGCAAGAAAAACGCTGAAAAATAAGATCGATGGAGCCAAAGATGTCCGAATTTGGAAAACGACAAACTGACATCTTGCTCAAAAGATGGTTTAGAATTTTTCTATGTAAAAATATTTAGGTTTCGGAAACATTTTATTTTCATCGCTTTTTAACTAATTAAATTGAAGTAATTTACGCGCGAAATAAATTTTCATATTTTCGGACGAAAATTTACCAGTTGCTATGTTTAATTAGACGCATTCCAAATATCAAATTTATATTTCAAGATTTTATCGTTTTAAAATTTCACAAAATTTCAGCTAATTACGTTATTAAAACAGTTGAAATTTACGGGTCGTTACATTAGGAAATATGCAAGGGAAAAATAGGAACAAGACATATCCTTATACCCTAAACCCCTTAGGAATTCATTCTACATGTTCGTTCTTTCTTCACTATTCAAAAATATAAGCTAAGGCAGTCACCATTAGGAGGAGCAAAGAAGAAGAATTCAAGAGGAAGAATCAAATCACTTAGTCAAGAACAAATCTCACATCCTTTATCAAAAAGCTAAGGTAAATACTGACTACATCCCATATTTTTGATTGATTTTTGTTTTAGATGAATTCCGAAAGTATTTGCAAATGTTTTGCCATGTTTTGGATGATAAAATGTATATCTATATGTTGTTGATGATTTATGCTAATTCACATAGATATTGTGGTATGTTTTGATATGAAATCCCAATCATTTGACATCTAATTGCCTTGTGAATTTAGATTTAGATCAGAAATGATATTTTAGAGATGAGTTTCAATTTTCATAATTTTCTGAATTAATGTGGATTTTATATGAATTTTTTAGTGAAGAAAATGTTAATTTGGGTTTAAAATTTACTACGGCCAAATTATATTGGCTTAGGGTCTGAAATTTATATATGTTAGAAAACATATTAAAAATGATTTTTTGGAATTTTTTTAGAATTTTTCTAAGTGTTTTAATGGATATATAAAATTATTTAATGTATGAGACTTAAATGTTTTATATATTTGTAAAAGGGAGAAGGGGTATTTTGCAATAATCCACTTTCTTATTTCTGAAAATCTGTAGTACTTTCAAAAAAGAAAGAGTAGCAACCAATCAAAATTTGACAAACAAGGCAGGTTGGTACAAAGAAATGGTTTAAAAAGTCAAATCTACATGCTTTTTCCTATTTCAATGCTTTCGTCACTAGGCTTCCGACTCCTTACCTCCACCTCCGACTCCATCCAAACCAATGCATATGGTATCAGATATCTAGTACATAGTGAATTGGATATAGGCGGAAGGTATAGGGTCAAAACAAGAGGTTCCGAAGAAGTTGAAGCACTACTTTGCTTTTGAATGGAAATGCACCTGCTTTGCTTTCGATTGAATAGCTTTCGACTTGGTCTGCTTTCGACTGGGTCAATGGCTTTAAAAAGAATGGTTTTAAGAGGTTGCGCCTTTGCTTTTGAATAACTACTTTCGACTAGGTCGAAGCCTCTAACTGCAGCTTTTTACCTTTCGACACAGATTGGTTTTGAAAGGGTTGTCTTGTTTTTAAAAATCAACCCGCTTCTCCAATACTTTCGAAGGGATGGTTTCGACACCATCACTTCTTTACTTAGGAAATGCTTTCGAAAGAGATCCTTTCGACTTAAATGTTTTAATGACCCTTTTCTTTATAAAAGGTAGAAACCAAATGCTTTCGAAAGAGATGGTTTTAATGGTTTCGAAAGGTGCTTCCACATGTTATAAATTGAACCCAAATGCTTTTGAAAGGCTTGATGTTTTAATGCGTTTGAAAGGATTTAAAGAAAGGTTTCTAAGGGGTGGTTTTCCAATGGTTTCGAAAGGTTTAAAAGGAAAGGTTTTCCAATGGTTTCGAAAGGTCTAAAAGGAAAGGTTTTCTCATGGTTTCAAAAGGCAATGTTTAAGTGTTTTAAAGAGGATTTCAAAGGTTTTAAAGCTTTCGAAGGAGATGTTTTTCGATACTTTCAAAAGGATAAAGATGAATGATTTTGAAAGGTATGATTTCGAAAGGTATGTTTTGGCCTTCGGCCTAAGGTTTTACTGGTATTGAAAGAGATACTTTCAAAGGTTTCGAAAGGGGTACTTTCGATGGTTTCGAAAGGGTTGTTTAAAGGTTTTAAAAAAAGGTTTCGAATGAGTTGTTTTGGCAATATAGCCTAAGTGTTTTTAAGTTAAAAAGGGCTTTAACTTATTTTGGAGGGATGGGAAATCCTTACTGATTTCATCAACATTATTTTTGGTAAAGTATAAATAACATGGCAAATAGTTTAGAGTAAAGCAAAGAGTATATTCTCCCTGTATATTTATCATTTAAAAGGTTTAATCATTTTGAAAAGGTTTTCAAGGAAAAATTTAAAGGGTAATTAACCATAAGAAAATGAATCAGATTATAAGACCAGACGGGACTTGTGTAGGGTCGTGCGCTATACTCATTAGCTATTAACCCCTAGCTAATTTAATCCAAAATTCCAGTGTGTCGGAGTTTGTCACAAGTAAGACTAAAATTATGTTACACACAGAAAGGAATCTAAAAAGGAAAGAAAGGTTATTGGTAAGCCTGCAAAAGCATTAGGATCAGTTAGATCTAGAGAAGTAAGTAAGAACAGAACGTCCAGAAAAGGAGTTTCTAGCAGATGTTAGAATTTTATGTTATCTGGTAGGCCCGAGTCAGCCAAGGGTTAGTAGTTAGCCAAACAAAACTACAGTGTATGGACAAATAGTCCATATGATAATTGAAATGTGCTTATACATGATATTTCTTTATAGATTTAACTAGTTTTGGTTGCAGGATTATAATTTGCAAAAGATATGTTTCAAAAGGATATTTGTGAGGGGAAACCCATTTCGCTAAGCGGCGTGGTCTCACTTAATATCAGATAACCGAGATGTATAGTATTATTCATACCAGGCTTTATGTCTGACTCAAAGTTTATTTTCCTTAAACTCTTGGGTGCTCAAAATTGATTTGAGTAGGCTGAGGGTTGAGGTTTACAGGTGTTAGTAGGTTAGCGAATAAAGTGTCAGGAGACGAGCAGGTGGCCGACGCAGTTGCTGTTATATTTTGGATTGATTTGGCAGTATTGTATATATAGTACTCTGGTTAACCATGGGGCATCGTCATATGTCGCTCTTGGCGTAATATTGTAATAACTATATTTTATTTGAACTTAGGAAAGCGATGTGATTATGTAATTTGAATGTGAAACATGTGACTTTAAAAGTAATCAGAAAAATATTGGTTTTGAATCTATGATTTTGTTTCATATTCATTTGCTTCTGATATTATGAATACCATTAACATAGCCGTATTTAGTCGTCGGAAGTTAATACTATGGATGACTATAGCATCTGTAGCTCTTAGTTTTGGGTGTCTAGATAGGGGATGTTACAAACTTGGTATCGGTGCATAGGTTTATGAAAAACTTTAACTAAAAAGATGATTTTTGAAAACATAATCCTAAGGAATTAGAGATAAGATCGGGGTATGGGATAATGATTTAGTAACGTACTTGTATTTGCCATATATAAGTATGTGCTTTATCTCTAGTCTCCTATCTCTATTAGGTTATTTTTCTGTATCTCACGAAGGTTAGAATGCAGATATGGATTCTCGAAGAGATTATGTTGGAGGATGAAGCACCACTGCAGATGGAAATACCAGACCTAATACTAGAAGGAACCCAGGTCAGGTATGAGCCAGAAATACTGGTGCCGAAGTCCCACAAGTTGATATGGGAGCCATGTATTAGTTTTTCGTGAATATGATGCAAGCGGGGGTTGCTGTTGGAGTAGTTGGGGGAGGAGCCCAAGAAGCTCCAGTAGTCAAAAATTATGCTGCTTTGAGTAGGGACTATGCTAGGTTGGGAGCAAAACCATTTGTTGGGACTGAAGATGCCATAGAAGTGGGGACCTAGTTGTTGCATTGTGAGAGGATTTTCATAGATTTAGGGCTCAGTGATAAGCATAAAAGAAGGCTCGCTTCGAGGCAGCTTCAAGGAGCATCTTTATACTGATGGAATAGTGTAACATCTGGAGTGGATGAAGGAATGATGACATGGGCTGAGTTTAAGAGGAGGTTCGAGGAGAGATTCATGTCTACGATGGCAAGATATTGTCATGCTACTGTGGATATCATGATTAAGAGAAACGAGAAGTTCATTATGGGGTTGAAACCTGAATTAGCTAGGGCTACATTACCTCATATTAGGGATCCTTATGACGTTGTTGTAGAGATGGCTCTAAGGAACGAGGAAATTATTGCTTCCGTGGAGAAGAATAAGGTAAAGGAGGTCCAGGTAGGGCAGAGTCAGACAAGGAAGTTCTTTACTAAGAAGGGAGCCTAGAAGGGTGGAGTCGTGAAGAAAGGAAAGTCAGAAATTATCCGACAGGGCATTTTGCAAATGAATGGTGTTCTGAAGAGGCAAAGAAGGTGATTGGGAAGAAGAGTATCAAATGCTTCAACTGCGATCAGATTGGTCATTACAAGAACTAATGCAAGGAGCCTGCTAAGGACGGGAAGGGCAAAGTATATGCATTGGACCCAGCTACCTCGAGACCCACGGTAGGGGAAAAAGGAAAAGCAGTGTTGGGAGGTACACTTATGATTCTTGGTATGGCAGTTAGTGTTCTGTTTGATACTGGTGCATCATATTCTTTTATATCTCGTTGTTTGGAAGATAAGCTTAACCTAGAACCCTCATACCTAGTTACTTCCTTAAGGGTTGCAAATCAAATATGCAACATTTTGGATGAGATGTGACCACCTAAAGTTTGACTTGTTAGGTCATACTTTTGTTTGCAGTTTGCATGTGTTTGATTTCGTAGGATTCAAAATTATTTTGGGTATGTATTGGTTAAGTAAGTACGATGCTAGGATATTTTGCCATGATAGGAAAATATCACTTAGACACCCAGACTATAGAGAGTGGATTGTATATACCGTAGAAAACCCTAGCTGTGAGGTAAGTGCTTTGTTGGGTGTTGTGGAGACAGAAGACAGGCTGAATCGAGCTCTTGTGGTTAGAGAATTCGCGTATATTTTTGAACCCGTAGTAGGATTACCACCAAAATGGGCCATTAAGTTTGGGATAGATTTGGTGCCTGGAGAAGAATCGGTTAGTAGACCGCCAACCAGGATGACACCTACCATAATGAGGGAGCTCAAGGTGCAGTTGGTGGATTTGGAAGGCAAGAGTTTTATCATACCTAGTAGTTAACCTTAGGGAGCAGACGCAGTGTTTGCTAAGAAGCCGGATGGATCGTTAAGGTTATGCATCGATTATCATAAGTTGAATAAGAAAACGATAAAGAATCGATATCCATTGCCTAGAATTGATGATTTGTTCGATCAGTTGAGTGGAGCCAAGATATTTTCGCAGTTAGATTTAGTAACAGGTTTCCATTAGCTTAGAGTAGAAGAGGATAGTATTCCTTTAACGGCGTTTAGAACCAGATATGGATCGTATGAATGGTTAGCGATGCCTTTCGGACTAACTAATGCGCCAGCTTTCTTTGTAGATTTGATGAACCTAATTTTCCAAGAGCACTTGGATAGGTTCGTATTGGTTTTCATAGATGATATTTTGGTGTACTCTAAGGATGAAAGGGAGCATGAAGTTCATCTTAGAGTATTGCTTAAAACACTGAGGCAGCATTAGCTAAAGGCGAAGTTCTCGTAATGTCATTTCTGGAAGAAATAAATGAATTTTCTTGGCTATGTAGTTTCAGAGAATGGATTATCTGTAGATACAACTAAGATCAAGGCCATGGATAGTTGGAAGAGACCAGAAATGGCGACAGAGATAAGAAGTTTTATGGGATTGGCTGGTTACCATCGGAGGTTTATTAAGGATTTTTCGCCGATGGCACTACCAATGACCAAGCTAACTCGAAAAGATGTGAAGTTCATTTGTACCGATAAGTGTGAGGAGGCATTCAAGAAGCTGAAACAGTTATTGACTAATGCACCTGTGTTGGTTGTTCCAGAAGTGAATCAGGATTTGGGGATGTACATGGATGCATGTGGGACTGGGTTAGGAGCTGTGTTAATGCAAAGGGGTAGATTAATTGCTTATGCTTCTCGATAGCTTAGACCGCATGAAGTCAGATACCCAACCCATGACTTGGAGTTAGCTGCGGTAATTTTTGCGCTGAAGGTGTGGAGACATTATTTTTTGGGAGAAATATTTGAATTGTATACGGATCATAAGTCGTTGAAGTATTTGTTCTCCCAGAAGGAGCTGATTATGAGACAATGAAGGTGGTTAGAGTTCTTAGCTGCTTATGAGTTCGATAGTGAGTACACACAGGGAAAAGGCAACAAGGTTGCAGATGCACTTAGCAGAAAACATCGGAATGTGGTGTTAGCGATGATAGCTGAGTGGAAAGATTTGGAAGCGTTAGCAACTTGCAGTGTACAGTGGAGAACTAAGAGTAGTTCAAGTACAGAAACTGCTTTGTTATCATGTTTGGAAGTTTGACCAGTTATGATCGAAAAGGTTGCTTCTAAACAACTAGAGGATCCAATGTTGGATGTTCGCATCAGAAAGCTGAGAGATGGAATGGACAGCGATGGCTTGAAGGATTCTAGTCTTGACCAGAATGGGTGATTGAGAAAGAAAGGAAAATTGTGTGTTCCGAATGTGAGAGACACTAGGAAGGAAATTTTTGAGGAATGCCATCGCTCGAAGTTCACTATTCATCCGGATGGAACAAAGATGTATCAGGACATGAGGAGAAGTTTCTTCTGGGGAGTTATGAAGAGGGATGTAGGCTTATGAGTGAAATAGTGTTTGAACCGCCAATGGGTAAAAGCCGAACATCAGAAGTGAGGTGGGTTGCTTTAGCCTTTGGACATTCCAGTGTGGAAATGGGATTCTATTTCTATGGATTTCATTGACGGGTCGCCAAGGTCTAATAGAGGAAATGAGAGCATATACGTTATTGTGGACAGTTTGACCAAAGAGTTCCCATTTCATTCCAATTAAGTCAACTTAGTGAAGTTGTTTATGAAGAATGTAGTTAGACTGCACGGAATTCCTAGTAGTATAGTGAGTGATAGAGATTCTTTATTCACTAGCGAGTTCTGGAAGAGTCTACAAGATACCTTAGGTACCAAGCTTAAGATGGGTACCGCTTACCATCCATAGACTGATGGGCAAACAGAGAGAGTTAGAAAAGTCTTGGAGGATTTGCTACGAGCTTGTGCGTAAGATTTTAAGGGATCATGGGAAGACCATCTACATCTAGTCGAGTTTTCGTATAACAAAAGTTATCAGACTAGTATAGGGTTGGCACTATTTGAAGCTTTGTATAGAAGGCCATTCAAATCTCCAGTTTGTTGGCTAGAAACTGGGGATAGGTTGATTCTTGGTCCGGATTTGGTTAGAGAAGCTGCAGAAAAGGTTGAGTTAATTCGAGCTAGAATGAAGGAAGATCAATCTAGGCAGAAGAGTTATGCGGATAAAAGACAGAAAGACTTAGAGTTTTCTGTTGGAGAACATGTTTTCATTAAGGTGTCGTCGATGAAGGGTGTGATTCGGTTTGGAAAATCAGGGAAGTTGGCACCGAGGTTCGTTGGACCATTTTCTATTATTGAGAGGATCGGGAAACTCACATATAGATTAGCGTTACCGAGTAGTTTGGCAGGAGTCCATGATGTTTTCCATGTTTTTAATCTAAGGAAGTGTATTTGAGATCCGGATACTACTATATCCCCGACTGTGTTAGATGACTTATTCGTAGAGCCGAATTTGACTATAGTTAGAAAGCCAATTCGCATAGTCGCAAGAGATGAGAAGAAGCTCAGGAACAAGACAGTCAAATTAGTTAAAGTCCAGTGGAGCAACGATGAAAAAGATTGTACTTGGGAGACTGAGAATAGGATGAGAGATACTTATCCTGATTTTTTGATGGTATGTTTTACCTTTGATTGTTTTGATGTATACCTTATCGTAATTACGAGGACGAAATTCTTTAAGGAGGGGAGTCTGTAACACTCCATATTTTTAGTAACATTATTTAGGATATTTAGTTAGTTACATTAAATAAAATAATCTAAGTTGATTAGTAGATTGAGATTTGTGATTAAATAAGGGGTAGTCGAGCCATGTTAAATAAGTGAACTAAAGAATAAAAAGAAAATAAAATGTGTTAGGAAATATGCAAGGCCAAGAAAGGAACAAGGCCATATCCTTATACCTTAAACCCTTTAGGAATTCATGCTACACGTTCGTTCATTTTTCACAATTCAAAACTATAAGCTAAGGCCGGCCACCATTAGGAGGAGCAAAGAAGATGAATTCAAGAGGAAGAATCAAATCACTTAATCAAGAACAAATCTCACATCCTTAATAAAAAAAGCTAAGGTGAATACTGACTACATCTCATATTTTTGATTGATTTCGGTTTTTGATGAATTTCGAAAGTATTTGCAAATGTTTTGTCATGTTTTGGATGATAAAATGTATATATATATATATGTTGTTGATGATTTATGCTAATTCACATAGATATTGTGGTATGTTTTGATATGAAAACCCTTTCATATGACATCCAATTGCCTTGTGAATTTAGATTTATATCAGAAATGATATTTTAGAAATGGGTTTCAATTTTCATAATTTCTGAATTAATGTGGATTTTATAGAATTCTTTAGTGAAGAAAATGTTATTTTGGGTTTAAAATTTATTACGGCCAAATTATATTGGCTTAGGGTCTGAAATTTATATATGTTAGAAAACATATTAAAAATGATTATTTGGAATTTTTGTAGAATTCTTCTAAGTGTTTTAATGGATATATAAAATTATTTAATGTATGAGACTTAAATGTTTTATATATTTGTAAAAGGGAGAAGGGGTGTTTTGTAATAATCCACATTCTTATTTCTGAAAATCTGCAGTACTTTCAAAAAAGAAAGAGTTGCAACCAATCAAAATTTGACAAACAAGGCAGGTTGGTACAAAGAAATGGTTTAAAAAGTCAAATCTACATGCTTTTTCCTAATTCAATGCTTTCGACACCAGGCTTCCGACTCCTTACCTCCGCCTCGGACTCCATCGAAACCAATGCACATGGTATCAGATATCTAGTACGTAGTGTTTGGATATAGGCGGAAGGTATAGGGTCGAAACAAGGGTTCCGAAGGGGTTGAAGTGCTACTTTGCTTTTAAATGAAAATGCATCTGCTTTGCTTTCGATTGAATAGCTTTCGACAGGGTCAATGACTTTAAAAAGAATGGTTTAAAGAGGTTGTGCCCTTGTTTTTCAATAACTGCTTTCGACCAGGTCAAAGCCCCTGACTGTCGCTTTTCACCTTTCAACCCAGATTGGTTTCGAAAGGGTTATCTTGTTTTTAGAAATCAAGCCGCTTCTCTAATGCTTTCGAAGGGATGGTTTCGACACCATCACTTCTTTACTTAGGAAATGCTTTCGGAAGAGATGCTTTCGACTTAAATGTTTTAATGACCCTTTGCTTTATAAAAGGTAGAACCCAAATGCTTTCAAAAGAGATTGTTTTAATGGTTTCGAAACGTGTTTCCACATGTTATAAATTGAACCCAAATGCTATTGAAAGGCTTAATGTTTTAATGCGTTCGAAAGGTTTTAAAGAAGGGTTTCTAAGGGGTGGTTCCCCAATGGTTTTGAAAGGTCTAAAGGAAAGGTTTTCTAATGGTTTCGAAAATCAATGTTTAAGTGTTTTAAAATGGATGTCAAAGGTTTCAAAGCTTTCGAAGGACATGTTTTTCAGTACTTTCGAAATGATAAAGATGAATGGTTTCAAAATGTATCATTTTGAAAGGTGTGTTTTGGCCTTCGGCCTAAGGTTTTACTTGTATTGAAAGAGATACTTTCAAAGGTTTCGAAAGGGGTACTTTCTGTGGTTTCGAAAGGGTTGTTTAAAGGTTTTAAACAAAGGTTTCGAATGAGTTGTTTTGGCAATATAGCCTAAGTGTTTTTAAGTTAAAAAGGGCTTTAACTTATTTTGGAGGGATGGGAAATCCTTAATAATTTCATCAACATTATTTTTGGTAAAGTATATATAACATGGTAAGTAGTTTAGAGTAAAGCAAAGAGTATATTTTCATTGTATATGTATGATTTAAAAGGTTTAAATCATTTTGAAATGGTTTTCAAGGAAAATTTAAAGAGTAGTTAACCTTAAGAAAATGACTCGGATTAGAAGACAGATGGGACTTGTGTAGGGTCGTGCCATATACTCATTATCTATTAGCCCCTAGCTAATTTAGTCCAAAATTCTAGCGCGTTGGGCTTTGTCACAAATAAGACTTAAATTATGTTACACACAGAAAGGAATTTAAAAAGAAAAGACTGGTTATTGGTAAGCCCGCAAAACCATTAGGATCAGCTAGACCTGGAGAAGTAAGTAAGAATAGACCGTCCAGAAGAGGAGTATCTAGCAGATGTTAGAATTTTATGTTATCTGGTAGGCCCAAGTCAGCCAAGGGTTAATAGTTAGCCAAACAAGACTATAGTGTATGGACAGATAGTCCATATGATAATTGAAATATGCTTATACATGATATTGCTTTACAGATTTAACCAGTTTTGGTTGCAGGATTATAATTTACCAAAGATATGTTTTAAAAGGATATTAGTGAGGGGAAACCCGTTCCGCTAAGCGATGTGGTCTCACTTAATATCAGATAACCAAGATGTATAGTATTATTCATACAAGGCTTTATGTCTGACTCGAAGTTTATTTTCCTTAAACTCTCGAGTGCTCAAAATTGATTTGAGTAGGCTGAGGGTTGAGGTTTACAGGTTTTAGTAGGTTGGCGAATAAAGCTTTCGGAGACGAGCAGGTGGCTGACAGATAGCTAATTAGCAGTTGCTGTTATATTTTCGATTGGTTTCAAAGTATTGTATATATAGTACTCCGGTCAACCAAGAGAGCATCGTCATATGTCGCTCTTGTCGTAATATTGTAATAACTATATTTTATCTGAACCTGGGAAAGCGATGGGATTATGTAATTTGAATGTGAAACATGTGTCTTGAAATATAATTAGAAAAATATTGTTTTTGAATCTATGATTTTGTTTCATATTCATTTGCTTCTGATATTATGAATACCATTAACATAGCCATATTTAGTCGTCAGAAGTTAATACTATGGATGACTACAACATCTATAGCGCTTAGCTTTGGGCCTCCAGATAGGGGATATTATAAGAAATAGTACCAATTTTAGTTAAAATTCAAATGTTGGAAAAATACAGATATTATGAGGCTATCCATAGTATAATATTCAAAATACATCATCATGTCTAAACGGGTACATCAGAAATAAAAACAACATGAATAGATAGATAAATAACTGCCAGAATTTTCCGTCTCTGCTACCATCTCAGAAATCTACATCATCTTTGCTAGTATGTATTATGTGAGGATAGAGTTGGAACAATAATGTCCAGCGAATAAAAATCTCAAGCCTTTCTATAATAGTACTTGCCCAGTATAATTTAAATAAGAATATGTCTTACACATCTTAACTATAATTTATGTAAATTTCTTCAACTACAAGTCCAACTCTATAACCTATACTCTTTCCAATCCAACTTACTAACCCATCTTCAACTGTAGGCTAAAGACCATTTCCAGTCCCACACATCTACCGTTAATAATGTCCTGACAATGTAAGAGATAGTACCCAAGTCACTTAATACCTTTTCAATGGGAACTAGGCAGACTCTGACCATTTAATACATCATTTTAGGCAGGTCCCGGCATTTACTACCTATCCCAAGGCAGACTTCTGTCCGATATTATCTAACTGACATCACATGGAATCTCATTAGGCCATCTAATACTTCTTTATAGGAGAGGCGGACCCTATTATAGCTTCTTAATACCTCAAACCCGAAGCAGACCCATCCCAAGATATCCACTATCGTACCTACCCATTATCCCCGACTATTCAATACTTCCTAAATAGGGAAGAGGCGGGCCCTCAATTAGCCACTTACTACCTTCAACCTTGAAGCGGATCCTACATATTATGATCCATAACCCAAATGCGGCGTCTAACATTAGTCCGACTACTCGTAGGTAGTGGTAGCTAGATTAGCTGGGCAGGTTTACCCTATAGAATTTGGGACAAACCTTGTATCATCCTTGGGTAATTATTATAGGTAATGTCTCACATCAGCCCTAAAGTCACACTACTAGTAGTCAGATTAGCCAGGCAGACTTCCGTAAACTTTGGACTGACCTCGCATCCCTATAACTTAATCATAATCTACACTCACTTAACATACTATCATACACCTCACTACATTCTGTATTAAGGCTTTATAAGGAAAACCCTTATTTCGCCTTAACTATCAATTTCTTTCCTAAGGGAGATTTAATAATAATTAAAACCTATTTACTACGCAATTAATATGCTATTAATTATATGTTATTTATATGCTAATATGTATATAAACACACACACACACACACACACACACAAATATATACATACACACACATGTGCCTAAGATATTTCTAAGCATGTGAAGATTACGTGCTATACTAATCGTTAAATCTCAAAACTATTAAATTTATACAAGTCCAATTCCATATCAACAAACATACCATATATTCAACATTCTCAATTCAACAACAGATTTTTATATAAATAGAATCCATACCAAACTTTTGTTATACTAAAATAGTATAATCACTATTTATGGAATTTACAATTCAAATTCTTTTACATTCTATTCAACTTCTTCATGTAAAAATGAAAAAAAGAATTTCCATTTAAATTATGGAAATAGGCTGTGCAAACTACAAATAAAACGATGTGTACCTTACACACCATTTCCTAACTCATTTTTTTCAAAACCTTTAATCAAATCCAAAGAAAAAGATGAAAAGTGGAATAGGATGTAAAACATTAAAATTGCAATAACTACCCAATTCCACTATTTTAATATAGAATAAAGATTCTGACTCAAGAATTGACATTTTACTTTAGAGGAATTTTGGGGTTAGTATGATGTTTTCGCGAACAAAATTACCTAAGGCATATATCAAATCCAAGTTATACTATACAATTACTAAAATAAGAAAGACTAAGATTTCTACTCACAAAATGTCCTTAGCTCTTCCCCATTTGAATTTGTTTACACCTACTTCAATCTTTTTCAGATCTCTCCTTTTAGAAATATACAACAAGGGAATTGTATATGAATTAGATTCAAAAATTTAAGGGTTGGATGAGAATAGAAATAGAAATTTAGAAATAGATATCTAAATTTTTTTACCTGAAACCCTAGAGAATTTTTTGAATCTTTGAAGAGAGAGACCGATAGAACTTCGCTTTGTTTCCAAAAAAATTTGTGAATAAAAATTAGGGGGCTAAGCTCTTATTTTTAGTGGTTAGAAAGCACCACAACTGTCAGATATAAGTTACTTTAAAATAATAAAATCCGGACCATTCGCGGTGTTAAAAAACCCTAACTTCCACTGCGATTATTGGTTGACCGCTCCTACCTGGGCGGTTGACCGCCAACGGTCACCGACCCAAGGTAAGTCGACCGGTAGTATTATTTCGAGAACATTTTTTTATGTCGTTTAATTATTTATTTTATTCCTTAATTAATATTTAATGTTAACTCTGATTTAATGTTTACTTAACCCCCAAGTTTAACTACTGTTACTTTCAAACTTTGGCACTAATTATTTATTTAAATTTGAATTCCATTTAAATTAATTTGAATTTGGAAACTTCAAACGTTAATAACTTTTTGTTTGAGCTCCGTTTTCAAAAATTTATATATTAAAATTGATCAGAAAATCACCATGAATGCAACGATGCAACTTTCGTAGCTAAATTCCAATATTTACAAAATTTCCATTTTAGCCTTATTATTAATTAGTTAATTAATTCTTTTCTTGTTAATTAATTTCTTAATAATTTATACAGGATGTTACATTCTCCCCCTCTCCCCTTAAAAGGATTTCGTTCCTACAACTCCTAAGGGACGGATAATGCAATGTGCCCTAAGCATCCATGTTATACAACCAAGTTATCTACACAACCATCTACTCAATCAAAAGTGCAATGTGAATATGTATGCAGACATACTATAGGTGAGCTCAATCCTAGCGCGAATTCCAAGTGTCATGACATATAGGAATGTATGCAAATATCCTAAACATGCAAAAAGTTTTCTACATGAGTGCAAAAGTGATAGTAAAAAGTGTGGCAACCATCTCCTACCATCAAATCTAGAAACTACGATGCAACCAAAACCTAAATTTGGAGAGAGAAAGTTTACCAGTGAAAAGCTCAAGATGAGAAATTCTCATCTTCTCTTCAGTTTCCCATGTGCTTTCCACTGGGTTATCTCCTCATTGTACTTGAACCAGTCTAATTTCTTTGTTGTAGAGCTTTCCAGTTCCATACTCCAAAATGCTTGCTGTGGCACGGGATGCTATCGACTCCATCTCGATGTCTCTCAATTTATTAGGATATACCTTGGTTGTTGTGCTATAAAGGCATTTCATTAAGTGTGAAACGTAAAAAACATCATGGACTCCTACCACCTTATCCGGTAACTCCATGCGATAAGCAAGTCTTCCTATTTTTTCAAAATTGCAAAAAGCACAACAAATTTTGTTGCCAACTTTCTCGATTTTCCAAATCTCACAACTGTCCTAAAAGGAGAAACTTTAACAAATGCCATGTCCCTACCTCGAACTCCAACTCCTTTCTTCGCTTGTCCACATAGGACTTTTGAGGATCTTAGGTGGCCTTCATTCGCTGCCTAATCAATTCTACCTTCTCCAAAGTCTCCCGAATTAAATTTGGTTTGAGTAAAATTTTGTCAATGGTTTTCTACCAATAATTGGGTAATTTGCATGGCCTTCCATAAAGTGCTTCAAAGGGTGTCGTGCCAATCATCGCTTGGTGACTATTATTATACACGAATTTGACTAAAGGTAGGTGCTGCTCCTAGTGTCCTCCAAAGTCCATGATGCAAGTTCTCAACAAATCTTTCAAGATCTTATTCACCCTTTCAATTTGACCATCAGTCTATAGGTGGTAAGTAATGCTAAGATTCAATGAAGTTCCTAAAGATGTCTACAAGCTCCTCCAAAATTCGCTAGTAAATAAGGGGTTCCTATCACTAACAATGCTAACAGAAATTCCATAAAGTCGAATCAGCTCTTTAATATAAATTTATGCTAAAGATCCTGCGGTCATATTGCTTCTAACGGGAATAAAATGGGTGCTTTTAGTGTGCCTATCCACTATGATCCAAATTGCTTCATTGCCTCTTTGGCTCCTAGACAACCCATCTATGAAGTACATCGTAATATGCTTACATTTCCAAGTTAGAATCTCCAATGGTAATAACAATCCTCTGGGCTTTCCTTGCTCAGCCTTTATCTTTTAGCATGTCAAACATTAGGAAAAAAACTCAGCAACCCTCTTTATCCTTGTCCAATAGAAAATTCGCTTCATATCCCTATACCTCTTGTCTCCTCCGAGGTGAGTAGTCATCCTTGAATGGAGACATTCTACAAGCACTTCCTCCAACACATTATCAATTCTAGGAACACAAAGGTGTCCATCTCTACTTAAACATCCATATTCATCAACTATATATCTATTGACATGAGGGAAATGTTCTCCTTTACTCAGCTTACTTAAAATATCTACTATCTCCTCATCCTTCTTTTACTCAAGTCCAATGCGGTCTACCAACGTTGTCCTAATCTCCATTGCTTCTAAATAGCCTAGAGTGGGTTCTATTGGTGGTTGGAAGTTGAAATTCGAGAGGAACTCTAACTGCCTCCACTCATATATAGTACCTAAGGTAGCATGCCTCTAGCTAAGGGCGTCAGCGACAACATTCCCCTTTCTGGAAGTACAATGTATCCCAAAGTCATATTATGCTATAAACTACATCCACCTCTATTGCCTAAGATTTATATCTTTTGGGAAAAGTGGTATTTGAGTGATTTGTTGTAACCCTCCATATTTTTAGTAACATTACTAGGAACATTTAATTAGGTATATTAAATGGAATAATGTAAAGTGGTTAATGAGTTGAGATTTGTGATTAGTAAGGGTAACCGTGCCATATACAAATGAACTATAGAATTAAAATGTTAAAGCAAATAGATAAGAAGCAAAGTTGGAATAAGAGTATTCTAATACCCTAAACCCTTAACCCCATCATTCTCACGTTCATTCTAAATTCACAAAATAAAAATACAAGCTAGAGGCCGGCCACCATTAAGAAAAGGAAAGAGAAGATTTCAAGAGGAAAAGCTTAAGCAACTTAATCGAGATCAAATCTCAAATCCTTAATCTCAAAGCTAAGGTGCATAAGGACTACATCTCTTATTTTCTTAATTGTTTTCGGTTTTAAGATAATCCTAATTTATTTGCAATGTTATGCCATGAATTTTGAAGGATAAAATATTTATATATGCTTGTTGATGATTTATGCTCATTCATATAGATTTTATGATATGTTTAAATGTGAAAACCTTGTTTAATGACATCCAAATTCCTTACGAATTTAGATTTAGATCAGAAATGATATTTTGGTGATGGGTTTCAATTTCCATAATTTTCTGAATCCATTTGGATTTTATATTAATTTTCTAGTAAGGAAAATGATTATTTGGTTATAAAATTATTTACGGTTAAATAATATAAGTTTTGAGTCTGAAATAAACATATGTTAGAAAACATATTAAAAATGATTTTTCAAAATTTTTGTAAAATTTTCCTAAGTGTTTTAATAGATATATAAAATTATTTAAGGTATGGGACTTAAATGTTTTATATATTTATAAAAGGAGAATGGGTATTTTGTAAATTATTTAATTGTTTAATTCTGAAATTTTGGCAGTTCTTTTACAAAAGAAATTAGCAACCAATAATATTTTGACAAACAAGGCAGGTTAGTTGGCAAAGATTTCTTTTTAAAGTTAAAATCAGTTTTTACACGCTTTTAGCATGTTTCGCCACTTTCGGCACCTATGTTCCAACTTAATAGTTTCGCCACCATCGCCATCGAAACTAATGTGCATGGCATCAAAGACTTGGTATGTAGCGAATTGGACATAAGCAGAGGGTATTGGTCGAAACCAGTGGTTCCGAAGGAGGTCGAAACCTTACTTAGCTTTCAAATGAAAAACGCGCCTGCTTTGCTTTCGAAGGATATGCTTTTGACTTGGTAGGCTTTCGAGTGGGTCAAATTGATTTAAGAAATGGTTTTGAAAGAGGTTGCGCCTTTGTTTTAAGTAAATGCTTTCGAATGGGGTTGAAACCCCTAGCTGCCACTTTTTTACCTTTCGAAGCAATGCTTTCGGAAGGTATACTTTGATTTAAAACTTAGCCGCTTCTCCAATGCTTTCGAAGAGTTGGTTTCGACACCATCACTTCTTTGCTTAGGAAATAGCTTACGAAAGAGTGCTTTTGACTTAAATGTTTTATGACCCTTTTGCTTTGTTGAAGGCAAAACCCAAAGGTTTCGAATGGTTTAATTTTAAAAGGTTTCGAAAGGTTATTCCATATGTTGTACTTGAACCCAAAGGCTTTTGAAAAGTTCAATGTTTTAATTCTTTCGAAAGAATTTAATGAAGGTTTTGAAGGGGTGGTTCCCCAATGGTTTCGAAAGATTTGAAAGGAAAGGTTTTCCAATGTTTTCGAAAGGCAATGTTTAAGTGTTTTAAAGATAGGATGTTTAAGGTTTTATAGCTTTCGAAGGAAAGGTTTTTCAATGGTTTTGGAAGGTTTATATGAATTGTTTCGGAAGGAATGTGTTGACCTTTCGGCTTAGGTGAAAGAAAGGGGTTTACTTGGTTTCGAAAGGGGCACTTTCAATGGATTCGAAAGGGGTACTTTCAAAGGTTTAAATGTTTTCACCAACAAAGATTTGAGTAAAGTACATATAACATGGCAAGGTGATTTTTAGTAAAGCATAGAGTATATATATTTTCCTTGTTCAAGTTTGATTAAAAGGCTTTAAATCAATTTGAGATGAAAAGATTTTCAAGGAGAATTTAAGGGAAGATTACCCTAAGTAAAATGACTTAGATATTTGTACACCAGATGGGATTGGTATAGGGTCGCGCCTTATATATTAGCTATTACCTCCCAGCTAATTTAGTCCAAAATTCCAGTGTGTAGGGCTTTGTCATAGGTAAGACTAAAATGATGTTACACACAAAAAGGAATATATTTGTACAGCGGTAGGTTATTGGTGAGCCCACAAAACCATTAGGATCAGTTGACCTGGAAAAAGTAAGTTAGGGATAGATCATCTAGAAGAGGAGTATCTAATATATGTAAGATTATTTGTTTATACTGTTTGGTAGGCCCGAGTCAGTCAAAGATTAGTAGTTAGCCAAACAAAACTATAGTGTTCAGATAGATAGTTCATTTGTTACCTGACATGTATGTTTACATGATAATGCTTTACATTTTTTAACCAGTTTTGGTTGTAGGATTATGATTTCCAAAAGATATATTTTAAAAGGATATTAGTGAGGGGAAACCCATTCCGCTAAGTGGCGTGGTCTCACTTAATATCAAATAACCGAGATGTATAGTATTGTTCACACAAGGATTTATGTCTGACTCGAATTTTATGCTTTCCCATTAAACTCTCGAGTGCTCAAAATTGATTTGAGTAGGTTGAGGGTTGAGGTTATAGGGTTTTAGTAGGTTGGCGAATAAAGCTTCCGAAGACGAGCAAGTGGATGATGGATAGCAATTTAGGAGTTGCTGTTTTATTTTGTTTCATTCCGTTGTGTTGTATTAAGTCATTTATGACTATATAGTACTCTGGTCAACCAAGGGGTCATCTTCATATATCGCTCTTGGTGTATTTTATAATAATTATATTTTATCTGAACCTGGGTAATGATTATGGGATTATGTAATGGAATGTGAAACTTATTTTGTAAAATGTAATTCGAAAGTTGTTTTTTGAAATCTATGATTTTGTTTCATATTCATGTGCTTCTGATATTATGTATACCATTAACATCATGGTCACTAGAAGTTAATACTATGGATGACTGCAACATTTATAGTGCTTAGCTTCGGATATCCAAATAGGGGATGTTACACTTGGTACCAGAGCCAGGTTTACGAAATTTTTTAACTAAAAAATGATTTTTTTTGAAAACATAACCCTAAGGAATTAGAGTAAGATCAAGGTATGGGATAACGCTATAGTAACCTACTTGTATTAGCTATATATAAGTATACACTATATCTTTATTTTCCTATCTCTCTTAGGCTATTCTTCTGTATCTCACGAGGTTTGAATATAGATATGGACGCTAGAAGTGGAAGAGCGAATCTTGGAGGAAGCACCACCATAAATGGAAATGCCAAACTGAATACTAGAAGGAACCAAGGTCAGTCACAAGCTGGGAGTGTTGGTGCTGGAGTCTCACAAGTGGATATGGAAGCTATGTATCATTTTTTCGTGAACATGATGCAAGCTGGAATTGTTGTTGGAGTGGTTGGAGGAAATGCTGGAGTAGGAGTTCAGGAAGCTCCAGTGGTCAACAATTATGCTATCTTAAGCAAAGATTATGTTAGGCTTGGAGGGAAGCCATTTATCGGAACTGAAGATGCTATTGAGGTGGAGAGCTGGTTGTTGCATTGTGAGAGAATCTTTGCTGACTTGGGGCTCAATAATTAGCAGAAGAGAAGGCTTGCTTCAAGACAGCTTCAGGGAGCAGCTTTTTCTAGTGGAATAGTGTGATGGCTGGAGTGAATGAAGAGACAATGACATGGGCTGAGTTTAGGAGAAGGTTTCTTAAGAGGTTCATGTCTGTGATGGCGCAGTCTGCTTTGCTCAGAATGTTTGCTGAGTTGGAGCAAGGGGAGATGTCTATGTTGGAATATTCTAGAAGGTTCGAGGAGTTGTCAAGGTATGGGTATGCTACTGAGGATACCGTCATGAAGAGGAATGAGAAGTTCATCATGGGGTTAAAGCCTGAGTTGGCTAGGGCCACATTACCTCATATTAAGGATCCTTGTGATGTTGTGGTGGAAATGGCTTTAAGACACGAGGAGATGCTTGCTTTTATGGAGAAGAATAAGGCAAAGGAGGTCAAGGTGGGGCAGAGTCATAAAAAGATGTTCTTTCATAAGAAGGGTGCTTAGAAAGGTGGAGCTATAAAGAAAGGGAAGTCGGAGGTTGTTTGCTTCAAGTGCGGTAAGAAGGGGCTTTCCGCTAATGAGTGATGTACTGGAAAGGCAAAGGAAGTGACTGGGAAGAAGAATATTACATACCTCGACTGCGATCAGATTGGTCATTATAAGAACCGGTGCAAAGAGCCTGCTACGGATGGAAGGGGCAAAATATTTGCATTGGAGCCACCTACATAAGGACCAACAGCGCAGGAGAAAGGGAAGGCGGTGTTGGGAGGTATGCTTCAGATCCATGGTATGTTTGTTAGCATTATGTTTGATAATATGCATTGCATTCTTTTATATCTCATTGTTTGGTAGATAAGCTTAACCTAGAACCCTCATATTTAGTTACTTCCTTAAGGGTTGCAAATCCGATAGGAGAGTATGCGACACTTGGGATGAAGTGTGACCACCTAGAGTTTGATGTGTTAGGTCATACCTTTGTTTGTAGTTTGCATATGTTTGACTTTGTAGGGTTCCAGATTATTTTGGGTATGGATTGGTTAAGTAAGTATGATGCTAGGATATTTTGCCAAGATACGAAAATATCGCTTAGACACCCTGACTGTAGTGATCGGATTGTATATACCGTAGAAACCCTAGTTGTGAATTGAATGCTTTGTTGGGTGTTGTGGAGGTAGAAGACGAGTTAAATCTAGTTTTCATGGTTAGGGAATTCATGGATGTTTTTGAACCTGTAGTAGGATTGCCCCCGCAACGAGCCATTGAGTTTTGGATAGATTTAATACCTGGAGCAGAACCAGTGAGTAGAACGCCAAGCAGAATGACACTTACCGAGGTGAGGGAGTTAAAGGTGCAGTTGGTAGACTTGGAAGGCAAGAATTTTATTAGACCAACTAGTTCGCCTTGGGGAGCAGCCGCAGTGTTTGCTAAGAAGCCGGATGGATCGTTAAGGTTATGTATCGATTATCGTAAGTTGAATGAGAAGACGATAAAGAATCGATATCCGTTGCCTAAAATTGACGATTTGTTTGATCAGTTAAGCGGAGCCAAGGTATTTTCTCAGTTTGATTTAGCAACATGTTTTCATCAGCTTAGAGTAGCAGAAGATTGTATTCCTTTATGGCGTTTAGAACCAGATATGGATCATATGAGTGGCTAGTGATGCCGTTCAGAATAACTAATGCGCCAACATTCTTTGTGGATTTGATGAACCAAATTTTTTGAAAGCACTTGGATAGGTTCATATTGGTTTTCATAGATGATATCTTGATATACTCTAAGGATGAAAGGGAGCATGAAATTCATCTTAGAGTTGTGCTTGAGACTCTGAGGTAGCATAAGTTAAAGGCGAAGTTTTCGAAGTGTCTTTTCTGGAAGAAGGAAGTGAAGTTTCTTGGTCATGTAGTCTCAGAGAAAGGGTTGTTTTTAGATCCGACTAAAATTGAAGCGGTGAATAATTGGAAGAGACCCAAGACAATGACCAAGATAAAGAGTTTTCTTGGATTGGCTGGATATTATAAGAGGTTCATTAAGGGTTTTTTGCGGATAGCCTCACCGATGACCAAACTAACGTGAAAGGATGTGAAGTTTGTTTGGACTGATAAGTGTGAGGAAGCATTCCAGAGCTTGAAACACTTATTGACTCATGCACCTGTATTAGTTGTTCCGGAGGGGAATCAAAATTTGGTAGTTTATACAGATGCGTATGGAATCGGGTTAGGAGCTGTGTTAATGCTGACAGGTAAAGTGATGCCTATGCTTCTTGAGAGCTTAGACCGCATGAGGTTAGATATCCAATGCATGATTTGGAATTAGCTGGGTGATTTTTGCATTCAAGGTGTGGAGACATTACCTTTTGGGAGGGAGGTTTGAGTTTTATACGGATCATAAGTCATTGAAGTATTTTGTTTTCTCTCAGAAGGAGCTAAATATGAGACAGTAGAGGTGGTTATAGTTTTTAGCTGCTTATGACTTCGATATTGAGTACACACCAGAGAAAGGTAATAAGGATGTAGACGCACTTAGTAGAAAACATCATAATGCAATGTTGGCAATGATAGCTGAGTGGAAAGATTGGTAGCGTTGTCGACTTGCAGAGTGCAGTGGAGATCTAAAGTTGGGTCTAGTGGAGGATCTGTTGTATTGTCTTGTTTAGAAGTTCGACCAGTTATGATTGAAAAGATTGCTTCTAAACAGGAGGAGGATCCAAAGTTAGTTCAACGGATGAAGAAGCTAAGAGATGGAATAGAGAGCAATGACTTAAAGAATTTTAGTCTAGACCAGAATGGGTGGTTGAGAAAGAAAGGTAGGTTATGTGTTCCGAATGTGGGAGACATAAGGAAGGAAGTTTTGGAGGAATGCCATCGTTCGAAGTTCACTGTTCATCCGGGAGGAACTAATATGTATCAAGACATGTAGCTGAGTTTTTTCTGGGGAGGTATGAAGAGGGATGTAGGCTTATGAGTAAACCGATGTCTGAACTGCCAATAGGTGAAAGCCGAACATCAGAAGCCAAGTGGGTTGCTTCAGCCATTAGATATTCCGGTATGGAAATGGGACTCGATATCCATGGAATTTATAGATAGATTGCCAAGATCTAATAGAGCAAATGCACGTATATGGGTCATAGTGGATAGATTAACCAAGAGTGCCCATTTCATTCCAGTTAAGTCAACTAGGACGGCACCTGTTTAGTCTAAGTTATTTTTGAAGAATGTGGTTAGACTTCATGGAATTCCTAGTAGCATAGTAAGTGATAGAGATTCCTTGTTCACTAGCGAGTTCTGGAAGAGTTTATAGGAGATTTTAGGAACCAAGCTCAAGATAAGTACCTCTTACCATCCACAGACCGATGAGAAAATGGAAAGATTTAACAAAGTCTTGGAGGATTTGTTAAGAGCTTGTGTGTTAGATTTTGGGGGATCATGGGAAGACCATCTACACTTAGTCGAGTTTTCATATAATAACAATTATCCGACTAGTATAGGGATGGCACCATTTGAAGCTTTGTATGGAAGGCCATGCAAATCTCTTGTTTGTTGGTTAGAGACCCGGGATAGGTTGACTCTTGGTCCAGATTTGGTTAGAGAAGCTACAGAGAAAATTGAATTGATTCGGGCTAGAATAAAGGAAGCTCAGTCTAGGTAGAAAAGTTATGCAGATAGAAGATGGAAAGAATTAGAGTTCTTTGTTGGAGACCATGTGTTTATTAAGGTATCACTTATTAAGGGTGTAATTAGATTCGAGAAATTGGGGAAGTTGGCATTGAGAATCGTAGGACCAATTTCTATTGTAGAGAGGATCGGGAAACTCGCATATAGAGTAGAGTTGGCAAATAGTTTGGCAGGAGTGCATGATGTTTTTCATGTTTCTCATCTAAGGAAGTGTGTTAAAGATCCGGAGTCTACTATAGCACCGACTGTGTTAGATGATTTAATAATAGAGTCGGATTTGACTGTAGTTAGAAAGCCGATTCATATAGTCGCGAGAGATGAGAAGAGGCCAAGGAACAAGACAGTCAGATTAGTTAAAATCCATTGGAGCAACGATGAGAGAGACTTTACTTGGGAGACTGAGTGCAGGATTAGAGACACTTATCATGATTTGTTGGACGGTATGTTTTACCTTTTTGATTGTTTGGTTGTGTACCTTATCGTAATTTCGAGGAAGAAATTCCTTAAGGAGGGGAGGCTGTAACACACAATATTTTTAGTAACATTATTAGGAACATTTAATTAGGTAGATTAAATGAAATAATGTAAAATGGTTAATGGGTTGAGATTTGTGATTAGTAAGGATAGCCGTGCCATATACAAATGAACTAAAGAATTAAAATGTTAAGGCAAATAAATAAGGGGCAAAGTTGGAATAAGAGTATTCTAATACCCTAAACCCTTAACCCCATTATTCTCACATTCATTCTAAATTCGCAAAATCAAAATACAGGCTAGAGGCCAAGCACCATTAAGAAAAGCAAAGAGAAAATTCCAAGAGGAAAAGCTTAAGCAACTTAATCAAGGTCAAATCTCAAATCCTTAATCTCAATGCTGGTGAATAATGACTACATCTCTTGTTTTATTAATTTTTTTCAGTTTTAAGGACAATTCGAATTTATTTTCAATGTTATGCCACGAATTTTGAAGGATAAAATGTTTATTTATGCTTGTTGATCATTTATGCTCATTCATGTAGGTTTTATGGTATGTTTTAATGTGAAAACCCTATTTAATGACATCCAAATGCCTTATAAATTTATATTTAGATCAAAAATGATATTTTAGTAATGGTTTTCAATTTCCATAATTTTATAAATTAATGTGGATTTTATATTAATTTTCTAATGAGGAAAATGATTATTTGGGTATAAAATTATTTACGGTTAAATAATATATGTTTTGGGTCTGAAATAAATTTATATTAGAAAACATATTAAAAATGATTTTCTGGAATTTTTGTAGAATTTTCCTAAGTGTTTTAATAGATATATAAAATTATTTAAGGTACAGGACTCAAATGTTTTGTATATTTATAAAATGAGAAGGGGTATTTTGTAAATTATTAATTGTTTAGTTATGAAATTTTGGCAGTTTTTATAGAAAAGAAAATTAGCAACCAATAATATTTTGAAAAATAAGCCAGGTTAGTTGAAAAAGATTTCCTTTTAAAGTTAAAACCGATTTTTACATGCTTTTAGCATGTTTCACCGCTTTCGGCACCTAGGTTCCGACTTAGTAGTTTTGCCACCATCACCATCGAAACCAATGCGCATAGCATCAAAGAATTGGTGCGCAGCGAATTGGATATAGGCGGAAGGTATTGGGTCGAAACTAAGGGTTCTGAAGGAGGTCAAAAACTTACTTAGCTTTCAAATAAAAAATGCGCCTGCTTTGCTTTCGAAGGATATGCTTTCTAATTGGTTGGCTTCTGATTGGGTCAAATTGATATCAGAAATGGTTTCGAAAGTGGTTACACCTTTGTTTTTAGTAAATAAATGGTTTCAAAAGTGGTTGCGCCTAAGTAAATGCTTTCGAATGGGGCCGAAACCCCTAGCTGTCGCTTTTCTACCTGTCAAATCAATGCTTTCAGAAGGTATACTACGTTTTAAAACTTACCTGCTTCTCCAATGCTTTCAAAGGCTTGGTTTTGATACCATCATTTCTTCGCTTAGGAAATAGCTTTCGAAAGTGTGCTTTTGACTTAAATGTTTTATGACCCTTTTACTCTGTTGAAGGCAAAACACAAAGGTTTCGAATGGTTTGATTTTAAAAGGTTTCGAAAGGTTATTCCACATGTTTTACTTGAACCCATAGCTTTCGAAAAGTTTGATGTTTTAATGCTTTTGAAAGGTTTTAATGAAGGTTTCGAAGGGGTGGTTCCCCAATGGTTTCGAAAGGTTTGAAAGGAACGGTTTTCCAATGTTTTTGAAAGGCAATGTTTAAGTGTTTTAAAGATAGGATGTTTAAGGCTTTATAGCTTTCGAAGGAAAGGTTTTTCAATGGTTTCGAAAGGTTTATATGAATGGTTTCAGAAGGAATGTTTTGGCCCTGGTGAAAGAAAGGGCTTTACTTGGTTTTGAAAGGGGTACTTCCAATGGATTCGAAAGGGGTACTTTCAAAGGTTTAAATGTTTTCACCAATAAAGATTTGAGTAAAGTATATATATTTTCCTTGTTTTAAGTGTTTTATGGCAAGGTGATTTTGAGTAAAGCATAAAGTATATATATTTTCCTTGTTTAAGTTTGATTTAAAGGTTTTAAATCAATTTGAGATGAAAAGGTTTTCAGGGAAAATTTAAAGGAAGATTACCATAAGTAAAATGACTCGGATATTTGTATACCAGATGGGACTGGTATATGGTCGCGCCCTATACATTAGCTATTAGCCCCCAACTAATTTAGTCTGAAATTCTAGTGTGTAGGGCTTTATCACTGGTAAGACTAAAATGATGTTACACACAGAAAAGAATATATTTTTACAGAGGTAGGTTGTTGGTGAGCCCGTAAAACCATTAGGATAAGTTGACCTGGAGAAAGTAAGTTAGGGACAGACCGTCTAGAAGAGGAGTACCTAACATATGTTAGATTATTTGTTTGTATTGTCTAGTAGGCCCGAGTCAACCAAAGGTTAGTAGTTAGCCAAACAAAACTATAGTGTTCGGACAGATAGTTCATTTGTTACCTGACATGTATGTTTACATGATAATGCTTTACAGTTTTTAACCAATTTTGGTTTCAGGATTATGATTTGCAAAAGATATATTTTAAAAAGATATTAGTGAGGGGAAACCCGTTCCGCTAAGCGGTGTAGTCCCACTTAATATCAAATAACCGAGATGTATAGTATTACTCACACCAGGCTTTATGTATGACTCGAAGTTTATGTTTTCCCCTTAAACTCTCTGGTGCTCAAAACTAATTTGAGTAGGCTGATGGTTGAGGTTTACAGGTTTTTAGTAGTTTGGTGAATAAAGCTTCCGAAGACAAGCAGGTGGCTGATGGATAACTATTTAGGAGTTGCTATTTTATTTTTTTATTCTGTTGTGTTGTATTAAGTCAGTTATGACTATTTAGTACTTTGGTCAACCAAGTGGGCTTCTTCATATGTCGCTCTTGGCGTATTTTGTAATAATTATATTTTATCTAAACCTGGGAAACGATTATGGGATTTTGTAAGGGAATATGAAACTTTTTTTGTGAAATGTAATTAGAAAAGTAGTCTTTTGAAATCTGTGATTTTTTCATATTCATGTGCTTCTGATATTATGGATACCATTAACATTACCTTATTTGGTCACTAGAATTTAATACTATGGATGACTGCATCATCTATAGCACTTAGCTTCGGGCCTCCAGATAGGAGATGTTACATTTGTAGTCGGTGAACAACTCAAACCTCTCTCCCAAAAGATAATGCCTCTACTTTAAGGAAAAAAACAATAGCCGCTAACTCTAAGTCATGAGTAGGGATCTCTTCTCATGGTCCTTTAATTTCCTACTAGCACAAGCTATCACCTTTCCTTCTTGCATAGAACTCCTAATCATGTGCTACATGCATTCGTGTAAAATGTAAAAGGCTTCGTCCCATCGGGAATAGTAAGTAATAGTACACTTGTTAATAATCCCTTTAACTTCTCGAATGAATTCGTGCATCTTTCATATCCCATGCAAAATCTAGATTCTTCTTGGTTAAGCGAGTGAGAGGGACTACTTTTTTGCAAAGTACTTTAGGAATTTCCTATAGTTACTTTCTAATTGGAGAAAACTTCTAACCTCTGTGGCATTCTTTGGAATCTTCAAATCTTGAATAGCTTCTACCTTTGTGGGGTCTATAGCTAATCCATGTTCGTAAACCATGTGTCCAAGAATCCCTCCTCCTTCTTTCAAAAATGGCACTTTGAGAACCTGGCTTTAAGTTGGTGCCTTTTTAAAGTCCCTAGTATCTCCCTTAAATGATTTTCATGCTGTACTTCACTCTTGGAGAATACTAAGATGTCATCAACAAACACTATGACAAATTTATTTAGATGTCCCTTAAATACTCTACTCATCAAATCTACAAAGTATGTAGGGGCATTTGTCAATCCGAAAGGCATCACTTTCCGTTCATAAAGTCCATCCGAGTGCAAACTACGGTCTTCGATTTGTTGTCTTCTGCAATCCTTAACTGATGAAATCTAGTAGCCAGTCCAATTGGGAGAATATTTTTGCTCCCACAAGCTGATCAAACAAGTCGTGTATTCTAGGTAAGGGATAACTATTCTTCTTAGTCAACTTGTTGAGTTCCCTATAATCGATGCATAGCCTTAATAATCCATCTAACTTAGTGGCAAAGACAATAGGAGCTTTCCATTTTGAAGTACTCCGACGAATGAATCCTTTCTACAATAGCTTAGAGACCTGCTTATCCAACTCTCGCGTCCTTCTCCAAATTAATCCTAAACTCAATCTCCCTTCAGGATCGGAGACCCAAGACTTCTTCAAAAACGTCAGGAAATTCTTGAACTATGGTACAGATGAGAGCTCATCTTGTGATAGGCTCATCAAGTATAGATAGTTTAACTCAACCGAGTTTTGGGGGTGTACGGTGAACATCTATATCTTGTCCCCTGCAATTTTTTAACCATAAACCCTTTTATTGCAATCTAAGATAGCCCCGTAATTTGATAACTAATCCATTCCTAAGATAATCCATAACCCTTAAAATTAGAAAATACTCGTTACAATTGAAATTGGCATTACATTGTCCACAACTAGGTCTTTACAAATTAGAGAAAGATGTGTCAACCCCCTAATTGGTTTTGATACTACTATTGGGTTGGTGATAATTTGGTTTTGTAGACTCAAGGAGTCAACTACATTCCTAGCTATGAATGAATGATATGCTCCAGAGTCAAATAGAATAAGAATTGTATTCACAGAAATAAGAGTAGAACCTTCCATTGCAACCTTTTCTTGATCTCTCGAGGGAGATCTACTTGAGATAGGAACAACCTCAATAGCAAAGGCTTGCCCACTCTACCCTTCCTTCACAAGTTTTGAACACTGATTCTTGAAGTGTTATGCCTCGTGGCAGTGGTAGCACTTCCCCTTAAAAGCTCCTTCAACAAACTCACCCTACAATCATTGGCAATATGTCCTTTCTTTTGGCATCTCCGACATACTGTACCCTCCTTCTTGAACTTTCCTTTCAACTTCATGTTTGTCTAAAGCCCTCCCTTCTTATCTCCTCCTTGACTTTGAGTAGGTCTCGCCTTCTCCTTCTCCCTCGAGCTAACCATCTAACGCAGAGCCATCTCAACCAACATATCATACGTAGCCCCAATAGGTACTTGGGTCAGAAGTAATTCCCTAAGTGCGGTGTTCGTCCCTTGACAAATTTCATGGCCTTTTAATGGGGGTATCAATCAAACTCATCCCAAACTTAGCTAGTTCTGTGAATCTACTTATATACTCCTTCAGAGTAGAGTCTCCCAACCTAAGCTGTATAGATCTTTCCAACTACAAATTCAACTTCGTGACTCAAATTGGTTTCTGAACTCATCCCAAGTAATGATTCTATCAACATTCTCCTCTGCCACAATCATCCACTAATCTAAGGGCTCTCTTTTAAGGTGCCAGGCTGCCACTCTCCACTTAATTTGGTCCTCCCAACCAAGCTCTGAAATATCCTCTCATAATCATTCCAAGCCTTTATCTCCACGAACCATTCTGCTTATGTATACACTTTTCCACCCATGTTTTGGAAATCCTTGCACATCTTGGGGAAGTCTATAGGGCAAGGCATTTCTTCAACAGGTGGGGTAGCGGGAAATAGAGTTGGGGGTATGCCTTAGGGGAAATTATGTAATTTGTTACATATATCTAACTCATTGACCAATTTTTTTGAAATATAAGGTATTTTCTTTATGTTATATACTTGATATAATGTGGTTATATTAATTAATCAATTCAATTAAAAGTATATTTAATAGAAAATCCATAAATGGTATGTTTTGTGATAGTAGTTATAATGTGTTGTAACCGTGAGTAATTTATCACAATGAAACAAATCTACCATTTTAAATAATTCTAGTCATGATGTATCGAGACTGGATATCGATACATCCATTGAGACTAGAGTACATAATGCTCTCCAAATGTTGGGCAGTGTATTACTCATGATTGTTGGGGGCACCAAGGGATTACGTACTTATAATTATTAGATAACTTTGGAATGACTCACTTAATATTTTTCTGTTGGTTAATGTAACTAAGGTTAAGCAGAGAATATCAATATGACTAATTTACATAGTCCTCTCGACTTGGGAATAATGTTGATCTTCAATGTGGAAGCTTCGCTTTGGTTATAGTTAAATCATGGCACAACGTCCATCGAACGACTATAGTTGGGTCAAGTGGAAGCATTGGAAGTGAAACTCTATTCAAGAGAGGATTCGACTCCTCAATTATATGAGGTTAGCATCACGGTCAACTTAAGTCAAAGACTTTGGCCAAGGCATTTCAGTTAATTATAATTGTTATTATTGAACCAAGGACTTTATGTTTGGACTATAAAGTTGAATGTGAACGATATTGGAATTTTGATCGTTACCAAATTCCATAAGTCCTAATGTGATATAGTTTTGACGAAGAGAATTGGAGTAAATAATTGTCATTATCGGGTACCGCTTATAATAAGTAAAATTGGATTTTACCAAAAGTTGTGTAAGCGATAAATTCGGTCGAAATGTTACACCAACTGCTAAGTGACGTGTGAATGTTAATATTCGAATAGTTCGGTATTAATCACTGACTGAATTTACACCTTTGAGTCACACAATCATAAGACGAATTCTTTGAAAAACCATATGGTTTAATTAATTTATAAAATATTGTAAATTGATTAAATTAATTGATATTTCAGAAATATTAGTTATTATTTATTTAACGTTTGGAAGTTTTTTGTAGTTATTTTAATGCATATATAAAAGTTATATTTGTGTGCATATCAATGTAATTTAAAGATAATTGCATGAAATGATTTACAGAAATTTTATGTCATTTGATGACATGATCTATGGAAATTTTATGCCATTTGATGACATGATTTATGGAAATTTTATGTCATTTGATGACATACGTGTATAGAAAGAATTGGAGAGAGAGGAATAAACAAGGGAATTAATTAGAGAAGTTTAAAGAATGAGAAAAGTTTCATTCTTTCAAATAAAATATATTCTCTAATTCATTCTGTACGTACATTTCATTTTCCATCTCGTTCATTCTTTCTCTTTCTCTCCTCCTAATTTTTCATGGCAAAAAAATGAACTTCCAAAATCTTTCAACTCCAAATAAAATAAAACAAAAGTAGTTCATCCATCTCTTGCAAGGATAAGATGTGGATCTTGAAGATCTGAGGAAATATCATCATTCAAGGTGTGATTTCTAGGCAACATCCTATGGTGATTCAATCGGATCTAGAAGCATTCTTCATGCAAGGTGAAAATCAAAGACAACAATAACAGGGTGTGTTTTAAGGATTGGGTAGCAAGGTATGCCATTTTCTATATATATATGGTGATTTTGCAAATTTAATTTAACGTTCATAATTTGTATGATATATTACTGTCTTGCTTAATTAAAAATTTGTTTATGAAGATTGAGTTATATTGAATGATATGATTGAGTTTTCATTTGATAGACCAAAATTAAATTTGTTTATGTTTTAAAACAATATTTAAGTGTAGATTTATGTTTTTAAACATTCTAACTAAAGTGTAATTCAGATCTGAATGTTTACATGTTCGAATTGATTAGCTGCATTTCTTTACTTTGTTAAATCAAAAATAAATCTACATATCTTAAAATACAATGTTTTATTTTAGTTCTATGTTTTAACATTTAATTTAAATTCCATTTCTTACAATCTGGTAATTTACATTTTCATGTTGATTGATTGAATTATATATAAAGTTAAAAATGAAATTTATATGGAATCAATACAATGTTTCGATTGTAGATCTATGTTTTAATCTTTCATAACAAAGTGTAATTTTAGTTTTGTATGTATGTATGTATGCATGTATTACTCGCACTTTTTATTGCATTAGATATTTACATATGGATAAAAGGAATTTTAACAACAAATCAAAGTTTTGAAATTGACTGTAATAACTACCTAATTTATATTATTAGAAAGTTTTGATTGAATTCCACATATACATATTTGGATCTACTTATATGTGTTCATATAAAGTTTATATTTCTTTACATATATTGTCATAGTATGAAATCATTTCTCTTTTTTAATTAAGACGATAATGTAACAACCTTGTATTTTGTAATTATTTTAAATTGAATTTCCTGATTTAAAAACTTTATTTTATTTATTAAAATGGAAAAAAAAAATTATTTTAAATATTAATTATGTTTTGTATGTGAATTATAATCCCAAACATGAACAAATATAATATTTTCAAGAAATATGAATTTTGGTCAATATGTTCAAACTTTGACTTTTAATTTAAAATTTTAAAAAGTTTGAATTTTTGAATTTTATCTATTATTATGAAAGTAAATAAAATTTTAATAATACTGCTTTTCGTTTCGTTGAAATCTGGTTAATAATGTGAAAGTTATGCCCTTTTGAATATTGTGTGTAATTTGCTGTATTTAACTAAATTGTTTATTTTAAATTACACAAATAATATTTTATTTGGTCATGTAATGTTCTAATTTATGTTTATATATATGGGTAAAATAACTTGTTATGTATATATTTTGGTTTTAAAACATTTTTCAAAGTGTAATTGACATTTTCCAATGTCAGTTGTATTTTGTTTATCATTTCTAATTTCCAGTTTCAATTAATTAAAGAAAATCTTTATTTATTTTTCTATTTCCTTAAGAACTTATTTTATTTAATCTCCACTTTATTTTGTTCATCATTTATTTTACTTATTTGACTTTTATTTGTTTTAAAGTGAAATAGAAATTTTATAAAGCTAGTGATGTTTTATTTGTAATTTTAAGCCTTGTTTTAATTAAATAGACTATTTCTTTATTCTTTTTCTATTTTCTCTAAATTTAATTATTTATTTCACTTTAGAAATGATAAATGAATTATTTATTTCAAATTTTTTCTTTAGAACATATTTTTAAATGAAGTAGATATTTTCCAAAGCCAATGGTGATTTATTTGTAATTTCTGGACCCTGTTTTCAATATTTAAGCAATTTCTTTAATTCTTTTCCTATTTTCCTAAATTTATTTATTTATTTATTATTTTATTTTGTTTTGTTTTCATTTCTGTAATTCATTTACTTATTTTTATTTGTTTTATTTGATTTAAAAGAAAAGGAAATTTGAAAGGACTTAAGCTTTAACTTATGTGACTTTTCATTGCCTAAACTCTTCATTTGCCTTGGCCTTTTCATTTTCTTTTGTAGTCGTGTGTTTTATCTTTGTTTTCACGTAAAAGACTTCTCATTCCATCAAAAATTTCGGCCTAACTCATTTCTGAAATTTTGGTAATGGCTTCTCCAAATTTTTCTACTTTTTCTCTTCTTTTTCCATTGTTTTGCTTGATTTTTGCCTTGATTCTTCATGCCTTGCTTGGCCTTAGCCACCACCATCTCCTCCGACCACCACCACCACTTCCTTCCCCACCTAATCCACGACCAATAAACCTTCTCCTCTGACCTAGAAGTTCCATGACCATTCCTTGAACAAAGCACCACAAAAACATTGCAAAACTCCACAAAACAATGCCTAGCTGACCTATATGCCACCATCACCTTCATAGCTTGCCTTGGCCACCTTCCCTAGCTCCACCACCATCATGACCTGACCCCTAACCATCAGCCTCTCCTCTGACCTGACCTGAACCATGCATGACCGAGCCCCTATAGGCCATAGGCCGAGCCTAGTGTGCACCAAAACCACTCCTTTTGGCCTTGACTCTTTATCTCCTTCATGTGTAACTCCTACCATCATCATTCCATTGTTTTGCCTTCTTTTTGCTGACCATTGGATGAGTATTTCAGGTCTAGACCTGATCATGGCTGAGCCAAATGATGTCATGGCCAAGCACTTGAATGGTTGAGGCAAGGTCAAGTCACCTATTTCTTTGTTGCTCCTTATTTAAAATTGTTTCAACATTGTTTTGTGTTGAATATTTATGTGTATATTGTCTTGTTTTGGTTATTGTTTACAAGATAAATATCAAGGCTCTCTATCCATTCAAATCAGAATTGTGTCTAGTCGTGCTTTCGTGCTTTCCGGATTTTTGTTTGTGTGTTTGCTTTGCAAACTTCAGCGTAAAAAGGTGAGCAATCACTCACGATTAATGTTCTTTTATTTATTTAAATCTGATTTAAATTGAAACAACAATTGAAATATGCTGCTGTTAGTTATTTACACTGTTATATCTGTTATTACCTGAATCAGTTCACCTGTGACATCTGACACCATTATCTGTTAATTATTTATGCGATGATAATATAGTTTGGCTGATAATTGATTGATTGTGGATGTTTATATTGGACGTTAAATTGTTAGTGTTAAATGATAAATAGTATGCCAAATTGAAATGGATATAGGATAGTTAACAAATTTTAAAACTGATTTATATGTTAAATTTGATTAGTGAATATTTTCATTCACGACTCAATCTATTATGCTATGATAATCGAGTGATGTATGTTATTGGTATTAATTTGAATGTTAAAATAATTGGTGTTAAATTTGATTTGAAGTTAGATATGAAAATAATTATGACATTAAATTTGTTCTATGATGTTTGGTTGTTAATATAAGTGATAATTAATATGAAATTTGAATTGATATACGATAGTCAAAAATTCAAAATAGATATATATGTGAATTTGTCCCTTTAAATGTTAAATAAAACGACACATAGAAATAGGATCAGTTATACTTTGAACCATTGAATGTATGATTGCTGTAATAATTTGATAACAAAACGCCAAGTGAAAACCTATCATGTAATGATCTTTAATCCGCATGAAATGATAGTGTGGATTCTAGGAATAATTTTATTTAATTTACATAAATAACAAATGTAAATTAAATACGATTATTTCGGGATTATTTAAATAAACGGTTAAATTGTTATGTATGGCTGCTATTGTTTGTTTATTTACTTTGACACCATCCCAACTATCACACTGCAAGTTCCCTTTGTTATGCTTTGTTTTATGTATTTATTTATATTGGGTTGAAATGATAAATACCCAAATTGAACAACTTTGGCCTAGGATAGATAATTCAAGATAAGAAACCCGATTGGTCAACAAAATCATTTTGGAATTGAAATTCATTTGAAATTAAGAAATGAACTTAAAAATTTGTTGGAAAGTAAGTAACGAAATTTATGGATCTAATGGAATTAAATTAATAGGATTAGTTGTAATAAATGAATGGACTTAAATGAATAGAATTTAATTGAAATAAAACGATAGATTTAATTGTAATGAATGAATAGATTTAATTGAAATAAAACGATAGATTTAGTTGTAGTAAACGAATAGACTTAATTGTAATGAATTTATGGATTTAATTGAAATAAAACGATAGATTTAATTATAATGAATGAATAGATTTAATTGAAATAAAACGATAAATTTAATTGTAATGAATGGATAGATTTAATTGAAATAAAACGGTAGATTTAATTGTAATGAATGAATAGATTTAATTGAAATACAACGATAGATTTAATTGTAATAAATGAATGGATTTAATTGAAATAAATCAATGGATGTAATGGTATTAAATTAATAGGATTAATTGTAATAAATTTATGGACTTAATTGTAATAAATAAATGGATTCAATTGTAACGAATTAATAAGTGGACCTAATTGAAATAAATCAATGGATTAAATTGAAACGGATTAATAAATCGATATTAATTAGATAAACGGATGGACACATTTAATTGAAATAAGATTCGAATAAGTAAGTTTTAGAATCTAATAAATTTAAGTTATTAGATTCGAAATTAAACCTAACTTGGATAAATTTAATTAAGTTGGAATTCATTATAAACTTAATTTAGATTAAGTAACAAAGTGACCTAAAGGAATGTAAAACCAACTAAAGTTAAGGAGTTAATTTAGCTATTGAAATTGTTAAAGCAAAGTTTTGATTAAATTTAATGTAACGATAAATGGGAATAGGAATTAAGTTAAACTTGAATACTTAAGTATTGGACTTGAACTAAAACTCCATTTGGAAATATGATTTTAAATGTTCGAAATAAATTAAATTGCGAATGTCAAATTTTAAAAGTCAAACTTGCAACTTGACTTTAGATCTCTGATTTGTTTAAACTTTAATTATTAAATGACCATCGGGTAATTAATACGTAGTTATTAAAGAGACCGGGATCGGTTATGGACATACTCTCTGTCGATATCGAAAACCACTTTAATAACTAATATACGCAGAGTGTTGATCCAGAATGAAGTGGATGATTTTGGTGAACGCGTTGACTGAAGAAAGAGAACGATTTTGGATGACCCCTGACATGACTAAAACAGGAGCCGCGCCGGGCCATTGAGGATCGCCATCTCTAGCGGACACACTTCTTCGATACCATATCTATTACTTTTGTGATTCGATTTGGGTGCACCCCTCGATTATGGGAGTGTTGTTTCGCGGTGTTGGGGTAGTAGCTGCTATGCCCAACATCAGTCCGGATCAGGCAACTACTAGTATCCTAGTTGGTATCGCCTCATGTACCTTGTCATACTGATTATCCTATACGCGACCACTACGATTTGTTTTGTACCTTTAGTATATGGATTGCCCTCTGGTGACTTCCGGTTTTGGGGAAACTACGGTCTTGTATATGCTCTTGGGAATAAAAATGTGTTAAGGGTGGAATGGGCCATGACTTAACTCTATTTTGATACTTTATATTACTGATAGACATTATCTACTTATCGTACATTACTACATAGTAGATAGTTTAACGGATCCTTAAAGGATGGTTATTCCAAACATCCTTTGAGTTACTTGTATTTCAATTGCTATTTCACTTGAGTTGGATTTATTAATATAAGAACGTTAATCCTGACTCGAGTGTCTTGTGTTTTGTTTTGCGCTCGGGTCAGACTGAGTGTACCAGTATTCGAGACTCACCTTTGGAGTTGGAGCTTTGCTTGAAGATCCAGCCATCTATTCTGCTTTCAGTATTCGATGATTCCAATGATGTATTATGATTTGTATCTGATATATCGTGTTACTCTTCCGTTGTATCTGGTTTAACTCTGATGTATCGTATTACTCTTCTGTTGTAAACTCTGATGTATCTTATATATTCATATAGTAGCTTCATGAACTACTATCTCTTTTATTTCCGCTGCATTTATTACTCTGTGTCTGTGATCTGTGATTATATTATTTACTGTATATGTTCAGTTTTGCCAATTTAAATTAACAACGCGGTATTTTGAGCAATTCAACTCCGGCATGTGTGTCTGCCTATACACTTATAATGGATGCGAATGGTCCAAAATATCGGGTCGTTACAGTTGGTATCAGAGCTTTGGTAGCTATAGGCAAAACTCAACATGTAGGGTAAATGTATTTACAGAATCACTTTCATTTCGAGTTTCAATCTCTTCCTTTTTGATTCGATTCCTTTGAATTTTGGAACGTTCCCTACGGTTCCAAATTTCATTCGTGTCCCTCACTATTCGTCTTCTTTCAATTCTGGAGCATCCCATAACTCCACTTTGAATGATCTTTATAATGGATCGGCGGTCTCGCCAAACTTCGAATGATTTGAAAAGGAGAAAAAAAAACTCCTTTACAATATGCATTGATTTACCGGAGATTTCTGTATCCTCGGTTTACGATGCTATCTATCTCCTGCTATACCTGAATTCTATTTCTTGAGATCGAATGTCGATTTACCTCGGAATTCCACATCGATCTTATGCTTGTAGTCATGGTCGACCCGGTTAAGGTTGCTCGCGATTTATATAAACTTATCAATCTTCCTACTTTGCTATTAATCATCATATCTTGTTTCGAACTTATCCTCGAATCAAATTTCTCTTTGATTTGAGTCCATCAATTTGATTCCCTATCCTTATTTTGAAAAATTAATCTTGTATTTGAATTTTTTTATATTTTAAAGATGTTTTATATATTGTGTTGTTTGAGTTCTTGATGTTGATTTGGGTTTCCGATCGGTTTGTCTGATCAACGCTATCGATAGGATCTCCAAAACACTTGAACAAAGCAAACTGACACAATATGGTTTTAAATTTAGTAGATGGATAAATTTTGTATAATTATAATATGTATAAGGTTAACTTTCTAAATTTTTGATAATTAATGGAATTGGGTGTTAAGAAATAATATTTAACTTTGCATGTATTTTATAATCATTGGCTTTAGTTCCATATATAAATAATTAAACATGGTTATAAATTAATTTGGAAATTTAAATGGATTTAAATCAAGAATGTGAGAATTTAATTTCTGATGATTTCGAACTTTGTTTTGAAAGTTTTAAAAAGGATATATTATTTAAAAGTATTTCTAGTAGAAATTATTTCAAAGGATTTTTTTTAATTTGTAAATCAGTGCTCTTTTCTTTGTCGCTGGAAAATAATTTCGGTGATGACTACAGCATCATCGACGTTCATTTTCGAGTTTCGAAGCGAATAGACCATCTTGTAGCCTTGCTATAGTTTTGTTTTGGAAAATTAAGTTGATTTGGCTTTCTAATTATGACTTGATTTATAATATATGTGATTTAAGAGTTGATTTGATATGTATTGTGTATATTTAATTATCTCTAAAATAGTTTGAAGTTAATCAGAAATCTAATTCTTAAATTTTATCTTAAAGGATAATTTCAATTATAAAAGGAAATCAAAATTTGAATAAATATTGAAGCTTAGATTATTGAGTTAAGAAGAATTTATTTGTACAATATTCAATTACATTCCAATATAACTTACCTTAATTATTAGAAGTTAACAATGTAATGGGATAATATACAACAAAAAAAAGGATTTTTATAAATAAATTTGAGTGGTTATAATAAATGTTATACACTAAAATTTTAGTTATAAAGGATCAATAGAGGTAAATAGAAGGGTTAATTGAATAGTTTACAATATAATGATAGTTTAAGAGAAATTATAAATAAATTGAAATAGTTATAATAAGTGAAATAAACTTAATGTATATAGGATTTGATATATTAAGTGGAATAAATTTAAGAATAAGTGGAATAAAAAAAATGAAATTTAATGAATAAAGATGAATATAATAAATGATGGTTCAAAGTCAGGACTTTATACATTGTTGATTTGATAATGAGATAATGAGATTTAAAAATAATTAAGATTTATTTAACTCAAGTGAAATCAAATGGATGAAATTTATTATTAATGTAAGTTGAAATTTTCATGGTTTTAAAATTATTGTCTTATTCTGTTTTCCAATCTAATTTCTTTCTGGTTGTTTCCATTCTCCTACCTTCTAAGTAGGAAATCAAATTCGAATTGGTTAGCCTTGGAGCTACTGTTTTCTCTCAGCTAGATCTTACCACTGATTTTCACCAACTCAGTGTTGCTCAGGAAAGTATTCCCGAGACTGCTTTCCGTACTGAGAATGGTTTGTCTATGAATAGTTAGTCATGCCTTTTGGTTTGACTAATGCTCCCGCTCTCTTTGTTGATTTGATGAATCGTGTTTTTCGTGTTGAGCTTAATAAGTTTGTTCTAGTCTTTCTTTTTTTCTATTTTTCCTTCATCATTTAACTTTTCTATCTCTTCTGTGGTTCTTACTTCTCCCTATTCTGAATCTAAGCACGGCTTACCATCCACAGACCGACCATCAAACGGAAAGGGTGGATCAGATTCTCGATGATCTTTTTCGTGCTTGTGTTCTTAATTCTGGAGGATTTTGGGAAGATCATCTCCACCTTGTTAAACTTACCTATAACAACAATTATCAGGTATAATTTCAATCTCCTTGTCATCTTGTCTTAATCCTATTTCATTCTATCTTTTTCTGTGTCTTCCCGTACCTCATTCCTTTTCGGGGACGAAAAGTTTTGAGTGGGGGAGAGTGTAACAACCCTGTATTTTATAATTATTTTAAATTGAATTTCCTGATTTAAAAACTTTATTTTATTTATTAAAATGGAAAATTTTGTTATTTTAAATATTAATTATGTTTTGTACGTGAATTATAATCCCAAACATGAACAAATATAATATTTTCAAGAAATATGAATTTTGGTCAATATGTTCAAACTTTGACTTTTAGTTTAAAAATTTAAAAAGTTTGAATTTTTGAATTTTATCTATTATTATGAAAGTAAATAAAATTTTAATAATACTGCTTTTCGTTTCATTGAAATCTGGTTTATAATGTGAAAGTTATGCACTTTTGAATATTGTGTGTAATTTGCTGTATTTAACTAAATTGTTTATTTTAAATTACACAAATAATATTTTATTTGGTCATGTAATGTTCTAATTTATGTTTATATATATGGGTAAAATAACTTGTTATGTATATATTTTGGTTTTAAAACATTTTTCAAAGTGTAATTGACATTTTCCAATGTCAGTTGTATTTTGTTTATAATTTCTAATTTCCAGTTTCAATTAATTAAAGAAAATCTTTATTTATTTTTCTATTTCCTTAAGAACTTATTTTATTTAATCTCCACTTTATTTTGTTCATCATTTATTTTACTTATTTGACTTTTATTTGTTTTAAAGTGAAATAGAAATTTTATAAAGCTAGTGATGTTTTATTTGTAATTTTAAGCCTTGTTTTAATTAAATAGACTATTTCTTTATTCTTTTTCTATTTTCTCTAAATTTAATTATTTATTTCACTTTAGAAATGATAAATGAATTATTTATTTCAAATTTTTTCTTTAGAACATATTTTTAAATGAAGTAGATATTTTCCAAAGCCAATGGTGATTTATTTGTAATTTCTGGACCATGTTTTCAATATTTAAGCAATTTCTTTAATTCTTTTCCTATTTTCCTAAATTTATTTATTTATTTATTATTTTATTTTGTTTTGTTTTCATTTCTGTAATTCATTTACTTATTTTTATTTGTTTTATTTGATTTAAAAGAAAAGGAAATTTGAAAGGACTTAAGCTTTAACTTGTGTGACTTTTCATTGCCTAAACTCTTCATTTGCCTTGGCCTTTTCATTTTCTTTTGTAGCCGTGTGTTTTATCTTTGTTTTCACGTAAAAGACTTCTCATTCCATCAAAAATTTCGGCCTAACTCATTTCTGAAATTTTGGTAAAGGCTTCTCCAAATTTTTCTACTTTTTCTCTTCTTTTTCCATTGTTTTGCTTGATTTTTGCCTTGATTCTTCATGCCTTGCTTGGCCTTAGCCACCACCATCTCCTCCGACCACCACCACCACTTCCTTCCCCACCTAATCCACGACCAATAAACCTTCTCCTCTGACCTAGAAGTTCCATGACCATTCCTTGAACAAAGCACCACAAAAACATTGCAAAACTCCACAAAACAATGCCTAGCTGACCTATATGCCACCATCACCTTCATAGCTTGCCTTGGCCACCTTCCCTAGCTCCACCACCATCATGACCTGACCCCTAACCATCAGCCTCTCCTCTGACCTGACCTGAACCATGCATGACCGAGCCCCTATAGGCCATAGGCCGAGTCTAGTGTGCACCAAAACCACTCCTTTTGGCCTTGACTCTTTATCTCCTTCATGTGTAACTCCTACCATCATCATTCTATTGTTTTGCCTTCTTTTTGCTGACCATTGGATGAGTATTTCAGGTCTAGACCTGATCATGGCTGAGCCAAATGATGTCATGGCCAAGCACTTGAATGGTTGAGGCAAGGTCAAGTCATCTATTTCTTTGTTGCTCCTTATTTAAAATTGTTTCAACATTGTTTTGTGTTGAATATTTATGTGTATATTGTCTTGTTTTGGTTATTGTTTACAAGATAAATATCAAGGCTCTCTATCCATTCAAATCAGAATTGTGTCTAGTCGTGCTTTCGTGCTTTCCGGATTTTTGTTTGTGTGTTTGCTTTGCAAACTTCAGCGTAAAAAGGTGAGCAATCACTCACGATTAATGTTCTTTTATTTATTTAAATCTAATTTAATTGAAATGACAATTGAAATATGCTGCTGTTAGTTATTTACACTGTTATATCTGTTATTACCTGAATCAGTTCACCTGTGACATCTGACACCATTATCTGTTAATTATTTATGCGATGATAATACAGTTTGGCTGATAATTGATTGATTGTGGATGTTTATATTGGACGTTAAATTGTTAGTGTTAAATGATAAATAGTATGCCAAACTGAAATGGATATAGGATAGTTAACAAAATTTAAAACTGATTTATATGTTAAATTTGATTAGTGAATATTTTCATTCACGACTCAATCTATTATGCTATGATAATCGAGTGATGTATGTTATTGGTATTAATTTGAATGTTAAAATAATTGGTGTTAAATTTGATTTGAAGTTAGATATGAAAATAATTATGACATTAAATTTGTTATGTGATGTTTGGTTGTTAATATAAGTGATAATTAATATGAAATTTGAATTTATATAGGATAGTCAAAAATTCAAAATAGATATATATGTGAATTTGTCCCTTTAAATGTTAAATAAAACGACACGTAGAAATAGAATCAGTTATACTTTGAACCATTGAATGTATGATTGCTGTAATAATTTGATAATAAACGCCAAGTGAAAACCTATCATGTAATGATCTTTAATCCGCATGAAATGATAGTGTGGATTCTAGGAATAATTTTATTTAATTTACATAAATAACAAATGTAAATTAAATACGATTATTTCGGGATTATTTAAATAAACGGTTAAATTGTTATGTATGGTTGCTATTGTTTGTTTATTTACTTTGACACCATCCCAGCTATCACACTGCAAGTTCCCTTTGTTATGCTTTGTTTTATGTATTTATTTATATTGGGTTGAAATGATAAATACCCAAATTGAACAACTTTGGCCTAGGATAGATAATTCAAGATAAGAAACCCGATTTGTCAACAAAATCATTTTGGAATTGAAATTCATTTGAAATTAAGAAATGAACTTAAAAATTTGTTGGAAAGTAAGTAACGAAATTTATGGATCTAATGGAATTAAATTAATAGGATTAATTGTAATAAATGAATGGACTTAAATGAATATAATTTAATTGAAATAAAACGATAGATTTAATTGTAATGAATGAATAGATTTAATTGAAATAAAACGATAGATTTAATTGTAGTAAACGAATAGACTTAATTGTAATGAATTTATGGATTTAATTGAAATAAAACGATAGATTTAATTATAATGAATGAATAGATTTAATTGAAATAAAACGATAGATTTAATTGTAATGAATGGATAGATTTAATTGAAATAAAATGGTAGATTTAATTGTAATGAATGAATAGATTTAATTGAAATACAACGATAGATTTAATTGTAGTAAATGAATGGATTTAATTGAAATAAATCAATGGATGTAATGGTATTAAATTAATAGGATTAATTGTAATAAATTTATGGACTTAATTGTAATAAATAAATGGATTCAATTGTAACGAATTAATAAGTGGACCTAATTGAAATAAATTAATGGATTAAATTGAAACGGATTAATAAATCGATATTAATTAGATAAACGGATGGACACATTTAATTGAAATAAGATTCGAATAAGTAAGTTTTAGAATCTAATAAATTTAAGTTATTAGATTCGAAATTAAACCTAACTTGGATAAATTTAATTAAGGTGGAATTCATTATAAACTTAATTTGAGATTAAGTAACAAAGTGACCTAAAGGAATGTAAAACCAACTAATGTTAAGGAGTTAATTTAGCTATTGAAATTGTTAAAGCAAAGTTTTGATTAAATTTAATGTAACGATAAATGGGAATAGGAATTAAGTTAAACTTGAATACTTAAGTATTGGACTTGAACTAAAACTCCATTTGGAAATATGATTTTAAATGTTCGAAATAAATTAAATTGCGAAATGTCAAATTTTAAAAGTCAAACTTGCAACTTGACTTTAGATCTCTGATTTGTTTAAACTTTAATTATTAAATGACCATTGGGTAATTAATACGTAGTTATTAAAGAGACCGGGATCGGTTATGGTCATACTCTCTGTCGATACCGAAAACCACTTTAATAACTAATATACGCGGAGTGTTGATCCAGAACGAAGTGGATGATTTTGGTGAACGCGTTGACTGAAGAAAGAGAACGATTTTGGATGACCCCTGACATGACTAAAACAGGAGCCGCGCCGGGCCATTGAGGATCGCCATCTCTAGCGGACACACTTCTTCGATACCATATCTATTACTTTTGTGATTCGATTTGGGTGCACCCCTCGATTATGGGAGTGTTGTTTCGCGGTGTTGGGGTAGTAGCTGCTATGCCCAACATCAGTCCGGATCAGGCAACTACTAGTATCCTAGTTGGTATCGCCTCATGTACATTGTCATACTGATTATCCTATACGCGACCACTACGATTTGTTTTGTACCTTCAGTATATGGATTGCCCTCTGGTGACTTTCGGTTTTGGGGAAACTACGGTCTTGTATATGCTCTTGGGAATAAAAATGTGTTAAGGGTGGAATGGGCCATGACTTAACTCCATTTTGATACTTTATATTACTGATAGACATTATCTACTTATCGTACATTACTACATAGTAGATAGTTTAACGGATCCTTAAAGGATGGTTATTCCAAACATCCTTTGAGTTACTTGTTTTTCAATTGCTATTTCACTTGAGTTGGATTTATTAATATAAGAACGTTAATCCTGACTCGAGTGTCTTGTGTTTTGCTTTGCGCTCGGGTCAGACTGAGTGTACCAGTATTCGAGACTCACCTTTGGAGTTGGAGCTTTGCTTGAAGATCCAGCCATCTATTCTGCTTTCAGTATTCGATGATTCCAGTGATGTATTATGATTTGTATCTGATATATCGTGTTACTCTTCCGTTGTATCTGGTTTAACTCTGATGTATCGTATTACTCTTCTGTTGTAAACTCTGATGTATCTTATATATTCATATAGTAGCTTCATGAACTACTATCTCTTTTATTTCCGCTACATTTATTACTCTGTGTCTGTGATCTGTGATTATATTATTTACCGTATATGTTCAGTTTTGCCAATTTAAATTAACAACGCGGTATTTTGAGCAATTCAACTCCGGCATGTGTGTCTGCCTATACACTTATAATGGATGCGAATGGTCCAAAATATCGGGTCGTTACAGTTGGTATCAGAGCTTTGGTAGCTCTAGGCAAAACTCAACATGTAGGGTAAATGTATTTACAGAATCACTTTCATTTCGAGTTTCAATCTCTTCCTTTTTGATTCGATTCCTTTGAATTTTGGAACGTTCCCTACGGTTCCAAATTTCATTCGTGTCCCTCACTATTCGTCTTCTTTCAATTCTGGAGCATCCCATAACTCCACTTTGAATGATCTTTATAATGGATCGGCGGTCTCGCCAAACTTCGAATGATTTGAAAAGGAGAAAAAAAAACTCCTTTACAATATGCATTGATTTACCGGAGATTTTTGTATCCTCGGTTTACGATGCTATCTATCTCCTGCTATACCTGAATTCTATTTCTTGAGATCGAATGTCGATTTACCTCGGAATTCCACATCGATCTTATGCTTGTAGTCACGGTCGACCCGGTTAAGGTTGCCCGCGATTTATATGAACTTATCAATCTTCCTACTTTGCTATTAATCATCATATCTTGTTTCGAACTTATCCTCGAATCAAATTTCTCTTTGATTTGAGTTCATCAATTTGATTCCCTATCCTTATTTTGAAAAATTAATCTTGTATTTGAAATTTTTTATATTTTAAAGATGTTTTATATATTGTGTTGTTTGAGTTGTTGATGTTGATTTGGGTTTCCGATCGGTTTGTCTGATCAACGCTATCGATAGGATCTCCAAAACACTTGAACAAAGCAAACTGACACAATATGGTTTTAAATTTAGTAGATGGATAAATTTTGTATAATTATAATATGTATAAGGTTAATTTTCTAAATTTTTGATAATTAATGGAATTGGATGTTAAGAAATAATATTTAACTTTGCATGTATTTTATAATCATTGGCTTTAGTTCCATATATAAATAATTAAACATGGTTATAAATTAATTTGGAAATTTAAATGGATTTAAATCAAGAATGTGAGAATTTAATTTCCGATGATTTCGAACTTTGTTTTGAAAGTTTTTAAAAGGATATATTATTTAAAAGTATTTCTAGTAGAAATTATTTCAAAGGATTTTTTTTAATTTGTAAATCAGTGCTCTTTTCTTTGTCGCTGGAAAATAATTTCGGTGATGACTACAGCATCATCGACGTTCATTTTCGAGTTTCGAAGCAAATAGACCATCTTGTAGCCTTGCTATAGTTTTGTTTTGGAAAATTAAATTGATTTGGCTTTCTAATTATGACTTGATTTATAATATATGTGATTTAAGAGTTGATTTGATATATATTGTGTATATTTAATTATCTCTAAAATAGTTTGAAGTTAATCAGAAATCTAATTCTTAAATTTTATCTTAAAGGATAATTTCAATTATAAAAGGAAATCAAAATTTGAATAAATATTGAAGCTTAGATAATTGAGTTAAGAAGAATTTATTTGTACAATATTCAATTACATTCCAATATAACTTACCTTAATTATTAGAAGTTAACAATGTAATGGGATAATATACAATAAAAAAAAGGATTTTTATAAATAAATTTGAGTGGTTATAATAAATGTTATACACTAAAATTTTAGTTATAAAGGATCAATAGAGGTAAATAGAAGGGTTAATTGAATAGTTTACAATATAATGATAGTTTAAGAGAAATTATAAATAAATTGAAATAGTTATAATAAGTGAAATAAACTTAATGTATATAGGATTTGATATATTAAGTGGAATAAATTTAAGAATAAGTGGAATAAAGAAAAATGAAATTTAATGAATAAAGATGAATATAATAAATGATGGTTCAAAGTCAGGACTTTATAAATTGTTGATTTGATAATGAGATAATGAGATTTAAAAATAATTAAGATTTATTTAACTCAAGTGAAATCAAATGGATGAAATTTATTATTAATGTAAGTTGAAATTTTCATGGTTTTAAAATTATTATCTTATTCTGTTTTCCAATCTAATTTCTTTCTGGTTGTTTCCATTCTCCTACCTTCTAAGTAGGAAATCAAATTCGAATTGGTTAGCCTTGGAGCTACTGTTTTCTCTCAGCTAGATCTTACCACTGATTTTCACCAACTCAGTGTTGCTCAGGAAAGTATTCCCGAGACTGCTTTCCGTACTGAGAATGGTTTGTCTATGAATAGTTAGTCATGCCTTTTGGTTTGACTAATGCTCCTGCTCTCTTTGTTGATTTGATGAATCGTGTTTTTCGTGTTGAGCTTAATAAGTTTGTTCTAGTCTTTCTTTCTTTCTATTTTTCCTTCATCATTTAACTTTTCTATCTCTTCAGTGGTTCTTACTTCTCCCTATTCTGAATCTAAGCACGGCATACCATCCACAGACCGACCATCAAACGGAAAGGGTGGATCAGATTCTCGATGATCTTTTTCGTGCTTGTGTTCTTGATTCTGGAGGATTTTGGGAAGATCATCTCCACCTTGTTAAACTTACCTATAACAACAATTATCAGGTATAATTTCAATCTCCTTGTCATCTTGTCTTAATCTTATTTCAATCTATCTTTTTCTGTGTCTTCCCGTACCTCATTCCTTTTCGGGGACGAAAAGTTTTGAGTGGGGGAGAGTGTAACAACCCTGTATTTTGTAATTATTTTAAATTGAATTTCCTGATTTAAAAACTTTATTTTATTTATTAAAATGGAAAATTTTGTTATTTTAAATATTAATTATGTTTTGTATGTGAATTATAATCCCAAACATGAACAAATATAATATTTTCAAGAAATATGAATTTTGGTCAATATGTTCAAACTTTGACTTTTAATTTAAAAATTTAAAAAGTTTTAATTTTTGAATTTTATCTATTATTATGAAAGTAAATAAAATTTTAATAATACTGCTTTTCGTTTCGTTGAAATCTGATTTATAATGTGAAAGTTATGCCCTTTTTAATATTGTGTGTAATTTGCTGTATTTAACTAAATTGTTTATTTTAAATTACACAAATAATATTTTATTTGGTCATGTAATGTTCTAATTTATGTTTATATATATGGGTAAAATAAATTGTTATGTATATATTTTGGTTTTAAAACATTTTTCAAAGTGTAATTGACATTTTCCAATGTCAGTTGTATTTTGTTTATAATTTCTAATTTCCAGTTTCAATTAATTAAAGAAAATCTTTATTTATTTTTCTATTTCCTTAAGAACATATTTTATTTAATCTCCACTTTATTTTGTTCATAATTTATTTTACTTATTTGACTTTTATTTGTTTTAAAGTGAAATAGAAATTTTATAAAGCTAGTGATGTTTTATTTGTAATTTTAAGCCTTGTTTTAATTAAATAGACTATTTCTTTATTCTTTTTCTATTTTCTCTAAATTTAATTATTTATTTCAATTTAGAAATGATAAATGAATTATTTATTTCAAATTTTTTCTTTAGAACATATTTTTAAATGAAGTAGATATTTTCCAAAGCCAATGGTGATTTATTTGTAATTTCTGGACCCTGTTTTCAATATTTAAGCAATTTCTTTAATTCTTTTCCTATTTTCCTAAATTTATTTATTTATTTATTATTTTATTTTGTTTTGTTTTCATTTCTGTAATTCATTTACTTATTTTTATTTGTTTTATTTGATTTAAAAGAAAAGGAAATTTGAAAGGACTTAAGCTTTAACTTGTGTGACTTTTCATTGCCTAAACTCTTCATTTGCCTTGGCCTTTTCATTTTCTTTTGTAGCCGTGTGTTTTATCTTTGTTTTCACGTAAAAGACTTCTCATTACATCAAAATTTTCGGCCTAACTCATTTCTGAAATTTTGGTAAAGGCTTCTCCAAATTTTTCTACTTTTTCTCTTCTTTTTCCATTGTTTTGCTTGATTTTTGCCTTGATTCTACATGCCTTGCTTGGCCTTAGCCACCACCATCTCCTCCGACCACCACCACCACTTCCTTCCCCACCTAATCCATGACCAATAAACCTTCTCCTCTGACCTAGAAGTTCCATGACCATTCCTTGAACAAAGCACCACAAAAACATTGCAAAACTCCACAAAACAATGCCTAGCTGACCTATATGCCACCATCACCTTCATAGCTTGCCTTGGCCACCTTGCCTAGCTCCACCACCATCATGACCTGACCCCTAACCATCAGCCTCTCCTCTGACCTGACCTGAACCATGCATGACCGAGCCCCTATAGGCCATAGGCCGAGCCTAGTGTGCACCAAAACCACTCCTTTTGGCCTTGACTCTTTATCTCCTTCATGTGTAACTCCTACCATCATCATTCCATTGTTTTGCCTTCTTTTTGCTGACCATTGGATGAGTATTTCAGGTCTAGACCTGATCATGGCTGAGCCAAATGATGTCATGGCCAAGCACTTGAATGGTTGAGGCAAGGTCAAGTCATCTATTTCTTTGTTGCTCCTTATTTAAAATTGTTTCAACATTGTTTTGTGTTGAATATTTATGTGTATATTGTCTTGTTTTGGTTATTGTTTACAAGATAAATATCAAGGCTCTCTATCCATTCAAATCAGAATTGTGTCTAGTCGTGCTTTCGTGCTTTTCGGATTTTTGTTTGTGTGTTTGCTTTGCAAACTTCAGCGTAAAAAGGTGAGCAATCACTCACGATTAATGTTCTTTTATTTATTTAAATCTGATTTAATTGAAACGACAATTGAAATATGCTGCTGTTAGTTATTTACACTGTTATATCTGTTATTACCTGAATCAGTTCACCAGTGACATCTGACACCATTATTTGTTAATTATTTATGCGATGATAATACAGTTTGGCTGATAATTGATTGATTGTGGATGTTTATATTGGACGTTAAATTGTTAGTGTTAAATGATAAATAGTATGCCAAACTAAAATGGATATAGGATAGTTAACAAATTTTAAAATTGATTTATATGTTAAATTTGATTAGTGAATATTTTCATTCACGACTCAATCTATTATGCTATGATAATCGAGTGATGTATGTTATTGGTATTAATTTGAATGTTAAAATAATTGGTGTTAAATTTGATTTGAAGTTAGATATGAAAATAATTATGACATTAAATTTGTTATGTGATGTTTGGTTGTTAATATAAGTGATAATTAATATGAAATTTGAATTGATATAGGATAGTCAAAAATTCAAAATAGATATATATGTGAATTTGTCCCTTTAAATGTTAAATAAAACGACACGTAGAAATAGGATCAGTTATACTTTGAACCATTGAATATATGATTGCTGTAATAATTTGATAATAAACGCCAAGTGAAAACCTATCATGTAATGATCTTTAATCCGCATGAAATGATAGTGTGGATTCTAGGAATAATTTTATTTAATTTACATAAATAACAAATGTAAATTAAATACGATTATTTCGGGATTATTTAAATAAACGGTTAAATTGTTATGTATGGTTGCTATTGTTTGTTTATTTACTTTGACACCATCCCAGCTATCACAATGCAAGTTCCCTTTGTTGTGCTTTGTTTTATGTATTTATTTATATTGGGTTGAAATGATAAATACCCAAATTGAACAACTTTGGCCTAGGATAGATAATTAAAGATAAGAAACCCGATTGGTCAACAAAATCATTTTGGAATTGAAATTCATTTGAAATTAAGAAATGAACTTAAAAATTTGTTGGAAAGTAAGTAACGAAATTTATGGATCTAATGGAATTAAATTAATAGGATTAATTGTAATAAATGAATGGACTTAAATGAATAGAATTTAATTGAAATAAAACGATAGATTTAATTGTAATGAATGAATAGATTTAATTGAAATAAAACGATAGATTTAATTGTAGTAAACGAATAGACTTAATTGTAATGAATTTATGGATTTAATTGAAATAAAACGATAGATTTAATTATAATGAATGAATAGATTTAATTGAAATAAAACGATAGATTTAATTGTAATGAATGGATAGATTTAATTGAAATAAAATGGTAGATTTAATTGTAATGAATGAATAGATTTAATTGAAATACAACGATAGATTTAATTGTAGTAAATGAATGGATTTAATTGAAATAAATCAATGGATGTAATGGTATTAAATTAATAGGATTAATTGTAATAAATTTATGGACTTAATTGTAATAAATAAATGGATTCAATTGTAACGAATTAATAAGTTGACCTAATTGAAATAAATTAATGGATTAAATTGAAACGGATTAATAAATCGATATTAATTAGATAAACGGATGGACACATTTAATTGAAATAAGATTCGAATAAGTAAGTTTTAGAATCTAATAAATTTAAGTTATTAGATTCGAAATTAAACCTAACTTGGATAAATTTAATTAAGTTGGAATTCATTATAAACTTAATTTGAGATTAAGTAACAAAGTGACCTAAAGGAATGTAAAACCAACTAAAGTTAAGGAGTTAATTTAGCTATTGAAATTGTTAAAGAAAAGTTTTGATTAAATTTAATGTAACGATAAATGGGAATAGGAATTAAGTTAAACTTGAATACTTAAGTTTTGGACTTGAACTAAAACTCCATTTGGAAATATGATTTTAAATGTTCGAAATAAATTAAATTGCGAAATGTCAAATTTTAAAAGTCAAACTTGCAACTTGACTTTTGATCTCTGATTTGTTTAAACTTTAATTATTAAATGACCATCGGGTAATTAATACGTAGTTATTAAAGAGACCGGGATCGGTTATGGACATACTCTCTGTCGATACCGAAAACCACTTTAATAACTAATATACGCGGAGTGTTGATCCAGAACGAAGTGGATGATTTTGGTGAACGCGTTGACTGAAGAAAGAGAACGATTTTGGATGACCCCTGACATGACTAAAACAGGAGCCGCGCCGGGCCATTGAGGATCGCCATCTCTAGCGGACACACTTCTTCGATACCATATCTATTACTTTTGTGATTCGATTTGGGTGCACCCCTCGATTATGGGAGTGTTGTTTCGCGGTGTTGGGGTAGTAGCTGCTATGCCCAACATCAGTCCGGATCAGGCAACTACTAGTATCCTAGTTGGTATCGCCTCATGTACCTTGTCATACTGATTATCCTATACGCGACCACTACGATTTGTTTTGTACCTTTAGTATATGGATTGCCCTCTGGTGACTTCCGGTTTTGGGGAAACTACGGTCTTGTATATGCTCTTGGGAATAAAAATGTGTTAAGGGTGGAATGGGCCATGACTTAACTCTATTTTGATACTTTATATTACTGATAGACATTATCTACTTATCGTACATTACTACATAGTAGATAGTTTAACGGATCCTTAAAGGATGGTTATTCCAAACATCCTTTGAGTTACTTGTATTTCAATTGCTATTTCACTTGAGTTGGATTTATTAATATAAGAACGTTAATCCTGACTCGAGTGTCTTGTGTTTTGCTTTGCGCTCGGGTCAGACTGAGTGTACCAGTATTCGAGACTCACCTTTGGAGTTGGAGCTTTGCTTGAAGATCCAGCCATCTATTCTGCTTTCAGTATTCGATGATTCCAGTGATGTATTATGATTTGTATCTGATATATCGTGTTACTCTTCCGTTGTATCTGGTTTAACTCTGATGTATCGTATTACTCTTCTGTTGTAAACTCTGATGTATCTTATATATTCATATAGTAGCTTCATGAACTACTATCTCTTTTATTTTCGCTGCATTTATTACTCTGTGTCTGTGATCTGTGATTATATTATTTACTGTATATGTTCAGTTTTGCCAATTTAAATTAACAACGCGGTATTTTGAGCAATTCAACTCCGGCATGTGTGTCTGCCTATACACTTATAATGGATGCGAATGGTCCAAAATATCGGGTCGTTACAGTTGGTATCAGAGCTTTGGTATCTCTAGGCAAAACTCAACATGTAGGGTAAATGTATTTACAGAATCACTTTCATTTCGAGTTTCAATCTCTTCCTTTTTGATTCGATTCCTTTGAATTTTGGAACGTTCCCTACGGTTCCAAATTTCATTCATGTCCCTCACTATTCGTCTTCTTTCAATTCTGGAGCATCCCATAACTCCACTTTGAATGATCTTTATAATGGATCGGCGGTCTCTCCAAACTTCGAATGATTTGAAAAGGAGAAAAAAACTCCTTTACAATATGCATTGATTTACCGGAGATTTCTGTTTCCTCGGTTTACGATGCTATCTATCTCCTGCTATACCTGAATTCTATTTCTTGAGATCGAATGTCGATTTACCTCGGAATTCCACATCGATCTTATGCTTGTAGTCACGGTCGACCCGGTTAAGGTTGCCCGCGATTTATATAAACTTATCAATCTTCCTACTTTGCTATTAATCATCATATCTTGTTTCGAACTTATCCTCAAATCAAATTTCTCTTTGATTTGAGTCCATTAATTTGATTCCCTATCCTTATTTTGAAAAATTAATCTTGTATTTGAATTTTTTTATATTTTAAAGATGTTTTATATATTGTGTTGTTTGAGTTCTTGATGTTGATTTGGGTTTCCGATCGGTTTGTCTGATCAACGCTATCGATAGGATCTCCAAAACACTTAAACAAAGCAAACTGACACAATATGGTTTTAAATTTAGTAGATGGATAAATTTTGTATAATTATAATATGTATAAGGTTAATTTTCTAAATTTTTGATAATTAATGGAATTGGGTGTTAAGAAATAATATTTAACTTTGCATGTATTTTATAATCATTGGCTTTAGTTCCATATATAAATAATTAAACATGGTTATAAATTAATTTGGAAATTAAATGGATTTAAATCAAGAATGTGAGAATTTAATTTCCGATGATTTCGAACTTTGTTTTGAAAGTTTTAAAAAGGATATATTATTTAAAAGTATTTCTAGTAGAAATTATTTCAAAGGATTTTTTTTAATTTGTAAACCAGTGCTCTTTTCTTTGTCGCTGGAAAATAATTTCGGTGATGACTACAGCATCATCGACGTTCATTTTCGAGTTTCGAAGCGAATAGACCATCTTGTAGCCTTGCTATAGTTTTGTTTTGGAAAATTAAATTGATTTGGCTTTCTAATTATGACTTGATTTATAATATGTGATTTAAGAGTTGATTTGATATATATTGTGTATATTTAATTATCTCTAAAATAGTTTGAAGTTAATCAGAAATCTAATTCTTAAATTTTATCTTAAAGGATAATTTCAATTATAAAAGGAAATCAAAATTTGAATAAATATTGAAGCTTAGATAATTGAGTTAAGAAGAATTTATTTGTACAATATTCAATTACATTCCAATATAACTTACCTTAATTATTAGAAGTTAACAATGTAATGGGGTAATATACAATAAAAAAAGGATTTTTATAAATAAATTTGAGTGGTTATAATAAATGTTATACACTAAAATTTTAGTTATAAAGGATCAATAGAGGTAAATAGAAGGGTTAATTGAATAGTTTACAATATAATGATAGTTTAAGAGAAATTATAAATAAATTGAAATAGTTATAATAAGTGAAATAAACTTAATGTATATAGGATTTGATATATTAAGTGGAATAAATTTAAGAATAAGTGGAATAAAGAAAAATGAAATTTAATGAATAAAGATGAATATAATAAATGATGGTTCAAATTCAGGACTTTATAAATTGTTGATTTGAGAATGAGATAATGAGATTTAAAAATAATTAAGATTTATTTAACTCAAGTGAAATCAAATGGATGAAATTTATTATTAATGTAAGTTGAAATTTTCATGGTTTTAAAATTATTATCTTATTCTGTTTTCCAATCTAATTTCTTTCTGGTTGTTTCCATTCTCCTACCTTCTAAGTAGGAAATCAAATTCGAATTGGTTAGCCTTGGATCTACTGTTTTCTCTCAGCTAGATCTTACCACTGATTTTCACCAACTCAGTGTTGCTCAGGAAAGTATTCCCGAGACTGCTTTCCGTACTGAGAATGGTTTGTCTATGAATAGTTAGTCATGCCTTTTGGTTTGACTAATGCTCCTGCTCTCTTTGTTGATTTGATGAATCGTGTTTTTCGTGTTGAGCTTAATAAGTTTGTTCTAGTCTTTCTTTCTTTCTATTTTTCCTTCATCATTTAACTTTTCTATCTCTTCTGTGGTTCTTACTTCTCCCTATTCTGAATCTAAGCACGGCTTACCATCCACAGACCGACCATCAAACAGAAAGGGTGGATCAGATTCTCGATGATCTTTTTCGTGCTTGTGTTCTTGATTCTGGAGGATTTTGGGAATATCATCTCCACCTTGTTAAACTTACCTATAACAACAATTATCAGGTATAATTTCAATCTCCTTGTCAACTTGTCTTAATCCTATTTCATTCTATCTTTTTCTGTGTCTTCCCGTACCTCATTCCTTTTCGGGGACGAAAAGTTTTGAGTGGGGGAGAGTGTAACAACCCTGTATTTTGTAATTATTTTAAATTGAATTTCCTGATTTAAAAACTTTATTTTATTCATTAAAATGGAAAATTTGGTTATTTTAAATATTAATTATGTTTTGTATGTGAATTATAATCCCAAACATGAACAAATATAATATTTTCAAGAAATATGAATTTTGGTCAATATGTTCAAACTTTGACTTTTAATTTAAAAATTTAAAAAGTTTGAATTTTTGAATTTTATCTATTATTATGAAAGTAAATAAAATTTTAATAGTACTGCTTTTCGTTTCGTTGAAATCTGGTTTATAATGTGAAAGTTATGCCCTTTTGAATATTGTGTGTAATTTGCTGTATTTAACTAAATTGTTTATTTTAAATTACACAAATAATATTTTATTTGGTCACGTAATGTTCTAATTTATGTTTATATATATGGATAAAATAACTTGTTATGTATATATTTTGGTTTTAAAACATTTTTCAAAGTGTAATTGACATTTTCCAATGTCAGTTGTATTTTGTTTATAATTTCTAATTTCCAGTTTCAATTAATTAAAGAAAATCTTTATTTATTTTTCTATTTCCTTAAGAACTTATTTTATTTAATCTCCACTTTATTTTGTTCATCATTTATTTTACTTATTTGACTTTTATTTGTTTTAAAGTGAAATAGAAATTTTATAAAGCTAGTGATGTTTTATTTGTAATTTTAAGCCTTGTTTTAATTAAATAGACTATTTCTTTATTCTTTTTCTATTTTCTCTAAATTTAATTATTTATTTCACTTTAGAAATGATAAATGAATTATTTATTTCAAATTTTTTCTTTAGAACATATTTTTAAATGAAGTAGATATTTTCCAAAGCCAATGGTGATTTATTTGTAATTTCTGGACCCTGTTTTCAATATTTAAGCAATTTCTTTAATTCTTTTCCTATTTTCCTAAATTTATTTATTTATTTATTATTTTATTTTGTTTTGTTTTCATTTCTGTAATTCATTTACTTATTTTTCTTTGTTTTATTTGATTTAAAAGAAAAGGAAATTTGAAAGGACTTAAGCTTTAACTTGTGTGACTTTTCATTGCCTAAACTCTTCATTTGCCTTGGCCTTTTCATTTTCTTTTGTAGCCGTGTGTTTTATCTTTGTTTTCATGTAAAAACTTCTCACTCAATCAAAAATTTCGGCCTAACTCATTTCTGAAATTTTGGTAATGGCTTCTCCATATTTTTCTACTTTTTCTCTTCTTTTTCCATTGTTTTGCTTGATTTTTGCCTTGATTCTTCATGCCTTGCTTGGCCTTAGCCACCACCATCTCCTCCGACCACCACCACCACTTCCTTCCCTACCTAATCCATGACCAATAAACCTTCTCCTCTGACCTAGAAGTTCCATGACCATTCCTTGAACAAAGCACCACAAAAACATTGCAAAACTCCACAAAACAATGCCTAGCTGACCTATATGCCACCATCACCTTCATAGCTTGCCTTGGCCACCTTGCCTAGCTCCACCACCATCATGACCTGACCCCTAACCATCAGCCTCTCCTCTGACCTGACCTGAACCATGCATGACCGAGCCCCTATAGGCCATAGGCCGAGCCTAGTGTGCACCAAAACCACTCCTTTTGGCCTTGACTCTTTTTCTCCTTCATGTGTAACTCCTACCATCATCATTCCATTGTTTTGCCTTCTTTTTGCTGACCATTGGATGAGTATTTCAGGTCTAGACCTGATCATGGCTGAGCCAAATGATGTCATGGCCAAGCACTTGAATGGTTGAGGCAAGGTCAAGTCATCTATTTCTTTGTTGCTCCTTATTTAAAATTGTTTCAACATTGTTTTGTGTTGAATATTTATGTGTATATTGTCTTGTTTTGGTAATTGTTTACAAGATAAATATCAAGGCTCTCTATCCATTCAAATCAGAATTGTGTCTAGTCGTGCTTTCGTGCTTTCCGGATTTTTGTTTGTGTGTTTGCTTTGCAAACTTCAGCGTAAAAAGGTGAGCAATCACTCACGATTAATGTTCTTTTATTTATTTAAATCTGATATAAATTGAAACGACAATTGAAATATGCTGCTGTTAGTTATTTACACTGTTATATCTGTTATTACCTGAATCAGTTCACCTGTGACATCTGACACCATTATCTGTTAATTATTTATGCGATGATAATACAGTTTGGCTGATAATTGATTGATTGTGGATGTTTATATTGGACGTTAAATTGTTAGTGTTAAATGATAAATAGTATGCCAAACTGAAATGGATATAGGATAGTTAACAAATTTTAAAACTGATTTATATGTTAAATTTGATTAGTGAATATTTTCATTCACGACTCAATCTATTATGCTATGATAATCGAGTGATGTATGTTATTGGTATTAATTTGAATGTTAAAATAATTGGTGTTAAATTTAATTTGAAGTTAGATATGAAAATAATTATGACATTAAATTTGTTATGTGATGTTTGGTTGTTAATATAAGTGATAATTAATATGAAATTTGAATTGATATAGGATAGTCAAAAATTCAAAATAGATATATATGTGAATTTGTCCCTTTAAATGTTAAATAAAACGACACGTAGAAATAGGATCAGTTATACTTTGAACCATTGAATGTATGATTGCTGTAATAATTTGATAATAAACGCCAAGTGAAAACCTATCATGTAATGATCTTTAATCCGCATGAAATGATAGTGTGGATTCTAGGAATAATTTTATTTAATTTACATAAATAACAAATGTAAATTAAATACGATTATTTCGGGATTATTTAAATAAACGGTTAAATTGTTATGTATGGTTGCTATTGTTTGTTTATTTACTTTGACACCATCCCAGCTATCACACTGCAAGTTCCCTTTGTTATGCTTTGTTTTATGTATTTATTTATATTGGGTTGAAATGATAAATACCCAAATTGAACAACTTTGGTCTAGGATAGATAATTAAAGATAAGAAACCCGATTGGTCAACAAAATCATTTTGGAATTGAAATTCATTTGAAATTAAGAAATGAACTTAAAAATTTGTTGGAAAGTAAGTAACGAAATTTATGGATCTAATGGAATTAAATTAATAGGATTAATTGTAATAAATGAATGGACTTAAATGAATAGAATTTAATTGAAATAAAACGATGGATTTAATTGTAAAGAATGAATAGATTTAATTGAAATAAAACGATAGATTTAATTGTAGTAAACGAATAGACTTAATTGTAATGAATTTATGGATTTAATTGAAATAAAACGATAGATTTAATTATAATGAATGAATAGATTTAATTGAAATAAAACGATAGATTTAATTGTAATGAATGGATAGATTTAATTGAAATAAAACGGTAGATTTAATTGTAATGAATGAATAGATTTAATTGAAATAAAACGATAGATTTAATTGTAGTAAATGAATGGATTTAATTGAAATAAATCAATGGATGTAATGGTATTAAATTAATAGGATTAATTGTAATAAATTGATGGACCTAATTGTAATAAATAAATGGATTCAATTGTAACGAATTAATAAGTGGACCTAATTGAAATAAATTAATGGATTAAATTGAAACGGATTAATAAATCGATATTAATTAGATAAACGGATGGACACATTTAATTGAAATAAGATTCGAATAAGTAAGTTTTAGTATCTAATAAATTTAAGTTATTAGATTCGAAATTAAACCTAACTTGGATAAATTTAATTAAGTTGGAATTCATTATAAACTTAATTTGAGATTAAGTAACAAAGTGACCTAAAGGATTGTAAAACCAACTAAAGTTAAGGAGTTAATTTAGCTATTGAAATTGTTAAAGCAAAGTTTTGATTAAATTTAATGTAACGATAAATGGGAATAGGAATTAAGTTAAACTTGAATACTTAAGTATTGGACTTGAACTAAAACTCCATTTGGAAATATGATTTTAAATGTTCGAAATAAATTAAATTGCAAAATGTCAAATTTTAAAAGTCAAACTTGCAACTTGACTTTTGATCTCTGATTTGTTTAAACTTTAATTATCAAATGACCATCGGGTAATTAATACGTAGTTATTAAAGAGACCGGGATCGGTTATGGACATACTCTCTGTCGATACCGAAAACCACTTTAATAACTAATATACTCGGAGTGTTGATCCAGAACGAAGTGGATGATTTTGGTGAACGCGTTGACTGAAGAAAGAGAACGATTTTGGATGACCCCTGACATGACTAAAACAAGAGCCGCGCCGGGCCATTGAGGATCGCCATCTCTAGCGGACACACTTCTTCGATACCATATCTATTACTTTTGTGATTCGATTTGGGTGCACCCCTCGATTATGGGAGTGTTGTTTCGCGGTGTTGGGGTAGTAGCTGCTATGCCCAACATCAGTCCGGATCAGGCAACTACTAGTATCCTAGTTGGTATCGCCTCATGTACCTTGTCATACTGATTATACTATACGCGACCACTACGATTTGTTGTGTACCTTTAGTATATGGATTGCCCTCTGGTGACTTCCGGGTTTGGGGAAACTACGGTCTTGTATATGCTCTTGGGAATAAAAATGTGTTAAGGGTGGAATGGGCCATGACTTAACTCTATTTTGATACTTTATATTACTGATAGACATTATCTACTTATCGTACATTACTAAATAGTAGATAGTTTAACGGATCCTTAAAGGATGGTTATTCCAAACATCCTTTGAGTTACTTGTATTTCAATTGCTATTTCACTTGAGTTGGATTTATTAATATAAGGACGTTAATCCTGACTCGAGTATCTTGTGTTTTGCTTTGCGCTCGGGTCAAACTGAGTGTACCGGTATTCGAGACTCACCTTTGGAGTTGGAGCTTTGCTTGAAGATCCAGCCATCTATTCTGCTTTCAGTATTCGATGATTCCAGTGATGTATTCTGATTTGTATCTGATATATCGTGTTACTCTTCTGTTGTATCTGGTTTAACTCTGATGTATCGTATTACTCTTCTGTTGTAAACTCTGATGTATCTTATATATTCATATAGTAGCTTCATGAACTACTATCTCTTTTATTTCCGCTGCATTTATTACTCTGTGTCTGTGATCTGTGATTATATTATTTACTGTATATGTTCAGTTTTGCCAATTTAAATTAACAACGCGGTATTTTGAGCAATTCAACTCCGGCATGTGTGTCTGCCTATACACTTATAATGGATGCGAATGGTCCAAAATATCGGGTCATTACAGATAATGTATACATACAATTCATTGTGTACCTACTATATTCTTACATAGTGATACCTATTGATTGTCGGTAATATGTTGCATTAATTAAGTCTACTAAATGGAAAACTGTATCAATCACCCTTATCATCCCTTATTTATTTCCATTTTATTTCCTATGTAATAACCATTCAAATTGTTCTTGTTTATTTTATGTATACATATCAATTACCACCGACTATGCACACTCCCTATATGTTTCACTTGCATAATATTTACTATGAATATATTTACAATTCATGTCATATTTAGATTAGTCGTTAATGTTATTTTATTAATCATTTATTTAATTTAATTAAGAGAAGGAAATGAAAAGTTTCCTTCTCAAACTAAATTTGTGATCCCTCATTAATTAAATAATTAAAAGAAATGAAATGAAATTTTTCCTTTTCTAAATAAATTTATGCCCCTTATTAATTGAATAAGTTAAGAGAAAGGAAATAAATTATTTCCTTCTCTGAATAATTTTGAAAAGTAAACGTTACACACAAATTTGTGTATAAGAGTATATTTGATATACTCTAACTTACATACACATTAAATTAAAGTGAAACTTTATTTATGAAGTTAAATAAAATATAGATTTTATTTTAAAAAAACTTAGAGAAGTTCTAAATGAATTTAGGATTCATAGGCCCATTAAAGATCCAAAATGGTTAAATTTTTTGAAATTGACCAATTCCTTCCGCTGCGAGCTGGCCTAGTTCCTTTAATGGTTTCAGAGTCCAATAGCCAATGCAGTCTAAATTAGTCATGTTAGGGCTAACTAATTAAGCTTGCACACTTAGTATGCTGTCTAGAAAGGTAATGTCTAGGATTAGAATTGGGTAATCAAGTACCATGTTCTACCTGGTGCTATGCATGTAAAAGTGCATATTTTTACTTCCATATTAAATCTACTTTTATTTAAATAAATGTCATAATTGGGTATTTTACATGTTTTTACAAAAATCCGAATGTCATCAAATCATCATTCATTCATCTTCATTTAGGGGCAAAATGGTAATTTTGTGCATGTATTAATTTTGAGAATATTTATTTGCGCATTTTAGTTTTATTTGTAGGAATTTGGATGGTAAATGGAAGAAGCCTTCATGAAAATATGCATGCACAAGAGTTAGAAGGTAAATGAAGATGAAGAAATAAAAGAATTCATGAAATCATGGAGAGCTCTACCTACCCACTTACCATTTGGAGCTAATGCACATGTTAGTAGAGATTAAAAGCACATGCACATTTAATGAATGATTAATTACATGCTAATGAATAACTTGGTGGCCACACTTCCTAAGGGGCATTTTGGGTAGTTCCCTAAAATATGGATTAGGATTTTAGGCATGTATAAATAACCCTCTTATGTTCATGTAATGCGACTTTTATCTTCTTATCATATTATGCAACTTGTAGCCGCAAATTAAATGAGAAATAAAATAGCTTCCTACGCCTCTTCTTCTTTTTACTATTTGCTTTTATTTTAATTTATGCACATTTATATTTACATGCTCTCTTTCCTTTCATGTTAGTGCTTTAGATTTATTTTATGCAAGTAGCTTAATTCTATTTTTATTTTAATCTGCTCTCACTTTGCTTGCTTTTAAATGTTGAAATTTACATATGTTGAAATGATAAAACAAATGAGTAGCTAAATCCCTTCAATTTAGGGATAATGAAGCTCTCTTAAATTATGTAAATTCAACATATTTTGTCATTATGATCTCTTTAATGCTTCATGAAGAGTTTGATTTTGATGTAAGTTTATAAAGGAAATTTGATAGCCTATGTTGTAATCACAAATGGGCTATGCTTAATCCAACATAAACACAATTTACATCATCATCTAACTAAGTGATTTTGGTCATGGAATTAAAGGAGAAACAAAATTTGATGGCCTATGTTACTAAACAAAATAGTAAATAGATCATACTTAAAATAGTTTTTGCCTTGACTTCATATTCATTTTCATTACAATTGATAAGTGGTTTTAGTTGTTGTACTAAAGTTTGATGGTTTAAGTTATGTTAATTAATAACATAAATAGACCATACTTATGATAAATACATCACTAATTCTATTAGATCAAAATAGAGAGATCATAGATTATTTTTGTGTTGATTTATTTAAAAATATGAGAGTGGATTTGCCTCTAAATTGTCTTCTAATCTCATATTTTTAATCAGTTTTGTTCTAGTTTAACTTTTGCTAATTTTCATAGTTTAAACAAACTTGCAATTTTGAGTTAATTTGATTGAGTAGAATTTTAAATCAATTCAATTCCTTGTGGATCGACCCGAACTCGCCACGTACTAAAATTGTACGCCGTGCGCTTGCGGTTAATTTTATTACAAGGTTTTCGGCGATTTTCTAACTCGATAGAAAATTAGCCGTCAAATAAGTTTTTAGCGCCATTGCCGAGAAATAGATTTGATTTTAATTTTATTCTTTGAATTATTTTTATTTGATTTTATTGTGTTCTCATTTGTGTGTTGAGTTGCATTTTAAAAACAAACAAAAATTATTATTGTGTGTTTATGTGTAATTTTTGTTTGCATTTTGTTTGAATGCTTGTTGCTTTTCTTGTTGTTTTTTTTTGCATTTTTGTTTTAAAAAAGGTATATATAAAGAAAAACTTTGCATTTCATTTCATCAATTTCTATTTACATTCACTGTTTTACAATTCTACGCACATTATTGTTTACATTGTATTCACTGTTCCACAAAATAAATTCTACCTTCCATTGTATTCTCTGTTTCCCTTCAACTGTCAAAACTATGCATAGTGCCAGTGCACATCTTCCCCATCATCATCACTAAACTTCTCATCCCCTACAACAGTTTCCCTACTCCTCCTTGCTACATCAAACTTCACCAATCACATACCCTGATCTGCTCCTGCTCTCCACTTCTATTCACTGCCACTATTCCTTGCCACACAACAAACAGTCAACAACCCCTTCTCACCAACACATCCATCCCTTGCCAATAACAACTCCTTGCTACTGCACCTACCACCATCCCCATTCCACCACCATAACTACCTCTGTTACACAATCCACCACTGCAGTTTCCTTCAAACTTGCCTCTGTCCAAAGCTTGATCTCTTATCTTCCCTGCATACCAAGCAACATTCACCATCAAAATTGTTGCTTGCTACCATCATCCCTGCTCCTTTGTATATCACCACCAACTCTACAAGCCACTGCACAAACTCCACTGCCCATTCAACATTTCACACTTCTGCTTCAGCATACTCCAACTTCTGCTTCACCATACTCCAACTTCTGCCATCCTCCATCACACTGCACTACCTCCACATACAACCTCACACAACATATACCGGTGCACTTCCTTCTGCCTGCAACACTACTTCTCAAACCATCACCATAACATCTCCTGCCCACCAACACAATCACATAATGACATCTTCCTCTAACTTCATCTGCCCCACTCCACATCAACTTGCATAACTCCACAACCATCATTCTACTACCATTAATCCTCCCTGGCCATCATACTTCCATCATTTCACACTTCTACCAATACCAAACGCATCACTGCCTTTACTCCTTCAAACAACCACCAGCCTACATTCAACGCTCACATCACCACCCGCCTTCAAAATTCTACACAAAAAACTTCCCCTTCCATTGCCTTTACCTTCTTCCACTGCCTAATTACCATATATACCATCTACAACAACCATCAATCATCTTCATTACCCAACAACTCCAATCCGCCTATCAAACCATCGAACGCCAACTGCTATTACTCCTCACTGCCACTCAATCCTGTTCAACCTATTCCAAGTCCCACAACAAATCATTTCCAACACTACTCCCTCATCCAAACCTCAAACCCAAACTTCAAAACATCAGCCAACCTCCTTCCCAATCTCCAAACAATTACCAAATTCCACTATCGCTTACCACTTCCTCAATCCATGACTTAAATTTAAATCGCGACCTCACGTTGAAAACTAAAACTTCCTTAATCTTCAATCAAACCACTGAACCACGATCTGCACTCTGCATTCATTGACTGAATCGAATAGAGTTTCGAGTATCCTTATTGATTTTGTTGGAGTATTAATCGAGTTTCAATCACCAGAATCGAATTTTCAGCTGTGTGAATTTTAATTCCGTGTGCAGTTTTGTTTGGTTGGGAAGCTCTTAAGGGCCGAGTTGGGCATCTGTTGAGTTTTGCTCTGGGTTTAAGTTGTTATTTTTAGTTTTGGAATTCTGGTTGTATTGTTTTAGGTGGTGTATGTATTTTAATTTTCTGTTAACAGTTTTGTCTTTTTTTAGTTATACCTTAAAAAAAGATATATATATATATATATATATATATATCTTGTTCAAATTTTCAAGTTTCAGGATACAAGTTGCAAAAAGGAATTGCTGCTAAAAGTGCTTTGCTCTACTTGCTAAAAAACAAATGTACGCTAAAAAAATCGCTGCTTTTAAATTAAATTGCAAATAATTCTGCATGCTCTGGTATTGTGCTCTCATCTTTTGTTTTTATTTGCTATGCATTGTTGGTTGCTTGCATTTTAAAAAATTTTAAAAACAAAAACAAATTTCAGTAGTAATTCCATTGTTAATTCACATTTATTTTCAGTTTTGCATTCATCTCATCTTATTTTCTTTTCTAAGGGCAATACCCAAATCCACATATGGTGGGGGATTTCATCACCCCTTTCTTGGCCTACAAATTGTATTTCACCTTAGAACTTTACTAGTAATAACGGTTTGACATTTGACTTAAGGGTGTCACGAGCTCACCTAGGGCTTAATTGTATCTTGACAAGTTGTCTTCTTTGAACAATTAATTTTCTTGGTGTCTAGGGTACAGTAGGGCGATAATCATATATAAATATTATGGTGATTCGTAAATATTATAGTGTGACGCCCCACCTTTATACCCACGCTAGCCAAGAACACTACGGTGTAATGCTGTCGACTAGAACGGATGTTAACGTTAAAAAGTGAACGCTAACACCCGATGTGTAATAGAATCGTGAAAGCACCACCCGTGTGATGGGAACAGAATTTAAGCAGTAAACTAGCAGAAAAGCAGTAAAAGACAGCACTTTATAGTGGTTCAGCTTGAGATTAAGCCTACGTCCACTTTGAATCTCTTTATTACTGAATCTGGTTACAAATCGATACAAATCTCTTATGAAAATGGTACAATTTGATCACAAGAAACAATCTTGACTACTAGCTCAATCTTCGACGATGAGACTCGATGAATCCGTGTTGGATGTAAGGAATTCCTCTCGAAGCTTGTTGTAGTGTCTTGATTGCTTGAAGATCTTTGATTGCTGAATGAGTGGAGAGTTCGACAGAGTAACGGCGCTTGAAGAAATGAATGGCCAAAAGTCCCTCTCTCGTTGGAGTTGGAGCTCTATTTATAGGATTGATTCTGGGTGAGATTCTGTTCGTCAAGTCCTAGGTCGGTGCCGACTTATAGCGAGTCATAGGTCTTAGGTCGGCGACGAGATAGGAGCTCTTATCTTTTAGTTACTCCTGAATACGAGCTATTCTACTGAAGTCATAGGTCGGCAGCGACTTACCATAAGTTGTAGGTCGGAGATCCTTAAGTCATCAAGTTGGCAAAAGTCTTAAGTCGTAGGTTTCTTAACTCGGAACCCTCCTTAACTCGGAGCATTCCTTAACCCGGAGTGTTTCTTAGGTCGGCAACCCACTAAAGTCGGTCTTAGCTTTTAAGTGACAGATTATCTTAACTCGTACGTTGTTCCTTAACCCGGAGTGTTTCTTAGGTCGGCAACCCACTTAACTCGGAGCATTCCTTAACCGGAGTGTTTCTTAGGTCAGCAACCCACTTAACTCGGAGCATTCCTTAACCGGAGTGTTTCTTAGGTCGGCAACCCACTTAACTCGGAGCATGCCTTAACCGGAGTGTTTCTTAGGTCGGCAACCCACTTAACTCGGAGCATTCCTTAACCGGAGTGTTCCTTAAGTCGGCAAACTCCTTAAGTCGCGAATAAGAGGATTAACATTTGCCCCTCGAAGTGTGTGCCTAAGTCGTAGGTCATATACTTCGATTTCCTTAATTTGCTTTTTGGTTAGGTCGGAGACGACTTAACATAAGTCTTAGGTCGTACACCATGTAAGTCGACTCACCTTCCAGTGTATAAATAGTTGAGAAACTCTCCCTCTTCCTCACCTATTCTTCTTCTCGAATCAGCCATTGACGCGATTTAGAGCTTTCAGAGATAAACTCCAACCATTCAATCGCCGATCATCTTCCCGTTATACTTCATAAGTCGATCCGATCTTCGTTCACCCATGTCCATTGTCGAATTGATAACCTCCCAATTTTCGACTCCCACTTGTTTTTAGGCGTCGCGATTCACCATGAATAACCCTTCGATTGTCCTGCAATTGCCATCGACCATGTTGTAGTTGTGATAGAGCAGGAATATATCGGATTCACAGCGAATATGAGGCGATTCGAATTTGGTTCTTTGGGTGATCCGATGGTGTGAGGGAACGAGGATTACCGTTGGCTGTGAGGCTATTGGGTTAACGGGTTAAGTGTTAGGGAAGAAAGCTGGTTGAGATTCTGGCTTGGTCACGACTCAGCAATTTCGTGTGACCCAGTGACTTCCATGATTTAAGTCGGAACCGACTTAGCAATTTCACGTGACCAAAGTTTTGAGTCGTTTCCGAGTTAGGACTCGGAGGATTTCTTGTTGCCTCGAATTAGAGCTTTTGCTTCTTTATCCGACCTATGACTCAGGAATTGCTGATATGAAATGCCAACGACTTGTAGTATAAACGACTTACCCTAGCTCGCCTCATAACCTTTAAGTCATGGACGAGTTAGCACGTGTGTTGTCTTCAACCGGAACTTTATATCTTTATGTGTTATGGCTGATGACCCAAAGAATCAGAGAACCAACGACTTAACTTAACCCATAGGAAATCTTTCTTAAGTCGTCACCGAGTTAGTACTTGAATCATCGGCGACTTAGCACTTGGCTTTTAAACTTTGCCTGGACTTCGAACTTGTTGAACTATGAACTGTGTTGCATGTATTTCTTTTTGCAGATTGCTTCAATTTGCAAGCTAACAATCCTGCTTAATACAACATTTACAAAATACTGGGTCGAATATACTGTCACTGACTGCCCACATCGAATGACAGATTAGTTGATAAAGAAAAAGTTAAATTGAATGAATATGAATGAAATGTTGTACAATAACCAATTCAAGTGAAGTATTAAAACAAAATCGTGATAGTCAACCGAAACTGATTTGTCTGTATTAACACTGCACTTGAACATTAACAGGTTCTGAAATTTAGTAATCGATTGATTGTCAACTAGTTTAATTCCAGTTATGCTTGCCTTTTATTTTTCATTAGTTTTGCACAGCACTCCACACTTTTTAAGGAAACGTGCACCTTCACATTTGAACATTCAGCTGATTGTGTAGAATGTCTTCTCCACAAGAAGGAATAGAGCAAGTTGAAGATACATTTCCAGTTGCTGTCCCGCGGAATGATCCTCCAGAAAGGACTTCTACCACTCTGAGCCATAAAGTCTTTCGTCAACTATGCATCCAGTTTGGCATCGCCGAAGCTGACGCTTTGCTCCCTGGAATAAATGATACTGCTGATAGGCCGCCCCATGGCTTTGTCGCAGTTAACCGCCAAATGTGTTTGAGTGGAGCTATCCCCCCATTTAACGACTGTCTTCGAGAACTTCTCCTCCGACTATCTATTTCCCCTTTTCAACTACACCCCAACGGCTATTCCATCTTGCTAGGACTGTGTGCTTTTTAGGAGAACGCTGGACCGTTTTCCCAGTTTTGCAGAAATTCGCTATCTGTGCACTTTCGCCAAAAACAAAGATCATCCTTCTATCACAGTCGTAAGGAGTGCTAGAAATCGTAAATTGATAACCGGTCTCCCTGAGAGTGTTCATAGTTTCCTAAGCCCGTTTTTCTATGTTCGCTGTCCCCCGGGATTTTACGCTATCTGGAGAGTAGGAAGTAAGATCACTTGTCTTTGTTTCTCATGTTCTTTCAAACTTACCAAAGTACGAGTTACCAAGTGCTAACTTTGCCTTTTTTCTTTTCAGCACTTCCTCCTCCTTCTAGAGATCCCGGTCACAAAGTGACTTTTGAGAGGCTTATGGCGGTGCCGGTTGAGGAGAGGAGTATCCAGTTTTTATTGACAGACGAATTTTTACATCAGTTAGGCCTTTTACACTCTTCTCACTTTACCCAGCCTCGTGAAGTTTCTAATCTTCCAGCACAGACATCAGATGCCCCAGCTTCAACGGAAGAGATGGCTTCAGAGGAGCCAACTGTAGACACTGCATTAGTAAAGTGTTCTACTTCTATTGGTGTTGCGGGAACGTCCAGCAAACCGGCACTTGCTCCAATTATTGAAGAGGAAGAAAATCCTCGAATTTCTGAAAAATCTGCCGATGTGGAAGTTGAGAAGGAGAATTCTGCTGAGTATCATAATGATGATACCTTTGATGACTTGAGTGACATAATGATAACTTCTCAAGAGCTTTTTAAGGATAATATTCCAAAAGCGAACTTTCCTGTCGTTGAAGCGACTTCCTCTTTGAAACAAACTTCGACGCCTTCTACACCTGTCGTCTCCGTTCCCGCACTAAAGCGTGGTTTGTAGCTTGACGCACGTAGTTCGCACGCCGCACACACTTAGGATTTTTCTGCACTTATAAGCATTTACTCTTTCTTTCTGGAAATTTCTAAACTTTACTTCTTTTCCGTTTTCAGATTCTCCGATGGGACGTACCGGCTCATACTATGACTCATTTCAGCGCCATGGAGGCCGTGGATCTTATAACTTTAGGAAATATCTCGATGCCCCGAGCGAGACAGATGAGGAAAGGGCTCGAAGGAAAGCTCAAGAGAAGCGGGATTATGATCAGTGGTAGAGAAGAAAAGATGCTGAACGATATGATTCTTCTCACAGAAGTGACTATTCTTATAAGCGAAAGTCTTATGATGATAAGGGAAAAACTCAGATTACTGACGAATCGAGCAAACGGTCCAAGCCAAGTGACGCGTCTGTTATTTCTGAGAAGACTAACGCTCCCATTTCTTCTGATATTCCGGCCGGCTCTCCTCCTTTAAAGAAAACCGATATCCAAACGATCATCAGCAGGCCCCAATATCAGGTTAAAGATGGCCCTCCAACACTTCAAAGCCGGTTTCCGAACTAGTGCTTTAAAGGAGTGCGTTTTGACTTGGATTTGGTCCCAATCGATAAGCAAGACATGCTTAAAAGTCTCGATGCAGTTCGGCTTAACATTGAGAGGATGTCGCAATGGCAGAAACTTGTTGATGAACTCCAGAGAGTCAACCATATGAATCTTGAAAACATGCTGACTCTGGAGAATGATAAAGCTGAATGGGATAAATGGTGCAAGCAGCATGACGCGGAGATGACGAACATCGCGGATGACAATGCAAGGCTTGAATCTGAAGTTAAGCAGCTTAAGGAAAATCTCGCCTCTTCTTCTGCATCACATACTCAAAAAGAAGAAGTCTTTCAGAAGCAAGTGCGGGATGCACATGCTGCACAAAGAGATGTCGAAATGAAGCTTTCCGCTGAGCAGCACATTACTGAGAAATATCGCACAGAAAACGCCGAACTGCGGGAAAAAGTCACCTCCCAGAACGTGGAGATTGAGTTACTAAAGTCTCGACTCGCTAAAGCTGAGACAGAGCGTGATGAGGCTATTACTGGTCGGGTTGCTGCCGTTGCCGAAAAAGAAGCGGCTGAGAAATCACATGAGGCAACGAAAGCAAACATCAGCTCTACCTTATTCGACTTTTATTTACACAGCGTTCTGGGTCGTGGGAGCCTTGCTTTTCTGGGTCCTGATTATGAAATCACTCTGGCTGAAGTGTGGGAAGCCGCAATTGATATGTTTAAAGGTGCCGGCTATGATGAAGCAGAACTCGAGGCTCGCTATCTTGATGATGAGGCTCGCGCCGCTCTTGTTAAAGGGAAGGAGCAGCTTGCTAAAGCACGGGCTGAATCACTGGGAGAAGAGCTTTCAAAAGAGGAAGCTCCTTTAACTGCCCCTGTTCATACTTCCACTTCGGCCGATGTAAACATTATGGATTCCGGCTCCCATTCTTCACTCCCAGCTAAAATTGCCCAAGAAACTACGACTACTCCCACTGAGGATGAGGCACCGGACGATACTGAAGCCGAGAAATTTGAGATTGACCTTGCGAAGCCAACTCCTCCAGGTAATTTTGGCGTCGTCCCGGGCCCAATGAACCAGTTATTTGATTTAACCGAGTTTGATGACCTTCTTACTTGTTACTTAAACTTTGATGAACCGATACCTTCTCTATTTTCGGGAGATGTTGATTTTAACTTCTTTTCTTCTACAGCGGAGGCACCAAACACTGCACAAGTTTCCACTCCTTCAGTTGCTGTCCCTCCGCCTTCACAGACTACTCCTCCTTCTGCTTCCCAACCGGGATCGCAGGCAGAAAAAATCGAAGCTCTTCAAGGCCTGGACGATTCGGCTATTTCGCAGGAGCAGAAGGCGGAGGATCTTGAAGACATCGAGAAGACCCCGGAGCGGTCTCTAGATGATGACCCGAAGCTTTCAACATTGCTTGCTCCTCCGGGGAGCGAATCTTCTTTGAAGAGGAAGGGGAAGCGTGCCATAAGGAAGAAGAAGAGAAGTGCTTCGACTGGGGAAGACAAAACAGAAGAAGGTCCAACCACTCCTCCTTCTCCGTCCCATCCACATCGGATTCCGAAATTAACTATTAGGCCAAGCAAAGGCTCCAAGGGTGGCGGAAAGAGGGAGTGACAAGCTAGACTTTATACTTCTTATTTTTCTTTTTACATGTATAGACCGGAGATTGTGCGGGTACCGGTCCCTGCTTTTGCTTTTTCGAGATATCTGCACATGTAAAGAATTTTCATAGTACTAAATAAAACAGTAATTTTACTTGTACAAATTCTTGTGTATGTGAGAACGCATCTGTTTCTCTTTTTTAGTGTAGAATAAACGATTCCTTTTACTTGTACAAACTTTTGGTCTGTGTTTGGGAATACATTTATTCCACATCTATTTTTCGTGATATTGCAATGAACTTGTGGCATGTTGCTTTTATTAATATAATTGAATTGTATAGTATTGCCCCCATACCGTAAGTGCATTGCAATATTCCTAGCTTTTTCAAGACTAATACTCTTATTTTAGAGAATAATTACTCCGCTTTTAAGGGAAGAATCATTCTGCTTTTAATAGAGTATATCTAGTCTTTAGAGGAGTTTTTATTTTCTCTTTCTGAAGAACGCTTCAACTTTCGGGGATGATTACTTTTATTTGTTAAAAAGTGAATTTTCCTATGCAGTGAAATGAACTTTTCTGAAAGAATTTTGTAGCATTTCAAATTTTTTAGGAGGAACTTTTTGAGATGAACAAGTTAACCTTCCTTTGAGAGTTGAATTGTGCTTCCGGAGAAGGCTTTTTGTTCGAGTATTCTATTTTGGGACATGCCTCCGGAGAGGGCTTCTCTTAAAGAGTTGTGCCTCCGAAGAGGTCTTGTGCCTCCGAAAAGGGCTTGTGCCTCCGAAGAGGGCTTGTGCCTCCGAAGAGGGCTTGCGGTGCCTTGGGAAAGGGCTTTTGCCTCCGAAGAGGCCATGTGCCTCCGAAGAGGGCTTGTGGTGCCTTGGGAAAGGGCTTTTGCCTCCGAAGAGGTCATGTGCCTCCGAAGAGGGCTTATGGTGCCTTGGGAAAGGGCTTTTGCCTCCGAAGAGGTCATGTGCCTCCGAAGAGGGCTTGTGCCTCCGAAGAGGGCTTTTTGATTGCCTGGAAGTTACTTTCTCATGGTTGAGTGGATCCACGGGGCGGACGCAAGTTGCTTGATTGGATGTTCATTTGCCCAAACGATCGCAATTAACTAACAAGGGCCCTGTTCCTTCAGCTTGGGAAGGTGCCCCTCCGGTGGTTCCACCAATCTTTTTTGATTGAGGAAAGCACTTTCATTTTTTGGCGTGCCTCGTTAGAGGGCTTTGTTGACCTTTGAGAAGGAGCGTTGGTTGGTTGGTGTGCCAGGAAGGTTGCGTCTCAGGGGCAAGTAGATCCACGGGATGGACGCAAGCTGCCTGATCGGATGCATCACGATCAGTTAGCAAGGGCCCTGTTCCTTCTGCTTGGGAAGGTGTCCCTTCGGTGGTTCTTACTGGCCCTTTTATTGAGAAGCATACCTCCTTTTGGCTGCTTCTTTGTTTGCTTGGCAATGTTCTCTCATCATCTGCTCATTAGCGATCTTTTATTATCGTTTCCAAGCGCATCTTCTTTCCTTACATTGCTGTGTTCGAAGAAGTGGACTTCACTGTTGAACGACTTCACGGGACAAACGCAAGTTATCTAGTTGGATGTCTGTTCATATCGACAATCTCAACCAATTAACAAGGGTTTGTCACAGTGGAGTCGCCAACTTTTTATGTGAAGTTCTCCTTGTATAGGATTTGTATTTGGAATTTTTTGTCGCTTGGTATTTGCATAACAGGTGATTTATAGAGGTCGCTTGGCTTTGTGATGAGCAAGCCTTGTTTTAATGTCCTGCAATTTTGAATCGACATTTTAGCAATACATTTAAAGTATTTACATATCGAAATAAAACAGGCATTATGAAATAGTAAAGAACACAAGATTTATAGTGGTTCGGCCAAGAATCGGGCCTACATCCACATTATAGCTTTCATTCATTCACACTGATTTACAATGTTTTACAATACAACTGATACATTCATCACTATTTTACAATTTTGAACAAAGCTTTTTCTTTCAAGTAAAATAAGGACGTAAGTGGTTGCTGTTCCAGGCTCTTGGGATTGGATCTCCTTCAACAGTTATGAGTTTGAAAGTGCCATCAAGAAGTTTACTGCCAATGGCATATGGTCCTTCCCAGTTTGGTCCAAACACACCAGTTGCTGTCATGATCATTTTCAAAACTAAGTCCCCGACCTCAAAGCTGCGTTGGCGAACTTTAGAGTTGAAGTGCCTGGCTATCCTTTGCTGATAAGCTGAAACTCTGAGCCTAGCTTCTTCTCTTTTCTCATCAAGAAAATCAAGTGCTTCAAGTTGCAGCTTTACATTTTCAGCTTCGTTGAAATGAACTCTTCTATGTGAAGGAACTTCTACTTCCACTGGAATCATTGCCTCTGATCCGTATGCCAGTGAAAATGGAGTGTGCCCAGTTGCAGTTTTGTGAGTAGTCCTGTATGCCCATAGTGCTAATGGAAGCTTATCAACCCAACCACCTTTTGCTCTTTCGAGTTGCTTTTTGATGGTTGACTTGATGATTTTATTTACTGCTTCCACTTGCCCGTTTGCCTGCGGATGAGCCACTGCTGAGAAGCTTTTCCGAATTCTGAATCGTTTGCAAAAATCCTGGAACTCTTCACTTTCAAACTGAGTACCGTTGTCTGTGATTATTTTCTGTGGCACACCATATCTGCAAATGATATTTTTCGTTACAAAATTTATCATTTTTTTAGAAGTAATGGTGGCCAAAGGTTCAGCTTCAGCCCACTTGGTGAAATAATCAACGGCTACGATAGCATATTTGATTCCTGATTTGGCAACTGGTAATGGTCCGATTAGATCTATCCCCCAAATGGCGAATGGCCATGGGCTGACCATCTGTGTGAGTTTGGTGGAAGGTGCTTTTGGGATTTTTGCAAATCTTTGACATTTGTCGCACTTTCTAGAGTAAACAGCAGCATCTCGGTTAATGTCAGGCCAGAAATACCCATATCGGAGAACTTTCTTGGCTAAAGTTTGACCAGCTGAATGATCTCCACATTCTCCTCCGTGTATCTCGGCTAGAATTGTCTTGGCTTCTTCCTTAGTTACACATCGGAGCAGAGGCATTGAAAATCCCCGTCTGTACAATCGGCCATCTTGAATTATATACCTTGACGCTTTCCTCAATAGTTTTCGACGTTCCTTAGAACTTTCTGGCAGGGAACCACTGAGTAGGTATTCTTTGATTGGAGTCATCCATGATTCATGCTCTTGAGACGTAGCCATAATCCAATCAACATCCATTTCATCAATGCTTGGAGCTGACAGAACTTCTATAGGAACTAATCCCAGTAATTGAGCTTCTCCGGAACTTGAGTACTTTGCTTGAGAATCTGCCTTCATATTTTCTTCTCGAGGTATGTGGCTTATTGAATATTGATCGAAATCATTGAGGAGTTCAGAAGTTTTTGTCAAATATGCAGGCAAATTTCCTCCTTTGGCTTGAAATTCTTTCTTCACCTGGCAAACAATAAGCTGAGAATTGCTGAAAATCTGTAACACTTTGATGTTTAGTTCCTTGGCGATTTTTAAACCGGCAATAAGTGCTTCATATTCTGCTTCATTGTTTGTTGAAGGAAATTCCAGTCTCAATGCATAACATAATGATCGTCCTTCGGGGGTTTCAAGTACAACCCCTGCCCCAGAACAATAATCATTTCTTGAGCCGTTAACATATAACTTCCACTGTATTGGAATGCAGTCAGCTGTTTCTTCCTTATTGTCTCCTTAGTCAGTAGATTCTGCAATGAAATCTGCTAAAGCTTGTCCGTTGATTGCTCTTCGGGGGTGGTAAGTGATGTCATACTGGCTAAGTTCAATGTTCCATTTCAAAAAACGACCCGAAGTTTCAGGACGAAACAGGACTTGCTTTAGAGGTTGATCAGTAAGAACCTTGATAGGATGAGCTTGAAAGTATGGTCTCAACTTCCTGGAAGCAATTAGCAAACAATAGGCGAGCTTTTCTATCTTCGAATAATTCATATCCGCCCCAGTGAACCGTTTACTGATGTAATAGACTAGACGTTGTACTTTCATATCTTCCCGTACAAGTGCTGCACTGAGGGCGTGAGATGAAATTGCTAAATAGATGAAAAGGTCTTCACCGTCAGTAGGCTTGGAGAGAACCGAAGGTGTTTCCATATGATGAATTAGTTCATCGAAAGCATTCTGGCATTCGAGAGTCCATTCAAAAATTTTCTTTCCTTTCTTTAGAGCGTCAAAGAAGGGAATGCATTTGTCTGTGGCTTTGGAAATGAAGCGACTCAGAGCAGCGACTTTTCCATTGAGACTTTGCATTTCTTTCTTTGTTTTAGGGGCTTTGACCTCCCTTAGAGCTGTGATTTGAGTAGGATTGGCTTCAATGCCCCTGGCGCTCACAATGAAACCCAAGAATTTCCCGGATTCTACTCCGAACGAACATTTCAATGGATTGAGCTTCATTCCGTACTTTCGAAGAATTGCGAACATTTCCTCCAAGTGTCCCATGTGATCTACAGTTTTCTTTGACTTTACCAACATATCGTCGACATAAACTTCCATGGTTCTACCAATCTGAGGCTTGAACATTGCATTGACGAGCCTTTGGTAGGTTGCCCCAGCATTTTTCAATCCGAAAGGCATAACTTTGTAGCAGTAGAGACCCACATCTGTAATAAAGCTTGTGTCTTCCTGATCCGGCTCATGCATCATAATCTGATTGTATCCGGAGTAAGCATCCATAAACGATAACAACTCATGCCCAGCTGTTCCATCCACCAATTGATCAATTCTGGGCAGCGGGAAGCAATCTTTGGGGCATGCTTTGTTTAAATATGAGAAATCTATGCATACTCTCCACTTTCCATTTGCCTTCTTGACCAATACTGGATTTGAAACCCAATTTGGATAAGTGGAGTTTCTGATAAAGCCGTTCTCCATGAGCTGATCGACTTCTTCCTTTAGTGCTGTCGATCTTTCTAGGCCTTGAGTTCTTCTTTTCTGTTTCACTGGCGTGAATTTTGGATCAATGTTCAGAGTATGTACAGCAATTTCCGGGGAGATCCCACACATATCAGCGTGACACCAAGCGAACACATCTAGATTGGCTTTTAAGAATGATATCAGCGTGTTTTGAACTGTTATGCTTAGCTGTGAACCCACATTGAGTACTTTGTTCGGGTCTTTCGAGTCAACAGATATTGGTACCGTTACCTCCACGGGTACCACTCTATTTTCCCCTGTACTGGCTTTCCTGGGATCCATTTCTTTTCTTGCATTGCTGTGTTCGCCAGTACAGGGGCCACTCCGTAGTTGCTACAGGGTTGGTTCCTTGATGCGGAGCGGAGCTACCGCATCTTTCCCCATTTCTCTTTTCCTGGCCTCTCGGAGTTCTACAAGATAACATTCTCGTCCTGCGTTATGATCTCCTTTAATAACAGCAATCCCATTATCAGTAGGAAATTTCATTGTTAAGCACCATGGAGCGAGGACGGCCCTAAAAGCAGCAAGAGTAGGCCGACCCAAGAAAGCGTTATAGGCGGAGAATCCATCAACAATTACAAAAGTTTTCTTCCGAACCAACTTCTTCTGCCCTTCGCCCATTTCAACAAACAAGTCCACCGTTCCAACTGGCTGTTTCAGTTCTCCTGTAAATCCAGCAATTTTGTGTAAAGAGGCTTGTACATCTGTCATTGGAATTTTCATTTGGTCAAATGTCCTTTTAAAGAGTATGTTGCACGAAGCACCACTATCAACCAGAACTCTTCTGACAATAGCCGGCCCAATACCGACAGAAACAACCAAAGGGTCCTCAGTAGGAGCTTCCACATCAATAGAATCCATGGTTCTGAACATAATATCATCGTGAAAAGTCTTCTACTGCTTTAGAGGTGCAGCATCTTCCAAGATTAAGACACTTTCTTCAATCGGAGCATACTTCAAAGCTCTAGCATACCTTTCCATCTCACCCCAACTCCTGCCAGCTGGATGAGGTCCTCCTGTGATCACATTGATAACAGGTCTTTCCTTTTCAGCAGGCCTCTCTCCTGAACCAGATGAATGAGCTGGGGGTAGTTGCCCCTGGTTAGATGAAGATGGGTCTTTTCTATTCCTCTTGACGTACTGCTGCAACTTATTCTCTCTTAACAATTCTTCAATCAGGCTTTTCAAGTGGCGGCACTCATTGGTATCATGCCCTGGTTGGTTGTGAAACTTGCAAAATCTTCCGCTTTGAACAGCATTCTTCCCAACTTTCACGACCGGTGGTTTTGGAAATTCAACAGCATCCTTAGTGGCGATGAAAATATTCTCCGGGGTATCGGTCAGAGGAGTAATGTCTGAAGGTTAAAGGAAGCGGGGCTTTTTGAGATCTTTTTGCCTCTTCCCACCGTTACTTTCCATTTTCTGATTTGCAGGTTTTTTCTTGCTTTGAACTGTAGCATTATTTTCCACCACTGTTGTTACAACTTTAGCTGATGTGGAAAGATTCTCTAGGCGTATAAATTCGTCAGCCTTTTTGTAGAATTTCTCAAGCGAATTTGGCTCCTTCATCTTCAGCCATTTTCCAAATTCGCTCGATTTGTCGATAGCACGCATCAAATAGGTCAAGATCATTCATGGCTCTGCGTTATCGACTTCTGTCAGAGCTATATTGAAGCGGTTCAGGAATGACTTAATAGGCTCTCCCGGATTCTGTTCAAGACTGGACAATGACATTATGTCTTTTGCCTTTGAAGCGTATAGCCTGAATTGCTCTTTGAATTTTCGGGTCAGATCGGAAAACTGATCTACAGATCGGATAGGAAGCTTGGTAAACCAGAGAAGTGCTACACCTTCCAAATATACTGGGAAATATCGGCACTTTATTTCATCAGTTGCTCTTGCCCCGGTCATGTGCCAGTCGTATTTATACAAGAATTGATTTGGATCACTTGTTCCTCGATAAGCAGGAATGGTGGGGGGAACAAATTTTCTGGGAAATTCAGCCTTTAGAATCTTCTCGGTAAACGGAGTTCTACTCGGTGCGAATCCCCATTCGCTCTCATCTTCATCTCTTTGCATGCTCTCTTTCATTATTTGCTTGATCATGCCAGAAAGATATTCCTCATTGTTTAGAGATTTCGCAGAATAGGCCTCGGCCATCTTTTCGGGGGTTTGTCCAAGTAAATGCTCACGAAGAACTGGTGATGGCCTGGATCCTTCATCCTGGAGGGGTGCCCCTTCAGCAGCACCTGATCCCCCGTGAGGAATATTTCTCCCCTCGGAATTGGGAGCAGCATTAGCAAAGTTTTCCTCATTACTTACTGGTCTTTGATTTGCCCCAAATAGAGCATTCAGCTTTTCCATCATTAGATTATTCTAAGTTTCAATCTGCTGGTACAGTCCGGATACAGCAGCATCTAACTCTTGTCGCGTCACACCGACGCTTGGAGCTGCCTGATTTGGAGAGAGAGAAGTGGCAGTATTGTCACGGTCATCATCAGTTCTGACAGACTTTCGTTTCCTTCCAGGAGCCATTATGTCTGATAGACTTCTGGTTTTGTAGGAAATTCTTTCAGCAAACTTCTGTGAAGCAATGGTGAGTAGTAGCCTGAGTTGGGTTCTCAGTGAAAGCACCAAAATGTTAACGTTAAAAAGTGAACGCTAACACCCGGTGTGTAATAGAATCGTGAAAGCACCACCCGTGTGACGGGAACAGAATTTAAGCAGTAAACTAGCAGAAAAGCAGTAAAAGACAGCACTTTATAGTGGTTCGGCTTGAGATTAAGCATACGTCCACTTTGAATCTCTTTATTACTGAATCTGGTTACAAATCGATACAAATCTCTTATGAAACGGTACAATTTGATCACAAGAAACGATCTTGACTACTTGCTCAATCTTCGACGATGAAACTCGATGAATCCGTGTTGGATGTAAGGAATTCCTCTCGAAGCTTGTTGTAGTGTCTCGAATGCTTGAAGATCTTTGATTGCTGAATGAGTGGAGAGTTCGACAGAGTAACGGCGCTTGAAGAAATGAATGGCCAAAAGTCCCTCTCTCGTTGGAGTTGGAGCTCTATTTATAGGATTGATTCTGGGTGAGATTCTGTTCGTCAAGTCCTAGGTCGGTGCCGACTTATAGCAAGTCATAGGTCTTAGGTCGGCGACGAGATAGGAGCTCTTATCTTTTAGTTACTCCTGAATACGAGCTATTCTACTGAAGTCATAGGTCGGCAGCGACTTACCATAAGTTGTAGGTCGGAGATCCTTAAGTCATCAAGTTGGCAACAGTCTTAAGTCGTAGGTTTCTTAACTCGGAACCCTCCTTAACTCGGAGCATTCCTTGACTCGGAGTGTTTCTTAGGTCGGCAACCCACTAAAGTCGGTCTTAGCTTTTAAGTGACAGATTATCTTAACTCGTACGCTGTTCCTTAACCCGGAGTGTTTCTTAGGTCGGCAACCCACTTAACTCGGAGCATTCCTTAACCGGAGTGTTTCTTAGGTTGGCAACCCACTTAACTCGGAGCATTCCTTAACCGGAGTGTTTCTTAGGTCGGCAACCCACTTAACTCGGAGCATTCCTTAACCGGAGTGTTTCTTAGGTCGGCAACCCACTTAACTCGGAGCATTCCTTAACCGGAGTGTTCCTTAAGTCGGCAAACTCCTTAAGTCGCGAATAAGAGGATTAACAACGGAGAATAAGGCTGTTGAGGAGCGACCATCCATGTAATTTCTTTGTGCGAGCACCGATATGTCAGATAGTAAAACATGCATTTCATTTAAGGAGGAAATCCGACATACCGATACAAACTCAAGGCTATCACACAGTGGCTATATATATTCTTCGGAAACAAACATAGAAATAAACATAACACAAATCAGTCACAGAAATCCATATCACAAAGGCGGAAGAAGATATGAATATAACACATAAAAGTGTACATCAGAGTAGTGGTCAGAAAGATCCACAATAATACAAAAGAGTAGCAACATGTGCTACACAAAAGAATATGTATACATCATGGAGTCTATATCACAAATGTATACAACAAAAACTACTAATCTAAGTAGTTAGCCAAAAGTCAGAGTAATAAATCCCTGGGGAGAAGTCAAGCAGAAGCACCTGTAACATCTCGGTCTGACCCGAGTATTATTTCATAAGAAAATAATAAACGGATCAGTCTAGCTATAAATATCAGATGACATGATATAAAATAAGAGATATGGCATAAACGTATAATAACCATAATGGCATACTACTATAAGTATGTAAATGATAATCAACAAGAGATTAATCAATATCACAAGAATCTTCTCAAAGATCCAAATCCACAAAAAGGTAATGACACACGAATTCACCAATGCACAAAAATTGATAAAACATATCAATGAAAATCACGAAAATTGGTGAAGCACAAATTCCAGAAATCAACACACGAAATCCAGAAATCATAAAAAGGGGGAGGCTTATCACACGAACGGGAGCATGAAAGCTCACCAACATATGTATCACACGAACGAGATGCTATCTCGTGGAAGCTAACCATTAATTTTTGAACACACGAACGGCCCGAAGACCATGGGGCGCTACCCCACATATGTGAGTAGAAACATCACACAAACGGGGTCTAGTCTCCCTCGTAGACAAAGATACATCGCTCAATCGCTAGTCTAAATCACAAAAATGATCGTCATGATCATCAAGGAGTGTCAATTACACTAAGCTAGTAAATATATGAGTTTAGCTTCATGTCCCATAACCACTAGCTTAACTTAAATATTTACGAACAAACTGTAGATCTTCACTAGGAAATTGTCACAAAAGGTTCAATCGAACAAGTCCAAGAATTAACCGACGAAGTAAACGCAAGCATTTCATACCACCTGTTTTGCTAAGCCGTTTAATTAGATTTCTCATCCGAGTGAAATAAAGGCTTGTATATACTAATAGATTGGAAAACGGTTTAGGAAAAGAGCTTTGTAATGAAATAGTGTTGAAATTGTTTTGATGAAAGGGTTTTGATATTTACTAACCTTTATATTTTTAAAGTGACAAATCACAAAATTGATTGAAGAAACAAATCAATCCACTAAAATTCACATTCGCAGACGTGAATAAAATCCAAGGAAATTACTTCCAAATCCATCAAAGTAGAAATACCCATGCGACCTAACAAGACCGAGCTAAAGTGCAATAGAACGACCTAAATTAAAATAGGTCGAACGAATTAAGGTCTAACGACCAAATGGGAAACGACCTAAGGTTCACAACCTAAAGGCGAACGAGTTAAGGCATTAGCAGCCTAACAACCTAAAGAGGAAGCGACCTAAGTCGGCGAGCGACCTAAGGGGTTAACGGCCCAAATACGCGACCTATGGATGGAGCGACCCAAGCACGCGACCTAGGTGGGGATGGGGTCAAACGACCTAACGGGACGAGAGCTAACCTCAGTAGCATGGTGCGACTTATGTAGGCCGAGTGACCGAAGGGTGAATGACCTAACGAAATAAAGGCCGAGCGACCTAGGGGCTAATGACCTAGAGGAGGTGCAACGAGCTAAGGGATAGCGGCTTTAGGCCCTAAACGAGGCCGAGCGATCTAATGACTTAAGGGGTGGAATGGGCCGATGCAACGACCTATGGTGTAAGAGATGGTGCGACCTACCAGTGGCGCGACCTAACTAGGTGAATGGTCGAACGACCTAGTGGCCAACGACCCAAGGAGAGCGACCTAATTGGTCAAAAGGGCGCGACCTATAAGGAAACGACCTAAAAGAGGTACGAGATAGAGTATAGTGCAAACGACCTATAGCCGAGCGACCTAACTCGTGGCGAACGACCTAAGGTGTTACGACCTATCTCCGAACGACCTAATGAAGTAAGGGGCGAGCGATCTAATCGTGGAAAGGCCGAGCGACCTAACGACCTAAGTGCCGATGCGACCTACGTTGGCTGAGAGCTATGCAGAGCAAGTGAAGGCATAGGCAAAACGACCTAAGCCCAGTTTTTTGCCAAAATCGCTAAAAATCGGAGTTTTTCGCCAATCCAATCCAAACCAAATGCAAATATACATGCTAAAATGATAGGGATTCATTCCCAACAATCCAAGATAGTTATGGACAAGAATGTGAGATAAAAATCTCACCTTTTCACAATTTAGATGAAAATCGAGCTTGAAAGCAAAGTGAGAAGCAACCATAAGCTTGAATCAATGCTTTACTTTGAATTTGGAGTTGAATGATGGATTGCAATTGAATTTGAGCTTGGATTTTTAATTTCTCATTCCCTCCTCCATTTTTGATGAAGCTTGAAGTGTTAGGAAATGAAGAAGGAAGTGATGAAGAGGAGATGGTTTGGGACTGAGTTAGTAAGTGGTTCAGCCCAAACCAAAGCCTTAAGCAAAAAAGTGACAAAATTCCACTAACTCCAAACATATCGAAGTTTATACTCAAAAAGATCGCAAACGTCATTTTGAACTCAATGGGGGTGGTCTCGAGTCATAATTTGACAGTATGCAAAAAGTAAATTTTCGGACTAAGATCCGACTAACGATTAAAATATTTAAATAAGATATTCAAATACATAATCGTCGAATATGCGGGTTGTTACATATAGTGATTATTTCACTGAACGTACTTAAACCTTCGGTTGCATTGCTACGGTGATCTGTGGTGCACCGATAACTCTTGTCCGTTAAGGCTGTCAATGGATACCCGAAAAATCCGAATTCGTCTACATCCACATCCAAAAAGCGGATAAATATCCAAAAAATGGATGCGGATGCGAAGACATCCGCATCCGAAAATTATCCATTCGGTTTTTGTCAAGATTATAGTTCAAATTATATGTATTTTAGTGCAGTAAAGGATATTTGTTTATTATTTTATTAAGTTAGTAGTTTATATTATCTACACTTATTGCTTTTTAACTGCTCGGAACTATTTATTATCATCATATTTGTTAATTTTTAACACTTTTATGACCGATGGGGTTGAAAAATATTTATGTTAAACTAAAATTTTCTTTTTATAATTCTTGATTTATCAGTCGTTAGCGGATAGGATAATTATCCGATATCCGTCCATATCCACGGATGTGGATATCTAATATCTGAAATGATTTCGGATGCGGATATGACACTATCCGCATCCGAAAGCATCCATTGACAGGCCTATTCTCTGTTACCTGGCTAAGAAATATTTTGTTGGATTAAGATAAAGTGTGATTATACAATTTTGGGTTAGGAGCTACAAAGGACAGAAATTTGTAATTAAGTCCTTGCATTCATTTAGTTGCATTAGTTCATGCATAATTAAAAAAGAAAAGAGAAAAAAATTTCAAAATCCAAAACTAAAAAAAAATTGTTTTAAATCTTTTCCTTCGAAAAAAAAGAAAAAAAAATTAGAAAAAAATATATAATCTTTTCAAAAATAAAAAAAACAAAAACATATAAAAAATAACAAAAATTGAAAATCCAAAAAACAAAACAAAAATCAAATTTCCTTTTTGAAAAATAAATTCCTTTTAGTAATTATTTTTCCTTTAAAAAAAACAATTTTTCACCTCATTTTCTAAACCTTGTTTCATTCTCTTAACTCGATTCTCACTTTTTTCTCTCCTTTATTTTTCTTGTGCATGAGCACTTGGACTCGTGACACAATAACAAGTCGTTGGACTTGTGACACAACAACTAATCATTTAACTCGAATAAATGATTCTCCAGAAATGGTAAACGAGAACGCCCCTCAAACTCTTATGGATAGAATCTTTCCCGATACAGTTTTTGTTCCTTCTTGCATCACTTTACCCGCCCCTACATACAGGTAACCATTTCGAAATTCATTCAAACTATATTTCCACGCTCCATAAATTTGGCAATTTTGAACAAGATGACCCATACATTTTCTTAACAAAATTCGAACAAGTTTGTGCAACCATTAAACTGCAACAACTTTGTGATGATGAATCAAACTTCGATTAATTCCATTTACTCTTACTGATTATGCTAAAAAATAGTTGTACAGCTTACCATCAAACTCGATTAAAACTTAGAAAGAATTCGTTAAAGCCTTCTTAAAAAAGTTCTACTCCTTTGAAAAAAACAACCAAAATCCGAAACGAAATTGTCAATTTTAATCAGTTCAGGGGTGAACCATTCGGAAAATATTTTAAAAGATTTAAAGAGCTTCTGATAAAATGTCCACATCATAATTTTGAAAAATGGACTCTTTGCCAAATCCTATACGATGGACTTGAAAACAGCTCACGAACAATGCTTGAATCATTGTGCCAAGGAAACTTTCTCACCCAACATCACGATGATGCTTGGAAATTTCTTGAAAACTTGGCCGAAATATCATCCAATGGGAACGTTTTAATGAAAAATCCATTTACTCACGATCAAGCGCACACTCGATAGGATCATCTTTAGATTTGGAAGCTAAAATCGATGCAATGATCAATAAATTCGACAACGTTTTCTCATCCAACCAATTGATCCAAGCTTCCCAACCAGTGTGTTATAAATGTAACGATCCGAGTCACATTACCGATCAGTGCCCTAACTCAATTGAACAACTCAATGCTTTCAACAAGGTTAAAAATGACCGGTTTTCTCCAATGTACAATCCTGGTTGGAAAAATCATCCTAATTTTGCTTGGAACCAAAATAATCCCAACACAAATTTGGTTCGTCCCAATTTTCAAGCATTTTCAAACAATGATTCAAATCCTCCCTTTCAACCCAATTAGTTTCAACAAAATTTTGTGGGTCCGTCTCAAAATCAACCGCAATAATCTTTTGCTATCCAAGACGATAAATGATTAAGTTCACTTGAGAAATGTCTTGAAACTTTGGTTAAGGAAACCACTCAAAGCATCCAATCAAACAGCAAATTGCAAAATTTGTTAACCTCACACGCAGAATACGAGCCAAGCGATCGCTAAACTTGAAACGCAAATGAGTCAATTAGCCACGTCTATGAATGAACGCGAACGAGGCACATTCCCAAGTCAGCCAGTTCTGAATCCCAAAAATCAAAACACGAATTAAAATCAAGCCCATGTTGTTCAAGATAGCAACGTAACCCAAATGAATGCTATCATGACTTTGTGTTCTAGTAAAAAAATAGATAATCAAGTCGTTAATCTAAACGATTTACTAGAAACTCCTCTCGACACTTCTAAAACAACTAACGAATCGAACCAGAACATTGAGCCAAACATTGAATCAAACTCCACTCTAGATTCTTCTTCTACTCAAGTAGACCCACCCACTAAGTATCGTGTTCCATTTCCACATCATCTTCGACCCAAGAAACACTCTGACCAAATGGAAAAGATATTGGAAATTTTCAAACAAGTCAAAGTTAACATTCCACTTCTTGATATCGTTCAACAAGTCCCAACTTACCTAAGTTTATCAAGGACTTGTGTACCCTAAAATGACACACTCATGTACCCAAGAAAGTTTTCTTAGCCGTCGGACTTAGTGAAATCTTGTCTCAATCAATTCCCATCAAATACAAGATCCTGGATGTCTGACAATCTCGTGCATGATAGAAGACAAAATGATTTACAAATGCTTACTTGATTTGGGTGCAAGTGTCAATTTGATTCCTTATTCCATTTACCAATAACTTGGCTTAGGTGAACTAAATCCGATGAAAGTAACTCTTCAAATTGCTTATCGTTCGATAAAGAAACCCGTAGGAGAAATCGAGGATGTACTCATCAAAATCGATCAATTCATATTTCTTGTTGATTTCATCGTTTTGGAGACTCAACCCGTGAATAATCCATGAGTCAAATTCCATTGCTTTTAGGCCGACCTTTCTTGGCTACTTCAAATGCGCTCATCAATTGTCGAAACGGTTCTATGAAAATTTCTTTTAGAAACATGAATTTGGATCTTAACATTTTCAATCTTGAAAATCAACCGAACAAACCACAGAACAAACATTGGAAGTTAGCTTTATTCAAGAAAAATTTGATAACGAAATAGTTGACCTAAACCACGAACGCGAGACCAAATACGAATAACTACTTCAAGGTGAGCCGAACGAAATTGAAATTGTGCTTCCGTTTGAACCACTTACCATTGAAACAGAACTTTAGCAGAATTCGTTGATTGAGAAACCCCCGAGGTTGGACCTTAAACCCCTTCCCGATCACCTTAAGTACGCATACTTAGGTGACTATGAAACGTTTCCTGTCATAATCTCTTTAACTCTCTCTCTTGATCAAGAAACTTCCTTACTTTCAGTTCAGTCGAAAAACAAAGAAGTAATTGTATGGTCGATCACCGTTATAAAAGGAATTAGTCCCGCTCTTGCTCAATATCGCATCCATTTAATTGATGATGCCAAGCCTGTTCATGATGCGTAACGAAGGCTTAACCCAAAAATGAAGGATGCGGTTCGAGACGAAATTCTTAAACTTCTCGATAATGGAATCATATACCCAATTACTGATAGTTTATGGGTTAGCCCAATTCATGTCGTGCCTAAAAAATCTGGACTTACCGTTATTAAAAACGATTTAATTGAACTTATCCCAACTCGTACTCAAACGGGTTGGCGTGCTTGCATTGATTATCAAAAATTAAATGCTGCAACACGTAAAAATCACTTTCCTCTTCCTTTCATCGACCAAATACTCGAACGTTTTGTCGGTCAAGAATTCTATTGCTTTCTTGATGGTTATTCCAACTATAACCAAATTCCAATCGTTCCCGAAGATCAAGAGAGAATGACTTTCACATATCCCTTTGGCACTTTTGCTTATCGACGTATGTCATTTGACCTTTGCAACGCTCCTACTACGTTTCAAAGATGCATAGTCAGCATCTTTTTTGATATGATCGAATGCTTTCTTGAAGTGTTTATGGACAATTTTTCTTTCTTTGGAAACTCTTTTTCTAAGTGCTTACACCATCTTGAGTTGGTTCTTAAACGATGCAAGGACAAACACTTAACGTTAAATTGGGAAAAATGTTATTTCATGGTCAAACATGGCATTGTTCTTGGGCATGTCATTTCAAACAAAGGCATTGAGGTCGATAAAGTGAAAGTTGACGTATTTCGAATCTACCCATCCTAAATATGTCAAAGACATTCGTTCATTCCTTTGACACGCTGGTTTCTATTGACGCTTTGTGAAAGACTTCAGTAAAATTGCTTGACCTCTTACGACTCTTCTTGGAAAAGACGTTCCATTTTACTTTAATTCTGATTGTTTTTCTACTTTCGAACGTCTCAAAAATGAACTCATTTCCGCTCCCATCATTTTCTCACCTAATTGGGATCTTCCCTTTGAAATAATGTGTGACGCTTCTAACTTTGCAGCTGGTGCTGTATTAGGACAACGCATCAACAAAATTCTTCATGTCATTTCCTACACTAGTATGACTCTAAATAATGCTTAACTCAATTACAAGACCATTGAAAAAGAGCATCTAGCGGTAGTCTTTGCGCTAGAAATATTCTGACTTTATTTGATTGGCTCACACATTACGGTTTACACTGACTATTCCGCTCTTAGGTACCTTTTTGCTAAAAAGGATGCTAAGTCTCATTTGACCCTTTGGATCCTTTTACTCCAACAATTTGACCTTACAATCGAAGACAAAAAAAGGTTCCGACAATGTCATCGCCGATCAACTATGGCATCTTCCAAATGCACCATCTCCTTTAGTGATCAACAAGAACTTTCCGGATGAACAAATCCTTTTCGTTTCTGTCGATCCATGGTATGCCGACATAGTGAACTATTTTGTCACTAAGGAAACTCCTTTATTTTGGTCAAAACAAGATAAATATAAATTTTTTTCTCAAGTCAAGTACTTCTATTTGGATGATCCGTAATTATTTAAATACTGTTCCGACCAAATCAATCGACGTTGTCTCCCAGATTGTGAAATCAAAAGTGTTCTTTTGTTTTGTCATGACCAAGCTTGTAGCTGTCATTTCGGTCCTAAGAAAACTGCGGAAAAGGTGCTTCAATGTGGTTTTTACTGGCCTACTCTTTTCAAAAAGGCATTCGAGATTTGTAAAACTTCTGATCGCTGCCAAATGATAGGAAGAATCTCTCGACGAAATATGATGCCTTTGAACCCCATTCTTACGATCGAAGTCTTTGATGTTTGGGGTATTGACCTTATGGGACCGTTTTCCAATTCTTTCATAAATTTATACATTCTTCTTGCTGTTGATCATGTCTCCAAATGGGTTGAGGCCATTCCTTGTAAAACAAATGACCACAAAATTGTTGTGAAATTTATAAAAGAAAACATCTTTTCAAGGTTTGGAACACCCCGCACAATAATAAGCGACAATGGAACCCATTTCTGTAACCAATCATTTGAAACTTTAATGAAGAAATACTCGATAACCCACAAGTTATCCACTCTATATCATCCTCAAACTTATGGCCAAGTTGAAATTTCAATCGTCAAATCAAACAAATTTAGGAGAAAACCGTTAATAAAAATCGAAGAGATTGGTCTCAGAAATTGACTGACGCGCTTTGGGCTTACCATACCGCTTTTTAAACTAACCTAGGGATGTCCCCATTTTGTTTAGTACACGAGAAAGCATGCCATTTACCAGTTGAAATCGGACACAAAGCATTGTGGGCAGTGAAGAACTTAAATTCCGATCTCGATAAAGCTGGCGAAAACAGAAAATTGCAAATCAACGAATTAGAAGAGATTAGGAACGACGCGTATGAAAACGAGAAGATTTACAAAGAAAGAACAAATTTTTTCATGACAAGTCAATCCTAAGGAAAATGTTTTCGCCAAACCAAAAAGTTCTTTTGGATGACTCTAGACTTCACTTATTCCCTGGAAAATAAAAATAAAGATGGACTGGACCATTTTTGGTACAAACCGTTTTTCCACACGATGCAATAGAAATATAAAACCCCAGGGATGGAACAATTTTCAAAGTCAATGGTCATCGCTTGAAACCTTACTTGGAATTACCAAGTAGTCAAGAGGAGGAGCTCATGATTCTTCATGAGCCATACTACATCTAGTAAGAAATGTTAACCCTCTTTTGTAAATATGTACATACTTTTCCCAGTTACACTCATTACATCATGCGTTGACTGTGGGGACACAGTCAAAATTAAGTGTAGGGGGAGTCTCATGTTCAATTTTGATTTTTCATGGTTTATTTTTTTGCATTTTCTTTTCAAAACTCAAAACTTAAAAAAATCCCAAAACAAATTTTCTTTTTAGCATTTACTTTTAGAGACACTATGGATAAGTATATGTTTTGGTTATTAAACTGAAATTTTTGGAAAATTTATTTGTCCCAACAAAAATAAAAATAAAATTTGATTACAAGAAACTATGATTTAACTACTGTATAGGAAGGTTCATGGGTGATAATTATGAAGTATATCCTAATTGTAATCTTTGTTTAAAAGAGTGGTTTATTTAAAGTAAAGGCGATAACATTTTTTATCTTCTAAGATAAGTGGTGCTAAGATGATTTTGCAAAACTCTCTCTTTATAAAAAAAGGCTTTTTATAAAAGCACCTAAGGTCAGGTGTTCACACGCAAGTGTGTACACTCGCCATGCTCTGTGACCTTCTCACGTAAGCCCAAAAGGCAGTGCAGGATCAGCATATCTGGCCTAAGTTTATATGAGTTAGGTGTATGTAAATAGATTTAATAAAAATAAGCACCTAGAGTCATGTGTTCATTTGCAAGTGTGTGCACTTGCCACGCTCTATACTCTTCTCATTTAAGTACAAAAGGCAGTGCATGATCGGTATATCTGGCCTTAGTTTATCTGAGTTAGGTGTGTAAATAATAATAATGTTAATACTTTTCAAAAATAAAGAGTGCAAGCAATCGAAATCCAAGCACTATTTTCACTTAGTTGATTCAACTTGTTATTCAAAAGAAATAAAAATACCACTTTGCAAAACTTTGATAATCAACTAAGGATCCATTTCATAATTGCAGTATATTATCAACTGAAACAACTAGCCAAACTAAAGTCTAATTGTGATGATAACTTAATTTTTGTTGGAAGCTCTGACGAGTAAAAGGACTTAAATTTCAAGATAATGACCAGAACTTATATTTAACTTATTCATGTCAATTTAAAGGTAAATTCCTCATTTGTAAATATTTTCAAAAACTTGCATTCGTATCTTTGTAAATAAATCATGCATTTAGGAATTTTTCATGTTGCATTTGGATTTTGTGAGTAGTATCCGCTGTAAACCCTCACAAGACAAAACTCATCCTACTAGGGACACCTAGAGGTTTAACGGCTTGTTGCATATGCTCAATGCAATTGTGCTTCCTACGAAAATGAATTTATCTTAGTTTTAGTTTATTCAAGGACAAATAAAAAGATAAGTGTGGGGGTACTTGATGTGCACGTAAAAGTGCATATTTTTACTTCCATATTTAATCTACTTTTATTTAAATAAATGTCATAATTGGGTATTTTTATATGTTTTTAACAAAATCCAAATGTCATCAAATCATCATTCATTCATCCTCATTTATGGGAAAAATGGTAATTTTGAGCATGTATTAATTTTAAGAATATTTATTTGCGCATTTTAGTTTCATTTGTAGGAATTTGGATGGGAAATGGAAGAAGCCTTCATGAACATATGCATTCACAAGAGTTAAAAGGCAAATGAAGATGAAGAAATAAAAGAATTTATGAGATCATGGAGGGCCCCACCTACCCACTTACCATTAGGAGATAATGGACATGTTAGTAGAGATTAAAAGTACATGCATATTTAATGAATGATTAATTACATGCTAATGAATAACTTGGTGGCCACACTTCCGAAGGGGCATTTTGGGTAGTCCCCTAAATTATGGATTAGGGTTTAAGGCATGTATAAATAAATCTCTTATGTTCATGTAATAAGGCTTTTATCTTCTTGTCATATTATGCAACTTGTAGCCACAAATTAAATGAGAAATAAAATGGCTTCCTAAGTCTCTTCTTCTTCTTTTTTCTATTTGATTTTATTTTAATTTATGCTCATTTCTATTTACATGCTCTCTTTCCTTTCATGTTAGTAGCTTAGATTTATTTTACGCAAGTAGATTAATTCTCTTTTTATTTTACATAATTCTCTGTTGAAATGATAACACAAATGAGTAGCTAAACCCCTTCAATTTAGGGGTAATGAAGCTCTCTTAAATTATGTAAATTCAATATATTTTGTCATTATGATCTGTTTAGTGCTTCATGAAGAGTTGGATTTTGATGTAAGTTTATAAAGGGAATTTGATAGCCTATGTTGTAATCACAAATGGACTATGCTTAATCCAACATAAACACAATTTACATCATCATCTAACTAAGTGATTTTGGTCATGAAATTAAAGGAGAAACAAAATGTAACAGCCCGCAAATTCATACCCCTTGAGTCGACACTATTCTCATCGATCAACTCAAGATGAACGGAAATACGAACCATCAGGGTTTAAAGAAGAAGGAGGTAGAAAAAGAAGAAACAAAATAACAACAGAATCTAACCATCGCAGCGGAATCAAATATAATAGATAATAACAGATCTTTACAGAAAGAAATTATATCTGTTTACATATATACATCATCAGAATACAACATCAGTGTAACGATTCGAGATTTTCGACGCTCGAAAGTCGACATTAATACGTCCACTGTATCAACTACCGAGCAATCGAATGCTGGAAAACCGAATTGTTATGGAGAAAAAGAAGAGGTAGAAGAAGACAGAAGAAAAATAAAGAAGAAATAACAGAAAAACACAGAACAATATCAGAATCTCACATATCGCAGCGGAATAACATATAATAGATAAATGAATAATCTTTAAATCAAAGAACTATATCATTTTATACATTACATCATCAGAGTTTACAACAACACTATACATCAATGGACAGTTATAAAAACTTGTCCTCATACAGAATACACAGCGGAATAATAATATCATATACAAATGTTACGCCTTGTCATCCAGCTCGCCACTGAGATCTACAGCATCTCCTGAATCCAGAATGACCTAATAACCTGACTCTAGACTGCCCGTGTGGAAATTGGTGGGCACCCAGAGTTTAGGAAGGAAACAATTAACTCCAGGTCAGTCATGGTGACTGGTGTGAGAACTTAAAACAGTTATTATTTTTAAAACAACAACAACAAAGGAAGTGAAAAATATCCGCAATGCTTTTGGAAAATGAAACTACCATAAGACCTCCCGCCACACACACAATGCAAACGCAGAATTGGAGGAGATTTCTTCTTATGATAATCAAACATGCTTACTACGCAAAATAAATCATTTTTGATATTATTATTAGTGCATAGTGCAGAAAACATTTCGAAAGTATAATATTAATCTTAGCCAGCATAGGCATTCCGCACTTATGCCTACTATAGCTTCTATGTTCAATAGCAGGTTACCGCCACATTCCATAGCAGGTTATACAACTAAAACCGTACAAGGCTCATATTGTTTCTTTGGATTTCCAACAAATGGTCAGGCTAAGGAAATTCCTACGCCACATGGGATCGCCTCTGGCGGGACGTCCCGAGAACTGACTAGCTCTCTGCCAACACAAGGCCGGGTTACCTCTGTCACCAGGTAACTACTACAGGAATATGCCACCCCCCGGTCCTTTGGGACCTTTATCCGAGGTGCCTCGATCAAAACAACAATCACATAGTAAATGAGATTGGAGTATCCACATAGGTTAAATACCAGGGCTCCATACCTGATACCACCCTTTTGCAGAAGGAAATGACATACCCTAAACGGAACGACCCTCATAACCTTGCCGTATCATTCCTGTTTCGACCATTTTCGGGTTGTGAGGTCCGAAGAAGTCTCGTCCACAAAGCTACGCTTTTTCACAAAGCCACGATTTGATCAACAAATGATAAATAAATGATCATCACACGGCAACACTCAGTATGCCACACTACCAAATTGGGAGTATATCACCGATAAACTTCAACTACATAACCTCTGAGCTCGTACGTCTCAAAGAAGGGTGTTAAGCTAAGAGAATAAATTCTCCGCCACCAAACAGAAATGTATTTGAAAGAAATCAGCTTTATATCTCAAAATGTAATGTCAGAAATGTAACCATACAAGTCTGTTCCGGGTTCGAACAGAACCGAAGGCACTTCCGAAGAAGCCCTTACAATCCGGGTATTCACAATCCCGATCGAACTTCCTATCACAAAGGAAATCTCTATACCGTAGCTAACGATGCAAAGACAATCGATAGGTCATCCTATCATTTTCACAAATACCCGGTCTTCACTACCAGTCTTCAAATGCTATCCATATCGTCGTATCACTAATTCGAAATGGGTTATATGACACAAAGGTCTTTTCCCGCCTAACCCGAATAGTGGGCACAATATTTAAAACATATGGATTTAGGGATTTCAATTAAGTCACAACTTATTACCCAAATCCTTTCCTTTAAATGGTTTAAACAAATTACCATTTTAAATCTTTAAACAAAAAGATTTACTTCACAAAGTTTACCCAGTTTCACAAAGATTCATTCACATATTTCAAAATCATTTCTATTTCAATTTGATTAATCAATTAAATCTTTAAGTTAAGATTTAACTTATAGCTTTCAAAACTATTCACAATTCAAGTCTTTTATAAATATAAAAGATACACCTTTTGAAATACTCTTTTATTTCAAAACAAGATTTAATCATCGTCACAAAGGTTAATTCATAGTTTTTCCAAACTATTTACAATTTCATTTCAACTGGAAATGTTTCGATACAAATTGGAAATCTTTTCACTTTATGAAAGCGGTTATTATCTGAAAACAAATAGTTTTCGTTTTGGGAAAAACTGGTTACAATTACACAGGTTAAAGCCATTCAAGTATAAAACTTGAATATAAATTTAAATTTTCAAAACCATATTTTTAAATCGTTAAAAACCCATATAAACACCTTTTATAACTTGACAAATCTCTTAAACCAAAACTCCCAAATTATTGAATTCAATTTCAAAATATTGAATTCAAATTTAAATCAAATGATTTAAATTCCAATTTTATTAAGTTATTTAAAATAACTTATATTTTTGAAACTCATTTTCAAAAACTTTCAATTCTAATTCCAAAACCATTTGGATTCAAAAACTCAATTTTTTCCAAAATTGATAAAAATCTGGGACTTAACCGATTTCCACGTGAAATCCACATTTGTGTGTGTATTGTGTAGTCCAAGGGTTTAACACAATAGTGCAACAACATTCAACCACAATAGTTCAAATATAACAATATAATTGATAAGCGGTATAAACTATAACGCTTATCTTTCATTCACAGATCACAGATATATAATATCACAGATAAACAAATTACAGATCACACAAAAAACAGGATATATCACAAAGCACCACATATCAGAGATATCAAACAATTCGACATCCAATATAATCGAAACATCCATAAGTAGGATTAATTTAATTATCTGATTAATTTAAATCAAATAAATTTTTATAAATAAATTTTCCAGTTATGGTAAATTAATAATCAATTAATTTCAAATTGATTTCCAAATTTATTTCAAAACACCAAATAAATTTCTAAATATTTCCAAAAGATTTATTTTCAATCACCAAAAATCAATTACCAAATGGATTTCTAAATTTATTTCCTTTTTAAAATAAATTCTTTTTTTTAAGAAGATAAATTCCTTTATTTTCCAAACTATTCACAAATCCAAATTTTAAATAAATTCTCAACTTATAAATAATATTTTCGAAATCCATTTATTAAGCCCTTTTATACAAATTTGAAATTTAATTCAATACAATTCAAAAATAAAACTTTTATCTTTTAATTCCTTTTAAATTTATCCAATTATCAAAAAATAAATTTTTTGATAAATTATTCAAATTAAATTTCGAAAATCCAATTTTTTATTTATTTCTGGTATCCAACGATACAGAAAATATATTCGGCTAAATTATAGCCTTCAACCATTTCAATCACAGTATAATCACACGACGATTATAAATAAATCAACACACAACATTGAAACAAATTCAATTATTTGAGGAACCCAGTTGTATCCCTCCAACCTGTTTCCCTGCATCCACAGATGTTAGCACAATACCAATTCCACTTCAATGTGGAATATCGAGGTATATGGGATTTATAATATTATCCTCTATTATGCGGCGCAATAGGGTCTCATCCGCTATATAATGCGGGAAATCAACTCCAAATACATATATAATACCAATTCCACTTCAATGTGGAATTATCGCGGTATATGTTTTTAATAAATAACCTCCGCTTAATATACGACGTATAGGGTCTATTACAGTTCAACAAATGACAACCATCATTCTATTCACACAATCAAGCAATTTTAAATTTAACTATTTAAAATTTTAAATCGAAACAAATATTCGATTGAGTGAGGAGTTCTCACCTTGCTTTCAATAACGGTTGTAGTATTTTATTTCAAATAAAATTAAACACGCGTTTAATTTTACTCAAAATTTTCACTAGCTCCAATCGAGTCCAATCTAGCTCCATTGCAAAGAGCTTGTCGAAACGATTCCAAAGCAATTCGTTTCGTAATTTTTCGACCTCGTATGACAAAGATACGATATTTTAAAGTTTATACGATTTATAATATAATAATAAATCAATTTCTTTATCTTTTATTTAAATTTTAACCTTTCCAGATCTGGACCGTTCATTTCCATACCCTAGAATCTCGGCCACATCTTCTATCATCTTCCTCCTAGTAAAGAAACGCACGCACAAACCCATGAAGCCGCCCCCTTCCTTCAATTAACGCACCACTATCCATCACTTCGTCGATGATCCAACACCACCATCTCGAAGCCCGTACTCGACTCCACCTTCACCCACAATTTGGTGAAGGTCGGCTGCCCCCCTGGCATCGTAGAACGCGCACAACCAAGCACGAACGCGGGTGATTTCCTCCCTCTATGGTCGACGATTCGTCGACCTACCCGTATGGATTTGAAGCTCTCGTCTAAATCCACAACATTGTAGTTAAACATTTCTGCTGAAAGTCGATGGATTGGAAGAGATTAAGGGAGAAAGATTCGTGCATTTCTGGCCATTGAATTATTAGGGCCGACTGAAGCTTGTATGCTAGGGTTTGAGAAAAAAATGAAATGTTGAGGTCCTTTTATAGAAAATTGCTCAAAACACTATTCATCGAAAATTTTCCGAACTCCAAACGAAGCGTGCCAGCTGGCGTTTCTAGGGTTTTACCCACGTTCCGAACACAATGGAATGTGTTTCGGGAGGTAATTCGATCGTATGTGAGAGTTACGGAATTAAACGATCAAATTAAAATTAAACCGATTAAAAGCGATTTCGATGCGTTTTGGCTTGCACCGGACAAACCGTACATCCGATTGACACGAAATTTGAAATCTTACAATAATTTCACATTACGGATCCAATGAAACTTGTTTCGTCAAAATCCGAGACTGTTTGAAAAATGGCTAATTTCACTCGTCAATTAAATATTAAAATATTCAATTTTCACAAATTAACTTTTAAATCAATTTTAAAAGTTCTATAACATCATTACAACTCCAATATGATTTAATATAACTTTATAAATCATTTTTTATACACATTAAACCAAATTATCAATTATTTCTAGAATTTCAAATATTAAATTTATTGATTTAATTCCCAATTAAATCACCATATTCGAATTTTAATTTATTCAGCTTACAAATTCCACTTGTTAATATTTAAAATCAATTAAATATCAAAATTTCAAGAGACAGAAATTCTGGGTCGTTACAATCTTCCCCCCTTAAAAGAATTTCGTCCTCGAAATTGCAAAGTAAGAAAAATGCCCCAAATTCATTAACTTTTCAAACAATTCGTTCAAATTAGATTTTAAAATCACTTAAGTGTACAACTTCCCCAAAATCCAATAGTTAAACTCTTTCAAAAACTTTACTAAGTTTTTCAAATCTATACTTAGTTATACTTTTCAAAACAAACTATATCGTTTAACTTTTAACTCCAAATCCAAAATTTAGTTTTCACAAATTTCCCAAAATTTCCCAAAAATTTTCTAACGCCTTAAATTTTCAGAAAAATTCGCCATAGCCTCCTTTGCGCAGTTCAATCGTAGTACGATCACAATAGACATAAATATATATACATCGACCCACACGGTCGAAAAAGCAGAAAAACAGTTCATATTTCCTATTTTTATTGCGTAGGCGTACCTTTTTAGCATTTTTAAGCAAAGCAGTTTTTTATTAAGCATTTTAGCGCAACCAAATCAGCCAAACGGTAGCCCCGGTACCTATACTTACTCAATTTAAACACGTAAGTGACATATATATAAGGTTATTAACATTTTACTCTTTTAAACTACTATAACATATGCATATTAAAAGAAATGCATACTGAACAAGGTTTATAAGCAACTTATATAATTTCGACATTATTTGTAATTATTTACAACCAATTCACATTCAACAACATTCATTTCTTCATTTTCAATTTGTTTACATTCACTAATTTAAATTCAAGTTGGTTCACTTTCAATTTAAATCCAATTACATAACTTTCAATTTTTTATCAATTCAATTTCATTAACACTTAATGAATTATATACAATCAACTAACAATCATATAACAACCAATGTATATTTAACACAACCAAATTATTAAATTTACTTTACTTCACATTCAATTTGGTTCAACATTTTTAATTCCAATTGGTTTAATATTAAGTCGACTTCCATTCGATTCATTCAAATTCCAATTCATTAGCTTTTAATGAATTAACACTTACATTCATTATTCCATATCAATTTACTTACATTCGATTGATTAACATTAGTTCAATTCAATTGCTAATTCATTTTACAAATAAAGTTGAATCTCCTTTATATAACTCTAGTTCAAATCCATTTAATTCACTTTGTTAATTTACTTTGATATCAAAATCAACTTCATTCAACATCACTTAAGTTATATTCCATTTCAAATTTCCACTTACATTTGCTTTCACTATATAACTTAAGTTATATTCCTTTTAAACATTATTTGTTTAACTTCACTTAAATTTCCACTTATAAATCCAATTCAGATTCCAATTCTAAAGTAAATTCTATTTAACTTTTACCAAAGATAAATTTATTATCTCATATTATAAGTTCAAAACTCATTTCTACTTATATTCATCAATTACAACTTGGATTTTTTTTTGTTTATCACAACAACACTTCAATTTTTTTTTCAATTTATTATGGTAGCAAATCTATCACACAGAAACTTGAAAATGATACTGATGATGCTGCAGTCATCACCCTTATTATTTCCCAGTAACAGTAGTGAATTCAGTGCTTAATATTCTTTTCAAAAATTTCCTTTTATTTATAAATCACATTTACAAATCTTTACTTATATAATCTCACCATTTTACTTCTAATTTTGAAAAATAACGTCCAAACTAAACAGGATTCAAAATTTTCAAATTCATAGTTCAAATTCATTTTTATTTACAACTCATAATTATAAATATATTCATATAGTTTCACTTCTATATATAAGATTATTTCACAACTGCAAATCATATTAATTATAATTTCATACTTAATAATTCATTTGCTTATATACTTCATTCTTTTACAATTGTTGTTTTTATTTAGATTATTCAAACAACTTTTATTGACTCATATATATTTTTACATTTTCAACAACCAAACAATTCAATTTTATATACACTTCAACAATTTCTGAAAAATTATTTCTTTATATACAAAATATAATCGAGGTAAAATTATTTCATTTACCCAATTTAAAATGATACTATGTCAGTTTATCCCATTTAAGAGTTTAGAAACCCCTATCTATTACAGTTAGCTAGACTGCACCGACCAAAATCTATAAACAATCAACCGATAAGTCAACAGAATACAAAACAATTTCATATTCACTAACAAATACGCGCTCATATCTATTATTACACTCACACTCATTCTAGAGTACTACTGACTCTATCTCTAATGAGTAACACACAACAGAGCCAAGGTTATCGCTTAACCATATGCTCTGATACCAAATGTAACGATTCGAGATTTTCGACGCTCGAAAGTCGACATTAATACGTCCACTGTATCAACTGCCGAGCAATCGAATGCTGGAAAACCGAATTGTTATGGAGAAAAAGAAGAGGTAGAAGAAGACAGAAGAAAAAGAAAGAAGAAACAACAGAAAAACACAGAACAATATCAGAATCTCACATATCGCAGCGGAATAACATATAATAGATAAATGAATAATCTTTAAATCAAAGAACTATATCATTTTATACATTACATCATCAGAGTTTACAACAACACTATACATCAATGGACAGTTATACAAACTTGTCCTCATACAGAATACACAGCGGAATAATAATATCATATACAAATGTTATGCCCAGTCATCCAGCTCGCCACTGAGCTCCACAGCATCTCCTGAATCTAGAATGACCTGATAACCTGACTCTAAACTTCCCATGTGCAAATTGGTGGGCACCCAGAGTTTAGGAAGGAAAAAATAAACTCCAGGTCAGTCATGGTGACTGATGTGAGAACTTAAAACAGTTATTATCTTTAAAACAACAACAACAAAGGAAGTGGAAAATATCCGTAATGCTTTTGGAAAATGAAACTACCATAAGACCTCCCGCCACACACACAATGCAAACGCAGAATTGGAGGAGATTTCTTCTTATGATAATCAAACATGCTTAATACGCAAAATAAATCATTTTTGATATTATTATTAGTGCATAGTGCATAAAACATTTCGAAAGTATAATATTAATCTTAGCCAGCATAGGTATTCCGCACTTATGCGTACTATAGCTACTATGTTCAATAGCATGTTACCGCCATATTCCATAGCAGGTTATACAACTAAAACCGTACAAGGCTCATATTGTTTCTTTGGATTTCCAACAAATGGTCAGGATAAGGAACTTCCTACGCCACATGGGATCACCTCTGGCGGGATGTCCCGAGAACTAACTAGCTCTCTGCCAACACAAGGCCGGGTTACATCTGTCACTAGATAACTACTACACGAATATGCCACCCCCTAGTTCTTTGGGACCTTTATCCGAGACGCCTCGATCAAAACAACAATCACATAGTAAATGAGATTGGAGTATCCATATAGGTTAAATACCAGGACTCCATACCTGATACCACCCTTTTCCAGAAGGAAATGACATACCCTAAAGGGAGCGACCCTCATAACCTTGCCACATCATTCCTGTTTCGACCATTTCCGGGTTGTGAGGTCCGAAGAAGTCTCATCCACAAAGCTATGCTTTTTCACAAAGCCACGCTTTGATCAACAAATGATCAATAAATGATCATCACACGGCAACACTCAGCATGCCACACTACCAAATTGGGAGTATATTACTGATAAATTTCAACTACATAACCTCTGAGCTCGTACGTCTCAGAGAAAGGTGTTAAGCTAAGAGAATAAATTTTCCGCCACCAAACAGAAATGTATTTGAAAGAAATCAGCTTTATATCTCAAAATGTACTGTCAGACATGTAACCATACAAGTCTGTTCCGGGTTCGAACAGAACCGAAGGCACTTTCGAAGAAGCCCTTGCAATCCGGGTATTCACAATCCCGATCGATCTTTCCATCACAAAGGAAATCTCTATACTGTAGCTAACGGTGCAGAGACAATCGATAGGTCATTCTATCGTTTTCACAAATACCCGGTCTTCACTACCGGTCTTCAAATGCTATTCATATCGTCGTATCACTAATTCGGAATGGGTTATATGACACAAAGGTCTTTTCCTGGCTAACCCGAATAGTGAGCACAATATTTAAAACATATGGATATAGGGATTTCAATTAAGTCACAACTTATTACCCAAATCCTTTTCTTTAAATGGTTTAAACAAATTACCATTTTAAATCTTTAAACAAAAAGATTTACTTCACAAAGTTTACCCAGTTTCACAAAGATTCATTCACAGATTTCCAAATCATTTCTATTTCAATTTGATTAATCAATTAAATCTTTAAGTTAAGATTTAACTTATAGCTTTCAAAACTATTCACAATTCAAGTCTTTTATAAATATAAAAGATACACCTTTTGAAATACTCTTTTATTTCAAAACAAGATTTAATCATCGTCACAAAGGTTAATTCATAGTTTTTCCAAACTATTTACAATTTCATTTCAACTGGAAATGTTTCGATACAAATTGGAAATCTTTTCACTTTATGAAAGCGGTTATTATCTGAAAACAAATAGTTTTCGTTTTGGGAAAAACTGGTTACAATTACACAGGTTAAAGCCATTCAAGTATAAAACTTGAATATAAATTTAAATTTTCAAAACCATATTTTTAAATCGTTAAAAACCCATATAAACACCTTTTATAACTTGACAAATCTCTTAAACCAAAACTCCCAAATTATTGAATTCAATTTCAAAATATTGAATTCAAATTTAAATCAAATGATTTAAATTCCAATTTTATTAAGTTATTTAAAATAACTTATATTTTTGAAACTCATTTTCAAAAACTTTCAATTCCAATTCCAAAACCATTTTGGATTCAAAAACTCAATTTTTTCCAAAATTGATAAAAATCTGTGACTTAACCGATTTCCACGTGAAATCCACATTTGTGTGTGTATTGTGTAGTCCAAGAGTTTAACACAATAGTGCAACAACATTCAACCACCACAGATCAAATATAACAATATAATTGATAAGCGGTATAAACTATAACGCTTATCTTTCATTCACAGATCACAGATATATAATATCACAGATAAACAAATTACAGATCACACACAAAACAGGATATATCACAAAGCACCACATATCAGAGATATCAAACAATTCGACATCCAATATAATCGAAACATCCATAAGTAGGATTAATTTAATTATCTGATTAATTTAAATCAAAAAATTTTTATAAATAAATTTTTTCCAGTTATGGTAAATTAATAATCAATTAATTTCCAATTAATTTCCAAATTTATTTCAAAACACCAAATAAATTTCTAAATATTTCCAAAAGATTTATTTTCAATCACCAAAAATCAATTACCAAATGGATTTCTAAATTTATTTCCTTTTTAAAATAAATTCTTTTTTTTAAGAAGATAAATTCCTTTATTTTCCAAACTATTCACAAATCCAAATTTTAAATAAATTCTCAACTTATAAATAATCTTTTCGAAATCCATTTATTAAGCCCTTTTATACAAATTTGAAATTTAATTCAATACAATTCAAAAATAAAACTTTTATCTTTTAACTCCTTTTAAATTTATCCAATTATCAAAAAATAAATTTTTCGATAAATTTTTCAACTTAAATTTCGAAAATCCAATTTTTTATTTATTTTTGGTATCCAACGATACCGAAAATATATTCGGCTAAATTTTAGCCGTCAATCATTTCAATCATAATATAATCACACGGCGATTATAAATAAATCAACACACAACATTGAAACAAATTCAATTATTTGAGGAATCCAGTTGGATCCCTCCAACCTGTTTCCCTGCATCCACAGATGTTAGCACAATACCAATTCCACTTCAATGTGGAATATCGCGGTATATGGGATTTATAATATTATCCGCTATTATGCGGCGCAATAGGGTCTCATCCGCTATATAATGCGGGAAATCAACTCCAAATACATATATAATACCAATTCCACTTCAATGTGGAATTATCACGGTATATGTTTTTAATAAATAACCTCCGCTTATATTACGGTGTATAGGGTCTATTACAGTTCAACAAATGACAACCATCATTCTATTCACACAATCAAGCAATTTTAAATTTAACTATTTAAAATTTTAAAACGAAAAAAATATTCGATTGAGTGAGGAGTTCTCACCTTGCTTTCAATAACGGTTGTAGTATTTTATTTCGAATAAAATTAAACACGCGTTTAATTTTACTCAAAATTTTCACTAGCTCCAATCGACTCCAATCCAGCTCCATTGCGAAGAGCTCGTCGAAACGATTCCAACGCAATTGATTTTGTAATTTTTCGACCTCGAATGACAAAGATACGATATTTTAAAGTTTATACGATTTATAATATAATAATAAATCAATTTCTTTTTCTTTTATTTAAATTTTAACCTTCCCAGATCTGGGCCGTTAATTTCCATACCCTAGAATCTCGGCCACATCTTCTATCATCTTCCTCCTAGTAAAGAAACACACGCACAAACCCATGAAGCCGCCCCCTTCCTTCAATTAACGCACCACCATCCATCACTTCGTCGATGATCCAACACTACCATCTCGAAGCCCGTACTCGACTCCACCTTCACCCACAATCTGGTGAAGCTCGGCTGCCCCCCTAGCATCGTAGAACGCACACAACCAAGCACGAACGCGGGTGATTTCCTCCCTCTATGGTCGACGATTCGTCAACCTACCCGTATGGATTTGAAGCTCTCGTCTAGATCCACAACATTGTAGTTAAACGTTTTTGCTGAAAGTCGATGGATTGGAAGAGATTAAGGGAGAAAGATTCATGCATTTCTGGCCATTGAATTATTAGGGCCGGCTGAAGCTTGTTTGCTAGGGTTTGAGAAAAAATGAAATGTTGAGGTCCTTTTATAGAAAATTGCTCAAAACACTATTCATCGAAAATTTTCCGAACTCCAAACGAAGCATGCCGGCTGGCGTTTCTAGGGTTTTACCCGCGTTCCGAACACAATGGAATGTGTTTCGGGAGCTAATTCGGTCGTATGTGAGAGTTACAGAATTAAATGATCAAATTAAAATTAAACCGATTAAAAGCGATTCCGATGCATTTTGGCTAGCTTCGGACAAACCGTACATCCGATTGACACGAAATTTGAAAACTTACAATAATTTCACATTATGGATCCGATGAAACTCGTTTCATCGAAATCCGAGACTGTTTGAAAAATGGCTAATTTCACTCGTCAATTAAATATTAAAATATTCAATTTTCACAAATTAACTTTTAAATCAATTTTAAAAGTTCTATAACATCATTACAACTCCAATATGATTTAATATTACTTTATAAACCATTTTTTATACACATTAAACCCAATTATCAATTATTTCTGAAATTTCAAATATTAAATTTATTGATTTAATTCCCAATTAAATCACCATATTCGAATTTTAATTTATTCAGCTTACAAATTCCACTTGTTAATATTTAAAATCAATTAAATATCTGAATTTCAAATGATAGAAATTCTGGGTCGTTACAATCAGAGTACAATACAATCAACATCACAATTTCAAGACAGTTATAATAACTTGTCCTCACAAATCTGACTATACAACTTATGATGCACAGCGGTATATTTAAAATAAGTACGTAAGTACGTATCGACATCCAGCTCGTCTCTTGAGCATCACAGCATCCTTTCCTGTAATCTATAATACTCGGTCTGACCCTAGCATTATAATAAAATAACACCCGAGTCAGTCTGGGATACCAGCGTGAGAAAATCACACTCAATTTGATTATTTAAGTTTCAAAATCCTTTGAAATCAAAAGCATCTCGTAAGACCACGCCACAAATAAACATGACGGGTTTTTACCTTACGATAGCCAAAACACTTTTTATCAAAATCCTCTGATATTATAATAGTGTATATAGAAAGTAAAAATAGAATCTAGCTGAAATGTTTGCATCTCACGTTTCAGCAATAGTTGGGCACAATCAAAACCGTACAGGCACGTAGGGAGAATGGATTTCCAACTAATGACTAGGCACTGGGGTACCACCTGTCACAGTACCAGGTCTAGATCAGTGTACCGAGGACCACGCCCGATCCCCTGCAACACAAGGCCGAAACTATCCCTTATTGGATAATTCCGAGTAAGATCACCCCACGGTTGGGATCAGCAACCGCACCACTAAGCCGAATAAAAAGGAACATCTAGACATGGATGACCTCACCCTAATGGGTGCTGCCCACATAGCCTTGCTGCATAACCCCTGATTTTCAGTCATTCCCGGTTGATGAGGCTTGAGGCTAAACGTTACCTGTTTAGAACGTTTCACTTAGAATGCCCATCGTCCACCTGACGATGTTCCGGAAGCATTCATCCATACAAGTCTGTCCTGGGTTCGAACGGAACCGAAGGCACTATTCCTACTCCATCCATTTTGGAATCACCCTCAGGATTAGTAGCGACTAGCCCTTGCACTTCACTGTACCATCTTCGATTCCAAACTTGTTTTCCCCATGAAAACGTACAAACCGGATCGGAGTGGTTTTCGAGAAATAAATCTCGATCCCGGTCTCTTCGATACGATCAGCGCATTGGCCAATATTGATAGTCGGTTATTTAACTATCAATTAACATTCACAAACATCCATCAAACATAAATAATTTTCCAAATTATTTATTTACTTCACAAATATCTTCGCAAGATATATTTCTATTTTCAACCCCTTTGAAAACAGTTTTCAAACCACACTCTTCTCATGGAATAAATTCCCAAATATCTATCACCACTGGAAACACCAAGTACAAAAACTTTTGATTTTTAAAATAATTTAAAAACACTTTATTATAAAATATACTTTAAAATTTTAAATTAAAAACTACTTTAATACTTATTCAAAAATATACACCTTAAGAATATTTAAAATGAAACTACTTTATAAATATAAAACTAAATATTTTATCCCTTAAAACAGAATTTCAAGTCACCTCTAAATAATTACTATTATAATAAAATTTGAGAAATACTTACTTTAAAATCTAACATATAACAAATTTTCTAAAACATGATTTTTAAAACAACATTTAACCTTTAACTTATATTTAAAATTTGCTTTGAAACGTACTTGGCTATCCAGGGAAATACGCTTCTCTTTCACATCTTTTAAAAAATAAATCACTATTTATTTTTAAACAAATTTACCCATTCCTTTAATAAATTCCCATCGTGAATTTATTATTCCAAATATCCACTGATATATTACTTCACCTTTATAAACCCAGTCTATAAAATTCCTAGTCCCATCTTCCTTTAAAAATTCCAATTTCCAAACGTTTAAATCAATTTTCAAATTGATTTCCAATTTACTTCACTTTGAAATAAATTCCTTTACTTACTCCATTTATCTCAAAATCCATTAATTTCAGCTTTTTTTTTCTTTATTATGATTTAAAATCTTTTAAACTGAAAATATCAATTTCAGGTTTTCCAAAATCCTTCTTTATTCTTTTAAATAAATTCAAACCTTGAATTTTTAAAGTAAATTCTTTGTTACTTTAAATAATATCACTTTAAGTTTAAAATCCATTATTTCTCTGTTTATTCAAACCCCATTTTCATACTCAGAATTTATTCACTAGGATTTAAAAAATCACTTTTTTTCCAATACATTCTTATTATTTTTCAAATTCTCTATAGTTATTTCACTTAAAATTTTACTCTTGTATTTCTTTCAAAAATCAAATTCTATATATTTTATAACTCAGTGTTCCGAAATATTTCAATCAGACCATAGAATCCAATATCCCAATTATCAATATAAATTCATCATAGAATATCAAATATTCATAACACGGAATATTAAACAATCTAAATAATTTTGAGGAATCCAGTTGGATCCCTCCAACCTGTTTCCCTGCATCCACAGACGTTAGCACAATACCAATTCCACTTCGAGGTGGAATATCGCGGTATATGGGATTAATATAATATCATCCGCTATTATGCGGCGCATAGGGTCTCATCCGCTATATAATGCAGGAAATCAATCACTCCAATATATATACTATATATACCATTATATATAATATAGCACATCAAATCAAATTCAATCATTCAATCAATTATTTAAATTTAACCATTTAAATTTAAATAGCAATCCAGAAGAGTGAGATTAACTCATCTTTGATTTGTTTTGCAATCCATTTCCATCCCGGCTTGTTTCATGATTTTGACCTTATAAACATTATAAAGTTAATTAATATTCGAATTAATCAAACAATTAATTATTATTTATTTATTTAATTCTAAACTAATAATTTCCTATAAAAATCCTTTGGTAACCAAAGTAATTAGAATAAGTTAATTACTCTAATTAATCTCCTTAATATATTATTAACAATAAACTAGTTGGTGAAGATATGTATATTTTTAAATAGATAATTTTACCTTTATATATATCTTTGAACTTATTCACTTATAAAAATTCATTTATATAGATTTAAAATCTAATTTATATAAATTATTTTTAACATTTAAAATTCCTATCTATTTTCCAAAATCTCATCTATATTCATATTTCCTGTTTTTATCCATATTTTAAACATGGATGTATATTTCTTTTCTGTAAATAACATAAATAGTAATTTTTTTACTGTAAAATTTTATCTATCCATTTACCTGATTACTCAAAACAGTATACTCTATTTACAATTTTTTTTAAAACAGAGTTGCTTCCTCTACTGTAATCATTTCTTTTCTGGAAATAATAACAGTATTTTACTCTTTACTTATATACATATATAGTTTAAATATATAAATAAATAAAATAGCATATCGATACCTCACTGGCTCAACCCCACCCTCAGGCTCTTGCGCATCTCCCTTGACGTCATCGCTTCACCAAATCTAAAGCACGCCGCACTTGCCTGAGCAATCGAATACCACTGCCTCGCGAGGCCGCTCGTCCCAACGCACCACCATTCGAGCCCAATCTACTCTGTCTCGCTATCAACGTACCCTTCCGCTCGAGCCTCCTTCATGCTCCCAGTCGTGATTCACTCACGAGCATAAATCTCTGGTTCGAAATCGAACCGAGTAGCTCGATTGATGTTGTGAGCCCTTCCTTCAATCGATTAGCGGGCCGCTCCTTTGATTTTTTTTATTGAACTGAAAGGCGGGTTTTGATTTAGATTAATCGAAGAGGAAGGGAACTCGCGACTCTATCTTCAACAATTTCATTTTGAAATAGAAAGGAATGGTGGAGGGAGACGCGATTTTGAAGAGGAAAATTTTCTTCTTTTAACAGCGGCCATAAAAAAAATTTCTCTAGGAATTCGATTTTGATTTTGTTTCCAATTTTCCTTTTTCAAAAGTAGGCCGGGTCTTTTAAAACAAAAGGGAAGGATGGAAAAATACTTGCGTGATGAAGAAGCTTTGTGTGTAGGAGTGGGTGAACAGTGATTGGGTATTGAAAAAGTTTTGAAAAGGTTCTAACGTGAAGAAAAATGAAAAGCCCTGATGTGAATAATTGAAATGTATATATAAATTTATATTCAAAATTTTAAAGCATCCTGAATTCGTAGCTTAAAATTTTGATCTCCTATCGAGGCATGCCGCTAGGCATCTATAATGTTATACCGTTATTCTGAAAGCAATGGAAAAGGTTTCGAGTCCTAATTCGATCGTATGGAGAAGATAGCTCTTTGAACCCAGTTATTATATTGAATTTTTAATATAAATTTCAGCGCGTTTATATGTCGTACGCTCACACAACAACTCCCATCACTACGAAAATTGAAATCTGATAATAATACACTATTACAGATCCAATGGAACTAGTTTCGTCAAATTCCGAGACTATGCCTCGGGAGGCTATTTTTAAATATCGATTTAAACGATATATTTTTAAAACTGAACAAAACACTTCCAAATTCAATTTAAAAAGTTCTATTACCTTCAGTATTATCAATGTAAATTTTCCAAGCCTTCAAATTATTTTTAACAGGTCTAAAACTCCAGATTCAACATTTTACCCAACTTCAAATTATTTAATTTAATAATTAAATTACCCAATAAATAGTGATATTTAAAATTCAAGTTAAATATTAACATTCAAATATTAAAAATCAATTAAATAATTCAATTTCAAATATTCAAAAATTCCGGGTTGTTACATTCCTCCCTCTTTTAAAGAATTTCGTTCCCGAAATTACTAGTTAAGAAGAATGGTCCATATCCCGCTTATTATTTCTCAAACCAAATAGTTTTTAACAACTTCCCAAACAATCTTTTTATTTAAGACACATTATTCCTCTTACTAACTTTTCAAACTTATACATAAGTCCCAAACAATATTACTTACTTGAAACCAAATTTTGAATTATCAAAATTTTCTCAAAATTTTTCTAACTCCTTAAATTCCCGAAATTTTTTGCCAGCGTCTCCTTTGCGCGGCTAGCTCGGTACTACTACAAAATGCCTCTACGGGCCCCCAAATTCAAAAAGAAAATGAAAAACCAAGTGGCTAGACTAGAAAACCATCAAATTTCATATAGAAATTTAAATACATACCTTTTTGTCGAGCAAGTCAAATTTTTATCTTCCGAAATCAAAACTAATTTTCCTTTCCTTTCAAAACACCTGTATATCCTACTAAGCAATAACATCCAATCATAGTTCCAAAATCACTTTATACATTTCTTTTCAAAATTTTCAATATTAGCTTTACTTAAGCTCATACGATGCACATATATCATCCGTACGCAATATCAAATTCGATCTCTTACTCGATCACACAATTTCATTTCTGAACTAGTATCGTCCACCCGACTCTCTAGTGCGGACTCAGATCTGGTTTCTTGATCAGAAACCGTCATTCTCCTTGCATAGCCACAAACTATGATAGAGAATATCCAAAATCAATCAAAATCCATATCCAGGGTTCGCCGTCAAAAATCGAGTGAAAAATCCTAACTCGGATCGGTATAATTACCTCGAAATTCTGTGCTCGAATCCGGATCAAATCACTATGTGAATAAAATAATATACGTACATCCTACGTATTAATTTCCATTGATTATTAAATATATCAACTCCCTTTTATTCACATTCATTTTATTTCCATTTACTTATTCACAATTTCCCTTTTCACAACTTCTAGTTTTAATCTTCATTCAATTATTCACTTAGTATATTTTTCCATTCCAAACTTACTTAGTATATTTCCAATACAAATTTACTTAAGAATTTCATCTTTTCATTTCTTAAGTCCAATATAAATATTTTATATACTTCTTATATTTATTTTTTACTTCACTACTGAAGTTTATATTCAAATTGAATTCCAATTCCATATAAATTTCAATTTGCTTCAATTTACTAATTCATTTCAAATCTCAATACTTTTATTTCCATCCTTTATCCAAATTTTCATTTTCAATTTTACTTAAATCCAATTTATCCTCAAACTTTGAATATTGAATTTTATCAACTATCTTCCATTCATATCTGATCCACATCATTATTTTAAATTAGCTCCATTTACTAATTTATTTCAATTTCCACTAAATTTAAATTCTTAGGACTTTTTTCTTTAAGTCCATTCAAACTGTTTGCACAAAAAATGGACAAACACCTCAAAGTCGTATGATTTAATTGGTTTTACGTGGTTCTTAGTGATTTCGGTGATTTATGCAAATATATGAAAAGCAGGGACTAAACTGTAAAAGACACGCAGATTTATAGTGGTTCAGCCAGAATGTGCCTACGTCCACTTTATATATTATTTCTCTTTTCTTGTTTAGATTACAAGTACAAAGCTTTGATACTAGTATCTGAAAGTTGTTTGAAAGTTCTCTCCGTGCTTGAGCTCTCAAACTTGTCCCCCCTTGTTGTACCCCTGCCTCTCTATTTATAGAGTGAGGTTGGGGGCAGGGGTCTTGGATGCATATAGCAGTTGGCGGGCCTGGGCTGATGTAATCTGGCCTGGTGGAGTTGGTCCGGTTTTACCTTGGTTCGGTGGTAGGAGCATGGTAGACCGGTGGAGCTCGTGTACTTTGGTTCGGTGGTAGGAGCATGGTGGACCGGTGGAGCTCGTATACTTTGGTTTGGTGGTAGGAGTATGGTGGACTGGTGGAGCTCGTGTACTTTGGTTCGGCATGGGTGGGTAGGTTGGTCCGGTATAGGTTGGTTTGGTAGGCGCTAGGTGATTCGGTGGTGCTACTTCGAGTTGGTTCGGCAGGGATGAATGAAGGTTGGTTCGGTAGAATCTCGCCCAACACTTGCCCCCCAAAGTAGGGCATGTGCATGCACATGTCATGCTTTGTTTTAGGTTATCCGATTTTGTCATTCCCATCCGGTTCCTAGTGCTGAACCAGTTGGTCGATGGTTCACCTTCGCCTATAAGTAAGGGCCTAGGGCTTCCGTTACTTCCTATCGAACGAGACAGCCGAATCAGTTCTTCTTGCCAAATCAGTCATATCGCCGAATCAGACGTGTTGCCGAATCAGGTGATTGTCGGATGGCCTTTTTTGATTTTCTTTGTCTTACCGAATGAACATAAAGTTTTAATACCGAATGGACCTTATACTGAGGAAGCCGAATGAATCTTATACTGAGAATGCCGAACGAATCTTATACTGAGAATGCCGAACGAACCCTTGGTTGGGCCTTACTGAATGAATTCGGGGATTCCGAGTGTTGAATGAACCCTTTACCGGATGGACTTATGTACCTGAATCACCAGTGAAACTCTAGATTACATAGTTTATGTGTCTTAACGATATACTTTCTTGTGTCTGCAGATAAATGTCTCAAAGAGTGGAAACCCGATCAGAGAAGAAAAGATCTACGGACAGAAGAGAATCTCCAGTTGTGCCCCTAGTTCAGCTGAATCCAGAACGACATGGACCTACCCCGAGATCGCTAGTGGACGGGTACGGTCCTCAAGAGCTCCTGAACTCGCCTCTTGATTGTTTCCCTAGCTCACTCAAAGACGAGCAGCTTGATGTCATTTCTCGCTCTTTCGGGATTGACAGAGCGCGTATGTTGTTGCCGGGGGAAGGTGTGATGCCATATAATCCCCCCAAATGATATTTCGCTTACAGCAGGTATCACTGTATGTGTGGTGCCATCCCGCCTCTCAGTGCCTGGATAGTCAGCTTTGTCACATATCTGAAGGTGGCTCCATTCCAGCTTCAGCCTAACTCCTACGCCATTCTAGTGAGCCTCTTTGTTATCTTCCAGAGGAGATACAAGCGTCCTCCTTCCAACCGGGAGATCCGGTATTTGTACAACCTGAGGGGCTATAAGAAGGGGTCTCTATACATTAGCTTGGAATCAGCCGTATCTTTCAAGCCTGTCCTGGACTTATACTCGAAGTTCAGCATGTTTAAGAAAGAATGGTTTTTTATCAAGGATGACTCTGTTTCCATCCGTCGCTTCACTTCTGGCTGTAAATCCTAAGCTTATTTATAATTTCCGTTCTGACTGCAATACCTCTTCTTATGTGTTTTTGTTTCTTGCTAGCGACAGGTGGCTTTGCGGTCGTAGAGAGTGACCACCTGGTTCAGATGGCTGTGGAAATAGAAGCCATCACGGGAAGGGATAGGTCGGCCTCTTATCTGATTAGGAATGCTACACTTCTAGGGCACAACCTGATCCTACCACATCAGTCCGTGGTCAAGCAGAGAGACACGGCAGAGGAGAGGGCTGCCAAAGTCACGGGAGGGGCCACGGCGAAGAGCGGCAAAAGGAGACCCTTCTCAGCGCATCCAGTCGCCGGGGGGAAGAAGCTCAGGAAGTCCGATGGACCTTCGCCCAGCACACATCCGGATGTTCAGGAGGAGGAGAAAGGTGAGGACGAAGGAGGTGAGGCCGAGGGCGGAAGTGGTAGAGAGGGTGACGGTGATCGTCACGGTGATGATGGTGGTGAAGGACAGGGTGGTGATGGCACCAGGGCTTTGTCTTCCGGGCAAGTAGGCGAGATGCAAGAGTGGACGGATGACGCTTTCCGCCAAGCCTTCGAAGGTTTGGAGGGAACGGAGAAGTCCAAGAAAGCTGATAAAGTTGGAACCGGCGTCGATTTATCTTCCGGGAGTGCCTCTACTGAAGCAACTTCGGCGGTTCAAGGTGAATTTCTCTTTACTCTTTTTAGTTCTCGAATGATGGCTCAATACATGTTGGTGACACTTGGTTTTTACTCCAGGAGTGGGAAAAACGGCCAAGACCTCAGATCTTCGACACAGGCTTGAACAGTATAAACTCCTCAAAGCTTCCGCCAAGCCGAAGCCTTCTACTAACCGCCTTGGAGACGTAGTCGGCTATCGTCCTCTTCTTGGAGTTATTGAAGAAGATATACAGAGGAGGAAGAGGAGTCGATCTTCGTCTGAATCTCTTCCTGGCCCTCCGGCCCCACTCCATCCTATTCACGACATTACGGAGGAGGATACCGAGCTTATGCCTTCCCCCCATCCGTCTGAGAATCCGACCGTCATCCCGATAGATCATTCTAGCTTAGTACGCAATCCGTTTGCGGGTCATCCGGACCTGGACCCGGCATCTCATGACATCTCCTTTGATGAGGGTACTAGTGAGCATCTCCTCCCTCGTAATCCTATGGTATGGGTGCTTGACGAAGCTAAGTCCCTGGACCTTGATCTGCTTACTACCCAGGTCATAACTCTGGGGGATGAGGCTAAGGCAAATATTGACCGGGTTGCTGAGGAGACCAGGAAATTGATGGGGCACCACTCCCGACTGGTCAAGGCTGGGGAAGAGATAGGAAGCGCCAACATTCGGCTACGGTTGATGGTTTCCGACCAGGCTAAACAACTCGCCGACCAAGCCATCCAAATCTCCCAGCATGAGGCCGCCTCCAGACAATTGAGGAAGACTATTGAAGAGGCCAGTAGGGCAGAGTTGCGGAAGATGGAGGTCGTCTGTAAGGAGCGGATTGACATGGCCATTGCCACGGTGGATGAGGTTCGGCAAGCGGACCTCGAGCGGGTAGAGGAACTATCGGGGAGACTTGAGGCCGCGGAGCTTGCTCAGGCTAAGTCGAAGGAGGAGATGGAGGTGATGAGGAGGTCCCTTCAGGCTGACCGTTTACGGTATCGATCGGAGAGGGATGCTGTTGTTGCAAAGCTGCGGGCTTCTGAGGTCCGAATGAGGGAGTTTGAGGAGAATGAGGGGACGATGGATGGGATGCTCCAGGATATGTACTTCCGTACTTGGAGGCAGGGTAACTTGTCCTGGATGGATGATTACCCTCGGTTTATGGCTAGGATCTATCTCAGGGCTCTAGAGGAGGCCAAGGCTGAGGCGGATAAGGAGGGTGGTGTGGCCTTCGGGATGGATGTGGTTACCGCCCAGTTCACCAAGGAGGAGAAGGTGGCTGTGAAGGAGGGTATGCGGTTGCTTGCAGCTGAGGAGGCAGGTGTGCAAGTAGAGGATGATGATCAAGATGATCAAGGAGCAGATGCTGGTAAGTCTTCCTTTCTAGTCTTTCCGTTAACTTGGTTTCTTATCACTAATGAATTCTTTCTCTGACCGGACAGGTGGGCAACAGGACAAGGATAAGACTCCGACGCAGCCGGCTCCTTGATTGGACCTGGATATCTTTTTGTGGACTTGACATTATTGTATATGTTAGTCTCAAAACAATAACATAACTCTTAGGTTGTAATTATGCTACTTATAATAAACAACACTATTCTTGACGTGTAATTTTTTTTCAACTTAAGTTGATTCTGTCATCTTTTGAATGTTTTTGCTATTTTGACATGTTGTATGAGAAATATAGCTATGCATACTCTTGTAATTAAATTGTGTTTGACGTCTAGTTCTTGTTTAAAACATAATTTCATGACTTGCAATGTTAGCGTGAGGTGTGAATAAATTATAGTCACGTGTTTACTCATGAAAGAAGGAAATACCGCCCTTTATATTTTGCTTGTAGATGGCAGCTTTGAATGTCCTGTGTGACCGAGTATGGGATGCGGTCCAGTATCTTGCTGTGAGCATCCGCTTCCATTGGCGAATGTCTCTTGTTCTGTGTCCTGTACTTCAAGGATTGTTACAGAGGATAGGAGAAAAGTTTCTTAAATAAAATTGAAATATGTGAAATAGTAAAACTTCCAATCACGGAAGGCCTTCGATGTGCTTAAGTTCGTGGCAAACGGGCTTTGTAGTCACTTTCCCTAGCTGTGGGTCTTGGAGACATTTTTCACCCATCTTACGCTTCTGCGGGGAGTTAATTCTTTTTTACCACAGCCGCACTTAAGACACATCGGAGCCGAGATCGCGCACAGTAACTACCCGGGCCATTATGGCCCGTAATCGTGGGTATTATTTGATTTACTGTGGCCGGCTAGCGTGGGTGCCGATCGTCAACCGTGAACTACCCCTGGCTGGCCACACCTTATGTTGGGGTTTATAGTCGGTTCACAGTTGCCGGCGAGCCGAACACCGTAATGAGCTGCCTCGGCTATAGTCGGCCTTCTCGGTGGCTTATAATCGGCTCATTACAGTTGGCTTTAAGGGCCGTTGCGAGCAATGAGTTAACCCGCAGCAGAGAGATGCCGGAGCAAAAGTGTCTCATTGGCGAGGGCATAGATTCGCATAGTACCTGTTAGGTCTTGTCCAGGTGAAGTTGTGCTGTGGAGTGCTTTGAATGGAAATGCTACATGCATAGGATTTTGTTCAACAGAAAAGGATAAAGTTAACAAGCAGCCAAGATATAAAGGGACAAGTTAAAAAAGAGACAAAGTTTTTTAAAGTGGTTCGGCATGAAAATGCCTACGTCCACTGATTCTCTTTGTTAATTCACTTCATATGGGCAGTACAAGTTAAGAAAAGTATCGATGGAGGTGTTGGATGTTCCATGCCCTCTAGAACACCTCTCCGTCCACTGTTGACAAAATATAAGCTCCATTGTGGAGATCTTTATGAATTACATATGGTCCATCCCAGATTGGATCTAGTGCTCCGAGGCGAGGGAAGATTCACTTGAGGACAAGATCCCCTTCTTGTAAGGTACGATGCTTGACTTTGGAGTTGTATTGTGCTGCCACTTTTTGCTTGTGGGCTGCTGCTTTGAGGACTGCATCATTTCTTCTCTCCTCAATTAGATCCAAAGACATGTGAAGGAGTTCTTCGTTCTCTTCTGGGTTATAGTGGATCCTACGGTGGGAAGGCACGATGGTTTCAACTGGGAGCATAGCCTCCGATCCGTATGCCAAAGAGAAAGGAGTATGCCCTGTTGATGTTCTGAAAGATGTGCGATAGGCCCACAGTGCCGTAGGGAGTTCATCCACCCAAGCGCCCTTTGACTTTTCGAGTTTCTTTTTTATTAGAGTTTTCAGAATTTTGTTGACGGCTTCGACTTGTCCGTTTGCCTGGGGATACGCTATGGATGAGAAGCTTTTGTGAATTCCGTGCTCTCGGCACCAGTTGGTGAATTCCTCGCTGTCAAACTGAAGTCCATTGTCTGATATGATTTTGAATGGGACTCCGTACCTGCACAGAACATTTTTGATCAAGAAGTTAATAACTTTTGCTGAAGATACTTTATTCAGAGGTTCTGCTTCCACCCATTTGGTGAAATAGTCGACTGCCACTATAACATATTTGGCCCCGCCTCGGCCCATTGGTAGTTCACCGATTAAGTCAATTCCCCATACTGCGAAGGGCCAAGGGCTGGTCATTTGAGTAATCCCAGTTGTTGGTAGCCGCGGAATCTTAGCAAACTTCTGGCATCTGTCACATTTTTTGATGAAATCTAAGGCGTCCTTGCTTAAGGTGGGCCAGAAATATCCATATCGGAGTATCCTTTTTGCTAAAGTTTGCCCTCCGGTGTGATCTCCGCAACTTCCTTCATGAATGTTGGATAAGATTTCCTTGGCTTCCCTTCCAGCGACACACCTTAATAACGGGTTAGAGAATCCGCGCCGATAGAGGATGTCTTCTTGTATTGTGTAGCGGGAAGCTTTCCTCAAGATTTTCTTGACTTCGTTACTCCCGTTGGGCAGTGTGCTGCTTTGTAAGTAGTCTCGGATGGGAGTCATCCAAGTTGCTTCTTCGGTTGCAGTTATCAGATTCACTTGCTCAAAACTTGGGGTCAGTTGCTTTGAGATGGCTACTGCTCTAGAAATAGCGCCGTCTCTCACGCTTGCTTGCTTCGCCAATCCGTCGGCCTCTCGGTTCTCTTCCCAAGGGATGTGTTTGACTAAGTAGTGGTCCAATCGATTGAGAAGTAACTTGGTCTTCTTTAAATATGCTATGAGTCGTTCTTCTCGAGCCTGGAATTCTCCTAGTATTTGATTAACAATAAGTTGAGAATCGAATGAAGACACAAAGAATTGGCTCCGATTTCTAAGGCAAGTTCTAATCCAGCTATCACTACTTCATACTCTGCATCGTTGTTGGTGGCAGCGAACTCCAACCTTATAGCATAGTGCAGCTTATTTCCCCTAGGAGTGACTATTACCACACTTGCCCCCGAGCCTTGATCGTTTGACGCCCCATCCACGAAGAGATTCCACTTAATGTCTTCTGCTATTTCTGATTGCTCCTTACCTTCGTTGGTAGTGAATTCTGCAATGAAATCGGCCATGGCTTGTCCCTTGATGGCGGTGCGAGGGTGATAGGTGATATCATACTAACTTAGTTCAATGCACCATTTAAGCAGTCGCCCAAAAGTGTCGGGACGATGGAGTACCTGCCTCAGTGGTTGATCGGTCAGAACTTTGATGGAATGGGACTGGAAGTAGTGACGTAGTTTCCGTGACGTGATCAGTAAACATTATGCCAGCTTCTCAAGTTTAGGATATCTGACTTCTGCCCCCGTAAACCTCTTACTTACAAAGTAAATTGGCCGCTGCGTGCGGTTGTCTTCTCTTCCCAAAGCAGCGCTTAGGGCGTGAGATGACACAGCAAGGTATAGGTATAACTCTTCGCCTTCGCTTGGAGTCGAGAGTACCGGCGGTTTCTGGAGGTGTTCGATTAAGTTAAGTAAAGTGGTTAAGCATTCGTCAGTCCATTCAAACTTTCCTTTGTCTTTCTTTAGAGCTTCGAAGAAGGGGACGCACTTGTCCATTGCTTTGGAGATGAATTGGCTTAGGGCGGCCACTTTCCCATTCAGGCTTTGCATTTCCTTTCGAGTGGAAGGTATCTTGATATCTTTTAGAGCTCGGACTTGTTCAGGGTTTGCTTCAATCCCTCTGGCATGGACGATGAATCCCAAGAACTTTCCTGATGATACTCCGAAGGAGCATTTTAGAGGATTAAGCTTCATTCCATACTGGCGAAGTACTTGAAACTTCTCGCCCAGGTGGTTTACGTGATCGTCGGCTTTCCTTGACTTTACCAGCATGTAATCCACATACACTTCCATAGTTTGTCCTATTAGCCCTGCAAACATCTTGTTGACGAGGCGCTGGTAGGTGGCTCCTGCGTTTTTAAGTCCGAAAGGCATTACCTTATAGCAGTACAAACCCCGGTCAGTGATGAAACTAGTGTGGTCTTGATCGGGAGTATGCATAGGAATTTGGTTATATCCTGAGTACGCGTCCATAAAGGATAAGAGTTCGTGTCCGGCTATGCTATCTACAAGTTGATCGATTCAGGGAAGTGGGAAGCAATCCTTCGGGCATGCGCCATTTAAGTTGGAGAAGTCAATGCATGTTCGCCACTTCCCATTAGCCTTCTTTACCAGCACCGGGTTGGCGATCCACTCTGGGTAGATGGCTTCCCGTATAAAGTCATTGGCAAGTAGATTCTTTACTTCTTCATCGAGGGCTGCTGATCGTTCTGCCCCCATACTTCTCTTTCTTTGTTTTACGGGCGCCTTGGTAGGATCAATGTTTAGTACGTGGCATGCTATGTCAGGGGAGTTCCGGTCATGTCAGCATGTGACCATGCGAATACATCCAAGTTGTAGCGGAGAAAGTCAATGAGTTGCTCCTTCAACTCAGCTTTTAGTTGGGACCCAATTTTTAATAGACTACTCGAGTCATGCTTGTCTACAGATACAAATTCCATAGCCTCTGCAGGCTCGGCGGTGGCCTCCTCCTCTTTGTCCCTGGGGTCTAATTCATTGAAAGGGTCGCTGGTATATCGAAGAGGAGGGGCTTTCTTTAGTTGCTATGCTTCCAAACTTTTTGTGCAGAGGGCAACCTCTACACTTTTCCCTTTATCCTTCCTGTGGTTGTTGCGAAGTTCAGTCACATAGCAGTCTCGAGCAACGTCCTGGTCTCCTTCTACTTCCCCTACTCCATTGTCCGTCGGAAATTTCATCTTTAGGCACCATGGGGCTAGGACAATTTGGAAGTCAGACAAGGCTGGCCTTCCTAAGAAAGCGTTGTAAGCCGAGTGGTTTTCTATCAGCACAAATGTCTGTTTCCGTACCACGGAGCGAGGATGACTTCCAATTTCGACAAAGAGGTCCAGTTGCCCGAGGGGCATCTTCGCATCCCCAGTGAAACCGTGTAGTGGTTTATTGCAGGGAGAAATATCCTTCATTGATAGTTTCATTTTGTCAAACGCATGCTTGAATAGGATATTTACCGAGCTTCCAGTGTCTACTAGAATTCGGAAAACTTCGGCTGGACCAAGCCGGGCAGAGATAACCATAGGATCCATGTGAGGGTATTGCCTTCCTTCTAGGTCACGCCTACCGAATGTGATGTCATGATTCTCTTTCCGCTTCGGGTAGCGCTCTTCTATAACAGAATTAACACAGTCTTCATTGTTTCTAAGCGACTTTCCATATCTTTCCATCTCTGCCCAGCTTCTGTCGGCGATGTGCGGTCCTCCCGAGATGGTATGGACCACTATCTTCTCTTGATTAGAGCCGTTGGTGTTGCGATTTCCTTTGCCTATCTCTGGTGAGGGTAGCCTTGGGTTCTTATTGGCAGGAGCTGGAGCCCTGTTCTGACCTCTTACATAGCGTTCCAGTCTTTTCCTTCTGATGTGTTCTTCAATCAAGTCCAGGAGATGATGGCATTCATTGGTATCATGCCCATGAGATTCGTGGAAGCAGCAGAACTTTCCAGACTTCTATGCGTTATCTGATTCCTTCTTGTATGGTGGGCGTTTGTATCTAACTTTGTCTTGGGTGGCAAGGAAGATGTTTTCAATAGTTTCATCCAAAGGAGTGTAAGTGTCGAATCTTGGCCCTGGCCGATATAGGCGCTTTTCTCCCTTCTTGCCTCCAGTGTTGTCTCTAGAATCATTTCTTCGAATGTCCCTCGCTGCAGTGGGCGTGTTGCCGTGAGCCGCCTTGTTTTGTTGCCCTGACTGCCCCTCAGTGGCAACATCTTCAAGCCTCATATATTTCCCGGCTTCATGGAAGAAATCGGGTAAAGTAGCTGGTTTTTCTTTTGTCAACCTTCTAGCAAATTTAGTATCCGGATGCACACCACTACAGAGGGCCATTAGGATAAGCTTCTCATCGGCATCTTGGACTACGGCTGCTGCGGCATTGAATCGGGTTAGGTATTGCTGCAGTTTCTCTCCAGGTTTCTGTTTGATGCTGGATAAGGAATAAGCATCCTTGGGTTGTTCCACATGAATGTGGAACTGACTGATAAACTTTTCTTTCAACATTTCCCACGAGCTGATGGATCCCTGGGGTAAATGACAGAACCAGGAGGTAGCTAGATCTGCTAAGAATAGTGGAAAGCATTTGCACAGTACTCCCTCTGTTGCTCCACTCATGAGCATATGCTGTGTGTATCTCTGTAAGTGTACAATGGGGTCGGAGGTTCCTTTGTAAGGTTCCATTGTTGGCATCTTCCATTCTCGGGGGGTGATAGCAATTTCGATATTGCGGGCGAAAGGGCTGGTTACCCTAGCGCCTATCCCTCGATCTCTTTGCTCCCGTTGGACGCACTCTCTGAATAAGCGTGCCATCCTTTCATCAGAATTTGGAGCAGATAGAAACGAGTTCGGTTCTGTTCTGTGGGATTGATTCCGTCCAGATGACCTGTAGGGATGGTATCGTCTATCATTCCTCATATTTTCCAGTGGCTGCCTTTGGTCTTCTGGGAGCATGCTAAGGTCAGCTATAGTTGGTCGTTGCCTTGATCTTCCCCTGCTGGGTTCTGATCTAAGCACTTCCTCGAGTCCAACTTCGGACTGGACTCTAGCTCGGCCCCTTTCGCTGGCGTTTCCGTGGTTAGGCAGTACAACCGGCTCAGCTACAGTTGACCTCCGCCCGGTGCCTCCCCCGTTGGGTTCGGTTCCAAGTGTTTCCTCAGGCCTAACTTCGGGCTGTGCTCGATCTCGGCTCCTACCATGGCTGCTTCTGCCGTTAGCTCCTTCGAAGAAAGAAGATCTTTGTTGTCTCTGAGATCCTCCAGACTAGGACTCACCCCATGATTCAATGTTGCGGTTGGACTCTTCAGCATCCCTTAAGCGTGACATGAAATGGTCCGCCAAGGCTTCCTGCTGGGACGTGAAGCGGTTAGTTACTTCAACCACAACCCTGTCTAGATCTGGCCTAGTAATTGCTGCAGGCTGTTCTACGGCAGGAGTGGTCGGATTAGCCTGACCTTCATTTGGTACTACTGCTGGAGGAGGACGATTTACTTGATCTGTGACCACTGGGTCTGAAAGACTGCTGGTTGCAATGTTTTTTCCTTTGTTAACATCTTTCTTCTGCTTGGGAGGCATGTTTTCCAAGCGATGAATGATGCTGTTAGGAAAAAGGTTAAGTGGAAGAAGCTGAAGCTTCGAGCTTCTAGCTCCCAGTGAAAGCACCAAAAATGTTTGCACAAAAAATGGACAAACACCTCAAAGTCGTATGATTTAATTGGTTTTACGTGGTTCTTAGTGATTTGGGTGATTTATGCAAATATATGAAAAGCATGGACTAAACTGTAAAAGACACGTAGATTTATAGTGGTTCAGCCAGAATGTGCCTACGTCCACTTTATATATTATTTCTCTTTTCTTGTTTAGATTACAAGTACAAAGCTTTGATACTAGTATCTGAAAGTTGTTTGAAAGTTCTCTCCGTGCTTGAGCTCTCAAACTAGTCCCCCCTTGTTGTACCCCTGCCCCTCTATTTATAGAGTGAGGTTGGGGGTAGGGGTCTTGGATGCATATAGCAGCTGGCGGGCCTGGGCTGATGTAATCTGGCCTGGTGGAGTTGGTCCGGTTTTACCTTGGTTCGGTGGTAGGAGCATGGTAGACCGGTGGAGCTCGTGTACTTTGGTTCGGTGGTAGGAGCATGGTGGACCGGTGGAGCTCGTATACTTTGGTTCGGTGGTAGGAGTATGGTGGACCGGTGGAGCTCGTGTACTTTGGTTCGGCATGGGTGGGTAGGTTGGTCCGGTATAGGTTGGTTCGGTAGGCGCTAGGTGATTCGGTGGTGCTACTTCGAGTTTGTTCGGCAGAGATGAATGAAGGTTGGTTCGGTAGAATCTCGCCCAACACAAACTAAATTTCTCAATTCCGCTTTACTTAACATAATCTAAATTGATTCCAAGATCAATTTTCAATTCATCTACTTACCCAATTTAATCAATTAGCCTAATTACTAATTTTATTCTCAATCCATTATTTTGTTTAGGCCAATCTTGACTAATTTTCCATTTACTTACAAATTCCAAATGAATTTCAACATTCAGTTTCAATTTCATTTGCTTACCAATTTTAAATCTTTTGTCGTTAGTGAAAAATTTTAAAAATTTTCTAACTCCCAAAATTTTCAGAAAATTTTGGTAGAGTCCCCTTTGTACGGAGGAGCTTTTGCAATTTGACAAAAGATATAAATATATATACATTAACCCACACGGTCGGAAAAACACAAACAGTTCATATTTCCTATTTTTATTGTGTAGGCGTACCTTATTTAGCATTTTTAAGCAAGCGGATTATTATTTTAGCATTTTGCATGACCCAACACAGCCAAACGGCTTCCCTGAACCTGTACTTACTCAATTTAAATGTGTAAGTGCCAAATATATGAAATTTATTAACATTTCACTTACTTTCAATAGCTAAACACATGCATTTCATAAGCAACAAGCACTAAACACTTACATAAGCAATTTATAAGGTTTCGACACTAGTTTTAAATTGTTTGCAACCACATCACATACCATTCCATTCAATCCGAATAGTTTCCAACTTACATTCTTACATTCAATTCATTTTTAAACGAAACAAACTCATATTCATTTCAATTGATTCCAAAATCAATTTATTAAACTTAGAACATTCCATATTGATTTCATCAAATACTCATGCTACAATTTATTTACAACCCAAACATTTGTCACTTCAAATTGGCATTCAACTTGCATTCCATTTCATTAACCCAACAAGTTTTATTTAGAATCATTTTATAAAATCTCGACAACAACCATTTCACAATTTACTTAAGTCGAGCTTTCATCCAATATTAATTTACAAGGCCATTTCAATCTATTTCTACTCCCTTGAGTTTTATTTACAACTCAAACCATCACTATTTCAATCCAACTCTATTTTATTCAACAACATTTCCAATTATATTCAATTCACCAACAATCCATGTTGAATTTTATTTATAACTCGAGTTCATTTCCAACTCCATTACTAACTCACAATTCAACTTTCATTTAACCAATTCAAATTCCATTTCCATAATTCATTAACTAATTAATTATCAATTAGTTTATTCCAATTTTATACCCAATATTTGATTTTTATTTCAAAAATCACTTTAACTATTTTACTTGAGTTCAATCTATTTTATAATTCAAGTTTTGGATTTTTATTTATCTTCCAAAATACAAAACAATTTTATTTTAGGCTTATTTGTCCCGCTTCTAAATTTTATAAGTCACAAATTATTTATTATTCCATAAACACTTTAAATAAGATTCCAGAGTTTAAACAATTTCCCAAAATTTCAAAATCACCTTTGAAATTAATCATATCCAACTTCTTGGGTATATCCACTTATCCCTTAGTATCAAATTTTCTTTTGAAATTTAAAAACCAAACTCGGTTTTGAAGACATTACAGTATAAAACAATTTGGTAGCAATTTCTCTCCTAGAAACTTGAAAATGAACATTGATGATGCTGCAGTCATCACCGAAGTTATTTTCCAGCGACCGAAGAGAGTTAAATGCTTTTATCTCTTTAAAACAATTTCAACTATTTTTAATTTCAAATCTCTCTAGATTTCAAATTCAACTCAAAATATTTCTCAAATACTATCATTATTATTTCTCCAAAGCTTTTGAAAACCATTTTCAAACTCAAAGGAATTTAAACTTCCCAAAATTCCAAATTTCAAATCCATTCAATTTATATTCAAACATTACACTGGAATTTTATTTATTTATTTTCAATTTCAATTATAATTCACATTTATAATTCACATTTATAAACTTCATTTTTATATGAATTTATTTCTTAACTTTTAGTTGTGATTTCAATTTCTTATTCAATTTCCTCACAATAGTGGTAATAATTTAATATTATCACTTCCTACCATCCAAGCAACCATATATATATCTATAATAATTTCTGAAAATTATTTCTTTTATATACAAAATTAATTTGGGTAAAATTATTTCATTTACCCCTTTAAAAACAATACTATGTCGAATTGTTCTATTCAAGTGTTTAGTGACCCCTATCAATAACGTTAATTACTCGTATTGACCAGAATCCATAAACTACTCAACTAGCCAATCAACACAATATAAAACCATTTTATATTCACTAACAAATACGCGCTCATATCTATTAATACACTCAAACTCATTCTAGAGTACTATGGACTCTATTTCAATGAGTAATTCCCACCAGAGCTAAAGTTATCGCTAACCTTCAGCTCTGATACCAACTGTAACAGCCCGCAAATCCATACCCCTTGAGTCGACACTATTCTCATCGATCAACTCAAGATGAACGGAAATACGAACCATCAGGGTTTAAAGAAGAAGGAGGTAGAAAAAGAAGAAACAAAATAACAACAGAATCTAACCATCGCAGCGGAATCAAATATAATAGATAATAACAGAGCTTTACAGATAGAAATTATATCTGTTTACATATATACATCATCAAAATACAACATCAGAGTACAATACAATCAACATTACAATTTCAGGACAGTTATAATAACTTGTCCTTACAAATCTGACTATACAACTTATGATACACAGCGGAATTGTAACAACCCGGGATTTGCATTACCAATTAATAAATAAAAGTTAGGATTTTTATTTATTTTAATGAAGCATAAAAGGATTTGGAATAACAAAAATTTATTTGAAAAAGGCTATTTTAATTAAAGGGGAAATATGGGATTTTAAAATGAGGATAAAATGTTATTTTTGGAAAGTTAAATATTTTAGGAGAGATTTAAAAAAAACGGGTTTGGATAAGAAAAACGAGTTTTATAAACATATATGAACACTTAGACTAATTTTTAGAAACATGTCAATAACTCTCTTCTTATTGGGTTACTAAACCTAGCCCAATAACCCACCCTAAACCTCCTCTATAAATTATCTCAAACTCTCCAAACCTCATTCATTCATCCCTAATCAAAACCCTAATCATTTCCTAAAGCTTTCTTAACAAAAATGGCCTCTACCTTCATCTCCTTCTAATTTTAGCTTATGCAAGTCATTCTATGCAAAGGTAATGCAAATACCCACCTCAAATCCGTTTTTATATCTTTCTAATTTCTGAAATTTATTTGGTAACACATGTTTTATGTGTTTTTTTGATCTATTAGCCTCCTAATCATCTTTTGCTAACTTGGGTTGATGCTATAGTAGTCTTTGTTGCTTTCTAGAGAGGTATATTGCTAAAAACCTCTTCTAATATGTGTTTAATCATCTTTTGATTTTAGTAATCATTTAGTAACACATGTTTTATTATGTAACATGTGAATCATAGCTCTTTGATCATCTTTGCTTTCATTTTGGGTGTGCACATAAGGTGTTTGTGATATTGCTTCCTAAGTTAATGCTAAGCTTTGGCCCTTTGATTCCTTTAATATAGTGTAGTAATCATAATAGGGTAGTTAGTGATTGATATTGGTGAAATTTGATGCCAAAAACTTGAAAAAAAAACACCCCAAAATCACCAAAACCAGCATTTTCAGCTGGCTGGAATGTTTCAGCTTGAAAACAGGCTGAAACAGTGGTTTGAGAGCCCAGAGCAGGCATGGGTTGCACCCAGGCTGCTGCCCAGGCACAGCAGACTAGCTCGGTTGGGCTAGCCGGTAGCAGGCCAGCCCTTAGTGGGCTGGCGCGCAGGAAGCGCGGGTCCGCACTGTGCGGCCCGCTATGAACCCCAGCCCGCATGGGCTGGGGCTGTTAATTCCCAAGCCCAAGCGGGCTGGGGCTTGACAGAACCCCAGCCCGCATGGGCTGGGGCTGTTAATTCCCCAGCCCAGGCGGGCTGGGGCTTGACAGAACCCTAGCCCGCATGGGCTAGGGCTATTAATTCCCCAGCCCAGGCGGGCTGGGGCTTGACTGAACCCCAGCCCATGCGGGCTGGGGTTTGCAACCTCTCTCCAGCCCATGCGGGCTGGGGCTTGCAACTTCTCCCCAGCCCGCATGGGCTAGGGCTTGCTATTACTTCCCCACCCCAGGCGGGCTGGGGCTTGACTGAGCCAGCTGCACCGCATGGTGCAGCCTGGTTCACAAGAATGGGCTGCACCATGCGGTGCAGCCGGCTTCTATAAAATGGGTTGCACCCATTTGGTGCAGCCGGGTTCCGACCCACCGGTTGCACCATTTTGGTGCAACCGAGTCCGGGTTGCACCATTTTGGTGCAACCGCTTCAAATTGATTGTTCTGCAATGAACCTTTGGGTTTCAATTGCGAATCAGAAATTGTCGAACTTTGGTTCACAACCAATCGGAATATTTTCCAACATGAATATTGGTTTTCAGTGATTCTCTGATTTATCGATTTCTTTGAGATCTGTCTCTAGATTTCGTACACGGGTTTTATGAATTATTTTCAAAGGATTTTTCACTCCTAAATGGCTTTCGAAATTATTATATAATATTATTTTTAATTAGTAAACTATTTACTCCATAATAGGAGAGTTTTCAAAAGCCGTTTTAAGGTGTTCTCAAAATCAATTATAAATCCGTTTCGAACCATTATTTTCTATAATAAAAATCTCACACTCACTTTTTAGCACGTCGAGCGAAGTGGAAAGGTGCTTAAACGGTTAGGAAATCTCCGGCCTATGGAACCGTGTGTATTTTCTTTCCGGTTAATCCCCGACCTATTCGATTGATCGTTTTGACCTTTGGGTCTAGTTTACCGAAGATACAAGGTGGACTTTTTATTGTTTGGAGTGTGAGCTTGCTATTGGTTAGTAAACCGTTTAGTGCGAACGTGGGGTATGGGACTCATTGTTAACACTTTACGGGTTCCTCTCCAAGAAGTTTGTGACACATTAGCCTCTGGGCGGCCAGTACTGGACCTCTGGGTCACCACGCCTCTGGGCAACCGTCTCTGGACACCTGTTCTATGGAGCAGTTTCTTTTTTCGGCATGAGCCTCTGGGCCTTTATCCTTCTGGGCCTTTATCCTTATGCGAGTGATCGATCACAACTCTATAGTACTTGGCAATAACGACTCCGGTCGGTGCACATGCTATACTTGTATTATTTGATGATTTTTATATCCATTCGAGTATCGCCATTCGGTGTTGGTTCTATGGAACCATACGATGTAAGTGCGATTACGTTGTGGATTTACAGTGTCTCTGGACACTGCTTTTCAGTGGTTGATTTCATTGACTTTTCAGTATATCCCCATTGCTCTTTGGAGCATCGATCTTTGCTTGGGCATTGATTACAGACTCTGGTCACTCTTGGGATTATTGCATATGGGCAACTTTATATAGTTTTGGCTACGCCGATGATATGAGGCGATTTTTTTATTCAACACTTTGGTGCTGATATTCTCTTTGGAGATTTTTACTGTTGATTGATGATTAGGGACCGTCATTATATTCACGTGGTCCAAAATACTCTTTTCTTAGGAAAAGTACTGTTTTATTTATGTACCGCATTATTATATATCTCAGTTATTACTGATTGTTTAGCTAGCCTGACCCGAGTGTTTTTGCTCGGGTCAAACCAAGTTGTTTCAGGTTAGGTCTCTAGACTTAGCTTCTGTGCTTCCGCTTGGACATTATCTGCTATGCTGATAGATAGCGCTTTTATTTGTCCACTATTCCGCTACTCTGTTATTATTCAGACTTTGATATATACATATTTTTGACTCACATGTGTGGGCAGTGGCTTTGTACCCACTTATAGTATTTGGATCTGTATTGATGATGTATTGTTCTGAGACTCTGTGCTGTTATGTGATACTGTTCTGTGATGCTATTTCATTATGTTATTATGCTTTGTCCTGATAGGTCTTAGCCATTGTAATTTCGTTATAAATATTTATTGAATATGTCAAACCACTTGAAAAAAATATAGATACCATCCCTTCGACGTATTCAGTAGATAGTTATAGCTTGATTACAAATGGTCGCTTCCACTATACTCTATTCTCCGCTTTAATAGACAGTATTACTCCTGTAATACTCTTTGTTACAGTGGGTCTCAGAGTGGGGCGTTACAGCTTGGTATCAGAGCCTTGTTTCAGGAATAAGCATAATAAACACAGAACAGATACACTTAGTACAATACATTTTAATTAGATCTGAATTAAATCAAATCCCTTCCTTATGTTTATTGATAGATAAGTTAGGAATATGTATAGGAATCCGTTATATTTCGTAGTATTCCTTAATTAATTATCTATCATTGAATCATGTCTAACTCTAATTCCCGTTTGACTTTCAGTATGTTTGGAAGGGGAAGAGGGAGAACCACACGTCAGACCAGTGCTGCTGGGCAGTCCAGCAACACTCATCCAGAGGGCGTGTTCATGACTACCGACCAGATCATGGAGCTGGTTCGGAATTCCCAGTCTCATTCTCAGTCTCCAGCCCCAGTTGCTGATGCTCCGCGCAAGTCTGCTTTTGCGCGTCTCTGCAGTGATTTTACCCATCTCGGAGGGAAGCCGTTCAGTGGCTCCGAGAATGTCTACTAAGGAGAATGAGGAACTCAGGAAGTAGTTAGTTGAGCTTGAAGCGAAGCAGTTCATCCGATCCAGTTCTTCGCCATGGGGTGCTGCTGTGGTCTTCGTTAAGAAGGCTGATGGCTCTCTTAGGCTTTGCATTGACTATCGCAAGCTCAATGAGCTGACCATCAGAAATTGCTACCCACTTCCTCGGATAGACGACATGTTTGACCAATTGAGCGGTGTGAAGGTCTTCTCTCAGCTTGACCTTGCCACCGGATTCCATCAGCTACGAGTCGCGGAAGACAGCATTCCTCTTACAGCATTTCGCACTCGTTATGGTTCTTTTGAGTGGTTGGTCATGCCATTCGGCTTGACGAACGCACCGGCTTTCTTCGTCAATATTATGAATCGAGTATTCCGGGAATAGATCGATAGATTCGTTCTGGTTTTCATCGACGATATTCTTATTTATTCTAGATCCGAGGCAGAGCATGCTCATCATCTGCGGATCGTCTTGGATACTCTTCGTCAGCATCAGCTTAGGGCCAAGCTCTCCAAGTGTCATTTCTAGGAGAGTAAGGTCAAGTTCTTGGGTCATATTGTTTCTTCTGAGGGTATTTCTATTGATCCTGTCAAGATTGAAGCTATTCAGAATTGGAAGCAGCCAGAGAATGTTCATGATATTCGCAGCTTCCTTGGTCTGGCGGGTTATTACCGTCGATTTATCAAGGATTTCTCTCGTGTTGCACTTCCCCTTACGACTCTGACTCGTAAGGGGGTTCGTTTTATTTGGTCTGATAAGTGTGAAGTTTCTTTTCAGCGATTGAAGGAACTTCTCACTCATGCTCCTATCCTTGTGGTTCCTAAGAGTAACCGGGATCTTGTTGTTTACACCGACGCTTGTGGTAGCGGCCTCGGTGCTGTGCTTATGCAGAAAGATCGGGTAGTTGCTTACGCTTCTAGGCAGCTACGTCCGAATGAGGTTCGCTATTCGACTCATGATCTTGAGTTGGCAGCTATCGTCTTTGCTTTAAAGACGTGGCGTCACTTTCTATTAGGCGAACGCTTCACTCTTTACACCGATCACAAGTCGCTGAAATATTTATTCAGTCAGAAGGATCTCAATATGAGGCAAAAGCGATGGCTTGAGTTTCTCGCCTCATATGACTTAGACATTCAGTATACCCCTGGCAAGGGTAATCGTGTGGCTAATGCACTCAGTCGCAAACACTCGGAAGTAGTTTCTATGATGATAGTTAGTTAATTAATAAGGATTATTTAATTAATGAAATTAATCAAGGTTAATTAATAAAAGCAATTAATTTAAGTAAGATTAATTAATTTTAATTAATTAAGGTTTAATGTAATTAATTATTATTAATTAATGAAAGCAAGTGAAGAATCATTAATTATTGTAATTAATGATAGTAATTAAAGGTTAATTACTGAATATGGTTAAGGATAATTACTTGAATGTAATTAAAGATGATTAATCTAGGAAGATTAATTAAAGAAGATCATTAGATATGGTTAATTTATTTATTTGAAATAAATAAATGAGAATGATTTAGGTAATCAAATTTGATTGAGTTAATCAAATCTGTTTTGGATAATTGATAAATATTGGATGGTTGATATTTGTTGAATGATATTGAATGATTGGTTGATACTGGATGATTGGGATATCTCTGAGATGTGATATGCTGCTTTGTGAGTTGAATGAATTATCTATTGTGATAATATGATTCATCTATCTGTTTATATATCATCCTGAATATAAGTTTAAATGTTTAAAACCTTTAAACAACTTGGCCTTAAAAGATACGTTTTGGATTTCGATGAGACCGGGATCGGGTTTCCGTATACCGGTATTCCAGGTCTGGAAACCCGAATACCACATCGATCCAAATTAACGATAGGTCGTGAATCTCAAGTGAAGATGAAGATTCAGAGTGCAAGGGTTATTGTCGTTAACTCTGAGGGTGATTCCAAAACGAGTGTAACGAGATAATGCCTTCGGTTTCGTTCGAACCCGGAACGAACTTGTATGGATTGAATGCTTTCAGCACATCGTCAGGCGGACGATGAGCATTCTAAGTGATATGTTCTGATTAAAGGTAATCGTAACCTCAAGCCTCATCAACCGGGAATGGCTAAAACAGGGGAGGTGCAGCAAGGCTTCGTGGGTAGCACCCACTGAGAGCAAGATAGATCCCTGTCTAGAGGTCCCTTTTCTTTTATTCGGCTTAGTGTGTAGTTGGTCGCGCCAACTACGGGATTGTCTTGTTCGGAATTATCCAGTAAGGGATGGTTCCGGCTTTGTGTTGCAGGGGAGCGGGCGTACTCCTCGGTACGGTGATCTAGGCCACGTACTGTGACGGGCGATACCCCAGTAGCCCTGCCATTGTATGGAATCCAAACTCCAATAAGTGCCGTACGTATTAGTTGTGCCCAACTATGTTGGAATGTGAGATGTAAGCATTTCAGCTATTTCTGTATTTTACTTGAAAACCCTAGACCCTATTATAATATAACTGGATTTCCTATCAAATGTTTTGGTTAGCGTAAGGTAAAAACTTTCCATGTTTATGTGTGGGAAGTCTTACGTGATACCTTTGTTTTCAAAGGGTTTTGAAGTTAAACAATTTTAACCCGTTTACTCACACCAGACCCATGTCTGACCCAAGTGTTTATTTCTGTTTTATAAACTCTTGGGTACTCAAATTTTTACGAGTAGTCAAGGGATTCAGGTTTAGCTTTGACGAATATTCTGGAGGAGCAATGGAGCAGGAGGCTTCGGCGTTCGTAGAGATAGTATTCCGCTGTGTTGATATCTGTGATAGTGTCTTGTCTTGTATTTGAGTTGTAATGTCTAGACAGATGTTTATAACTGTCTAGTAAGTGATGTATATGCTGTGTAACTCATAAATTGTTGTATACTATGTAATAATTTATGTTATTAATATAATTTATTCGTTCCGCTGTGAGATCGTTGTTGTTGTTTCTTTCTTTCCTATCTTTTCTTCTTCTATCCCTTTCTTTCTTTATGATGATGCGACTTTTTGTGGAGAAAAAGTCGGGTTGTCACAGTTTTTTTAAAATCTAGTTTACTCACCTTTTTAATTGCAGAGAACAAAGCAGAGCACAGAATAGGTATATTTTGAGAAATAAATGATGAGGTAAAATGTGAGTTGAATATTTCTATGATTAGAACTCATTTTATAAAAAAAAGTGGTATGGTTAATAACTTTATAAAAGAATAATCAAATTTGAATATTTGATTTGGAATAAAACAAAGTTATCTTTGTTATATAAAATAAATCTTCCCTTGTTAAATCTATAGTCAGAATAGAAAAGGGTTTTGAAATATTTGAAGTATATATATATAAAAAAAAAGGTTTTATACAAGTTTGAAATAATCCAAAGATTTTCAAAGTTATATATATCTATATATATATAAAAGATCTTATGAGAATGATTTTGGAAAAAGGTTTTTGGAACCTATGGATTTTGGAAAGGTTTTTGATTTTTGGAAAAATCAATTTTGGATTTTTAAAAAAGCCAAGTTTGAGAATTATCGATTTTGGTAATCGATTTTGTGTAAAGGAGATTTTGATAAATCATAAAGGATATGATTTGAAGATACTATAAGTGTATAGTATAAAATGTTTTGAGTATAGCTCTGGGGAAAAAGGCGCTTCCTTGAAATGAACTTCTCAGGAGTACCACTGGGTGGTACTGCCTTGAGCCCCAAGGGGGGTTTCTAAAGTTGATCCTGTGAGGAGTCCGGACAAAACTAGTTCCTGAGGATTATTTGTGTAGCGAAAGTCGAGGGGCTGGTGCCCACAGAGGCATTTGAGTTATGCTGTGACAACAATTTAACTCGATGTCACTGCGATCTACTGCAGACCATAGCGGAAGTCATGTGTGCCGCTGAGAGCCAACTGTCTACGTTTGATTTTATATCGGTAGACTGTGACACTATGGTAACATAGCGAAAGTCGTTTGAGCCGCTGAGAGCCAACAGTCTGCGTTTGATTTTATATCGGTAGACTGCGACCTATGTGGAGGAGTTTCATTTTGACAGCGAAATTGTGTGTGCCGCTGAGAGCCAACAGTTACATGGACTTTTGCTGTGACGGCAACGTAACCCTGGATGTAACTGCGATCTGTTGTGGGTTCCATGGTGTAATCAGTTACATGAACTTTTGCTGCGATGGCAACGTAACCCGTGATGTAACTGTGACCATGGATGGGGGTGATGATTTCCAGAGCATTCTCACCAAAGATATTTCCTCTGTTTTCAAAAACGTTTTTGATATTTTCAATAAAATTATTTTTCAAGTATTTTCACTGGGTGTTGAAACGGGTTTGCTAAGTCCTTATAGATTTTCAGTCCTACGTCTGATCAACGTATGACCGAATTTCTGTAAGAACGAGGATGAACTTGTTGAAACATCGAGTTATAAAAGTATTTTTATAAAAACTATTTTTGTAATACTATATAGATTTTAAAGTGTTTTAAAAATGATAAAAAGATAATAAGTATTTAAAATTCTGGTTTCGTTCCTTTTCGAGGACGAAAAGATTCAAAGGGGGGAGGAATGTGATAACCCGGATTTTTAAACACTGGTTAATTGATAATTAACTGGATTAATTAATATGAATACTGATTTATAGATTGAATAAATAATTCTGATAATAAATATTTATATCTGGATAAATATTTATCTGATAATCTCCTGATATAATTATTTAAAATTGGCAAAATTTATCTTTTCAAAATCAAATAAATATATATATATATACTAGTTGTAAAATTTATTTTTAAGATATTACTTTGAATTTCAAACCCAAGTTCTATTTACAATCTACTTATATATATATATATTTATTTGATTTTGAAAAGATAAATTTTGCCAATTTTAAATAATTATATCAAGAGATTATCAAATAAATATTTATCCAGATATAAATATTTATTATCAGAATTATTTATTCAATCTATAAATCAGTATTCCTATTAATTAATCCAGTTAATTATCAATTAACCAGTGTTTAAAAATCCGGGTTATCACATTCCTCCCCCCTTTGAATCTTTTCGTCCTCGAAAAGGAACGAAACCAGAATTTTAAATACTTATTATCTTTTTATCATTTTTAAAACACTTTAAAATCTATATAGTATTACAAAAATAGTTTTTATAAAAATACTTTTATAACTCGATGTTTCAACAAGTTCATCCTCGTTCTTACAGAAATTCGGTCATACGTTGATCAGACGTAGGACTGAAAATCTATAAGGACTTAGCAAACCCGTTTCAACACCCAGTGAAAATACTTGAAAAATAATTTTATTGAAAATATCGAAAACGTTTTTGAAAACAGAGGAAATATCTTTGGTGAGAATGCTCTGGAAATCATCACCCCCATCCATGGTCACAGTTACATCACGGGTTACGTTGCCATCGCAGCAAAAGTTCATGTAACTGATTACACCATGGAACCCACAACAGATCGCAGTTACATCCAGGGTTACGTTGCCGTCACAGCAAAAGTCCATGTAACTGTTGGCTCTCAGCGGCACACACAATTTCGCTGTCAAAATGAAACTCCTCCACATAGGTCGCAGTCTACCGATATAAAATCAAACGCAGACTGTTGGCTCTCAGCGGCTCAAACGACTTTCGCTATGTTACCATAGTGTCACAGTCTACCGATATAAAATCAAACGTAGACAGTTGGCTCTCAGCGGCACACATGACTTCCGCTATGGTCTGCAGTAGATCGCAGTGACATCGAGTTAAATTGTTGTCACAGCATAACTCAAATGCCTCTGTGGGCACCAGCCCCTCGACTTTCGCTACACAAATAATCCTCAGGAACTAGTTTTGTCCGGACTCCTCACAGGATCAACTTTAGAAACCCCCCTTGGGGCTCAAGGCAGTACCACCCAGTGGTACTCCTGAGAAGTTCATTTCAAGGAAGCGCCTTTTCCCCCAGAGCTATACTCAAAACATTTTATACTATACACTTATAGTATCTTCAAATCATATCCTTTATGATTTATCAAAATCTCCTTTACACAAAATCGATTACCAAAATCGATAATTCTCAAACTTGGCTTTTTTAAAAATCCAAAATTGATTTTTCCAAAAATCAAAAACCTTTCCAAAATCCATAGGTTCCAAAAACCTTTTTCCAAAATCATTCTCATAAGATCTTTTATATATATATAGATATATATAACTTTGAAAATCTTTGGATTATTTCAAACTTGTATAAAACCTTTTTTTTTTATATATATACTTCAAATATTTCAAAACCCTTTTCTATTCTGACTATAGATTTAACAAGGGAAGATTTATTTTATATAACAAAGATAACTTTGTTTTATTCCAAATCAAATATTCAAATTTGATTATTCTTTTATAAAGTTATTAACCATACCACTTTTTTTTATAAAATGAGTTCTAATCATAGAAATATTCAACTCACATTTTACCTCATCATTTATTTCTCAAAATATACCCTTCTATTTCAAAACCATTTTATAGTTTTATCCACAAATTTCAATATCAATTTCATCCAAACTCGTACGATGTACACATATCATCCGTACGCAATATCAGTCTGATCGCTCACTCGATCACACAATTTCTCTTCCGAACTAGTATCGTCCACCCGACTTCCTAGTGCGGACTCAGATCTGGTTTCTTGATCAGAAAGCGTTATTCTCCTTGCATAGTCGTAGCTATGATAGAGAATATCCAGAACCAATCAACAATCCATATTCAGGTTCGCCGTCGAAAATCGAGCGAAAAATTCTAACTCGGATCGATAATACTATCTCGAAATTCTGTGTTCGAATCTGGATCAAGCCACTATGCGAATAGAATAATATACATATATCCTACGTATTTATCTTTATTGGTTATCAGCCAAATCAATTCTCTTTTCTATTCACATTTCCTTTAATTTCTATTCACTTATTCACAATTTCTCCCAATTCCAGTTGAGTTATTGCTTCAATTATAAACAGTTTGAACTCTGACCAATTTAAATTTAAAAATAGCTTGAAAAGGTTTAAAATAGATAAGTAGTTGAAAAATAATTATTAGTTTGTAAAATAGCTGTAAAATAGTTAAGTAGGTATAAAATAGTTAGATAATTGCAAAATAGTTTTTAAAATAGCGATTAGATATAAGTAACTGAAAAATAGTAATTAGTTTATAAGATAGTTTCAAAATAGTTAAATAGTTCCAAAATAATTGTAAAATAAGTATAAAATAGTTTGGGGTTTAAGAAGAAAAATTGTATAGTATATAGTTTGGAAAAATAGATTTGTATTAAAACAATTTATTTTGAAAATAATCCAGAGCCAAACTGTTTAATTTCCCAATCTCCATTTCCAATTAATTTCCCATCAATTCAATTTAAATTTCCACTTCCATTTTAAATTAACTTAATACTTCAATTTCCATTGAAATTGATTTAATCCCAATTCAAGTTGAATTAACCTTAATTTCTTTCTAAATTCAAATCAAATTCCATTTGATTTTTATACTTATTCAACTTTAATCACAATTCCAAATTATTCCAAATCAATTGGATTAATTTTCAAATTGAACTAGCTTCAATTTCAAATCATTTCAATTCTAATTTACCATTTGAATTTTTAAACTTATACATCTTCAATCTCAATTCTAATTAATTCAAATCAAATTCAATTTGAACTAATTCTTATTCAAATCTCAACTTAAAACCATATCGAATTATATAAATTCGAGTTAAATATTTTAAATGTTGATTTAATTCCTTAAATTTTTAATTTTAACAAATTAAATCTTTAAACCTTTTAATTCTGAATTCAAATTTCAAAATTCCATTTTAAAATTATCTTTACTTAACTTATTACAAAGTTCAAATAAGAATTCAAAAACAATTTAATCTTCAGATTCTAATTTATTATCCATTTTCAATTTCCAAATCTCAAACCCATTTTGAGATCACTCATAACTCCCATTTAAATTAACCATTTAACTACCCAAGTTAAATTTAAATTTCATCTTGAAATTTCCAATTCAAGTTATTTATTCAAACTTATTTAACTTCCTCCAAGTTAAATTTACTTAATCCGGTCAACTTGACCCAATTTGAATTCCCATTTCAATTTTAAACTTTATATTAATAATCTTCCCACTTATAAGTTCAAAAACTTATCACTTGGGTTTTTATATCACATTCCAAGGAAAAATTTAAAACTCAACACTTTGAGTTTATTTCAAATCATCTTTGATATTATGTATATCCTTATTTATACATATTTATTTCCTTCACACACCAAGTTATACCTTAAATTTTTAAACCACCTTTGGTTTTAATTCTAAATATTTCAAACAACTCTTGTTTGAAATAGGACCCTTTTATTCAAATTAAATAATATTATTTATTATTTCTTTATTACTTTGGAACAATTTTCAAATTTCTGGACCTAGATTTAAAATTTCACAATTTAGATCATCTTTAGTTCTAATTTATAGGTCATACTTACCTAAAAGTTTACTTCCCTAAAACATTTCATTATTAAACACATCAACCATCTATGATAATAACCGAGATTATCATATATGGAAACCAATTCATTATTATTTTTATTCTGATAACACTTCTACAAATTCAAGATTTTAATTTCAGTTTGGATCCATTTCAAACTTATCTTTATTCAATTTTAATTTGGTTGTATTTCTATTACCACTTAATTTAATTCCAATATTTTAACAACCAATTACCTTAATATTTATTAGAAAGAAATATTGCTTTATATATCAAAAGATAAACTTATATTAAAATCATTCAATTTTAAAATCATTTTAAAATCTTTATATAAGAAAATAACAAGTACGCTCTCATATATAATACTCTCAACTTGTTCTAGGATACCATTGACCCTATCCTTAATGAGTAATCCCAACAGAGCCAAGGTTCTCGCTTAACCTCGCTCTGATACCAACTGTAACGACCCGGAATTTTCGGGTTCGAAAACTCCGGGTCGTTACATATATATATATATATATTTGATTTTGAAAAGATAAATTTTGCCAATTTTAAATAATTATATCAGGAGATTATCAGATAAATATTTATCCAGATATAAATATTTATTATCAGAATTATTTATTCAATCTATAAATCAATATTCCTATTAATTAATCCAGTTAATTATCAATTAACCAGTGTTTAAAAATCCGGGTTATCACAATAGCCGAGTGGGATATTCTTGAGACTCTTTCTATATGTGATATTCGAAGTCGAGCTCCGTCTTCTGATCCTCAGATCTTGCTATTCAGCTTGGAAGCTCGACCTATTCTATTGGATCGCATTGCCCATGCTCAGCGGCAGGATCCAGACTTGTTGCGATATATTCATCTCCTTGAGTCGGGATCCAGTGATGAGACATTGTCGGATTATTCTATTGATTCTCATCGGTGTCTTCGCAGAAAGAACCGTATTTTGGTACCATCTGATTTATCACTTAGGCGTGACATTCTAGACGAGTGTCATCGCACTAGGTACACTATACATCCCGGGTCGAGTAAGATGTATGCCGACATGTGTCGCCTATTTTATTGGGAGGGCATGAAGAGTGATGTTGCAAGTTATGTAAGCCGTTGCACGACTTGTCAACAGATCAAAGCTGAGCATCAGCGTCCATCTGGTCTTCTTCAGCCGCTAGAGATTCCATTGTGGAAATGGGATCAGATATCCATGGATTTAATTGACGGTCTGCCTCGATCGAGGTCAGGCCATACTTCTATTTGGGTCATCGTCGATCGCTTGACCAAATCAGCTCATTTCATTCCTATTAAGTCCACTCGGACTGCTCCTTAGCTTGCCAAGCTATATGTGAAGGAAGTCGTTCGACTTCATTGCATTCCTAGCTCTATCGTCTGTGATCGAGACACTATCTTTACTAGTCACTTCTGGAAGTGTCTACAGTCAGCTTTGGGCTCAAAGCTGAATCTCTCGACTGCTTATCATCCTCAGACCGACGATCAGACGGAGAGGGTGAATCGTGTTTTAGAGGATCTTTTGCGTTGTTGTATTCTGGATTTCGGAGGTAGTTGGGAGGATCACTTACCGCTTGTAGAGTTCTCCTACAACAACAACTTTCAGTCTAGTATTGGCATAGCTCCTTTCGAGGCTCTTTACGAAAGGCCATGTCGTTCTCCTTCGTGTTGGTTAGAATCTGGTGAGAAGCTCCTTCTTGATCCAGATTCAGTTCGGGAATCTTCTGAGAAGATTATTCTTATTCGTCAGAGAATGAAAGAGGCGCAGAACCGTCAGAAATCCTACGTGGACAACCGTAGGAAGCCTCTTGAGTTCTCCATTGGTGATCATGTCTTTATTCGGATATCTCCTATGAAAGGGGTTGTGTGTTTCAGCTCTACAGGGAAGTTGGCTCCCCGCTATGTTGGACCATTTCCTATTACAGAACGCATCGGCCCCGTGGCTTATCGTGTGGCTCTACCTGCTCACTTCTCTGGAATACACGACGTGTTCCATGTTTCCCAGCTTCGCATGTGTGTCCGCGATCCTGATTCTATCATTGAGCCGCATGATGTGCCTGATTTAGAGATCTTACCCGATTTATCTTTGCAGCAGCAACCTCTTCGTGTGCTTGATTCGGAGGTTAGACGCCTTCGCAACAAAGAGGTTCCACTCGTGAAGATTCAATGGTCACTGAATCCTAAGGACTACACTTGGGAGACCAGAGAATCTATCGAACGCTCTAATCCTGGCTTTCTCCCATCTTCTTTTGCGGGTGAGAATTCTCTATTTTATCTCTATCACTTCTTTTGTGGATTTGACGTTATAGACGACATCTATCTTAAGGAATTGCGGGGTCGCAATTTTCTTAAGGGGGGGAGTCTGTAACAACCCGGGATTTGCATTACCAATTAATAAATAAAAGTTAGGATTTTTATTTATTTTAATGAAGCATAAAAGGATTTGGAATAACAAAAATTTATTTGAAAAAGGCTATTTTAATTAAAGGGGAAATATGGGATTTTAAAATGAGGATAAAATGTTATTTTTGGAAAGTTAAATATTTTAGGAGAGATTTTAAAAAAACGGGTTTGGATAAGAAAAATGAGTTTTATAAACATATATGAACACTTAGACTAATTTTTGAAAACATGTAAATAACTCTCTTCTTATTGGGTTACTAAACCTAGCCTAATAACCCACCCTAAACCTCCTCTATAAATTATCTCAAACTCTCCAAATCTCATTCATTCATCCCTAATCAAAACCCTAATCATTTCCTAAAGCTTTCTTAACAAAAATGGCCTCTACCTTCATCTCCTTCTAGTTTTAGCTTATGCAAGTCATTCTATGCAAAGGTAATGCAAATACCCACCTCAAATCCGTTTTTATATCTTTCTAATTTCTGAAATTTATTTGGTAACACATGTTTTATGTGTTTTTTTGATCTTATAGCCTCCTAATCATCTTTTGCTAACTTGGGTTGATGCTATAGTAGTCTTTGTTGCTTTCTAGAGAGGTATATTGCTAAAAACCTCTTCTAATATGTGTTTAATCATCTTTTGATTTCAGTAATCATTTAGTAACACATGTTTTATTATGTAACATGTGAATCATAGCTCTTTGATCATCTTTGCTTTCATTTTGGGTGTGCACATAAGGTGTTTGTGATATTGCTTCCTAAGGTAATGCTAAGCTTTGGCCCTTTGATTCCTTTAATATAGTGTAGTAATCATAACAGGGTAGTTAGTGATTGATATTGGTGAAATTTGATGCCAAAAACTTGAAAAAAAACACCCCAAAATCACCAAAACCAGCATTTTTAGCTGGCTGGAATGTTTCAGCCTGAAAACAAGCTGAAACAGTGGTCTGAGAGCCCAGAGCAGGCCTGGGTTGCACCTAGGCTGCTGCCCAGGCACAGCAGGCTAGCCCGGTTGGGCTAGCCGGTAGCAGGTCAGCCCTTAGTGGAATGGCGCGCAGGAAGCGCGGGTCCGCACTGTGCGGCCCGCTATGAACCCCAGCCCGCATGGGCTGGGGCTGTTAATTCCCCAGCCCAGGCGGGCTGGGGCTTGACAGAACCCCAGCCCGCATGGGCTAGGGCTGTTAATTCCCCAGCCCAGGCGGGCTGCGACTTGACAGAACCCCAGCTCGCATGGGCTGGGGATGTTAATTCCCCAGCCCAGGCGGGCTGGGGCTTGATAGAACCCCAGCCCGCATAGGCTGGGGCTGCTAATTCCCAAGCCCAGGCGGGCTGGGGTTTGACAGAACCCCAGCCCGCATGGGCTGGGGCTAATTCCCCAGCTCAGGCGAGCTGGGGCTTGAATGAACCCTAGCCCGCATGGGATGGGGCTAATTCACCAGCCCAGGCGGGCTGGGGCTTGAATGAACCCCAGCCCGCATGGGCTGGGGCTAATTCCCCAGCCCAGGCGGGCTGGGGCTTGACTGAACCCCAGCCCATGCGGGCTGGGGTTTGCAACCTCTCCCCAGCCCATGTGGGCTGGGGCTTGCAACTTCTCCCCAGCCCGCATGGGCCGGGGCTTGACTGAGCCAGCTGCACCGCATGGTGCAGCCTAGTTCACAAGAACGGGCTGCACCATGCGGTGCAGCCGGCTTCTATAAAATGGGCTGCACCCATTTGGTGCAGCTGGGTTCCGACCCACCGGTTGCACCATTTTGGTGCAACCGAGTCCGGGTTGCACCATTTTGGTGCAACCACTTCAAATTGATTGTTCTGCAATGAACCTTTGGGTTTCAATTGTGAATCAGAAATTGTCGAACTTTGGTTCACAACCAATCGGAATATTTTCCAACACGAATATTGGTTTTCAGTGATTTTCTGATTTATCGATTTCTTTGAGATCTGTCTCTAGATTTCGTACACGGGTTTTATGAATTATTTTCAAAGGATTTTTCACTCCTAAATGGCTTTCGAAATTATTATATAATATTATTTTTAATTAGTAAACTATTTACTCCATAATAGGAGAGTTTTCAAAAGTCGTTTTAAGATGTTCTCAAAATCAATTATAAATCCGTTTCGAACCATTATTTTCTATAATAAAAATCTCACACTCACTTTTTAGCACGTCGAGTGAAGTGGAAAGGTGCTTAAACGGTTAGGAAATCTCTGGCCTATGGAACCGTGTGTATTTTCTTTCCGGTTAATCCCCGACCTATTCGATTGATCGTTTTGACCTTTGGGTCTAGTTTACCGATGATACGAGGTGGACTTTTTATTGTTTGGAGTGTGAGCTTGCTATTGGTTAGTAAACCGTTTAGTGCGAACGTGGGGTATAGGACTCATTGTTAACACTTTACGGGTTCCTCTCCAAGAAGTTTGTGACACATTAGCCTTTGGGCGGCCAGTACTGGACCTCTGGGTCACCACGCCTCTGGGCAACCGTCTCTGGACACCTGTTCTATAGATGTAACAACCCGCAAAATTAAATGGTTTTAAAATTATATTTAACTGGAAATTTGCGAAATTTTAAAACAATAAAATTTGAAATTAAAAATTTATTATTTGGAATACGCCTATTTAATCATAGCAACTGGTAAATTTTCATTTGATAATATTGAAGTTTATTTTATTGTGTAATTTTATTTCAATTCAGATCAGCAAAAATTGATGATAATAAAACATTTTCCAAACTTAAATATTTTTATATAATAAATTTCTAAATCATCTTCTGAGTAAGTCGTCATCTTTCGTTTTTCAAAATTTGGACTTCTGTTGCTCCGTTTATCTTCATTCTGGCAAAATAACAGCATATTCGATACCGATTATCGACTTTCGATCGGATGATCGTACCACTAATATATGTATACTGTTTGGATCGTCTCGTCGTGCTGATCTCTACGGTATATTTATTTCTGTATTTTGAGATCTGGTACGCGACGGAAGCAATAAAAGCAATACGTCGTACCGGTACCATAAATTGTGACCGTTATCTTTCGTTTGCCTTTCACACTTGAACGTGTAGCCCAAGCAATTTGTTAAATTGCTTTAATAACTTTCTGCTAAATCACGGATGACCGTTCATATCATTCATTATATTTATATTATATATTCCTTTTGCCTTGGAAACTGGCCATCACATTTAATTGATTTCGGTTTTAACTTTTGCTCTTCCTTGCTTTTGATTTTATTCCCTGGCTCAAAATTTTACCCGTCCATTTCCAATGCGTTCCTATTCCTCTGAAAATCAATATATTACAAACTTTATTTTGCAACTGCTTATTTCTCAAACCTGATCTCTCTCTCTCACCGACTTCATCCTCCTCCTCTAATTCACCGCAGCTCACCTTCCACTTCCCCCTCGACTTCCACGTGAGTCACCAACTCCATGGCCGCGACAGCAACCTTCGCCTGCCCAGACCATCGTTCGCCTCCTGACCTCCTTTCCTCCCCACCACGTCAACCTGACCGAGCCAACCTCACGCAACCACCATCGGCTGTGCCACGTAGTCGGCGACAACCTGCGGGCAACTCCAAACACCCCACCAACCTCGCCCTCATCTCACCAGATCCAACGCATCCATCTCCATTGGCCTCCCCTTTCTTCCTCGCCACTCCTTCAACCGCCTCCGCTCTGGCCAGCAACCGCCACACCACTCCAACCCCTCCTATTTGAAGTGTAGATGTCCCATCGCCTTAGCCTGGTCAAAGGCGCAGCACCACCACCCCACCAAGCTTCGGCTCCTGCCTATCCACGCGTTCACCCATCTCGACCTTCCTGTCAAGTAACCTGAAGCCACCAAGATCCTTTCATTCCTTTTTTCCGAAGCGCATCTTCCTTTTGTCATTTGTAGGTAATATATCTTTTATTAGTCTGTTGCGTTTGAGTTATTATATCCTGTTAAGCCTATGTATATTTTTCATTTATTCTAAATATAAAAAGTATATAACGTTTATAAAGTTTTAAAGTTATAAAATAGGTTGTTATGAATATATACTCTATTGCACATCATTGTGGTTATAGTTATATTTATAATTTGCTTGTATATGAAACTAAGCTATGTTATATTAGTTTTATAATACTTATAATAGGAGCACTTAGATTAGCATGCACATAATATAACAGTTTAAGAGTAATTTCATGTTCTGGAATTTATAATACAATATATGATGGGTATATATTAGCCTATTTTTGCCATGTACAAGATTACTTATATTGGGTACTGTATGTAGTCAATATGAGTTTCAAAATAAGTTTATATATATAAGTTATAATCAGTTATAGGGAAAATATATATGTATAAACTATAAAACAGTCCTTCGTAAAAATAGATAAGATTGTATACATATATATTTGGTGTATAAAAAAATAATCGGCATATATAGTTCTGTTTTTAAGTAAGGTATACTGTATATAATAGATATAAGTATCTTGCGTTTAATATGTGTATATATATCTCGTACTAGCTTGGAGTTACTTATGTAGTTTATAAACATTTTTATAGGGTATTTTTATATATATGTATTATGATTGTATGTGTATTTTGCTGTCTACCTAAGAAAAAAAGGGTTAACTATAATAGTTAAGTATGTCCTGTTTGGTTATAAAGCTGCTAATGCACTTACGTCCCCTAATCTACTAGAACTTAGTAACAGTTGGCTATAAGAATTGTTAATATTTGAAAGTATAGGTTAGTCAGATTTAGCTTCAAGCATGTTTAGATCGATCAAAGCAAGCAAAACTAAAGTTGCCTTATAAAGGTGTATATAGTTATGTATTGGAATAAAGCAAAGTTGTTTGATTTTAAAATGTAATATATATATTGTGACTTTGTAGCATACATATATAAGCTTATGTATGTATTAAATATTGATTTGAAAGTTTATAGTATTTTTAGTGTATTTGTCTAAAATTTAAAATATTGAAATGATATATATATTATAATAGTAATGTATATATTTTTAGGTTATATAAAAACTAATTCGTTTTATTCATCGATCCCCATATCAGCTTCGCTCGCCAAATTCGCGTTCAATCTTGCTTTTCTTTGGAATTCGTAACTCATCTCATTCTCGTGCATCTCTCTAGCCTCGAAAGGTGAGCAATCACTCACGATTAACATTCTTATATTTATTAAATTTGATTTTCAATTGAAACGACAATTGAAATATGATGCTGTAGTTATTTAAATTGTTATATATGCTATTATCTGTAACTGTTCACCTGTGGGATATGACACCATATCCTGTTGTTTATATTATATTATTATTGATGATATATGCCTGTTGTTGTATTTTATATTATCTGTTATCACTCTGCAAGTTCCCTGTTAGTATAGAAATTCACTATGGGTTGAAATGATACATACCCGAACGGACTTTAGAATAGGAGAAAATCGTTATGGGTTGAAATGATAAACCCAAGCGATTTTCATTTGAATTGAAATTGGGATTACGGGCTGAAATGATATCTACCCATATATATTTAAATTTCGGATTGAAATGATAAATATCCGTATCACTTAACCATATGATAGATATATACAGACACTGTTGGTCCATATATATAAATATTTTGAAATAAAATTCTATGGTTTTAATAAATGTTGAGCCTTAAATTATTATACATAAATGGGAATGATTTATATAGATTTAATAATGATATTTAATTTAATTAAGATTAATTTAATACATATAATATGGTTGAGTATTTGAATTTATGTTTCAAAATAGATTTCAGTAATAATTTGAATAAGTTAAGGTTGGGAAGATAATTTGAATTTAGTAAAGAATTTTTTTTAATTAAACCGATTTAAAACTTATTGAAATTGAGATTTAAGATATGATTTATAACTTGAGTTTGATTTATAAGTAATTTAATGAATATTTCTTGTTTAAATAAAGTTTAAGGAAATATTTAGTAAAATGTGATTTAAGGCTAGTAAAGGATATTGAATCTATTAAGTGAATATTCCCTGATTAAATAATAATGAAGTTAAATCAAGAGCTATATGAAACTGTTAAATCTAACTTTGAAAATGTTGAATATTAAAGCTTTGAAATATATTGAAAAATAAATGGTATATTTAGAACTGAATTAAATTGATGAATTGAGCTTTGAATAAATTTGAATCTGGAATTTGAAGTTGATTTGAATCGATTTGCGAGACTTGAGGAAATTATAAATACTTTACTTTTTAAATCATTTAATATATTGAGATGACCCACTTTTCACAAATGATTTTTTTTATAGTGATCATCTATTCAAGAGAACATCCTTTCCCTACTATCCAGGATCTTTCAACCAATATAAAAATATTGTTGTAATCAAATCACCTAACTTACATACAAGAACCCATGTATAAATGATACTTTAAGGTTTCCTCTTTCTTTTTAATCAGAGTAAAGGAGTTTTGGATGCAGAGTATTTATTTTGGAATTTTCTATATAATTTCCCATTGCAAAAATAATTTCCAGAAAGCTTTTCTACCTTACTTAATTTTTCACAAATTCTAGATGTTATTTTTCTAGTTTTAGAGTTAGTTTAGATTTCCAAGAATTTAGATCTACTGAATGCTTAATGATCCCTTGTGCAAGTGTGTGTATATGCATTCTGTGTGCATGTGTGCATCTGTGTTCTGTGTGCATGTGTGTATTTGTGATCTGTGTGCATGTGTGTATCTGTGTCATTTCAGGTAACCTATTTTCTCAATACAACAATCCTGGTTTACTAGTTTGCTTTATTTGTTACCTTTTTCTAACCAGTAAGTTTAGGATATCAGACTGGTTGAACTCAGACTTGGCAAAGTTGGTCAAGTTAACCTGAGTTCTTTTGCTACTTTGCACAAAATCATACAAGTTAATCTGGGTTTCTGGGTGTCCCTCTGTTCTTTACATCCTATCTTTATTTTTCCATAAGTTCTTACAAAGGATGTCAAGCTAATCTTTTAATTTTTCCAGTCTACAAATCATTCCAGATTATCCTTAGCATTGCACATTTTTGTTAAGCATTCCAGAAGTTAATACTAGAAATTGTATCACTAAATCAACATTCTTAAAAGCATCTCACAACTTTCAACAGAAATCTCATGAGTAGTTCAATACTTGCAAACAAAAATAACATTACATCAGTTTTCTCCCAAACCACTTAACTAACATTTCATAACATAAGTTCAATTTAACATCTGTTTTAATATCCTAGAGTCTGTAACTATTATATCCAATTCCTTAGCAGCTAATTCATCCAATTCTTGATCAAGAAATTGCCTATTTACCTGCACAATCACCACGAGCTGCCTCATAAAAAGATGAGACACCCAATGGTATACAAACATACAAAGGGTCAGAATAAATTGTCTGGTATGAATAATCTTACTGAAAATTTAAATAACTTTTAAAACAGATATGGTAAGCAATGTTTCTCTTGTCTATATTCCTCTACTACCTGTGCATATTTATTAATGCATAGCATAGACATACATGATTTAATGGATTATTTCAGAGAGCACAAACATATAATTCTCAACAGAATACTCTAAACCAACCAACATGATTATCATTTTAATCATTTTCCTTACCTATAATCTTTCTGGCTATCAGGGATTTTCTTTTACCCAAACCTACCTGTGAAACTATTCTCAGAATTCAATCTCAGGTATTTTATGATGGACTTTAGCTACTTTCTTTCTATTAAAACACACATTGTCTGGGGCATATTCACTGTTAACCCAGCACACTCAGGCCCCTGGGTATAATCATACCATGTGTGAGCTTGCAATATTTCCCTTGCCAAGCCATACTTTGTAGCCCTAAGATCCAAATCCTTAGTTAAATTTACTAAGTGCTTGTTTTCCCTTTTTCCCCATTTATGCTAATCCCTTCTGCATCTCATAAATTTATCAGAGGAAATAAATAAGTCAATCATCATGCATATGTTCAAAGAATAACAGATCATCCTTTCATAATCATAGATTTATTCATACAAGCTAGTTTAATTTCTTAGTGTACATATTATTTAAATCATGGGTTTTGGGGAAACATGCCTATAAATATATGGTCATATATAGTTTGCTTTGATGCATCCATCTACCTCTGGCTTAATCAAATACTCACAGATTCACAAGATCTGACTAAACCACAAGCTTTTATTCTTATTTGGATTTATTTGTAATCATAGAAGTTCAGCACAAGTATGACATTGCACTTCTATGTTACCATGGTATTCTTGAGACATAAGCAGCAACCACTTTATGCTACAGCCCCATTTATATTTTTTTTTCATTTTTAGACCATAGATTTAAATCATGTATCCCTGGGGTTTCCATGAATTAATTTATATGCAGCAGTCACATAAAGAAAGCATCCCATCTCAAAAATAATTCATGACACAATAATTATTCAAACATGAAAGCCATCAATATATTTTCTGGATATATTAACACACAATATTTAAACAGATCATCAACACATCAATATCATAAAATAAGCACAGATTAATTACAAATATAAAACCATTTAGGCTGCCTCAATATTCAGGACTTAATGCCAATTTTCAGTGAGATTACTCACCTTAATCCTTTTCTTTTGATCTGCTATCTCCTACTTGTCTCTAAGGCCAGTGCTCCTCAGTTTTTTTTTTCTCTTTTGCTAACTGTCTATATTTTCTGTATATTTATTTTTTAAAGAAAAATGGTGACAGATCCTTTCACCCTTAACCTTCTTTTATACAAGACATTGGCTGCCTCTAGGGTTTTAAGATTTACCCAATGTCAATTTTACCCTACCACTTATGATCAGCCTCTCTTTCTATTTTTAAGAGCAAATGGGTAAATGGTCCCTGGTTCTATTAACAGAAATTTACACTTTATTACCTCAGTCACCATATTTGCATGATATCTCTAAAGCTAAGAAAATTGCTAAAAGTGGATAAAGTATTTTTCAACAACTCATACTATTTTCATGCAATTTCTAATAATTTTCTTTAGCCAGCCTTTGTTTAAAATGCCTGTACACTATCTATATTTCTATCCTTGCCTAACCTTTATTTTTCCTATTCTAGACTTTGTTTCAAGGATATATTCACAGCTGTAATAATTATGTTATGTTCATGTATCTATAGTTTTCTCTAGCTTGCAAATAAATTTCTGCTTCTTTTTTTTTCCAGAGAAGTATGTACATATATATAATATTATCTTGCATACATATCAATATTTACCCAATGCATTTATGGTCAACTTATCATATATATATTTTTCCTAGGCAACCAAAATTTCAAACAAATATGCTAAATCAAATTATAAAACTTGTTCATAAAATCAGGGTTATCACATATACCCTTCCATTTAGGAATTGTGTCTCATAATTCTTTCATACTTAATTCAGACATTTTCAATTCAGCAATCAATCATTCTCAGTTCAATCATTAATTAAACTCCTATGCATAACAAAGTATTCAATCAAATCATTCATTAGTATATTTATGTGTGTATATATATATATATTTACCTTGATTCAATCAATTAGCTGTGGATAATCACTTCTGATTTTATCTTCCACCTCCCATGTGCAATCACATGGGTCAAGACTCCATTGCACTTTTACTAATTTTATTTCTTTGTTTCTCAGTTTCTTAATTTCTTTTGCAACTATGCCTACAGGCTTCTTCTCGTACACCATTCTGGGGTCAATCTGCACTTTCTCAGGAGATTTTAAAATTGTTTCTTCATCATGAACCCATCTCCTTAACTGGGATACATGAAAAACATCATGCATAGCTCTCATCTCTTCTGGTAATTCTAACTTATAGGCTACATTTCCAATTCTTTCTAGGATTTTATAGGGTCCTATATACCTTGGAATCAACTTTCCTTGTTTTCCAAATCTCAAAATCTTTTTCATGGGCGATATTTTAATAAATACATAATTCCCCACATTATACTGCACTTTTTTCCTCTTTTGATTAGCATATTTCTTTTGCCTATCTTGAGCAGAAGCAATTCTTTTCCTAATCAAGGCTATCTTCTCAGAGGTCTCTTTTACATTTTCTGGTCCTAAGACCACTTTCTCCCCAGACTCAATCCAACTTGAAGGTGATAAACAGGGTCTACCATAAAGTGCTTCAAAGGGTGCCATTCCTATGCTACTGTGATGGCTGTTGTTATATGCAAATTCTGCCAGAAATATGTGATCTTCCCAACTTCCTCCCCAATCCAATATACATGCCCTCAACATGTCTTCAAGTAATTTGTTCACAATTTCTGTTTGGCCATCTGATTGAGGGTGATATGCTGTGCTCAAGCACAAATCAGTCCCCATTGCCTTGTGGAAACTTTGCCAGAATTTCGAAGTGAAGATGGTATCTCTATCACTTACTATAGTCTTTGGTATTCCATGCAATCTAACTACTTCTTTAATAAATAACTGAGCTAAGGTGCATGCATTCCTATCTGATTTTACAGGTATAAAATGAGCTGTTTTGGTTAACCTATCAACTACAACCCAAATACTATCATTTCCCCTCCTAGTCTTAGGCAAACCATCAATGAAGTCCATTTATATGTCTTCCCATTTCCATTGTGGTATTTGTAAAGGTTGCAGCATCCCTGAGGGTCTTTGATATTCAGCCTTTACCTGTTGACAAACCATGCACTTAGACACATATAATGCCACTGCACTCTTCATCCCACTCCACCAATAATCTCTTTTTAGGTTGTGATACATTCTGGTACTTCCTGGGTGTATGGTATACTTGCTTCTGTGATAAGCATCCAAAATTTCTTGCTTCAATTCCTCAATGGCAGGAACACATATTCTCTTTCCCTTCTCCAAATGACCTTGTTTATTCAATTGGAATCCTTCCACTACCTCACCATTTAATATTTGAACTTTCTTCTTAAGTAAAAATGGATCTTGGTCTTGTAGCTTTACAATTTTATTTTCCAATTCTGATCCCAAAGTAACAAAACTCAGCTTCCCTATTTCTTCTTTCTTAATGTATATGCTCATATTTTCTTCACTGTCCCTTTTCACTTCTGAGTCAATCAGTAATGACAAAGTATTAAATTCTTCTATCATCAATCTAGCTACATTGGCATGCTGTCTACTTAAAGCATCTGCCACTTTATTAGCTTTACCAGGTGTATATAGTATTTCAAAATCATATGAGGCTAAGAGTTCAATCCATCTTTGCTGCCTCATGTTCAATTCTTTTTGTGAAAACAAATATTTGAGTGACTTATGATCTGTATAGACTTCAAATTTAGCCCCTAACAAATAATGTCTCCATAACTTAAGAGCATATACTATAGCAGACAATTCAAGATCATGTGTAGCATACTTTACCTCACTGGGCTTCAACTGTCTAGAGGCATAAGCTATTACTTGCTACTGTTGCATCAACACTGCTCCAAGTCCCTGTCCACTAGCATCAGTATATATCACCAAGTTCTCATTCCCTTCAGGCACCTTTAGTATTGGAGCTTGTATCAATGCTTCTTTTAATCTCTCAAAGGCTTTCCCACACTCCTCAGTCCAAACAAAAACCTGATTCTTTCTAGTCAATTTAGTTAATGGAATTGAAATTTTTGCAAAATCCTTTATAAACCTTCTATAATAACCAGCCATTCCCATAAATGACCTAACTTCTGTGACACTGGTAGGCCTTTTCCATGTTTGAATTGCCATCACCTTATTGGGATCTACAGATAGGCCTTTTTCTGATACTACATGACCTAAAAATTTTACCTCATTTTGCCAAAAAGTACACTTTGAAAATTTTGCCTTCAAATTTTCTTGCCTTAATTTCTGCAGTACTACATGCAAATGATTCTCATGCTCTTCAATTGTTTTAGAATAAATTAGTATATTATCAATAAATATCAATACAAATTTATCTAAATATTTTCTAAAAATTCTATTCATCAAATCAACAAAGTAAGAGGGGGCATTAGTCAAGCCAAAGGGCATCACCAAAAATTCATAAAGCCCATACCTAGTATTAAAAGCAGTATACTTGATGCTCTCCTCTTCCACTTTCATTTGATGAAATCCTGAAGCTAAATCAAGTCTAGAAAATATTTTTGCACCATTTAATTGATCAAAAAGAACATCAATTCTTGGAAAGGGGTATTTATTTTTAATGGTGATTTTATTCAACTCTCTATAATCAATACATAATCTGAGAGATCCATCTTGCTTCTTAACAAAAACCACTGGTGCTCCCCATGATGAGCTACTAGGTCTGATGAATACTTTTTCCTCTAGTTCAACTAATTGCTTTTTCAGTTCTGTTAATTCCTTAGGCCCCATTCTAGTTGGCCTCTTAACCACTGGGTTAGCTCCTGGAATTAGTTTGATGGAAAACTCTACTGGTCTATGGTTAACAATTCCCTTAACCTCACCAAACACATCAACATACTGATTTACTACAGGGATTTCTTCTAATGCAGGCATGTGCTTCTCACCAGTCAAGTTATCAAGGGTGGCTATGCTTCTGTTCTTATCTGCTTCACAAAGAACAACTACCCTTTTTCCATCAGAAGTTTTCAATGATAAGGTGGAGGTCTCCATGTTTATAACTGTCTTATATCTTTTTAACCAATCAACTCCTAAAATAACTCCCATGCCTGGATATTGCAACACATATAGGTCTGCACCAAACATATGCCCCCTATATTCAGTCCTAATTGTTTACATATTATACCCAATATACAGGAACTACCTAAAGGACTTTTAATAAGCAAGGGCTTATCTACAAGCATACAATTTAATTTTAGCTGTTGTACAATGTCATGGGAAATTAATGAGTGTGTAGCCCCAGTATCATACACTACTGCAAAAGGTATTGAGTGAATAAGCAAAGTACCTTCAACTTGGCCATGATTTTCAACATTGGGACTTCCAGTTATTTTGCTTTTCCCTTCCAACATTCCCATCTTTCCTTGCCTCATCTCTGGACAGTTCCTTCTTATGTGCCCTTCCTTCCCACACAGATGACATTTGAAAGATGCTGGTTTGGGATTTGTACACCTATTCTTCATGTGTCCCTCTTGTCCACAATTATAGCAAGTGATCTTCTTTTTAACCTTAGCAGTTTTGACTTCTTCTGATTGCTTGGTGGAAGCTACATCCACTTTCTTTTTATCATAAGGGTGAAACTTACCCTTTCCTTTCTTGTTTTGGTTATTTTTAAATGCTCTGAAATTTTCTCTGGCTTTATCATGTTGTTCAAGGCTCAAAGTCAGATCTAAAACTTGATCAAAGGTCCTATCCTTATACGGCAGCATGGCTCTACTGAGACTGGCATTCAATCCTTGGATGTATCTACCATTTTTAGCTTCCTTAGTTGTGATGAGCACTGCACCATACTTTGCTAGAGATTCAAACTTCTGGGTATACTCAGTAACACTCATAGTTCCCTGTCTTAATTTAATGAATTCTTCCAGCAAAGACTCTTTAGCTGATGCAGGTACAAACCTTCCTTCCAACATTTCTTTAAACTGGTTCCATGTCACCTCTCCTTCAAGTCTTCCAGCTATAATGACTTCCCACCAGTCCAAAGCTGCTCCTCTCAATTGTCTAGATGCTATTTGCCACTTCTTTTGGTCTTCCACTTGCATATCAGCAAAGATTCTATCCAAAATTCTGAGCCAATTTTGAATTCCCATTATTCCTTCTGTTCCATCAAAAGTCTTGCCTCCAAGATTGGTAAAAGTCTTGAGTAGTTTAGAAAGCTCCTCATGTGGATTTTCCTGCCTATTGCCTACCCCATCCCTTATGGCTCTCATGAAATCTTGCATATTCACCATGGGTGGTTCACTTGGTCCTACCCCTTGTTGTCTGGGTCTTACCATAGTTCTATGGATACAACACTTGAGTTAGTCCATTTTATCTAATCTTTTATAAGTTAACCTATTCCAACTTATTATCATTCAATTATAACAGATAGTATTAACATAAGTATATAAAGACAAGGCATCCAAGACAGTCAATACTTTATATTCAAAACAACCAAGTTTATTCATGATATTTTTTTCTATGTTATTTATCAACATAGCTCTGATACCAAATTGAGATGACCCACTTTTCACAAATGTTTTTTTATATATAGTGATCATCTATTCAAGAGAACATCCTTTCCCTACTATCCAGGATCTTTCGACCAATATAAAAATATTGTTGTAATCAAATCACCTAACTTACATACAAGAACCCATGTATAAATGATACTTTAAGGTTTCCTCTTTCTTTTTAATCAGAGTAAAGGAGTTTTGAATGCAGAGAATTTATTTTGGAATTTTCTATATAATTTCCCATTGCAAAAATAATTTCCAGAAAGCTTTTCTACCTTACTTAATTTTTCACAAATTCTAGATGTTATTTTTCTAGTTTTAGAGTTAGTTTAGATTTCCAAGAATTTAGATCTACTGAATGCTTAATGATCCCTTGTGCAAGTGTGTGTATATGCATTCTGTGTGCATGTGTGCATCTGTGTTCTGTGTGTATGTGTGTATTTGTGATCTGTGTGCATGTGTGTATCTGTGTCATTTCAGGTAACCTATTTTCTCAATACAACAATCCTGGTTTACTAGTTTGCTTTATTTGTTACCTTTTTCTAACCAGTAAGTTTAGGATATCAGACTGGTTAAACTCAGACTTGGCAAAGTTGGTCAAGTTAACCTGAGTTCTTTTGCTACTTTGCACAAAATCATACAAGTTAATCTGGGTTTCTGGGTGTCCCTCTGTTCTTTACATCCTATCTTTATTTTTCCATAAGTTCTTACAAAGGATGTCAAGCTAATCTTTTAATTTTTCCAGTCTACAAATCATTCCAGATTATCCTTAGCATTGCACATTTTTGTTAAGCATTCCAGAAGTTAATACTAGAAATTGTATCACTAAATCAACATTCTTAAAAGCATCTCACAACTTTCAACAGAAATCTCATGAGTAGTTCAATACTTGCAAACAAAAATAACATTACATCAGTTTTCTCCCAAACCACTTAACTAACATTTCATAACATAAGTTCAATTTAACATCTGTTTTAATATCCTAGAGTCTGTAACTATTATATCCAATTCCTTAGCAGCTAATTCATCCAATTCTTGATCAAGAAATTGCCTATTTACCTCCACAATCACCACGAGCTGCCTCATAAAAAGATGAGACACCCAATGGTATACAAACACACAAAGGGTCAGACTAAATTGTCTGGTATGAATAATCTTACTGAAAATTTAAATAACTTTTAAAACAGATATGGTAAGCAATGTTTCTCTTGTCTATATTCCTCTACCACCTGTGCATATTTATTAATGCATAGCATAGACATACATGATTTAATGGATTATTTCAGAGAGCACAAACATATAATTCTCAACAGAATACTCTAAACCAACCAACATGATTATCATTTTAATCATTTTCCTTACCTATAATCTTTCTGGCTATCAGGGATTTTCTTTTACCCAAACCTACCTGTGAAACTATTCTCAGAATTCAATCTCAGGTATTTTATGATGGACTTTAGCTACTTTCTTTCTATTAAAACACACATTGTCTGGGGCATATTCACTGTTAACCCAGCACACTCAGGCCCCTGGGTATAATCATACCATGTGTGAGCTTGCAATATTTCCCTTGCCAAGCCATACTTTGTAGCCCTAAGATCCAAATCCTTAGTTAAATTTACTAAGTGCTTGTTTTCCCTTTTTCCCCATTTATGCTAATCCCTTCTGCATCTCATAAATTTATCAGAGGAAATAAATAAGTCAATCATCATGCATATGTTCAAAGAATAACAGATCATCCTTTCATAATCATAGATTTATTCATACAAGCTAGTTTAATTTCTCAGTGTACATATTATTTAAATCATGGGTTTTGGGGAATCATGCCTATAAATATATGGTCATATATAGTTTGCTTTGATGCATCCATCTACCTCTGGCTTAATCAAATACTCACAGATTCACAAGATCTGACTAAACCACAAGCTTTTATTCTTATTTGGATTTATTTGTAATCATAGAAGTTCAGCACAAGTATGACATTGCACTTCTATGTTACCATGGTATTCTTGAGACATAAGCAGCAACCACTTTATGCTACAGCCCCATTTATATTTTTTTTTCATTTTTAGACCATAGATTTAAATCATGTATCCCTGGGGTTTCCATGAATTAATTTATATGCAGCAGTCACATAAAGAAAGCATCCCATCTCAAAAATAATTCATGACACAATAATTATTCAAACATGAAAGCCATCAATATATTTTTTGGATATATTAACACACAATATTTAAACAGATCATCAACACATCAATATCATAAAATAAGCACAGATTAATTACAAATATAAAACCATTTAGGCTGCCTCAATATTCAGGACTTAATGCCAATTTTCAGTGAGATTACTCACCTTAATCCTTTTCTTTTGATCTGCTATCTCCTACTTGTCTCTAAGGCCAGTGCTCCTCAGTTTTTTTTTCTCTTTTGCTAACTGTCTATATTTTCTGTATATTTATTTTTTAAAGAAAAATGGTGACAGATCCTTTCACCCTTAACCTTCTTTTATACAAGACCTTGGCTGCCTCTAGGGTTTTAAGATTTACCCAATGTCAATTTTACCCTACCACTTATGATCAGCCTCTCTTTCTATTTTTAAGAGCAAATGGGTAAATGGTCCCTGGTTCTATTAACAGAAATTTACACTTTATTACCTCAGTCACCATATTTGCATGATATCTCTAAAGCTAAGAAAATTGCTAAAAGTGGATAAAGTATTTTTCAACAACTCATACTATTTTCATGCAATTTCTAATAATTTTCTTTAGCCAGCCTTTGTTTAAAATGCCTGTACACTATCTATATTTCTATCCTTGCCTAACCTTTATTTTTCCTATTCTAGACTTTGTTTCAAGGATATATTCACAGTTGTAATAATTATGTTATGTTCATGTATCTATAGTTTTCTCTAGCTTGCAAATAAATTTCTGCTTCTTCTTTTTTTTTCAGAGAAGTATGTACATATATATAATATTATCTTGCATACATATCAATATTTACCCAATGCATTTATGGTCAACTTATCATATATATATTTTTCCTAGGCAACCAAAATTTCAAACAAATATGCTAAATCAAATTATAAAACTTGTTCATAAAATCAGGGTTATCACATATACCCTTCCTTTTAGGAATTGCGTCTCATAATTCTTTCATACTTAATTCAGACATTTTCAATTCAGCAATCAATCATTCTCAGTTCAATCATTAATTAAACTCCTATGCATTACAAAGTATTCAATCAAATCATTCATTAGTATATTTATGTGTATATATATATATATATTTACCTTGATTCAATCAATTAGCTGTGGATAATCACTTCTGATTTTATCTTCCACCTCCCATGTGCAATCACATGGGTCAAGACTCCATTGCACTTTTACTAATTTTATTTCTTTGTTTCTCAGTTTCTTAATTTCCTTTGCAACTATGCCTACAGGCTTCTTCTCGTACACCATTCTGGGGTCAATCTGCACTTTCTCAGGAGATTTTAAAATTGTTTCTTCATCATGAACCCATCTCCTTAACTGGGATACATGAAAAACATCATGCATAGCTCTCATCTCTTCTGGTAATTCTAACTTATAGGCTACATTTCCAATTCTTTCTAGGATTTCATAGGGTCCTATATACCTTGGAATCAACTTTCCTTGTTTTCCAAATCTCAAAATCTTTTTCATGGGCGATATTTTAATAAATACATAATTCCCCACATCATACTGCACTTCTTTCCTCTTTTGATTAGCATATTTCTTTTGCCTATCTTGAGCAGAAGCAATTCTTTTCCTAATCAAGGCTATCTTCTCAGAGGTCTCTTTTACATTTTCTGGTCCTAAGACCACTTTCTCCCCAAACTCAATCCAACTTGAAGGTGATAAACAGGGTCTACCATAAAGTGCTTCAAAGGGTGCCGTGCCTATGCTACTGTGATGGCTGTTGTTATATGCAAATTCTGCCAGAAATATGTGATCTTCCCAACTTCCTCCCCAATCCAATATACATGCCCTCAACATGTCTTCAAGTAATTTGTTCACAATTTCTGTTTGGCCATCTGATTGAGGGTGATATGCTGTGCTCAAGCACAAATCAGTCCCCATTGCCTTGTGGAAACTTTGCCAGAATTTCGAAGTGAAGATGGTATCTCTATCACTTACTATAGTCTTTGGTATTCCATGCAATCTAACTACTTCTTTAATAAATAACTGAGCTAAGGTGCATGCATTCCTATCTGATTTTACAGGTATAAAATGAGCTGTTTTGGTTAACCTATCAACTACAACCCAAATACTATCATTTCCCCTCCTAGTCTTAGGCAAACCATCAATGAAGTCCATTTATATGTCTTCCCATTTCCATTGTGGTATTTGTAAAGGTTGCAGCATCCCTGAGGGTCTTTGATATTCAGCCTTTACCTGTTGACAAACCATGCACTTAGACACATATAATGCCACTGCACTCTTCATCCCACTCCACCAATAATCTCTTTTTAGGTTGTGATACATTCTGGTACTTCCTGGGTGTATGGTATACTTGCTTCTGTGATAAGCATCCAAAATTTCTTGCTTCAATTCCTCAATGGCAGGAACACATATTCTCTTTCCCTTCTCCAAATGACCTTGTTTATTCAATTGGAATCCTTCCACTACCTCACCATTTAATATTTGAACTTTCTTCTTAAGTAAAAATGGATCTTGGTCTTGTAGCTTTACAAATTTATTTTCCAATTCTGATCCCAAAGTAATAAAACTCAGCTTCCCTATTTCTTCTTTCTTACTGTATATGCTCATATTTTCTTCACTGTCCCTTTTCACTTCTGAGTCAATCAGTAATGACAAAGTATTAAATTCTTCTATCATCAATCTAGCTACATTGGCATGCTGTCTACTTAAAGCATCTGCCACTTTATTAGCTTTACCAGGTGTATATAGTATTTCAAAATCATATGAGGCTAAGAGTTCAATCCATCTTTGCTGCCTCATGTTCAATTCTTTTTGTGAAAACAAATATTTGAGTGACTTATGATCTGTATAGACTTCAAATTTAGCCCCTAACAAATAATGTCTCCATAACTTAAGAGCATATACTATAGCAGACAATTCAAGATCATGTGTAGCATACTTTACCTCACTGGGCTTCAACTGTCTAGAGGCATAAGCTATTACTTGCTGCTGTTGCATCAACACTGCTCCAAGTCCCTGTCCACTAGCATCAGTATATATCACCAAGTTCTCATTCCCTTCAGGCACCTTTAGTATTGGAGCTTGTATCAATGCTTCTTTTAATCTCTCAAAGGCTTCCCACACTCCTCAGTCCAAACAAAAACCTGATTCTTTCTAGTCAATTTAGTTAATGGAATTGAAATTTTTGCAAAATCCTTTATAAACCTACTATAATAACCAGCCATTCCCATAAATGACCTAACTTCTGTGACACTGGTAGGCCTTTTCCATGTTTGAATTGCCATCACCTTATTGGGATCTACAGATAGACCTTTTTCTGATACTACATGACCTAAAAATTTTACCTCATTTTGCCAAAAAGTACACTTTGAAAATTTTGCCTTCAAATTTTCTTGCCTTAATTTCTGCAGTACTACATGCAAATGATTCTCATGCTCTTCAATTGTTTTAGAATAAATTAGTATATCATCAATAAATATCAATACAAATTTATCTAAATATTTTCTAAAAATTCTATTCATCAAATCAACAAAGTAAGAGGGGGCATTAGTCAAGCCAAAGGGCATCACCAAAAATTCATAAAGCCCATACCTAGTATTAAAAGCAGTATACTTGATGCTCTCCTCTTCCACTTTCATTTGATGAAATCCTGAAGCTAAATCAAGTCTAGAAAATATTTTTGCACCATTTAATTGATCAAAAAGATCATCAATTCTTGGCAAGGGGTATTTATTTTTAATGGTGATTTTATTCAACTCTCTATAATCAATACATAATCTGAGAGATCCATCTTGCTTCTTAAAAAAAACCACTGGTGCTCCCCATGATGAGCTACTAGGTATGATGAATCCTTTTTCCTCTAGTTCAACTAATTGCTTTTTCAGTTCTGTTAATTCCTTAGGCCCCATTCTAGTTGGCCTCTTAACCACTGGGTTAGCTCCTGGAATTAGTTTGATGGAAAACTCTACTGGTCTATGGTTAACAATTCTCTTAACCTCACCAAACACATCAGCATACTGATTTACTACAGGGATTTCTTCTAATGCAGGCATGTGCTTCTCACCAGTCAAGTTATCAAGGGTGGCTATGCTTCTGTTCTTATCTGCTTCACAAAGAACAACTACCCTTTTTCCATCAGAAGTTTTCAATGATAAGGTGGAGGTCTCCATGTTTATAACTGTCTTATATCTTTTTAACCAATCAACTCCTAAAATAACTCACATGCCTGGATATTGCAACACATATAGGTCTGCACCAAACATATGCCCCCCTATATTCAGTCCTAATTGTTTACATATTATACCCAATATATAGGAACTACCTAAAGGACTTTTAATAAGCAAGGGCTTATCTACAAGCATACAATTTAATTTTAGCTGTTGTACAATGTCATGGGAAATTAATGAGTGTGTAGCCCCAGTATCATACACTACTGCAAAAGGTATTGAGTGAATAAGCAAAGTACCTTCAACTTGGCCATGATTTTCAACATTGGGACTTCCAGTTATTTTGCTTTTCCCTTCCAACATTCCCATCTTTCCTTGCCTCATCTCTGGACAGTTCCTTCTTATGTGCCCTTCCTTCCCACACAGATGACATTTGAAAGATGCTGGTTTGGGATTTGTACACCTATTCTTCATGTGTCCCTCTTGTCCACAATTATAGCAAGTGATCTTCTTTTTAACCTTAGCAGTTTTGACTTCTTCTGATTGCTTGGTGGAAGCTACATCCACTTTCTTTTTATCATAAGGGTGAAACTTACCCTTTCCTTTCTTGTTTTGGTTATTTTTAAATGCTCTGAAATTTTCTCTGGCTTTATCATGTTGTTCAAGGCTCGAAGTCAGATCTAAAACTTGTTCAAAGGTCCTATCCTTATACGGCAGCATGGCTCTACTGAGACTGGCATTCAATCCTTGGATGTATCTACCATTTTTAGCTTCCTTAGTTGTGATGAGCACTGCACCATACTTTGCTAGAGATTCAAACTTCTGGGTATACTCAGTAACACTCATAGTTCCCTGTCTTAATTTAATGAATTCTTCCAGCAAAGACTCTTTAGCTGATGCAGGTACAAACCTTCCTTCCAACATTTCTTTAAACTGGTTCCATGTCACCTCTCCTTCAAGTCTTCCAGCTATAATGACTTCCCACCAGTCCAAAGCTGCTCCTCTCAATTGTCTAGATGCTATTTGCCACTTCTTTTGGTCTTCCACTTGCATATCAGCAAAGATTCTATCCAAAATTCTGAGCCAATTTTGAATTCCCATTATTCCTTCTGTTCCATCAAAAGTCTTGCCTCCAAGATTGGTAAAAGTCTTGAGTAGTTTAGAAAGCTCCTCATGTGGATTTTCCTGCCTATTGCCTACCCCATCCCTTATGGCTCTCATGAAATCTTGCATATTCACCATGGGTGGTTCACTTGGTCCTACCCCTTGTTGTCTGGGTCTTACCATAGTTCTATGGATACAACACTTGAGTTAGTCCATTTTATCTAATCTTTTATAAGTTAACCTATTCCAACTTATTATCATTCAATTATAACAGATAGTATTAACATAAGTATATAAAGACAAGGCATCCAAGACAGTCAATACTTTATATTCAAAACAACCAAGTTTATTCAAGATATTTTTTTCTATGTTATTTATCAACATAGCTCTGATACCAAATTGAGATGACCCACTTTTCACAAATGTTTTTTTATATATAGTGATCATCTATTCAAGAGAACATCCTTTCCCTACTATCCAGGATCTTTCGACCAATATAAAAATATTGTTGTAATCAAATCACCTAACTTACATACAAGAACCCATGTATAAATGATACTTTAAGGTTTCCTCTTTCTTTTTAATCAGAGTAAAGGAGTTTTGAATGCAGAGAATTTATTTTGGAATTTTCTATATAATTTCCCATTGCAAAAATAATTTCCAGAAAGCTTTTCTACCTTACTTAATTTTTCACAAATTCTAGATGTTATTTTTCTAGTTTTAGAGTTAGTTTAAATTTCCAAGAATTTAGATCTATTGAATGCTTAATGATCCCTTGTGCAAGTGTGTGTATATGCATTCTGTGTGCATGTGTGCATCTGTGTTCTGTGTGCATGTGTGTATTTGTAATCTGTGTGCATGTGTGTATCTTGGTCATTTCAGGTAACCTATTTTCTCAATACAACAATCCTGGTTTACTAGTTTGCTTTATTTGTTACCTTTTTCTAACCAGTAAGTTTAGGATATCAGACTGGTTGAACTCAGACTTGGCAAAGTTGGTCAAGTTAACCTGAGTTCTTTTGCTACTTTGCACAAAATCATACAAGTTAATCTGGGTTTCTGGGTGTCCCTCTGTTCTTTACATCCTATCTTTATTTTTCCATAAGTTCTTACAAAGGATGTCAAGCTAATCTTTTAATTTTTCCAGTCTATAAATCATTCTAGATTATCCTTAGCATTGCATATTTTTGTTAAGCATTCCAGAAGTTAATACTAGAAATTGTATCACTAAATCAACATTCTTAAAAGCATCTCACAACTTTCAACAGAAATCTCATGAGTAGTTCAATACTTGCAAACAAAAATAACATTACATCAGTTTTCTCCCAAACCACTTAACTAACATTTCATAACATAAGTTCAATTTAACATCTGTTTTAATATCCTAGAGTCTGTAACTATTATATCCAATTCCTTAGCAGCTAATTCATCCAATTCTTGATCAAGAAATTGCCTATTTACCTGCACAATCACCACGAGCTGCCTCATAAAAAGATGAGACACCCAATGGTATACAAACACACAAAGGGTCAGACTAAATTGTCTGGTATGAATAATCTTACTGAAAATTTAAATAACTTTTAAAACAGATATGGTAAGCAATGTTTCTCTTGTCTATATTCCTCTACCACCTGTGCATATTTATTAATGCATAGCATAGACATACATGATTTAATGGATTATTTCAGAGAGCACAAACATATAATTCTCAACAGAATACTCTAAACCAACCAACATGATTATCATTTTAATCATTTTCCTTACCTATAATCTTTCTGGCTATCAGGGATTTTCTTTTACCCAAACCTACCTGTGAAACTATTCTCAGAATTCAATCTCAGGTTTTTTATGATGGACTTTAGCTACTTTCTTTCTATTAAAACACACATTGTCTGGGGCATATTCACTGTTAACCCAGCACACTCAGGCCCCTGGGTATAATCATACCATGTGTGAGCTTGCAATATTTCCCTTGCCAAGCCATACTTTGTAGCCCTAAGATCCAAATCCTTAGTTAAATTTACTAAGTGCTTGTTTTCCCTTTTTCCCCATTTATGCTAATCCCTTCTGCATCTCATAAATTTATCAGAGGAAATAAATAAGTCAATCAACATGCATATGTTCAAAGAATAACAGATCATCCTTTCATAATCATAGATTTATTCATACAAGCTAGTTTAATTTCTCAGTGTACATATTATTTAAATCATGGGTTTTGGGGAATCATGCCTATAAATATATGGTCATATATAGTTTGCTTTGATGCATCCATCTACCTCTGGCTTAATCAAATACTCACAGATTCACAAGATCTGACTAAACCACAAGCTTTTATTCTTATTTGGATTTATTTGTAATCATAGAAGTTCAGCACAAGTATGACATTGCACTTCTATGTTACCATGGTATTCTTGAGACATAAGCAGCAACCACTTTATGCTACAGCCCCATTTATATATTTTTTTCATTTTTAGACCATAGATTTAAATCATGTATCCCTGGGGTTTCCATGAATTAATTTATATGCAGCAGTCACATAAAGAAAGCATCCCATCTCAAAAATAATTCATGACACAATAATTATTCAAACATGAAAGCCATCAATATATTTTTTGGATATATTAACACACAATATTTAAACAGATCATCAACACATCAATATCATAAAATAAGCACAGATTAATTACAAATATAAAACCATTTAGGCTGCCTCAATATTCAGGACTTAATGCCAATTTTCAGTGAGATTACTCACCTTAATCCTTTTCTTTTGATCTGCTATCTCCTACTTGTCTCTAAGGCCAGTGCTCCTCAGTTTTTTTTTCTCTTTTGCTAACTGTCTATATTTTCTGTATATTTATTTTTTAAAGAAAAATGGTGACAGATCCTTTCACCCTTAACCTTCTTTTATACAAGACCTTGGCTGCCTCTAGGGTTTTAAGATTTACCCAATGTCAATTTTACCCTACCACTTATGATCAGCCTCTCTTTCTATTTTTAAGAGCAAATGGGTAAATGGTTCCTGGTTCTATTAACAGAAATTTACACTTTATTACCTCAGTCACCATATTTGCATGATATCTCTAAAGCTAAGAAAATTGCTAAAAGTGGATAAAGTATTTTTCAACAACTCATACTATTTTCATGCAATTTCTAATAATTTTCTTTAGCCAGCCTTTGTTTAAAATGCCTGTACACTATCTATATTTCTATCCTTGCCTAACCTTTGTTTTTCCTATTCTAGACTTTGTTTCAAGGATATATTCACAGCTGTAATAATTATGTTATGTTCATGTATCTATAGTTTTCTCTAGCTTGCAAATAAATTTCTGCTTCTTCTTTTTTTTCAGAGAAGTATGTACATATATATAATATTATCTTGCATACATATCAATATTTACCCAATGCATTTATGGTCAACTTATCATATATATATTTTTCCTAGGCAACCAAAATTTCAAACAAATATGCTAAATCAAATTATAAAACTTGTTCATAAAATCAGGGTTATCACATATATATATACTATTTTGGAAAATAGATATATTTGAAATGAAATGATATGTGGGTTTTGAAGTATAAATTTAATTGAAATGACCACGGTGTTAGAGTGTATATTTCTACCTTGTAGATAGTTCCGCAGATCCTTAGAGGATGGTTATCCCAAACATCCTTTAAGTTACTTGTATTTCAGTGGATATTTCACTTGAGTTGGATTTATTGATATAAGAATGTTAATCCTGACTCGAGTGTTTTGTGTTTTGATTTACGCTCGGGTCAGACCGAGTGATACAGCATTTGAGGCTCACCCTTGGAGTTTGGAGCTTCATTTGGAGATCTAACTATCGATTTAGCTTTCAGCTTTTCCAGTTGATTTGTTCAGAGAGGTCATCTATTTGTACTGAAGACTTCACTGTATTTGAGATATTCTATTGTATTTTATTTTAACTCTGATGTTTATATAGTAGCTTCATGAACTTCTATTTTATCTATTCCGCTGCGTATTATTGTATTACTCTGTGTCTGTGATTCTGTGATTGATTTATTTACTTCATATGCTGAGTTTTTCCAAATTTAAATTAACAATCTGATATTTTGAATTATTCAAGTCAGACATGTGTGGATTTATTGTCGATTTGAATGGTCCAAAATAGCGGGTCGTTACAATAGAGTAGTTTCTTTTTTCGGCATGAGCCTCTGGGCCTTTATCCTTCTGGGAAGGATCTCGCCGTCTCGCGCGTTCCACATCTGTGCGAGTGATCGATCACAACTCTACAGTACTTGGCAATAACGACTCCGGTCGGTGCACGTGCTATACTTGTATTATTTGATGATTTTTATATCCATTCGAGTACCGCCATTTGGTGTTGGTTCTATGGAACCATACGATGTAAGTACGATTACCTTGTGGATTTACAGTGTCTCTGGACACTGCTTTTCAGTGGTTGATTTCATTGACTTTTCAGTATATCCCCATTGCTCTTTGGAGCATCGATCTTTGCTTGGGCATTGATTACAGACTCTGGTAACTCTTGGGATTATTGCTTATGGGCAACTTTATATAGTTTTGGCTACGCCGATGATATAAGGCGATTTTATTTGTTCAACACTTTGGTGCTGATATTCTCTTTGGAGATTTTTACTGTTGATTGATGATTAGGGACCGTCATTATATTCACGTGGTCCAAAATATTCTTTTCTTAGGAAAAGTACTGTTTTATTTATGTACCGCATTATTATATATCTTAGTTATTACTGATTGTTTAGCTAGCCTGACCCGAGTGTTTTCGCTCGGGTCAGACCGAGTTGTTTCAGGTTAGGTCTCTGGACTTAGCTTCTGTGCTTCCGCTTGGACATTATCTGCTATGCTGATAGATAGCGCTTTTATTTGTCCACTATTCCGCTACTCTGTTATTATTCAGACTTTGATATGTACATATTTTTGACTCACATGTGTGGGTAGTGGCTTTGTACCCACTTATAGTATTTGGATCTGTATTGACAATGTATTGTTCTGAGACTTTGTGCTGTTATGTGATACTGTTCTGTGATGCTATTTCATTATGTTATTATGCTTTGTCCTAATAGGTCTTTAGCCATTGTAATTTCATTATAAATATTTATTGAATATGTCAAACCACTTGAAAAAAAATATAGATACCATCCCTTCGACGTATTCAGTAGATAGTTATAGCTTGATTACAAATGGTCGCTTCCACTATACTCTATTCTCCGCTTTAACAGACAGTATTACTCCCGTAATACTCTTTGTTATAGTGGGTCTCAGAGTGGGGCGTTACAGGAATATTTAAAACAAGTACGTAAGTACGTATCGACATCCAGCTCGTCTCCTGAGCTCCACAACATCCTTTCTTGTAATCTATAATACTCGGTCTGACCCGAGCATTATACTAAAATAACACCCGAGTCAGTCTGGGATACCAGCGTGAGAAAATCACACTCAATTTGATTATTAAAGTTTCAAAATCCTTTGAAATCAAAAGCATCTCGTAAGACCATGCCACAAATAAACATGACGGGTTTTTACCTTACGATAGCCAAAACACTTTTTATCAAAATCCTCTGATATTATAATAGTGTCTATAGAAAGTAAAAATAGAATCTAGCTGAAATGCTTGCATCTCACGTTTCATCAATAGTTGGGCACAATCAAAACCATACAGGCGCGTAGGGAGAATGGATTTCCAACTAATGACTAGGCACTGGGGTACCACCTGTCATAATACCAGGTCTAGATCAGTGTACCGAGGACCACGCCCGATCCCCTGCAACACAAGGCCGGAACTATCCCTTACTGGATAATTCCGAGTAAGATCACTTCACGGTTGGGATCAGCAACCGCACCACTAAGCCGAATAAAAAGGAACATCTAGACAGGGATGACTTCACCCTAATGGGTGCTACCCACATAGCCTTGCTGCATAACCCCTGATTTTTAATCATTCCCGGTTGACGAGGCTTGAGGCTAAGCGTTACCTTTTTATAATGTTTCACTTAGAATGCCCATCATCCACCTGACGATGTTCCGGAAGCATTCATCCATACAAGTCCGTCCCTGGTTCGAACGGAACCGAAGGCATTATTCCTACTACATCCATTTTGGAATCACCCTCAGGAATAGTAGCGACTAGCCCTTGCACTTCACTGTACCATCTTCGATTCCAAACTCGTTTTCCCCACGAAAATGTACAAACCGGATTGAAGTGGTTTTCGAGAAATAAATCCCGATCCCGGTCTCTTCGAAACGATCAGCGCATTGGCCAATATTGATAGTCGGTTATTTAACTATCAATTAACATTCACAAACATCCATCAAACATAAATAATTTTCCAAATTATTTATTTACTTCACAATTATCTTCGCAAGATATATTTCCATTTTCAACCCCTTTGAAAACAGTTTTCAAACCACACTCTTCTCATGGAATAAATTCCAAAATATCTATCACCACTGGAAACACCAAGTACAAAAACTTTAGATTTTTAAAATAATTTAAAAACACTTTATTATAAAATATACTTTAAACATTTAAATTAAAAACTACTTTAGTACTTATTCAAAAATATACACCTTAAGAATATTTAAAATGAAACTACTTTATAAAATATAAAACTAAATATTTTATCCCTTAAAACAAAATTTCAAGTCACCTCTAAATAATTACTATTATAATAAAATTTGAGAAATACTTACTTTAAAATCTAACATTAAATAACAAATTTTCTAAAACATGCTTTTTAAAACAACATTTAACCTTTAACTTATATTTAAAATTTGCTTTGAAAACGTACTTGGCTATCCAGGGAAATACGCTTCTCTTTCACATCTTTTTAAAAATAAATCACTATTTATTTTTAAACAAATTTACCCATTCCTTTAATAAATTCCCACTGTGAATTTGTTATTCCAAATATCCACTGATATATTACTTCACCTTTATAAACCCAGTTTATAAAATTCCTAGTCCCATCTTCCTTTAAAAATTCCAATTTCCAAATGTTTAAATCAATTTTCAAATTGATTTCCAATTTACTTCACTTTGAAATAAATTCCTTTACTTACTCCATTTATCTCAAAATCCATTAACTTTAGCTTTTCTTTCTTTATTATGATTTAAAATCTTTTAAACTGAAAATATCAATTTCAGGTTTTCCAAAATCCTTCTTTATTCTTTTAAATAAATTCAAACTTTGAATTTTTAAAGTAAATTCTTTGTTACTTTAAATAATATCACTTCAAGTTTAAAATCCATTATTTCTCTGTTTATTCAAACCCCATTTTCATACTCGGAATTTATTCACTAGGATTTAAAAAATCACTTTTTTTTCCAATTCATTCTTATTTTTATTCAAATTCTCTATAGTTATTTGACGTAAAATTTTACTCTTGTATTTCTTTCAAAAATCCAATTCTATATATTTTATAACTCAGTGTTCCAAAATATTTCAATCAGAACATAGAATCCAATATCCCAATTATTAATATAAATTCATCACAGAATATCAAATATTCATAACACAGAATATTAAACAATCTAAATAATTTTGAGGAATCCAGTTGGATCCCTCCAACCTGTTTCCCTGCATCCACAGACGTTAGCACAATACCAATTCCACTTCGAGGTGGAATATCGTGGTATATGGGATTAATATAATATCATCCGCTATTATGCGGCGCATAGGGTCTCATATAATGCGGGAAATCAATCACTCCAATATATATACTATATATACTACTATATATAATATAGCACATCAAATCAAATTCAATCATTCAATCAATTATTTAAATTTAACCATTTAAATTTAAATAGCAATCCAGAAGAGTGAGATTAACTCACCTTTGATTTGTTTTGCAATCCATTTCCATCTCGGCTTGTTTCACGATTTTGACCTTATAAACATTATACAGTTAATTAATATTCGAATTAATCAAACAATTAATTATTATTTATTTATTTAATTCTAAACTAATAATTTCCTATAAAAATCCTTTGGTAACCAAAGTAATTAGAATAAGTTAATTACTCTAATTAATCTCCTTAATATATTATTAACAATAAACTAGTTGGTGAAGATATGTATATTTTTAAATAGATAATTTTACCTTTATATATATCTTTGAACTTATTCACTTATAAAAAATCATTTATATAGATTTAAAATCTAATTTATATAAATTCTTTTTAACATTTAAAATTCCTATCTATTTTCTTAAATCTCATCTATATTCATATTTCCTGTTTTTATCTATATTTTAAACATGGATGTATATTTCTTTTCTGTAAATAACATAAATAGTAATTTTATTACTGTAAAATTTTATCTATCCATTTACCATGATTACTCAAAACAGTATACTCCATTTACAATTTTTTTTAAAGCACAGTTGCTTCCTCTACTGTAATTATTTCTTTTCTAGAAATAATAAGAGTATTTTACTCTTTACTTATATACATATATAGTTTAAATATATAAATAAATAAAAACAAATAAATAAAATAACATATCGATACCTCACTGGCTCGACCCCACCCTCAGGCTCTTGCGCATCTCCCTTGACGTCATCGCTTCACCAAATCTAAAGCATGTCGCACTTGCTTGAGCAATCGAATACCCCTGCCTCACGAGGCCGCTCAACCCAACGCACTACCATTCGAGCCCAATCTACATCTCGCTATCGACGTACCCTTCCGCTCGAGCCTCCTCCGTGCTTCCAGTCACGATTCACTCATGAGCATAAATCTCTGGTTCGAAATCGAACCGAGTAGCTCGATTGATGTTGCAAGCCCTTCCTTCAATTGATTAGCCGGTTGCTCCTTTGATTTTTTTTTGATTGAACTGAAAGGCGGGTTTTGATTTAGATTAATCGAAGAGGAAGGGAAACTCGGGACTTTATCTTCAACAATTTAATTTTGAAATAGAAAGGAATGGTGGAGGGAGACGCGATTTTGAAGAGGAAAATTTTCTTCTTTTAACAGCGGCCATAAAAAAAATTTCTCTGGGAATTCGATTTTTATTTTGTTTCCAATTTTCCTTTTTGAAAAGTAGGCCGGATCTTTTAAAACAAAAGGGAAGGATGGAAAAATACTGGCGTGATGAAGAAGCTTTGGGTGTAGGAGTGGGTGAACAGTGACTGGGTATTGCAAAAGTTTTGAAAAGGTTCTGACGTGAAGAAAAATGAAAAGCCCTGATGTGAATAATTGAAATGTATATATAAATTTATATTCAAAATTTTAAAGCGTCCTGAATTCGTAGCTTAAAATTTTGATCTCCTATCGAGGCATGCCATTAGGCATCTATAATGTTATACCGCTATTACGAAAGCAATGGAAAAGGTTTCGAGTCCTAATTCGATCGTATGGAGAAGATAGCTTTTTGAACCCAATTATTATATTGAATTTTCGATATAAATTTCAGCACGTTTATATGTCGTACACTCACACAACAACTCCAATCACTACGAAAATTGAAATTCGATAATAATACACTATTACGGATCCAATGGAACTGGTTTCGTCAAATTCCGAGACTGTGCCCGGGTAGGCTATTTTTAAATATCGATTTAAACGATATATTTTTAAACCTGAACAAAACACTTCCGAATTCAATTTAAAAAGTTCTATCACCTTCAGTATTATCAATGTAAATTTTCCAAGCCTTTAAATTATTTTTAACTGGCCTAAAACTCCAGATTCAACATTTTACTCAACTTTAAATTATTTAATTTAATAATTAAATTACCCAATAAATAGTGATATTTAAAATTCAAGTTAAAAATTAACTTTCAAATATTCAAAATCAATTAAATAATTCAATTTCAAATATTCAAAAATTTCGGGTCGTTACACAAAATTTGATGATCTATGTTTCTAGACAAAATAGTAAATAGATCATACTTAAAATAGTTTTTACTTTGACTTCATGTTCATTTTCATTACAATTGATAAATGGTTAGTTGATGTATTAAAGTTTGATGTTTTAAGTTATGTTAATTAATAACATAAATAGACCATACTTATGCTAAATACATCACTAATTCTACTTAGATCAAAATAGAGAGATCATAGATTATTTTAGTGTTGATTTATGTAAAAGTATAAAAGTGGATTTGCCTCTAAATGGTCTTCTAATCTCATATTTTTAATCGCTTTTGTTCTAGTGTAACTTTTGCTAATTTTCATAGTTTAAACAAACTTGCACATTTGGGTTAATTAGATTGAGTAGAATTTTAAATCAATTCAATTCCCTACGGATCGACCCGTACTCACTACGTACTAAAATTGTACACCATGCGCTTGCAGTTAATTTTATTACCCTTTTTTCGGTACTAACTCGATAAAAAATTAGCCGTCAAACACCTAGTTACCTGCATGACCTAAAAAGGTGAAGTGAGCCCAAAGGTTGCCCCTGATAGAAAATGCCCAATTTGAATTGGGCCTTGGGCTAATTTTTCAAATGGTTTTGAAAATTAAGAAAAGATTTTAAATTAAAGTTAAATTAAAATAAAAACTTGTTTATTATAATTGGTTATAATAAAACATAAATTTTCAAAATGTCTGAAAATGTAATGAAAATTTCAAAATGTTTGAAATTATTTATATATTAATTTCAAATTTTAAAATTTATTAATAAGATTAATAAATCAAATTAAATAATTGAGTTTATTAATTAATGATTATATGCATGTATTATATATGAAGATATTCGTTATGTTATTTTAAAGGGTTTAAAATAACATAAGTATACATGTTTGCATATAAGATAAATTTTGAAATTAATATAATTTAATTAAAATTGTTTCATTAAATAAATTAATTAAAGGTTAACTAATTAAATAAAACTACGCATATATAAGATATATGTGTTATATTATAAAGGTTATGGTATATGCTATAAAGGTTATTGTAGATATGTCCAATATAAATGTTGCATTGGCATACTAATATAAATTAATTAAAGGGTTAATTAATTTAAATTAATTAAATAAGATTTAATTAATGAAATATATATACATAAGACTATTATATAAGTAATATGAAGTATAAAAGTTGTATAACAACAAAACTTATATGATATAAATGTATAAACTAAAAGTGGCATTAAAGAAACCTAAATAGACTTAAGGAGTAAATACATATGTAAATTTACATATACTGTGATTTTTGATGTGTCTGACACTTGAATCTCGAGGGTATTTCATAAGAAATACATTATTCCATAAGTCGATATCACTCAATATAATATATTCAAGATTATAAATCTTTAATATAATATTGTCCTCTACCATATATATATTAATAAATTACTTGCATACTCCTTAGTTGTTGAGCAAACTCAAGCTAGGGATGTTATGTGTAGTATTATTAATATATTGAATAGACGAGATAAGACAACTATATGTATTTGTTGAGCAAACTCAAGGTACATATACTATACTTAGGCCATCACGATATGATAGGTATGAGTGAATAATCTCTTTCGATTTGTTGAGAAAACTCAAGGTTGAAATGAGATTAGGATAATGAAACATTGGTTAGGAGTTGTATGTGATATAATCGATAAGGAGTTATCCATTGTTTGTAGGGCTATGATTTGTTGAGAAAACTCAAGGTCAGAATAGCAAGACAGAAAAGTCCTAACACCCACTGGTGAAGTCGAAAGACTTCTATTATTCATCTTAGGGTTTGGAGAAACATAAAAGACTTATGGGAGCCTTATTAGAAAAAGAAATAGTAACATTTAACCTTTCTAATATTATAGGAACGTATGCTAAATAATGTTATAATTATCTACAATGATAAATTTGTGCATTTAATATTATTGATAAAACATTTATCAATTAACATATACCAACGAACCGAATTGAAAGTTGACAAATGGAAATATCATACCCACTATTAAATTCCAATTGCAAGTTAATGTTTTCTATACCCATGCAAGTGCCTAATTTTTACAACTACTTAATACATTCATGAAATGGGAACTTGCATGTTTATTTGGTTGAGATCGTGTATTACGTTTTATGAGTTTTGAACTTTAAAAGCAATACATGACTATGAATATTTGATCCATATACTATGACATATAAATATTATATGGCGAACGACCACAGTTCGTAATGTACGATAATGCAATGAATATAGTTCATTCGAAATAAGCCAATAAAATGTACTATAAGATCGAGTGTTCAATTTGATTGATTACATAAAACGTCATATTATGTTAAATGTAACATAAGACCAAAACTACAGTATAAATCTAAGAACTTGATCGCTGAAATGTTAGTTTGAATAGTTTACACAAAGTGCAATACATTTAATGTCCTTAAATGTTAAGGATAATAGAATGCGCTTTTGTAAAGAGTTAATTATGATATTGTAGTAAGGGTTTTCTTTTTAATGGTTTGACCATTTAGAAAGGAAAATGAATGTACAAGAGTAGATATGATTTAAGGTACAGTTGGGATGACGAGAGTGAATAGTCATGTTTGCTTCATAAAGAAACAATAGAAACGAGAATTGTAATAATAGTGATTGATACTTAACGTTAGATAAGAAATGTGATTTCTATTCCGAAATGTGTTTTCGTATAGAAAATTGTTTTCTATAAGATTTATTTCTTTGAGTTCAGGATAATTGATCACAGAACTTTCCGTTGTAAATTAGGTACAGTATATGAAATAAATAAACTATATTAAGTGAATAATGGACCTCTAAATTTAGTATGCTATTATAGTAATAGTGGAAATAGTGGGAGCATGCCATATATCACTTATTGATTGCATCATATTATGAAAATCGTTTTCATAAAATGTACAAACATTATTTATGAAATAATGACTATTTTTCGGTATCGATTGAGACATAGACATAGCTATATTGCAATATGAACAATATGAATATTCGTTATGCAATAAAACTATAATGTGGTATTTGTTTCATTACAAAAGTGATAAATTGAAAATACAGAAGTAATTAAAATTATTTACAATTATATTAGAATTATAGACTTAGTCATAGTTCTAAGAAATGATTTTTTATTATATGATTATAAATCATATGACACTGGTTAATTATATCTCAAACAATTGAAGTGTTATGCACCCAATTAGTGGGAGCATCATAAGAGTTGACGAAATCTTTGGATTAATACATATAGATATATGCAGTTGTAAGTTTATTAATATGAAAATGGTTTCATGCACTTTGTTATATTCACTGATGAGTTAACACTGACATGGACATATGTATTTGATACACATCTAGTATGTCTATAGTAAACTCATAGAGTATAGAACAGAAGTAAATAAAATAACATAGGATAAATATGATTCGATTTGATTGAATGAGTGAGTATACCGGAAAGGGTCCCGAACGTACCTAAAAATGAATAAAGATTCAATCTCAAAAAGTCACTCCTCCATGTGATAAATAATGATGCATCGATAAGGAGTAATCAAACTTTGTTGGATAATGTGTGATTAATTGTGAGTGAAGTTGAGTTAGATTCTTACTATAATGTCATGTATTTATGAGTAGTACACAAGTTAATATTATTTCATCTGAATAACAGTTTACAAAATCATGCAAGATAAGTGTTTATAAGAAACTCCAACATATCTGTGATATCCCGGGAATTTGGACAATATCAATTTAATAATTTATATTTAATAATTAAATTGATTTGTTGATCTTTGTTAATAAATTTGAATAAATTTAATAATCTAATTAAATAAATATTTAATTAGTAATTTATCTTTTAAAAGTTTAATAGAATGATTTCTATTTATAATATATATATAAGTGTATATATTGTAAATAGATGAGTGGGTTTGAATTTAACAAATAAAGTTATGTTTTCAAATTTCTAATATTTTGGTAATTTGGAAATTATGATTTAAAATAATATTTAGCTTTTCAAAGATATTTGATAAATAACTATATGGTTTTTAAATACTCAAGATAAATGTTAATTGTTTAAATTTATTTTAGTTTAAGTTTAAAATAGAAATTTATTAACAAAAAGGTTTGTTTTTATTTTATTTTTGAATATAGCTTGTTAAATATAATTTGAATATATATATATAAGTATAACCTTAACATATTAATATAAAAAAATAGGAATTAATATATATAAAACTAGTCTAAACACTTGTCAATTAAGGAAATTATGAGAAATACATGTGTAAGCTAAAGATGATTTGAATTAACAAGTGGCAACAATTTTTCTTATCAATTATAATTTATAAATAAGTGTTATTAGAACAAACCAGGCTAATGCTCCTCTTTCCAATTTCTTTTCTTCATCTCTAAACTAAAACTGAAAACCAAATTCAAAACTAAAATCAAAAGAGAATCAAAACTACAACTTCAGCTGAAAACAAATTTCTCAAAAACAAAATCAGCGAGTAACACTCCTCAAAACCAGAAATCAAATTCAAATCAAAACCTGTAAATCATTTTCCAAGATCAAAATCAAAGCCTGAAATCATTTCTTAAACCTGGAAATAAGTCTGAACATCAATTCTTCAAACCAGAGATTATCAAAACAAAGTCTGCATCTTTTTCAAAACCTGGAATCAAAAGCCTGTTCTTTCTTTCAAATCTGGAAGCAAGATCATTTCAGTACAACTGATCTAAGCAACATCTCAACAAACAAGATTTTAGAGCATGCATGCAAGTTTCAAAATCAGCATTCAAGTTTTAAAAAGTTTTCAAAGCAGTTTCAAAATGAAGCTCTGTTCTTCATTTCAAACCTGTGAGTAACATTTTATTTAAGATAACTTAAGTAGAATCTGGTTGCATGAGATCTCTGAAATGATTATGTTTAAATGCATTAGTATATTAGTGCTTTTCTCTGTATATATATGAATGTGAGATATGTATGTATTGTTCATCTGGGTGCTCTCTGTTTTTACTTCCCAGTCTCCTAGTTTTGGATATAAAAATTCAATCTTTGATCTTGTCACTACTTAAACTTAAATATGCAAGTCCAACTTGGTTGTTAAATTGTAAACTTTAGTTTAAATTTGTACTTAAGGCAATAATAAATTTAATTCTACTCTGGAAAACTCTAAAAACAGGAAAGTTAGAGTTTTGTGAAATTTCAAACATCTTAGTTTATAAATTCAGGGATATAAATCGAATACTCGAATGAAACCATGATTTTTACAACTAAAATTATAATTTTTAGAGATGGGATGAATGAGCAGTTCTGGGTTTCTCAAAAACATGAAATCTGGGTTTCTCTGATGATCTACTTGGATTTGAGGGTCAGAATTCCTCGTGAAGGTGGAGGAACGAACAGAGATTGGTGGAAAAATGGAGGATGGTGATGTAATTCACCATGGAGGTTGCGGTAGTGGGTTTCCTTCTGGAACCCTAGTTTTTCTGGGTTTGATTGTTCGATCGCCTCGGCTAGTTTAGTCGATCGAGTGCAACGTAGCTTCGGGAGATGGTGGCGTAGAGGTTCATCGAGGTGTGGACGAAGTTGCACGTCGTCTGATGATCGGAGGTAGGAGTACGAAGGGGTTTCCAGACTTCGTGGTGGTTCGAGACTCTTGTTCCAGGGTGGGTGAATGCTCGAATTCGATTTCGAGTAACAATCGATGAAGTTTAGGTTTAGTTCGTCAGAGGACGTGATCGCCGACTTGTGAGGATAAACGTTGATGGTCGGAGTCGCCGCGTTTGGCTGTGCACGTGTACGGGGTATGTTGTGTCAGTCTGGGTTTAGGTAGAGTTGTAGTCTCGAGTTTCCTCGGGTAAATTAGGTTGTTGACTCGAAGCTTTTAAGTTTTGACTCGAAGCATTTTGGATGTGTCTCGGGTAAATTATGTGTGACAGGTTTTAACAGAAACCTGTTATTCTGTTTCTAAATTTTAAAATAAATTTAAAAGCTGAGTTTAAATGGAAAGCAAAGTCTAAATAAGTTTTAAATCTAGTTTTAAATCTGGAGTTAAGTTTAAATCTCAGTTTCAAATAAAAAGAAGTTTTTAAATTTAAAATGTTTTAAACAATTTGAATGTTAAAGTGTATTTTAAATTGATTTGAATTTAAAATGAATTTGGTTTAAAATTTCTTTAATTAAGTAAATATTTCTTTAACATGTGATTTAAAAGGATTTAAATAGTTTTAAAACTTTGTTAAGTTAAAGTTGTCTTCATTTTAAATCTCAAATTTAAAATGAAAATTTAAATTAAATTTAAAGGTAAATTGGTTTAAATACTTTATTAATGATAATTTAATCATTAATAAGAATAGAGTGTTATCTTAAAGATAATTAAGATTTAATAATTTAGGATAAAATAAATTATTAAGGTAATTAAAAGTTAATTAATCAATTTAATTAATTTATGATTTGGGTTAATAAAATAGTAATTAAGGGTTTAAAATTGATTAATGAAGGATTAATTAAATTAATTTAAAGGTTAATTAATTTGAATTAAGGATCATTAATTTTATAAGTTAAGATTATAAATTAATGGTTAGGAATAAAATTAATCAAGTAATTAAGGTTTAATTAAGTTATTGTTAAGTACTTAATTAATTAAGTAATTAGAGATTAATTTATTGATAATTAGAATTAATTAAGTTGTAAATTAATAATGGTTAATTAATTTTTAATTATTTAAAAAAATAATAATAATTAAAGAATAGTTAATGTAGATCATTAACTTGGATTTATTAATTAATCAATTTATGTAATTAATTAAGATAATTAATTGGATTAATTAATTAAGATAATCATTTGTGGAAATTGTTTAATTACTTAATGGAAAGTAATTAAGAAACTAATTACTCATTGTAATTAATTGTATTAGTTAAGTTAATTAATTAAGTTTAATTAATTTAAGATAATCACTTATTAATTTGTGAAGTATAAAATACTTAATGTAATTTAATGAAGATTAATTACTTAGGAAAGTAATTAATAGATAATTACTTATGTAATTAATGGAGTAATTAAGGGTAGTTAATTACTTAATGGAATTAATCAAGGGGTTAATTAAAAGATAATTAATTAAGGAATAATTAATTTATTTTAAAGAAGTAATTAAGGGTAGTTAATTACTGAATGTGATTAATCAATAGTGATTAATAATTATGGTTTAATTAAAGATTAATTACTCAATGTAATTAATTTAAAAAAAGTAATTAATGATAAAATTTAATTAAGGATCATTAATTTATATAATTAATGATGTAATTAAGAATTGATTAATTAAGTAATAATTATAAATGAAGTGATTAATTAATGTAATTAATTAAGGAGTAATGTAATTAATTATAGTTAATTAATAAATGAAGTAATTAAAGGTTAATTACTATAAGTGGTTAAGAATAATTAATTTGTATAATTAATTTAATACTAATTACTTGAATGTAATTAAATAATTAATCAAGGATGATTAATTAAATTGAATAATTGGATGATGATTGATTAATTGATTGATAATTAATTAATAATGATTTAAGCAGGATTTATAAATGTAGTAATTAATTTAATTTACTTTAAATTAATTAAAGATGAAATAATTAATTTAATTCATTTTAAATTAATTGTAGATGGTGATAAATAAATCATTGCTTATGAATGGATGATATTGTGTAACTTGAATAGTTTGAGATCTCAGATATGAGATAATTGATACTGTATGATTTGGATGCTTTGGTTGCATAATGATGATGATATGGATTATCTGCTTAAAATGATAATGTTGATTATCTATTGTGAATCTGTGAATTATCTATCTGTGTGTAGTATAGATAAGAATTGAATTGTTTTAACCTTTAAAACAACTTAGCCTTAAAAGATACGTTTTGGATTTCGATGAGACCGGGATCGGGTTTCCGTATACCGGAATTCCAGGTCTGGAGACCCGAATACCACATCGATCCAAATTTACGATAGGTCGTGAATCTCAAGTGAAGATGAAGATTCAGAGTACAAGGGTTATTGTCGTTAACTCTGAGGGTGATTCCAAAACGAGTATAACGAGATAATGCCTTCGGTTTCGTTCGAACCCGGAACGAACTTGTATGGATTGAATGCTTTCAGCACATCGTCAGGAGGGCGATGAGCATTCTAAGTGATGTGTTCTGATTTAAAGGTAAATCGTAACCTCAAGCCTCATCAACCGGGAATGGCTAAAACAGGGGAGGTGCAGCAAGGCTTCGTGGGTAGCACCCACTGAGAGTAAGGTCATCCCTGTCTAGAGAGTTCCTTCTTTTATTTCGGCTTAGTGGTGCAGTTGGCGACGGCCATCTGTGGGGTGATTTTATTCGGAATTATCCAGTAAGGGATGGTTCCGGCTTTGTGTTGCAGGGGATTGGGAGTGATCCTCGGTACGGTGATCTAGGCCCCGTACTGTGACGGGCGGTACCCCGGTAGCCCTGCCATTGTATGGAATCCAAAATTCCAATAAGTAATAACGGACTTGATTGTATACTTATGTATGCTGGAATTTAATAATGTAACAATTTCGGCTATTTCATATTTATTTGAAAACCCTAGACCCTATTATAATACAATCGAATTTCCTATCAAATGTTTTGGTTATCGTAAGGTAAAAACTTTTCCGTGTTTATGTGCGGGAAGTCTTACGAGATACCTTTTCTTTCCAAATGGTTTTCAAAGTTAAACAAGTTTAACCTGTTACTCACACCAGACCCATGTCTGATCCAAGTTGTTTATTTCTGTTTATAAACTCTTGGGTACTCAAATTTTTACGAGTAGCCAAGGGATTCAGGTTTAGCTTTGACGAATTGTGGAGGAGCAATGGAGCAGGAGGCTTCGGCGTTCGTAGATATAGTATTCCGCTGTGTTGATATCTGTGTTAGAGTCTTGTATTGTATTTGAGTTGTAATATCTAGACAGATGTTTATAACTGCCTAGTATGTGTTGTATAGTTGTGTAAACTCTGATAAGTGTTGTATACTTTGTAATAGTTTATGTTATTAATATAATTTATTCGTTCCGCTGTGAGATCGTTGTTGTTGTTTCTTTCTTTCTTCTCTTCTTTTCTATTTTCTACCCCTTTCTTTCTTATTAATGATGCGTCATTCTGTGGAATGAGTGGCGGGTCGTTACAATATCCTAGGCTAAGGAGCTGGCAGGTTGTGCGAGTTGAAATATTGCACGTAATAATTGTTCATAAGGGATCTTGTATCAATCTGCCCAAAAGGATTTTGGAAAAGACAGTCATTGGATGACATATTTATGTTTTAAACATAATTTTTGTAAACTAAAACCAAATTAGTTTTATAAATAAAGAAATTAATAAAACATTTATGAATACCTATTTTTTTCACTGAGAAACAATTGTTGTTTCAAGAAATACAAACTTCATTGTGAAGGAATTTTTTTAAGGAATTAACTGTAGTAAAATGGAATTGGATACGATCCATATCTAGAACTGATTAGATGAGATGAAATGAAATTAACCTAAATGAACACATCGTGTTAGAGTGTCTAATAAGTATTTTTGCATATTGAAGAGAAATTATGAGTTTCTTATCAATGTCGAAAATATATAATCCTCGGTTGTTTAATTAAACCATTAAAAGTGTTGACTCTATGATATGGTATGATGCGAAAATCCGAAAGAATTCCATGTACGCTATCAAAATATGATTTTGGTAGTCATAAGCGAAGGGATGTGATCCATTGACTGCGATTGTGTATTTATAAGCAAGATTAATGCAGTTGGAATTAAATGAGCAATGTTGATAAGAATAATATCGCAAATTTCAGTTGTTGAAATTAGCGTAATAGATTCAGTATTCAACATGCTCAAGTTAATTTGGATTTACCCACAAAATTACCACTTAATATGACTTTATGATTGGTACATACGTATTGAAATAGAAAATTCTAAATAGTGATTTAGAGTAAACTGTTTACACATAATAACCAAAATGTCTCGAAGTCAGTGGGAGCGATATTGAGTTTGTGAGTTTGTGGATATGATCTAAGAAATGATAGAGAATATCATTTTATAAGCATCAAAATTGAACAAATATTTTGATAGAAATATTAGATAGTTTAATTATCAATCAAAATGCAGATAAGCGTGTGTTCATAAGAAAGAACGTTAAAAGGTACATTGATATTTCTAAACTATAAGTAAACAACACTTTGTTGACTTTAAAATCAACATTTCTTGTTTTGATGCTCAATTTTGGATTGTAAATGATGTCTTTTATAGTGACTATTAAAGATATTGGAAATGTCCCAAATTGATATGCAAAGACACCTTATTAAATTGTTTAATATGGAACATATGAGATGAATCCCTTATGCATTGGCAATAGAAATTATCATACATGTAATGATATTGTGATTTGTTTGTGTATTTGATACATGAAGCAAATATTAAATCCAAGATGATATCATTAAATGGTTATTTGAAGTGTTCTTGTGTATTTATGAAATACCAGAGAATTATTTATAGAAACAAAAACACCTTATAAAGGAGTGTTTGGACTCAAACTTCATAAGTGATATTGAGTATAATATGTTAATAATAAATTCAAGTCAAGAATCTTTAAGTTGGAAATGTTTCAAAGGAAATAGACCATGGCTGATTCAATGAAAAAGGCTAAGTATATCGCCTTGAATGGCGCCACAATAATGACATGTATATAAAATATATAAGTGCACAAATGTATAACTGAGTCGATTCCAAATGTTGAGAATCTCACAATACTGTTATATGATAACAATTTTGCCATATAGTTCATAACTGAACTTAGAGCTCACTAGTGGTCGAGAGACATACTCCGAATTGTTCCACATGATTCACCATCGGAGAGAGTTGATTGACAAAGTAGATAATTAAAACATAATATCAAACCATTCAAAAAAGGACTAACCTAATTGGTTTTGATAAAACCAATTAGAGAAGTTAGAATAAGATTCCATAATTGACCCCAAGTGCAGGTGGGAGATTGATAGAGTTGGGTGTATGCCCTAGGGGCAATTATGTAATTTGTTGCATATATATAACTCATTGACCGATCTTGTTCGAAATAAAAGGTATTTTCTTCTATTATATACTTGATATAATGTAGTTATATTAATTAATCAATTTAACTAAAAGTATATTTAATAGAAAATTCATAAATGTTACGTTTTATGATAGTAGTTACAAAGTGTTGTAATCGTGAGTAATTTATCATAATGAAATAAATATACCATTTTAAATATTCCTAATCATGATGTACCGAGACTGGATATCGATACATCCATTGAGACTAGAGTATGTAACGCTCTCCAAATGTTGGGCAGTGTATTACGCATGACTGCTGAGGGCACCAAGGAATTACGTATTGATAGTTATTGGATAATTATGGAATGAATCACTCAATAGTTTTCTATTAGTTAATGTAACTAAGGTTAAGCAAAGAATATCAATGTGACTAATTTACACAGCTCTCTCGACTTAAGAATACTGTCGATCTTCAATGTGAAAGCTCCGGTTTGATTACAGTTAAATCGTGGCACAACGTCCATCGAACGACTATAGTTAGATCGAGTGGAAGCATTGAAAGTGAAACACTATTCAAGAGAGGATTCGTGTCCTCAATTATATAAGGTTAGCATCACGGTCAACTAAAGTCAACTCAAAGTCAAGGTCACTGGCCAGAGCATTTCAGTTGATAATAATAATTATCATTGAACCAAGGACTTTATGTTTGGACTATAAAGTTGAATGTGGACGATATTGGAATTTTGACTGTTACCAAATTCCATAAGTCCTAATGTGATACAGTTTTGACGAAGAGAATTAGTGTAAATAATTGTCACTATTGGGTACCGCTTATAATATGTAAAATTGGCTTTTACCAAAAGATGTGTAAGTGATAAATTCGGTCCAAATATCACACCAGCTGCTAAGTGACGTAAGAACGTTAATATTCGAATAGTTTGATATAAATGGCTGACTGAATTTAATATTTGAGTCGCACAACCGTAATGATGAATTCTCTGAAAAACCACATGATTTAATTAATTTATAAAATATTGTAAATTGATTAAATTAATTGATATTTGAGAAATATTAGTTATTATTTATTTGATGTTTAGAATTTTTTTGTAATTATTTTAATGCATTTATAAAAAATTTATTTGCGCGCATTGGTATGCGATATCAATGTAATATAAAGATAATTGCATGAAATAATTTATGGAAATTTTATGTCATTTGATGACATGATTTGTGGAAATTTTATGTCATTTGATGACATACGTGTAAAGAAAGGATTGGAGAGAGCGAAACAATTAAGGGAATTAATTAGGGAAGTTTTAATTAAAGAATGAGAAAAGTTTCATTCTTTCAAATAAAACATATTCTCTATTTCATTCTGTACGTACATTTCATTTTCCTTCTCATTCATTATTTCTCTTTCTCTCCTTCTAACTTTACATGGCAAAAAAAGAAAAGGAATTTCCAAAATCTTTCAACTCTAAATAAAAAGATCAAATAAAATAAAACAAAAGTGATTCATCCATCTCTTGCAAGGATAGGAGTTTGATCTTGAAGATCTGAGGAGATATCATTATTCAAGGTGTGATTTCGAGGAAACATCCTAAGGTGATTCAATCAAATCTAGAAGATTCTTCATTCAAGGTGCAGATCAAATGAAACCTCAATAAGGTGTGTTTTAAGGATTGGGTAGCAAGGTATTCCATTTTCTACATATAGATAGTGATTTTGCAATGTTTGATGGAAATTTAATTTGACTTTCATAATTTATATAATGTATTATTGTCTTGCTAAATTATAAAAAAAATGATGATTGAAGGATTTGTTGAATGATATGATTGAGTTTTCATTTGATAGATCAAAATTAATTTTTTTTTATGTTTTAAAAACAATATTTAAGTGTAGATCTATGTTTTTAAACATTCGAATTAAAGTGTAATTCTTCAGATCTAAATGTTTACATGTTCGAATTGATTAGCTGCTTTTCTTTACTTTGTTAAATAGAAACTAAATCTATATATTTTAAAATACAATGTTTTATTTTAGTTCTATGTTTTAACATTTAATTGAGGGAGCCAATGGATCAATGAATAGATAGAGTCAACGGTAGCTTTTGCAATACTTAATAAGGTCTCTCAGCACTGCCTACACGCGAATTAGCTTCCGAGGTCAAGCAGTCTCAATTTGAAAAAGGATTTTCGAATGAATGCTGGGCCACCTCGAATGGCGTGAGCCGCATGCGGGGAGACCCGCACGTACGGTTTTCAAGGGGATCCGGCCGAAAGACCGGCCGGCGTCCACCCGACTAGAGGGACTAAGAAATTAATAGAGTACAAAACTTATCTTCAAGCTTTACCTTATTTTGATCGTTCAGAGGGCGATCGCGGAGTCACTGAATGAAGTCCTCCGTTTCTTTCGGGCAAGCCGAGCAACCATAAATCTATCAGCCTTTACTATATTAATTGGATCCCCGCTTCCCCTCTATTCTCTTCTTAACTCAAAGCCTTGCTTCGCCGAGTTCCACGAACGAAGAGAAGGCATTTTCACTATTTTGAGGCGCTAATCGCTATATATTCTATGGGAGAAATTCCGTTTCTTAAAATATGGAAATTTTCATTTTCATGCTGATTGATTGAATTATATTTAAAGTTAAAAATGAAATTTATATGGAATCAATACAATGTTTTAATTGTAGATTTATGTTTTAATCTTTCATAACAAAATGTAGTTTTAGTTTTGAATGTATATGTATGTATGCATGCATGTATTATGTGCACTTTTTATTGCATTAGATATTTACACATGAATAAAAGGAATTTTAACAAAAAATTAAAGTTATGAAATTGACTGTAATAACTATCTAATTTATATTATTAGAAAGTTTTGGTTAAATTCCATATATACATATTTGAATCTACTTGTATGTGTTCATATAAAATTTATTTTTCTTTACATATATTGTCATAGTATGAAATCATTTCTCTTTTTTAATTAAGACAATAATGTATACATACAATTCATTATTTATCTTATATATTCTTACATTGCGGTACCTATTGATTGTCATTAATATGTTGCATTAATTAACTTTACTGAAAGAGAAACTGTATCAATCACCCTTGCCATCCCTTATTTATTTACATTTCAATTCCTATGTAATAACCATTCAAATTGTTATTGTTTATTTTAGGTATACATATCAATTACCACCAACTATGCACACTTCCTATATGTTGCACTTGCACAATATTTACTGTGAATATATTTACAATTCATGTCATATTTAGATTAGTCATTGATGTTATTTAATGTTATTTTATTAATCAATTATTTAATTTAATTAAGAAAAGGAAATGAAAAGTTTCCTCCTCTAACTAAATTTATGATCCCTCGTTAATTGAATAATTGAATAGAAAGAAAATGAAAAGTTTCATTCTCTAAATAAATTTATGCCCCTCATTAATTGAATAAGTTAAGGGAAAGGAAATAAAATATTTCCTTCACTGAATAAATTTGAAAACTAAACTTACACACAAATTTGTATATAAAAGTATATTTGATATACTCTAACTTACATACACACTAAATTAATGTGAAACTTTATTTATGAAGTTAAATAAAATATTGATTTTATTTAAAAGAAACGCAGAAAAGTTCCAAATGAATTTAGACTTCATAGGCCCATTAAAGATCCAAAATGTTTAAATTTTTTGAAATTCACCCATTTCTTCTACTACCGGCTGGCCTAGTTCCTTTAGCGGGTGCCACTGGTGCAGTTGGTTAACCACTCAGGCACCCTCAGATAGTGGGTGTCTCTTGGGAGGGGTTCCCAGTCTCAAAAGAATGATTTTCAACCATAATCTACTATCAGTAAGTTAAACTTTTAATTATAATTTCCTAAGATAGTATTACATATTGAAATAAAGGTGTGCCTAGTGTGTTGCGTATGTTCGTAAATAAAATATGTGTTTGTGTCTATATATATAGTATAGTTTTTGGAAAATACTTCCAAAAATAACAAGTACAACACTCATATGTACACAGATCTCCATTGATTGGATAAATTAAGCAGTGATGCCAAATGTAACAACTTGCCCTAAAACAGGCTTAATTATCAACCCAGAAATGGCTCGCCGAATATTAGACCCATTCCAAAGCTGGCTGCTGGTTGGTAAAATTGGTACAAAGACCAATATATAGAGCTATTTATCTACACATTCATAATCTCATAGCGGAATGATAAAACATAATACCAGGAACAGTACCCATTTTATTTAAAATTCAAAGGTCTAGAAAATGCAGCATAATACCACATAACAACGCCAAATATCCATAGTAGAATATTCAAAATACTTCATCATTTCTAAACGGGTGCAAGATAGATAGACAACTACCACAAGTTTTCGTCTCCGCCACCATCTCTGAAATCCGCATCATCTTTACCAACCTATGTTGCAATAAGGAGGAAGTCAGAACAAGAATGTCCAGTGAATAAAAAACCCGAGTCTTTCTATAATAATACTTGGGTAGGATAATTTAAATAAGAATATGTCTTATGAATCCTAGGTATATTATATGTAAATTTCTTCAACTGCAAGTCCAACTCTATAACCTGTACTCTTTCCAATCCAACGTACTAACCTATCTTCAATTATAGGCCAAAGGTCTTTCCCAATCCCACGCATCTACCATTAGTAATGTCCTAACAATGTAAAAGATAGTAGCCAAGTCACTTAATACTTTTTCAATAGGAATTAGGTAGACTCCGACCATTTAATACCACGTTTTAGGCAGGTCCCCGTCATTTATTACTTATCCCAAAGCGGACTCTTCTTCAATACTATCTAGCTAACATCGCATAGAATCTCATCAGGTCACTAATGCTTCTTTATGAGATAGGCGAACCCTATAATGTCTACTTAATACCTTAAACCCAAAGCGGACCCTTCCCAAGATATCCACTACCATGCCTAACCGCTAACCCCGACCATTTAATACTTCCTAAATAAGGAGGAGGCATACCATCAATAAACCACTTACTACCTTCAACCTCGAGGCAAGCCCTATGTATTCTGACCCGTAACTCAAATTGTGATGTCTCATGTTAGTCCAACTATTTGTATGTACTAGTAGTCAGATTAACCGGGCAGGTTTATCTTATAGAATTTGGGACTACCACTGCATCTTGCGTGCATACTTATTAAATGTATTGTCCTACATCATCCCCAAAGACACACTGTTAATACCAAGATTAGCTGGACATACTTCCATGTGCTTTTGACTGACCTCGCAACCCTATAACTTAGTCATAATCTACAATCACTTAACACACTATCATACACCTCACCCTATTCCCTATAAGGCCTTATAAGGAAAACCATTATTTCGCCTTAACTATCAATTTCTTTCCTAAGGGGATTCAATATTATTAATAACCTATTTACTATGCAGTTAATATGCTATTAATTATACGTTATTTATATGCTAGTGTGTGTGTATACATATGTGCCTAAAATATTTCTAAGCGTGCGAAGATTAGGCCATATACTAATCGTTAAATGTCAAAACTTTTAAATTTATACAGGTCGAATTCCATATCAACAAACATATCACATATTCAACAACAGACCTGTATAAAAATGGAATCCATACCAAACTAATTTTATACTAAAATAGTAGAATCACTATTTATAGAATTGACAACTCAAATCCTTTTACACTCTATTCAACTTCTTCATGTAAAAATGGAAAAGGGAATTTCCATTTAAATTACGAAAATAGGCAGTCAAACTACGAATAAAAGGATACGTACCTTACACACTATTTCCTAACTTATTTCATGTCAAAACTGTTAATCAGATCTAAAGACAGAGATGAGAAGTGGAATAGAATGTAAAACATTAAAATTGCAATAACTACTCAATTCCACTATGTAATGTAGAATAATTAAGATTCTACCTCAAGAATTGACATTTTGCTTTAAAGGAATTTTGGAATTTTAATGCGATGTTTCCGTGAACAAAATTCCCTAAGGCATATATCAAATCCAAGTTATACTATGCAATTACTAAAATAAGAAAGACTAAGATTTCCACTCCCAAATGTCCTTAACTCTTCCCTTTCTGGATTTGTTTAAGCCTTCTTGAATCTCTTTCAGATTGCTCCTTTTAGAAATATACAACAAGGGAGTTGTATATCAATTAGATTTAGAAATTTAGGGATTGGAGGAGAGTATAATTAGAAATTTAGAAATAAAAACCTAAACTTTCTTACATGAATCGGTGAGCATCGCTACTTCTTCTACATGGAGACCCTCGACCGTAGAATTGTTCATCACTTCCATATTGCTTCGATGAGCTTGTAACATCCAAACAAGAATCAAACAACATTTAGTCATCATCTAATCATACAAACTTAAATCAAATCATAGCAAATCATCACAAAATGCATCTATAATATATCCTAACATCTATGTAGGCAATCACACATCAAAGCAATGTGATTAAACCACTTTAAATCATTTTAAATTCATTTTTGCCCTAGGTTGGGTTTTAAGACAACATAGAAACATAACTTGACATTAAAAATGGATTCAAAACATGTCAAAACATATAGATACATATACAATAGGTTGTGAGATGATAAACCACTCAACAAACACCAAATATCAAAAATTTTGTAATATCCCCGATTTTGAGGCTCAGAAATAAATATTGTTGATGTTGTAGTCGTCCTTAGCATTATTTCCCAGTGAGAAAATGAGATCAGTTATTATATCATTAACATCAAGAGCACAAAAATTTACAAATTTTAACAAAACATTTCTATTCACTAATTTGCAAATTCTTTACATTCCAATTTCCATCGTTCTGAGAAAATATAGTGGATACAAATATAATTCCAAAAGCGACATATAATCATGCTCCCTTGGATGATCAGAGTCTTAACTACTTAGATGGTTGCAATGCTCATCATTACATATAATTTAATAACAAGGAAAAGTAGTTCACACCGCACAGTGGAAATAATACTCCTAGATTAAAGCTTGCCATCTGCACGTCCCTAAAAGCTTATGTAACGACCCGTAATTTTCCGATAATTAAAATTTTGAATTTATTAAGATTTTGTAATTTAATATTGGAAGAAATAAAAATTTGTGATTTATTTAAGAGAAAATAACTAGAATGAAATGTAATAATGTGATTTAATGTAATCGATAACTACTTTAATGCAATTTCAATTAATTGAAATGATTGTAAAATTATAATTGGTTATAAAGTGTAAATGAAGAAATAAACCAAATGTTGTATTAAATGGTGAAATTGTATGTAATTAATTGAAATTGGTTAATATAGAATAATCAATCAATACGTGAATTTATTAGCTTTTTTGTAAACAATAAACTTGGAAATGTGTTTGAATTGGTAAGTTATAACAATGGTTTGATTATAAATTCACTATTTAATTCATTGAAAATCAATTGGAAATCAATTGCAATTAATGTAATCAATTTAAAATAAATGGTAGGGGTCCATTCAACCCCGTCTGCTATGCCAAAATTAATGTAATCAATTATTGCAGTTAATAAAAATTAAAAGATGGCAACTGTAGAATATTTATGTAATAAGATGTAAATCAATGTTAACTATGTCCATAAAGTAAACGATTGATTGAATAATAGGATTGAAATCAAATTAAATTAACTTATTGGATTTTAAAATTAATTAATGAATTTATTGCAATAGAAATTGAACGTTGTAATTAATACAATAGTTAATATTGAATTTGACATTGGAATTTGTTTTAAATGGATAATAATTTCTATGTAATTAGAAAATGATGAAACTGTTAGTTATAAAATTTGAATTGAAAAAGCGATAAAATTAATTTAATAATAGTTTATTTAATTAACGTGAAAATAGCCATTTTGGTCACTATCTCGGATTTTGACGATACCAGTTTCATCGGATCCGTAACAATGAATTATTGTAGGATTTTAAGTTTCGTAGCAATCAGACTTGTCATCTGATCGTGTGGGCTCAAAACGCGTAGAAATTAATTTAATGAATTCAATTGAAATAAGCCGATTTTAAAAGATAACTTCTTCATACAATGGAATTAGGACTTGAAACTTATTCCATTGAGTTTAAAAATATCGAAAACATCTATTTTGATGTATGGGATGGCCTACTTTCATTTCGGAGACGGAACGGGCTTTTCGGGTCGTTATTTTCATTCGTACCAATTCGATTTGATATTCTTTCTTATCGGGCTTTGTCCATATAAATAGTTTTGTTTTAACCCTTGCAGCCATTTTATTTCTCATTAGTGTACGTACTGAAATTTCTGTCGTTTCTCTCTTCTCAATGGTTGAAAACCTAATTCCCAAATCCAAATACAAATCCAAATCAATTTCAAAATTAAAACTCCTCAAACTATGTCATATTATATATCGTTGGAAAGCTCTCAACGAGCACAACCCAAATCTACTGTTTGATTTGTAATCAGTTTTGGTTTGTCCGAAATTGGCCAAAACACCCTCGGCCATCCGTTTGGTGGTTGATGATTGACGATGGATCGTCGATTCAAGGATACAAGGTTGTGGAGAGTGGCGAGTGGAACGCATCTGTATGGTTCATGAGGCGAAATGATGGGTAGATCAGGCCAGAAAATTCGATTATGGTTTTGATCAAGGCAGCGGCTGGAGCTTTTACACGTTGATCGACATGACTAAGGGCGGTCGCGTGGCCTGTGGGTGAGCGGCCGATGGTGAGGCTCGAGGCGGTGCGACATGACCACTGGTCAGAGGCGGCAGGAGACGTTGATTCATGGTCAACTTGGTGCTTCGGTGCATGCGTGTTCGATGTTTCAGCCTATAGGGTTTCACTTGCGTGATAGAGACGATGACATGTAAGTTCTTTCTTTTATTATCTTTTTTATTTCAGTTATATCGTATAACTTCTAATCGTTGTAACTTTTGCATATGAGGTCGGATTTACGTGTTAGTCCCTGAGAAGTTGGTTTTGATGACAACAACCTTAGAATAAGATTATAAAATATAAATAATAACATTATTGTTTAGATATATATGTATATGCATGATATATATACATGTACCAAAGAATGAAGACTGTATAGTATAGAGATTCAAGAACTGATGAACTCAAGATCGATGATATCAAGATTCAAGACTCATGAGTATCAAGAGTTCAAGATTTCAAGATAAGTAATTTAGTTAGGAATTTTGTTAAAACTCCTAGAAAAGCACTGACATCTTAAAATCCATTTTATTCATGGAATGGAATCCACTTCGAGCCCGTTAAAGGGATGGAACCCTAAGTAGGATTGAACCTACGAAAAATCTAGTGGAACATTGTTTTGTATCCACTAACTTTTATTCAAATGTTTTACAAAATTATATCTTGTTTTCAAAATGATTTCAAAATCTTCCTTTTTAAATCAAAAACATCTATCCTGTTTTTAAAATACTTTTAGCCTCAAAATAATCTTTATTTTCAATATCAAATTATCCTTGGTTTTAAACTATCTTTTAATTATAATATATTTAACTTTTAATATTTATACTTAGATTTAAATATAAAATTATAGTTAAATTTTATATATACCAATATGTATTTTAACTATAGTTAAGTATATTTATAAATTTTAAAATAGTTTTAATACAAGATAAAAGTTATTTTCAAAGAAAAAAAAATTACCAAAAATAACTTAGGCTTGTCGACAACCCCAAGGACTCCTTGTCGACAAGGTGACTGTTTATTTCAAAAGTTTGAATTTCAAAGGAAGTGTCTATTCGTCATATCCTTTCACGAATGGACATGGCTGTTGTTCTACTATAAATAGGGGTTGTTTTAAAGGAATTTACATTCATATTTTCTCTGATTTCACTCTTCTTCTTCTTCTTCCACATTTCTTTATATACATTTTTACCATTACTCTGCCGAAATCACCATTGAATCTAACTAGATCATCTCTGGTTTGATTCTCTATCACTATCTCAACAAGATCCTAGTGCTACTCAGAGTTATAGACTTCTTTGTATTCAATCGAGTGAGAAAAGGTGTGATTGTAGCCTGGAAAATCAATCGGGTGAACTTGTTGCCCGTAAAATCAAGTGTCTCAAAACTAGAGGATTGTGAATCTGGAGCGGTGTACCTCGTGGCCTTGAAATCGAGGGTGTAATTGTAAGAATTGATTTTGAAAGGAAATTCGTACTTGTGTTGCGGGACTGGTGTAGGGTAACTCCGAACCAGTATAAAATCCGGTGTGTTATTTCCTTTATTGCTTTTACTTTATACCTACATCTGTGTTTGATTCTGTGATCATTTCTGTGTCTGAATATTGCATACATTTGTGTTCAAATTAATTAAACTCAAAAATAATTAGTAATTCCTTAAAACACTATTCACCCCCCTCTAGTGTTAATTCTAGCCTTAAGATCCGTAATCCGCATTTCTCACATTTGGTATCGAAGCAAGGTTTTCAAAGTTTCATAATCTGAATTTTGAAAAATTTCAAAATGGCTACCAACACTGGTACTGTTACTACTACCAACACTGGTTCTATTACCTCTGTACTAGTTCATTTGTAGAAGGTCAGTCTACTGTTAGACCACCACTTTTTAATGGCAGTAACTATGCATATTGGGCATGTAGGATGAAAATATATTTACAATCTGTAGGACTGGACACTTGGAATATCACACAGACCGAATATTTTGAACCCACAACTGGTTTTGCACAGTGGATTGTTGAGCAAAAGACCGTCGCACAAAATAACTCTAAAGCTATGAATATTCTGTTTTGTTCACTTGATAGGAATGAATTTAATAAAGTGTCAGTTTGTAAGTCTGCATATGAAATTTGGAAATCTTTGAAAGTTACTCACGAAGGAACAAGCAAAGTTAAACAGACCAAAATTTCCATGCTCACAAATCAGTTTCAATTATTTAAAATGAATCCTAATGAGTCTATTCCAGATATGTATAGTAGATTTCAGGATATTATGCATTCTCTAATATCCTTGGGAAAGGTATTTTTGAAAGAAGATCAAGTCAGAAAAATCTTAAATTCTCTTACTCCAGAATGGGATCAAAAGACACTTGCGATCGAAGAGGCAAATGACATCAGTACCTTAAAGATAGAAGAATTAATTGGAAATCTAATGTCTTTTGAAGTCCAAATGCTTGGGAGAAGAGAAAGCAAAGCATCTGAAAAGAAATCAATTGCATTCAATGCATTGACCGATGGATCAGTGTGATGATCCTGAACTCGTCCTTCGAAAATCGGCAGCCGTACTTCACTTGTACTCAAAATGCCGCAGATTCAAACGCCGAATCTGGTTCACCGAAGCTTATAACATCATTAAGTATAACAACATAGCGGAAGAAAGAAATATATGATATTATATACAACTCCAATGAATACAATATCCAGAATGATATACAACAATGATATCAATATGATACAACAATATCAGAGATAAATAATGATACAGCGGAAAACAGAAGGAATAACTCCAAATGATCTGAAAAAGAGAATGAATCCACCCACTCCAATATCAAGCTTGAATCACCATCACGATGCACAAAGGTAAGCAACTTCAGTCGTGATCTCCAAAACTGAACTAACTCCAGATAATCTACTAAACATGACTATTTGAAAAACCGAACTCTAGACTGCCCGTGTGGAAAATTGTGGGCACCCAGAGTTTAGGAAGGGAACAATAAACTCCGAGTCAGTCATGGGACTGGTGTGAGTAACAAAAACAGTTATCTTTAAACAAACCACAAAAGAATTTTTAAACATTGAAATCCGCATTGCTTTTGGAAAATGAAACTACCATAAGACCTCCCACCACACACACAATGCAATCGCAGACTTGGAGGAGATTTCTTCTTATGATAGTCAAACATGCTTACTACGCAAGAAAAACTCTTTTTGATATTATTACTAGTGCATAGTGTGAAAATCCTTTCGAAAATATAATATTAATCTTAGCCAGCATAGGTACCATTATATTATGCCTGTTATAGCTGCCGCCTGAGGAGACAGGTTATACAACTGCAATCGTAAAGGCTTGTATTGTTTCTTTGGATTTTCCAACAAATGGTCAGGCTAAGGAACTTCCTATGCCACATGGGAACGCCTATGGAGGGATGCCCCGAGAACCACCTGGCTCTTTGCCAACACAAGGCCGGTTACCCCCTTCCCGGGTAGTAAACCTGAGATATGCCACCCCCGGTCGTTTGCGACCTTTATCCGAGGGCCCTCGATCACAAAGCAACAATCACATAGAGTAAATGAGATTGGAGCAACCACACAGGTAAATATCTGGGCTCCATACCATGATACCACCTTTTTCCAGAAGGAATGGACATACCCTAGGGGAACTACCCCTGAAACCTTGCCGCATCTTTCCTGTTTCGACCATTTCCGGTCTGTGAGGCTCGATGAGGTCTCATCCACAAAGCTACGCTTTACACGAAAGCCATGCTTTGATCAACAAATGATCAGCAACACTTAGCATGCCACACTACCAAATTGGGAATATATCACTGATAACCTTCAACTACATAACCACTGAGCTCGTACGTCTCAGAGAAGGGTGTTAAGCTAAGAGAATAAATCTCCGCCACCAAACAGAAATGTATTTGAAAGAAATCAGCTTTATATCTCAAAGTGTAATGTCAGACATACAACCATACAAGTCTGTTCCGGATTCGAACAGAACCGAAGGCACTTCCAAAGAAGCCCTTGCAAATCCGGATAATTTCTAGTCACATCCGGACTTCCCATCACAAAGGGTGCTAAAATCTCAATACCGGGGATCAGCCGATGCAGAGACAATCGATGGTAATCCTTTCGTTTTTGAAAGTATCCGGTCTTCACCACCGGTCTTCAAATGCTATCCATATACGTCGTATCATTATTCGGAATGGGTTATATGACACAAAGATGCTCTCCCGGCTAAACCGAATAATGAGCGCAATATTTTAAAACATATGGATATTGGGATTTCAGTTAAGTCACAACTTATTATCCAAAACTTTTCTTCAAATGGTTTAAACACATTACCATTTCAATCTTTTATACAAAAAGATTCAATTCACGAAGTTCACCCAGTTTCACAAAAATCTACTCATAGATTTTCCAAATCGATTTCCATTTCAATTGGATTTAACTCATCCAATCTTTAACACAAAGATTTAATTGATAGCTTTCAAAACAGTTCCATCTCGACCTTTTATACAAAAGGTACACCTTTCCAATTTCAAAACAAAGTTCAACAATCTTTCACAAAGATTTATTCATAACTTGGAAAATCATTTTCAATTCAAACTTGAAATTCCTTTAATTCAAATTGGAAATCCATTTCTTATATGAGAGCTTTTATCAGTTGAAGCAATTAGTTTCCCAAATCATTGAATTCAATTTCAAATATTGAATTCAAATTTAAATCAAATTATTAAATATCAGGTTTTATTAAGTTGTTTAAAATAACTTTTACATTTGAAACTCATTTGCAAAGCTCTCAATTCAAATTCCAAAACTATTTGGATTCAAGAATTCAATCTTTAAAATTGTCAAAAAAAATCTGCGACTTAACTGATTTCCACGTGAAATCCATATTTGTGTGTGTATGGTGTGGTCCAGGGGTTTCACACAGTAGTGCAACATCATTAAATCATCACAGATCAAAATACAGAAATATAGTTGATAAGCGGTATAAATTATAATGCTTATCTTTCATTCACCGATATATAAGTCATAGATAATAATTTACATTCATCCCAAATAAATAACTACAGTACAGCTTACACACAAATCCGAATATATATCACACAGCATCACAGATCAGAATATCAAACAATTCAACCATTCAGTCAAGTCCAAACATTCACAAGTAAATTTTTATTAATCGACTGATTAATTTAAATCAGATGTATTACTTATGAACAAATTATCAGATCCGGGTTAATTATCATAAGTTAATCACCAATTATCCGAAATAAATTTCCCTTTCATCATTGATTAGTTAATCTTTAATTATTAACTAATCATTCTTAATTAATGAACCAATTAATCTTTAATTATAGATTAATCAACCCTAAATTATTAATTAATAAACCTTAATTATCAATTAATAAAACATAATAACACATTAATTAATCATTAATTAATCAGTTAATCAATTCTTAATAACAATTAATTAACCCTAAATAATAGTTAATTAATCCTTAATTAACTTTAATTATAGGTTAATAACTTCTTAATTATTAATTAATAAAGCCTAATTATTAATTAATTAAACTTAATTACAAATTAAGTACTTTTTAATTATAAATTAATTAATCTCAAATCATTAATTAATTAAACTTAATTATAAATTAATTAACTTCCAATTAATTAACTTATAACTCTTAATTATAAATTGTAAATAAGTTAATTAAATCAATTAATTACCCTTAATTAATTCCTTAATTAATCCTTAATCATTATTAATTAAATGAATTAATCATATCTAATTTCCTTTAAACCTAAATAAATTTCAAGAAAATGAAACTTCTTTATCTTAAAATAAAACATTTATCTTATAAATACCTTAATTATCATTAAAGTATTTTTAAACCATTTTATCTAATAATTAATTTTACTTAATTAAATCAAAAATTAAGTTTCTAAAATACTCATTTAACTTGATAAATTAAAGTTACTAATGATAACTTACTTTAATGCTTTAAACATTATCAGGTGAAAGTTTGAATCTAGTTTCAATTTAGAATTTAAAAACTTTCTTTTATAAAAACCTTTAAGATTCCAATTCTAACTTAAGTTTAAAGTTTAAATTAAACAAATTTCAAACTTCTAAATAAATTGTTAAAGAAAACATTTAGTTTTATAAAGAATAGGATTTAAAGAAAAACAATATTCATTTCAAAAGTTTAAAACTTTCTTTATATAAATTTATACCTGTTTTATAAAAACTTTTTAAAACTTTTGAAAATTTCCTTTAATTAATTTGATTCAGTTTTGAACCAGAGTATTACTCGAGCCACTTCAAGTTCCAATTCTTTTCTTTAATTTCAAAATTCTAATTTAAATTTAAAAACCCTGTAACCATTAAAAACAGTTAACAGGTTTAAGTATGAATTTACAGGCTAGACCCCAAATTCACTCGAGTTTTCACTCGAGTCTCCAACACAAAAACACGGTGCTTCCTTTGAGCAAACCAAAGCAAAACCCATAATCAAACCAATGACACAAAACTTTCCTGTGCACATGCACCAGCACCGAAACCATCTCCGACCTCTGACGAACCCTTTGGTACGTCACCCTACATTGTAGCAACCTTCTCCAATCACCAAATCACCATCACAAGCCTTGTTCCAAAATTTTGCATTCCAGTTGAAACCGGAAACCCATCATCATAGCCAAAACCACATCGAAGTCGCATCTCCGACCACTAGACAACGCGCCACCCTGGTTTCACCACCTTCGATCATTCACGAAGCCATCACCAGAGTTTCATTGAACTCGATCAACTATAGAAGCTGTGGCGATCGAATCATTAAGCACAGTAAAAACTAGGTTTAGAAATTTAAAATGTTCGCCGCCGACTTCACGACGAACGTGAACGTCTCCGACTATTTTTCGCCGCCTCGACGTAGGCTTCTCCATCTCCACGAGCAACCTCGTCACCCCCAGTTCATCATATCACCGGGAATTTGTCAAAGTGCCATTTTAAATTCTCTTTGAACTGCTCTTTAATCACAACGCTAAAAATCATCAAACTTGTATTAAAAATCCTATCTTCCCATAAGGATTCAAGATATATATTTGATTTTGCAAATCATTAGGTTCGAATTTGTTCAATTTTGAAGTTTGCTCTGTAAAACATGAGCTTTTTCATTCTGTATATATATATGCTTCAGGAACTATTTTTACATTACAATTTATACTCAAATACACATTCTTGCCTTTGAAGCCAAAGCCTAACTATGATTGGATAATGAGAAATTGAATTTCTTATCATTTCCTATTCTGAAATTCAAGGGAAAACAGAGAAGAAAAAGGGTTCTCTGTACAGGCATTAACAACATGTATATATACAGAGCAGAGCTTATACTTAACATAGTTACACTAAACACCATTTATTTATGCAAAAGAATTGAAGGGTACTTGAGTATTATAGATGGTTTACTCACAGTGGTTTCCCAGAATTGACAGGACTTCCTTCCTTTTGAAGCAGGCTTTGAATTTCCAGTTGAAAGCCTTCTGGTTTGATTGAATTGTATTGTTGTTCATTGATGTTGTTTAAAGTAAATGTTGTTTTAAGTTTGAGATGATTCAGATTTTCTTAGCTTGAAGGAATGAACTGGAATAAAGAAGTTGATGGAGAAAAAAGGAATGAAGATTACAAGATGTGTACAATACAGTATGATATAATTCCTTTGTTTGTACAACAGGGTGATTATGTAAAGCCAGAGATTTTTTTCAAATGGTGGCTGATAGGATTTTCCTTGTGTACTAATAGATATGGCATTAATTGCTTTGTCTTTCTTTTCTTTCTTGTACATAGATATTTACATTCCTTCTTATGCAAGCTACTCCATAAATATATATATTTTTTCATACTTATGTATATTAGTTTTCTTTTGTCAGCTAATTCATGTACATATTTTTATCATATATATTTGTATTTTTGCTTTTATTTATTTCTATTTTTCTTTTCTTTTCCTTAGTCTTATTATTTTATAATATAGATAATTTCTGTATTTTATATGTTGTTAAAATTTTATTTAAGTGTATTACTTGATATTTTTATAATTTATCTTATATACATCTATCTCTATTTTTATTTAATCTTATTATTGTGTAATATGGATAATTTCTATATTTTATATGTTGTTAATTTTAAAAAAAATGTGTTACTTTGGATTTTATAGTTTACCCTTTTATATATTTATTTCTAGCTTAAATTATTATTATTAATTTTACTTTAATATTTATTTTCTTGTATTTAATTTATAAATTCAAATTATTATTAATCATCAATTCTAAATTTAAATCATTTATTTATTTTACTTCTGTCCAAAGTCTATATATATTTTTATTTATTTATTTTTAAACCATTTATTTATGATTTAAATTCAAATCAAATATATATATATATATGATTTCAAATTTACTCATATATGCCCAAATATATATATATACACATATACATACAATATTTTAAATTTAAATGATTTATACAGAACTTATTTGAATTCGGGGAAACTCGCATCACTTTATAATTAATTTTACAATTTTAATTCAAAATTTCAATTAATTATCAATTTAAATTTATATAAAAATCCGGGGTCGTTACAACCTTCCCCCCTTAAAAGAATTTCGTCCCCGAAATTTGCCAAGGAGACACAAAGATAGATGAAGAATGTTTCATCAAATCAAACTGAACATCTATTCTGCATTTGTGTAACGCCCCACCTCTATGCTCATAATAACAAAGAGTATTAAAAGAATATTGTCTATTATTACGAAGAATAAGGCTGGATAGGAGCGGCCATCCATAGTTGGCCTTACACTGATATTGGTTACCTCGATAGGAGTGGTATATACTTTTCATTTTTCATCTTGTTTATTTACTCCCATCGACATACCCAATTACCAGTATAAAACAAACTACGATGGTTCATAATAGTTTAGGACATTAGATATAATAATAACACAGATAATATAAATGCGGAACACAGATAAAACAAAAGCCTCATATATATAACTGATGTCAGTTACAATATAGTTGACACGATACATATGATACAACTACAACTGTCGACTCTAGAAGTTATATATACAAGTACATTATCATCTAATATACATGAATACATATCATCCTATACAATGACACGACTTCTACAAAACGATGAAAACTACTTCAGAAGATATAAAAAGTCTTCATAGCCCAAATAGCAACTCAAAGCAGGAAATCTACAACCTAAAATAACTCGGGTCTGACCCGAGTATTAAATTCAAAAGAAAATAATACACGGGTCAGTCTAATTCAAACTCAGTTATTAGTGCATAGAAGCAATAATAATCAAACATCAATTAGACGACAGTCACTGAAATCTCATATATCCGACTCCCCGATAAAGAATCGGATAACGGCAGATATAACACTAAACAGTATTAAACAACAAATCAGCAATCCAAAGCAATTTAAACAATTGAAATGTCAATTTAAAAACATCAATGCTGATTGGCTGCAGTACACGCACGCGTGCACTGCCTCGCCACTAGTATAAAATGCACAAAAGATCGATGCATCTAAAACAAAAGAAATACCAATACAATCAAGACGGTGTGGCTGTAGTACATGCACACGTGCACTGCCTCACCAATACCGTATAAGATGTCATCACAACTCCAACTATTGACAGCAAATCAATACTGCAGAGGTCAAGTCAGTGCTATCTCGACTTAACGCAACTGCAAATAAAACTAATAGTGTAACAGGCTAGAAATTCAAGTGCAAATCCACTATCAGTAATGTAGACTGCAATTTAACAGTCCCAAATCAAACTACAACAAAATGCAAAAGACAAGTCACTGAATCAACAACCTCAAATATCTCAATACAAAACCTGGATATACAATCCAATATAAGGCACGGCCTGTACAAAAACAACATGGAATAAACAGAACCACCATGGCAACACACAACAACTATATTTGAAGCTAGAAACAACAAGACAGTATGCCAAAGTGAACCAACAAGATCAAGCCTGGACACATGGATGCATAATCTCGTATGTATGAAATTTAACAACAGCTTATTTAAAAATTAAAGACTGGCATCATCAATGAATCCTCATGAATGCAACCTACATATGTTCAGTACTACTTGAACCAGGTATGCAAACTGTCTCAAATGGTCAAGACAGCCGTAATAAATGATCAAACTCTAAGATTTCTTCAATTGCAAGTATGTTGTATGAAGAAGAGGTGTAGTAAATGCATGTACTAGTAGTGGGCAGTGAAAGCAATGGACTTGAATCACCACCCAAATGCACAAATTTTTATAAGTATCGACCAGGCAGCATGCATACATGAAGAAGTAAATGGAACCTGACTCAATATAACCAGGTGAATAAGACACAGCAGAATCATGGTGATTAAACCGTGACAAATGCATGTACATCAATGTGAACACATGAACTACAAGTGTGTTGTAGAATAATAAACAGCGATGTAAATGCATATACTTGTATATATATATATATGCAAGAAACAATACATGAGAACTCTGGTGGAAACATATATAGGAAAGGCAATTGTAAAACTGAACAGTGCTATCAGATTGAAAGCACATTACAGGACAAAGCATAATCGAAGTCTCCAACATATAAAACAATGAATCCCACAGATGCAAATTTCAAAAGGCAACTGACTCGAAACTGTTGCAACATGATACAATCAAAATTTGTATACAACATGAACAACTAAGGTTACAAAAATATAGACCCAAATGAACAAGGCCGACAGTGCTACCGGAGGCAGTGAAAAGTATGGTAAAAGTCGAACAAGATCGACATCACAAAATCAAGCAGGGGTTTCCAAAAGAAAAACTGAAGCCATGAAACAGTGGGTATAAGTAAATATCCCACGGATGAACAGAAGTGCCAAATTCACAGATGACCAAGTCGAAAATATCAAGTGACCGAAGTCACAAAGAAAGTCAAGCCGTAACAGCCAAGGAGTTCGAACATTTCAAAATCATCAAGCCATATAAATGAACCAGTTATAAGTATCATTTTATAAGAACAGATCAAATCAACATATAAACAAAATCAAACACGTCAAAAGTCAAAAGTCGAACAACATCGACATCGAAAAATCCAGCAGCAAAAGTTGCGAATTTTAACAAGTCAGAAAACTCTAACCCTTGAATTAAATGTGAGTGACAAGAATCACTCAAGTTCACAGCAGTGGTAGCCGAGAAAGCAAACAACAAGATTCACGAATAACTAGATTAAATTAGATGTGAGTGAGAGTCGTTCACTCACCTTCGATTCGAAGAACTCAAATCCCAAAACGTGGTCAAAAGCAAAGATCGAAGAATCTGCAGAAGCTCTCATTGACGAGGCTGCCTTTCATTCGCTGGCGCCTTCGACAATCGAAGCCCCAACTTCTTCGCAGCGGGTCATTGGAGGAGAAAAGGGGGACGAATGAAACATTGAGCCGCAATTTATTTCATTCGCTATGCTTTCGTTTAGGGTTTTCGAAAATGAGGAATGAAAGAAAAAGGGGGGTCGGGTTTTCCTCTGATACTATCTCGGCGTCAACGAATATGGGTCCTGATATTTCAAATTTGTAAAGCCCACACAACATTTTATAAATTTACAAAAGAATTTCCAATTGATTAAAATTTCAATAGCACTTAGCAACTAGTTTGATCGTCAATTTGACGATAATTAAAAATTACAAAATCCCGGGTTGTTACAATTTGGCTTACCAAATCAGAATATCAATAATAGATACAAGAACGAATCTTTTTTAATTAATTTTCTTCAAAAGATACTCGGGTTATCCGGATCTACAAAATGTGCAGTGGCATTGGTCAGTTTGAAGGGATAACTAACCATTCGTAGAATATATTGGGACCCAAAGAAATAGATAGATATATGGATACAATTCCGAAACTTTTAGTTTAGAAACTAAATTATACCTATCAACCATAGCGACCAAAGCAAACAAGGCAACCAATACATCCAAACAACAATTTCTGGCCTATTCGGAGTTTATGTCCCATTTTAATATATCGAATCTTCTTCCTGGATTTACCAGAAACTATCAAAGAATTGAGAAAAGATGACGAACCAAAGAGATTGATAGAGAAAAGATTGTTTCCTTGTTGTTACAAGGTATTGACCATTTGTAGTCGTATTCCCCTGTCCCCTATAACATCCTCTTCTTGCACTCATACTCACTATCAGTGAATAGTAAGAGAATTTACTGAGGCGTACGGACAGATATCTTAGAGATGCTCATTCTAGGGTATACTTCACCCTATCTCTAATGAGCTACTTAATGTGTTATACTCCTGAGCTAAAGTTCAACCTTAGCTCTGATACCAAATGTGATGATCCTGAACTCGGCCTTCGAAAATCGGCACCCATACTTCACTTGTACTCAAAATGCCGTAGATTCAAACGCCGAATCTGGTTCACCGGAGCTTATAACACCATTAAGTATAACAACACAGCGGAAGAAAGAAATAGATGATATCATATACAACTCCAATGAATACAATATCCAGAATGATATACAACAATGATATCAATATGATACAACAATATCAGAGATAAATAATGATACAGCGGAAAACAGAAGGAATAACTCCAAATGATCTGAAAAAAGAATGAATCCACCCACTCTAATATCAAGCTCAAATCACCATCACGATGCACAAAGGTAAGCAACTTCAGTCGTGATCTCCAAAACTGAACTAGCTCCAGATAATATACTAAACCTGACTATCTGAAAAACCCAACTCTAGACTGCCCGTGTGGAAAATTGTGGGCACCCAGAGTTTAGGAAGGGAACAATAAACTCCGAGTCAGTCATGGGACTGGTGTGAGTAACAAAAACAGTTATCTTTAAACAAACCACAAAAGAATTTTTAAACATTGAAATCCGCAATGCTTTTGGAAAATGAAACTACCATAAGACCTCCCACCACACACAATGCAATCGCAGACTTGGAGGAGATTTCTTCTTATGATAGTCAAACATGCTTACTATGCAAGAAAAACTCTTTTTGATATTATTACTAGTGCATAGTATGAAAATCCTTTCGAAAATATAATATTAATCTTAGCCAGCATAGGTACCATTATATTATGCCTGCTATAGCTGCCGCCTGAGGAGACAGGTTATACAACTGCAATCGTAAAAGCTCGTATTGTTTCTTTGGATTTTCCAACAAATGGTCAGGCTAAGGAACTTCCTATGCCACATGGGAACGCCTCTAGAGGGACGCCCCGAGAACCACCTGGCTCTCTGCCAACACAAGGCCGGTTACCCCCTTCCCGGGTAGTAAACCTGAGATATGCCACCCCCTGTCGTTTGCGACCTTTATCCGAGGGCCCTCAATCACAAAGCAACAATCACATAGAGTAAATGAGATTGGAACAACCACACAGGTAAATATATGGGCTCCATACCATGATACCACCTTTTTCCAGAAGGAATGGACATACCCTAGGGGAGCTACCCCTGAAACCTTGCCGCATCTTTCCTGTTTCGACCATTTCTGGTCTGTGAGGCTCGATGAGGTCTCATCCACAAAGCTACGCTTTACACAAAAGCCATGCTTTGATCAACAAATAATCAGCAACATACATCAACACTTAGCATGCCACATTACCAAATTGGGAATATATCACTGATAACCTTCGACTACATAACCTCTGAGCTCGTATGTCTCAGAGAAGGGTGTTAAGCTAAGAGAATAAATCTCCGCCACCAAACAGAAATGTATTTGAAAGAAATCAGCTTTATATCTCAATGTGTAATGTCAGACATACAACCACACAAGTCTGTTCCAGGTTCAAACAGAACCGAAGGCACTTCCGAAAAAACCCTTGCAAATCCGTATAATTTCTAGTCACGTCCGGACTTCCCATCACAAAGGGTGCTAAAATCTCTATACCTGGGATCAGCCGATGCAGAGACAATCGATGGTAATCCTTTTGTTTTCGAAAGTATCCGGTCTTCACCACCGGTCTTCAAATGCTATCCATATACGTCGTATCATTATTCGAAATGGGTTATATGACACAAAGGTCCTCTCCCGGCTAAACCGAATAATGAGCGCAATATTTTAAAACATATGGATATTGGGATTTCAGTTAAGTCACAACTTATTATCCAAAACTTTTCCTCAAATGGTTTAAACACATTACCATTTTAATCTTTTATACAGAAAGATTCAATTCACAAAGTTCACCCAGTTTCACAAAAATCTACTCATAGATTTTCCAAATCGAGTTCCATTTCAATTGGATTTAACTCATCCAATCTTTAACACAAAGATTTAATTGATAGCTTTCAAAACAGTTCAATCTCGACCTTTTATACAAAAGGTACACCTTTCCAATTTCAAAACAAAGTTCAACAATCTTTCACAAAGATTTATTCATAACTTGGAAAATCGTTTTCAATTCAAACTTGAAATTCCTTTAATTCAAATTGGAAATCCATTTCTTATATGAGAGCTTTTATCAGTTGAAACAATTAGTTTCCCAAATCATTGAATTCAATTTCAAATATTGAATTCAAATTTAAATCAATTATTAAATATCAGGTTTTATTAAGTTATTTAAAATAACTTTTACATCTGAAACTCATTTTCGATGAGAATGGGAAGTGGATCAACACCAGACCAAGATGGATCAAGAACTACGGTGAGAAGGGTTCAACCAGAAAATCATCGAGCAACAGGTGCGTAGCGAATCAGAAGGCTGGAACAAGGTGCAAAGCTCTAAATTCAAATTCCAAAACTATTTGGATTCAAGAATTCATTCTTTAAAATTGTCAAAAAAAATCTATGACTTAACGGATTTCCACGTGAAATTCATATTTGTGTGTGCATGGTGTGGTCCAGGGGTTTCACACAATAGTGCAACATCATTAAATCATCACAGATCAAAATACAGAAATATAGTTGATAAGCGGTATAAACTATAACGCTTATCTTTCATTCACCAATATATAAGTCACAGATAATAATTTACATTCATCCTAGATAAATAACTACAGTACATATCACACACAAATCAGAATATATATCACACAACATCACAGATCAGAATATCAAACAATTCAACCATTCAGTCAAGTCCAAACATTCACAAGTAAATTTTTATTAATCGACTGATTAATTTAAATCAGATGTATTACTTATGAACAAATTATCAGATCCGGGTTAATTATCATAAGTTAATCACCAATTATCCGAAATAAATTTCCCTTTCATCATTGATTAGTTAATCTTTAATTATTAACTAATCATTCTTAATTAATGAATCAATTAATCTTTAATTATAGATTAATCAACCCTAAATTATTAATTAATAAACCTTAATTATCAGTTAATAAAACATAATAACAAATTAATTAATCCTTAATTAATCAGTTAATCAATTCTTAATAACAATTAATTAACCCTAAATAATAGTTAATTAATCTTTAATTAACTTTAATTATAGGTTAATAACTTCTTAATTATTAATTAATAAAGCCTAATTATTAATTAATTAAACTTAATTACAAATTAAGTACTTTTTAATTTGTTTGTACCAAAAATGGGCACAAACCCCAAATATTGTGAAAGCACCAAGTTATGAATGTATATCATCAATATTCCAAACACAAATCACAGATCTAGACAAACAACGAATAACAATCCAGAAATAATGAACAGAAACACACAATATATAGTGGTTCGGCTATCTTCGGCCTACGTCCACTTCAAGGTTTTATCTTTTATTGATTATCCTTGCTGGTTACAGGTGATTACAGCAGTTACAATGAAGGATTTCGAGTACAATGATTGTATTGAAGCGTAGAATTGAATCCGGTAGAGTCTGGACGTTGGATGGCCAAAAGATCCCCTTTCTGTATGCTTCAGGGGGCTATTTATAGGCGTAGGAGGCTGATATCGCGCTCAAACTTCGGGAGACTTCTTCTGGCACGTGAGGGGGCCCACGCGACCGACCCTGCCAAGTTTTGACTCGATCTGTGATCGATACGAATCTATTTCGTATCGATCAAGAAATCATCCAATCGAGCTGAAACTTGGCATAGACATTCTTTACCTTGTGTGTAAGCTCCTGTGAAAATTTCGTAGCATTTGGATCTGTAGATCGTGAGATATGATCGATGCAAGATTGTATTTTTGTGTGTACTTTCGCGTTCGAATCCATGGTATCGCATACATCCCTTTCGAATCGATCTGGACACGTGAGCGCGCAGAGACGTGGTGCGAGATGCCCGGATCGATCCGATTTTTGTGACGCATTGACTGGGCATTCGCGCCTTGTTCGTTCCAAGATTGAAGCCTAATTCATATCCCATCTCGTTCGTGTTGACTTTGCACCGATAGTGTTCGCATCGTTCGTCTCCTTGTTCGCATCGATCAATTGTGGTTTCGTTCGTATCGATCGACTGTCGTCCGATCGATACGAAATAGTTGTCTGGTGATCGATACGAACTGCGTAGTTCAAAGGGATGCGAATAATACCGATGCGTTTCTTTCTGGAATGATACGAACAAAATGGTTTCGAATAGCATGACCATGGACCAATTCATGCCCCATCAATTCGGTGATGATCGATTCGAAGTCGTCAGCTCCCGATGGATTCGAACTAAACAAAACATTGTGGGTTCGAATGAACTGAGGCGGTGTCATTCGATCGATACGAATTTGATGGATTCGAATAGACCACCACTTCAGTTCCCCAATGGATACAAATCTGATGGATTCGAATGGATCATCACCTTGACTCTTTGATGGATACGAACAACATATTTCTTTTAACTTGTATCGATCATATCTCCTCCATATGAACTCTGATTAACTTGAAATTTGAAATGTAGTCTTTTCTAGCATTGATCATCATCTCCGATCGATTCCGTCCCGATCGGTGCCCAGTCAAATTTTGACGACATCCATTGCAGCCTTGTTTCTAATCGATCTCCAATCCTAATATCCATCGTCCCTTGCCAATTTGTTGATATTCCGGCCTTGACCAAAAGGTGGGATAACATAATTATAAATTAATTAATCTCAAATCATTAATTAATTAAACTTAATTATAAATTAATTAACTTCCAATTAATTAACTTATAACTCTTAATTATAAATTGTAAATAAGTTAATTAAATCAATTAATTACCCTTAATAAATTCCTTCATTAATCCTTAATCTTTATTAATTAAATGAATTAATCATATCTAATTTCCTTTAATTAACCTAAATAAATTTCAAGAAAATGAAACTTCTTTATCTTAAAATAAAACATTTATCTTATAAATACCTTAATTATCATTAAAGTATTTTTAAACCATTTTATCTAATAATTAATTTTACTTAATTAAATCAAAAATTAAGTTTCTAAAATACTCATTTAACTTGATAAATTAAAGTTACTAATGATAACTTACTTTAATGCTTTAAACATTATCAGGTGAAAGTTTGAATCTAGTTTCAATTTAGAATTTAAAAACTTTCTTTTATAAAAACCTTTAAGATTCCAATTCTAACTTAAGTTTAAAGTTTAAATTAAACAAATTTCAAACTTCTAAATAAATTGTTAAAGAAAACATTTAATTTTATAAAGAATAGGATTTAAAGAAAAACAATATTCACTTCAAAAGTTTAAAATTTTCTTTATATAAATTTGAACCTGTTTTATAAAAACTTTTTAAAACTTTTGAAAATTTCCATTAATTAATTTGATTCAGTTTTGAACCAGAGTATTACTCAAGACACTTCAAGTTCCAATTATTATCTTTAATTCCAAAATTCTAATATAAATTTAAATTTAAAAACCCTGTAACCATTAAAAACAGTTAACAGGTTTAAGTATGAATTTACAGGCTAGACCCCAAATTCACTCGAGTTTTCACTCGAGTCTCCAACACAAAAACACGGTGCTTCCTTCGAGCAAACCAAAGCAAAACCCACAATCAAACCACAGACACCAAAACCTTCCTGTGCACATGCACCAACAGCGAAACCATCTCCGACCTCTGACGAACCCTTCGGTACGTCACCCTACACTACAACAACCTTCTCCAATCACCAAATCACCATCACAAGCCTTGTTCCAAAATTTTGCATTCCAGTTGAAATCGAAAACCCATCATCATGGCCAAAACCACATCGAAGTCGCATCTCTGACCACTAGACAACGCGCCACCCTGGTTTCACCACCTTCGATCATTCACGAAGTCATCACCAGAGTTTCATTGAACTCGATCAACTGTAGAAGCTGTGGCGATCGAATCATTAAGCACAGTAAAAACTAGGTTTAGAAATTTAAAATGTTCGCCGCCGACTTCACGACGAACGTGAACGTCTCCGACTATTTTTCGCCGCCTCGACGTAGGCTTCTCCATCTCCATGAGCAACCTCGTCACCCCCAGTTCATCATATCGCCTGGAATTTGTCAAAGTGCCATTTTCAATTCTCTTTGAACTGCTCTTTAATCACAACGCTAAAAATCATCAAACTTGTATTAAAAATCCTATCTTCCCATAAGGATTCAAGATATATATTTGAATTTGCAAATCATTAGGTTCGAATTTGTTCAATTTTGAAGTTTGCTCTGTAAAACATGAGCTTTTTCATTCTGTATACATATATATATATATATATGCTTTAGGAACTATTTTTACATTACAATTTATACTCAAACACACATTCTTGCCTTTGAAGCCAAAGCCTAACTATGATTGGATAATGAGAAACTGAATTTCTTATCATTTCCTATTCTGAAATTCAAGGGAAAACAGAGAAGAAAAAGAGTTCTTTGCACAGGCATTAACAACATGTATATATATAGAGCAGAGCTTATACTTAACATAGTTACACAAAACACCATTTATTTGTGGAAAAGAATTGAAGGGAACTTGAGTATTATAGATGGTTTACTCACTGTGGTTTCCCAGAATTGCCAGGACTTCCTTTCTTTTGAAGCAGGCTTTGAATTTCCAGTTGAAAGCCTTCTGGTTTGATTGAATTATATTGTTGTTCGTTGATGTTGTTTAAAGTAAATGTTGTTTTAAGTTTGAGATGATTCAGATTTTCTTAGCTTGAAGGAATGAACTGGAATAAGGAAGTTGATGGAGAAAAAAGGAACGAAGATTACAAGATGTGTACAATACAGTATGATATAATTCCTTTGTTTGTACAATAGGGTGATTATGTAAAGCCAGAGATTTTTTTCAAATGGTGGCTGATAGGATTTTCCTTGTGTACTAATAAATATGGCATTAATTGCTTTGTCTTTCTTTTCTTTCTTGTACATAGATATTTACATTCCTTCTTATGCAAGCTACTCCATATATATATATATATATCTTATATATAAAGCAAATACTTCCCTTACTGAAGCCTTTTTCGAACTGACCAAACTGCCCTTTATTCAATGACAACGCATCAAAACTGTTGCACATACTCCGTGGATACCGTGGTAACTCCCTGACCATGTTCGCTAATAACTGCAATACCCAGTTATCTACGTTTTCTGCCCCCATTCCATCCCACAAATTCATTCCCCTCTGATCGATGAATTCTCTTCATCTCTCTCTTTCCTTCAATTTCTCCACGAAAATCAATGGGGTTATGCCAGATCTATACTAAGACTGAAACGTGACAAACCAATATCATGTCTTTTACTTCCGTCTCATGCTCTTTTTTACCAACCCTAAAAAAACTTGGAGGCAATGGACTCCGATTACTCTTCGACTAGGAAAACGAGCACCACTACGGCTTGGTTTCAACTCACGGCTGTTCCCAGTCATTTCCCCCCATCTGTTTTCCTGCGGCTTTCCTCCCCTACCTCTGTTCGGTTCCTTCAGCCCCTGCTGTGTTATGGGGCGGCCTCTGAACACTCGATCTGAGGTAAAAAAATCTTAATTTACTTCTTCCATTTGTTATTTTGCTGTTCGTTTGCAGTTTCAACCACCGTCCGATTCATTTGTTTCTTTTCTGCTGTTTGTTCGTCATATGGTTTTCATAATTCTGCATTTTGCCTGTCTTTGGTATGCTGCGATTACAACAATGACTGCACTTATTTATTCATGCCACGGTTTTGATCAATGTTTAAAACTTGATTTTGATGCTTGCTATTTAATGGTTGCTGCCTTTTAAATCCTTGATTTTGAATTGCGACATTCAAGCTTTTAACATTTTCTATACGGAAAGCATCGTAAGAACGTATGTAGCAATCGGTCAAAAATGGTTCGGTTTATTATGGTCTAAAGTTTTGACTGTAACTTTGAATTTCGTTTGAATTTTTTTAGATATTGGGTTAAACTGTCATAGCAGTAGCAGATGGAATGGGAGGAGCTGCTTTGTATGAATTGGTTAGAATTGGTAATGAAGACTTCATTGGGATAACTATAAATGCATGGGGATTTAGCTATCATTCAAGGTATATTAATTTGATTTCCAATATGAATTTTTGAATTAGTTTTCCAAACTTTCATACAACAATGAAATTTACATCTACTGATCATTTTCTTATACCTCAATGATTTTATAATATTTTATCAAACAAAATATATAGTACCACTGTTATCTTTGTTTGTTCATGACTGCTTATAGTATTTTATGTTGTACGTACCAAAAATTGATTACTAATATGAATCACTGCATATTCTACTGTTTAACTGTAAAACTAATTATAAGCATGATGTAGATATTGTATTTGATAGTGTAATGATAATCAGATAAACATGATGTGGATTTTAGATTTGGCTACATTTTGGTACTCTTGGAAATTAATCAAAGCATGTTTTCTACATTTTCCCTTCCATGTAAGGGCTGTGGATATCATTTGTTGAAATGTTTCTTTGTTTGGCCTTTGACTTATTAAAACCCTTACAAAAACTATATTTCAATATGTATTCTTCAGTGGAAGGAAACCAACGATTAGATGTATTCTCTTTAGTCATTTATTTACAATATACCTAAAAGAGTTATGGTTAGGTGCATTATATTTGATCAACCAAGTCAAAATGAGCCTTTTTTGGAATATCCAAATCGTCCTGCTCGGAAATTCAAAATATATAATATATAGTCCCTTTTGTACCACTTAGGTCCAATCCCGAGCTAGATACTTGGTCAGTACGCCCAGATTTGTTATAACACTCATAAGATATATGTTTGAGCATACTGGCTTGATGTTGCTGCAATGAGAAATTGAACACTGCTAATATTTGTGATACAAATTATGAATAATCTATGTAGGAGCAACTCAGTACTTGAGATGGTGAATCTATGGGGACTTAGTATTTCTCACGCCAAGAGTTACTTCAAGGTAATTTAGTTTTTTCATATGTATATCTTGAAATTGTGATGTTGCTTAGGTTTTTATCTACGACATTAATTGATATTTTGTTCCGTAAATCAAATGCATAGAAATAAAAAAATGGACGATGTAGTGAAGTGAAGTTTTGAGTGGGAGAAGCCTTTTTCAACTTCTCAAAAATGTCCTTTCCGATCTCCACCTGGTTTTAAATTCCTTATATAATGGATGAGGGTATATTTGTCTGTCCACTCTCCACCTGCCCCGCAATCGGTTCACTACAACGTTTTCCGACCACGTCTGCAAATACAGTTGTACAAATGAAGCCTTTATTTTCCACGTTCTCAACTCATTGCTCCCTTCTATTCTATGCCTCAATTCCTCAACCCTATTTCTTCATCCTCTCAATTTCCGACCTTACACGCTAGCGTCATCCCTGCCCAAAAGCTTAACGGGAGTTCCTGATCTAGGAGGCATGAGATGTGAAGCAGACAATTCATCACATCCCAGAATTCTTCCAGGCCACCAAGATCCGTGCCTTCTTCTGACCCAAACTATCTTCCTCATTTCCATCCGAAACCGCTGTTGAAATCGATCCACCTCAACCATCGGAAAATGCGAGATCTCTCCAAGTTTCCATTTATCGGGTGCAAAATCTTAACTTTTCCATTCAGCTTCTTGCTCGAGTTATAGGAAAATCGCTTCTTGCTCGAGTTGAATTTGGTATTAGTACACATCAGTTACTAATTTTTCTTTACAATTAATTTTATACCAAGAATTATTTTATTTACTGATTTTGTTTGATCATGGAGTCATGAAATTGCTGATTGTAATGGTTAATTTTGTGCATAACCATTCAATTGAGAAAGGAGATTTCTGATACTGGTTGGTGTGAGATGGGAAAGGATACAACCAACAAAAATTCCTTCTTATCCTTGTACCTTTTTTTTACGGATCGGGGAACCTCTCAACCTCTGTTTTTTACATTTGTATCAGTCTATTTTGGAAAAAAAACGCGCATGGTAAGCTTCACGACCAAACTTTCCCCTACTGTTGAATTTACATGGGTATTGATCTGCCGTCGGTTGAGTAACCAATTTTTTTCCCAACTAATATTCAATTGTTTAGGCATTTCCAACTGTTAATGCTTTGGTTCCTGTTAATGATTGGGCCGTTGTCCATACTTTGATATTTAATTCTACGTTAATTTATTCTATCTAAATATGAAAAGACAACGATTTCACAAATTTGTTTCATTTCAATGAACTGTTTTCGTATTGGATGTTCAATGTTATTATTGCATCCATATTTTAATAACCCTTTTATGACATATATTCTTCAGTTCTCTTTTTCGTTCTATTAGTTATTTGATATTATATTTGTACAGACCTACGATTCAATTTGCAAATTTGCTACCATTGTTTTTTTGTCAGCAGTAAAGGTTTTAAACTGGCAGAACATAACATTCAAACAAATCCTTTTACATTTTTATCATATATTAGATAAATTTCATAGTTTCATGAATATTTGGTACGTGCCAGATAAGATTACCTCCCAAATCCACTTAGCCATTATACCCTTTTTAACCATTTAATCAAATGTAATGCAAAATTTATAGCACCTGCCATCTACTACCATATATACTGAGATAAGATATGATTCAACGGGCTTTATTACACACCCACTCACTTTCTTATCGACTAAATTGTAAACTGTTAAAACATGGTTTAATCACTACTATCATTAGCTTATATCGTCATATCCTCTGATATTTTCACTATTGTTAATGATATTATTTTTTATTTCGTATTACTCTTAAATTTTATTACCTTTATTTTTAAATTTGTTGTACAGGCTTTCTACAATGTAATGATGAGATTCAAACAAATTGTTTCAGACTGTAAATGGTAAGGCGGTGATTTTATTATAATGGTTGTCATTTATATGTATATCATACTGCATATATTTATTTTGAAAGAAATACACTAATACATCTAACTTTCTTGATTTGGTGTGCCTGATGAAATCTTTGCTTACTACATATACCTTTGTTTCTGACATGGATTTTATAATGTTAAACCTACTACCATTGTTGCTGCTTAGTTACACTACAAAATAAATAGTATTGAGCTTGAGGTTCATTGCACTCCACATCATTGTAAGTAGCTAAAACCAAAGCTTCTAAGTTTTAACCATTCCTTTTTCCATATGCGGCTATACATCTTCATTACATTAGATAAGCAGCACTAATATGCAAAGGTGTAGTTTTGGGGAAAAAGACAAAGAAAGAGGCAAAAAGAAGAAAGATTTTAAAGTTAAATAAGATATGATAATTTTCAGTTCATATAAATAAGGCTCCAATTGAGAGTTTAGCAGTATCCATGAGCGGTTTTGATCGTTAATAACTGTAGTATTTCTAATTGATGTATATAAAGTGTTGTTATGACGACCGACACATGCTTTAGAGTTTAATATATACCACTTTTAAGAATATTATATATGTATCATTGTGCGTATTATCTAAATTAATTTTGAATGTGAATATTATTTTCCAATATGGTTAGAAGGGGAATAATTGGAAAAAAAACGAATCCCTCAAAACACCTTAACTTGATTAGTTGAGAAGTAACATCAAAATTAAATTATATTGGTTTTCATCGGTTTTATAATCTAGAAGAGAAGAACGAACAAGAAAAAAAATTATAATCAAGTTTTATGACACCACCTAAAATATAGAGCCATCGAAAGCGTTAAAAAATTTGACATAAGATTTGTGGTAATGAAGATGTTTAGAGTTTACGACACCATCTAAAATAAAAACCTCCCCCATTATATTATGTCTTTCAGATAATATTTGTGTTTGAATGATGTCACCTACAATCTATACCATTTTTTTACTATTTTTACTCTGTTCATTGTCATAACTTTTATCGGGGTTAGAACTTTATGATAATTATTAACTGAAATGCAGGTTGAATTCTTATTGGAAGAGTGTAGTCATTTGCCCTTCGACAAGCATGGTTATGGAAGATGTCAGGGAGGCAGTTAAGAGTATTGACGGTCTACAAGTTCACTCTTGGTCGAAAAACATTTGTAACTATATGTACTGCAGTTGATTTGTATGTACCCTGTATGTGTACATGTTTGATTCTTCAATTTACTGTAAATTACATGTTTGAGATGGGACGTATTTCTAAAAGTTTGGCCCCTATAATTATTATTTATACCTACTAATATTAAAAAGTTTCACTAATTTCCACCTCAACTTGCGAACTGCTTAGCAATGGAGCTGTCCTCAGATTCCAATATAAATACATCCTCCGCTAATTATTTATGCTCTATCTCTTTATTATTTGTTATGAAAAGATATCTAGAGATGTTTGTCTATCAGTGTAGCCAATTATGTGCACTTTGTATACTTTGCTGTGAGAACACCGTTACTCAAAAGCTGTACGTCACATCAGTGGAGGTCAGTTGTCCGTTACCAAAATATTCAACAATACATGTACGTCATAGTCATTTTGTCACATTCAACAACTCTCATAGACATTGTTTCTTAACACCAGCTCCTTCTACGCACGTGCATCGCACGTGCCAATCTACTCATATATATATGTGTGTATATATATATATATTCGTACTTATGTATATTAGTTTTCTTTTGTAAGCTAATTCATGTACATATTTATATCATATATATTTGCATTTTTGCTTTTATTTTTTTCTATTTTTCTTTTCTTTTCCTTAGTCTTATTATTTTATAATATAGATAATTTCTGTATTTTATATGTTGTTAAAATTTTATTTAAGTGCATTACTTGATATTTTTATAATTTATCTTATATGCATCTATCTCTATTTTTATTTAATCTTATTATTGTGTAATATGGCTAATTTCTATATTTTATATGTTGTTAATTTTAGCAAATGTGTTACTTTGGATTTTATAGTTTACCCTTTTATATATTTATTTCTAGCTTAAATTATTATTATTAATTTTACTTTAATATTTATTATCATGTGTTTAATTTATAAATTCAAATTATTATTAATCATCAATTCTAAATTTAAATCATTTATTTATTTTCCTTCTGTCCAAAGTCTATATATATTTGTATTTATTTATTTTTAAACCATTTATTTACGATTTAAATTCAAATCAAATATATATATATGATTTCAAATTTACTCATATATGCCCAAATATATATATATATATACATATACATACAATATTTTAAATTTAAATGATTTATACAGAATTTATTTGAATTCGGGGAAACTCGCATCACTTTACAATTAATTTTACAATTTTAATTCAAAAATTCAATTAATTATCAATTTAAATTTATATAAAAATCCAGGGTCGTTACAATCAGACTCAAACAGCGATAATGATGAAGAGATAGCCTTTATGACCAAGAACTTTCGGAAATTCCTGAAATACAGAAAGATGAATAATCTCAAGAGAAACAACTATAAGAACTCTGGTAATTAGAATGTAGTGCCAAACTATATCAGATGTTTCAACTGTGACGAACCAGGCCATATCAAAAGAGACTGTCCGCATCCAGATAAGCAAAATCTTCATATAAATAATGATTCTGCAAAGAAATGAAAACATGCATTTACCGCTACTCTAGATGACTCAGACTCATCCTCAAGCGATGATGATCAGAAGACAGATAATTCAAATATGTGTTTCACGGCAGTTCATGACTCCGACGAATTCAGAGAAACGGACTTAGAAAAAGGTACACGTTCACAATACATTGGTTGAAATTGCATGCTTAGGATTGGATGTTTGATTGGTTGATTTTGAATTAGTGTGTCTTTTGAATTTTAAAATTTTTATTATTATTTTATTATATTTTTACTATTATTTTTTTATTTTTTTTATTTTTAAATAGTATCATAATATTTTATGGAATATACTATAATTCTAGTAATATTCCAGAAATTATATAGACATTAAAAATAATAAATATATATATGTATTAGAATACTTAAGAGAAATAAATCATGAAAATTCAGAGACACCTGTCGACAAGGGCCCCCCACGTTATCGACAAGGGTACAAAAATTTGAAATTCAAATTTAAATTCAAATGTTTGAATTTCCCTCTATCTTTTCACTTCATTCAAGTCTCTGAAAAGTCACCTTTTGACCAGGGAACCTGTCCCTTGAGAATCTATTTATTTACTATCTCTTATCACAACTTTTCACTTTCATTTTCAAATTCAAACTCTTATTTCAAAATATCAAGCTCTCCACCCTCTACTCTAATGGCTTCTTCAAGCAACCCTTCCACAATGAGACTTTCCAGAAATATAAAAGAGCAAATTTTCAATAATCTGAAGGCTATAAAAGCATATATCAACTATGCTAACTATGGAAAAGTCCATCCCGGAAAGTTTGCTTTATTTCAAGATTTCTCTACTTATGAAATCGATTCTCTTTTTGCAAACAACCGAGTTCTTAGTCTTGTTGATGCTTCACAAAATGACTTTGTTTGTTATCCAAATCTTGTTAAAATTTTCTATGCAAATCTCAACCGTGGATTTTATAATGGAAATGATGATGAAATTTGGAGTAGTGTCAAAGGCACTAGAATCATTTTAAATTGTGATGTTTTTGGTACCATTCTCAATTGCAAGAGCATGGGAATAGATCTTTCTAGTTTTAATATCGATGAAAATGACCATGAGACATTTCATCACATTTTCGAAGGAGATGATAACTTTGAATTCATAAATCGAAACTTTCGACCAAACGCAAGAATTGTTAATCTTCTTTTACAACATACTTTGACCCCAAGATCGGGGAGTTTTAACAATCCAACTTCAAAAGTTTGCAAAGCACTTTTTGCTATTTTTGGAAATTATGATATTAATTGGGTGCATGTTATTTTGGATGAACTTCGTCCCAAAAATTTTGAAGTGGGTGAATACACTTTGTATCATGGAATCTATCTCACTCGGATTTTTAATTATTTTGGAGTGGATTTCAAAGGAGAAGAATTTGTTTCAAGAAATTTTTTTAATCACTCAAACATTTCCCTTATGAAAATTCCATATGTTTTTCAACCATACGAGACTCTTGCCGAAAAGGAAGAGCGTTTGGCTCATGAGGAGATGGAAGAGGAAGAAGAAGAAGAAGAAGAAGGGGATGAAATGGAAATAGAAGAAGAAGAAGAAGTAGGTGAAACATCCTTGGAAAGTATCGACTATCCCTCTAATCCAACCAACAAAACCTTACTCAAAAATCAAAAGACCATTGTTGAGAATCAACGGACTCTTAAATGGTCCGTTGGTAAGAAATTGGATAAAATGTCATCCAAGATGAATAAGTTTTTCTCCAAAGTAAGCAAGAAGCTTGGATTATCTTCATCTTCGTCATCCTCTAACTAGTTCTACCTTTTCATATCATGTTGTATTGGTTTTAGTTTGTTTTGATTTGAAAGTTCATATAGTTCTTAATGTTTAATCATTGTATCGTTCTATTATGAAATGAAATTGAATTACTTTTCTGTTATCTAGCTTATCTTATCTCTAGAATAAATGTTAGTATATTATATAAATATATATATACACACACAATTATTCACAAAATCAAAACGAGTCATCAAAATTAACTGACCCCTGTCGACAACCCCCAGAGACCCTGTCGACCAGTACTGGTCGAAAATGACTTTTCATTTTAAATTTGAAATTTGAATAACTACCTCGTGTCTATTCATTTCAAACGAATTTCTACACCTATAAATACATATTTCTTCCAGAATTCATCACTCAAAATCATTTCTTATCTATTCTATCTATATTTCTTCTCACAAACTCAAATATGGCCGATCCAATTCATAGTTTGACCGAGAATCTTGAAGAAACCCTTAATTCTTTCAAGAGTATTCTTTCTTTCATTCTTCGTAATCAGCGACACTTAGAGTTGAGTCAAATGCAGATGATCAAGGAGCAAGAAAAGCATTTCGATGCGATTCGATGGATGATTTCCGCCCTGCACAAAAATTATAATGAAGCACATCCTCCAGTCTCTCTCACCAATGAAAATGAAAATTGGGATGCCATTAAAGCAGACCCTATATTTGTAGAAGAAGGATGGGTGGAAGTTCCTCGTAATGTTTGATTTTATTTGATTGCTTTGTTTGATTTGAATTGATTGCTTGGATTGATTTGATTTTATTTGGTTTGGTGTGGATTGATAATAGGTGTGCAAAACATAATATGTATAAATACACATTGAGATTTATATGATCTTTGATTAGTTATCATGTCTATCAGTATAATTATCTCTTAATCTATCTATTATATACTCCATTATATATTTTATTAATGCAAGTACTCTAGTACAAGAATAAGGGGGAGTTATATAGTTTGGAGTTAGTTTTTGTTGATGACAAAGGGGGAAAAGTATAAAATAGGAAAGTTAGGCAAAGATTAAGGGGGAGTTATTAGTTTTAGGGGGAGTTATTAGAATATAAGTAATATTTATAAACAAAGGTTGTCATCATCAACAAGGGGGAGATTGTTAGTCCCTGAGAAGTTGGTTTTGATGACAACAACCTTAGAATAAGATTATAAAATATAAATACTAACATTATTGTTTAGATATATATGTATATGCAGGATATATATACAGGTACCAAAGAATGAAGACTGTACATTATAGAGATTCAAGAACTAATGAACTCAAGATCGAAGATATCAAGATTCAAGACTCATGAGTATCAAGATTATCAAGAGTTCAAGATTTCAAGATAAGTAATTTAGTTAGGAATTTTGTTAAAACTCCTAGAAAAGCACTAACATCTTAAAATCCATTTTATTCGTGGAATGGAATCCACTTCGAGCCCGTTAAAGGGTTTGAACCCTAAGTAGGATGGAACCTACGAAAAATCTAGTGGAAATTGTTTTGTATCCACTAACTTTTATTCAAATGTTTTACAAAATTATATGTTGTTTTCAAAATGATTCCAAAATCTTCCTTTTTAAATCAAAAACATCTATCCTGGTTTTAATTTACTTTTAGCCTCAAAATAATCTTTATTTTCAATATCAAATTATCCTTGGTTTTAAACTATCTTTTAATTATAATATATTTAACTTTTAATATTTATACTTAGATTTAAATATAAAATTATAGTACAATTTTATATATACCAAAATATTATTCTCTATACTTATTTATGTATTTTAACTATAGTTAAGTATATTTATAAAGTTTAAAATAGTTTTAATACAAAATAAAAGTTATTTTCAAAGAAAAACAAATTACCAAAAATCACTTAGGCTTGTCGACAACCCCAAGGACCCCTTGTCGACAAGGTGACAGTTTATTTCAAAAGTTTGGATTTCAAAGGAAGTGTCTATTCATCATATCCTTTCACGAATGGACATGGCTGTTGTTCTACTATAAATAGGGGCTGTTTTAAACGAATTTACATTCATATTTTCTTTGATTTAACTCTTCTTCTTCCACATTTCTTTATATGTACATTTTTACCATTACTCTGCTGAAATCACCATTGAATCTAACTAGATCATCTCTGGTTTGATTCTCTATCACTATCTCAATAAGATCCCAGTGCTATTCAGAGTTATAGACTTCTTTGTATTCAATCGAGTGAGAAAAGGTGTGATTGTAGCCTGGAAAATCAAGGTGAACTTGTTGCTCGTAAAATCAAGTGTCTCTACCCAAAGGATTGTGAATCTGGAGTGGTGTACCTCGTGGCCTTGAAATCATGGGTGTAATTGTAAGAATTGATTTTGAAAGGAAATCCATACTTGTGTTGCGGGACTGGATGTAGGGTAACACCGAACTAGTATAAAATCCGGTGTGTTCTTTCCTTTATTGCTTTTACTTTATATCTGCATCTGTGTTTGATTCTGTGATCATATCTATGTCTGAATATTACATACATTTGTGTTCAAATTAATATAAACTCAAAAAGAATTAGTAATTCCTTAAAACACTATTCACCTCCCTCTAGTGTTAATTCTAGCCTTAAGATCCGTAATCCGCATTTCTCACATTACGCGCAGTTTATTCCGATGCGATCGTATCGAAATTCTGGACATTATGGAACTGGTTTGGATGAATTCTAAGACTGTTCAATTTTGGGCCTTTATTTGGATTTCAAGTCGATTTGAAATCAAAAGTGAGTGTTTTAACCCACTCACAACTGCTAAATTATCTTATGTTAGTTAAACTGAATTTATGATGTGATTAAAAATTGATTGGTTGATGTTTGGTATATTTAATTGTCATTCCAGTTAAATATGACTTTTATTAAATTGAATCACTATTTAATTGAATATTAATTGTTAATAAAATACTTGTTAATGATAATCAGTTAATTGTTGTTATTAATTGGTTGATTTGAATGATGATTGTGATGGATGTTTAATTGTTGATATTGGATGACTGGATGTCATGTTATTTTATATATATTGTTTTAACACTGCAAGTTCCCTTAGTTTATTGTTAGAAAATCTCTATGGGTTGAAATGATACATGCCTGAACGGTCTAGTAGATTAGGGAGAAATCGTTATGGGTTGAAATGATAGACTCGAGCGATTTCATGGATTTGAAGTTAAATTTGGGATTGGTGGTGAAACGATATATACCCGTAAAAGTAAAAATATATTTGCGGATTGAAATGATAAATATCTGTATCACTTGACCATAGGGTAGAAAATTATGACACCGGATTGGTTAAATTAAATGATTTTAAATTCTTAAAATTTGAATTCAGTTAAACGATATTTTGAAATAAAATTTGATTTGTATAAACTGAATTATTTTCGAAAATCCAAGCTTTAAATGGTTAAATTGGAGTTGGTTTAATGAATTGTTTAAAATAATAAAAATGGAAATTTCAAAGTTGAAATTTGAAATATAATGAAATTTATCGAAATTGAGTTATTGAAAATGTTTAAATATTTAAACTTCGAAATCTATGAAATTGAAGTGCTTTAAAATTGTAGTTCAAACATGAGTTTGAAATCGATAAAAATTGAAGGATTTTTATGGGAATTTGAATTGAAAGAAAATTTAGTTTTGTTGAAATTTGGATATGGTCTTGTTGAGATGGAAGAAATAGTTTAAAATTTGATAATAATTTTAAATTAGTTATTTTAATATAAAACTATTTAGAAATATATTATTTTAAATTAAGATTTATTTAGATTTTTAAACCATTTTATATTAAACTATATTAAACCTATTTAACTATTTTAAACCATTTAAACTATTTAATCTATTTTAAACTATTAAAACCATTTAAAATTATTTTAAAGTATTTTAAACTATTTTAACTATTTAAAACTATTTTAATCTATTTAAAACTATAAAAACCATTTAAACTATTTTAAAGTATTTTAAATTAATTTAAAGTATTTTAAACTATTTTAAAGTATTTAAACCATTTTAAAGTATTTAAACTATTTTAATCTATTAAAACTAATTAAAATTATATTTAGAGTATTTTAACAATTTAAAAGCTATTTAAACTATTTAAACTATTTTAAATTTATTTTAAACTATTTAAACTATTTCTAAATTTCAGACTGTGTAAAGTTGAAGTGGTTATATTTAAATCCTTGATTTAAAAGCGGATATGGCAAAATGAAGTTATAATCCAAGTTGGGATTTGAAATGATATTTTCTAGCGAAATGACATACTTGAATAAATATGATGATTTTGAAATAAGGATTTAACCTAATTTGTCGATATGATTTCGAAGGTGAATATGATTTCGAAAGTGAATATGATTTTGAAAGTGATATGGTTTGAATTGAATATGATATTTTGATATCAATTATGCATCGGTTTGGAAATGTAAAAGAATCATCCGGTGTGAAATAAGCGTTTGGTTTTTAAAGAGACTGAGATCAGATATTGTCATACCCTCTGCCGATACCGAAAACCACTTTAACAACCGTGTACGTGGTGGAGATTCCAGTATGAAGTAGGATGGTTTGGTGAACGATTCTGTATAAGGTATTTACGTAGCCCTGACTCCCATGAGTCAGCTTGATATGGCTAAAACAGGAGCTATACCGGGCCAAGTGAGGTCGCTCCTCCTATCGGGCACATTTCTTCGATACCATATTATGACTTTGTGATTTATTTGGTGGCCACTCCTCGATTTGATTATGGGAGTGTGTTCCGAGGTGGGCGGTAGTAGCTACTATACGTTACCACCAGTCCGGAAGTGCAAACGGTAGAATCCTACCCTGGCATTGCCTCGCGTGCCTTGTCACATGCCTTATCGCGCCTTCTACGAGTTTGGTTTGTACCGTACCTATGGAGTGCCCTCTGATAGCCCTCCAGTTTACGAAGGAATTACGGTACTGTATAGACTATGGGAATATATAAAATGTGTTAAGGGGGATATGGGTAACGCCTTAATGCTATTTTAATACTTTACATTACTATAGACACTATTATAATAGCGTATTGTACAATGTATGTAGATAGTTTAATAGATCCTTAGGAGATGGAAATCCCGAACATCTCTTAAGTTATTGCACTCATGTTAGACACTGGATAGGAGATATCAAATCCCGTAAACATCTCTGACGCCGTTACACTCATATTTATTTACTGTTGATTTAACTTACATAAGATCTTTTGGTTCTAACTCGAGTGTTTTGTCTTTTTAATTCGCTTGGGTCAGTCTGAGTTTTTCAGCATATCGATGACTGCTTTTGGAGGACGAAGACGAAGATTTAGTACTATTATTATTTATTATATTTATTCCATTGCGTCATATTGTTCCGCTGCATTTATTTAATTTTTCATGTTGTATGTAACTCTGATTCTGTATTGCAAAGTGTAATCAAATGTTATTTGTAAAACAGCTTCATGTACTGTTTATTAATTATTATATTTTGTCATTCCGCTGTGAGATTCTGTGTTTGTGTTTTTCTTTCTCTCTCTGCTTTTTCTTATTTACCCCATAACAATCCTCCCTTTTGAATGGTTTGTGTCCGACATGTGTGGTTTATTGTCGATTTGAACCGTCCAAAAAGGTGGGTTGCTACAGCTTATTCGTCTAAACCTAAAATACCCTACTTTCAGCCTATCCAATTCCAATTGAGTGCTCAAGAGTATTGGTAGAAATCAAAAACTTCAGGTCAAACAAAAAGTCTAATGTGAATAATATTAGTTCATCTTAAACCAAAATATAAGTACTTAGTTAGATTACTTCGCTGAGCGAAACAAATTTTGCCTCACTAGTACCCTATCAAATAATATGTCATCCATAATATATCCTACAACTAAAATGATTAGAACATAATCATAACATTAATATTATATCATGCATGTGTGGGACCATCATTCACTAGGGTCAAAAGGTCACACATTTCCATAATTACCCAATCCCATAAAATGATCCATTCAATGGCATAGTTTTTGCAGGGTCACTATGAACCTATATTAGTTTTTTCAGGCCAACTAAAAATATATCAAACAGACTCAGGTCAAGGCATATTAGATATTCCAATAGTCTTCTAGTTTATTCAAAAGAAATAATAATGGTCTCCTAAGGTCGGTATAGGAAAATATTTATGGTCTCCTAAAAACGGTAGGAGAAAATAACAATGGTCTCCTAAGAATGGTAGAAGAAACAATAAGTGAGCAATCTGCTACGAGTTACTTCGGATGCGTAACCCCCATTTTTAGCCTTAATATCGACAAAGCCCTATGCATTGGAATTGTGGGCATGACCAATTTGAGGGCTTAATGCTTGAAGGATAGGGTGCGACCTTACACCAGTCTCGACCCAAAATATGGTTCTAAAATATCCATAAGTCATATCTTTTTATCAGTTCATGGCATCCTAACACAATGTGATCTTCATGATCACCTAGATGCAATTTCCAATCTCTGATGGATCCACTAACAATCCATTCTTTGAAACTACATGTCTAAGAAACTTTACTTCGTTTTCTCAAAAATGATGTTTTAAAATTTTTGCCTTTAGCTGATGTAGCCTCAGCATATCTAGCATTATTCTGAGATGAACTTCATGCACTTGTTCATTTCCATAATATATCAAAATATCATCAATATATACTAACATGAATTTGTCCAAATGCTCTTGGAAGATTTAGTTCATCAAGTCTACAAAGCACGCAAGCATGTTGGTCAGTCCGAAGGGCATGGATAACCATACATGCGAACCATATATTGTTTGGAACGTCGTTAATGGTATACTTTCCTCTAACACTCTTAATTAATGGAAGCCTGTTGCCAAATTTAATTGTGAAAACACTTTGGCTCAATTGATCGAAAAAATAATCTACTCTAGGCAATGGATATTGTTTTTCTATCGTCTTCTCATTCAGCTTTCTATAATCAATGCACATCCTTAACGACCCATCTAGTTTCCTTATGAACACTAGCGCGGCTCCCCAATGCGAATTGTTTGGTCTGATAAAATTCTTTCCTTCTAAATCAACTAGCTGCACCTTTAACTCCTTCATCTCAATAGGTGTCATTCTGCTAGGTGGTATAGTTCCGGGTTTAGCTCTAGTACGAGATATATTCGAAAGTCTATGGCACGTTTCGGTGGTAGTCCCATAACAGGCTCGAAGATATTGGCATATTCCCTTACTATGAAAACCTGATTAATCTCATCCTCTATGCCTTCCATAGAACCCAACATTGCACAGATGTCAAACTCAACCCTTCAAATGAGTATATAATTTGGTCATAGCAATCAAAGTGTTTTAAGGATATTACTCTATTTTAGCAAAATACACTAACATCATATCAACTTAAACAATCCATACCCAAAATTTTCCTAAAACCCATAAAATCAAAATTATACAAATTGTAGGCAAACATATGACCTAATAACTCAATCTCTATATGGTCACATTTTATTCAAAGAGTTGCATATATGGCTATCGGATTTGTAACCCTTTGATAAGTAATAAAGTATGTCGGTTCAAGGTCTAACTTATCTACCAAACATATAGAGATAAAAGAATATGATGCTCCAATATCGAACAACAAACTGTCAAGAATGAATAAGAAGTGTATCTCCTAACACAGCCTTTTCCTTTTCCTTTGTAGTTGGTCCAGAACTCTATGTTCCAAAGCGAAACCTTTCCCTTCTAAGCTTTGACTGGTTCAGGACATTCATTCTAGAAGTGTCCCATCTTGCTGTAGTCATAACACCTCATACTTTTCTTATTAATAACCTTCTTTCGTTCACTAGAATGACACTCATTGGAAAAGTGCCACTTCTTATCACCTTTGTAGCAAGTCACTTCTGCTTTTCCTTTTTTCGAAGCCCCGCTCTTCTAATCTATCTTATTGCAAAAGAACTTTCTTTTCTTCCCTTGAAAACCCGAAGTCCCACATATTTATCCTTTCCTAGAGATGCAAGTAAATCTTCATTTCTCGGATTCATGTCCACCATGGCATTAAATGGATCTCTAAGATGTGGAATAGTTCTCCTGGTAATCTTCAGCTTTAGTCCAAGTATGAACTTCTTGTTTTTTTAAGTAGAGTGTTAATGATGTACTACCCATGCTTTGACAGCTCATCAAATTTCATGACATACTCCAACACGGTCATCTCACCCTGTTCACACTAAAAAACATTCTAAATAAAATTGACTTAGTTGTTTCAAATAGAAACTTCTCTTCAAACCTCTCTCTAAAGTCAGTCCAAATAAGCTCCTTCTCTGAAACTTCCATCGTCACATTATTCCTCCAGTATAAAGCTGCTCCTTGTAACTGCCTTGAAGCCAGCCTCTTCTTTTGTTCATCCTCAACCCCAGATCAGTAAAAAATCTCTCACACCTAAGAAGCCAATCTTCCACTTTAATGGCATTCTCCGTTCCCAAGAATAATTTTCCTCCCAAACTAGTATAATCCTGACTTAACATGGCATAGTTACCACGGACAGCCACTTCTAGTGTGGCAATGCCCGCATTACCAGCGTTACCTTTAGTTAGTCCAGTCGTTGCTCTAGCTTACATCAAATTGACAAAGAACTGATACATCATCCCCATATCATTCGGTGCGGCTCTGGCACCCACATTAGTATTACCGTTCGCATTAGCATTAGTAGTTTGGATAGCATTCCAAGTATTAGCCTGAACGTTTCCATCTATTATAGTGCTTCCACTTCTCAAGTTTAGTCTTCTACTTCTAGTATTAATTTCTCGTAATTTGCATACGAGTCTTTATGGGATATAGAAGAATGGTCTAAGATAGAGGGGAGAGTATATATATGTATATGTACTTATATATAACAAATAACAAGTATGTTAATATAAGGCTATCGCATCCACAATTTATTCTTTCTAGTTTCATTTGGGTTGTGTTTTTTAGAAATCATATGCTTTGATACCAAGTTGTAACATCTCCTATTTTGAGGCTCCGAAATAGGTACTATTGATGCCGCAATCATCCTCAACATTATTTCCCAGTGGCAAAATGAAATATGTTATTGTATCATTAACATCAAGAGCACAAAAACTTAAAAATTTTAATAAAACATTTTCGTTCATTAATTTGCAAATCATTTACATTCCAATTTCATTACATTACATAACCCCATGATTTCCATCGGTCTGACAAAATATAATGAATATTAATATAATTTCAAGTGTGACATATGATGATGCCCCATTGGATGATCAGAGTCTTAACTACTTAGATGGTTACAATACTCTTCGTTACACACAATTCAATAACAAAGAAAAGCATTTCATACTGCACAGCAGAAATAATACCCTAAGATGTTCGCTTTCCTCCTTCACAACCCCGAAAGCTTATTCGTCTAAACCTGAAATGCTGAACTCTCAGCCTACCCAACCCAAGTTTATTACATGAAAGTTTAGGGGGAAATCAAAAATTTTAGGTCAAACAAAAAGTTTGGTGTGAATATTATTAGTCCATCTCAAACCAAAATATAGATACTTAGTGAGGCCACGCCACTGACCGAAATGGGTTTCCTCTCACTGATACCCTATCAAACAATATGTCATCAATAACATATTATGCAACCAAAATGATTAGAATATAATCATAACGTTAATATCATATCATGCATGTGTGGATTAAAATGAATAGTCCATCATTCACTAGGGTAAAAAGCGTCATACATTCCCATAATTACTCAATCTGGTAAATGGTCCATTCAACGACATAGTTTTGCCAGGTTACTATGAATCTATATTAGTTTTTTCTACACAACTAAAAACATATCAGACTAACTCGAGTTAAGATATATTAGATGGTTCAACAGTCTTCTTGTCCATTCAGAAGAAATAATAACGGTATCCTAAGGTCGGTAGGGGAAAATATTTACGGTCTCCTGAAAATGGTAGGAGAAAATAATAACAGTCTCCTAAGAATGGTAGGAGAAAACAAAGGTGAGTAATCTGCTACGAGTTCCTTTCGGATGCGTAACTCCCATTTCTAGCCTTAATATCAGCAAAGCCCTCCATATTGTAATCGCGGACTTGACTAACCGCGAGCTTAACAGTTAGAGGATAGGGCATGAACCTTCCCCCATCTCCACCCAAAATCTAGTTTTAAAATATCCACGAGTCTTGTGTTTTAATCAGTTCAGGGCATCCTAACACAATGTGATCTCCCCGATCTCCTAAATGCAATCCTACTCACTTAGGATTTTAAGTCTAATCATACCTTCTACCGAAACAACCCCAACTGGTCATCAGTTCCCAAATCCCTAAGCTTAAAATGTTGGGTGATAGCATTTAAAACATATCTGAGTATGTCAACAATTTATCATATGCAAAAACAAGCGATCATGATTCAATAATGAACATATTACATATCATCAATTATCATATATATATATATATATGTGTGTGTGTGTGTGTGTGTGTGTATGTGTGTGTGTCTGTGTCTGTGTTCATGTGATAGCTAATATATACACCAAATTACTTATAACAAAGTAATATTTTCCTTCTCAAAATCTCTTTAAATATGTGCTAAAACTTTCTTCCTTTCCTTTGAAAACTTATACAAATACACAACAAAACCTTCTTTTTGTTTAAGTAAAACTTAGCCCAACACAGAGTTGAAAATCATTCCACGTGTTATAACATTAGCTATCTTCCTGTCAAAATCATGTGTTACTACACCTTGGAAACTATCACTATCGCATGTTGAATACATAGGCTATCGCATCTCAAAGAATATCTTAGCCATCGCATGTTGACACAACATGGAGCTATCGTATATTGACATTTATAGCTATCATGCATCAACCAAATAAACATTCTTAGCTATCACAAGTTGAGTAAGCTTATAGCTATCGCTTGTTAATAAAATATAGCCTTTGAGAGTTGATAAAATATAGCTGTCGAAAGTTAACAGAACATAGCTATCAAAGGTTGATAAAACATAACTATCGAAGGTTGATAAAATATAGCTTTCGAAGGTTGATAAAACATAGATTTCGAAGGTCGATAAAACTTAGCCATTGCAGGTTGATAAAATAATGGCCGTCGAAAGTTGATAAAATAGTAACCATCGCAACTTAATAAAATAATAGTTACTTCATATTGATAAAATAGTAGCTATTGCATATTGACAACTATCGCAAGTTGAAAACACATATTATCACATGTTGGAGAATCAAATAGCTACGTAGAGTTGATAAAAAGATGGCTATCGCGGGTTAAAAATGACATTTCTATAAATAACTGCAAAACCGATTTTGTTTACTTTAAAAGTAAAAACTTTTTATCAAACTAACTTATTTGTCAAAATCCTAGTGGTTAAACAAAATCTTTTCAGAATTTTGCAAGAAATCAAAGTGGAAAACTTTTTCCTATTTTCCAAAATATAATTTTCCATTAATTATGCCATTTATCTCATTTTGCAAATAAACCTTTTTTGTATAAAGCAATTTATATTAAGTTGTTATCACTTGAGAATAATCCACAAAAATTCCAAAAAAATCAATATTTAATTCTTTAACAACTTGTGGAAATTTTTGATCCAATAATTAATTTTCTCATTTTGAATAATTAATAACCAATATCATCAATTTGTCACTTAGAAAATTCATAATAATTTCAAAAATTATGAAAATAAAAAATCATCTCCAAAATATTATTTCAAACATCATATCAAAATTTTAGAATATTTAAAGATGAAAAACTTAGTATTTAACATCCAAAACCCTTTAGGAAAATTACTTAAATTCTCAAATGATAAATACTAACCCACATATATATATATATATATGTATGTATGTATGTATGTATGTATATCCAAACCATATGCATGATAAATAACAATCAAAATTTGGATCTACACTTGAATCCAAATCAAACACATCAAAAACAAAGAGATGGAAATGTTATCATCTTTGATCTTGTTGAAATGTTAGGATTTGTTTTAAGCTTCTTTTTCCTTAGCCTTTTTTCTTCTCCTTAGTTAAAAATGGTAGTTGGCCTTCTTTAGTTTAGTTTTGAGAATGACAATAGAATGAAAAGGAAAGATTAGTATATTCTTTCCTCTTCCTTATTTACCCTTCTTTAGTCTTGTATATATTTATTGCAATTTCTCTCTTTAAAACATTCTCGTCATTATATTATGTAAGGCTAAATTAATTAATTAGTATGGAAAATCCCGAATTTTCTACTTCCTATTTAATTATCTCATAATTACATATTCAAATATTATGCAATAAGAATTAGGGGTGTTACATGTTTGCATAAAAAATGAGGAAAATAAGAGAATAAACAACAAATGCCCAAAATTTACTCTTTAAAAATATAGATTTGGAAGTCTCTTGCTAATCTCCTTGTTAACATACCCTTAATATATGGATTTAACTTGATTTGGAAGAAATTAGGAGTAGTTTTGGCTACGGAGAGCTTAATGGAGGTTTAGATCTATTTTGAGATGGATGGAAAATGATTTGGAGAAGGCTATAGCAGCCAATATAAGCTCTAAACCTTAAATGGGTTGTTGGGCTTCACTCAAACCCCACTAATTATCGACTAAGATGTCTCAAAAACTGTCAAACTTCAAACATCCATATCTAGCAAACTGTAAGTCCAAAAAGCTATTATAACCACTCTTTGGAAAGAAAAACCATCTAACTTTTCAATAGAAGTGGTCTCGATCCTAATTCGGCTACCATCAAATATTACAGCCGTTACAATTTTTCAGGGCTTCTCCATAAAATTACTAAGGGTCACAAAGTCAATATTCGATATCACCCAAATTATAGTGTCATATGACTAGATATGGAATTAAAACTAATATTTTACGATCATCCCATATGTAAAAATGCGACCGTTACAAACACCCAAGACCTCTTCTTTATCCCCTTATGGTCGACCCATTATTGGTCTCTTGATGGACCTAACAAATTACAAAACCCAACTGCAATTAGTTTCATTTAAAATTAACATCTGTATCATATACGATATACACATATATAACTTTTATATACTTACCCAATTAACTATTAATAGCACCCAGGACATTTCTAAAGACAGCCTCATTTACTAAATACACCCCAAATATAAAATACAACAATAACAAATACTTTTTAAAATATTAATTAATTAATTTAATTTATAACTATTGTAGACTAATTAAATTTGGTTGGTGTTTCAGAGACTGGATGAATTCAATTATGCAACACATAGGTGTGAATTCAGTCGGTGATTAATAACTGAATAATTCAAATATTAACGTTCATACATCACCTTAGCTAGTGCTGTGATGGTTTGGCTGACCTTATAGCTTATTGATCTCATTGGTAAAATCCAATTTTACAACTTCTTAAGTAGTACCTTTTAGCAACAATTATGTACACTATGACGACCCACACTTCAGAAGGTTTGAATCGAAAAGAATCCACACATGTCCGACTTAAACAATCCGGAATATAGATGATCAATGGGGTTAATTAAGAAAAACAAGAAAAGAAGAAGAAAACAAACACAGAATCTTGCAGCGGAACGATAAAATATAATAATCAAATAAACAGGTCATGAAGTTGTTTATACTATACATTTGATTATAATCTATACAACATTGATCAGAGTTATATACAACAGGGATAAATAAATAATGCAGCAAACAACATGATGCAGGAATACTAATAGTAATAATATACCAAATCTTCGTCTTCGTCCTCTAGAATAAATCTTCAATAAACTGAAAACTCAGGACTGGCCCTAGCGTAATGAAAAGACAAAACACTTGAGCAAGACTAAAATATCCTTATGTAAGTCAAATCAATATCACATATAACATGAGTGTAATAACGTCTGAGATGTTTACGGGATTTCACATCTCCTATCCAGTGTATAATATGCATGCAATAACTCAAGAGATGTTACGGGATTTTCCATCTCTTAAGGTCCATCAGAATATTTATATATAGTAGAATACGCTATATATATAATGTCTAATTAGTAAAATAAATATTTTTCTTAACGTTAAGGCTTTACATTAATCCCCCTTAATGCGTTTTTAAGCACTGTCGTACAATTTGCATCTGACACAACCAGTAGCACATCAGTAGTCAGTGATGCGCCGTGATATGACAACACTAAACCAAAATCGTAGAGGTCTCGTATTGGGATAAAAGTATAACAAAGAACGTGAGGCAATGCCCTAGGTAGGACACTACCAGTTTACCCTTCCTGGCTGGTGGTAACCCCTAACGGCCTACCGTGTCCAACACTCCTAAAATCAGAGGGTGCGCACCAATCAATCACAATGTCATGATAGTAATACGAAGAAGTGTGTCCGCTAGAGGTAGCTAGCCTCATTGGCCGGTACGGCTCCTGTTTTAGTCATTTCAAATTGACGTAAGTGTCATGCCAATCCATCATCGTTCTCTTTCTTCAAATCTAGCAAACGACGCCAAATCCAACCACTTCGTTCTGGAGTCTCCTCCGCGAACATAGTTGTTAAAGTGGGTCCAATATTGACAGAGAGTATGCCAATAAGAGGCCCCGGTCTCTTTAACAACCAAACGTCGTTTTACACACCAGTTGGTACTTTTATATTTCGAAAACAATTCGTACTTGATATCAAAATATCATATTTGCCTCAAAATCAAATCCCTTTCGAAATCATAATATTTACTCAAAATATACTATTTCATTTCCAAAATCATTTTCACCATATATCTCGATTTCGCTTCCAAAATTGTTTCGAATTTCAATTTAGGTTATAACTTCATTTTAACCTAATTCGTATTTAAAACCAAGATTTAAATATAAACATTCCACCCTTTTGACCAACTTGAATTTTTAGAAAATAGTTTTAATAGTTTTAAAATAGTTAAATAGTTAAAATAGTTTAATAGAAAATAGTTTGAGTATTGAAAATGGTTTGTATAGTAAAATAGTCGGGAAAATCAAAATAATTTGAATATTTAAAAAGATAGAGTTTTAGTAGTTTATAATAAATAATTTATTTGAAAATAGTTTCAAAGTCAAACCGATTCAATTCCAAATTTCCCAATTCAAATCACTTTAAATTTCCATTTCGATTAAATCAATTCAGATTTCGATTTCATGTATAATTTTACTTCGATTCCAAATTAATTTCACTTCTAGTTCCAAATTTATTTCACTTCCAATTTCAAATTAATTGCAATTTCAATTCCAAATTAATTTCAATTCCAACTCCAGATTAATTTCAATTCCAATTCTAAATTAATTTTAACTCAATTCCCAAATTTAAATCATTTCGATTTATATCAATTCCAAGTTCGATTTTCAAAATATCGATTAAAAACACTTGAATCAAATTTACCTTCAATACCCAATTTAAAATCCGAATTTTCAAATATAATTCAATTCCAAGCTCAATTTCGAAATATCGTTTTATATTACTTTTATTTAGTAATATTCAAAGTTCGAATAAAAGTCCAATCCATTAAATCAAATCAATTTCTAAAATTTAAATCATATTTCAATTATAACTTAAAAATCTCAACTTCAATTATTTAAAAGTGAATATTAGGCTCAGGTCCCTAATAAGTTTCAAAATACACAAAAACCCCTGTAAAAAAAAGTTTGTAAATCACGTCCCTAGAATTAAGTTACTAAGTAATTGCATATAGTTATGCAATTATTCACTGAATAATTGCATACATTTATGCAATTATATCCAAAAGTTGCATAAATTTATGCAATTTTTTCGGTGAATAATTGCGGAAATTTTTGTAATTTTTTTGGTGAATAATTGCGGAAATTTCCGCAAATTTTTGGTGAATAATTGCAGAATTTTCTGCAATTTTTTGAAAAAATTACGGAAATTTCCGCAATTTTTCAGTGAATAATTGTGGAAATGTTTGCAATTTTTTGATATAATTGCATAAATGTCTGCAATTATTCATTTAATAATGGCATAAGTGTATGCCATTATTCGGTAACTTAATTCTAGGGACCTAATTTATAAACTTTTTTTTACTAGAGTTTTTGTGTATTTTGAAACTTATTAGGGACCTGTGCCAAACTGTCCCTATTTAAAACATGTCTTTACCAAATTTAAATTTCAACATTTCGAGCTCTAGTTCGAAAATAATTCGATTTCCATAAATTCGATTTTCATTTTCCTAAAATCAAATAATTTAAATAAATTTCAAATCAAATTTTTTAAAATCATTTAATTTAACCAATCTGATGTCCGTATATAATTTTCTATTATGTGGCCAAGTGAATAATTATTTCTATTTAATTTCAGGGATTGATATATATCATTTCAATCCAAAATAAATGTCATAGGTATATATCATTTCAACCTATTTCTTAATTTATTCAAAATAATTCGATTTACAGTTTTATATACTGTAAATAATATACAAGATGATAGCAGGATATATCAAAATAAATAAACATTCAAATCATCCAAAACATCAATCAATAGCATTCATCACAATGAACATCCAATATGCCAATAATTCACAACAATTTCATAGTTATCAATATCAGGTAATTTACTGGCAATTAAATTCCAATTTCAAATTTAACTATCAATTTTAATACCTACAATCAAATCATTTGTCAATTTCATTTTCAAATAACAGTTGATAAAATTAGATAACTTCACGATTCAATTTTAACGAACATAAAAATATAATAGTATGTCGTGAGCATTAAAACACTCACCTTTTATTTGAAACTGAAAATATTTCACCTTCAAATAAATGCCACTTCGATTCCACGCCAAAGCCTTCGTCGATACGATTCCAACTCCGCTTGTTTCGTTTCAATCGAATCTCGTATGCGGAAGATATACAATTTATAAGATTCATAACTCATAATAAAAATCAATTTGTAATTTTTTCCTTATATATTTCACCTAAATTATCTGGACCGTCTATTTTCAGAACTTCAAATCACAACCGCACGTCACTGTTTCCCATCTTCTTCTGTAACAACCCAGAAATTCGATTATTTAAAATTGGAATATTTAATTAATTTTAAATATTTAAAAGTTAATTTTTAACTTGAATTTCAAATAAAACTATTTATTTGATAATTTAATTATTGAATTTAATAATTGAAAATTGGTTAAAATATTGAATCTTGAGTTTTAAGCTTGATAAAAATAATTTAAAGGCTTATAAAATTTATATTTATAATAATGAAGATAATAAAACTTTTTAAATTGAATTTAAAAGTGATTTGTTCGGTTTTAAAAATATATCGTTTGAATTAACGAGTAACAATAGCCTTTCGAGGCATAGTCTCGGAATTCGACGAAACCAGTTCTATTGGATTCATAATAGTATATTATTATCGGATTTCAAATTTTGTAGCGTTTGGAGTTATCGTTTGGCCGTACGGGATAGAAACGCGTTGAAATTTATATCGGAAATTCAATGTAATAATTGGGTCCAAAAAGCTATCTTCTCCATACGATCGAATTACGACTCGAAACCTTTTCCATTGCATTCGAAACAAGGGTATAACATTATAAACGCCTAGCGGCACTCCTCGATAGGGGTTCGAGATTTTGAGTTGTGTAAATCGAGACGTTTTAAAATTTAAATAATGTAATTATATGTTGACTTGACTTTTATTCACATAAGCACTTATTACCCCTCATTTCAAAACACTGTAGCTTTCCCCCACATGCAAGAATCACGTCTTCCTTTCTCCTTTTAAATCACGCCTGTTTTTTTCTTTCCCTCCTATTAGTTCAAATCAAAAACAAAAGGAAAAAAAATTAAAGAAAAAATATACAATACTAATAAACAGACAAAAAGGGTTCTTCGTTTCGTTTACTACCTTTTTCCGTTTTCACCTCCAGATTTTTTTTCAGAGCAGCGAAAAGGGAAAAAATGGCCGTGAGTTGAAATATTCAAAAGAAAATGAAAGCAAGTCGTTCGAAAAAAAAGAAATCAATCGCGTCATTTTTCTCACCGGCCTATTCAACTCGAGCAACAAGCAAAGGCGTGGCCCAGAGGGAGGAAGGTTGAGGCACAGGGGTGGGGGGGGTTGAAGAGACTCGCAATTGAATTGGGTGTGGGGCGGAGGTCCGGTCGACCTGAGCGGTGGTGGCGATGAGATGTTGGAAGTCGCGCGCAATTGGGTTCATTTGCGATCGGAGGAAGGGTTTCACAAGGTGGCGCCACTTCTGAGGGGAGGCTTGGTGGCAGGCACATTAGTGGGTGGGGTTGGCTGGTGGTCCGTTGCTATGTGAAGGTGGCAGTGTTCGATTGTGGGGGTCGTGCTTTTTGGGTAGCCTAGACGTGAATGAGAGAGGGAGTTTCGGGCGGATTCGATGTCATTGGGAAGACGAATTTGTATGGGTAATCATTTAATTAATATTGAATTAGAGATTATTAATTTATTTATTAATTTAAAAATCTTTTAAATGCAATATTCAATTCATACGTTGTAAAAATTGAACACGACGAGTTGTGTTGGATTCATGTTGACGAATTCTTCACCTTGAGATTGGATTGGAGCAATTTTGAGCTTCTAAAATTTTTAGTTAAATTCGAACGCTATTCGAATTTAATCGGAACCGGAATCGGAACACGAAAGCGACAATAAAAATCAAGGTGAGTTAATCTCATCAATTTTAGACTAGTAGTTAATTTTAAATAGTTAAAGTTAATTATTGGTTGATTGATTGAATTTGAAAATTTATTATCAGTTTGGATGTTATTATATATATATAGTAGTATATATATTAGTAATTGGAGTGATTGTTCCCGCATATGTATAGCGGATGGGACCTATGTAACAACCCGCATATTTTACGATTGTATATTTAAATGTTTTATTCAAATATAGCATCGTTAATCGGGTTTTAGTCTGAAATGTCACTTTTTGCAAACAGTCGAATTAGGACCCGAGACCACTTCCATTGAGTCCAAAATGGCATTTGCGACTTCTTTGAGTATAAACATCGATATGCTTGGAGTTGAGTGAAATTTTGATATTTTCATTTAGGGCTTTGGGTTTGGTTCCAGCCCAATAACCTAACACCCAACCCATCTAATACCCTAACTCCCACTCCACTCCACTTCATTCCTTTATAACATTTCCTAACACTCAAGCTAAAGTAAAAATGGGGGAAGAGAAAGGAAATTAGAATTCCAAGCCCTAGATTGATTAGGAAATACAAATTCTAGCTCCAACATCAAACAGAAGCTTAGGTAAGCATCCTCTTCTTCTTCTCCATCTCAATCTCTCTCCAATTTCAGAAATTTCCTATGACCTAACTTAGGAAATATTTCTTATGATCATAGATTGGAGCTTCTAGAGTTGAAACTGAAGAGTAGTTGATCTTTCCTTTGCTTTAGAGCTTCTCGTTGGTGTTTTTGGGTAAAAAGGTGAGTTTTTGAACTCACATCTATGTCTATATCTTTGATAGTTATTAGGTAGTAATTTCTAACATCTATTCCTTGTTCATTTGCCTTTGATTTGAATTGGTTTGGTGAATATTCCAATTTTTGGTGTTTTGTAGTCAAATCTTTAAAAATCCTATCTTTGATGTTTGAACATGTTGTTGGGGTGTATCGAAGAGCCTATAAGGCTGGGTTGTCGCTTGGCATAAATCCCTAGTCTCCGGTGCTCGTCCAATCACTCCCGTTTGGATTTTTGCCCCTTTTGGGGGCTAGGCCGGAAATACTGGAAATGGCAGTTCAGTCGATTGAACCAGAAGGTCAGTCGACTGAACCAGGGACTAGAAAATTCTCTGGCCCTGTATCAGTCGACTGACCTTCTGGTTCAATTGACTGATACTGGGAAACGAATGTTTCCTGGCCCGTATCAGTCGATTGAACCAGGACCCGAGAGTTTCTGGCCTTGTATCAGTCGACTGACCTTCTGGTTCAGTCGACTGAATCTGGGAGATTTTCTTTTTGCCTATTTTAGGCAGTTTCGTGCCGGTTTTCCGATTTTTAATCGATTTTTGATGATCCGAATTGTTGTTATCTTTTATCGACCTTGATGACTTCTTTTTTCGGGATTTTTGGGAATATCCATTTTGATGGATTTAGTATCGATTTTTATGGTTTTAATTCATGTCGTCGAATGTGGATTTTGGTGATTGATTGTTTCTACAATCATTTCTGTGATTTGTCACTTTAAAATACAAAGGTTTCTATACTAGTAGTAAATATTCAAACTCTTTCACAAAGATGATTCCAACTATATTTTTAATACAAATCTCATTTATAAAAACCGTTTTCCAATCTATTAGTATATACAAACCTTTACCTCATTCGTACGAGAAATCCAATTAAACGACTTAGCAAAACAAGTGGTATGAAACGCTTGCGTTTACTTTGTCGGTTAATTCTTAGACTTGTTCGATTGAAATCTTGTGAAAACTCGAGTGGAAGTCTACAATTTGTTGGTAAATATTTAAGTTAAGCCAGTGGTTATGGGACATGAATCTAAACTCATCTATTTTCTACCTTAGTGTAATTGGCACTTTTTATTGATCGATGATAATCATTTTGTGATTTAGACTAGCGATGTGCGACGTCTCTTTGTTTGTGTGGGGGTTAAACCTCATTTGTGGAGTTTCAACTCAAAATTGGTGGGGTAGCGACCCATGGTCTTTGGGCCATTTGTGGACCTTCGGCTCAAAATTGATGGTTAGCGACCATGGAATAGCGTTCCATTTGTGATGCACGTGTTGGTGAGTTTTCATGCTGTCGTTTGTGATAGGCCTCCCCCCTTTGTGATTTCTGGATTTCTAATTGATGATTTCTAGAATTTGTGTTTCACCAATTTTCATGGATGGCATTGATAAGTTCTATCAATATTTGTGTTTGGTGAATAATTTAAAGAATATGACATTCTTTTAGTGTTTGAGAATATTTGAGATATTGTATGATTTTTGTTGTTATTTGATGTATACTTGTCATGGTATGGCATTATTGTTATCATACATTTTCATGATATCTCTTATCCTATCCATTTTATCTAATATTTATAGCTAGACTGATCCGTTTATTATTTTCTTCTTAAATAATACTCGGGTCAGACTGAGGTATTTCAGGTGCTCCTGCTTGACTTCTTATCAGGGTCCGTCACCTGACTTTTGGCTAACTACTTAGCATAGTAGTTTTTGTTAGTATACATTTGAGATAGAGACTCCTTGTTGTAGACTTATTCTTTTGTGATGTAGTGGATCTAGTTTGACCACTATTTTGATGTACACTTTTATGTGTTATATTCATATCTGTTTCCGCCTTTGTGATATGAATATATGTGACTTATTTGTGTTATGTTTATTTCTATATTTGTTTCTAAGGTCCACATAGCCACTATGTGGTAGCTTTGAGTTTGTATTCGATATGCCGGATTTCCTTTAGAAATGAAATGTAAGTTATATTATCTAACATATCGGTACTCGCACAAAGCAATTACATAGATGGTCGCTCCTCAACAGCCTTATTCTTCGTGCTAGTCGACGGCATTACTCAGTAGTGTCCTTTGCTAGTGTGAGTATAGAGGTGGGGTGTCACAGCTTGTTATCAAAGCCAAACTTCTGAACAATGTAGAATAATCTAGCAAGGATCATTGTCCTAAGTCCTTCTTAGGAATCGTGCCATAGGATTTAATTCGAGTCTTCGTACCGTTCTATCCTATTTCTTTTTTATGATGCCTTGTTTTATCAATCAAGTTTGTTTGATATTCATTCTGTGAATAACCTTTTTCCTCTTTTTTATTTCTTAAAGAAGAGAAATGGTTTGACCAGGCCGTCCCAGCGCCGGTCAATCAAGTGCTACTTCTCAGGACGGAGTATTTATGTCTGCTCAGCAACTTCTAGATCTTGTGAAAAATGCTCAAGCTATCGGACCCATTCCAGAGCCTACTCATCCTAAATCTGGGTTTGCACGCTTGTGCAGTGATTACACCAACTTGGGTGGAAGGCCTTTCAAGGGTTCCGAAAGCATTATAGAAGTCCAAGCTTGGCTTAGAACATGCGATCACATCTTTTCCCGCATGAATCTTATTGATCTACATCGATTCCAAGTGGCTTCTAGCATGCTCCAGGAGAGAGCATTAGATTGGTATGTGCTTTTGATTTCTGAAATTATTGAAGCGGATCTTACTTCGGAGCAATTCTGGGAAAGATTCGAATTGAAGTTTGTGCCGGAAGCTAAAAAGTATCTTTAGCCCGACATTTTATTGACCTTATTCAAGGTGATTCTTCTGTGACGGATTACGTCGCATCTTTTGAATCTCTATCTAAATATGGGGTCGAGTATATTAATACCCCATTGAAGAAAAATCAGAGATTTGTCTATGGGTTGATTAAGAACCTCAAAAAGCCATTACCTCTGAAATTAGAAGTTTCTTTCAATCAGCTTGTTGATATCGCTCTTCGACTCGAAGAGGCCGATAAAGAAAATGATGTTGAAGTCAAACAAAACATCAATAAGAAGAGGCCTTTTAAATTCAAGCCTAATCCCAACAAGAAAGGGAAGCAAGCAACTTCGGTAGCAAAGACTCCTGCCTCTGGTCATGGAGAATGTTACAATTGTGGTTCTAAGGACCATTATGCAAACAAGTGTCCGAAGCCCCTTACTTGCCGCTATTGCAGGAGTTCAAGTCATACTATATCTTTGTGTCCCAAACTTCAAAGCAAGAAGGAAGGCAAGCTAAATGTTGTGCAAGCCCCTACTAACACTTCCCATGGTCAAGGTATTTCTCATTCTATCCTTGATGACATTATTATATTTCGTGATTTTCCTATTCGAGTTCTTTTTGATATGGGTGCATCTCACTCTTTTATATCAAAAGAACTTGTTGATGCTTTGTCTTTGAATGTTATTGGCTTGATGACTTCATTGAGAATTGCAAATCCAGTTGGTGGATCCACAATACACAGTTTACTGTGTAAAGATGTCGAGATTATTTTATGTGATTACTCTATCCGTGCTGATTTGCATGTTATGCGTTACTTAGGCTTCGGAATGATTTTGGGAATGGATTGGCTTAACCGTTATGAAGCCCATATCCTATGTCCTGAGCGGACTATATATCTTCAACATCCTCGATCTGTTAAGCAAATTTCTCTTGTTCTGAAAGATTCAGATTCCAATTCGAAAGCATCCTTGTATTCTCTAAATCCTCATGATGATGATAATGATGATGAGGAAGATGTCATTTCCCTCATTCACATTGTTTGTGAATTTCCCAACATATTTGAGCCCGTTTTAGGATTACCCCCTAAGCGAGCAATTGAGTTCAGAATTAATCTAATCCCTGTAGCTCTACCTATCACTCGTCCTCCTTATCGTATGTCCAATAAGGAAAATGAGGAGATGCGTAAACAATTATATGAATTGGAAGCAAAACAGTTTGTTCGTTCTAGTTACTCTCCATGGGGAGCTTCAACTATTTTTGTGAAGAAATCTGATGGTACACTTAGGCTTTGCGTTGACTACCGCAAGCTTAATGATCTCACCATCAAGAATAAATATCCCTTACCTCGGATTGATGACCTATTCGATCAACTTAGTGGTGCTAGAGTCTTTTCACTGTTAGACTTAGCGACTGATTTTCATCAGCTCCGTATTGCAGAGGATAGCATTCCTTTGACATCGTTTCGTACTCGTTATGGATCTTATGAATGGCTTGTTATGCCATTTGGTTTGACGAATGCTCCAGCTTATTTCGTTGAACTTATGAATCGAGTTTTTAAAGACTTCCTCGATCGATTTGTTCTCATCTTTATAGATGATATTCTTATTTATTCTAAAACCGAGGAAGATCATGAAAATCATCTTCGGATTGTATTAGAAACTCTTAGGAGCAACCAATTGAAAGCTAAATTTTCTAAATGCCACTTTTGGCAATCTCGTTTGAAATATTTGAGGCATATTATTTCTGAATCCGGAATTTCCATGGATCCTTCAAAGATTGAAGCGATTCAAAATTGGAAGAGAACGGAGAGTGTGACGGAAATTCGTAGCTTTCTCGGATTGGCGGGTTATTACCGTTGGTTCATAAAAGACTTTTCTAAAATTTCCGTACCTCTTACTAGTTTGATAAAGAAGGGAGTTAAATACATTTCCGTACTCCTTTCTGATGCTCCTATTCTTGTGATTCCCGATGGGAACCAAGACTTTATTGTTTATACCGATGCTAGTCGTGTTGGTTTGGGTGCCGTTCTCATGCAAAGGGAACATGTTATTGCTTATGCTTCTAGGAAATTAAAGCCTGCCGAGACTAGATATGCCACTCATGATTTAGAGCTCGCGGCTATTGTTTTCGCCCTTAGAATTTGGCGTCATTATCTTTTGGGAGAGAAATTTGTCCTATACACCGATCATATATCTTAGAAGTATTTATTTTCTCAAAAGGAACTTAATTTGCGTCAACAACGTTGGCTCAAGTTCCTTGCATCTTATGATCTTGATATTCTTTATACTCCTTGAAAGGGAAATCGTGTTGCCGATGCCCTTAGCCGAAAGCAACAAGCGGTTGTTTCCATGATGATATCCGAATGGAATGATCTCGAGACTTTATCCACTTGTGAGATTCGAGACTGTGAATCCAATTCATGTTCATCTCTTGGTTTTGTGTAGCCTTGAGGCTCATCCTTCTCTTTTAGACCGCATTCTTGAAGCTCAAAAGCATGATCCCGAATTGGCTCATCGTAGCCAAAGTAGTAGGGATAAAATTGATAATGATGGTTTGAAAGACTTTGAAATCGATGCTCGTGGCGGTATTCGAAAATTTGGTAGACTTATTGTGCCAAATATTTGTGATCTTCGTAAAGATATTTTAGAAGATTCCCATCGTTCTAAATTTACCATTCATCCCAGTAATAGTAAAATGTAAGCGAACATGAAGTGACTTTATTATTGGGATGGAATGAAATCTGATATTGCTAACTTTATTAAGCGTTGCATGACTTGCCAACTTGTGAAGGCTGAGCATCAAAGGCCTGGTGGGTTATTGCAACCTTTGGACATTCCAATTTGGAAGTGGGACCAAATTTCGATGGATTTTATTGACGGTCTTCCCAGTTCTCGTTCGGGTCATGATAGCCTTTGGGTGATAGTTGATAGACTTACAAAATCCGCCTATTTTCTTCCCGTTCGGTCCAATCGGACCGTACCTATTTTGGTTAAACTCTTTGTTAAGGAAATTGTTAAATTGCATGGAGTTCCTACTTCTATTGTTAACGATCGTGATCCATTGTTTACTAGTGGATTTTGGAAAGGCCTTTAAAAAGCTTTGGGAATGAAGCTTAATTTTAGCACTGCTTATCATCCTCGGTTTGATGGACAAACCGAGCGTGTGAATCAAACTCTTGAAGATCTTCTTCGCGCATGTGTTCTTGATTTTGGTGGAAGTTGGGAAGATCATATTTCTCTTGTTGAGTTTTCCTATAATAATAGCTTCCAATCTAGTATTGGTATGGCACCTTTCGAGGCACTATACGGAAGGCCATGCCGATCTCCTTCGTGTTGGCTTGAAGCCAGTGAGAATCTGGTTTTAGGTCCAGATTTTATTCGTGGTGCCACAGAAAAGATTGACCTTATTCGTCATAGGATGAAAGAAGCTCAAAGTAGACAAAAATCCTATGCCGATAATGTAACGACCCAGGATTTTGAACAAATTAAATTGAGAATATTTAATTAATTTTAAATATTTGAACGGTAATTTAATTTGTATCCTGAATATAACTTTGAATTTGACAATTAAATTATAAAATTTAATCGATTGAGAGCTGAATAAAAATTTGTATCTTCGATTTTAAGCCGAAGAAAATATTTCGAAAGCTTTTAAAATTCGTATTGATAATACTGAAGATGATAGAAGCTTCAGAATTTAATTTCGAACTGTTTTGTTCAGTTTTGAAAATAATCACTCGAACCGATATTTATAAAATAGTCAATTTTCAAACAGTCTCGGAATTCGACGAAACCAGTTCCATTGGGTCCGGAATGTTGTATTATTGCCGGATCTCAATTTTCGTAATTTTCTGAGTTGATATGTGAGCACACGGAAAAAAAAACGCGTTAAAATAAAATGAGATTCGATTTAAATTTAAATTTAAAATTATGTCAACATCATCCCTTTCTCTTCCATAAAACACGCCCTTTGTTCAGCCGAGAATCACGAATAAAATCGTGATAACCATACTCTATCAATTCTAAAAATTCATCCTCTCGTTTTGAAATAAATGGCGACCGAGTGTAGCGAGTCTCCTCTTCAAATCCAACGCGCGCGTGAAGCAATGGCTGCGTCTCCCTTTTCATCCCCAAATCAACAACAAAAAAAAAGATGGAGGCATTCAAATCGAACGCAGCCTTCTCGCTATTTTTCTCTGGCAATCGCGAGTTGCTCGCTTGAAGGCGATTCATCACGCACACGTACGGCAGGTCGCGCGCGTGCGAGGTGATAGCGCGAAGTAGGGTTTCGCGATGACTGGAGGCGCTCGCGCACGCGTGCGTGGGACTGGTCGAGGTCGGCGCTGCAGGCTGGGGTCTCGAGCGATTCTGGGTGGTTGTTGGCAGTCGAAGGTGTCGTTCGACTTGGGCACGCGAGGGAAGAAACGAAGGCGGCGACGTTGTCACAATCGAGATTTGGGGCAAGGGTTCGAGCAGGCATCATTCGATTTAGGCAAGCACGGCATCGCGAGCAGTTCGTCGATGGAGGCAAATCGATGGCGACGATGTAGAGATGTGGGCTTTGGAATCGCGTTCGAACCTGGGTTGCGAGTACAGTAAGGTATTGGAAATTTTTTTTTTTTTTTTTTGTTAGTATTGGATATAGCAGTTAATTAATTTGAAATTAGAGAAAGAAAAGGAGATATATTTATATCTAAGTTTTAAAAGTATAAACTGTTAATGTAAAACAGTAATAAAATAGATAATATATATATAAGTTAATATTGATCACAATAGAGGAAATTGCCATTAGATATATATATAGTTTTAAAAATATTTATAGTAAAGAAAGAAATTTTATATAGATTAAGATTTGAAGAAGGAAAATGTATTACTGTTTTATTTTCAGAAAAATAAAAATAGAAATGTATTATTGACTTATCTAAAATTTATTTAAGTTACTAAAAAGGAAATTCGATTTAATTTAATAAATTGATAAGAGAAAGGTTGTTAATAAAAATAATTTGGCTAATTTAATCTACCTAATAGGAGATCATTGATCTGACTTGTTCAAATATTAATTAAATTGTATAATTGCTTATACAAGGTTAAACTGTGAAGGAATAAGTTGGATTCAAAACGGATTGCAAATTTAAAAGCTAAGGTGAGATCTTCTCACTCAGATTTAAAAATTGATTGCAGTTATTTATTGACTGATTTATTGCTATTGAATGTGCTATTAGATATAATAGGATATATCTATATATATAGCAATATATACATATTGGCATATGTATATATTGGATTGATGATTTCCCGCCTCGTATAGCGGATGAGACCCTATTGCGCCGTTAGTAAGCGGATTTATAAAAAACCCATATACCGCGATAATTCCGTACTGGAGCGGAATTGGTATTGTGCTAACATCTTTGGATGCAGGGAAACAGGTTGGAGGGATCCAACTGGACCCCTCACATTGATTGAATTTATTTCTACTATGATGTGATAATCTGTGAATGATTATTGATGTTATTAATCATATTGATATCTGGAAATTATTTGAAAGCTAAAATTTAGCTGAATGGATGTTTCGACATCATTGGATTCCAAAAATAAATGAAATTGAATTTTTGAAATCGAAGTAGAAATTTTTAAGTGAATTAATTGTAGAAATTGAATAGATTTTGAAGAAAGGAATTTTTGAAGTATAAAAAGTAAATTTTTATAATCTTGTCGAATTTATTCCAGAATGAAGTGAAAACGTTAAACAAATGAATTTCGTATAATAGTGATTTTAAATTGAAGGATTTAAATTAAAATTTGGATTTCTAAATAGTTGGAAAAAGATAAAGAGATTTATTTTCTTTAAGAGGGATTTGTTTAAAATAAAATAAGTTGGAAGTCCAATTATAAAATTTAATTGGTAAATTGAAATGATTTGGGATGGGAAATTAATTTAGAAATGAATATTGAAATTGATTTGGTATTGAAGTAAAATTTGAAATCAATTTGGGATTTAATTTTGGGGTTAAAAGTGAATATTTGGGAATGTGGATTTAAAAATGGAAATGATATTAAAATGGGGTTATTTACAGTTTGTAAAGTTTAAAAGAACGATTTCTTTTAAAATAAATAAATTATAAGTATTTAACTTATAATATGGATTTTTTTTGGATATAACCGTTGAGTTATAAAATGGAATGGGTCATTAAAGGAAATTTATAAAATTGAAGTTGTTATAGAATAGAAATTAGAATTTATAAACCGTGTTTATAAATTCGAAATCGTTTGAATTTGATAAGTGAATTATAGAAGGTTATTAAAGAAGATATATTCGCGATTTTGGAATAGCGAATTTTTATTGAAATAAAATGTGTAGAAAAGACTGAAATGTGGTTAGTGAAGTATATTCACGATCTTGGACAGTGAATATATTTTTAAGAAAAATGGATAGGGTTTTGGGAAAGCGATATTATGAAATGAAGTTAATTGTTTTAAAAGATGTTTTAAAACGTGTGAACTATCGAAATCATAGATTTCAACATTTATTGTTGAAATAGACGTTTTCGAAAAAAATAAGGAAATGGTGGACTATAACACTGTTGTTATAGTAAATGATTTCCGAAGGGAAATATTTTTATCTAGTATTGGGATTTACATATCTATCTTAATTTCGAATCCCTATACTAGTGATTTTTGAGTCGTCGTAACGATGTTTTACGTAACATTCGTTTTGACTCAAATTGATGTCGGTATAGAAAATATATTTCCTTAAAGAATGAAATATATATACTTAATTTGATTTAAGTATATCGAATATTTTCCAAGTGTTGAAAATAAATGATTTATGAAATACTTATTATTAAATAAATATGGAATTACTTTTCCAATACGATGTGAAATGTTTGTTAAGAATTTATCTTTGTAAAGATAAATTGAAAGTGAATATTGAAATCGATTTGAAAATCGTATATCAGAAGATATTTTGAAATATAAATTCAATATGGAATTTATAAAAGAAAAGGGAAATTGTTTAGAAAAATAAACGTTGTTTTATTTTTAAAGTGTGGAAATAATATATCTAGTAAAGATATTTTGGAAGATAAAATTATTTGGGAAAATTATTTGGAATCTGATGATGTTGCGCATCTTTATTGATAGTTAAATAACCGACTATCAATAATTACCTTGAATGGGTATTTGTTGTGAATTGGATGAATTTGAATGCCACACTTGTTTTTGAATAATCGCTCACTATTCGGGTTAGCCGGGAAAGGACCATGGGGTCGTATAACCCATTCCGAATATGTGATACGTCGTTATGAATTGCATTTGAAGACCGGTGTTGAAGACCGGATATTTTTGAAAACGGAAGGATTACCGTCGAGTTACTCTACATCGGCTGATCTCCGATTTAGAGGTTTTATCACCCTTAGTGACGGGAAGTCCTGACGTGATTGAAAATTTTCCGGAATTGCAAGGGCTTCGTGAGAAGTGCCTTCGGTTCTGTTCGATCCCGGAACAGACTTGTATGGATTGTGTGTCTGACGTTACAATTTGAGATATAAAGCTGATTTCTTTCAAATACATTTCTGTTGGTGGTGGAGAATTTATTCTCTTAGCTTAACACCCTTCTCTGAGACGTACGAGCTCAGAGGTTATGTAGTTGAAATTTATCAGCGATATATCCCAATTTGGTAACGTGGCATACTGAGTGTTGCTGTGAAATGATCAGTGTTTGATCATTTATGATATGATCATTTGTTTGATCTTATATCTTTGTGATCATAGGTTGATCATTTTGTTTGACCCGAAGCAGGGCTTTTTGTAGAAAGCGTAGCTTTGTGGACGAGACTTCGTCGAGCCTCACACCCCGGAAATGGTCGAAACAGGAAGGATGCAGCAAGGTTCTAGGGAGTAGCGCCCCTTAGTGTATGTCATTCCTTCTGGATAAAGGTGGTATCATGGTATGGAGCCCAGATACTTAACCTCTGTGGTTACTGCATTATTATTTCTATGTGGTTTGTTGGAAATCGGGGATCCTCGGGAAGATCGGTGACGATCGGGGGATGGCATACGCGTGTCAGTAGTTACCTATTTTTGCAGAGGTAACCCGGCCTTGTGTTGGCAGAGATCCGGTTAGGTTCTCGGGTCGTCTATTCCAGGGACGTACCCATCGTGGATAGGAAGTTCCTTAGCCTGACCATTTGTTGGAAATCCAAACTCCAATACGAACTTTGTACGGTATTAGTTGTAGAACCTGCCATTTACATACGGTGGTCACCACTGTTTAGATGGTAGCTATAGTAGGCATACGATACTGGTCGTATGTTGGCTAAGATTAATATTATACTTTCGAAATGATTTCTACACTATGCACTAATAATAATATCAAAAATGATTTGATTTTGCGTAGTAAGCATCTTTGACTATCATAAGAAGAAATCTCCTCCAATTCTGCGTTTGCATTGTGTGTGTGGTGGGAGGTCTTATGGTAGTCTCATTTTCCAAAAAGCATTGCGAAATTTACTTTAAAATTTTCCTGTTGTTTATTTTAAAGAATAACTGTTTTACGATCTCACACCAGTCACCATGACTGACTCGGAGTTTATTGTTCCCTTCTAAACTCTGGGTGCCCACCAATTTCCACACGGGCAGTCTAGAGTTAGATTATCAGGATATTCTGGATATTCTGGAGCTTTGGAGATAAGCTGGAGGACGAGACGTAGTATTTGTACCTGATATATTTATTCCGCTGTGTATTCTGTATGAGGACAAGTTATATAACTGTCCATTGTTGTATATTGACTCTGATGATGTATGTATATATAAAATGATATAGTTCTTTGTTTTAAAGATTATTCATTTATCTATTATATGTTGTTTCGCTGCGATGTGTAAGATTCTGATATTGTTCTGTTTCTGTCCTCTGTTGTTGTTCTGTTATTCTTTCTTTCTTCTCTTTTTCTTCTATCTTCTTCTTCTTCTACTTTTTCTTTTTCTTAAAACCCTCACTCTTGGAGTTTCCGGCACTCGATTGCTCGGCAGTCGATAAAGTGAGTATCGATGTCGAATTTTCGAAAGTCTAAAATTTCGGGATGTGACAAAGTGGTATCAGAGCATATGGTTAAGCGACAACCCTGCTCTGTTGGGTGTTACTCATTAGAGATAGAGTCAGTAGTACTCTAGAATGAGTTGAGTGTGATAATAGATACGAGCGCGTATTTGTTAGTGAATATAAAAATGTTTTATATTGTGTTTGCTTATCCGTTGAGATGTTTATGAGTTTTGGTCGGTATATGGGACGCCATATTATCGATAGGGATTTCTAAACACTTAAACGAGGCAAGACGACATAGTATTGTTTTAAATAGGGTAAATGAAATAATTTTGCCCAAAACTATTTTTTTTTGTATATAAAAGAAATGGTTTTCTGTAAATTATTACATTATATGGATGTTTGGTTGTTAGGAAAGTGATGATATTGAAATGTTATCATTACTATTGGAACTGAATAAGAAACTGAAATCGTAACTCCGAAGTTAAGAAATGAATCCATATACAAGTGAAATTAAAGAATGTAAATTATAAATGTGAATTGTAATTTGAAACGGAATTCCAGAGAAGTATTTGGAAATGTTTTGAAAGGAGTTTGAAAATTTTGGTGATTTGGAAAGTTAAATCTTTTTGATTTGAAAATGAATTTCAAAAGGTTTTGAAAAATGTTTTGAAGAGATGAAAAGCTCTAAACTCTTTTCGGTCGCTGGAAAATAACTTCGATGATGACCGCGGCATCGTTGGTGTTCATTTTCGGGTTTCCAAAGGAGCAATTGCTGCCAAATTGTTTTAAATGGAAGTTGTTTGGAAAATTTGGATTTTGTTTTTGGAGATTCGAAGGATAATTTGAATTGTTTTCGAATGATTTTGAAATGTTGGTAAGATTCTGGAATACCATATGAAAGTAAAATTGAAAGTTGAGATTCATTGCGAATCTGTAAGCGATAGAATTGAAATTGAAAATGAAATGAGACTTGAATCCGAATAAGCTACTTTGATAATTTATTAATTCACGAAATACAGAAATGGAAGTTGAATTAGTTAAATTGAAACTTGAATTGTGAACTAAATAAAAGAATGGTTCAGAATTGCAAATAAATTCAAGTAAGAAGAAATAAATTTCAAATGAATGGAATTTACAATTGTAAGTGAATAAAATTGAAACTGAATGTTGAAACAAATTTGAATTGTGTGAAATAAAATGAAGCTTTAAGATTAGTTTGAAGTGAACTAAAGATAATTGATGAAATTCAATATTCAGAAGTAAACTGAATCTAAATTAGATTGAAAGTGTAGATTAAATTCAAATGAATGTGAAATGTGAAATTGAATGATAATGGATATAACTTCTATAGTAAACTAGAAATGGTATAAGAAGTTGATATTAGAAGTTTGTAATAAAATTTTCAAAATAGTTGGATGTTATAACTAGATATTATGGCTAGTAGATATACAGGTATAAAGGGAATTGAATTTGATTTCACAGATAATTTGAATTGCTCGACAAAAGGTACGTATTTGAATTATAATATGAGTTTTTGATGATTTCTCTCTAGCCGCTTGGCTTTTTCTTTTTCTTTTTGAAATCTGAGAGTCCGTAGGGACGTTTTGTAGCCGTACCGTATTAGCCGCGCAAAGGAGACGCTGGCGAAATTTTTTTAAAATTTCGAGTGTTAGAAAATTTTTGAGAAAATTTTGAAGTTAAAATTTGAATTTAAACTCGAATTTGAATTTTGAAGTTAAACAATGTTGTTTTGAAACTTAGAGTTGAAGTTGAAATGTAGTTGATTAATAGCGAATCTTTAGTAGAGAGGTTTGTTTTGATAAATTGATAGAACTATTTAGATTGTGAAAAATAGTAGACGAGTTAAGGACCTTTTTCCCTAACTTGTAATTTCGGGGACGAAATTCTTTTAAGGGGGGAAGTCTGTAACGACCCAGGATTTTGAACAAATTAAATTGAGAATATTTAATTAATTTTAAATATTTGAACGGTAATTTAATTTGTATCCCGAATATAACTTTGAATTTGACAATTAAATTATAAAATTTAATCGATTGAGAGCTGAATAAAAATTTGTATCTTCGATTTTAAGTCGAAGAAAAATATTTCGAAAGCTTTTAAAATTCGTATTGATAATACTGAAGATGATAGAAGCTTCAGAATTTAATTTCGAACTGTTTTGTTCAGTTTTGAAAATAATCACTCGAACCGATATTTATAAAATAGTCAATTTTCAAACAGTCTCGGAATTCGACGAAACCAGTTCCATTGGGTCCGGAATGTTGTATTATTGCCGGATCTCAATTTTCGTAATTTTCTGAGTTGATATGTGAGCACACGGAAAAAAAAACGCGTTAAAATAAAATGAGATTCGATTTAAATTTAAATTTAAAATTATGTCAACATCATCCCTTTCTCTTCCATAAAACACGCCCTTTGTTCAGCCGAGAATCACGAATAAAATCGTGATAACCATACTCTATCAATTCTAAAAGTTCATCCTCTCGTTTTGAAATAAATGGCGACCGAGTGTAGCGAGTCTCCTCTTCAAATCCAACGCGCGCGTGAAGCAATGGCTGCGTCTCCCTTTTCATCCCCAAATCAACAACAAAAAAAAAGATGGAGGCACTCAAATCGAACGCAGCCTTCTCGCTATTTTTCTCTGGCAATCGCGAGTTGCTCGCTTGAAGGCGATTCATCACGCACACGTACGGTAGGTCGCGCGCGTGCGAGGTGATAGCGCGAAGTAGGGTTTCGCGATGACTGGAGGCGCTCGCGCACGCGTGCGTGGGACTGGTCGAGGTCGGCGCTGCAGGCTGGGGTCTCGAGCGATTCTGGGTGGTTGTTGGCAGTCGAAGGTGTCGTTCGACTGAGGCACGCGAGGGAAGAAACGAAGGCGGCGACGTTGTCACAATCGAGATTTGGGGCAAGGGTTCGAGCAGGCATCATTCGATTTAGGCAAGCACGGCATCGCGAGCAGTTCGTCGATGGAGGCAAATCGATGGCGACGATGTAGAGATGTGGGCTTTGGAATCGCGTTCGAACCTGGGTTGCGAGTACAGTAAGGTATTGGAAATTTATTTATTTATTTTTTTTTGTTAGTATTGGATATAGCAGTTAATTAATTTGAAATTAGAGAAAGAAAAGGAGATATATTTATATCTAAGTTTTAAAAGTATAAACTGTTAATGTAAAACAGTAATAAAATAGATAATATATATATAAGTTAATATTGATCACAATAGAGGAAATTGCCATTAGATATATATATAGTTTTAAAAATATTTATAGTAAAGAAAGAAATTTTATATAGATTAAGATTTGAAGAAGGAAAATGTATTACTGTTTTATTTTCAGAAAAATAAAAATAGAAATGTATTATTGACTTATCTAAAATTTATTTAAGTTACTAAAAAGGAAATTCGATTTAATTTAATAAATTGATAAGAGAAAGGTTGTTAATAAAAATAATTTGGCTAATTTAATCTACCTAATAGGAGATCATTGATCTGACTTGTTCAAATATTAATTAAATTGTATAATTGCTTATACAAGGTTAAACTGTGAAGGAATAAGTTGGATTCAAAACGGATTGCAAATTTAAAAGCTAAGGTGAGATCTTCTCACTCAGATTTAAAAATTGATTGCAGTTATTTATTGACTGATTTATTGCTATTGAATGTGCTATTAGATATAATAGGATATATCTATATATATAGCAATATATACATATTGGCATATGTATATATTGGATTGATGATTTCCCGCCTCGTATAGCGGATGAGACCCTATTGCGCCGTTAGTAAGCGGATTTATAAAAAACCCATATACCGCGATAATTCCGTACTGGAGCGGAATTGGTATTGTGCTAACATCTTTGGATGCAGGGAAACAGGTTGGAGGGATCCAACTGGACCCCTCACATTGATTGAATTTATTTCTACTGTGATGTGATAATCTGTGAATGATTATTGATGTTATTAATCATATTGATATCTGGAAATTGTTTGAAAGCTAAAATTTAGCTGAATGGATGTTTCGACATCATTGGATTCCAAAAATAAATGAAATTGAATTTTTGAAATCGAAGTAGAAATTTTTAAGTGAATTAATTGTAGAAATTGAATAGATTTTGAAGAAAGGAATTTTTGAAGTATAAAAAGTAAATTTTTATAATCTTGTCGAATTTATTCCAGAATGAAGTGAAAACGTTAAACAAATGAATTTCGTATAATAGTGATTTTAAATTGAAGGATTTAAATTAAAATTTGGATTTCTAAATAGTTGGAAAAAGATAAAGAGATTTATTTTCTTTAAGAGGGATTTGTTTAAAATAAAATAAGTTGGAAGTCCAATTATAAAATTTAATTGGTAAATTGAAATGATTTGGGATGGGAAATTAATTTAGAAATGAATATTGAAATTGATTTGGTATTGAAGTAAAATTTGAAATCAATTTGGGATTTAATTTTGGGGTTAAAAGTGAATATTTGGGAATGTGGATTTAAAAATGGAAATGATATTAAAATGGGGTTATTTACAGTTTGTAAAGTTTAAAAGAACGATTTCTTTTAAAATAAATAAATTATAAGTATTTAACTTATAATATGGATTTTTTTTGGATATAACCGTTGAGTTATAAAATGGAATGGGTCATTAAAGGAAATTTATAAAATTGAAGTTGTTATAGAATAGAAATTAGAATTTATAAACCGTGTTTATAAATTCGAAATCGTTTGAATTTGATAAGTGAATTATAGAAGGTTATTAAAGAAGATATATTCGCGATTTTGGAATAGCGAATTTTTATTGAAATAAAATGTGTAGAAAAGACTGAAATGTGGTTAGTGAAGTATATTCACGATCTTGGACAGTGAATATATTTTTAAGAAAAATGGATAGGGTTTTGGGAAAGCGATATTATGAAATGAAGTTAATTGTTTTAAAAGATGTTTTAAAACGTGTGAACTATCGAAATCATAGATTTCAACATTTATTGTTGAAATAGACGTTTTCGAAAAAAATAAGGAAATGGTGGACTATAACACTGTTGTTATAGTAAATGATTTCCGAAGGGAAATATTTTTATCTAGTATTGGGATTTACATATCTATCTTAATTTCGAATCCCTATACTAGTGATTTTTGAGTCGTCGTAACGATGTTTTACGTAACATTCGTTTTGACTCAAATTGATGTCGGTATAGAAAATATATTTCCTTAAAGAATGAAATATATATACTTAATTTGATTTAAGTATATCGAATATTTTCCAAGTGTTGAAAATAAATGATTTATGAAATACTTATTATTAAATAAATATGGAATTACTTTTCCAATACGATGTGAAATGTTTGTTAAGAATTTATCTTTGTAAAGATAAATTGAAAGTGAATATTGAAATCGATTTGAAAATCGTATATCAGAAGATATTTTGAAATATAAATTCAATATGGAATTTATAAAAGAAAAGGGAAATTGTTTAGAAAAATAAACGTTGTTTTATTTTTAAAGTGTGGAAATAATATATCTAGTAAAGATATTTTGGAAGATAAAATAATTTGGGAAAATTATTTGGAATCTGATGATGTTGCGCATCTTTATTGATAGTTAAATAACCGACTATCAATAATTACCTTGAATGGGTATTTGTTGTGAATTGGATGAATTTGAATGCCACACTTGTTTTTGAATAATCGCTCACTATTCGGGTTAGCCGGGAAAGGACCATGGGGTCGTATAACCCATTCCGAATATGTGATACGTCGTTATGAATTGCATTTGAAGACCGGTGTTGAAGACCGGATATTTTTGAAAACGGAAGGATTACCGTCGAGTTACTCTACATCGGCTGATCTCCGATTTAGAGGTTTTATCACCCTTAGTGACGGGAAGTCCTGACGTGATTGAAAATTTTCCGGAATTGCAAGGGCTTCATGAGAAGTGCCTTCGGTTCTGTTCGATCCCGGAACAGACTTGTATGGATTGTGTGTCTGACGTTACCATTTGAGATATAAAGCTGATTTCTTTCAAATACATTTCTGTTGGTGGCGGAGAATTTATTCTCTTAGCTTAACACCCTTCTCTGAGACGTACGAGCTCAGAGGTTATGTAGTTGAAATTTATCAGCGATATATCCCAATTTGGTAACGTGGCATACTGAGTGTTGCTGTGAAATGATCAGTGTTTGATCATTTGTGATATGATCAATTGTTTGATCTTATATCTTTGTGATCATAGGTTGATCATTTTGTTTGACCCGAAGCAGGGCTTTTTGTAGAAAGCGTAGCTTTGTGGACGAGACTTCGTCGAGCCTCACACCCCGGAAATGGTCGAAACAGGAAGGATGCAGCAAGGTTCTAGGGAGTAGCGCCCCTTAGTGTATGTCATTCCTTCTGGATAAAGGTGGTATCATGGTATGGAGCCCAGATACTTAACCTCTGTGGTTACTGCATTATTATTTCTATGTGGTTTGTTGGAAATCGGGGATCCTCGGGAAGATCGGTGACGATCGGGGGATGGCATACGCGTGTCAGTAGTTACCTATTTTTGCAGAGGTAACCCGGCCTTGTGTTGGCAGAGATCCGGTTAGGTTCTCGGGTCGTCTATTCCAGGGACGTACCCATCGTGGATAGGAAGTTCCTTAGCCTGACCATTTGTTGGAAATCCAAACTCCAATACGAACTTTGTACGGTATTAGTTGTAGAACCTGCCATTTACGTACGGTGGTCACCACTGTTTAGATGGTAGCTATAGTAGGCATACGATACTGGTCGTATGTTGGCTAAGATTAATATTATACTTTCGAAATGATTTCTACACTATGCACTAATAATAATATCAAAAATGATTTGATTTTGCGTAGTAAGCATCTTTGACTATCATAAGAAGAAATCTCCTCCAATTCTGCGTTTGCATTGTGTGTGTGGTGGGAGGTCTTATGGTAGTCTCATTTTCCAAAAAGCATTGCGAAATTTACTTTAAAATTTTCCTGTTGTTTATTTTAAAGAATAACTGTTTTACGATCTCACACCAGTCACCATGACTGACTCGGAGTTTATTGTTCCCTTCTAAACTCTAGGTGCCCACCAATTTCCACACGGGCAGTCTAGAGTTAGATTATCAGGATATTCTGGATATTCTGGAGCTTTGGAGATAAGCTGGAGGACGAGACGTAGTATTTGTACCTGATATATTTATTCCGCTGTGTATTCTGTATGAGGACAAGTTATATAACTGTCCATTGTTGTATATTGACTCTGATGATGTATGTATATATAAAATGATATAGTTCTTTGTTTTAAAGATTATTCATTTATCTATTATATGTTGTTCCGCTGCGATGTGTAAGATTCTGATATTGTTCTGTTTCTGTCCTCTGTTGTTGTTCTGTTATTCTTTCTTTCTTCTCTTTTTCTTCTATCTTCTTCTTCTTCTACTTTTTCTTTTTCTTAAAACCCTCACTCTTGGAGTTTCCGGCACTCGATTGCTCGGCAGTCGATAAAGTGAGTATCGATGTCGAATTTTCGAAAGTCTAAAATTTCGGGATGTGACAGATAACCGAAGAAGGAAATTAGAATTTTATGTGGGAGATTTTGTGTTTATTCATGTTTCACCTATGAAAGGTGTTATGCGTTTCAGTCGATCGGGAAAATTAGCACCTCGATATATTGGGCCATTTCCAATTGCCGAACGCATTGGTTCCGTGGCTTATCGCCTTTTATTACCGGCTCAGTTTTCTGCTATTCATGACGTATTCCACGTCTCTCAATTACGGAAATGCCTTCGAGATTCCGATTCTATTCTTGGGCCCGGTGTTATTGAAGAAATTGAAGTTTTGCCTAATTCTACTTATGAGCAACATCCTATTCGTATCATTGCTATGGAGGTTAAACGCCTTCAAAATAAAGATGTTCCTCTTATGAAAGGTCAATGGTCCTCAAATCCTAAGGATTTCTCTTGGGAATCTAGAGAATTCATCGAGCGAACACATCCGGACTTACTCTCTCGTGCTCCTTAAGGTGAACTTCTAATTTCAAAATTTCTTCTTTTTGTGTTGTTATGCCTTTGTATGGTTGTTACTTTTTATTTCTTTTTCTTAAGTATTGCGAGGACGCAATTTCTTTAAGGAGGGGAGTCTGTAACAACCCGCATATTTTACGATTGTATATTTAAATATTTTATTTAAATATAGCATTGTTAGTCGGGTTTTAGTCCGAAATGTCACTTTTTGCAAACAGTCAAATTAGGACTCGAGACCACTTCCATTGAGTCCAAAATGGCATTTGCGACTTTTTTGAGTATAAACATCGATATGCTTGGAGTTGAGTGAAATTTTGATATTTTCATTTAGGGCTTTGGGTTTGGTTTCAGCCCAATAACCTAACACCCAACCCATCTAATACCCTAACTCCCACTCCACTCCACTTCATTCCTTCATAACATTTCCTAACACTCAAGCTAAAGTAAAAAATGGAGGAAGAGAAAGAAAATTAGAATTCCAAGCCCTAGATTGATTAGGAAATACAAATTCTAGCTCCAACATCAAATAGAAGCTTAGGTAAGCATCCTCTTCTTCTTCTCCATCTCAATCTCTCTCCAATTTCAGAAATTTCCTATAACCTAACTTAGGAAATATTGCTTATGATATTTGATTGGAGCTTCTAGAGTTGAAATTGAAGAGTAGTTGATCTTTCCTTTGCTTTAGAGCTTCTCATTTGTGTTTTTGGGTAAAAAGGTGAGTTTTTGAACTCACATCTATGTCTATATCTTTGATAGTTATTAGGTAGTAATTCCTAACATCTATTCCTTGTTCATTTGCATTTGAATTGAATTGGTTTGGTGAATATTCCAATTTTTTGTGTTTTGAAGTCAAATCTTTAAAAATCCTATCTTTGATGTTTGAACATGTTGTTGGGGTGTGTCGAAGAGCCTAAAAGGCTGGGTTGTTGCTTGGCATAAATCCCTAGTCTCCGGTGCTCGTCCGATCGCTCCCGTTTGGATTTTTGTTCCTTTTGGGGGCTAGGCTGGAATTACTGGAAATGGCAGTTCAGTCGACTGAACCAGAGACCAGAAAATTCTCTGGCCTTATATCAGTCGACTAACCTTCTGGTTCAGTCGATTGATACTGGGAAACGAATGTTTCCTGGCCTGTATCGGTCGACTGAACCAGAAGGTCAGTCGACTGAACCAGGGACCCGAGAGTTTCTGGCCTTATATCAGTCGACCGACCTTTTGGTTCAGTCGACTGAATCTGGAAGATGTGATTTTTGCCTATTTTAGGCAGTTTCGTGCGGGTTTTCCAATTTTTAATCGATTTTTGATTATCCTAATTGTTGTTATCATTTATCGACCTTGATGACTTCTTTTTTCGGGATTTTTGGTAATATCCATTTTGATGGATTCAGTATCGATTTTTATGGTTTTAATTCATGTCGTCTAATGTGGATTTCGGTGATTGATTGTTTCTACAATCATTTCTGTGATTTGTCACTTTAAAATACAAAGGTTTCTATACTAGTAGTAAATATTCAAACTCTTTCACAAAGATGATTCCAACTCTATTTTTAATACAAATCTCGTTTATAAAAACCGTTTTCCAATCTATATTAATACAAACCTTTACCTCATTCGTACGAGAAATCCAATTAAACGACTTAGCAAAACAAGTGGTATGAAACGCTTGCGTTTACTTTGTCGGTTAATTCTTAGACTTGTTCGATTGAAATCTTGTGACAATTTTCGAGTGGAAGTCTACAATTTGTTGGTAAATATTTAAGTTAAGCCAGTGGTTATGGGACATGAAGCTAAACTCATATATTTACTAGCTTAGTGTAATTGACACTTTTTATTGATCGATGATGATCATTTTGTTATTTAGACTAGCGATGTGCGACGTCTCTTTGTTTGTGTGGGGGTTAAACCCCGTTTGTGGACTTTCAACTCAAAATTGGTGAGGTAGCAACCCATAGTCTTCGAGCCGTTTGTGGAGCTTCGGCTCAAAATTGATGGTTAGCGACCATGAAATAGCATTCCGTTTGTGATGCACGTGTTGGTGAGTTTTCATGCTCCCATTTGTTATAGGCCTCACCTCTTTGTGATTTCTTGATTTCTAATTGATGATTTCTAGAATTTGTGTTTCACCAATTTTCGTGGATGGCATTGATATGCTCTATCAATATTTGTGTTTGGTGAATAATTTAAAGAATATGACATTCTTTTGGTGTTTGAGAATATTTGAGATATTGTATGATTTTTGTTGTTATTTGATGTATACTTGTCATAGTATGGCATTATTGTTATCATACGTTTTCATGATATCTCTTATCCTATCTCCATTTATCTTATTTTTATATCTAGACTGATCCGTTTATTATTTTCTTCTTAAATAATACTCGGGTCAGACCGAGGTATTTCAGGTGCTCCTGCTTGACTTCTTATCAGGGTCCGTCAGCTGACTTTTGGCTAACTACTTAGCATAGTAGTTTATGTTAGTATACATTTGAGATACAGACTCCTTATTGTATACTTATTCTTTTGTCTAGTACTTGTATCTATTCTTTGGTGATGTAGTGGATCTAGTTTGACCACTATTTTGATGTACACTTTTATGTGTTATATCCATATCTATTTCTGTCTTTGTGATATGAATATCTGTGACTGATTTGTGTTATGTTTATTTCTATATTTGTTTCCGATGTCCACATAGCCACTGTGTGGTAGCTTTGAGTTTGTATTCGATATGCCGGATTTCCTTTAGAAATGAAATGTAAGTTATATTATTTGACATATCGGTACTCGCACAAAGCAATTACACAGATGGTCGCTCCTCAACAACCTTATTCTTCGTGCTAGTCGACGGCATTACTCAGTAGTGTCCTTCACTAGTGTGAGTATAGAGGTGGGGCGTCACACCCTATGCGCCCCACATAATAGCGGATGACTCTATATACAGCGATATCCCCTTCGAAGTTGGATTGGTATTTTTATGTTGTATTAACATTTGTGGTTGCAGGAAAATAGGTTAGAGGGATCCAACTGGATTACTCAAAATTGTTGAATTAAATTTCATATATATTAATATATGATTTGTTTGAGAAATCTATGATAGATTATTGTGTGATTGAGTTTATTGGGTGCTACGGTAGCATTGATTTGGATTTTTGGTATTTTAAAAATACCATAAATATGAATATTGAATTTTAAAAAAGGAAATTAAAAAACAAGGATTTTGGAAGTGAAGTATTTATATTGGAATTTGGATTAATTAAGAAAATTTATTAGGGAAAAATAAATGGTTAACTTGTAAATGTTCCGTGGTGTTAAAATAGAGATTTTGGAATAATGTAAATAAAAGGATTTTTAAATAATAAAGCATAAGCGATATTTGTTTAAGTGTAAAAGGATTTATTTTAAAAATTGAGATTTTAAATATTTGGGAAAATAAAAAGGAAATTTGAAAATAAAATAGAAAATGATTATACTAGATATTAAATAAGAGTTTAAATTCTGAAATGGAAGTGGAATCGGAACATAGTGGGGTTTGGAATATAGTTGGGTTATTTAAGAAATTGATTTAAAAATGGAATTCGATTTAGAAATCGATTTATAATCGATTAAGTATTGTGAAACCGATATAAACGGGAAATGAGACAATGGAATTTATAAACAAGGTTTATAAATAAAGTAAAGTGATTATCAGTGGATAAATTGAAGCTATAAATTCACGGTGAGGATTTATAAGGAGATGGGTAAATCGACTTAAAAGTAAATGGTAGATTTATTTTTAGAAATGAGAAAAGGGAATTTACGAAATTGGAACGTAAATCAAATTGGTGATAAATCGAGAGGGATTTATAAATATAAGACTGGCTACATTGGAATTGAAAAATATATTTTCTGAGGAGTTAAGTTTGTTTAAAAAAGGAGGATTTTTAATTATTAACTAGGTATGTTATATTTATTTAGTTGTTAAAAATTGTTTTAAGTATATTTAATTATTAATTAGGTTAGCTTATAATGAGTTGATACTAAGTCAATTATTATTTAAGAATTAATCAGTATTATTAATTTAAAAGGATAAATTATTCAATATTAATATTTTATATAATAACTTTTATTAAAGAGTATTTTCCTAAAATTTAACTTGGAAAATTATTATAGAAATTTTATAAATATTATTTTGAAAATTATTAAGTAAAGTTTTCGGAAAATAATGGTAAACTTTCATGGCGAAATCGAAGGCAAAGAGTGCATGCAGTTAAGTTTTGGATTTCTCTGGGATAGAGATGTAACCACTGAGCTGTGAATCCATGGTTGATACCATAGTGGTACTTTCCATATTATTTAAAAAAAAGTTTTCAATTATTTTTGAAAAGAATAGATTGTGAATATACTAAATTCAGTAGGATAAGTATATATCCTGGATAAAGAGATTGAAGTGAATGAAATTTAAATTGAATAAGACTTAGTGAAGTCAGTTAAAAATGCAATCTTTCATTGTATGATTGTTTACTTGACAGTTAAATAACCGACTATCAAATCTAGACCCAAAATATAACTTTGGAAATATCTAGGAGAAACACAGGAATTATATGATAAAGTTACCATTCGAGGTGCTATAATGTACGTATAAACTCATTTTGTTCTTCTGGATGATTATAAGGAGATCCATCCACTAATGGCTAGGAGGTGATCTCTGATCTTATTTTCGTCTGTTTATTTCCTAAAGAACCGGGGTTGAGTTTACCAAAAATATCGAACGTTGTTTCGAAGAGACCGGGATCGGATAAGTTATCCGAAAACCAATTCGATCCAAAGATTATGTTTCGAAGTGAAAACAAGAGCATGAAGTCGAAGTTGGAGCAGTGAAGTGCAAGGGCTAATTGATACTAATCCTGAGGATGATTCCAAAGTGAATGTAGTAGGAATAGTGCCTTTGGTTCCGTTCGGACCCAGAACGGACTTGTATGGATGAATCCTATTAGTACGTTGTCATTGGAGGACAATGAGCCTTCTAAGTGGAAATTTCTTTAAAAAGGTAATCGTAGCCTCTAGCCTCATCAACCAGGAACGACTGAAAATCAGTGGAGATGCAGCAAGGCTAAGTAGGTCGCACCCAATTAGGGTATGTTTATCACCTTTCTAGGTACCCTCGGATATTATTACTATGGTGCGCGGAAGAACTCGAAATGGTGGGAACACCCGAGGTGATAGCATATTCGGTCTATCCAGGTTAGGGGTAGTCCGGTCTTGTGTTGCAGGGGATCCCGGAGTGGTCCTCAGTACATTTTTCTAGACGTGTACTGTGACAGGTGGTACCCCAGCGCCTAGTCATTTGTATGGAATCCATTCTCCAATATGTGGCTTTACGGTTTTGGTTGTAGAGCCTGGTATGTTGGAATTTAATTAATGTAACAATTTCATCTATTTGAATAAGTATTTGTACTTAGACACTATTATAATATCAGATGATTTTGATATAAAATGTTTTGGTTATCGTAAGGTAAAAACCCGTCATGTTTATGCGTGGCGTGGTCTTACGAGATACCTTTTTGTTTCAAATGATTTTGATAACTTTAATAATTCAAATTGAGTGTGTTTTCTCACGCTGGTTTTCCAGATTGACTCGGGTGTTATCTTATTATAATGCTCAGGTCAAACCGAGTATTACAGATTTAGGATAGGGTGCTATGAAGCTCAGGAGGATTACACGTATCTGATTATATTCCGCTGTGTATTGTGGGCTATATATTCAGCTTTTGTGAGGACAAGTTATTATAACTATCCATCATTGAGTTATTGATGTGTTGTACTCTGATGATGTAATATGTAAATATCAGTTGTAGTTCTTTTTGTATAAAGACATGTTATTATCTATTATATATTGTTTCGCTGCGATTGTGAGATTCTGTGCTGTTATTTCTATTTTCTTCTTCTACCATTTTCTTCTTTCTCTAACGATCTGGTATTTTCGGCACTCGATTTGTTCAACATTTTATACCGTGGATGTATTGATGTTGATTTTCGAGCGTTGAAAATCCGGTTCGTCGCACTTGGTTTCAGAGCTGAAGGTTAAGTCAGAACCTTGGCTTTGATAGGGTAACTCGTTAGAGATAGGGTCAGTAGTACCCTAGAATGAGTTTGAGTGTATTAATAGATATGAGCGTGTATTTGTTAGTGAATATAAAACTGTTTTATATTGTGTTGGTTGATCTATTGAGTGGCTTATGGATCCTGGTCAATATGAGTAATTAACGTTATTGATAGGGATCTCTAAACAGTATAATAGAACAATTCGCCGCAGTATTGTTTGAAATGGGGTAAATGAAACAATCTTGCCCAAATTATTTTTATATGTAAAATAAATAATTTTTCAGGAATTATTATCGTCATATATGGTTTGCTTGGTTGCTAGGAAATGATAATATTAAACTATTATCATTAGTTATTGTGGTGATTGAAATAAGAAGTTGATATTTTAGTCAATAGTTAAGAGAGTAATTCATACAACAAAATGGGATTTTTTAAATATGATTTTGTAAATGTGGTTTATAATTTGAAATGAAATAAAATTCTAAAGGAATATTTAAAGATGATATGGTTTATAAAAACAATTTATAAAGGATTTAAAAGATGGAAATTTGGAAATTTGGGAATTTAATTCCCGTTGGTTCTGAAATGTTTTTCAAAGTCTTAGAAAATAATAATGGTATTATTTAGATAATATTCTTGAGTGGAAATATTTAAAATGGAATTTTAAAGGAATAAAAGCACTAAACTCACTTCGGTCACTAGGAAATAACTTCGGTGATGACTGCAGCATCATCGACGTTCATTTTTGAGTTTCCAAGAGAGGGATTGCTATAAATGGAGTTGTTGGTGAAACCGATTTGATTTTGAAATTCAAAGTAATGATTTAATATACCAAAGTATTTTGGGTATATATGATTTCAAAAATAATTTTGAAATGTTTAAGAAATTGTTTAAACTCTGGGATTTTCATGTTTATGGAAATATGAGAAGATAAGTCTGATAACTTATAAAAATTTGAAATTGATTTTGGAATGGAATTAAACTTAACTTAGGTTAAGTATAAAAGGAATTCTGAAATTTAGCCTAAGTAGGCTAAATGGTGTAAGTATTGAAAATAGAATTTACTAAGATTGGAAATAAAATTAGTGAATGAACTAATTACATTAATTTGTAAGTAAATGGAATTGAAATTGAATATTGGAACGATATTTAACTTGAATTATGTTAAATAAAGTGAAATTGAAAATTTAGTTTGAGTTGGACTAAATAAACTAAATTCTGGAAATAGAATTGATTGAGTTAAAGTGAATATAGACTCAAGTGTGAAGTGGTAATTAACTATAAGAAGTCATATGAGATGTTTATAAACTTAAGTAAGGTTTATGAAATGATCCATAAATGAATTAATATGGAGAGGAATGAGTGAACTATAGAATTTGATGAAATAAATTCTCTGTAACAGCCTGAAATTTTCAACCATTCGCATCCATCGGATTTGAATTGCTTAAAATATCAGATTGTTAATTTAAAATTTGGCAAAACTCAGCATATACAGTAAGTAAATAATCACATAATCACAGACATAGAATAATATAACAATAATGCAGCGGAAACAAAGAATAGTAGTTCATGAAGCTACTATATATATATATATATATATAATAGAGTTAAACAAGATACAAAGAAGTCAGGAATACAAGATCAGAATACATCACTGGAATCAACTGAATAACTCAAAGCTGGAAAGATAGCTGGATCTCCAAGCGAAGCTCCAACTCTAAAGGTGAGTCTCAAATGCTGCATCACTCAGTCTGACCCGAGCGTAAAGCAAAACAGAAAACACTCGAGTCAGGATTAACATTCTTATATCGATAAATCCAACTCAAGTGAAATATCAACTGAAATACAAGTAACTCAAAGGATGTTTGGGATAATCATCCTCTAAGGATCCGTTAAACTATCTACTATGTAGTAATGTACGCTATTATAATAATGTCTGTAGTAAAGTAAACTATTAAAATAGCATTAAGGCGTTACCCATATCCCCCTTAACACATTTTATATATTCCCATAGTCTATACATTACCGTAATCTCCCCCGTAATGGGCGTCGTCAGAGGGCACTCCAAAGGTATGGTACAAAACAAACTCGTGGTAAAGCACGCTATGGTAGGTGACACGGCACAACGAGGCAATGCCATGGTAGATATACCAATTATGCATCCGGACTGGTGGTAACGCATAGCAGCCACTACCGCCCACCTCGAGCCACACTCCCAAAAATCAAAGGGTGCACACCAAATCAATCACAAAGTAATAGAATGGCATACGATGGAGTGTGTCCGATAAGAGGAGCTACCTCATTGGCCCAGAATCGCTCCTGTTTTAGCCACCTTATGCCAACTCACGGGAGTCGGGTCCACGTATATACTCATATAGGATCGTCGCCACCATCCTACTTCATTCTAGAATCTCCACCACGTACACAGTTGTTAATGTGGTTTTCGGTATCAACAGAGAGTATGCCCATATCTGATCCCGGTCTCTTTAACAACCAAACGTTATTATAACCCCGCGGTCATTTCAAAATAGCTTATACTTCAAAAACAAAACATTATTCATTTCAAAAACCAAATCAATACGATATCATTTCACTTTAAATATATATCCATTTCCAAAATCATGTCACTTTCCAAAGTTATATCGCTTTCGAAATCATAAGTCCTTTAAAATCAAAACACTTTGGAAATCAAAACCTTGAAATTCATAACCCTTTGAAATCATAGCTTTGAAATCATAGCATTTTAGAATCCATAACGCTTTCCTCTTAAACAGTTTAGATATTAAAATTAGTGTATATAATAAAATAGTTTATTTAAAATAGTTATAAGTTAAAATAGTTTATCATAAAATAATTTATATTGAAAATGATTTATATTAAAATAGTTTATATTAAAATTTATAAAGTAAAATATAAATAGTTTTAGAGATAGTGTAAAAATACTTTATATAAAAATAGCTTCCTCAAATTTCACAAATCGATTCAAATCAACTCGAATTCCAAAATTAAAATTTAATCAAATCTCAAATCATCAATTTCAACACGATTCAGCTTCTCAATAAACGATTTCAAATTATCGATTTTCAAATACATATTTGAACCATAAAATAATCCATTCAAATTTCAATATATATCAAAGTCAATATATTCAACATTTCAAAACTAAATTCGATAATTTTATATATATATCAAATTAACTTTACTATTATTAGTTTTGAAATATTTACTTAATCATTTCAATAATATCTAAATACAGCTTCAATTTACAAATTTAAATAAACAAAATATCCCATTTAAATTGTATAAATTTGAAATATTCTTTTAAGTCACTTTTAATCAAATTCAAGTTATAAAATCATAGCTTTAAAATTTCAAATTTAATAAATTTCAAATCAAACTTATTTAAGTAAAATTCTTAAATAAATATAATTTCAAATCAATTTCAAATCATTATAAACTCTATATTTGAAAATATAGATATTAAATAAATACTTAAACGTATTATTTATCAAATTTATTAAATCAACTTTAATAAATCTTTAAAAATCAATATTTATTAAAACCATATATTTCCTTTCAAAACCATAGAAATCATTTTCAAAATATTATATATATAGACCAACGGTGTCTGTATATAATTTTCTACCCTATGGTTAAGTGATACGGATATTTATCACTTTAATCTGCAATTTAAAAATATACGGGTATATATCATTTCAACCCACAATCCCAAATTCAATTCAATGAAAATCGCTAGGGTTTATCATTTCAACCCATAACGATTTTCTCATATTCTATAGATCGTTCGGGTATGTATCATTTCAACTCATAGTGAATTCTATACTAACAGGGAACTTGCAGAGTCATAACAGATATGATAATAATATAATAATCAGTAATAGGCATATATCATCAGTGTTGAATAGCAGATAATGGTGTCAGATGTCACAGATGAACAAATACAGATAACAACATATATATAATAATGTAAGTAACTGACATCAACATATTTCAATTGTCGTTTCAATTGAAATCAAATTTAATAAATATAAGAACATTAATCGTGAGTGATTGCTCACCTTTCAAAGCTAGAGGAATTTGATACACAACAAGCTGCAAATTGGATTATGATCTAGACAATCAACCAATCTAACAAAATCTCAAAGTGAAGTGAGGTAGAAGAGGATTTGATGGACAAAGCTGATAGGTTGGAAATCAAGAACCAAAAATCAGTTTGATATCACAGAAATGAAATGTACATTATATTAATATTTTCAAATCAACATAAATTTTAAACACATATTAAATTAAATATATATGTATTTCAAAATCATTGTTTTTAAATAAAACACATATAAAACAAACATATCTACATAGTATAATTTGAAATAAATTAATATATGTACTTATAAATAAATACATAAATAGCCTATATAACTTTCTATGCAAATCACTGTATAACCAACCCAAAAGACTATATAAACTAATAATATATATATAAGATAACACTTTAAATATAATTATATACCTCTTATACAATAACATGAAATATATAACTTATATAACCCAATACTGAAACGTACACAATCATGCAACATACATGTGTAGACTTTTGAAATATAATATAGCTTATATATATACTGCATCATTATATAATACTGTCTTCATATTGACTATTAGATCAAGTAAAGTAATATATATACAAGCTATATATAAACCACAAATCCGGATATACAAACTCTGATATATAATAATATATACTAATAAACAAATATACGGATCGGACAGTAAATAGTCAGATGCAAACTACTTCTATAGTAAACATACAGACATTCTGTTCTGAAAAATCTGTAATAAAACCTTTGTATATACATATGCTTGAAACAAATCTCATGAATATATTTATACAAACAAGTCAATACTTATATATCTAGGTTAAAATAAAATAAGGCCTTTATATAATATAATGTAATTCAAAAATAGATACATAAAATTTTACCACGAAATATGAGTTATATACACACGTACACACTTCAGCCAATACTAACTTACATTATTATATAAATAATAAGTTATATAGTATACTATACTAGATTTTCTATGTGTATAACTTGGACAAAGTTTTATATTATACTCGGTTCCCTATACTGACATAAATAAAGCATAATATATTATACTTATATAATTCATTGCTAATTATATACATACATACACCTGATATATCCTTTTGCAAGTTAAATGTATACGTGCAACATATATATATATATATAACTCATATACATAAACTAACATAAAAAAACTGACATAATAAAGACTTATATAACCTCCTCTATATATACAAAATTTATGAACTAACATAATATACATATATATATATATATTTATTTATTTATTTAAACCAAAATACATAACTTACATATAAATTAGTTTAAGGAAGGGGAGGCTGCTCAGGTTTGTGATGAGAGGATGGCTAGCATGCGGGTCGGTGATGAGAGAAAGGAAGTGGTTGTCTTGGTGTAGTGTTCGGCAAGCAAAAGCATACGAGGAGAGGACGAGGCCGTGGGCTGGAACGGCTGTTAGATTTCGGGCAGATGGTGGTGGTGGTCGAGCATGATGGGACGTGGTGATTTATAGGCTAGGAAGACGGTGGGTTTGCATGGAGGAAGTGGGGTGGCTGACGTTGCATTGGAGTTCCAAGTGAGGGGATGGGCTTGAGATCGGTCGGCAGGCTGACACGGGAATGGGAGGAGGCCAAGGTGGTGAGTGGTTATGTGGCGGTGAGGATGGGTTTGCAAGTTTCGGCATGGTGCTCGGGTTTGGCGAATCTGATCGGTGGAAGAGTGCACGAGGGAGGCCTCGGGCTTTGATGATGATTTCTTCGGGAATGAGAGGGGAAAGATGCACCGGCATGACTCCAGAAACAAAAGAAATGAGATCAACTTTGATAAAATGTTATCCCGAAGAAGACAGAACGAACCAAAGAAAATATTAAATAATGGGGATAGTAACCGTAAAGGGTTGTATTATTTATTAAATTTTTTTAGCAAATAAATGGAGGAAAATTTTGAAATCAAGAAAATTAATCAATGCAAAGGTTATATTGGAAAGTGGAAATATTAAAAGCAAATGAACATTTATCTTCAAACGGTGGAGAAATGAAAGGGTAAAAGGAATCCAAAAGACATGAAGTGGTTACCGATATGAAATCATTCTTCCGGTTTTCCGATGCGTATCGGACATCGAAACAAAGACATGAATATACTATGGCGATTAGCACGACGAGACGATCAAAACGGTATACAAATATCAGCTATATGATCATTCGATCAAAAGTCAATATCGGTATTGAAATGCTGCAAAAATGTCAGAAATAAGATGAACGGAGCAACAAAAGTCCATATTTGACAAAACGAAATATGTCATCGCACTCAGAAGATGATTTACAAATTTTCTGTATAAAAATATTCAGCTTTGGAAAATATTTTATTATCATCAAATATTAACTGATTGGAATTGAAATAGAATTATACAATAAAATTAACTTCAATATTATTTGATGAAAATTTACTAGTTGCTATGTTTAAACAGATGTATTCCAAAAATCATATTTTTATTTCAAAATTTTATTATTTAGAATTTCACAAAATTCAATCAAATTAAATTAATAAACCACTAAAATTTACGGGTCGTTACACTCTCCCCCACTCAAAACTTTTCGTCCCCGAAAAGAAAGGAGGTGGGATAATAAAACAACCAGAAAAGAAAATAGATTTAAAACAAGATAAAACAATTAATTTAAATCATATAGATTTCAATTTAAATTAATTAATTATTTAACAAATTGGTTTAATCCACTTGGTTTCTCTTAAGTTAAATCAATCTATTTTTAAATTCATTATCTTATTGTCTAGTCATCCTCAATTAACAATTTCTAAATCATCAATTTGTATAATCATTTATTATGCTCATATTTTATTCAACAAATTTAATTCTTTTATCCCAAATTATTATTAAGTTTATTCCACTTAATATATCTTATCACATATATTTAAACCATATAAATTAATTTAAACCATATAAATTTCAATTTAAATTAATTTATATTCAATAATTGATTTTAAATTCAAGGTATTTCCATAAGTTGATCTAATTTCAATTTATTAATTCCTTCAAACAAATATATTTGTCTCATCTATTATTCAATTAACTTATTATTATATTTATCTCTATTAACATCTTTATAATCAAAATTTAGTGTATAACATTTATTATAAACACTCAAATTTTATTTATAAAGACATTTTATATTGTATATTATCCAATTACATATTCAACTTCTGAATAATTTAGGTAAGTTATATTGAAATGCAATTGAGTATTATACAAGTAAAATTTTCCCAACCCAATTATTTCAAATTTAATATTGATTAAAAATTTTGGCTTCGTTTTATAATTAAAATCACCTTTAATCATAAATTTAAGAATTAAATTTCCGATTAACTTCAAACCATTTGGAGATAAAGATATATATATACATTCAATATATCATATCAAATCTATAATCATATACCAATATATATATATAAATCAAGTCATACCTTAGAAATTTAAATCAATTTAATTTCCAAAACAAAAATGTAGCAAAGCAACTGAGTGGCCTCTCCTCTTCGAAACTCGAAAATGAATATCGATGATGCTACAGTCATCACCGAAATTATTTTCCAGCGACAAAGAGAAGAGTGCTGATTTTAAAACCTTTAAAATTCTTTGAAATGGTTTTAATTTGAAATTACTTTAAATAATATACACTATAAAACTTTTATAACCAAAGTTTGAAATCACCGGAAATTAAATTCTCAAATTCCTTATTTAAATCCATTTCATTTTCAAATCAATTTATAAACCATGTTTATAAATTCATTTATAGAACAATAAATGATAATCAAATATTATCATTTCAATAACCAATTTATTTAACAATTTAATTTCATAAAAATTTACTTATATATATACAATATAAAATTTATTCCATTTACCAACTTGAAGAAATATTGTGTTAGTTTGCTCTGTTCAAGTGTTTTGGAAATCCTATCGATATCGCTGATCAGACAAATCGATCGAAAACCCAAATCAACATCAACAACTCAAACAACACACTATAAAACATTTTTAATATTAATGCAAATACACTACCTCACTCGATGATTCCAGAATGGGTTTCAACAAGGATAGAGATTCAAATTAGAGGAACTCTAAGCAAATAGAATTTTACTAAGGAGATAGGCTTGAATGGGAGATAAGGTGATTAAATTATAAAATAGAGAGATAGATAGACTTATATGAATTGCGGTCAACCTTAACCAGTCAACCGTGACTTCGAAATAAGATCGAGGTAGAATTCTGAGGCAAATCGATATTCGATCGCCAGAGATAGAATTCGGTTATAGCAAAAGATAGCAGCATCGTAAACCGAGGATACAGAAATCTCTGGTGAATCAATGCTTGTTGTAAAGGAGTTTCACCCCTTTATAATTATATAGTGGAGCTATGGGATGCTCCAAGATCAAAGAAACACGAATAGGGAGAGACAAGGATAGATTTTGGAACCGAGGGGAACGTTCCAAAATTCAAAGGAAACCGAGTCAAAGAGGAAGGTATTCAAGCTCGGACGAAAGTGATTTTGTAATCAAATTTACCCTATATGCTAAGTTTTGCCTAAAACCGGAGCTCTGATACCAACTGTAACAACCTGAAATTTTCAACCATTCGCATCCATACATGTCGGATTTGAACTGCTCAAAATATCAGATTGTTAATTTAAAATTTGGCAAAACTCAGCATATACAGTATGTAAATAATCACAGAATCACAGACACAGAGTAATATAACAATAATGCAGCGGAAACAAAGAATAGTAGTTCATGAAGCTACTATATATATAATAGAGTTAAACAAGATACAACAGAAGTCACGAATACAAAGATGTCTCAATACAATAGTCAAATACATGATCAGAATACATCACTGGAATCAACTGAATAACTCAAAGCTGGATAGATAGTTGGATCTCCAAGCGAAGCTCCAACTCCAAAGGTGAGTCTCAAATGCTGTATCACTCAGTCTAACCCGAGCGTAAAGCAAAACACAAAACACTCGAGTCAGGATTAACATTCTTATATCAATAAATCCAACTCAAGGGAAATATCAACTGAAATACAAGTAACTCAAAGGATGTTTGGGATAACCATCCTCTAAGGATCTGTTAAACTATCTACTATGTAGTAATATACGCTATTATAATAATGTCTATAGTAAAGTAAACTATTAATATAGCGTTAAGGTGTTACCCATATCCCCCTTTAATACATTTTATATATTTCCATAGTCTATTCATTACCGTAATCTCCCCCGTAATGGGCGTCGTCAAAGGGCACTCCATAGGTATGGTACAAAACAAACTCGTAGTAAAGCACGCTATGGTAGGTGACACGGAACAACGAGGCAATGCCAGGGTAGATATACGAATTACGCATCCGGACTGGTGGTAACACATAGCAGAAACTACTACCCACCTCGAGCCACACTCCCAAAAATCAAAGGGTGCGCACCAAATCAATCACAAAGTAATAGAATGGCATACAATGGAGTGTGTCCAATCAGAGGAGCTACCTCATTGGCCCGGAATCGCTCATGTTTTAGCCACCTTATGCCAACTCACGGGAGTCGGGTCCACGTATATACCTCATATAGGATCGTCGCCACCATCCTACTTCATTCTGGAATCTCCACCGCGTACACAGTTGTTAAAGTGGTTTTCGGTATCAACAGAGAGTATGCCCATATCTGATCCCAGTCTCTTTAACAACCAAACGTTATTATAACACCGCGGTCATTTCAAAATAGCTTATACTTCAAAACCAAAACATTATTCATTTCAAAAACCAAATCAATACGATATCATTTCACTTCAAATATATATCCATTTCCAAAATCATGTCACTTTCCAAAGTTATATCGCTTTTGAAATCATAAGTCCTTTAGAATCAAAACACTTTGGAAATCAAAACCTTGAAATTCATAACCCTTTGAAATCATAGCTTTGAAATCATAGCATTTTGGAATCCATAACGCTTTCCTCTTAAACAGTTTAGATATTAAAATTAGTGTATATAATAAAATAGTTTATATAAAATAGTTATAAGTTAAACTAGTTTATAATAAAATAATTTATATTGAAAATGATTTATATTAAAATAGTTTATATTAAAATTTATAAAGTAAAATATAAATAGTTTTAGATATAGTTTAAAAATACTTTATATAAAAATAGCTTCCTCAAATTTCACAAATCGATTCAAATCAACTCGAATTCCAAAATTAAAATTTAATCAAATCTCAAATCATCAATTTCAACTCGATTCAGCTTCTCAATAAACCATTTCAAATTATCGATTCTCAAATACATATTTGAACCATAAAATAATCCATTCAAATTTCAATATATATCAAAGTCAATATATTCAACATTTCAAAACTAAATTCGATAATTTTATATATATATCAAATTTGCTTTACTATTAATAGTTTTGAAATATTTACTTAATCATTTCAATAATATCTAAATATAGCTTCAATTTAAAATTTTAAATAAACAAAATATCCCATTTAAATTTATATAAATTTGAAATATTCATTTAAGTCACTTTTAATCAAATTCAAGTTATAAAATCATAGCTTTAAAATTTCAAATTTAATAAATTTCAAATCAAACTTATTTAAGTAAAATTCTTAAATAAATATAATTTCAAATCAATTACAAATCATTATAAACTCTATATTTGAAAATATAGATATTAAATAAATACTTAAACGTATTATATATCAACTTTATTAAATTAACTTTAATAAATCTTTAAAAATCAATATTTATTAAAACCATATATTTCCTTTCAAAACTATAGAAATTATTTTCAAAATGTTATATATATATACCAACGGTGTCTGTATATAATTTTCTACCCTATGGTCAAGTGATACGGATATTTATCATTTCAATCCGTAATTTAAATATATATGGGTATATATCATTTCAACCCGCAATCCCAAATTCAATTCAATGAAAATCACTTGGGTTTATAATTTCAACCCATAACGATTTTCTCCTATTTTATAGAACGTTCGGGTATGTATCATTTCAACCCATAGTGAATTCTTTACTAACAGGGAACTTGCAGAGTGATAACAGATATGATAATAATATAACAATCAGTAACAAGCATATATCATCAGTGATGAATAGCAGATAATGGTGTCAGATGTCACAAATGAACAGATACAGATAACAGCATATATATAATAATGTAAGTAACTGACATCAGCATATTTCAATTGTCGTTTCAATTGAAATCAAATTTAATAAATATAAGAACATTAATTGTGAGTGATTGCTCACCTTTCAAAGCTAGAGGAATTTGATACACAACAAGCTGTGAATTGGATTTCGATCTAGACAATCAACCAGTCCAACAAAATCCCAAAGTGAAGTGAGCTAGAAGCGAATTTGACGGACAAAGCTGATAGGTTGGAAATCCAGAACCAAAAATCAGTTTGTCGCAGAAATGAAATGTACATTATATTATTATTATTATTTTCAAATAAACATAAATTTTAAACACATATTAAATTAAATATATATGTATTTCAAAATCATTGTTTTTAAATAAAACACATATAAAACAAACATATCTACATAGTATAATTTGAAATAAATGAATATATATACTTAAAAATAAATACATAAACAGCCTATACAACTTTCTATGCAAATCACTGTATAACCAACCCAAAAGACTATATAAACTAATAATATATATATATATAAGATAACACTTTAAATATAATTATATACCTCTTATACAATAACATGAAATATATAACTTATATAACCCAATACTGAAACGTACATAATAATGCAACATACCTGTGTAGACTTATGAAATATAATATAGCTTATATATATACTGCCTTCATATTGACTATTAGATCAACTAAAGTAATATGTATATATACAAGCTATATATATATATAAACCACAAATCCGGATATACAAACTCTGATATATAATAATATATACTAATAAACAAATATATAGATCAAACTATAAATAGTCAGATGCAAACTACTTCTATAGTAAACATACATACATTCTATTCTGAAAAATCTGTGATAAAACCTTTGTATATAAATATGCTTGAAACAAATCTCATGAATATACCTATACAAACAAGTTAATACTTATATATCTAGGTTAAAATAAAATAAGGCCTTTATATAATATAATGTAATTCAAAAATCGATACATAAAATTTTCCCATGAAATATGAGTTATATACACACTTCAGCCAATACTAACTTACATTATTATATAAATAATAAGTTATATAGTTTTCGTATACTAGATTTTCTATGTGTATAACTAGGACTTAGTTTTATAATATACTCAGTTCCCCATACTAACCTATATAAATCATAATATATTATACTTATATAATTCATTGCTAATTATATACATACATACACCTGATATATCCTTTTGCAAGTTAAATGTATACATGCAACATATATATATATATATATATATATATATAACTCATATACATAAACTAACATAAAAACCTGGCATAATAAAGACTTATATAACCTCCTCTATATATACAAAATTTATAAACTAACATAATATCTATATATATATATATATTTAAACCAAAATACATAACTTACATATAAATTAGTTTAAGGAAGGGGAGGCTACTCAGGTTTGTGATGAGAGGATGGCTTGCATGCGGGTCGGTGATGAGAGAAAGGAAGTGGCTATCTTGGTGTAGTTTTCGACAAGCAAAAGCATACGAGGGGGGGAAGAGGCCATGGGCTGGAACGGCTGTTAGATTTCGACCAGATGGTGCTGGTGGTCGAGCATGATGAGACGTGGTGATTTGCAGGCTAGGAGGAGGACGATGGGCTCGCATGGAGGAAGTGGGGTGGCTGACGTTTCATTGGAGTTCCAGGTGAGGGGATGGGCTTGAGATCGGTCGGTAGGCTGACACGGGAATGGGAAGAGGCGGAGGTGGTGAGTGGATGTGTGGCGGTAAGTATGGGTTTGCAAGTTTCAGCATGGTGCTCGGGTTTGGCGAATCTGATCGGTGGAAGACAGCACGAGGGAGGCCTCGGGCTTAGATGATGATTGCTTCGGGAATGAGAGGGGAAAGATGCACCGGCATTACTCCAGAAACAAAAGAAATGAGATCAACTTTGATAAAATGTTATCCCGAAGAAGACATAACGAACCAAAGAAAATATTAAATAATGGGGATACTAACCGTAAATGGTTGTATTATTTATTAAATTTTTTTAACAAATGAACGGAGGAAAATTTTGAAATCAAGAAAATTAATCAATGCAAAGGTTATATTGGAAAGTGGAAATATTAAAAGCAAATGAACATTTATCTTCAAACGGTGGAGAAATGAAAGGGTAAAAGGAATCTAAAAGACACGAAGCGGTTACCGATATGAAATCATTCTTCCAGTTTGCCGACGCGTATCGAACATCAAAACAAAGACATGAATATACTATGGCGATCAGCACGACGAGATGATCAAAACTGTATACAAATATCAGCTATACGATCATTCGATCAAAAGTTGATATCGGTATCGAAATGCTGCAAAAATGTCAAAAATAAGATGAACGGAGCAATAGAAGTCCAAATTTGACGAAACGAAATATGACATTGCACTCAGAAGATGATTTACAAATTTTCTGTATAAAAATATTCAGCTTTGGAAAACATTTTATTATCATTAAATATTAACTGATTGGAATTGAAATAGAAATATACAATAAAATAAACTTCAATATTATTTGATGAAAATTTACCAGTTGCTATGTTTAAACAGACGTATTCCAAAAATCAAACTTTTATTTCAAAATTTTATTATTTAAAATTTCACAAAATTAAATTAAATTAAATTAATAAACCACTAAAATTTAAGGGTCGTTACATTCTCAAGTGAGATTAGTATGAAAAGGAATATACTAAGTAAGTAATTGAATGAAGATTAAGTAAAAGGTGTGTAAAATGATAATTGTGGATAATTGATTGAAATGAAATAAATGAGAATAAAAGAAATTGATATAGCCAATAATCAATTAAGATAAATACGTAAGTTGTACGTATATTATTTTATTCGCATGACGATTTGATCTAGATTCGAGCATAGAATTTCGAGATAGTCTATATCGATCCGAGTTAGGATTTTTCACTCGATTTTAGACGGCGAACCCTGTATATGGATTTTGATTGATTCTGAGATTCTCTATCATAGTATACGGCTATGCAAGGAGAATGACTATTTCTAATCAAGAAACCAGATCTGAGTCCGCACTAGAGAGTCGTGTAAACGATACTAGTTCGGAAATGAAATTGTGTGATCGAGTGAGCGATCAGAGTTAATATTGCGTACGGATGATATATGTACATCGTACGGATGTTAGTGAAATAAATATTGGAAGTCTAAAAATGCCGAATAAAATGATTTTGAATTATATGATTGGATATTATTGGTAAGTAAGGTGCAGTATTTAAAAGCAAAAGCTAAATTGACATCTTCGTTTTCAGGAGTAAAAATTGATTGCTTGACAAAAAGGTGTGTGTTTAAATTGTCGTTAAATTTGATGATTTTGTGATTAAGCCACTTGGCTTTTGTTTTCTTTTGATGATTTGGGGATATAGTGGTGATTTGTAGTTGTTCCGATCAAGCCGCGCAAAGAAGACGCTGGCGAAATTTTTGGAAATTTAAGGAGTTAGAAAATTTTGAGGAAATTTTTTTGATAGTTGAAATTTGATTTGTAATTATAGTTTGAAATGGTTGAGTAAATTTATTATTTAGAATCTATGGATGAGTTTGGAAATTAGTAAAAGTGTTAACGTGGTTTCAATAAAAAATTTCTCGAAAAGTGGTTTAAAACTGTTTGGTTTTGGAAAATAGGTAATGGGTTTGGACCATTCTTCTTACTTTGGCAATTTTGGGAACGAAATTCTTTTAAGGGAGAAGGAATGTAACGACCCAGAAATCTATTTATTTGAAATTGGAATATTTAATTGATTTTAAATATTTAAAATTTAATTTTTAACTTGAATTTCAAATATAACTATTTATTTGATAATTTAATTATTGAATTTAATTATTGAAAATCGGTTAAAATATTGAATCTTGCGTTTTAAGCTTGATAAAAATAATTTAAAGGCTTATAAAATTTATATTTATAATAATAAAGATAATAAAACTTTTTAAATTGAATTTAAAAGTGATTTGTTCGGTTTTAAAAATATATCGTTTGAATTAACGAGTAAAAATAGCCTTCCGAGGCATAGTCTCGGAATTCGACGAAACTATTCCATTGGATCCATAATAGTGTATTATTATCGGATTTCAAATTTCGTATCGTTTGCCGTATGGGATAAAAACGCGCTGAAATTTTAATTGAAAATTCAATGTAATAATTGGGTCCATAAAGCTATCTTCTCCATACGATCGAATTAGAACTCGAAATCTTGTCCATTGCGTTTGGAATAGGGGTATAACATTATAAACGCCTAGTAGCATGCCTCGATATGGGTTCAAGATTTTGAGTTGTGTAAATCGAGACATTTTAAAATTTAAATAATATAATTATATGTTGACTTGACTTTTATTCACATCAGCACTTTTTCCCCCTTATTTCAAAACACTATAGCTTTCCCCACATGCAAGAAACATGTCTTCATTTCTCCTTTTAAATCACGCCTGTTTTTTTTTCATTCCCTCCTATCAGTTCAAATCAAAAACTAAAGGAAAAAAATTTACAATACTAATAAACAGACGAAAGGGTTCTTCATTTCGTTCACTACCTTTTTCCGTTTTCACCTCCAAATTTTTTTTCAAAGCAGCAAAAAGGGAAAAAATTCTCGCGAGTTGAAATATTCGAAAAAAAATGAAAGCAAGTCGTTTGAAAAAAAAAGAAATCAATCGCGTCATTTTTTTCATCGGCCTGATCAACTCAAGCGACAAGCAAAGGCGTGGCCCGGAGGGAGGATGGTTGAGGCGCGAGCGGGGAGTGGGGGGGTTTGAAGAGACTCGCGATTGAATTAGGTGTGGGGCAGAGGTCCGGTCGACCTGAGCGGTGGTAGTGATGAGATGTTGGAAGTCACGTGTAATTGGGTTCATTTGCGATCGGAGGAAGGGTTTCGCCAAGTGGCGCCACTGCTGGGGGGAAGCTCATTGGCATGTGCGTTAGTGGGTGGGATCGGCTGGTAGTCCATTGCTATGTGGAGGAGGCATCGTTCGATTGTAGAGGGTCATGCGTTTTGTTGAGCCTGGACATGAACGAGAGAGGGAGTTTCAGGCGGATTCGATGTCATCGGGAAGACGAGATTGTATGGGTAATCATTTAATTGATATTGAATTAGAGATCATTAATATATTTATTAATTTAAAAATCTTTTAAATGTAATATTCAATTCATACGTTGTCAATATTGAACACGACGAGTCGCTTTGGATTCGTGTTGACGAATTCTTTGCCATGAGATTGGATTAGAGCAATTTTGAGGTTTTGAAATTTTTAGTTAAATTCGAACACCATTCGAATTTAATTGGAACCGGAACGCGAAATTGACAATAAAAATCAAGGTGAGTTAATATCACTCAATTTTGGACTACTAGTTAATTTTAAATAGTTAAAATTAATTATTGATTAAATTTGAAAATTTATTATCAGTTTGGATGTTATTACATATATAGTAGTATATATATTAGTAATTGGAGTGATTGTTCCCACATATGTATAGAGATGAGACCCTATGCGCCCCGTATAATAGCGGATGACCCTATATACCGCGGTATCCCCCTCGAAGTGAGATTGGTATTTTTATGTTGTATCAACATCTGTGGTTGTAGGGAAACAGGTTGGAGGGATCCAACTGGATTACTCAAAAATGTTGAATTAAATTTCATTTATATTAATATATGATTTGTTTAAGAAATCTATGATAGATTATTATGTGATTGAATTTATTGGGTGCTACGGTAGCATTGATCTTGATTTTTGATATTTTAAAAATACCATAAATATGAATATTGAATTTTAAAAAAGGAAATTAAAAAACAAGGATTTTGGAAGTGAAGTATTTATATCGAAATTTGGATTAATTAAGAAAATTTATTGGGAAAAAATAAATGGTTAACTTGTAAATATTCCGTGGTGTTGAAATAGAGATTTTGGAATAATGTAAATAAAAGGATATTTAAATAATAAAGCATAAGCGATATTTGTTTAAGTGTAATAGGATTTATTTTAAAAATTGAGATTTTAAATAGTTGGGAAAATAAAAAGGAAATTTAAAAATAAATTATAAAATGGTTATACTTGATATTAAATAAGTGTTTAAATTATGAAATGGAAGTGGAATCAGAATTTAGTGGGGTTTGGAATATTTGGGTTATTTAATAAATTGATTTAAAAATGGCATTCGATTTAGAAATCGATTTATAATCGATTAAGTATTGTGAAGCCGTTATAAATGGAAAATGAGACTATGGAATTTGTAAACAAGGTTTATAAATAAAGTAAAGTGATTATCAGTGGATAAATTGAAGTTATAAATTCACCGTGAGGATTTATAAGGAGATGGGTAAATCGGCGTAAAAATAAATGGTAGATTTATTTTTAGAAATGGGAAAAGAGAATTTACGAAATTGGGACGTAAATCAAATTGGTGATAAATCGAGAGGGATTTATAAATATTAGACTGGCTATATTGCATTTGAAAATTATATTTTTCTGAGGAGTTAAGTTTGTTTTAAAAAGGAGGATTTTTAATTATTAACTATGTATTTTAAAAAGTGTTTAAGAATATTTCAGAAAATTAATCAATTAGTTGTTAAAAATTGTTTTAAGTATATTTAATTATTAATTAAGTTAGCTTATAATGAGTTAATATTAAGTCAATTATTATTTAAGAATTAGTTGATATTATTATTTTAAAAGGATAAATTATTCAATATTAATATTTTATATAATAACTTTTATTAAAGAGTATTTGCCTAAAATTTAACTTGGAAAATTATTATAGGAATTTTATAAGTATTATTTTGAAATTTATTAAGTAAAGTTTTCAGAAAGTAATGGTATACTTTCATGGCGAAATCGGAGGCAGAGAGTGCCTGTAGTTAAGTTTTGGATTTCTCTGGGATAGAGATGTAACCATTGAGCTATGAATCCATGGTTGATACCGTAGTGGTACTGTGACGACCCGAATTTCTGGACGTCTGAAATTGTGTAATTAATTGATTTTAATTATTGAAAAATTAAATTTTTAGCTCCTGAACAAGATAAATTATTTTAGAAATGTATATATATTAAACTCCACCTCTAAATTAAGGTTAAGTGTCCATAAATATATATAGATAAAAACATATAAGCTTTGTGACATTAATAATTGATAAGCGTATAGATGTATATATAGATATATATGTCCATACGAAGTGAAAATACATGTAATGGAAAAAATTGCATAAGTATATGTGTACATGTATGTATAGTGAAAGTGATAAATGTAAATATCTAAAAGTGATGACAACAACCTCTATAGATAGAAATAAATAAATATGAATATATATATATATATATATATATATATATATGTAGACATACAATACACTAAGTATTGGAGTTAAAAATAAGTATTTAAGTTAGAAATATAACATAGAAACAAAACTGGTAAGAAGAAATGCAAAGCACAAGTAGGCAAGAATATAAAGTGATAAACAAAATTTGTATGTATAATAGTTACTGTGTGTATTGCAGTAACATGAGTTAACCTTTAACAATACTTTAGTCAAACTATATGTGAAGTATGCCAGGCAAATGAATATGCCTGTATAAGAGATGCAAAGGTAAGTTTTAAAATGCAAAGCTAAAGCAATATAATATCTATGCATAAAATAAGCTAAGTTGGAGACATAAAGTACTCCACATTTAATGCAAGCAATAAGTAAGGTCAAATTCGAAATTGTTAAAATCAACTCAGCCTCCAATTGAAGAAAACATCACTGATCAAGTTTGTACAAAACAAATATATTACCTGTACAATTCCTCAGCCTAGCTTCTTCTGCAAGCTTCATTCTTCTCTTTATACCTTACTCTATTCTTTCTTTCACTCATTCGATCAACTGAAAGAAAAAAATAAACCGGAGAAAGAAATAGACCAGCAAAACAAAACAAACAGTCCTAGCTTCAGGCTTCAAAACTAAGCGGAGATTCAAGTTCCAAACTCAGGATTTAGGTCTGTTCTCTGTTCGCATATACATGGAATTATTGATGATCAAATCCTGATTTCATTTGAGCAAAAACTTCTGAAAGGTGAGTAACATTAATTAATAGCGAGTTAAAACATATTATTCTGATGCATATATGTATGATGGTATTCTTTTGCATGAATGTTCAGTAGATGATAACATCAAAGTGCAAGCCTGTTTTCAAAAATAAAATAAAACACTCTGTTCTGGAAACTTAAGTGAATAACATAACAATAGAAGCATACAAATTTTCATAGAAAATCAAGTTTTAAAAGTCTCTGCCTTTTTCATATCAGGTGAGTAAACTTGATTATATTTTGTCTTAAACCTGGATTGCTTGATTTAAATCATCATTTTTGATGTATGTTATTGGCGTGAGTCTGGAAAATGAAGTGTGCATGCTATGTATACTGTTATCTCTGTTACTTCCTTCACCATTATAAATAGTACTTTAAATTCTGGACTTAGATATGTTGTTTGTAAACTTGTTTAAAGTAGGCTGGTAATTTTGCTTTCATATATATGTTTATATAAGTAGTGCCACTGTAAATAGATGATGGTATTAATGGGTGCTTGTCTGGTTTTATCCCTCTTCTCTGCTTCCTTATTTCAGAGCTAAGTTACAATTAAAACTCAAGGCTTTTATATAATCACTGGTTGGACTTAGTTTAATTATAATCTATGAACTAGAAATAGATTCAAGTATCTTATGTTGAAAATCATCTGGAAATCAAGGAATGTAGTGACTATTCTAGCAACATGAGAAAAATTAATATTGTAATTGGAATGAATCAATTATATAAATTGAATTGTCTTGGGAAAATTTGAATTTTAAAAAGAAAATCAGAAATTTTAATAAGGAATTGGGTGAACATTTTTATGATGACTGAAATTTGGTTTTTGGTCAAGTTTTGGTGGCCGGAGCATCTATGGTGGTCGTGGCTTCGACTGGAGGAGGTCGGAGTGTAGGGGTGCTCAGGAAAATGGATGGTGGGTTGTCTGATGGTCGTGGTGACTGCGGCAGGTGGGTTTAGGTTTTATACCTAATTTTGATCGAGCTGGAAGTATAGGTTCACTGCGTCGTTTATAGGTGATCTAGCGGCGCGATTCTGGGTGGAAGGCAGCGTGGAAGGTTCTTGAATGTGTGGCCGGAGCTGTAGCATCGCCGGTGGTCGGCATGAGTGGTTCGAGGCAATTTTGCCTGGTGAGGTCGAATGCCAGAAACGAGTTGGATACTCCTTTTCATCGTGGAGTTGCGGGTGTCGAATTGTTAGCTTGGATCAACTACTGAGGTGATTCGCGACTTGTCTGAATGGGTGGAGGTCGCCGGAGCTTTGGCGAACGGCCGTGCATGTGCACGGCGATGCTTTCTCGTGTCTGGGAAGATGGATTGTGGGTGACTCGAAGGGATGCTCATGGGTTGGAGAGCGTGACTCGGTGGGAAGTTGAAGCAACTCGAAGTATTACTCGAGTTGAACGAAGGGATTCTCGGGTACGTTTGATCTGCAGTAGTATATTAAGCAATAAATAAAATTTGTAATTAACTACTTACAGTAATTAACGTATGATTAGTAGTTAGGTAATTAAGTAATCTAATTTACTAATGACTAATGATTATTTAACTGGTAATTACAGAATACTTAAATTGTAATTAAGTTGTATAAATCAATAATTAAGGTATTAATGGTTAAGAATAATTAATCTGCAATTAAGATTTATTAATTAGGTTTAAGGGTAATTAAGGGATGAATTACCCGATTTAAATTAGTTTGATAATTAATTAAAGGTAATCTCTTGTGATTAATTAAATATAAATACTTAATGAGATTAATAAGTACAATTCCCTAGTAGTAGTAATTAAGGGTAAATCACTTGGTGTAATTAACCTAAAGGATTAATAATTAAGTAAGGGGTTAATTTCTTAAGCGAGTAATTACAGAAGGGTAATTACTATTTATGAGAATTGGGGTTGATTAAGTGATGCAGTTAATTAAGTTTAATTGATTAACTAAGAATAAACATTTACGGAGTTTTGTTAAATATAATTACTTAATGAAAGGAATTAAAAAATGATGGTAATCTTAATGTAATTAAAGAATAGTTAATCAAAGAGGATTAACTACGATGAATGGTTATAGGATGGTGAATCAATCGGGTTGTAATTAATAAGCAGGACTTAAAGGTTGGTTCAATTCAATTGGGGGCTAAATAGATTTATTCGAGATGGTGTGATTGGTTTATCTTGCTTGTATAGGATTATATGATGATTGAATGCCTGAATTGAGATGTTGTGTTGGTGGGCAATGATAATGTGGTTACGTATAAATGATGAACTTCCGAGTAAAGGTGACATCTTTTATTTTAAATTTGAATTTATATCTCACTTGAATAATATGTGTTAAGATGAACTGAAATTCGAGGAGACCGGAGTCGGGTATTAATTAATACCCGAAACCACTTCGATTCTTTATAGATTGATATATGAAATCAATAAACTAGAATTGGAATGATTTAAGTGAATTGGACCATTTAATCTAAGTTTTGGTACTTAGAAATTGATATGTGGAATAAGTGATGTCTATACAAATTGAGGATTTGTATATTGATGCGAGTTACCCCGGGTTTTATGTAGTTCTATGCTGTTGTATTCCTTGTTAGATGGGTTTACTCACGCTGGTTTCCAGCCTGACCCGGGTGTTACTTTGATGTAATGCTCGGGTCAGACCGAGTATTACAGATTTTCAGGTAAGGACGTTCTGGAGCTCAGGAGACGAGCTGGATGGCAGGGACGTATGGAGTGTATTCCGCTGTGATATATTGTTGTATATTTGGACGTGTTGATTATATATGTCAAAGTGATTGTGTATATGATATAACTCTGATATATTAAAGTGTAATTTAACTGATACAGTTTTCTTTGTATAAATGGTATTATATGATATTATATTTTGATCCGCTGCGAATGTGAGAATCTGTGTTGTAATTTCTGTTTCTTCTCTTCTATCTCTTTCTTCTTTTCCATAACTATCTGGAATTTTCGAGATCGAAAATTCCGGGTCGTTACAGTTGGTATCAGAGCGAAGGTTAAGCGAAAACCTTGGCTCTGGTGGGTCTACTCATCTAAAGATAGGGTCAATAGTACCCTAGAATGAGTTGAGTGTTTATATACATATATATGAGAGCGTACTTGTTATTTTCTTCTATAAGGATTTTAAATGATTTTATGTAAGAATATATTTTGATATATATAAAGCAATATTTCTTACTAATAAATGTTAAAGTTATTGGTTGTTAAAAGTTATTGGAATAAAATAAAATGATGAGAATTAAGTGGTAATAGTAATACAACCAAATTGAAATTGAATGAAGATAAATTTGAAATGGATCCAAACTGAAATTAAAATCCTGAATTTATAGAAATGTTTTCAGAATAAAGATAATAATAAATTCGTTTCCAAATATGATAATCTTGGTTATTATCATAAATGGTTGTTGTGTTTAATAATAAGATGTGTATTAATGAGCGAGCAAAATAAAATGTGCTAAGGATATAAATTTAGATGAGTATAACCTGTAAATTAGAACAGATTTAAATTGTGAAGTTTAAACCTAAGTTTAGAAACATTGAATTGTTTCAAAGTGTTTAAAGAAAAGAATAAATAATATTGTTCAGAATATATTTGAATGTGATCTTATTTTAAAATAAGAAGTTGTTTGGAAACTTTAAATGAGATCTGTCTTAAATTAAACCCAAAGATGGTTTGAAATAAACTCTAAATGTTGAATTTTAAATTTGGAAAATGAGATGTGATATCCAAGGTGATAAGTTTTGAAGATTTTTAATGTGAAGTTTAAAATTTGAATGGGAATTCAAATTGGGTCAAGTTGATTGGATTAAGTTGAATTTAACTTAAGGAAAGTTAAATAAGTTTGGAATAAACAACCTGAATTGGAAATTTCAAGATGAAATTGAGATTTAACTTAGGAAAGTTAAATGGGTTGATTTGGTAGGGAATTATATGTGATCTCAAATAGGATTGAGATCTGGAATGGGTAGTGGATGATGAATGTTTTAAATAAAATGGATGATAGATTGGGGTAATATCTATCCCAATATTGAAATTAAATGGAATTAAACTTTAATTTGAAATTAATTAGGTAATTTTGATTTTAAAGATAAAAATTAAACTTGAGAAAATGGGATCACTTTGAACATTAAGATTTGAATGTTTAAAATGAACATGTAAACTGAAATGATTAAGGATTGGTTCCAAGATTGAATTTGGGTAATAAATTGAAATTCAAAGATTTAATTGTTTAAAAAGGGGTTTGAATTATTATTTGAACTTTGAAATAAGTTAAGTGAAGATAATTTAAAATGGGATTTTGAGAATTTAACTCAGAAATTAAATTGTTTAAAGATATTGATTTGAAGATAACTGTTAATTGGATTAAGGGAATAAATCAACATTTGAAAATTTAACTCGAATTTATATAATTCGAGATGGTTTGAAATTGAGATTTAAATTGAATTAGTTCAAACTGAATTTGATTTGAACTAATGGGAATTGTGATTTATGATGGATAAGTATAAAATTCAAATGAGAAATTTGAATTGGGTTAATTTTGTAATAAAATTGAAGTTATTCAAATTGGGATTGAGTCAATTTAAATGTAAGTGGAAATCTAAATTGAATTTATGGAAATGGAGATGGGGTATTAAACAGTTTGACTCTGGACTATTTTCAAAACAAATTGTTTAATATAAACATATTTTTCCAAACTATTTACTACACAACTTTTCTTTTTAAACCTAAAACTATCTTAAACCTGTTTTACAATTACTTTGGAACTATTTAACTATTTTACAACTGTTTTATAAACTAATTACTATTTTTCTACTAATTTATAAACTGATTACTGTTTTTCAACTATTTATAAGTAATTACTATTTTCCAATTATTTTACCGTTACTTAACTATTTTACAGCTATTTTACAAATTAATAATTATCTTTCAACTATTTATTTATTTTTAAAATTTTCAAGCTATTTTGTAAATATAAACTGGTCGGAGATCAAACTGTTATTGAGTAAATACCCAACTGAGATAAGAATTGAAGTGATAATCCAAGTGGGGATTTAGCCAAATGTGAATAAGTGAATAAAATCAAAGTGAAGGTGAATAGAAAGGAAATTGATTTAACTGATAATCAATGAAGATAAATACGTAGGATGTACGTATATTATTCTATTCGCATAGTGATTTGATCTAGATTCGAGCATGGAATTTCGAGATAGTATTATCGATCCGAGTTGGGATTTTCCGCTCGATTTTCGACGGCGAACCTGGATATGGATTTTTGATTTGGTTCTGGATATTCTCTATCATAGGTGTGACTATGCAAGGAGAATGGAAGTTTCTGATCAAGAAACCAGATCTGAGTCCGCACTAGGAAGTCGGGTGGACGATACTAGTTCGGAAGTGAAATTGTGTGATCGAGTGAGCGATCAGATTGGTATTGCGTACGAATGATATGGGGACATCGTACGGTTTGAATGAAATTGGCATTGAAAATTTGTGGATAAAAACTGAAAAAAAAAAAATTGAAATTGAAAGTATATTTTGAGAAATTGACAATGAATAAAGGTGGAAATTTGATTTCGAAGTTGTAGATAAAAGGTTATAAGATGATTTTTGAAATGGAAAATATATTTGTAAATATATGAGGAACTAAAATAAAATAAATTTAAAAATTTATATTTCTATGGTAGAAACTAACTTTATGGAAATAAAGTGGAAATTGAATATTTTTCTGAGTTAAAGTTTACTTTATAATAAAAGTAAGAAATTTGGCAAGTGACTTTATAAAGTAATCAAATTTGAATATTTGATTGGGAATAAACAAAGTTACGTATCTTTGTTATATATGATAAAAACTCCCCTTATTGAATCCATTGCCAGAAGAAAAAAGGTTTTCGAAAGTTTTGAAGTATACAAAGGAAACTTATATAAGTATGAAGTGATTTAAAGATTTCCCAAGAAAATTATATATATGAATATATATATAAAAAAGATTTTTTGGAAATGGTTTTGAGAAAAAGGTTTTGGGAACCTTTGGATTTGGAAAAGGCTTTTGATTTTTGGATAAAATCAATATTGGGATTTGGGAAAGCCTGATTTGTGAATTATCGATTTTGAGAATCGATTTTGTGTAAAAGCATTTATATGAGATTCATACTAGGTGTATGATTTGGAAAATACTATATGTGTATAGTATAAAGTGTTTTGAGATTTGCTCTGGGGAAAAAGGCGCTCCCTTGAAATGAACTTCTCAGGAGTGCCACTGGGTGGTACTGCCTTGAGCCCCAAGGGGGGGTTTCTAAAGTTGATCCTGTGAGGAGTCCGGACAAAACTAGTTCCTGAGGATTATTGTGTAGCGAAAGTCGAGGGGCTGGTGCCCACAGAGGCATTTGGGTTATGCTGTGACGACAGTGTAACTCGATGTCGCTGCGATCTACTGCAGACCATAGCGAAAGTCGTGTGTGCCGCTGAGAGCCAACAGTCTATGTTTGATTTTACATCGGTAGACTGCGACACTATGGTAACATAGCGAAAGTCTTGTGTGCCGCTGAGAGCCAACAGTCTGCGTTTGATTTTATATCGGTAGACTGAGACCTATGTAGGAGTGGAGAAGTTTCATTTTGACAGCGCAAATCGTGTGTGCCGCTGAGAGCCAACAGTTACATGGACTTTTGCTGCGACGGCAACGTAACCCTGGATGTAACTGCGATCTGTCGTGGGTTCTATGGTGTAATCAGTTACATGGACTTTTGCTGCGACGGCAACGTAACCCAGGATGTAACTATGACCATGGATGGGTGTGATGATTTCCAGAGCATTTTTACCAAAGATATTTTCTCTATTTTCGAAAACTGTTTTCTATATTTTCAATAAAATTATTTTTCAAGTACTTTCACTGGATGTTGAAAACAGGTTTACCGAGTACTTTTGGATTTTCAGTCCTACGCCTGATCAACGTATGACCGAATCTCTTTGAGAACGAGGATGAACTTGTTGAAACATCAAGTTATAAAAAGTATTTTATAAAAACTATTTTGGAATAATAGTATATGGATATTTAAAAAGTATTTTAAACTGATCAGAGAGTAATTATCTGATTTTAAGCATCTTTGTAAATTCTGGCTTCGTTCCTTTTCGAGGACGAAAAGTTCTAAGGGGGGAGGAATGTGACGACCCGAATTTCTGGACGTCTGAAATTGTGTAATTAATTGATTTTAATTATTGAAAAATTAAATTTTTAGCTCCTGAACAAGATAAATTATTTTAGAAATGTATATATATTAAACTCCACCTCTAAATTAAGGTTAAGTGTCCATAAATATATATAGATAAAAACATATAAGCTTTGTGACATTAATAATTGATAAGCGTATAGATGTATATATAGATATATATGTCCATACGAAGTGAAAATACATGTAATGGAAAAAATTGCATAAGTATATGTGTACATGTATGTATAGTGAAAGTGATAAATGTAAATATCTAAAAGTGATGACAACAACCTCTATAGATAGAAATAAATAAATATGAATATATATATATATATATATATGTAGACATACAATACACTAAGTATTGGAGTTAAAAATAAGTATTTAAGTTAGAAATATAACATAGAAACAAAACTGGTAAGAAGAAATGCAAAGCACAAGTAGGCAAGAATATAAAGTGATAAACAAAATTTGTATGTATAATAGTTACTGTGTGTATTGCAGTAACATGAGTTAACCTTTAACAATACTTTAGTCAAACTATATGTGAAGTATGCCAGGCAAATGAATATGCCTGTATAAGAGATGCAAAGGTAAGTTTTAAAATGCAAAGCTAAAGCAATATAATATCTATGCATAAAATAAGCTAAGTTGGAGACATAAAGTACTCCACATTTAATGCAAGCAATAAGTAAGGTCAAATTCGAAATTGTTAAAATCAACTCAGCCTCCAATTGAAGAAAACATCACTGATCAAGTTTGTACAAAACAAATATATTACCTGTACAATTCCTCAGCCTAGCTTCTTCTGCAAGCTTCATTCTTCTCTTTATACCTTACTCTATTCTTTCTTTCACTCATTCGATCAACTGAAAGAAAAAAATAAACCGGAGAAAGAAATAGACCAGCAAAACAAAACAAACAGTCCTAGCTTCAGGCTTCAAAACTAAGCAGAGATTCAAGTTCCAAACTCAGGATTTAGGTCTGTTCTCTGTTCGCATATACATGGAATTATTGATGATCAAATCCTGATTTCATTTGAGCAAAAACTTCTGAAAGGTGAGTAACATTAATTAATAGCGAGTTAAAACATATTATTCTGATGCATATATGTATGATGGTATTCTTTTGCATGAATGTTCAGTAGATGATAACATCAAAGTGCAAGCCTGTTTTCAAAAATAAAATAAAACACTCTGTTCTGGAAACTTAAGTGAATAACATAACAATAGAAGCATACAAATTTTCATAGAAAATCAAGTTTTAAAAGTCTCTGCCTTTTTCATATCAGGTGAGTAAACTTGATTATATTTTGTCTTAAACCTGGATTGCTTGATTTAAATCATCATTTTTGATGTATGTTATTGGCGTGAGTCTGGAAAATGAAGTGTGCATGCTATGTATACTGTTATCTCTGTTACTTCCTTCACCATTATAAATAGTACTTTAAATTCTGGACTTAGATATGTTGTTTGTAAACTTGTTTAAAGTAGGCTGGTAATTTTGCTTTCATATATATGTTTATATAAGTAGTGCCACTGTAAATAGATGATGGTATTAATGGGTGCTTGTCTGGTTTTATCCCTCTTCTCTGCTTCCTTATTTCAGAGCTAAGTTACAATTAAAACTCAAGGCTTTTATATAATCACTGGTTGGACTTAGTTTAATTATAATCTATGAACTAGAAATAGATTCAAGTATCTTATGTTGAAAATCATCTGGAAATCAAGGAATGTAGTGACTATTCTAGCAACATGAGAAAAATTAATATTGTAATTGGAATGAATCAATTATATAAATTGAATTGTCTTGGGAAAATTTGAATTTTAAAAAGAAAATCAGAAATTTTAATAAGGAATTGGGTGAACATTTTTATGATGACTGAAATTTGGTTTTTGGTCAAGTTTTGGTGGCCGGAGCATCTATGGTGGTCGTGGCTTCGACTGGAGGAGGTCGGAGTGTAGGGGTGCTCAGGAAAATGGATGGTGGGTTGTCTGATGGTCGTGGTGACTGCGGCAGGTGGGTTTAGGTTTTATACCTAATTTTGATCGAGCTGGAAGTATAGGTTCACTGCGTCGTTTATAGGTGATCGAGCGGCGCGATTCTGGGTGGAAGGCAGCGTGGAAGGTTCTTGAATGTGTGGCCGGAGCTGTAGCATCGCCGGTGGTCGGCATGAGTGGTTCGAGGCAATTTTGCCTGGTGAGGTCGAATGCCAGAAACGAGTTGGATACTCCTTTTCATCGTGGAGTTGCGGGTGTCGAATTGTTAGCTTGGATCAACTACTGAGGTGATTCGCGACTTGTCTGAATGGGTGGAGGTCGCCGGAGCTTTGGCGAACGGCCGTGCATGTGCACGGCGATGCTTTCTCGTGTCTGGGAAGATGGATTGTGGGTGACTCGAAGGGATGCTCATGGGTTGGAGAGCGTGACTCGGTGGGAAGTTGAAGCAACTCGAAGTATTACTCGAGTTGAACGAAGGGATTCTCGGGTACGTTTGATCTGCAGTAGTATATTAAGCAATAAATAAAATTTGTAATTAACTACTTACAGTAATTAACGTATGATTAGTAGTTAGGTAATTAAGTAATCTAATTTACTAATGACTAATGATTATTTAACTGGTAATTACAGAATACTTAAATTGTAATTAAGTTGTATAAATCAATAATTAAGGTATTAATGGTTAAGAATAATTAATCTGCAATTAAGATTTATTAATTAGGTTTAAGGGTAATTAAGGGATGAATTACCCGATTTAAATTAGTTTGATAATTAATTAAAGGTAATCTCTTGTGATTAATTAAATATAAATACTTAATGAGATTAATAAGTACAATTCCCTAGTAGTAGTAATTAAGGGTAAATCACTTGGTGTAATTAACCTAAAGGATTAATAATTAAGTAAGGGGTTAATTTCTTAAGCGAGTAATTACAGAAGGGTAATTACTATTTATGAGAATTGGGGTTGATTAAGTGATGCAGTTAATTAAGTTTAATTGATTAACTAAGAATAAACATTTACGGAGTTTTGTTAAATATAATTACTTAATGAAAGGAATTAAAAAATGATGGTAATCTTAATGTAATTAAAGAATAGTTAATCAAAGAGGATTAACTACGATGAATGGTTATAGGATGGTGAATCAATCGGGTTGTAATTAATAAGCAGGACTTAAAGGTTGGTTCAATTCAATTGGGGGCTAAATAGATTTATTCGAGATGGTGTGATTGGTTTATCTTGCTTGTATAGGATTATATGATGATTGAATGCCTGAATTGAGATGTTGTGTTGGTGGGCAATGATAATGTGGTTACGTATAAATGATGAACTTCCGAGTAAAGGTGACATCTTTTATTTTAAATTTGAATTTATATCTCACTTGAATAATATGTGTTAAGATGAACTGAAATTCGAGGAGACCGGAGTCGGGTATTAATTAATACCCGAAACCACTTCGATTCTTTATAGATTGATATATGAAATCAATAAACTAGAATTGGAATGATTTAAGTGAATTGGACCATTTAATCTAAGTTTTGGTACTTAGAAATTGATATGTGGAATAAGTGATGTCTATACAAATTGAGGATTTGTATATTGATGCGAGTTACCCCGGGTTTTATGTAGTTCTATGCTGTTGTATTCCTTGTTAGATGGGTTTACTCACGCTGGTTTCCAGCCTGACCCGGGTGTTACTTTGATGTAATGCTCGGGTCAGACCGAGTATTACAGATTTTCAGGTAAGGACGTTCTGGAGCTCAGGAGACGAGCTGGATGGCAGGGACGTATGGAGTGTATTCCGCTGTGATATATTGTTGTATATTTGGACGTGTTGATTATATATGTCAAAGTGATTGTGTATATGATATAACTCTGATATATTAAAGTGTAATTTAACTGATACAGTTTTCTTTGTATAAATGGTATTATATGATATTATATTTTTATCCGCTGCGAATGTGAGAATCTGTGTTGTAATTTCTGTTTCTTCTCTTCTATCTCTTTCTTCTTTTCCATAACTATCTGGAATTTTCGAGATCGAAAATTCCGGGTCGTTACAGGTACTTTCCATATTATTTTTAAAAAAATTCAATTATTTTTTAAAAGAATAGATTATGAATATACTAAATTCGGTAGGATAAGTATATATTTTGGATAAAGAGATTTAAGTGATTGAAATTAAATTGAATAAGACTTAGTGAAGTCGGTTAAAAATGGAATCTTTGATTGTATGATTTTTTATTTGATAGTTAAATAACCGACTATCAAATCTGGACCCAAAATAATACTTTGGAAATATCTAAGAGAAACATGGTAATTATATGGTACAGTTACCGTTCGAGGTGCTATACTGTACGTATAGACTCGTTTCGTTCTTTTAGGACGATTATAAGGAAATCCGTCCACTAATGGCTAGGAGGTGATCTCCGGTCTTATTTTCGTCTGTTTATTTCCTAAAGAACCGGGGTTGAGTTTACCGGAAATATCGAACGTTGTTTCGAAGAGACCGAGATTGGATAAGTTAACCGAAAACCACTTCGATCCAACGAGTACGTTTTCAAAGTGAAAAAAAGTGCATGGAGTCAAAGATGGAATAGTGAAGTGCAAGGGCTAATTGCTACTAATCCTGAGGATGATTCCAAAGTGGATGTAGTAGGAATAGTGCCTTCGGTTCCGTTCGGACCCAAAATGGACTTGTATGGATGAATGCTATCAGTACTTTGTCCTTAGAGGACAATGAGCATTCTAAGTGGAAATTCCTTTAAAAAGGTAATCGTAGCCTCTAGCCTCATCAACCGGGAATGACTGAAAATCAGGGGAGATACGGCAAGGCTAAGTGGGCCGCACCCAATTAGGGTATGTTTATCACCTTTCTAGGTACCCTCGGATATTATTACTATGGTGCGTGGAAGAACTCGGACGGGTGGGAACACATTGGGTGATAGCATATTTGGTCTATTCAGGTTAGGGGTAGTCTGGTCTTGTGTTGTAGGGGATCCCGGCATGATCCTCGTTACATTTTTCTAGACGTGTACTGTGACAAGTGGTACCCCAGCGCCTAGTCATTCGTATGGAATCCATTCTCCAATATGTGGCTTTACGGTTTTGGTTGTAGAGCCTGGTATGTTGGAATTTAATTAATGTAACAATTTCATCTATTTGAATAAGTATTTGTACTTAGACACTATTATAATATCAGATGATTCTGATATAAAATGTTTTGGTTATCGTAAGGTAAAAACCCGTCGTGTTTATGTATGGCGTGGACTTACGAGATACCTTTGTTTTTCAAATGATTTTGATAGCTTTAATAATTCAAATTGAGTGTGTTTTCTCATGCTGGTTTTCCAGACTGACTCGGGTGTTATTTTATTATAATGCTCGGGTCAGACCGAGTATTACAGATTTAGGATAGGATTCTATGAAGCTCAAGACTTAAACTGGATGACGAAGACGTATTACACGTATCTAATTATATTCCGCTATGTATTGTAGGCTGTATATTTAGCTTTTGTGAGGACAAGTTATTATAACTGTCCAGCATTGAGTTATTGATGTGTTGTACTCTGATGATGTAATATGTAAATATCGGTTGTAGTTCTTTTTGTATAAAGACTTGTTATTATCTATTATATATTGTTCCGCTGTGATTGTGAAATTCTATGTTGTTATTTCTATTTTCTTCTTCTACCTCTTTCTTATTTCTCTAACGATCTGGTATTTCCGGCACTCGATTGTTCAGCATGTAATACCATGGACGTATTGATGTCGATTTTCGAGGATCGAAAATCCGGTCATCGCATCTTCGTTCCAGGTAAAAGACGAACGCGAATCCCATACGTCGCCTCTGTTCATCCATCATCGCGACCACCACGATCTTCTAGGAGTTGATCGGCCACCACCCTTCGAATCCTCATCACGCACTCCACCAACGCTGTAAAGACCCGATATTTTCAACCATTCGCATCCATTATAAGTGTATAGGTAGACACTCATGCCGGAATTGAATTGCTCAAAATACCGCGTTGTAAATAAAATTTGGCAAATCTCAGAATATACAGTAAATAAATAAAATCACAGATCACAGACACAGAGTAAAATAATGCAGCAGAAGTAAAAGAAATAGTAGTTCATGAAGCTACTATGTAAATATATCAGAGTTACATAAGATACAACATAAGAAATAAAGTACAACAGAAGTCTCAATACAATAACCAAGTACAGGCTGAATAGAACAACAGAACCGAAGTTGATAGAACAAGACTAGCAGATAATATCCAGCGATTCAAATCTCCAGAAGGTGGAAATCCAAATATGTGAATACTCAGGCTGACCCGAGCGTAAAGCAAAACACAAAACAATCGAGTCAGGATAATATATACTTATATAATGTAAACCAACTCAAGTGAACTGTAATAAAGGTACAAGTAACTTAGAAGATGCTTGGGACCGCCCATCCTCTAAGGATCCGTTAAAATATCTACTATGCAGTAATATTCGCTATTATAATAATGTCTAATAAGTAAAGTATAATCATATAGAAAATAGCGTTAAGAGGATGGAGAACCTTAACGCGGTCGGATCTTAAAATCATAATCGTAGTAAAGCTCGATATGGTAGGTGACACGGCACAACTAGGCAATGCCAGGGTAGATATACCAATTACGCATCCGGACTAGTGGTGACGCATAGCAGCCACTACCGCCCACCTCGAACAACACTCCCAAATCAAGGGTGGCCACCAAATCAATCACAAGTAATAGAATGGTATCGAAGAAGTGTGTCCGATAAGAGGTGCTACCTCCTTGGTCCGTCAATCGCTCCTGTTTTAGCCACCTTATGCCAACTCACGGGAGTTGGGTCCACGTATATACCTTAGGATCGTCGCCACCATCCTACTTCATTCTGGAAACTCCACCGCGTACACAGTTGTCAAAGTGGTTTTCGGTATCGATAGAGAGTATGTCCATATCCGATCCCGGTCTCTTTAAAAACCAATCGTTATTATAACCCGTGGTTATAACTTTTAAAACAATACTTTACTTCAAAATAAAATATCATTTCAAACCATATATTTATCAAAATAAAGATTAAATCAATTCCAAACCATTTCCATATATTTAAAATATCATATCATTTCAAAACTTCATTTCAAATCATTTTAATATATCAAATATCATATCTTTCCAAAACTTCATTTCAAATCATTTTTAATATATCAAATATCAATCTATCCAAATCTTCATTTCAAATCATTTTAATATAATAAAATATCATATCCTTACAAAACTTCGTTTCAAATCATTTTAATATAATAAAATATCATATCAGTTCAAATCCAAATATTCAACCTTATATACCTTTAAATTCAAAGATATCGTTCCTTTACTATCATTTCAAATCACCTTTAAATAGTTTATATTCCAATCAAAATAATTTATTTAAACCTTTTAAAAGTGTAATTATTATATTTTCAAATCAAGTATTCAATTTCCAAAGTTTCAACCCATTCTGAGTTCGTTTACTAAGTCAAAAACCATAATTATTAAAATTTCAGCCTTTCGCAGCATTTAGAAAAAGCTGTTATAAGTTATACTTGAAACATTTTTATTCAGCAAGGACAGCATTTAAAACTGCTGTTAAAACTCAGTTTTTAGTTAAATTATAGTTCAAAACAGAAAAGACAGCATTTCAGAAGTGCCGCGGTAACTCATATTTCAAAACAAAGGTTTTATTTGATTTCAGCAAAGACTACAGACCACTATAGCATTTCCAGGGAATGCTATAATAGTCCTGAGTTCATTATTAGCCTATAAGTTCAATTACAACAACTACAGCATTTCAGAAATGCTGTAATAGCTCTTTTTACACAATTTTAGTTCAATTCAAAAACTATAGCATTCTGAGTGCTATTAAAAGTTAATTCCAGATTTTTAGTGTATTTCCAGCAACTAAATAACTTCAATTTAAAACACATAAACATTTTAAAAATCATATTTTAACATTTGAAATGTTCATTTACATATCATTTAACATATATCTTTTTCACAATAAATTTCTTATAATTAAATCCAAATTTTCAACAATTTACTTAATAAATTTAAGTGTAAAAGTTTCCAATTCTTCACATTTCAACAAATAACTTAACACTTCAAATTTAAATTACCATTTCACAAATTTAACTAAATTTCCAATTTTATTTAATTAACTTAAACCTTTAATTAAAACCAAATTTCACATTTCCAAGTCAAGTTATATTTTAAAAGATCACTTTTAAACATTCATTTACTTAACCACTTAAACTCATAGAAAAATCAATAATACTTTAATAAATCGCTTAAATTCAAATTTAATCAAATTATCATATTTACCATTTTCCAAATATAATTAAATTTTCATTTTTTATTCATATAACTTAAATATCATTTTTAACCAAAATTCCAAATTCCAAACTTAAGTTATATTTCAATAATCCAATTTAACCATTCATTAATTACATTTTTAACTCATAGAAAAATCATAATTTCTTTATTTTAAAACATTTCAAAATCTATTTAAATCAAATTTCATAAATTTATATTTTTAAAAATACTTAAAAATATCCAAAAACACTTTATAAAATAACCACGGGCCTGTATATAGTTTTCTAACCTAGGTCAAGTGATACAGATTTATATCATTTCAATCCGCAATTTACAAAGAAAAACTGGGTTCTATCATTTCAAACCCGCAATCCCAAGTTAAAATAAGTTAAATAAAAACCATTCAGGCCTATTGTCACGTACAGGATTTTTCGACTTTCGAAAATTCGACATCGATACTCACTTTATCGACTGCCGAGTAATCGAGTGCCGGAAACTCCAATAGTGATGGTTTAAGAAAGAAGAAAGAGTAGAAGAAGAAGAAAAGGAGAAGAAGGAAGAAGAGAAGAAAGAAGAACAACAGAACAACATCAGAACAGAAAACAACATCAGAACAGAAAACAACATCAGAATCTTACACATCGCAGCGGAACAATATATAATAGATAAATGAATAATCTTTAAACAAAGAACTATATCATTTTATACATACATCAATCATCAGAGTCAATGTACAACTCAATACAACAATGGACAGTTATATAACTTGTCCTCATACAGAATACACAGCGGAATAAATACTATCAGATACAAATACTACGTCTCGTCATCCAGCTTATCTCCAAAGCTCCAGAATATCCTGATAACATAACTCTAGGCTGCCCGTGTGGAAATTGGTGGGCACCCAGAGTTTAGAAGGGAACAATAAACTCCGAGTCAGTCATGGTGACTGGTGTGAGATCGTAAAACAGTTATTTTTCACAAAGAAAATAAAACAAATTCGCAATGCTTTTGGAAAATGAAACTACCATAAGACCTCCCGCCACACACACACTGCAAACGCAGACTTGGAGGAGATTTCTTCTTATGATAGTCAAAGATGCTTACTACGCAAAAATCAAATTCTTTTTGATATTATTATTAGTGCATAGTGTAGGAAACATTTCGAAAGTAGAATATAAATCTTAGCCAGCATAGGTACCATTATAGTATGCTTGCTATAGCTGCCATATTAAATGGCAGGTTCTACAACTAAAACCGTACAAGGCTCGTATTGTTTCTTTAGATTTCCAACAAATGGTCAGGCTAAGGAACTTCCTTTTCCACGATGGGTACGTCCCTGGAATAGACGACCCGAGAAATAACCTAACATTACGGTTAGATCTCTGCCAACACAAGGCCGGGTTACCTCTGCAAAAGTAGGTAACTACTGACACGCGTATGTCATCCCCCGATCGTCACCGATCTTCCCGAGGATCCCCGATTCCAACAACCACAAAGTAATAAATTTGCAGCAACCACAGAGGTTAAGTATCTGGGCTCCATACCATGATACCACCTTTATCCAGAAGGAATGACATACACTAAGGGGCGCTACTCCCTAGAACCTTGCCGCATCCTTCCTGTTTTGACCATTTCCGGGGTGTGAGGCTCGATGAAGTCTCGTCCACAAAGCTACGCTTTCTACAAAGCCCTGCTTCGGGTCAAACAAAATGATCAACCTATGATCACAAAGATATAAGATCAAATAAATGATCATATCACAAATGATCAAACACTGATCATTTCACAGCAACACTCAGTATGCCACGTTACCAAATTGGGAATATATCGCTGATAAATTTCAACTACATAACCTCTGAGCTCGTACGTCTCAGAGAAGGGTGTTAAGCTAAGAGAATAAATTCTCCGCCACCAACAGAAATGTATTTGAAAGGAATCAGCTTTATATCTCAAATTGTAACGTTAGACACACAATCCATACAAGTCTGTTCCGGGATTGAAACAGAACCGAAGGCACTTCTCACGAAGCCCTTGCACATCCGGATAAATTTCTAATCACGTCCAGACTTCCCGTCACTAAGGGTGATAAAACCTCTAAACCGGAGATCAGCCGATGTAGAGTAACTCGACGGTAATCCTTCCGTTTTCAAAAATATCTGGTCTTCAACACCGGTCTTCGAATGCAATTCATAACGACGTATCACATATTCGGAATGGGTTATATGACCCCATGGTCCTTTCCCGGCTAACCCGAATAGTGAGCGTTTATTTAAAAACAAGTGTGGCATTCAAATTCATCCAATTCACAACAAATACCTACTCAAGGTATTTATTGATAGTCGGTTATTTAACTATCAATAAAGATGCGCAACAACATCAGATTCCAAATAATTTTCCAAATTATTTCATCTTCAAAAATATCTTTACTAGATATAAAATTTCCACACTTCAAAAATAAACCAACGTTTATTCTTTAAAACGGATTTCCATTTCTTTTATAAATTCCATAGTGAATTTATATTTTCAAAATATCTACTGATATACGATTTTCAAATCGATTTCAATATTCAATTTCAATTTATCTTTAAGAAGATAAATTCTCAAAAACATTTCATTTCATTTTGGAAAAAGCATTTCCATACTTATTTAAAAATAAGTGTTTCACAAATCATTTATTTTCAACGTTTGAAAATATTCAATATACTTAAATCAAATTAAGTATACATTTCATTCTTTAAGGAAATCATTCTCTTAAGCACATTTATTTGAGTCAAAACGAATGTTATGTAAAACATCGTTACGACGACTCAAAATCACTAGTATAGGGATTCGAAATTTAAGATAGATATGTAAATCCCAATACTATATAAAACATTTTCTTTCGAAAATCATTTACTATAACAACAGTGTTATAGTCCATCATTTCCTTATTTTTCGAAAACGTCTATTTCAACAATAAAATGTTGAAATCTATGCTTTCGATTCATAATACATTTAAAACGTCTTTAAAATGTTTAACTTCATTTTTAATATCACTTCTTCAAAAATAAATCCATTTTTATTTAATAATATATTCACTGTCCAAATTCGTGAATATAATTCACTTAACCAAATTTCAATCATCTCTACACATTTTTATTTCAATAAAGATTCGCTATCCAAAATCGCGAATATATCTTCTTTAATAACCTCCTACATTTAATTTATCAAATCTAATTGATTTCGAATTTATAAAACAACGTTTATAAATTCTATTTCCATTCTATAACAACTTCGGTTTATAAATCTCATTTTATTCACAATTCGATTCGTAACTCAAACTTTATACCAACAATCCATATTATAAGTTAATAACTTATAATTCCTTTATTTTCAAAAATCGTTCTTTTAAAACTTTACAACTGAAATGTTTATTCCTTTATAAATCATTTTAACATCGTTTCCATTTTATAAATTTCTTAATTCTTTATTTCAAAAGAAATTACTTTTTTGTTAAAATTCACAAAATCTTAACCTTTATAACTTTAAAGTTTTAACGTTTATTTATTTAAAATAAATCAATTCAACAATTTAATAAAACGTCTACTTTCAAAAATCACTTTAAAAATCCTTTTAAATTAAAAGTCGTCATTTTTAAGTTCAAAACTTGAATCCGATGATGCAACAGCATCAATTAGTCCATCACAACATCAAACATCATATATCAATATGATAACAGAATATACATCAATATCTGTAAATAAATAACTACTGGTGAGGAATCCAGTTGGATCCCTCCAACCTGTTTCCTGCATCCAAAGACGTTAGCACAATACCAATTCCACTTCGAGGTGGAATATCGCGGTATATGGGTTTTATAAAAATAATCCGCTTACTAACGGCGCAATAGGGTCTCATCCGCTATACGAGGCGGGAAATCATCAATCCAATATATACATATGCCAATATGTATATATTGCTATATATATAGATATATCCTACTATATCTAATATCACATTCAAACAGCAAACAAACAACAACTGAAAATTCCACTTTTCAATTTTGAGTGAGAAGATCTCACCTTAGCTTTTATTTTGCAATCCCATTCCATTTCTGCTTTGATTTCTCGTTTTGACCTTGTGTAAATAATTTATACAAATTCATCAATATTCGAATTAAATTGAACAATTAAATTTCGTCAAATAGATTTAATTTCAACTAATTATTATATTTGAACAAAATTTCCTTTGATAATTAACTTTAGTTAGAAAATGATTTAATCTTAACTAATGATTAAATTCTTAATGAATAATTATATTTTCAAACCAATTTTCTTTAATAATCCTTTACTGGCCAAAATAATTTTAATTAACCAACAAATTCTATTTAAACTAATTTTTTTTTCCTTTTCAAAATATCTTTTTGATGACAAAGATAAATTTAACTATTAAAATCGAAATTACCTTACTGAACAAAATGAACCATAACGAAACCCAAGCTCGTTTGCTCGAAGGCTCCCCCTCCAGATTTTCTCGCGCACGAGCCTTGCCGCTTCCTCCTCACCGTCTCGAACTCGCGTGCCTTCCAGTCGCGAGCCCCCTACTTCTCAGTCGCCCCCGGCCTCGAGTCGCCGCCGCGATCTCCCTCCAACCTGGAACAACCCCACGACATCGCCGATGCCATCACATCCCAGTCTCATGCGATGCCGCGCGCTGCTCCCTCTTCGGTGACGAACCCGATTTCGTGAATCCTCCCTCGCCTTCAACACGACCACGCGACTTGAACTCCACCGAAGACCAAATCGCGATCGCTCCAGGCCTTCGACATCCCAAACGAACCCATCTCGGTCTCTACGAACCGCGCGCGCGTTAACTCTCCCTTTCCCTCACGCGATCGATTTCAAAAATATATTTTTTCATTTTCTGAGAAAGAGGGCTTTGGCCTTTCCTTTTATTTATTCTCTTTCGTTCGGTTGCCTGAGAACGAGAGGGAACTCGGCCATTTCCTTTTGATTTTCGTTCGCCATTTTTTTTTCTTCGTTTGGATTTTGAACTGAGGGGAAGACGGCAATTTAAAATTGAGGAGACATGGGTTGCACGACTTCTCCCCGTGATTCCCCGCGTGGTTGAAGGAACGAACGTGTGATGTTTACAAATTTAAATTTTAAATTTAAATTGAATTCCATTTAAATTCCAACGCGTTTAACTATCGTATGGTCACACAACAACCCCGAAAATTACGAAAATTGAAATCCGGCAATAATACAACATTCCGGACCCAATGGAACTGGTTTCGTCGAATTCCGAGACTGTTTGAAAATTGACTATTTTTAAATATCGATTCGAACAATAAAATTTCAAATCTGAACCGAACAGTTTCAAATTCACTTCTGAAAGTTTCTATTATCTTCAGTGTTATCAATATAAATTTTACAAGCGTTTGAAATATTTTTCTTTAGCTTTAAATTGAAGATTCAAATATTTATTCAGCACTATATAGATTAAATTATAAAATTTAATCGCCAAATTCCAAGTTATATTCGGGATTCAAATTAAATCGTCGTTCAAATATTTAAAATAAATTAAATATTCTCAATTTAATTCGTTCAAAATTCAGGGTCGTTACACCTATCATTTCAGCCCATAATGATTTTTCCCTATTCTAAAGTCCGTTCGGGTATGTATCATTTCAACCCATAGTGATTCTAGTCTACAGGGAACTTGCAGTATGATAAACAGATATAAATGAACAGAATACATTATATAATAGTAACGGATGATATAATAGGTGTATAAACATCATATGATCATAACATAGTCAAGTATAACATGATAATATATTTCTACAGATTCACAGGGTGTCAATTTACTAGTTATATAGGTACATATTGTCTAGTGAGAATAACTCACTTGTTAAAGCTGGAGATTAGCGATCAAAACACACATAATAGATTCCAGAAAGCACAACAAGCACGATATAGCATGACTTTTGATTTGAATGAATGGAGAGCCTTGATATTTATCTTGTAAACAATAACCAAACAAGAAAATATACACATAAATATTCAACGCAAACAATGTTGAAACAATGAAGATAAGAAGCAACAACGGAATAGATTACTTGACTGTGCTTTAACCATTCAAAAGCTCGAACAAGGGGTTCATTTTCTCAGCCATGATGATGATGAGTGTGGGAGAGACAAGGTTAACTTCCTCGAATACATAAGACAAAACAATACAAACAATATAAGTTTTCAAATGCACAATACGATAGAATAATATAGAATCAACTGCACGAATCAAAGTAGAATTGCTTTGCACTTGCTTCCAACAACCTTCAGGTTCAGCCATATGGTGTACTACAGGTCTAAGGCAAGATTTGGATCAGGTTTTGGTTGCCTAAGGGTCGGCCAAACATGTTTAGAGGATAGCAAAAGGTGAGTATGCATGAAACAACACAACAAGGCAAAACAATGTCACTTTAACATGGATTCAAGGCAATTCAAGGCTCGACCAAGGCTCATGGGGCACGGCCAGAGGAGTGGGGTCCAAGGTGATGACGTGGAAGAGGGTCCAGGTGGTGCTGGAGGTGGTGGAGGTGGTGTTGGTGGCGGCCATGGATGGTGGAAGGTGATGGTACCAAAACTAGGTCAGCTTGAGTGCATAGGTGATGGCTAGTGCTAGTTTAGATGGATTTTTGTGATGATCTTCATCATGGCTTGGCTTGGCCTGAGGAGGAGAGGTGTTAGGCTGTGTGATGGTCAGAGAAAAGTGGTGGTGGTGATCAGCCACAGCTTGGAGGAAGGGGAATACAGCTATGAAGGTGGAGAGCATGTGCAAATTAAAGTAGAAAATCATAAAAAGACAAGAAGAAGCTAGAATTTTTTACCTAAGCTTCACAAGGAGAATAGCCGTGATTTTTTTGTGAGAGGAGGAGAAATGAATTTCGTGAAAGTGAAAAAAAAATGCAGCTGAAATGAGTAGATTACACGCCCAAAACAATTAAGAGAAGAGTTGGGAAAATGAAAGGCCGGGAGATGGAAAGCCTTAGGAGTTTCAAGAGTTTAAAACTTTTCAAATTTCCTCTATTTCTTTTTAATAAGTTTAAATATCTAGAAATACATATAATTTCAGTTAAAATTCGAAAATGTAACAAATAAAAAAAATATAAATAAATAAATATTAATTATAAATAATTAAATCAAGAAAATAGCAAAAATTGTCAACTAGGCTAGAAAAATTGAAAATAAATGGTATAAAGTTTAGAAAATTCATATGAGCTTGTAATATATTTTTAAACATAAATAATAACATAAAATAAAAATATATCCACAAAATAAATATTTAAAATTTAATTTACATATAATTTTTAATGAAGAAAATAGCAGAAAATAGGAAAACGGCCTTTAAAAATAGGAAATCATCATCGTAAATTTTGGGAAAAATCTATTATTATTTTTAAAAATATTTAGAGATGAAAATATACATAAATTAACATATTGAAACATATTAAAATAAAATATAATAAAGAAAATATGATTTATAAAATTTAAAATAGGCAAAATTGCACAATAAAACAAATTATACAAAAATTGAAATGTACATAACTTTTACATTTTAACTCCGTTTTCAACGAAACGAAAAGTAGTGTTCAAGTTATTAAATCTATTTTCATAATAAAAGATAAAATTTATAATTTCAAACTATTTAAAATTTAAACTTAAAAGTCAAAGTTTGACTATTGACCAAAATTCACATTTTCAGGAAATATTAAATTTAGCCATATTTGGAATTCTAATCCACATCAAAATCAAAGTTTATATTTAAAATAACAAAATTTATTCCTTTTCATAAATAAAGATTTTGAATCTGAAAAAAATCAATTTAAAAATATTTGTAAAATACAGGGTTGTTACAACGCCCAGAGTACTGTCAAGCTCGGTCAATTCATGCTCGCTCGAATGTAAATCCTTCATCGCCAGATTTTGGCGAATCCCAGCCTCTATATCAAAAATCCACCATTAGATGTCTAGTTCTCGCGATGCTCTATGACTTCCTAGTTGGAAGTTTTCGACAATATTGCTTAGGGTAGAGATAATCGAGGAGGAAGAGTCATTAACTTTCAGCAATTAAAACGCAAAGGCCGGGGCTAGAGTAAAAATTAGGGTTAGGGTTGAGTGTGTACACGTATATATACGTGAATATATAATATTTTAATATTATTTCGACTATTCACGTGCTTTTCCGGACCTGTGCAGTTAATGCCCCACTATTACCCCACTATAACCCCGATATATCTCATAGTGGTTTCTACCACTATGATTTTTCCATATAGCCTCAAATATAGCCTTTTCACTTTAAGCCCCGCTATTTTCGCTATATCCCATTATTCCCACTATATTTCGCTATTTCCGCTATATCTTCTTTAAAAGAAATGAATTTAAAAATGACATTTATATATTATAAAAATTATGAAATTAATTTATTTAATTAAATTTTTAATATATTTTCAGAAATAAAAATACTCTAATATTCTATTAAATTAAATTATGTTATATAACAGTTTTATGTTTATTTACAGTATATTCGCACATGTTTTATTTAAAATTATTTATGTATTAATTATAATTCAATTGAATGTTAATTTTTCATTTAATTATCATGTAAAAACATTAAGTACGAGTTTTATATGCTATTTTAGATTCATCCACTATATCCTGCTGTAACGACTTGCCTTTTTGGACGTTTTAAGCAGACCACATGCCAGACTCAAACCATTCAAAAGGGCAGATTGTTATGGGGTAAATAAGAAAAAGAGAAAGAAATAAAACAAATACAGAATCTTGCAACGGAATGACAAAATATAATAATCAAACAACAGTTCATGAAGCTGTATTATAAATACATTTGATTATTCTTTACAACACAAACATCAGAGTTACATAAACAGGAATAAAAAAATAAATGCAGTGGAACAACATGATGCAGTGGAATACGTATCATAAATAATAGTAGTACAAATCTTCGTCTTCGTCCTCCAGAAATAAGGTCTTCAACCCTGAAATGCTTAGGCTGACCCGAGCGATTTGAAAAGACAAAACACTCGAGTCAAAACTAAAAGATCTTATGTAAGTTAAATAAACGGTAAATAAATATGAGTGGAACGACGTCAGAGATGTTTACGGGGTTTGACATCTCCTATCCAGTGTCTAACGTGAGTGCAATAACTTAAGAGATGTTCGGGATTTCCATCTCCTAAGGATTCGTTAAACTATCTACTATGTAGTACAATACGCTATTATAATAGTATCTATAGTAAAGTAAACTATTAAATAGCGTTAAGGCAATACCCATATCCCCCTTAACACATTTTATATATTCTCGTAGTCTATACAATGCCGTACGCTCTACCAAACCGGTGGTTTACCCAGAGGACATCACATAGGTACGGTACAAAACAAACTCGTAGAAGGCGCTCTAGGGCATGTGAACACGTCACTCGAGGCAATGCCAGGGTAGATATACCAATTGCACTGCCGGACTAGTGGTAACGCATAGCAGCTACTACCGTCCACCTCGGACACACTCCCATAATCAAAATCAAGGGTGGCCACCAAATCAACCACAAAGTCAAAATATAGCATCGAAGAAATGTGCCGGATAAGAGGAATGACCTCACTTGGCCCGGTATAGCTCGTGTTTTAGTCACATCTATGCTGACTCATAGGAGTCGAGGTCACATCATACCTTATACAGAAATCGTTTGCCAAACCATCCTACTTTATTTCTGGAATCTCCACCACGTACACAGTTGTTAAAGTGGTTTTCGGTATTGGCAGAGAGTATGACAATATCCGATCCCGGACTCTTTAACAACCAAACGCTTATTACACACCGGATGGTTCTTTTACATTTCAAAAAGTCAATTCACAAATTTATATCAAAATATCATATTCGATTTTCAAATCATATATCTTTCGAAGTTATATTCACTTTCAAAAAGTCATATTTTCAAAATAGTTTACAACCCGCATTTCAAACTTCATATTCAGATCAATATGTAATTTAAATCCCAACTTAGGTTATAATATCGTTTAACCTTATTCACTTTAAAATAGAGGATTTAAAATATAAACACATCCGCTTAATTTAGTCTGAAATTTAGAAAGATAGTTTAAGTAGTTATAAATAGTTTGACATAGTTGTAAATAGTTAAAATACTCTAAAATAGTTTAATTAAAGATTAAAGATACTATTAAACTAATTTAAGATAGTTAAATAGATTTAAAATAGATTTAAATATAATTAAAATAAATTATATAGCTTTAAATAGATTAATTAGATTTAAAATAAGTTAAAATGGGTTAATTAATTTTAAAATAAATTAAATGGTTTAAAATAGGTTAAAATGATTGAATATAGTTAATATAGGTTAAAGTAGTTTAATAGTTTCAAAATCTTAATAATTTAGAAATTTTAAAATAATATATTTTTAAACAATTTATATTAAAATATGAATTTGGAATTAATATCAATTTAAACTATTTATTTTATTTCAACACATCTGAACCATTTCAATTTCCAAATCAACAAAACCCAATTTTTAAATCTTTCAATTCAAATTCTTTCCAATCCATGTTTGAAATATCAATTTAAATTATTCCAATTTCAATACATTTCAAAGTTATATTTCAAACCAATTCAATAACTCAATTCCGAGAAAATTTCATTTATACTTAAAATTCAACTTTAAACCTTCAATTTAATTTCTTAAAGCAGTTCCTTTAAACCAATTCACATTTCAACATAAAACTTGATTTTCCAATAATAGTTCAATTTATATAAATCAAATTTTATTTCAAAATATCATTTAAATGGATTCAAAATCAAGGATTCAAAATCATTTAATTTAACCAATCCGGTGTCCATATATAATTCTCTACCCTAGGGTCAAGTGATACAGATATTTATCATTTCAATCCGCAATTTAAAATTTTATGGTTATATATCATTTCAAACCGCAATCCCGAATTTAACATTAAAATCCATAAAATCGCTCGAGTTTATCATTTCAACACATAATGATTTTTCCCTAATCTATAGATCGTTCGGGTATATATCATTTCAACCCATAGTGATTTTCCAAATAATAACTAAGGGAACTAGCAAAGTGATAACATTTTATAATTCAAATAAGACATCCATCATTCAATATCAACAATCAAACATCCATCACAATCATCATTAAATTCAATTAATAAATTTCAACAATTTACTAATTATCAATAACAGGTAATTAACTGGAAATTTAAATTCAATAATACATTAAATGGCAATTTAATTCAAAATAAATTCACATTAACTGGAATAGCAAAATTTTAAATTACCAAATAGCTATAAATAAATTTCTAGTCACACTATAAATTTAATTTAACAAACATAAGAAATTTTAGAAGTTGTGAGTGGGCCAAATCACTCACCTTCGATTTTAAATCGATTTAAAATCAAATTTGAGGCCCAAAATTCAACAGTCTTAGAATTCATCCAAACCAGCGCCAAAATTTCCGGAATTTCGATATGATCCCAGTAGAACAAACCACGCATGAAACGGACCTCGTATGTAAAAGTTATTCACGTTAGAAGTTATATGATTTTGAATTTTGAAACAAATTAAATAATATAAAAACTAGACACGTCACCTAGTTATCATCGGTCCCCAAAACCCTAGCCAAACATGATGCTCGAATCCACCAGCCGCTGCCATATACTCAATTTCACCGCCGCCTGTAAGGCCTGCCACACCGATCGAAGGTCACCACCTTGTTCACCACGTTGAGTCGACCATCCCATGCCTACCACGTGGCACGCAACCTCCCCAGGCGCCACCGCCTCCACCACACTCTCATGCCATTTTCGGGGAATCCCCTCCCTTTCGAGACGAACGAACCGTATGGATCGACTCCATACGTCGTGCTCTACGCTCCAGCAGCCTCTGATCATCAGCGAATCGAAGATCTGCCGTTAAACGATAAACCCAACAATAGATGGCCAAAAATAAATTAGTGATTCCCGACCAAACCACAACTCAAATCGAAAAACAAATCATAGAATTGAATTGCGCTCGTCGAGAGCTTTGATTCGGTATATAATTTGATAGGGTTTGGAGGAGTTAAATTCTAAAATTGAAATTTGATTTGAAATTGAATTGGGAATTCGGTTTTTGATTTGTCTGCCATTGGAATGAGGAGATGAGAAGAAAATGTACATACGGTAAAATGAAAATAAGAAGTAGCTAGGGTTTATAACGAGCTATTTATAGGTATAACTGAAATAGAAAAGAATGGACAAGATCAATTTGGATTGGAACGATAAACGACCCGAAAAGCCCGTTCTTCCTTCGGAACGAAAATGGGTAATCCCATATATCAAAATAGATATTTTGGATAGTTTTAAACTCAATGGAACATGTTTCAAGTCTTGATTCCATCGTATGAAGAAGTTATGTTAAAATCAACTTATTTCAAATTGATTTTCAATTGATTTCAATTAAATTGATTTCTAGGCGTTTCGAGTCTGTATAATGAAACGACAAGTCCGATCGCTACGAAACTTGAACACTTACAATAATTTACCATTACGGGTCCGATGAAACTGGTTTCGTTGAAATCCGAGACAGTTGTCAAAATTAATTAAATCACATTTTTATTTCAAATTTTATAACTAACAATTTTCATCATTTTTGATTTCTTGGACCTTTATAAATAATTAAAACAAGTTTACATAAAATTCAATGTCAAATATTTCACAAATTACAGTGTTCAATTACCACTGTAATTAAATCCAATTAATATAATTTAAGTTCAATAAATTTTATTTAATTTGGTTTCGATCTTTTAATTCAATCAATGATTTCTCTACATACATAGCTAACATCGTTATATATTTCATTACCTTAATATTTACCATTTTCATCTTACTTTTCATTACCATAATCTTTAATTACATTTAATTGTAATAAATTCACTTATTATAATTTAAATTCCAAAGATTTGGTCAAACTTGATTCCAATTCCTTTTATTCAATCAATTGTCATATTATGCACAAAATTTTCATTGGTTACATCTTATTGAATTAACATTCTACCATTACCAATCTAACCTGCATTAACTGCACTAATTAAGTGAATTAATTGCAATTGATTTCCAATTTAATTTAATAGACTAAATAAATAGGTAACATATAATAATTGTCTCCATTGACTTTTAATCACATTTATAGGTTTATTATTTACAAACAAATGTTACAATTACTTATATAATACTGATTTTATTCAATTACTATTAACTATATATTATTTCATTAGTTAACTCAATATTTACATTTGTTTTCTCATATTCGATTTATAACCAAGTATAATGTGACGCCCCACCTCTATACCCACGCTAACCAAGAACACTACGATGTAGTGCTGTCAATTAGCGCGGAGAATAAGGCTGTGGAGGAGCGACCCTCCATGTAACTTCTTTGTGCGAGCACCGATACGTCAGATAGAATAGAATGCATATCTTTTAAGGAGGAAATCCGACATACCGATACAAACACAAAGCTATCACACGGTGGCTATATATAATCTTCGGAAAACAAATATAGAAATAACCATAACATAAATTAGTCACAGACATCCATATCACAAAGGCGGAAGAAGATATGAATAAATATATAACACATGAAAGTGTACATCAGAGTAGTGGTCAGAAAGATCCACGATAATACAAAAGAATAGCATCACGTGCTATACAAAAGAATAAGTACACAACATAGAGTCTATATCTCAAAGGTGTACATCCAAAAACTACTAATCTATGTAGTTAGCCAAAAGTCAGAAATATCCTGAAGAGAAGTCAAGCAGAAGCACCTGTAACATCTCGGTCTGACCCGAGTATTATTTATAAGAAAATAATAAACGGATCAGTCTAACTATAAATATCAGATGATATGGTATAAAGTAAATGGTATGACATGAACATGAAATAACTATTACGACATACTACTATAAGTATGTAAATGATAATCAACAAAAGATTAATCAATATCACAAGAATCTTCTCAAAGATAAGGTAGGGTATCATACCCTAAACTTGTATTCATAACAAGTCAATAACACATGAATTCACCAATGCACAAAAACTGATATCATATCAATGAAAATCATGAAAATTGGTGAAGTACAAAATTCCAGAAATCATCATCAGAAATCCAGAAAACACATAAAAAGAGGGGAGGCCTAACACATGAATGGGAGCATGAAAACTCACCTACGCGTAAACACATGACGAGAAGCTATCTCATGGAAGCTATCCATTAAATTTTCACACAGGAATGGCCCGAAGACCGTAGGGTGCTACCCTGGAAATGTGATGGCGAAACATCACATGATCGGGGTATAGTCTCCCACGTAGACAAAGAGACATCGCTCAATCGCTAGTCTAAATCACAAAAATGATCGTCATGATCATAAGGAAGTGTCAATCACACCAAGCTAGTAAATATATGAGTTTAGCTTCATGTCCCATAACCACTTGCTTAACTTAAATATTTACGAACAAGCTGTAAATCTTCACTAGGAAATTGTCACAAAAAGGGTTCAATCGAACAAGTCCAAGAGCTAACCGACGAAGTGAACGCAAGTGTTTCATACCACCCGTTTTACTAAGTCGTTTAAGTCGATTTCTCATTCGAGTGAAGTAAAGGCTTGTATATACTAGTAGATTGAAAATCGGTTTGAGAAAACGAACTTTTGATATTTAAAATAGTGTTGAAATCGCTTTGATGAAAGAGTTTTGATATTTACTATTAGTATTGAATCCTTCATATATCTTTAAAGTGACAAGTCATAAAACGATGGTAGAAACAAATCAATTCACGTTCGAAGACGTGAGTAAAGTCCAAAGAAGTCAGTCCCAAAACCATCAAAGTAGAAATTCTGACAAATATTTTTCAGATGAGATTGCCTACGCAGAGTAATACGGGGTTCGACCTGCCCGGTCAGGTCGCGGGGGTCCAGGGGGCAGCGCCCACGGCGGGGTGCGGGGCAGCACCCCGTCACGGTACGACCTAGTGAAGGCAAGCGGTCCAGCGACCTAAGGAAAAATAGGTCATACGACCTAAGGAAATCGCGAACTAAAAAGACCAAGTGTAAGGTCGGCGACGACCTACGACTTACTGAGTCCTGCGACCTAAGTGGGATGCGACTTAGTGGGGCATAGGTCGGAGATGACCTACGACTTAAGGTCAAGCGACCTAAGGTAAATGGTCCAACGACCTAACTCGAACGACCTAGAGGGTCGAACGACTTAACTGGAGAATAAGTCGGAGACGACCTACGAGATATACTGGCCGACCTAACTCGAGCGACTTAAAGACTTAGCAGGGTCGAGCGACTTACGAGCTACGACCTAAGGTGACGAGGGCGTTAGGTCGGAGACGACCTAACACTTGACTCGCGAACGACTTATGGAAAAGAAGCTTAGGTCGGCGACGACCTACGAGATAAGCCAGTGCGAGCGACCTAAAGTTTGCCTAGGGGATTATAGGTCGGCAACGACCTAACGTTTTGCCTGGAAATTATAGGTCGGCAACGACCTAACGTTTTGCCTGGGGATTTTAGGTCGGCAACGACCTAAGACTTAACAAAATTCGAGCGACTTAGTGGTTTGCCTTGGAATTTTAGGTCGGCAACGACCTAAGACTTAAAGCTGTTTCGACCTACGACTTATTTCCCTGCGACCTAAGCCAGAACGACCTAAGCACGCAAGCGACCTAAGTCCTAACTCGTGAACGACCTAAGAAAGTGGAGACTTTTCAACACGCGAGCTAGCAGCCTGGACGACCTAAGGAGGGCAGAACGACCTAAGGCCAGAATTTGCAAACAGCACTGAAACTTGAGTTTCTCACCAATTCAATCCAAACCAGTTGCAAACATTAATGCTAAAGTGATAGGAAGTCATTTCCAACAACCCAATGACAGTCATGGGCGAGATGTGAGATTAAAAATCTCACCTTTTCCACGAAATTGATGAAGATGAAGATTGAAAGCAAGGAGAAGCAATCCAAAGCTTGAATCCACAATCTTCTACTTGAATTTGATGTTGAATCTCGGATTTGCAATAGAATTTGAGTTGGGAGTTTTAATTTCTCTTTCCCACCACCATTTTTGACAAAGCTTAAAGTGTTTGAACAAATGAGAAAGAGGGTTGGGCTGAGCTAAAGGGGTGCAGTCCAAACCAAAGTCAAAGGCGGGAAAAAATGTTGAAAATTTCACTATCTCCAAACATATCGAAGTTTACACTCAAAAAGATCGCAAACGTCATTTTGAACTCAATGGAAGTGGTCTCGAGTCCTAATTTGACCGTATGCAAAAAGTAGCTTTTCGGACTAACACCCGACTAACGATAAAATATTTAAATATAAAATCGATAGATATGCGGGTTGTTACATATAACCTTTAAATCATTATAAATTAATTGAACCTTCATTAAAATTGTTAATAATTGACTTAAATTGACATTATTGCCTTCCATTCTAGTTAGTGTTTCATTAATAATTCTCAAATTTTTATTTCTCCCATTATTAACTTATAAAACTTTATTAAATTAATAATTTTTAATTATCGAAAATTTACGGGTCATTACACACTCCTCCACTCAAAACTTTTCGTCCCCAAAAAGAAAAAAGAAGGGAAAAGTAGGAATTAAGTAATCAACATATCTTATTCAAAATATTAAATTTATAAACAATTAATTTCCAAAATTAAATAATTTAAATAAAATATACCAATTTATAATAATTAAATCCTTTTATATTCAAATTCACAAAGTTTGGAAAACATTTCACAAAATTTTCTAAGTCCAAAATTCACAAAATATTTTGGCAGAGTCTCCTTTGTACGGAGAGATCCGGGGGAAATAATAATATCAAAATATAATAATATGTATTATATATTTCAAAAATAATGTATCTCAACACGGGAAAATAATATAATATCGCTAAAAATCATAATCTGAGATCGTACCTATTTATCGGGCAAACAACGCTTAATTTATGAAACCAAAGCAGTAGCTATTGCTTCCATAAACCTGTATTTCACTTATATAATCCAAAGAAATTAATAATTATATAGAAGAGAAATAATTTGAGTTGTTTCAACTAATAACATAACAAATCAATTGCAACATAACCACAATCACTTGCAAACAATCATACAATCATCACATGAAATCAAAGAGATTAACCATTCATCCATATCAAGCAAAACAAATGGTTTGTTTGGGTTTAGGCACTTTAATCGTATAGAATGACCAATAACTACTAAGTATACCATCTACTCAACAGTCTTAGGTAAAACTCAATAAATTATTCATACATCCTAAACAATTGGAAGTATCTTTACCCAACAACCCAAAAACCAAAACAAACATCAAATTCCAAACATTATTTAAGTTTATTCTTATTAATTTCTTTTCACAAGATTTGTTGTTCATTTTTTTTTCATTCAATGATTACTTTCTTTAATTTTACATTTATTTCTTACAACATTTCATTCCCATTTATTCATTCAGCACTTAATTCCATTTATTTACACTCATTCATTCACATATGTTATTTACATTTTCTTACATATGTTACTCATACACAATCTATTACTTAAAAAGGAAAAGAGAAACCAAAACGTTATTATCGCGCCATGTGTCTTTTTTGTTAGCAACATGCCATGTTTTAATCAGTTAATAGCATTATTATTTCAAATGCGCCTTTCGTCCCTGGACATTCCCTTTCCCAACGACTGCATCGGCTGTCACCACCATTCTCCCCAACCGTGTGAAAATTCGAAGATTGCCATTGTCACTTTTCCTGCCCTCTAATTCTTCGACACACTTGCGAGCGTCGATGTTGGTCCTCCGCCGGCTTACCGACGATTTTCGAAATTAGGGCTTTTCCAGGTTAGTAATTTTATCGCCTGTACCTAAATTCTGGATTTTCGCTATTCACTGCATCTAATATAGAAGATTTCTTAAATTAGGGCTATTCCATGTCAGTCATTTTGATCGTTGTAACTGAATTTTGATTTTTCGCTCTTCACCGTTTGCTCTTCACTACATTTGAACGAGGGTTATGGTAGGTTTAAATCCTTTGAGTTTCAACCATGATAATTCTAAATTTACGTATTCTACTTCTACTGTAGTTTTTGTCAACTTGAACTAAATTTGTCAGAATTTGTTCCCAGTTTATCTATGAAGTAGAACCACCTTGACTTATTGTAAGTGAGTAGGGAGGCAATGGTATTTTTCACCCAACGCTGTAATTTTTTTTAGTTGGAAGTAAATTTGTCGGAGTTTGTTCTCACTTTATCCCTACAGGCGAACCACCTTGACTTACTGTAAGTGAGCTGAGTAGGGAGGCAGTAGTATTTATCACACAAACAATATGACAAACACTTTTTTCTTGGATACAACATAGGGTCAGTATTCATAGGATTATTCGAAATAGTAACAATATAAGAAACAATTTCTTTTTGGACACAACACATAGTCACTATTCTTAGGACAGTTCGATATTGTTTTATTTTCATACATTTAGGTATTTACTTCAGTATACCTTATCCAATATTTCTTATGAGGTTGTGTTTCAACACTTTATGCTTATGAGTCTGAAATAGGAGATAAATGTACCTATATTTATTTTCTGTACAGTACTCATGTCTATAGGTTTCTGTATGAATATGATTTTAAACCCCTAATATGATCCAAAATATTTGATTACCACTCATACATTAGTTCAACTCATGTTTATTTTACTCTGCGTTGTTCTACCTTTCATATTGGTTAACTGCGGTATGAGATGCAAACAAGTGAGGTTCTTTATGTCAACCTTTTTATATCCATATATGTGTACCATATAAGGAAATATGAGATACCATGTGTATATTGGGTAGCTTTTTTATTCCCACCTTAAGTTAGGTGGTTACATGAAACATATAGTGGTAAACCAGAATTGTGGAAGACGATTATGTGCTTCGTCAATATTTTTTCCCCCTCTTTGTACCTTAAATTGTTGAACATAAAAATAGTTTACAACGGTTATGTATTTCTCTTAAGATCTGTTAATGAACCAGTTGCATGATGATATTATTTCTCTTAACAAACAAATGCACCTATCCTCCACAACATTTATGTTCCATGTTGTACTGACAGCAAACATCTGCTGTAGTTATTTAGGAGTAAATGACAAACGGTTGCTGATGTTCAATTATTCAATGAGCTATAAACTAAAATGGTTTAAGTGGTTATACTTATTTCACTGTTACAATCGACAAATATACATTTGACTTCCCTTCTTCTTTCTCTCTAATAGTACTAAGTATATATGTTTCGGCTTACAGTAAGGATGTCCATCATAAACTTGAATAATATTGTTAAGGGATGCATTGCAAAGAGTGTAGACAGGACTGGGAACATGAAGCCTTCCCGTGCGTGTTCACATTTCACTTTCCTATTCAATATTTATCCTATTTACATGTGTCAATACATTTAAATGAAATATAATATATTCGTTGGTATCTTTTTGGGCATAACATATATAGCCATGTAATATACTCCTCGTTGTTTTTCAGGAAATCAAGTAGGATGATATTTTATGCTAAACAGCGGAGACTTCTAAGTTCTAACTCTTACCAAGGTATTTATTCATTGTCACTTTCACTCTAAACCTATTCATACTGAGCTTTTTCCTATTATATTTAATCTAAAACACAGTTGTTACTGTGAATTTCATAGAAACGGATTTTATTTGGTTATTATCACTTTTAATCATTTTCTTCCTCCACAGATATATTTTTATTCAATTTCTAGCGTACATTCATATTACCATGTTGCCTTTTATAGATCTTTCTTTTTATGTAGATCTCCACTGTGACACAATTCAATATGTTGGTTATCACAGTGTAACAATTTTGAGCTCATTGACAGCTTTCAGTTTACAAGTGGCGTGAAACTCATTTGTATACGGTTTCTGTTCAAGGATTTCTTAAAATATATACGGCTAAGATTTGTGAGTACTGTTTTTTTCCTGTCATATAACTTAATAAAAACTTTGAGAATAATGTATATTTTATTCTGCCAGCCCTGCCTTTCAATAACTCAAACTTTGAATTATCATCGATCAACAGTTGTCTGGTTAGATGTACGCAAACTACTCTTTTGAATTTTACTTGGCACAAGACAGAGGATGTACTTGGGTTTTGCAGTAACAGGTTTGCCTGCTTAATGAAGACCATTTTTTTTTTACCTTTTTTTCTTTTTTCCCCGTAGCAGCTATATTGGACTCCATGCCTCAAACATTCCTACTTTTTGCTGCATCTCCTTTTTGTGTTTTGTTTCCACGTTCAGTATTCACCTTGTGTATGTACTTTTGCCTGAATAAAAACTACTGCTGTCTTCCTTCTCATTTTGGTTAAAATATAATCACTTTACTGTAATAGGCTAACTAACAATCATTTGTTCTATAAGTCAGGTACTGCTGCAAATAGGTCCCAATATTAATGTTCCTTACTTTTTAGGTACGAATACTATTAAGGGATAGGGGTGGCAATAAGGAGAAAGTTTGCACGAATCATTACTGTACGAATATCACCCATTATAGCATTTTGGGTGGTTCTTCAGGCTGTTTCCTGTTTTGTCATATAGTAAATTAATTTATACAATTACTTTGCTTATGTGACATGGCTAATCTACAGGCTGTACTCTTTACTTTATTTGTTTTTTGAAAAAGGCGGTGTTAAATGGCTTTGTACTGACTAACTTCAAATTTAATTTATTAATTTCTGCATGCCTATTTCCACATCTATTTCTCTTTCTAACCAAACGTTATTGCCTTTTTTGATGATAAGTACTATTTATTTATGGCCCATTAACTTCTAACGATTAATTAATGTTCTAATAAATTGTTGGTAACCGTACAATTTACTAATCAATAACTGATAATCCAATTTACCTGCTTGCAAATAGATCAAATATTGAGGGTCATAGTTAACGTATTTTTTCAACTAAAAGGCTGAGTTAATTTGAATAATCTATTCTATTATATATAAAGCACAATATGGTGTTGACTTTTTTCTCACCCTATTGTTTCTCAACTCTATTAAGGGGTAGCGATTATTTGTTTCCAAAACAACCCATGAATCTATAACACATCGTAATAATATAAAAACTATATATGGGTATTCTGGTCCTTCTACACATTTTATTTCTTTACTCATAGTCAATGATGTTGTTTTTGAACTTCTATTGTGTTTTTAATTTTCATATGAAGAATTTGGACAGCAACTTTTATAGTATTTTATTTTATCTTTGCAAGGATTAAAATTCTAAAGAATTCCATGTTTAAGGGCTTTGGCTCAAAAACAATCCATATCTATCGGATACCGTTTTTTCATATTTTGTTTTTTCAACTTTTCGCCATGTTCATCTTCTAAAATATAACTCATATCCAGTTCTCCTGCCTTTAATACTTTATCGCATTCATCTGCTTCATGTAGTGTTTCAAACTTATAATATTCACTTAGCTATGGTTTATGGATTTTGATCTTAGATTCATGTGTTGTTTTTGTTTTCTGTTAATCCAGGCAGAAAACCTTCTTTGTCTCTTCTTATTAATATTCTTCAGATATTTCATTAGGCTATCAAGATTAAATATACTATAAGCATGTATACAATATTTTGTGTTTGCTTGATCATTATGATTTTTACTGGGTTTTGAAGCTATTGTTGCCTTTTGTTTCAGATATTTAAAACTGTTGAGATTTATTGATTTCTTTCTATAACTGATTTGGGCTATAAATTAACATTTTCATGTTTAGACATAAGTATAGTTTATTCTTCTTTAATTTTTCAAGTTTTGTTTTTTGAAAACCCAGGAGAACCCGACGGGCCGGTAAACTCCCGAGGAGGGTATAGTAACCTGGATCTTTTTACCAAAACCCAAGCCTCATTTCCACTGCGCCGCACCCGCGGACATTAATTTTTCAAGTTTGTTAATATTATTGAAGATTTACTTTAAAATATTTGCAAGTTTAACAGCTATTAGAACCAATAACTTTAGTTACTCAATTATAGGAATGACAGGCAGTTACGTGGTGAAGGATTCTTTTACTTTACTTTTCATTCAAGTTGTATACCTTAACGACAAGAAAAATAATAATGAAGGATCTCGCAGGTCATAACCAATTGCTTCATTCCACCCTTTTATACATTTTTTCAAGTTTCTTCTTTTAAACTTTAACTTGAGATGTGACATGTTAATACATATCAAAATTATTCTTTAATAATTTTTTCATACATTCGTATCAACTTTTTACAGGCTAGCCTACTTTGAGCTAAGAGTTTTTTATTCAGTATGCACGATTCTTTCTACATTGGATGTTGTAATTTGACTATTGGACTATGTAACAAAATGCAATATTTGTTACCACTTCTGATTTTACAAAAAAAATGAGATTAAGAAGGAAACTATATCTCCGTAAGTTGGAATACTGCTTTTATTATGATTAAATTAATTTCAACTAGAGGCAATCTGCATTAAAAAAATCTCCATAAGTCATTAAATTATCCTTATATGTTATAATTCCTATCATTTGTAGACAAACTGATTTTCTACCGCTATGTAGTTTCCAATGTTGACGTCATTGGATGTTACTAATTGTATTGGTTTACATGAGGTTGTGACAAATTTATTAATCCAGTCTCCCTCTTTTAACCATAATCAAAATGAAAAATATATCATAGACAGCTTTTTTGAATATTGTACTCATGATTTTTGTATATTTTAGCTCTCATATCCTAAAAACATGTTTGCACTGGTAGAATCAAATCTTTTGGTTGCCAACTGAATTCACATAAAATCAAGCTTGCTTTAGATGTTTAAATAATAAGGTAAATATACTCGCCTAAAATTTTGGCTTCTCTGCTAATTATGAACATTTTAGTTAATCTATATCTGATTTCATAGTGCCATACAACTATCAGGTTAATTTGCTTCATTTGAATTGTTTTCCATCTTCTTTTGTTCATTTTTGATTGCAACGTATTTAAATAATTTAGTTCAATATTTTTCTACAGAACCATTGTTTTCTTTCGAGTTATACATCATTTACCTCTCTATTCTTCTTCACTCAGATAGTTGTTGGTCTAGGAAATTATGGTAAAAACATGAATTTTGTAATTGTTGTTTCTGCTCGATTGTTCTATAAAAGCATGTCATCATGTATTAATATTTTCGTTACTGTTGATTAAAATAATAACCTATTTTTGTATTGCAAATTTGATTGACACTTTCGAATTTGTATTACCATCATCAATTTTATATTTGGAATTTTATCATTTTATTTTTCAACAATTACCAAATAGACTGGAGTTGGAATTGACGACTCTTCGATAGTTGTTACAATAGATAGTGCAAAATTTGTGAGCATATTTGAATCCTACTCATTCTCCGGTGCAAGTGTGAATACTACAAAAAGGTACACTCTAATGCCAACCTTTTTTTTGCACTTAGCTCTATCTGAGTTATTATAAATGGTATCATATATAAAATGAATACAGTCCCTTCATCTCCTCCTTATCCAGATTTAACCCTTTCCTTCTTAGCGAAAGGTCTCGCAGAGCACTTTTCCTACACAATGTAAACACTATTCTATATTTGAATTACTTCATTGCAGCTGAATTAATACATAGGTTAAAATATATTTAATACAGTTTGTACTAACAAGGCCATAGGTACACAATTAATACACAGGTTAAAATAGGTATTGTTATTCTATTTTGTAGTCAAAGTACTATAATTATCATTATTGGCACTGATTCATGCAACTAACAGATACAAACCATGATAACAGTATTTTTAGGTAATTCAGTAATGCATTCAGAAAATATGTGACTACTATTGAGCGCATTGAGAAAATGACTGTTTCTAACAACGATTTACCCTATTTTTCTAGCAAACATGATATTTAGGTTACTAACTGTCATTGCTTACTGAAATAAGATATATATCTCAAATATTTATAAATAATTTGTGCTATAAGTAATCGGTACATAGGCAATACACATTTAATACACAGGTTACAACAGCTTAAATACAAACTCTATAATTATCCGCGTCAGAATAATTATAGTAGTTTGTTCTTTACATTGTCTTCCAAAAGTATATTAGAACATTTCTTTAACATTGTGATATCTGTTCAATTGCAGCAACTGTAGGTACAAGAAACGAAGTCTTCGCATCAAACCTATGGGTACTACTTGCTTTGCTTGCAGAAGTGATATTATACTTCACGTCATGATCATAAACTTTTAACATTTTTGTTATTCCATCATATGATCATATACTATGGTGTCATTTTTTGCAACTGTTGCTTAAATGATAAAGTATTATATTTCTTTAATTTTTCAGTTTGTTTTTGTTCATAGTACTTAATTGTTAGCATTGTAAACAGCAGGCAACACATTGTATAAACTGAGTGACTTTTTGCGTTATTATTAGTTTTAAATTTATTGCAACTTCATAATGATAAAATTTTAACCATGATTAGTTCTGATATCTAAGTTCACAATACTAATTATTAACTAAATTGGTACTAATATATCGTTGCAATATGTGTTAGTTAACGGCTATATATTGGAGTGGCAAAGCAAAAATTTAATTTCCAGTTAGTTTCCATAAATGGTATGGGTTATTAATATATATTTAGTTCTCAATCATGAAGTAAAAATGTACTACGTTCTTATTGTTTATCTATTTGTATGGATATCTCCTGTTGTATATGGAATGATGTGTGCATAAATGAGGAAAATCTTTTTCCCTTTTAGAAAAACAAACTCCATTGATGGACTATTTTGGCAACAACATTCTTTTTAACAATATTCTAGGCATTCACCACTAACTTAAACTATAATGCTGAACAAATTATACGGTGAACTCCGTGTGCGTAGCAAGAGTTCGCACTCATATGTATAATTATATAATCTTGAATTAGTTTTTAATTTGTTCGGATTTATTAATATTACCATGTTTGAAATTTAATAGATATTAAGTACATAATAATGACTGCTAATAAGGTTGTCAATGATCCCCTAAAATATTCAAAAACGGTCGGCATTCGCATTTGGAAAATGGTTAAATAGCTGAGATTTGGAAAATATGAATATGGATGATGATACAAAGACATCCTCATTTGAAAATCCCATTTTGGTTTTTATCAAGATCATATTTTATATTATATGTATTTTGATGCAATAAAAAATATGTATCTATTATTATATCAAATTAGTATTTTATATTAGGGCCGACTATTTGAGCATAAAATTAGACATGATTGGTCATACAAAAGAACTTGATCGTTGGATTTTTTTTTGCTTTATATGGATGGTGCAAATCAGGGAGCAATACACTAGTGTAAATCCATTATGTCACCAATTACGTCTATATTTTTTGTCTAAATAGACTGTCCCTTTTATGTTACTTTTATTTAATGCATATTAACCACTTTACCTTTTCTTTATTATCATCATGTTTAATAATTTTAATTTTATGATAAATGAGATTGAAAAAAATAGGCTAAAACAATTTTTTTATTTATTTTTCTTGATTTACCGGTGATTGACGATTGTAATAACTATATAATATATTTGTCTATATTTACGGATAAGGATATCCGATATCCAAAATTGATTTTCGTTATGGATGCGACTATCCACATCGAAATGCATCCAAATGTACGCGTTGTCTGGCATAACTACGGACGCAATTAAATGCCAATGTATAATCAATGTCTCTACCTTTTTGTACGAAGTACTTCATGATGGTATTCATTTTAAATGCCAAAAAATAATGCTATTTTTCTGCCTTTCATTACAAAATCTGTTTACCGTGGTTAACCGATTAATTTTGACTTTTAAACATTAGCGCAACAATTGCTAACCATGACTTATGCAGTAGTACATATTTCTACTTCATTTCTTTTACATGTAAACCTTACTGGTTAGAAAAGTTTAGAATCCATTTACTTTGATCTTTTATTCTTAAGTTTTTCCTTTTAAATCTGTATTACAAAAGTTGTGGAAAGCAACATGGAGAATTAATAAATTTTAGCCATTACAAACAAGGTTTGAAATACCAAAAACTGAATGTTGCATATAGATTAACTACTAAACCTACTAAACTATAATCATATAACTAATAAGAACTACACATAGTGGAAACCCAACTAATAAGAACATCAGACGACAACTCTACGTTAGTAAATATATCCCGACATTGCCCGTGTGCGTAGCACGGGCCACACACTAGTTATTTTAAAAATATGTAAATCAATTCTTAAAGTACTATATAGGTTTCTTTGTAAATAAATTCACATTCATTCATTCAATACTTATTTCATTTATTTCTATTCATTACTTACAAATTCAATTTCCATTTATCCATATAATGCAAATTTCCTTTTTGCTTCATTACATTCATTTCTTACATAAGTTAATCCCATTCGGTTGTTTATAATAATCAATGAATTCATTATTTAAGTTTTACATACATTTATTGCAGTTTAGTTCACATTTATAAATTTATATACTTGATCTCCATTAGATAATCATATTCGTTAGTGCATAAATTCATTCTCAAGTTTCTTACTTTTTAATTTACATTCATCCTTATATAGTGTCATTGAATATTAAATTTATTTTCTGAATCCTTTCAACAATTTCTGACGTTATAATCATTTAATTTATATAGTATTCATTTTAGTTATAAATGGTTTCCATCATTAACTTGAGTTTATAATCATCTACTTGTAGTATTCATCCCTTCCACTTATTTAAATTATAAATAACTTCAAACATTTATTTAAGTTTATAATCATTTATTTATAATACTCATTTTCTATTACATTTTATTTAGTAGTATTTCAATTATAACTTAAGTTTATAACAACTATAATATCAAAGTTCTTATTTATAAAAGAATTTCATTGAACACTTTCATTACTAAAGTTTTACTTATATAATATTCCATTACATTTTCTTATTAAACATTACAACTTTTAATATTTAGGTAAGTTATATATATATACATATATATATATATGGTTTTAAGAATACACTTGAAAGTTACACAAGTTTATCTTATTTCATTTTAGTAAATAAATGTTCAATAACTACATCTTCTAGAATTTCATATTCTTTTGATTTACAGTTTACAAATTTCAAAATCCTTGTATATTTCATTTATAATTCAGCATTTAGTTTCTTATTTTCATTTTAAAAGTTCCAATTATTAAATATAGTTAAATTTTCATTTCATTACAATAATTGAAACTATTAATTAACAGAAACTTAAGAACTTAATATCGGGTTCCATACTCAAATCATTTAAAAATAATATATATGTATATACTTTTAACTTTTATATATAATCATATTTAAAATTTGAAACTTATATTTGTTCAACTAAATAAATCTGTAGTAAAACTACTACAATGGCCTTTCCTCTTTGAAACTCGAAAATAAATGTCGATGATGCATGCACTCTTCACTGAAATTATTTTCCAACGATAGAGAGGGGAGTACGAAACTTATTTCTTTCCAAAATTTACTTTAAAACATTTCCTTCAAATTTTATCGAAATATTTATATCAGAAAATACTTCCAAAAATCCTTTGAAAGAAATTTCAAAATCCCGGAACTTTAAGTTCTAAAATTCCAATTTATTTTTACTTTACTTGTAAATCCTTTTTTACAACCAATATTTATAAAATTCACTACCTAACACCCAACTGATTACATCCAATTATATCATTTATAAAATCTATTATTTTATATACAAAAATATATAATAGGAAAAATTATTTCATTCACCTATATTCAAAATAATATTGTGTCGCTCTGTCATATTAAGTGTTTAGAAATCCCTATCGATGTCATAGCGTCCTATGCACCAACCAGAATTTATAAATACAAAACGGAACAAACTAACACAATACAAAACATTTTATAACACTAACAAATACGCTCTCTCATATATATACCCTCAGTGACTCATTATAGGGTATTACTACCTTATTTCTAAAGAGTCAGACCCCACAAAGCTAAGGTTATCGCTAAACCAAAGCTCTGATGCCAACTGTAACGACCTGCCTTTTGGACGTTTTAAGCAGACACACATGCCAGACTCAAACCATTCAAAAGGGCAGATTATTATGGGGTAAATAAGAAAAAGAGAAAGAAATAAAATAAATACAGAATTTTGCAGCGGAATAACAAAATATAATAATCAAATAACAGTTCATGAAGCTGTTTTATAAATACATTTGATTATTCTTTATAACACAATCATCAGAGTTACATAAATAGGAATAAATAAATAAACGTAGCGGAACAACATGATGCAGTGGAATTCGTATCATAATTAATAATAGTACAAATCTTCGTCTTCATCCTCCAGAAATAAGGTCTTCAACCCTGAAATGCTCAAGCTGACCCGAGCGATTTGAAAAGACAAAACACTCGAGTCAGAACTAAAAGATCTTATGTAAGTTAAATCAACGGTAAATAAATATGAGTGGAACGACGTCAGAGATGTTTACGGGGTTTGACATCTCCTATCCAGTGTCTAACGTGAGTGCAATAACTTAAGAGATGTTCGGGATTTCAATCTCCTAAGGATCCGTTAAACTATCTACTATGTAATACAATACACTATTATAATAGTGTCTACAGTAAAGTAAAGTATTAAATAGCGTTAAGGCGTTACCCATATCACCCTTAACACATTTTATATATTCCCGTAGTCTATACATGTAACAACCCGCAAATCCGTACCCCTTGAATTGACATTTATTTCCATTTATGAACTCAAGAAGAACGGAAATACGAACCATTTGGGTTAAAGAAGAAAAGGTAGAAGAAGAAAATAAAACAACAACAGAATCTAACCATCGCAGCGGAATAAAATATAATAGACAATAACAGATCTTTACATAAATCAAAACTATATCTGTTTATACAATACATCATCAAAGTACACATACATACAACTGGACAATAATCATATCATGTCCTCAATACAACAGAGTACAACAATCAACACAGCGGAATATATATATATAAACAAGTACGGGAGATACGTCACGCCATCCAGTCCATCTCCTGCTCCACATCATCATAACCTGTATCCTATAATACTCGGTCTGACCCGAGCATCATATAAAACAATACCCGAGTCAGTCTGGAATACCAGCGTGAGAAAATCACACTCAAATTGATTATTAAAGTTTCAAAATCTTTTGAAACAAAAGCATCTCGTAAGACCACGCCACAAATAAACATGTCGGGTTTTTACCTTACGATAGCCAAAACACTTTTTATCAAATCCGTCTGATATTATAATAGTGTCTATTGAAAGTAAAATAGAATCTAGTTGAAATGCTTGCATCTCACGTTTCAGCAATAGTTGGGCACAATCAAAACCGTACAGGCACGTAGGAAAAATTGATTTCCATCAATGACTAGGCACTGGGGTACCACCTGTCACAGTACGTGGCCTAGATCACAGTACCGAGGATTACTCCCAATCCCCTGCTACACAAGGCCGGAACCATCCCTTACTGGACAATTCCGAATAAAATCACCCCACGGTTGGGATCAGCAACCGCACCACTAAGCCGAAATAAAAAGGGACATCTAGACAGGGATGACCTTACTCTCAAGTGGGGGCTACCCACGAAGCCTTTCTGCATAACCCCTGATTTTCAGTCATTCCCGGTTGATGAGGCTCGAGGCTAAACGATACCTTTATAGAACATATCCCTTAGAATGCCCATCATCCGCTGACGATGTTCCGAAAGCATTCATCCATACAAGTCCGTCCCGGGTTCGAACGGAACCGAAGGCACTACTCCTACTACATCCATTTCGGAAATATCCTCAGGATTAGTAGCGACTAGCCCTTGCACTTCACTGCTCCATCTTCGACTCTGAAATCGTTTCCACGAAACGTACAAACCGAATCGAAGTGGTTTTCGAGAAATAAATCTCGATCCCGGTCTCTTTGAAACGATCAGCGCATTGGCCAATATTGATAGTCGGTTCTTTAACTATCAATTAACATTCACAACATCCATCAAACAATAAATAATTTCCTAATTATTTATTAACCTCAAATATCTTCGTAAGATATATTTCCAAATTTTTAAAACTCATTTGAAACAATTTCAAAAAGTTTCCGCTTACGGAATACATTTCCCAAATGTTTATTTCCTCTGAAACACCAAGTACAAAATACTTTTAGATTTTCAAATAGTTTAAAAACACATTATTTTAAATATACTTTATAACTTTGAAATTATAAAACTACTTTAATGCTTTATTAAAATATATACTTTAAGAATATTTAAAATAAATCCACTTTATAAATATAAACTAAATTTCCCTTTAAACATATTACTAAATCACTTTTATATATTTTCAACAATAATAGATTTGAAAATACTTACTTTAAAGTTTAAACATTTAAAAAGAATATATTTTCCAAAACATACTTTAAATCAACTTTCAAACCTTTAGCTTATAATTAAAAGTTTACTTTGGAAACGTACTTGGCTATTCAAGGAAATACACTTCTCTTCACATCTTTTAACAATAAATCAACATTTATTTTTAAACCAATTCATATCCCTTTATAAATTCCCACCTTGAATTTATCTTTTCAAATATCCACTGATATTTTATTTTACTTTATAAACTCAGTTTATAAATTCCAAAATATCACTTCTCTTTTAAAAATCCCGTTTTAACACTTAAATCAAATCCCAAATTGATTTTCGATTTACTTTACTTTGAAATAAATTCCTTGCTCATTTCATTTATTTCAAAATACTTTAACTTAAGATTTATTTCTTTCCAAAAATCCAATTCAATACATTTTGATAATTCCTTTTTCTGAAATATTCAATCCAACCATATCATTCAATATTTCAATTACCAATAAAATCATCACATGATATCAATATTCATAACACAGAATATAAAACAGTCTAGAAAATTTTAAGGAATCCAGTTGGATCCCTCCAACCTGTTTCCCTGCATCCACAAACGTTAGCACAATACTAATTCCACTTCGAGGTGGAATATCGTGGTATATGGGATTCATATAAAATCATCCGCTATTATGCGGCGCATAGGGTCTCATCCGCTATATAATGCGGGAAATCAACAACTCCAATATATACATATGCCAATATATATATATTGATATATACTACTATATATAATATAGCATATCCAATCAATGCAAACATTCAATCAAATATTTAAATTTAACTGTTTAAATTTAAATTGAACCAGATGAGTGAGATTAACTCACCTTTATTTTGTTTTGCCAATCCGATCCAATCCTGACTGTTTCTTCTTGATTTTAGACCTTGAATAAATATTAAATGATTTTATTAATATTCGAACAAATCGAACAACCCATTTACCGTTTAACAGTTTTAATTTTAACTCATGATTCAAATTTAAACAAATGATTAAACTTTTAAACTAATTTCCCTTTTCAGATCTCTTAGTAACTAATTTAAATAGGTTAGTTAAACACTTTAATTCCAAAATACATTATTTACAATAAATAACCAAAATAGTATTTTTATTCTTTTATTTCCTTTCCTCTGCTTACTGTTATGCTATTCACAATTCAAATCTAATTTTAAACTAAAAAAAATGTATATACAGTAAATTAAAAACGAGGTTAGCTTATACCTCACCGAAGAACCCTTCGACCATCCAATGTGACCTAGTGCATCGCGCAACCCTAATCTACCTCATCTAACTACGACGCTCCCTCGAGTCGCACGCGCACTCTCTAACAAGCCCGCCTTTGCTTCGCCGACTTCGAGACCACCACGGCTCGTGCCTCGATTCCATCGCGAATCTCATGGTCACGGTTCCCAGTCAGTTGTGTTTCCAGTCGCTTGTGCCGCCTTCTTTGTTCGAACATCGAATTCGATTCAATCGAGCGAAAAGGGATTTGATTTGAACCAGTAAAAGAAAAAGGAGGTAGCTGGGGAACGAGGCAAATAAATTGAAAACTCGACCATGAAATTGTTTTTCGAATGACTGAATATAAGTAGAAGATTTATTTGTTCGGCCATTTGATGTTTCTTTTTATTTTGACGAAGAGGGACGGCATGATGGAAGAGATAAGGAGACAAATTTGTTTTCTTGTCTGCAAAAATGTGAATATACGGAAAGGAAGTGTACTAAATAGAGACAATGAGGCGTGTTGGAGAAGGGAAAACTACAGTGCTCTGAAATGAAATGAAAACGATATTGATAGAAAGTAGGCTGCTTGTTGAAATAGTTTGAGCAAAATGTGTATTTTAAATTAAATTTTCGATGTAACTATTCAACGCGTTTATATATCGTACGCTCACACAACAATCCCAAAAACTACGAAAATTAAAATCCGACAATAATACAATATTACGGATCTAATGAGACTGGTTTCGTCGAATTCCGAGACTGTGCCTCGAAAGGCTATTTTTAAATTCAATTCAAACGATATATTTTTAAAACTGAACAAACCACTTTTAAATTCAGTTTTAAAAGTTCTATTATCTTCAGCATCATCAATATGAATTTTACGAGCTTTCAAAATATTTTTAACAGGCTTAAAATTACAGATTCAATAATTTACCCAAATTCGATAATTAAATTCAGTATTTAATTATCCAATAAATATTGATATTTGAAATTATCGTTAAAAATTAACTTCTAAATATTTAAAATCAATTAAATAATCTAATTTTAAATATCCAAAATTTCGGGTCGTCACATTCCTCGCCCCTTAAAAGAATTTCGTCCCCGAAATTACTAGTTAGGAAGAATGATTCAATCCCCATTAACTATTTCTCAAAACTAACCAGTTTCATCAACTTGCTAAACAAATCTTTTTATTAAAGACACATTAACTTTATCCTACTTTCCAGCTTATCTATTAGTTCCAAACAATATTACTTATCAGTTCAAATTTAAATTTGAATTCAAATTTTAAATTATCAAAATTTTCCCAAAATTTTCTAACTCTCTAAGTTTCCGAAAAATTTCGCCAGCGTCTCCTTTGCGCGGCTAGCTCGGTACAACTACAAAATGGCTCTACGGCCTCCCAATCTCAAAAAAAAACAAAAAGCCAAGTGGCTGGATCAAAAACCCAATCAAATTTCATATAGAAATTCAAATACATACCTTTTTGTCGAGCCATTAATTTTTATCTTCTAAAATCAAAAATCCCAATTTATCCATTGCTTTTATACACCTGTATATCCTACTAAGCAATAATATTCAATGACAATTCCAAAGTCATTTTATACTTTTCTTTACAAATTTCCAATATTTGTTTTACTTAAGCCCGTACGATGCACATATATCATCCGTATGCAATTTCAAATTCGATCGCTTACTCGATCACACAATTTCACTTTCGAACTAGTATCGTCCACCCGACTTCCTAGTGCGGACTCAGATCTGGTTTCTTGATTAGAAACCGTCATTCTCCTTGCATAGCCACAAACTATGATAGAGAATATCTAGAATCAATCAACAATCCATATCCAGGTTCGCCGTCGAAAATCGAGTGAAAAATCCCAACTCGGATCGGTATAATTACCTCGAAATTCTGTGCTCGAATTCCGGATCAAATAGCTATGCGAATAAAATAATATACGTACATCCTACGTATTAATTTCAATTGATTATCAGCTATATCAATTCTCTTTTATTCACATTCATTTCATTTCTATTCACTTATCCATAATTATCCCATTTCACCACTTTCAATTTAAATCTTCATTCAATTATTCACTTAGTATATTTTTCCATTCCAAAATTACTTAGTATATCCCCAATACCAATTTACTTAAGAATTTTACCATTCATTTCTTAAGTCCGACATAAATATTTCTTATATTTATTTTCACTACTGAAGTTTATATTCAAATTAAATTCCAATTCCATATGAATTTCAATTTGCTTAAATTTTCTAATTCATTTCAAATCTCAATACCTTAATTTCCAAATTTTCATTCTGATTTTCAAATTTTACTTAACTTCAATTTGTCTACAAATTCTGAATATTGAATTTTTATCCACTTTACTTTACATACAAAATTTTAAATCATATTCCAATATTCAGTTTCCATTCTATTTGCTTACCAATTTTAAATCATTTGTCGTTAATGAAAATTTTCAAAAATTTCAAAAAATTTCTAACTCCCAAAATTTCGGAAAATTTTGGCAGAGTCTCCTTTGTACGGAGGGACTTCTGCGATATCGCAGGATGCACAAATATATATATACATCGGCCTCAGGTCAGAAATCACAATATAAATCAATATATGCAGTTCATATCTTCTAATTTGAATTTTTGCGTAAGCGTACCTTACTTTAGCATTTTTAAGCAAGCAACTATTTATTTTAGCAAATTTCGCAACCAAATCCAGCCAAACAACTTCCCGGTACCTGTACTTACTCAATTTAAAAGCGTAAGTGACAATTATAGGAAGTTTATAACATTTCACTTATTTTCAATAGCTAAATACATACATTTCATAAGCAACATACACCAAACACTTTCTATGAGAAATTTATATGATTGCAAAACAAATTCAATTGCTTTCGATCAATTCATTTTTAAACCAAACAAGCACATATTCAATTCAATTGATTTCAAAATCAATTTTATTTCACTTCTAACAATTCATTTACATTAACCAAACTAGTCCATTCAAAAACCATTTCATAAATCTCGACTATAATCATTTAACAATTTACCTAAGTTAACAACTTAAGTTCATCTCCATTTCCGATTAAATTTTCTTCTTTTAAATTCAATTGGTATATTCCTTCAATCCATTTTAAATTTTAATTCACATTCATTAAAATAATATCCAAAGCCATATTTAATTTATTCATACTCGAATTGGATTTATTTTCATCTCAAATAATAATAATTTTTTTTTATCTTAATCCAATTCCATACAACTTCAATTCATATTTATTTCACTTACAATTCCAAGTTGAATTTCTATTTATAACTCAAACTTCATTTCCAAACTCCATTATTTTTTTTCACAATTCAACTTTAAATTAACAATCGAAGTTCCATTTCCATATTTCATTAACTAATTTATTAACAACTAGTTTATTCCAATTTTATACCCAATATTTGATTTTTGTTTCAAAAATCACTTTAACTATTCTCCTTGAGTTTCAATCTATTTTATAATCTAAGTTTTGGATTTTTATTCATCTTCCAAAATACAAAACAATTTTATTTTAGGCTTATTTATCCCATTTTTAGATTTTTATAAGCCATAACTTATTTATTATTCTATAAACACTTTTAATTAACTTCCAAAGTTTTAAGTAATTTCTCAGCACTTCAAAATCACCTTTGAAATCGATTATATCCAAAGTCTTTTGGTATAACCAACTATTTCTTTAAATTTTCAAAACCAAAACCCAGTTTTGCAAACAAACATCAATCTAAAACATCCAAGTAGCAATTCCTCTCTTGGAAACTCGAAAATGAACACCGATGATGTCGCGATCATCATCGGAATTATTTTCCAGCGACCACGGAGATTTTAGTGCTTTTATCTCTTTAAAAACATTTCAAATATTTTAAATTCCCAAACTTCACCAGATTTCGAATCCAATTCAAAATATTCCCCAAAATAATATCGCTATTATTCCTTCAAAACCTTTGAAAACCATTTTCAAACTCAAAGGAATTAAATTTTCTCAAAATTTCAAATTCCAAATCCATTCAGTTTATATTCAAATGTTACTCTGGAAATTTTCCACATTCAATTATATATCACACTTATAATTCACATTACAAATTCCATTCTGTTATATGAATTATTTCCTTAACTTTGGTTATAAGTTTTCAATTTCTTATTCAATTTTCCACCTAATGATAATAATTTATTATCATCATCTAACAACCAAACATCCAAATATAACTATAATAATTTATAGAAATTATTTCTTTCTTATATACAAAATAATTTGGGTAAAATTATTTCATTTACCCTATTTTAAAACAATACTGTGTCGAATTGTTCTATTCAAGTGTTTAGAGATCCCTATCAATAACGTTAATTACTCGTATTGACCAGAATCCATAAACTACTCAATAAACCAACCAACACAATATAAAACCATTTTATATTCACTAACAAATACGCGCTCATATCTATTTGTACACTCAAACTCATTCTAGAGTACTATCGACTCTATTTATGAGTAATCCCACCAGAGCCAAGGTTATCACCAACCTAAGCTCTGATACCACTGTAACAACCCGCAAATCCGTACCCCTTGAATTGACATTTATTTCCATTTATGAACTCAAGAAGAACGGAAATACGAACCGTTTGGGTTAAAGAAGAAAATGTAGAAGAAGAAAATAAAACAACAACAGAATCTAACCATCGCAGCGGAATAAAATATAATAGACAATAACAGATCTTTACATAAATCAAAACTATATCTGTTTATACAATACATCATCACAGTACACATACATACAACTGGACAATAATCATATCATGTCCTCAATACAACAGAGTACAACAATCAACACAGCGGAATATATATATATAAACAAGTATGGGAGATACGTCATGCCATCCAGTCCATCTCCTGCTCCACAGCATCATAACCTGTATCCTATAATACTCGGTCTGACCCGAGCATCATATAAAACAATACCCGAGTCAGTCTGGAATACCAGCGTGAGAAAATCACACTCAAATTGATTATTAAAGTTTCAAAATCTTTTGAAACAAAAGCATCTCGTAAGACCACGCCACAAATAAACATGTCGGGTTTTTACCTTACGATAGCCAAAACACTTTTTATCAAATCCGTCTGATATTATAATAGTGTCTATTGAAAGTAAAATAGAATCTAGCTGAAATGCTTGCATCTCACGTTTCAGCAATAGTTGGGCACAATCAAAACCGTACAGGCACGTAGGAAAAATTGATTTCCATCAATGACTAGGCACTGGGGTACCACCTATCACAGTACGTGGCCTAGATCACAGTACCGAGGATTACTCCCAATCCCTTGCAACACAAGGCCGGAACCATCCCTTACTGGACAATTCCGAATAAAATCACCCCACGGTTGGGATCAGCAACCGCACCACTAAGCCGAAATAAAAAGGGACATCTAGACAGGGATGACCTTACTCTCAAGTGGGGGCTACCCACGAAGCCTTGCTGCATAACCCCTGCTTTTCAGTCATTCCCGGTTGATGAGGCTCGAGGCTAAACGATACCTTTATAGAACATATCCCTTAGAATGCCCATCGTCCGCTGACGATGTTCCGAAAGCATTCATCCATACAAGTCCGTCCCGGGTTCGAACGGAACCGAAGGCACTACTCCTACTATATCCATTTCGGAAATATCCTCAGGATTAGTAGCGACTAGCCCTTGCACTTCACTGCTCCATCTTCGACTCCGAAATCGTTTCCACGAAACGTACAAACCGAATCGAAGTGGTTTTCGAGAAATAAATCTCGATCCCGGTCTCTTCGAAACGATCAGCGCATTGGCCAATATTGATAGTCGGTTCTTTAACTATCAATTAACATTCACGACATCCATCAAACAATAAATAATTTCCTAATTATTTATTAACCTCAAATATCTTCGTAAGATATATTTCCAAATTTTTAAAACTCATTCGAAACAATTTCAAAAAGTTTCCGCTTACGGAATACATTTCCCAAATGTTTATTTCCTTTGTAACACCAAGTACAAAATACTTTTAGATTTTAAAATAGTTTAAAAACACTTTATTTTAAATATACTTTATAACTTTGAAATTATAAAACTACTTTAATGCTTTATTAAAATATATACTTTAAGAATATTTAAAATAAATCCACTTTATAAATATAAACTAAATTTCCCTTTAAACATATTACTAAATCACTTTTATATATTTTCAACAATAATAGATTTGAAAATACTTACTTTAAAGTTTAAACATTTAAAAAGAATAGATTTTCCAAAACATACTTTAAATCAACTTTCAAACCTTTAGCTTATACTTAAAAGTTTACTTTGGAAACGTACTTGGCTATTCAAGGAAATACACTTCTCTTCACATCTTTTAACAATAAATCAACATTTATTTTTAAACCAATTCATATCCCTTTATAAATTCCCACCTTGAATTTATCTTTTCAAATATCCACTGATATTTTATTTTACTTTATAAACTCAGTTTATAAATTCCAAAATCTCACTTCTCTTTTAAAAATCCCGTTTTAACACTTAAATCAAATCCCAAATTGATTTCCGATTTACTTTACATTGAAATAAATTCCTTGCTCATTTCATTTATTTCAAAATACTTTAACTTAAGACTTATTTCTTTCCAAAAATCCAATTCAATACATTTTGATAATTCCTTTTTCTGAAATATTCAATCCAACCATATCATTCAATATTTCAATTACCAATAAAATCATCACATGATATCAATATTCATAACACAGAATATAAAACAGTCTAGAAAATTTTGAGGAATCCAGTTGGATCCCTCCAACCTGTTTCCCTGCATCCACAAACGTTAGCACAATACTAATTCCACTTCGAGGTGGAATATCGTGGTATATGGGATTCATATAAAATCATCCGCTATTATGCGGCGCATAGGGTCTCATCCGCTATATAATGCGGGAAATCAACAACTCCAATATATACATATGCCAATATATATATATATTGATATATACTACTATATATAATATAGCATATCCAATCAATGCAAACATTCAATCAAATATTTAAATTTAACTGTTTAAATTTAAATTAAACCAGATGAGTGAGATTAACTCACCATTATTTTGTTTTGCCAATCCGATCCAATCCTGACTGTTTCTTCTTGATTTTAGACCTTGAATAAATATTAAACGATTTTATTAATATTCGAACAAATCGAACAACCCATTTACCGTTTAACAGTTTTAATTTTAACTCATGATTCAAATTTAAACAAATGATTAAACTTTTAAACTAATTTCCCTTTTCAGATCTCTTAGTAACTAATTTAAATAGGTTAGTTAAACACTTTAATTCCAAAATACATTATTTACAATAAATAACCAAAATAGTATTTTTATTCTTTTATTTCCTTTCCTCTGCTTACTGTTATGCTATTCACAATTCAAATCTAATTTTAAACTAAAAAAATGTATATACAGTAAATTAAAAACGAGGTTAGCTTATACCTCATCGAAGAACCCCTCGACCATCCAATGTGGCCCAGTGCATCACGCAACCCTAATCTACCTCATCTAACTACGACGCTCCCTCGAGTCGCACGCGCACTCTCCAACAAGCCCGCCTTTGCTTCGCCGACTTCGAGACCACCACGGCTCGTGCCTCGATTCCATCGCGAATCTCATGGTCACGGTTCCCAGTCACTTGTATTTCCAGTCGCTTGTGCCGCCTTCTTTGTTCGAACATCAAATTCGATTCAATCGAGCGAAAAGGGATTTGATTTGAACCAGTAAAAGAAAAAGGAGGTAGCTGGGGAACGAGGCAAATAAATTGAAAACTCGACCATGAAATTGTTTTTTGAACGACTGAATATAAGTAGAAGATTTATTTGTTCGGCCATTTGATGTTTCTTTTTATTTCGACGAAGAGGGACGGCATGATGGAAAAGATAAGGAGACAAATTTGTTTTCTTGTCTGCAAAAATGTGAATATACAGAAAGGAAGTGTACTAAATAGAGACAATGAGGCGTGTTGGAGAAGGGAAAACTACAGTGCTCTGAAATGAAATGAAAACGATATTGATAGAAAGTAGGCTGCTTGTTGAAATAGTTTGAGCAAAATGTGTATTTTAAATTAAATTTTCGATGTAACTGTTCAACGCGTTTATATATCGTACGCTCACACAACAACCCCAAAAACTACGAAAATTAAAATCCGACAATAATACAATATTACGGATCCAATGAGACTGGTTTCGTCGAATTCCGAGACTGTGCCTCGGAAGGCTATTTTTAAATTCAATTCAAACGATATATTTTTAAAACTGAAAAAACCACTTTTAAATTCAGTTTTAAAAGTTCTATTATCTTCAGCATCATCAATATGAATTTTTCGAGCTTTCAAAATATTTTTAACAGGCTTAAAATTCAAGATTCAATAATTTACCCAAATTCGATAATTAAATTCAGTATTTAATTATCCAATAAATGTTGATATTTGAAATTATCGTTAAAAATTAACTTCTAAATATTTAAAATCAATTAAATAATCCAATTTCAAATATCCAAAATTTCGGATCGTCACAATATAATGTCATACGCTCCACCAAACCGGTGGTTTACCCAGAGGACATCACATAGGTACGGTACAAAACAAACTCGTAGAAGGCGCTCTAGGGCATGTGAACACGACACTCGAGGCAATGCCAGGGTAGATATACCAATTGCACTGCCGAACTGGTGGTAACGCATAGCAGCTACTACCGTCCACCTTGGACACACTCCCATAATCAAAATCAAGGGTGGCCACCAAATCAATCACAAAGTCAAAATATACTATCGAAGAAATGTGCCCGATAGGAGAAATGACCTCACTTGGCCCGGTATAGCTCCTATTTTAGTCACATCTATGCTGACTCATAGGAGTCGAGGTCACATCATAGCTTATACAGAAATCGTTTGCCAAACCATCCTACTTTATTTGTGGAATCTCCACCACGTACACAGTTGTTAAAGTGGTTTTCGGTATTGGCAGGGAGTATGACAATATCTGATCCTGGACTCTTTAACAACCAAATGCTTATTACACACCGGATGGTTCTTTTACATTTCAAAAAGTCAATTCACAAATTTATATCAAAATATCATATTCGATTTTCAAATCATATCTCTTTCGAAGTTATATTCACTTTCAAAAAGTCATATTTTCAAAATATTTTACAACCCTCATTTCAAACTTCATATTCAGACCAATATGTAATTTAAATCCCAACTTAGGTTATAATATCATTTAACCTTATTCACTTTAAAATCGAGGATTTAAAATATAAACACATCCGCTTAATTTAGTTTGAAATTTAGAAAGATAGTTTAGATAGTTATAAATAGTTTGACATAGATGTAAATAGTTAAAATACTCTAAAATAGTTTAATTAAATATTAAAGATACTATTAAACTGATTTAAGATAGTTAAATAGATTTAAAATAGATTTAATATAATTAAATAAATTAAATAGATTAATTAGATTTAAAATAAGTTAAGATGGGTTAATTAATTTTAAAATAAATTAAATGGTTTAAAATAGGTTAAAATGATTTAATATGGTTAATATATGTTAAAATGATTTAATATAGTTAATATAGGTTAAAATAGTTTAATAGTTTGAAAATCTTAAAAATTTAGAAATTTTAAAATAATATATTTTTAAACAGTTTATATTAAAATATGAATTTGGAATTAATATTAATTTAAACTATTTATTTTATTTCAACACATCTGAACCATTTCAATTTCCAAATCAACAAAACCCAATTTTTAAATCTTTCAATTCAAATTCTTTCCAATCCATGTTTGAAATATCAATTTAAATTATTTCAATTTCAATACATTTCAAAGTTATATTTCAAACCAATTCAATAACTCAATTCCGAGAAAATTTCATTTATACTTAATATTCAACTTTAAACCTTCAATTTAATTTCTTAAAGCAGTTCCTTTAAACCAATTCACATTTCAACATAAAACTTAATTTTCCAATAATAGTTCAATTTATATAAATCAAATTTTATTTCAAAATATCATTTAACTTGATTCGAAATCAAGGATTTAAAATCATTTAGTTTAACCAATCCGGTGTCCGTATATCTCTACCCTAGGGTCAAGTGATACGGATATTTATCATTTCAATCCGCAATTTAAAATTTTACGGTTATATATCCTTTCAAACCGCAATCCCGAATTTAACATAAAAATCCATAAAATCGCTCGAGTCTATTATTTCAACCCATAATGATTTTTCCCTAATCTATAGATCGTTCGGGTATATATCATTTCAACCCATAGTGATTTTCCAAATAATAACTAAGGGAACTAGCAAAGTGATAACATTATATAATTCAAATAAGACATCCATCATTCAATATCAACAATCAAACATCCATCACAATCATCATCAAATTCAATTAATAAATTTCAACAATTTACTAATTATCAATAACAGGTAATTAACTGGAAATTTAAATTCAATAATACATTAAATGGCAATTTAATTCAAAATAAATTCACATTAACTGGAATAGCAAATTATTAAATTACCAAATAGCCATAAATAAATTTCTAATCACAATATAAATTTAATTTAACAAACATAAGAAATTTTAGAAGTTGTGAGTGGGTCAAATCACTCATCTTCGATTTTAAATCGATTAAAGTCAAATTTGAGGCCTAAAATTCAACAGTCTCAGAATTTTTCCAAACAAACGTCAAAATGTCCAGAATTTCGATATGATCCCAGTGGAACAAACCGCGCGTGAAACGGACCTCGTATGTAAAAGTTATTCACGTTAGAAGTTATACGATTTTGAATTTTGAAACAAATAAAATAATATTAAAACTAGACACGTCACCTATTTATCATCGGTCCCCAGAACCCTAGTTGAACATGATGCTCGAACCCACCAGCCACCGCCATATACTCAATTTCGCCGCCGCCTGTAAGGCCTGCCACACCGATCGAAGGTCACCGCCTTGTTCACCACGTTGAGCCGACCATGTACGAAGAATCTTTTTCAATATGACAAAAGTGATAAAAATATATATATCGACCCACACGGTCGAAAACAAAATATATATATATATATATATCAATATTTATATCATCGCTATATTTAATCCAAAAACGTACCTTTATTTAGCGTTTTGAAGCGAGCGAGCTTACTTATATGCAATTTTGAAACCCAAAATATAGCCAAACGGTCTTCTCGTACCTGTACTTACTTAATTTAAACACGTAAGTACCAAACCATGAAAATTTAATAACATCTCAATTATTTAACTAGTGCAAACGCATAGATTTCATAACCAAACAAGTTATAACATGAATTTATCAATAATCACAAGATTCCAACATTCGATTATTTATTTCAATCGATTTATATACCATTTTACTCAATTCCGAGTGATTCACAAACAATTCACTTGTATTCAATTCATATTTGCACTCAACATACTCATATCCACTCCTTTAATTCATTTCCAAGCAAATCTAATTCCATTCACAAATTTAATTTATTAGTTCATTCTATTACCGGTTCCAAATCTCAATCCATATTCATTAATAAATTCATTACATTTCAAACTTAATTTATTCCCACCTACGTTGAATTTTCATCAATTTATTTAGGATCCAATTCATAAATTAGTTACTTATATTAGATTCAACTCTTATTAATAATATTCTCGACAATATTCAATTTACACATAAATTGGATTTGTTTATAACTTAAGTCATCGCCATTCAATCCATTTCTATTTTATTCGACAACATTTCAAAATATATTTAATTCTCTTATATTTAGGTCAAATTTAATTTATAAATCAAGTCTTATTTCAATATTCCACCAACTAACTAATTCATCTAATTAGTTGCTTCCATTTTCCAATTAGATTTTTATTTCAAAAATCATTTTCATTAAGTTAGCTTGAGTATAAATCCATATTATAATTCAAATTTTGATTCCCGTTTTGAAGTTTAAGCTCACTTCCCTTAATTCATTACGTCAAAATTATTTCTTATTATGAACATTTTTAATTCACTTTAATTGCTGTAGTCTAATTAGTTCACTTCAAATTTACTTGAGTCAAATTTCTATTCAAATATTTCTACTGACTTAAGTTAATTTGTTATCATATAAACACTTCGACTATACTTAAGTTCATTTTTATTGCAATCAATTTCCATTCCATTCAATTTTTCTTAAGTCCAATGCTTTTCCACTTAATCACAAATCACATCCAATTTTATTTAACTTAGCTTAAGTTAAATTCAAATCCATACAATTTAATTCCTTTTACAAATTTAATTTATTTAACTTTCGTAAGTTAAATTTATTTTCATATTGAAATTCACATTTCCTAGGTTATAAGTTCAAAAACTTATCTTCTTTTGGTTTTACCTCTCATTTAGTTGGAAATTCCAGAATTCAATTACCTGGTTCTATTTCAAATCATTTTAAAATCATATATATGTATGTATGTATGTATGTATGTATGTATGTATGTATGTATGTATGTATGTATGTATGTATGTATGTATATCTATATGCCAAATTACACTTTTTAAATTTTAAACCAAACCTGGTTTTTATCCAAAACAAGTCCGAAACAAATAATAATGGCAGCAACTCGTCACTTAGAAACTCGAAAATGAATACTGATGATGCTGTAGTCATTACCAGGATTATTTTCCAGCGACTATAGTGAGTTCAATGCTTTCTTATTTCCAAAACCCATTTTAAAATAATTTCTATTCAGAAATATCTCCAAAATAGTACTCCATTATTCTTCAAAAATCACTTTGGAAAACATTTCCAAAACCTCTAAGATTTAAAAGTTCCCAAACACTTAGTTCAAATTCATTTAAAGCATTTTCCAAAATTCCGGGACTTAAATTTACAAATTCTGGTTTGAATCCACTTTTAGTTACAACTCATATGTATAATCATACTTATACAATTTCTATTTGGTTATATAAACTATTTCAATTTTTAAGTCTTGTTCTGATTATAATATTAATAGCCAAACATTCCAATTATACTATAGTAATTTCAGGAAATTATTTCTTTTATATCAAAATATATTTTGGGTAAAATTATTTCATTTACCCTCTTTTTAAAACAATATTGTGTCAGTTTACCTTGTTTAAGAGTTTAGAAACCCCTATTAATACAGTTGTACTTCTCGTACCGACCAGAATTCATAAACACTCAACCGAAAAGTCAACGCAATATAAAACATTTTATATTCATTAATAAGTATGCTCTCTCTTATGTATATATATATACACACACACTCAACAACTCATTCTAGGGTATTAATACCCTATCTCTAATGAGTAAAACCCCACAAATCTAAGGTTATCGCTAAACCAAAGCTTTGATACCAACTGTGACGACCCACATTTCATAAGGTTTAAATCGACAATAATCCACACATATCTGACTTAAACAATCTGGAACATAGATGACCAATGGGGTTAATTAAGAAATATAAGAAAAGAAGAAGAAAACAAACACAGAATCTCGCAGCGGAACGTTAAAATATAATAATCAAATAAACAGTTCATGAAGGTGTTTAAACTATACATTTGATTATAATCTATACAACATTTATCAGAGTTATATAAACATTAGAGATAAATAAATAATGCAGTAGACAATATGGTGTAGGAAAACTAATAGTAATAATATACCAAATCTCCGTCTTCGTCCTCTAGAATAAATCTTCAATAAGCTGAAAACTCAGGACCGACCCAAGCGTAATGAAAAGACAAAACACTCGAATCTGGCCTAAAATATCCTTATGTAAGTCGAATCAATATCGCATGTAACATGACTGTAATAGCGTTAGAGATGTTTACGGGATTTCACATCTCTTATCCAGTGTATAACATGTGTACAATAACTCAAGAGATGTTACGGGATTTTCCATCTCTTAAGGATTCGTCAAAATATTTATATATAGTAGAATACACTTTATATAATGTCTAATTAGTAAAATAAATATTTTTCTTAGTGTTAAGGCTTTACATTAATCCCCCTCAATGCATTTTTAAGCATTGTCATACAGTTTGCATTTGACACAACCAGTAGCGCGTCGGTAGTCAGTGATGCGTCGTGATACGACAACACTAAACCAAAATCGTAGGGGTCTCGTATAGGGATAAAAGTATGACAAGGCACGTGAGGCAATGCCCAAGGTAGGATACTACCAGTTTACCCTTCCCGGCTAGTGGTAACTTCTAACGGCCCACCGCGTCCAACACTCAAAATCAGAGAGTGCGCATCAATCAATCACAATGTCATGATAGTAATACGAAGAAGTGTGTCCGCTAGAGGTAGCTAGCCTCATTGGCCGGTACGGCTCCTGTTTTAGTCATTTCAAATTGACACAAGTGTCAGGCTAATCCATCATCATTCCCTTTCTTTAAATCCACAAACAATGCCAAATCTAACCACTTCGTTCTAGAGTCTCCTCCATGTACACGGTTGTTAAAGTGGTTCTAATATTGACAGAGAGTAGGTCAATAAGAGGCCCCCGTCTCTTTAACAACAAAACGACGTTTTACACACCGTTAGGTACTTTTATATTTCAAAAATAATTCGTACTTGATATCAAAATATAATATTCGCTTCAAAATCAAATCCCTTTAGAAATCATCATATTTACTCAAAACATACCATTTCATTTCAAAATCATTTTCGCCTTAATATCCCGATTTCGCTTCCAAAATTGTTTCGAATTTCAATTTAGGTTATAAATTCATTTTAACTCAATCCGTATTTAAAACCAAGATTTAAATATATACATTCCACCCTTTTGACCAGTTTGAATTTTTAGAAAATAGTTTAAATGGTTTTAAAATATTTAATAGAAAATAGTTTGAGTATTGAAAATGGCTTATATAGTAAAATAGTTTGGAAAATCAAAATAATTTGAATATTTAAAAAGATAGATTTTTAATAGTTTATACCAAAATAATTTATTTGAAAATAGTTTCAAAGTCAAACCGATTCAATTCCAAATTTCCCAATTCAAATCACTTTAAATTTCCATTTCGATTTAATCGATTCAATTCCGATTTTAAGTCGAATTTACTTCGATTCCAAATTAATTTCACTTCCAATTCCAAATTTATTTCACTTCCAATTCCAAATTAATTGCAATTTCAATTCCAATTCCAAATTAATTTCAATTCTAATTCTAAATTAATTTCTACTCAATTGCCAAATTTAAACCATTTCGATTTATATCAATTCCAAGTTCGATTTTCAAAATATCGATTCAAAACACTTAAATCAAATTTATCTTCAATACCCAATTTAAAATCCGAATTTTCAAATATAATTCAATTCCAAGCTCATTGTGAAATATCGTTTTATATCACTTTTACTTAGTAATATTCAAAGTTCGAATAAAATTCCAATCCTTTAAATCAAATCAATTTCTGAAATTTAAATCATATTTCGATTATAACTTAAAACTCTCAACTTTAATTATTTAATACATTTCATTTACCAAACTTAGATTTCAACTTTTCGAGCTCCAGTTCGAAAATAATTCGATTTCCATAAATTTGATTTTCATTTTCGTAAAATAAAATCATTTAAAAAAATTATAATCAAAAATTTTAAAATCATTTAATTTAACCAATCCGATGTCCGTATATAATTTTCTATCCTATGGCCAAGTGAATATTTATTTCGATTTAATTTCAGGGATGGTTATATTTCATTTCAATCCAAAATAAATGTCATAGGTATATATCATTTCAGCCTATTTCTTAATTTACCCAAATAACTCGATTTATAGTTTTATATACTGTAAATAATATGCAAGATGATAGCGGGATATATCAAAATAAATAAACATCCAAAACATCAATCAATAGCATCCATCACAATCAACATCCAAATTAGCCAATAATTCACAACAATTTCATAGTTATCAATATCAGGTAATTTACTAGCAATTAAATTCCAATTTCAAATTTAACTATCAATTTTAATACCTATAGTCAATTCATATGTCAATTTAATTTTCAAATAACCGTTGATAAAATTAGATAACTTCACGATTCAATTTTAATGAATATAAAAATATTATAGTACGTCGTGAGCATTAAAAACATTCACCTTTTATTTGAAACTGAAAATATTTCAGCTTCAAATAAATGCCACTTCAATTTCATGCCAAAGCCTTCGTCGATATGATTCCAACGCCGCTTGTTTAGTCTCAATCGGACCTCATATGCAGAAGATATACAATTTATAAGATTCATAATTTATAATAAAAACCAATTTACAATCTTTTTCTTATTTATTTCACCTAAATTATCTGGACCGTCTATTTTCAGAATTGCAAATCACAACTGCATGTCGCTATTTTCCCATCTTCTTCGTTCTTAGTAAATGACGAATGCGAAACCCATACATTGCCTCCGTTCATCCATCATCGCAACCACCACGATCATCTAGGAGTTGATCAGCCACCACCTTTCGAATCCTCATCACGCACTCCACCAACGCCCAGAGTACTATCAAGCTTGGTCATTTCATGCTCTCAATAAACATGCTCGAATGTAAACCCTTCATCGCCAGATTTTGGCGAATCCCAGCCTCTACATCGAAAATCCACCGTTAGATGTCTAGATCTCGCGTTGCTCTATGACTTCCTAGTTGGAAGTTTTTGACAATATTGCCTGAGGGAGGAGATAATCGAGGAGGAAGAGTCATTAAATTTCGGCCATTAAAACGTTAAGGCAGCGGCCAGAGTAAAAATTAGGGTTAGGGTTGGGTGTGTACACGTATGTATACGTGAATATATAATATTTTAATACTATTTCGACTATTCACGTGCTTTTCCGAACGAACTCCAACGAAGCGTACCGCCTGGCATTTATAATGTTTTACCCCTATTCTGAACATAATATAATATGTTTCAAGGCCTAATTCGATCCTATATGGAAGAAAGCTTCTAGAATCGAATTAAAATATTAAATTTTCCAATATTAATTTCAACGCATTTCTAGCTCCCACGAGCAAAATAAATCTGATTGCTATGAAATTTAAAAAACTACAATAATACACTATTACGGATCCAATGGAACTGGTTTCGTCAAATTCCAAGACGGTGCCCCGGAAGGCTATTTTATCGCGTCGATTAAATCTAGCGATTTTCAAAATCGACAAAATTACTTTAAATCCAAATTTTAAAAACTTACTAACTCTGTTATAATTCAAATAGAATTTATATCAATATTAGAAACCATTTCGATTCATATTAAATCACAAATTCAATTATTTACACTATTCCAATATTAAATTTCACTATTAAATTAATATATATAATTTCAAAATTTTAATTTATCGACTTTTAATTCCATTCAAAAATCTACTATCATCACTCTAATTCAAATAGAGTTCAAATCAACTTAAGAAATCATTTCCATTCACATTTAACTCCAGATTCACATATTTACCCAATTTCAAATATTAATTTTAGTATTTATCAAATTCAATTAATCGCAATATTTGAAATTTTAACCCATTTCACTAAGTCAACCAAAATATCCATATTCAAAATAAATTAGTATTTCAAATTCAACATTTTAAAATAAAATAAACGTTCAAAATCAAACGAGCAAAATTCCAGGTCGTTACATTCCTCCCCCCTTAAAAGAATTTCTTCCTCGAAATTGCTACGGTAGTAAAAATGCTCCAAACCCATTTCTTTTCAAAACCCATTTGGTTAAAATTCTATTATTTCCATTTCCTAAGTCTTTTAGTCCCACCCAAATCCATTAGTTCCTATTTACTCATCAAATTTCATTATTTCAAGTTATAATTTCAAATCTAATTTAGTTAACAAAAAATTTTCAAAAATTTTCTAACAACCTAAATTTTCGAAAATTTTTCACAGAGTCTCCTCTGTACGGAGAGCCTTTTTCAATATGACAAAAGTGATAAAAATATATACACCGACCCACACGGTCGAAAACACTATATATATATATATAAATATAAATACTTATATCCATCGCTATATTTAATCCAAAAACGTACCTTTATTTAGCTTTTTAAGCGAGCGAGCTTACTTATATGCAATTTCGCAGCTAAAAATATTGCTAAACGGTCTTCTCGTACCTATACTTACTCAATCTAAACACGTAAGTACCAAAACATGAAAATTTGATAACTTCTCATTTATTTAACTAGTGCAAACGCATAGATTTCATAACCAAACAAGTTATAGCATGAATTTATCAATAATCACAAGATTCAAACATTTGATTATTTATTTCATTCTATTTACATACCATTTTATTCAATTCCGAGTGATTCACAAACAATTCACTTATATTCAATTCATATTTGCACTCAACATACTCATATCCACTCCTTTAATTCATTTCCAAGAAAATCTAATTCCATTCATAAATTTAACTTATTAGTTCATTCCATTGTCGATTCCAAATCTCAATCCATATTTATTAATTAATTCATTACAATTCGAATTTAATTTATTCCCACCTACGTTGACTTTTCATTAATTTATTTAGGATCCAATTCATAAATTAGTTACTTATATTGGATTCCACTCTTATTAATAATATTCCCGGCCATATTCAATTTATACATAAATTGGATTTTTTTATAACTTAAGCCATTACCACTTCAATCCATTTCTATTTTATTCGACAACATTTCAAAATATATTTAATTCGCTTATATTTAGGTCGAATTTCATTTATAAATCAAGTCTCATTTCAATATTCCACTTACTAACTAATTCATCTAATTAATTGCTTCCATTTTCCAATTTACAATTAGATTTTTATTTCAAAAATCACTTTATTCAGTTGACTTGAGTATAAATCCATTTTATAATTCAAATTTTGATTCCCGTTTTGAAGTTTAAGCTCACTTCCCTTAATTCATTCCATCAAAATTATTTCTTATTATGAACATTTTATACCATTACTTAAGTTTATATATACAACTTTAAACCTAAGTTCATTTCACTTTAATCGCTCAATATTTCCAATTCAACTTCAATTCACTAATTTATTAGTCTAATTAGTTCACTTCAAATTTACTTGAGTCAAATTTCTATTCGAATATTTCTACTGACTTAAGTTAATTTGTTATCATATAAACACTTCGACTATACTTAAGTTCATTTTTATTGTAATCAATTTCCATTCCATTCAATTTTTCTTAAGTCCAATTCTTTTCCACTTAATCACAAATCACATCCAATTTTATTTTATTTAGCTGAAGTTAAATTTAAATCCATACAATTTCCTTTTACAAATTTAATTTATTTAACTTTCATAAGTTAAATTTTAATTTCATATTGGAATTCACATTTCCTAGGTTATAAGTTCAAAAACTTATCTTCTTTTGGTTTTACCTCTCATTTAGTTGGAAATTCCAGAATTCAATTACCTGGTTCTATTTTAAATCATTTTGAAATTATATATATATATATATATATATATCTGTATGCCAAATTACACTTTTTAAATTTTAAACCAAACCTAGTTTTTATCCAAAACTAGTCCCAAAAAAATAATAATGGCAGCAACTCATCGCTTAGAAACTCGAAAATGAATACTGATGATGCTGCAGTCATCACCAGGATTATTTTCCAGCGACTACAGTGAGTTCAATGCTTTCTTATTTCCAAAACCCATTTAAAAAAAAATTCTATTCAGAAATATCTCCAAATAGTACTCCATTATTCTTCACAAATCACTTTGGAAAACATTTCCAAAACCTCTAAGATTTAAAAATTCCCAAACACTTAGTTCAAATTCATTTAAAGCATTTTCCAAAATTTTCGGGACTTAAATTTAAAAATTCTAGTTTGAATCCACTTTTAGTTACAACTCATATGTATAATCATACTTATACAATTTCTATTTAGTTATATAAACCATTTCAATTTTTATAATCTTGTTTTGATTATAATATTAAAAGCCAAACATTCCAATTATACTATAGTAATTTCATGAAATTATTTCTTTTATATAAAAGTATAGTTTGGGTAAAATTATTTCATTTACCCTCTTTTCAAAACAATACTATGTCAGTTTAGCTTGTTTAAGAGTTTAGAAACCCCTATCGATACAGTTGTACTTCCCGTACTGACCAGAATTCATAAACACTCAACCGATAAGTCAACACAATTTAAAACATTTTATATTCACTAACAAGTACGCTCTGTCATGTGTGTATGTATGTATGTATATATATACACTCAACAACTCATTCTAGGGTATTACTACCCTATCTCTAATGAGTCAAACCCCATAAAGCTAAGGTTATCGCTAAACCAAAGCTTTGATACCAACTGTGACGACCCACATTTCGGAAGGTTTAAATCGATAAGAATCTATACATGTCCGACTTAAATAATCCGGAACATAGATGATCAATGGGGTTAATTAAGAAAAATAAGAAAAGAAGAAGAAAACAAACACGGAATCTCGCAGTGGAACGATAAAATATAATAAAAAAAAAAAAGTTCATGTAGCTATTTATATTATACATTTGATTATAATCTATACAACATTTATCAGAGTTATATAAACATCAGGGATAAATAAATAATGCAGCAGACAACATGGTGTAGGAAAACTAATAGTAATAATATACCAAATCTCTGTCTTCGTCCTCTAGAATAAATCTTCAATAAGCTGAAAACTTGGGACTGACCCAAGAGTAATGAAAAGACAAAACACTCGAATCTGGCCTAAAATATCCCTATGTAAGTCAAATCAATATCGCATGTAACATGAGTGTAATATCGTTAGAGATGCTTACGGGATTTCACATCTCTTATCCAGTGTATAACGTGTGTACAATAACTCAAGAGATGTTACGGGATTTTCCATCTCTTAAGGATTCTTCAAAATATTTATATATAGTATAATACACTTTATATAATGTCTAATTAGTAAAATAAATATTTTTCTTAGTGTTAAGGCTTTACATTAATCCCCCTCAATGCATTTTTAAGCATTGTCATACAGTTTGCATTTGACACAACCAGTAGCATGTCGGTAGTCAGTGATGCGTCATGATACGACAACACTAAACCAAAATTGTAGGGGTCTCGTATAGGGATAAAAGTATGACAAGGCACGTGAGGCAATGACCAAGGTAGGATACTACCAGTTTACCCTTCCCGGCTAGTGGTAACCCCTAACAGCCCACCGATTCCAACACTACCAAAATTAGAGGGTGTGCATCAATCAATCATAATGTCATGATAGTAATACGAAGAAGTGTGTCCGCTAGAGGTAGCTAGCCTCATTGGCCGGTACGGCTCCTGTTTTAGTCATTTCAAATTGACACAAGTGTCAGGCTAATCCATAATCGTTCTCTTTCTTCAAATCCACAAACGACGCCAAATCCAACAACTTTGTTCTGGAGTCTCCTCCACGTACACGGTTGTTAAAGTGGTTCCAATATTGATAGAGAGTAGGTCAATAAGAGGCCCTAGTCTCTTTAACAACCAAACGATGTTTTACACACCGTTTGGTACTTTTATATTTCAAAAACAATTCGTACTTGATATCAAAATATCATATTCGCTTCAGAATCAAATCCCTTTTGAAATCATCATATTTACTCAAAACATACCATTTCATTTCAAAATCATTTTCGCCTTAATATCCCGATTTCGCTTCCGAAATTGTTTCGAATTTCAATTTAGGTTATAACTTCATTTTAACCCAATTCGTATTTAAAACCAAGATTTGAATATATACATTCCACCCTTTTGACCAGTTTGAATTTTTAGAAAATAGTTTAAATGGTTTTAAAATAGTTAAAATAGTTTAATAGAAAATAGTTTGAGTATTGAAAATGTTTTATATAGTAAAATAGTTTGGAAAATCAAAATAATTTGAATATTTAAAAAGATAGATTTTTAACAGTTTATACTAAAATAATTTATTTGAAAATAATTTCAAAGTCAAACCGATTCAATTCCAAATTTTCCAATTCAAATCACTTTAAATTTTCATTTTGATTTAATCGATTCAATTCCTATTTCAAGTCGAATTTTACTTCGATTCCAAATTAATTTCACTTCCAATTCCAAATTTATTTCACTTCCAATTCCAAATTAATTGCAATTTCAATTACAATTCCAGATTAATTTCAATTCCAATTCTAAAATAATTTCTACTCAATTGCCAAATTTAAACCATTTCGATTTATATCAATTCCAAGTTCGATTTTCAAAATATCGATTCAAAACACTTAAATCAAATTTATCTTAAATACCCAATTTAAAATCCGAATTTTCAAATATAATTCAATTTCGAGCTCAATTGCGAAATATCGTTTTATATCACTTTTACTTAGTAATATTCAAAGTTTGAATAAAAGTCCAATCCTTTAAATCAAATCAATTTCTGAAATTTAAATCATATTTCGATTATAACTTAAAACTCTCAACTTCAATTATTTAATACATTTCATTTACCAAACTTAGATTTCAACTTTTCGAGCTCCAGTTCGAAAATAATTCGATTTCCATAAATTTGATTTTCATTTTCCTAAAATCAAATCATTTAAAAAAAATTATAATCAAAAATTTTAAAATTATTTAATTTAACCAATCCGATGTCCGTATATAATTTTCTATCCTATGTCCAAGTGAATAATTGTAATGACCCGTCTTTTAGACGGATCATTAATAAGAAAGAAAGGGATAGAAAAGAGAAAAGATGGAAAAGAAAGAACGAAACAACATCAGAATCTCACAGCGGAACGAATAAATTATATTAATCACATAAGTATTACATAGTATATAATATCTATTAGAGTTACACAGCTTATACATCACATACTAGACAGTTATAAATACCTGTCTAGTCATTACAACTCAAATACAACATAGAGATACCAACACAGCGGAAAACTGTATATCTACAAATGCTGAAGCCTCCTACTCCATACCTCCTTCAGAATTCGTCAAAGCTAACCTGAATCCCTTGGCTACTCGTAAAAATTTGAGTACCCAAGAGTTTAATAAAACAGAAAATAAACTCCGGGTCAGACATGGGTCTGGTGTGAGTAACAGGTTAAAGTTGCTTAACTTTGAAAACCTTTGAAAACAAAAGGTATCTCGTAAGAATTCCCACACATAAACATGGCAAAGCTTTTACCATACGATAACCAAAACATTTGATAGGAAATCAAGTTATATTATAATAGGGTCTAGGGTTTTCAAGTAAAATACCGAAATAGCTGGAATGCTTACGTCTCACATTCCAACATAGTTGGGCACAATCAATACGTACGACGCTTATTGGAGATTGGATTCCATACAATGGCAGGGCTACTGGGGTACCGCCCATCACAGTACGTGGCCTAGATCAACGTACCGAGGATTCCCCTAATCCCCTACAACACAAGGTCGGAACCATCCCTTACTGGATAGTCCCGAACAAGACAACCCCGTAGTTGGTGCGCAATTCTAACTGCCTACTAAGCCGAAAATAAAGGAACCTCTAGACAGGGTAAAATCTCGTCCTACTTGAGCGCGACCCACTTAGCCTTGTTGCACCTCCCATGTTTTAGCCATTCCCGGTTGATGAGGCTTGAGGCTACGATTACCTTATCAAAACACATCACTTAGAATGCTCATCGTCCACCTGACGATGTTCTGAAAGCATTCAATCCATACAAGTTCGTTTCGGGTTCAAACGAAACCGAAGGCCCTATCTCGTTACACTCATTTTGGAATCACCCTCAGAGTTAACGACAATAGCCCTTGCACTCTGAATCTCCATCTCGATCTTCACTTTGAGATGTCACGACCTATCATTTAACTTGGATCGATGTGGTTTTCGGATAATCAAATTTGATACTCGATCCCGGTCTCATCGAAATCCTAAACGTCGTCTTTTAAGGTCAAGTTGTTTTAAAGTTAAAACAATTCAAATATATTATCTATATTCACACAGATAGATAAATTCACATTATCACAAATAGATAATCCATATTATCACAATTCAAACCAACATCTCATATCACAAAGCAACACATATCACATATCAGAGATATCAAAAATCCAAGGCATTCAACACCATTCAATCATCCATAAGCAAGATTAATTAGTCACACCATTTCTAATTAATTTAAAATAAGTTAAATTAATTACTTCCATCACTATAAATCCTACTTACTTAACCATTAATTTATTACAACCCAATTAATTAATCATCCTTTAATTATCCATCTTAATTAATCATCCTTGATTAATTTTTCTTTAATTACATTAAGTAATTAACCCTTAATTAATTTCAAAAATTAATTATCCTTAACCATTTACAGTAATTAACCTTTAATTACTCTCATCAATTAATTAACTATAATTAATTACATTGACCCTTAATTAATTAAATTAATTAATTATTCTATAATCACTTATATTGATTAATCATCCTTCAATTAATTATATCCAATAATTACCCATTAATTACTTCACTAAGTAATTACACTTTATAAATAACATTAAGTAATTATACTTAACCAATTCCACAAATGATTATCCTTAATTAATTAATCTAATTAATTATCTTAAATCAATCACATTAATTAATCATTTCATAATCCCTAGTTAATGATCTTTCATTTAATTATACTCATTAACCACCCTTTAATTACTTCCTAAGTAATTATGCTTTAATTAACCATTATTAATTACAAATTAATTAATTCTTAATTACCAATTAATTAATCTCTAATTACTAAATTAATTAATTTCTAATCATTAATTAATAATCTTTACTTATCTAATTAATGATCCTTAATTACAAATTAATTAACCCTTAAATTAATTAACTTACAACCCTTAATCATTTATTTATTAATCCTTAATCATTAGTAAATTAAATTAATTAATTACTCTTTAATTACCTTATTAATTTTATTAATCTCAAATCATTAAATCTTAATTAACCTTAAGGTAAAACATTATCTTTATTAATGACTTAATTGTCATTAACATATGCATTTGAAACATCACTTTTAAATTTACTTTTAGATTTCATTTCTAAATTAAAAATGATTTAACTTTACAAAATTTAAAACAATTTTACAAACCTCTTAAACAAATGTTAAAGAAACACTTATCTTATATAAAAGAAATTTATATGGGTTTTAAACCAAATTTATTTAAATTCAAAACCTTGTTTTTTTTAAAACTTTTAAAATCTGTCTTAAAGGTGCTTCGGGTTCAACCTGATGAATACTCAAGCATTGACCCGAGAAAATCCCTTCTTTTCTTTTCAAAAATTTATTTAAATTTTAAAGTATAAATCCTGGAAACAAAAACACTCACAAATCACCCCGAGACCTCACTCGAGTCGTCACTCTACTACCCCGAGTCCTCCTTCGAGACAATCCACAAACCAAAACTTCTGACACAAAACCACTGCCATGCACATGCACCGGCGATCTAGCCATCTCCGACCATCCACGACTCCTTTCGCATGTCGACGATCCTCCCTATACCAGATCCCGATCATCAAAACTCTGATACTTACTTAAAATCAGAATCGAGCCATCCTAGCACAAACCTGGAACAAAAACTAAAACCTGGAACACTCTCGAACTCACCATGCCGATCATCGGAGCTCCTGCACTTCCAGCCACGCCTTCGCCAACACCCCTGCTTCCAATTCCCAAAAGCTGGTGGAACTTGATCCACCAGAGATGTCGTGGCAAACAAGATTTCCGACCTAGCAAAAACTAGGGTTACAGACTTAAAACGATCACCGCCGCCATCACAGAGCTTTAATCACCTTCCTTACATTTTTCCCAAAGTCTCTTATCACTCCACTACCACCAGTGAAGACCACGACCATTCCGATTACATAGATCACCAGAGACAACTCAAAACACCAAATCTGATCAACCTCGAACTGCTCCCTCATCCCAATAATAAAATTTGAGATTTTATTTTTAAAAATCATGTTTTTGGATAGGAATTCAGTTTACATTCCTAGATTGGTAAATTAAGATGTTTAAATTTTCACTTATCTTAAGTATGCTCTGTTCTTTTTGGTTTTCAGAGACATTTCCAATTTATTTTAACTTAAATAAATTTTTAAACTTTAATCTATGATGAAACAAACAATTTTTATTTTAAACTTAAACCCTAACAAAGATCAGATCATGAGATAATGGATTTTGTTTAAAATCTTAGTTTTGAAACTAAGAACAATAAAGTCACTAATACCACATGCATGCATACATCCATACATTCATAGATACACAGAAATTTCATATATATAAAACATACTTTGTTTCAAAAATTCACATGCAACCAGATTCATATACTTAAACTTTTAAAAAGATGTTACTCACCAGTTTTGGAAAGATGAATAAAGCTTCAAACTGAGATGCTTGAATTTGAAAAATGTTTGATCTTGAAAACTGAATTTGCAGAAGAAAATGCATTGTTCAACTGGAACTTGAAATTTGAAACCACTTTGATGTTGAGATGATCTTGCTTTCAATACAGAATTGAAGTTGCTTGCTGTTGAAATATAGTTGATTTGCTTTTGTTTAAATCTCAGGTTGAAGAAAAGTTACAGGCTTTTGGTTTGATTTTTGAAAATGAATTAACAGGTTATTGATTTTATTTCTGGTTTGAGAAGTGTTGATTACAGATTTTTGTTTTGAGATTTTGTTACAGGCTGAAGTTTCTCTTAGTTTTGAATTGAAGTGGAAAAGAATGAGAAGAGAGGAGATAAATGATTTATAGAGTTAAATTTGATTTATTAAAGAAAATTGAAATTAAAAGATGACACTTGTTTAAAATTCACCATTTGTCATATAGTATTGTTTATTAACCTACACATGTTACTTATATCTTGATTTAATTACACTTGTCATTTAAGTAACTTTTATTTATTTTAAATGTTAATATAAAGCTTTTTATACTTAATTTACTAATAAATAAATACTTATCTAAATATATATATATATACAAACTTCTTAAAGAAAATATTATAAAACAAATTATATACAAATAAAATCTTATACCTATATTTTTAAATCCAAAATATTTTAAAATATCTATCTTTTGAAATTCCAAATTTAAAGTTAACTTATATATATACATATATAACAACATATTCAATTTGAAAATAACCATTCTATTTCTTTAAAATCTATTTATATCTATATATAAAACAATACATTATTAATATTGTTAGGTTATAGCAATTTGTCAAATTTATATAATTTATAAAAGAGATTATCTTATTATTCATAAATTACTTATATTACTAAATGAATTAATGTATCATATATTTATCAAGCAATATTAGAAGAAAATAAAACAAACCTTTTTGAAATCTTATTTAAATTTAAACTTAAGCTAAAATATAATTTAAACAAATAACATTTACCTTAAGTGTTTTAAAACTATATAGTTAACTATTTAAATAATCTTTGAAAAGCTTCATATTAAATTTAATCATAAATTCCAAATTACCAAAATATATTAGAATTTGAAAACATGATTTTATTTGTTTATTAAATGCTAACCAAAGCTTTTCTACTTATAATATATACAAATATATATACATTATAAATAGAAAACATTTTATTAGCTTTAAAAGATAAAATTTACCAATTAAATATTTATAAAAGAAGTTTATTAAACCATCTCTGGTTTGATTCTCAATCACTATCTCAATAAGATCCCAGTGCTATTCAGAGTTATAGACTTCTTTGTAATCAATCGAGCGAGAAAAGGTGTGATTGTAGCCTAGAAAATCAATCGGGTGAACTTGTTGCCCGTAAAATCAAGTATCACTACCCAGAGGATTGTGAATCTGGAGCGGTGTACCTCGTGGCCTTGAAATCGAGGGTGTAATTGTAAGAATTGATTTTGAAAGGAAATCTGTACTTATGTTGCGGGACTGGATGTAGGGTAACTCCGAACCAGTATAAAATCCGGTGTGTTCTTTCCTTTATTGCTTTTACTTTATATCTGCATGTGTGTTTGATTCTGTGATCATATCTGTGTCTGAATATTGTATACATTTGTGTTCAAATTAAGATAAAATCAAAAAGAATTAGTAATTCCTTAAAACACTATTCACCCCCCTCTAGTGTTAATTCTAGCCTTAAGATCCGTAATCCGCATTTCTCATAGCTCGATGCTACAACACTAAATTCCGACCTAGGAACTTTGAAATCGGTGATCTCATCTTGAAACATGTTTTTCTTGTCCCGTCACACATGAATCCTACTTAGGAGGACCGTACGTCATTGAACAAAAGCTTGGAGAAGGAACTTTCAAGCTAGCGACTGTTAATGGCATCACACTCCCAAGGGCATGGAATAGCAAGCATTTACGATGCTATGTCACTTAATTTATCTTTTTCGTTCAGTTGTATTTAATTTCCAAATTTACTTTAGCATTTGATTTTCCAGATATGTTATAAGACAAATTATGTCATTATTTCCATTGGCAAATAAAAATTGAATTTTCCTTCATATCTGTGGTTGTTGTAGCATTACATAATAGTTATGATACCCGACTAACTAATACTGACATGTCCGAGGAGATTCCCAGAGTTTGGAGCCAATCGATTACATGAGTTTACGATAAACAAAATGAACGTGGTCCGACCATTCATTTGATGATTCTTGCTCATAACCCGATGGGCGGAGTACCTAACGAGAAAGGGATGTGACTTGACCATTTGAAAATCAAATTAATCCTACCAAGCAATGGGGCAAACATAAATCAAAAAGCGATCGTAACATGATCGATCGCTCCCCAAGTTAAACCCCAATTTAGGGGCAAGTCAATCAATCAAGAAAAATACGGTTCGACTTTTTTTTCGAAATAACTCTAAATCTTCATAGTGTGGACCAAAGTATAAACACAAATTGGGTGCGATCCAACCATCCACCAGTGAACTCTTATCCCCAGAGTGTGGATATGAGTATAAACAAATAGATGAGTGTGATTCGACCACTCACTATTCCATTAACTCCGGCCTGAAATCGACAAGAGGAGTATAAATTCGCAAAAGATGGAGTTCGACCATCAACTATCTAACTCCATTAACCCGAGAACCGGGAGCAAGAATATAATCACTTAAACCGCTGAATCCGATAGCGTAACACTAGGGCTTGAGCCTAGTGTCTAGTATGACTTGAGGCCACTACCATGTGGAGGCCTTGGGGTAAAATCAATGGGTTATCATCTGAATCAATAAGCGACGAATTACAAGTAAATTAAATGGAAAATGTAATAGCTCAACTACTTAAGAAAATTCACGCAAAAATTCGACAAAAGTAAAAGAACTTTGTTTACATAAGCTTGGAAAGTCAAGTACAAGTATTCATAATAAAAGAATCAAAAAATGAGGTTCGATCCCGTACAAATCTGGCCAACAAAACCAAAAGACTAGGGAGCATGAGTGCATGCGAAGAATCACTTCTTCCTCGGCTTCCTTTTCTTCTTCTTGGAATCGGTAGAGATTTCACTCGAACTTTCTCCGCCCCTCTTCTCTCCTCTCTTCCCGCTTCCTTGGCCTTTCATCGGAGTAGACAAGGTTGACCTAGTAGATGCATCTTGAGCAAGATTTGGCTGAGGAGTAGAGGCATCCATAGTTTCTCCAAGCAAAACGATGGAGATGGGAGGGGGAACGATCTCCATTTTCTCCTTCTTGACTTTCATCTCAAGGGCAATGTCCGCTTTAAGTTTCTATGCCATTTCTTGCATAAAGGGGTCTAACGAGGATTGGGAAGCTCTAATAATCAAAATTTCGTCATCAACAGGAGTCTCTTGACGTGGATCGCTTTCTTCCCTTAACAGAGCATCCATTAAGTGCTCATCGATCATAAAAGCTTCCTCTATTACGACATCTTGGGTTGTTGCTGAAGCCGTGAAAGTAATGGACTTCGTCGCATGCACCTGAGGTCCTGGTTGAGATTCTTAAAGAAGAGGTGGAACTGCAGCTGGCTGACCTAAAGCTGAAGAAACATAACTAAAGAGATTAGATATATCGATCGGGGACGCTCCAGGTCTCTGAAGGATGGGTGAGTTTAATGAACTACCTTCTCCAGATTGGTCCCATATGTGAACCGAAGTGCCACCGGGACTTCCTTCCATAATCGGGGAGAGCCCACTAGATGTAGCAATATGAGGCTTCTTCGGATAATAACCAAGCTCGATAGAAGAATCCACAGTGGTGCTGGGAATAGCTTGGGTCACCAAGTTCTGGTCATCTGCGACATTGTATGACATGGATTTGGAAGTGGGGAACCTTCACTAGCTTCATGTTGACAGGTTGGGTGTGTTCTTTTTGAAGTATAAGCTGGGTTTCATGTAGAACCTTGGGTTCGTCACCCTGTAGAATTTCGACTTCTAGCCTCATAAGATCGATTTCTTATTTTCCCAATATCCTTTTTATCCTCCTAAACAAGATGCTGCAGAGCATGTACTAGATGGCAAGGGTAGTCATCCTAGAGCCACTCCAAGTTTCTGTGCTTCAAGACGTTGGCATTGTAAAGAATAAGCAGTGGATCTAGTTCTTCTATAACCTCCTCCCCGGCATTTTCTTACACGGCCTCCACTTCTCGTTTAACGAGGGCATCAATGCCTTTGGCCTTTTCAACAGTCGCTTCTCTTTTAAGCCTGATGGTAACCAATTCATCACAAGATCTACCCGATTTTCAATGCCTCCTCTTTATCTTTGGATTCACGCTCGAACTTGATTTTTTATTCAGCTACGCTTCTTTGGACCACATCCCATTCTAACACCAGTTTATGGTTCCAATGATGAAGTGCTCTAACCTCGGCCAAGTGTCAGGCCTTCTCATCCTCGAGTGCCTTGATGGCCATTTCTGCTTTTCTCTCGACTTCTGCCTATGAGCCCCTTGAAGATTCTAACTCATTGGTTAGAATTTCGATGATCCACATGTTAGGGCCTCTTGGCGTTTCAACTTCTCAATCTCTGCCGCTCTCTCCCAAGATACTTTAGAAATCCTCTCCGTCGATCTCATCAACTCATTATACTGCTTATGGATATCATTCACACAATCCATAGTCATTTGCTAAAAAATTTCAGGAACTTTCTTAAGATTACGTACAAAGAAAAATCCATCGAGACATACATTTAGAAACTCTAACTTAAGTTGGGCCATACGAGTAGGAGCATCGACTTGTTGAGCTTTAGAGACAACTTGGGTGTTAGCGCTTTCTTTGCCCAACCTTTGTTGGTTAACATCATGCTCACTATGATGTCGACGATCGCTGGGTAACTGAGGATGAGATAGAACAACGGACTATGAAGAAGCTGAAGTGGGGGGAGGGGACCATGAGAGGTATCAATAGAAGGAATGTCGTCGTGGCAATCTTGTTTCCATTCAGAACTTTTAAGAGGAGGTGATCCAGATATAGATCGATGTTTATCATGGGAAGACCTGTCTCTATCATCTCCATTCTAGTAATCTCGATCCCGGTTGGAGCGATAAGTAGGGCCGTATTCACTATCACTACCTTTGCGGTATGGGCCTGATTGAGAACCAGGAGTCTGGCATGATATTTCCTATAGAGGCTGAAACATGTGCTTCTTCCTCGCCATTGTTTCTGTAAAGAAAACAAAGATTGAATCAGCTCTAACTATTAAAGGACGCGAAATAAGTGCAGTGCAATATTGTAAAGTGTGTGTGAATGTACGTGTCCTTGTATCCCCTTAACGGACCAGTTATTGAAGCTTTGCTGGCAGGAGTAACCTCTCCACTAGTGGTGGGAGGGATTCCAAACCTAGCACTGCATGTCAATAAAATGAAAGGCATTAACATCATTCAGTATCAAAAGATCAGATAATGCCTCGAATGTTTCGTCCAAGTGTTCTGAAGGTCGAGAGCAGACTGATCCGGAATAACTGTAACAACCCTAATTTTGATTAAAATTATTTAGGATATTTAATTAGTAAAATAAAATAAAATAATGTGATGATTAGGGATTGAGATTTTTATAATAGAAAGGTAGCCGTGCCATATAACAAATGAACTAAAGGAGGACTAAAATACAATAGGTAAGGCAAATAGATGAAGAGTAAAACAGGAATAAGTATATTCTAATACCCTGAACCCTTAGGCCATTCATTATACACGTTCATTTGCAAAAATTAAACATAAGTGGCCGGTCGCCATTAAGGAAGAACAAGAAGAAGACAAAGCGATCAAAGGAAGGAAGCTTAATCAATTCAAAACCATTCTCAAATCTCAACTCCTTAATCACAAAGCTAAGGTGAATAATGACTACATCTCATGTTTTTGATTATTTTGGCTTTAGATTAAATCCAAACTATTTTGCAAGGTTTTGCCATGTTTTTTATTGTTAAATTAGATATATATGCTTTCTGATGATTTATGCTAATTCATATGGATTTTATGATATGTTTTAATGAGAAAACCATAATAAATGATGTAACGACTCGACTTTTCGTTGCTCGAAAATCGACATTAATACATTTCACTGTATCAACTGCCGAGCAATCGAATGTCGGAAAACCGAATTGTTATGGAGAAAAAGAAGAGGTAGAAGAAAACAGAAGAAAAAGAAAGAAGAAACAACAGAAAAACACAGAAACAGGAAACAATATCAGAATCTCACATTCGCAGCTGAACAACATATAATAGATAAATGAATAATCTTTAAAACAAAGAACTATATCATTTTATACATTACATCATCATCATAGTTTACAACAACAATACAACACTGGACAGTTATATAAACTTGTCCTCATACAGAATACACAGCGGAATAAATAATATCATATACAAGTGGTACGTTTCGCCATCCAACTCACCACTAAGCTCCACAGCATCTCCTGAATCCAGAATGACCTGATAACCTGACTCTAGACTGCCCGTGTGGAAATTGATGGGCACCCAGAGTTTAGGAAGGAAATAATAAACTCCAGGTCAGTCATGGTGACTGGTGTGAGAACTAAAACAGTTTATCTTTAAAAACAAACAACAATAGAATTTTAACATTGAAACCCGCAATGCTTTTGGAAAATGAAACTACCATAAGACCTCCCACCACACACACAATGCAAATCACAGACTTGGAGGAGATTTCTTCTTATGATAGTCAAAAATGCTTGCTACGCAAAACAAATCATTTTTGATATTATTACTAGTGCATAGTGTAAAATTCTTTCGAAAATATAATATTAATCTTAGCCAGCATAGGTACAATTATATTATGCCTGCTATAGCTGCCTCCTAAGGAGACAGGTTATACAATTTCAATCGTAAAGGGTTCGTATTATTTCTTTGGATTTTCCAACAAATGGTCAGGCTAAGGAACTTCCTATGCCACGAAGGAAACGCCTCTGGCTGGACGCTCCGAGAGACAAACTGCTCTCTGCCAACAAAGCCGGGTTACCCCTGTAACTAGGTAACTCACGAATATGTCATCCCCCGGTCCTTCGGGACCTTTATCCGAGCGCTCGGTAACCACATCACACATAATAAATAAGGTGTGTCCACATGAGTAAGTATCTGGGCTCCATACCATGATACCACCCCTTTCCAGAAGGAAATGACATACCCTAAAGGGCGCGACCCTCATAACCTTGCCCCAACATTCCTGTTTCAACCATTTCCGGGTTGTGAGGCCCTGACGAAGTCTCGTCCACAAAGCTACGCTTTTTACAAAAGCTGTGCTTTGGGTCAAACAAATGATCAAAGTAATGATCACAAAGATAAATGATCAAACAAATGATCATATCACAAATGATCAAACAATGATCATTTCACAGCAACACTCAGCATGTCACATTACCAAATTGGGAATATATTGCTGATAAATCTCAACTACATAACCTCTGAGCTCGTACGTCTCAGCGAAGGGTGTTAAGCTAAGAGAATAAATTCTCCGCCACTAACAGAAATGTATTTGAAAGAAATCAACTTTACATCTCAAAATGTAATGTCAGACATGTAACCATACAAGTCTGTTCCGGGTTCGAACAGAACCAAAGGCACTTCCAAAGAAGCCCTTGCAATCCGGATATTCACAATCCCGATAAAACTTCTCATCACAAAGGAAATCACTATACCGTAGCTAACGGTGCAGAGACAATCGATAGGTCATCCTATCGTTTTCACAAATACCCGATCTTCACCACCGGTCTTCAATACGATCCATATCGTCGTATCACAAATTCGGAATGGGTTAGACGACACAAAGGTCCTTTCCCGGCTAACCCAAATAGTGAGCGCTTATTTACAAATAAGTGTGGCATTCAAATTCAAGCAAATCACAACAAATACCCATTCAAGGTAATTATTGATAGTCGATTATTTAACTATCAATAGGTTTGCACAGCATCATCAGATTCCAAATAATTTTCCAAATTATTTATCTTCCAAAAATATCTTTACAAGATATATAATTTTCCACACTTCAACTATTTGAAAACAATTTCAAATCAATTTCCACATTTCAATTTATCTTTGAAGATAAAATCTCAAAACATTTCACTTCATATTGGAAAAACATTTCCATACCTATTTAATAATAGGTAAATCACAAATCCATTTATTTTCAACATTTGAAAATATTCAATATACTTAAATCAAAATTAAGTATATATTTCATTCTTTAAGGAAAATCATTCTCTTTCACAAATTTTATTTGAGTCAAAACGAATGTTACGTAAAACATCGTTACGACAACTCAAAATCACTAGTATAAGGATTCAAAATTAAGATAGATATATAAATCCCAATACTATATAAAACATTTCCTTTCGGAAACCATTTACTATAACAACAGTGTTATAGTCCACCATTTCCTTATTCCTCGAAACGTCTATTTCAACAATAAATGTTGAAATCTATGTTTTTGATACTTAACACGTTTTTAAACATCTTTTTAAAACAATTACTTCATTTCGTAATATCACTTCTCCAAAACATATCCATTTTATTTAATAATATATTCACTGTCCAAAATCGTGAATATACTTCATTATCCAAATTCAACATTTCTACACATTTTATTTAAAGGATTATCCACTGTCCAAAATCATGAATATACTTCCTTTAATAAGCTATAAAAATTTAACTTATCAAAATAAGTCGTTTCTCGGATTTACAAATCTATGTTTATAAATTCCATTGGTATTTTATAACAACTTTAACTTATAAAAGCTCTTTATTAACCAAATCAATTTATAACTCAATTATATACCAAAAATCCATATTATAAGTTAAATACTTATAATTACTTTATTTGCAAAAATTATTCTTTTAAAACTTCACAAGTTATAAATCTTATTACTTATAAGATTTACTTATACTTCATTTTAACACTTTAAAAACTCATTTATAACTCAATTATTTTGATCTATAAAATATCAATTTTATAAATCTTATATATATAAACCATTTTAAAATAAATCAAAAATCTCAATTTAAATAAACCAATCCTTTTAATAATTTACAAATCCTTATTTTTTTAAAACTTCCAAAAATTGATCCGATGATGCAACAACACCAATCATCAATCACGACAATAAAACATCACATATCATCATATGATAACAGAATATATCACAATATCTGTAAATAAATAAATACGATGAGGAATCCAGTTGGATCCCTCCAACCTGTTTCCCTGCATCCACAGATGTTAGCACAATACCAATTTCACTTCACAGTGAAATTATCGCGGTATATGGGATTTATAAATATTATCCGCTATTATGCGGCGCAATAGGGTCTCATCCGCTATACAATGCAGGAAATCAACTCCAATATATACATATTCCAATATATATATATATATATTGCTATATACATATATAATACCAATTCCACTTCAATGTGAAATTATCGTGGTATATGTTTTTAATAAATAACCTTCGCTTAATAACGGCGTATAATGTCTATTTATCACAATAAATAGCAATCATCATTCAATCCACACAATTATCACTATCAACAATTTTAAATCTCAACTATTTAAAATTTAAATTGAAACAAAACATTCGATTGAGTGAGGAGTTCTCACTTTGATTTCAATTTTGTTCTAGCTTTTATTTCGAATAAAATTAAACGGACGTTTAATTTCACTCAAAATTTTCACTGACTCCGATCACTTCCAATTCAGTTCCATAGCATAGTGCTCGACAAAACGAAGCCAACGCAATTTGTTGCATGCGTTTTCGACCTCGTAACAAAAAGTTATTGCAATTTAAACATTGTACAATCTTTAATAAAATTAATAAATTTACAAATTTCTTTTATAAAACCCACTATTTTTCTAGACCATTTATCTTCATCAAGAAATCAAGGCCGCTAGTGCCTTTCTTCCATCTCCAGGAGATAGAACGTAACCGAACCCATAAGAGCCTCCATCAAACCCTAATTTTCGCAACCCCAATACTCGATTTCAGGTTGATCAAATAATGTCGTTTCGAAGCCCTTCGAGCAAGCTACCATCGGCCACAACCATACCCAGCTCGGTCGCCTCAAGCTCCCTCAATTTGCGTGCGAATGGCCGGCATCTCGAGCCAATTTTTGAACGATCGCGGCGACGATAGGCGATCATAGCCGTATGGATTTGAAGTTCGTGATGTACTCTACAATATTGTAGTTGGTGATTTCCTCTAAATGTTTGTGGATTGGGAGTATTTGAGGGAAGAAATTCGAATATCTCTGGCCGTTGAAAACATAGGTGGCGGCTGGAGGAAATGAATTAGGGTTTTGGGAAAACGTGTATATATATATATATATATATATATATATATATATATATACGTATTAAATTAATATTAAATTCATTTTAAAATGACTTTTTCAAACGATCTCCAAATCACACGTGCCGCCTGGCATTCGTAAGGTTTACCTCGCGTTCCGAACACAATGGAATGTGTTTGGGAGCTAATTCGATCGTATGTGAGAGTTACGGAATTAAACGATCAATTTTAAATTAAACCGATTTAAACCGATTTCGATGCGTTTTGGCTTGCCTCGGACAAACGATAAATCCAATTGACTTGAAATTTGAAATCTTACAATAATAATACATTACGGATCCGATGAAACTAGTTTCGTTGAAATCCGAGACTGTTTGAAAAATGACTATTTTAACTCGCCAAATTAATATTAAAACAATTTCGATGTGTTTCGAGCTGCCACGGTCACACGACAACTCCGATTGCTACAAAAATTGAAATCCGATAATAACAAACTATTACAAATCCAATGGAACTTGTTTCGTCCAATTCTGAGATGTCCCAAAAATGGCTAATTTCACTAGTCGATTAAATATTAAAATATTCAATTTTCACAAATTTATTTTAAATTCAATTTTAAAAGTTCTATAACATCACTATAACTTCAACATGATTTAAAATAACTTTATAAATCATATTTAATCACATTAAATCCAGATTTCAATTATTTCTGGAATTTCAACTATTAAAGTATCGATTTAATTAACCAAATTAAATCCAATACTCGAAAAATAAATTATTCGACTTATTAATTCCACTTTTTAATATTTAAAATTAATTAAATATTCCAATTTCAAATGTCAGAAATTCTGGGTCGTTACAAATGACATCCAAATGCCTTGGAATTTTAGAATAAGGTTAGAAATGATATTTTAGAGGTGGGTTTCAATTTTCATAATTTTTCGAATTAATGTGGATTTAATATTAATTTTCTAGCGAAGAAAATGGTTATTTGGGTTTAAAATTAATTATGGATAATATATGTATGTTTTGCATCAGAAATTAATATATGTTAAAATACATATTAAAAATGATTTATGGAAATTTTTATAGATTTTCCTAAGTGTTTTAATAAGTATATAAAATTATTTAAGGTATGGGACTTAAATGTTTTATATATTTATAAAAGGAGAAGGGGCATTTTGTAAATAATTTAATTTGTTTATTTCAGAAATTTCGGCAGTACATTTAGAAAAGAAATCAGCAACCAATCATGTTTTGACAAACAAGGCAGGTTAGTTGAAAAGAATTGCTTTAAAAAATTAAAAATCAGTTTATACATGCTTTTTACATGTTTTGCCACTTTCGGCACCTAGCATTCGACACCTTACTTCCGCCTTCATCTCCATCGAAACCAAAGCACAGGGTATCAAAGACTTGGTACGTAGTGAATTGGACATAGGCGAAAGGTACTGGGTCGAAACAAGGGTTGCGAAGAGGTCGAAGCCTTACTTTGTTTTTAAATGAAAATGCGCCTGCTTTGCTTTCGAAAGGAATGCTTTCGACTAGGTCAAATTGTTTTTAAATAAATGGTTTCGAAAGAGGTTGCACCTTTTGTTTTAAGTAAAAGCTTTCATAGGGGTTGAAACCCCTTGCTGTCGTTTTCCACCATTCGAAGCAAATGGTTTCGAAAGGGTTATCGTGTTTTTAAAACTTAGCCACTTCTCCAATGCTTTTGAAGGGTTGGTTCAGACAACATCACTTCTTTACTTAGCAAATAGCTTTCAGAAGAGTGCTTTCGACTTAGTTGCTTTATGACCCTTTTGTTCTATTGAAATTTAAACCCAAAAGGTTTTGAAAGGAATAGTTTCTAATTGTTTCAAAAGGTTATTCCACATGTTTTACTTGAACCCAAATGCTTTCGAAAGGTTTGATTTTATGAAAAGCATTTAGTGCTTGCGAAAGGTTTAAGATAATGGTTTTGAATGGGGGGTTGCCAAATAGTTTCGAAAGGTTTTAAATGGAAGGTTCTAATGTTTTCAAAAGGCAATGTTTATAGTGTTTTGATAAGTGGATGTCTAAGGTTTTTAAAGCTTTCGAAAGAAAGGTTTTTCAATGTTTTCGAAAGGTTTATTAAGAATGGGTTCGAAAGGTATGTTTTGGTCTTTCAGGCTAAGGTTATAAAGCAAAGTAGTTACTTGGTTCCGAAAGGGGTACTTTCAATGGTTTAGAAAGGGGCACTTTCAAAGGTTTAAATGTTTTCATCAACAAAGTTTTGTGTAAAGTATATATAACTTAGCAAGGTGATTTGAGTAAAGCATAGAGTATATTTTCCTTGTTTAAAGTATGATTTAAGGTTTAAATTAATTTGAGAGAAAATATTTTCAAGGAAAATTTTATGGGTAGATGACCCTAAGTAAAATGACTCAGATATTAGAATACCAGATGGGATTGGTACGGAGTCGCACCCTATGCTTTAGCTAGTAGCCCCTAGCTAATATAGTCCAAAATTCCAGTGTGCAGGGTTTTGTCACAAGTAAGACTAAAATGATGTTACACAAAGAAAGGAATCTATAGAGAAGAGATAGGTTATTGGTGAACCCGTAAAACCATTAGGATCAGTTAACCCTGGTAGAACTAAGTTAGGGACAGACCGTCCAGAAAAGGAGTATCTAACAGAAGTTAGATTATTTTTTTATTTTGTTTAGTAGGCCCGAGTCAGCTAAAGGTTAGTAGTTAGCCAAACAAAACTATAGTGTTCGGACAGATAGTCCATTTGTTACCTGATTTGTATACATTCATGATATCGCTTTATTGTTTTAACCAGTTTTGGTTGCAGGATTAAGATTTGCAAAAGATATGTTTTTAAAGGATATCAGTGAGCGGAAACCCATTTTTCTAAGTGGCATGGTGTCACTTAATATCAAATAACCGAGATGTATAGTATTATTTGTCGACCTACCAATGGCAAGGTCGACCTATAGATCGACCTGGCCTTTGGGTCTTTTGCTTCTTGTTTTCCGATTTTCTCCTGTGTTCTTCAGCTTGATTCAACAACTCTTGATGCTTGTTTTTGTGATGTTTTGTGATGATTTTTAAGGGCTCTAACCTATCAATAGGTAAGCCAATATTTTGGTTGATCCGTACTCCGGATTGACGAGTTTTCAAGATGTTTTCATATGTTGAATTTCCAGAGTTTTTAGACGATTTCTTTTGTTTTCGAGCACGGCTTTTCCAAACGATTTTTGAAATGACTTTTAAATTAGAATAGATTTTGAAATAAATATTTTATAATATTTAAACTTATTTTAAAAGCTATTAAAAATATATTTATCCTCTATAATAAAGGGAATTTTCAAAGAATTGTTTTCCAAATGATTTCAAAATTTGTTTTAAAAACTAGTTTTCTCAAGTAAATTATTTTATGTATAAAATACACTATTTTGCACTCTTCAAACATATGAGAAAGAGAATTAAACGGTCTAGTCAAACATGTGGTATGGGATACGTGTGTTTACTATTTCGGTTAATTCCGGACTTGTTCGTTTGAAGCTTTGAACTTTCGAGTTGTTATTTGTGATTGCCATTCCATGGCGTGTATTGAGATTTGTGAATTCCTATTTTTAGGAATTATTTGAGATTGCCATTCTTTGGTGAATTTTGAGTTTGAGATCTCCTATTTTAGGAGTTATGGTCTATGGAAACCATCACGATGTCTTTTGTACTTGCCCATGATATGAGGCAAGTTATGAGCTTGAAGATCTCCTATTTTAGGAGTTATGGTTTGTGAAAACCATCACGATATATTTTGTACTTGCAGATGATATGAGGCAAGTTATGAGCTTTTTGAGATTTATGATTTTGATGATGTGGTTTTCTAATGTGGCATTGACTAGCAGTTAGTAAACCGTTAAGTGAGAACGTGTGGTATGGAACGCACTGTTAACACTTTTTGGATTCCTATCTGAGAGTTTGTGCACATTCACGATGTTACAACCAGTACTATAGACGTTCCGGTCAACATGATGTATTACGACTTCGATCGTCACGATGTATCACGACTTCGATCGTCATGATGTATTATGACTTCGGTCATCACGATGTTTATGTGACTTCGGTCACCAAGAGATCGGTACCTAATATATAGTACTGGACATGAGGATAACATGTTCAGCATTGCTTCAGCATGCAATCGGGGATTTGGATCCAATCCGGGATTTTTCTGAGTTTTGATGTTTTATGATTTCACTATTTCAAGATGACTGTTTTATATATTTTATAGCCTAGAGCTATATGAGATTTTATTTATATATGGTGATTTCATTTATGAGGTTTTGAACTCTTTATTGAGTTCCATGAGATTGAGATTATCTGAGCTTTGAACTCTTAATTGAGTTCCACGAGACTGAGATTTTCTGAGCTTTGAACTCTTAACTGAGTTCCACGAGTGTTGAGATTTTGATGATTTCTATGGTTTCCTTCGGGGATTTTATATGATTTTGTTGGAATTTATATTTCAAGTAGCTTTTAAGAAGGAAACATTCATACTGAATTGATGTTATTCATGAGTTAACCCTTGAGATGTATTGGAGTTTTCCATCACTTTGAATTTGTATAAATCTGAGTTTATACCATTCCTTTTTTATTAAAGGAATGTTTCCCTTATGAGACTTATATCCTATTTATAATTGCTAATCATCTTGTTCAAGTTAGACTGACCCGTGTATTCATTACTTAGGCCAGACCGAGTTGCAGGTTAGACTATTTGGCTTTGGGTTAGCTGTTCTTTGTGGATCCATCTATCGACCTTTTGGATATATGCATAGTTTTAAGTAGTTATCTTGTAGAAGTTTGATTTGATTATGTATATTCTTTTGTGGGGGACTTGATGGAAATTTATATAGTGGTGTTTCACCACTCATCTATGACATTATGTATTGTACTTGATGTATGTATGTATATATATGATTGTTTTTGTTGTTTTGTGATCTATGTTCATTATTTATATTGTGTTTTGTTCTGAATCGATCCTGTAACCATGGTATTGTATTAGGTAAGAATTAAGTATAACGAACCACTTAAGATGAAATGAAAAATAATGAGCACGTTATCGACATACTTAATACTTATTTAATACAAGACTATGATGGTTGCTCCTAGACGGCCTTATTGTAACGACCCCGTATTTTAATTAAATTTAAATTGATAATTAATTGAATTTTTGAATTAAAATTGTAAAATTAATTGTAAATTGAAGCGAGTTTCCCCAATTCAAATAGAATATATATTAAATCATTTTAAATTTAGAAATTGTATATATATGTGAATCTATATAGTTGTGCCTATATGAGTAGATTTGAAATTATAAAAAATATATTGAATTTGAATTTAAATCTTAACAACATATTAAATATAGAAATTCATTTATATTACAAAATAATAAGTATAAGAAGAAAAATAAAATACATTCAAATATGAACAAAAGAGGAAAGATATAAATATCTATAAGCTTGCAAAAGAAGATATATACATTCAAGTATGTACACTTGCAAAAGAAGAAAGAAATATATGTAGATAAGTATGAAACCAAACAAACAAAAAAAACATATACATGAGAAAAGCTTGCAAAGGAAGACATGAAAAAAATATTCATTTGTACAAGGTAATTAATGCAAGCCATCACAATATATCTCATCAGCCACCAAATAAAATATCAGCTGGATCAATTAAAGAGGAAAGAAATCTCTGATTAATTGTACAAACATATTTTTATCACCCAGTACTAAAACAAATGAACACATTGTAAACTTCATTTCTTTCCATCATCCTCATTTCAAATTCGTTCCACTTCAAGCTGTGAAAAACTGAAAGAAAATACCAGCTGAAACTCAAACAAGAATTCAACTTAAACATCAAAACAAATCAATGTAACCAGATGATTGAAGATAAGAGCTTCAGCTTGTAATTTCCAGCCTGTGTCAAAAGGAAGCAGGCTTTGTTCATCTTCACCAAAACACTGTGAGTAAACAAACTTATAATACACAAGTATCATTTAATCTTTGCATAGACATATAGTGTTTTGTGTATATATTTAAGTATAAAGCTCTACATATATATATTCATATTTACTGTGCTGAGGAATTATTTGTTCTTCTCTGTTTTTCTTGAATTTTAGGGTAGAAACCAATAAGAAATCCAATTTCTTATTATCTAATCAGTATCAGGCTTTGGTGTTAAAAAAAATATGTATGTTTAAGTATAAGTTAATATCTAAAAATAGTTTCAAGTGAAATAGTGATACATAGTATGCAAAAACTTGATTTTTACAGAATAAACTCAAACTTAAGGGAAGTTCGAATGTCTTGAAATATAAATTCAATTTCATATCTTGAATTCACACTGCAAGATAAGATTTTTAAAGCTAAAATGGTGAATTTTAGTTAAGTACGTTCAAAGCAGTTTTTAGTTGAACATAATATGTTTTTTTATCTATTTCCAGCGATCGATCAAATGTTGAACGCTGAAACTTTGCTCGAAGCAAGTTTGGCAATCGATTATATCGGGAAAATTGTTGATTAATTTTTCTATTGCAAGGGATGATGGGACGAGGGAGATTTAGGGTTTAACTCATAGTTTTGAGGAGGTTTAGTTTGTTGATTCGTTCATCATCGTCAATCGATCGAGTGTGATGGGCTTTTGGGTGATGGTAGCTAGGTCGTAGACGAGTTCATGGCCGGAGTCGTATGAACTCTGGTGGTCGAGGTGGCGAGGACGAGGCGTTGACAGGGTTGATGGTGGAACCTGATGGTTGTTCCAGGTTTTCGAGTTCGAGCTCGATTTCGAATTTGAGATGGAGGCTGGGTTCTGGTGGTCGGGGAGAGGAGTATGGGTGATCGCCGACTTGCTCGACGTCGAGGCGATGTCTGAAGTTGATCGGCGATGCCGTGCACATGAACGTGCACGAGTTCTGGAACTTGGAAAAAGCCTGAGTAGTTTGGGATGAAGCCAGGTGCTCGCGTGTTTGACTCGAAGTTGTACTCGAGATTTTGGATGTTGGACTCGAAGCAGGAAGGGTTGAATCTCAGGTAGAACTGTGTTACAGGCTTTAAACCTGTTCTGTTTTTACAATTTAAAAAAAATTATTTTTGAATTTATAAAGCAAAATTAAAACTAAGTTTTAAATCAAAAGATTAAATATGAATTTCAAGTTTAGTTTCAATCTTAGTTTAGGGATAAATAAAGCTTTTAAATTTAAATTGTTCAATAAAAGTGTTTAAGTAATCAATAGTGTATTTAAAAGAATTTGAATTTTAAATGGAACTTGAAATTGTAAAGAAAGGATTAATTAATAAATGAGATTTGTTAAGATTAATTAAAGATTAATTAATTAATGTAAATAGAGTAATTAATTAAAGATGTAATTAGAGATCATTAATTAATATAATTAATGATGTAATTGAGGGTTGATTAATTAAGATTAATTAATCAATGATAAGTGATTATGATGTAATTAATTAATGGGATTAATTAAGGATTAATGTTATTAATTTTAGTTAATTAATTAATGAAGTAATTAAAGGTTAATTACTGTAATTGGTTAAGAATAATTAATTTGTGTAATTAATTAAGGATAATTACTTAATGTAATTAGAGTATAATTAATCAAGTGTTATTAATTAGTACTTAGAGAATGATTAATTAATTTGTAATTAATTAATGGTTAAGTAAGCAAGATTTAGAATGATGAAAGTAATTAATTTAATTTATTTTAAATTAATTAGAGAATGATGATTAATAAATCATTATTTATGGATGACTGTATTCTATTGAATGCTGTGAATTGTTCGATATCCCTACTATTTGATGCTATGTAATATGAATTGATTTGTGTTGATCTGTGATATCTGTGATGAATATACTACTGTGTGAATGTGAAAAACCCTTGGCCCGTAAAATGGCATTTGAATTTCGATGCGACAGGGAGTCGGATTCCAGTTTGTTATCCGAAACCCACATCGAATCGTAATGATGAATCCTTGTGATTGATAAATTGACTTTATCTGTGAATCTATGAATAAAGATAAGCGTTATAATCATACCGCTTATCGATATTGATATGATTTGTTTTAATTCAAGCTGTGATGAATGTAATTTATTTTATCTGTGATGAATATATATTATTTATCTGTGAATTGGTAAATGGAAGATAAGCGTTATAGGAATATACCGCTTATCGATATTGATATGCTTAAATCTGTAATGATGTGATGATTTGTAGTGTTGCACTACTGTGTAAAACCCCTGGACCACACTTTTACACACACAAATATGGATTTCACGAGGAAATCGGTTGAGTCACAGATGATTTAAATTTAATGTTTTTGAAATTTAAATTTAAATTTCAATTGATTTTGGAAATGGATTTGGGTTAAATGTTAAAGATTTTGAAAAGGAGTTTTTAAGATAAAAGTTATTTTGAATAACTTGGTAAATTTTTCAATTTGAATAATTTAATTTGAATTTGAATTCAAAAATTTGGAATTGAATTCCATGTTTGGAAATTATGGTTAAAGATGTTATAAAGGTGTTTATATGAATTTAAACCATTTTAAAAGTATGGTTTTGAGAATTTGAATTTAACCCAAGGACGTTAACTCGTATGAATGAATCAGATTTTCCAAAATGAAAACTATTTTTTTTCAAATAATAGAAGCTTTCATATAAGGAATGAATTTCCAATTTGTGTCAAAAGAATTTCAAGTTTGAAATGAAAATGGTTTTCCGAGTTATGAATAAATCTTTGTGAAAGATTGTTGAACTTTGTTTTGAAATTGAAAAGGTGTACCTTTTGTATAAAAGGTCGAAATGGAATTGTTTTGAAAGCTATCAATTAAATCTTTGATTTAAAGATTTAATGAGTTAATCCATTTGAAATGGAAATCGATTTGAAAATCTGTGAATGGATCTTTGTGAAACTGGGTGAACTTTGTGAATTGAATCTTTTTGTTTAAAAAGATTAAAATGGTGATTTGTTTAAACCATTTAAAGAGGAAATTTGGATAATAGGTTGTGACTTAATTGAAATTCCATTATCCATATGTTTTTAAAATACTGCGCTCATTATTCGGTTTAGCCAGGAGAGGACCTTTGCATCATATAACCCATTCCGAATAATGATACATCGTATATGGATTGCATTTGAAGACCGGTGGTGAAGACCGGATATTTTCGAAAACGAAAGGATAACCCGTCGATTGTCTCTGCACTGAGTCGTGCCGGTATAGAGATTCCCTAAGTGATGGGAAGTCCGATCGGGATTGTGAATACCCGGATTGCAAGGGCTTCTTTGGAAGTGCCTTCGGTTCTGTTTGAACCCAGAACAGACTTGTATGGTTGTATGTCTGACACTACACTTTGAGATATAAAGCTGATTTCTTTCAAATACATTTCTGTTTGGTGGCGGAGATTTATTCTCTTAGCTTAACACTCTTCTCTGAGACGTACGAGCTCGGAGGTTATGTAATTGAAGGTTATCAGTAATATACTCCCAATTTGGTAGTGTGGCATACTAAGTGTTGCTGTGTGTTTCTGATCATTTGTTGATCAAAGCATGGCTTTCGTGTAAAGCGTAGCTTTGTGGACGAGACCTCATCGGACCTCACGACCCGGAAATGGTCAAAACAGGAAGATGCGGCAAGGTTATGAGGGTCGCACCCTTTAGGGTATGTCATTTCCTTTTGGAAAAAGGTGGTATCATGGTATAGAGCCCAGATATTTTACCTGTGTGGTTGCTCCAATCTCATTTACTGTGTGATTGTTGCTTTGTGATCGAGGTACCTCGGATAAAGGTCGCAAATGACCGGGGGGTGGCATACTCGTGTAGTAGTTACCTAGTAAGAGGTAACCCGGCCTTGTGTTGGCAAAGAGCTAGTTAGTTCTCAGGGCGTCCCTCTAGAGGCGTTCCCATGTGGCATAGGAAGTTCCTTAGCCTGACCATTTGTTGGAAAATCCAAAGAAACAATACGAACTTTGTACGGCTTTAGTTGTAGAACCTGCCATTTAAAATGGTAGATATAGTAGGCATAGTATAATGGTACCTATGCTGGCTAAGATTGATATTATATTTTCGAAATGTTTCCTACACTATGCACTAGTAATAATATCAAAAGAGTTTTTTTGCGTAATAAGCATGTTTGACTATCATAAGGAGAAATCTCCCCCATGTGTGCGATTGCATTGTGTGTGTGCCGGGAGGCCTTATGGTAGTTTCATTTTCCAAAAAGCATACCAGATTTCTCTTATGAACTGTTTTTATTCCAAACAACTATTTTGTTACTCATACCAGTCCCATGACTGACCCGGAGTTTATTGTTCCCTTCCTAAACTCTGGGTGCCCACAATTTTCCACACGGGCAGTCTAGAGTTAGGTTTTTCAGATAGTCAGGTTTAGTAGAGTATCTGGAACTAGTTCAGTGTTTGGAGTTCACTCACCGACTGGCCTTGCTTCTCTTTGTGAAATGTGATGGTGATTCGAGCTTGATATTGGAATTGTTGGATTTATTTTCTTTTAAAGATCATTTGGAGTTATCAGTTCTGTTGTTTCCGCTGTAACATTATTATAAGTCTCTGATATTGTTGTATCATATTGATATCATTGTTGTATATCATTCTGGATATTGTATCCGTTGGAGTTGTATATGATATCATTCAATTCTTTCTTCCGCTGTGTTGTTATACTTACTGTGTTATAAGCTCTGGCGAACCAGATTCGTCATTTGAATCTGCGGCATTCGAGTACAAGTGAAGTACGGGTGTCGATTTTCGAAGGCCGAGTCAGGATCGTTATAATTGGTATCAGAGCTAAGGTTGAACTGTAGCTCAGGAGTATAACACATTAAGTAGCTCATTAGAGAAAGGGTGAAATATACCCTAGAATGAGTAATTCCTAAGATATTCGTCTGTATGCCTCAATAAATTCTCTTACTATCCACTGATAGTAAGTATGAGTGCAAGAAGAGGATTAGATAGGGGACAGGGGAATACGACTATAAATGGTCAATACCCTATAACAACAAGGAAACAATATTTTCTCTATCAATCTCTTTTGTTCAACATCTCTTTTCAATTCTTCGATGGTTCCTGGTAGATCCAGGAAGAAGATTTGATATATTTGCATGGGACATAAACTCCAAATAGGTCAGAATTGTTTGTTTGGATGAATTAGTTGCTTTGGTTGCTATGGTTGATAGGTATAATTTGGTTTCTAAACTAAAAGTTTTGGAATTGTATCCATATATCTGTTTATTTTTGGGTCCCAATATATTCTACGAATGGTTAGTTATCCCTTCGAACTAACCGATGCCCCTGCATATTTCGTAGATTCGGATAACCCGAGTATCTTGTGAAAGAAAATTAAAAAGATTCATTCTTGTATCTATTATTGATATTCTGATTTGGTAAGCCAAATGCATAATAGATGTTCAATTTGATTTGATGAAATATTCTTCATCTATCTTTGTGTCTCCCTAGCAAATTTCGAGGACGAAATTTCTTAAGGGGAGGAGACTGTAACGACCCCGGATTTTAATTAAATTTAAATTGATAATTAATTGAATTTTTGAATTAAAATTGTAAAATTAATTATAAATTAAAGCGAGTTTCCCAATTCAAATAGAATATATATTAAATCATTTTAAATTTAGAAATTGTATATATATGTGAATCTATATAGTTGTGCCTATATGAGTAGATTTGAAATTATAAAAAATATATTGAATTTGAATTTAAATCTTAACAACATATTAAATATAAAAATTCATTTATATTACAAAATAATAAGTATAAGAAGAAAAATAAAATACATTCAAATATGAACAAAAGTGGAAAGATATAAATATCTATAAGCTAGCAAAAGAAGATATATACATTCAAGTATGTACACTTGCAAAAGAAGAAAGAAATATATGTAGATAAGTATGAAACCAAACAAACAAAAAAACATATGCATGAGAAAAGCTTGCAAAGGAAGACATGAAAAAAATATTCATTTGTACAAGGTAATTAATGCAAGCCATCACAATATATCTCATCAGCCACCGAATAAAATATCAGCTGAATCAATTAAAGAAAAAAAATCTGATCAATTGTACAAACATATTTTTATCACCCAGTACTAAAACAAATGAACACACTGTAAACTTCATTTCTTTCAATCATCCTCATTTCAAATTCGTTCCACTTCAAGCTGTGAAAAACTAAAGAAAATACCAGCTGAAACTCAAACAAGAATTCAACTTAAACATCAAAACAAATCAATGTAACCAGAGGATTGAAGATAAGAGCTTCAGCTTGTAATATCCAGCCTGTGTCAAAAGGAAGAAGGCTCTGTTCATCTTCACAAAAACACTGTGAGTAAACAATCTTATTATACACAAGTATCATTTAATCTTTGCATAGACATATAGTGTTTTGTGTATATATTTAAGTATAAAGCTCTGCATATTTATATATATATATATATTCATATTTACTGTGCTAAGGAATTATTTTTTCTTCTCTGTTTTTCTTGAATTTCAGGGTAGAAACCAATAAGAAATCCAATTTCTTATTATCTAATCAGTATCAGGCTTTGGTGTTAAAAACAAATATGTATGTTTAAGTATAAGTTAATATCTAAAAATAGTTTCAAGTGAAATAGTGATACATAGTATGCAAAAACTTGATTGTTACAAAATAAACTCAAACTTAAGGGAAGTTCGAATGTCTTGAAATATAAATTCAATTTCATATCTTGAATTCACACTACAAGATAGGATTTTTAAAGCTAAAATGGTGAATTTTTGTTAAGTACGTTCAGAGCAGTTTTTAGTTGAACAGAATATGTTTTTTTATCTATTTCCAGCGATCGATCAAATGTTGAACGCTGAAACTTTTCTCGAAGCAAGTTTGGCAATCGATTATATGGGGAAAATTGTTGATTAATTTTTCTATTGCAAGGGATGATGGGACGAGGGAGATTTAGGGTTTAAATCATAGTTTTGAGGAGGTTTAGTTTGTTGATTCGTTCGTCGTCGTCAATCGATCGAGTGTGATGGGCTTTTGGGTGATGGTAGCTAGGTCGTAGACGAGTTCATGGCCGGAGTCGTATGAACTTTGGTGGTCGAGGTGGCGAGGACGAGGCATTGACAGGGTTGATTGTGGAACCTGATGGTTGTTCCAGGTTTTCGAGTTCACACTCGATTTTGAATTTGAGATGGAGGCTGGGTTCTGGTGGTCGGGGAGAGGAGTATGGGTGATCGCCGACTTGATCGACGTCGAGGCGACGTCTGAAGTAGATCGGCGATGCCGTGCACGTGAACGTGCACGAGTTCTGGAACCTGGAAAAAGCCTGAGTAGTTTGGGATGAAGCCAGGCGCTCGCGTGTTTGACTCGAAGTTGTACTCGAGATTTTGGATGTTGGACTCGAAGCAGGAAGGGTTGAATCTCAAGTAGAACTGTGTTACAGGCTTTAAACCTGTTCTCTTTTTACAAGTTAAAAAAAATCATTTTTGAATTTATAAAGCAAAATTAAAACTAAGTTTTAAATCAAAAGTTTAAATATGAATTTCAAGTTTAGTTTCAGTCTTAGTTTAGGGGTAAATAAAGCTTTTAAATTTAAATTGTTCAATAAAAGTGTTTAAGTAATCAAAAGTTTATTAAAAAGAATTTGAATTTTAAATGGAATTTGAAATTGTAAAGGAAGGATTAATTAATAAATGAGATTTGTTAAGATTAATTAAAGATTAATCACTTAATGTAATTAATGTAAATAGAGTAATTAAATAAAGAAGTAATTAGAGATCATTAATTAATATAATTAATGATGTAATTGAGGGTTGATTAATTAAGATTAATTAATCAATGATAACTGATTATGATGTAATTAATTAATGGGATTAATTAAGGATTAATGTAATTAATTTTAGTTAATTAATTAATGAAGTAATTAAAGGTTAATTACTGTAATTGGTTAAGAATAATTAATTTGTGTAATTAATTAAGGATAATTACTTAATGTAATGAGAGTATAATTAATCAAGTGTGATTAATTAGTACTTAAAGAATGATTAATTAATTTGTAATTAATTAATGGTTAAGTAAGCAAGATTTAGAATGATGAAAGTAATTAATTTAATTTATTTTAAATTAATTAGAGAATGATGATTAATAAATCATTATTTATGGATGACTATATTCTATTGAATGTTGTGAATTGTTCGATATCCCTACTATTTGATGCTATGTAATATGAATTGATTTGTGTTGATCTGTGATATCTGTGATGAATATATTACTGTGTGAATGTGAAAAACCCTTGGCCCATAAAATGGCATTTGAATTTTGATGGGACAGGGAGTCGGATTCCAGTTTGTTATCCAAAACCCACATCGAATCGTAATGATGAATCCTTGTGATTGATAAATTGACTTTATCTGTGAATCTATGAATAAAGATAAGCGTTATAAATCATACCGCTTATTGATATTGATATGATTTATTTTAATTCAAGCTGTGATGAATGTAATTTATTTTATCTGTAATGAATATATATTATTTATCTGTGAATTGGTAAATGGAAGATAAGCGTTATAGGAATATACCACTTATCGATATTGATATGCTTAAATCTGTGATGATGTGATGATTTGTAGTATTGCACTACTGTGTAAAACCCCTGGACCACACTTTTACACACACAAATATGGATTTCACGAGGAAATCGGTTGAGTCACAGATGCTTTAAATTTAATGTTTTTGAAATTTAAATTTAAATTTCAATTGATTTTGGAAATGGATTTGGGTTAAATGTTAAAGCTTTTGAAAAGGAGTTTTTAAGATAAAAGTTATTTTGAATAACTTGGTAAAGTTTTCAATTTAAATAATTTATTTTAAATTTGAATTCAAAAATTTGGAATTGAATTCCATGTTTGGAAATTATGGTTAAAGATGCTATAAAGGTGTTTATATGAATTTAAACCATTTTAAAAGTATGGTTTTGAGAATTTGAATTTAACCCAAGGACTTTAACTCGTATGAATGAATCAGATTTTCCGAAATGAAAACTATTTGTTTTCAAATAATAGAAGTTTTCATATAAGGAATGAATTTCCAATTTGTGTCAAAAGAATTTCAAGTTTGAAATGAAAATGGTTTTCCAAGTTATGAATAAATCTTTGTGAAAGATTGTTGAACTTTGTTTGGAAATTGGAAAGGTGTACATTTTGTATAAAAGGTGGAAATGGAATTGTTTTGAAAGCTATCAATTAAATCTTTGATTAAAAGATTTAATGAGTTAATCCAATTGAAATGGAAATTGATTTGAAAATCTGTGAATGGATCTTTGTGAAACTGGCTGAACTTTGTGAATTGAATCTTTTTGTTTAAAAAGATTAAAATGGTGATTTGTTTATACCATTTAAAGAGGAAATTTGGATAATAAGTTGTGACTTAATTGAAATTCCATTATCCATATGTTTTTAATATATTGCGCTCATTATTCGGTTTAGCCGGGAGAGGACCTTTGCGTCATATAACCCATTCCGAATAATGATACGTCGTATATGGATTGCATTTAAAGACCGGTGGTGAAGACCAGATATTTTTGAAAATGAAAGGATAACCCATCGATTGTCTCTGCACTGAGTCGCGTCGGTATAGAGATTCCCTAAGTGATGGGAAGTCCGATCGGGATTGTGAATACCCAGATTGCAAGGGCTTCTTTGGAAGTGCCTTCGGTTCTGTTTGAACCCGGAACAGACTTGTATGGTTGTATGTCTGACACTACACTTTGAGATATAAAGCTGATTTCTTTCAAATACATTTCTGTTTGGTGGCGGAGATTTATTCTCTTAACTTAACACCCTTCTCTGAGACGTATGAGCTCGGAGGTTATGTAATTGAAGGTTATCAGTAATATACTCCCAATTTGGTAGTGTGGCATACTAAGAGTTGCTGTGTGTTGCTAATCATTTGTTGATCAAAGCATGGCTTTCGTGTAAAGCGTAGCTTTGTGGACGAGACCTCATCGGACCTCACGACCCGGAAATGGTCGAAACATGAAGATGCGACAAGGTTATGAGGGTCGCACCCTTTAGGGTATGTCATTTCCTTCTGGAAAAAGGTGGTATCATGGTATGGAGCCCAGATATTTTACCTGTGTGGTTGCTCCAATCTCATTTACTGTGTGATTTTTGCTTTGTGATCGAGGTACCTCGGATAAAGGTCACAAACGACCGGGGGGTGGCATACTCGTGTAGTAGTTACCTAGTAAGAGGTAACCCGGCCTTGTGTTGGCAGAGAGTTAGTTAGTTCTCGGCGCGTCCCTCCAAAGGCGTTCCCATGTGGCATAAGAAGTTCTTTAGCCTGACCATTTGTTGGAAAATCCAAAGAAACAATACGAACCTTGTACGGCTTTAGTTGTAGAACCTGCCATTTAAAATGGTAGCTATAGTAGGCATAGTTAATGGTACCTATGCTGGCTAAGATTAATATTATATTTTCGAAATGTTTCCTACACTATGCACTAGTAATAATATCAAAAGAGTTTTTTTTGCGTAATAAGCATGTTTGACTATCATAAGGAGAAATCTCCCTCATGTGTGCGATTGCATTGTGTGTGTGCCGGGAGGCCTTATGGTAGTTTCATTTTCCAAAAAGCTTACCAGATTTCTCTTATGAACTGTTTTTGTTTCAAACAACTGTTTTGCTACTCATACCAGTCCCATGACTGACCCGGAGTTTATTGTTCCCTTCCTAAACTCTGGGTGCCCACAATTTTCCACACGGGCAGTCTAGAGTTAGGTTTTTCAGATAGTCAGGTTTAGTAGAGTATCTGGAACTAGTTCAGTGTTTGGAGTTCACCCACCAACTAGCCTTGCTTCTCTTTGTGAAATGTGATGGTGATTCGAGCTTGATATTGGAATTGTTGGATTCATTTTCTTTTAAAGATCATTTGGAGTTATCAGTTCTGTTGTTTCCGCTGTAACATTATTATAAGTCTCTGATATTGTTGTAACATATTGATATCATTGTTGTATATCATTCTGGATATTGTATCCGTTGGAGTTGTATATGATATCATTCAATTCTTTCTTCCGCTGTGTTGTTATACTTACTTTGTTATAAGCTCCGGCGAGCCAGATTCGGCGTTTGAATCTGCGGCATTCGAGTACAAGTGAAGTACGGGTGTCGATTTTCGAAGGCCGAGTCAGGATCGTTATAATTGGTATCAGAGCTAAGGTTGAACTGTAGCTCAGGAGTATAACACATTAAGTAACTCATTAGAGAAAGGGTGAAATATACCCTAGAATGAGTAATTCCTAAGATATTCGTCTGTATGCCTCAATAAATTCTCTTACTATCCACTGATAGTAAGTATGAGTGCAAGAAGAGGATGAGATAGGGGACAGGGGAATACGACTATAAATGGTCAATACCCTATAACAACAAGGAAACAATATTTTCTCTATCAATCTCTTTTGTTCAGCATCTCTTTTCAATTCTTCGATGGTTCCTGGTAGATCCAGGAAGAAGATTTGATATATTTGCATGGGACATAAACTCCAAATAGGTCAGAATTGTTTGTTTGGATGAATTAGTTGCTTTGGTTGCTATGGTTGATAGGTATAATTTGGTTTCTAAACTAAAAGTTTTGGAATTGTATCCATATATCTGTTTATTTTTGGGTCCCAATATATTCTACGAATGGTTAGTTATCCCTTCGAACTAACCGATGCCCCTGCATATTTCGTAGATACGGATAACCCGAGTATCTTGTGAAAGAAAATTAAAAAGATTCATTCTTGTATCTATTATTGATATTCTGATTTGGTAAGCCAAATGCATAATAGATGTTCAATTTGATTTGATGAAATATTCTTCATCTAACTTTGTGTCTCCCTGGCAAATTTCGAGGACGAAATTTCTTAAGGGGAGGAGACTGTAACGACCCCAGATTTTAATTAAATTTAAATTGATAATTAATTGAATTAATTGAATTTTTGAATTAAAATTGTAAAATTAATTATAAATTGAAGCGAGTTTCCCAATTCAAATAGAATATATATTAAATCATTTTAAATTTAGAAATTGTATATATATGTGAATCTATATAGTTGTGCCTATATGAGTAGATTTGAAATTATAAAAAATATATTGAATTTGAATTTAAATCTTAACAATATATTAAATATAGAAATTCATTTATATTACAAAATAATAAGTATAAGAAGAAAAATAAAATACATTCAAATATGAACAAAAGAGGAAAGATATAAATATCTATAAGCTTGCAAATGAAGATATATACATTCAAGTATGTACACTTGCAAAAGAAGAAAGAAATATATGTAGATAAGTATGAAACCAAACAAACAAAAAAAACATATACATGAGAAAAGCTTGCAAAGGAAGACATGAAAAAAATATTCATTTGTACAAGGTAATTAATGCAAGCCATCACAATATATCTCATCAGCCACCAAATAAAATATCAGCTGAATCAATTAAAGAAAAAAAATCTTTGATTAATTGTACAAACATATTTTTATCACCCAGTACTAAAACAAATGAACACACTATAAACTTCATTTCTTTCCATCATCCTCATTTCAAATTCATTCCATTTCAAGCTGTGAAAAACTGAAAGAAAATACCAGCTGAAACTCAAACAAGAATTCAACTTAAATATCAAAACAAATCAATGTAACCAGAGGATTGAAGATAAGAGCTACAGCTTGTAATTTCCAACCTGTGTCAAAAGGAAGCATGCTCTGTTCATCTTCACAAAAACATTGTGAGTAAACAATCTTATAATACACAAGTATCATTTAATCTTTGCATAGACATATAGTGTTTTGTGTATATATTTAAGTATAAAGCTCTGCATATATATATATATATATTCATATTTACTGTGTTGAGGAATTATTTGTTATTCTCAGTTTTTCTTGAATTTCAGGGTAGAAACCAATAAGAAATCCAATTTCTTATTATCTAATCAGTATCAGGCTTTGGTGTTAAAAACAATTATGTATGTTTAATTATAAGTTAATATCTAAAAATAGTTTCAAGTGAAATAGTGATACATAGTATGCAAAAACTTGATTTTTACAGAATAAACTCAAACTTAAGGGAAGTTCGAATGTCTTGAAATATAAATTCAATTTCATATCTTGAATTCACACTGCAAGATAGGATTTTTAAAGCTAAAATGGTGAATTTTAGTTAAGTACATTCAGAGCAGTTTTTAGTTGAACAGAATATGTTTTTTTATCTATTTCCAGCGATCGATCAAATGTTGAACGCTGGAACTTTTCTCGAAGCAAGTTTGGCAATCGATTATATCGGGAAAATTGTTGATTAATTTTTCTATTGCAAGGGATGAAGGGACGAGGGAGATTTAGGGTTTAACTCATAGTTTTGAGGAGGTTTAGTTTGTTGATTCATTCGTCGTCGTCAATCGATCGAGTGTGATGGGATTTTAGGTGATGGTAGCTAGGTCGTAGACGAGTTCATGGCCGGAGTCGTATGAACTCTGGTGGTCGAGGTGGCGAGGACGAGGCGTTGACAGGGTTGTTGGTGGAACCTGATGGTTGTTCCAGGTTTTCGAGTTCACGCTCGATTTCGAATTTGAGATGGAGGCTGGGTTCTGGTGGTCGGGGAGAGGAGTATGGGTGATCGCCGACTTGCTCGACGTCGAGGTGACGTCTGAAGTTGATCGGCGATGCCGTGCACATGAACGTGCACGAGTTCTGGAACCTGGAAAAAGCCTGAGTAGTTTGGGATGAAGCCAGGTGCTCGTGTGTTTGACTCGATGTTGTACTCGAGATTTTGGATGTTGGACTCGAAGCAGGAAGGGTTGAATCTCAGGTAGAACTGTGTTACAGGCTTTAAACCTGTTCTGTTTTTACAATTTAAAAAAAATCATTTTTTAATTTATAAAGTAAAATTAAAACTAAGTTTTAAATCAAAAGTTTAAATATGAATTTCAAGTTTAGTTTCAGTCTTAGTTTAGGGATAAATAAAGCTTTTAAAATTAAATTGTTCAATAAAAGTGTTTAAGTAATCAAAAGTGTATTAAAAAGAATTTGAATTTTAAATGGAATTTGAAATTGTAAAGGAAGGATTAATTAATAAATGAGATTTTTTAAGATTAATTAAAGATTAATTACTTAATGTAATTAATGTAAATAGAGTAATTAATTAAAGAAGTAATTAGAGATCATTAATTAATATAATTAATGATGTAATTGAGGGTTGATTAATTAAGATTAATTAATCAATGATAAGTGATTATGATGTAATTAATTAATGGGATTAATTAAGGATTAATGTAATTAATTTTAGTTAATTAATTAATGAAGTAATTAAAGGTTAATTACTGTAATTGGTTAAGAATAATTAATTTGTGTAATTAATTAAGGATAATTACTTAATGTAATTAGAGTATAATTAATCAAGTGTGATTAATTAGTACTTAGAGAATGATTAAATAATTTGTAATTAATTAATGGTTAAGTAAGCAAGATTTAGAATGATGAAAGTAATTAATTTAATTTATTTTAAATTAATTAGAGAATGATGATTAATAAATCATTATTTATGGATGACTGTATTCTATTGAATGCTGTGAATTGTTCGATATCCCTACTATTTGATGCTATGTAATATAAATTGATTTGTGTTGATCTATGATATCTGTGATGAATATACTACTATGTGAATGTGAAAACCCCTTGGCCCATAAAATGGCATTTGAATTTCGATGCGACATGGAGTCGGGTTCCAGTTTGTTATCCGAAACCCACATCGAATCGTAATGATGAATCCTTGTGATTGATAAATTGACTTTATCTGTGAATCTGTGAATGAAGATAAGCGTTATAAATCATACCGCTTATCGATATTGATATGATTTGTTTTAATTCAAGCTGTGATGAATGTAGTTTATTTTATCTGTGATGAATATATATTATTTATCTATGAATTGGTAAATGGAAGATAAGCGTTATAGAAATATACCGCTTATCGATATTGATATGCTTAAATCTGTGATGATGTGATGATTTGTAGTGTTGCACTACTATGTAAAACCCCTGGACCACACTTTTACATACACAAATATGGATTTCACGAGGAAATCGGTTGAGTCACAGATGATTTAAATTTAATGTTTTTGAAATTGAAATTTTTATTTCAATTGATTTTGAAAATGGATTTGGGATAAATGTTAAAGCTTTTGAAAAGGAGTTTTTGAGACAAAAGTTATTTTGAATTACTTGGTAAAGTTTTCAATTTAAATAATTTAATTTGAATTTGAATTCAAAAATTTGGAATTGAATTCCATGTTTGGAAATTATGGTTAAAGATGTTATAAAGGTGTTTATATGAATTTAAACCATTTTAAAAGTATGGTTTTGAGAATTTGAATTTAACCCAAGGACTTTAACTCGTATGAATGAATCAGATTTTCCGAAATGAAAACTATTTGTTTTCAAATAATAGAAGCTTTTATATAAGGAATGAATTTCCAATTTGTGTCAAAAGAATTTCAAGTTTGAAATGAAAATGGTTTTTCGAGTTATGAATAAATCTTTGTGAAAGATTGTTGAACTTTGTTTTGAAATTGGAAAGGTGTACCTTTTATATAAAAGGTCGAAATGGAATTGTTTTGAAAGCTATCAATTAAATCTTTGATTTAAAGATTTAATGAGTTAATCCAATTGAAATGGAAATCGATTTGAAAATCTGTTAATGTATATTTGTGAAACTGGGTGAACTTTGTGAATTGAATCTTTTTGTTTAAAATAATTAAAATGGTGATTTGTTTAAACCATTTAAAGAGGAAATTTGGATAATAAGTTGTGACTTAATTGAAATTCCATTATCCATATGTTTTTAAAATATTGCGCTTATTATTCGGTTTAGCCGGGAGAGGACGTTTGCATCATATAACCCATTCTAAATAATGATACATCGTATATGGATTGCATTTGAAGACCGGTGGTGAAGACCGGATATTTTCAAAAACAAATGGATAACCCGTCGATTGTCTCTGCACTGAGTCATGCCGGTATAGAGATTCCCTAAGTGATGGGAAGTCCGATCGGAATTGTGAATACCCAGATTGCAAGGGCTTCTTTGGAAGTGCCTTCGGTTCTGTTTAAACCCGGAACAGACTTGTATGGTTGTATGTCTGACACTACACTTTTAGATATAAAGCTGATTTCTTTCAAATACATTTATGTTTGGTGGCGGAGATTTATTCTCTTAGCTTAACACCCTTCTCTGAGACGTACGAGCTCAGAGGTTATGTAATTGAAGGTTATCAGTAATATACTCCCAATTTGGTAGTGTGGCATACTAAGTGTTTCTGTGTGTTGCTAATCATTTGTTGATCAAAACATGGCTTTCGTGTAAAGCGTAGCTTTGTGGACGAGACCTCATCGGACCTCACGACCCGGAAATGGTCGAAACAGGAAGATGTGGCAAGGTTATGAGGGTCGCACCCTTTAGGGTATGTCATTTCCTTCTGGAAAAAGGTGGTATCATGGTATGGCGCCCAGATATTTTACCTGTGTGGTTGCTCCAATCTCATTTACTATGTGATTGTTGCTTTGTGATCGAGGTACCTCGGATAAAGGTCGCAAACGACCGGGGGTGGCATACTCGTGTAGTAGTTACCTAGTAAGAGGTAACCCGGCCTTGTGTTGGCAGAGAGCTAGTTAGTTCTCGGGGCATCCCTCCAGAGGCGTTCCCATGTGGCATAGGAAGTTCCTTAGCCTGACCATTTGTTGGAAAATCCAAAGAAACAATACGAACCTTGTACGACTTTAGTTGTAGAACCTGCCATTTAAAATGGTAGCTATAGTACGCATGGTATAATGGTACCTATGCTGGCTAAGATTAATGTAATATTTTCAAAATGTTTCCTACACTATGCACTAGTAATAATATCAAAAGAGTTTTTTTTTGCGTAATAAGCATGTTTGACTATCATAAGGAGAAATCTCCCCCATGTGTGCGATTGCATTGTGTGTGTGCCGGGAGGCCTTATGGTAGTTTCATTTTCCAAAAAGCATACCGGATTTCTCTTATGAACTGTTTTTGTTTCAACAACTGTTTTGTTACTCATACCAGTCCCATGACTGACCCGGAGTTTATTGTTCCCTTCCTAAACTCTGGGTGCCCACAATTTTCCACACGGGCAGTCTAGAGTTAGGTTTTTCAGATAGTCAGGTTTAGTAGAGTATCTGGAACTAGTTCAGTGTTTGGAGTTCACTCACCGACTGGCCTTGCTTCTCTTTGTGAAATGTGATGGTGATTCGAGCTTGATATTGGAATTGTTGGATTCATTTTCTTTTAAAGATCATTTGGAGTTATCAGTTCTGTTGTTTCCGCTGTAACATTATTATAAGTCTCTGATATTGTTGTATCATATTGATATCATTGTTGTATATCATTCTGGATATTGTATCCGTTGGAGTTGTATATGATATCATTCAATTCTTTCTTCCGCTGTGTTGTTATACTTACTGTGTTATAAGCTCCGGCGAGCCAGATTCGGCGTTTGAATCTGCGGCATTCGAGTACAAGTGAAGTACGGGTGTCGATTTTCGAAGGCCGAGTCAGGATCGTTATACTTATTCTCTACACTAGCAGATAGTATTACTTAGTAATACTCTTTGTTAGCGTGGGTCTTGGGGTGGGGCGTCACAGCTTGGTATCAGAGCTGAATTCATAACAAAATGTAATAAACATAGAACATTATACATACTACGATACATCAAGTATGATATGAGTTAAAACATCGTCTCTACTCGAAGTTGTTTCTAATCTTGTCCCTAACCTTTTCGTGTCCTTTGGTTTAGATATAAGATGGGATTACGTCTAGGAATGTAATTTTAATTTTATTGTATTCCATAATTTAATTAATAATATCTTACCCTATGAATAATCTTTATTGTGATTGTTCTATTCGAGTACTCTTCGGTATGGGTGTTTGACACTCATCTGTATCGAAGGAATTTGCCGATGCCGTTGAATGCTTCTTGTCTTGATACTTCTTTGAGGATCACAAATCCTATTGAGGGGATCCGCAATATTTGGCTTATTGAGTGAGAATTTTGAAGTTGTTCCTTGTAGTTTTCCTGTTCGTGCAATTTTTCACATTATTCATTATCTTGGATTTGATGTGAGTTTGGGGATAGATTGGCTTACATGTTATCAAGCCTGAACCCTATGTTATTGATAGGATCCTATATTTAGGTATCCTAATTTGGCTGATCTATTGTCTCTTGTTCTTTGGAATGTTGATGGAGATTCTGAGGTATCTTTAATTGCTTTTGAGTCTCGAGATGATGATGAAGTATCTCGAACTCCTGTTGTTGTGGTTCTGCTGATGCGTTTGAGTCCATTTCGAGTTTGTCACCCAATTGGGCAATTGAGTTTCGTTTTGACCTCATTCTTAGTTCTCAGATTGTTGGTCATCCTCCCACGAGGATGTCCACTAAGGAAATGAGGAACTCTAAAAAGTGATTGCTGAAGCTCGAAGCCAAGCAATTCATTCAGTCCAGTCTTTACGGTGCCACTGTCATCTTTGTTATGAAATATGAGGGTATTCTTAGGCTTTGCATCCATTTTCGCAAAGCTTAACGAGTTACCCATTAGAATAAGTATCCATTGCCTTGGATCAATGACGTGTTTGATCATTCGAGTGGTGCTAGGGTCTTTTCTCAGCTTGACCTTACACCAGTTTCTATCAGCTACGAGTTGTAGAGGATAGCGTTCCTCTTACCGCATTCTGCGCTCGTTATGAGTCTTATGAGTGGTTCATTATACCGTTCGGTTTAACGAACATTCTAGCTTAACTCATCAATCTTATGAATCGAGTATTCTGGGAATATCTTGATGAGTTGTTCTTGTATTCATTGATGATGAGTGAAAGAAATAAATTAAATTGCAAATCTTTCTAATAGAAGAAATACTGATGAGTATAATTGGATTATTTTATTAAGACAAGCAAAGAATGTTTTGTAAAATTATATAAGAGGCATATTTATCATGTAGAAAATGATTTTTGTGTTGAATTGTCAATCGAGTGCTTTAAGAATTCTGGTTGATGCGCCTGATTAACGTTATCGATAGGAACTTCCTAAACGTTATAATGAGACAGTCAGACACGATAAAAAAATTTGAGTTGTAATAAGATAAGGTTTGAAAAAAAAATTTAAAATGGGTTTGAGTATAAATTTAAGATATCCAGTGCAGCCATTAAAACCATAGAGATTGTCAGATGAGTGGCGAGGCAGTTTTGATCGTTTGGTCAACTCTGCAGCCAATCGATGAGGTTTTTCACTATAAATTAATGGCGAGGCAATGCCATTAAATTAGTTTAAACTTGTGAAATTGAATATGATTAAGCTTGTAATTGGTTATGTAAGTATAACCTATAAGAACCCAAATAATGATGTCACATGATAATTTGAGTAAGTAAAATAAATAATCCTAAACTACTCAATCGAGTACTTGAGAGTTGTCATAACATATATAGACAAAGATAAAATGCGATTTAAATATAAGGCCTGGTGTGAGGGGAACTATCTTAAAATACTATATACCAAAATCATATACAAATAACAGGAAACCACTGAAGTACTGTCGGTCCTATCCACAAACGTAACTTAGGGATAATACAAACTGTCCATAAATAAGTAAAGTAAACCCAACTCAAAGGTAAGGAATCATATCATAACCTACTCTTCTCTTGTCATTGGCGAGTTAGCACAACTAATATAGTGTGATTGATATGTAGCGGTATACAGTGATAAAGGTATCAAGTATACAAATACAAGGGTAATATAGATATCACAATAATAGTAACATTCAACAAATATGCTACACACAATATAACAGTAAATGAAAAATATAGAATAAATTGATACCCATTATTACTGATGGATGGAGTCTGTTACGGACACCAGTCAATTCAATGATCCCTATCGAAGCATCTAAATGCAAAACAAATACATTGATAAAACAATGCTACCAACTTAGCATCTCCATACCCAAAACTAAAATAAAGATATCTATAATTGATACCTGTTCCGAGTTACCATTTACTACTACAGACACATATCAAGAGCCATAACCATACTATGGACTCCCCTATAAAGCAACACCTCAAAAGAAGTTGGCTTGTAGGTCCTGTCGCAGCACCCAAGAGTACTACGAAATAGTATATGACCTACTCTAAATTGGCATTCCAATCTCTCCCCGTCCATGCTTCGGTACCACATCTGCTGGTTGTGTGCCTCAATGGTATAATGGATTCCCTCACTAGTGGCTTTCCCTTTCGGTTGTCTATACCGACATATTGGAACCATATGTAAGTGCTAAACATTATGCACACCCATCCCATATGACAATACTAAAGTAGTTACGTCCCCACATAGATCGTGATTCGTTCTTGAAGTGCCTCGCACTACCCGGTTGCACAAGGCAGGCATACCAAACCAATATATACAAATCGCCCAAACTGTTCATCTATAATTATATATATATATCACTTGAACCACATATTTATACTCCTATATAAATATTTCATCTACTATTCGATAATCCCACGTCTGACATACTGAACTATACATACATGTAAATTATGTATCAATAAATCTGTTGAATTGCCATTAGCTACCAAAGAGGCCTACTGAGAGCCATAACTATATTGTGGACTCCCTTGAAAAACAACACCTCAAAAGAAGTTAGTCGTAGCCCCAGTCGCAGCACCCAAGAGTACTATGAAATAGTATATGACCTACTCTAGACTGGCATCCTGGTCTCTTCCGCCCCTACTTTGGGACCATGTCTGCAGGTCGTGTGCCTCAGTGGTACAATAGATTTCATGTACCAATCAGTAGCCCCAAATCAGACATACTGAAACTATATATAAATGCTTTAAATCACATATCAACAAATATATACATAATATTCTATGCATCTCCTAGTAGCCCCAAGTCGGACAAATCAGAACTATGTTTTTATATAGACATGTATAAATTAGATTCTGTATCTAGTATATACACACAATCATATATATATGTACGTACGTATGTATGTATGTATGTATGTATGTATGTATGTATGTATGTATGTATGTATGTATGTATGTATGTATATGTATATATAACCAGTCCAACTATACGAAACTAATAAACACATGTTATGCACATTTACATACACAAAGGCAATGCATAACTGAAGTAACCAATCTACTATCTTAATATCAGTAATAATTCACACATATAATCATATAAACAATTTAACAAAAATGATTCTTACTTAAGTAATCAATCTATCAATTATAGCTTCTTCGTATTATTTTATAGAAGTCTCAAACTTATTTTATAAAGTAACGCGCTTACCTATCAACCATACTATAACTTATTTTTACTTAATTCTTCTATTTAAATTAAGTTTAGGTATTAATAAGGCCTTAAAATATTATATAGCTCATGTATATAATTTCTATAAATATGTATACACATATATCTCAAACCATTTCTTGGGGTCTAAAGTTAATAAATCACATTATTATAATATATTCATGATTTTATAACCTTAATCAAAGCTTATTAAATAATACAATACTTCTTTGTTATTTATAACTTCTCAAATCACCTTTATAGAAATTCACTAGATAGATAATTATTGATTTATACTATAATAAACCTATATCAAGGCCAGATAAACTTCAAAGCCATTTTAATACAAGTGTATCCTGTTTAAATCATTATTTCAGTCTTACAACTTATTCTAAAGGTCATACTTCTAATTTCTGATTAGTAATAAAATATATAATAATATTTCTATCACTAATATAACTACAAATCAGGGTTCTAATTAATTTATAACCGTTAAAATCAATATCAACTCCATCTAATTCTATTCAATATGAATAGAATACAATATCTAAATAGATGTGGTCTTAATGAATTATCCCAAATATATACTCAAACCAATCCAATCAAATTGGGAAATAATTACCTATATATTATTCTACCTCTCCTAGGTAATATTTTTTCAATATATATAACTACATGAATTTATACTGAAATATAAATTCAGAGTTTCCGCTCACATAAACTATAAACTCCCAAGTGTTTGAATCCAGTCCAAGCCCGTACCATGTCATAGATAATCTCACTACAAGTGCAACGGCGAAACCACGTCCCGATTAAACCTCGTATGCAAGAGATGCAAATTAAATACGAAACTTGAATTAAATAGAATGATTAACTTAAATAATTACTCGATTAATTTAGTTACCTTCTTCCCTAAATTGATATGCACACGGTCGTGTACAAAGGAAACCCATCACTGCATATACATTCTCCTTGATTTCTCCCTTCTCGCTTCATGAATCAATGCACTGATTTTGCCAACATGCTCCACTATGCGAGCTCCACACCGTGCACCCTAACACTTGAAGTCTGCATCTCTATGAAAACCCACACCTCATGATACACCGATCAAAAGTCTAGGGTGACTTTAGAACTCACATCGGTGCCAAGAAGTGTGAGTTGTTGGGTTTTTAAACATTTTAGAGACTAAAGATACCAGGATAAAATCTAAGATACACTATACTTTCAGATCTCACAGCAGAAGGCAGAAAATATAAATGTTGAAAAATAGTCATCTCAGAAAATATCCAAATCATAGTCTCAAAGCAGTACGTAGTCAAACCCATAATCTATAGAAATACATCATATAGTCTGATGCTTTACATGTATCCATGAATCACTTGTTTTTTTACTTAAGGGGTTTAGCTCAATAAACACCTACCTCATGCAGGCTCATACTTAGGGTCGAACAACTAATCGAAACTCAACACAACTAACAATCTGCAAATAGCTATTGGAACTATTCCATATAGGTTTCCCTACAAATTTCCACAATAGGGCTACATTTCCCATAACTATGACTGCACGTAACCATTCCAACATAGGTTTCCGTACAATTTCTTCCACGGGACTATATTTCCCACAACTAAGACTACATGCATCCTAGTTATGCATCGAGGGGTAGCCCGCAAATGCTAACTCGCCAAAATGTCTCATCGCCACTACATCTGTGTCCACCTCTCAATGGTAATGTAATGCCTCTTATTGCACCATGATGGGATCCACCAACAACACAACATCGTGTCGCGACATCATGAATACCAAGGAATTCTCATTGGTGTTGAGCCACACACTCCATCAGGCATCATCATCAGTGTTGCGTGTCCACCGTAGAACCTCTTTTGAGTGCAATTTGGGATAGAATCGCCCTAATTGAATGTCGACCCCTGCTGGATAAATAGAATTTATCTAGTTCCGCAATGTCCTAGTGATGCCATATAGGGAACTAGCATCCTTATGTATACTAACATCCACATATATATAATATGTATACACCACTATTTTTATTTATAACTTGGGCCTTAGGATGAGGTTTATACTGCACTTAGAAAACGCTAACTGATCGACCACTTGCTCCTGAAGCGATTGACCGCTTTCTCCTAGAGCGATCGACCGGTCGTGAAATTTTTTTTAATTATTTTTCTTCCATTAATTATCGTTTTCTTGTTTATTCACCATCTCTTCCTCCGCTATATTGCATTAAATTCTTAATTCTTATTTGGCATGCACAAACTCTAATTACGGTAACCTAAGTTTGTGAACCATAAATTTATAATCGTCCAAACTCATATCCAATTTCATTTTGCAGTGAATCAGTTTAACCTAGATTTAACATCAATTCTTATCAGCTTGACAAAAAAAGGTATACTCAGATTTATCGATTCCGTAATTTATAGGTTAACATTAGTCGGATCTGGATTAGAAAAGAGGAATCATATTCGTATAATAACTATTAGATTTCCAATTCAATTAAACAGTATTTCTAATTCGATTTCTAACAACCTAGATCAAATTGGGTATACTAAAATTAATTGTATGCAAATCATATAATTAACAACGAACCTACTCACCTCTACCCAAAGCTATTCCCTTTGAGATACGTCTAAAATCTCCTCCGCTCGCTAGATCTCCACTTGATTTAGTCTTCTTCAATTCCTCTAGTTTTGCTTTTAATTTAATTTGAATAAATTTAAGATTTAAGGAGGAGGATTTCACTTTGCAGAGAGACAACATTTGGACGTTCAGTAGAAGATTAGGGTTTTCTGAATTAGGTTATGGTTGTGTTTATAGAGGTAGAAAGCAATATTAGCCACGTGATCTAATATTACAAAATTTTGGCCGTTGGTTGCTCAAAATCCTACCCGTTACCCCATGACCGGTCGACCACTATAGATGGGGGCGGTAGACCACAAATGGTCTAGCGGTCCCAATCTATCTATCGACCAGTGGGATTTTCCATTTTTAAAAATTTATTTCCAAATTTTGTTTACGTGATTATTTTTGATTTTGAAATTTAAAAAATTAATCGCTTTTTCATTTTAGCTCCATTTTCAAAATGTTATATATAAAAATTGTCTAGAAAACTGCTACGAACACAACGGTGCAAGTTTCGTCGCCAAATTCGGATGTTTGTGAAAAATCTATTTTTGCCCTTATTATATTTAAATTTAATTCATTATTAACTTTCCGCTTAAATTTTCGAGGTGTTACATTCTCCTCCTTAAAAGGATTTCATCCCCGAAATTTCCAAGAATGGAAAAATGTAACTTGTGCGTACAAAAATCAATAACTACAACCATTTGCTCATCCATCATCCATGGCAGTCATTGTCCTTAGTTATAATGCAATATGTACATGTAGACGTAGAATGCATATGAATATATACTAATGCAAAAATTAGGCAGTCTCCCGATCTAGTTGACCTCCTGAAATGCAAGTAATTATGCCACATATCCAAATGTATGCAACATCCTATGTAAATATATACCGGTAATTCTACATGTATGTGCAACCATTCAATCCATATGCAACAACCATATCCACATAACTCAATGACATAAACATGTGATAGAGTGTGTGTGTGTGTGTGTGTGTGTGTCTATGCTAACTCAAGAATACATTTGCCTCCATGTGCAAAGAATAAACAAATACATCCATTAGCATCCATCATCCAAACAATGTCCTATTAACACATTCATAACCATTCCTAACATTCAATGGTTAGAACCTAACACCTAAGTAGTCTATATTTATTCAACAAAAATGGAAATGTACCAGAAAAGAGTTGTGGGTGGGTAGCTCGAATCCTCTCCTTAGGCTCCTATGTACTCTTCGTTTGATCATCTAGCCATTGGACTTTAACAAGCTTGATAGCTTTGTTGTAAAGTTGCATTGTACCATGTTCAAGAATACAAGCGGGTGCATGGTGGACAAGTGACTCCTTTTCCACTTCTACCTCCTCTAGCTAACTCGACTCGACTACAGTGGATGTATCATGCAAACACTTCCCCAAGTGCGATACATGGAAAACATCGGTACTCTCGCTATCTTCTAAGGAAGCTTCACCCTATAAGCTAACTTCCTAACTTTACCAGTAATTGGAAATAACCATACACTTGGTGCTAGCTTTCCTGAACTACCAAATCTCATAACATGCCTAAGCAGTGAGACCTTCACAAAACAATGTCGCCCACTGCGAACTCCAACTCCATGCATCTCCTGTCATCATAAGACTTTTGTCTATCCTTTGTGGTTTTCATCCTTCTACGGGCCAAGTCTACCTTCTCTAATCTCTCCCTCACCATATCTAGTCTAAGAATAATCCTATTCGTACTGTCCCACCAACATGACGGTTGTCTACAGGTCTTCTGTATAATGCTCGGAATAGTGTCATCTCAATACTCGCTTGATAGCAATTATTGTAGGTGAACTCCAAAGTGGCAAGCGATCCTCCTAAGAGGTTCCGAAATCTAATATGCACATCAGAAGTAAGTCCTCTACCACTCGATTCACCCTCACTGTCTGTCCATCCGTCTGCGAGTAATAAGAGATACTCAAGTTCAACTTGGTGCCCAAAGCCTCACATAGACTCCTCCAAAACTCGCTGGTGAAAAGTGAATCTCTGTCGCTAATGATGCCAAAAGGAACATTGTGTAACCTAATGATCTCTCTCACGTATAGTGTCGCCAAAGATGCAGTAGTCCTCATAATCCTAATCAGAATGAATGAGTTCATTTGGTCAATCGATCGACTATGACCCAAATACTATCATTCCCCCTCCTACTCCTCGATAGTCCATTGATGTAGTCCATAGAGATACTCTCCCACTTCCACTGAGGAATATCCAACGGCTGCAATAATCATCTCAGCTTCTTCTGCTTCGTCTTTACCCTTTGACAAGTCATACATCGAGCTACATACTCCGCCACATGCTTCTTCATACTAGGCCAATAAATGACTCTCTTCATGTCACGGTACATTTTATCTCCACCGAGAAGAATAGTCATCCTAGAACGATAATAATCGGCTAGTACCATATAAATCAAATCCATAACGAGAGGAACACATAAACTACTATCTCTCCATAACCATCCCTTTGGGTCAATGGCATAGTGCCTCAAATGACTCAACTATAATCCTCTACTAACCTTTTCAAAAATTCCTACAAGCTCCTTGTCTCATATCTGGCTTGACCTAATACGGTCCATAATTGTAGGATATACATCCAAAGTTGCTAACAATCTCGAAGTGATGTCTGACGATGGTCGAAAATCGAGCGTAGAAACAAACTCCAAATGCTTTCACTCTATGAACAAAGGACTCAACACTACATGCTTCCTACTCAAGGCATCGGCTACAATATTGCCCTTGCTTAGAGTATATAAGATATCGAAGTCATACTATTGTAAAACCTCCATCCACCTCTTCGGCCTTAAGTTCAAATCCTTCAAGAAGAATAAATACTTTAGAGACTCATGATTAGTATATAGCTCAAACCACTCTCCTAAAAGATAGTGTCTCCATGACTTGAGTGTAAAGACAATGGCTGCCTACTCAAGAACATAGGTAGGATAGTTTCTCTCATAGACCTTCAACTGTCGACTAGCATTGCTCACCACTCTCCATTCCTACATAACATCGTGCCCAAACTCGTACCACAAGTGTCGGTCTATACTATGAATGCCATCGTGCTATTGGATAATACTATAACAGGTACAGTATTCAATGCCTCCTTCAGCTTAATAAAAGCATCCTCACACTTCGCATCCCACGAGAAAACCAAAATCTTCTTGGTAAGGCGAGTTAGAGGGGCATAGGTTTTAGCAAAGTCCTTAATGAACTTTATATAGTAGCTCGCCAAACCAAGGAAACTACTCACTTCTATGGCATTTTTTGGCACATTCCAATCTTGTACTTCAGCTACTTTACTAGGATCGACCGTCGATCCACTTTTCGAGATGACGTGTCCCAAAAAGCATACTTCCTTGCGCCAAAGGTGACATTTAAAAAACTTCGGCTTCAACTTATCATCATGGAGTGTATTGAGCACTTCTTCTAAATGAAACACGTGCTCCTCCTCACTTTTGGAATAGATTAATATGTTAGCCATAAATAACACCGTGAACTTATTAATCAACCCTCTAAAAACTCAACTTATCAAATCAATAATGTAGGCGGGTGCATTAGTCAGTCTGAAAGGCATAAATAACCACTCATACAATCCGTTGGGTGTACGAAAAGAAGTCTTATGAATATTGTCCTCAACTACACGCAACTGATGAAATCCGATAGCCAAGTCAAGTTGTGAAAACACTTCGCTCCAACTAACTGATCAAAGAGATTGTCTATGAGAGGCAAAGGTAAATGATTCTTCTTTGTAAGCTTATTCAGCTCCTAATAATCGATGCAAAGCCTCAGAGAACCATCTGCCTTAGTGGCAAAGTCAACTAGTGCTCCCCACTTCGAAATACTCCTCCTAATGAAGTTCTTCTTCAATAGCTAATTCACTTGCTTATTCAACTCGCACCTCTTCTTTGGAACCATATGCCTTAAAGGTAAGGCAACAAGTCTGTCGTTCTCAACATGATAAATCCGAAACTTGATCTCTCCTTAGGGTAGGAGACCGTAACCTCGAAAAAGACATCTAGATAGTCTCTAGCTAAAGGCACTGAATCTAAATCGTCATGTGATAGGTCTAATAAATATAGGTAACTTAACATAACTGAACCTCTGGGATCGCAATAAACCTCTAGACTACGTCCACTACAAGTACCCAACCTAACAACCTTCCTATCACAATCTAGGATCACCTCATACATCGTCATCCAATCCATGCCCAAATTCAAACCAAATCCAAAAAATCCTAAGACAAAAGCATCACAATTAAACTCGACCCTCAAAATGAACAATTTCAAACCCTTACATATCATAGACAAATAAGCCGATCCTCCCACAGGGTTTGATACAACTACAAGGTTTGTAACTATGTTAGTGTCTATTGTAACTCATCCACAAGTCTACAAGAGATAAAAGAGTGTGATGCCCTCGTGTCAAATAAGGTATGAATAGGTAAATCAGATAAAGTAAACACATCTTCAATAACAACCTTCTTCCCCTTGTCCACAACTGGAGGCACACTTGAGCTAAGAATAATGTCTAATGCATAAGTTGAAACCTGTAATACCCCAAAATTTTGTGAAAAATCATTTTTGAAAAATGATTTAATTTTTGAAATATTTAGATTTAAATATGGTGAAATTTCTGGAATAAATAGTGTGCAAGTATATGTGTGCACGTGCACACTGAAATGGCACAAGGAAGAACTCCAGATTTCTTGGATTTAAAACAAGAATTGAAAAGCAATACAAACATGATTTTTTTTTTGGCAACATGGATATTTGATTTCTGGAATTATATGGATCATCTTAGAAAATAAGAAAAGTAGGCTTTACTTTAAATCAGTAAACAAATTTTATTTAAAACCCAGAAGAGAAAATTATGTATATTAACCTGTATACATATAGGTGCATATGCTTCTGAAATTAAAGAGAAATTAAATAAGCCTAGATAAGATATCTGTACAAATATATATATATATTTTTAAGTACTGAAAAGTATATATATATATATATAAGCAGGTAAAACTATAACATTAAAATGACATGAAATGTGATACAAGTTAATAAGCTTGTATAGGCAAAAATAGCAAAGGAGAATTCTCAGGGATAATTGAAAAATAAAATAAAATAGTCACACTTTTAACATGACTAGGTGAGTGGCCATTTTCTGAAAAGTAAAAGAAAGAAAATACAGCCTTTAAATTGGTTAATATGGCCGGGGTATTATGAATGAAAAATGCATGATGCTAGCCAGGACAGAAATGGAATTCTGTTTCAACAAAACCCTAGAGGAAAAATGCATATAAATAGGCAGTAGAATTGTCTTTACCCCGGGCTGCACAAAAAATAAGAAAAGAAGAAAAATATTGGAAGGAAGGAGAAAACACTCAAACAAGAATTTTCTGGATTATTAAGAGGAAATATTTAGGTGAGTAATCTCACTGAGTTCATGGCATTAAGACCTGAGTTGAGGCAGCCACTTTTATATTGCCATTTATGTATTTCTGGTTTTGATGTATATGATTTCATCAATGCTTTTTGGATGTCTTATTTTAAATCTGATATGATTTAATATGGATGATTTTGATGATCTTTGATTGGTTGAGACATTTGCCTTTGGATGAGTATCATACTGTTTTATTTATACTCATAAATGTTAAAGTTTAGGATCTTAAAAATTATATAGAGAATACTCTCAGCTGTTATAGATCTATGGCATGGAAACTTGATGAAAATGATTGGAGCTGCATTATACTTGGTATAAGTGCTGAGGCTTGAAAAGAAAAATGTTAAGGGTGCAATAGAAATTTTCTAAGTGCTGAGCCCTTAATCAAATCAAAAAAGAAAAAGAAAAACCCACAAGCAAAAATTATGATTGAACCAGATCTTGAATCTGAATCAATCATAAAGGCTTGCAGATCAATATAACATGCCATGCCTCTTTTACAGTTGAAAATGTTCTTATATTTTACTAAGATCAAGACATTTTGACCCCATTTAGGAAATAACTATCTGCTTATTTCTAAGGAGAATTATGCTAGGAAAAATTATGGATGTTTCCATGTTTGCAGTGACATGTTCACTTAGCATATTTGATGATAGAATTTAAGACAATACACTAGTAAATAAACTAGGGAAGGGAAGGCCAAGAAGGCTGCTGGAATGCTTGTCATATTCGAAGTATGCAAGTTGGCACATGGTTTGTTTAAGCCCTGAGATCTTTGTGCAATGATGTGAATTAGTTCATTGCAATGTGTCCCAGTGATTCCTTAATAGCAGATGAGGCAGGGATTTAAATTGAATATTACAACCTGTAAATGAGGAAATAGGAATGTGGATATTTCTTAGGTTGAATGGTATGGAACCAAGATGATTCCAGTGAATGAAATTGTTGCAAATAGATAATTATGTTTGCATGATTATGTATGCAAGTGAAAGAATGATAAATGAATATATCATACCTGAATCAACTTAATTATACTATGTTAAAGTAATTGATTGCAGAAATTTGCTTAAATAACAAGTTAGTACCCTTATATTCTCTATTGCTTAATATCATGAATGAATTGATGTTACTCATACCAGATCATAGATCTGACCCTTGTTTGCTCATGGCATCTGGGGTGTCTCATTTTAAAATGAGGCAGCCACTCATGCTCTTTCAGGTAACCCAGGCACTAAGTAAAAATGAAGTAATGGCTGTTATGGAGGAGTGAATGAACATGCTAGCTAGTTTCAATAAGAGCTTAAATTGATTATATATGCATGTATTCAGGAAAAATTTTATGTTTCTAAGATTTCCAGTCATGTATTGAATATTTTATGGTTAGTGATCATGTTGCCCTTATGTTCTGTAAAGTGTCAGATTAAATTTGTTGGTCTGTTGAAATTGTTGTGTGTTAAGGTTTGATTTGTTTTTGAAGTAGGGTCTGAAACATAAACAAGAGAAATATGCTCAAGTATCAGCTATAAAAATCTGGTAAGAAATATACAATTATGTGAGCTGCTGTATTGCATAATCTATATATGTATTAGCTAATCTTGAGACATAACAGAGCACTAAGTTTTAGAACTAAATCTGGATTAGCAAGAAGTAAACTTAGAAGGATTTTATTTTCTTTTTATTGAAATGCTTTGTAAATAAATCTGAATTCATTTCTGAATTGAATTAAGAAAAGTAAAATGTTTTTCTAAAAGCTTCAGACAGAATGAAATGAAAGGTATCTCCATTGTTTTGAACTAGTGTGTAGCATATACAGGACTCATGGGTTAACCAGCCTCAACTAAATGAAGTATTGGTTGATCATGATAGACTGTATCTTGAAAATACAGATGCATTTCAAAGCATAGTACATTTAGCAATTGTTTCACTCAGTTTTCTGGAAACTGAGCAAAGATATTGACATGTACATGTATACCTGTGTACATGTTGATAATTGGGCAAAAAATATAAATATAAATTCTTAAAACAGTTGTAGGAATGGGTTTTAAAAATAGTTATGTAAGAAGAATTGTTTTGTATGTTAGGTTATAGGCAAAAATTAAATATATATGTACAATTATAGGTAGGTATCAGATTTCTAACCATACAGGAGAAAAATAAAAAGAAAAACCAAAAATTGTGTTTGAACCGACCAGCATAGCACTCGAACTCGTGACCTTTCATGTATAAGTTAGGCGCGTTTCCATTACGCCTAGATGTTGCTTGTGTTCACTTGGGATCCACTTTCTTTTATACTGAATTTGATACTATCCAGACTTTAACACAACCATCTATATTAAAAGCTTGTTTACTACTGATTATTACTTGATCATTTCTTAATTATAATGACAGACTAAAGTACATGTTTCCAGTGGATTTTATGGCCAAAAATCAAGATACAATAATTAAATCTGAATTGCTAAAAATCTAAATCAAACAGAATGTTCTTGTACAAAAAAAATAAAGTATATACTCTGAACTTAAATAAGAAGAACACATACATCTTCATATGTATGTGTATGTTATTAGATATACACTGATATTTTTATATTGGTAAGTTATTTTGATCCTGGATATATTTTGTTAATTGGAAAAAGAAAATGACCTTGGAAAACATATTTGTAATGAATGATATATCTATATATCATCTCTAAGAGAAAAAAAATCCTTATGAAATTAGGGTGGAAATAGGAGGGTCATTGCAGTTGGTATCAGAGCACTTGGTTGCATTGACTGTTAAGTGTTATAGAAATGTATTATGTCTGTTTGTTTTGGATGAAATAATTTAGATAAGAAATTAGAAATTATAGAAGCACTCATAATATACTAATACCATTTACCCAGAATTTAGTTAGCAGACCATGGTAGGAAGAGGATCTCATCACAATGCAGGACCCAGTGCACCTCAAATGCTTGATATGCAAGAATTTGTGAGGGTTTTAAGAGATGGAATTGGGCATAGGCCTGAGAACCCACATGAAGAGCTTTCAAAACTACTGAAGACTTATTCCAATTTGGGAGGCAAGAGTTTTGAAGGAACTGAGAGTGTGATGGAAATTCAAGCATGGTTGAGAACACTTGATAGGATTTTCAATGACATGCAGTTGGATGACCAAAGGAAGAGGCAAGTAGCTTCTAGACAACTGAAAGGGGTAGCTTTAAGCTGGTGGGAGGTGATCATAGCTGGAAGAAATGAAAATGAAATCACTTGGAATCAGTTCAAGGAGATGTTGGAGGCAAGATTTGTACCAGCATCAGCCAAGACCATTTTGCTTGAAGAATTTATCAAACTTAGGCAGGGAACTTTGAATGTCACTGAATACACTCAAAAGTTTGAGGGGCTATCCAACTATGGAGCAATGCTAGTGGCAGATGAAGTATCCAAAAATGATAGGTATATAAAAGGACTGAACCCAGGACTTAGCAGGGCTATGCTACCATATGCAGATAGAACATTTGATCAAGTAATTGATCTGGCTTTGAAACTGGAACAACATGACAAAGAAAGAGAGAAATATAGGAATTTTAAGAGCAACAACAAGAAGGATAAGGGAAGATATCACCCTTATGATAAAAAGAAGGAGGAGGCAGACAACAGGAAGAGTAAAGACACAAAAGCCAATGATACTAAGAAGAAATTGGTTTGCCATCATTGTGGAAAAGAAGGACACATCAAACCAAGGTGCCCAGAGTTAAAAGGAGGAGCCTTCAAATGCTACCTATGTGGGAAAGAGGGGCATATGAAGAGGAACTGTCCTGAGAATAAACAGCAAGGGAAATAGGCAACTTTGGATGGGAAAGGCAAATCTGCAGTGAAAATTGATGCTGAAAATCATGGCCAAGTGGAAGGTACATTACTCATTTGTGCCATACCCATACCAGTAGTATATGATACTGGAGCAACACACTCTTTGATTTCCTATGAATTAGTTAAAGTGTTAAAATTAAACTGCATATTGGTTGAAACCCCATTGCTTGTACAAAGTCCCCTAGGGAGATCTAGTGTTTTGAACATGAATTGTGTGGATGTGGAGTTAAACATAGGAGGAAATATTTTTATTTTCAATTTATATGTTTTAAATTACCCAAATATAGGAGTCATATTGGGGGTAGATTGGTTAAGGCAATTTAAAGCCATAATTAATTTAGACTCATCCACCATATCATTGCAAAATTCTAGAGGCCAGAGAATCACAGTTCTATGTGAAATAGCTAAGGAAGGGAAATTGTATCATTTAGTTGACTTAGAAAAAGATCTGAGTGAACTAACCATTGAAGAAATTCCCATAGTTAATGAATACTTGGATGTGTTTGGGGAAGTTAAGGGTGTTCCACACCACAGACCAGTTGAGTTCCAAATTAATCTCATTCCAGGAGCAAGTCCAATAATCAAGAAACCTTATAGAATGGGGCCAAGTGAACTGAAAGAATTGAAAAATCAGTTGGAAGAATTAGAAGGCAAGGGATTTATAAGGCCAAGCAATTCCTGCTGGGGTTCTCCAGTAGTGTTTGTAAGAAAACATGATGGTACCTTGAGAATGTGCATAGATTACAGGGAACTAAATAAAGTAACCATCAAGAATAAATACCCATTGCCTAGAATAGATGATCTCTTTGACCAACTCAGTGAAGCTAAAATATTTTCTAGGCTAGACTTAGCATCAGGATTCCATCAAATGAAGGTTGAAGACTCAAGTGTTAAGTATACTGCATTTAACACAAGATATGGCTTATATGAATTTTTGGTTATGCCATTTGGTTTGACAAATGATCCTTCATATTTTGTTGATTTGATGAATAGAATATTTAGAGATTATTTAGACAAATTTGTACTGATTTTTATTGATGACATTTTGATTTATTCCAAGACAGTGGAAGAGCATAAAAATCAGTTGCATTTAGTTTTGTCAAGACTAAGGGAAAATGATTTAAAGGCAAAATTTTCAAAATGTGCCTTTTGGAAAGAAGAAGTGCATTTCCTTGGGCATGTTATCTCTGCCAAAGGAATATCAGTAAACCCTAACAAGGTAGTGGCAATCCAAGCATGGAAAAGGCCTAGCACCATCAGTGAGATTAGATCATTTATGGGGATGGCAGGATATTATAGGAGATTCATAAAAGATTTCTCAAAAATATCATCACCACTTACCAATTTAACTAGAAAGAACCAAGCCTTTGTATGGACAGAAAAATGTGAGCAAGCTTTTATCAAAATAAAAGAAGCCCTGATTAATGCACCAGTATTGAGAGTGCCAGAAGGAAATGAAATTTTGGTTGTGTACACTGATGCAAGTGGCTCTGGGTTAGGGGCTGTGTTGATGCAACAAGACCAGGTGGTAGCCTATGCATCTAGGCAATTAAAGCCACATGAAACCAGGTATGCAACCCATGATCTTGAACTAGCAGCAGTTGTGTATGCTTTGAAACTTTGGAGACATTATTTGTTAGGTGCCAAATTCATTTTGTACACTGATCATAAGGCACTGAAATATTTATTCTCACAAAAAGATTTGAACATGAGGCAACATAGATGGGTAGAGTTCCTAGCTGCCTATGATCTAGATATACTGTATACACCAGGCAAGGCAAATAAAGTTGCAGATGCCTTGAGTAGACAACATGCCAAAGTAGCCATGTTGATGATGGAAGAGTTTAGGGATTTGTCTATACTTACTGATTTGGAAATTGAGGAAAACAGTGAGGAACAAATGATGCCCATTGAGGAAGGTGAAGGTAAAGGGAAGTTAAGTATGATATCTCTGCAATCAGATTTACTTCTTAAGATTGGGCAAATGCAGGAACAAGACCTAAACATGGTGGAAAAGAAAATGCTCATATCAAAAGGGGAGGAAGTAATAAATTATCAAGTTGATAAAAATGGATATTTGAGGAATCAAAATAGGATATGTGTTCCAGAAAATATAGAATTGAAAGAGGAAATATTAAATGAGTACCATAGGAGTAAGTACTCCATACACCCAGGTAGTACCAAGATGTATCAAAATTTGAAAAGAAATCTTTGGTGGAAGGGGATGAAGTCAGATGTGGCCAGATATGTTGCAAGGTGCATGACTTGCCAACAAGTCAAGGCAGAGACACAAAGGCCATCAGGACTATTGCAACCCCTTAGTATACCACAGTGGAAGTGGGAGGACATATCTATGGATTTCATAGATGGTCTGCCCAGATCTAAGAAGGGAAACACAAGTATATGGGTAATAGTAGATAGGCTAACTAAGGTAGCACATTTTATCCCAGTTAAAACAGAAAGAAATGCTCCAAAATTGGCTCAAATATTCATGAAAGAGGTAGTAAGGTTGCATGGCATACCCAAAACCATTGTGAGTGATAGGGATACCATCTTCACCTCAAGGTTTTGGAAAAGTTTTCAAGAGGCTATGGGGAGTGAATTGTGCTTAAGCACTGCCTACCATCCACAATCAGATGGTCAAACTGAGGTGGTGAACAAAGTCTTAGAGGATTTGTTGAGAGCATGTACACTGGACTTTGGAGGCAACTGGGAAGACCACCTCCATCTAGCTGAATTCACATACAATAACAGTTACCAAAGCACCATAGGGATGGCACCATTTGAAGCCTTATATGGCAAGCCATGTTTATCACCTATATGCTGGGTAGAGACTGGAGAAAGGGCTGTTCTTGGACCTGAATATGTTAAAGAAACTACAGAGAAAATTGGGTTAATAAGAAAAAGAATAGCAGCAGCTCAAGATAGGCAAAAGAAATTTGCAGATAGGAAGAGAAAGCAAGTGGAATATGAAGTGGGAGACTTTGTTTTCATCAAGATTTCACCTATGAAGAAAGTCATGAGATTTGGCAAGCAAGGTAAGCTTACACCAAGGTATGTTGGACCCTATAAAATTCTGGAAAGAATTGGTTCATTGGCTTACAAATTAGAACTACCAGAGGAAATGAAAGCAATGCATAATGTTTTTCATGTGTCCCAACTTAGAAAATGGGTACATGATAAGGAAGACATTTTGGAAGAGCCTACCAAAATTCAAATAAATCCTGACTTGGTTTATGAAAAAGAACCAGTGGGGATTATAGCCAAGGAAGAAAAGAAATTAAGGAGCAAAACCTTGAAACTAGTTAAGATCCAGTGGAGTAGTGATCCTAATGACTGCACATGGGAGTTAGAGGATAAGATTAGAATGGATTATCCTAAGCTTTTTGCAAATTAAAAGGTAATTTTTTTTTCTCTTCTGGAAAATTTTGTTATGCATGGTTGATATGGTTGAATTTGTTTGCTTATGCATATGTTTGATAAGTTTTCAGAAAAGAAAAAGATGCTCACTATAAATGTTAGAAAAATTGTGAGGACACAATTCCTAAAAGGAGGGGTGAATGTAATACCCCAAAATTTTGTGAAAAATCATTTTTGAAAAATGATTTAATTTTTGAAATATTTAGATTTAAATATGGTGAAATTTCTGGAATAAATAGTGTGCAAGTATATGTGTGCACGTGCACACTGAAATGGCACAAGGAAGAACTCCAGATTTCTTGGATTTAAAACAAGAATTGAAAAGCAATACAAACATGATTTTTTTTTGGCAACATGGATATTTGATTTCTGGAATTATATGGATCATCTTAGAAAATAAGAAAAGTAGGCTTTACTTTAAATCAGTAAACAAATTTTATTTAAAACCCAGAAGAGAAAATTATGTATATTAACCTGTATACATATAGGTGCATATGCTTCTGAAATTAAAGAGAAATTAAATAAGCCTAGATAAGATATCTGTACAAATATATATATATATATATTTAAGTACTGAAAAGTATATATATATATATATATATAAGCAGGTAAAACTATAACATTAAAATGACATGAAATGTGATACAAGTTAATAAGCTTGTATAGGCAAAAATAGCAAAGGAGAATTCTCAGGGATAATTGAAAAATAAAATAAAATAGTCACACTTTTAACATGACTAGGTGAGTGGCCATTTTCTGAAAAGTAAAAGAAAGAAAATACAGCCTTTAAATTGGTTAATATGGCCGGGGTATTATGAATGAAAAATGCATGATGCTAGCCAGGACAGAAATGGAATTCTGTTTCAACAAAACCCTAGAGGAAAAATGCATATAAATAGGCAGTAGAATTGTCTTTACCCCGGGCTGCACAAAAAATAAGAAAAGAAGAAAAATATTGGAAGGAAGGAGAAAACACTCAAACAAGAATTTTCTGGATTATTAAGAGGAAATATTTAGGTGAGTAATCTCACTGAGTTCATGGCATTAAGACCTGAGTTGAGGCAGCCACTTTTATATTGCCATTTATGTATTTCTGGTTTTGATGTATATGATTTCATCAATGCTTTTTGGATGTCTTATTTTAAATCTGATATGATTTAATATGGATGATTTTGATGATCTTTGATTGGTTGAGACATTTGCCTTTGGATGAGTATCATACTGTTTTATTTATGCTCATAAATGTTAAAGTTTAGGATCTTAAAAATTATATAGAGAATACTCTCAGCTGTTATAGATCTATGGCATGGAAACTTTATGAAAATGATTGGAGCTGCATTATACTTGGTATAAGTGCTGAGGCTTGAAAAGAAAAATGTTAAGGGTGCAATAGAAATTTTCTAAGTGCTGAGCCCTTAATCAAATCAAAAAAGAAAAAGAAAAACCCACAAGCAAAAATTATGATTGAACCAGATCTTGAATCTGAATCAATCATAAAGGCTTGCAGATCAATATAACATGCCATGCCTCTTTTACAGTTGAAAATGTTCTTATATTTTACTAAGATCAAGACATTTTGACCCCATTTAGGAAATAACTATCTGCTTATTTCTAAGGAGAATTATGCTAGGAAAAATTATGGATGTTTCCATGTTTGCAGTGACATGTTCACTTAGCATATTTGATGATAGAATTTAAGACAATACACTAGTAAATAAACTAGGGAAGGGAAGGCCAAGAAGGCTGCTGGAATGCTTGTCATATTCGAAGTATGCAAGTTGGCACATGGTTTGTTTAAGCCCTGAGATCTTTGTGCAATGATGTGAATTAGTTCATTGCAATGTGTCCCAGTGATTCCTTAATAGCAGATGAGGCAGGGATTTAAATTGAATATTACAACCTGTAAATGAGGAAATAGGAATGTGGATATTTCTTAGGTTGAATGGTATGGAACCAAGATGATTCCAGTGAATGAAATTGTTGCAAATAGATAATTATGTTTGCATGATTATGTATGCAAGTGAAAGAATGATAAATGAATATATCATACCTGAATCAACTTAATTATACTATGTTAAAGTAATTGATTGCAGAAATTTGCTTAAATAACAAGTTAGTACCCTTATATTCTCTATTGCTTAATATCATGAATGAATTGATGTTACTCATACCAGATCATAGATCTGACCCTTGTTTGCTCATGGCATCTGGGGTGTCTCATTTTAAAATGAGGCAGCCACTCATGCTCTTTCAGGTAACCCAAGCACTAAGTAAAAATGAAGTAATGGCTGTTATGGAGGAGTGAATGAACATGCTAGCTAGTTTCAATAAGAGCTTAAATTGATTATATATGCATGTATTCAGGAAAAATTTTATGTTTCTAAGATTTCCAGTCATGTATTGAATATTTTATGGTTAGTGATCATGTTGCCCTTATGTTCTGTAAAGTGTCAGATTAAATTTGTTGGTCTGTTGAAATTGTTGTGTGTTAAGGTTTGATTTGTTTTTGAAGTAGGGTCTGAAACATAAACAAGAGAAATATGCTCAAGTATCAGCTATAAAAATCTGGTAAGAAATATACAATTATGTGAGCTACTGTATTGCATAATCTATATATGTATTAGCTAATCTTGAGACATAACAGAGCACTGAGTTTTAGAACTAAATCTGGATTAGCAAGAAGTAAACTTAGAAGGATTTTATTTTCTTTTTACTGAAATGCTTTGTAAATAAATCTGAATTCATTTCTGAATTGAATTAAGAAAAGTAAAATGTTTTTCTAAAAGCTTCAGACAGAATGAAATGAAAGGTATCTCCATTGTTTTGAACTAGTGTGTAGCATATGCAGGACTCATGGGTTAACCAGCCTCAACTAAATGAAGTATTGGTTGATCATGATAGACTGTATCTTGAAAATACAGATGCATTTCAAAGCATAGTACATTTAGCAATTGTTTCACTCAGTTTTCTGGAAACTGAGCAAAGATATTGACATGTACATGTATACCTGTGTACATGTTGATAATTGGGCAAAAAATATAAATATAAATTCTTAAAACAGTTGTAGGAATGGGTTTTAAAAATAGTTATGTAAGAAGAATTGTTTTGTATGTTAGGTTATAGGCAAAAATTAAATATATATGTACAATTATAGGTAGGTATCAGATTTCTAACCATACAGGAGAAAAATAAAAAGAAAAACCAAAAATTGTGTTTGAACCGACCAGCATAGCACTCGAACTCGTGACCTTTCATGTATAAGTTAGGCGCGTTTCCATTACGCCTAGATGTTGCTTGTGTTCACTTGGGATCCACTTTCTTTTATACTGAATTTGATACTATCCAGACTTTAACACAACCATCTATATTAAAAGCTTGTTTACTACTGATTATTACTTGATCATTTCTTAATTATAATGACAGACTAAAGTACATGTTTCCAGTGGATTTTATGGCCAAAAATCAAGATACAATAATTAAATCTGAATTGCTAAAAATCTAAATCAAACAGAATGTTCTTGTACAAAAAAAATAAAGTATATACTCTGAACTTAAATAAGAAGAACACATACATCTTCATATGTATGTGTATGTTATTAGATATACACTGATATTTTTATATTGGTAAGTTATTTTGATCCTGGATATATTTTGTTAATTGGAAAAAGAAAATGACCTTGGAAAACATATTTGTAATGAATGATATATCTATATATCATCTCTAAGAAAAAAAAAATCCTTATGAAATTAGGGTGGAAATAGGAGGGTCATTGCAAAACCACATGGGTAGAGGTCTTCTAAGGTGTTGGGTACTCCCGCCTCACGTGTCCGTATTAATTTCAGTTGTAACACTTAATCTTCAAGCTGTCCATCTTGCACTCCCTCGCAAAATGCCCCTTCTTCCCGCACTTCCTGCACTACATCTCTTGCTTCTTGATCTTTCTCTTGGGTCCCACTCCACCCTTACATTAGTTCTGTTGGGGTGTCTTTCCTCCTGCCTTCTTACACTCACCCTTTACTTCCTTCTTGAAAACAATTTAGCAAAGCCATCTCAACCAATCCCTCGAAAGTCACAACCATGGAAATATGACTAAGGGCCAAATCCTGAAGAGGTTGATTCGGTCCCTTTGCAAACTTCGAAGCCTTCTTGTAAAGGGTGTTGAACAGCTCTATCCTAAACCAAACCAACTCATAAACTGATTAACACACTTTTTCACCGACATTTCTCTTTGCCGTAAATGAGTAAACTTCTCCAACTATACTCCCTCTTCAGCATTAGATAGAAACTTCATCTCAAAACGTCTCCTAAACTCCCTCTAAGTAATCTCTCCCTCATCAGTCTCAACAACTACCACATCCCACCAAATGCAGAGCCTTCCCCTGTAAATGCCATGTGACAAGCTATCTCCTAACATCATCTCTAAGACCCATCAATCCAAAAATCCTTTTAAGTACGAACCCATGTCCTCGAATCTATATATACATACGACTCAGTCCCCATATACGGCTTCCTTCCTAGGCTCACATAGTCCTTACACAGTTTAGGAAAATTGGCCCTAGGTGGGTGGGTGGGAACTGCACCTGGCACTCGCTTCATGGGTCCCCAATTAGGATTAAGCTCGGCTTGTCCTCTTGCTTGCAGATACTGGCAGAACCAAATTAGGATGTTCACACCCAGAATCTTAGCAGCATCGCTGAAGTTGGCCTGATCGCTCTCCTTTCTATCTGTGATTTTAGGAATTTATCAGCAACTTTTCCACAGATAGTATTTGCAAAAATAAGGGAAAGAGTTATTCATATTACACTTATATATATATATAACTTTGGAAAATTTTTATCTATATTTACATATGTATATATACACACACTTTGTAAAACCATTTTGAAAAACTTTATGGAAAACATTTGAAAAACTTTTCAAGTACGTTCTCTCAATAAGCCCATAATCCCTATGGAATTTCAAACCTATGCTCTAATACCAACTGTGACAACCCACACCTCTCGTCACACCGATCCAAAGTCTATGGTGACTTTCAAACTTGCATCGGTGCCAAGAGGTACGAGCTATTGGGGTTTTTTAACATTTCAGGGACTAAAGATATTAGGATAAAATCTAAGATATACTACACTTTCAGATCTCACAGCAGAAGGCGAAAAATATATACACTAAAAATAATCATCTTAGATGCAACACATAGTGTAACATCCCCTATTTTGAAGCCGGAAACTAAGCGCTATAGATGCTGCAGTCATCAACGGTATTAATTTCCAGTGACAAAATGCGATCATGCTAATGGTATCCATAATATCAGAAGCACAAGAATATGAAATAAAAGAAAACTTTTACATTTCATTTCAAATTCATAATTTCATATTCAGTACATAATCTTAAACGTTGTCTAGGTTCAGATAAAATATAATTATTAAAAATTACTCCAAGAGTGATATATGAAGATACCCCCTTGGTTGATCAAAGTTACTAAATAGACAAATACATCTACTGTCAATACATTCATACAACAACTAACATAACACAGCTAATAATAGTAATAAATAGACTCCTACATAGCTAGCTTTGCCTCCTGCACGTCTCCGGAAGCTTTATTCGCTAAACCTACATAACTTGTAAAGCCCTTACTCCCAACCTATTTAATCAAATTTTGAGCACCCGAGAGTTTAAGAGGGAAAACATAAACCTCGATTCAAACAAAAAGCCTGGTGTGAATAATAATATGCCATGTCGGATTATAGATATTTTATAAGACCATGCCGCTGAGCAGAACGGCTTTTCCCCTTACTAATATCCCTTTTTAAAATATATCTTTTGCAAATCAATTCCTGCAAACTAATAATTATACTTGATCTGAACCTGGGAAATGATTGAGATTATGTAATGGAATATGAAACATGTTCTGTGAAATGTAATCAGAAAAGTTTTTTTTGGAAATCTGTGGTTTTGTTTCATATTCATGCGCTTCTTATATTATGGATACCATTAACATTACCGTATTTGGTCACCGAAGTTAATACTATGGATGACTACAGCATCTATAGCACTTAGCTTCGGGCCTCCAGATAGGGGATGTTACAACTTGGTATCATAGCATAAGTTTATGGAAAAATTTAAACTAAAAATGATTTTTGAAAACATAATCCTAAGGAATTAGAGATAAGATCGGGGTATGAAATAATGCTATAGTAACGTACTTATATTTGATATATATAAGTATACGTTATATCTCTATTCTCCTATCTCTCTTAGGCTATTCTTTTGTATCTTAATGAAGCTTGAATACAGCTAGAAGTGGAAGAGTGAATCTTGGAGGAAGCACCGCCACAAATGGAAATGCCAAACCAAATACTAGAAGGAACCAAGGTCAGGCATAAGCGGGGAATGTTGGTGCTAGAGTCCTACAAGTGGATATGGGAGTTATGTATTAGTTTTTCATGAACATGATGCAAGCTGTAATTACTGCTGGAGTGGTCGGAGGAAATGCTAGAGTAGGAGTTCAGGAAGGTTTGGTGGTAAAAAATTATGCTATCTTGAGCAGAGATTATATTAAGCTTGGAGGGAAGCCATTTATCGGAACTGAAGATGCTATTGAGGTGGAGAGCTTGTTGCTACATTGTGAGGGAATCTTTTCTAACTTGGGGCTCAATAATGAGCAGAAGAGAAGGCTTGCTTCAAGACAGCTTCAGGGAGCATCTTTATTCTGGTGGAATTGTGTGACAACTGGAGTGAATGAAGAGACGATGACATGGGCTGAGTTTAGGAGAAGGTTCCAAGAGAGATTCATGTCTATGATGGCGCAGTCTGCCTTGCTCAGAAAGTTTGTTGAGTTAGAGCAGGGGGAGATGGCTATGTTGGAATATTCTAGAAGGTTCGAGGAGTTGGCAAGGTATGGGTATGTTACTGTGGATACCGTGATGAGGAGGAATGAGAAGTTCATCAGAGGTTTGAAGCCTGAGTTAGCCAGGGCTACATTACCTCATATTAGGGATCCTTGTGATGTTGTGGTAGAGATGGCTTAAGACATGAGGAGATGCTTGCTTCTATGGAGAAGAATAAAGCAAAGGAGGTCCAGGTGGGGCAGAGACAGTAAAGGAAGTTCTTTCATAAGAAGGGTGCTTAGAAAGGTGGAGCAACAAAGAAAGGGAAGTCAGAGGTTGTTTGCTTAAGTGCGATAAGAAGGGGAATTTTGCTAATGAATATCGTACTGGAAAGGTGAAGGAAGTGATCGGGAAGAATAATATCAGATGCTTCAATTTTGATCAGATTGGTCATTGTAAGAATCAATGTAAAGAGCCTGCTAAGGACGGAAGGGGCAAAGTATTTGCATTGGAGCCAGCTATGTCGGGACCAACAGCGCAGGAGAAAGGAATGGCAGTGTTGGGAGGTACGCTTCAGATCCATGCTATGTCTGTTAGCATTCTGTATGATACCGGTGCATCACATTCTTTTATATCTGATTGTTTGGTAGATAAGCTCAACCTAGAACCCTCATATTTAGTTACTTCCTTAAGGGTTGCAAATCCGATAGGAGGGTATGCGACACTTGGGATGAAGTGTGACCACCTTGAGTTTAATTTGTTAAGTCATACCTTTGTTTGCAGTTTGCATGTGTTTGACTTTGTAGGGTTCGGATTTTGGGTATGGATTGGTTAAGTAAGTATGATGCTAGGATATTATGCATTGAGAGGAAAATATAGCTTAGACACCCTGACTGTAGTGACCGGATTGTGTATACCATAGAAAGCCCTAGTTGTGAGGTTAATGCTTTGATGGGTGTAGTGGAGGTAGAAGATGAGTTGAGCCAAGTTTTCATGGTTAGAGAATTAGCAGATGTGTTTGAGCCTATAGTTGGTTTGCCACTGAAACGAGCCATTGAGTTTCGGATAGATTTGGTGCTTGGAGGAGAATCAGTGAGTAGGCCGCCAAGCAGAATGACACCTACCGTGATGAAGGAGTTGAAGGTGCAGTTGGTGGATTTGGAAGGCAAAATTTTTATTAAGCCAAGTAGTTCATCTTGGGGAGCAGTCACAGTGTTTGCTAAGAAGCCGGACGGATCGTTGAGGTTATGTGTCGATTATCGTAAGTTTAATGAGAAAATGATAAAGAATTGTTATCCGTTACCTAGAATTGACGATTTGTTCAATCAGTTGAGTAGGGCTAAAGTATTTTTTTAGTTGGATTTAGCAACAGGTTTCCATCAGCTTAGAGTAGCAAAGGATAGTATTCCTTTGACGACATTTAGAACCAGATATGGATCGTACGAATGGTTAGTTATGGCGTTCGGACTAACTAATGTGCCATCATTCTTTGTGGAAATGATGAACCAAATCTTCCGAGAGCACTTGGATAGGTTCGTGTAGGTTTTCATAAATGATATTTTGATATACTCTAAGGATGAAAAGTAGCATGAAGTTCATCTTAGAATTGAGCTTGAGATGCTAAGGCAGCATCAGCTGAAGGCGAAGTTTTCGAAGTGTCATTTATGGAAGAAGGAAGTGAAGTTCCTTGGTCATGTAGTCTCAGAGAAAGGGTTATTTGTAGATCCGACTAAGATTGAAGCGGTGAATAATTGGAAGAGACCCAAGACATTGAATGAGATAAAGAGTTTTCTTGAATTAGCTAGATATTATAGAAGGTTCATTAAGGATTTTTTGCGGATAGCCACACCGATGACCAAGCTAACACAAAAGGATGTGAAGTTTGTTTAGACCGATAAAGTGATTGCCTATGCTTCTTGACAGCTTAGATCGCAAGAGGTTAGATATCCAACACATGATTTGGAATTGGCTACACTGATTTTTGCATTGAAGGTGTGGAGACATTACCTTTTGGGAGAGAGATTTGAGCTTTATACGGATCATAAGTCGTTGAAGTATTTGTTCTCTCAGAAGGAACTGAACATGAGACAACAAAGATGGTTAGAGTTTATTGTTGCTTATGATTTTGGAATTGAATACACACCAAGGTTAGGTAATATGGTTGCAGATGCACTTAGCAGAAAACATCAGAATGCAGTGTTGGCAATGATAGCAGAGTGGAAAGATTTGGAAGCATTGTTGGCTTGCAGAGTGCAGTGGAGATCTGAAGTTGGGTCTAGTGAAGGAACTGTTGTGTTGTCCTGTTTAGAAGTTCGACCAGTGATGATCGAAAAGGTTGCTTCTAGACAGGATGAGCACCCAGTATTGGTTGAACGGTTCAGAAAGTTAATGGAAGGAACGGAGAACGATGACTTGAAGGATTTCAGTCTTGACCAGAATGAGTGGTTGAGAAAGAAAGGGAGGTTATGTATTCCGAATGTGGGAGACATTAGGAAGGAAGTTTTGGAGGAATGCCATCGTTCAAAGTTCACTATTCATCCTGGAGGAACTAAGATGTATCAGGACATGAAGCAGAGTTTCTTTTGGGAAGGAATAAAGAAGGACGTAGGCTTATGGGTAAAGTAGTGTTTGAACTGTCAACAGGTAAAAGCCAAACATCAAAAGCCAAGTGGATTGCTTCAGCCATTGGATATTCCAGTATGGAAGTGGGATCCTATTTCTATGGATTTCATAGACGGGTTGCCAAGGTCAAAAAGAGGAAATGAAAGTATATGGGTTACAGTGGACAGATTGACCAAGAGTGCCCATTTCATTCCAGTTAAGACAACTAGGATGGCACCTGTTTTGGTTAAGTTGTTTATGAAGAATGTAGTTAAACTGCATGGAATTCCTAGTAGTATAGTAAGTGATAGAGATTCCTTATTAACTAGTGAGTTCTGGAAGAGTCTACAAGATATTTTAGGAACCAAGCTCAAGATAAGTGCTGCTTACTATCCACAGACCGGTGGGCAAGCGGAAAGGGTTAATAAAATCTTGGAAGGTTTGTTAAGAGCTTGTGTGTTAGATTTTAGGGGACCATGTGAAGACCATCTACACATAGTTGAGTTTTCGTAGAGAAATGGTTATTAGACTAGTATAGGGATGGCACCGTTTGTAGCTTTGTATGGAAGGCCATGCAAATCACCCGTTTATTGGTTAGAGACCGAGGATTGGTTGGTTCTTGATCCAGATTTGGTTAGAGAAGCTGCAGAGAAGATTGAGTTTATTCGAGCTAGGATGAAGGAAGCTCAGTCTAGGCAAAACGTTATGCAGATAGAAGAAGGAAAGGCTTAGAGTTCTCTGTTGGAGATCATGTTTTTATTAAGGTGTTACCAACGAAAGGTGTGATTCGATTCGGGGAATCAGGGAAGTTGGCACCGAGATACGTTGGACCTTTTCGTATTATAGAGAGGATCGGGAAACTCGCATATAGAGTAGAGTTACCGAATAGTTTGGCAGGAGTGCACGATGTTTTTCATGTTTCTCATCTATGGAAGTGTGTTACAGATCTAGAGTCTACTATAGCACTGACTATGTTAGATGACTTAGTAGTAGAACCAGACTTGACTATAGTTAGAAAGCCAGTTCGTATAGTCGCGAGAGATGAGAAAAGGCTAAGGAACAAGACAGTCAGATTAGTGAAAGTCCAGTAGTGACGATGAGAGAGACTGTACTTGGGAGACTGAGAGTAAGATTAGAGACTCTTATCTTGATTTGTTTAATGGTATGTTTTACCTTTATGTTTGATTTTTTGGGTACCTTATCGTAATTTTGAGGACAAAATTCTTTAAGGAGGGGAGTCTGTAATGACCCTAATTTTTAGTAACATTATTTAGAGTATTTAATTAGCTAAATTAAATAAAATAATGTGATGATTAGGGTATATAGATTTTTGGTTAAACTAAGGGGTAGCCATGCCATGTAAACAATGAACAAAAGATGAGTTAAAATGAAACAGAGAAGGGGTAAAATAGGAAAAAGAGTATTCTTATACCCTAAACCCTTAGGAATTCATTTACACATTCATTTCTAAATCAAAGATAAAGTAGAGGCCAGCCACCATTAGACAAGCTAGAGGAAGAGAAAGCAATCAAAGGAAGAAGAGTAATCAAAATCAAATTCATTCAAATCTCAAACTCCTTAATCTCAAAGCTAAGGTAAATAATGACTACATCTCATATTTCTTAATTGTTTTCGATTTTATGAATAATCCAAATTTATTTGCAATGTTACGCCATGAATTTTGAAGGATAAAATGTTTATATATGCTTGTTGATGGTTTATGCTCATTCATATAGGTTTTATGATATGTTTTAATGTAAAAACCCTATTTAATGACATCCAAATGCCTTACGATTTTAGATTTAGATCAAAAATGATATTTTAGAGATGGGTTTTGATTTTATAATTTTCTGAATTAATGTGGATTTTATATTAATTTTCTATTAAGAAAAATGATTATTTGGGTTTAAAATAATTTACGGCTAAATTATTTATGTTTTGGGTCTGAAATTATTATATGTTAGAAAACATATTAAAAATGATTTTCTGGAATTTTTGTAGAATTTTCCTTAGTGTTTTAATAGATATATAAATATTTAACATACGGGACTTAAATGTTTTATATATTTATAAAAGGAGAAGGGGTATTTTGTAAATTAATTAAATTGTTTAATTCTAAAATTTTGCCAGTTCTTTTAGAAAAGAAAATTAGCAACCAATAATATTTTGACAAACAAGGCAGATTAGTCGAAAAGAATTTCTTTTTAAAGTTAAAATCAGTTTTTACATGCTTTTAGCATGTTTCGCCACTTTCGGCACCTATATTCTGACTTAGTAGTTCTGCCACCATCATCATTGAAACTAATGTGCATGGAAACAAAGACTTGGTGCGCAGCGAATTGGATATAGGCGGAAGGTATTGGGTCAATACCCGGGGTTCCGATAGGGTCGAAGCGCTACCGTACTTCCAAATAAAAACGTGCCTGCTTTGCTTTCGAAAGTAATGCTTTCGACTTGGTTTCGAAATGGGCTGCACCTTTTTTTAAGTAAATGCTATCGAATAGGGTCGAAACCCCTAGCTGTCGCTTTTCCACCTTTCAAAGCAAATGGTTTCGGAAGGTATACTTTGTTTTAAAACCCAAGCTGTTTCTCCAGTGCTTTCGGAAGGGTTGGTTTCGATGCCACCACTTCTTTACTTAGGAATTGCTTTCAAAAGAGTGCTTTCGACTTAAATGTTTTATGACCCTTTTGCTCTGTTGAAGGTAAAACCCAAAGGTTTCGAATGGTTTAGTTTTAAAATGTTTCGAAAGGTTATTCCACATGTTTTACTTAAACCCAAAGGCTTCGAAAGGTTTGATGTTTTAATGCTTTCGAAAGGTTTTAATGATGGTTTCGAAGGGGTGGTTCCCTAATGGTTTCGAAAGGTTTGAAATGAAAGGTTTTCCAATGTTTTCGAAAAGCAATCTTTAAAGGTTTTAAAGATAAGATGTCTAAGGTTTTGTAGCTTTCGAAGGAAAGATTTTTCAATGGTTTTGAAAAGTTTATATGTATGGTTTCAAAAGGAATGCTTTGGCCTTTCGGCCTAGGTTATAAAAAGGGTTACTTGGTTTCGAAAGGGGTACTCTCAATGAATTCGAAAGGGGTACTTTCAAAGGTTTAAATGTTTTCATCAACAAAGATTTGACTAAAGTATATATAACATGGCAAGGTGATTTTGAGTAAAACATAGAGTATATATTTTCCTTGTTTAAGTTTTGAAGGTTTTAAATCAATTTGAGATGAAAAGGTTTTCAAGGAAAATTTAAGGGAAGATTACTCTAAGTAAAATGACTTAGATATTTGTATACCAGATGGGACTGGTATAGGGTCGTGCCATGTACATTAGCTATTAGCTCCCAGCTAATTTAGTCCAAACTTCTAGTATGTAGGGCTTTGTCACAGGTACGACTAAAATGATGTTACACACAGAAGCACTATGCCATAGATTGCATACTGCAACACCCAAGAAGTGATGTAGGAAGTGCCAAAAAATGTTGCTGTAGGCTAAAAAAGGGCAAAGGCAACACTTTCTCGGTGATGCATTTTGCCGCGTTGCCGCAGACCTCAAAGGCAACATTTTGACTAACTAAGGCAACATAAGAAATATTGTTGCAATAGAACCCTATTTGGGTCTATAGCAACATCCATAGGTGTTTGTAACAACATTCCAAAATGTTGCTATAGATATTAACTTTCTGAATTTGTGGGGCCCACAATGTAGAGCATATTTGATTTTTTAATAGAAATAAATATTTATTTAATAAAATGCTATTGCACAGAATTTGATATTCAAACAGTAATTTATTTAAATAAATATTTTATTTCAACATTTGAAATAGTACAAATTCCTGACTCCACTATTTTACAATTCAATGATATATAACACTGATATTCACATATATAGATATTCCTCACTACATCACTCAGTTCACTCATTACATATGCAGTTTCAATTTATATAGACACCGACACTGACACTGACAAATATATGACGAGCCGAGTGCTGAGCCGAAGGCGAGCCGAGTAGCGGGTCCGGGCGCAGCGCCGGCGGGGGTCCGGGGCACCGCAGTCCGATTTCGGAAGATCGAGCCTTCTTTGAAACCTATCTTCAAGCTCATGCACTCATACACTCATGCACATTTGATTTGACTCTGTCTTCAAGCTTGTATCTAGCTGTCCAGTCTTCAATACCTGTCACATATAATTCAAAAGCAGTAATCTGGAAAATAATATTTAACTCGAACAGAAAATGAAAATATTTTTGTTATATTATTTGCCTCAGGTATTTGGGTTGTTTCTTTTCATATTTTTTTCTGACAGGGACCAAATATTTGCACGGACAACCTGTGATATACACAGTGTATCACTGCATATATCATAAGGCCGTTTCCCATTTTTTATCTCATGGACGATTGAAAATTCCCACAAAAATGGACATGGCAGAAAAACCAGTGCAGCAGCAAAACAGTGCACAAGTCAGCTATTCACAAGTGCATAAGCCAAACATGAATGCAACACATGGATACAAGACAGTATGGAAGACAGCAAGCAACAGTTCAGGCAAAAATGCACAAAGGAGAAGCCAAGTGCACAAAGTAGTACTCAACACAGCAAGCAACATAACATGACCAAGAAATACATGTACATGGATGAACATACATGCATCATAAGGCTTGGTACAAGAAACTACTCAAGTGCAACTACTCAAGTGCAAGTTCATACTCAAGTGCAAGTTCATACTCAAGTGCAGCCAGATATGTAGACAAACCAAAAAAAATGGACATGGCACAAGGTCAAACCCGAGTCATCGACTGGATTCAACTCAGGGCCAAGAAACCAACAAAACAAACAAGAACCAGGTTCAGCAAAATGTAGACAAGCCAGTGCAAGAAACACAGCAGTACACATAGGCAGCCCATCAAGCAAAAACAGTGAATGCATCAGGCAGAAAGGTATGTGAGCAAGGTACAAAGGTATGTGAACAAGTTTAACAAAGGTTCAAGTTCTGGTTTAACAAATGCAGTAGAAAGGAGCTAACAAGCTCAGATCAGAAATCAAAAACAAGCCAGTGAACCAAAATCCAACATACCAAATAATATCACATCGCAATTCATCATCGGCAAAGCAAAATCAAGCCAGTGAACCAAAATCCAACATACCAATACATCATCGCAATCCAACATACCAGATTTCTCAAAGTCCAACAGAAACAATAAACTCGAGATTATAGGAAATAAAGCATATAAATAAATCCCAATTCATCATTGACAAAAGCGTGCGAGTGTAACCAAAATTGAGAATAATCAAGTAAACCAGAAGGCAGAAAACATACCAAATAATACCACATCGCACCCGACGACGAAGTCAAAGCAATTCGAACAATCAATCAAGGAGAACGAAGGAGCAAGCTACCAGGAACGTTTCTCACACTAGATTCGATCAATCAAAGCATCAAAGCAACTGGAATCGCGTGCCCTAGTTTTCACAGAGAGGAACGAGAAAGAAAAATCGCGTGCCCTAATTTTCACACGGAGGGGAACGAGAAAGAAAAGTAAGCCGGGAAATGGAAATTGCTAAGGTGTGGATTGATGGTGTGGATTGATGGTTGAGATTTTGTTTTAAATGATGGTGTGGATCACTGAGGTGTAAAATTTTATTAATTTTATTAATTTGAATATATTTATAGCTACTGCAACATTTTGCTAATATCTATGCTAACACATTGAAGTGAATGTTGCAATAGACAAAAATCAGCATAGCTATCGTTAGATTGTAGCTAGCAACACCTTGTAATTTCGTTGCAATAGGCCATCTATGGCATAGTGAAGGGAATATATTTGTACAGAGGTAGGTTATTGGTGAGCCCGCAAAACCATTAGGATCAGGTGACCTGGGAGAAGATAAGTTAGAGACAGACCATCCAGAAGAGGAGTGTCTAACAGGTGTTAGATTATTTGTTTATATTGTCTGGTGGGCCCGAGTCAGCCAAAGGTTAGTAGTTAGTCAAACAAAACTATAGTGTTCGGACAGATAGTTCATTTGTTACCTGACATGTAAGTTTACATGATATTGCTTTACAGTTTTAACCAGTTTTGGTTGAAGGAAATGATATGTGAAAGATATGTTTTAAAAGGATATTAGTGAGGGGAAACCCATTTCCCTTAGCGGCGTGGTCTCACATAATATCAAATAACCGAGATGTATAGTATTATTCACACCAAGCTTTATGTCTGACTCGAAGTTTATGTTTTTCCCCTTAAACTCTCGGATGCTCAAAATTATTTGAGTAGACTGAGGGTTGAGGATTTTTAAGTTTTTAGTAGGATGGTGAATAAAGCTTCCAAAGACGAGCAGGTGGCTGACGGATAGCTATTTGGGAGTTGTTGTTTTATTTTGTTTTATTTTGTTTGATTAGCTATGTTGTATTATGTCAGTTATGACTATATAGTACTCTGGTCAACCAAGGGGGCATCTTTATATGTCTCTCTTGGCATATTTTATAATAATTATATTTGATCTGAATCTGGGAAACGATTGGGATTATGTAATGGAATTTGAAACATGTTTTGTGAAATGTAATCAGAATATTTGTTTTTTGAAATCTGTGATTTTGTTTCATATTCATGTGCTTCTGATACTATGGATACCATTAATGTTATCGTATTTGGTCACCGGAAGTTAATACTATGGATGACTACAGCATCTGTAGCCCTTAACTTCTGGCCACCATATATGGGATGTTACAAAGGAGGTTGGGGTTTGTGTTATGAAATGTAACCTTTTTTCCTATTTTACACTTCTCATATATCCTCCTTCTTACTACTATTCTAATTAATTCCATTAGTTCATTAATTAAGGCTTGACCCATGCTTGTTATCAAATCTCAATCTCCTTAACCTTTTACATTATTTTATTTAATTTTTCTAATTATGTCTCCTAAATAATGTTAATTAAAATTAGGGTTGTTACACAGTCTCAAAACAGCATGTTGTCAAATCCATAGTGTATAGAAATACATCAAATAGTCTGATAAAATACTAGATACGATAAACAGTGCATGGAGAGTAATAGGAAATAAAAAGCAACTCCGATATCAAGCTCAGTACTATCGTTGGGCCTATCACATGTTGCCCTATCCTCCTGTGGTGGGGCAAAAGAAAGGAAAAGGGGTAGGTCAGACAAAAGTCTAGTGAGAATGAGTTGCATCATTAATATATGGTGATCACATGCAATTGACTTTAGCAATACTCTATGTGACCTATGATGCCCTACAAGTGTTCGTCAATTTCATGTTTTCTTTACTTAAAGGGTTTAGCTCAATACACATCTACACTAACGACTTATGCAAGCTCACACTTAGGGCCGAACAACTAATCGAACATCAAGATAACTAATAATCGGCTAATATATAACAACCATGGGTTTTACATCGTAAATTAAATAAATTTAATTAAAATGAAAATATTTTAATTCGATATTTGATATCTATTATTTTTGAAAGTGAATATTTATTCAATTAAAGGCTATTAATAAAGATTTTTTATGTAAATAACTGAATTAAATTAATGAATTCTTTTCGGATAATTTATAGAAATGAAATAAATTATTTTAATTGAGTATAAAATATTTTTAAAATGTAAATAATTTTTATATATGATTGAAATAATTCGAAAATAAATCTATTTTTTAATAGTACAATGAATGATTAAATAAAATAAGCGGGTTTTGAATTAAAGGAAATTTGTAGAATGGGGTGCGAATCAATTTATATTATATCAAAATTTATTTCAAGGATTAAAATTCAAATTTAAACGCAAAAGAAATTAATTAAAAATGAATAGAATTACAAAACACTAGGTCCAAAGCTATTTTAGCCCAAGCCCAACCCACACCATTTTGTATATCCCCAAATTTTGAACCTATACCCAGATTTTTTAATACTCAAGCCTATCACCAGAAGTTGTAATTCAAGATTACTCTCAAAACCAAAGAAAGAGAAGAAATTTCATGAAGCTTTCAAGGTCGAGGCAGAGAAGAGAGCGTTCGAGGTAGGCGCTTGATTTTGGGGCCATCACTAGGAAAGGAAGCACGACGAGATGCAGGTATAGGCACTGAAGCGAGGTGCCACGGAGGGGGACGATGATGCCAGGAAGAAGACGCGAGGTCATGGCTGTGCTTAGGAATGATTTTGGGGAGGTGCACAACCTTATTTTCTAACGTGCATGACTGGAAGGTATGCAATTTCGAGTGTTTGCTGGCGAAAGCTAGGATGCGGTGATGCAGATGATAGTAAGGTGGAGGTAGCAACCGATGTCGATAGTGGCTGCTGTGGTGAGTGTTGGGTTGGTGCAGTGGCAATGGCAAAGAGCTTAGTCACTGATTTGGTTATTCTAGCATCGTTTCGATGAGTTTCTAAACTCACAACAATATTTATTTCCCATTTGCTTGGTAAATAATTATCCCATATATTAATTGAATTGATTGCTTGAAATGTTTGTTTGGGATATTAGATTGATCGTGTGATATTGATATGACATTGGATTTGAAATTGAGATTTTGTGTATGTTTGATTGTCAAAATTCAAAGGAGACGCTGTTTGATTTTTGTAGTTTATTTATAAGTTGTGTGCATTGTATAGATGGATGGAATTTGACTCGACCATATCATAAAATTGTATAGATGATTGGTTGATGACTTTGGAAAATTCTGCTCCATGATTTATAGTAGGATGGATGTTTTATTGATTTTTCTAGTTTCAAAAGATTTTAAATAGCTTCAGAAAATTATTTATGGTGTTTTAAAATTAAATTGAAGTATATTTGTAAATAAATAAAAGTGGTTGGAAAATAAAATGATTTATTGGAAATTGTTTGGAAATAAAAGTTCTTTAGAAAATGAAAATGGTGAATTGTGTTGGAATATATGGAATTTTATAAGTTAGATGAAGGGTTTTAATAATATTTTCTGAAAGAGAAATTCTTTTGTAAACCATATATTCAAATTTTCAATAAAATGGATTCAGAAACTATTTTCGAAAGGGGATTTTGAGTTTACAAGCTTATTTTGAAGATAAGCCAAATTGTGAAATATTTTAAAGAATTTTAATGAAAAAATGATTTTCAAATATAAAAATCTACTTTTAAGAGTTTTGAAATATATTTCGCTTATTATATATTTATTAGTTCGAAATCAGAATATTTAATGTTTTTGTGTTTTATTTCTATATAATGAGGATATTGAATAAATGGATTAGCAATGTTGTCTGGAATGGGGCATTTGCTAATATTTTTTCGATTATTCTATTGACTCGTACTATAGAATATTTTTCGTTTTGTGGGTGTAATTTACTAGCTTCTAGTAAACATTCGAGTAATATTGAGTGGAATGGGACACTCAAGTAATACTTGTTCGATTACTATTGGTAAGTAAGCATCATTTATATTTTGGAGATGGTTTAGGAAATTGTTGTATCATCTAGGGATGACTTCTTAGAGCTTAGTAGTCAAGAATTCTATTACTCTCCAAGGGCTACAAGCTCGAGATATGTTGAGATTTATAAATTTATCCTCTTAGGACTAACTAGCTGAGTATATTATTATTTACTCTTAGGGCTAGTAGTCGAGGAATTATTATGTTGTGACGCTTTTCTTAGGATGTATGGAGTCTAGAGTATTTCTTATTACTTTCATTAGGATTCATCTCGTCGAGAGTATTTCATTGTACCCTTTGAGGACTAACTAGTCGAGTATCGCTATCTACTCTTAGGGCTAGTAGTCGAGAACTTTTTTAAGTTGAGATTACTCTCATCGGGACTTCTACAGTCGAGAGTATTTGATGTGGCTTTCATTAAGACTCATTGATTTGAGAGTATCAATTATCACTCTCAATAGGACTTATCGAGTCAAGAGTGTTGTTGTCACTCTGTAACGACCCGATATTTTCAACCATTCGCATCCATTATAAGTGTATAGGTAGACACTCATGCCGGAGTTGAATTGCTCAAAATACCGCGTTGTAAATAAAATTTTGCAAATCTCAAAATATACAGTAAATAAATATAATCACAGATCACAGAGACAGAGTAAAATAATGCAGCGAAAGTAAAAGAAATAGTAGTTCATGAAGCTACTATATAAATATATCAGAGTTACATAAGATATAACAGGAGAAATAGAATACAACAAAAGTCTCAATATAATAACCAAGTACAAGCTGAGTAGAACAACGGAATTGAAATGGGTAGGACATGACAAGTAGATAATCTCCAGCGATTCAAATCTCCAAGAGAGTGAAAATCCAAATCCGTGAATAACTCAGGCTGACCCGAGCGTAAAGCAAAACACAAAACACTCGAGTCAGGATAATATATACTTATATAATGTAAACCAACTCAAGTGAACTATAATAAGGTACAAGTAACTTAAAGAATGCTTGGGATCGCCCATTCTTTAAGGATCCGTTAAACTATCTACTATGTAGTAATATTCGATATTATAATAATGTCTAATATAAAATAAACATACTTTTAAATAGCATTAAGGCTTTACATTTTCCACCTTAACACGTAATAGTCCCAGTAGTCTATCCAGTATTAGCATACTCCCAAAATGGGGGCTACCCTCGATACTCCACAGGCTACGGGAGAAATCACAAATCATAGTAAAGCTCGATATGGTAGGTGACACGGCACACAAGGCAATGCCAGGGTAGATATACCAATTACGCACAAGGACTGATGGAGCGCATAGCAGCCACTACCGTCCACCTCGAACAACACTCCCAAATCGAAGGGTGGCCACCAAAAATCAAAAAGTAATAGAATGGAATCGAAGAAGTGCGTCCGATAAGAGGTGCTACCTCACTGGTCCGAGATCGCTCCTGTTTTAGCCACCTTATGCCAACTCACGGGAGTTGGGTCCACGTATATACCTTAGGATCGTTGCCACCATCCTACTTCATTCTGGAAACTCCACAGCGTACACAGTTGTCAAAGTGGTTTTCGGTATCGACAGAGAGTATGTCCATATCCGATCCCGGTCTCTTTAACAACCAATCGTTATTATAACCCGTGGTTATAAGTTTAAAAACAGTTTATACTTCAAAATAGAATATCATTTCAAATCCAAATCTTTATCAAAATAAAGATTAAATCAATTCTAAACCATTTCCATATATTTAAATTTTCATCTCATTTCAAAACTTCATTTCAAATCATTTTAATATAATAAAATATCATATCCTTACAAAACTTCATTTCTAATCATTTTAATATAATAAAATATCATATCCTTACCAAACTTCATTTCAAATCATTTTAATATAATAAAATATCCTATCAGTTCAAATCCAAATATTTAACTTTAAATACCTTTTAAATTCAAAGATATCGTTCATTTACTATCATTTCAAATCACCTTTAAATAGTTTATATTCCAATCAAAATAATTCATTTAAACCTTTTAAAAGTGTAATTATTATATTTTTCAAATCAAGTATTCAATTTCCAAAGTTTCAAACCATTCTGAGTTCGTTTACTAAGTCAAAACCAATAATTATTAAAATTTCAGCCTTTCGCAGCATTTAGAAAAGGCTGTTATAAGTTATACTTAAAAAAAAATTAATTCAGCAAAGACAGCACTTAAAACTGCTGTTAAAACTCAGTTTTAGTTGAATTATAGTCCAAAACAGAAAAGACAGCATTTCAGAAGTGCTGCGGTAGTTCAGATTTCAGAACAAGGGTTAAATTTGGTTTCAGCAAAGACTGCAGACCATTATAGCATTTCCAGAGAATGCTATAATAGGTCTGAGTTCAATATTAGCCTATAAGTTCAATTACAGCAACTACAGCATTTCAGAAATGCTGTAATAGCTCTTTTTACACAATTTTAGTTCAAAACAGAATCTATAGCATTTCTGAGTGCTATTAAAAGTAGATTTCAGGTGTTAGTGTATTTCCAGCAATTAAATAACTTCAATTTAAAACACATAAACATTTTTAAAATCATATTTTAACGTTTAAAATATTCATTTACATATCATTTAACATATATCTTTTTCACAATAAATTTCTTATAATTAAATCCAATTTTCAACAATTTACTTAATAAATTTAAGTGTAAAAGTTTCCAATTCTTCACATTTCAACAAATAAACTTAACACTTCAAATTTAAATTACCATTTCACAAATTTAACTAAATTTCCAATTTTATTTAATTAACTTAAACCTTTAATTAAAAACAAATTTCACATTTCCAAGTCAAGTTATATTTTAAAAGATCACTTTTAAACATTCATTTATTTAACCACGTAAATTCATAGAAAAATCAATAATACTTTAATAAATCGCTTAAATTCAAATTTAATCAAATTATCATATTTACCAATTTCCAATATAATTAAATTTCCATTTTATTCATATAACTTAAATATCATTTTTAACTAAAATTCCAAATTCCAAACTTACGTTATATTTCAATAATCCAATTTAACCATTCATTAATTACATTTTTAACTCATAGAAAAATCATAATTTCTTTATTTTAAAACATTTCAAAATCTATTTAAATCAAATTTCATAAATTTATATTTTTAAAAATACTTAAAAATATCCAAAACACTTTATAAAATAACCACGGGTCTATATATAGTTTTCTAGCCTAGGTCGAGTGATACGGATATGTATCATTTCAATCTGCAGTTTAAAAAGAAAAATCCGGGTTCTATCATTTCAAACCCGCAATCCCAAGTAATATGAAATGTATAAAAACCACTCAGGCCTATCATTTCAGCCCATAACGATTTTTCCCTATTCTAAAGTCCGTTCGGGTATGTATCATTTCAACCCATAGTGATTCTAATCTACAGGGAACTTGCAATGTGATAAACTGATATAAATAAACAAAATAAAAAAATAAACAGTAACATATGGTATAACAGATAAATAAGCATGGGTGAACATCATGTGATTATAATATAGCAGTTATACAGGATGATATGCATTTACAGATTCAAGTGATGTCAGTTTATCAACTATATAAGTACATATTAGTCTGGTGAGATTTACTCACTTGTTTAAGTTGGAGATGACGACCAAACACACAACACAGAATCTTTGAAGGCACAACAACATGAATATGATTTGATAGTGGAGAGCCAAATATAATTGCCTTGTATACATATAAACAAAACAAGACAATGTATACATAAATATGTAACACAAAACAATATCGAATGACTTGAAATAAAAAAGCAACAAAGGGCAAAGTGATTCGACCTTTCTTTAACCATTCAAGAGCTTGACCAAGGGGATCTTTTACTCAGCCATAGCTGGACATAATCTCAGGTTATGGCATCAAAATAGCATGGCAACAAAGAGATGATGATGGTAGGAGTTACATATGAATAAGACAAAGGGTCAAGGCAAAATAAGTGGAGTTTTGGTGCATTTTTGGCTCATCCAAAGGCAAGTGGGGCTCGGCCCTTGCATGGTTCAGGTCTGGACAGTAGTTTAAATGATGAGTAGTGGTCTGGACAAGGTGGTGGTGGCGGCTAAAGGTGGTGGCCAAGGTCAAAATGAAGGGGAGATGAAGGTAGGCTTGGCTATGTAGTTGTTTTTTTTTGGAGTTTTTGACATTGTTTTGTGGTGCTAGCTTCAAGGAGAGGTCACGGCCATGGATGGATCTGAAATGATGGCTGGAGATGATTCCAAGGAAGAGTGGTAGGGGATGGTGGTCGAGGCTATGGTGGAGATGGTGGAGGGTTTAGCCGAGCAAAGCTATGGAAGAATCAAGCAAAACAATAGAAAATTTAATAGGAAATGAAGAAGAGAAAGGTAGAGAAGATGAAGCCATTACCCAAACAACATCAGAAATGTTTTTGGCCGTGAATTGTGAATGAAAGGGAAGTCTTTCACGTGAAACAATAAGGAATACACGGTTACAAAAGAATAAATGAGCCGTTATGGAAAAATGAAGGGTTTGGTTAATGAAAAGTCACACAATTTACAACTTAAGTCCTTTCAAATTTCCACTTATTTTATTTTAATTTTATATAACTGAAATATAAATATAAACTCAGATAAAAATACGAAAATTTAGTAAATAAATAAAAAAATAAATAACTAATATTAAATATATATAATTTAATTAAATAAAACAGCAAAATTTGCAACTAGTCTTGAAAATATGGAAAATAATGCAATGAACTATGGAAACTTTTTATGAACTTAAAAATATTTATAAATAAAGATAAGAACACAAAATAAAATTCACAAAATAAATAAATAAATTTTAATTTAAATATATTTTAGATGAAGAAAATAGCATAAAAATAGAAACAGCCTTTAAAAATAAGAAATAAATACAGTAAATTTTGGAAAAATTCTATTATCATTTTAAAAATATTTAAAAGTCAAAATATACATAAAATAAAATATCAACACATATTAGAACAAAATATGACAAATAAAATAAAATTTAAAATAGACAATATTGCTAAATACATCAGTTTACATACAATATTGAAATATACATAACTTTCACAATTTAACTCTATTTCCAACGAAACAAAAAGCAGTATTCAAGTTATTAAATCTATTTTTATAATAAAAGATAAAATTTAAGATTTTAAATAATTTGAATTTGAAGTTTAAAAGTCAAAGTTTGAACAGTTTGACCAGAAATTCACTTTTCAGGAAATATTAAATTTAGCCATATTTGGAATTCTAATACACATCAAAATCAAAGTTTATATTTAAAATAACAAAATTTATTCTTTTTCATAAATAAAGCTTTTGAATCTGAAAAAAAAAATTTAAAAATATTTGTAAAATACAGGGTTGTTACACACTCTCATCGGGACTCTTAGAGTCGAGAGTACTGGTTATCACTCTCATTAGGACTTACATAGTCGAGAGTATTTGTTAGGAATCCACATCATAGGGTTCACACCACTATCGAGAGTGCATGAATTAGACCCACCAAATAGGCTAGTTGTCCATCTTAGCGGTCCTAATTGTGGAGTCGTTCCCTGGATCCATGAAGTCACCTTGTTGAGTTTATAGGCTGAGAGTTATTTCTCTCATTAGAGCAATTGCCCCGTACATCACTTAAGGAGCAACGGTTCATTACCAAGGGAAAGTAGGAATCATGGTCAATGCTCGGCGTAGCCCAACAACGTGTTTATGACATGCGATGGATATGAGTGTCACTATTATGGGAGTAACTTAGAGACTGTAGTAGATAGGCTATGGTCGTTAGCTTTTGCAGGAGCAGTGCTACGGTACGCCGGTCTCCCATCTGGATGACTTAAGTGGATCAATTATTTATGAGACACTTGATATTATCACCTCATTAGAGATGATGATTGTTTGACATTAGAGACTATCTACATATTCATCTATCATTTGAGATACCCTAACCCAAGACAGCTCGTATTGTTTATCCATGAAATTAGAGACTTGCTTTGATTTTATTTGTTATTCTCTCATAAGAGCATATGGCTGAGAGATCTTCATTTTTTTCTGATTTGTTGTTTCTATCTCCAAGGACCATTCTGCCTCTCGAAGGATTAGGGGTCAATATATATGATTTTGCATACTAAGTATATGGTTGACTTTGATATTGATTTGAGTTTGTTTTTCTAGATACCTCTGAGGGCCTAACAATCGAAAGTTATCATTTCCATTAGGGTTGTAGGTCGAGATAATTATTTGGATATTTCTTTCGATATTTTGTATGAATTGTGTTTTTGTTGGGATTTAAACTTCTTGTTATCTCCTAGAACTAATAGTCGGAAGATTTTACTTCCATCGGGACTGTAAGCGGAGATAGTATTAATGGATATTGATTTCTATGTTTGGTTTGGATTTCGTTCTATTTGGTTTCATTATTTCCTTATTATCTTTTATGACTTAGCAGTCGGAAGTTATTACTTCCATTAGGGCTGTAAGTCGAGATGTGATGCTCTGATTATTTATTTGGGATTCTGCATCTCTCGGTTCATCTTTTAGTGCTTAACAGTCGGAAGTGCTCACTTCCATTAGGACTGTAAGCAAAGATTAATATTTTAGTTTTCGACATTTTTATTTAGGTATGATTTGTGAATCATTCCTTTATTGGTGATTTTGTGGACACCTTACGTGCTTGTCCATAGTATTTTGTGATTTCGATGAGTTTGATTATTATCACCAAATTTATAGATGTCGTGATTTGTACTTACCTATATGTATTTCATGGATGATATTTGAGACGTGTGGCAAGGTATATTATTATGATGCTATATTGATAATATATTGAATTATGGACATGCTATGTTTTTCATTTACCATGCTTACTGTTATGTACTCATATTGGGATTTAGATGTAGTCCGACCCATTTATTACTTATATAATACTCGGCTCAGTTCAAGCGTTTTCAGGTTTAGGGACATCAGCCATTTTGGATGTTGGCCTTTAAAGGAGACAGGATGTATATTTTATCGTGTTTGAGTTATCGATGTATATAAGACCTAATGGGTCATGTTTGGAGGATCCATTTTCTCTCATTCTAACCTTGTATTTTCTTTATCAATACATTGTAATCCTAGTAGAGTGCTGATTTGTAAAATAAAGTTTTTCATGGATAAAGAGGGAAGTCTTATGCTCCATTAATTACTTTACTATTTGCTTATACTTTTGTTGGATTAACTCCTAATTACTGGTTAAATATCACCGAAAGGTTTTTGTCGACAAGGTTGACAACACTTTTGATATAATTACCTTCTGCAACCTTTCGAAGCTTTCGACCCTACAATCTTAACCCCCCAACAAGGACAACAACTTAATTGGATCAACGTCTACTGGAACCTTCCGAAATCATTGACTTTATGGTTTAAACCTTTCGACAAGGTTGATAATACATTTGATTTAAACATCAATTGCAACCTTCCGAAGTGATCAACTTTTAGGCCTAAACCTTTCGATAAGGTCAAAGTCTATCCTTTAAATAAAGATACTTGGACTTATAAAGTTTAATCCAAAAGAGACCATTCCCATACCTTTCAGCGAGGATGAAATCTACTTCATATAAGTGATCTTACCTTTCGACAAGGTCGAAAGCTCTTACAAATCCATCAAGGAATTTGATAACTTACCTATACCCAAATAGGACTATCAACCCAACCTTTCGATAGGATTAAAATCAACCTTAAAGGGACCATCTCAAAGGACTTTAACCTAACCAAAAAAAAGGTTTTGTAAAGAGACCTTATACAAGTTCAACTAAGACGAAAGGTAACCTAAATCAAAGACTCAACCATTCGACGACTTCAAAAGGTTCAACCCAAGAATCAACAATGAGCAAGTCTAAATTTAATGGAAATCCATAAGGGTATCATATCCTTCATCCAAACTAGTCTATCCACTCTTCTTGAAATAACTTTGGGGTATTGACAAGAAATCTTGTTAACGGAGGTCATGTGATGGTGTTTCCATTTTGTCATCCCGCTTTTTGACCATGTAGTATACGGACAAATCCGACAAGTACAACTTCGAAGTTATCAAGGTAGGATGCCCGGAGAGATGACCGTGAAGCCCAGAAAACAAGGTGCAATCAAGATCACGACGGAAACACCAAACCACCATACAAGTGCCAGAGGCCAAGGACCACAAGTGTGGGGTCAATACCGACCCCACACTTGTGGTCGGTGCCGACTCCTAAAGGCCCCACTGGTGGGCCCCATCTTCCTCCAATGAGCTCTTCTTGGTGGCTTGACTCTACTTCCAATGTTGTTATGCCCTTTTCATGCAATGCTCTATTGATCTCCATGAAGTCCTGAATCAGCATCTTTGTTCTTCTACAACCACATCATTTGGACTTGGAAACAAGCTATTATTGATGCAAACAACTATGGAATCATGAACCTAACCATAAGACAAACCAAAGCAGAAAGTTGAAGACATCATACTCAACCACTTTAAGGGTCGGTCCCGACCCCTACCCATGGAGTTGTACTGACCCTTAAATTCTAATGATGTGGCATTCTATTTTTGAGAAGAACTGGTCTAAATCTTGGGTAACGGCTAGAAGATATTTCTGAGCGAGATTTAAGCTCCGTGCCTCTATAAATAGAGAGTTATGGCTAATTTTTCAGGATCTTTTGGCTCTGGCTCTACTGTACTCCATATTCTGTAATTATGAAAAACTAAGTGTTGGATTTGTACTGACCCCTAAGAACTTCTGCCTCTAAGTTAGAATATAAGTAATAAAACTATTAAGTGGACGTAGTTTAGAGTTTGTCGAATTATTATAAATCTGTGTATGTGTTTATTTCTTACTTGTTTTAATTTATTTTCTTTACTTTTTATTCTCTTCTACTTTTTATTAGGTGCTTGTGCCATTTTTGGTTCAAACATTTTGGTGCTCCAGGAAGGGAGCAACACTTGAACTCGCTGATTTAAGACTTGGGAAGATTCAGAATGGTTAGACTATCAACTAGGAGAATTATAGCTGGATGGAATCAACCAGGGGTAGGCAAAAGATATCCTCAGGAGCTAGCGCACCATCTATTTACATAACCAGAGATGAGATAGAAGCAATGATGAATGGGCTACATGAGAGAATGGCTGCTCCTCAAGAGGAGATGATGGAGAACTTCTTTAGAAGAATGGGCCAAGTAGGAATGGCCGGAGTTACTGCAAACCAAAATCAAGAACCAGAACCGGAGCACAGGGAGTTGGAGTTGGAGTGGGGACCCGGGGCAAACCCTGGCCCAAATGTATGGGTCAGTACCGACCGAACCCTAAGTGTCATACCGACTCCCAAAGGCTTAGGGGAATGGTTCGTGCCGACCTTGGACGGAATGATGTGGACCTTGGTGCTACACCGAAATGATTGAATGTGAATCAGAATGCAAGAGCACATCCGAGGGAGTATGTACCTGAGTTCCCTCGTGAAGTTAAGGGGTTGGCTGAGAATGCAAACTGGAGATTACATTTGGAAGACAATGGTAGATTTACTGAGATGATAAGGAAATCCATGAGAGGCGGATTATCTAATCGAAGCTTGGGAGACATGAATAGGAGTTCGTTTACTCCAAACATCTGATACTCTAGAAACTCACCGAAATTCAAGCTACCAACACTAGAGACATGTGATGAAAAGTCAAACCCTGCAGTTCATTTAATGAGATACATCTGGCACATGGAGGTGTTGGAAAGCATTTGAGGAAGTTATGGGATGGTGTTTCCCTTTGTATTTAATAGATTTGGCCTTACTATGGCTCAGGTAGTTGGAGAACGGTTCCATAAGCATATGGAACGAGTTAGTTGATAGGTTTATGAGACAATTTCGTGTCCACATCTCATGACCCGAGAATGTGATGACCTTATCGACTGTGAAATAGAGGGTCGGGGAGTCCCTCGGGAATTTTTTGACAAGATTCAACGCAGCGGTTGCCTCAGAGGATAGGCTAGATCCATTAGTGGTTTTGATGGCGGTAGTTTTTGGAATTGCAGATAAGACATATTCTAAAGTTGCAACGGGATCCACCAATGGACCTCATGGAGTTTTACCACGAAGACGAAAGGTTTCTGGGGCAGGAGGACGCTAAAGCCGATAAGGAAGAGGTGATGCTGTAAAAATTGAAGGACCGCCTAGAGAGGGATCTAGCAAGGACAAAGAAAAGCGAAGGATGGATGATGGATATGATTGCTCGAACCGGTAGAGGAGAGAATCGGAATTCTCTTCTTACACTAATTTGAATTAGACCCTAGAATGGATCTACTTGGATATTAGGGGGCAACTCCCTTACCGAAAGCCGGCAAGGTGAGAACCCATAAAGCATGAAATGACATATGGAAAGTACTGCCTATTCTATGAACTGGATGGGCATAACATAAACAATTGCAGGCACCTACGGGATCTAATAGAGGAACATGTCAGAGATAACCGGTTACAGTAATATGCAAGAAATCAAATTGTAGTGACAGAACGGGAGCAGCCATCATCCACGGCGAATGGAAACGACCTTGGATCAAGATCAAGGATGGTCATCTCTTGATCCGGATGGCTGAAAATCGGGTCAGTTTCTCAAGCTCCATTTTCCCTTTTTATTAAACCATGCAATAATGCAGTCTAGACACTTACTCGTGTACGGGATCCCAAACGGTCCTTAGGCACGCTATGGGCTGGTTGCTAGAATGTAGTGCCCAACAAGGCAATTACCTTGATGTTAGGATTTATATTGTTTCTGATATTTGAATTTGATTATTGAAATCCACATTTAATGTGATGACTGATATTGATCGCTTTAATGCCCCGTCCCAAAGAACGGGACTAGTGTGCAAGGTGCAAGTCCCTTCGCTGGAGCGCGAGCGGATGTGTAATGACCCTGAATTTTAGACATTTGAAATAGAATATTTAATTGATTTTAAATATTTGAATGATTGTTTAATTCGAATTTCAAATTATCAGAATGAATTTGGCAATTAAATTATAAAATTTAATCTATTGAAAGTTGAATAAAAATTTGAATCTTCAATTTTAAGCTGATTAAAAATATTTCAAAGGCTTGTAAAAAAATCATATTGATTATACTGAAGATAGTAAAAGCTTCAGAATTGAATTTGAAACTGTTCTGTTCAGTTTTGAAATTTATCGTTTGAATCGATATTTGAAAATAGCGTTCTGGGGCATAGTCTCGGAATTCGACGAAACCAGTTCCATTGGATCCGTAATATTGTATTATTATTGGATTTCAATTTTTGTAATGTTTGGAGTGATCGTTTGGCCGTACGATAAGCAAACGCGCTGACATTAAATCGAAAATTTAATATTATAACTGGTCCAAAAAGCTATCTTCTCCATACGATCGAATTTGGACTCGAAACCTTTTCCATTGTGTTCGGAATAGGCGTATAACATTACGAACGCCTGGCGACACGCCTTAATAGGAGATCAAAATTTCGAGTTGCGTTTATTGAGACAATTTGAATTTGAATTTGAATTTAAATTAAATAATATATTTATATACTTAGTAACACAGCAGAGATTCCTGGCTTTATTTCACTTCAATGTCGACCTACTCTCTACTTAATCACGTTCTCTTGTCTCCTCTCCATTCGTTCAAAATGAACGAAACATTTTCTTCGTTCAAAAGAAAACCATCTCGTTCGAAATCAAATAATGGCCGAGCTTCTCAAAAATTTCAGAGAAAATTTAATTCATTCAATTTAAATTCGCGAGCCCTTTTCTCCTCACCTCATCCCCATTTCGTTCCCCCTTTCATTTTCTTAACAGTTTGAATCAAAATTTTCAAAATAAAACTTAATGAGGACAGCAAAGACGAGGGCGATGTCCTTCCTCGTTCGAATTCGAGGGGACGATTCCACATACCCGTAGTTGATTCGCGAGCTCGGCATCGTTGCCGCGTCGTGATGGGGAGCGAGCTCGTCTCTGATCGAGGAGATGAGGGTAGGGTTAGGAAGTGTGGCGATAAGGCAGGTCGTAAGGGGAGTTTTGATCTGAGTTTTTGTTTGGCCGATGGTAGTCGACGAAGCCACGAAGTCGAGTCGTGCTGGGTGATGGAAGGATGTGAGTGCGGTTTCGCCGAGACGGTGGGGGCTAGGGCAAAAGATCGACGCGCAGGGGAAGGCTCGAACCCTAAGCAGTAAGGTATAATTTAAATTTTGCTTTAATTAAAATTTATTTATATATATATATATGTATGTATATGTAAACAGGAAATGTATATAGACAAGGTTTGGAAATATAGAAATTTTGAATTTGTGGAAGTTCATGTAAAAATTTGATTTTTGAAACTTATAAATTTGTTTTAAATAAATTATGAGTTAATTAAATTAAATTTATCAAATGGAAATTAATTATTCAAATTGTTCGAATATTAATTAAATCTGTTAAAAAGAAAAATTGATTTTTCGATTGATTCGAATATTGATAAATTATATAATTGTTTATACAAGGTCTAATACAACGAAGGAAATAAACTGGGTTGGTTTGGACTACAAATTAAAAGGCAAAGGTGAGATCTTCTCACTCAAAATGAAAAGTGGATTTTGTAGTTATTGATTGTTTGCTGTTTGGATGTGATATTAGATATAGTAGGATATATATATAGCAATATATATATATATTGGCATATGTATATATTGCAGTTGTGATTTCCCGCATTATATAGCGGATGAGACCCTATTGCGCCGCATAATAGCGGATGATATTTTATAAATCCCATATAACGCGATATTCCACCTCGAAGTGGAATTGGTATTGTGCTAATATATGTGGATGCAGGGAAACAGGTTGGAGGGATCCAACAGGATTCCTCAAAACATTTGAATTGATTTCATATGTTTTGTGATTGATTATTTATAATCTGTGTATGATTATATTAGTGATTGAATGTGTTAAAGGCTATAATTTAGCCGAATGCATTTTTGGTATCGTTGGATACCAGAAATAAATGAAATTGAATTTTTGAAATTAAAGTAATTAAATTTTTGTAAATTCCTTTAGAAAGAATTGGATTTATTTAAAAGAAGTTTGAAAACGATAAAGTGTTGTCTTCGAATTATATTGAATAAAATTCCAAAATATGGGAAAGGATTTTTATAAATGGATTTTGAATAGTATTATTCAAAGTGGAGCAATTTATTTAAAATGGGATTTTAAATGGTTTGGAAAAGATAAAGGAATTTATTTAAAAGGAGATAAATTTGTTGAAATCCAATTGATAATTGATTTAGTATTCGAAGATAAATCTTTGGGAAATTGATATGAAATTTATTTAACGTTGAATGAAAAAATTGATTTGTGTTGAAATAAATTGGAAATCGATTTGTAAAATGATTTGGGATTTGAAATAAAACTTAGAAATCAATTTGTAATCGATTTGGTGTTTTGAAATAAATGTTTGGAAAAATCAAGTTGGGATTGGAAATAAATTGGAAATCAATTTGAAATTGATTTAGTGTTGAAATAAAATTTGAAATCAATTTGGAAGTTGATTTGGAGTTAAAAGTGAATATTTGGGAATGTAAATTCCGAATAGAATTTGTAAAGAAAAGGGAAATTTGTTTTAAAAATAAACATTGATTTATTTTTAAAGTGTGGAAATCAATTTACAGATTTGGAATGTAAATTTGAAATAAATCGATAAAGATTTATTTAATTGGTTTAAATGGACCATTTTGTGATTTGAAATTGGTTTTCAAATGTGAAGTGTGGAAAATGTATATCTTGTAAAGATATTTTGAAAATAAATAATTTGGGAAAAATTATTTAAATTGGTTGATTGTTGTGAATGTTTTTGATAGTTAAATAACCGACTATCAATATTTGCCTTTGAAATGGCACTTGATTTGTTTTTAAAAACAAACGCTCACTATTTGGGTTAGCCGAGAAAAGACCTTTTTGTCATATAACCCATTCTGAATAGTGATACGACGATATGGATCGTATTGAAGACCGGTGGTGAAGACCGGATATTTTTGAAAATGAAAGGACAACCTGTCGAATGTCTCTGCACCGAGTTGCTCCGGTATAGAGATTTATATCACTTTTTTTGTGATGAGAAGTCCGGACGTGATTAGTGAATATCCGGATTGCAAGGGCTTCTTTGGAAGTGCCTTCAGTTCTGTTCGATCCCGGAACGGACTTGTATGGATGTGTGTCTGACGTTACACTTTGAGATGTAAAGCTGGTTTCTATCAAATACATTTCTGTTGGTGGTGGAGAATTTATTCTCTTAGCTTAACACCCTTCTCTGAGACGTACGAGCTCAGAGGTTATGTAGTTGATGGTTACTAGTGATACATTCCCAATTTGGTAATGTGGCACACGAAGTGCTGTTGATCAATTGTTGATCAAAGCGTTGCTTTGTGAAAAAGTGTGGCTTTGTGAAAAAGCGTAGTGTATGTGGACGAGACTTCGTCGAGCCTCACAACCCGGTAATGGTCGAAACAGGAATGTTGCGGCAAAGGTTTGTAGGGGTAGAGCCCCTAGGGTATGTCATTTCCTTCTGGATAAAAGGTGATATCATGGTATGGAGCCCAGATATTTTACCTATGTTGATGCTGCACATTTAGTATATTTTGTGGTTGTTGCTTTGTGATTGAGGATCCTCAGATAAAGGTTGGTTACGACCGGGGGATGACATACTTGTGTGTTAGTTACCTAGTTACAGTTGTACAGCGTGAGGTAGCGTCAGTGTGTTAATTACCTAGTTACAGCTGTACAGCGTGAGGTAGCGTCGGCCTTGTGTTTGCAGAGATCCGGTTAGGATCCGGGGCGTCTTTCCAGAGGCGTTTTCTATTTCGGTGTAAGGAAGTTCCTTAGCCTGACCATTTGTTGGAAATCCAAAGAAACAATACGAACCCTGTACAGTTTTTAGTTGTATTACCTGCTATGGAATGTGGCGGTAACCTGCTATTGAACGTAGTAGCTATAGTAGACATACAATAATGGTTGTATGTTGGCTAAGATTGATATTATATTTTTGAAATGTTTTCCACACTAGACATTAATAATAATATCAACTGATTTTGCGTAGTAAGCATTTTTGACTATTATAAGGGGAAATCTCCTCCAATTCTGCGTTTGCATTGTGTGTGTGGCGGGAGGCCTTATGGTAGTTTCATTTTCCAAAAGCATTGCGAAAATGTTTTATTTTCTTTGTGAAAATAACTGTTTTACGATCTCACACCAGTCACCATGACTGACTCGGAGTTTATTGTTCCCTTTCTAAACTCTAGGTGCCCATAATTTTCCACACGGGAAGCCTAGAGTTATGTTATTAGGATATTCTGGATATTCTGGAGCTTTGGAGATGAGCTGGATGGCGAAGCGTACTACCGTACTTGTTTATTATTTCCGATGTGTATTCTGTATGTGGACAAGTTTATATAACTGTCCAGTGATGTGTATTGTTGTATTGAGTTGTATATTGACTCTGATTGATGTATGTATAAACTAATATAGTCTTTTGTTTTTTTAAAGACTAGTGATTATCTATTATATATTGTTCCGCTGCGAATGTGAGATTCTGTTGTTGTTTCTGTTTCTGTTTTTCTGTTCTTTCTTTTCTTCTGTCTTCTTCTACCTCTTCTTTTAACCCTAATGATTCGGTTTTCCGGCATTGGATTGTGCGGCATTTGATACAGTGGACGTATTAATGTCGACTTTCGAGCGTCGAAAAATCGTATCGTTACAGGATGGGCTTGTATGATATTAATCACTATAAAGTCCCATTTGAAGGGACGGGACCAGAGTACAAGATGTAAATCCCCTCATTGAAACATGGGCATATGGGTTTACTTATCGTCGATTCCCTTCGTCGGAGAGCGAACGGATTAGGCTCAGAAAGAGTCCAGAGAGGCCATGGATTTGATCACATTATGTTCTGTCCAGAGGGACGGAACCAGAGTGCAAGGAGAAAGTCACCTCAGTAGAGTGCGAGTGGATGGGCTTACTTGTCATTGAGTCCCCTCGCCGAAGAGCAATTAGATTGGGCTTGGCAAGGATCGCATTATGTCCCAATAGGAGTGCCGGACCGAAGTGTAGGGAGTAGGTCACATCTTTAGAGAGTGATTGGATGTATTTGCTCATTGTTAAGTCCCTTCGCAAAAGTGCGAGCGGATTGGGCTTAGCAAGGGCCCGGAGAGGCCATTGATCGGTCCAAAGAGACCATGAACCTGATTATTGGCCCCGAACGACTATGAATTTGATTATTAGTCTCGAAAGGCCACGAATTTGAATAAAGATCCAGGGAGATCAAACCTTTGAATAGATATTGATTTGATAAAAGGAATCGAACGCCTTCTAATTGGAATAGGATTGGTAAATCTCGGTTGAACATGGGATGGTTCTGATATATAATGTAATGACTCCGAATGAAATCAGAATTGCGGTAATTTAAAGATTACACTTAAGTAGAATCCAGAGTCTTAGGCTTCAACGGGTCTGGAACAACCCGTTATTGACAGAAGAGTCCGAAGGAATTGGATAATACACCAAAAACTGAAGTGGCTAGAGAGCTCGACAATCAGAAATTGACATCACATTTATTCCTGAGCAAAGCCCACCTTCCATTCGCAAGGCATGCTTTGGAAGGCAAATGTTATCCAGCCTTTTGACCATGCAATATATGGCCAAATTCAACGAGTTCAACTTTGAAGTTATCAAGGCAGGACACTCGGAAAGATGAATGCAAAGCCCAGAAAACAAGTTGCAACCAAGATCATGATGGAACACCAAACTACCATGCAAGTTTCGAAGGCCGGGGACCACAAGTGTGGGGTCGGTACCTGTTACCCTGCCTTTTGGACAAGGCCAACCATTAACAAATTGGCTAAAACAGATGGATATGAGGATTGGAGATCGGTTGGAAACAAGGCTATGATCGATACCGTCAAAATTGGATCGAGCTCCAATCAAGGTGGGATCGATTGGAAACGATAAACGGGGCTTGGAAAGGCTACATTTTGAATTTCAGGACAAATGTAGTTCATATGCTCGACTTATGGATGGATCAAGATTCATGGAAAACTGGTTCGTATCAATGCTTTCGTATCGATCAAAATGGACCCGGACTTCAGATCGATAGGTTTTCATATCGATGCAATGATTGGACACGGCAAACTTTTGGTGGCATACTTCGTATCGATCAAGGCTGGGATCGATACGGAGAGTGGAGCAATGGTCACAGGGGGTTTTGGATGAGCATCTCATATCGATCAAGTATTGATCAATACGAAGGACATACACAGAGGATGGATACGAAGAAGGCAGCAGGCAAGCAGGGGATCGATATGAAGAAGGGATGGTGGATGGATATGAACAGCATGGACACAGATGGATACGAAGGCAATGGATACGAACGAATCAGGATCCATTATCATATCGATCGAGTATGTATCGATCGATACGAAGGAAATGATCAAGATGGAGCACGAAGCATGGATCATAGCGTGAGAAGCGTATCGATGCGAAAGTTATGGTCTTGGAGTGATGGATACGAAGACTAGAATCGATACGAGGGTGATGGGTGTGTTCAGATTGATACGAATTCATCAGCTTGCTTGCGATCTCAAACTTGGATCGATCATAACTCAAAAACCATAGATCCAAATGCTATGAAATTTTCATAGAGGCTTTCTTATTCACTCAAGAACATCTATGATCGATCTCAGCTTCATTGGACCATTCTTGGATCGATACAAATTGTACTTGGATCGATCCCAAATGACCCTGGATCGATCTGGTGGGCCGACCTGCGCACGAGAAGAGTTATTCCAGGTTTTGGGGTGGATATTTTTAGATCTGCACTTATAAATAGTAGCTCTATGGCAATTAAAATTGAATCTTCTTCGTCCTTTCTAGACGAAACTCTGCTATTTGGTTTACTGATTTCCAAGGCTTGTAATTGTAATTACAGTATAAAAGGAATAAAAATATTAATTCAAAGTGGACGTAGGTCGGAGATAGCCGAACCACTATAAACCTTGTGTTTTGTGCTTTCTTACTCATTTTAATTTTTCTATTTCTTCATCTTTATTCTCTACATTATCTGGATCTGAGGTCTGTGTTAAGATATTGAGGGTTTGAGTATAAACACTGGTGCATTCATTACTTCTAGGGTTTGTGACCAATTTTGGTGCAAACACTTTGGTGCTTTCACTGAGAAGGACTAGCACCCGCTGTACCAGACTTGGAGTTCAGATTTGGAAAGCTAAAGGATCAGATCTAGAAAGAACCATGGCCAAGTAATCAATAAGGAGATAGAGAACGGAAAGGTGTCACTCTAAGGAAGTCGGGAGGCCTCTTTAGGAGCTAATCATACCTTGATTTTTATCACCAGAGATGATGATGGATGCTATGCAGGAAGGGATGCTGAAAAGGCAAGATGAGATGGTGCAGAACCTACTCCGAAAAGTTGGACAAGCTAGAGTGCAAAATCAAGAGGACGTAACTACAAGAAATGCTGGAAATAGGGATCGTGAAGCTGGAACGGCAAGAGCGGAGACCTTCCGGAATTAGGATCAGGGGCATGGGGCAACCGGGATTCAGGATAGAGTGGGACCATCAGGAGCAGCCCTTGAGTTAGGGGCACACCCCTGGATCATGTTGACCCAATTCCAGGCAGGATACCAGGTAATACCATGCAATTTGGCATTGATAGAGGGATGGATGCTCATTTGAGGAACAGATTCCCGGATCCCCTCGCGGACTCGGGGGGCAGGTTGGAGATTGCAGACAGAGGTTACCACTTGATGACAACAACATGTTAGCAGGCATGATTAGACGGGCTATGAAAGGAGGATTGGTGAATAGAGATTTGGAGGATGTGAATAGGAGTCCCTTCACTCCTGTGATCAGGCAAGCTAGGAATCCATCGGACTTCAAACTACTAATGCTAGAGATGTATGATGGGAGAACGGATCATGTTGTTCACTTGATAAGGTACATGAGACACATGGAAGTACTGGAGGCATCGGAGGAAGTCATGGCGTGGTGCTTCCCTTTGTACCTGACAGATATAGCGGCACTATGGTTCAGACAATTGGAGAGCGGCTCAATTGTCACTTGGACGGAGTTGATTGAGAGATTTATGAGGCAAGTTCGGGTCCACATCGTAAGGCCTAAGAATGTGATGACTTTAACATCGATGAAACAATGGAAGGGAGAATCACTTAGGGATTTCTTAACCAAATTCAATGCGGTAGTGGCTTCGATGGATTGACCCGATCCGTCGATGATTTTGATGGCAGTAGTCTCAGGAATTGCGGATGATTAAAATTTTAAGATATTGATGGAATGGGATCCGCCAGTGGATCTCGAGGAGTTTTACTATGAAGCAGAAACGTTTCTAAGACAGGAAGATGCGAAGGCTGAAAGAGAGGAAGAGAGGCTGAAGTTTATGTGGTAAAAGGTGGAGGTCCGCCTAGGGAGGATTCAAACAAGGATGATAGAGGCAAAAGGAAAATGAATGATAACAGCAACACTTCGAAAAGGCAATGGAGGAAATCAAAATTTTCTTCTTACACGGATTTAACTAAAACTCTAGAAAGGATTTACTTGGATACTCGAGGGCGCCTCCAATATCGAAGGCCAGCAAAAAGTGAACCCTCTAAATATGAATGGGCATCGGGAAAGCATTGCCTATTCCATGACCTGGATGGGCACAGCACGAACGACTGTAGGAATTTGAAGGATATCGTTGAGGAGCATGTAAGGAATGGTTATCTACAACAGTACGTAAGGAATCGAGCTGTGGCAGTGGGATAGGGGCAGTCATCGCCCACCTCAGGCAAAGATGGCGCTGGATCTAGGCATCGTCAGCTTATTATCAGCAGAATGGGTTTATGGCTTTGAATAAGTAATAAACCCCAAAGTGATGCGGCTAAGTCACTTACACATGTACGGGATCAAGGACGGTCCCTAGGCATGCTCTGAGATGATGATAGACCGTGATGCTCGGGTTTATGAAATCTTGTTTCCTTTCTGTTTTCTGTGGACTCTGGTTTCTTTCTGGGTATTATGGACATTTGATTTTCTTGGTTGTACGGACTTTTATTTTGTCAATTGGACTTTGTAATTGATTGGATTTGGATAAATGTAATAAATAATACTGGTCACGTGATTACGGTCCCGACCGGAGAGACGGGGTAGTAATCGCAAGCTACGAGTCCCTTCACCGGAGAGTGATGGAATGGACTCGAACGCAATATAAAAGTCCTCGACCGAAGAGTCGAGGCCGGAAAATATAAAAGTCCTCGACCGGAGAGTCGAGGCTGGAGAATATAAAAGTCCACGACCGGAGAGTCGAGGTTGGAGAATATAAAAGCCCTCGACCGAAGGGTCAAGGACGGAGAATGTAAGTCTCGACCGAAGAGTCGAGGTCGAAGTAGGATAACATGACCCGGCGAGGTCTATGGATTTGAATTTGGACCCGGAGAGGTCATGGATTTGGATTTTGGCTTTGAATGGCCAAGGATTGGCTGTGGACCCGGAGTGGTCCCGGATTTAGATAAGGGCCCGGAGCAGTCCCGGACTTGGATATCGACCAAGGAGAAGTCGTGGATTTAGTTATTGGTTATTGGATATGGATGGATTAAAACTCAGTTGATGGGTTTGTATGGCTAGGGAACTGGCTAAGGATTTGGTTACTGGATTCGAAATCAGATACCGACTCGGAGTAGTCATTGATTCAGATAAGGATATGGCTATGGCACTTGGATAGAATGGCTTGGTGATGGATTGGGTTATGGATCAAATGATATGATTATGGATGGAATATGGACTTTGGATATTGGGATTAAAGCTATTCAAAACATGCCTTCCAATGCAAGGCATGCTTTGGGAGGCAAATGTTACCCCACCTTTTGGACAAGGCTGGGATATCAACAAATTGGCTAAAACAGATGGATATCAGGATTGGAGATCGGTTGGAAACAAGGTATGATCGATACCGTCAAAATTGGACCGAGCTCCAATCAAGGTGGGATCGATTGAAAATGATAAACGGGGCTTGGAATGGCTACATTTTGAATTTCAGGACAAATGTAGTTCATATGCTCGAGTTATGGATGGATCGAGATTCATGGAAAACTGGTTCGTATCAATGGTTTAGTATCGATCAAAATGGACCTGGACTTCGGATCGATAGGTTTTCATATCGATGCAATGATTGGACACGGCAAAATTTTGGTGGCATACTTCGTATCGATCAAGGTTGGGATCGATACGAAGAATGGAGCAGTGGCCACAGGGGGTTTTGGATGAGCATCTCAAATCGATCAAGTATTGATCGATACGAAGAACATACACAGAGGATGGATACGAAGAAGGCAGCAGGCAAGCAGGGGATCGATATGAAGAAGGGATGGTAGATGGATATGAACAGCATGGACACCGATGGATACGAAGGCAATGGATATGAACGAATCGGAAGCCATTCTCGTATCGATCGAGTACGTATCGATCGATACGAAGGAAACGATCAAGATGGAGCATGAAGCATGGATCACAGCATGAGAAGCGTATCGATGCGAAAGTTATGGTCTTGGAGTGATGGATACGAAGACTAGAATCGATACGAGGGTGATGGGTGTGTTCAGATCGATACGAATTCATCAGCTTGATTGCGATCTCAACCTTGGATCGATCATAACTCAAAAACCATAGATCCAAATGCTACGATATTTTCACAGAGGCTTTCTAATTCACTCAAGAACATCCATAATCGATCTCAGCTTTATTTGACCATTCTTGGATCGATATGAATTGTACTTAGATCGATCCCAAACGTCCCTGGATCGATCCGACAGGCCCACTTACGCACGAGAAGAGGTATTCCAGGTTTTGTGCAGATTTTTTCAGATCTGCACCTATAAATAGTAGCTCTATGGCAACTAAAATCAGATCTTCTTCGGCTTTTCTAGATGAAACTCTGCTATTTTGTTTACTGATTTCCAAGGCTTGTAGTAGTAATTACAGTATAAAAGGAATAAACGGATTGATTCAAAGTGGACGTAGGCCGGAGTTAGCCGAACCACTATAAACCTTGTGTTCTGTGCTTTCTTACTCATTTTAATTTTGCTATTTCTTCATCTTTATTCTCTACATTATCTGGATCTGAGATCTGTGTGAAGATATTGAGGGTTTGAGTATAAAGACAGGTGCTTTCACTACTTCTGGGGTTTGTGACCAATTTTGGCGCAAACAGTACCAACTCCTAAGGATGCTACTGGTGGGCTCCATCTTCCTCTGGTAAGCTCTTCTTGGTGGCCTGACTCTACTTCTAGTGTTTTTCTTCCCTTTTTATGCAACGCTTTATTGATCTCCATGAAGTCTCGAATCAGCGTCTCTGTTCTTCTACAACTTCGTCATTTAGACTCGAAAACAAGCTATTATTGATGCAAACAACTATGGAATCATGAAGCTAACCATAAGACGAAACAAAGAAGAATGTTGAAGACATCATACTCGACCATTTTAGGGGTCGATACTAACCCCTACTTATGGAGTTGTACTGACCCCTAAAGTCTGATGATGTGGCACCCTATTTCTAAGAAGAACTGGTCTAAATCTTGGGTAACAGCTAGGAGATATTTCTGAGTGAGATTTAATCTCCCTGCCTCTATAAATAGAGAGGTAGGGCTCATCTACTTAATATTCTTGTAATTCTAAAAAACTAAGTATTGGAGTTGTACTGACTCCTAAGAACTTCCGACTCCAAGTCAGAATATAAGTAATATAACTATTAAGTGGACGTAGGTTAGAATTTGTTGAACCACTATAAATTTGTTTGTGTTAATTTCTTACTTGTTTTAATTTGTTTTCTTCACTTTTTATCCCCTTCTACTTTCTATTGGGTGTTTGTGTCAGTTTTGGTTCAAACACCTTTATATCTAACAGGTTTGGCAGCATTATGGTTTAGGAAGTTGGAGAAAGATTCCATTAGTACATGGGCCGAGTTAGTCAACAGATTCATGAAGCAGTTCTGAATCCATATTACACGACCTAAGAATGTAATGACTTTGTCCAGTGTGAAGCAGAGGGCCGATAAGACCCTCAGAAGCTTTTTGATAAGATTTAATGCAGCCGCTGCTGCAGTTGATAAGTCGGATCTATTGGTGATTCTGATGGTGGCAGTTTTAGGAGTAGCAGATAAGACGGATTTCAAGGTTGCTTTGGAGTGGGATCCAACAATGGACCTCACCGAATTTATCGAGAGACTTAAAGATACTTGCGTTAGGAAGACGTTGAAGCCGATAAGGAAGAAATTAATGTTGTGGATGGCGGAGGATCATCTAGAGAAGGATCTGGCAAGGATAAAGGAAAGAGAAAGATGGATGATGGTTTTGAAGGATTAAAGCGGCAAAGAAGGGAACCGAAATTCTCTTCTTACATGGATTTGAATGAAACCCCGGAGAAAATTTACCTGAATACCAGAGGATAGATCCCTAATCGAAGGCCGATGAGGAGAGAGCCCATGGACCATGAGAGGACATCTGGAAAATATTGCCTATTCCATGAGCTGGATGGGCATAACACAAATGATTTCACACTTACGCGATCTAATTAAAGAATGGGTCAGAAACAACTAATCACAGCAATATGTGAGAAGCTGAACTATGGTAGTGGAATAAGAGCAGCCATCTACCGCCGCGAATAGAAATGGCCTTGGATCAAGGTTAAGTATAGTCGTCTCTTAATTGAGATGGCCGGGAATTGGGTTTGGTTCTCGCTCTCTATCTTCCCTTTCAATAAACAATGCAGTAATACAGTCTAGCCACTTACTCGTGTATTGGATCTCGATTAGTCCCTAGGCATGCTCTGAGCTGGATGCTAAGCTGTAACGTCTGATGAGGCAACTATCATAATGTTTGACTTTACATTTCTTAATATTTGAATTCGATTCTATTAGATAAATCCATTATTATTGAAATCCACTTGGATGTGATGATTGAAATTGATCGCTTTAAAGTCCCATCCAGATAGATGGGACTGGAGTGCAAGGTGCTAGTCCCCTCGTTGGAGAGCGAGCAAATGGTTTTATATGATATTGATCGACTTAAGCCCCGTCCGGAGAGACGAGACCGAAGTGCAAGAAGTAAGTCACCTCACTAGAGCATGAGTGGATGGGCTTGCTTATCGCTAAGTCCTCTCACGGAGAGTGAGTGGATTGGCTTAGCAAGGCTCCGGAGAGGCCATGGATTTGGATCGCTTATGTCCTGTCCGGAGAGACGGGGATAGAGTGTAGGAAATATTACACCTCGCTTGAGCGTGAGTGGATAGGGTTACTTGTCGTTAAGTCCCCTCACTGGAGAGCGAGCTGATTGGGCTCAACAAGGGTCCGGAGAGACCATGGATTTAATTAACGATCCAAAGAGATCGCAAATTTGATTATCGGCCTCGAATGAACATGGATTTAATTAACGGTCCGAAGAGACCATGGATTTGACTATCGGCCCTGAACAGCCACAAATTCAACTAATGATCTGAAGAGATCACAGATTTAACTATCGGCCCTGAACGATCATGGATTCGATTAATAATCTGGAGAGATCTAGATTTCAACATATGACTGCTAACTCCCGGGTAAACACGGGAGCGATCTTTGATTTACAGGAAAATCAAAAGGTACAGGATGATTTACAACAGCTTGATCGGTTGATAACCAGAAGATCAGTTACTAATATTCCATCGACTTAAACATTTGTTCCCGAGCAGCAGACCTTCAATTCGCAAGGCATTCTTTGGGGGGCAAGTGTTATCTAGCCTTTTGACCAGGCAGTATAAGTATGAACTTGACGAGTCAAACTTGAATGTTATCAAGGTAGGAAGCCCGGAGAGATAAATGTGAAGCCTAAAAACCAAGCATAACCAAAATAGAAAAGAAAATACAATCACTCAAAGTAGCAAAAAAAAATACAACAAGTATTTGATCGGTACCGATCTACAATACTTCACCCAAATTTTCCCAGACTTCTCCTACATGCAAGTGATAGAGCTAGAAGCCCATTTTAGGTTCCATTTTGTTGATCCCATTCAATTCTCTATTGATCTCCATGAGCACTTGAAATCAGCAACTTCATTCATCCATAAATCCATTATTTGGACTCGGAAACAAGCTAGTCATAATGCAAACAAGTTTGAAATCATGAAACTAACAACAAGGCGCACATATCCAAGATATTCAGAATGATCCATAAGTCAATCTTATGGATCGGTACCGATCCAAACCTATGGATCGGTATTGATCCATAACGAATGATAAAGTGGCAACCATATTTCAAGGAAGTGTTCTATGGCATGGAAAACTATATGGAGGTCGTAGGGGTGAGATTTTTGGCTTCCAATGGCTAAAATAAGAGGATAGGGGCTCATTTTGAAGGACCCTTTTTGAGCTTTCCTGCTTTCTAACATTCTCTTACAATCCCATGGATTTATACCGATCAGTAAGAACTGTACGTGTAAAAACAATAGTATAATAAAAGGAAACTTGAAGTGGACATAGGCCAGAGTATACCAAACCAATATAAAGCTCTATGTCTTAATTTTTTACATTTCTCATTTAATTTTCATCACTTTATTTCTCTACTTATTTTTCTTGGGTGTTTGTGTCATTTTTGGTTCAAATAATTACCTAGTAATTCTCTTTGGTTTTATGGGTATGGACGTAGGGCACTACATATTGGTATCATGGTAGGTTCAGAAAAATATAGAACATATGTGACATGAGTCTTGGCCTTAGAGTCTCTGTTAACCTTGGATGTGTGGTAGTTACCCTATATTAAAGGGATAGGAATATACGATGATTATTGGAGTAATTTGGCGTTGTACTTGCTATTTTCCTACTATATATATATATATATATATATATCATACATATTATACATATTATATATTATATATATATATATATTATCCCTACCTCTTTTGTGTGTTATTTCCGAGTGAATTATAAGTTGTTGAGAAAGGTAATAAAGTAAAGAGTGGTAAGCCTAACGAGTAGTGTCAGCTTTGATGATAGTGAATAACCATCTGTGTGGCGTCAAGTAGCTCGGTTAGGGAAGCAATCAAGGTCCTTAATCTGAATCTTGCATTATAAATATATCACAATTCTATATTATAATGTGGCGAGTTGAAGGATCCATTAGTTATGAATTGATGATTGTTTGAAAATGGGTGTATTATTGAATTGATGCTCGTTTGATTTTATGGATGGATGATGTGTGATGATTTTCATTGCTGTTGATAATTTATGAATTGTATGTATATACGAATTTGAAAATAAATATTTTTATTCAAACAAGAATATGATTAATAAAATATCAAATTGATTTTATAAAGTGGTTGAAGGTACTATAGTAGTTTATTTGGTGCTAATTTGTACATTGAGTGCTTTAAGAATTCTGGTCGATAGTATAGCCAACGTTATCAATAGGGATCCCTAAACACTAGGACGAGACCCTTGGACACAAAATTTTGAAAAGAAGTATAAAGATTTTTAGAAGCGTTATAAATAATATTTTGGGAAGTAACTAATGTTTTGAAAAATATAGTTTGAGTGATGTTGAGATTTTAAAAAGGATCTATTATCTGGAAGTAAGTATATGTTTGGATATAAAAGTTCATTTGAAAATGAGAATAGAAATTTTTGAGGATATTCGAAAGTATGGAACTTTTATAAATATTAATTTGAAAGAATTTGAAATATTGGAAGAGATGTTTGAAGATAGAATAATATTTTAAAGAAGTGTATTAAGCTATATTGTTGAAAATGAAATATTATAGGATATTTTGAAAGGAAAAAACATCTGTATTTTATTCAAGTTATATAGTAATTTTAATTTGCAAGGAAGAAAGGTATTTAGTTTGTTATAAATTGGAAAGTTATTTTTGGGTTTGAGTATGGATTAGAACATAGTGAAGTGGAAAAAAATGCCTATGAGAAATGTGAAATGAATTTTTAGTTTTGAGGTTTTAATAAATTTAATTTGAAGTTAGTTGTTGAAAAAGTGTTGCTTTAAACAAACGAATAATTTTTGAACAATGTATAGAATTTTGTGCTAAAAACCATATTAACAGTATGAAGGTTGGAAATGAGTTTCAAATGCTTTTAAAGCTTCCAGTCTTTCATCTGGAAGAGTTGCTTTTTTAGCAAGAAATGTTTTGTTAGAAATGCTAAATCGAATTTAACTTTGGGAGTTTTTAAAACTTAAAATTTGTTTTGACCATAGATCTCAAACCATTGATCTATTTTTGATGATTTTAATTACATTAGAAAGCTATGTCATTAGAGAAGTTTTTTTATTTAAAGTACAATGAATTTTTTGGAACTTAAGTAAGGTTAAAGCAAGAATTAAAAACAATGATGGCTGTTGTTCGAAAATTGCAAACTCCACCAAATAGCACATAATTCATTTGATCGTAACTTTCAAACATTTTGTCTAATTTCGACGATTTTGATCATTATGGAAAGATAATAACATAAGCAACAACTCTTATTTTAATCATTTTGCAAAATATTAATGATTTCTATGCTAAAAATGTTGTTTTCTAAAGTGTGCCTGCGCACTTTTAACATTTTCAGTTTTTAGTACTTTTAGAAACAACGTCATAACTCGTGTTGTAGGTGGCATTTCTACAATCCGAGAACTATTTTGGAAAGCTAACACACCATGTAACAATTTTACTTTTAAAAATCATAACTTGATTTGGTAGTTTCGACCCTTGAAAGTTTTGTCTAAAAGTGATTAAACAAGTGGGTTATGTTTCTTTTACCTTAAATGAATGCAAGCTTATCATACTTCTTTATATATAAGACTATTGTTTATATTGAGTTTAGAATATGCACTCAAGAGGATTATAATTTGGTGATGATAGCTTTCTTTTGCTCGCATAGTAGTAAGGAAATTTACTTAAAATGCTAATAAAAAGGTATGTTTTGTAGTATATCAGTATATATGTGATATTATATTATTTCCCTTTTAGGATACCATATTGATTAGGATGTACATATATTTTGTTATATTATGTTTTGATTTTTCAGAACACTAGCCGTACAAAGGAGACTCTGTCGAAATTTTCGAAAAATCCAGCACTTAAAAAAATTCACAAATTATTGTATGCAAAAAATAGAAAGTTGTTTAATGTAACAACCCGTATATTTGGACCATTTAAATTGACAATAATCCACACATGTCAACTTAAATAGTACAAAACACGAATCATTAATGGAGTATAAGTGTATAAATGAGAATCATCACAGAATCACAGAAAATATAACATAACAGAATAGTGCAGCGGAATTACAACAATGTCATAATAGTAGTTCATGAAGCTACTAAGTAAATACAACAATGTCTCAAATAAAAGAAATACAACAACATAGATGTCCAAATAGTGCAGATGGAAAGAACAATACTGATAAAGATAAGATAGTCTTCAAGTCTTCAGCACCAATAAGCAGCAGCAGCAATCCTCAGTCTGACCCGAGCATATGCACAAACAAACACTCGAATCAGGACATATATTCTTATATAGATAATATGGTTAGAAATTTTGAAATAACAATAACTCAAAGATGATTGGAATAAACATCTTTCAGGATCCGATAAACTATCTATATATAGTAGAGTACGATAAGTAGATAATGTCTATCAATAATATAAAGATATCAAAATAGTGTTAAGTCATGGCCCATTCCACCCTTAACACATTTTTATTCCCAAAAGCATATACAAGACCGTAGTTTCCCCAAAACCGGAAGTCACCAGAGGGCAATACATATACTAAAGGTACAAATCAAAATCGTAGTGGTCGTGCATAAATGGAATACAAGTATGACAAGGCACATGAGGCTATACCCAAGATAGTGATACTACCGTTCGCCTGATCCGGGCTGGTGAGAACGCAACGCCGCAGCGCCCGCAACACCGTGAGACAACACTCCCAATTCAAGGGTGCACACCAATCAATCACAAAGTAAAAGAATAGTTTACGAAGAAGTGTGTCCACTTGAGGTAGCTAATCCTCCATTGGCCCGGCACAGCTCCTGTTTTAGTCATTTCCAATTTGACACAAGTGTCAAGGCTATCCATTATCGTTCACTTTCTTCAATCATCAACGTTCTCCAATCCAACCACTTCATTCTGGATCATCACTTCACGTATAGTTATTAAAGTGGTTTCCGGTTTAGACAGTGAGTATGTCCCAAACTGATTCCGGTTCCTTTAATAACCTTTCGTGATTATAACACCGATTGGTCGTTAATATATTTCAAAACCAAAACAATTTCAATTTCAATTAGAGTTCGTAAATCGATAATTCGTTAGTCTTTCGAAATCAATTTCCAAAATTACGTTTCAAACTTTCCAATTTCAATTTCAACATTTCTAAAATTCAATTTCAAAGTTTCAATTAAAACAATTCAAATATTCATTGCATTTTGTATATAAGTTCATTCCAAAATCGTTTAACTAAATTTACGTTCAAAACGATTTAAATCAATTATCGCTTCCATTCGATATTCATTAAATTAATTTATCATTAAACAATTTCAATTAAATTTCCAATTCATTACGTTACGTCTTAAGTTCGATTTCATTATCAAAGTTACAACCTATTTACAATTACACTTATCCAATCCAATTCTTTAAAATTACAAGTCTTTCATTTGTTTCGATAAAGCGCATTCTATTTCTTATCAAAGAAATTTCTTTCAAATTTCAAAACTTAGTTAAAGAAACTTAGTTTCACTTATTCAATAATTCAATTTCTCTAAATAAAGATATTCAATTCAATTTAATTAAAATTCGATCTCATCAAATTTCAATAAATTTCTAATCTTAATTATTAATTATTTTCAAACTCATTCATTAATAATTCCAACTTAATTGTTAATAAATTAAGAATTTAATTATTAATTATTTCAAACTTCGTTATTTATAATTCCACAACTTAACCGTTAATAATTTCAAAAGTTAATTATTAATAATTTCAACACTTAATTTTTAATTATTTTAAAAATTTAATTTCAAATAATTCTAAATTTAATTATTAAATTTTAAACAATATTCTTTTTATCAATTACCACTTTAATATTCGTTCCAAATTCAGATATTCACATTTACATTTATTCCAATTTAAATTCCAAATTATTCAAAACTTTGTTATTCGTCAAATAAAACTTTATTTTTATTTAAATCAAAACATTTGACCAATCGGGTTTTATTTTAATTTTCTATCCTAAGTCAAATTGTTTGGGTATTTATCATTTCAACCCGATTCCATTTAAATTCAAAATCAAAACATACAAAGGGAACTTGCAGTGTGATAGCTGGGATGGTGTCAAAGTAAATAAACAAGCAATAGCATCCATTCACAACAATTCAACAATTTCAAATAATCCCGAAATAATCGTATTAATTCGCGTTTGTTATTTACGCCAATTAATATAACTATTTCTAGAATCTACTCTATCATTTCAAGTAGATTAAAGATTATAACATTACGGTTTCACTTGTCATTCAATTTCAATTACAACAGTTAATTCAATACGTTCAATAGTCCAAAGTGACATTTATCAAATTCTACGTGTCAATTAACTTAACAATTTAAAGGGTCGATTTAATTAATCAATATTCATCATATAAAGGGGTCAAGTTAACAATCAAAATTCGACATATATAATTCATTTTAAATCGTTAATCATCCTATATCCAATTTTAACTTGCAATTTATTTATCACTTAACAATAACAATTTACATCCAATTCAACATCACATAGCAATCATTTCTCAATTCAAACTTGCATAAGAATATAGTCGTGAAAATTAATTCACCTTTCGTGGATAAGAAATTTGACGACGAAGCACGGAAAAGCACTAAGAAGCAAGAACAGAGTCGGTACAGCACGAACAACGAACACTGTAATATCGACAAAAAGGAAACGATATTAATACAATGAACATTGTATATAATTTATAAATTTATATAAATGCGCTTACCGAAGACGGAGGAAAGAACGAAGCTGAAAATTTGCTGTTGCGAAAGAAGCTCAGTCGGTCGCTGCAACAAGCAAAGAAAAGTCGGTTACTATTTCGACAACTAATAGAAATTAGCGAAAATATTTTACTGCAATATTCAAAGCTATTTCAACAATCTCAGTTTCAAATTTTTTTTTTATATATAAGCCGAGACAAAATTTGCATCCAACCACCCCATACTTGCATTCCATTTCATGCCTGCAACCCATACGTACACAATCCTTCACATCATAAATTTATGCAACCCTCCTTTTACCATACAACCAACATCACACCACACACATACGTAAGTACCCATCAGCCCACAACATCACACAACACTCACGCACTTCCCTTTTTCCTTCTTCTTTTTTTTTATACCAAGACTGTTGCTTTATCAAAAAAAAACAGAACACAATTCTTGCCACCAAATGCACGCACACTGCATCTATATATATGTGTACACGGCCACATATACGCGCATGCGAGATCAGAGCCGGGTGGTGGCGTGGCGAGTCAAGGACGGCTGGGGTGTGGATTTGGGAGGTGGCGAAGTGAAGGGCTGGGAAGTTCGGTCCGTGGCGTAGGCGAGCGGTGGAGGAGTGGGTGGTCGGCGGTTGGCTGGGCTTGGCACGTGGTGAAGTGATTGGGTGAGGTGGTGTGGACGTGGGGTTGCTGTTGGCTGAGTGGTTGGTTGAGGCGAGTGCAGGCGGTCAGGTGGGTTGGAGGTGGTGCGAAGGGGGAAAGGACTGGGAGGATGGGGTTGGGCTCGGGTTCGGGAATGGCTGGCAGGTCTTCATCCTTTTTATTTTGCCAGAAGGAAGAAAAGGAAATAAAAAAAAACATGAGAGGAAGAAAGGAGGAGGGTCTCGTTACTTACCTGCCACTTGAAAATAGAATTTGACAGTTAAATGAAATGAAATGAAATGAAGGGTCTCTTTCACTTTAAACTTTAGTACCGTGAATGCCTTTTGGGATCCAACGTTTCATTTTTCCAAAACACAACCCTTCACACTTCATCTCCCCAATAAATGCATTTATGCAGCTGGCCTTTTATTTTCCTTTCAATTTCTTTTGTACATGGTAGAGAATTGGGCTGCAACATATTTAACCAGTCCGTTTGGAACGGTCAATTTTAACATGACGCTTTCCGACAGATTCCGATTAACACGAATAAGTATACCGTTTTGATCAGCGCGACGACGCGATCACAACGGTATAAAAATATTGGTGATACGACGATTTTATAAAATTTGCATTTACGCCGCTTAAATTGTACGATTTGCAACACAATTTAAACGGAGCAGGCGATGACAGTTTTAGATGAAACGAATTACATAATCTTGATCAGAATAATTTTTACAAGCGGGCTGTGTAAAAATATTTGGATTTGGAAGATAAATTTTACGCAGCTTTATATGGACTGATATACAGTAAAACGCGAACGGATTTTTCTGTAATATTTTTCAGCGAAACTCTTTCTATGACCATATCTAACTAGACGTATGTCACAAATAAAGTTTCGGCGTAAATTGAGATCGTTATAATTTCAAAAATTTTATTGAAACGATGAATTTAAAATTTTTAATTGGGTCGGAATTTTAGGGTCGTTACATTTAATGAATCTATATGTATGATAAGTTGAGGGGTTGTGAAAACCACATAGAGGATTGTGTATGTTGATAGAAGTTTGTAGATAAGAAGAAAGTCAGGGTATGAGTTGTGTGACGTTCCTTCATAAGAAATTACAAAATCGCAATTTTCTTAAGGGGAAGTTTGTAACAACCTTACTTTTTACGCCGTAACTTAAATAAATTTAATTAAAATAAAATTATTTGAATTCGATATTGGATAATCATTATTTTTGAAAGTGAAAATTTATTTAATTGAAGGCTATTAATAAAAGATATTTATGTAAATAAATTGAATTAAATTAATGAATTATTTTCGAATAATTTATTGAAATCAAATAAATTGTTTCGATTGAATATAAAATATTTTTAAAATGTAAATAATTTTTATATATGATTAGAATAGTTGGAAAATAAATCTATTTTATAACAGTATAATGAATGATTAAATATAATAAGTGGGTTTTGAATTAAAGAAAATTGTGCTATTATTGGGATATATCTTGTAAAATGAAGTGTAAATTAATTGGGACTAGATAATAATTGAAATCTAATTTGTAGAATGGGTTGTGAATCAATTTATATTAGTCTGAAATTTATTTCAAAGAATTCAAATTCAAATTTAAATGCAAAAGAAATTAATTAAAAATAAATAGAATTAAAAACACTAGGCACAAAGCTATTTTAGCCCTAGCCTAACCCATGCCATTTTGTATATCCCCAAACCTCAAACCTATGCCTAGATTTTTCTATATTCAAGCCTATCACCAGAGCCCCAACTCGAGATTACTTTCGAAACCAGAAAAAGGAGAAGAAATTTCACGAAGCTTTCATGTCGATGTGGAGAAGCAAGCGTTCGAGGTAGGCGCTCGATTTTAGGGCCATCGCCAAGAAAGAAAGCACGACAAGATGGAGATGTGGGCAGCGGAGCGAGCACAGGCACCATGGAGGGGAACGCTGATGCTTGGAAGAAGACGCGGAGGTATCGGCTATACTTAAGAATGATTTGAGGGAGGCGCGTGACCCTGGTTTCTGATGTGCATGACTGGAAGGTGTGCGATGTTGAGTGTTTCCTGGTGAAAGCTGGGATGCAGTGACGCAGATGATAGCAAGGTGAAGGTAGCAACTGTGGTCGATAGTGATTGTTGTGGTAAGTGTTTGGGTTGGTGCACTGGCAATGGTGAAGGGTTTAGTCACTGATTTGTTATTCAAGCATCGTTTCGGTGAGTTTCTAAACTCACAGCTCTATTTATTCCCATTTACTTGATAAATAATTATCCTTTATATTGATTGAATTGATTGCTTGAAATGTTGTTTAGGATATTGGGTTGATTATGTGATATTGGATTAGAAATTGAGATTTTGTGTATATTTGATCGTTAGGATGCAAAAGAGATGCTGCTCGATTGCATTTTGATTTGTATAGTTTATTTATATGTTCTGTGCATTTTATAGATGGTCGAAATTCGATGGAATTCGACTCGGCCATGGATAAAATTGTATAGATGATTAGTTGATGATTTTGGAAAATTCACTCCATGATTTATAGTTGGAAGTTTTATTGATTTTTCTAGTTTCAAAAGATTTTAAATAGCTTTGGAAAATTATTTATGGTGTTTTAAAATTAAATTGAAGTATATTTTTATAAAAAAAATAAAAGTGGTTGGAAAACAAAATGATTTATTAGAAATTGTTTAGAAATAGAAATTGTTTAAAAAATGAAAATGGTGAATTTTCAACAGTGTTGGAATATATGGAATTTTATAAGTTAAATAAAGGGTTTTAATAATATTTTCCGAAAAGGAAATTCTTTTGTAAAGTGTATATTTAATCAAATGGATTCAGGAAATAATTTCGAAATGGCATTTTAAGTTTACAGGCTTTTTTTGAAGATAAGCCAAATTGTGAAATATATTAAAGGATTTTAATGAAAAAAGGATTTCTGATATAAAAATCTACTTTTAAGGTTTTGAGATATATTCCCATTTTTATATATTCATTAGTTCGAAATCTAAATATTTAATGTTTTTTTGTTTTAATTCTATATAATGAGTATATTGAATAAACAGATTAGTAATGCTGTCTGGGATGGGGCATTCGGTAATATTTTTTCGATTATTCTGTTGACTTATACTATAGAATAGCTGTTGTTTAGTGGGTGTAGTTTACTAGCTTCTAATAAACGTTCGAGTAATACTGACTGAAATGGGACGCTCAAGTAATACTTGTTAGATTACTATTGGTGAGTAGGTGTCACTTATATTCTAGAGATGGGTAAGGAAATAATGGTATTGTCTAGAGGTGACTTCTTAGAGCTTAGTAGTTGAGAGTTCTATTGCTCTCCAAGCGCTACAAGCTAGAGATATGTTGAGATTTATAGATTTATCCTCTTAGGACTAACTAGCCAAGTATATTATTATTTACTCTTAGGGCTAGTAGTAGAGGAATTATTATTTTGCGACGCTCTCCTTAGGATGTATGGAGTCTAGAGTACTTATTATTACTCTCATTAGGGCTCATCCTATCGAGAGTATTTCGCCGTACCTTCTAAGGACTAACTAGCTGAGTATCTCTATCTACTCTTAGGGCTCGTAGTCGAGAATTTTGTTAAGTTGAGATTACTCTCATCAGGACTTCTAGAGTTGAGAGTATTTGACGTGGCTTTCATCGGGACTCATCGAGTCAAGGGTATTAACTATCACTCTCAATAGGACTTATTGAGTCGAGAGCAGTTGTTGTCATTATCATCAGGACTCTAGAGTCGAGAGTATTATTTATCACTGTCATTAGGACTTATATAGTCAAGAGTATTTATGGGGAATCTACGTCATAGGGTTCATGCCACTATGGAAAGCGCTGAATTAGACCCACCAGATAAGCTAGTTGTCTATCCTAGCAGTCTTGATTGCGGGGTCATGACCTAAATCCGTGATTTCACCTTATTGAGTTTGTAGGCTGAGAGTTATTTCTCCAATAAGAGCCATTTCCCCGACATCACTTAAGGACCAAAAGTTTGTTACAAAAGGCAAGTAGGAATCATGGCCAATGCTAGTTGTAGCCCGACAACGTGTTTATAACATGCGATGGATACGAGTATCACGATTCTGGAAGTAACTTGGGGATTGTAGGAAACGGGCTGTAGTCATTAGCGTTTCCTGGAGCAGTGTTGCGGTACATCAGTCTCCCATTTGAATGACTTAGGTAGATCCATTATTTGTGAGACACTTGATATTATAACCTCACTGAGACAATGATTGTTTAACATTAGAGACTAGTTGTGTGTCCGTTTGTCATTTGAGATAACCTAACCCAAGACAGCTGCATGTTGTCTATCCATGAAATTAGAGACGTGTTGTGAGCTTGTTTGTCATTCTCTCATAAGAGCATATGGATTAGAGATCTCCTTTTTATCTAATTTATTGTTTCCATCTCCAAGGACCATTTAGTCAAGAGTTTTTCCTCTCCAAGAACGAGGTGTCAAGATATATGATTTTGCACATTGCGTATTTGGTTGACTTTACACTGATTTGAGTTTGTGTTTTTGGATATCTCGGAAGGCCTAACAGTTGGAAGTTATCACTTCCATTAGAGCTATATGTCAAGATAATTATTTGGATATTGCTTTTGATTTTTTATAGAGTTGTGCTTTTGTTAGGATTTAAACTTCTTGCTATCTCCTAGGACGAACGGTTGAAAGAATTTACTTCCATTGGGACTGTAAGCTGAGAAAGTATTCTTGGATATTGATTTTGTATTTTGTTTGGATTTTGTTCTATTTGGGTTCCTTTTTTCCTGATTATCTTTTACGACTTAGCAGTCCAAAGTTATTATTTCCATTAGGGTTGTATGTTGAGATTTGATGCTTTGATTATTTATTTGGGATTCTACATCTCTTGGTTCATCTTTTAGTGCTTAACAGTCGGAAGTCCTTACTTCCATTAGGACTGTAAGCCAAGGTTGATACTCTGGTTATCGACTTTTATATTTGGTATGATTTGTGAACCATTCCTTCATTGGTGATTTTCGTGGACACATTGCGTGCTTATCCATAGTATTTTGTGATTTTGATGGGTTTGATTGTAATCACCCAATTTATAGATGTCCGGACTTTTCAAGTACATGGAAATTAGCCATTTTAGATGTTGGGCTTTAGAGTGGACAGGGTATATATTATATCATGTTTGAGTTATCGATGTATATTTTCCTTTGGATGTCCCCTTGTATTTATATTTGATGAGACGACAATGGTTGTGTATTTTAAACTTGACTTGTATGTATTTTCCTAGTGCAGACATTATAGTTAGTATTAGTTTGATATGTATTATATTTTCTACTGCGATCTGTGACGCTATGTTCATTTGTATATGTTATATATTATTCTATCCAGGTAAACCTACGTGTTTATTGCTTTGTGTCGATACTAGGTATGTATATTGTTGATATGTTAGGATTGTCTGTAGATCCGACTAAAATTGAAGCTATTGATAATTGAAAGAGACCCGATACAGTATCTAAAATAAAGAGTTTTCTCGGATTGGCTAGATATTACAGGAGATTTATTAAAGATTTCTAGAGGATAGCAGCACCAATGACCAAGCTAACGCAAAAGGATGTGAAGTTTGTGTGGACCGATAAGTGTGAGGAAGCGATCCAGAGATTGAAACACTTGTTGACCCATGCACTTGTGTTAGTGGTCCCGGAGGGGAATCAGGACTTGGTAGTTTATACAGATGCGTGTGGAACTAGATTAGGAGCTGTGTTGATGCAGAGAGGTAAAGTGATTGCCTACGCTTCTAGACAGTTTAGACCGCATGAGGTTAGATATCCAACGCATGACTTGGAGTTAGCTACGGTGATATTTTCATTGAAGATGTGGAGGTATTACCTTTTAGGAGAGAGGTTTGAGCTTTATACGGATCATAAGTTATTGAAGTACTTGTTCTCCCAGAAGGAGATGAACATTAGACAACAGAGGTGGTTAGAGTTTATTGTTGCTTATGATTTTAGGATTGAGTATACCCCGGGGAAAGGAAACAAGGTTGCGATGTGCATAGTAGGAAGCATTAGAATGCAGTGTTGGCTATGATAGCAGAATGGAAAGATTTGAAAGTGTTTTCAACTTGCAGACTGCAGTGGAGATCCCAGACTGGGTCTAGTGGAGAATCTGCTATGTTATCTTGTTTAGAAGTCTAACCGGTATTGATTGAGAAGATTACTTCTAAACAGGAAGAGGATCCAGTGTTAGTTGAATGCATCAGGAAGTTAAGAGATGGAACGGAGAGCGACGACAAGAAGGATTTCAGTCTGGACCAAAGTGGATGGTTGAGAAAGAAGGGTAGGTTATGTGTTCCAGATATGGAAGACATTAGGAAGGAAGTTTTGGAGGAATGTCATCGTTCAAAGTTCATTATTCATCCAGGGGGAACGAAGATGTATCAGGATATGAAGAAAAGTTTCTTCTGGGAAGGAATGAAGAGGGATGTAGGCTTATGGGTGAAACAGTGTTTGAAATGTCAGTAGGTGAAAGCTAAGTATCGAAAGCCAAGTGGGTTGCTTTAGCCATTGGATATTCCGATATGGAAGTGGGATTCTATTTCTATGGATTTCATAGACGGGTTGCCGAGATCTAATAGAAGAAATGAAAGTATATGGGTCATAGTGGACAGAGTGACCAAGAGTGCCCATTTCCGTTAAGTCAAATAGGACGGCACCTGTATTGGCTAAGTTAGTTATGAAGAATGTAGTTATACTTCACAGAATTCCTAGTGGTATTGTTAGTGATAGAGATTCTTTATTCACTAGCGAATTCTGGAAGAGCCTGCAGGAAAGTTTAGGAACCAAGCTCAAGATGAGTACCACTTACCATCCGCAGACAGATGGGCAAACGGAAAGAGTTAACAAGATCTTGGAAGACTTGTTAAGAGCTTGTGTATTAGACTTTGGGGGATCATGGGAAGACCATCTACACCTAGTCGAGTTTTCATATAACAATAGTTATCAGACTAGTATAGGGATGGCACTGTTTGAAGCCTTGTATGGAGGACCTTGCAAATCCCCCGCATGTTGGTTAGAGACCAGAGATAGATTGGTCCTTGGTCCTGAATTGGTAAGAGAAGTAGCAGAAAAGATTGAGATGGTAAGGGCGAGAATGAAGGAAGCTCGGTCTAGGCAGAACTATGCAAATAGAAGACAGAAAGATTTAGAGTTCTCTGCTGGAGATCATGTTTTCGTCAAAGTATCGCCTATGAAAGGTGTTATCATGTTCGGGATGACAGGGAAGTTAGCACCGAGATTTGTAGGACCTTTCCTATTTTAGAAAGGATTAGGAAACTCGCGTATAGAGTAGAGTTACCGAGTAGTTTGGCAGGAGTCCACGATGTTTTCCATGTATCTCATCCAAGGAAGTGCGTTAGGGATCCAGACACTACTATAGCGCCGACTGTGTTAGAAAATTTAGTAGTGGAACCAGACTTGACTATAGTTAGGAAGCATGTTCGGATAGTCGCAAGAGATGAGAAGAAGTTGAGGAACAAGACAATCAGATTAGTGAAAGTCCAGTGGAGTGACGATGATAAGGACAATACTTGGGAGACTTAGAGCAGGATTAGAGACGCTTATCCTGATTTGTTTGATGGTATGTTTTACCTTTGATTGTTCTGTTGTGTACCTTATCGTAATTTCGAGGATGAAATTCTTTAAGGAAGGGAGATTATAACACCCCATATTTTTAGTAACATTATTTAGGATATTTAATAAGCTAAATAAAATAAAATAATGTAAGGTGATTAATGGATTGACATTTGTGATTAATAGGGGTAGCCGTGTCATGTTAATGAGTAAATCAAAATGAGATAACAAGAAATAAAATAGATAAAGGGTGAGCAAGTAGGCAGGGGCAAAATGGGAACAAGGAAAATCCTTATACCCTAAACCTTAAACCGCTTAACCATGTATTCTCTTATTCATTCTCATTTGCAAACTAAAGACATAGAGGCCATCCACCATTTTAGAGAACTAGAGGAAGAAAAAGCTAAAGAAAAAGATTAATCAAATCAAAAGCTATTCAAATCTCATTTCCTTAATCTCAAGCTAAGATGAATAATGACTACATCTCATTCTCTTAAATGTTTTCGGTTTTAAGTTAAATCCGAAGTGTTTTGCAAGTTTATGCCATGTTTTTGAATGATTAAATGTGTATATATGCTTGTTGATGATTTATGCTTGTTCATATATATTTTATGATATGTTTGATAAGAAAACCCTATTAAATGACATCCAAATGCTTTGCGATTTTTGATTTAGATCAGAAATGATATTTTAGAGATGTGTTTCAATTTTCATAATTTTCTGAATTATTATGGATTTTATATAAATTTTCTAGTGTAGAAAATGGTTATTTGGGTTATAAATTATTTACGGCTAAATAATTATTTATTTGGTTCTAAAATTTATATATGTTAGAAAACATATTGAAAATGATTTTTTGGAATTTCTGTAAAATTTTCCTAAGTTTTTTAATGAATATATAAAATTATTTTAGGTATGGGCCTTAAATATTTTATATATTTATAAAAGGAGAAGGGGTATTTTATAAAATAAAATTATTATTTATTTCTGAAATTTTGGAAGCACTTTTGAAGAAAAGAAATTTAGTAATCAAATGAAAATTAGACAAACATAGCAGGTTAATCAAAAAGTAGTTCTCCTTTAGGTTAAAGACAAAATTTACTTGTTTTTAGCTTGTTTCGCCACTCTCGGCACCAGGGGTTCTGACCTAGATGTTTTGCCATCATTGCTTTCGAAACCAATGCGCATGGTATCAATATACTTAATACGTAGCACATTGGATGAAGGCGGAAGGTATAGGGTCAAAACGTGTGGTTCCGATGGGGTTGAAGCATGCCTTTGTTTTAAAATGAAGTTGCGCCTGCTTTGCTTTTGACTTGGTTAGCTTTCGACCAGGTCAAATTATTTTAAAGAAATGGTTTGCGCTCTTTTGCCTTAAGTAATGTTTTCAAAGGGGTCGAAACCCCTAGTTGTTGCTTTTCTTACCTTTCAAAGTCGATGGTTTCGGAAGGTACACTTTGTTTTAAAAACTTGGCCACTTCTCCAAAGTTTTCGGAAAGTTGGTTTCGACGCCATCACTTCTTCCCTTAAGAATAGCTTCGAAAGGAATGCTTTCAATTTTAATGGGTTTTAGATCCTTTTGCTCTACTTGAAGGTATAATCCAAATGGTTTCGACAGAAACGGTTTTCAAAGGTTTCGAAGGGGTAATGGTTTCGAAAGGTTTCCACATGTTTTAATTGAACACAAAGGCTTTCGAAAGGTTTAATGTTTTATTGCTTTCGAAAGGGTTTTAAATGAAGGTTTCAAAAGGGTGGTTCCCCAATGATTTAGAAAGGTTTTGAAGGAAGGTTTTCCAATGGTTTCAAAAGGCCTAAGAGGAAAGGGTTTTCTAATGTTTTTGAAAGGCAGTTTGAAAGTGTTCTAAAAGAAAGATGTCTAAGGTTTTAAAGCTTCCAAAAGGAAGGTTTTGTAACACCCTGCATTTTTAGATAATTAAATAATCAAATAACGATGAATAGTGAAAATAAACATTTTTGGAATTATCATAATATGGCCTCGAAACTTATATCATTGTGTCCGTGGCGATTTTCTGATCAATTTTCATATATAACTTATCGAAATCCGAGTTAATATGAAGAAGTTACGAGAAGAACAAGAAATTAGAATTAAACGGAAAAAAAGACCCTATGGGTAGGTTGACCCGCAAAGCACAGGGGTCGACCCATAGGTCGACCCGCAAAACACACAGGTCGACCTATAGCTCGACCCGCGTTTTTCTCTGGACGAGAAATCGTCCAAGGACATGCCGAAGTTATATAATTCGATTTTTGTACGATCTGAAGCGTTGTTTTCTAGATCCAATGATTCGCAGCGAGCCTATGACATGGTTGCACCAGATTCAATCCAAAAATCTGATGGTTTGAGACCCCCAAACACCACTATAATAGGACCCTAGGCCTAGCTATTTTCTCACAATCAGATTTTCTCCCAATTGGGTTTATTGCCTGAGGCTGAACCCTAAATATAAAATATTTCTAAGGAGGAGATCTTCTTAATAAAAATATTAGACGCCTTAGAAGGGGATTCAGGAAGGCCTTGGAGCAAAGCTAAGGATGACAGGTGAGTGCATTTAAATTATATCTCTTTTATGTTTATGATATATAATATCGTTAGATTCCCGTTAAATATTTAATTCAGCATTTTGACTAATTTCAGTAATTAGTTCTACTAGTTAGTTATGTTGAAACTGTAAATTTTACAAGAGAAGAGTACTTATATTAAAATGTTATTTATATGGAAAAAGAAAGGAATCCAATTAAATATAAGTAATATTAGGCTTAAAAGTTGTAGAGAAAGGCATAAGCCTTATAGTAAATTATGTTAAAACAGGAGAAATGAATTAAAAAGGAAAAAATCTATTAACTTGATTTGGAAGTTAGTGATAGATTGGCTGGTTGGTTTAGAAAAGGGAATACATTTCCATAATTTAATATTGTAAGAATAACGATAAACCTAATTGCAAGAATAGAAGCAAGAAAAATGGAATTAGTGCAAAATAGATACATTACTGTATTTTGCATTACCCAATAATTAAAGAAACAATAAAAGAAATATCTTGTAGTTACGAGTCATTGTTTATAGCAGTATTTAGTATTAAAATATGGAAATGGATTTCTAGCACAGTTTTTGTAACCAACCAAATAGAATAGAACTACTTCCTAGAATAAAAGAGAATAACGTGAAGCGTTAAAGAAATAAAAGAAGAGGAAATATTCAAGTTAATTATTTGACAAGACTAGAAACAATAAACATAAAATGTGACTAGATCTGCATTTATTGCGCAGATAATAGAGTAAAAAGTAAAGCAGTTATTATGATAAGTAATTTATGGCAGTTGGACGTAGTCCCAAGCTAAGACTGTCATATAATATAAGAGAACTAAAGAGAATTTAGTATCATAATAAAAGAAGACAGACTAGAATAGAAAAGAGACACTTGCAATTACATTTATAACATGTAGGTTATAAAAGAAAGAAAAGAATATAAAAGTGACAATTGCAAGTATAATTGTAACAAGTAGGTTATATTTTATCAAACTTAGATCTTGGATTAAGTTAATAAGCAAAAATGATAGAAGTGGCCCATACCGGCAGCATTCCCTTTCAGAGCTAGGACTGATGGTCTCACACATAGGTGGGGCTAGGCTTGCTGATTAGGGTAAATAAGTAGCCAACAAAATAATAAAAGAAAACTAAACGCATAGTAAAAGATTAGACGTAAGATCTAATAAAATGGTAAGGTGCGTTTAGAACAGCTCGAAAGAGAATCTGGATAAAGAGCCTAATGAAGCAGTTCACCGTAGATTTTAGTACAGAAAGAGCACGTCCAACTTTGTTAGTTCGTGCGAGAAGGAAGTACGAGACTTCAACGGGACATGAGGATACTCTAGGATGGCCCTCTGGAGTAGGCCTAATGAAGCTGCACCCTCGAAGGCAGGTTTGTACGTGTTTCATCAAGAGAGTATGCCTTGACTGCTTTTGCATTGCAGGCCTAACGAAGCGGACCTTTGTAGGCAGTCAAAAGGTTGGTGATGGAGTAGGATCTTCGTATGACACCATACTCTAGTTTGCAAGTAGGTTATAGTGGGCAGGACCCAAAATGATAGTCACATGCGGAGATCAAGCCATCATTAGTCAGAGCGAGTTCGGGAAAGACTAGAGTTAAACCATAGGCCAATGATTCTTTCACTATCGAGACATTGGATGAGGGGCACAGCCAATTGGATATTTAGATTGTTTGCAGTAGGGCGCAACCACTTAGCTCTTAAAAGGTCTTTCGATTAGTTGGGGGCAGTGTGGGGCCATAGCCACGATGAGAAAAGAGACAGACCAAGTAGAATATTTGTATTGTAGGCCCAACGAAGCGGACCTTTATAGATATAGAAAATCCCCGACTGAGTTCCATACAAGGTAGATCTTGTTGGCAGAATTCATAGAGTAGACAGAACGATTACGTGTAGTCCTCAATGTAACGATCCGTAAATTTAACTGGTTTTAATAACGTAATTAGTTGAAATTTTGTAAAATTTTAAACGATAAAATTTTGAGATATAAATTTGATATTTGGAATGCGTCTAGTTAAATATAGCAACTTGTAAATTTTCGTCCGAAAATATGAAAGTTTATTTCGCCGTAAATTTACTTCAATTTAATCAGTTAAAAAGCGATGAAAATAAAATGTTTTCGGAACCTTAATATTTTTACATAGAAAAATTCTAAACCATCTTCTAAGCAAACATCATTTTTCGTTTTTCCAAATTCGGACTTCTTTGGCTCCGTCGATCTTATTTTTCTACGTTGTTCTTACATTTTCCGCCAGTAGAAAAATTCGAATTTTTATAATTCAATCAAACCACTGATATCTTTATACCATTTTGATCGTCTCGTCTTGCTGATCGCTGCGGTATATTCGTTTGTTTATTTCGGCATCCGGTACACGGAAAAATCTGCGAGACGACTAACCGTATCGGTTCCGCAATCTGCCATTTGTTTCTTTGTGACCATTCAGTTTTCACTGTCTTGTCCAATAGTCATTAGCTATTAAATATTTTCTAGAATTTTGTTGTAAACTTTTATTATTTCAACCGGTTGATTTTACCTGAGTCGTTCCACATTATTTTCTAGTGACCTTTCAAAATTTGAAAATATATTTTGTTTAAGGCTGCTTGCTCCCCTCATTTTTGTGAACAGAACTCCATCTTCCCACTCCCAAAGGTCACGTCTTCCACAAATACTCATCTTCGACTCATCACGTGCAGCAGCCGAACCAGACTCGCGCCTCTCTTCTTCCCCTCCCTACCTTCTTCGGACTCGAAGGCCTACTCGTGCTTTCCCCACTGTTACCCGAGACAAACCTGCAACCTCTCCAAGCAGCAACCCAAACTCGCCTCCCCTATTTTCCTGGCCGAGCACACTCTTCCCCTCTGCCATGAACCACTGATCTCCCTCTCCAGCTCGCTCCCGCCTGCGCAACCGACTTCATCCCAAAACTCCGAGCTTCCCTTTTTCACGCATGACAGTGCTCCTCCACCTCGAACAGCAGCTGACGCAGGCAGCTCATCACCACCAAAACTTGCTGACTCAACAGCTCGCCTACATCTTTGCCTTGCTCGCCTAACCCGCGTGAGCCATCCACAGTGCTCGATCACCATCTCTTCTTTCGTATATTTGGTAATATATATATATATATATATTTTTTATGTTAAACTTTGAAGCTAAATATATATATGAATTTACAAATTGTTTTACTGTTAGTCTACTAATATATATATACAGTTGGCTGCATGTTATAGTAATCGGCAAGGAAGTTTAAAAATATGTTTATTGGTATGTTAATATTTTGGTTTATAATATATTATATATTACTTTATCCATTTGCTCTGTTTTATTTTATTTATACATAGGTTGTATAGGCTCTGTTTATTTCATTTATAAGTATCGAAGTGCTGTTATATGTATTAGCTTATAAAAGTCATGCATATAAGTATACAGGTGTATATGTGTATCTTGAATAGATATAAGGGGATATTGTATATGTATATATATAATAATGTAAAGTCTATTCTTTTATACTAATTTTATTTAAATGTTGAGATTTCTGAATATAATATGTATATTTCAATATAAAAAAAATAAGTATTTTAAAGATAATGATTTTATGTATATTTCGTCTTTATATTTGTCTTAAGTTAAATAGTTGATTTATAACAAAATCAAAACTAAGGTTGCCTTACAAAAAAAATAAAGTTACACCTGCCAAAATTGCATCAAGCGTGTTGTACATTTGTTGGGTTCGGTCTGCATAACTATGATGCTATTTGTTATATAGCTTGATGCATATATGCTTAAAAAGTATGTTTTGTGTGCTGTCTTTTATTAAGTATATATACTTCATAGCTTATAAATATAAGCTGCCTATATTTTGATGAGCTTTGAAAAGTATGTTTTCGTATGTTGCGTGTGCAGGGTATAAAGTATTTATAACTATACATTATATTTTGAAGTTCGACCCTACTACATATTATAAAATAATATGCGTTTAAGTTAGCTTTGATTTGGAAATATTAATAACAAAATAATCTACGTTTCATTTTTTTTAAGCTTGACAAACAATAAGTTTTTGGTAAAGAAGTACGTCATTCCCAAATGATACAAACCTATGTAACTTGTACCGATAATTACTGCATATATGTAACTTTTATTAAAGATCAAAGCCCTCTGTAATTCAATTGATGCAACCTACTACCTACACAAAACAGAGATGCTTTCATCGCTTTAGAATAAGCCCTCTTAACAAATCATTACTACCGACTATAAGAAATCAATTTTTCTTCCTCTGTAAAGTCATATATGATCTCCATTTGTTGGATTAGGTTCTTGCTGTCACGGCTCCTTGATACTTACATGTTCAGTGGTTCTGCTTCAGTGTCCCTTTCTTTCATTGATGTCCAGTCTTGAGACTTTGATGTCAGTAATATATATTTGTTGTTAAATGATTGTTTTAAAGTGTATATATATAAGTTTATAGCTGACCTATTTGAATTTATATGGGTATTATAATAAAGCAAAGTTATTTGATTTTTTTTTTAATATAATATATATTGTGACTTAGTAGTTTACGTATACAAGCTTATGTATGTATTAAATATTGATTCCGAAATTTTATAGTATTTTAGTGTATTTGACTTAATATATAAAATTTAATATATATATATATATAATATATAATTATAATGTATATTTTAGTTTATATCCAAACTAATTCTGTTGTTAAATCGATATCTGCTATCAGCTTTGCTCATCGCAATTCGTGCCAACCTTGTTTGCTTTGGATTCATGTCTGGATCTCGTAACTCAATTCATTGTCTCTTCTCTAGCCTCAAAAGGTGAGCAATCACTCACGATTAACGTTCTTTTATTTATTAAATTTGATTTCAATTGAAATGACAAAATTGAAATATGCTGCTGTTAGTTAATTGCATTGTTATATATGATATTACCTGTATCTGTTCACCTATGACATCTAACACCATTATCTGTTAATTATTTATGCGATGATAATACAGTTTGGCTGATAATTGATTGATTGTTGATGTTTAATTAGACGTTAATTGTAAATGTTAAAGTGATAAATAGTATGCAATTGATTTTGATATAAGATAGTTAACAATTTAAAATGGATTTATATGTTGAATTTGACTTAGTTAAATATGACCCCTTTAAATGTTAAATTAATTGACACGTAGAAATTTGGCAAAAACACTTTGAACCGTTGAATGTATGTTGAAAAATTGATGTAGTATGAAATTGGATAATAGATATCAAATAATAAACCGTATTAATATTGGTGTAATAATCTTTAATCTACATGAAATGATAGTGTAGATTCTAGAAATAATTATATTAATTTACACAAACAACAATGTGAATTAATACGATTATTTTGGGATTATTTGAATTGATTTTTGGATTGATATTGATTGATGTTATTGCTTGTTTATTTACTTTGACACCATCCCAGCTATCACACTGCAAGTTCCCTTTGTTATGCTTTGATTTTTGAATTGAATTGGAATCGGGTTGAAATGATAAATACCCAAATTGAACTTTGACCTAGCATAGAGAATTAAATAAAACCCGATTGGTCAATAATTTGATTTAAAAATAAAACGAAGATTTTATTTGAATAAATAATATGGTTTTGAAATGAAGTTGAAAGTTGAATTTTTAATGAAAGGAAAATGTTAATATTTAATAATCTGAAACAAAATATTAACAATGTAATTGATGAAAGAATGTTGTTTAATTTGAGAAATGATTGAATTGAGTTTGAAATGATTTAATAATTAAGTTTGAAATTATAATTAAGTTTGAAATTATTAAACTTTGAAATTATTTAATAATTAAGTTTTGAATTATTTAATAAATAAGATTGAATTATTTAATGATTAAATTGAATTGAATTCTTTAATAAGTAAAATTGAACTTTTGAATAAGTGAATTTTACTTCGTAAATAATTGAAATTGAGTTTCTTTATTAATTAAGTTTTTGGAAAATTATTTAAGTAAGTAAATAAGTGAAATTGAATTTCTTTAACAAGAAATAAAATGTGATTTATTGAAATTAATGTAAGACTTGAAATTTAAAGAATTTGGTTTGATGAATTTAATTTAATAAAAATTTGTAAGTTTTGATATAATGAAGTTGAATTTAAATAATGGATTTAATGAATTGGAAATTTAATAGAAATTGTTTTGAATGGCAAATTTACTTAATGAATATTGAATGAAATCGATAAATGAATTTAAATTGATTTAAATGTTAAATTAAATTAATTTAAATGATTTCGGAATGAAACTTATATACGAACTTGAATCAATATTTGAATTGTTTAAATAGAAATTGAAATTGTATTATAAGATTTTGAAATGGTAATTTGAAAGTTTTGAAATGTAAATTATGGAAATTGATTTAGAAAGGCAAATGAAATGCTGATTTACAAATTCTATTTAAAATTGAATTTGATTTGGTTTTGAAATATAAACAAACGACCAATCGGTGTAATAATCACGAAAGTTAGTAAAGAGACCGGAATCGGTTAGGGACATACTCACTGTCTAAACCGAAACCACTTTAATAACTATACGCGGAGTGTGATCCAGAATGAAGTGGTTGGAATGATGTACGTGATGATTGAAGAAAGAGAACGATAATGGATAGCCTTGACACTTATGTCAAATTGGAAATGACTAAAACAGGAGCCGTGCCGGGCCAAATGGGGGTTAGCTGCCTCGAGCGAACACACTTCTTCGAACTACTCATTACTTGTTGTCGATTGGTGCACCCTTGAATTTGGGAGTGTTGTTTCACGGTGTTGCGATCGCTGCGGCGATGCGTTTTCACCAGTCCGGATCAGGAAAACGGTAGTTTCACTACCTTGGGTAATGCCTCATGTGCCTTGTCATACTTGGATCCCTATATACGCGACCACTACGATTTGTTTTGTGTTATACCTATGGAGTACTCCCTGATAGCCCACTAGTTTACGGTGGAGTTTACAGTGCTGTATAGACTATAACACTTATACAAATTGTGTTAAGGGGATAATGGTAACGCCTTAACACTATTTTGATACTTTATATTACTGATAGGCATTAACTACTTATCGTACACTACTACACAGTAGATAGTTTAACGGATCCTTAAAGGATGGTTATTCCAAACATCCTTTGAGTTACTTGTATTTCAATTGCTATTTCACTTGAGTTGGATTTATTGATATAAGAATGTTAATCCTGACTCGAGTGTTTTGTGTTTTGCTCTACGCTCGGGTCAGACTGAGTGTACCAGTATTCGAGACTCACCTTTGGAGTTGGAGCTTCGCTTGGAGATCCAGCTATCTACCCAGCTTTCAGATATCCAGTTGATTCTTGTGATGTATTATGATATTGTATTTGATTATGTATTCGAGACATCTGTTGTACCTTATTTAACTCTGATATGTATATAGTAGCTTCATGAACTACTATCTTTTGCTTCCGCTGCATTTATTACTCTGTGTCTGTGATCTGTGATTATTTATTTACTGTATATGTTCAGTTTTGCCAAATTTAAATTAACAACGCGGTATTTTGAATTATTTAAGTCCGACATGTGTGTCTGCCTATGCACTTGGCGGGTGTAGCATGATAGGGGGTTCTCACATTTGGTTTGGTAACGAGCGGATGACTCTTACTCCTACATGTCCCTGCGGGGTTGGTGCAGTCGAGAGGCTGGCCGTAAAGGCAGAACACAGGTACAGCTGTATGCTACAGTGGGCGTTACCCCACTGACGCGGTCCGTTACAGTTGGTATCAGAGCTTTGGTAGCTCTAGGAAAACTTAGCATATAGGGTAAATGTATTTACAGAATCACTCTCATTCGGGTTTCAATCTCTTCCTTTTGACTCGATTCCTTTGAATTTTGGAACGTTCCCTGCGGTTCCAAATTTCATTCGTGTCCTTCATTATTCGTCTTCTTTCAATTCTGGAGCATCCCATAACTCCACTTTGAATTATCTATATAATGGATCGGCGGTCTCGCAAATCTTCAAAATTTTATAAATGGGTGAAACTCCTTTACAATAGACATCGAATTACCGGAGATTTCTGTATCCTCGGTTTACTGTGCTATCTATCTCCTACTATACTTGAATTCTATTTCTTGAGATTGAATGTAGATTTGCCTCGGAATTCTGCATCGATCTTATTCTTGAAGTCACGGTCGACCCCGTTAAGGTTGCTCGTGATTTAGTAAATTTATCCATCTTCTTATCTTGATTATTTAATTATCTCGTCTTTGTTTCAAACCTATCTTTGAATCAAAAAAAATTCTCTTTGATTTGAGTCCATCAAATTTGAAACCCTATCCTTATTTTGAAAATTCATTCCTGAATCGTCGAGCAAAGAAATGAAATTGTAAACTAATATATAAATGTTTTAATATATGCTGTGTTGTTTGAGTTGTTGATGTTGATTTGTGTTTCTCATCGATTCGTCTGATCAACGCTATCGATTGGATTTCCAAAACACTTGAGCAGAGCAAACTAACACAATATTGTTTTCAAATTTGGTAATTGAAATAATTTTGTATGATTATATTATAAATATATAAGTAAAAATTTCTGGAATATAAAAAAAAAAAAAGAGGTAAATTAATTCGTTGTTTGAAATGATAATATTTGATTATCAGTTATTGTTCTAAATGAATTTATAAATATGGTTTATAAATTGATTTGGAATTTGAAATGAATTTAATTCAGAAATTTGAGAATTTAGTTTTCGGTGATTTCGAACTTTGGTTTTAAAATTTTAAAGTATATATTATTGAAAGTATTTTCGAATAGAAATCGTTTTCAAAGAATTTTAAAATGTTGAAATCAGTGCTCTTCTCTTTGTCGCTGGAAAAGAATTTTGGTGATGGCGGTCGCATCATCGACATTCATTTTCGAGTTTCGAAGTGGGGAGACCATCCTGTAGCTTTGCTACGGTTTTGTTTTGGAAAAATATTCTGATTTAGAAGTATGACTTGATATATATATAGGTATATTATTTTAAATTTAATTTGATTTAGTATTTATAGTATATACGTAATTATTTCTAAAGGGTTTGAAACTAAACGGAAATTTAATTCTTAAAAATCATGTTAAAAGATGTTTTCAATTATAAATAAAGCTAAATTTTGAATAAGTATTTAAACTTGAAATAATTGAATTTGAAAATTTTATTTGTATAGTAATAAATTGCATTTCAATATAACTTACCTAAATTATTCAGAAGTTAAAATGTAATTTGATAATATACAATATAAAATGATTTTATAAATAAAATTTGAGTGTTTATAATAAATGTTATACACTTAGATTTTAATTATATAAAAAAATGCTAATAAAGATGATAGAATAATAAGTTAATTGAATGAGATGAATATAATAAATTTTGTTCTGAAAGAATTAACAAATTGAAATTAGATCAACTTATGGAAATACCTTAAAATTAAACCAATTATTGAATATAAATTAATTTAAATTGAAATTTATATGGTTAAATTAATTTATATGGTTTAAATATATGTAATAAGATATATTAGTGGAACAAATTTAATAATAATTTGGAATAAAGAAGAATTAAATTTGTTGAATAAAATATGATTGTAATAAATGACTATTCGAGTTTATGATTTTAGAAATTGTAAATTGAAGATAATTGGATAATAAGATAATGAATTTAGAAATAGTTGAGATTGATTTTAGTGAAATCAAATGGATTAAATCAATTATTGAATATCAATTAATTTAAATTTGAATTTATATGGTTTAAATTAATTGTTATTTGTATTTCAAATCTATTTTTCTTTTTGGTTGTTTCTATTCTCCTACCTCGTTCCTTTTCGGGGACGAAAAGTTTTGAGTGGGGGAGAGTGTAATGATCCGTAAATTTAACTAGTTTTAATAACGTAATTAGTTGAAATTTTGTGAAATTTTAAACGATAAAATTTTGAGATATAAATTTGATATTTGGAATGCGTCTAGTTAAATATAGCAACTTGTAAATTTTCGTCCGAAAATATGAAAGTTTATTTCGTCGTAAATTTACTTCAATTTAATCAGTTAAAAAGCGATGAAAATAAAATGTTTTCGGAACCTAAATATTTTTACATAGAAAAATTCTAAACCATCTTCTGAGGAAACGTCATTTTTCGTTTTTCCAAATTCGGACTTCTCTGGCTCCGTCGATCTTATTTTTCTACGTTTTTCTTGCATTTTCCGCTAGTAAAAAATTCGAATTTTTATAATTCAATCAAACCACTGATATCTTTATACCATTTTGATCGTCTCGTCTTACTGATCGCTGCGGTATATTCGTTTGTTTATTTCGGCATCCGGTACACAGAAAAATCTACGAGACGACTAACCGTATCGGTTCCGCAATCTGCCTTTTGTTTCTTTGTGACCATTCAGTTTTCACTGTCTTGTCCAATAGTCATTAGCTATTAAATATTTTCTAGAATTTTGTTGTAAACTTTTATTATTTCAACCGGTTGATTTTACCTGAGTCGTTCCACATTATTTTCTAGTGACCTTTCAAAATTTGAAAATATATTTTGTTTAAGGCTGCTTGCTCCCCTCATTTTTGTGAACAGAACTCCATCTTCCCACTCCCAAAGGTCACGTCTTCCACAAATACTCATCTTCGACTCATCACGTGCAGCAGCCGAACCAGACTCGCGCCTCTCTTCTTCCCCTCCCTACCTTCTTCGTACTCGAAGGCCTACTCGTGCTTTCCCCACTGTTACCCGAGACAAACCTGCAACCTCTCTAAGCAGCAACCCAAACTCGCCTCCCCTGTTTTCCTGGCCGAGCACACTCTTCCCCTCTGCCATGAACCACTGATCTCCCTCTCCAGCTCGCTCCCGCCTACGCAACGGCCTTCATCCCAAAACTCCGAGCTTCCCTTTTTCACGCATGACAGTACTCCTCCACCTCGAACAGCAGCTGACACAGGCAGCTCATCACCACCAAAACTTGCTGACTCAACAGCTCGCCTACATCTTTGCCTTGCTCGCCTAACCCGCGTGAGCCATCCACAATGCTCGATCACCATCTCTTCTTTCGTATATTTGGTAATATATATATATATATATTTAATGTTAAACTTTGAAGCTAAATATATATATGAATTTACAAATTGTTTTACTGTTAGTCTACTAATATATATATATATATATACAGTTGGCTGCATGTTATAATAATCGGCAAGGAAGTTTAAAAATATGTTTATTGGTATGTTAATATTTTGGTTTATAATATATTATATATTACTTTATCCATTTGCTCTGTTTTATTTTATTTATACATAGGTTGTATAGGCTCTGTTTATTTCATTTATAAGTATCGAAGTGCTGTTATATGTATTAGCTTATAAAAGTCATGCATATAAGTATGCAGGTGTATATGTGTATCTTGAATAGATATAAGGGGATATTGTATATGTATATATATAATAATGTAAAGTCTATTCTTTTATACTGATTTTATTTAAATGCTGAGATTTCTGAATATAATATGTATATTTCAATATAAAAAAATAAGTATTTTAAAGATAATGATTTTATGTATATTTCGTCTTTATATTTGTCTTAAGTTAAATAGTTGATTTATAACAAAAACAAAACTAAGGTTGCCTTACAAAAAAATAAAGTTACACCTGCCAAAATTGCATCAAGCGTGTTGTACATTTGTTGGGTTCGGTCTGCATAACTATGATGCTATTTGTTATATAGCTTGATGCATATATGCTTAAAAAGTATGTTTTGTGTGCTGTCTTTTATTAAGTATATATACTTTTATAGCTTATAATTAAATATAAGCTGCCTATATTTTGATGAGCTTTGAAAAGTATGTTTTTGTATGTTGCGTGTGCAGAGTATAAAGTATTTATAACTATACATTATATTTTGAAGTTCGACCCTACTACATATTATAAAATAATATGCGTTTAAGTTAGCTTTGATTTGGAAATATTAATAACAAAATAATGTACGTTTCATTTTTTTTAAGCTTGACAAACAATAAGTTTTTGGTAAAGAAGTACGTCATTCCCAGATGATACAAACCTATGTAACTTGTACCGATAATTACTGCATATATGTAACTTTTATTAAAGATCAAAGCCCTCTGTAATTCAATTGATGCAACCTACTACCTACACAAAACAGAGATGCTTTCATCGCTTTAGAATAAGCTCTCTTAACAAATCATTACTACCGACTATAAGAAATTAATTTTTCTTCCTCTGTAAAGTCATATATGATCTTCATTTGTTGGATTAGGTTCTTGCTGTCACGGCTCCTTGATACTTACATGTTCAGTGGTTCTGCTTCAGTGTCCCTTTCTTTCATTGATGTCCAGTCTTGAGACTTTGATGTTAGTAATATATATTTGTTGTTAAATGATTGTTTTAAAGTGTATATATATATAAGTTTATAGCTGACCCATTTGAATTTATATGGGTATTATAATAAAGCAAAGTTATTTGATTTTTTTTATCTTTTATTTTTTTATTTTATTTTTATTTTATTTTATTTTTTTTATGTAATATATATTGTGACTTGGTAGTTTACGTATACAAGCTTATGTATGTATTAAATATTGATTCCGAAATTTTATAGTATTTTAGTGTATTTGACTTAATATATAAAATTTAATATATATATATATATATAATTTATAATTATAATGTATATTTTAGTTTATATCCAAACTAATTCTGTTGTTAAATCGATATCTGCTATCAGCTTTGCTCATCGCAATTCGTGCCAACCTTGTTTGCTTTGGATTCATGTTTGGATCTCGTAACTCAATTCATTGTCTCTTCTCTAACCTCGAAAGGTGAGCAATCACTCACGATTAACGTTCTTTTATTTATTAAATTTGATTTCAATTGAAATGACAAAATTGAAATATGTTGCTGTTAGTTAATTACATTGTTATATATACTATTACCTGTATCTGTTCACCTATGACATCTAACACCATTATCTGTTAATTATTTATGCGATGATAATACAGTTTGGCTGATAATTGATTGATTGTTGATGTTTAATTAGACGTTAATTGTAAATGTTAAAGTGATAAATAGTATGCAATTGATTTTGATATAAGATAGTTAACAATTTAAAATGGATTTATATGTTGAATTTGACTTAGTTAAATATGACCCCTTTAAATGTTAAATTAATTGACACGTAGAAATTTGGCAAAAACACTTTGAATCGTTGAATGTATGTTGAAAAATTGATGTAGTATGAAATTGGATAATAGATATCAAATGAAAACCCGTATTAATATTGGTGTAATAATCTTTAATCTACATAAAATGATAGTGTAGATTCTAGAAATAATTATATTAATTTACGCAAAGAACAATGTGAATTAATACGATTATTTCAGGATTATTTGAATTGATTTTTGGATTGATATTGATTGATGTTATTGCTTGTTTATTTACTTTGACACCATCCCAGCTATCACACTGCAAGTTCCCTTTATTATGCTTTGATTTTTGAATTGAATTGGAATCGAGTTGAAATGATAAATACCCAAATTGAACTTTGACCTAGGATAGAGAATTAAATAAAACCCGATTGGTCAATAATTTGATTTAAAAATAAAACGAAGATTTTATTTGAATAAATAATATGGTTTTGAAATGAAGTTGAAAGTTGAATTTTTAATGAAAGGAAAATGTTAATATTTAATAATCTGAAACAAAATATTAACAATGTAATTGATGAAAGAATGTTGTTTAATTTGAGAAATGATTGAATTGAGTTTGAAATGATTTAATAATTAAGTTTGAAATTATAATTAAGTTTGAAATTATTAAACTTTGAAATTATTTAATAATTAAGTTTTGAATTATTTAATAAATAAGATTGAATTATTTAATGATTAAATTGAATTGAATTCTTTAATAAGTAAAATTGAACTTTTGAATAAGTGAATTTTACTTCGTAAATAATTGAAATTGAGTTTCTTTATTAATTAAGTTTTTTGGAAAATTATTTAAGTAAGTAAATAAGTGAAATTGAATTTCTTTAACAAGAAATAAAATGTGATTTATTGAAATTAATGTAAGACTTGAAATTTAAAGAATTTGGTTTGATGAATTTAATTTAATAAAAATTTGTAAGTTTTGATATAATGAAGTTGAATTTAAATAATGGATTTAATGAATTGGAAATTTAATAGAAATTGTTTTGAATGGCAAATTTACTTAATGAATATTGAATGAAATCGATAAATGAATTTAAATTGATTTAAATGTTAAATTAAATTAATTTAAATGATTTTGGAATGAAACTTATATACGAACTTGAATCAATATTTGAATTGTTTAAATAGAAATTGAAATTGTATTATAAGATTTTGAAATGGTAATTTGAAAGTTTTGAAACGTAAATTATGGAAATTGATTTTGTAACGACCCGTAAATTTCAACTGTTTAATAACGTAATTAGTTGAAATTTTGTAAAATTTTAAACGATAAAATTTTGAAATAAAAATTTAATATTTGGAATACGTCTAGTTTAACATAGCAGCTGGTAAATTTTCGTCCGAAAATACGAAAGTTTATTTCGCGCGTAAATTCACTTCAATTTAATCAGTTAAAAAGCGTTGTAAATAAAACGTTTTCAAAACCAAAATATTTTTACATAGAAAAATTATAAACCATCTTCTGAGTAAGATTTCAGTTTGTCGTTTTTCCAAATTCGGACATCTTTGGCTCCGTCGTTCTTATTCTCTGCAAAATAGCAGCATTCTGGTACCGATATCGATTTTTATCGGATGATCGTACCACTGATATCCGTATACCATTTTGATCATCTCGTCATACTGATCTCTGTGGTATATTTGTTTCTGCATTTTGAGGTCCGGTATGTGACGGAAACCATAAAACTGTGCATTGTATCGGTGCATTTTGACCCTTTTGAATTCCTCTGTCCATTCAATTTACAACGGTTGAAAATTTATGGGTTGTGTTCTTGTGTGCGTGCTTTCAATATAACTTTTATTGCTGTGTCCTCTCATAATCCAGCATCAAAACGAATGTTCATTAGTCTATTCATATTTCGGAAATTTATGACCAACTTTTGCTATTCTACCGGTTCGTTTTATTTCATTGAAAAAAAAATTCCTGCCGTCCGTTCATATTTTACTTTCTCTTACCTTTACTGTTCTTACCCTTCCATTTCTTTTCCTTTTGTTTTGTTTCCCAAACTGGTTTGTTCATTTCAAGTTATAAAGAAAAAAGCCTTTTGTCTTCATCTTCCCAGAAAAGAAAGTTACAAATCATATTCATATGTAGTTACGTGAAATGTAACATTGCCACCTTGCCTGAGAGGCATTTCCTTTTGCTTTGGCCATGTCCAACATCCTCTCCCACCCTCTCTCTTCATCAAACCCATGAACAACCATGTTCCCGACCATCAACCCGACAGCCGTTGCTTCAGCAACCACCACCCTGTCACAGTTGAAAGACCCGGCGACCACACCTCCTCGTCGACCCATACCACGCCATTCACTGCACAGCTCGGATCCGCCTTCTACCACCTAACGGCAGCAGCCCACGTGGCCGACCATGCCGCAACCTCCTCTTCAATCTCCGCCTACCGTGTTCGTGTCCCTCTTCCCGCACCTTGCAGCTCCGCCACGGTTTCCAGCAAACCCGATCTGGCCTTCCCACCTCACCGTGCTCCAAGTCGAAGCATCGCTTTGAACAACCGAAACCCCAGGTTCTTCTCCCCTCCTCTTGTACGCTTTTCCTTCTTCTCCATCCCATAGTCTGCGGCATCATCACCCATCCAACACAAGCAAGTCGAGCCACCAACTTCTCCGCCTTCCCTCCCCAGCCGAGCGCCACCCCACGTCCTCCAGCTTGGCCTTTCTCATTGTTTATAAACTGGTACATGTTATTATATATGCAATATGAGTAGTAAACTGGTAACAGTATAGATTTGTTATATATAACTTCATATTAGTTGTATGTCAATTTTACATGCTATAAGCAGTGTACTTGCAACCGTATAGATTTTCTATATATTAGTTTTGAATACACAGGAATATTTGAGTTTATATACATGTAGTTGAGATCTGATTGTTCATATATGAACTTATATAAGTATATGTTTAATTATAAATATATATAGTTACATGAGTTTCTATATGAGCTTTTGAATTTATTTATATATTATAATAAAGCATGTTTATATTGAATCGGTTTGAGTTGTATATATATACACAGTGAATTACATGTAGCAAATGCTGTAAAGTAAGATTTTATGCAAATGTCAGCTATCTAGTTTAATGAAGAAGAAATTATATATTTTATATTCTATACACACACACATTTAAGACTGCATAGTAACCGACATGTATATATTGCATATATTTGAGTCTGCATATTACCTTATTAGCCGTGCATACATATAAAATCTGCTGGAATTTAAATGTATATTATAATAAACTAAGTTAATGTTGATTTTCATAATAAATATTGATTTGAAGTATATGTTTGAATTTATATAAAAATATGTGTATTTACAGTTTGGTATGCGTATATTTACATTATATGTTAAGTCTACATTTATATTAACATTTTGGTAAAGTGTATATATATATTAAATATATGTTTGATTTTAATATATGCGGCTTAGTTTTAAAAAAAAATGATTTTGAAATTCATATATATATATATTTAATTTTATTTGCGTTTGAATTTGATATCAATTTGAAATATATGTTTTAAATAGATTTTAGAAAATTTATACGTATGTAACATATATCCCGTTTCATCGATTTCGTGCCATCTTGACTTACAATTTCAATCTCGAATTTGTTGCAGCAATTCTTTGTTTGTCACTGTCCAGTGTGCGTATCTGTGTCTGTATCATCTTCTTGTCTCTCTAGCCTCGAAAGGTGAGCACTCACTTACGATTAACGTTCTTTTATTTATTAGATTTGATTTCAATTGAAACGACAATTGAAATATGCTGCTGTTAGATATTTACATTGTTATTACCTGTATCAGTTCACCTGTGACATCTGACACCATTATCTGTTAGTTATTTATGCGATGATAATACAGTTTGGCTGATAATTGATTGATTGTTGATGTTTATATTGGACGTTAAACTGTTAATGTAAATTGACAAATAGTATGCAATTGAACTCGATATAGAATAGTTAAATGTTTAAAATTGATTAGTTAAATTTTGTATAATATGACCCCTTTAAATGTTAAACTAGTTGACACGTAGAAATATGGAATTACACCTTGAACCATTTAAATGTATGTTGTTAAATTGATGATGTATGAAATTGTAAATTTAATGACAAGTGAAAACCGTAATGTAATAATCTTTAATCTACATGAAATGATAGTGTAGATTCTAGAAATAATTATATTAATTCGTACCAATAACAATGCGAATTAATACGGTTATTTCGGGATTATTTGAATTGATTATTGGATTGATATTGATTGTTGTTATTGCTTGTTTATTTACTTTGACACCATCCCAGTTATCACACTGCAAGTTCCCTTTGCTATGTTTTGATTTTGAATTGAATTGGAATCGGGTTGAAATGATAAATACCCAAATTGAACTTTGACCTAGGAAAGAAAATTAAATAAAACCCGATTGGTCAATAATTTGATTTAAAAATATAATGAAGATTTTATTCGAATAAATAATATGGTTTCGAAATGAAGTTGGAAATTGAATTTTTAATGAAAGAAAAATGTTAATATTTAAAATCTGAAACAGAATATTAAAAATGAAATTGATGAAAGAACGATGTTTAATTGGAGAAATGATTGAATTAAACTTTGAAATGATTTAATAATTAAGTTGAAATTATAATTAAGTTTGAAATTGTTAAACTTTGAAATTATTTAATAATTAAGTTTTGAATTATTTAAAAATTAAATAAGATTGAATTATTTAATGATTAAATTGAATTGAATTCTTTAATAAGAAAATTGAACTTTTGAATAAGAGAATTTACTTCGTAAATAATTGAAATTGAGTTTTCTTTATAAATTAAGTTTTGGAAAATTATTTAAGTAATTAAATAAGTGAAATTGAATTTCTTTAACCAGAAATGAAAATGTGATATTTTGGAATTAATGTAAGACTTGTAATTGAAAGAATTGATTTGACGAATTTAGTTTAATTCAAAATTGTAAATTTTGATTTAATGAAGTTGAACTTAAGAATTGATTTAATGAATTGGAAATTTAATGGAAATTGGTTTGAATAATAAAGTAACTTAACGAATATTGAATGAAATCGATAAATGAGTTTAAGTGATTTGAATGTTAAATAAAGTTATTTAAATGATTTGGAAGGAAACTTATTTGCGAACTTGAATCAATATTTGAATGGTTTTAAATAAAGATTGAGATTGAATTATAAGTTTTTGAAACGATAATTTGGAAGTTTTGAAACGTAAATTTTGGAAATTGATTTCGAAAGACAAATGAAATGTTGGTTTACGAATTGAAATTGAAATTGGAATTGATTTGGTTTTGAAATAAATAAACGACCAATCGATGTAATAATTACGAAAGTTATTAAAGAGACCGGAATTCGGTTATGGATATACTCTCTATCTAAACCGAAAACCACTTTAATAACTATACGCGGAGTGATGATCCAGAATGAAGTGGTTGGAATGATGTACGTGTTGACTGAAGAAAGAGAACGATAATGGATAGCCTTGACACTTGTGTCAAATTGGAAATGACTAAAACAGGAGCTGTGCCGGGCCAATGGAGGATTGATACCTCAAGTGGACACACTTCTTCGAACTACTTATACTTGTTGTCGATTGGTGCACCCTTGATTTTGGGAGTGTTGTTTCACGGTGTTGCGGGCGCTGCGGCGTTGCGTTCTCACCAGTCCGGATCAGGCGAGCGGTAGTATCACTACCTTGGGTATAGCCTCATGTGCCTTGTCATACTTGTATTCCATTTATGCGCGACCACTACGATTTTGATTTGTACCTTTAGTATATGGATTGCCCTCTGGTGACTTCCGGTTTTGGGGAAACTACGGTCTTGTATATGCTTTTGGGAATAAAAATGTGTTAAGGGTGGAATGGGCCATGACTTAACACTATTTTGATACTTTTATATTACTGATAGACATTATCTACTTAGCGTACATTACTACCTAGTAGATAGTTTAACGGATCCTTGAAGGATGGTTATTCCAAACATCCTTTGAGTTACTTGTATTTCAATTGCTATTTCACTTGAGTTGGATTTATTAATATAAGAATGTTAATCCTGACTCGAGTGTTTTGTATTTTGCTTTACGCTCGGGTCAGACCGAGTGGTTCAGCTTTCGAGACTCACCTTTGGAGTTGGAGCTTTGCTTGAAGATCCAGCCATCTATTCTGCTTTCAGTATTCGATGATTCCAGTGATGTATTCTGATTTATATCCGATGTATCGTATTACTCTTCTGTTGTAACTCTGATGTATTTTATATATTCATATAGTAGCTTCATGAACTACTATTTCTTTTATTTCCGCTGCACTTATTACTCTGTGTCTGTGATCTGTGATTATTTATTTACTGTATATGTTCGGTTTTGCCAAATTTAAATTAACAATGCGGTATTTTGAGCAATTCAACTCCGGCATGAGTGTCTACCTATACACTTATAATGGACGCGAATGGTCCAAAATATCGGGTCGTTACAGTTGGTATCAGAGCTTTGGTAGCTCTAGGCAAACTTAACATATATGGTAAATGTATTTACAGAATCACTCTCACTCGAGTTTCAATCTCTTCCTTTTGACTCGATTCCTTTGAATTTTGGAACGTTCGCTACGGTTCCGAAATTCATTCGTGTCCTTCACTATTCGTCTTCTTTCAATTCTGGATCACCCCATAACTCCATTTGGAATGATATCTATAATAGATCGGCGGTCGCGCCAAACTTCGAATGTTTTGAAAAGGGGTGAAACTCCTTTACAATAGGCATTGATTTATCGGAGATTTCTGTATCCTCAGTTTACGATGCTATCTATCTCCTGCTATACCTGAATTCTATTTCTTGAGATCGAATGTCGATTTACCTCAAAACTCTGCATCGATCTAATTCTTGAAGTCACGGTCGACCTGGTTAAGGTTGCCCGCGAATTATACAAATTATCAATCTTCCTACTTTGTTATTTAATCATCGTATCTCTGTTTCAAACTTATTTTCGAATCAAAATTCTCTTTGATTTGATTTCCATCAAAATTTGAATCTCTACATTTATTTGAAATCCATCCTTGTATCGTCGAGCGAGGAGGTGTATTTATAAATTAATATTTAAAATGTTTTTATATTGTGTTGTTTGAGTTGTTGATGTTGATTTGGGTTTTCGATCGATTCGTCTGATCAACGCTATCGATAGGATTTCCAAAACACTTGAGCAGAGCAAACCGACACAATATCATTTTCAATTTGATAAATAAAATAGAAGTTTTGTATGATTATCTTATGTATAAATATAAGTTTCTAAAATTAAATTGTTAATGAATTTGTTGTCTGAAAATAATAATATTTGATTTCCATCTATTGTTCGATAAATAATATTTATGAACTTGGTTATAAATTGATTGGAATTTGAAATGAATTTATAATTCAGAAATTTAGAATTTATTAGTTTCTGGTGATTTCGAACTTTGATTTTAAAATTTTAAAGTATATATTACTGAAAGTATTTTCGAATAGAAATCGTTTTCAAAGAATTTTTAAAATAGTGAAACTAGTGCTCTTCTCTTTGTCGCTGGAAAATAATTTCGGTGATGGCGGCCGCATCATCGACATTCATTTTCGAGTTTCGAAGTGAAGAAACCATTCTGTAGCTTTGCTACGGTTTTATTTTGAAAAAAAAAATTATTTTGATTTGAATTTCTTCAGTATATTTTGATTTACATATATATAAGTATCTTATTTTAAAATTTAATTTGATTTGATATAAATATATTATGTATATCTCTAAATTGTTTAAAATTAATCGGAAATCTAATTCTTAAATTTTGTTAAGAGATGATTTTAATTATAAGTAAAACTAAAATTTGGAATAAATATTTAAACTTGAATTATTGAATTGGGAAAATTTTATTTGTATATTGTTCAACTGCATTCTAATACAACTTACCTAGATCATTCATAAGTGGAATATGTAATTGGATAATATATAAGATAAATTGAATTTATAAATAAAATTTGAGTGTTTATAACAAATGTTATACACTAAATTTTGATTATAAAGATGTTAATAGAGTTAGATAGGATAATAAGTAAACTCAGTTAAAATAATGAAATAAATTTGTTTTGAAAGAATTAATAAATTGAAGTTTGATCAACTTATGAAAATACATTGAATTAAAAGCAATTAGTAAATATAAATTAATTTAAATCGAAACTTTTGTGGTTTAAATAATTTATATGGGTTAAATATATGTGATAGGATATATTAAGTAGAATAAATTTAACAGTAATTTGGAATAAAGAAGAATTTAAATTGTGAAAATAAAATATGATTATAATAAAGGATTATTCAAATTTATGGTTTTAGAAATTGTAAATTAAAGATAATTGGATAATAAAGATAGTGAATTTAGAAATAGTAGAGATTGATTTTAGTGAAATCAAATGGATTAGATCAATTATTGAATATCAATTAATTTAAATTTAAATTTATATGGTTTAAATTAATTGTTATTTTGTATTTCAAATCTATTTTTCTTTCTGGTTGTTTCTATTCTCCTACCTCGTTCCTTTTCGGGGACGAAAAGTTTTGAGTGGGGGAGAGTGTAACGACCCGTAAATTTCAACTGTTTAATAACGTAATTAGTTGAAATTTTGTAAAATTTTAAACGATAAAATTTTGAAATAAAAATTTAATATTTGGAATACGTCTAGTTTAACATAGCAGCTGGTAAATTTTCGTCCGAAAATACGAAAGTTTATTTCGCGCGTAAATTCACTTCAATTTAATCAGTTAAAAAGCGTTGTAAATAAAACGTTTTCAAAACCAAAATATTTTTACATAGAAAAATTCTAAACCATCTTCTGAGTAAGATTTCAGTTTGTCGTTTTTCCAAATTCGGACATCTTTGGCTCCGTCGTTCTTATTCTCTGCAAAATAGCAGCATTCTGGTACCGATATCGATTTTTATCGGATGATCGTACCACTGATATCCGTATACCATTTTGATCATCTCGTCGTACTGATCTCTGTGGCATATTTGTTTCTGCATTTTGAGGTCCGGTATGTGACGGAAACCATAAAACTGTGCATTGTATCGGTGCATTTTGACCCTTTTGAATTCCTCTGTCCATTCAATTTACAACGGTTGAAAATTTATGGGTTGTGTTCTTGTGTGCGTGCTTTCAATATAACTTTTATTGCTATGTCCTCTCATAATCCAGCATCAAAACGAATGTTCATTAGTCTATTCATATTTCGGAAATTTATGACCAACTTTTGCTATTCTACCGGTTCGTTTTATTTCATTGAAAAAAAAATTCCTGCCGTCCGTTCATATTTTACTTTCTCTTACCTTTACTGTTCTTACCCTTCCATTTCTTTTCCTTTTGTTTTGTTTCCCAAACTGGTTTGTTCATTTCAAGTTATAAAGAAAAAAGCCTTTTGTCTTCATCTTCCCAGAAAAGAAAGTTACAAATCATATTCATATGTAGTTACGTGAAATGTAACATTGCCACCTTGCCTGAGAGGCATTTCCTTTTGCTTTGGCCATGTCCAACATCCTCTCCCACCCTCTCTCTTCATCAAACCCATGAACAACCATGTTCCCGACCATCAACCCGACAGCCGTTGCTTCAGCAACCACCACCCTGTCACAGTTGAAAGACCCGGCGACCACACCTCCTCGTCGACCCATACCACGCCATTCACTGCACAGCTCGGATCCGCCTTCTACCACCTAACGGCAGCAGCCCACGTGGCCGACCATGCCGCAACCTCCTCTTCAATCTCCGCCTACCGTGTTCGTGTCCCTCTTCCCGCACCTTGCAGCTCCGCCACGGTTTCCAGCAAACCCGATCTGGCCTTCCCACCTCACCGTGCTCCAAGTCGAAGCATCGCTTTGAACAACCGAAACCCCAGGTTCTTCTCCCCTCCTCTTGTACGCTTTTCCTTCTTCTCCATCCCATAGTCTGCGGCATCATCACCCATCCAACACAAGCAAGTCGAGCCACCAACTTCTCCGCCTTCCCTCCCCAGCCGAGCGCCACCCCACGTCCTCCAGCTTGGCCTTTCTCATTGTTTATAAACTGGTACATGTTATTATATATGCAATATGAGTAGTAAACTGGTAACAGTATAGATTTGTTATATATAACTTCATATTAGTTGTATGTCAATTTTACATGCTATAAGCAGTGTACTTGCAACCGTATAGATTTTCTATATATTAGTTTTGAATACACAGGAATATTTGAGTTTATATACATGTAGTTGAGATCTGATTGTTCATATATGAACTTATATAAGTATATGTTTAATTATAAATATATATAGTTACATGAGTTTCTATATGAGCTTTTGAATTTATTTATATATTATAATAAAGCATGTTTATATTGAATCGGTTTGAGTTGTATATATATACACAGTGAATTACATGTAGCAAATGCTGTAAAGTAAGATTTTATGCAAATGTCAGCTATCTAGTTTAATGAAGAAGAAATTATATATTTTATATTCTATACACACACACATTTAAGACTGCATAGTAACCGACATGTATATATTGCATATATTTGAGTCTGCATATTACCTTATTAGCCGTGCATACATATAAAATCTGCTGGAATTTAAATGTATATTATAATAAACTAAGTTAATGTTGATTTTCATAATAAATATTGATTTGAAGTATATGTTTGAATTTATATAAAAATATGTGTATTTACAGTTTGGTATGCGTATATTTACATTATATGTTAAGTCTACATTTATATTAACATTTTGGTAAAGTGTATATATATATTAAATATATGTTTGATTTTAATATATGCGGCTTAATTTTAAAAAAAAATGATTTTGAAATTCATATATATATATATTTAATTTTATTTGCGTTTGAATTTGATATCAATTTGAAATATATGTTTTAAATAGATTTTAGAAAATTTATACGTATGTAACATATATCCCGTTTCATCGATTTCGTGCCATCTTGACTTACAATTTCAATCTCGAATTTGTTGCAGCAATTCTTTGTTTGTCACTGTCCAGTGTGCGTATCTGTGTCCGTATCATCTTCTTGTCTCTCTAGCCTCGAAAGGTGAGCACTCACTCACGATTAATGTTCTTTTATTTATTAGATTTGATTTCAATTGAAACGACAATTGAAATATGCTGCTGTTAGATATTTACATTGTTATTACCTGTATCAGTTCACCTGTGACATCTGACACCATTATCTGTTAGTTATTTATGCGATGATAATACAGTTTGGCTGATAATTGATTGATTGTTGATGTTTATATTGGACGTTAAACTGTTAATGTAAATTGACAAATAGTATGCAATTGAACTCGATATAGAATAGTTAAATGTTTAAAATTGATTAGTTAAATTTTGTATAATATGACCCCTTTAAATGTTAAACTAGTTGACACGTAGAAATATGGAATTACACCTTGAACCATTTAAATGTATGTTGTTAAATTGATGATGTATGAAATTGTAAATTTAATGACAAGTGAAAACCGTAATGTAATAATCTTTAATCTACATGAAATGATAGTGTAGATTCTAGAAATAATTATATTAATTCGTACCAATAACAATGCGAATTAATACGGTTATTTCGGGATTATTTGAATTGATTATTGGATTGATATTGATTGTTGTTATTGCTTGTTTATTTACTTTGACACCATCCCAGTTATCACACTGCAAGTTCCCTTTGCTATGTTTTGATTTTGAATTGAATTGGAATCGGGTTGAAATGATAAATACCCAAATTGAACTTTGACCTAGGAAAGAAAATTAAATAAAACCCGATTGGTCAATAATTTGATTTAAAAATATAATGAAGATTTTATTCGAATAAATAATATGGTTTCGAAATGAAGTTGGAAATTGAATTTTTAATGAAAGAAAAATGTTAATATTTAAAATCTGAAACAGAATATTAAAAATGAAATTGATGAAAGAACGATGTTTAATTGGAGAAATGATTGAATTAAACTTTGAAATGATTTAATAATTAAGTTGAAATTATAATTAAGTTTGAAATTGTTAAACTTTGAAATTATTTAATAATTAAGTTTTGAATTATTTAAAAATTAAATAAGATTGAATTATTTAATGATTAAATTGAATTGAATTCTTTAATAAGAAAATTGAACTTTTGAATAAGAGAATTTACTTCGTAAATAATTGAAATTGAGTTTTCTTTATAAATTAAGTTTTGGAAAATTATTTAAGTAATTAAATAAGTGAAATTGAATTTCTTTAACCAGAAATGAAAATGTGATATTTTGGAATTAATGTAAGACTTGTAATTGAAAGAATTGATTTGACGAATTTAGTTTAATTCAAAATTGTAAATTTTGATTTAATGAAGTTGAACTTAAGAATTGATTTAATGAATTGGAAATTTAATGGAAATTGGTTTGAATAATAAAGTAACTTAACGAATATTGAATGAAATCGATAAATGAGTTTAAGTGATTTGAATGTTAAATAAAGTTATTTAAATGATTTGGAAGGAAACTTATTTGCGAACTTGAATCAATATTTGAATGGTTTTAAATAAAGATTGAGATTGAATTATAAGTTTTTGAAACGATAATTTGGAAGTTTTGAAACGTAAATTTTGGAAATTGATTTCGAAAGACAAATGAAATGTTGGTTTACGAATTGAAATTGAAATTGGAATTGATTTGGTTTTGAAATAAATAAACGACCAATCGATGTAATAATTACGAAAGTTATTAAAGAGACCGGAATTCGGTTATGGATATACTCTCTATCTAAACCGAAAACCACTTTAATAACTATACGCGGAGTGATGATCCAGAATGAAGTGGTTGGAATGATGTACGTGTTGACTGAAGAAAGAGAACGATAATGGATAGCCTTGACACTTGTGTCAAATTGGAAATGACTAAAACAGGAGCTGTGCCGGGCCAATGGAGGATTGATACCTCAAGTGGACACACTTCTTCGAACTACTTATACTTGTTGTCGATTGGTGCACCCTTGATTTTGGGAGTGTTGTTTCACGGTGTTGCGGGCGCTGCGGCGTTGCGTTCTCACCAGTCCGGATCAGGCGAGCGGTAGTATCACTACCTTGGGTATAGCCTCATGTGCCTTGTCATACTTGTATTCCATTTATGCGCGACCACTACGATTTTGATTTGTACCTTTAGTATATGGATTGCCCTCTGGTGACTTCCGGTTTTGGGGAAACTACGGTCTTGTATATGCTTTTGGGAATAAAAATGTGTTAAGGGTGGAATGGGCCATGACTTAACACTATTTTGATACTTTTATATTACTGATAGACATTATCTACTTAGCGTACATTACTACCTAGTAGATAGTTTAAAGGATCCTTGAAGGATGGTTATTCCAAACATCCTTTGAGTTACTTGTATTTCAATTGCTATTTCACTTGAGTTGGATTTATTAATATAAGAATGTTAATCCTGACTCGAGTGTTTTGTATTTTGCTTTACGCTCGGGTCAGACCGAGTGGTTCAGCTTTCGAGACTCACCTTTGGAGTTGGAGCTTTGCTTGAAGATCCAGCCATCTATTCTGCTTTCAGTATTCGATGATTCCAGTGATGTATTCTGATTTATATCCGATGTATCGTATTACTCTTCTGTTGTAACTCTGATGTATTTTATATATTCATATAGTAGCTTCATGAACTACTATTTCTTTTATTTCCGCTGCACTTATTACTCTGTGTCTGTGATCTGTGATTATTTATTTACTGTATATGTTCAGTTTTGCCAAATTTAAATTAACAATGCGGTATTTTGAGCAATTCAACTCCGGCATGAGTGTCTACCTATACACTTATAATGGACGCGAATGGTCCAAAATATCGGGTCGTTACAGATTTAGAAAGGCAAATGAAATGCTGATTTACAAATTCTATTTAAAATTGAATTTGATTTGGTTTTGAAATATAAACAAATGACCAATCGGTGTAATAATCACGAAAGTTATTAAAGAGACCGGAATCGGTTAGGGACATACTCACTGTCTAAACCAAAACCACTTTAATAACTATACGCGGAGTGTGATCCAGAATGAAGTGGTTGGAATGATGTACGTGATGACTGAAGAAAGAGAACGATAATGGATAGCCTTGACACTTATGTCAAATTGGAAATGACTAAAACAGGAGCCGTGCTGGACCAAATGGGGGTTAGCTGCCTCGAGCGAACACACTTCTTCGAACTACTCATTACTTGTTGTCGATTGGTGCACCCTTGAATTTGGGAGTGTTGTTTCGCGGTGTTGCGATCGCTGCGGCGATGCGTTTTCACCAGTCCGGATCAGGCAAACGGTAGTTTCACTACCTTGGGTAATGCCTCATGTGCCTTGTCATACTTGGATCCCTATATACGCGACCACTACGATTTGTTTTGTGTTATACCTATGGAGTACTCTCTGATAGCCCACTAGTTTACGGTGGAGTTTACAGTGCTGTATAGACTATAACACTTATACAAAATGTGTTAAGGGGGGATAATGGTAACACCTTAACACTATTTTGATACTTTATATTACTGATAGGCGTTATCTACTTATCGTACACTACTACATAGTAGTTAGTTTAACGGATCCTTAAAGGATGGTTATTCCAAACATCCTTTGAGTTACTTGTATTTCAATTGCTATTTCACTTGAGTTGGATTTATTGATATAAGAATGTTAATCCTGACTCGAGTGTTTTGTGTTTTGCTTTACGCTCGGGTCAAACTGAGTGTACCAGTATTCGAGACTCACCTTTGGAGTTGGAGCTTCGCTTGGAGATCCAGCTATCTACCCAGCTTTAAAATATCCAGTTGATTCTTGTGATGTATTATGATATTGTATTTGATTATGTATTCGAGACATCTGTTGTACCTTATTTAACTCTGATATGTATATAGTAGCTTCATGAACTACTATCTTTTGCTTCCACTGCATTTATTACTCTGTGTCTGTGATCTGTGATTATTTATTTACTGTATACGTTCAGTTTTTCCAAATTTAAATTAACAACGCGGTATTTTGAATTATTCAAGTCCGACATGTGCGGATGCGAATGGTACAAAATAGCGGGTCGTTACTGGGTACGCACTGGGTGGTACATTATGGATGTTCGAGCACTGGGTGGTACACACTGGGTGGTACATTGTGGATGTTCGAGCACTAGCATAAGCTAGAGCGAATGTAGTTTCACATTTTCATAGTAAACGATGGAACATCTGTATTGTAGGCCTCACGAAGCTGTCCTTTACAGATGTAGTTACAATACACCCAAGTAGTAAGGCGATGGAGTCCTTTTCGAGAAGAATGCGGAAGGTACTATGGGTAGTACCTAGGACCGATGCGGTCTTTGGGCATGTAGCTACATATATATATATTGGTTACTAGGTCTTAATCTACTAGGGAGTAGATAGGTACGATTCACGCACAGAGGCGAGACTATTATAAACCCAATAAACCTAATATAGCAGAAAATGGAAATAGAACGATATATGTAGAATTATGCTTAGAAGTGTATAATTTGTCCATTCACCGGAACTTTAGTTCTGACCCCTTCCTCATAACATCCACAGGTTAGATAGATTGCAGAGATTTTCCAACTTTGAGACACTTGCTTAGAAAGTGTTATTACCTTGGTGACTATTTACTTACTACTATATTTTTGTCAGTTCCGCTGTGAGATATTTATTTGAGCTCTGATATATTTATCTCTACCTATTTGCAGGATACCAGATACCCAACTCGGGCTTTAATGGGCTTGGATTTTAGCATTTATGCAAAAAATCCAGACCCATTGGAATTCGGGTTGTTACATTTGGTATCAGAGCTTAGGTTAGTAGATCCTAAGTAAATTAGAAAATATGAGTGAATGTATTTGTATTTTTGAATAAAATATAAATATATATGTACTAAAATCCAAATAGACCCCAATTATAGATTTTAACATATGGAAAGTTTTTAGAAGTATATTTGTGCATAGTTTGCTAGTTGTGTTTGGAATGACCCAAGGATGTTGATCCCTATGTTATTGCCGATTTATAGTGTACAATAAGCTATGTTTTGAGAGAAGATTGGTATCTATATGTTATAGGAAGTGGGAAAGTTCCCCAGGGATAGTAGGGAGAGTATTTTTATTTTGGAAGGAATAAGAAATTTTAGTAAGGAAATGAGATATCCAAGGTTTAGGAAGGGTATTACTAGGGTAGTAAAAAGAAAATCCACTTTATGTCTAGCCCAATAAAATGAAACTTTTGGAATTGAAAAAGTTGAAAAATATAATTGTTAATATGTTTAAGGAAGTAAATATTGGGTTATTGAAAGAAAAAAAGTGGTATGAAATTTAAATTGGTTTTTATATGATGTAAATTTTGTTAAAAGCAAAATTCTTTTTGAAGAATTATAGAGCATGTATAGCTCGCTAGTTTCTTTATAGGTAAACAAAGATTTTAAATATAAAAACCTAGAGTGTGTTAAGTATCGAAAACGTAGGTTACAACATTTATTGTTGTAATAGATGTTTTCATGAAAAATAAGGGAAGCATAGACTAGACACTATTGTTGTAGTAGGTGACTCCCAAAGGAAATGTTTTTACATAGCATATGGGAATTATTAATATTTATTTTAATTGAATCCATATACTAGTATTTTTGGGTTGTAGTCACCCTGTTTTACGTTCTGACCCAAATAAAAATGTGTTTTGAAGATAATTTCTAAGTATAGAAATAAAGTGGTTTGTAAGTACACTTATTATTTAAATAAGTATAAGGAAATGTTTTTTAGCTATGAAAATATTAAAACAATTTTGAAAATGAGTTCTTCTGAAAAAAGAAGAAGATGTAAGTTAAATATCAGGAAATTAATAAATTTTGTAGGAAATGTCTATTGTAAGTGAATATAGATTAAACATACTTTAATCTATTGAAATGAAATGAATAATGATATAATTTTCTATGAAACCAAATCACAAATAAAGATGTTTTGTGCAAGTTATAAGGAATACATGAAAGTGATGTACAAGGTATGAAAAGCACCATATTGTGTATAGCCTATTTCGATAAAATACAAAATAAGTTCCTTGTAATTTCACATAAACATGAAATCCTCTTTTTAAGGATTCATAGAAGGTTTTAGCGTTAATGGTTTCTCATAAGAGAAAGTAGTTCCAGTACATTAAGATATAAAACCATTAGGTGTAATAAGAAGTGTAATAATTAGAGACAGTGTTAGTTAGGAGGGATATTATAGAGAGCTTTAGTAGGAAAGCTAAGCAATGGAAATTTCATATTTTTCCATAAATTATGCGCATTGGTTGCTTGCCTTTGTAGAAAGTCCCCATTTGTAGTAAGTTAGAAACTCCTCTAAAGTTAGGTAATTGGAAGAGTAAGAAAGTTAAGGGATTTTTGATAAAATAATTGTTCTTATCTACTACAGATTTGTAAATTTGAAAATATATGAAAAGAAGATGTTTTGAAAACATGTGAGGACATTTTTGGAAGTCAAGGAAAAAAATGTTTTAAGGACAAGCAAGGTATGTTTTAAATAAAAATAGTTTGGTGAAAAAGTAAATAAATTTTGGAAGAGAAAAACTTAGTAAACAGTTAAATTTAAAAATCCAAATTTTTTTTATGGAAAACTGTAAAGGTCTTTAAAAGTAAAAGAGGGATAAGTTTTGAACTAAAAATTTGTAAGTTTTCCCCTCTATGTTTGGGAAATAATTTAAATTCAAAGAGCTGTAAAGATGCAAGTCTAGAAAGATAAAATGTTAAGTAACCAAGTACCTTTGAATTTAATAGGAACTTCAAAGTAACACTGTTAAAGACAAGAACTTTGGGATTTGATGTTTCAAAAATTTAGAAGCTTTAATTTTTGAAGTGAAATGATAAATACCAAACCAAATTTTTAAATATGGAGTAGATAGGAATCATTTCCTATGTTCGATGGGAAAAGTGTAAGGCTATAGCAGTGATTACTTTTAGCAGTAATAATAAAAGTTCCCGTAAAGTGTATAGGACACTAGTGAGAACCTAGGAATGTTGCTTCAAGTGTGTAGACTATAGAAGAATGGTGAAGTGATATTAGTAAGGTAGCAAAACACACGTGGTTGGGATAGGTAGACCGTAGTTGGGGAAAAAATGAAAGGTAAAGGTAAAGAGAAAATTTCCCCAAAATTGGTTGCCTTTTTAGATAGAGACTGCATAGATTGAAACCCTTATTCATTGCAGTAAATGAGACTTGGTTATTCCATTTTGAGTATGGAATGGAAGAGATGAATAGATCTTATTCATCATGAGTAACACAACATAAGTTAGTAATGAGTAATAGGCGGCAGGAGGAGCATATGAGTTACTTGGATTCCTAGAGTAGGACCCTTCTGTGTTAGAGTGGACATGGTCCTAGGCCTCCTAGCCCTAGATGATAGCTGTGTTTAGTTGCTATATTTACCTATCTAGTATCGCTTTGTAGTAGGACTTGTTTTCCCTTTTAGTTATGAGACTGTACTTCTATGTAAGCATTTAGTTCCTATTGTAGTAAATCAGTGATGATTAGTATGATGCTCTTTTTCTGTTATGTTCATAAGAAGAGAATAAAAACATAGGATGTAAGTAATAAAAGAAAAGTAAATGCCAAAAAGAGTAACTAAAAGGAAAACAACAAATTTAAAGAAAGCGACGGAAACGTCAATAAAAATAAATGAGAATTGCAAAAGAAAAATACATTTTTTTCCAAAAATTAAGCTTGGAAAAAAAAAATTTGGGAAGGAAGTTTTTTTATCTAAACCATGCTTGGAAAAGAAAATAGAGATTTTTATAGAATAGCGGCATAAGTTCCAAGTACGGAGAAAGAGGTGTGCAAAAGTAAAACGGTAAATGTGAGGTTTTCCGTTTTCTACCTTCTTTCTGACATAAGAAATCGAATTCGGAAAATTAGATTTTTTGAAATTCGAATATTAAAGTTGGGTGGTAGGATTTGGATGTAAAATTCAGTGAACTACGCCCCTATTCAGTAGGAGTGTGGGAAAAATTGGATGAAAAATGTTTTGAGTTTTCAAAAGATTGCATTCATATAAAAATTGCAAATATATTTAGGATGTGTGAATCATATTTTAAAAAAGAATTTTTAAAGAAGAAAAGCATTCACATGGAGTTACCGCTTAGAAATTCATGTACATGAATATATTTTATGTTGAATAACACTTTGCACAAGGATACAGATGGTTGGAAAATTGGATGTATACAAAATGGATGTGAATGATGCGAGGAATTACATAGTTTTACCCTTGTTGAATTTCGGGGACGAAATTTCCTAAAGGGTGGAAGAATGTAACACCCCGCATTTTTAGATAATTAAATAATCAAATAACGATGAACAAAGAAAATAGGAATTTTTGGAATTTTCAGAATATGGCCTCGAAACTTATACCATTGTGTTCTTGTTGGCGATTTTCCGATCAATTTCCATATATAACTTATCGAAATCCGAGTTAATATGAAGAAGTTATGAGAAGAACAACAAATTAGAATTAAATGAAAAAAAATAAGACCCTACGGGTCGACCCGCAAAGCACAAGGGTCGACCCATTGGTCGACTCACGTTTTTCCCTGGACGAGAAATCGTCTAAGGACGTGCCGAAGTTATATAATTTGATTTTTGTGTGATCTGAAGCGTTGTTTTTTGGATCCAACGATTCGCAGCGAGCCTATAACGTGGTTGCACCAGATTCAATCCAAAAATTCGACGGTCTGAAATCCCCAAACACCACTATATGTAGGACCCTAGGTCTAGCTATTTTCTCACAATCAGATTTTCTCCCAACTGAGATTCATTGCTTGAGGCTGAACCCTAAATAGAAAATATTTCTAAGGAGGAGATCTTCTTAATAAAAATATTAGACGCCTTAGAAGGGGATCCAGGAAGGCCTTGGAGCAAAGCTAAGGATGACAGGTGAGTGCATTTAAATTATATCTCTTTTATGTTTATGATATATAATATCGTTAAATTCCCGTTAAATATTTAATTTAGCATTTTGACTAATTTCAGTAATTAGTTCTACTAGTTAGTTATGTTGAAACTGTAAATTTTATAAAAGAAGTGTACTTATATTTAAATGTTATTTATATGGAAAAAGAAAGGAATCCAATTAAATATAAGTAATATTAGGCTTAAAAGTCGAAGAGAAAGGCATAAGCCTAAAAGTGAGAAATTTACAGTAAATATGTTAAAACAGGAGAAATGAATAAAAAAGGAGAAAATCTAATAACTTGATTTGGAAGTTAGTGATAGATTAGTTGGTTGGTTTAGAAAAGGGAATACATTTCCATAGTTTAATATTGTAAGAATAACGATAAACGTAATTACAAGGATAAAAGCAAGAAAAATGGAATTAGTGCAAAATAGAGACATTAATGTATTTTGCATTACCCATTAATTAAAGAAACAATAAAAGAAATATCTTGCAGTTACGAGTTATTGTTTATAGCATTATTTAGTATTAAAATATGGAAATAGATTTTTAGCATAGTTTTTGTAACCAACCAAATAGAATAGAACTACTTCCTAGAATAAAAGAGAATAACGTGAAGCGTTAAAGAATAAAAGAAGAGGAAATAATCAAGTTAATTATTTAACAAGACTAGAAACAATAAACAGAAAATGTGACTAGATCTGCATTTATTGCGCAGATAATAGGGTAAAAAGTAAAGTAGTTATTATGATAAGTAATTTGTGGTAGTTGGACATAGTCCCAAGCTAAGACTGTCATATAATATAAGAGAACTAAAGAGAATTTAGTATCATAATAAAAGAAGACAGACTAGAATAGAAAAGAGACACTTGCAATTACATTTATAACATGTAGGTTATAAAAAAAAGAAAAGAATATAAAAGTGACAATTGCAAGTATAATTGTAACAAGTAGGTTATAATTAAAAAGAAAGAAATAGAAGAGGCTTATTTTATCAAACTTAGATCTTGGATTAAGTTAATAAGCAAAAACAATAGAAGTGGCCTGTACTGACAGCATTCCTTTTCAGTTCTAGGACTGATGGTTCCACACATAGGTGGGACTGGGCTTGCTAATTAGGGTAAATAAGTAGCCAACGGAATAAGAAAAGTAAACTAAACGCATAGTAAAAGATTAGACGTAGGATTTAATAAAATGATAAGGTGCGTTTGGAGCAGCTCAAAAGAGAATCTGGATATAGAGCCTAACGAAGTAGTTCATCGCAGATTTTAGTATAGAAAGTGCACGTCCAACTTAGTTAGTTCAGGCTAGAAGGAAGTACAAGACTTCAATGGGACGTAAGGATACTTTAGGATGGCCCTCTGGGGTAGGCCTAACGAAGCTGCACCCTCGGAGGCAGGTCTGTAGGTGTTCCATTAAGAGATTATGCCTTGACTGCTTTTGCATTGCAGGCCTAACAAAGCAGACCTTTGTAGGCAGTCAAAAGGTTGGTGATGGAGTAGGATATTTGTATGACACCATACTCTAGTTTGCGAGTAGGTTATAGTGGGCAGGACCCAAAAGGATAGTCGCATGCGGAGATCAAGCCATCATTAGTCAGAGCGAGTTTGGGAAAGACTAGAGTTAAACCAATAGGCCAATGATTCTTTCACTACCGAGACATTGGATGAGGGGCATAACCAATTGGATGTTTAGATTGTTTGCAGTAGGGCACAACCACTTTGCTCTTAAAAGGTCTTTCGATTAGTTGAGGGGGGGGGTTGCGTGGGGCCATAGCCACGATAAGAAAAGAGATAGACCAAGTAGAATATCTTTATTGTAGGCCTAACGAAGCGGACCTTTATAGATATAGAAAATCCCCGACTGAGTTCCGTATAAGGTAGACCTTATTGGTGGAATTCAAGGAGTAGACAGAACGATTAACTGTAGTCCTCAAGGTACGCACAAGGTGGTACATTATGGATGTCCGAGCACAAGCATAAGCTAGTGCGGATGCAGTTTCACGTTTTCAAAGTAGACGATGGAACATCTGTATTGTATGCCTCATGAAATTGTCCTTTATGGATGTAGTTACAGTACGCTCTAGTAGAAAGATGATGGAGACCTTTTCGAGGAGGATACGGAAGGTACTATAGGTAGTACCTAGGACCGATGCGGTCTTTGGGCATGTAACTACATATATATTGGTTATTTGGTCTTAATCTACTAAGGAGTAGATGGGTACGATTCACTCACAAAGGCGAGACTATTATAAACCCAATAAACCTAATATAGCAGAAAATGAAAATAGAACGATATATGTAGAATTATGCTTAGAAGTGTATAATTTGTCCATTCACCAGAACTTTAGTTCTGACCCCCTCCTCATAACATCCCACGGGTTAGATAGATGGCAGAGATTTTCCAGCTTTGAGACACTTACTTAGAAAGTGTTATTACCTTGGTGAGTATTTACTTACTATTATATTTTAGTCAGTTCCGCTGTGAGATATTTATTTGAGCTCTAATATATTTATCTTTGCCTATTTGCAGGATACTAGATACCCAACTCGGGCTTCAGTGGGCTTGAATTTTAGCATTTACGTGAAAAATCCGGACCCATTGGAATTCGGGTTGCTATAAGATTTTCAATGGTTCCAAAAGGTTTCTATAAATGTTTCGAAAGGAAGGTTTTGGCCTTTCGGCCAAGGTTAAATAAATGATTTTACTTGGTTTCGAAAGGGGCACTTTCAATAGATTTGAAAGGGATACTTTCAAAGGTTTATATGTTTTCATCAACTAATGTTATCCAGGTTTTTAACCCAACAGGACCCAGCAGAATATGGAACAATCCGATCATATCAGAATGGTGTAGAATTTAACCAGAAAAGCCAAGAAAAGGGATCAACGGAGCCGAGAGATCAGCATTCCTTTAAATCCAATCAATAGCTGAACGTAAACATCTAGTGAATTACCGTCAAAACGTAAGAGCAACGATAAAAGGCTATAGGAACATCTCCGAGTCCAGACTCTTGAAAAATCCTAAATGCATAGCTCATCAGTAACGCATGCCTCTGCTCAAACCATCAAACAAACCAAATATGGAACACTATCAAAAGGAGGTAAGAATTGGTCCGCAAAACGAACCAAGTCTATGGGTCGCCAACGACCCATGGTTTTGGCTCGTTTTGCGAGCCAAAGCCTCCCAAGCTCGCCTGTGACCTACCTGCGAGTTGATGAAGATGGGCCTGGCCCAGAAGCTCCCCGACCACTATAAATACCATCCCACCTGCAACACAAAGAGGATCTTCTCTGGATTAGTTGCTGAAGCTCTGATGGAATTATTCATCACTCTCTACCTCCTTCACAACAATCTCCAAAGGAATTCACTGTGATTCTCAAGTGGATTCCAACTCTGGGGATTCGATCTAGCTAAAGTTAATCAAAGCTTTGTAATCAAACATCTCTTGTAACGGCAATCGGTCTATAAGAAAAATTATAAAGTGGACGTAGGCATCATTAACAGCCGAACCACTATAAAAATTCTCTGTCTTCTTTCTTTTATTGTTCTTTTCTTATATCTATGATCTGTGATATTGCTCTGTCAGAATAGGGCTGGAGCTTTCAAACTCTAGCCAGGTCGTCGATCCATTTTTTGGGTTAACATTTTTGTTCTTTCACTAAAAATCTTGAACGAGATCTTAAAAATTGAAGTTTGAATCCGAGATTCAAAGAAAATGAAGAGGCCTAACACCTGATCTAAAACTGGAGCAAGTCAACCGAGGCTTGGGACCCACTAGGAAGTGTCCTCAAATTCTCATCAACCTAGCTATGTGATTGAGAGGAGATGGAAAGGATGATGAAAGAGATGCAGGATGCACTCTTAGCTAGACAAATTATCCCATAATCGAGGTAAACAGGAGTCGGATTTGATTCCAATGCTTTGTTTTATCATTTCTTTTCCCACACTTTTCTTTTGGTATGTAGAAGATAATAATCGAAGGCCGCTTACACGTGCACGGGATCCCGAATGGTCCCTAGGCATGCTCTGATTCGGATGCCTGAGAGAACTTAGGACAATAACAATAGAAAGCCGCTTACACATGTACGGGATCCCGAACGGTCCCTAGGCACACTCTGAGTCGGATGCATGAGATGAACATTTAGGACTCCTTCTTGTTTAATTTCTATTTATTTGTTTCGATTTGAATATTTGAATTTTGATAACTGATATGGATCGCCTTAGAGTCCCACCATGGTACCAGAGTGCAAGGTGCAAGTCCCCTTGCCATAGTGCGAGTGGATGGACTTGTACGATATTGATCGCCTTAGAGTCCCACCACGGGACCAGAGTGTTAGAAGTAAGTCCTCTCACTGGAGAGTAAGCAAATAGGCTTACTTAATCCCCTTTGACTTAACAAACAAATGATTCGAAAAGATCGTCCCCTTAACTTAAAACATTAAACGATCCAGAGAGACCGTGCATTAAACCAAACATTATATGATCCAGAGAGATCACACATTAAACTAAACATTAAACGATCCAGAGAGATCACGCATTAAACTTACTTAAGCGATCCAGAAATATTGGACCTTAAAACAGATTTGGTTTTGCAAAAAAAAGGATTTGAGTGCCTTATAAATAGAACAGAATGGATAAATCCTAGATGAACACAGGATGACTTTGATATATGATGTGATACAATGTGATTTTGATATATGTTGTGACATGATGCGATTTTGAGATATAATGTGATTTTGATATATGATGTGATATGATGTGATTCTGACATATGATTTGATTTTGATATATGATGTAAAAACTCTGAATGAAAAGCAAAAGTTGATAGTGATTGTGATGTAAAAACTATGAATGAAATGCAAAACTCTGAATGAACGCGGGACGATTAGAGATGTGTAATGTAATTAGAGACATCTGATGTAATAACCCCGAATGAAATTGGAATGATTGTGATGTATAGATTACACTTAGGCAGAGTCTAGAGTCTTAGGTTGTAACAGGTTTGGAATGACTTGTGACTGGCAAGAGAATCCGAAGGAACTGGACGATTCTCCAAGACTAAAGCTCAACAACCGAAGACTCCTTACCATGACTTGTTCTAGAGCAAAGCACACCTTTCATTCAAAAGGCGTACTTTGGAGGGCAAATGTTATCCGGGTTTTAAACCCAACAGGATCCAGCAAAATAAAGAACAATCCCATCACATCAGAATGGCGTAGAACTTAACCAGAAAAGCCAAGAAAAGGGATCAACGGAGCCGAGAGATCAGCATTCCTTTAAATCCAATCATTAGCTGAATGTAAACAGCTAGTGAATTACCATCAAAACATAAGAGCAACGATAAAAGGCTATAGGAACATCTCCGAGTCCAGACTCCAGAAAAATCCTAAGTGCATAGCACATCAGCGACGCATGCCTCTACTCAAACCATCAAACAAACCAAATATGGAACACTATCAAAAGGAGGCGAGAATTGGTCCGCAAAACGAACCAATTCTATAGGTTCCCAGTGACCCATGGACCACGGGTCGCCAGCGACCCATGGTTTTGGCTCGTTTTGCGAGCAAAGCCTCCCTAGGTCGCCTATGACCTACCTGCGAGTCGATGAAGACGGGCCTGGCCTAGAAGCTCCCCGACCTCTATAAATACCATCCCACCTGCAATACAAAGAGGATCTTCTCTGGACTGGTTGCTGAAGCTCTGCTGGAATTATTCTTCACTCTCTACCTCCCTCACAACAATCTCCAAAGGAATTCACTGTGATTCTCCAATGGATTCCAACTCTGGGGATTCGATCTAGCTAAAGATAATCAAAGCTTTGTAATCAAACATCTCTTGTAATGGCAATCGGTCTATAAGGAAAATTATAAAGTGGACGTAGGCTTCATTAACAGCCGAACCACTATAAAAATTCTCTATCATCTTTCTTTTACTGTTCTTTTCTTATATCTGTGATTTGTGATATTGCTCTATCAAAATAGGGCTGGTGCTTTCAAACTCTAGCCAGGGTGTTGATCTAATTTTTGGGTTAACAACTAAGATTTGGGTAAAGTATATATAACATGGCAAGGTTATTTTGAGTAAAGCATAGAGTATATGTATTTTCCTTGTGTGAGTTAGATTTAAAGGTCTTAAATCAGTTTGAAAAGATCTTCAAGGAAAATTTATGGGAAGGTTTCCCAAAGTAAAATGACTCGGATATTAGAATACTAAATGGGACAGGTATAGGGTCGCGCCCTATATATTAGCTATTAGCCCCAGCTAATTAAGTTCAAAATTCTAGTGTGTAGGGTTTGTCATAGGCAAGAATAAAATTATGATTACACACAAAAGGGAATATATGTTTGTATACATATAGGTTATTGGTGAGCCCACAAAACCATTAGGATCAGGTGACCCCGGGAGATGTTAAGGATAGAATGTCCAGAAGAGAAGTATTTAACAGATAGTTAAGGACAGACCGTCCAGAAGAGGTGTGTCTAACAGATGTTAGATTATTTTGTTATATTGTTTGGTAGGCCCGAGTCAGCCAAAGGTTTGTAGTAAGCTAAACAAAACTATAGTGTTCGGACAGATAACCCATTTGTTACCTGATATGTATGTTTACATAATAATGCTTTACAGTTTTAACCAATTTTGGTTGTAGGATTATGATTTGCAAAAGATATGTTTTAAATGGATATTAGTGAGGGGAAACTTGTTCCGCTAAGCGGCGTGGTCTCACTTAATATCGTGTATCTGAGATGTATAGTATTATTTACAGCAGGCTTTACGTCTGACTCGAAGTTTATGTTTTCCTCTTAAACTCTTGGGTGCTCAAAATTAATTTGAGTAGGCTGAGAGTTGAGATTTTATAGGTTTTAGTAGGTTGACGAATAAAGCTTCCAGAGACGAGCAGGTGGCTGACAGATAGCTATTTAGGAGTTGTTGTTTTGCGTTGTTTTATTCCGCTGTGTTTTATTTAAGACAGTTATGTCTATATAGTACTATGGTCAACCAAAGGGGCATTATCATATGTCTCTCTTGGCATATTTATGTAATAATTATATTTTATCTGAACTTGGGAAACGATTATGGGGTTATGTAATTTGAATGTGAAACATGTGTTTTGAAAATTTAATGTGAAAAGATGTTTTTGAAATCTGTGATTTTGTTTCATATTCAAGTGCTTCTGTTATTATGGATACCGTTAACATAGCCGTATATAGTCGCCGAAAGTTAATACTATGGATGAATGCAGCACATGTAGTGCTTAGCTTTGGGCCTCTAGATAAGGGATGTTACAACTTGGTATCAGAGCATAGGTTTATGAAATACTTTAACTAAAAATGGTTTTTGAAACATAATCCTTAGGAATCAGAGTAAGATTGGGGTATGGGATAACGCTATAGTAACGTACTTGTATTTGCTATATAGAAAGTATACGTTATATCTGTATTCTCCTATCTCTATTAGGCTATTCTTCTGTATCTCACGAGGCTTGAATATAGATTTGGACGCTAGAAGAGGCAGAGTTAACCTAGGAGGGGACAACACCACCACCAATGGAAATGCCCGACCCAATACAAGGAGGACTCAAGGTCATGCTCAAGTTGAAAATGTTGGTGTTGGAGTCCCACAAGTGCATATGGGAGCCATGTATCAGTTTTTCGTAAACATGATGCAAGCTGGAATTGTTGCTGGAGTGGTTGGAGGAAATGCTGCGGGAGGAGTTCAGGAAGCTCCGGTTGTCAACCATTATGCTAACTTGAGTAGAGACAATGCTAGGCTTGGAGGGAAGTTGTTTATCGGAACTGAAGATGCTGTAGAAGTGGAGAATTGGTTGATGCACTGTGAAAGGATATTTGCTAACTTAAGGCTCAATGACGAGCAGAAGAGGAGGCTTGCTTCGAGACAACTTCAATAAGCAACTTTATTTTGGTGGAATAGTGTGACGGTTGGAGTAAATGAAGAGGAGATGACATGGTTTGACTTTATGAGAAGATTATAGGAGAGGTTCATGTCGGTGATGGCGCAGTCTGTTTTGATCAGAAAGTTTGCTGAGTTAGAACAAGGAGAGATGTCTATTTTGGAGTATGCTAGTAGGTTTGAAAATTTGGATAGATATGGTTATGCCACAGTTGATACAGTAATCAAGAGGAATGAAAAGTTCATCAGGGGATTAAAGCCTGAGTTGGCTAGGGCTACCTTACCACATATCATATATCCCTGTGATGTGGTAATGGAGATGGCATTAAGACATGAAGAGATGCTTGCTTGTTTGGAGAAGAAGAAGGAGAAGGAGGTACAAGTTGGGCAAGGTCAGAAGAGGAAGTTCTTTCACAAGAAGGGTGCTCAAAAAGGTGGAGCAGCTAGCGAAGAAGGGGAAGTCTGAAGTGGTTTGTTTTAAGTGCGACAAGAAGGGGCATTTTGCTCATGAGTGTCGTACTGGAAAGGCTAAGGAAGTTTCCACGAAGAAGAATATCATGTGCTTCAATTGCGATCAGATTGGCCACTATAAGAACCAATGCAAAGAGCCCGCTAAGGATGGGAAGGACAAGGTTTATGCATTGGAGCCTGCTACTTCAAAGCTGATAGTGTAGGAGAAAGGAAAGGAAGTTTTGGGAGGTACGCTTCAAATCCATGATATGTCTATTAGTGTTTTGTTCGATACTGGTGCATCTCATTCTTTTATATCCCGATGTTTGGTAGATAAGCTTAACCTAGAACCCACATATTTAGTTACTTCCTTAAGAGTTGCAAATCCGATAGGAGGGTATGCGACACTTGGGATGAAGTGTGACCATTTAGAATTTGACTTGCTAGGTTATGCCTTTGTTTGAAGTTTGCATATATTTGACTTTGTAGGGTTTGGAATTATATTAGGCATGGATTGGTTAAGTAAATACGATGCTAGGATATTTTGCCACGATAGGAAAATATCACTTAGACACCCTGATTGTAGTGATTGGATTGTATGTACTGTAGAAAACCCTAGCTGTGAGGTAAATGCTTTATTGGGTGCTGTGGAGTTGGAAGATGAGTTGAATCGCTTTTTCATGGTTAGAGAATTCGTAGGTGTCTTCAAGACGGTAGTAGGATTGCCACCGAAACGATCCATTGAGTTTCGGATAGATTTGGTGCCTGGAGTAGAACCGGTGAGTAGACCACCAAGCAGGATGACATCGATAGAAATGAGGGAGTTGAAGGCTCGGTTGGTGGATTTGGAAGGCAAGAGTTTTATCAGACCGAGTAGTTCACCTTGGGGAGCGGCCGCAGTATTTGGTAAGAAGCCGGACGGATCGTTAAGGCTATGTATCGATTATCGTATGAGAGAACGATAAAGAATCAATATCCGTTGCCTAGGATTGATGATTTGTTCGATTAGCTGAGTGGAGCCAAGATATTTTCTCAGTTAGACTTAGCAATAGTTTTCCATCAACTTAGAGTAGCAGAAGATAGCATACCTTTGACGGCGTTTAGAATAAGGTATGGGTCATACGAATGGTTAGTTATGCCGTTCGGACTCACTAATGCGCCGGCATTCTTTGTGGATGTAATGACCTAGAAATTTAACCATTACAATTTAGAATATTTAATTGATTTTTAAATATTGAAAAGTTAATTTGATAGGTTAAACAGTTTAAACTTGAATATGACTGTTAATTGAATAACTAGAGTTGGTTAAATAATTGAATCTTGAGTCTAACGATTGAAAATAACCATTTGGGACATAGTCTCAGAATTGGACGAAACCCGTTTCATTGGATTCGTAATGGTATATTATTATAGGATTCCAAATTTCATAGCAATCGGACTTATCGTTTTATCATGCGAAGCTGAAAAGCATGGGAATTCAATCAAGTAACCGAAAAATGTTTTATCGATAAAACAGATTTTTAACCAAAAGAATCGTGCACGGGTCTGGATGCATACACTAATATGTCCATTAAACAAGAATAAGAAATAAAAATATTTTCATGTTTTAGGTCATGAAAATATTGATAACATCATCATTAGTACACTATTCCCTTTTGACAACCTAAATCTGCAATACTTTTTGTATATTCAATATAAAGGATTTTATAATTAATCCAGGGAGTTTAAGTGATACAAGTTTATTGAAATATGATTTGTAAACTTATTTTACACTTGTATAAAGTTGAGTATATGATAAAATATGTGATGGATAAAGAGAATAAAAATACGTTGTAAAACGTTGCATAAAACGTCGCGTAGAAGTCGCCAAACGTCACCAGAATGTCGTATAACCTGCATATGAGTTAATGAAACCTTAAATGGGTCCCACCCACATAAAGTAACGTGTAGAAGGGTGTGTGCAAAGTGTAATGGAGGGCAGGTGTCATGTGGGTAAGATAGGGTGTGATGTGATGGAGGGTATGGTGCACTAATGGAGGGTGTGGAGCATTTAATGAAGGGTATGGCCTTGAAATGACATAAAGTAAGGGGGTACACCCTAGGCAATGTGTGGAGGAAGGGTGTGGGGTCCATGCATGCATGTGTGAGGGTGTGTATGCGTGTAGTGTGTGTATGTGTGTGTACGTGCATGCATAGGGAGGGTATGGTTGTGTAAAGTGTGTAGAAGCTTCTTAATTGGACTTGCATGATTTAGGGGCATGGAGGGGTGTGTGACATGAGTGGGTAGGTGATGTGATGGGGTATGGGTGGAGGAAGTGATGTTTGATGTGACAAGTCATGCATAAAATAACCTAGGGATTTTCCTATAAATACCTTGCTACTTCTTTCTCTTCTCATTTTCTACTTTCTTCTTCATTTCTTTTGCATGCTCTCTTTCTCTCTCAAGTTTCTCTAATGGCATCAATGGCTCCCAAAGATAATTTTAAAAGAAAATAGTTTAAAAAGTAGTTAAAACTTAGATCCGACTATGGATCTAAGCTTCTTGAAGCATTCCGGAGCCAACTAGCTTGGTTTCGTCATTGTCGGAGTTCACCAACTCCTAGAACAACCCTTGGCCATGAGCAATATAAAGTGGAGGTGGAGTTTGGAAGCTCCGGTGAAGAAAAGGCAAGGGTAGGTTATGCCAGAGTAAAGGCATGAAGCACCGAAGGAGTTTGGAAGCAAATGGAAGTGCAAAAGGTCGGAGTTTTCTTTGTACATGGTGAGGCCGAACCATGTTCTGCTAGGGAGGATTTTGGAAGCTTGTCGAGGAGCGAAAGAAATGGCGAATTCATCCGGAGAAAGCTTGGGAAGGAGGGAGCTTGATTGTAAGAACACTTCGCCGCTTAAAGTTTAGCTTTATGATTATAAAGTGATATTAATGTTTAATTAATATGGATGCAAGTTTATAAGCTACACTTCGTCTTAATTTACTGTGATTAAAAGTCATATAAGATTAGATGATAAGCTAATTGGATAATACATGTTTGGTTAGTAAAACTTTTTTAATTAACAAGTTATAAAAAGTTAGTGAACAAACTAAGAAAAGATTAGTAAACGTGGTTGTGTTTATTTACTAATATTGGATGATAACAATGGATGTTATATGGATGTTTGGACGACTTGTATGGATATGATATTACATTTATATTTGTACAATCATGTTTGTATAATGATTTTAAAATGGAATTCCAAGTCACGTTACACTGACATTAATATGTGTACAAACGGAAAGGGTTAAGCCTCCTTTTGAAATAAAAGAGAAAAAGGATTTAAAATGGGTTTTAAATCATAGAAAAGTTTGAATATAATATTATAATAATATAATATTATAAAAGATAAAATATTGGAAAACAATATTTTATAAGTTGAAAAAGTAGAAATAAATGGTTATAATAATTTATAACCATTTATAAGTATTTTGGAAGTATCCTGGGCAAGTTTCGGAACAGTTCACCAAATGGTCAAAATTGGGCACTTTCCAAAGCGACGGTTCGCGGTGATGCGACCTGTAATTTCGAACAGAAGTGTAGAATGCGTTTCAACAAGATGGGGTATGCGGTAATACCTAAGAGTACATCTTGTCCCTCCTGTAAGATCTAAGAAAGCAGATAAGGTAGTCAACAAGATGGAAAATCTATCTGACCTTGTTTATTTCTTAGACGATATGTGGAATGGATTGAAAGGTAGATCCGAATATCTGTCAAAGATCATATAAAAGTTTTGACAAGAAAAGTTAAGGAGATTGGGTAAAAAGGAGTTGGAACTTAATTGTGGTGATGTTAAGTCGGGTAATCTTCTAGGTGTCGATCTGATGTTGGTTTAGGCCTTTGGGGTTTGCGCTTGGGAAATTATTCTCTTAACGTTTTACAATCGAGAACTGATTCTAATGGGAAAACTGGGATTAAGCCATTAATTAAATGAGGCTTAATGATTCTGTGTACACATATACACATTTTATTTCGATGGTTGTTATTGAAGGAATCAGGGTCGGATTTGGGTATTCCAGATTCGAAGACCACTTCGAATCAATTTGCGGTATTCCAGAAATGGATATGAAACTGAAAGGTTGAAGATCGGGGAATCTCCTCGGTAGGGAAAAGGCTACTCGTTGAGTAGGCCCTTAAGATGAAATCTTTTGGATAGCCTAAAATTATAACTACAAAGTAGCGGTAGCGTTTTCTTTGTTGAGAAATCTTCGTTGTATTGAAGACCGAAGATCTTTCATGGTAAGCGGATTGCTTGTTGTTAACTTTGGTGTCGCGCCCAAGGTAAATGAATAGCAGTGATCCCTTATTATGGGATTTGCGATGATGCAAGGGCTGCGGCTACTGCGATTTGGGATGCAGTCCGGTGGTGCCTTCAATTCATCCTTTATCTGGATGACTTGTATGGATGGATGTCTGGCAATGTGGCATTCAAAGTGAAGGAGCTGGAATGAAAAGGTAATGCGTTACCTCAAGCCTCATCAAATAGGGAGTGACTGAAACAGGGCATGCGGCAAGATGAGTCATGGTTTAGCACCCATGAGAATGCCCACATTTTTTCTGGATATAACTGATCTCCTGCTATATTTCGGGTTTGAAGGTTGTGATGAGAGCACTCTCGAAAGGTTGGAAACGACCGGGGAAAATGGCATATTCGGTCTATCGGTTGGTTAGATAGTCTTGTTTAGGCATTGGGTGGGGAACTCACACCCAGGTGCATCCCTCTAGAGGTGTACTATGTGGAAGGTAGTCCCTTACCTTGGTTGCTAGTATGGAATCCAATAATCCATTAAGAGCCTTGTATGATTTTGATTGTAAACCAAATGATGGAATTTAATTAATGTAACAATTTCAGCTAAGATTCATAAGTTTACTTGAAAATCACTTTCAAAATAATGTCATTAAAAATAATATCTCTTATTTTTGGCGTAATCATTTTATGGTTATCATAAGCAAAAAACGCATTCAGTGTTTTTATCCTACGTAGTCTTATGAGATACCCTTTGTTTTCAAACTACGGATTTCTAGTTTGGCGTCCAATTAAGACACTATCACATTCAGGATTGTGTTCTTACGCTGGTTTTTCCAAGCCAGATCCGGGTGTTTTCAACACCCGGGTCAGTACCGAGTGATTTCATGATTAGCTATGCAAGCCGGGAAGCAAGAAGGCTGGACTTGGGGAGTTTCTTAGATGGAGATCGTATGGGATCGCATTTGCTTTGGCATAGTGCAACATGATAGGAGGTTCGAGCTTTCCAGAGGAGTGCTGGAGATCTACATCTACGTATGGGCGTAGTCTTATTACTTATGCATGCTATGTTTGCTATTGTTTATCTATTTCAGCAATTGTAAGGAAAAGTTTATAACTGTCTAGGCTGATCATAGGTTAGACTCTGACTGGTATGTTTTTAAATGTTTTCCACTATAAATCTATTGTTCAATATTATATTTTCTCCATGCGCTATGAGATTTTGTTCTATTCCGTTGTGTTATTCTGTTCTGTTTTTGTTTCTTTTATTTCATCCTTAATGAGTCGGTTTTTCATGTCTTGGGAATTCGTGACTGAGGAGTATCAGTGCGGGTTTTCGGGGTGCGAAAAATCGGGTCGTTACAGCTGGTATCGGAGCATTGGTTAAGTGACAACCGAGGCTTGATTGGGTGAATGTCTCATCAAAGATAGGATTAGTAATATCCTAGGATGAGTTACTCTTTAGAGATAGGGATAGTAATACGCTAGAACGAGTCTGAGTGTGTATATATATAAGCGCGTATTTGTTATTTTGATATACAAAATGATTTTTTTCATGGTAAATGAAATAATTTTACCTTAGAATTATATTATGTCTTTCAAAAGGAATGATAGCAATATCATTTATTGATTGATATGATTAGTGGTGGTTTGACTTTAAAAGAGCGGATTGAAGTTAGACATTTAATCTGAGTCTTGACAGCTTGTGATTAGAACTTCAAAGTTCGACTATAAGTTTTCCGGTAAATGACACTAAGTTGGTTAGGATCACACATTAAACCGAGATTAGGTTGATAATCATGGATAGAATATGATACTGTATCTCCGACCGTAGTTACAGGTAATTAAATTACTTTGATACGTTTAGCTTTGTAGTATTAGGAATTGATTGATGTATGATGGTTTCTTATTAAATATAAAATCGGAATATAGACAGCTTGTGACTAGAACCTCACAATTTGACTTTAAGATGTTCAGAGATAAGTTAAGACACTTGGACCGAAATAGAAGCAGTAGACTTGGTCAGCGATGAAGACTATGATATACCCTTTGTCGACATGCTTTATTCTAAGGAAGGGAGTGATATGTGGATCTCTGATCCAAGACTATTCAGAATTTCGCTTTGAGGATTGGCCGGGATTTTCACCCAAGCCAGTGGTAGGTTATGAGTGGGTTGAGCCATGGGTAGACGACTCTGAGACATCGGTTTCCGGTATAGACTCTGACCATGGTAGATGCCCGGGATACATGGAGGAACCTTATGAGGAGGCATGGTTAAATGGCAGTGAGGCGAACATTTTTCTGAAGGATGCATTTGCCCAGTGGCAGCAGCAATATATGGATGCACTTCCTCGGAATAGGGAAAATGAGGTAGCGTGCGTGGAAGAAGAAGAAGAGTTGTAGAGGAAGACGTCGGCAATCTAGCTGACATCGAAGATCTGGAAGAAGGATCTGATTCCGAATCAGAGTCCGAGTCGAAATCGGAGGAAGAGGAGGAGGTCGAGGTTGGTGAGTTCGGAAATGAAGTTTGAGTAGGATAGATAAGCAAACTCATGTATTATTATTATGTTCAGCCGATAGGCTATAGTAGCATTGTGTAGTAGAATCTTTTGTGTTGGATGTTCATTTTATTAAGGCTATGTAGAAGAAGAAATTGAGTAACCAGTTGCGAAAGTAAAACAGTTCTCTTTGTATCTATATCCACTTGTCTAGAAAGATAAAGAGTTTTCTAGTAAAGGCGTAAGGAATTACGGATAAGAGTTTTTCAACGATTAAGAAATCTAAAATTGGTAAAAGGTAACAACATCCTTAGTTAATAAAATGACTAACCCTCATTTGTACAAAAAACAAGAGTTTGAATAACAACCACCTTGTGAATTCAATTTCACGATTTGACAAAAAGGTGTTTGATAACGATTGTGATATGAAAGTTCAATAAAATTTATTAAGATAATAAATTGATAAAGGCATTTTGTAAAGTCATACTTTACGAAGAATAAGTTGTAAATATAGAATTCTTAAAGAATTTGAGGAACTGAAATCATAACAATATTATTTCCAAAGTTTTGAAAAATATGGAAATTCGGTGAGCAAGTCTCAGTTTGTTCGGTGATGATCGGAATAATCTTCCGAGTATTGGTCTGATGTTTATTTCGGCAATCGAGATCGTATACATAATGGATTATCCTCTTTGTCAGTGGGCAATTGAAAACAGGTTCAATACCGACAAATCCTAAAGATAAGAAATAACTTATTAGAGTTATAAAAAGGTACAGTAATTTCAAAGTAGAAATTAGAAAAAGAAGAAAAGGTTTAATGATGATTAGTTCGAATGTCTCGAAAGTAGCTAAAAATGGTAGGAGATTGTGTTCGGATGGTAAGCACTTCTCTTGAGTACATCCTTCATAGTTGAGGGAATGTAAAGATACTATCGGTAATACCCAGATCCTAGTTGTTTTGGAAATTCTTGATCTATACCATTTTAGGATAATTTATAAGTTTTTAAAAGATAACCAAGTATGTATAATGTGCATGAATCACTTCATCGCATTTTAGGTCGGTTAAAAATTCAAGTACAGAGCTTGAGGTGTTTACACCAGTATGAAAGAGTATGGATAACTTAATTCTTGATGGAAAATGTTGAGAAGAGTATTGGAGTAGGATGCTTGAGTTTTCTATCATAGCTGAGCGCTATGTAAGGAAAGCAAAGGACTCTGAAATAAAACGTTTGATCAGTGTTTTGCACTAGAGGATCAAGGGATCGGTACTAGTTCGGAAGGGTTAGTTGTGAATTCGGATATTAGATCAACTCTTGTATAGCGTATGGATGTTTTATACACATCTAACGAAAAGAAAGTTGGCTCTCATCATATTTTCCAATCCTGATAATTTCGGGGACGAAATTCTTTAAGGAGGGGAGAATGTAACGACCCAGAAATTTAGCCATTAGAATTTAGAATATTTAATTGATTTTTAAATATTGAAAAGTTAATTTGATAGGTTAAACAGTTTAAACTTGAATATGACTGTTAATTGAATAACTAGAGTTGGTTAAATAATTGAATCTAAAGTCTAACGAGTGAAAATAGCCATTCGGGACACTGTCTCAAAATGGAGGAAACTAGTGTCATTGGATCTATAATGGTATATTATTATAAGATTCCAAATTTCATAGCAACCGGACTTATCGTTTTATTGTGCGAAGCTGAAAAGCATGGGAATTCAATCAAGTAACCGAAAACCATTTCATCGATAAAACGGATTTTTAACCAAAAGAATCGTGCATGGGTCCAGATGCATACACTAACATATCCATTAAAAAAGAATAAGAAAAAAAATATTTTCATGTTTTAGGTCGTGAAAATATTGATGACATCATCATTAGTACACTATTCCCTTTTGACAACGTAAATCTGCAGCACTTTTTGTATGTTTAATATAAAGGATTTTATAATTAATCCAGGGAGTTTAAGTGATACAAGTTTATTGAAATATGATTTGTAAACTTTTTGTGCACCTGTATAAAGATGAGTATATGATAAAATATGTGACAGATAAAGAGAATAAAAATACGTTGTAAAACGTTGCATAAAACGTCCTGTAGAAGTCGCCAAACATCACCAGAATATCCTATAACTTGCATATGAGTTAACGAAACCTTAAATGGGTCCCACCCACATAAAGTAACGTGTAGAAGGGTATGTGCAAAGTGTAATGGAGGGCAGGTGTCATGTGGGTAAGATAGGGTGTGATGTGATGGAGGGTATGGTGCACTAATGGAGGGTGTGGAGCATTTAATAAAGGGTATGGCCTTGAAATGACATAAAGTAAGGGGGTACACCCTAGGCAACGTGTGGAGGAAGGGTGTGGGGTCCATGCATGCGTGTGTGAGGGTGTGTATGTGTGTGTACGTGCATGCATATGGAGGGTATGGTTGTGTAAAGTGTGTAGAAGCTTCTTGATTGGACTTGCATGATTTGGGGGCATGGAGGGGTGTGTGACATGAGTGGGTAGGTGATGTGATGGGGTATGGTGGAGGAAGTGATGTTTGATGTGACAAGTCATGCGTAAAATAACATAGGGATTTTCCTATAAATACCTTGCTACTTCTTTCTCTTCTCATTTTCTACTTTCTTCTTCATTTCTTTTGCATGCTCTCTTTCTCTCTCAAGTTTCTCTAATGGCATCAATGGCTCCCAAAGATAATTTTAAAAGAAAATAGTTTAAAAAGTAGTTAAAACTTAGATCCGACTATGGATCTAAGCTTCTTGAAGCATTCCGGAGCCAACTAGCTTGGTTTCGTCGTCGTTGGAATTCACCAACTCCTAGAACAGCCCTTGGCCGTGAGCAATATGAAGTGGAGGTGGAGTTTGGAAGCTCCAGTGAAGAAAAAGCAAGGGTAGGTTATGCCAGAGTAAAGGCGTGAAGCACCGAAGGAGTTTGGAAGCAAATGGAAGTGCAAAAGGTCGGAGTTTTGCTTTGTACATGGTGAGGCCGAACCATGTTGTGCTAGGGAGGATTTTGGAAGCTTGTCAAGGAGCGAAAGCAATGGCGAATTCATCCAGAGAAAGCTTGGGAAGGAGGGAGCTTGATTGTAAGAACGCTTCGCCGCTTAAAGTTTAGCTTTATGATTATAAGTGATATTAATGTTTAATTAATATGGATGCATGTTAATAAGCTACACTTCGCCTTAATTTATTGTGATTAAAAGTCATATAAGATTAGATGATAAGCTAATTGGATAATACATGTTTGTTTAGTAAAACGTGTTTAATTAACAAGTTATAAAAAGTTAGTAAACAAACTTAGAAAATATTAGTAAACTTGGTTGTGTTGATTTACTAATATTGGATGATAACAATGGATGTTATATGGATGTTTGGACGACTTGTGTGGATATGATATTACATTTATATTTGTATAATCATGTTTGTATCATGATTTTAAAACGGACTTCCAAGTCATGTTACACTGACATTAATATGTGTACAAACGGAAAGGGTTAAGCCTCTTTTTGAAATAAAAGAGAAAAAGAATTTAAAATGGGTTTTAAATCATAGAAATGTTTGAATATAATATTATAATAATATAATATTGTAAAAGATAAAATATTGGAAAATAATATTTTATAAGTTGAAATAGTAGAAATAAATGGTTATAATAATTAATAACCATTAATAAGTGTATTGGAAGTGTCCCGGGTAAGTTCCGGAACAGTTCACCACACGGTCAAAATTGGGCACTTTCCGTAGCGACGGTTCGCGGTGATGCGACCTGTAATTTTGAACGGAAGTGTAGAATGTGTTTCAAGTTGGATTGACTTGATACTGAAAACGTTTTGTCCGTAAAGTTTATAGCTTTCAAATGAATCCAAAAAGTTAAGTTTTCGATTTGAAAATTTCAAGTAATGAGCAATACTGTTTTCAAAATGGTCGATGTGGAAGTAGTAAAATCCAGATTTTGGTAAGTGGAGTTTTATAGCTCCGAAAATTATGAAATAAATTTCTTAATTCATTATTAGCTTAATAATGAGGTTTTGAAAGATATAAATGAGTTTATACTTGATCAAAATTACAATTATAGAAAGTGACCTAGTTAATCATTATTCACTAACGATTAAGGAATTGGATATTGAAATTAAGGATCGGAAGTTTCTGATCCAAATCTTTTACGAATGTTTTCATAATAATTAATTATGATTTTTAAGATTTATTTGGGAATTTTTTGAAGACTTAGAAAAATGGTCAAATTCTAGAGTCGAATGAATTGTTTAAATAATAAAAAATATTTGGAAATTAGCTCGGAAATGATATTAGACTTCGAGGTATGGAAATGGCTGTTATTTAAAGGATAAAGATTGTGATCGAACCAAGGTCTGAGAGGAAATAGTTCCCCACTTGGAAGGCCTCATTATTTGCTGATAAATAACTGAGTTTGAAGTCGAAGAATTAGGTTATGAATGAGGTATTATCTCTGAGTGAGAATTAAAGTAAATAACAGAATGGGGTATGCGGTAATACCTAAGAGTACATCTTGTCCCGCCTGTAAGATCTGAGAAAGCAGATAAGGTAGTCAATAAGATGGGAAATCCATCCGACCTTGTTTATTTCTCAAACGAGGGGTGGAAAGGACCGAAAGGTAGATCCAGATATCTATCAAAGATCATATAAAAGTTTTGACAAGAAAAGTTAAGGAGATTGGGTAAAAGGGAGTTGGAACTTAATTGTTGTGATGTTAAGTCGGGTAATCTTCTAGGTGTCGATCTGACGTTGGTTTAAGCCTTCGGGGTTTACGCTTGGGAAATTATTCTCTTAATGTTTTACAATTGAGAACTGATTCTAATTGGAAAACTGAGAATAAGCCATTAATTAAATAAGGCTTAATGATTCTGTGTACATATATACACATTTTATTTCGATGGTTGGTATTGAAGGAACTGGGGTCGGATTTGAGTACTCAAGATTCGAAGACTACTTCGAATCAATTTGCGGTATTCCAAAAATGGATATGAAACTGAAAGTTTGAAGACAAGGGAATCTTCTCGGCAGGGAAAAGGCTACTCGTTGAGTAGGCCCTTAAGATGAAATCTTTTAGATAGCCCGGAAAGATAACTACACAAAGTAGCGTAGTCCTTTCTTTGTTGAGAAATCTCCATTGTATTGAAGACCGAAGATCTTACATGGTAAGCGGATTGCTTGTTGATAACTTTGGTGTCGCGCCCAAGGTAAATGAATAGCAGTGATCCCTTATTGTGGGATCTGCGATGATGCAAGGGCTGCGGCTACTGCGATTAGGGATGCAGTTGGGTGGTGCCTTCGGTTCATCCTTTACCTGGATGACTTGTATGGATGGATGTCTGGCAATGTAGCATTCAGAGTGAAGGAGTTGGAATGAAAAGGTAATGCGTTACCTTGAGCCTTATCAAATGGGGAGTGACTGAAACAGGGCGTGCAGCAAGATGAGTCATGGTTTAGCACCCATGAGAACGCCCGCATTTTCCTTTCTGGATATAACTGATCTCCCGCTATATTTCGAGTCTGAAGGTTATGATGAGAGCGCTCTCGAAAGGTCGGAAATGACTGGGAAAATGGCGTATTCGGTCTATCGGTTGGGTGGACGGTCTTGTTTAGGCATTGGGTGGGGAACTCAAACCCAGTGCATCCCTCTGGAGGTGTACTGTAAGGAAGGCAGTCCCTTACCTTGGTTGCTAGTATGGAATCCAACAATCCATTAAGAGCCTTATACGATTTTGATTGTAGACCAAATGCTGGAATTTAATCAATGTAACAATTTCAGCTAAGATTCATAAGTTCACTTGAAAAGCACTTTCAAAATAATGTCATTAAAAATAATATCCCTTATTTTTGGCATAATCATTTTATGGTTATCATAAGCGAAGAACGCATTTAGTGTTTTTATCCTGTGTGGTCTTATGAGATACCCTTTGTTTTCAAAATACGGATTTCTGGTTTGGCGTCTAATTGTAATACTGTCACATTTGGGATTGTGTTCTTACGCTGGTTTTTCCAAGTTTGATCTAGGTGTTTTCAACACCCAGGTCAGTACCGAGTGATTTTAGGATTAGCTGTGCAAGTTAAGAAGCAAGAAGGCTGACTTAGGGAGTTTCTTGGATAGAGATCATATGGGATTGCGTTTGCTTTGGCGTAGTGCAACATGATAGGAGGTTCGAGCTTTCCGGAGGAGTGTTTGAGATCTGCATCAACGTATGGGCATAGTCTTATTACTTATGCATGTTATGTTTGCTATTGTTTATCTATTTCAGCAATTGTAAGGACAGAGTTTATAACTGTCCAGGCTGATCATAGGTTAGACTCTGATTGATATGTTTTTAAATGTTTTCCGTTGAAAAGATATTGTTCAATATTACATTTTCTCCATGCGTTGTGAGTTTATGTTCTATTCCACTTTGTTATTCTATTATGTTCTAGTTTCTTTTATTTCATCCTTAATGAGTCGGTTTTTCATGTCCTGGGAATTCATGACTGAAGAGTATCAATGCGAGTTTTCAGGGTGCAAAAAATCGCCGAAAACTCGGGTCGTTACAGTGGATTTGATGAACCGGATTTTTCGAGAGCACTTGGATAGGTTCGTGTTGGTTATCATAGATGATATTCTGATATACTCGAAGGATGAGAAGGAGCATGAAGTTCATCTTAGAGTTGTGCTTGAGACGCTGAGGCAACATCAGCTAAAGGCAAAGTTTTCGAAGTGCTTTTTTTGGAAGAAGGAAGTGAAATTTCTAGGTCATGTAGTCTAAGTGAAAGGGTTGTCTATAGATCTGACTAAGATTAAAGCTGTTAATAATTGGAAGAGACCCGAGACAGTAACTAGAATAAAGAGTTTTCTCGGATTGGCTGGATATTACAGGAGATTTATTAAGGATTTCTGGAGGATAGCAGCACCAATGACCAAGCTAACGTGAAAGGATGTAAAGTTTATGTGGACCGATAAGTGTGAGGAAGCGTTTCAGAGCTTGAAACACTTATTGACCCATGCACCAGTGTTAATTGTCCCGGAGGAGAATCAGGACTTGGTAGTTTATACAAATGCATGTGGAACTAGATTAGGAGCTGTGTTGATGCACAGAGGTAAAGTGATTGCCTACGCTTTTAGACAGCTTAGACCGCATGCGGTTAGATATCCAACACATGACTTGGAGTTAGATGCGGTGATATTTGCATTGAAGGTGTGGAGGAATTACCTTTTGGGAGATAGGTTCGAGCTTTATACGGATCAAAAGTCATTGAAGTACTCGTTCTCTCAGAAGGAGCTGAACATGAGACAGCAGAGGTGGTTAGAGTTTATCGCTGCTTATGATTTTGGGATTGAGTATACCCCAGGGAAAGGAAACAAGGTTGCGATGTGCTTAGTAGGAAGCATCAGAATGCAGTGTTGGCTATGATAGCGGAATGGAAAGATTTGAAAGCGTTTTCGATTTGCAGACTGCAGTGCAGATCTGAGACTGGGTCGAGTAGAGAATCTGCTATGTTATCTTGTTTAGAAGTCCGACCGTTATTGATTGAGAAGATTGCTTCTAAACAAGAAGAGGATCCAGTGTTAGCTGAAAGGATCGGGAAGTTAAGGGATGGAATGGAGAGCGGTGACTTGAAGGATTTCAGTCTGGACCAAAGTGGATGGTTGAGAAAGAAGGGTATGTTATGTGTTCCAGATGTGGGAGACATTAGGAAGGAAGTTTTGGAGGAATGCCATCGTTCAAAGTTCATTATTCTTCCAGGGGGAATGAAGATGTATCAGGATATGAAGAGGAGTTTCTTATGGGAAGGAATGAAGAGGGATGTAGGCTTATGTGTGAAACAGTGTTTGAATTGTCAGCAGGTGAAAGCCAAGCATCAAAAGCTAAGTGGGTTGCTTCAGCCATTGGATATTCCGGTATGGAAGTGGGATTCTATTTTTATGAATTTCATAGACTAGTTGCCGAGATCCAATAGAGGAAATTAAAGTATATGGGTCATAATGCACAGATTAACCAAGAGTTCCCATTTCATTCCCGTTAAGTCAAATAGGACGGCACCTGTATTGGCTAAGTTATTTATGAAGAATGTAGTTAGACTTTACGGAATTCCTAGTAGTATTGTTAGTGATTGAGATTCTTTATTCACTAGCGAATTCTGGAAGAGCCTACAGGAAAGTTTAGGAACCAAGCTCAAGATGAGTACCGCTTACCATCCGCAGATAGATGGGCAAATGGAAAGAGTTAACAAGATCTTGGAAGACTTATTAAGAGCTTGTGTATTAGACTTCGCGGAATCATGGGAAGACCATCTAAACCTAGTCGAGTTTTCGTATAATAATAATTATCAGACTAGTATAGGGATGGCACCGTTTGATACCTTGTATGGAAGACCATGCAAATCCCCCGCATGTTTGTTAGAGACCGAAGATAGATTGGTCCTTGGTTCCGAATTGGTAAGAGAAGCACCAGAAAAGATTGAGCTGATAAGGGCGAGAATGAAGAAAGCTCAGTCTAGGCAGAAGAGCTATGCAGATAGAAGACAGAAAGATTTCGAGTTCACTATTGGAGATCATGTTTTCGTCAAAGTATCGCCGATGAAAGGTGTTATCAGGTTCGAGAAGATAGGGAAGTTAGCACAGAGATTCACAGGACCGTTTCCTATTTTAGAGAGGATCAGGAAACTAGCGTATGAAGTAGAGTTACCGAGTAGTTTGGCAGGAGTCCACGATATTTTCCACGTATCTCATCGAAGGAGGTGTGTTAGGGATCTAGACACTACTATAGCACCTACCATGTTAGAAGATTTAGTAGTGGAACTAGACTTGACTATAGTTAGGAAGCCTATCCGAATAGTCGCAAGAGATGAGAAGAAGTTGAGGAACAAGACAGTCAGATTAGTGAAGGTCCAGTTGAGTGAAGATGATAAGGACTGCAGTTGGGAGACTGAGAGCAGTATTAGAGACGCTTATCCGGATTTGTGTGATGGTATGTTTTACTTTTGATTGTTTTGTTGTGTACCTTATCGTAATTTCAAGGACGAAATTCTTTAAGGATGGGAGATTATAACACCCCATATTTTAAGTAACATTATTTAGGATATTTAATAAGCTAAATAAAATAAAATAATGTAAGGTGATTAATAGATTGAGATTTTTGATTAATAGGGATAGTCGTGTCATGTTTATAAGTAAATCAAAATGAGATAACATGAAATAAATTAGATAAAGGGTTAGGAAGTAGGCAGGGGCAAAATGGGAACAAGGAAAATCCTTATACCCTAAACCTTAAACCTCTTAGTCGTGTATTCTCTTATTCATTCTCATTTGCAAATTAAAGACAGTAGAGGCCGGCCACCATTTTAGAGAACTAGAGGAAGAAAAAGCTAAGGAAGAAGATTAATAAATCAAAAGCTATTCAAATTTCAAGCTAAGGTGATTAATGACTACATCTCATTCTTTTAAATGTTTTCGGTTTTAAGTTAAATCCAAAGTGTTTTGCAAGTTTACACCATGTTTTTTAATAATTAAATGTGTATATATGCATGTTGATGATTTATGCGTGTTCATATAGATTTTATGATATGTTTTGATAAGAAAACCCTAATAAATGACATCCAAATGCCTTGCAATTTTAGATTTAGATAAGAAATGATATTTTAGAGATGGGTTTTAATTTTCATAATTTTCAGAATTATCATGGATTTTATATAAATTTTCTAGTGTAGAAAATGGTTATTTGGGTTATAAATTATTTATGGCTAAATAATTATGTATTTGGGTCTGAAATTTATATGTGTTAGATAACATATCGAAAATGATTTTTCCAGAATTTTTGTAAAATTTTCCTAAGTGGAATATATAAAATTATTTGAGGTATGGGACTTAAATGTTTTATATATTTATAAAAGGAGAAGGGGTATTTTATAAAGTAAAATTATTGTTAATTTCTGAAATCTTGGCAGCACTTTTGAAGAAAAGGAATTTAGTAATCAAATGAAAATTTGACAAACATAGCAGGTTAGTCAAAAATTATTTCTCTTTTAGGTTAAAGACAAAATTTACTTGTTTTTTGCCTGTTTCGCCACTCTCGACACCAGGGGTTCCGACCTAGACGTATCGCCATCATTGCTTTCAAAACCAATGCACATGGTATGAATATACTTAGTACGCAGTGAATTGGATGAAGGTGGAAGGTATAGGGTCAAAACATATGGTTCCGATGTGGTTGAACCATGCCTTTGTTTTAAAATGAAGTTGTGCCTTCTTTGCTTTCGACTTGGTTAGCTTTCGACCAAGTCAAATTGTTTTAAAGAAATGGTTTCGAATGGGTTGCGCTCTTTTGTCTTAAGTAATGTTTTTGAAGGGGTCGAAACCCCTAGCTGCCGCTTTTCTTACCTTTCGAAGTCAATGGTTTCGGAAGTTATACTTTGTTTTAAAAACTTGGCCACTTCTCCAATGTTTTCGGAAGGTTGGTTTCGACACCATCATTTCTTCACTTAAGAATAGCTTTCGAAAGGAATGCTTTTGACTTTAATGGGTTTCAGATCCTTTTGCTCTACTTGAAGGCGTAATCCAAATGGTTTCGACCAAAATGGTTTTCAAAGGTTTCGAAGGGGTAAATTTTGAATGGTTTCGAAAGGTTTCCACATGTTTTAATTGAACCCAAAGGCTTTCAAAAGGTTTAATGTTTTATTGCTTTGGAAAGGGCTTTAAATGAAGGTTTCGAAGGGGTAGTTCCCCAATGATTTCGAAAGGTTTTGAAGGAAGGTTTTCCAATGGTTTCGAATGGTCTAAGAGGAAAGGTTTTTCCAGTGTTTTCGAAAGGTAGTTTTAAAGTGTTTTAAAAGAAAGATGTCTAAGGTTTTAAAGCTTTCGAAAGGAAGGTTTTTCAATGGTTTTGAAAGGTTTCTATAAATGGTTTCGAAAGGAAGGTTTTGGCCTTTCGGCCTAGGTCGAATAAATGGTTTTACTTGGTTTCGAAAGGGGTACTTTCAAAGGTTTATATGTTTTCATCAACTAAGATTTGGGTGAAGTATATATAACATGGAAAGGTTATTTTGAGTAAAGCACGGAGTATATGTATTTTCCTTGTGTGAGTTAGATTTAAAGGTCTTAAATCAGTTTGAAAAGATTTTCAAGGAAAATTTATGGAAAGGTTTCCCTGAGTAAAATGACTCAGATATTAGAATACCATTGGGACTGGTATAGGGTCGCCCCTTATACATTAGCTATTTGCCCCAGCTAATTAAGTCCAAATTTCTAGTGTATTGGGCTTTGTCACAGGGAAGATTAAAATTATGATTACACACAGAAGGGAATATATGTTTGTATACAGATAGGTTATTGGTGAGCCCTCAAAACCATTAGGATCAGGTGACCCTGGGAGATGTTAAGTTAGGGACAGACCGTCCAGAAGAGAAGTATTTAACAGATAGTTAAGGACAGACCGTCCAGAAGAGGTGTGTCTAATAGATGTTAGATTATTTTGTTATATTGTCTGGTAGGCCCTGGTCAGCCAAAGGTTAGTAGTAAGCCAAACAAAACTATAGTGTTCAGACAGATAGTCCATTTGTTACCTGATATGTATGTTTACATAATAATGCTTTACAGTTTTAACCAGTTTTGGTTGCAGGATTATGATTTACAAAAGATATATTTAAAAGGATATTAGTGAGGGGAAACCCATTCCTCTAAGCGGCGTGGTCTCACTTAATATCGTATATCCAAGATGTATAGTATTATTCACACCAGGCTTTATGTCTGACTCGAAGTTTATGTTTTCCCCTTAAACTCTCGGGTGCTCAAAATTAATTTAAGTAGGATGAGGGTTGACGTTTTACAGGTTTTAGTAGGTTGACGAATAAAGCTTCCGGAGACGAGCAGGTGGCTAACGAATAGCTATTTAGGAGTTGCTATTTTGCTTTGTTTTATTCCGCTGTGTTGTATTTAAGACAGTTATGTCTATATAGTACTCTGGTCAACCAAGGGGGCATCATCATAATTCCCTAGGGCATAATCAAATTTTATCTGAACCTGGGAAATGATTATGGGATTATGTAATTTGAATGTGAAACATGTGTTTTGAAAATGTAATGTGAAAAGATGTTTTTGAAATCTATGATTTTGTTTCATATTCAAGTGCTTCTGATATTATGGATACCACTAACATAGCTGTATTTAGTCACCGAAAGTTAATACTATGGATGACTGCAGCATCTGTAGCGCTTAGTTTTGGACCTCTAGATAGGAGATGTGACATGTCGATACTAGGTACGTATTTTGTTGATATGTTTTGAGGTAGATGCGTACTGGTGTTCGCCCTAGGGAATATTCACGTATGAATGCTCCTAATAAACCTCATTCTCTGTATTACCAGACAGAATTACCTAGTAATTCTCATTGGTGGTATGAGTACAGAGGTGATGTGTTACATAATAGTTACTGGAACTATTACACATAGCTTTCCCTACAAATTTTCACCATGAGACTACATTTTCCATAACTACGACTATACGTAACTATTCCAACATAGGTTTACCCACAATTTCTTCCATGGGACTACATTTCCCACAATTACGACTACATGTATCCTAGTTATGCATCAAGGGAGGGCCTAGAATACCGACTCTTAAGGTGTCCCATTGTCATTACATCTGTGTCCATCTCTCAATCGTAACATAACGCATCTTATTGCACCGTGCTGGGATCCATCATCAACACAACATCACGTCGCATCATCATAAATACCAAGGAACTCCCATTAGTGTTAGGCCGCACATTCTATCAAGCATTATCATAAGTGTTGAGCATCCACCGTAGAACCTCTTGTGAGTGCAATTTGCGTTAGAATCGCCCTAGTCGAATATCGGCCCCTACTGGATAAATACCATTTACCTAATCCTGCAACGTCCTACTATCGCCACATAGGGAACCAGATTCCCTACGTATACTAACACACACACACACCACTATTTTTATTTGTAACTTAGGCCTTAGACTAAGGTTCACACTGTGATTAGAAAATGCTAACTGGTCGACCGCTTGCTATCTACCAGCTCTTGGAGCGGTCGACCGCTTGTTTACCGGCTCCAGTGAGCCTGTCGATCAGTCATGAAGTTTTATTATTATTTTACTTCCATTAATTATCGTCTGTTTGTTTATTCACCATTGTCTTCCTCCACTATATTATAGTAAATTATTGATTACTATTTGACATGCACAAACCCTAATTGTAGTAAACCTAAGTTTGTGAATCTTAAGTTTATAATTGTTCAAGCTCATATCCAATTTCATTTTGTAGTAAATTAGTTTAACTTAGGTTTAACATCAATTCTTATCGGCTTGACAAACTGGGGTATACTCAGATTTATCAGTTCCTTAATCTACAGGTCAACATTAGCCAGATGAGATCTAGATTAGAATATAGGAATCATATTCAAATAATAACTATTAAATTTCCAATTCAATTAAACTGTGTTTCAACTTAGATCAAATAGGGTATACTAAAATTAATTGTATGTAAATCATCTAATCAACAATAAAACCACTCACCTCAACCCAAAGTGTTATCCTATCTTTTGGCAAGGCCATGATATCATGGATTTGGCTAAGCGGATTTCGTGATCATCAATACGGAAAGCCCGGAGAGAATATTGTCAGCTTTGGAGATAGGTTATAAACAAGGCTATGGATGATAGTCAAGCGGATTCAAGTGGAAAGCATCCCAGAATTAGCTAAGTATGGGTTGTTACTTCCCCTAGGCAAGGGATTGGATCGGATTACTTCCATTAGGCAGGGAATCAAATCGGATCACTATGGATGTGGATACTCAACTCAAAAGGTCAACTCAATAGAGATCGGTCAATATCTCAACAAACACCGGGGGAACCAAGCAAATAACTACGGAAACACGAAGAGGAAGCAGAGGGGGACCAACCATGGGGATCGCCGATCCCTTATCCACTATCTTAGAGGATCGGTGTCGATCCCCTATAGGGATCAGGGCCAATCCTTCTAGGAGGTCCAAATGAGCCCCATTTTTGGTAAGCGGGTCGTCTTGGCCTTGGTCTTATGCATGTGGATTTTCAGCTGGATATTTCATCGTCTTCTCCTATAAATACCAAATCATTGGCTCAAGGAAAGGGATATTCTTTTCGGCTAGACTGATCTTCTTTCTGGCTCTTTTCTTCTTTGCTCATGGCTGAACTCTGCCATTTTTATTCTTGAATTTCATGGATTGTAACTGTAATCAATAGTATAAATAAAAGGTAAAACTTTTGGAGTGGATGTAGACTGGAGTCAGCCGAACCACTATAAATTCTCTTGTGCTTGTTCTCTTACTGTTTTAATATTCGTTCTTCAAATTGTGTTCTCTACTTCATTCTGTTTGGATTTGGATATTGAATCTGCGATGTTATCCTATTAGTTGAGTGTTTGTGACCAATTTTGGTGCAAATATTTTGGTATTAGAGCCAGGTTACTTCCACCCACAGATTTGGAAATGATCTAGAGCTTGGATTTTGATCACTGGTCAGGTAATCTACAAGGAAAGCACCTACGGATAGGAGTCACCATGGAGGAAGTTAGGAGGCATCATCAGGAGCCGGGACTAATCAACCCTCCATCTACATCACTAGAAATGAGATGGAGACTATGATGGATGCTATGCAGGAACGGATGATAAGGAGGCAAGAGGAGATGATGTAAAATTTTCTCAGGAAAATTGGACAAGTTGGAGCACAAAACCGAGGATTTGGAGCAGTTGGCAATCTGGATCAAGGAATTGGAGTAGCGGGAGCTATAGGAAATCAGAACTAGGAGCTTGGAGTCAAAGCCAATAGGCAGGAGAATGAAATGGAGCAGCTGGGGGTAGTCCCCGGCCAACGAGGAGGGATCGGCACTGATCCCCCTATAGGGATCTACACTGATCGCCCATGGCAAAGGGGCATGCCCCCGGGTTAGGTTGGATCGGTTCCCGGTGGGCCAGTGGTCGATGATATGCGGTTTGGTGCGGATCAGAATGCGGATAAGCGTTCAAAGGAGTATGTTCTGGGATTCCCTCGTAGAGATGGAGGGTAGTCTAGAAATGATGATTGGAGGCTACCTTTGGATGGTAGTGACAGGTTTGCGGAAATGATCAGGCGAGCTATGAGAGGAGAATTGGTGAACAGGGATTTGGAAGATGTGAATAGGAGTCCATTCACTCTTAACATCAGGTGTGCTAGGAATCCACTAGAGTTTAAGTTACAGACACTGGGGGCATATGATGGAAAATCGAACCCTACTGTTCATTTGATGAGGTACAAGAGGCATATGCAGGTGTGGGGGCATTGAAGGAAGTGATGACATGATGTTTTCCCTTGTACTGGGCGGATATAGCTGCAACATGGTTTAGGAAATTGGAGAACGGTTCTATTGGTACTTGGACGGAGTTGGTCGATAAATTCTGTAACAACGTATATTTTTATAACATTATTTAGAATATTTAATTAGGTAAATTAAAATAAATAATGTGAAGATTGATAGGTTGGGATTTGATTAGTTAATGGTAGCCATGCTATGTTAAGTGTGTCAACTAAAATGAAATAACATTAGAGAATGTATTAGGAAATGAGAAGGGCAATATGGGAAATGGTAAAACCTTATACCCTAAACCCTTAGAGATAGAAAATCACATTCATTCTCACTCTCATTTCACTCAAACAAAAATACAAAGGCCGACTACCATTTTACTCTTAAGAGAAGAATTAAAGCTAGGATTCAAGAGAAGAGAAGTAATCAACTAATTCGACAATCAAATCTCTCATCTATAATCTCAAAGCCAAGGTGAATAATCACTACATCCCTAATTCTTTTAGTTTTCAGTTTTATGATTAGATCCGAAATGTTTTTGCTAAGTTTATGCCATGTTTTGATGTTCAAACCAATATATATGTTGTTGGTGAAATTATACATGTTCATACTTGTTTTTATGATACGTTTGACATGAAAACCCTATTTAATGAAATCTGAATGCCTTGAAAATTTAAATATAGATCGGGAATAATATTATAGAGATGGTTTTTGATTTTCATAATTTTTCGATTTATTATGGATTTTATATTAATTTTCTACTTAAGGGAATTGTTTAGTGGGTTATAAATTATTTTCGGCTAAAATAATAATCTTTTGGGTTTGAAATTTTAATATGTTATGCAATATATTAAAATAGATTTTTTGGGATTTTTCCCAATTTTTCCTAGGTCATTTGATGAATATATAAAATTATTTAAGGTATGAGACTTAAATGTTTTATATATTAATTAAGAAGAAGGGGCATTTTGTAAAATAAAATGATTATTTAATTTTAGTAATAGTGGCAGCACATTTATGAAAAGTGTTAATTAACCAATGAAAATTTGATAAACAAAGGCAGGTTGGTTGAAAAGTTTCTATTTTAAGTTAAAAACAAAAATCACACTTTATCTAAGTTTCAGCCTATATGGCAACAGACCTTCCGCCCTTGGCCTTTCATCACTGTCGAAAGGTTAGCTCTCGATAAGGTCAAAGTTCAATGCATAAGGTATCAAATATTTCGTTACATAATGAATTGAACAAAGTCGAAAGGTTCTGAGCCGAAGGGTTAAGGGCCAAAAAGGTTGGGATATATTTGTTTTATAACTCAAAAGCTTTCGTCTGCTTTGCTTTCAAATTTGAGCTTTCGACTTGGTTGCCTTCGTCCAAGTCAAATTATTTAAAAGAAAGATTTTAAACCTTCCGACATAGTCGATAGGTTCCTGCTGCTTTCACTATTTCTTTGTTTTGAAACCTTCCGACATTGCCGAAGGGTTTCTACCGCTTTATATAAAGGTTTTGTTTTGAACCTTCCGACCTAGTTGAAAGGTTTACTTGTTTCTAAAACTATTCGTTTCTCCCAATGCTTTCGAAAGGAAGCTTTCGACTTAGGTGATTTACCCTTGTTTTATAAAGTATAACCCAAAGCTTTCGGAAGGTTGTTTCCAATGAAGTCGAAAGGTTTTAAAAGAAGGTTTCCATATTTTTTGAATTGAACCCAGTATGCCTTCGAAGGGTTTATGTTTTAAAAGGTTTTATGCCTTTGAAGGGTTTGTTTATTGAATGGTACTGAAAGGTTTATTAAAGGATTTCGAAAGGTTTAGTTCAAAGGTTTCGAAAGGTTTATGATGGGAAGGTTTTCCAAAAGTTTTTCTAAGGCAATGTTTTAATGTGGCTTTAAAAGAAGGATGTCTAAAGTTTATGGCTTTCGTAAGGCTTGCTTTTAAATGGATTCGAAAGGTTTGAGGAATGATTTCGAAAATTTTAATGTTGATTTTAAAAGAGATGATTTCAAAAGTTTAGAAAGTAGTTCTTTCAAATGGTTAAATGTTTTCACCAACTAAATTTTGAAGTGAAGGATATATATGACATGATGATATGATTTTGAGTAAAGTATAAAGATTATATATTTTTCCTTGTTTAAGTTTGATCTAAAGATTTAAATCATTTTGAAAATGGATTCAAGGAAAATTATGGAAGGGGATCCTTAAGTATAGATGACTCAGATATTAAGGAACCGGATGGGACTAGTATGGGGTCGCGCCCTATATATTAGCTAATAGCCCCTGCTAATTGTTGTCCAAAATTCCAGTGTGTAGGGCTTTGTTACAGGTAGACTAAAATTATGATTACACATTGAAAGGAATATATGTTTGTATACAGATAGGTTATTGGTAAGCCCGAAAAACCATTAGGATCGGGATGACGTGGGAGATGATTAACTTAGGGATAGACCGTCCAGAAGTGGAGTATTTAATAGATAGTTAATGGGAAATGTTTAACAGATAGTTAAGGATAGATAATCCAAAAGATGAATATCTAACAGTTGTTAGGTTAATTTTGATTTATTGTCTGGTGGGCCTGAGTCAGTCAAAGGTTGAAAGTTATCCAAACAAAACTTATGTGTTTGAACAGATATTTCATTATTACTTGATATTTATGTATGTTTACATAATTATTACTTTACAGTATTTAACCGTTGTAGATGCAGGAGCATAGTATATGGTTTTATGAAAGGTTTAACAAAGATATGTTTAGAAAAAGGATGTTAGTGAGGGGAAATCCGTTCCGCTAAGCGGCGTGGTCTCACTAAACATGATTATTTCGAGATGTATAATATTATTCACACCAGGCTTTATGTCTGACTCGAAGTTTATGTTTTCCCCTTAAACTCTCGGGTGCTCAAAATTGATTTGAGTAGGCTGAGGGTTAGGGTTCTTTTTAGGTTTTAGAATGTTGATGAATAAGCTACCAGAGGATGCAGGATGCAACAGATAGCTACTTAGGACTTGATGTTTATTGTTGTGTTGTGATGGATTTTCTGCTGTGATGTTATGTATTATGTCTAATATGACCATATGACTCTGATCAACCGAGGGGGTATTTTCACATACTGCTCTCGGCGTAATTTGTAATGATTATATTTAATCTGTACTTGGGAAACGATTTGGGTTATGTGAAGTGAATGTGAAACAACTTGATTTGGAAATGTATTGAAGTAATTTGTGGTTTTGAAATTTGTGTTTTGTTTCATATTCAAGTGCTTCTGATATTACTGGTACCATAAACATAGCTGTATTTAGTCACCAGAAGCTAATACTATAGATGACTGCAGCATCTGTAGTGCTTAGTTTTGGGCCTCTAGATGGGGGATGTTACAAATTCATGCGGCAATTTCGGCTCCACATTGCAAGACCTAAGAGCGTAATATCATTGGCAAAACTAAAGCAAAGGGTAGGAGAGTCCTTGAGGAGTTTCTTGACATGCTTTAATGCGGTAGTTGCTTTGGTGGATCGGTCAGACCCGTTGATGGTCTTAATGGCGGCGGTATCTGGGATTGCGGACGACATGGATTTTAAGATTTCATTGGAACGAGATATTCCGATGGATCTTGGAGAATTTTATCACGAAGCCAAGAGGTTCTTGCAGTAGGAAGATGCTAAGGTAGGAGAGAAGTGGTAAATGCAGTGAGGGATGGTGGACCATCTGGGGAAGGTTCAGGCAAAGACAAAGTAAAGCGAAAAGCGGATGATAGCTATGATAGATCGAAGCAGCAAAGGAGAGAACCGAAGTTCTCTTCTTATACCAATTTGAACGAGACTTTGGAAATGATTTATTTGGATACTCGAACTCGAGGACGCCTTCCATACCGAAGGTTTGTAAGGAGAGAGCCCAACGAGTGTGAGTGGGCATCAGAAAAATACTACCTATTCCTTAAGCTAGATGGGAATACTACCAATGATTATAGGCACTTGAAGGATATGTGTTTCCTGGATATTTGGCCAGGCAACTAGTACTCGGCATCTAGGAGAACTCAGCGTAGTACTCGGCAACCAGTACTCGGCATAAGAGAGTGACCAGCATTCAGGAGTGTTCGGCGAAGCACTTGACATTCAGGAGTGTTCGGCGAAGCACTTGACATCCAGTTGTGTTCGGCGAAGCACTTGACATCCAGGAGTACTCGGCGTGGTACTCGGCATCCAGTGGAACTCGGCGTCAGAGAGTACTCGGCATCCAGCAGTGTTCGGCATCAACTGGCACTCGGCGTCAACCAATGCTCGGCAGCAAGAGTGCGCGGCATACAAGAGTGCTCGGCATACAAGAGTGCTCGGCATCAAGAGTGCTCGGCATCAAGACTGCTCGGCATCAAGACTGTTCGGCATACGAGACTGCTCGGCATACGAGAGCACTCGACATCAAGGAGAACTCGGCAGCATCTGTGGTTCGGCATACAGGAGTACTCGGCGTAGTACCCGGTAGCATCAGAAGTACTCGGCACAAGAGTACTCGGCGTCTAGAAGAGCGTTCGGCTTCGACTGACTAACAACCTGCACTTCCCAAACATCAACCACATCGTTCGGCATAGAAGGGACTGTTCGGCATCAGAGCATTCGGCACGCTTGGTTCGGCATACAGCGATCACTGTACTCGGGCTGGAGTGTTCGGCCATCAACCCACTTGGGAAGTCCAGCCCATCTTTGTCTATAAATAGAGGGGCAGGGTCACAGTGAAATGGATCCTTTTTTGGAGAGAGAATACGGGGAGACTCTGCCATTTCCAAGACTCATCTTCTCTACTTAAACAACTTCATTCAAGCATTTGATTCACGAATTGTATTTGTAATCAACTATAAAGAAGATCAATAAAGTTTAACCTCAAAGTGGAAGTAGGCAATTACGCTGAACCACTATAAATTTGGTGTTCTTACTTTCTGCATTTAAATTAGCATTGTCTTCTCTGTTTAATTTACTTTCATCACTTATATCTCTACACAATCTTTCTGAACGAGGTTAGTGACCAATTTTGGTGCTAACACTTTGGTGCTTTCACTGAGAGTTGAATTCTCAGACCTCAAGGATCTGCTTTGAAGCTACTGGATTGAACAAATCCCCCAAAGAAGATCCGACTCACTGATAGGACATCCGTTGATTCTACTCAGAGTTCATACCAATAACTCTACAATGGCAAGACCACGTACCAGGTCAGCTTCTCACAATGCGGATGCCCACGAGACTGCTAGCGTGCAACAAGCAGGGCCTAGCAATCAACCAGCAATTCCAAACACAGGAGTTGCCACTCAGGACCAAACTCCAGTTGTCACCAGAATAGAGTTCAACGACTTGATGAGAGAGCTCAGGGAAAGTAGGAGACAAGGAAAGCAGATGCAAGCCAATGCCAACCTGATGGCACAACTTACTCAACAGCAGCAACAGAATGCTGGGGGCAATCCCGCTGCTTACTCCTCATCTGACAGCTCTACTTCCTCTGATGAACCTCCCAGGCGCAGACGCCGTAAGACTGATGCTGCGCGAGCAGATGCCGCTGTTCGAACAGCTGGAGACCGCGACCAAGCAAGAGCTGGAAGCTTCAGGACCGGGATGCAGATGGAAGATAAAGGCCCGGATCATCAAAATGCTAACGATGTCGAACCTCAAGATGCACGATTGGCAGATCGCCAAGAGAGGAGGCATCAGCATGGACAGGCGCGTAGAACAGACTCCAACCTTCCGCCTTCCATACAGAAATCCGATCTGACAGCCATGATCAGGCAACTGATGAAAGAGAATCAGGGCTTATCAAATGATGACTGGGGAGTGTCAAGAAGTCATACTCCGTTCACGGATGTTGTGTTGCAAGCGGCGTACCCCAGGAAGTTTAGTATGCCTACTATTCCTGCATATGAAGGAAAGACTGACCCTAGACAACATGTCATGAGGTACGAATGGATGATGGATTCAGCCAGAGCGAATGATGCCATCAAGTGTAGGTGCTTTCCGATTACTCTATCTGGGATCGCTACTATGTGGTTCACCCGACTTCCTCCACGATCCGTATCAAATTTCGAGGAGTTGGCAAAGAAGTTTATTGAGCAGTTCAGGATTCACACTACGCGCCCAAAGGACGTGATGTCTCTGTCAAGTGTAATCCAAAATCCTGGGGAATCGTTGAAGGAATATTTGCAAAGATTCCACGTGGCAGCAACTGAAGTCAGTAATCCCAATGACCATGCAATTCTGATGGCTGTAATGAGAGGTGTGGATCCAGACTCTGAGTTTGGAGACTGACTAGCAGGAAAACCTCCAGCTACGCTAGAGCGTTTCTACTCTAAGGCACACCAGTTCATAAGAAGAGAGGAAGCTAGGTGGGTACGACGAGATAAGGCGCCAGGGCCTGTCCAAGAGTCAAAAAAGAGCAACATCGCTGTGAAGCAATCGGGAGACAGCTCGGGAAAGGTCCAAGTCAATGTCCAGAACAAACCTGGGCAACCCAAGGAGTCCGGAGAAAGGAGTCAAGGGAAAAGAAAAGAAGCAGGAAAGTGGAAGTCGAGAATTCCAAGCTACAGCGAGTACACTCCGCTAAACGCCCCACTTGAAAACATTTACCTATCCACCTGCAACACTTTTCAGTACAGAAAACCACGTCCAAAAGAATCAACTGAAGAACAGAAGCGGACCGGGAAATATTGTCGCTTCCATGAGACTTATGGACACAATACGGAAGAATGTAGACACTTGCACAACGCTATCGAGAAGTTGATCAGGCAGAAGAAATTGCAAGAATTTGTGAAGGATCCACAAGAAGGAGGACAGGGAACGTCCAACCCAGGTCGTGCACCAGCTCCACGTCATCCCGAGGAGCCTGCCCGGACCGTTGGTAGACTGGTCATAAATACAATTATCGGCGGGCCTCACCCCGCGGATAAGAATTGGCAGGAGATGGAGCGATATGCAAGTTCCTTGAAGCATGCAGATTTTGAGTGTTGTTCGAACGTGGAGGACGGAGCCCCTGCTAAGCAGCAGCGTGTAATGACAGACGATATTGTGTTCAGAAGCAGAGACGCTGATCAGGTAGAGGCTCCGACCATCGACCCCATGGTCATATCTGCAACGATCGGACCAGCATACGTAAAAAGAATTCTGATTGATTCTGGAAGTTCAGTCAACATCATCTTCAAGAAGGCCTACGATCAAATGAAGCTAGAAACAAAAGACTTGAAACCATCCAAAGCTCGTATCCACGGCTTTAACGGCGCTGCAACTGATGCAGTGGGATATGTCGAGTTACCAGTTGAACTGGGACAAGGCGAGCGTCGGAGAGTGCGAATTCTACCCTTTGTAGTTTTGGATGTGGACTCTCCGTATAACGTTTTCTTGGGCCGGCCGGCCCTGGCGGAGTTTAGGGCAGCGTTAGCCCTGTGGTGTTTAACTTTGAAGTTCCCGACTGACAAAGGAGTAGGCATTGTTCACGGCGACCAAGCAGCTGGTCGTTCCTGTTATGTGGCCGAGCTCCGAGAGGCCCACCGGAGGGAGAAGGGAAAGGTTGCGGACAATCCCGTCCGCATCCTCAATGTGAATAATTGACAAGTAGTGCCCGAGCCCTGGCTCGGGCATAGTTCTTGGATCTACGGAGATATAGATCCGAGAGACGACGATGAGAAACCCAGGGAAGAGAAGGCAGCACCGGCCGAATTAACAATTGACATTTCAGTTAGCCGTGACGACCCTTCGCGAATACTGAAGATCGGATCACAGCTAGGCCCCGCAATGACTGAAGACCTTAGCGACTTCCTCCGGGAGAACCTTGATGTTTTCGCCTGGATGCATTCTGATATGTGTGGGATTTCTCCCGCCATCACGAGTCATATGTTGAACATAGACCCGAAATACGTTCCAATCAAGCAAAAAAGGAGAGGAATGGATCCGGAGAGATCCGCCGCTCTTGGAGAGGAGGTGGACAAACTCAAAGCAAATGGGTTCGTCCGCGACGCCCTCTACCCGGAATGGGTCTCCAACCCCGTGCTAGTAAAGAAGGCGAATGGGAAATGGAGGACTTGCGTAGATTATTCCGACTTGAACAAAGCATGCCCTAAGGACAGTTTCCCGTTGCCTAGGATCGATCAGTTGGTCGATTCCACCGCAGGACACGAGTTACTGTCATTCATGGATGCGTACTCAGGATACAACCAAATCCCAATGCATATTCCGGACCAAGAACACACCAGCTTCGTTACAAATGTCGGGTTGTATTGCTATGTAGTGATGCCCTTTGGATTGAAGAATGCTGGAGCAACTTACCAACGTCTGGTGAATCGAATGTTCAAGGACCAGTTGGGTAAAACCATGGAAGTCTATGTGGATGACATGCTCGTGAAGTCACGACGGTCAAACAACCACATTCAAGACTTGGCTGAAATGTTCGACATACTCAGGTTTTATGGCATGAAGATCAACCCATTGAAGTGTTCTTTCGGCGTTGCATCACGGAAGTTTTTGGGATTCATCGTCAACGCTAGGGGAATCGAGGCCAACCTAGAAAAGATCCAAGCTATTTGAGATGTACAAGCGCCCAGGACTATAAAGCAGGTACAGAGCTTGAATGGAAAAGTAGCTGCGCTGAGTCGATTTATATCCAAGGCAACTGACAAGTGCATCCCGTTCTTTGACATAATAAAGAAAGGAAAGAGAAATTTTGAATGGACGTCTAGTTGTGAGGAAGCATTCCGGAATCTGGTGAGGCATCTGGAGAGCCCACCAATGCTATCAAAACCTGTTGACCATGAGATGTTGTACGTATACTTGGCTATATCCCCACATGCGATAAGTGCGGCTTTGGTACGAGAGGAGGATCGAGTCCAAAAGCCGGTGTATTATGTTAGCAAACGTTTAACAGGGGCCGAGAGGAATTACCCTAAAATAGAGAAATTGGCTTATTGCTTGGTGATTGCATCACGAAAGCTTCGCCCGTACTTTCAAGCACATTCAATCGGTGTTTATTCCGATCAACCCCTGAGACAGGTACTCCAACGGCCGGAAACTTCTGGAAGATTGCTAAGATGGAACATCGAGTTGAGCCAATTCGATATCGCGTACTTACCACGGAGAGCCATCCGAGGGCAAGCATTAGCAGACTTCATCGCTGAGTTTACCATACCCATCAAACCGGACGATCACGACATCATTCCCCCCGTTCGATGGAAATTATACACTGACGGTGCATCAAACGACCGTTGCTCCGGCGCGGGCGTAGTTCTTGTAACTCCGGAAAACCGATCGATCTGTTATGCCCTGAAGCTCGATTTCCCGGCTATAAATAACGAAGCTGAATATGAAGCACTGATCGCTGGCTTGAAGCTCATCGGGGAACTCGGGATCGAATCAGTCGAAATCTTTTGTGACTCGCAGTTGGTGGTTTACCAAGTACGGGGAGACTACCAAGCAAAGGGACGAAAGCTTGCTCCGTACCTCATTCAGGTCCAAGAACTACTATCAAATCTTGAGCGTTATGACATCTCACATATCCCGCGCGAACAGAACAAAGAAGCCGACTTATTGGCTAAGTTCGCGAGTACCGACGATGCGCAACAAATGGGATTGTATCCCGTCGAAGTCTTGTATGCCCCGACCATAGACGAAATGAAAGTCGATCGCGTGTTGGGAACAGAAATCGAGAAGGAATCGTGGATAACCCCATTCAAACTGTACCTGACGACCGGGGCTTTACCAGGAAAAAGAAGCGAAAGACGGCAGGTCCTTCGAAAGGCCGCGCGATACATAATGCAGGATGGATCAATGTATCGAAAAGGATTCTCAGTCCCGTTATGACGATGCATCACTCATGATGAAACAAAGCGAGTATTGAGGGAGGTTCACGAAGGGGAATGCGGCGACCATACTAGGGGGCAAACGCTAGCAAAGAAGATCCTCCGCTATGGATATTACTGGCCCACCGTAAACCGGGATGCCGCGGACTACGCGAGAAAATGCGACAAGTGTCAAAGATATGCGAAAATCCCGAGGGCTCCATCAACGGAACTCACACAAATGATCAGTCCCTGGCCATTTGCGATCTGGGGAATCGACATAATCGGCTCTTTGCCTCTATCCAAAGGTGGTGCGAAATACGCGATAGTTGCAGTCGACTATTTCACGAAATGGGCTGAGGCAGAACCTTTGGCCACTATCACCTCTAAGAAGGTCATTAACTTCGTTGTACGAAACATTATATGCCGCTTTGGCCTTCCACGCACCATCATTACAGACAACGGAATGCAATTTGAAAGTAAAGAGTTCAAAGAGTTCTGTTTAAAGTACGGCATCGAGAAAAAGTTCACCGCCGTTGCACACCCAAAAGCTAACGGACAAGTCGAGGCCGTTAACAAAATAATCAAGTCCATATTGAAGAAGCGTCTGGAGAAGGTTGGAGGCAAGTGGGTAGATGAACTCCCGACAGCATTATGGGCGTATAGAACTACCCACAAGTCCACGACCGGCCACACTCCGTTCGCCTTGGCATACGGCTCTGAAGCCGTTATACCCGTGGAACTTGAGGTTCCATCGCACCGAGTGACATACTATGATCCCAAGACGAACCAAAACCTCTTGCTGGAATCACTGGACTGCATCGACGAAAAGCGGGAAGAAGCTGAATTAAGGGCGGCGGCGCACAGACATCGAGTCAAGCGTTACTACGACGGCAGAGTCCGCCCAAGAATCTTTGATATGGGTGATCTCGTTCTGAAACGAGTCTTCCCGGTACCATCACGCATGAATCCCAGCTGGGAAGGTCCATACGCCATTGAACGGAAGCTTGGAGAAGGAACATTCAAGCTAGCGACCGTTGATGGCGCGACACTCCCCCGAGCATGGAACAGTGAACATTTGCGGCACTATTACATTTAGCATGTTTTCCTTTCTTGTTGTAGGCACTGTTGTTTCCTGCATGTTTCCATTCAATAATGACTTAGTTTCCTTTTAAAAGTTGTAATCAAGCAATTTAGTTGATTTTCATTAATAAAGGCTTGAAGCCATATTTTCTATGAAGTTTCTATATCTCTTAATTGGATGATAAATTACATTATCCTGCACGACATACAGACTCGTACGAACGATTCCAAATCTCCGAATCCCCAGAGCGTGGATCGGAGTACTCTAAGTCCCCAGAGCGCGGACTAGAGTATAAACGATTCCAAATCTCCGAATCCCCAGAGCGCGGATCGGAGTACTCTAAGTCCCCAGAGCGCGGACTAGAGTATAAACAATTCCAAATCTCCGAATCCCCAGAGCGCGGATCGGAGTACTCTAAGTCCCCAGAGCGCGGACTAGAGTATAAACGATTTCAAATCTCTGAATCCCCAGAGCGCGGATCGGAGTACTCTAAGTCCCCAGAGCGCGGACTAGAGTATAAACGATTCCAAATCTCCGAATCCCCAGAGCGCGGATCAGAGTGCTCTAAGTCCCCAGAGCGCGGACTAGAGTATAAACGAATTCCAAATCTCCAAATCCCCAGAGTGCGGAGCGGAGTACTCTAAGTCCCCAGAACGCGGACTAGAGTATAAACGACTTTAAATCTCCGAATCCCCAGAGTGCGGAGCGGAGTACTCTAAGTCCCCAGAGAGCGGACTAGAGTATAAACGAATACGAATCTCCGAATCCCCAGAGTGCAGAGCGGAGTACTCTAAGTCCCCAGAGCGCGGACTAGAGTATAAACGATTTCAAATCTCCGAATCCCCAAAGCGCGGATCGGAGTACTCCAAGCCCCCGGAGCGCGGACTAGAGTATAAACAGTCTCAAGTCTCCAAGTCCTCGGAGCACAGTGTCAGCAAACCAAATAAAGACAAGAGAATCATTCAAACAAAAAGAAACTAAATTTTATTCGATAAAGTCCAAAATGGGGATACATGATCACTCCTACAAAATTTAGACCTCTCTATACAAACTGCAAGTTGTGGAAGATAAAAGCAATTACAAGACTTAAGCAAAAAACTCGTTGAATGAGTGTATCGATTATTTCTTCGACTTCTTCTTTTTGTCTTCCTTCGTTGTTTCCGACGACTCCTCTCCCTTACGCTTTTTCTTGGGCTTTTTGCTTGCTAGAGAAACGGAGTCGGGAGTAGGAGACGGAACATCTAGTGGTTTGGACCTGCTCGGGAGAATGATTTTCAAAGGTATGTTCCGCGGGTCAGTGAGTTCCAATATTTCAGACTCAACTTTGACTTTGACTTTTTTCTTCTCCTTGTCGGCAAGACGGTCCTTCATGCTCATCTCTGAAGTATGCTCAGAGGCGCCAGTGATTTCAATTTCATCGCTTCCTTCGGCAGGAGACGAAGTATCAAGTTTGTCGTCATCTAGCGCCCCGATCACTTGAGCGTCTGGACCAGGAGTTACTCCTACATGAGCAACATCGCTTGTTTTCTCTGCTTCCTCCTTGGCGTCATCGCTCCTCGGAGTTGGCTCGGCGTCAGAGCAACCTGCACGAAAACATAAGGAATGAGCATTAGAACGAGTAGCCACTGCTGAAAAATGACGGGATCTCTTCAATTTCTAGAGAAAGAAGAATTTCCTACCAGGGTTCGGTTGGCTATCGGTGGCACGAGGGGTTTCACCCTCCAGGATAGGTGACAGCACATGAACACCAAGCCCGGGATCTTCGGGATCATAACTAGCATGCTGCTCGAATGGATCAAGTGTTGGCCGACCGGCCGATTGAGCAGCGTAAGGAGCGGCAATGTGAGGAGTAGTAGCATCGGCCCCAGACGGGCCAGCTTCGTCATTCTTCTCTTTCGGAGGGGAAGAGCCTTTGCCATAAAGTGCCAATGCTGCGGATAAGTCTGATGGCTCATTCCCCCTTAGGAACTCCTTCACCAAGACATCCTCATCGACCTCGTTGGAGCCCGACTCGACCTTCCTGATCCTTATCAGAGTTTCCCACGCTTCAGCCAGGGATTCGAGGTAGCCGTCACCCAGAAATGTTAAGTCGCGGTGCATAAGGACGCGGGCTCCATACTCGGCGATCAACGGGTCAAACATACTTTTGACCTCTTCCCTGCCGGCTTCTGTGGCCGCCTCGAGGCGAGAATCAAGCTCTTCCACAGCCATTCTTTTGCCCTCCTCACGGGCCTCGTCCTTCATTTTCTCGACCCCGGCGAGTTCGTCATCGAGCTTTGTCTTCAGGAGTCGGGTAGCAACAATCTCATCGCAGTATCGCTGCGATTCTTCTTGAGCGGCTACTTTGTCTTCCTTCTCCTTGGAAAGTAATTCCTTCAGCTCCTTGACTTGAGTAGCAAGTGCGTCCCTTTCCTTTTGGACAGAGTCTTTTTCTAGGGCGAGGGCACCGCTGCGCTGGACTGCTTCGTCAAGCTCTTTTTTGTGAGCCGCCTCTAAACGAGTAACTGCCTCGGCAGTATTTTTTGCGCTTTGTTCAGCGGCTTCTAGCTTTGACTTATACGAAGCGAGCTCTTCGTCTTGGAGCTTGATGATTTTCTTATCGCTGCCAGCCTCTAGGTTCAGGCGATCAATCTCGTGTTGACGCTCGACGGACACTTCCAAGATCTTCTCCACCAAGTGCACGAACGCGTCATGTTGAACATAGACGTCGTTGTTGCAGGCAATGGCACTTTGCTTCATGTGCCCTGGAATGTGATGGATAGCTGGGAGGAATTTCAAGCCGTCAAAACAGATCTTCGGAAACTTGGCCTTAAGGTCGACCATCTTTTCCGCAACAGTCGGGTCCACTGCAGGAGTAGGAGGAGGAGGCTTTGAGAATTCCGTTCTTTTACGTTGCTCTCAAACTTGCCTCGTACTCGATGAACTGGAGTGTTGTTCTCGAGCAGCATCAGACTGATAACCCTTCTGCGAAGACTTCTCTTTATCCGGCTCAGTTGGAGGAGGAAGATCGCGGGACTGAGAAGATTGAGAATGTGCTTTCTTGCGGTGAGACGACTCGCGGGGACGATTGTCCCTATCTTCATAATCACCTCGGTCCCTGCGTCTGCCTGAACCGGAATCCCGTCCAGAGTGATGGAATATAGAAGACCCCTGAAGGCGATCAAGTCCGTGAGAGCAGCCCATATCACCTGCAAAGAATGGAGATAACAACGAGTTAAGGAGAATTCACGAATTAAAAAGACTTGAAGTATATTATGGAATGCGCATGTGCGTGTGTGTCCTAGTGTTCCCCCCGACGGACCCGTTCGTTTATCTTTGCTAATCGGAGTGTTGTCTCCTTGAGCTGGGAGTTGAACTCCTACATTGCCTCTAGCGGGTGAAGAAAATTTGAGAGCTTCAGGATCATCGAACCCGTAATTAAGTAAATCATCGGGGATGGACAGGTTGGACAGACCCCTCAGAGAACTTTCCAGATGCTGTGAGGAAGCCTCTTTCTCAGGCGGAATAAGTGTGACTTTTGAAGTGCCACCAACTTTCTCCTTCTGAACTTTATATTTTAACTTCCTCTTTCCCTTCGAAGGGGAGGACGACGTCTCAATGTCGTGAACTTCGACTGCCGGATTCTGAGCGGGACCCGCATTCTCACCCTGAGTTTCAGGGGCATCATCCTCTTTGCGCTCACCTTCTTCGTGCGTGTCGGGAGCGCGGCGCGACGACGATCCGACAAGTTTTTTTCCTTTATCGGACGGAGGTTTGGGAATGGTAACACCTTCTGGAAGGCTGATCCGACGACCAGGGGCTAGCAAGCCAAACCCCGACAGCGATTCATTTGAAATGATAGTCTGGATGTCTCGATCCTCAGCAGGGAGAGCTCTAATGGCTTCAACAGCCTCAGAATATCCTCGGCCTTCCGGATGCGGGTTGATACCTGAAAAGATGAAATGAAGAGTTAGGAAAAGCATGACTCCGATTAAATACGAATAGTGACTTAGCAGAGAGACTTACTGCCTTCAACCCATCTCCTAGCGAAACCAGAAGGGCAGCGCACATAGAACCATTCCTGTTTGTACAGGGCAAATTTGCTACATGCCCCTGTCAAGGTCTGGCATTTGTGGTATGGCTCGAGGAACATAAAAGAAGGACTGTCTTTCCGTCTCTTGAACATGTAAATATATCTGATATCACCAGCAGTTGGAGGTCTGGAGAGGACAGCCATGAAAAGTAGGTAAGTCCCATATAAAAATGCATGGCCGTTCGGGTGCAGCTGCGACGGAGCTATGTCTATGTACTGCAGTACATCCCGGAGAAATAAGTTGAATGGAGGCATGCTGCCCATCCAACACATGAACTTGTTGCAGGTAGTGTACCCGACCGGGGGCAGATGAGGGCGATCGTGTCTTGAAGGAACTAACACGTCGGCAAAAGGAATCCCATGAATGGAGCATATCCGTCGCAGAGCAGCTTCGTTGATCTTCGAGGCTTGTGAATCGATCGGAATGTCTAGTAAGATTGTTGCCTCCAGAGCATCAGGTGCCAAGTTATGAGAAGGAGAAGTCGACGGGTTAGAAGAATCAGCGGCTCCTTGCCTCGATGACGGCCTAGGCCTGTCGGATATGGTAGCAGAGCTAGATTTTCTCGACATCCCAAATAAATAACTAAGTGCTTGAGAGAACTATACTTAAAAAACGTTGAACGTTAGAATTAGCAACACGAGTTTTCCCCCCACGTGGTGTGTGAACTAGTGCAAGCAATTGTGTACAAGCGATAAGAATCTAAAGGTTTTTAAAGATATAATAATTAGCTTCGAATCATCGCCTTCGAAGACCGTCATCGCTGACCGTCTCAAAAAGCTTGCCTTGAGGCGATTACAGTTCCAGATTCAGAAAGCATATGATTTATAAAGTGACCGGCCTAAGTGTAGTCTGACATTTATACTGTTCGGCATTGAAATTGTTCGACCTAAGTTACTATCCGGCATTTGAATGTTGTTCGGCATTGAAATTGTTCGACCTAAGTTACTGTTTGGAATTTGAATGTTGTTCGGCATTGAAATTGTTCGACCTAAGTTCTGTTCGGCATATATGTGTGTTCGGCATGTCTAAGTTCTGTTCGGCATATATGTGTGTTCGGCATGTCTAAGTTCTGTTCGGCATATATGTGTGTTCGGCATGTCTAAGTCCTGTTCGGCATGTATGTGTTTGTTCGGCATGTCTAAGTTTTGTTCGGCACGTATGTGTTCGTTCGGCATGTCTAAGTACTGTTCGGCACGACAGTTGTTCGACGATTATGTCGTTCGGTCTAAATGATATTCGGTGTATGTGTCTGTTCGGCATTAGGGTAGTGTTCGGCCTAAGATCGTTCGGCTAGAGTAGCGCTCCGCCTTCGATCATAACTCCACCCAGCTCCCTCTCCATTTACGCCGAACGACAGAGACAGATCGCCCGGTGCAGGTTACGCCGTTCGACTCCCCATCTTCCTTTTTTCTTCCAATCTTGATCAGCACAGAGGAGCCAGGCTTAACTACCATACACCGTTCGACGACTCTAAACGAGCGAACCACTTCCACTAGCCATGCATTTACAGCTAAGGAAATACCCTGTTTCTGTGTGATGAACCTAAAGTGGAAGTAATGCAATTGTGGAAGGAATGATACCTAATTCGACGATCGAAGTTGAAGATGGATTAATTAGACTTTATATCTGATAGGATGGCAAGAGTTGCAAATCTCTAGGAATGATAGAAAAGAAGGCGTAAAATAAAAATGGTGGAAGGGCGCCTGGTTATATAGAGGGAGGTAGAAGTCGAAGAGGCTATACCCGGTAGAACCGGTCAATACCGGAGTGTTCGGCATCGTAGCGGAGAGACGTTCGGCACGCGAGGTACGTTCGGCTTCGAACGTATCGTTCGGCATCCTAACCTCGTTCGTCTTGCACCTCCTTCACTAACATTCTCGAGAAGATACCGCCGAGGTAAATTGTACCAGATTCAAAGCGCATCACGTTCGGCCACGCGATACACTTTGGGGGGCAAGTGTTTCCTGGATATTTGGCCAGGCAACTAGTACTCGGCATCTAGGAGAACTCGGCGTAGTACTTGGCAACCAGTACTCAGCATCAGAGAGTGACCGGCATTCAGGAGTGTTCGGCGAAGCACTTGACATTCAGGAGTGTTCGGCAAAGCACTTGACATCCAGGTGTGTTCGGCGAAGCACTTGACATCCAGGAGTACTCGGCGTGGTACTCGGCATCCAGTGGAACTCGGCGTCAGAGAGTACTCGGCATCCAGCAGTGTTCGGCGTCAACTGGCACTCGGCGTCAACCAATGCTCGGCAGCAAGAGTGCGCGGCATACAAGAGTGCTCGGCATACAAGAGTGCTCGGCATCAAGAGTGCTCGGCATCAAGACTGCTCGGCATCAAGACTGTTCGACATACGAGACTGCTCGGCATACGAGAGCACTCGACATCAAGGAGAACTCGGCAGCATCTATGGTTCGGCATACAGGAGTACTCGGCGTAGTACCCGGTAGCATCAGAAGTACTCGGCACAAGAGTACTCGGCGTCTAGAAGAGCGTTCGGCTTCGACGGACTAACATCCTGCACTTCCCAAACATCAACCACATCGTTCGGCATAGAAGGGACTGTTCGGCATCAGAGCGTTCGGCACGCTTGGTTCGGCATACAGCGATCACTGTACTCGGGCTGGAGTGTTCGGCCATCAACCCACTTGGGAAGTCCAGCCCATCTTTGTCTATAAATAGAGGGGCAGGGTCACAATGAAATGGATCCTTTTTTGGAGGGAGAATACGGGGAGACTCTGCCATTTCTAAGACTCATCTTCTCTACTTAAACAACTTCATTCAAGCATTTGATTCACGAATTGTATTTGTAATCAACTATAAAGAAGATCAATAAAGTTTAACCTTAAAGTAGACGTAGGCAATTACGCTGAACCACTATAAATTTGGTGTTCTTACTTTCTGCATTTAAATTAGCATTGTCTTCTCTGTTTAATTTACTTTCATCACTTATATCTCTACACAATCTTTCTGAACGAGGTTAGTGACCAATTTTGGTGCTAACAATATGGTTGAGGAACACGTCGGGGATGGAAGGCTACCACAATATGTAAGGACTCAGACTATGGTGGTGGAACGGGAGCAGTCACCTTCTACGTCAAATGGAAATGGCCTTGGATCAAGGTCACAGATCATCATCTCTTGATCGAGATGGCATAAACTAAATAAATAATAAACTCCACAATAAAATGGCTAAGTCACTTACACATGTACGGGATCGAGGTCGGTCCTTAGGCATGCTCTGAGATGATGATAAATCGTCATGACTGAAGAGACAGTATTTGGTTTTTCCTGTTTTTGGTTTTCTAGTTTTTTGGTTGTAGGAACTTGAATTTAATAATTTAATGAAGGATTTTGGAATGCTCAAATCTGCATTTAAAAGTAATAGATGAAACAGGTCGCGTTTGTCCCGACAAAAGAGGTGGGGCAATAACCGCAAGGTGTCAGTCCCTTTGCCAAAGAGCGACAAGATGGACTCACACATGGATTAAGTCGTCAACTGGGGGATCGAGGCCGGAGAATAATACCCAATAGATTGTGTTATGTTTTGACCGCAGAGACGGAACTGGAGAAGCAAGAAGTATTCATCGAAGAGCGACAGGAACGGCTTGCTTATCGTTGTGCCCTTCTCGTCGGCATGTGAGTAATGCCACTTCACCCGAGAGTGACATGATCGGCTTACTTATTGTTGTTCCCTCTTTCATCGATGAATGACCAGATGGGGTCCAGCAAGAGCTCGGAGTGGCTATGATCGGTCCAAAGAGACTATGAACTAGGCTATTGGTCCAGCAAGACCTTGGAATTGGCAAATGATTCAGTGAGATCATGGGCTTAGGTTTTGGAATGGTTTTGGAATTGGTTATTAGCTCAGAGTAGTCGCAGAATATAGCATTTGGTTTGGCAAAAGATTGGATTCTGGACTGGAAGATTCGGTCATCGATGGATTATGGACTTCAGACTTATGGCAATTTAAAATGCACATTCCAATCGAAATGTATTTTTAGTGGGCAAATGTTATCCCGCCTTTTGGTAAGGCTATGATATCATGGATTTGGCTAAGCGGATTTTGTGATCATCGAGGAAGAAGCCCGGAGAGATGATTGTCAAGTTCGGAGATCGGTTATAAGCAAGCCTATGGATAATAGTCAAGTGGATTTAAGCAGAAGGCATCCCATAATTAGCTAAGTATGGATTGGTACTTCCCCTAGGCAGGGGATCGAATCGGATTACTTCCATTAGGCAGGGGATCGGATCAGATCACTATGGTTGTGGATACTCAATTCAACGGAGATTGGTCAATATCTCAACAAACACCGAAGGAACTAAGCAACCAATTATGGAAACACGAACACAACGATATACAAGTTTCATAGCCAAATTTGGATATAAGCTCCATTTTCAAAACGTTAATAACTTTTTGGATTTTGAAATTTAAAACGTTTATAAATTTTTCATATAAGCTCCATTTTCAAAACGTTATATATAAATAATTGTCTAGAAAATCGCTATGAACGCAATGGCATAAGTTTCGTAGCCAAATTCGGATGTTTGTAAAAATTCCATTTTTTCCATTATTGTATTTAAATTTAATCCTCTATTAAATTTCAGCTTAAATTTTCTGGATGTTGCAATCTCTATATCAAAATGCGACCTAACACCCACGAACCCCCTTCATAATGTCAGATCTTCACTGCTAAGCGGGAGCTCTGACCGATTGCTCTAAAAGGTGTGCCCTGCAACGAGAAGAATAACGATGTTCTCTCATTCGTCTAACGCCTCCCCAAACTCTGCTATTGTCGAACCCTAGTCCACGGCTATGGGAGTTGACCTTTGCTTAACACCACCGCATCTCCCAACGATCGCACAAATTTGAAACTCTCTTCATCCCGAGTCCAATGGATTTGACCTTGTCAATTTTCGTGGACTATAGCTCCTAGTTAAATTCCATTAGGGCTTAAGTTTTAAAGGAGCAGCAGAAAAATAAAAGTTGAAAAAAAGAACACTGGGGGCTTAATATTTAGGATGGGTAGAGTAATATATATAATAAAATATATATGATCCATTTAAATTTCTGAAATAAACCGCCACATGCTTTGTGCTCGTATGATCACACGGTACAACAGATTGCCGCGAAACTCGTTGGCACACATCACCTTATTTTTCTAGTCCCGATGGTATAAAATTCATCACTATCTGAGACAGTACTTAGAGATGATAATTTCATGCATCGCCTTACATCGATCCAGACTAAATTGAAGTGGTCTCATGTCCTAATTCGTCTATATGCGAAAAGTCATTTTTTGGACTCTCAATTAATTAACAGTTTGATATTTAAATTAATTATTTAAATATCTAGTCGTTAAAATGCAGCCTGTTACATGACCATCGCCTTAGATGATGTTTACCCACTACTACACATTCCTGTTGAAGGAAAGCCGCTTAGTGCATTCACGTTTAATAGCCGACAAACTCTTGATCTCATCGATGAACAACTCGAAATAATGAATAGTGCAACATTTCAGGTAATGAATGATAAGATAGGATTTAAATTGAGATTTACTGCTCTTAAGGACATACTCAATGGAGTAATGGTAGATGGCCATATAACTGTATTGATCGTGCATGTAACAACCCGTATTTTTAACGACAAGATACTCAAATAATTGATTTAAATATTGAATTGTTAATTTATTTGAAGGTTCCAAAAGTGTGATTTTTCGCATACATTCGAACTACTTCTACCGAGTTTGGATCGACATTGCGAATTAAAATAAGTATAGTCATCGCTATATTTGGAGATCGAGTGATCGACGGCCAAAACGATCTTGAAAAGTGCAAAATTTATACCATCGGGACCAGAAAAATAAGGTGATGTACGCAGACGAGTTTCGTTGCGATCAGACACGCCGTGTGATCGTACGAGCTCGAAACGTACGACGATTATTTGAGAATTCAAATAAATTAAATAATATTATTTAATTCAACAATCACCAAAACTCTCTCTCTCATTTTTTTATCACTACTATTCTATTGCCTATAGAGTGAAATCATGGCCGCTACTTCCCAAATCCTTTTAAAAATTTAAGTTGAGAGAAATACTCCACAAAAAAGCATGAACCCAACTCCATTGAATTCGTATCGAAGAGAGCATCATGTTTATGGATTTGATGTGGCATGTAGTGGTGATGAGATTGGTGGTCGTGTGTAACAATCGAACTGGAGTTTCGGTTTGAGGGAGATTGAGGCAATGATAGGCAAATCTGAGTGTGGCATCGTGTTTCTCATTTCGAAGAGTTCGAGTGGCGATGATTTTGTGAAGTGTTGTCATTCCTTGCAAAGAGTGACATTCGCGTGCAAGAAAGGTAGCTACAGGTCGCATTTCGGGTTAATGGGCCAAACTTCATTTCGTCAAGACCGTGCCGAAGAGATCATGTAATGGAACGTGTCGGCGAAGAAGACACAACGTTTTGTTGAGAGATGAAGGAGAAATCGAAGGTGGAAGCTTGCGGTGATATGGGTTTACTGTTCGTGCACATACACGGGAGTGTACCTTTGGGGAAGAAGGATTATTATAGGGTATTAAGGTAATTTAATTACAAATTGAGTTAATTAATTATTTAATTAAACTCGTTTCTTATACTACGCGTATCTTTTGCATACGAGGTCCATTTTGGATGCGGTTTTTTGCATCGCACTCATGATAGAGAGCTCTATAACTCAACAATGGTCTAGTTAGCTTTTGTTAAGGTGAATAATATTGTATCTCACCGTACTATAATTGTAGATATAGTATAAAAACGATGTTTTAAAATGATTTCTAACTTTAAAACGTGATTTCTAGTATATCTAAACCTACATCTTATTTTATAAAAGAATATAAAAGTATTTTAAAATGGTTTTAAATTAAATATCACATTTTTACCCATTGGCATACTATTTTGACGATATTGATTGATTTAGGCTATTTTGGTATTGATCTCACATTGGTTGCTTGGATGTATTGTATATGTTTTATTATAGATGTATGTGGACTATTATAGACGTTTGTTTGCTTGTTGGTTGCATATATGCCTATTTGCTTAGTTTGGTTGAAAATGCCGATTGAAGGTGGTATAGTATTAGGAAATATCCCACAGGATAGGATTTTATGCATAGAGTTTCGTGCATGTTGACTGATCTGAAGATGGAAGACATACTCAGAGATGTGCTTTGGATTTTAAGATAGATGCCAAATGTTTTCATTTGGTTTGTGCTTAACCATTTTTGATTATGTACATGACCAAAGTGGTCATTATCGACTACTCTGGAGTGGTCGATATCTACCACTATTGATGATGGCCGATTTGGCCAATTTTGACATAGATGATGGAGAGGCTTCGAGGACACGATGCAATGGTTCATTCAACATTCAATTTTGGTGTTACTGCTCTTCGACAAGTAGTTTGGCGTTGAAGTAAGGATGCGATGCTTCAACATGATGACTTCACAATTCGATGATGAGGATTTCATGATGAAAAGCAATGGCTTCGACGATGGATAGCTACACTTTAGGATGAAGACTAGCCAGGTGGAAGGAATTGTTGGAGGAATGTTATGGGATGCATGATGACATTCTATAACTAATAATGGCTGTCTAGACTAGTTCCTAACCATGAGGACTTCAGATGGGAGTTGTAAGGACAGTTCCAAGATGAGTTCTACTATGGATGACGTGTGCAAAGGGATCGTTGATATTTGTAGGTTTCGATTTGTACTCGTAAAGCAAGGGTATTTATGATGATATCTGATGGGGAGTGCGATGTGCCCTTGGATACTTCAATTGGGGAGTGTGATGTGCCTCAGGATCTCATGATGTTGATCTGTTTTACCCTGGACTGAGTGCGATGGTAGTCTAGTTCTAGCCTATTGAGTGGCATGGATTCGAGTACCAAGAAACTGGGACGTTGAGTAGTCCTTGACTCGATGGGGGTGGTCATATAAGTATCATATGTCCAACGCACTGAGTAAGTGAATATAAGGATGGGTGTCATGTTTGATTGATTGTTTATCACCTTAGGGATGTTATTTGATGTAGATATTATCGATGCAGATATCTATACACCCTCGGTACTTTGATGTATAGTCACCTACGATGACTATGATGTAGAGTAGCATATATTTGATGTCATGTGCTAATTTTGTGGATGTACGGGCGTGTCAGGTATGATTCTTCATACCCTCTGTTCCATATACTATATCGATTTTTATAGTGTTTTGAGATTATTTATCGCTCACACCCGACCGTTGTCTGACTCGAGGTTTTATGATTTGCTTCTTATTATCTTAGGTACTCTTAAATGAGTAGACTAGATAACATGTGTAAATGGTACAAGGAGCTCTGCAGATGGACTACAGAAGGCGATGCTTTATCATACTTATATTTGGGCTTACTATTGGTTTTTTCACTGTGTGACACTGTGGAGCTTTAACAGTGTTTGACTTACTGCTATTGGAGATAGTTTATCAGTTGAGTTTATTTATCATTTGTATAAACTCTATTACTGTTTTATATAACTGTATGAGCATGTGTACACTAATTTTGTGGTTCATGTAGTTATTACTATCTCGCATGTTTTATATGTGTGATGACTATTATATTTTATTCGATACGCTGTAAGATATACGACAGGTTATGTGATTGTTTGATGTTCTCTTTCTCTTCTCTTCTTTTCTCTTCTCTTTTCTTCTATTTCCCTTCTTCACTTCTATTTATTTTCCTTGACAATCGTCCTACATCGGTCAGACGCTCCACCAGTGCACTGTATTATTATATGAGCATCGGAGGTATAGGGTGGTCGTCACATTTGGTATCAGAGCTTAGGTTACGTGATTAATTTGAGTTGATACCATGATCCAGTAGAGATAGGGTAGGAGTTGTCGCCTTAGACTGGATCTAGAGTATACTTTATAAATGAGACAATGCGTATTTGTTATATATTTTGACTTTCAAAACTACATAGTCATATATATAGTATATAAGTTGTATTGCACACACGAGTTCCGTTGATGTAGTTTTCTTTATGAGAGACTAATCACTCTTATTATATATTAAGAGTGGCCTGGCATACAAGAAATCTTGTTATTTACTTCATCTATGGAGTATAGGAGTGGGCATGATCGAGGGCCACTAACCTCAATTACATATTATGTTTGCTGAGATGGTGCGAAACATTATTCTAGAATGTCCAAGTTGCTCCAAATGATTATGGTGCTCAAGTGAAAATGCCTAGAGTTGACTTTACCGAGCTATATAAAGATTATGTGAGTCTAGGAGGCAGACCGTTCCTTGGAACGGAGTCGGCTATTAAGGTGCAAGACGGGATGATATTTGCGAAAGGATCTTCGATGACTTGGAGTTAGATAATGCAATGAGGTAGAAGTTAACCTCTAGATGACTCCAAGGACGAACAATGAATTGGTGGAGTGCACTTATAGCTTTAATTCCGAAGGATCACTTGGGATCGATTCATAGTTCGCATCGGAGATAAAATTATCTCCGCTTTTCAAAATTAAATGTTATTTAGGAAGTTCGCCGACTTGGAGTTAGGCGATTTGTCCTTGTCGGAGTATATGGAAGAATTTGATGTGTTGTCGAAGTACGGTCTATCTTCCATTGATACTCCACTCTGAAAAATGAAAGTTTACCATTGGGTTAAGTGATCATCATGGGAAGCGATTGATTAGTCATATTAATAAGGGCATCGAGAAGTTGATTAAGAAGGCTTTATGACTTAAGAGCCTGTACCCGGTGTAGAAGGATTGTCCCAAATAAGCTAAGCAGGGACAGACCATGGAAACATTTCATTGAATGCTGTTCTGATTTCATCGAGTGCTCCATCGATGAAAGAGAAGGGAAATGGCATCACTACCTAGCCATTTATGGCATTTCCATATGTGTTTTGTTTGACATTGAGGTTTCACATTCCTTTATATCTAGTGATTTGATAGATGGATTGGGATTGAGACCCAAAATAATTGACCGACCTTTTCAAAATTAGGATGAACCTTATTGGGGGCTCAGCCAGCCTATAAATGGTTTGTCTAGATTTAGCCTTATCAATCCATGGATGTTTATTTGTTTGTTATTGATTGTTTTGGGTTTAATTAGGTTTGGTATTATAGTCTAGGAATTGACTGGTTGAAGGGGTACATAATAGTGGTGGATTGTGAGAGGTCATTGGTGACGTTAGAGACTGACGATGAGCGGAAGGTAGTGTTGGGCTGCCAACTTGATTATGAGGTGATGGTTAACTTTCTATATTCACTCGACATCCCACATGATGAGTTATCATATGTGCCTTGTAATGATCCACATTTACAACCATCAAAAGTCGACACTAATACATCCATGGTATTCGTATGCCAAGCATCCAAGTGCCGAATAAACATATTGTTGGGGGAAAAGAAAGAAAAGATAGCATGGAATCTCACATCATGACGAGTAATATATAATATACAACATACAACAGATCTTTACAAAAGAAAACTGTAATATACATACATGAATCAGAGTAACTATCTATCATAAGCCTGAACAGTTATAATAACTTGTCCTCGCAAATGGTGATAGAAACAAAACAAAAAATGTAGCGAAAATAAAAATAACGTCTTGGAGGCATCCGCTAGTCCCTTGAAGCTTCAAAGCATCCAAACTAAATCTGGAAAACATGCTCGGGCTGACCCGGGCATTATAATAAAATAATGCCCAGATTAGTCTGGTAAACCAATATGAGAAACACACATCATATGAATTTTTAATGTTATAAAAACTTTTCAAAAATAAAGGTATCTCGTAATACCATGCTGCATATAAACGCAGATAGGTTTTTACCTTACGATAACCAAACCATTTCATAGGAAATCTTGTCATATTATAATAATGTTTAGGTTTAAAATAAATATTAATATTAGCCGAAATTGTTACATTAATTAAATTCCATCATACATAGTATACAACCAAGTCTAAAAATCACGTATTAGAGATTGGATTCCATACAATGAAAAGATAAGGATCTGCCTTCCTTACAATACATCTCTAGACAAAATGTACCGAGACTACAAAACATTTACACCTCTACTACTTAGGACTGGCCTACCACTTCCAATATGATCACCCCTCGGTTGTTGGCCGACAACCGTTCTGAGTCTTAAGTATACATAATCCATAAATACCGATCTGAATTAGGTGATGATTATACCCTAATAGGGGCAACCCACTTAGCCCTGTGGCATGTCCTTGCTTTATTCATTACCGGTTGTGAGACCTGAGGCTACATTTTACCTTTTATAGGAAATCCCATTTAGAATGCTAGCACTGTCCTCTAGGCAACAATACAATGCCAGCATTCATCCATACAAATTGTTTTGGGACCGAACAAACCGAAGGCACTACTTCTACTACATCCATTTTGGAATCACTCTCGGGATTAGTAGCAAGTAGCCCTTACACTTCAAAGAACTCCATCTTCGTTCATCTTCAAGATATCTCTAATTTAAAATTTATGCCAGTTCGAAGTGGTTTTCGATTAATTATTTGATCCCGGTCTCTCCGAGCCGACGATGATAGTTTTAAAAACTAGCCAACGTTTGATAGTCGATTATTTAACTATCAAAATAAACATTTTGACCAGAGATTTAACCAAGCATAGTTAAGCACAAAACAACCACTAGGCCTCTTTAATTAATCCTTCCATTAATTAAAACCCACTTTGTAAATACTTTTATTAAAATAACTTTACAAATATATATTCACTAATCTTCTCTACTCTTTTCAATATTTTGAAAATTATTGATATACTTATCTCAACTGTATAAGTATACTCATAGCCATTTCACTTTCAATACTTAGAAAACTTTCCCATATACTTATATCGACAATATATTATATTCACAAAACACTACATTTCCAATACTTATGGAATATATCTATATACTTATCTCAACAGTATAAGTATATTCACAAATCTTTAGAAAGATTTCATTTCCAAAACATATTTGTTTGGTCAAACAAATGTAACTTAAAACATTGATAAAGATAAACCCAAAACACTTTTGATGTAAGCAAACGGGTCATATGGAAACTAGACAAAATATACTTACCACCACTTCCCGATTTCAAATATTACTATCCCTCGACTAACAATGAAATCAGACAAGATAGAAAACTAACCTTGCCTTGATACACATTCTTAATTCACAAGATAGAGATGACTTCCCATACCTTGGAATTTGGTGTTGAGTATGGAAAAAACATTTCCCATACCACTAAAATTTAAAATGATCATTTACGAAAATCGGGTCTCATCCTTTTTATAAATCCCTTTTTATAAAATGTCTTTATAAAACTCCTTATATTTACAACTCCTTTTATAAAATATTATTTATAAATTATAAAATTCCCTTTATAAATATCCAAACATAATTATAAACCTCCTTTTATAAATCTCCAACTTTATTTAATAAACTCCCGTATAAACATCCTTTATACTATATTTTAAAACTCTTTTATAAAACTTCTTTTATAAAACCTCATTTATAAAAGTCATTTTATAAACCCCCAAATTTACTTGCAACTCTTTTATAAAACTCCAAATTCATTTATAAACTCCTTTTATAAATTTCTAAATATAATTACAAAACTTCTTTTATAAACAAACTCCAAATATAGAACCAAACTCCAAATACAATTATAAAAGTGGAAATTAGCCACAAGGACCTCTTTAGCAAGTGCAATTAGTTTCTAGGACACACAACTAAAATAATTACTTTTAAGGACACAATGCAAAATAATTAGTTTCTATGGCCTAAAAACCTATGAAATTATGTCCTTGAAAGTAATTGGACTGCTGACTTTGTACTTAAAAGTAATTATTCTGCTGACTTTGGCCTTGAAATTAATTTCTATGGATGTGTGTCCTAGAAACTAATTGGAATGCAAAGTTTATCCTTCTAGTGAAATGCCCCATTATAAAACTCGTATACGTTCTATAATACGATCATTCCATATATTATAACAAATCCACAACTGTGATTTATTACCCCCAATTTATCAAATGATAATATTTTCTCTTTTATAAAATACCATTTATAAACCTATTCTTTTATTTACAGAATACCACTTATAAATCTCCCTTTAATTTATAGAATACCATTTATAAATAAGTTCTTTTATTACAACATTTTTATATAACATATTTCATGAATATTTATTCCAAAATATTCTATCTTCTTTTAAAAACAGAATTCACTTTAAAATAAAAGATAAACCCCTTTAATTCCCTTTAAAATATACATTCATCATTATAATAACTTTTCTATAAAATAGATACTTTCCAAAATAATTTTAAAACATTTACATATATACATATATTAGAAAAGAATAATAAAAGAAGTTGAAGTAAATAGAGAAGTACAAAAAAAATTAAATAAAATATCATAAAATCCAAAAGGGTCGGATTAATCATTATTAATCCAAATCGAAACCATTTCCGGATCAAAACAACACTTAATGGTATTTTTCAAAATACTATAACAAGGCCAATAGTTACTGTAGCACTTAACCAATGCTATTACTACCTTCTTCACTAAAAAGGTTCAACTTGTAGCATATGTCAGTGTCACATCCAATATGTTCAAACAATCAAATTTTAATATTTAACAATCTACATAATAGGTATATGACTGAAATAAAATCAACAAATATATAACTGAAATTAAAAATCACAACGATGAGAAATTTGGATTTCTCTCTATAAAATTCATTGTATTTCATTCTATATGTCATTGGCTTTTAAAAAGCGGATATTTAACCAAACCAAACCAACAATTCATTCAAGCACAAAAGCAATTATTTTTATCAATTATATATCATACTGATTATCCATAACTCACCAAAATTCCAATGGACGCTTAGGCATTCTAGTTTGAACTAAAATCAAACGACATTTGTCTTTTGTCCAAAATTCCACTTGCTCCAAATTTGATGAAACTAGTTCCAACGCATAGCGATCTCAATTATGAGCGCAAAGCAAAAAATCTTGTCTCGATTGGACCTCATATAAATAAGTTATTGATTTAATATGATTGGAGATTAGTTTAAATAATTAACTTACTTAATTAACTAATTAAATTTAAAACACCTTCTTCCCCAAACGTTCCCTACAAAACATAAACTCCCATATTGTTCACCTATACATGCATGAGAATGTCGTACACTCCTCCTTCCAGTCTAATCAATTATACGATGAACTGACTCCACAAACGAGTCTCCCATCTCCTCCTCTCCGCATCTCACTCCATCACGATACACTTGACCCTCGCCCTCAAAACCGACCTGACAACACTTCCCACGTGGCACCAGAGATCGAGTTTTCCTCCTATGCATCGCACAACACCAAATTCGGCCATGAGCTGCTCTTCGACAAGAGAAACCCAAATCTAATCTCTATTTGGCCTCAAGCCCTCCCAATCTCGAGCAAAACCCAACCCTAGTTGTAATTAGCCCACGTCTACCTTGTCGGTCTCCCCAAATCACCATCGAACCCATCCAAACCCATATAGAAATGTAGATCTCTTCAAGAGGAACTCAAAGATTCTAGTTTTAGAATTTATGGTGGAGTATTTAGTTTGATTAAGATTTTTGAAGCTTGTTTCTTTGTTTTGTTTAAATAGGATATATGAAAATGAAAATGAGAGAGTAAAAAATGAAGTTAGCGTATTGAATTGTCTTAGAGTTGAGGTTGGTTTATTATTTGATTTCTGGTATCTCACCGTACATAATTTCGTTCGCGTACGAACTACGAACGACAAAACAAAAATACGATTGTGCATGAAAAAGCGACACGATCCCAAAACAGTAATAATATACATTGGTTATCATATTTTGATAAATGACAGAAATAACATTGTTTGTCGAAAAATCATCAAACGATAATTTAAATATTTTCTAAATTAAAAATTATGGAAAAATCAAATATATTAAAATAAAAATACATCAATAAAAATCAGGTCGCTATATTAATAATTGATTTTCTTATTATTAATTAAATTTGAATCAAATATGAATATTTAAATAAATTAAATATTCCTATCTGAAACGTCAAAAATTTCAGGTCATTGCATACCTATAGCTAGAGGGTGTCCAGATACATTCGACTAGGTGACCAGATTTCCACCAAATAGGGATTGAGTTCCGTATCAATCTAGTTAGAGGCACTAGACTAGTAACTATGCCTTTAAGGCATATGATGCCCAAAGAGCAGAGAAAACTAAAGGTGCGATTGAATGACCTATTAAGGCAAGGGTTTATTAGTAGGAGCATATTTGAGTTAGATGCACCTATTGTGTTCGCAACTAAGGCAGATGTCTCTTTGCGGTTGTATGTTGATTATCATGATTTAAATGAGATGACAAACAAGTATCCTCTCCCACTTATAGATGGCTTGTTCGATCGACTCTATAGCGCGAAGGTGTTCTCTCAGTTAGACCTTGCGATGGGGTTTCATCCACTAAGACTATCTGGAGAGTGTGCCGAACACAGCATTTCATACTCTATCTTGATTTTTGATTTGTTGGTCATGCCATTTGGGCTAACCAATGCATCGGCATGCTTTGTTGATTTCTTGGACTGTATTTCGAGAGATCACTTGAGTAAGTCCATGCTTGTGTTCGTTGATGATACTTTCGTCTACCCATGGATGAAAGAGGAGCACAAGACACAACTGATGATTGTATTTTAGGCGTTGAGAAAACACCGATTGATAATGGGATTTTCGAAGTATCACTTCTGAAGGAGGGAAGTGAGATGTTTGAGTCACGTTGTTTTGGAATAGGTCATCACTATAGATCCTGCAAAGGTTATGGCAGTCCAGGATTTGGACGAACCCAAGAGTGTGATGGATATGTATAATTTTCCCTAGATTGGCGAGATGTTATATACGTTTTACCAAGAACTTCTCAAAGGTAACAACATCGTTAATCGATTTGACAAAGGAGTATTAGACTTTTATTTAAGACGCGAGGTATAGACATGCGTTAGTGAGTCTGACAAAGGGGTTGACGAGTACACCGATGTTACTCATTCCAAGTGGGAATGAGGAGTTGATAGTACACACATGCTTGTGGTACTTAACTAGGTGCGGTATTGATGCCAAAAAGTAAGGTTGGCACATATGTTAAAACTGAATGAAAGGAAGTATCTAACTCATGATTGGAGTTGGCTGTGATAGTATTCACTTTGGAGATTGTGAGGCTCTGTCTATTAGGAGAGGGGTTCAAGTTGTTCACTGATCTCACATTATTGAAGTATCTCTTCTCCAAGAAGGATATTGACCTTCGCCAACAGTGATGGTTAGAGTTCTTGGCCTCCAACGACTTTGAAATTTCCTATACGCTCGTAAGGGAAATGTAGTCATTGATTCTTTGAGTGGAAGACATACCAGTTTGGGAGCGATATTTCTAGAGTGGACATTGCTTGAGTTTATTGCACGTTATGACTTTAGAACTCGGTGTTAGTTATAACCAAATATGGTGGCTAGTTTGACTCTCAGACCTACTTTGATTTGGAGGATCGGTACTAGTCAGAGGTACGAAGATGGACTAGTAAAGTTCATGGCTAAGTTAGAGGAACGAGTAGAGTCTGTAGAGGTGATACACTGCAAACTCGACCAAGACGGTTGGCTCCATAAGGATTTGTTCCTAATGTCAATGAGTTGAGTGACAAGGCACAATGAGAGTGCTCTCATTCGAGATTGACAATATATCCCGATGACAATAGAATGCACCATGATATGAGATAGACATTTTATTGGGAGGGGATGAAGAAGGATGTCGGGGCATTCATTTCGAGATGAATGAATCGTCGGCTAGTAAATGCTGAACAGAAGAAGTCAAGTGGTTACTACGACCGCTTGAGATTCCTGAGTGGAAATGAGAATATATATATCTATGGACTTCATCGAAGGAATGCCAAGGACTAGAAAATACGTTAGAATTTGGGTTATAATTGATATATTGATGAAGAATGCTAAATTTATATTCTTTAAGTCCCACGGAATGGCATCCAAATTAGTCAAGTTATATATATAATGGATAGTATGATTCCATTGTGTGCCAAGAGCATTATAAGTGGTTGAAACCCATTGTTCACTAGTGGGTTTTAGGAGAAGTTATAAGTTGTGTTTGGAAATTTGGCACCAAATTGACTAGATGATATCGAGACAAAACCAAAAACTTCGAGACCTCGTAGGCCTATTCATACTGATAGAAGTGATACAAAACAGGTTAGGTGGAAGGCAGTGGAGTAGTAAAGATTTCGTATAATAAAAGCGAAGGCGATAACATATGGGAAACCGAGAAAAGCATGAGGACCACTTATCCAAAGCTCTTCACTTGGTGAGATTTCATTTTTCATCAGCTTTCATATTGGATATCATATTTGATGCTTTATACTAGAAAGTTTAGTATCCTGTAGGCTAGGATAGGCATGGCTGTTACTTTTTGATGTTTGATCTTATATGTGCCTATTTGATGTTTGATTGTTGGCATTTAATATGATTACTTTTGCTCATATGGTTGTTAGGCTTGTAGGGTAGTTATGGTTTGGTATAGCATATAATCAATGTCATATGCTAACTTTGTGGATGTAGGGACAGGTTAGGTATGATTCTCCATACCCTATGTTCCATATACTATATTGACTTTTATAGTGTTTTGAGATTATTTATCACTCTCACCGGACGGTTGCCTGACTCGAGGTTTTATGCTTTGCTTCTTATTACCATGAGTACTCTTAAATGAGTAGACTAGATAACAGGTGTAAATAGTACATGGAGCTCTATAGAAAGACTAGCAGGAGGCGATGCTTTCTCATACTTATATTTGGGCTTACTATTTGTTATTCCATTGTGTGACACTGTGGAGCCTTGATAGTGTTTGACTTATTATTATTAGAGACTGTTTATCAGTTGAATTTATTTATCATCTGTATAAACTCTATTACTGTTTTGTATAACTGTATGAGCCTATGTACACGGATTTTGTGGTTCATGCAGTTATTACTGTCTCACATGTTTTATATCTATGATGACTATTATATTTTATTTTGTGTTGTAAGATATATGACAGGTTATGTGATTGTTTGATTTTCTCTTTCTCTTCTCTTCTTTTCTCTTCTCTTCTCTTCTATTTGCCTTCTTCACGTCTATTTCTTTCCCTTAACAATCGTCCTACATCAGCTGGATGCTTCAGCAGCACACTATATTATTTTATGAGCATCGAAGGTGTAGGGCGGTCGTCGCATTTATATGATTCGGTATGCTTAAATACATGATGATGTTACATTTATGTTTAATCTTCTTTGTTGAGTACATATTTAGGTACATGGAAGCAGGTGTTGGCTATTTGGATGCTTACTCGATTTTATTCACATCTAAATTGTATGCTCTTGCTATAAAAGAGGTACATAACATCTGTAGTGTAGATTTGGGTATACATGCTTGGTTGTCCTCGAAAACGAGATGCATCAGATATGAGATGCCTTATATATGAGATGTGTGTGTGTGTGTGTATATATATCTATGTTGTATTGGGATTTTTCCGGATCTAGCCGCCCAAAGGAAGTGCTGCCGAAATGTAACACCCCACCTCTATACCCGTACTATCCAAGAGTACTACAAAGTAATACTGTCGGATAATACGGAGAATAAAAAAATATGTGGTACACACGTGAATATTCCCTTAGGTTAACACTGGTACGAATTTAAACATCGAATATAAGTCACCATAAAACGTACATGGTATTGGCATAAAGCAATAAAAATATGTGCCTCTAGGATAGAACAATACGAACCATATAATAAATATCAGAGCTCACAGAGTCGATCACAACGATAATATATGTTAGATAAAAAAACTGGTATAACATTTATGATGCCAACAGTGGTTAATGATCCTCGACTAAAATAAATGTGGTAACATGTTCAAGCATAACTCAATCAACATTGACTTAGTTATATCATCAAAGACCAATTCATCACTTAAGACTAGTGCATGATGGAATCATTAAAGGATGGATTAGTGATGGCAATAGGCCTTTGAGGAAAAATGTATGGAAGTCCACATGTTTTCTTGGATCATTATGCATGAGATTTCTTAAGGCCGTTTAAAGCTGTCATATTCAAGAGTCTATATGGGCTTTCGAAGATAATATTCCAAAAAGGCCTATGAGACATCATATGTTCAATTGAGATATGGAAAATAAGTAGCAAATTTGTGCAATAGTCAATTAGGCTTAATAGTGGGCTATGTAATGCATTCTCATGTTCGAAGTCCCATGTTCATATAATCATGCATATATATATATATATATATATATATATATGTATGCTTGTCATAGTTCAAGGCGTTTCTAAACAGTCCACGTCGAGTTTGATCTAGATAAGTTCATATATATGCAAGTCCATATCAATAATGTTCGAAAATAGGGCATAGTCGAAGTCAATGAATATGTCCAAGTCCTTGTTCATTTAATTCATATATGATTATAGTCAAGTAAGATTTGTCCCTAATTCGATGTAGGGTTACAAGGCTCTGATTTAAGAAAAGAGGAAGAGAATGAAAAAATCTCTCACCCAAATGGCACCCCAAGGTCCATATTTATAAGGGATGAACAGCTCCACTCTGCCTCTCATGTCTTCGGCAGGGTCGACTTCGAAAATGCCTGGCACTAGCTTCTTCATTGGATAATACCAATAAAAGGTGGCACCGAACATTGATGAGGAGCGACGTCGTCACTGGGCAGCGTTGTGAAGGAGCGTCTTCTTATTGTATGGTGTTGAAGTTGATGACTCTCGATGTTGATGGTTGGAGCTTCTCATAGGTTAATGACAATATGGAGTTGAAGCAGCGTTAAGTATTGATGAGGCCTTCATAGCCGACTCACAATATGATGCTTATCGACGAAGCAATTCTGATTGGGCACGATATTCATCTTGGACTTGTTGACCTACTGCATTGCTTGTTCTATGTAGAAACGGAGTGGTATAGTTTGAGGCTCGATGATGGATGAAGGTATCATCGCTATTGATGGAAAGTGGTATTGTATAGATGCGGTATCATAGAGGAGAATTATAGTTGAGAAGCGGTATTGTCATGGTTTTCGGCGTTAATAATGACATAGACGTCGACATTCATGATAGGTGGCTCCAATGAATTATAAGGTTGTTTGAGTAGCAGTATCCATATCATTGTCATTGGTCCCGAATTGCATTACTAGATCAGTGTTGGCAACAAGCTGGCCTTAATAGAAAATGGTAGCAGTGCTGATGACAAGCGATACTAAAGAGGTTTGGTACTGATGAGTAATGATGTTCATGTTATCCTTGTTGATGAAGGTCGACGTCAATTAAGCACGATGTTGGTAATAGGTGGTGTTTGATTAAGAGTGGCATCCTTCTCGGCCTTGTTGGCATGCGATACTGCTGGCATGGTCTTGGGGCTCTATACTGAATGAGGAGGTCATCGCGTGTCGTCGAAGGAAGGTGCCATGATGGAGCACGATGTGAATGGAGTGCAATATAGCATGAAATGCGGCATGGTTGAATTTTATCTCTTCATGAGATACGATGATGCCAATCCTTTTTCTTTGTTGATGAAATGTGACGTTGATGAATCACGACGTGATGAAGTGCGATGTGGTTAAGGGGTAATGCCGAAGAGATATGTCACTAATTTTATACATTATTGATCTTATACATCCTTATTGATCTTCGACGTAGAACCTAGTGGCACTAATTCCTTTGCTATCATTCATGGCATTACCCTAGATATTGAAAATATTATAAATAACATTTAGCCCCCTCCCTTATAAACGAAGCTTTTTACTCGTTAGAGTAAAACCAAGAATTACTTTGTATTGTCTAATCATTGGTGAGATTCCCTTGCTGGTCTCATTTTCCTATAAAACACGAAGTAAATGATATTTTCCATTAGCAATTTTCCTTCTGGATTTGATCAAGTTATGAATTGGCATCCATTGCCTATTTTTTCTATGCAAGTTTAGGTTTATAATTTTATCATAAGAGATCTATAAATAACGACAAGTTTCCAAGCAGAAACCTGGAAGATTATCCAATCACCTCATGGGTAAAGGCATCAGAGATTTTCTTTGGCAATAATAGGAGACCAAAAATCAACTTGACAATTATAAAAGACCAGGAACAATAATAGAAGACTAGAAATCCTTATCTGACAATAATAGAAGAAGTTCGAAAATCCATATCTGGAAATAATAGAAGATCAAAAATTCAAATCCGGCAATAGTAGAAGACCAGAAATCCAAATCTGAGGACAATAATAGAAGACCAGAAATCCAAATATGGAAATAATAATAGAAGAATAGAAATTTGTATCTATCAATAATAATAGAAGACCAGAAATCCAAATCTGACAATAATAATAGAAGAACGGAAATCCATATCTGGCAATAATAGAAGATTAGAAAACCTTATGTGGAAATAATAAAAGAAGTCTAGGAATCCATATCTAAAAATAATAAAAGACTAGAAATCCATATCTGACAATAGTAATAGAAGACCAGAAAACTAAATTTGGCAATAATAGAAGACCAGAAATCCATATTTGGCAATAATAATAGAAGTCTAGAAATCCATATTTGGAAATAATAGAAGAAGTCCTAAAATCCATATTTAGAAATACTAGAAGACCATAAATCCATATCCGGCAATAACAATAGAAGTCCATGTTTGTACCAAAAATGGGCACAACACTCGTCGGATGTAATTAGAGAGATTAAAATAAAGAAGTAAAATGGAAAATGAGGTTAATCTAACAATTACACCAAGAAAAATAAGCAGTAACAGAAAGAAAACAAGAATTTATAGTGGTTCAGCGTTATAGCCTACGTCCACTTTGAAGAATTTGATGTTTATTACTGATTAGAAACTGAATTACAATAGTACAACGACTAACACTCGAATTTCAATGAAGTTTAACCCAAGCAGCAGCATAAAAGTCCTTTTTAGTTGCAACGACGGTGCTATTTATAGGTGTGAAGCTGGAAATATATTCTTGAATCCCGGAATACCCTTTCTCAAGCCTAGGTGGTCCCACACAATCGATTTGGAGCCGTTTGCGGTCGATCCTTGATCGATCTACATTGCTTTAGTATCGATCAGAAGTTGCTCCAATTGAGCTGCGATCGATCTTGGACGTTCCTGAGATGACATGCAACCTTCTGTGAAAATCTCATTGTATTTGGATTTGTGGTTGTGGAGTTATTGATCGATCAAAGTTGCAAATATGGAGTGGCTGAAGCTTCCATATCGATACATTTGTATCGATATCTTCGTGTCGATGACGTAGCGTGCGCACTTTGTGGAGATCAATATTTTGTGCATAGGGACCGCTTCTTTGGGGTTGACCGCTCCTTTAGGGTTGACCGCTTCTTTTATCCATCCGATACCTTTCTTCTCGTATCGATGCCTTGCTAGCGTCTTCGTATCGATTGTAAGCTATGTTATTCATATCGATCAAGTAGGTGATCGATACGAGAAATGCAGTTGCTAGCCAAGTGAAGCGCGATCGATCTGGGAAGTGCCGAAATCCATCGTTATGTGCTTGAACCATATAGATACAAACGATGGATGCCGAGTGATGGAGTTACGTTCATTTTGTATTGATGCTGATGGATACGAAATGATGGATACAGATGGATGGATACGAAATGATGGATACGAGATGGGCGTGCTTCACATGGATCTTGATCGTTCCATAACTCGAGCATACGAACTTCGATTGACCTGAAATTTGAAATGTTGCCTTGCATAGCTCTGCTTGTCATATCATGCTAACTGTGGCTCGATCCGGACTCGAACCAAGTTTTGCCTATATCCATCGTGAATCTGCAGATAACTGATTTCTGGAGCAGACTGTCTTCTGTCTCTAGTCAAGTCCTTGATATCACGGTCTTGCCAAAAGGCGGGATAACATTTACCCCCTAAAGTACATCCTGTGTGAACATGACATGCTTTAAAAAGCTGCAATCTTCATTCTGAAAAGGCTTTATCCAATTTATTAAACAGTTGTTGTCCTTTCATCAAGAGATGTAACCCTCGGTTGATTTCCAGTTGTATAAATATTGCATTGTAGACTGCTAATGGTCAGGAAATTTTTGTTGTAGTTGAAGGCCAAGTGTTAGCAATTTGTCGTTGATTGTTCTATCACTAGGTAAGCGTTCAATTCCTGTTAACTTTGAGAATCAATCATTAGTATAGCATGCATGCGTGTATTTTAACCTGACTCCCATTCATTCTTGCACGTCCACGGGTCATTGTCAAGTTCTCGCTTCTTCTTTTTTGTTTTTTCTTTTTAAATATATCTTGGTGAAAAGAAGTTCTTACCATCGATTGATGGTTCCTTTTAGATCGAGTTTCGTATCGATCCTCTCCTAGATCGATATGAAATCGAAGTTGCAACAACAATTGATGGTTGTTTTGATGTCCTTCTTCGTATTGATCCTCTCCTGGATCGACCTGGGGCGCATCGGAGTGGATTTCATATCGATGGTGATCGATACGAGTGAATTTGCTAAAAGCGCATTCCATAATGATGGATACCGTTTGGCTTGAATTGTTGTACAATGTGGATTTCGTATCGATGGATATAAGAGTTATAAGCATAAACACACGGGAACGCTTCATATCGATGGATACGAGATGTTGGGGTTTAGATGTGCTTCGTATCGATGGATACGACAGATGCACTTCATATCGATGGATACAAATGATGTGCTTCGTATCGATGGGCACGTTGACCGATTCAATCGGTGAGGAAACTGGGATACGAATCGTCTTTCATGTTGGATATGATGGAGTATAAATACTTTTGTACTTAGCATATTTTTCCACCTTGCTTCTATTGCCATTTCATATCCATCAGAGAAAAAGAATAAACTGTAGATCCTACATCCCCAAATACTAAACTGCTAATCTTTAACCCAGATCCTTCGAGCTAGGTAAATAATCAATAAAATCGTACTTATAATGACGAGACTTGAGTTTTATGCCATTTCGTTCATGGAAACGGCCATCTCCGGTGTCGTTGGCGCCGGAGTGTGACTGGGGTGAGGTTGAGAGTATGGCTAATGGCAATTTGGAGATTTAGAGAAGAAGGAGGGTAGCTGGAGAGGGTCGATGGACATAGAGTCACTTACTCTAGGTCTGTCTAATTCAAGTGACAATCTCGTATCAATGCAAGGGGATGGATGTGGAATCGATTAGAATACATGGAGTTTTGGAGATGGTGGAAAGCAGTCTTCATGATCGAGGCGAAGAGTAAGCATCTGGACATGATGTGAAAAAATTAGCTTGTCGGTCGATTCGAGGTGTAGCAACTTGTATCGATATGGGTGAGATGTCTTCTGATCGATCCAAAATCAAAGTCCATGGATCGATACGAAGTGATGGAATGATGGATACGGGGAGCATCGATACGAATGAATGCTATGGGTGAAGTGATCGATAAAAATAAGTTATCGACCCAAAGGTTTGATCAATAAAAAGAGGCTATCGATCTGAATCATTGATCGATACGAATGAGTGACATGCAATCGATGCGAAAGCTTGCTTCAAGGGAATGATCTAAAATGAATTATGATGGATACGAACGTTATGACTTTTGCATACTCGAACACTTGACTCCGACGAGCTATAGCCTTGTATATTTGGACTCGACCGTAAAATTGCATATGTGATTATCCCTCAAAGCTCATCGATGGAACTGTAACTTGTTAAACGTAACAAATTTGAACATGGATCTTTCTCCGAAGTCAGAATAGCATGTTTGAGACGGTCAGCGATGATGGTTTCTCCGGTCGAATCTCGAAGTCTTGTCTCTTTACCATCTTTTAACCTTGTAGAAATTTAGAGTACTGTGCGGCAGTTCATTACACAACACGATCACTCACTTTGCACCGGGGGGACATGGGTTTTTTTTACCATCTAATAATGGTTTTTACTGAGTTCAATAGCTATGGACCCTAGAAGCTCAGAGCAGCAAGAAGTTCAAAGTCCTCCATTCCCCAGAATAGAAAGGCCAGATGACCCGGCAGATACAATGAATCCTGCTCCAGATGAACTGCCGGATGCAGTGGTGAAAATGAATCCAGAAGATTCCATCCGGTATAAGATTATAGAAGAAATGCTAGGCAGAATTTGCCTTAGACATGGACTGTCTTTGGAAGAAGTTCGATTACCAGGACCAAAATATAGAGCACATAATCCCCCAGAATGGTCCACCGCATGCAATAGATTCATGTGTTGGACTGGAACAATGCCCCCATTCAACCAGTTCATTAGGGACGTGTTGTTTTATCTGAGGATCACACCTTCTCAGCTTCACCCTAACGGATACGCACTACTCAACAGCTTGTACATTATATTTATAGAACATCTCTTCCGTCCTCCGACTGTCGACGAGATCAGATATTTATTTAATGTTAAGAGTCGGGCGGATAATTCATTATTCACCTTCCAGGAAGCTGTTAGGAACTGCCAAGTTATGGCAGGTGCATGGGGCAACTTGAGCTACTTCAAAACAGAGTGGTTTTACGTGAGGTGCCCACCAGGATTCGCTAGGCGGTGGCTGGCCAGATGTAAGTTCTATTACTTGTTTCATTGTTAACCATGACTGGATAATATAGATTGATGTTGAATCCATTGCTGCATTTCTTTTATAGCTGCTATTCCATGGCCCGAAGGAGCCTAGTATAAAGAGCTAGTGAAGACACTCCAGGAGGTTCCTGTTGAATTAAGAGAAATAGATGAAGTTCTCACTAACGACAATTTGATAGCCGTCGGGCTTTTAGAGGAAGAACAGGGCATAGGGCTCACGGGGGTACTAAGAGTGGCCCCAATAAGACAAGGCGAACGACGGGCTCCTGTCGTGCCCCCAATCAAGGGAGCTCAGGCCGCGCCCGGCATAATAATCATCGAACCTTGCGATAATGAGGGTACAGAAGCTGGTCAGGAGCCCACGGTCGTACCTCCGTAGGGCCCTCAATCATCTGTGTTAAAGAGAAAAGGCAAAAATCATGTCCACAAAATCAAGAGGCAAAAGAGTACCGAAGCAACCCAACTTGTTACTACTTCTATAGGTCTGGAGACCTCTTCCCTGCAGACAGAAAGTTCATTGAAATGGCTGTCAGATATTCCTATCCCGGAGGAGATACCATCGTTCCCTGATCTTGGGCTAGAGGGGGTCCACTCCCCTTCAAGAACCAGCGGAGACTTAATGTCAATAGATATAAGGGAGCCGACTCCAATAAGCAAAGCTACTACAACCGGTCGGTTGGAGGGTTTGCACATACATACACGCACTTCATGGTACTGCACGACATTCCATCATATGCTTCTCAATATTTGGCGATGACTGATTTCCTTCTTCTTTTTTGCAGATACAATGGTGAGGCAAGGTACTATGCTTAGAAAACTCTGATCTATGCGTTAGTTGTCTGGATCGCACTCTGAATCATACCGCCATGAGAGCGAGAGAGATTATGGTCGCGACTACCATTCTAGCCAGGAGCGTGAGCACCACGATAGGGAAAAAGAGAGATCACACCAAAGCAGGCGTCGCTCTAGGTCACGATTTCTGCCACTAAAAGGGCCTTCTAAACCTTCTGACCCCAGTAGGCCCTCTTCTGAATCCTCGCACCAAATAGCACGATCTCACGCTCCAAAAACCAGTGAACAGTGCCGCAAAATTGAAACAGACGCTCCTGTTGTCATAGAACAAACTGCCATAGAGCCAACGGGGGAAGGATCCATCCACATTGCTAAACTAAAGAAAGATTTCCCAAACATATGCTTCGATGGTTTCCACTTTCCTCCTAACTTGAAGAGGATACCAAATGATATACAAAAACTGGTGCAAGATTATGTGCATGATGCATACAACCAATACCGTGAGTGGATTAAAACGGCAGAGCGTGTCTCGGCTATGTCCTTCGAACGAGCCAAGGCGATTGAGAAACTGGAGGGCGACATTTCTCATAAGGGAAAAATAATATAGGTGCTCACCAATGAGCTCAAGTCCTTAAGAAAAACTGAGACGGAGACTAGCCAAAGAGCTGAGGAAGCTAGGAAGCTAGGAAGTCCATGGAAGAAATGAGAAAAACTAATATGGACTTGGTGTAGAAGACGGGTCATCGCAACACTGTTATCATTCGAGAAAGGGATGTCGCGCTGAAAGAGGTTGTCGAATTAAAGGCAAAGCTGACTGAGACCACCAAAGAAAAAGATGAAGCTAATAAGGTTGCCCAGGAAGCATGCGAGGAGGTGATGAAGCTTAGAGAGGAGAGGGACATCGCAAATCCAAAGGACAAAGAAGCTGACACCAGTGTTGAAAGGGAAATAAAATCCATTGAGGCCAAGATGGAAAGCGAATTTGAGGACCTCCTGGTCACGTATAATGCAAATGTCCTGAGGAACCGCAACTTGAACTGGCTTGGTGAGGACTATCCTTTCCAATTGTATAAGGCATGGGAATGCCTGGTTGATGATGAAAAGGTGACCCGTAAAGTTACAACTATCGATGAGTTTGAATTGGAAACTCAAGTGTTGATCGAAGACGAGCCCAAAGTTCTTCATGACACAACTATCTCGCTCCAAAGAGAAGCCTTGGCTGCCAAATACCTAGAGGCTGGAGAAGGATTTAGGGGTGAACACCATGATGCTGCTTCTGAAATGTCCCCAATGTCTCAAACTGCACCCACATCTTCTGTCGACCCCCCAGTTGTCCCAGAGTATGATCATGACCGGCCACATCTCTCCCCAGTCATCGAGCATAGCTCGGAAGGCATGTCGGCTCAACCCAGGAGCCAATCCGAGGAAGGTATTCTGGACACTTCTCCTTTTCTTCAAAATGGAGGAACATTATCAGAGGACATTACTAACATATTCTCCTATCTTTATTCAGCCTTAGATCCTGCATCGGCCAACCCTTCTGCAATTCAAGAAGTTCACCACGAGCAGGAGGCACTAACAACAAAGGCCGCAACTGTGATGATTACCACTTCGTCTAGGGAGATACATGATAGCGGCTATGTGTTTAATGACTAATTGATGGAAGCACTTCTCAACAGCCAAAGCGACCCGAGCATTGAGATGCCCTTTAACGTGGATGAAGATGTTATTATCACGGGTTCCTCGGGTCCGACCGGCAGTATCCCGATGAGCGAGCGCGTGGACCGGGAGGAACAAATAAAGAAGGAAATTAAGGCTGAGATGGAGCAGAGTCTTAGAGCCAGTGGAGGTATGGCGGGCCCTAGTCCTGCCTCGATCCTCGTGCCCTCTCCGGGTTGCCCCATAATTGAGACTAGTGCGCCTTATCCTTCTTGTGTCGAAAGTGCCACCATTCCACCAACTCCTCATGCAGAGGATACTTCAGTCCCCATGGGCTCCTAGGAGGAGACCGCATCAATTCCCCCGTCTGGAGACAAGCCAACTGAAGTGAGTCGGGGAGGCAAGGGTTCCAAAAGAGGTCCGGGCGGTAGCTCGAGCGGATCTACCCCAAAGAAAGTTAAGAAAGATAGGAAACCGAAGGCGTAGATTAGCATTTTGACTGCCACTTTTGTAGATAGTTAGAATAAGCTTCTTTTATTTAGCTTTTTTGTAGACCATGTATAGATGTGGGTTCGGCCCCCCGTTTATAGGAATTCTTTGGACAGATTTTGTACGGCTTTTCTAAAGAATAGCATAAATAAAATTCCTTTTTGGTTTTTTTTTGGCATGCCTCTGCATTTATTTGCTTACATATTTAAACATTCACATTTTCCATTCAATGTACTCATGAAGCTTTTAGTCTCTGAGTCGAACTCAAGTTCGGTCTTTAAGTCCTGAGGTCATGGCCTCGGGTCATAATCAAATATTGAGTCGAGTTCCAACGTTGCGTTTTCTCAATCAACGGCCGGTACTTGAGTCATGCCCCTAGTTCTGGGGATAATTGACATAATTAGTTGGCAGTCGCCCTCCGCCTTCACTAACTTTGATTTAACTTAGTCGGAATCAAGTCAAAGTAACATGAGTTTTGAGAAATCGGGTCACATTCGCTCATTTGCTAGCATCTGCATCCACACTCTGGGGATTAAACTTAGTATGCCGGTGGTCGATCACACCTGCTTATTATTTAGGATTACATCGGCGCTCCGGGGACATAATTTATTTTGTAGATGGTCAATCACACCCGTTTAATGTTTATACTCCAGTCCACAGTTCGGGAATCTAGAGTCAGTTTACAGACAGTCAGTCACATCTGTTTAAGGATCATGATCTTATTCGCGCTCCGGTAATAAGGAGTTGGTTAAGATCGTAGATGGCCGGATCACATCCTCCTTGATATAGTAAGCAAAGTCGTAGATGGAAGGATCCATCCTCTTCGAGCTTGGAGAGAAACGAGGTCATGGATGGACGAATCCATCCTCCTCGAGCTTGGAAAGAGGCAAGGTCGTGGATGGATGGATCCACCCCCCTCGAGCCGGGAAAGAGGCGAGGTCATGGATGGACGGATCCATCCCCCTCGAGCCGGGAAAGGGGCAAGGTCGTGGATGGATGGATTCATCCTCCTTGAGCTGGACGGTCGATTCACGTCCTAATTTTGGAGTTTGCACTTCAGCTCGCACTTTGGGAGCTGGAGTTTGTTGGAGAATTGTCGTGTTTCAATTCTCTTTTAATTGATTGTTGTTTATCCCTCGAGCTCGGGGTTTCATCTAACGATTGACCGGCCGGATCACGATCACTCTCTATTTGAATGAGTCCCACCGTAAGATGGAACTCAGCTCTTCTTACATCATGGCGGCTACATGATGCATTTTGGAATCACTAATTTGGCTTGTTGAGTCTGTGCTTTATTGCTGAAATAAGAAATCATGACAAAATCAGTTGCCTTATTACAAGTATAGATTCTCGAATTGCATAAACAAACTTGAAAAGGAAAGCAGATTAAATGAATAAAAGCCTATTATATGTAATAGCGATGGACACTTTCGTTGTTCCATGCTCTCGGTAGAGTGAGACCGTCAATGGTCGATATCTTGAATGTGCCATCTCCAAGCCTCCGCTCAATGACATACGGTCCTTCCCATGTCGATTTCATGTGCGAAGGGACCGGATAGACCCGCTTAAGTACGAGATTGCCAACTTCAAAGGTTCTAGGTCGGACCTTGGCATTGTATAATCAGGTGACTCAACTGCGATGTGCGGCTTATCTCAAATCAGCCTCTTCACGCTTCTCATCTAATAAATCCAGAGATTTTTCAAGTAGGATGGCATTCGTCTCGGATCGTAATAAGTCACATGGTGAGAAGGCACTTTTAGCTCAACTGGAATAACGGCTTCGGAGCCGTAAGAAAGTGCGAATGGAGTATGGCCGGTCGCGAACTTGTGGGTAGTTCGATATGCCCATAAGGCTATGGGAAGCTCATCGACCCACTTACCTCCAGACTTCTCTAGTCGTTTCTTCAAAATGGACTTAATGACTTTGTTGACAGCTTTGACTTGTCCATTCGCTTGAGGGTGAGCTACCGTCGAGAATTTCTTCTGGATGCGATAGCATTGGTAGAAATTCTTAAACTCGGCACTATCGAATTGGGCCCCATTGTCAGTTACAGCCATTTATGGGAGGCCAAATTGACAGATGATGTTGCGCATAACAAAGTTGATTACTTTTTTCATTGTGATAGTAGCAAGGGGCTCAGCTTTCGCCCACTTAGTAAAGTAGTCAACTGCAACGATGGTGTACTTTGCATCACCTTTAGCTAGAGGCAAGGACCCTATTATATCAATACCCCATGTTTCTGGCACCTATCATATCTCCTAGCATGTTTCTCGGTTGGTGGGGCTCTCGAAATTCTGGCATGTTTCTGGCACCTATCATATCTCCTAGCATAATCAGATGCATCTCGATTTACGGTTGGCCAGTAGTACCCGTACCTGAGTATCTTCTTTGCTAGGGCTTGCCCCCAGTGTGGTCGCCACATTCTCCTTCATGCACTTCCTAAAACACTTGCTTGATTTCATCGTGATACACTAGAGTAAAGGGATAGGAAATCCCATTCTATACAAGACTCTATCTTGGATAACAAACAGCGAAGCCTTTCGGAGGACCTGTCTCTTCTTGCTCCTACGCTCGGGCAACGTTTGTGTTTAAGATAGTTTCTGATTGGAGTCATCCACGACTCCCTCTCGGGTGTTGCCTCATGAACCCAGTCTGTATCCACTTGATCAATACTTGGAGCAGTAAGCGTCTCCACGGGACGAGTCCCATCTGTTGTGCTTCGCCAGTGCTGGCCAGTTTTGCTAAAGAATCAGCCTTCTGATTTTGCTCTCGGGGTATACAGCGGATAATATAATAGTCAAACTGGTTCAACACTTCCTGAACCCGCATAAGGTAGGAGGCCAACCTTTGGTCTCTGGCTTGATACTCTCCTCAAACCTAGCACACCACCAGTTGTGAATCATAGTAAATTTCCACGGCGATGACTCCCAAATCCTTGGAAAGCCTTAGTCCAACGAGTAAGGCTCTGTACTCAGCTTCGTTGTTAGTTGCAAGGAAGTCTAATTTCAAAGCATAGCATACGGATCACCCCTCTTGGGTTTTAAGCACCACTCCAACGCTTGAGCACTGGTCGTTTGATGCACCATCGGTGTATAGCTACCATATATAATTGGGAGGTTCACTGGTTTTGGGCAAGTCCTCCGGTATGGTGAATTCAGCTATAAAGTCCACCAGAACTTGTCCTTGAATAGCTCGCCTTAGCATATAAGTGATATCAAATTGACTCAGCTCGATGTTCCACTTGAGCAACCTACCAGACATCTCAGGTCGTGTCGGGATCTGTCGTAACGGCTAGTCGGTGTAAATAGTGATCGGATGAGCCTGGAAATATGGGCGGAGCTTTCTCGATGCCACAACAAGACAATAAGCCAGCTTCTCTATCTTTGGGTAGTTTCTTTCCGCCCCCATCAATCTTTTGCTGATATAATGGACCGGTCGTTGGATTCAATCTTCTTCTCGAACTAACGCAGCACTGATTGCATTTGCCAAAACTGCCAGATAGACATACAACTTCTCATGATCAACCGGCTTCGACAAGATGGGAGGTGTTGCCAGATGTTGTACTAGTGCCTAGAAGGCGCCCTCGCACTCCTCTGTCCACTTAAAACTCTGTTTCCCTTTTCTGATTAGATCGAAGAAGGGAATGCACTTGTCCATGGATTTGGAAATGAACCTGCTTAAGGCTGCCACCTTCCCACTAAGACTTTGCACCTGCTTTACGGTTCTCAGAGTTTCAAGATTCCGAATCGTCCATATTTTTTCAGGATTGGCTTCAATTCCTCTGGCATTGACAATAAACCCAAGTAACTTCCCAGATGCAACTCCGAAATGGTACTTCAGTGGATTGAGCTTCATTCTATGCCGTCGGAGTATGTTGAAAATCATCTCTAAATCTCCGATATGGTTATTGGATAGTCACGACTTCACGAGCATGTCATCTACGTACACCTCCATAGTCTTCCTAATCTGGTTTGCAAACATTCGGTTTATGAGCCTCTGATAAGTTGCTCCGGAGTTTTTGAGTCCAAACGGCATCACCTTGTAATAATAAAGTCCCAGATCAGTGATAAAGTTAGTGTGCTCCTGGTCAAGAAGGTGCATCAAGATTTTATTGTAGTCGGAGTATGCATCCATGAAAGATAAGAGCTCATGTCCAGCTGTTGAATCCACTAGCTGATCAATTCTGGGAAGCGGGAAACTGCCTTTGGGGCAGGCTTTGTTCATATCCCAATAGTCCACACATGTCCGTCATTTTCCATTCGATTTTCTGACAAGCACTGGATTCGATACCCACTCCGGGTATAAAGCGTCACAAATAAACCCATTAACCATGAGTTTATCCACCTCTTCCTTCAGGGCGGTAGATCTCTCTGGATCCACACCGTGCCTTTTTTGTTTCACCGAGACGTGCCGCGGGTCGATATTTAGTGCATGGCTTGCGATATTCGGCGAGATCCCACACATGTCTGAATGAGTCCAGGCAAACACATCGAGGTTCGCCCGAAGAAAATCAACCAGTTCCTGTCTCATTGGAGGCTGAGCTGAGATCCTATCTTTACCACTCTAGGATCGTCATCGTCGTTGACCAAGACATCAATTGTCAACTCTGCCGGGGAAGCCTGGTATTCTTTGGCTTCTCCTTCATCGTCGTTGTCTCTAGGATCAAGATCTTTAGGAAACTGGTCATGGCGCCCGAGCCTCGGCTCAAGCGTTAATTGTTAATCCTTCGAGATATGGATACAGAGAGATTCCTCCATGACTTTACCTTTCTCTTTGCGTTGCACATCCCGCAGTTCCGCAACATAACAGGCGCGTTTGGCCGCCAGACCTCCATGGATCACCCCAACTCCATTATCAGTGGGGAATTTCAGAGTCAGACACCAAGGGGCAATCGCTGCCCTGAAGTCCACAAGGGTCGGTCAGCCCAGAAAAGCATTGTAAGGGGAATGTATATCCAACACCATAAACTGTAACATCCGGACTCTCTGGCGATCACCAATACCCAACTCAACAGGTAACTCTACCATTCCAGCCAGTATGGTGGTGCTTCCATTGAAACCATGTATACGTGACTGGCACGGTTTCAGATCCTTCGCTTCCATCAGCATTTAGTTATAAGCACGCTTGAAAAGTATGTTTATAGAACTTCCACTATCAACTAAGATCCTCTTCATCCAAGCAGGACCTATTTGGGCAGAAATAACCAATGGATCAATGATGGGGGCCTCGACTCTATCGGCATCGTGGTTTCTGAAAATGATGTCGTCTGCCATCGTCCTTTGTTGCTTTGCCGGGGCCCCTTCGTCGGTACCACTACAACATTCAAAGTCCACATGCCTAATCGAACTAGCATATGATTTCATTTCCTTCCAGCTCCGATCAGCCGGATGAGGACCGCCACTCACATTATTAATCACCAACCTCCCGCCAGTATGCGCAGGTTCCTCAGGCCTAGCCTGGTCATGGCCCCGATTGGGGTTGGATGGGCCCACTCCAGTATCCTGTAAAGCCCGGAAAAATTGCCCTAAGTTTCTCTCTCTAATCAACCTTTCAACAATACCCTACAAATGATGGCATTCATTAGTGTTATGGCCATAACAATCATGGAATCTGCAGAACTTCCCGGTCTGAATCTGCTTCTCTGACGATGGTTTCAGAGCTGGCTTCTTGTACTGCCCTGTAGTACAGGTTTGAAGATAAACATTCTCTAGCGACGTGTTCAAGGGAGTATATCGATCAAACATAGGAGCTCTCGGTCTCCCCCGATGGGGGTCTCTCTTCTTTCCTTGACCTCCGTTACCCTTCTGCTGGCCTTGTTTATTCTGAATATTTAACTGTACTTTACCGGAGCTCTCCCTGGTCTGCTTCACTGCAACATTACTCTGGATACCTTCACTACTGGACCCCGCAACGTCCTGCTTCCTAGACCGTCTAGTGTCTTCTCTCCTTAAAAACTGGGCTGCCTTTGCATAGAAACGGTCCAACGAAGCGAGGGGTTTCCCAGCCAACCAATCATCAAATTCAAAATCAAGATTGATCCCTTTAGTCAATGCCATCAGAATAGAGTTGTCGCTTGGGATTGCTGACTTTGACACAAGCAGCGTGGAATCTTTCCAGATAATGCCTTACAGTCTCTCCTGGAGCTTGAGTAACACTGGACAAGGTGTTAACATCCTTCGGTCTTGTAGCATGCATACGAAACTGCTCAACAAACTTAGTAGCCAACTGGCCGAAACATGAAATAGATCTTGGTGGTAGACGGGTGAACCATATAGTCACAATGCCTCCCAAGGAGATAGGGAAGCTTCTACACTTAACCGCATTGTCAGCTCGAGCGACATTTATAAGCTATTCATATTTCAAAATGTGTTGGTTGGGATCCGAATTTCCTTCATACACCAGCAAAGTCGGCATCTTGAATCGACGAGGCGGTCCGCATGTAAGATATCATTGGTGAATGGGGTGTGACTTCTAGAAATCTCCCAGTCATCATTCGTGAGGCCTTGACTTTCTCTTATCATCTGGCATATCATAGTTAGAATATCAAGCATTTGGAGATTCGGGGCCAAGGCACGGTCAGGTTCCATGTCACGAGGATGGTCCGGCCGCTATCTACGGTCCATTCCACGCCTCTTTGGCTCTCGGGCTTCATGGAAGTGAGGATCCTGGGCATGAATGCGGTGATGAGGGGCTGGATCTGGTTGGTTCTAGATCTCGGCATCCAGATCTATAGCAACAGCAGCATTGCCATAAGTAGTGTTGCAAGGAAGATCCCATCCTCAAGAGGAGGGTGCAGCTTGATGCCCTGTAGAAGGACCTATCTCGGCCTGACCAGGATTTGCAGCATACGAGCGCCTGGAGGATTCCATGTAATTATCATCTAATCGGCGGCGTGTAGATCTATGACTGAATTCAGATGACACCAAGCTTTCAAACAAGGAATAAGAGGTAGGCTCCCTTCTAGATCTCCCCCACCTTTCTTCATTTAGCTGATTCATAAGTTCCGTAATGGCATGGATCCACTGAGTGAGCCCTTGACGGCTTTGAGGGAGCTCATGCATGAGGGTCTGGAATTCCTCTCTAGTTACTGGACCGGGTGGATCTGGAGCTCCAGCTGATGTTTGGCCTATAGTAGTCAGCTGCGCGGGACATTGCTTATCCCTTCCTTCGGGATTAGCCCTGTTGGAAGCGGTTCTGGTAGTGTGCACCATGTTGAATGTAGTTCTTCTTAGATCTGGAACAATCTGAATAGAATAGAAGGAACCACTGGAAGACGGGTCTATATTTCCTCATTAGATTTTAGCAATCCAACAACAGCAGGGGATCCACAGAATCGGAGAAAAAGCAGAGTTTTCTCAGTGAAAGCACTAAAGTGTTTGTACCAAAAATGGGCACAACACTCATCGGATGTAATTGGAGAGATTAAAATAAAGAAGTAAAATGGAAAATGAGGCTAATTTAACAATCACACTAAGAAAAATAAGCAGTAACATAAAGAAAATAAGAATTTATAGTGGTTTGGCGTTATAGCCTACGTCCACTTTGAAGGATTTAATGTTTATTACTGATTAGAAACTAAATTACAACAGTATAATGACTAACACTCAAATTTCAATGGAGTTTAACCCGAGCAGCAGCACAAAAGTCTTTTTTAGTTGCAACGAGGGTGTTATTTATAGGTGTGAAGCTGGAAATATCTTCCTTGAATCTCGAAATACCCTTTCTCAAGCGTAGGTAGGCCCACACAATCGATCTGGAGCCATTTGGGATCGATCCTTGATCGATCCACATTGCTTTTGTATCGATCGGAAGTTGCTCCAATTGAGCTGCAATCGATCATGGATGTTCTTGAGATGATATGCAACCTTTTTTGAAAATCTCATTGTATTTGGATTCGTGGTTGTGGAGTTATTGATCGATCAAACTTGCAAATATGGAGTGGCTGAAGCTTTCGTATCGATACCTTCGTAACGATCTGTTCGTGTCGATGATGTGTCATGTGCGCTTTGTGGAGATCCATATTTTGTGCATAGGGACCGCTCCTTTTGGGTTGACTGCTTCTTTCGTATCCATCTGATACCTCGCTTCTCGTATCGATGCTTGCCACCATCTTCGTATCAATTGTGAGCTCTGTTATTTGTATCGATACGAGAAATGCAGTTACTGGCCAAGTGAAGCGCGATCGATCTGGGAAGTGCCGAAGTCCATCGTTATGTGCTTGAACCATATGGATACGAATGATGGATGTCGAGTGATGGAGTTACGTTCATTTCATATCGATGCTGATGAATACGAAATGATGGATACAGATGGATGGATATGAGATGGGCGTGCTTCACATGGATCTTGATCGTTCCATAACTCGAGCATACAAACTTCGATTGACCTGAAATTTGGAATGTCGCCTTGCATAGCTCTGTTTGTCATATCATGCTAACTGTGGCTCAATCTGGACTCGGATCAACCTGTATCCATCGTGAATCTGCATATAACTATTTCTGGAGCAGACTGTCTTCTGTCTCTAGTCAAGTCCTTGATATCACGGGCTTGCCAAAAGGCGGGATAACAGTCCAGAAATCCATATCTTGAAATAATAGAAGACCGAAAATCCATACTTCATGAAGTAATCAATGACTACTACTGCTACTTAGCTCCTCCTTTAGATATCGACAATGGCCCAATTAGGTCAATTCCCCATACATCGAAAGGCCATGGTTTATGATAGAAGTCAATTCGCTTGATGGTAGGCGCGGGATCTTAGAGAACCTCTGACATTTTTCGCATCTTCTTACATAATCAATAGCTTGACTAGTCATTTGAGGCCAATAGATACTTTGCCTCATAACTTTCTTGGCCAATTTCATTCCATTGGAATGGTCTCTACAGAATCCTTCGTGGGCTTCTCTTAGTAATTTTGCTCCTGCTTCTGGATCAATACATCTTAGATAAGGGAGTGAATATCCCTTTATAAAAAGTATACCATTTGCTATGACAAAAGTCGGAGCCTAGCTCCTTATTCTCCTTGCCTCTTTTTATCTATTGACAGCCTTTCTTTTGCTACATATTCGACAATAAGAGTAATCCAATTATTCTCATATTAACTATTAGCTTCCGTATGAGGAAGGTTTTCTTAAAGGATCTCAGTTTTGTCTTCTTTCTCCTTGTGTCCTAAGGCTTGAGACCTGGTCAACGCTAAGGACTCATTTTCTAGATTGTGGCTTTTCTTCTCTGTACTAGGATTCTCTTGTAACCCACCAGAACGATTCAAGCTTCTGGTGCCCCCCATGAGCTTGCTAACTTTGCCAAAGAATCGACTTGGGAGTTCTTGCCTCTTGGTACTTGATACATTGAGAAATCTTCAAATTGGGTCAGCATTTTCAATATCTTTTTGACATACAGAGTTAGTTTGGCATCCTTCATATGATAATTCTGGTTTAGCTGATTTACCATTAATTGCAAATAACTAAAATTTTCAATTCTAGGGATTTTCAATTGGAGCGCTAGAGTAAGTCCCGCTATCATGGACTCATTTCTGCTACATTGTTGGTGGCTGAAAACCCTAACTTCATAGCATAGTGCAAACGATGTCCATCAGGAGCTATAATTACATATCCGGCTCCAGCTCCTTGTTCATTTGAAGCCCCGTCTACGAATATTTTCCATTAGGTTTTAGATATTTTTCTTTTTTTGATTTCTCCTTAATGAATCATGTACACTGGATAACAAAATCGGCTAATGCTTGTCTCTTAATTGACACCCGAGGCAGGAATTTAATATCATATTGGCTAAGCTCAATGCCCCACTTAACTAACCTTCTTGAAGTTTTTGGTTTACTAAAAACCTGCTTGAGTGGGAAATCAGTTAAGACTTTGATTGAGTATGCTTTGTAATAAGCCCTTAACTTTCGTGCGGTGAGCATTAAATAGTATGCCAACTCTAACTGGATATCTAGTTTCTGCATCTTTAAGCCTCTTGCTGGTATAATATATCGAAAGCTGAATTCTCTTTTCTTCTCTTATTAGCAATGAGCTAATTGTGTACTCAGAAACTGCCATATAGAGATAAAGACTTTCCCCATCCATAGGGCTAGAAAGAATTGGAGGTTTTTCCAAATGACCTTTCAACTCTTTAAAAGCTTTCTAACAATCTCCACTCCATTCGAAGTTTTTCTTTTTCTTGATCACATTGAAGAATGGGATGCATTTATCGGTGGCTTTGGAAATGAATCTATTAAATGTCGCCACTCTTCCATTCAGGCTCCTTTGGTTATTTTAGGTTATGCTATGTTTCTAATAGCATGGATTTGATCAGAGTTAGCTTCGATTCCTCTTGCGCTGACAATATATCCCAAGAATTTATCGAACTAAATTCCAAAAGAACACTTTTGTGGGTCAAGCTTCATATGGTATTTTCGCAATACACCAAACATTACTTCAAGGTCTTTTAGATGACTACCTCTTTCTTGAGACTTGACCAACATGTCATCTACATATACTTCCAATTCCAACCAATTTGTTCCCTGAACAGTCTATTCACCAGTCTCTGGTATGTTGCTCCTGCATTCTTCAATCCAAAGGGCATCACTTTGTTGCAATATATTCCCCAATCTGTTATAAAACTGGTGTTTTCCTCATCTAGTTTAAACATTAGAATTTCATTGTATCTAGAATACACATCCATCAAAAATAAGAGCTACATCTGCTTGTTGCTTTGACTAACTGGTCTATCCTTGGGAGCGAGCAGCAATTTTTTGGGCATGCATTATTCAAATCAGTGTAATTAACACACGTCTCCACTTCCCATTGGACTTCTTGACTAGCACTGGATTAGCTAACCATTTCGGATAAAGTTCCTCACTAATAAATCCATTCTTGAGCAATCTTTTGACCTCTTCTTTCAAAGCACTAGACCAAACTTTATCAAACCGTCTTTTCTTCTACCAGGCCGGTGTGATATTTGGGTATATATTCAGAGCATGGCACATGATGGTTTGATCTATTCAAACCATATTTGAGTGGGTCCAGGCAAATATATCTTTGTTAGACTGAAGGAACTGAACTAAATCACCCTTGAGTTTGTTATCCAACTCTTTTCCAATGTTGTCTGTCTTCGTTGTATCGGCGGAATCTATGCATATTTCCTTAAGATCTTCTGTAGGCTTCATTCTTTCTTGTTCATTTATACAGTCTAGTTCAGTGATAATTTTCTCATCTTCTATTTCGTCTTCCATCAGATTTGCTTCCTTCCTTTTTCTTTTATTCTTAGAGAAGTCAAATTTTCTCAATATACGTTTAGTCTTCTTAACGAGATCTGTTTTTCTGTAACATCCAGTATCTGGAGGTCAAAAGCTAAGCGCTACAGATGTTGTAGTCATCTGTAGTATTAACTTCTAGTGACAAAATACGGTAATGCTAATGGTATCCATGATATCAGAAGCACTTGAATATGAACAAAATCACAGATTTCAAAAACAACGATTTACTGTTACATTTCAAAACAATAATTCATATCCAAGTTACATAATATTTACCAAGCAATGATCAAATATATCAATTACAAAATACGCCAAGAGCGACATATGATGATGCACCCTTGGTTGATCAGAGTCAATATATTCATATTTGACTTAATACACACAGCAGAAATAAAAAATAAACTATAACTCCTTATTATCTATCCGTCAGCCACCTGCTCGTCACCGGAAGCTTTATTCGCCAAAATTACTAAAACTAGAAAACCTCAACCCTCAGCCTACTCAAATCAATTTTGAGCACCCGAGAGTTTAAGGGGAATAGAAAGTTCGAGTCAGACATAAAACCTGGTGTGAATAATGCTATACATCTCGGTCATTGATATTATGTGAGACCACGCCGCTTAGCGGAACGGGTTTCCCCTCACTTATATCCTTTTAAAACATATCTTTTGCAAACCTTTTCCTGCAACCAAAACTAGTTAAAATTGTAAAGAATTATCATGTAAACAAACATATTAGGTAATAAATGGATTATCTGTCCTAAAATTGTAGTTTTGTTTGGCTAACTACAAACCCTTGGCTGACTCGGGCCTACCGGACAATATAAACCAAATTTATCTAACATCTGCTAGACACTCATCTTGTGGACAATCTGTCCTTAACTATCTGTTAAATACTTCTCTTCTGGACGGTTTGTCCCTAACTTATCTTCTCCCAGGATCACCTGATCCTAATGGTTTTGGGGGCTCACCAATAACCTATCTGTATACAAACATATATTCCTTTTGTGTGTAATCATAGTTATAATCTTACATGTGACAAAGCCATACACACTGGAATTTTGGACTAAATTAGCCGGGGCTAATAGCTAGTGTATAGGGTGCGACCCTATACCAATCCCATCTGGCATTCTAATATCTGAGTCATTTTACTTAGGGAAATCTTCCTTTAAATTTTCCTTGTAAACCTTTTCAATATGATTTAAAATCTTTAAATCAAACTTACACAAGGAAAATACATATACTCTATGCTTTACTCAAAATCACTTTGCCATGTTATATGTACTTTACCCAATCTTAGTTGATGAAAACATATAAATCTTTGAAAGCACCCCTTTAGAATCTATTGAAAGTATTCCTTTCGAAACCAAGTAAAACCCTTTATTTAACCTAGGTCGAAACCCTCCTTTAGTAACCATTCTCAAAAATCTTTCGAAACCATTGAAAAACCTTCCCTTCGAAAGCTTTAAAACATTAGACATCCTTCTTTAAAACCTTTAAACCATGCCTTTCGAAAACATTGCAAAAACCTTTCATTTAAACCCTTTCGAAACAATTAGAAAACCTTCCCTTTCGACTCCTTCGAAAGCATTGGGGAACCACCCCTTCGAAACCTTTCTTTAAGACCTTTCGAAAGCATCAAGCGTTTATAAACACAAACCTTTTGAAGCACTTGGGTTCAATTTTAAAACATGTGGAAACCTTTCGAAACCATTCAAAAAGTTATTCCTTCGATACCTTTGAAGATCGTTTCGGTCGAAACCATTTGGATTATGCCTTCAAGTAGAGCAAAAGGATCAGAAACCCATTAAATTCGAAAGCATTCCTTTTGAAATCATTCCTAAGTAAAGAAGTGATGGTGTCGAAACCATCCCTTCGAAAGCATTGGAGAAGTGGTCAAGTTTAAAAAACAAAACAAAGCAAAGCAACCCTTTCGAAACCAATCTGGATCGAAAGGTAGAAAGAGGCAGTCAGGGATTTCGACCCAATCGAAAGCATTTAATTAAAAACAAAGGCGCAACCCAATCGAAACCATTTCTTTAAAACTATTTGACCTAGTCAAAAGCCAACCAAGTCGAAAGCTATTCGGTCGAAAGCAAGAATGTGCATTTTCATTTAAAAGCAAAGTATTGCTTCAACCCCTTCGGAACCCATGGTTTCGACCCTATGCCTTCTGCCTATATCCAATTCACTACATATCGGTTACCTGATATCATGTGCATTGGTTTCAATGGAGTCGGAGGCGAAGGTAAGGAGGCGAAAACCTAGTGTTGAAAGCATCGAAACGGTAAAAACCATGTAGATTAGTCTTTTTTAAACTATTTCTTTGTACCCAACCTGCCTTGTTTGTCAAATTGTGATTGGTTGCAAATTCCTCTTTTTCAAAAGTACTACCGACTTTCCAGAATTAACAATTTGAATTTATTTACAAAAAGCCCCTTCTCCTTTCATAAATATATAAAACATTTAATCTCATGCCTTAAATAATTTTATATACCCAATAAAACACTTAGGAAAATTCTACAAAAATTCCAAAAAATCACTTTTAATATGTTTTCTAACATATATTAATTTCAGACCCAAACCATTACCGTAAATAATTGTTAACCCAAAATAATATTTTCTTCACTAGAAAATTCATATAAAATCCACATAAATTCTAAAAATTCTAAAAATTGAAACCCATCTCTAAAATATAATTTTTGATGTATATAAAAATTCGCAAGGCATTTAGATGTCATTTAATAGGGTTTTCATATCAAAATATGTCATAAAATCTATATGAACAACCATAAATCATCAACAAGTATGTATAATCATTCCATCATTCAAAAACATGGAAAATCATTGCAAATAAGTTCAGATTCAACTTAAAACCAAAAACAATAAGATTTGAGATCTAGTCATTATTCACCTTAGCTTTAGAGATTAAGGAGCTTAAGATTTGAATGGATTTAATTTGATTTAGCTTCTTCCTTAGCTTTTCTAAATCTTCTTTCTCTTTCTCTTGTTAATGATGGCCGGCCTCAAGTTTAAAAATTTTGATAAACGAAAATGAACATGTATGGAATACACGGCCAAGGGTTTAGGGTATAAGAATGGCATCTTTCCTATTTTACCCCTCCTCTATTTCATTTTAATTCTTATTTTAATTCATTGGTTTAATGGCATGGCTACCCCTTAATAAAATCAAATCTCAATCCCCTAATCAACACATTATTTTATTTAATTTAACTAATTGAATATCCTAAATAATGTTACCAAAAATATGGGGTGTTACAAACTCCCCTCCTTAAAGAATTTCGTCCTCAAAATTACGATAAGGTACACAACACATCAATCAAAGAGGTAAAACATACCATTAAACAAGTCAGGATAAGTACCTATAATCCTTCTTTCAGTCTCCTAAGTACAGTCTCTCTCATTGTCACTCCACTTGACTTTCACTAATCTGACTGTCTTGTTTCTAAGCCTTTTCTCATCGCTCACAACAATACGAATCGGCTTTGTCACTATAGTCAAGTCCGGTTCTACCACTAAGTCATCTAGCACAGTCGGTGCAATAGTAGTCTCCGGGTCTTTAACACACTTTCTGAGATGAGAAACATGGAAAACATCATGGACTCCTGCCAAACTGCTCGGTAACTCAACTCTATATGTGAGTTTCCCGATCCTCTCAATAATACGGAAAGGTCCAACGAATCTCGGTGCCAACTTTTTTGATCTTCCGAATCTGATCACATCCTTCATCGGTGACACCTTAACGAAAGCCTGATCTCCAAATGAGAACTCTAAATCTTTCCGTCTTTTATCTGCATAACTCTTCTGCCTAGACTGAGCCTCCTTCATCCTAGCTCGAATGACCTCAATCTTTTCTATAGCTTCTCTAACCAAATATGGACCAAGAACCAACCTATCCTTGGTGTCTAACCAACAAACGGGAGATTTGCATGGCCTTCCATACAAAGCTTCAAACAGTGCCATCCCAATACTAGTCTGATAACTATTGTTATACGAAAACTCGACTAAATGCAGATGGTCTTCCCATGATCCCCCGAAATATAATACACGAGATCTTAACAAATCTTCCAAGATTTTGTTAACTCTTTCCGTTTGTCCATCTGTCTGTGAATGGTAAGCAGTACTCATCTTGAGCTTGGTTTCCAAAACTTCCTGTAGACTCTTCCAGAACTCGCTAGTGAATAACGAATCTCTATCACTAACTATACTACTAGGAATTTCGTGCAATCTAACTATATTCTTTATAAATAACTTCACCAAAACAGGTGTCATTCTAGTTGACTTAACTGGAATGAAATGAGTACTCTTGGTTAGTCTATCCACTATGACCCATATGCTTCCATTTCCTCAACTAGATCTTGGCAACCCGTCAATAAAATCCACAAAAATAGAATACCATTTCCAAACCGAAATCTCTAATGGCTGAAGCAATCCACTTGGTTTCTAGTGTTCGGCCTTTGCTTGTTGGCAATTCAAGCACTGCTTTACCCATAAGCCAATATCCCGCTTCATACCTTCCCAGAAGAAACTTCTCTTCATATCCTGATACATCTTAGTTCCTCTAGGATGAATAGTGAATTTCGAACAACGGCTTTCCTCCAAAACTTCTTTCCTTATGTTTCCTACACTCGGAACACATATTCTCCCTTTCTTTCTCAACCGCCCATTCTGATCAAGACTGAAATCCTTTAAGTCATCGCTCTTGGTTCCATCTCTTAACTTCCTGATCCGCTCAGCTAACACTGGATCCTCCTCTTGTTTAGAAGAAATCCTTTCTATCATCACTGGTCGAACTTCCAAACAACATAATATAACAGTCTCTCCACTAGACCCAGCCTCGGATATCCACTGAACTCTACAAGCTGTCAAGGCTTCCAAATCCTTCCACTCGGCAATCATCGCCAATACTACATTCTGATGCTTTATGCTAAGTGCGTCTGCAACTTTGTTGCCTTTCCCCTATGTATACTCAATTCTGAAATCATAAGCAGCTATAAACTCTAACCACCTCTGCTATCTCATGTTCAGCTCCTTCTGAGAGAACAAGTACTTCAACGACTTATGATCCATATAAAGCTCGAACCTCTCTTCCAAAAGGTAATGTCTCCACACCTTCAACACAAAAATTACTGCAGCCAATTCCAAATCATGCATCGGATATCTGACCTCATGCGGTCTAAGCTGTCTAAAAGCATAGGCAATCACCTTACCCCTTTGCATTAGCACCGCTTCTAATCCTGTTCCATACGCATCGGTATAAACTGCCAAATCTTGATTCCCTTCTGGAACAACCAAAACCGGTGCATGGGTCAATAAGTGTTTCAAACTTTGAACGCTTCCTCACACTTATCAGTCCACACAAACTTCACATCCTTCCTCGTTAGCTTGGTCATCGATGCTGCTATCCGTGAGAAATCCTTAATGAATCTCCGATAATAACTAGCTAATCCAAGAAAACTTTTTATCTCAGTTACTGTCTCGAGTCTCTTCTAACTATTCACCGCTTTAATCTTAGTCGGATCTACTGACAACCCTTTATCTGAGACTACATGACCAAGAAACTTCACTTCCTTCTTCTAGAAATGACACTTCAAAAACTTTGCCTTTAGCTGATGCTGCCTCAGTGTCTCAAGCACCACTCTAAGATGAACTTCATGCTCCTTCTCATCCTTAGAGTATATCAAGATATTATCAATGAAAACCAATACGAACCTATCCAAGTGCTCTCGGAAAACTCAGTTCATCAAATCCACAAAGAATGTTGATGCATTAGTCAGTCCGAACGGCATAACTAACCATTTGTACGATCCATTTCTAGTCCTAAACGCCGTTAAAGGTATACTATTCTCCGCTACTCTGAGCTGATGAAAACTTGTCGCTAAATCCAACTGGGAAAATATCTTGGCTTCGGTTAACTGATCGAATAAATCATCAATCCTCGGCAATGGATATCGATTCTTTGTCAACTTCTCATTCAATTTACATTAATCGATACATAGCCTAAACGATCCATCCGGCTTCTTAGCAAACACTACGGCTGCTCCCCAAGGTGAACTACTCGGTCAGATAAAACTCTTGCCTTCTAGTTCCACTAACTGCACCTTCAACTCCCTCATCTCTGTAGAGGTCATCCTGCTTGGCGGCCTACTCACTGGTTTTGCTCCTGGAACCAAATCTATCCAAAACAAAATGGCTCGTTTCGGTGGCAATCCAACTACAAGCTCAAAAACATCTGCGAATTCTCTAAACAGGAAAACTCGATTCAGCTCATCTCCCAATTCCATAACACCCAACAAAGCATTCACCTCACTACTAAGGCTTCCTACGGTATAAATAATTTTGTCGCTACTATCAGGGTGCCTAAGCAATATTTTCCTATCATGGCAAAATATTCTAGCATCATACTCGCTTAACCAATCCATCCCAAGAATAATTCCAAACCCCACAAAATCAAACACATGCAGACTGCAAACAAAGGCATGACCTAACAAGTCAAACTCTAACTATCACATCTCAATCCTAGAGTGGAATACCCTCCTATTGGATTTGCAACCCGTAAGGAAGTAACTAAATATGTGGGTTCTAGGTTAATCTTATCTATCAAACATCTAAACATAAAAGAATGTGATGCACCAGTATCAAATAGAACGATAATAGACATACCATGTATCTAAAGCGTACCTCCCAAAACAACCTTTCCCTTTTCCTGAGCTGTTGGCCTCGAAGTAGCAGGCTCCAATGCATACACCTAGCCCTTTCCAGCCTTAGCGGGCTCTTTGCATTGATTCTTATAGTGGCCTATCTGATCGCAGTTGAAGCACATGATGTTCTCCTTCTCGATCATTTCTTTCATCTTCCCAATACGACACTCATTGGCGAAATGACCCTTCTTGTCACACTTAAAACAAACCACCTCAGACTTCCCTTTCTTAGCTGCTCCACCCTTCTTGTGGAAGAACTTCCTCTTTTGGCCTTGCCCAACCAGGACCTCCTTCACCTTACTCTTCTCCTGACAAGCAAGCATCTCCTCGTGCCTCAAAGCCATCTCCACAACCACATCACAGGGATCTCTAATATGCGGTAAGGTAGCCCTGGCCAACTCAGGCTTCAATCCCCTGATAAAATTTTCATTCCTCTTCATCACTGTGTCCACCGAAGCATACCCATATTTGGCTAACTCTTCAAACCTACTGGTATACTCCAAAACAGTCATTTCTCCATATTCTAATTCAACAAACTTTCAAACCAGAATAGACTGTGCCATCACTGACATGAACCTCTCCTAGAACATTCTTTTAAACTCTGCCCATATCATCGTCTCCTTATCTACACCAATAGTCACACTGTTCCACCAAAATAAAGCTGCTCCTTGAAGCTGTCTAGAAGCAAGCCTCCTCTTCTACTCATCATTGAGCCCCAAGTCTGCAAAGATTTTCTCATAGTGCAGCAACCAATTCTCCACCTCTATAGCATCCTCGGTTCCAATAAATGGCTTCCCTCCAAGCATAGTATAATCTCCACTCAACTTTGTATAATTGTTAACTGCCGGAACTTTCAGAACTCCTGCTCCTACAGCGTCTCCTCCTACCACTCCAGCTGCAACTCAAGCTTGCATCATATTCATGACAAACTGGTACGTAGCTCCCATGTCCACTTGCGGGACTCCCGCACCCACGTTCTCTGATTGTGCCTGACCTTGGGTCCTCCTCGTATTAGGTTTGGCACTCCCATCGGTGCCCTCCCCTCCTGGGTTAACTCTTCCTCTTCTACCATCCATATCTGTATTCAAACCTCATGAGATACAGAAAAATAACCTAACAAAGATAGGAGACTAGAGATAAAGTGTATACTTATATATAACAAATACAAGTACGTTGCTATAGCATTATCACATACCCCAATCTTACTCTAATTCCTTAAGACTATGTTTTTAAAAGAATCATTTTTAATTAAAGTCTTTCATAAACCTATGCTCCAATACAAAGTTATAGTATCCCGTATCTGGAGGCCAAAAGCTAAGCGCTACAGATGTTGTAGTCATATATAGTATTAACCTCTGGTGATAAAATATGGTAATGCTAATGGTATCCATAATATCAGAAGCACTTAAATATAAACAAAATTACAGATTTCAAAAACAACATTTTACTGATTACATTTCAAAACAATAATTCATATCCAAGTTACATAATCCCTTAATGTTTCCCAAACAATGATCAAATATATCAATTACAAAATACGCCAAGAGCGACATATGACGATGCCCCCTTGGATGAACAGAGTCAATATAGTCATATTTGACTTAATACACACAGCGGAAATAAACAAAATAAACTGTAACTCCTTATTAGCTATCCGTCAGCCACCTGCTCATCTTTGGAAGCTTTATTCGCCAAAATTACTAAAACCTCAACCCTCAGCCTACTCAAATCAATTTTGAGCACCCAAGAGTTTAAGGGGAATAGAAACTTTAAGTCAGACATAAAGCTTGGTGTGAATAATACTATACATCTCGGTTACTGATATTAAGTGAGACCACACCGCTTAGCGGAATGGGTTTCCCCTCACTTATATCCATTTAAAACATATCTTTTGCAACCCTTTTCCTATAACCAAAACAGGTTAAAACTGTAAAGCATTATCATGTAAACAAAAATATCAGGTATTAAATGGATTATTTGTCCGAAAACTGTAGTTTTGTTTGGCTAACTATAAACCTTTGGCTGACTCGGGCCTACCGGACAATATAAACCAAATTTATCTAACATCTGTTAGACACTCATCTTGTGGACGATCTGTCCTTAACTATATGTTAAATACTTCTCTTTTGGATGGTATGTCCCTAACTTATCTTCTCCCAAGGTCACCTGATCCTAATGGTTTTGCGGGCTCACCAATAACCTATTTGTATACAAACATATATTCTGTGAGAAATGCGGATTACAGATCTTAAGGCTAGTATAAACACTAGAGGGTGGTGAATAGTGTTTTAAGGAATTACTAATTCTTTTTTAGTTTATATTAATTTGAACACAAATGTATGCAATATTCAGACACAGATATGATCACAGATTCAAACACAGATGCAAATATAAAGTAAAAGCAGTAAAGGAAAGAACACACCAGATTTTATACTGGTTCAGAGTTACCCTACATCCAGTCCCGCACACAAGTACGAATTTCCTTTCAAAAGCAATCTTTACAATTACAACCCTCGATTTCAAGGCCATGAGGTACACCACTCCAGATTCACAATCCTCTGGGTAGAGATACTTGATTTTCCGGGCAATAAGTTCACCCAATTGATTTCCTAGGCTACAATCACACCTTTTCTCACTTGATTGATTTCCAAGGCTACAATCACACCTTTTCTCACTTGATTGATTACAAAGAAGCCTATAACTCTGAATAGCACTGAGATCTTATTGAGATAGTGATAGAGAATCAAACCAGAAATGATCTAGTTAAATTCAATGGTGATTTCGGCAGAGTAATGGTCAGATTCACAATCGATAAGGCACGTCAAGCAGGGTAGTAGAAACCAACATTCCAAATTTAGGGGCAATCCGAGTTCATATGCTCAAGTTATCGCCAATGGAAGATGGATGAGATAGTATAGGTTCGAATCCCTCAGAAATAGGCTAGGGTCGAATCGATGAGGAAAGGCTGGTTCGAATCGATCAGAGGAGCATTGCGTCGAATCCACGAAGAGCACATTTGCTTCGACTCCATCGAGCAAGTCCTCATATGCCTAAGTTCGAACCCATCCTCGCATACTCCAGTTCGAATCCGTCGAAGGAAGGATCCTTCGAATCCATGCAGGTGGAGGAGCTCCGACTCCATTCCAAAGCCCGTTTTCGAATCCCTATGCTCAAACGACTTCGAATCGATCCATGATAGCACACTTTGACCGATTCAAACAAGCACCGACATCATCAATTCGAAGGAAGCTAACCTTCGACTCCAGTACCTTCGAATCCAGTACCTTCGAATCCCCCAAGTCCACATAGCTAAAACCAAGGATATGACCCAGAAAACTCGGAGAAAAAGGAGGATTGACCCGAAGCATATGCACCACGTCATCGCCTTCACGTGCAGAAGCCTGGATTCGACCCTATGGATTCGAACCATATCGTTTCGAACGAATCCATGGGGCAAAAAACTCCAACTTGAATCGATCATAACTTGAGATCTACACATCCAAATGCTACGAAATTTTCACAGGAGCTTGGATATGTATTGAAGAATGTTCACACCAAATTTCAGCTCGATTGGACGATTTCTTGACCGATTCGAACATAGCTTCGAATCGATCCCAAAGTGGGCCCGGATTTCCAAAAAGCGGGCATGTGGGCCCCCTGACGTACTGGAACCGGTCTCCCTTCAGTTTAGGCGAAATATCAGCCTCCTACACCTATAAATAGAGCCCCTGGTCATTCAGAAAAGGGGTCAGACAATTTTGAGAGCTAAAGAGCGCCCAGACTCTGCCAGATTTACTCAGAATCACCACTGCTTCCTTAGATTCAGATTATAATCATATAATCAGTTGTACTACATCAGAAGAGATTGTAATCTTCAAGTGAACATCAATAAAATCATCAACTTCAGAGTGGATGTAGGCAAGATCGCTGAACCACTATAAATCTCGTATTTCTATTCATTATTTCTGAATTGTGATACTTTGTTTACTTAGATTTGAGATTTGTGTGTGAATATTGTTGATTTATATTCATACACTGGTGCTTTCACAACATTCGGGGTTTGTGACCAATTTTGGTGCAAACAATAATTAATCAAAGATCATATAGATATCAATGCATATGTACACATGTTTTGTACAACAAATATCAATCCACACCAAATATCAATCCATATCAAATCAAAACAAAACAAATGAAATCAAATCAATCAAAGCAAACAATTCAAATCAAACAAAGCAATCAAATCAAACATTACGAGGAACTTCCACCCATCCTTCTTCTCCAAAAATAGGGTCTGCTTTAATGGCATCCCAATTTTCATTGTCATTGGTGAGAGAGACTGGAGGATGTGCTTCGTTATCATCCTTGTGCAGGGAGGAAATCATCCATCGTATTGCATCGAATGCCTTTCTTGCTCCTTGATCATCTGCATTTGACTCAACTCTAAGTGTCGCTGGTTACGAAGAATGAACGAAAGAATATTCTTGAAAGAATTAAGAGTTTCTTTAAGATTTTCGATTAAATTATGAATTGGATTGGACATTTTTTTTAGTTTGAGAGAAGAATGATAGACAAAGTAGATAAGAAATAATATTGAGTGATGAATTCTGGAAGAAATAGGTATTTATAGGTGTAGAAATTCATTTGAAATGAATAGACATAAGGTAGTTATTCAAATTTCAAATTTAAAATTAAATGTCATTTCTGACCAGTACATGTCGACATGGTCATAGGGGGGATGTCAACATGGTGTAGTGAATTTTGATGGCTTATTTTGATTTTGTGAATAATTGTGTATATATATATTTATATAACATACTAACATTTATTCTGGAGATAAGATAAGCTAGATAACAGAAAAAGGAATTCAATTTCATTGCTTAATAGAGTGATACAATGATTAATCATAAAGAACTACATGAACATTCAAACAAACTAAACTAATACAACATGAAATGAAAAGATAGAACTAGTTAGAGGATGATGAAGATGAAGATAATCCAAGCTTCTTGCTTACTTTGGAAATAAACTTGTTCATCTTGGATGAAATTTTATCCAACTTCTTATTAACGGATCGTTTAAGAATCCGTTGATTCTTAACAATGGTCTTTTGGTTATTGAAAAGAGTTTTGTTGGTTGGATTAGGAGGATAGTCAATACTTTCCAAGGATGTTTCACCTTCTTCTTCTTCTATTTCCATTTCATCCCTTTCTTCTTCCTCTTCCTCCTCTTCCATCTCTTCATGAGCCAAACGCTCTTCCTTTTCGGCAAGAGTCTCATACGGTTGATAAACAAATGGAATTTTCATAAGAGAAATATTTGAGTGATTGAAAACCTTTCTTGAAACAAATTCTTCTCCTTTGAAATCTACTCCAAAATAGTTAAAAATCCGAGTGAGATAGATTCCATGATACAAAGTATTCTCACCCATTTCAAGATTTTTGGTACGAAGTTCATCCAAAATAACTTGCGCCCAATTAACATCATAATTTCCAAAAATAGCAAAAAGTGCTTTGCAAACTTTTGAAGTAGGATTTTTAAAATTCCCCGATCTTGGGATCAAAGTATGTTGTAAAAGAAGATTGACAATTCTACCTTTTGGTTGAAAGTTTCGATTTTTGAATTCAAAATTATCATTTCTTTCAAAAATATGATGAAACGTCTCACGATCATTTTCATCAATATTAAAACTAGAAAGATCCATTCCCGTATTCTTGCAATTGAGAATGGTACCCAAAAGATCACAATTTAAAACGATTCTAGTGCCTTTGACACTACTCCAAATTTCATCATCGTTTCCATTATAAAATCCTCGATTAAGATTTGCATAAAAAAATTTACCAAGATTTGGGTAGCAAACAAAATCATTTTGAGAAGCATCAATAAGACTGAGAACATGATTATTTGCAAAAAGAGAATCAATTTCATAAGTAGAAAAATCTTGAAATAAAGCAAACTTTCCAGGATGGACTTTTCCATAGTTAGCATAATTGATGTATGCTTTTATGGCCTTCGGATCATTGAAGAGTTGCTCTTTTATCTTTCTGGAAATTCTCACGGTGGAAGGGTTGCTTGAAGAAGCCATTAGAGTAGAGAATAGAGAGCTTCAAGTTTTGAAGAGAGGGTTTGAATTTGAAAATGAAAGTGAAAAGATGTGATAAAAGATAGTGAATAAATAGATTCTCAAAGGACATATTCTCTGGTCAAAAGATGCCTTTTCAGAGAATTGAATGAAGTGAAAAAGGTGGAGGGAAATTCAACCATTTGAATTCAAATTTTGAATTTCAAATTCTGTACCCATGTTGACATCATGGTAGGGACCATGTCGACATGTGTTTTGAATTTCTATAATTTATTTTTCATAAGAATTCTAATATATATATTCTTATTATTTTTAATGTTTATATATATCTGGAATATTATTAGTATATTCCATAAGATATTATGATACTAATAAAAATAAAAATAAAAATAAGATAATAATAAAAAATAAAAATTTTAAATTTCAAACAACACACCAATTCAAAATCAATCAATCAAGCAATCAATTCTAAGCATGCAATTTCAACCAATTGTACTGTAAATGTGTACCTTTTTCTGAGTCCGTTTCTCTGAATTCGTCGGAGTCGTGAACTGCCGTGAAACACATATTTGAATTATCTGTCTTTTGATCATTCGCTTGAAGACGAGTCTGAGTCATCTAGAGTAGCAATAAAGCACGTTTTCGTTTCTTTACTGATTCATTGTTTATAGGAAGGTTTTGCTTATCTGGATACGGACAGTCTCTTTTGATATGGCCTGATTCGTCCCAGTTGAAGCATTTGATATTGTTTGGCACTACATTCTGATTTCCTGCATTCTTATAATTGTTTTTCTTGAGATTATTCATCTTTCTGTATTTCAGAAATTTCCAAAAATTCTTGGTCATAAAGGTTATCTCTTCATCATTATCACTGTTTGAGTCCAATCCATCGGTTAATGCATTGAATGCTATTGATTTCTTTTCAGATGCTTTGCTTTCTCTTCTCCCGATCATTTGGACTTCAAACGACATTAGATTTCCAATTAATTCTTCTATCTTTAAGGTACTGATGTCATTTGCCTCTTCGATTGCAAGTGTCTTTTGATCCCATTCCGGAGTAAGAGAAATTAAGATTTTTCTGACTTGATCTTCTTCGAAAAATTCCTTTCCCAAGGATATTAGAGAATGCACAATATCCTGAAATCTACTATACATATCTGAAATAGACTCATTAGAATTCATTTTAAATAATTGAAACTGATTTGTGAGCATGGAAATTTTGGTCTGTTCAACTTTGCTTGTTCCTTCGTGAGTAACTTGCAAAGTTTTCTAGATTTCATATGCAGACTTTCAAACTGACACTCTATTAAATTCATTCCTATCAAGTGAACAAAATAGAATATTCATTGCTTTAGAATTATTCTGCGCAACAGTCTTTTGCTCAGTGGTTCACTGTGCAAAATTAGTTGTGGGTTCAGAATATTCATTCTGTGTGATGTTCCAAGTGTCTAGACTTACAGATTGTAAATATATTTTCATCCTACATGCCCAGTATGCATAGTTACTGCCATTAAAAAGTGGTGGTCTGGCAGTAGACTGACCTTCTACAAATGAACTAGTACCAGTAGTAAAAGAACTAGTGTTAGTAACAGTACCAGTGTTGGTAGCCATTTTGAAAGCTTTTCAAAATTCATATTATGAAACTTTGAAAACCTCGCTCTGATACCAAATGTGAGAAATGCGGATTACGGATCTTAAGGCTAGTATAAACACTAGAGGGGGGTGAATAGTGTTTTAAGGAATTATTAATTCTTTTTGAGTTTATATTAATTTGAACACAAATGTATGCAATATTCAGACACAGATATGATCACAGATTCAAACACAGATGCAAATATAAAGTAAAAGCAGTAAAGGAAAGAACACACCAGATTTTATACTGGTTCGGAGTTACCCTACATCCAGTCTCGCACACAAGTACGGATTTCCTTTCAAAAGCAATCTTTATAATTACAACCCTCGATTTCAAGGCCACGAGGTACACCACTCCAGATTCACAATCCTCTGGGTAGAGATACTTGATTTTCCGGGCAACAAGTTCACCCAATTGATTTCCTAGGCTACAATCACACTTTTTCTCACTTGATTGATTTCCAAGGCTACAATCACACCTTTTCTCACTTGATTGATTACAAAAAAGCCTATAACTCTGAATAGCACTGAGATCTTGTTGAGATAGTGATAGAGAATCAAATCAGAAATGATCTAGTTAAATTCAATGGTGATTTCGGCAGAGTAATGGTAATAATATATATAAAGAAATGTGGAAGAAGAAGAGGAGTGAAAACCAGAAAAATATTGTTAAAAATTCGTTGAAAACATCCCCTATTTATAGAAGAACAACAGCCATGTCTATTCGTAAAAGGTTATGGCGAATAGACACTTCTTTTGAAATTCAAATTTTTGAACCCAACTGCCACTATGTCAACATGGGTATCTTGGGTATGTCGACATCCCAAAGGAAATTTTGGTGATTTGTTTTTCTTTGAAAATTACTTCTATTTTATATTAAAACTATTTTAAACTTTATAAATATACTTAACTATAGTTAAAATACATAAGTAAATATAGAGAATAATATATATATAATTTTACTATAATTTTATATTTAAATAAATATATTATAATTAAAAGATAGTTTAAAACAAACAAAGTTTAAAAGAAGAGTTTATTTAAAAACAAAATCAAAGAATATTTTAAGGCTAAAACATCTTTTTGAAAATCATTTGAAAAGATAAATTTTAAGGCTACAACATTTTGAAAAGCAGTTTTGAAAATCATTTTGAAGTAGTTTTGCAAGCTTCTTCCTGCAGAATATCTCATCGCATCAGGACTCGAGAACTTGTACAAAACCAGGATGTTCATGGGTTTGTAAGCTACTTGTCGTAGGTTTGTAAGCTACTTGTCGTAGGTTTGTAAGCCACTAAAAAGGTAGAAATGGGTTCCATCCCAAATGAAATATGGAGTGAAGATTTCAGTGCTATTATGAAGTTTTAACATAATTCTAGACTCAATACTTATATTGTATTATTAAAATCTTGAACTCTTGATAACTTGATTTCTTGATACTCATGAGTCTTCAATCTTGATATCTTTGATCTTTAAATTCATCAGTCTTGTATCTCTATACTGTACAGTCTTCATTCTTGATACCTGCATAGTTAAATCCTGCATATACATATATATCTAAACTATAATGTTAGTATTTATATTTTATAATCTTATTCTAAGGTTGTTGTCATCAAAACCATCATCTCAAGGACTAACATATTCCTTCTTTGTGTAATCATAGTTTTAGTCTTACCTATGACAAAACCCTACACACTGGAATTTTGGACTAAATTAGCTAGGGCTAATAGCAATGTATAGGGCACGACCCTATACCAATCCCATCTGGCATTCTAATATCTGAGTCATTTTACTTAGGGAAATCTTCCTTTAAATTTTCCTTGAAAACCTTTTCAAAGTGATTTAAAATCTTTAAATCAAACTTAAATCAAAATGATTTAATAGCTAATACATATACTCTATGCTTTACTCAAAATCACTTTGCTATGTTATATGTACTTTACCCAATCTTAGTTGATGAAAACATATAAATCTTTGAAAGTGCCCCTTTCGAATCTATTGAAAATATTCCTTTCGAAATCAAGTAAAACCCTTTATATAACCTAGGTCGAAAGGCAAAAAACCTTCCTTTCGAAACCATTCTCAATCTTTCAAAACCATTGAAAAACCTTTCATTCGAAAGCTTTAAAACATTAGACATCCTTCTTTAAAACCTTTAAACCATGCCTTTCGAAAACATTGCAAAAACCTTTCCTTTAAACCCTTTCGAAACAATCAGAAAACCTTCCCTTTCGACTCCTTCGAAAGCATTGGGGAACCACCCCTTCGAAACCTTTCTTTAAGACCTTTCGCAACCATCAAACCTTTATAAACACAAACCTTTCGAAAGCACTTGGGTTCAATTTTAAAACATGCGAAAAACCTTTCGAAACCATTCAAAAGTTTACTCCTTTGAAACCTTTGAAGACCATTTCGGTCGAAACCATTTGGATTATGCCTTCAAGCATAGCAAAAGGATCAGAAACCCGTTAAAGTCAAAAGCATTCCTTTCAAAATCATTCCTAAGTAAAGAAGTGATGGTGTCGAAATCATCCATTCGAAAGCATTGGAGAAGTGGTCAAGTTTAAAAAGCAAAACAAAGCAAAGTAAACCTTTCGAAACCAATCTGGGTCGAAAGGTAGAAAGAGGCAGTCAGGGGTTTCGACCCAGTCAAAAGAATTTATTTAAAAACAAAGGTGCAACCCAATCGAAACCATTTCTTTAAAACCATTTGACCCGATCGAAAGCCAACCAAGTCGAAAGCAAGCAGGCACATTTTCATTTAAAAGCAAAGTGTTGCTTCAACCCTTTCGGAACCCATGGTTTCGACCCTATGCTTTCCACCTATATCCAATTCACTACGTACTAGTTACCTGATACCATGTACATTGGTTTCGATGGAGTCGGAGGCGAAGGTAAGGAGGCAAAAACCTGGTGCCGAAAGCATCGAAACAGTAAAAACCGTGTAGATTAGTCCTTTTTAAACTATTTCTTTATACCTAACCTGCCTTATTTGTCAAATTGTGATTGGTTGCAAATTCCTCTTTTCCAAAAGTACTGCCGACTTTCCATAATTAACAATTTGAATTTATTTACAAAAATTCCCTTCTCCTTTCATAAATATATAAAACATTTAAGTCCCATACCTTAAATAATTTTATATATCCATTAAAACACTTAGGAAAATTCTACAAAAATTCCAAAAAATCACTTTTAATCTATTTTCTAACATATATTAATTTCAGACCCAAACCATTACCATAAATAATTTTTAACCAAAAATAACATTTTCTTCACTAGAAAATTCATATAAAATCCACATAAATTTTGAAAATTTTGAAAATTGAAACTCATCTCTAAAATATGATTTCTGATCTATATAAAAATTCGCAAGGCATTTGGATGTCATTTAATAGGGTTTTCATATCAAAACATGTCATAAAATCTATTTGAACAACCATAAATCATCAACAAACATGTATAATCATTCTATCATTTAAAAACATGGCAAATCATTTCAAATAAGTTTGGATTCAACTTAAAACCGAAAACAATAAGAAATTTGAGATGTAGTCATTATTCACCTTAGCTTTAGAGATTAAGGAGCTCAAGATTTGAATGGATTTAATTTGATTTAGCTTCTTCCTTAGCTTTTCTTAATCTTCTTCCTCTTTCTCTTATTAATGGTGACCGGCCTCAAGTTTAAAAATTTTGATAAATAAAAATGAACGTGTATGGAATACACGGCCAATGGTTTAGGGTATAAGAATGGCATCTTTCCTATTTCACCCTTCCTCCATTTCATTTTAATTCATTGGTTAAATGGCACGACTACCCCTTAATAAAAATCAAATCTCAATCCCCTAATCAACACATTATTTTATTTTATTTTATTTAACTAATTAAATATCTAAAACAATGTTACCAAAAATATAGGGTGTTACATTTTCGCTTTGGGCGACGAGTTCGAAGAATTACCATCCAAAGGCTTTTTAGTATCATTTCGGATTAATTTATTTTTCTTTGAATCATAAAAAGAAAGGTAATCTCGTTCATATTGTTCAGTAGTTGCAAAATACATCTTACAAGCACTGAATTATTCCCCTCTTATGATTTCTCACCCGCTTTTAGTCAAGAACTTCACCATCAGATACTTGGGGGAAACAAAGGCATCAACTTCATCCAAAGCCGGTCATTCGAAAATGGCATTATATACGAAGGTTGATCCATGATGACGAAGAGAGTTTCAAAGGTCCAAGAGCGTGAAGGAACTCCCATTTGCATGAGAAGTCTTATTTGTCCAACGGGAATTGACCCTTTATTATTGAATCTAAAAATGGGCTCAAAAATTGGTTCAAGCTTTTCTTCCGGAATCCCCATCTGATCAAATGCATGTTTGAAAATTACGTTGATAGCACTTCCGGTATCCACTAAAATTTTGGTAACCATATAAAGTCCAATTTGCACAGTAATCATGAGCGGGTCATTGTGCTGGTGGCGGATCCTCTTAGCTCTTGTGATGTGATGGTCAGATTATGCATCTAGATTTGGAACCTTGGATTCTTGAGCGATGGTTCATCTTGAATAGAAAAAATCCCTTCCTTTGCTTCCTAACATAGCGACTCCTAACTCCTTTGCTCTTTCCAACCAAGTGTGGGCCTCCGTGGATTACGTCAATTCTGTTGAGAGATGGAATGAAATCCGGTTGAACATCATCCGCTATCAAATTCACGGTGTTTCTAGGTGGCCTTTGGTTTCCATTCTCAGCTTTTTGACTATCCTTAACAAATTCCTTCAAGCATCCAGAACAGATCATGTGTTGAATGATGCCTGCCAATACCCGACATTCATCTGTTTTGTGTCCGTTCGATTTTTGATAAGCTTAATAATCTCCCCATTTCCTTGGTTCATGATCGGTTTTAGGTTTATAAGAGATTGGAAAGTCAAATTTATCCTTCATTGCAGCATATATATAAGATATTGGCATGTTCAAGGCAACATGATTAGCATTTGAGTCTTCTTCCCATCTTGGCTTCTTGTGGTTGCAGTTGTTGTTAATTTCCCTGTTTCCTTCTTGGCTTAGAGCTTCTTTCTGGTGTGATACATTTCATCCATGCGGATGAACTTGTCAGCTTAGAAATGGAAATCTTGTAAGTCTTTGCACCTATGTATATAGAATTCACTCCAAAATGGTGTTTGTTCGATCAGTCTAGAATGTACCGCCGCCAGTTTATCTCTATCAGTCATATTCTTCGCCTTCAGGGCTTCCGCATTGAATCTCTTAAGGTAATCGCCCAAGAACTCTCCTGGTCTCTATTTGATATTGGCTATCACAGTGTAGTCGACGGGCAGGATCTTTACAGACACAGAACTGCGTTGAGAATTCATAAGAAAATTGTTTCCAAAAATAGATAGTACTCTCTCGATATTGTTGGTACCATTTAGCTGCTACTCTATGGAAAGTAGTTGGGAAAAGCCTACAATGCAAAGTTCCAGATGCATAGGTCCATCTGGCTCTCAAAGGCCAATAAGTGATCGTTTGGATCGGTTGTTCCATTATACCCGATGGATGGGATCTTGATATGAGAGGTGATTTTCATGGACATGATTTCATCTGTGAAAGGAGCTTCTCGATGATTATCATTGATTATGTTGTTTAGAGTTCTTTTTCCCTTGAGATTAAATATATCTTATGCCATTTTTTTACCAAGTCTCTCAAGTAAGATTCATCATTATGGTAATCGCTTATTTCAGGTTTGTACCCTTCAGAAGTTGATCTTCTAGATTGTTCCTTTGGTTCTTTTTATAATCTTCCCTGGCAGTTTACTTTAGCTTGCTGTTCACCTCCTCTCTTTTGTGGAGTTAGGGTAAGTTTGCCTTTGCTTTTGTTTCTAAGCAAAGAAGCATTCAAGTCCCTCCTTGGAGATTCTGCTTCATCTCGTCCTGTGGGTCTGGTAGTTTTAGAGGATTTTTGAGCAAGTATTCCTTCCAAAAGCCCTTTTATCTCTATCAATTATTGTTCTAGTCTTTTAATCTTAGCTTCGCTGCTAGTAGGTCGTGCAGGCTCTGATGGCTATCCAGGCTCTGCATTTCCCAAGCTGAAGTTGGGAACTACATTCTCCTCTAATATTGTTGTTTGAATAACCTCTTCATTTAGAGAATTAAGTCGACTTGATCTCATTTTCCTAAAACAACATTTTCTTCATTAGCTCATGGAAAGAATTAAATAGGAGCAGAGGTTCGGGCCCTCCATCTAGCGCCAAAAATGTTAGATCAAAAACTGGTATAACATTAATAATGCCAGAAGCGATGAAATTATCCTCGACTAAAACAAATATGGTAACATAATCAAGCATAACTCAATCAATATTGACTTAGTTATATCATCAAAGACCAATTCATCGTTTAAGCCCAGTGCATGATGGAATTATTAGAGGATGGATTGGTGATGGCAATAGGCCTTTGAGGAAAAATGTATGGAAGTCCATGTGTTTTCTTGGATCATTATGCATGAGATTTCTTAAGGCCATTTAAAGCTTTCATATTCAAGAGTCTATATGGGCTTTGAAGATAATATTCCGAAAAGACCTATGCCACGTCATATGTTTAATTGAGATATGAAAAACAAGTAACAAATTTGTGCAATAGTCTATTAGGCTTGATAATGGGCTATGTAATTGTTCTTATGTTCGAAGTCCCATGTTCGTATAATCATGCACATATATGCTTGGCATAGTTCAGGGTGTTTCTAAACAGTCCACGTCGAGTTTGATCGAAATAAGTTCATATATATACAAGTCTGTATCAATAATGTTCGAAAATAGGGCATAATTGAAGCTAACGAATATATCTAAGTCCTTGTTCATTTAATTCGTATATGATTACAGTCAAGTAAGATTTGTCCCTGATTTGATTTAGGGTTACAAGGCTTTGATTTGAGAAAAGGGGGAGAGAATGAAAAAAATCGTCCCCCAAATGGCACCCCTAGGCTCTATTTGTAGGTGATGAACAGCTCCACTCCACCTCTCATGTCTTCGGTAGGGTCAACTTTGACAATGCCTGACACTAGCTTCTTCATTGGATATTATTAATAGAAGGTGGCACCAAACATTGATGAGGAGCGACGTCGTCATTGGGCAGCGTTGTGAAGGAGTGTCTTCTTATTGTATGGTGCTGAAGTCGATGACTCTCGATGTTGATGGTTGGCGCTTCTCATTGGTTAATGGAGATTGAAGTTGAAGCGGTGTTAAGTATTGATGAGGTCTTCATAGTCTACTCACAATATGATACTTGTCGACAAGGCAGTTCTGATTAGGCATGATATTCATCTTGGCCTTGTTGATATGCTACATTGCTTGTTCCATGTAGAAGCGGAGTGGTATTGTTTGAGGCTCGATGATGGATGAAGGTATCATCGCCGTTGATGGAAAGTGGTACTGTATAGGTGCAGTATCATGGAGGAGAATTATAGTTGAGAAGCAGTATTGTCGTGGCTTTTGGTGTTAATAATGACATAGACGTTGACATTCACGATAGGTGGCTCCAATGAATTATAAGGTTGTTTGAATAACAACATCCATATCATTGTCGTTGGTCCGGAATTGCATTACTAGATCAGCGTCGGCAACAAGTTGGCCTTAATAGAAAATGGTAGCGGTGCTTATGACAAGCGATACTGAAGAGGTTTGGTACTGATGAGTAACGATGTTCGTGATATCCTTATTGATGAAGGTCGATGTTAATTGAGCACGATGTTGGTAATAGGCAGCGTTTGATTAGGAGTGGCATCCTCCCCAGCCATATTGGCATGCGATACTACTGGCATTGTCTTGGGGCTTTATACTGAATAAGGGGTCATCGTGTGTCATCAAAGGAAGGCGACATGATGGAGTGCGATGTGAATGGAGTTTAATGTAGCATGAAATGTAGCACGGTTGAATCATATCATTTCATGAGATACGGTGACGCTTATCCTTATTCTTTGTTGATGAAATGCAACGCTGATGAAGCACATTGTGATGAAGTACGATGTGGTTAAGGGGAAATGCCGAAGAGATGTATCACTAATTTTATACATTATTGATCTCATACAATCCTATTGATCTTCGATGTAGAACCTAGTGGCACCAATTCCTTTTCTATCATTCGCGACATTACTTTTGGTATTGAAAATATTATGGATAATAATATATAATATACAATATACAAACTATGTCCAATATACATCAAAATGTTTTACACATAAGAGACTATACAACACAGGGTGATAATCTACAACACAAAATTTCCGGTCTCCTCTCTGCCCAGAAACTCGAGCTGCTCGTACGTCCCTGTTATTGAAAAGCCTCGGATTGTCCCGAATATTATATAAATAATAAACAAATCAGACTACATCTATATCCATGATCAACAAACATATGAAACTCTGTATACACTAGGTATAAATATAATGATGCTATCTCAAACAATCCCAAATATCATATAACGTAGAACACCACAAAACCCAGTATAAAAGTGTCATTACCCGTATAAAATCATACCCAGTCGGGAATCATGGAATCAACATTAATTGGGTGAATCATCCATATCCAGGAATCGTAATCAAAGAATCAACATTAACTGGGTGAATTATCCATATCCAGAAATCATAATCAATACCCAGAAATCAATAATAAGTGATATATCACCAAGTATAGTCAGGCTAGCTCACGGCATTGCTCAATTACATCTCTCTATCTCAAACAAATAATCAAGGCATCAAATCTCGACTTACCGCCCTAATGGAAGCAATAACTTCTGACTGCTAAGCCATAAAAGGTAAATCGAGAAATATGGAATAAAATTAGACCGAAATCCAAATTAAATATAGAAATCAATTCCAAGAATATTATCTCAACTTTCAGTCTTAGTGGAAGTATAGACTTCTGACTGTTAGTCCTTGGAGATAGTGAGAAATACAAATCCAAATAAAACAGAATTCATCCAAAATATCGAAAGTAATATCCAGATAATTATCTCGACCTACAGTCCTAATAGAAGAGATAACTTCCAACCGTTAGGCCTTCGGAGATATCAAGAAAACTCAAACTCGATAAGCATTAAAGTCAATCAAAGACAAAATGAACAAAATCATATATCTCAACCATTGGTCCTTAGAGAGGCGAAACTCTCGACTGAATGGTCCTAGGAGATAGAAACATCAAATCATACAAAAAGGATCTCATTGTCATAGGCTTCAATGAGAAAATGATAGACAAGCTCGCAGCATGTCCTTAATATCATAAATAGACAATGTGCAACTATCTCGGGTTAGGCTAACTCAAATGACCGACTAAATGCAGTTATCTCTAGTGTCATATGATCATTGTCTATAGTGAGGTGATAATATCAAATATTTCATATACAATGAATCTATCTAAGTCATCCAGATGGGAGACTTACCGCAGCACTGCTCTAGGAAATGCTAATGACTGCAGCCCGTTTCCTACAGTCCCTTAGTTACTCCCAGAATCATGACACTCGTATCCATCGCATGTCATAAACACGCTGCCGAACTACACCGAACATTGGCCACATTTCCAACTTTCTCTTGGCAATGGACCATTGGTCCTTAAGTGACGTCGGGGCAATGGCTCTAATGAGAGAAATAAATCTCAGCCTAAAAGCTCACAACTTGACATCACGGATCTAGGGCGTAACCTCGCAATCAGGACTGCTAGGATGGATATCTAACATATCTGGTGGGTCTAATTCATGTGCTCTCCATAGTGGCGTGGACCCTATGACATAGATTTCAATTAATACTCTTGACTAGTCCTAATGAGAGCAATAACTAGTACTCTTGACTCTAAGAGTCCTGATGAGAGTGACAACTACGACTCTCGACTATATGAGTCCTGATGAGAGCGTATCAATATAACAATCCTCGACTACTAGCCCTGAGAGTAGTTAATGATACTCGACTAGATAACCCTCAGAGGATATAACAAAAATATATTCTTGACGAGATGAGTCGTAACGAGAGTAATAACAAGTACCCTTGACTCCATACGTCTTAATGAGAGCATCACAGCATATTAATTCCTCGACTACTAGTCCTAAGAGTAAATAATAATACACTTGAATAGCTAGTCCTAAGAGGATAAATCTATAAATCCAAACATATCTCCAACTTATAGCCCTTTGAGAGTAATATAACTCTCGACCACTAAGCTCTAAGGAGTCAACTCCAGACGATATCACAAACTCCTAACCCATCTCCAAAATATAAGTGACACCTACTCACTAATAGTAATCGAATAAGCATTACTTGAGCGTTCTATACCACTCAGTATTACTCGAACATTTACTAGAAGCTAATGAACTACACTTATCAAACGACAAATATTTTATAATACGAGTCGATAGAATAACCGGATAAATACTACCAAATGCACCATCCCAAACGGTATTACTATCTGTTTGTTCAAAATCCTCATTATATAGAATTAAACGCAATAAACATCAGTATACATCATTTACAAATCAAATTATTTACGAAAGTGAATTGTAACCCAAAACTCTCAAATCCATTTAAATATTTCACAATTTAATATATCTTCAAAATAGATCTTATAATTTAAAATTTCCCTTTCAAAAATATTTCTAGAATCCTTTTTATCAAATCAAATCAAATAAACCAATTCTGACTAATAAATATGTAAAAAGGGGAATATATTTTAAAACTCTTAAAAATACACTTTTATAATCAAAAATCCCCTTTTTGAAATTTTCTTTTAATCCTTCCTATTAACCATTCACTTTATGAAAGAAATCCGCTTTTGGAAAATATCATTAAAACCTTTCAATTATTCAAAATCATAAAATAAACTACTTTTGTATATTTAATTACATTCGAAAATGTCTATTTTCATTAAAAAACACTTTTATTTCCAAAACAATTTCCAATAACTCATTTTACTTCACAACTACTTTTATTTATTTATAAATATATTCAAACGAACTTTAAAATACCAAAATTAATTTTTTGAAGCATATAAAAGTATTTTTAAAATGGAAAATTTATAAATCGACTAAAATATAAATTATGGAGCAAAATACTCCAAAATCAACAACAAATCATCAATATAAATTTTATCGCTTGACCCAAATCGAATTCCCTTCATCGATAAATGCACTCAACAATGAAACTTCATAATTCATCTTGAATAATAGTTCTAATGAGAGGAAATACTCTCAACTGAAAGGCCCTAGAAGATGTAAAATATATAAATCAAAATGCAATCGGACAACATTTTCTTTGCATTATGGGACAATCCAACATACACAAAATCTCACTCTCAAATCTAAATCGCATCCAATACCACATAATCAATTCAATACCCCAATCAAACATTTTAACCAACATACGGCATAATTATCTATCAAGTTATTCAATTAATAATCTTAATCAATTCAGCCAATATAAGGGATAAATAAATTTATGTGTAGCAGGCAATGGTATAGATATAGTAATGAGTGCGAAAATTCACCGAACTCCTAACATAAACTTTACTACGTAGACTTGGCACTATCTCCCTCATCCACTGCCTTCCATCCACTAGCGCGCCAACCACCCCATGCCAGCATGCTCTCGTGACCCATCCTCACCGTCCCCAACCGTGATCACTCTAGCATCAATCACGACATCAAGTCGGTCGCTTCTACTTCACCGCTTCGTTCGTCGAGCATCTCTAGGTTGTGGCTTCAATTACATCGCAACAAACTCGTCCCTTTAGCCATCGATCGCCACGCCACATCGTTAGCTGCCATCGATCGTCGTTGTTGATTCCGACTCCACGCATCGCTCACTTCTTCCAGGCTCGTGCATCTTTCCACATCACCAAATCATGATGCTACCACATTGCGTTCACAATCGCTCCTCTTAGATCACGATGTTCGTCGTCGTTGCTAGCTCGAATGATTCGTTGCTTTTCTTTTTTTCAATGCGATTTTCTAATTGGAAAATTCTGGAGAGGTTAGGACTATTAGGTTCGGGTCTTTGATAAGTGAACTAAGTGATGGGTTTAGAAATGAAAGAGAGTTTAGTTTGTAAATGTGCTTTGTTGCTTATAGACTGTTTTTAATTAATTGATTTTTGCCCATTTATTTTCCTTTTCTTTTAACAACTCTTTTAAATTTATTTGCGAATTTATTTCAATCTAAATTTTATTTGATTTATGCTTCTTTTCGCAAAATTACGTTTCGATAACTACACAGTTTCATTCATTTCAGTGCCCGTTTATCTATTTTTCACTCTTTTAATCACATAACGATTATTTACACTTTAAAAATATTTTATATTCAATTAAAAAAATTTATTCAATTCCAAAATTTTATCTGAAAAGAATTTATTAATTTAATTCAATTTATTAAAACAAAAAATCTTTTATTAAATAGATTTTCAAATGAATAAGAATTAATTTTCAGAATAATAATAATCAAAAATCGGATTCAAGTATTTATTTTATTTTAATTAAATTAAATTTATTTATTTTACGACGTAGAAATCAGAATTGTCTCAAGAAATTTTCCGTGATATAAGCCAAAATTGAGAGAAAAGACAATGTATAGGATATTAGATGTTGCCGGTAGTTCAAAGAGTCGATAATATATGATATTTAGTTGACTTGCCTTTCAATTAGTGAGGTGGTGCTTTTGTTTTCCATCATCCATTTCCTTGGAAATAAGTGTGCAACTTAGACGTTTGGTTTAGCCACATTGATTTCGGATTTGATAGTGATTGTGTTTAGGGATGAGGATGATGGCTCCAAGCTGATTCCGAGTCTATTCTCTTTCGTTGTGATTGTTTTTAGAGATTGTTATCGTAAGTTGATAAGTGACGATTTGTCCTGTGTTGTTGCTTATGTGAGGGTGTTGGGTTGTGTTGCTTCGTCCTTGGGATTTCACGGACGAAATCAAGGAGGGGAAAATATAATGATCCTTATTTTTAATGATAAGATATTTAAATAATTGATTTAAATATTAAATCATTAATTTTTCAAAAATGCGATTTTTCGCATACAGTCGAATTAGGACTCGAGACCACTTTCGTTGAGTTCAGATCGATGTTGCTAGGGGTGGGCACGGTTAATCGACCAAATAGGTTAATTTTTGCAGTTAACCATAACTAATTAGCGGTTCGGATAACCGATGGTCGGTTAATCTTGGTTGGTAGTACCGACCAAACTGAACATTTCAAACTGCAGTTAACCATTCTGTTGAAACAGTTAACCGATGGTTCTTAGCGGTTAACCGATTAACCGTTCAAGTTATACTGGTTAACCGATTAATCCATTAACTGTTCAAGTTATATTGGTTAACCGCTTGATCACTGGTTTTTTCTCCAGTTTACAAATAAAAATAGATCATTGAAACATTATAGGCTATGCTAACTTCTTAACTCAGGTCAGATCATTGAAACATTACATGTATTACATGCAACATTACAATTTACACATATTACAATACTACATAACTGATCATAAACATAATCTCAAGCATACATAGTACATGAGATATTACAAGCAATATTGCAATAACATACACATTACTTACAGAACTTTGATCTAAGGCACTTGAAAATGAAAGACATACTGAGTCGCTAACATAGTGAAAGAGTCCAAATACAACAGTTCAAGTGTTCAACACAGTGAACACACATCATCAAATCAAAATAACACATATTGGTGAAAAATTAAAACTGAGAAACATTCTTCAAATCCAAACCGCATTTGAATTTTGATTGGTCTCCAATTCTCCAAGCAGCAAGACCTAAAACTAAGAAATTGAACATGTTGTGGAAAATCATGAGCATGTTCATAAACTAAAATTGAGCAAATATATTGACAAGTTAAATCTTGACATGAGATAATAAGCATGTTGTGAAATAAATGGCATTTTGACCCTGGGCAGTGTGAATGAGCTAAAACTAATGTTGGAACTATGTAATATATAATGGACAAATGGGCATGAGCAGAAACTAAAACTGAAATAATGGACGTGAACTAAAACTAAAACTAAAACTAAGCAAATGTATCAATAAGTTAAACTTAAATGTACCAGCTAATAGGGAATGAACATAACTAGTGAGTTTAGATGTTATTTAGTACAAATGTTATTTCAATTCATGCTTAAAAGCATAAACTGGTGGAACTGAAAGCTAGTGAGTAATGGGCATGGCGCTGCATTCAACAAATATTTTACTTCCACTTTCTACAGATATTCAAAGATCTATATATAACTAGTGCGTGGCCCGTGCTACGCACACGGGTAGATGCGGAAGTTCGAAGTATGTGTTCATTGTATGATTAATTTATCTCGTTCTTTCAGTAATAAAATTTATATGTAAATGTTATTAATGTTATTTTTGTAATGTTATATTTGCTTAAAGTATTGTAGGATTTTTCATTTTGCGTAATCAAATCAATCTTGTAAATTTGTCTTAGTTAACGTTTTATTTTGACCGAGCATGTGTTGGAAAATAATAGGGAAGTAATTATTTTGAAAAAAAATGCAGTGATTACCGTTGTACATTAATTAATTCAAATAGTTCGCCTTAAATGGATCGCATTTTTATAAAAGCATGAGGGTGGGTAAAAATTGATTTCAGAAAGTAATGAGTAGGCAATTCACATATTTGCACATAATGGATCAGCCTACCCAATTGAATTATTCAACCAAAGTGAAGTTGTTAGTTACTACATACTTGCAAGGTAGTAAATATTCCTTAGGACACAACGTAATTGAGTATGATAGTAATGTCAGCTCCCTGTGTTATAAAGACGAAGAATATGTGGTTCGATCATAGTAGCATTTTGGAGAAATGCATTAGCACAAACAGATCATGGTACATATGTACGTCGACCAAACTGAAAGCAATTAAAAAAAGGGAAAGTACACTGTAGCGGCTAATTTTTTACCACAACGACAACCAAACTAAAATAAATTTACAAACCATTAAAAAAGTACAAACAGGACAGACGGTAAAAATAGTAAAGAACCATACTTACTGAAATAAAATTACATGCTATAATAAAAATACAAAACAGACATTATAGTACTTTGTCTTCATAACTCTGTCTCCCTGTACTTATCATTTGTTCTTCCATGTGTCATATTTGGATGAGCTTCTCATATTTTTGAATAATGGGCTCGCTCTTGCTTTGCTAAGTCCGCCACACTGACCGCTCATATTTGGATGTGTCATATTTGGATGAGCTTCTCATATTTTTGAATAATCCATGTGTCATATTTGGATGAATATTTTAGCCTGACATTTACAAATAATTTAAATAATATATGTATTTTTTTTTAAAAAAACCCTACTTTGGAGAGTAGAGTTAGGGAATTCAGTTGTCCGCCACACTGACCGCTCCAAGCCTTAAAGGGAAAGGCATATCTCAGTTGTGGAACTCAAACCCGCAACCTCAAGGAATTTTGTTCCACGGTTGCAAGGTAATCCTCAACCAGTTGAGCTATGCTCGTGGACAGTGTGTCTGTCTGTTAATAACACTGAACATAAGACCATATCATGAACACTGTTTGAGAGAATCCAACATATTGCAAGTATCGTTTGTATTTTCATTATAGGCTTTCAAATATATTTTGACAAAATGAATACGCACAACCATTGAAATTTCAATGGCAAAGATATCATTCTCTGCAACTATTGTACTTGTAGCAACATTTTCCAATATCTAATGCTAAATTAGGAATATATATATATATATATTAGAAAAATGAGAATTTCAAACTGAACATTGTATCATTTTTTTCTTTTGTAAAAATCCCGTAGAAAAATAGTGGTGACTTGAAGCATACAGTTTCGATATGTTTCTCTTGAAGAGATGGCGGTCATGTATCTTTTAGCCAACTTCTGATAAAATGATCTTGTCTAAGGTCTTGCTTAGGTTGGCATTCTTTGTGCATAGTAAAAAATGATGAAATACCATGTAGTAGTAATTTGGGATGACTATATCATAGTGTCTATTGATATGAATTGATGTTTCAACTTATTAACTTCTGTGACCCGTGCTACGCACACGGGCAATGTTGGTAACTATATTGATACAATAAGTTTCCAGGAATATAAATTTTCAAATATATGTCGAATAACAGTGAACAACATAGTTAACATCATTACAAAATTAATTTTAGTTACATATGTCAATCTCTTAAAGATATGTGTACTGGACATAGTAATTAATTTTTTTCTTACTTCGTGAATATTTTAATTGCATAATAACATGAACATCGTATACTCAAGTGGTAAATGATAGTCATAATGTTGCATTAATGAAATAGAAATACATGGATAATATTATGGTACTTATGCACCATGTACATATTTGGTGCTGAACTATACATTGCAACCACACTCAAATGTTGAATTATAAACTAAAGTTTTATACAATTTTATAAACAAATCAGAACCCATTATGTACATAAATCAAATAGCACATAATCAATGGATCTACTCATGCAAGTATATAGTTGCGTACATTTTCCTAACTCATAAGCTGCCATAAAATTAATATAACTCATAACCAATTGTGTCACAGCTCCAGTATATACATATAAATACACTCGCAATAATGTTTTTTCAGACTATAGGCACCTCAGATTGGCCAGCAATGCACCCCATTTTTTCCAATATCCCACATCAGTCCCTCATCATCGGTTCACCAGCATCTGATTGCCAGGAACCTCATCCAGCTTACTCCACATAATAGGCTCACTAAATCTTATCCTTGTTTGGCTTGCACCTTCAATCCTCCCTGCCTTCGTTCCAGTATGCACACAGTAGAGCCTGATGCTTGCAACTCGAGTGGTCCATCAACACGCATCTTCAGCCTATCGAACCTGACTTAGAACCATAGTGATTGACCCGTGCTACGCACATGGGCAATTGCTAAGTTTATATATGCAAGATGAGCCTAGGTTTGTAGAGTAACTGCATAATTAGATGAAATACTACCACCAAAAATCAGTTTCTCCTTTCCCCCCTCTTCTTCTTTGCAGCGAACTATCACCGACCCCGTATTGCCCAACTATCCACCGACCGAACCAAACCCGACCATTCACCAATCAACCTAACTTCCTCTGTTCAGTTCCAACCAAAGGTAATCTATATAATTTTCAGGTATTCTTCTGGTTTCAGAATGTGCTTGGATGTAAACTATCTTGATTCCAATAAGAACGCATTGAAAAATCTTGACCACTGACAATTAATTTGAAATACATTGTCCATATGATAATGAGATGAACTATGCATGAACTAAAATTAAAGAATGCTGAGTACTTAACAATTTCTAAAGAGAAGTAGTAGCATCGAAATCATGTTCATTTCAGATGGTTTGTGCAATCTCATTGGTAGCGTTGTACAATATTTTGTAGCATTGCTGCATGTAACTATAAAGTGTGTATATACAGGAAATGTTCATATTACATTATTTACTGTTTCAGTATATTTGTAAGAGAAATCGTACTCATTAATAGACTTTGTGAATAGGTCAAATTCTACTGTAGAACCGTAGGTACGAATATGCCATTGATAACATAAATTGTATACTTATTTGGATCTGCAATTAGTGAGCTATGGATAAGGAATATCACAGTCACTGGGTACAGGTACAATTTCATTGGTTTGTTTCATGCAAAATTTAACTCTTCTGTTATTCCTGTACTTTTCCACCAACTCCACCATAATAAAATTATCATTTTTTAATTATAACAGAAAGTCAAAATTTAGAACACTGCTGAATTTTTTATTAAGCATCGAACCGTAAATTTTCTGGAAGTTCCTATTGATATAATAAAAAGCCCACTACAATGATTAATTTTTCTGACTCAAGATTACCTTCAAAATTGTTATACCAGTGAAAATAAAACCGATGCTACAAATAATTATATAACAATTTCTAAAATATGTGACAATGAAGTAATATAAACTATTTAACTACTCCTAAATTATATAATATATACATAGGGGCATGTTGAATTTCCTAAGTTAGATACAGTATGAAACAATTAACGGTAGAAAAATAATGACGCAATCTGTGCTTTAATTCACCATTGAAAACCAATATCCCATTCGAGTTATAAAACTAATGTATCATAATATACAAAAACACTTCCACCATTGAGGCAAAGTTAAGATTTGAAAGAAAAATCCAGGGAAATTAACCTATTAATCACTCTTTATGCATTTTATATATCCAAACATAAAGGACTATCGAATTATGACCAACTATTATGTGAATACTAATTAAACAAAAAATTAACCTTTAATATAAAAAACATGATTGTGTACGTTGTTACAATTCTACACATAATAAGCTAATATATATCCATCTATATTTATAGTATATTCGTCATACATTCCAACTGACATCAATATCCAACACCCTTTTATAATCCAAAACAGAAGTAGTGACAACATGGCTTATCGTACTTACATCATTTACCTAGTAGTTCGTAGAAAGAAGGGGTAGAGAGCATCTCTGTTCGAGTTTAAGTTCAGGTTTATTTCTGTAAATCTGCATTTTAAGTTTGAAAATTAAGTCTGAAAGTGGGTTATTTTCCCACCATATACTGTTAACCCTGGAGAAATGACTTTAACAAATTACGGAAAATAAAAAAATTACGCATTTCATAGAAATAAATCGTAATTTGGCAGAACTCTATTTTTTACACAGTTGCTGCTATGAGTAAACATGTAGATAAAAGAACTAAAATAGCAAAGAGGCTCAGTTTTTGGACATGTGACTAAAATTTTGTTCTGGAAATGTCCACTTCCCAGCTAAACCAACTGCGAAAATAAAACAAAATTCATTCATTTTGGTGAAGAACCTACCCTTCCCTCGTTTGTGAGATTTTATTGCAATCCAAAGGAGATGTTACCCTAACTATTATAATATAATCATTTCCATGGTTATTCCTTATTTCATTTGATTATGTTTTCCTTCATATTAAAGAATGAAGAACGTTTTTTCCATCTTTCCTTCAATGGTTTTACTATAACATTTCACGATTTTCCAACTTTCTACAGTTAGAGTTATTCAACTTCCATTTAAGTAAAACAAATTAAAATATTGTGTTCGAGTCCAGACCTGTACAACAAATCTGAAAAGTCCCAAAAAATAATTCAATTTTGACAATCAATTTAGAATTCCAATTTTTGGAGAAAATTTGAAATCAAATAATCTAAATATTACCTTGTAAAAGTGAACATATGTCGCCAAGAAGGATAGAGACGTTGACCGAATCTATGTTTGGGCCAGTAAATAACATGAACATCGCAAACCAGAAGTCGATTTGTAATTACAAATGCCTAAATTTTTAAATATTCATGAATTTCTTTTTAATTAGCATTGATGGGGAATTGAATATATGGTTTTGGAAAATTTGATGATTATTGAAGCGGTCGAATTGAAACACTGGTTCCCTCGATCAGTTAAGGAAGATGACAGAAGAAATATGTTGTATATTAGTTGAATGTTGGAAGGCCAGCCGAATGACTGCAAAATTGTTTAGAACAGGAGAAATGGGGGATTTTTGAAATTGCAACTGTCCTTAAAATTTTGAGCGATAGAAGACATGATAAACTTATGATTTTACAAGAAAAAGAGACGGTTTCTTAAAATTGATACATAGAATAAAATTAGAGAGTGGTTTCACCTTTCCTGTTTAAGTAATAGATTCAAATAAATTTATTGCAACATTTTTATGATAATTGGTTAGTTATGATTATACAAAAAATGGATTAGTATAGGAAATAAAGCATGGTAAGCTTGTTCATGTGAACCAAGTAGATGTTGTTCAATTATGCCAGTAAGAAGTCAGTATGCACTTCTTTAGATTTAACTATTTTAACTCCTATTTAAGAAAAAAATTTAACAATATTTTTTGTTGCCCCAACTGGATGGATGTAAACAATTTTGTTGCAAGCACATGTTTAGTCGTTGGAACTGAAGAAATCTAGAACAAACAAACACATATCTAAACCCAAAAATAAATATTACTAAGTGATTACTATTATCATTCTATTGAATAATTGGATGCGACAGATCAAATACTCAACTCCAAAATCTAGGACAGTGAAACTTAATTGTTAATTGACCTGATGATATATGATTTATGAACAAATATGAAATCATTATGTAAAACTTAAAGAATCAAACAAAAGATTGTAAACTTTTTCCATAATTAACTACTGTCTCATATTTAGTGAATTCAATACTTGAGTGCGAATAATTTCTAGTAGTGCTAACTGCACCTAGTGTGAGTTCTATTTTACTCAATCTTCAATTTACCAACCGCTCTCTACTTCATATAGCCCAATATATTAAATACCTATTATCTAGTTGACTTCCTAAAAAATTGGTCAATTGGCATTGTAGTGTCGATCGAATGTGTTAGATACTCACTTTTATACCACCGGAGTTGCTTTATATTCCGATCAGCAATATATTGCCGATCGGTTCAGTAATGTATTTCTGATCAATTGAGTAAAATGGATTAACTTTTGATCTTTTTTAAGTAAAATGGAGTACGTATTAGGTTGCATGAAGAACCATTCATAACTGTAGTATTATACATACATAGAACTATACCATATCATTCCTCAATTGATATGTGACTATAACAGTTGATTGAACAACCACCCCCATAATTCTTAAGAAAATAGAGACCTAGATAATAAAATACCAGCTGAGCATTAAGCGCACAAGTAGCATGATCCTCCCTCAAGAACTCATTGCCAAATCCCTATACTTATATGTCTCTCTACTTAGCAAGTCAATAAAAGTGTACAGTACACAACAAATTCCTCAGTTTAACTTGAAAATGGACACAAATTGTACTATATTGCACAACGGTACCTGCTTCTGAAGTCTGAACAGAATCTTATGGTCAGTCGATAGAAGGGGATCATGAACTAATCAAAAAGAGTTAACCAACTCGGGCAATTTGCAAGCAAACCTCTGATATTCATCTCAACTGCAATCGACATGAACCTGTTAATGAAATGAATTGGTAATTGATAAGAAAAATATTTTCTGGAAAAAAAATTTCATTATCTCTCTATTTATATAAGAGCAAAAAATTGTCTTCCACAAAAGATTACTGATCATCGCCATCTCTTCCAAGCAAGCTCACATATCAGACTATAGCTATTATTTCTAAAAGTAAACTAAATGCTCCTTGGTCATGGTTGGTACAATTAATATGATCTCTTAACAACTGAATATTACAGGATTAAAGTAAGAAAATAGATTGTTCAACCTATTCGGCATGACTTAAAATTACAAAATAATCCTTATTGGGTAGCCTAAGATCATTTTTTATTGACAAATATGATTTTGAACAGCTTATGTTAAATCTTTAAAGGATATACTAACCTGAATAAAGAATATAAAAAAAGTAACACAAATTCAATACATTCCTACTACTATTATTCGTATTTCTGAAGGAAATTTGTCCAAGTATTTCTCTATAAATTTAAATCAACAATGCTGTGAGGGAAATATTTTGTACAAAATTGAATGTAAAGTATAAAAAATAGAAGTGAAATAGAAAATTTTAAGATAATATAAGTTATAAACCCAACATAAATAGCGCACAAATCTTGCAAGCAATCTCATGCATATAGACAATCTATAAAGCATGTTAGGTGTAAGCAAAAATATCACTATAGAATTGATGTGAATATATAATGGCTACCCTTAATTGATCGTGGGTTCATTTGTGGACCCTTGGCTACCACTAATTGGTTGTGGGTTCATTTGTGTACCTTTTACTACCAGTAATTGGTTGTGGGTTCATTTGTGTACTTTATGCTAGATTGTTGGGTGGTCTTCCTTGCGTTTTATATACATGCATGCACAGTGGTGTCCGTAGCAAGTTGACTCATTCCCTATACATGAATATCTACTTTGTTTAGAATCACAAATGTATGAAAAATGAATTCCATGTATTATAAATTAAACATTCACTTACTGCAAAATTATAGATGTAGTTGGATAGGGTTAAGTTGTGAACACAGTGATATGAATACTACTATTGTTTCCTGCAATTGGGCACATGTATGTGATGTTTGAAAACATAGTTTATGAGGATACAGTATAACTATGACTTCACTTGTATTACTGAAGCAATAGGCAAATGATCATTCAGAAAGTATTACTTCACTATCACTGGATAATTTTCCACGAACAATATCAATAGTTTATTGGTAAATTGATATTATTGAATTTTTACCATATCAAATTCATGTTTGAACAGGACACAATTGGCACACTTTAAAAAAGGGAAACAAAAGAGGAAATAAGTCCGAATTTTTTATTTTTAGTCCCCATTTTGATGCTATCAATCTAACTGATATACAACTTAACATTTGGTATGAAGTAATTTTTTCATACAGCCAATAAATTTGAGACATTAAGTCCTCAAATCAAAAGTTGCATACGTTTCTAATAAAAATTCATATTAGAGGTTGGATTAAGATGTCCAAAATTCAATAATGCATAAAAATCAACAATTTGTTGTGAAATTGGATTAAAAATACATAGTACGCAATTAGGGCTAGAGCGTGAATTGCGCAAATCAATCGTAGAAGTAAAGCAATCTTGCATAGGAATCAACCGTAATTATAAAATTAACATTGACATAAAACACATAAAACAACAACCACAATTAAAAAAATAGTAATACCTCGAATAAGTTGATAACTGTGGCAGGAGAAGTGATTGGCGTCAAAGGGTTGAGAACTTTGATGGAGGCGGTAGGGTGTGCTTTTTTCATACAGCCAATAAATTTGAGACATTAAGTCCTCAAATCAAAAGTTGCATACGTTTCTAATAAAAATTCATATTAGAGGTTGGATTAAGATGTCCAAAATTCAATAATGCATAAAAATCAACAATTTGTTGTGAAATTGGATTAAAAATACATAGTACGCAATTAGGGCTAGAGCGTGAATTGCGCAAATCAATCGTAGAAGTAAAGCAATCTTGCATAGGAATCAACTGTAATTATAAAATTAACATTGACATAAAACACATAAAACAACAACCACAGTTAAAAAAATAGTAATACCTCGAATAAGTTGATAACTGTGGCAGGAGAAGTGATTGGCGTCAAAGGGTTGAGAACTTTGATGGAGGCGGTAGGGGGTGCGGTGGCTATCGAATTTGTTGTAGAGAAGAATATCCGTCGTAAATCTTTTGATTGAAAACGAATATGAAGGGGAAGAAGATAACCGCAATCTAAAATAAAAGTCTAATTTTTACTTGGACGTGAATAACTGAAGAAGACACCACGTGTTGGTATATCAGGTGTCTGGTTTCTCTTTTCCTTTTTAAGTAATAGATTTGACTAATACAAAATGGCAGGAATTCCAATATTTTCACTAGTTATTAACCATTGTAAATTAGGCTAAACACAAAGAGATGATAATAAAATGACAAAATAAGATTAAGTAAATGTATTCTCATAAGATAAAAGACAAGGGCTAAGTTCTGATGGTAGAATCTTTTGGGCCATGTTTTCAGTTTAGAATTACATTGTATAGTGGTGATGTTCTATTTGTTGGACATGCTAACTACATAAATATAAAGAATAATCATAGGTAAATGTCCCATTTCAACAGTAGCAATATATTTAAACTGCTACACATTTTTAGTTATCGGTAAGAATGTATAGGAGCATATCATTAATTTAATCAACTGACATTTGAGTTGTAAAGGATTTAAACAATGCTCTGCAGTTCGATTTCTTCTTTCGGATACAGGTAGATACATACAATTCAAAATATGAAAAGGAAAATAAAAGGATCTCTATTGATTAAATAAATCGCAACAATATTAAACCAAACATGAGCATTTTGATGACATAAACAAGTCACTGTTGTTTATATATTATATATGAATATAGGTACAAATGTCTATGTATGACAGTACAATAATCAATTTGCATTAGAAATAAAATCGTAATTTGATTAACCAAGTTAGTTTCTAAACTTCAATTATTTAATTAACCAAACATGTGAATTGTACTGTTAAATATTAATTACACAACTAAGCAAACCGATATAATAAGTATATGTTGCCACAAGAAGAATATTCAAATGAAGTGCGATGATGTTCTATGTTACAGCCATTCTAGAAGCACAAAACAAAAAAACTATTCCAAAAACAAAAGAGACAAGAAATGCTAAACTGTAAATTTTAAAGCAGGTAAAACTAAATATACAAACACATGCAAACTACATACACATGATTGTAGAATATATTTAAACTTAATATTATGCAAACTGAATATGCAAACCAACTAATCAAACTCATGTTCTTTCTCTTCGTGCTAGCGTTCAGCATAGCTCAAATTGACGAGCCAGGCAGCACATAAATGAGACGAAGGCAGTGGCACATTGGCATTGCAAATTTGTTTATCGATTTGAATTTGGTAGATTTAGGGATTTGTGAAATTTGTAGATCTAGGTTTTTTATGGAACCAAAAATAAATGGTTTTTGAAGCGGCATGGTAGTTTAACTTCAGGGTTATGAGATGTTGGGTGGGTCGGGTTTAGGTTACTGGGTAATTGGGTGAAAAAGTTTCGGTTAATGGTTAACCGAAATACATGATTTGGTTACTATTAACCGACCCGACTTTGGTCGGTTAATGTCGATTGGTTAACCGAAAGTTCAGTTAATCGATTTTGTTGGTTAAAGTGATTCGATTAAGGTCAGTCAAGTCGGTTAAATCAATTAACTCGGTTAAATGCCCACCCCTAGACATTGCGAATTAAAACAAGTATAGACATCGCTATATTTGGAGATCGGTGATCAAATGTCAAAACGATCTTAAAAAGCGCGAAATTATCATCCCGGAGCACTGTCTTAGATAGCGACGAAATTTATACCATCGGGATCGGAAAATGAGGTGATGTACACAGATGAATTTCGTTGTGATCGGACGTGCTGTGTGATCGTACGAGCTCGAAACGTATGACGATTTATTTGAGAATTCAAATCAATTAAATATAATCCAACACTCACTAAAACCCTCTCTCTCATTTTTTATCACTACTATTCCATTGCCTATAGAGTGAAAACATGGCCTCCCACTTCCCAAATCCTTTCAAAAATTTAAATCGAGAGATATACTACACGAAAAATTACGAAACCAACTCCATTGAACTCGTATCGAAGAAAGCTTCACGTCTATGGGTTCGATGTGGCATGCGGTGGTGATGAGATTGGTGGCCGTGTGTAACAGTCGAACTAGGGTTTTAGTTTAAGGGAGATCGAGGTGACAATAGGCAAATCCAAGTGTGGTCTTGCGTTTCTCATGTCGAAGGGTTCAAGCGGTGACGATTTTGTGAAGTGCCATCGTTCCTTGCAAAACGCGACATTCATGTGTGTGAGAAGGTAGCTACAGGTCGTGTTTTGGGTTGATGGGCCGAGCTTCATTTCATCGAGTTTGTGCCGGAGAGATCTGTAATGGAATGCGTTGGCGAAGACGGCACGACGTTCATTGAGAGATGAAGGAGAAATGAAGGTGGAAGCTTGCAGTGATATGGGTTTACTATTCGTGCACATGTACATGAGTGTACATTTGGGGAAGAAGGATTATTAGAGGGGATTAAGGTAATACAATAACAAATTGAGTTAATTAATTATTTAATTAATCTCGTTTTTTATACTACATGTATCTTATGCATATGAGGTCTATTTTGGATGCGGTTTCTTGAATTATGCTCATGATGGAGGGCTTTACGACTTGATGATGGTTTGGACAACTTTTGTTGAGGTAAGTGATATTGTCTCTCACCATATTATGATTATTAGTATAGTATAAAAATGACGTTTTGAATTGATTTCTAACTTTAAAATGTAATTTCTAATATATTTAACCTACATCTCATTTTATAAAAAAATTAAAAAGTGTTTTAAAATGGTTTTAAATTAAATTTCACATTTTTCCCCGTTGATGCACTATTTTGACGATATTAATTGGTACTAATCCCACATTGGTTGCTTGGATGTATTATATGTGTGTTATTATAGATATATGTAGGCTATTATAGACGTTTGTATGCATGTTGGTTGTATGTATGCATGTTTACTTAGTTTGGTTGAAAACGCTGATAGAAGGCGATATAGTATTAAGAAATATCCCATAGGATAGGATTTCTTGCATAGAGTTTTGTGCATGTCAATTTATTTGAAGATGGAAGATGGCCTTGGAGATGTACTTTAAATTTCGGAATGGATGCCGGGTGTTTTCATTTGGTTTGTACTTAACCATTTTTGGTTAAGTACACGACCAAAGTGGTCGTTATCGACTAATCTATAGTGGTCGATATCTACTACTATTAATGATAGCCGAATTGGCCAATTTTGACATAGAGATGGAGAGGCTTCGAGGAGCACGATGCAATGGTTCGTTCGTTCGACGTTCGATTTTGGTGTTACTTCTCTTTGACGAGCAGTTGGCGCTGAAGCAAGGATCTGACGCTTCGATGCGATGACTTCATGATTCGACGATGAGGATTCCGTAATGGAAAGTGATGGCTTCGATGATGGATAGCTACACTTCGGGATGTAGAGTAGCCGGATGGAAGGAACTGTTGAAGGAAGGTTATGGGATGCACGATGACATTCTATGACCAACAGTGGCTGTCTAGAATAGTTCCCAACCACGATGACTTCAGACAGAAGTTATAAGGACAGTTTCAAGATAAGCTCTTCTATGGATGACGTGCGCAAAGGGATCGTTGATATTCGTAGGTTTCGATATGTACTCATAAAGCAAGTGTATTTGTGATGATATCCGTTGGGGAGTGCGATGTGCCCCTGGATACTTCACTTGAGTAGTGTGATGTGCCCCAGGATCATACAATGTTCAATCTGTTTTACCCTGGACAAAGTGCGATGACAGTCTAGTTCCTAGCCTACTGAGTGACATGGATTCGAGTATCGAGAAACAAGGAAGTTGAGTAGTCCTTGACTCTACGAAGGTGGTCATATGAGTATCATATGTCCAACGCACTGAGTGAGTGAATGTGAGGATGGATGATAGATGCCATGTTTGCTTGATTGTTTATCACTTTAGGGATGTCACATGATGTAGATATTACCGATGCGGATATCTAGACACCCTTAGTACTTTGATGTATAGTACATCCATGATGACTATGATGAAGAGTAGCATATATTCAAAGTTATGTGCTAACTTTGTGGATGCAGGGATAGGTCAGGTATGATTCTCCATACCCTCTATTTTATTACTATATCGACTTTTATAGTGTTTTGAGATTATTTATCGCTCATACCAGACGGTTGTCTAACTCGAGCTTTTATGTTTTGCTTCTTATTACCTTGGTTACTCTTAAATGAGTAGACCAGATAACATGTGTGAATGGTACATGGAGCTCTACAAACGGATTAGCAAGAGGCGACGCTTTCTCATACTTATATTTGGGCTTACTATTATTTATTTCGCTGTGTGACACTATGGAGCCTTGATATTGTTTGACTAACTATTATTAGAGACAGTTTATCAGTTGAGTTTATTTTGTATAAACTCTATTACTATTTTGTATAACTGTATGAGCCTATGTACTCTGATTCTGTGGTTCATGTAGTTATTATTGTCTCGTATGTTTTATATCTGTGATGACTATTATATTTTATTCAATGCGCTATAAGATATACGACAAGTTATGTGATTGTTTGATATTCTCTTTCTCTTCTCTTCTACTTCCCTTCTTTACTTCTATTTTTTTCCCTTAACAATCGTCCTATATTGGCAAAATGCTCCAACAGTGCACTATATTGTTATATGAGCATTGGAGGTGTAGGACGGTCACTACAGTGCAGTCAGAGCCTACCTGTTTTTGGTAGGCAATATATTATTTTCCAATAAAAGTAAAACTCATGTATTAATTCAATATGTGAATTGTTTACAAAATCTTGATGAAATGCACACTTACCCTTGGGGTTTTGCAACACTTCCCTAGCTATATAGATGGTTAGCTTTAGCTAGCAGGTCTGGCGTGAAATAAATTATCGGTTTTCTTATGTTGCTACAAAGTTGGCTTTACGAGCATTTTCCTTGCTTTCATCCCAAGACGAATTTATATTATGAATCAAAACCTAGAGCCCCTCGTTGGGACCTTGATGTTGGTCACGAGGTGGGTCATATTGAGTTACATCAATATTTAGATATAATTTTAGAAAATCATGTTGTTTTCGATTATCGGTTGGAGCGTTTCATCAATTTTGTGAATTGTATGGTACTTTAGCACACTATTATGTATCTACATGGCTGAACTGTACAATGCAAACCGAGTTTTGCACTAATTTGGGAGAGTTCGGTGCATTACTGGACCTGTAATACAGCCCAGTGGGACTAGGAATATTCGTGGCCTTGATTCCAAAAGTTACAAGATCGACTACGTTTTCATGGAAAGCATTTTTAAAGAGTGGAAAAGTCATATTATTGCTAAAAAATAATCGATCAACACCCTTGAATGGGTCTATTTATACACATCCCCTGAATATTTTGAATGGCATCGACTAGGCACTGTGCTTTGGGTGGAGAATCCTACATGGGTCAAGCTCGGTCAAGAGTATGGCCTATGAATTGTTGATCCAACTTACGACTAACTTTACATGGAAATGTGTATCAGCTAATAGGTTACTGCAGATTTCAATTATCATAGCTATATTTATACGACACACATATACTACCCTTATTGTTGTATTACTAAAATTTAACATTGCGATTTGCAGAGTTTGGACTGCGCACATGGGTTGATGACGAGATCGATAGAATTGTTGGAGATCAGCTTGGCTCAGTAAACATTGAAATGCCCGAAGATGCAAGGAGAAGTTTGGAAGAAGCGCGAAATGAAGTTGGGCACTTCACATGGCATTGAGTTACTTAAGTTTATATTTTTTGAAAATGGGGTAATTTGCGTTTGAAACATTTTTTGATTTCATCTGTAATTGATTATGTGTGTAGTTTGAGTGGAAGTTTTAGGGTAAGAATTTGGTGGTTTAACGTGTAACACTTAATGACGTCGTTGTGTAGGTTTTTGAACTGTGATTTGGTTATGTAATATCTTGGGTAAAACGATGTTAAACCTCTATTTGAAGACATTTGTTTGGAAATTTGATGTTGTAGATGATGCGCTTTTCCATATTTTCTTGTTGCATTTTATTTATCATCTCATAATGGGAATTTATTGATTATAATATTTGTATCATTGTATATGACTACGGCTTGAATTGACACTTGTTTAAAAACTTGTTGTTTGCAGTACCGACGAAAGACTATTATGCGGTATATTGAACAGTCCACGTAAGGGCTTGCCATGGGAGTTAGATAATTCCATGCTAATAATACACTAGGAGCTTTCGGGAAACCATGCCGGTTGTCAACATGGAATTTATAAAGAACCACGCTCAGTTTTAGCATGGTATATTCGGGATAGTGTTATGTTTTTCCCGAACTTACTATAGTAAAGCAGAGCATAGTTATATTAAAAGCCCATGCAGAGCGTATGCTTGGCCAGTTGATGTTACCATGTCAGGTACTTATGTGGATTATTTACATATCTACATAAGGTATTGGCGTGGTTCTTTTAACTTTGCTTTTTTTTTACCTTTTCAGCTCCCTCTTTTTTACCCTCAAACTCAATTTCTTTCCCTTAAATGTTGACCTATAATAAATCAAGTACAACTTCATTTTAACACTTACACATCAACTTACTTTAATCTTTATTGCATAAAAATAACTACATGTCTTGCTCTAGGCCATCAATCGACTACGAAGAGCAATGGGCATCATACATTGCATTGGGGTCTTCTTGTGCACCAACCCCATTTCCAGTGTACAAAAGAATGGAGGAAGAATTGCAATGGGAACTTGCAATGCTAAATGTTAATCCTATTGTACTACTGGTAGAGTGTATTCAAAATGAAGAAATGGGAAGAATATGGGAGGAATAAGTCAGAAGGTTACAGTAGGAGGAGCTTGAATTAAAGCCCCTTCAATGTCATTGCAACATTGATGCCATCCTAAGGACACACTTTTCGCGTGCAAATGTCGGTTGGTGCTTCTTTGGTCATTCGAGATATGGTACACTTGGACATTGTGGTTTTATTCACCAATTGATGCATCGTTCTTAGAACGAGCTGTTGAATTTTTGTTCGAGCTTATAGAAGAAAATAATAGGCTTCAGCAACAAGTACTTGATCTTGAAGTACAAATTGCGCAAATGAGAATGTCTAGAATTAATGCTTATTTGAATTAGAAGTTGTAAAGCAGTTTAAGTTCATCGATGTAAACTCTAGTTCTATATTTTATTAAATAATTATGTTTAATCGAGCTTTGCAGTATTCCACATATAAAATTAGCGAAGGCAAGCAATAAACCACGCAACCTTTTGCCGTGGATATTGTTGTTTTTAGCGTAGGTTATAAATGAGGTTTGTATTTTAACCCATGCTCTGCCTTAACATAGGTAGCACGGGAAAATAAAGTCCAATACCCGAAACTCCCATACAAATTCAAAGTGTGGGATCTTTAGTTAACCACAGAAGTCCCTTACGGGGATCGTAGTCCAACCATGCCATATGTGTCCATGGGATCTATAGTTCTCTTACCACTACCAACGTAGAATTTCGATGTGGAATTGTTTGAAACCACGCCCATAATTTGCATGAGTAATCAAATTTGCAAATTAGCCACGCTTTGATTTAACATGGATAGCATGGGAAATTAAAGTCCAATACCTAAACAACCCACGCAAATTCAGAGCGATGGATGTAAAGTAACCCATAGAAATTGCATACAACGCTTTTACAAAATTCCACATTGATACTCAATATTGCTTTTTGAAAAGACCCAGTAAGCTACTTGTGTAGGCACTTGCAAATGCATAGTAAATTTAAAATTGCAATACAACATCCAATATATTTCAATGACAAACTAAAACAAATGAACCACTCAAATATCGTCCGAACCACTGAAGTTGAACCTACACGTTCGGGAATTTAAAGTACATTGACATGCCATCAAACTTACTCATCATTGTTTAATTAGGAAATTACATCAAATAGTGTTAGTGCATACAACATTAATTCATTCATACATTCTCCTAAGCTTGTCTCCTGTCTAGTAGAATAAACTCCCATCTACTAGAATTGGAGTGGCAGTTTAGGAACCATATGTTATAAATCAGCGGAACTGATGTTTTGAATCGAGAAACACATGCAATTATTTAAGAACTAACTAATTAAAGCATCAAAATTTTGCACCAAAAGCTAGTGTATGCTAGCGAGTAATAACCTGCACAAAATGATTTCCATCAATAAAAGCAATTTGAATTTCACACATTGCTTTGGACTTGGAATTTTACCCCTCAATGGTGGAATAATGAGATTTAAATTTTTGCTAAGACTAAAGACAACTAGATTATACCGTGTCGCCACAATATAGCCAGCATTGGGCATATCCATCCACTTTTCTAGCGGGGTGGACCATTATCATGCGATAATCGATGTAGAAGTAGGTCGGTATGACCATATTCAACGACATAAGAGTTATATAGCTCCTTGTATTCGTATAACCCATCATATAATTCTCTTCGAACTTGGGGCCAACTAGATACTCCCATTCCCAATAAACTAGCAACGCATCTAAAACCACAATTCCAATCACGTTTAACATCAAATGCTTTGTTTATTTAGGGAATTAATTTTATTGGCATCTGATCATCATATAAAGTCGACACATTAGAATAACAAACGAAAGAGACGATTTGTGAATTTAGAGCTCGGACTTTTTACCGTGTTGTTCTCACTACATTGGGTATTGGCTAATGGGAAAAATTTACTCTCATACAACTTAAATCCTGATAATCGTCTTTTAATAAAGGTATCGGTTTTGGTATTGGAACGACATTTAGTTTTTGATTTGCTTATTGGGGAGATAAGTGAAGATGTTTGCAATAAAACAATTTCCCTATATTTTTTGTAAGTCTCCACTCTCCATTTGATGAGTCACACCTATCTTCTTGATTTCATATAGTAAATCTTCAATTATTTGATCAACATTTATATCTTCTTTGTCACGCAGACCAACTACATTCAATTTTCTTCAATGTGGGTAAACTAAATGGATGGGGATTTCCATATAATTCCCTAACATAGCTAACTCATGACAACACGGTAGACCGTGTGTTCTCCTTATGCTACATTCACAAACATTCGAATTTGAAATTAGTAGATGTATTACTTTTTTAGTTCAGAATGAATAAGCTCTAAGGCTACTACAGAAGCTACCCCCTAATAAACGAAATTCATTTTTGGCATACACATGACTCACTTTTAACAAACTTGCCTGCATAGAAGCTTTTAGTTCAATAAAAGATAACTCCTATATGGAATGCATACTCTCCCAAGCTTTCTCAAAGTCCCCCTGACAAGTTTGTATATGCTTTTTCAATATTAAATGGGCCACTTCAGCTCTACAAATTAATACACCGTTCATTAAATTGAGTATGTAAATGAAGAAATAAGTTAAAAATTTTATAAATATTAGACTTGTAGTTTCTAAGATGCATAAAATTATTGGTCCACACATGAACAAAGCGCTCTTTCCATGGGTCTAACCAAGATTCATGGACATATTTCAACAACGATGGAGATCCGACGTAGTTTGTATGCAATTGTTTCAAATTCCTAAAAAACACTTCCATTGATTCAGAACATACCAATATATTCCAATCATTTATAAATTGTTTCTTCACCACTTTGCCCATATTTTTCATATATTTTTGTACATACGTCAAAATGTTTTTCTCGATGTGCCATTTGCAAAGTAAATGGACTGAATCAGGAAAAACTTTGTCAATTGCATTCATCAAAGTAAGCTCTCTGTCTGTTACGATGACGATGGCAATTCGATTTTGCAGGCGTTCATAACAGATTTCAACCTCTGGCCATACATAATTTTCCTCCTGCTAAAAAACCAGGTAGGCAATGGCTATGCAAAATGTGTGGCGTGTGGATATGACTCCGACAATCTCTAACAATGACATTCTATACCTATTCGTTTTATACGTACAACCCATTATAAAAACACAAGAAAATGTACGTAGAAAACATAAACTAATAGGATAAGCTCAGAAAATATCCGTGATTATGTCTGCTCCGTCCTCTTGATTACGATGCTATCAAAATAGTTACACTCCTTAAGCCTGCTTAACAAATATTGAATTTATGGAAGTCCAGCATGTTCGATTGCCTTTTGTTGACCAATAACATTGTAAATTGTCTTTATAGTATTATAGTTATTTGAATCATTTTTTTACCGTATACAAAATTGACTTTGCTTTTGCCATATTTTTAGACATATCTATGCAAATTTTCATTTCTTCTTTTATCAGTCTTTCAGCAAAAGAATGTTCTTCACTGTTTTCTATCGCATAATGGTTATGAACTCCATTAATAACTTCAACCTTCCATTTGTATAAACAAGAAGTTGTATGACCCTTAATTCGAAATGGACAGTCGTATTTCTTCATACTGGTCAATCTAGGGTTCAGAAAAGAACATTCTTTATGATTTACGTATTTTCCACTCTTTTTGCAAGAAAATATAACTCGAGGATTCCTACTTTTAGTACTAAGTTCTGATCTAAATACAATGACAATAAATCCTAACTCTCTACTCCTTGCAACAACCCAATCTTTCAATTTTTGGTAACTCGGGAATATCTACAATTAATAAGTTAAACATAAACAACTTATATAAAACGACTTTAAAAAAAAGGCAAGACTAACATCCACATCATATTTAGTGAATTCGTTGTCGTAGTTCACTACAGTTTCTTTTTCGGATTCGTTCTACCGAATGCTTCCTCGTTGAAGATTAAATAAAATCAATTTGAATTGAAAAATAGTAATTCCACGTTGGGGTAAAGAGGGCAATAACAACTCCCACGCCGACCACCAACGACCTGTGTGATATAACAATACCCACGTTGCCTCCTAGCATGGGTGCAATCGCGATTTTTAGAAAAGAAAAATACCACTGCAGCTAGAAATGAAATTTGGAATTCTTACCTCAAACGAGTCCATGCTCTCGCCTTCTCCAACATCTACTTTGATTTGCAAATACTAATTAAAGGAAGGAGTGGGTGGGAAAAATGGTTAGTGGAGATGTTTTAGAGGGATGAGTTTATACTTGCGTAGAAACGAAATGAACGAAGGGATAAAGGAGGAGGGGTATAGTGGGAAAGTAAAAAAAACGAAAGTTGAAAAATTTGGTTCTCCCTAAAGCTTAGGGTTTGCTGCTGCTGCTTCTTCTTCCTCTTAATACTTCATCTCAATCATCTTCTCCCTGAAGCTTACGGTTTCTGATAGAAAACTAAGAAATCAGAAGAGGTGAAAATTCGAAAATAGGAGAGAAAAATAAATCAACTTGCCCTGAAATCCCAGATTTTTCAGTTCAGGTTTGCTGCCTGCTTCTTCTTCCTATAACCTAACCTCTTTTTTTTTACACCCTTTTTTGGTTTTTTTTCCTGAATCGAGATCGCGATGCTCAACTAAATCTCTTTTCATTTTGTTTCAATTCGATGTTTAAATTGAAATCGCGATTCAGTGTTGGGCTTCAATATTTTCATTCTGAAATAGGATCGTGCATTTTATACGGGTTGCGATTTAATTTAACTCTTGTATCGGGAAGGCTGCGATTTCTTCCAAATCGCATTTTGGAACGTACGATCTCGCGATTTTTACAATCGATGTTCTGAACATCAAAATAGGAAAAAAAAACAACATAGAGATGAAGAAGCAAAATCGTTATCCGATGCAACTTCAAGTTTATTTAAGTAAGCAACAAATACCTTCAATTTCAAATTCAAGTCAAATTGAAAAAATAAATTGGAAGTGTGAGAATATTAATTCTAACATTGATACTCATGAAGAGTCTACGAATGAAGGTGTTGAAGTAGAAATTGAAAATGCTCTTATCAAAGTCACGGAGGAAAAACATAATGAAAATACTAATGGTAATCTCAATAATGAAGAAGATGTTGACGATGTAAGTATAATTGATCTCGAAATGGATATTGATATCATTAATGATCAGAGATTGTGGAGAAGAATTAATAATACCAAAAAAATAATGTTAGTTCAACATGATCCAATTAAAATTTGGAAAGAAATGATGTATTTTCAGGAAACAAGATCAATGGTTAACATTTTCCTTCAAGGCATTACATTGGTGGTTATCCATAGGAGAAGAAAATGAAAGAAAATGGTTTGTTTACTCAAATGAACGCGAGACTAATATCCACATCATATTTAGTGAATTCGTTGTCGTAGTTCACAATTTTTTTCCTTTGTTGCAAGCCATTTAAGCATACACAAAGACCATCACAATTTGAAAAAAGTAGAGAAGATGAATTTGAAACCATGATTGAAAAAACTAAAGGATTTGCAAATCACATTGATATTGATCCTAAGTTTTATGGAAAAAAGAATGTACTCAGAAAAAAATAATTTGATGAAAATACCATAGATGACAATGATAAACAATCTTCCATGGTTAATTTCAAAGCTGCTTATTTTCTTGTAATAGCTGATCAAACTCTTAGAGACCGGTTTGAGCAATTTAAACTTTAGGAATGAGCTTTTGGATTTTTGTTAAATTTAAGATTTTGATAATAAAAAATTGAAGAATCATTGCATGAATCTAGAAGGTTTTTTGAAGCACAATGAAGAACCATATATCTTTGGTAAAAAATTAATATTTTTAGCTTGGACAACCAAAAGGAAGTCTACCATCAAAGTGACTACATCAAGATATTCTAAATTTATTGAGCATTTATCAGGATATAAGTGTATTTTTAATGTTTGGTTGGTTATCGAAATTTATCGATTATTCTGGTTATGGTTGCTTCGACGGAAGAAAGTTTTTCAAAATTGAAATTGAAAAACACATCTTTGAACTGCTATACTGCAAGAAAGTTAAGTGGACTAGCCGTGATTTCAATTGAAAACGAGTACTTAGATATGCTTAACTATGAAGAAATAATAGACGCGTCCGTTTTAAAAAAATACAAGAAGAAGTTATATTCATTAACACGTACTGATATGTTAGGACGTCGTGTTGACATTTTGATTTTTTGAAATGTAATCTATATGACTTGCTTGATCAATATTTTGTGATGAATGTTAAATTTTATAATAGTATTTATGTTTTGTTATGTATATACCAAGGTTCGAGAACTCGGTTTTGGTTTCGGTTTCGGCCGTTTGAAACTTTATTAGTTTCGGATGATTTAGTAAATTTCGGAAGTTTCGGTTTTGTTTCGGTCCAAATTTTGACCTTTAGTAGTTTGTTAATAAACGATCTGATAAGGATCTCTGTAGTGTTTGCTTGGTTTTCCATAGCGCACCTGTCAATTGAGAACAATATTATCAGAAAGTGTGAATAATTATTATAACAATCAAATTGCACTTACTATTTAAACAAACGAGCTAAACTAAATTAAGCAAACTCTCTTAGCTAAATTATTTATTAAATATAAAACAGCCCAGCCCAGAGCATTGAATTATAAAACTTAATCAAACCGCAACTCATTTCAAATTTTCAGCCCAGCCCACAATCTCCCCTTCCTCTTTCATTATTCACGTTTCCATTCCCCAGCCCTAAATCGCGATTTCCAGTTCTCGATTAAAAAAAACATACGAAAACGTGATTTCCAGTTCTCGATTAAAAAAAACTCGAAAGCGTCTGAAGAAGAATCGCGACGTCGAATTCAGATAAGGAAGAAGAAGTTAACGTGAGTATGTAATTGAAGCGCGAGCAGAAATTTATTTTTCTTCGATGCTGTGAGTATGTAATTGAAGCACTGTATTTTATAGGCTTTCAACTTGAATTAATCATTCGCTTTTCCCTGTTGATTCACGCTTGGGTGAATAAAGTTTCTGATTTGATATGTTATTCGATTTCTTTTGATTTTTGGTTGCTTTCGGTCTTCATCCCACTGTTTCTTCACATGAGCACTGATGGTTTTAATTTTTCTAAGCAAAAATGATTAGATTCTTTTTTTTTTTGCCCTAGATCCGAAACCGATTTTGACTATCGGTTTCGGATCGTGCACGAGCTGTAACGGTCCGGTACCCCCGAAATTTCGGGGTACCGGCCGAAACCTCAATCCTTGGTATATACAACATATGAATGTATTGTTGTTTATTGAATTAAAGTGCAATAACAACAAAGTATATATATAATTCGATTAGGGCATTGAATACCTTTGGACCGACCCTGAATGCTTACACTAATCCTAGGTATCAGAACTAAATTTGATTTGCAGGTACGTCAGGTATGCGATTCCTATCTTTTCAGCTTTTATTCTCTTATTGCTCATTATTTTGACTGATAATTCAATACCCCTTTTTTTGTGAATAATTTCAATTTTTTTGCATAAGTTCAGTAACTCTTTGTACAATTTGTTCGTTGAATTTGATGAATTGTTGTATAAATTTGTTTGATTTACGAATTGTTGTATGAAATCTGATTTTAAATTTGATCGCCGAGTTGACAAATTAATTTCATTTCCATTTCTGTAAATCATCATACAAAAATTCAATCCTACAATGTAATCGTATAAACTCAATAGTTAATATAGTTTTATGTACAATATTTTCAAAACGGGATTTAAATCGTAAAGTTCAAACTTTAAATCGAAACGAGATTCAAATCGTAAATCGTAGATTCAAAAGATTCGTATTTGAAGGTTTGCACACAATTTGAAATTGATTTTGATGTTTGAATTTCTACAATCCAACATAAAACTCAATTTCCTCGCTTATTATATTTTTATTTATTTTGAAAACATTTTATTTTGAATTTTGAATCCAAATAAACATATTAAGTATGTTAGTATATAAATAGAATGTTTTTTATTTGCGGTTTTGACTAAGTTTGGATCGGAATTAAATCGAATCGTTAAGGGAGAGATCTGATCCGAATCGGGATTTAAATCGTAGGATTTTAGGATTTTTGACAACAATGTTTATGTATTCTTTTGTATAAAATTGTACAAATATGCTAACTTGAATGGGTTAACAAAAATAGATTGCTACTAAAATTGATGAGAAGGAGAATTTAGTCCTGATTATTTCTAGAAGCAATGGTGTATGGAAAATATTTCATAGTCGATGACTATAGGGCTGAACTTTTGTTCTTTTAATTTTTTGTAAATCAATTTTATTTTACTTTATTATATGAACTTAAAGATAAATAAATGATTAATATGCCATCAACTAAAATAATCAACTTTAGTCAACCCATTCTTTTGGGCAACTGGTTTAGGCTTGTAAATGAATACCTTCGGATACGGATAGTGCCATATCCGTATCCGCGGATGCAGACGGATATAGGATATTTTTCGATCAGTTCACAACCAATAAATCTAAACAAATAAATAGAAAATTTTGATTTATTATAAATTCATTTTTATACTAAACATAAAAATAATAATAAATACTCTAAGAAAAATAATTTTAAGCGGTAAAAATTGGTTTTTATATACATATTAATTTTTTTACCTGGATAAAATAGTAAACGACAATCATTTTATGTACTAAAATACATAAAAAAATAACTATAATCTTGATAAAAACCGGACGGGTAATTATCGGATACGGCCATATCCGTATCCGTTTTTCGGATATCGGATAATTTTTAATATTTCGGATATGGATGGATTTCAGATTTTTCGGATACTCATTGACACTTTCAGATCTATTACAAGATGTCCCATGAAGGAATCAACATTCAAGTTCATTATAATATATTGCTTATTTTTGAATCATAGGCCATCCACTTCAACCTTATCAATTTATTTATTTATTTATTTTTATCACTATTTCATCTAAAGTTTGCATTTTGCACACTGTTCCATGTACCCATGATTTTGGAGGGATCTTGTTTTAGAAACTTTGGCCAAAACATAAATTTTGTTGGCATCTCATTTGACGTTAACCTTGGCTGAGATTTCACATTTCGACCAAGGTCTTAGTAATATCTTGGTTGATATCTCAGATGTTTTTGTCATATCCGGACCGTGTCTTGGTCATATTTTGATAGGTTATATCTTGGTGGAGGTATTAGTCTTATCCCACTATATGTCGGCTGAGACAGATTATTTGTATTGGTTTAGAATAAGGTTTTCAATATACATTTTAACTTGATAAATATTTTTAAAGCATGCATTGTTTACAAAATTATCTTATCCTTGCGTTTGTTTAGTAAGTCATTTCAGTTTATTTATTTTTCCAATATAGTCCAAGATAATTTAAATATCCAATATGTATTTTTGAGTTGTGGTTATGTTGTTCGATCCAAGATATCCTATGTAAAAAAATCATCGTGTAACAAAATCCAAGGTTTAAAATGTTGATTTACATAGGTTATATACCAAGTTAAATGCTAAATTGTTTTTTCACCTTGTTTTTAACATATTATTGGAATTCTCTGCTGTCTTGTTTCTTTCATTCTTTTAAACCACTAGTCTTATTTGTTGCAGATCATAGTAAGAGGTTATCTGTGTTTTGTTTGTTTGGTCGATACGTAATATGGAGGTAACTATAGACATGTGATACATCGTAAATTCAAATTGTATGATTGCTTGATCCTGTAGTTACATTGAATTACCATTTCACTTTCTCTACTGTAGGGAGAAACTAAAGCGGTAGATATCAATCAAAGAACAGAGATGCTTCTACCTGAAAATAATAGTAAAAGCGGGCTTTCTTTGCCAGGACACGTAATCTTTAGACCAACAGAAAGAAAATCTCTTCTTGGTATGCATATTTGTCTAATACTAACATATTATTTAAACTAACATCAAGTCTGTTTTTATATACTCTTATGATAAAAATATGCTAAGTTTAATACGATCATTCTCAAAAATGTATTATAAAAGGTTTAGATGCTTTAGCTCATGAGAAACGAGAAGCAAAAGGAGTTGCAGGATTCAAAGCTCCCACGAACAAAAATTTCTTTTCTTTATCTTCTACCGATGAAGATGAGCAATCTACGGTAGATGATGCCGAGGGTGGTTCATCCCTTGGGATCCAACTTCCGTCATCTAGAAGATATCGAGGAAGTAAAAACGACGAAAGATCAAAATCAGGTTAATATTTTTCTCAAACGTAATGTTTGTAAACTAATTTTGGCCTGTGCTATAAACAGTATCTTATTTTTCCCAGACTCTACTTTAATCCATGAAGCTGGAGGGAGATATACCCCACAGTCGCGATATGAAACCCCATGCCATGAGGTATTAGAACTATTATTGAAGAATTTTTTCTACAGTTTATTTTTGTACCTTTACTGAATTGTAAGATCACAACAATATCATGTCTGAAAAGGTGTCATAAGATTAGAAAACATACATACACAGACATATGCATGCATGCATGCGTACACACCATGGATTGAGGATTCGGCCGGAACCACGAGATTCCGACCATCTCGTATCGGTTCCGGCCATCGCCGAGACGGGATTAGATCAAAATCCCGTCTCGGTCGAAGTGAGAAAAAAAATCATACGCGATGAAAAAATCAAGTGCGATAAAGAAAAAAATCAACTGCAACAATCCAAAGTCGAAAAAGCAAAAAGAAAAAAAATCCAAAGTCGAAAACATCTCGTGCTTCAACAGTAAAAAGCGAAAAAAATTTGCTTATAAATAATCCACATTCGAGCAAATGTAAATTACCTCATCTCAGTTCGACCAAAAAAAATCAACGATCCCCCAATTCGCGGCTTCGACTTCAATTCGCGGCACAGCAGGGCTTGGCTTCAAGTCGCGGCACTGTTCATCGAGTTTGCAGGAGGTGGTCGGCTTCAATTTTCCAGTCGCGGCACCAATCGAACGGAAGGTGAATTTTTCTGCCCTAACTTTCATTCATCTTTTTTTTAATGCGTCTGTGTGTTTGTTTTGGTCTTCGTTTTAAATTGCGTCTGCCTTTGATGATGGAAAGAAAATAAACAGCTCTGTTTTTTTTGGTTGGGCCGGCAGTGAATTATTATCATCGTTAAATTGTTTGTGTTTTTAATTGCGTGCGTGTTTTTTTTTTCTTCTTCTTTTTTTTAAACATAAACGGTAAATATAGGCATTGTTTCTATTTTTATAAGCCTTGCCTTTTTCCTACTATATGTTATGCAAATGGCCTTGAATATGTTGAACCGACTTAAATAAATCGATTAAATAAATCGACTGACCTGAATATGTTGCACTGACCTGAATATTGGACATTATTATTTTATTGTATGCTATATTTCTATATGAATTTGAATCGTTTATCGTTACGTTTTCTTTAAAAATGCAAAAATCCAATATCAAGACCGAAACCGAAACAAAAACCGAAACGAACAAAATGACCGAAACTGACCGAAACAAACAAATTTTCAAATGACCGAAACCGAGTTCTCGAACCTTGGTACACACACATATGTGTGTGCGTGCTGTGCGTGTGCAGTATAGATTTTCTATCTAACTTTTATATTATAAAACAAGTTTAAGGTTTGGTTTCGATTACATTTTCCATCATTCACGACTTCTGAAATTGCAGTAATTATTTTTTGGAAATTTCAGTATAGGGTCCTTTTCATACTTCGGTACTTAGCTATAGAAATACATTAATAAATCTCTAATATTTTTATGAAACTGAATGAATAAGGGTCCACAGTGTATTTTCTAAATTATCGCGATTACCCTGCACCTCTTTCAACAATTCCATACCATCACAGATACTCAAATCTCTTACCATCGCTTCCATCCCTTTAATTATAAGCAGTGATGTACATATATGCACGTCGTGCGTGTCATTTTACTAGTGTGAATAAAATAAGTAAATATGAATAGATAAAACACATTGTATTGAAATAAATCGATATATTTTTTATCATTGGATCTAGTCTAGTCTAATCATATCTTTTATTCAGTACTAAAACCAAATTTAATTAATTGTAATATTAAATTATACTCTTATTTATTAAAAACATTAAAAATTCCTGCCAATTTTTGGCAAGCTATTTTCTTCTTCTTCTGATGATTTTCTTCTAAGAGGTTGCAAAGACACTAATTCTTTAGTAATATTTAAAAAAAAACTCTACTCCGAAGAGTAGAGCCCAACCCAGCTAGTCCGACCAGAACCAGAAATGGGAGGTTAGCCCGCTCAGCAGGAATCATTCGTTTCCCAACCATTTTTGTTGGATTTAACAGGAAACAAACTTCCTGCCTTGATGGAGTATGGCAGATGGGTATCGAACTCGTGACCTCATTAATAGGTTGCAAGTGTCTCTACCACTGCGCCACTACTGCGGACAATTCTTTAGTAATATTATTTGACTTTGGGAGGTGATTTTTTTTTTGTTAAATTGTTTTTTGTTCTTACCGAATTCGATCTATATAAAGAAAAACTGGCTTTAATCAATGATATCAAGCCGAATCTAACATAATAAACTCTAATTCTTTAGTGATATTATTTGATTTTGGGAGGTGATTTTTTTTTTACTAAATTATTTTTTGTTCTTGCTGAATTCGAGCTATAGGAAGAAAAAGTGGCTTTAATCATTGATATCTAGCTAAATCTAACATAATAAAATCCACTCTTTTTGGCATAACCTATTACAAATAAATTGCTACATAGTATTGCTTTTATTTTGTTATGTATCAGAATATCGTAAAGGTTTTGGAGAACATGTATTGTGAGGTTATTAATTGGATCAAGCTCTATGTACTTAGCTTTACCCAAATACGCATTGCTTTTCTTTATTTTTTCTTCCTAATATAACTTCTATATTTACGTTTGAAGACAACTTCGGAAATGAGCTCTCAGGATCGTAGGTCAAGTAATCATGGTAGGAGGGACGTACCCAGGGGAAGTTCATATCATAGAAGAGATGAGTATAGATCAGATAGATTTTCTACTTCATCTTATGATCACGGAAGAAAGAGAAGTAGATATGAAAGCTCACCAGGTTATTTTCCTGGAATATTGTCTCTTATCAGTTGTTTATGCTTATATATAGCTGTTAAAATTAATTTGTGTAAAAAAAAATATCCCAATTTAGGTTGGAAGTACAATTTACTGGTTTGAGAAACAGATAGTTGAGTGTAGATGAGTCCAACAGTACAACTATTAGTTTCCATGAATAAGGCTGTGACCTGTAAATGACATCTGGACTATTTTCTGCATGTGTATGTGTGCCCCCACACACACACATTCCCCCCCCCCCCCCCCCGCTTCTTTTCTTCACACCATAGTTCTGTTGGCGCGCGCGTATATGTCCTAGTTATATAATCACTTGTGAGTCCTGAGTCAACATACTGATGTATAGTTCATATCTGTTCCAGCTCGATCTGATTGGGATGAAGGCAGGTGGGACTGGGAGAATACTCCACACAGTGAAAATCGTGGCAGTCATTCTGTGTCTAGGCGAAATCAGAACCCATCACATTCCCCAATGCTGTTGGGGGCTTCCCCTGATTTGCGATTAGTGTCTCCATGGCATGGTGGTAACACACCTCAATCAGCAGGTATATATTTTGTTTTCATTGCATGAACACTCCTATGTTTTGTGATTGATTTTGTTTTCTTTCTTCTGTAACTAGTTTTAACTGGTAACACAGGATTTCTGTTGCAAGATATATATTTGTAGAACATAGTTCTCTATGTGATATTCACAGGCTAATAACCGTACCAACAACTTATAAATCTTTCTATTATGATAATGTAAGTTTCCATCTCTAGTAAATGATTCGGGTTTGAGGACAATATAGGTCAGCCAGAGGTTTTTAAGGGTGCAAGCATGACTATTTGTTATTCTGGATATTGTAGTTGTTAATTTTTTGCAGTACTGCCACTTGATACATTTCCTTAGCAACTTCGTTTTCTCCTTCTAAGGTTCGGCATGGGATTATCTATCTCCTTCTCCTGCCCCAATACGTGCTTCTGGTGCTTCCAGAAAACATTCAGAATCTCGCCAAAATCACGGGAGTTCACATCAGCTTGCCTTTTCACGCGTGTCAAGTACAGAGGTAATGCCAAGTGCTTTTCATGTGTTCTAGCATTAGTTGTATCCTTATGCTTTAAGAACACCACATTGAAAAACATGTACACATTGAATATTGAAGGAAATATAATGAGACTAAACTTCAAGATTAATTATACTCAATAGAAAATTAAGTGCAGTGTAAGGTAGGGTAGAGAGAAGAACTAGAGATGGCTTTGATGGCGTTTACTGCAAAAACACTGTGATCGCAGCTCTAGAAAAGGAGCATTGACATTTTCAATTCTTACGTCAATTTTGCAATAAATGTTTCATTCAAATATGCTGACTTGATGTCATGACAAGATTGTTTTGTACCTTATACGCTTTTGACAATCTTGCCAACCTAGTTAGATTTTTTTTTTTAAAAATAGGAATTATATTCTTTTTACACTATGCACTAACATAGTGCAAAAGATCTTTTAATTGCCGAGTCAGGTAGATGATTCATATTATCTTTTAAACATCACTACCAATTGTCTGAAGTTGATGAAAATATGCAAATGCTAAATCCATTCAGTAATAATAAGGTGGCTTTTGGAAATTGGAATTAATCTGTCTCACACTGTTTATTTCAGTGGAAACATATTTACTATTTAATACCTTGTACATTATGCTAGCACCTAATGAGCATGGTCTGTTTGGCTGGAATGTCAAGCAGACAGTATCATATATGCTCTTGACTATCTTACCAACCTTATCGTACGCTTTTGAAAATTAAGGAATTATATTCCTATTGCATGCTTGACATTCTATTTAATATCTTTTGCATTATGCTAGATCCTAGTGAATACATGCTATTTAATGCACCAACCCCACTTGAAGGTTTTCTATGTAACGTGACACATATCAAATTGGCCATTTGTTCGTTCTTACTTATACCTACACGCTCTCATTTACTTCCACATCAGCTTATATATGCATTAATATAGACTTAAGCTTTTTACCCTGCCTGCAATCCTCATTGTGCCCTTTATGGTTTTGTTCATTATTAGAACAATGATGCTGGCAAGCAAAGCTTAGACGAAGACCAAAATTATGAATTTACAGATGAGATGCGGCGAGAAATGGAATATAACACTGATCGTGCATGGTATTATTATGTTCTTTTGTATTGAAGTTCAAACATAATTGTAACAAAAAACGAGAAACGATTGAAACTAATCCTCATGGCTGCCTTTATATATTATTATACGCTTACTTGACCAGCTACCTAATTGCTGGATGTCAAAATTATTCTTAATGTATTTTTGTATATCTGAACCCAAAAAATTCCATGCTAGTAGCTAATTTATACTTGCAAGTTTGTTTTCCTTTTTTCTTCATCCTCTTATGTTCTGGCTGTAATTGTTTGAGGACATTCCAATTGCAACTTCTTGTTTTCATCTGATGTCCGACAAGGTCCTTCTTGTCTGTTTGTTGCTTAGAAACTCTACCTGTAAGGATTTGATTATATCAGCATCCTAGCATCATGTTTTCAGAATCATGTCTCAACTTGGCTCGTCAATAGTTTTAGTAGCTACTGTCTTAGTCTTCTTCCATTATATATATAAAGTGTGTGTGATTTAACATTTTTAAATGGCTGATTTTGTACTATCGTATATATATGTTTTTATCTTCAGTTCAGTTAGTATATTTTATTTAATTTTACTTTATTACATGGCCGATTTTTTTTAAAGTTTCGTATCATTTTAATGCTTCGTTTGGCATTATGTTGTAGGTACGATAGGGAGGAACATGATACCATGTTTGATGCGGACAGCTCATCTTTATTTGTTGGGAATGAATCCTCATATCAGAAAAAGGAGGCTGAGTTGGCAAAGAAACTGGTAAATTACACTAATTGACTTCTTGAAATAATTTTTTGCATGTCAGGCTCTGGTTAACAGTTATAGTTATGCTTTGTGAAAATCCACTGATATTATGCATGTCACCATAATCTCAAAGCTGGTTCGCTTGAAATGAAGCTCATTTTTGCATTATTGGTTATTTGGTTATATATGCATATACAACGGCGTGTACCTTTCCTACTATCTATCTAAATAGTACTCAATTTTATAGCAGGCAAGTTGAGTGGTTAAGCGTCATATGCGTATTATGTATTGCAAGCTGTCAAATGAAGCGTGCAGATGATTTAATCATAAGTGCCTAACTATATTGTATCAGTTTGTGAAGAATGCAAATGGTTGCCATTATCAGATATATGTCTTGATATGAACTTATAAATGACAATTGATCATAATCACTTCTGAACCATCTTAATTGCATGCTGCAGTGAAGTGCTAGCTTTCTAATACCCTTATATGGAAACAGATCTAGGATGTTGTTTCACCACACCTGTTGTATGATGTCATCCTATAGTTTTAAATATCTTCTCCTTCATCTCCTAGAATTGTATGCTATTGAAATACAACATCTTTGATCGGCATTTTTTATTGTTCTTTACTTGTATCGTATAATCATCTGATTTCTAAATGTTGAAGCTGTTAATCAGATTCATTCAAAACTCTATGGACTTTGATGCACGGTCCATAGACACGATACTAATTTACTATGATGATATAATCATCTACTTCACTTCATGAGTATATTAATTACTGTTTTTAAAATTAATCTAAAGCTTATGATCTTTGCAGACTCGTAAAGATGGGAGCTTAATGACCCTTGCCCAAAGCAGAAAAATGTCTCAGTTGACTGCTGATAATGCTCAGTGGGAGGATCGTCAGCTGTTTAGATCAGGAGCTGTCAGAGGGACTTCTGAGGTGCAGATGGAGTTTGAGGATGAAGACGAGCGTAAAGTTATTCTTCTTGTTCATGGTAAGTTTGATAAATAAGTACATAAATTTGTTATTAACTTACCATTCTTTATTATGTCTGAATAACTATTAGGTTATACAAAATTTATTAATTAATTTCTCAGACCTTGTTGGAAAATTTGCTTGCTCAAGGTTGATGTCGTGTTCTTTAAACTGAAGTGATTGTTGTTAGCATATTTTCATTTATGCCTCTTGTTTTGGGCAATTCATTTTTGCTAACTAAATGAATTTCGACCAATTGTTGTAACTGGAGCTATCTTTACTTTGTATGGTTATTTAGTCATGTTTGCTTAACTAGCCCATCCCTCATTCCATCCAGGAGTTCAGTTTTGTAGTCATTTTTATTTGGAGAATTAATTTGTTCCTAACTTTTTCAATATCTCTTTGTGTCAGGATAAATTTATGTTGTTTAGCTTCTTTTTTATTCAAGTGCCAAAAATCACGAGCATCTTTAATGCCAAAAATCTATTTTGTAACGAGTTATGCATTGGTTACTTAAGAGTCCATGTCATATCAATGATTTATGTTTGATTTATATCCTATTGTGTACATGTCTGTATGTATGGAACACATATACTTGTAACATTAGATACTTTATACCAATATAGTATATAAATATAATGTGTATAATCTATATTGGTATAAAGCATCTAACGTTACCAGTACACGTGTTCCATACATCATATCTTTTTTGTGTGCCATTCGTATGCTCATCACATTTATAGTCATAACTCCTGACTAGCCGTGACCTTGATATTCTAAACCGGAAGATCATTAATGTAAATTGTTTTATGATGCAGATACAAAACCTCCATTTCTTGATGGACGTGTTGTTTATACTAAACAAGCTGAGCCTGTCATGCCAATTAAAGACCCCACATCAGATATGGCCATAATTTCTCGCAAAGGATCAGTTTTGGTTAGGGAAGTCCATGAGAAACAGAGTATGAATAAATCCCGTCAACGGTTTTGGGAACTTGCTGGATCAAAGCTCGGAGATATTTTAGGAGTAGAGAAAACAGCTGAGCAGGTTAGGAGTAGATAAGTTTGTATATGTGAAAATTTTCAGATTCTCATTCCAATTCTTTTGTTTTCATTTTCTTTCAGATTGATGCTGACACTGCTGTAGTGGGAGAAGAAGGTGAAGTGGACTTCAAGGAAGATGCAAAGTTCGCTCAACACATGAAAGTGAAAGGAGAAGCAGTGAGCGATTTTGCAAAATCAAAATCACTTTCTGAACAGAGAGAGTATCTACCCATATATTCTATACGCAAAGAGTTATTGCAGGCATGTCCTTTTGTCAAATTTCTGATATAAATATTAGAGAGTTAATTTGCATATTATTTTCTTAGAAATTCAGTGAGTACTTGTAGCTACTACGAATACTTATTAGTGTGTTTAGATGTAATCTTGTATTAACACTCATTTCAATAAAAATAACATATTCATAATCGGGTAGGAACTTAACTCTCAACATTGTCAATGTGCACATGCAAAGTTTACCTATTGTCCCAGTTGTAATCAATTTGCATTAGTCTTAACTCGCTTGAATATATGAATATTCACCTGTAAGAGTTGTGGGATCATATTCGGTGCAGCTCTTCTGAATATTTGTTCTATTGTACTGCCAACAGAATTGTCTGAACTTGGCGTCTTGCTTCGTTCAAAGTCATATTGCCTGATGAACAATACAACCTTAACCTTTTTGAATATGTGGGAGTTGAATCATTATGCTTTGCAAATATATTATCACACTTTCATTGAAAAAGTAATGTCTTTTCATCGTGTGACCATTCATGTGTGTACAGTTAAATAATGATCTTAATTTGTTTGAGCCAGAAAATTTAACCTCATGGTAACTGTTTCTTTTTTGACAATTGTTGTCAATGTGCTTAATCTTCTGATTCCTTTAACTACTTCAACAGATAATTCGTGAAAATCAGGTGGTTGTAGTGGTTGGAGAAACTGGATCAGGAAAGACTACACAGCTTACACAGGTTTGTTTTTTGCTCTACCAGTTTGCTATTCCCTGTTTTTAACATTTCAGGTTCGGAGTATTATGTAATTTGTCTACTACATGTTAACGGAAATGTGATTTTTTTTGACAGTATCTCCATGAAGATGGATACACAGCTACTGGTATTATTGGTTGTACCCAACCCAGACGTGTGGCTGCAATGAGTGTTGCCAAACGTGTTAGTGAGGAGATGGAAACAGAGCTTGGGAACAAAGTTGGCTATGCCATCCGTTTTGAGGATGTAACTGGCCCGAATACAATAATAAAGGTGAAATTCATTCTCATATAGCAACTTAATTGATTTATTGTTCGCTTTGAAAGGAACACTTGCCTTCTTTGTAATGCTAGTTACACTTTTCTACAAAGCTGTTTGACTGCTTTTCCTTTTGGAACCTTTCGGTTCTTTTATCTTATTTTGCTTTCTATTTGGTAGTTCAGATTTAAGAGAAGCTAGCAATCGCAACATCCTAGCCTAGTACTCTTATCTCAGCCAATTGTGTTCCGTCATTTTCAATTTTTTTAACCCCAATTCTGTTTTTCTCTGCAGTACATGACGGATGGTGTGCTTCTCAGAGAAACACTGAAGGATTCAGATCTTGACAAATACCGGTTAGATTCTTCCTCAATTTGGTAGCAGCTTATGCAATTTTACTTAATTTATGTGGGAAGAGTTTCCATGTCCTTCCTTGAAATTCTCCATAATCTTCTATTGGTTTCTCTTCACTTAATTTTACGAAACATGTCCCGTTTTAGATGTATGGTTTTATAATCACCAAGATAATTCCACTAAAATTATCAATTGAAAACCTTCAAACTGCTCAAAACGATAAATTAACATGAGCGGTTGAAAATATTTACTTCAACAAACAATTTGAAATGCGGTTATGAAGGTGTAAGGAGATTTGGGATGATCCTAATCTTTTTGGATTTTTTGCAGATAGATCTTAAAATCTGCGACGTTTGTCTTGTTTCAAAATTTTAAACATAAAAACTAAATAGAAGGGAGGTTTTTGGGGATTTGATTGATTAATCGTACAAAAAAAAGTGTGTTTAGTATTTCTCTTATAGTAACTCGAAATAGGTTATTCCTCCCACAAGATTGATAATTCACCCTTTACCCAATTGCATTTGATGCCGCCACTAGGTATGACAATATTTTCCTATTTCGTGCAAAACATTAATGGGCACCTAAAAATTCTACATAATTCACATGTGCACAAGGTGTCTCTCTATCACCTTTAATTAGAACCTGTTATGCTAAGTCTCCAATTCGTTATTAGGCATATACAGATTTTATTTACTGTATATTTTCTTTATGCTGAACTCATAACCTTGGAACCCAGTAATGAAAAAATAAATGTAGCAAATATGTTCATTAATATAGTTTTTGAAATATGTATTGCTGTGTAAACTAACCAACATTTCAAATACTGACCATACTATTATGTTACTCCATTTCAGTGTGGTTGTCATGGATGAAGCCCACGAGAGATCCTTGAACACAGATGTTCTGTTTGGCATATTGAAAAAAGTAGTTGCGCGAAGGCGGGATTTCAAGCTCATTGTAACATCTGCAACACTCAACGCTGAAAAGTTTGCCAACTTTTTTGGAAGGTAAGATGTTTATTCACTGATATGTATTAAATGCATGCTTATTTGTGTACAAACATATATACATACATGATTAACTTTTATCTTAATATAGCGGTTTCTTATATTTTTCTTCAGTGCACCAATCTTCCTCATACCAGGAAGGACATTCCCAGTGAACATCCTATATAGCAAAACACCATGCGAGGACTACGTAGAAGCTGCAGTAAAACAAGCAATGTCCATTCACATTACCAGTCCACCTGGTGACATTCTTATTTTCATGACCGGGCAAGATGAAATCGAAGCCACTTGCTATGCCCTTGCAGAAAGGATGGAACAGCTGGTCTCTTCTGCTAGACAAGCAGTTTCGAAGCTTTCAATCCTTCCCATATACTCTCAGCTACCTGCAGATCTTCAAGCTAAGATTTTTCAAAAAGCCGAAGAAGGGGCTCGTAAGTGCATCGTGGCAACTAACATTGCAGAAACATCGCTCACAGTGGATGGTATTTTTTATGTGATAGACTCAGGATATGGAAAGATGAAGGTGTACAACCCTAGAATGGGTATGGATGCCCTCCAAGTGTTTCCTGTAAGTAGGGCAGCAGCTGACCAGAGGGCAGGTCGTGCAGGACGTACAGGCCCTGGCACGTGCTACCGATTGTACACTGAATCTGCTTACCAGAATGAGATGCTTCCGAATCCGGTACCCGAGATACAAAGAACTAATCTGGGCAATGTTGTCCTCCTTCTAAAATCCTTAAAGATTGAAAACTTGTTAGATTTCGACTTCATGGATCCACCACCTCAAGATAACATCCTAAATTCAATGTATCAGTTGTGGGTTTTGGGTGCTTTGAACAATGTAGGTGGGTTAACGGATCTTGGATGGAAAATGGTCGAGTTCCCATTGGATCCGCCTTTAGCTAAGATGCTTTTAATCGGCGAACAGTTGGAGTGTGTTAATGAGGTGTTAACAATTGTCTCCATGCTCTCTGTTCCATCTGTGTTCTTTCGCCCTAAAGATCGAGCTGAAGAGAGCGATGCTGCAAGGGAGAAGTTTTTTGTTCCGGAATCCGACCACTTAACACTCTTAAATGTATATCAGCAATGGAAGGCTAATAGCTACAGAGGTGATTGGTGCAACGATCATTTCTTGCATGTGAAAGGTCTTCGTAAGGCAAGAGAGGTTCGATCTCAGCTGTTGGACATCTTAAAGTCCCTTAAAATACCGTTAACTTCGTGCGGCATGGAATGGGATGTAGTTAGAAAAGCAGTCTGTTCTGCGTATTTCCACAATGCTGCTAAATTGAAAGGTGTTGGAGAGTACGTGAATTCTAGAAATGGGATGCCTTGCCATTTGCATCCAAGCAGTGCTTTGTATGGGCTCGGTTATACGCCTGATTATGTTGTGTATCACGAGCTCATTTTAACGACCAAAGAATACATGCAGTGCGTGACTGCTGTTGAGCCACAGTGGTTAGCAGAGTTGGGACCTATGTTTTTCTCTGTTAAGGAATCAGACACTTCAATGCTAGAGCATAAGAAAAGACAGAAGGAAGAGAAGAGCGCCATGGAAGAGGAAATGGAGAGTCTTAGAAAGGAACAGATTGAAGAAGAGAAAAGAAGACTGGCGAGAGAAAAAGAGAAGAAAGCAAAGCAGCAACAGCAAATTGTGATGCCCGGTGCAAAGGGGTCATCTACCACCTATTTAAGACCCAAAAAATTTGGGTTGTAAAACACGAAACCTGTAATAGCTATTTGTATTGAAGCCAACAGATATTTTCATCATCATTCATATTGTAGCAAAAACGGCAGTAAAGCACTTAGGCTTAAAGAGAGTATTATAATGTAATATTACTTTGTAAATATGAATCTACTGGTCTGGAAGGATTTTCAGTGGCTTCTGGAGCTATACAGCTGTATATTGCAAGTTCTTTGATGGATCTGAAGCTGGACATAAATAGTGAATGGTTTTCCTTGCATCTTTGAGGTCGAGGGTCATCAAGTCTTACTGCGTGATTCCTATTTAAAAGCCTGTACTAGCCCTTTTCTTTGTTTCTCGTGAGTTAACATTTCATGCTTATTGCTGCAGGGCAAGGTTATTCGTTGCTGTCTCTGTTGTATGTTCTTAATTTATTTGTACATGATCATCTACATTTCTAGTAGTGGTTATGCCTTTAACCCTATTTTTTTTCTATGTTGTTGGCCTTGAAATTTCCTGCATGGAACTTTCAGGGATGGGATCCAATGATTTATGGGTAATGCAATGCTACTTCGACCGGGTGGACTACAAATCTGCGAATTAACAGTTAGAAGGGCTAGAAAATTCAATGGCCCTGACTTCCGCTGCTTGAATCCACATCTCCTTTTCCGGTTGAAGAAGCACTTGATGATTTATTCCTGAAATTCTTGGTGTAGATTTCTGAGAGCAGTTTTTATTTTGTCATCTTACAAGGTAGAATAGACGTGCAGTTTTGTCAACTTAATGCCGCAAACAAAAATGTTCTTTTTTTTTTTCTTTCCAAATTACCGTTTATTCAAGTTTTTGCAAATCCACCTTGACCCATTAAAACATGTTCAATCCACCAACTCATTTTGGCAACGGATTATTTTGACCTGTTTAATGAAATGGTCATAAATGAATAATCCATTTTATCTGTTATTAAAAGGGTATTGAATGGATGATCTATTTATCCATTAGGTAAAAATTTGAATTTCGAACAGCAAAAATTTGAAATTTTAAAAGTTTGTATTTGGACAACAAGACATAAGGCATCACTTCATTCAAATTGCAATATCTTCTTCATACTATGTGAGATTCTAAATAACTTTTGACCAATAAACTTTATCAACATTACCGATAATATGAAACCTCGAGATGTTTCATACTCGCTGTAGATCTTCATGATAACTAACAATTGTACTTAACAAATATCATGTTGTATCTCCACGTTAAGACTCCGACTGGAACAATACCTTAATGGTTCGTTTGTCTCTAAATCACTGGATAATCGTGCAGAAATTTACCTGTTAAGATTTGGGTTTTGAAAGTTTATACTCGAACGATTAGTTAGAAGTTAGTATTATATTGTTTCAAATTACGATAACCTTTTCATATTGACTCGGAATTAGGCGAGTCCTTGACCAATGAACTCGTGTTAAGACAATGGAACTCTCACATACTTCATAGTCTAAATGTAGGTTGTGATTCTCCACTGTGACTAATAATTCTGCAAAGCAAATAACATGCTGCATCCTCACATCTAAATTATCACATCTATATTATTACTTGAGCAATACTTCAATGACTTATTCGTCTCTAAATCATTGTACAGTCACGTGGAAATTTAATCACAACACTTTGAATTTCGAAAATGTATTTAAAAATATTGAATTTTAAAATTGGAATTTAATTTTCATATTACTTTTGATTTTGATTTAGAAAATTTGATTTTATAAGTTTGAATTTAAAATTTTAAATTCTGAGTTTGAATGTCTTTATTATGACTTTGAATTTGAAAGTTCAAAACTTTGAAACTGAAAGTTTGAAAATATGAATTTTGATAAAATTAGAATATAGTTTGAAATTTTGAATATTTTAGAGTTTTAAAACGTAGAAAAGAAAACTTTGAACTATTTTTCATTTTTTTTCATTAGTTAAATCTACTTTAAACCGCTAAATGAATCAAATGGGTGACCTATATAGTAAACAAGTTTGATTCACGCCCGGTTCTAGACCTAGGTCCTTCGATTTTTAAGGACCCCAAAATGTAAATTTTGATATATATATATATATATATATTACTTATTAATAATCAAAACTCAAACTCTGCTTGGCTCATTGGATAGACGTGTGTGATGCTATGCAGGCAATCCGAGTTTGAGCCCAACATTTACCCGTTATCTTGTCTTCCCTAGTTGCTTTATGATACTTGTTATATTTGGGGGCCTCCTAAAACCAATTTTTATTGGGATTCAATTTTTTTTCCTTGAGCCTCCAATCACTCATGGTTGGGTCTTGTTGGATTATATACTAAATGGGCCATAAACAGGAAGATCATAAATAAGTCAACTCAATTTTTATGCACTATTTTATGATCGGATCGTACCCATTTGATGGGTCTAATCCAAGTACTCATCAATATTTCAAAATGAACATTTCCCTTTTCTTATTTAACTAAAGAAGTAACATATTTTTTTTCCATATTCAAATAACATAGACATTAAACTTCAAGTTCAATTCATATGCGTGCCAAATAAAAAACACAGCGAATGGCCAAAACCCAAAAAAATTAGAAGAATCATGCGCTTGCGTTAATATGCAATCATTGCTATAATACTAAATTATATCAGTATAAGTAGGAATACTACGGAGATATAGGAACTATTATATCTTTCCCTTTACTTTGTGTATGTTATACTTTGTGTATTGCCTCACTTTTCATTCTAGTGCGTTTCACAACTACGGTTCGAGATTTTGGCGAGCATGCCGGAATCCCGTCCATTCCAGTCCGGTCCGGTGATGACCAGATCGGAATTTGCCTCGAAATCCGCTATGGGTACAACAATAGAAAAAAGAAAACAAAAAATCTTACAAGTATAGCATCCGTGAGAGGGGGGAGAGAGAGAAGGCGACATCGAGCAGGAAGAAAGAGAAGGCGACATCGATAAAGCAGAGAGACGACAAGCATAGAGGGAGATGCAAATTGATTTAGGGTTTTCTCATGAATCAAGACACCAATTGATTTAGGGTTGTGCTATTTTAACTTAATTTCTTGTGCTAGGCTGGGCTGGATTGTCAAAATTTTGAATTATTATTAACTTGGTAAGGAACCATGGGTTGAAAATTCAAATTAGTATATATATTATAATAAAATAGAATAGATTATGTGATTATATAGCAGTGAATTAGGATAAGATAATTTGTATAAAATTTATGTGAAGATTTCTTTAATGCATAAAGTTCAAGTTGTTTATATGAATAAATTGTATTAACTTACATATTTATATATAAAACACCGAAATTCACAAAACGAAGTTAAAGCTGAACTTCAGAATTCTTCGAAATACAGCCGATGACCAGAAAAAAAAGAAAAAGGGAATTTTGAACCTTTATCACAATTATAGAGTGCTATATTTGTAATAAACATATAACATACGTTGTCGACATATTTACATGCAAAAAATACGTGTCCATCCGCCATTTACATTATTCCCCTCGGGTGAAAATAGTTACCACATTAAAATCTTTCTACGAAAACATGGTGTTATAAAATCTAAGGGAAGGAAAAAGAATACAATATCAATATAAAAATTGTGTTAACTAGTGCATCCTTGAAACCTTTATAGAAAATACCAATTGGGATAAATCTAACGAAGAAAAAGTGTACGATCATTTATATGTACATACGTAGGTATGTATGTATGTTTGTCTCCTTTAACGTATCCTCCTTTAAAATACCTATGGTATAAAACCTTCAGCTTCATTGTTCTTCCACATCTCATGTGCTAGAAGAACTTCGATCATATATGTTTGGCTCCATCTCATTTAACATATCGTCATTTGATATATCTTCCTCTAATTTGAGCAATATATGCAAAATTTTCTTCATGAAATATGGTTGTGTTGGATCACACAACTGATTAAAAGGTTTGATTAAAAAAAAATTCATTTTATTAAGCTACCCAATAATCAATTTTATGTTAGTATGGACAAATGAACTATATTAAATCATATTTAATATAAATTCAATTTTAGTTGATTTGAAAATTGTTTGTTAATACACTCAACATTTATATAATTGTCTAATTTCATGTGAATAATATAATAGCACATGCATGCGCACGCGCATACATACATACATACATATGTATGTATGTACATTACGAGCAAATTTCCCACAGTCTTAGAAGTGACTTAATCAAAGGAATTGGATTACAAAGTGATGAATGAGTGGATCATGAAACTTGGAAGATGCTAGGATTGAAGAATAAAAGGAGCTCAAGAAATTTGGCTAAGTATTGAAAATGAAAACCGATAGGTACCGATCGATCTTACATTTGAAAAACATGCGGCTTGACTTGTTCTTGTGGTTAGAACTTCGAATTTCGAGATATTTGCTCGTTCAAACTGGATCTAGTGATTTTCGTGCTTTAAAATAGAGAACCTTCATCAATTAGAAGGGGAATTTGGGGACTTCTTCTTCCTTTGATTTTGACTAACTCGAAATCTAACCTTTGTATTTTGAGATTCCATTGTGAACTGTTCTAGGAAGGAATAATCAGTAAAAACAACTAAGTGGACGCAAGGTAGAGATTTTTCTGAACCACTTATTGTGTCTCTCTTCTTTTTTATTTGTTGATTTCTTACATTCTCAAATTGTTTACTACGTTATTCATTGATTTGGGGTGTTATCCCAGAAGGCTAATATTTTTTGTGCTTTCATCAAGCAAGAAGGTCCTCGTAGGAATGGGGGACATGAGGAAGCTATAAATAAAAGAATGTCGAGTCTCAGAGATTTCAATTGAATCAAGAAGATATAATAACCAAGATGGTGAGATCGGTGCTCTGAGGTGGAACTCCAAATCAAAGTATGGAGGATGCAAATCGAAACCCCTTCACCCTAAACATTCAGTATGCTAAGAATCCACCTAATTTCAAGTTACCTGCCTTGAAACCGTATGATGGAAGGACAAATCCTACAATTTGTTTGATGAGATACATCCAATACATGGTAGTGTTGGGAGCTTTAGAGGAAGTGATGAGACGTTGCTTTCCATTATTCTTGACTTATTTGGCTGCGCCCATGCTGTTCACAACCTTGATAACTGGTCTATTAGCATATGGACCGAATTAGTTGAGAGATTCATAAGCCTGTTCAGGGTTCACATAGTTCTACCGAGGAATGTAATGACACTTTCAAATGTGAAGCAAGGGAGAAGAAATTTTTGCAAAATTATTTGACCAGATTTAATGCAGCCGCCACTATAGTTCAGAAAACAGACCCATCAATCGTTCTTGTGGCGGTAGTTGCCGTAGTCGCTAGTAAAATTGAGTTAAGAAGGATTTGGAAAGGGATCCCCCAATAGATCTCATAGATTTCTATTATCAGGATGAAAGATATTTGCATCAAGAAGATGCAGAAGCTGAGAATGTTGAAGTGAATGCTGTGGAGGATGGAGGACCATCCAAGGCTGGACTCGAAAATTATAAAAGAAAAAGGAAAGCCGATGATGGTCTCAGAGCTTCGAAACATTCAAAGAGGGAACCAAAGTTTGTCTCTTATACTAACTTAACTGAAACATCAGAGAGGATTTATCTTGATACTAGAGGGAAGGTTCCATACTAGAGACCTCCTAAGAGAGAGCCCACAGAATGAGAAAGAAAGTCAGAGAAATACTGTCTATTCAATAAGTTAGATGGGCATGATACGAATGAGTGCAGACACTTGAAAGATCTGATTGCAAAACTGGTTTGGAGTAACCGAATGCAACGGTATATGGTAAACTCGATAAATGTAGCACAAACCATAGTGGTGCTGCAGGAGCAATCACCAACTATGATAGACAGCCCTGGTCACAGCCAAGGATATGGGACAGGAATGGTTATCCATGGCCAGGATGGATTGGAAATAGGTTTATTTTTCCATTTGATTTTACTTTTGCTTAAACAATAAAGGATTACTATAGGCCACTTACACATGCATATGACCTCGATCAGTCCTATAGGCATGCTCAGAGTTAAAACCCGAGATAATCCTCGAGTGGACTATTTGCTTAGATTGATGTTTGATGCACTTTGATTTAAACTTTATGAATGATCCGTTGGTTGATATTTAGGAATAAAATAATTTGACAAGATGATTGACTATGACATTGCTACGGGATGCTAATGGAACTTTGTTATCCCTTGTATTGATAGATAAACCGATAGTTATGGTTCCATCGACCGGAGAGACGAGGTGTTGGACTGTGACATACAAGTACCCTCGCTGCAGAGTGAGTGGATAGACTTGTGTAAGATAGCGGGTCCCCCCACCGAAGAGTGAGTGGATGGATTTGCTTTGGACTTTGATCTCCATCGCTGAAGAGAGAGCGGATGGGTCCAACTTAGATTTACCATTACTTAATCTAGATGAATTAAACTTAACTTTAAGGTATGAACACCTTCTGATTTGAAATGATTTAATTATGATTACTGAGTGATCGATGAATATTATTGCCTTGATTGTAACAACACACATTTTTACTTATCGACGGATCGTAAAAATATTATTGGGTCCAAACTGAATATAACTTTGGGGAATGTTGAGAGTCGACATTTTTCACTTCGAGAATAAATATTGGACCGTTCTAATGCTGAAAATATTATAAGGCCTATAACTTTTTATAGGAGCCGAATTAAGGTCTCATAAAACATCCAAATGAAAGATATGATGGTTTCTCATTCGATAGAGTTGTCATAATAGATTTTTGGACTTACGGTTTAGGAGATAAGACCATTTTAAGTTTGGATAGCTTTTAGACAGATTAATGGGTAATTAACCCAACCAGTAATTAGGTTTGCTAATTAATTTTAGGGTTAGGGTTAGGAGTAGCTTCCATAACAGCCATTTGTCACTATAATACATGTTTAAACATTTCCTAACCTTTCTTATCCTCCATTGACATTCTTTAACCAAAACTCCATCATTCTTTCGATAAAATTAACCTAAATTAATTAATTAGATGGAGATTATGCGAAATATTTGCAAGTAGCGTTTTAGAATTCAAAATTTTTGCGTAGGGAAGCATGTAGCTGCAGCCCAAATTTAGATTTACTCTTGTTTTGGTGAATCTACCTTGTTTAGTGATTTTTGTGGATTCTACACCCTAGGTGAGTGATTTTTCTCACTTTGCTATAATTGTGGATAAAAGTTTTAAAAATGCTTTTAAACTATTTTCAAACTTAAAATTTTGATTTTTAAATGGATAATTGTTGTTCATTTTGGATCTACCTCGATTTGCATGTTTTTCTTTGGATTTTCGGTGATTGGTAAGTGATTTATCATCCTTGGCTTGCTATATATGAATCTATAAATTTTGACATGTTTTGAATTCTATTTTAAAGTCAAAAATATAATTTACTACTATTTGGATTTTGAAACTGAAATAAAAACGAATTTAAAATGATATAAAGTGTTATAAACATGTTATTTAAATATGTGGTTGTTCATATAAATGTTAGGCTAGGCTATGAATGTATTTTGATGTGAATTGCCGTGATATGATGTTTGTTTATCTGTTTGTATGTTGTGTTTGTATGTTTGAATGCTTGAAAATGCTCATCAGAGCGAATTGGGGTTGGTAATCAGTTCTGTGCTCAGGGATTTCCGCATAGAGGGAGTAGTGATGTACTCTCTGATTTGATACATAAAGGATGAGAGATCTGTAAACTTAGAATTGAACTTTGAGGAATCAACTCAAGGATGTATGGAGTCGCGTAGTTGTATCGGTGTTTTGCGAAGGTCGAGATGGTGGTCACAACAATTAAATTAAGGTGGAATATTAAAGTGTAGAAAATAATGAAGAATATAGTGCAAAAATTGACTAAGTGTTCAGTTCGATAAATTGGTTCAACATATGGGTTGCTCGAGGATGCCTTGGAGGAAACTCAGGAAAAATTCAAGACAGATGTGGATAAATGTTAGACAAACTTGGGTAAAAAAAGGAGTGAAAAAGTTGGTTCGATGAAATTTGGTCGACACATGGCTGTTTGGTGTGACTTTGGTTTGGGGAAAGGAAAACACCGAGCCGGGCATGTGAAGAAACGAGCAAACACTTCGATCCGGAGGAAGAGGCGACTCGATCGGTCCGGTGATAGGTACCAGTCCCTGATTTCTGTCCAGGGTGCTTCGATTCAGTGGCTTCAAAATTTCAGGCTAGTCATGAGGAAAATCGAGAAACCAGGGGAGGCGCAAGATTTGGGAGCTTTAGGGCGACTTTGGGATTTCTTCTGGGTTGGTTCAGGGCTTGCATAAGGGGTGCTTTAGGATTTTCGGGGGTTGACTTGGGGCAAGTATGGGACGACTTCAGGACAAATCGTGTAACAACCCGAATTCCAGTGGGTTCGGATTTTTCGCAAAAATGCTAAAATCCAAACCCACTGAAGCCCGAGTTGGGTATCTGGTATCCTGCAAATAGACAAAGGTAAATATATCAGAGCTCAAATAAATATCTCACAGTGGAACTGACTAAAATATAATAGTAAGCAAATACTCACCAAGGTAATAACACTTTCTAAACAAGTGTCTCAAAGCTGGAAAAATCTCTGCCATCTATCTAACCTGTGGGATGATATGAGTAGGGGGTCAGAACTAAAGTTCCGATGAATGGACAAATTATACACATCTAAGCATAGTTCTACATATACCGTTCTATTTCCATTTTCTGTTACATTAGGTTTATTGGGTTTATAATACTCTCGCCTTTGTGCGTGAATCGTACCCATCTGCCATCAGATCGTTTCGGCCATTGGATCGTCCAGTCTCCAAATATAGCGATCCATATACTCATTTTAATTCGCAACGTCAATACGAACTCAACAGAAGTGGTCTCAAGTCCTGATTCGGCCGTATGCAGAAAATCATATTTTTGGGTCTTTATTTAATTAACGATTAAATATTTAAATCAATTATTTAAATATTCTATCGTAAAAAATACGGGTTGTTACATTATAATTTAAAACACGGGCCTTAGGCCGAGGTTCAATCTACGCTTTAGAATGCCTACCGGTTGACCCTATACCCTGGGTGGTCGACCACTTACTATAAATCGCTTAGGTAGCACGATCGACTGTTTGTTGTGTAAAATTTAGGGTTTTTGATTACAGTTTATTCGATTTGATTTATTGTTAATTTCATTCGTTATGTGATTTCGACAGTAAACCTTACACTTACCCTTTTTATGTTTACAATCCTCATGAATCCAAAGTGATATTTGTCCATTTTCAAAATCAGTCCAATCTAATTTAACATCAATATAACCAAGTTATTATTAACAGGTCATGGGAATTTCTATTTGATTAGAATCGGTTAACCTAGAATAACATATGTCTCCTTACCAGTTTATATCATTTAATTTATAAATTCAACCTAGAGTTAAACAATATAATTCTTAAATTTAGTTCCAACATCTTAGATCAGATAGTGTAAATTAAATTTAACTACAAATAATCATCTTATTAAAATGTTTCCACTCACCTTGGATTAAAGCTTTTTTCTTATTGTCCATTTAGAAATCAACACTCGATTGCTTATCCCTTCCTTGCTTTAATCTCCTTGTATTCTTTTTATTTTTATTGCTATTTTTTTGAGGAAAATTATTTTTAAAAAGGAGAAAGAAATTGGGCAAAGTTTAGGGGTACTGACTGATTTTCAAGTGAATTTTGGGTTTAGGTTAAGTGTATATTTATAGGAGTTTTAAGTTAATACAGAGTGTTGATCTTTCTTGGGGGAATATTGGGTTACATCCTATACGTTACTAACGTAGCCATCAAGTAAAGTATTTCAGTCAATCCAGTCCATTTGTCGCTTAAAATCCATCATTCAACAACATCAACCGGTCGACCGCTACCCGTCCACGGCACACCTTAGGGTGTCGACCGCCGGAGCAGTTTAATTAAGGAAAAATTTATTACTTAATTTATTTCATTTCCAAATTTTAAAACACTCGTAACTTCTCCATACTAACTGCAATTTCAAAGTGTTATTTGAAAATTGTTCACAAAATCGCTACGAACGAATGGAGTAAGTTTCGTAGCTAAATTCGGACGTTTGTTAAAATTTTATTTTTTCCCTTGTTATATTTAATTTAATTCTTTTATTAAATTTTCTGCTCAAATTTTCGGGGTGTAACATTCTCCCTCCTTAAAAGGATTTCATCCCCGAAATCTTAAAGCATGAAAAAAATGTAACTCGCACATGCAACAACCAATACCTACAACCATCTATTTATCCATCATCAATGGGCAATCATTGTCCTTAGTAAATTTCTAATGTTGTATATGTATATGCAAGCATGAAATGCACGTGAACCTATACTAATGCAAAGAGTAGGCGGTCTCCTGATCTAGTCGACCTCCTGCCATGCAAGTGCTTATGCCATGTATCCAAGATGTATGCAACATTCTAAGTAAATATACTTGCAATTCTACATATATGTACAACCATTCAATTCACATATGCAGCATCCATATGCATAATACTCAACAAGGTAAAAATATAACAAGAGATGATGTGAGTGTGTGTACTATCTAGAGAATATACTTTCCTAAATGTGTAAAAACAATCCAAATAATGCATCCACTAGCATCCATCATCCATAACATGTCCTAATGACACGTTCGCAACCATTCCTACCTTCAAATGGTCTCTACCTAAAGGGGTATACCAAGTTAAGTCCTAATGCGCAAGTAACCTATACTTATTAGATTTAAATTAGAAAAGTACCAAAAAAGAGTTGTGGGTGGGTAGCTCGAATCTTCTTCTTGGGTTCTTATATACTTTCTGTTGGATCGTCTCCCTATTGGACCTTAACAAGTTTGATTTCTTTATTATGGAGTCGCTTTGTACCATGCTCAAGAATACAAGTGGAAGCATGGAAAACAAGTAACTCCCTCTCTATCTCCACCTCCTCTAGCTGACTCGACTCGACTACGATAGTTGAATCATTTAAGCACTTTCGCAAGTGCGACACATGGAAAACATCATGTACTCCCGCAAACTGCTCAGGAGGTTCTACTCTATATGCCAAATTCCCTATCCTACCAGTAATCGGGAAAGGTCCAAAAAACCTCGTGCTAGCTTTCCCAAACTACTAAATCTAATAACGTGCATAAGCGGTCAGACCTTCACAAACACCATATCGTCCACTATGAACTCTAACTCCATACGTCTCCTGTCAGCATAAGATTTCTACCTATCCTACATGGTTTTCATTCTTCTATGGATCAAGTCTACTTTCTCTGATGTCTCCCTCACCATGTCCGGCCCAAGAATAATCCTATCCGTAGTATCCACCAACACGACGGTGATCTATAAGGTCTCCTGTATAATGCCATGAATGGTACCATCCCAAAACTTGCCTGATAGCTGTTATTATAGGTAAACTTTATTAGTGGCAAGTGATCCTTCCAAGGGTCACTAAAATCCAAGATGCACATCCAAAGTAAGTCCTCCAATACCCGGTTTACCTTCTCCGCCCATTTGTCCGTCTTCGGGTGATAAGTGGTACTCAAGCTTAACTCGATGCCCAAAGCCTCCTATAGACTCCTCCAAAATTCGCTAGTGAAAAGAGGGTATCAGTCGCTAATGATGCCAGTAGGAATTTGTGTAACCTAGCGACCTCTGTAACATCCCACCTCTATACCCATACTATCTAAGAGTATTACTGGGTAATACTGTTAGATAACACAATGAATGTGGTTGTATAGGGTACACACGTGAATATTTCCTTGGACTATCACCGGTACATATCTAAAAAATCACATAAAACTTAATATAGATGCACACGGTCTCAGTACAAAGCAATAAACACATGTGTCTCTAGGATAGAACAATACACAATATATAATAAATAAATAACAGAGAACACAGAGTCAATAACGCAGTGATAATATATAATAGAAATATATACAAATCTTAGTATAATGTAAAATGAGTCAAATTCCCACGATCCCAAAATACACAATGTTCCACCAAAATACAACACAATGTCAAACATATATGAGGTAATACAACACACATTAATGTACAATAATAACCTATCCTCCATCTATACCCAACATCCACAATCTAGTCTCTTCGTCCTTGAACCTGCTATGTCCGTCTCGGACTGACCCGATATTATATAAATAACACATGGGTTAGACTATATCCAGGATGTAGATGTCAATATAAAATAACAACGGCATGATATAGACAAGTGCAAAGCAAATGGCACATGCATATCTCAGGTGACAACATATCTCAAAACCATGCACGTAAAAGATCAAACATCTCTAAGTAAAGTCAATCAACACATCAAATAGACATATAATCAAGTGGGTGAAACAACCATAACATAACTACCATCAAGTATAAACGCATCAACACTATATGACATGCTCTCAGTAATGCCTAAGATTATCTCTTAGATAATCGTAAAGTAGACATACCTGGGGTACATCTTGCTTAATAAAAGTAACAACCTGCATCCCAATGGGCCTGAATTTTCACTAAATTGGAAATCCAAGTCCACCGAAATATGGATCGTTGGTTTGGTATTCTGCAAATAAAATAATGATGCATATCAGAGCACTAAAGGTATAAGCTACATCGGAATAAATAAAATAAGCCACATAACTACTGACCAAGATTTGACACTTCCATGGTCAAGTGTCCTTGTTTGCACCATATACGCCTAGTACCAGTACCTTCACTTTAAGATATCCTATGGGTTTTGATGAGGAGGGGGTCAGAACAACGTTCTAGTGACTGGTGAATTATACACTTTGTACATAACACTAGTTTATGCCGATTGTCTTCCATCTCTTGTTATATCTTTTTATTTTTAATCAGTCGTCTCGACTTACCATACACATAAAATACGTCCCATCTACCCGTAGTAGACTATAGTTATGTACCCAAATATACAAAAGTACCACGGTCCCTCGTTTGACCAAGATACTATCCCCGCTAGTGTCTATAATTCTGCACTGCCGGGCATCATCATCAGTGTCTCGGCCAAACTGCCCACGTACAAAGTAGAACCTCCCATTAGTGCCTAATAAATGCATAACTATAATTTAGCCACACTCTATCTCGCTTCGCTTTGGCGATTTACTAACTTGTCTGCTTTCTATTGTGGACTCAGCTACATGGACTACCCCATTCATTTTGGAAAGAACTCTGTCCTGGGTTAATTAGCCATGCCCTCACAACAAACTAGCAAACAACTGTAGCCATGCATTACCCAGCATAGCCTACCCTACTAGAAGACGTAGTCCGTTAGGTGTAACCCTGTCTTTCCCGTTTTGACCGCTCTGGACCGATGACACACCCAACCTATGTAGCTCTTATTCCTGATATGGTGCCTGCACTTGCTAACATAGCGTCGAGCTGCTCACCATCCTATTTAGGTTGCCTAACGCAATTAAGGAAATACCCCCTTCATGTATTTGAATTGACTCCTCTTACTATTGAATATTCCTTCAACTATACGCAAGTGTATACTTTCCACATATCCTATGGTTGGATATGTCTCACATTAGGATAATGTATACACTATTACTGGTAGCCCCTTGCGGTGGGCAGACTTCTATTGTGTAACACTACTGACCTCGCATTCTAACACATAGTAATGACTAATGTCATTTTTATCTATTTAAGTTGTTTATATACTTATGTAATTCACACCCATCATAAACACATACTTGAGGCTACGTATATATATCTTATCTATATATATCTTTATTCATTCTTATTTAATTACTAAGCCTCTTCCAATCACTGTTGATAATATTTTTTTATTTTTCTATGCGTTTACATCTTATTTAATTTGAGGTCATTTACCACTTTCTTTTAAATATATTTTCTTATTTACTATCATTTGTTATCCATTTCTTATTTATTGACTTAAGTGTCATTAGTGTTCAATGACTCTTACACAGTTTTACTTTCCAATTACTTTCTATCAAATTGTTTATACTGAATTCCCTTTTTAGCTATTGTTCTTATTCCTATTTACTTCACTTTTTATCATACCTAAGGACCTTATACTTTAATACATTAGAACTACTTTCCCCTTCAAAAGGAATTATTAATGCTACAATTCTTTATGAATTACTTAAAAGAGGATTTGTGTTCTATGTGAAAATACAAGGAATTATATTTTATTTTTTTATTGAAATAACCAGTACAAAATACGGGATTTTCCTTATTTTGTACATCTCTATCTTTACATTTGCATTCCTTGTTATTTCAAACAATACACCATTACTTGTAATTTGGATGATTCATAGAGACTATATTGTTATCCTTTTTCATTCCAGTGGATAAAATATGTCAAATCCCAACCTAACTACAATACATCGTAAAAGAGTCAAATCAAATCTATTCCATAATCAATTAATCTATTCCATAATCATTACACATTTATAATTTATTATTCAATTCGTTATTCACATTAATTCATTACTCGTATACGATAAATTATCCAAATCGATATTTATATTTAATCATTATGCAATTACAATTAAATATCCAAATGGATTATAAATAGGCTTAAATGAAATAGATCACAACGATATAAATCTAATCTTATTACAAAACATGTAATTTTCCCACTTACCTTTTTTTCAGCATTCTAAATCTTCGTATCCAATCCTTGTTATTCCAGTTTGACTTCCTTTTTCATCCTATTTTGATATATGTCGCAAGCATATATAGATCAATTAGTAATTTAGATTAGAAAAGAGAGATTTGGATTGATTTATAAATTAAATTCGGTTTTACAATTTACCTCGGCTTTGATGGTTTGATTTACCCTTTTCTCTATCATCTTCTATAATCCTCAAATTGTATATACACCTAAACTAGAGCTAATTTAAGAATTTGGAGAAGTAGAGAAAATGGCAGAACTTCCATGTCTATTAGGAAATATGAGTTTGGAAGGTGGGGTCTAGGTCTATATTTATATGGGTTCAAATAAATGTAAACCGTGCGATTAAATCATTTAAATCTGGGCCGTTTAGGCAACGATATATTCTCAAATTTTTCCTGACAATGGTTGACCGTTCGTGCCACATGGTCGACTTCTACCAGTCGGCCTAGGTGACCTACGGATCGACCATTGGCCTTGTTTAATGACAGCTAATTATCCTGTTCGATTAATTGCTTTGTTTAAATTATTCTTATCATATCTTTCACTGTTTACAAATTTCCTAAGATTTGTTTGAACGCTAATTTTTCTTAACGTCTAAGCTACTGTTAAACTTAATCATTTGTAATTAACGTTGGTTAATTACCATTTGTTTTCTTAATTACATATATAATTATTTCTAACTCAAAAATTTCAAACATTAATAACTTTTTCGTTTGAACTCCGGTCGGAAAAGTTTATGTATGAAAATTAGTCAAAAACACACCACGAACACAATTATGTAAGTTTCTTTGCCAAATTCTGACGTTCGTGAAAATTCTATTTTTTAGCGTTATCATTTATTAATTAATTACTTTTTAATTAACTAGCGTTAAAATTACGGGGTGTTACAATAAATATATATAACCCATAACAATCATCCAAATCAAACATACACGAAATATATATATGGCATACCCTCGGTAGCCAATGTCAAATTTTTGTTTATAATAGGGTTTAAAAAGTCTAATTTTTATTCACTTATCGACAAGGCATATTAGAGAAGATTCCATAGCTAAAACAGCTTCTTTGTCTCTAACCGTATTTTATTTTACTGTCATTTCTGCCGTGCAGTAATATCTATACTGGCCAACCTATCAATTATTCCCCAATGTCATGTATGTGGCATTTCAAAAATTTAAAAATTCCTTTCTTTTCTACTCAAAAATATTTTTATATTACTCTTTGAAATATTTGTACAAATTTTTAGACTTTAAAATTTTCATTAGAAAATGTTTCTAAAACTTTTCACAAACGTACTTTATTTTCCAAAACCAAGAATTTTAAACAAAAATTTCAAAAGTATATATATTATATATTTTCTTCAAAATGATTTGAGCCACATCTTATAAAATCGGGGTTTAGTTAACAGCCCAACGTTGACAATGGAATTCATCTATTTATGCGTTAAATTTTAAATTTCAAAACATTTCCGTTTATTTATAATAGCAACTAGTGCACAAGTTCATTTATAAATTTCAAAACTCTTATTCTATTTTATCTAGTAGCTAATTAAATAAATTTTCTTAATTTATTTTATACTTCTAGCCTTTTACAATTTTCTTTTCTTTTGCATTTGTTAAGTGTCTTTCCTGGAATTTCCTTGTCTTATTGTTTTTCTAATAATATCGCGGTCCACAGAGAAAACTCATAAAAAATAATATTTTCGTAAACATCATACGTGCTTTTACATAATAGAAATAACTAATGCTTACAACCCAACTAAAAGAAAAACAAGTGCTGGAAGGAAATACAACAACTACTACTAGCTACTAACTACATGCAATTATTCTCCCACCCACATATCTTAACTTTTCTTTATATCTTATCAATGTATATATCTTCATTCATTCTTATTTAATTACTATTCCTCTTCCGTTCACTGTTGACTATATTTCTTTATTTTTCTATGAGTTTACATCTTATTTAATTTGAGGTCATTTACCGCTTTCGTTTAAATATCTTCTCTTATTTACTATCATTTGTTATTCATTTCTTATTTATTAACTTAAGTGTCATTATTGTTCAGTGAATCTTATAGAGTTTTACTTTCTAATTACTTTTTATCCATTCTTGTATATTGAATTCCCTTTTTAAATATTGTTCTTATTCCTATTTACTTCACTTTTTATCATACTTAAGGACCTTATACTTTAATGGATTGAAACTACTTTCCCCTTTAAAAGGAGTTGTTACTGCTCTAATTCTCTATGAATTACTTAAAAGAGGATTTGTGTTTTTGTGTGAAATTACAAGGAATTATATTTTATTTCTTTATTGAAATAGACAGTACAAAATACATGATTTCCTTTATTTTTTACATCTCTTTCTTTACATTTGCATTCCTTATTATTTTAAACAATACATCTTTACTTGGTTGATTCATAGAGACTTATATTGTTACCCCTTTTCATTCCACTGGATTAAAATATGTCAAATCCTAGCGTAATAACAATAAATCTCAAAATAGTCAAATAAAATCTATTTCATAATCAATTAATCTATTTTGTAAGCATTACAAATATATAATTCATTATCCAATTCGTCATACACATTAATTCATTATGCTTATACAATCCAAACCGAGATTTATACCTAATCGTTACGCACTTACATTAAATGTCCAAATAGATTATAAATAGGCATAAATGAAATAGATCACAATGATATAAATCTAATCTTATTACAAAACATGTAATTTCCCACCCACCTTTTTTTTAGCATTCCAAATCTCCGGACCTAATCCATGTTATTTGTAACGACCCGTAAATTTCAACTGTTTTAATAACGTAATTAGTTGAAATTTTGTGAAAATTTAAAACGATAAAATTTTGAAATAAAAATTTAATATTTGGAATAAGTCTAGTTAAACATAGCGACTGGTAAATTTTCGTCCGAAAATATAAAAGTTTATTTCGCGCGTAAATTCACTTCAATTTAATCAGTTAAAAAGCGATAAAAATAAATGTTTCCGAAACCTAAATATTTTTACATAGAAAAATTCGAAACCATCTTCTGAGCAAGATGTCAGTTTGTCGTTTTTCCAAATTCGGACATCTTTGGCTCCGTCGATCTTATTTTTCAGTGTTTTTCTTGCATTTTCCGTAGTAGAAAAATTCGAATTTTATAATTCAATCATACCACTGATATCCGCATACCGTTTAGATCGTCTCGTCGTGCTGATCTCTACGGTATATTCGATTGTCAAATTCAAAGTCCGGTGTACGTTGCACTTTTCGTAGCGCCTTCCGTATCGGTTCCGAAATTTGAGCCTTTTGGTTTTACCCATTCATTTTCCACTGGAAACCCAATAGCCTTCTACTTTTATTATTTCCTTGAATTCATGCGCTAGCCTTAACTATTCCTCTAGTTCCAATTCGAACACTATTTTTTATTTATTTTCTCAAGGTTTCAAAATATGACGGTCCTGAGTCTCTCTCTATTCCACTTTGTCTACTGCTCTGTTCATCCTTTTCAAAAGAAATAAAATGAATAATACAAAACATACTCAGACACCCTCTTTCATGCGTGCTTCCTCCCTTTCCAAAGATTCGTGCACATGTCCCTGAAGCCGTGGCAGCCTCCGTAGCACCAAACGCCTTCGCCTCCTGGGCTATGAACCACCTCAACCAGTCGCTAAGCCTAGCAGATCCTCCGCCCAAGCATCACATCAACCCTGTCACATCTCGCCGCACCACCTTGTTCCTTCCACCACAACCGCACTCCACCGAACCTCCCGCTTGAACTCCGCCCGGACGACCCATCTCCTTTTCCAGTCCAACAGCCGACCAAAACGCACACCGAAACCCATACCCAGTCATTGTCTCACCGTCCTCCGCCATGTCCGCCCACCCCTCCCAAAGCCTGTCGCCCTCATCATATCAACGTCACCCCTCTCCATTCACGCGTCATTCTCCACCACTTCAAACCCATCTCCACCCATGATTACAACCGAAGCTTGCATACAACTCCAACCCACGGTTTCACCGTTCGAGCTCCAGATCTCCTCTACCTTCTTCAGCCTTCATCCGGTCACTGCTCTGTCGTGTTATTCTTTCAGGTTTATATTAGTAATTCTATCAAGTTGATTGCTTTTATATATATATGTATTTGAATATATATTATATATATATACCTGTTATATATATACTAGTTTATAAGCGTATGAGTCTAGTTTTATACATATATTATTATAGTTGCTGTAAAATCATTACTATATATATATTATAGTTTAATGTATATATGTCAGTTCTTATATAAAGGATACCTAAGCTTTTATGTTCTGTTGTGTACTTTTGGCTACACTATTATTATTTACATATAAGCAGATAACTGTATAAGTTTGGTTACACATATAAAACGTTTGAACCAGTTGTTATTTCGTGTTGTGTATATATTTTCATCTATATGTTTTTTATGATAATGTATATGTAATGTATATATTTATGTTCTAAGTGGTTTAGTCTATTAATTATATAAAGCCGTTTATAATAATAACTCTGATGGAAAATTAACTGCCTTCGTGGAGAAGAATAACTCAGGACCAGGTGCTAATTTGCATGGCAGAGTGAATTGGGTAAAACACATCAGTAGTTCGGAGATCTATTCTTTTGTAGCCAAATCGTTTGTTGACGATGGATGGATTAGCCAACAACCGATGCGATGACACTGATGATTTTCTATATTGCAACGACCTTTTTCTTAATTACACATTGTTCTGTCTTTATAGAGTACTAATTAATGAATGAAAAGCTCAAATGAGTTATCTACTTTGTACGATGAATGAAAAAATGTGAATTGGCAGAAAAAAAAGAAAAAAAAGTTTAAGATAGATACATCATTGTATATATACATACTGCTCGTATATACTTGGTTAGGTGAATATTATATCTATACTGAGTTTATATCTATAGCCATAGTATTGTTACAGATTTCTATTGATAAATTTTTAAAGTTAGCTTGATCTTGTTAATAGGTGTTGCATGTGTATAATTAATTGTATATAATATATTAGTTATACTGTGTGTATAAATGTAAAAACGTATATTAGTTGGTATATATTAGTTATGATAGTTTAAATATAAATGTTATAAAGATATTTGTTCTGGTATACCTACTACCGTTTAACTGTGATATGTGTATTTCAAAAATTTTATTTAACAAAATGTTTTGGCATCAGTATTCCATTTTATGAACAGTAATGACCGTATATTTTATATCATATAGTAATATATATTGTATGAAGTAAGCGATGTCGTTTAAATAGACATTGAGTTTAAAATGTATGGGTATTGTTATTCTGAAGAAAATAAATTTAATATTGATTTGGAAGTTATAACATATATTTTGTTTCGATTTATCAAAACGATTCTGATTTGTGTCCATCAATCTACCTTTCAGCTTTGCCCGTCAAACCCACTTTCAGCATACTTCGCTTTGAGATTATTGCTTGGATTTGTTCGATTGTCTAGATCGTGGTCAAATTCGTAACTCGTTTCATTGTCTATTTCTCTAGCCTCGGAAGGTGAGCAATCACTCACGATTAACGTTCTTTTATTTATTAAATTTAATTTCAATTGAAACGACAATTGAAATATGCTGCTGTTAGATATTTACACTGTTATTACCTGTATCAGTTCACCTGTGACATCTGACACCAATATCTGTTATATATGCAATGATAATCCAGTTTGGTTGTTAAATGATTGATTGTTTGATGTTTACAATTGGACGTTAAAATTGAAATGTATAAAGTGATAATTATTATGCAAGTAAAATTTGAAGTAGGATAATTAAATTTTGAATCGACATATATGTTGAATTTGATTAGTTGAATATGACCCCTTTTATTTGTTAATTTAATTGACATGTAAAATAGTGATAATTACACTTTGAACCATTGAACGTATATTGGATTAATTGTTGTAGTGTAAAATTTGAAATTGAATGACAAGTGAAAACCGTAATGTAATAATCTTTAATCTACATGAAATGATAGTGTAGATTCTAGAAATAATTATATTAATTCGAACAAATAACAATGCGAATTAATACGATTATTTCGGGATTATTTGAATTGATGATTGGATTGATATTGATTGTTGTTATTGCTTGTTTATTTACTTTGACACCATCCCAGTTATCACACTGCAAGTTCCCTTTACTATGCTTTGATTTTTGAATTGAATTGGAATCGGGTTGAAATGATAAATACCCAAATTGAACTTTGACCTTGGATATAGAGAATTAAATAAAAACCCGATTGGTCAATAATTTGATTTAAAAAAAAAATGAAGATTTTATTTGAATAAATAATATGGTTTTGAAATGAAGTTGAAATTTGAATTTTAATGAAAGGAAAATGTTAATATTTAAAATATGAAATAAAATATTAACAATGTAATTGATGGAAGAATGTTGTTTAATTTGAGAAATTATTGAATTAAGTTTGAAATTATTAAACTTTGAAATGATTTAATAATTAATTTGGAAATTATAATTAAGTTTGAAATTATTAAACTTTGAAATGATTTAATAATTAAGTTTGAAATTATAATTAAGTTTGAAATTATTAAACTTTGAAATTATTTAATAATTAAGTTTTGAATTAATTAATAATTAAATAAGATTAAATTATTTAATGATTAAATTGAATTGAATTCTTGATAAGTAAAATTGAACTTTTGAATAAGTGAATTTTACTTCGTAAATAATCGAAATTGAGTTTTCTTGATTAAGTAAGTTTTGGAAAATTATTTAAGAAAGTAAATAAGTGAAATCGAATTTCTTTAACAAGAAATGAAAATGTGATATTTTTGGAATTAATGTAAGACGTGTAAATGGAAAGAATTGATTTGACGAATTTAGTTTAATTTGATTTGAAGTTTTGATTTAATGAAGTTGAACTTAAGAAATTGATTTAATGAATTGGAAATTGAATAGAAATTGTTTTGAATGATAAAGTAACTTAACGAATATTGAATGAAATCGATAAATGAGTTTAAATTGATTTGAATGTTAAAATTAAGTTAATTTAAATGATTTCGAATTGAAACTTATGCGAACTTGGAACAATATTTGAATTGTTTTAAATAGAAATTGAAATTGAATTATAAGATTTTGAAATTATGATTTGGAAGTTTTGAAACGTAAATTATTGGAAATTGGTTTTGAAAGACAAATGAAATGTTGATTTACGAATTCTAAATTGAATTGATTTGGTTTTGAAATAAATAAACGACCAATCGGTGTAATAATTACGAAAGTTATTAAAGAGACCGGAATTCGGTTATGGATATACTCTCTATCTAAACCGAAAACCACTTTAATAACTATGCGCGGAGTGATGATCCAGAATGAAGTGGTTGGAATGATGTACGTGATGACTGAAGAAAGAGAATGATGATGGATAGCCTTGACACTTGTGTCAAATTGGAAATGACTAAAACAGGAGCTGTGCCGGGCCAATGGAGGATTAGCTACCTCAAGTGAACACACTTCTTCGAACTACTTATACTTGTTGTCGATTGGTGCACCCTTGATTTTGGGAGTGTTGTTTCACGGTGTTGCGGGCGCTGCGGCGTTGCGTTCTCACCAGTCCGGATCAGGCGAACGGTAGTATCACTACCTTGGGTATTGCCTCATGTGCCTTGTCATACTTGTATTCCATTTATGCGCGACCACTACGATTTTGATTTGTACCTTTAGTATATGGATTGCCCTCTGGTGACTTCCGGTTTTGGGGAAACTACGGTCTTGTATATGCTTTTGGGAATAAAAATGTGTTAAGGGTGGAATGGGCCATGACTTAATACTATTTTGATATCTTTTTATATTACTGATAGACATTATCTACTTATCGTACACTACTACATAGTAGATAGTTTAACGGATCCTTAAAGGATGGTTATTCCAAACATCCTTTGAGTTACTTGTATTTCAATTGCTATTTCACTTGAGTTGGATTTATTAATATAAGAATGTTAATCCTGACTCGAGTGTCTTGTGTTTTTGCTTTACGCTCGGGTCAGACTGAGTGTACCAGTATTCGAGACTCACCTTTGGAGTTGGAGCTTTGCTTGAAGATCCAGCCATCTATTCTGCTTTCAGCATTCGATGATTCCAGTGATGTATTCTGATTTGTATCTGATGTATCGGGTTACTCTTCCGTTGTATCTGGTTTAACTCTGATGTATCGTATTACTCTTCTGTTGTAAACTCTGATGTATTTTATATATTCATATAGTAGCTTCATGAACTACTATCTCTTTTATTTCCGCTGCACTTATTACTCTGTGATCTGTGATTATTTTATTTACTGTATATGTTTCAGTTTTGCCAATTTAAATTAACAACATGGTATTTTGAGCAATTCAATTCCGACATGAGTGTCTACCTATACACTTATAATGGATGCGAATGGTCCAAAATATCGAGTCGTTACGGTTAGTATCAGAGCTTTGGTAGCTCTAGGCAAAACTCAACATATAGGGTAAATGTATTTACATAATCACTCTCATTCGAGTTTCAATCTCTTCCTTTTGACTCAATTTCTTAGAATTTTGGAACGTTCCCTACGGTTCCAAATTTCATTCGTGTCCCTCACTAATTCGTCTCCTTTCAAATTCTGGAGCATAACTCCACTTCGAATGACCCTTATAGTGAATCGGCGGTCTCGCCAAACTTCGAATGATTTGTAAAGGGGTGAAACTCCTTTATAATAGGCGTCGATTTACCGGAGATTTCTGTATCCTCGGTTTACGATGCTATCTATTCCCTGCTATACCTGAATCCCATCTCTTGAGATCGAGTGTTGATTTACCTCGGAATTCCGCATCGATCTTATTCTTGAAGTTACGGACGACCCAGCTAAGGTTGCCCGTGAATTAAATAAACTCATCCATCTCCCGATTGTGGTAATTGAATTATCTTATCTTCTGTTTCAAACTTATTTTCGAATCAAAATTTTCCTTGATTTGAGTCTACAAAAATTTGAATCCCTATCCTTATTTTGAAAACCCATTCCTGTATCGTCGAGCAAAGAAATGTATTTCTAAATTTATATTAAAAATGTTGTTTTCAAATTTGATAAACAAAATAGTTTTGAATGATTATATTATATATAAATATAAGTTTTCTGAAATTAAAATTGTTAATGGATTTGTTGTCTGAAATAATAATATTTGATTTTCATTTATTGTTTTGTAAACCATTGACTATTGCATAATAAATAAATGAATTTATAAACTTAGTTATAATTTGATTTGGAATTTGAAATGAATTTAAATCAGAAATTGGAGTATTTGATTTCCTAAAATTTCAAGCTTGGGTTTTAATTTTTTTTTAAAATGTATATTATTGAAAGTATTTTCGAATAGAAATCGTTTTCAAAGAATTTTTAAAATGTTGAAATCAGTGCTCTTCTCTTTGTCGCTGGAAAATAATTTCGGTGATGGCGGCCGCATCATCGACATTCATTTTCGAGTTTCGAAGTGGAGATACTATTCTGTAGCTTTGCTACGGTTTGTTTGAAAATATTTTGATTTGAATTCTTCAGTATAATTTGATTTATATATATAGGTATCTTATTTTAAAATTTAATTTGATTTGATATAAATATATTATATATAACTCTAAATTGGTTAAAGTTAATCGGAAATCTAATTCTTAAATTTTGTTAAAGGATGATTTTAATTATAAATAAAACCAAAATTTGGAACAAATATTTAAACTTGAATAATTGAATTGGGAAAATTTTTATTTGTATATTATTCAACTGCATTCTAATACAACTTACCTAAATTATTCAGTAGTTGAATATGTAATTGAATAATATATAAGATAAATTGAATTTATAAATAAAATTTGAGTGTTTATAATAAATGTTATACACTTAAATTTTGATTATATAAAATGCAAATAAAGATGATAGAATGATAAGTTAATTGAATAATAGATGAGACAAATAAATTTGCTCTGAAAGAATTAATAAATTGAAATTTGATCAACATATGAAAATACCTTGAATTTGAAAGCAATTAGTAAATATAAATTAATTTAAATCGAAACTTTTATGGTTTAAATTAATTTATATGGGTTAAATAAATGTGATTAGATATATTAAGTAGAATAAAATTTAACAGTAATTTGGAAAAAAAAAGAATTTAAATTGTTGAAGAAAATATGATTATAATAAAAGACTATTCAAATTTATAGTTTTAAAAAAATTGTAAATTGAAGAAAATGGGATAATAAGATAATAAATTTAGAAATAGTTGAGATTGATTTTAGTGAAATCAAATGGATTAAATCAATTATTGAATATCAATTAATTTAAATTTGAATTTATATGGTTTAAATTAATTATTATTTGTATTTCAAATCTGTTTTTCTTTCTGGTTGTTTCTATTCTCCTACCTCGTTGCTTTTCGAGGACGAAAAGTTTTGAGTGGGGGAGAGTGTAACGACCCGTAAATTTTAACTGTTTTAATAACGTAATTAGTTGAAATTTTGTGAAAATTTTAAACGATAAAATTTTGAAATAAAAATTTAATATTTGGAATAAGTCTAGTTAAACATAGCGACTGGAAAATTTTCGTCCGAAAATATGAAAGTTTATTTCGCGCGTAAATTCACTTCAATTTAATCAGTTAAAAAGCGATGAAAATAAATGTTTCCGAAACCTAAATATTTTTACATAGAAAAATTCTAAATCATCTTCTGAGCAAGATGTCAGTTTGTCGTTTTTCCAAATTCGGACATCTTTGGCTCCGTCGATCTTATTTTTCAGTGTTTTTCTTGCATTTTCCGTAGTAGAAAAATTCGAATTTTATAATTCAATCATACCACTGATATACGCATACCGTTTAGATCGTCTCGTCGTGCTGATCTCTACGGTATATTCGATTGTCAAATTCAAAGTCCGGTGTACGTTGCACTTTTCGTAGCGCCTTCCGTATCGGTTCCGAAATTTGAGCCTTTTGGTTTTACCCATTCATTTTCCACTGGAAACCCAATAGCCTTCTACTTTTATTATTTCCTTGAATTCATGCGCTGGCCTTAACTATTCCTCTAGTTCCAATTCGGACACTGTTTTTTATTTATTTTCTCAATGTTTCAAAATATGACGGTCCTGAGTCTCTCTCTATTCCACTTTGTCTACTGCTCTGTTCATCCTTTTCAAAAGAAATAAAATGAATAATACAAAACATACTCAGACACCCTCTTTCATGCGTGCTTCCTCCCCTTCCAAAGATTCATGCACATGTCCCTGAAGCCGTGGCAGCCTCCGTAGCACCAAACGCCTTCGCCTCCTGGGCTATGAACCACCTCAACCAGTCGCTAAGCCTAGCAGATCCTCCGCCCAAGCATCACATCAACCCTGTCACATCTCGCCGCACCACCTTGTTCCTTCCACCACAACCGCACTCCATCGAACCTCCCGCTTGAACTCCGCCCGGACGACCCATCTCCTTTTCCAGTCCAACAGCCGACCAAAACGCACACCGAAACGCATACCCAGTCATTGTCTCACCGTCCTCCGCCATGTCCGCCCACCCCTCCCAAAGCCTGTCGCCCTCATCATATCAACGTCACCCCTCTCCATTCACGCGTCATTCTCCACCACTTCAAACCCATCTCCACCCATGATTACAACCGAAGCTTGCATACAACTCCAACCCACGGTTTCACCGTTCGAGCTCCAGATCTCCTCTACCTTCTTCAGCCTTCATCCGGTCACTGCTCTGCCGTGTTATTCTTTCAGGTTTATATTAGTAATTCTATCAAGTTGATTGCTTTTATATATATATGTATTTGAATATATATTATATATATATACCTGTTATATATATACTAGTTTATAAGCGTATGAGTCTAGTTTTATACATATATTATTATAGTTGCTGTAAAATCATTACTATATATATATTATAGTTTAATGTATATATGTCAGTTCTTATATAAAGGATACCTAAGCTTTTATGTTCTGTTGTGTACTTTTGGCTACACTATTATTATTTACATATAAGCAGATAACTGTATAAGTTTGGTTACACATATAAAACGTTTGAACCAGTTGTTATTTCGTGTTGTGTATATATTTTCATCTATATGTTTTTTATGATAATGTATATGTAATGTATATATTTATGTTCTAAGTGGTTTAGTCTATTAATTATATAAAGCCGTTTATAATAATAACTCTGATGGAAAATTAACTACCTTCGTGGAGAAGAATAACTCAGGACCGGGTGCTAATTTGCATGGCAGAGTGAATTAGGTAAAACACATCAGTAGTTCGGAGATCTATTCTTTTGTAGCCAAATCGTTTGTTGACGATGGATGGATTAGCCAACAACCGATGCGATGACACTGATGATTTTCTATATTGCAACGACCTTTTTCTTAATTACACATTGTTCTGTCTTTATAGAGTACTAATTAATGAATGAAAAGCTCAAATGAGTTATCTACTTTGTACGATGAATGAAAAAAATGTGAATTGGCAGAAAAAAGAAAAGAAAAAAAAAGTTTAAGATAGATACATCATTGTATATATACATACTGCTCGTATATACTTGGTTAGGTGAATATTATATCTATACTGAGTTTATATCTATAGCCATAGTATTGTTACAGATTTCTATTGATAAATTTTTAAAGTTAGCTTGATCTTGTTAATAGGTGTTGCGTGTGTATAATTAATTGTATATAATATATTAGTTGGTATATATTAGTTATGATAGTTTAAATATAAATGTTATAAAGATATTTGTTCTGGTATACCTACTACCGTTTAACTGTGATATGTGTATTTCAAAAATTTTATTTAACAAAATGTTTTGGCATCAGTATTCCATTTTATGAACAGTAATGACCGTATATTTTATATCATAAAGTAATATATATTGTATGAAGTAAGCGATGTCGTTTAAATAGACATTGAGTTTAAAATGTATGGGTATTGTTATTCTAAAGAAAATAAATTTAATATTGATTTGGAAGTTATAACATATATTTTGTTTCGATTTATCAAAACGATTCTGATTTGTGTCCATCAATCTACCTTTCAGCTTTGCCCGTCGAACCCACTTTCAGCATACTTCGCTTTGAGATTATTGCTTGGATTTGTTCGATTGTCTAGATCGTGGTCAAATTCGTAACTCGTTTCATTGTCTATTTCTCTAGCCTCGGAAGGTGAGCAATCACTCACGATTAACGTTCTTTTATTTATTAAATTTGATTTCAATTGAAACGACAATTGAAATATGCTGCTGTTAGATATTTACACTGTTATTACCTGTATCAGTTCACCTGTGACATCTGACACCAATATCTGTTATATATGCAATGATAATCCAGTTTGGTTGTTAAATGATTGATTGTTTGATGTTTACAATTGGACGTTAAAATTGAAATGTATAAAGTGATAATTATTATGCAAGTAAAATTTGACGTAGGATAATTAAAATTTGAATCGACATATATGTTGAATTTGATTAGTTGAATATGACCCCTTTTATTTGTTAATTTAATTGACATGTAAAATAGTGATAATTACACTTTGAACCATTGAACGTATATTGGATTAATTGTTGTAGTGTAAAATTTGAAATTGAATGACAAGTGAAAACCGTAATGTAATAATCTTTAATCTACATGAAATGATAGTGTAGATTCTAGAAATAATTATATTAATTCGAACAAATAACAATGCGAATTAATACGATTATTTCGGGATAATTTGAATTGATGATTGGATTGATATTGATTGTTGTTATTGCTTGTTTATTTACTTTGACACCATCCCAGTTATCACACTGCAAGTTCCCTTTACTATGCTTTGATTTTTGAATTGAATTGGAATCAGGTTGAAATGATAAATAACCAAATTGAACTTTGACCTTGGATATAGAGAATTAAATAAAAACCCGATTGGTCAATAATTTGATTTAAAAAAAAATGAAGATTTTATTTGAATAAATAATATGGTTTTGAAATGAAGTTGAAATTTGAATTTTATTGAAAGGAAAATGTTAATATTTAAAATATGAAATAAAATATTAACAATGTAATTGATGGAAGAATGTTGTTTAATTTGAGAAATTATTGAATTAAGTTTGAAATTATTAAACTTTGAAATGATTTAATAATTAATTTTGAAATTATAATTAAGTTTGAAATTATTAAACTTTGAAATGATTTAATAATTAAGTTTGAAATTATAATTAAGTTTGAAATTATTAAACTTTGAAATTATTTAATAATTAAGTTTTGAATTAATTAATAATTAAATAAGATTAAATTATTTAATGATTAAATTGAATTGAATTCTTGATAAGTAAAATTGAACTTTAGAATAAGTGAATTTTACTTCGTAAATAATCGAAATTGAGTTTTCTTGATTAAGTAAGTATTGGAAAATTATTTAAGAAAGTAAATAAGTGAAATCGAATTTCTTTAACAAGAAATGAAAATGTGATATTTTTGGAATTAATGTAAGACGTGTAAATGGAAAGAATTGATTTGACGAATTTAGTTTAATTCGATTTGAAGTTTTGATTTAATGAAGTTGAACTTAAGAAATTGATTTAATGAACGCTCGAATCTACGACATTCGAGTACGATGTAAAGTATGGATGTCGATTTTCGAACGCGAAAATCCGAAACGTTACATTTGGTATCAGAGCTAAGGTTGAACTTTAGCTCAGGAGTTTAACACGTTAAGTAGCTCATTAGAGATAGAGTGAAGTAAACCCTAGAATGAGTAATTCTCAGATATCCGTCTGAACGTCTCAGTAAATTCTCTTACTATCCACTGATAGTAGATATGAGTGCTAGAAGAAGATGAGATAGGGGACAGGGAAATACGACTATAAATGGTCAATACCCTGCAACAGTGGAAATAACTTTCTTATCAATCTCTTTTGATTCGTTTCCAAATTCTTTGATTGCTTCGTGACAGCTACAAGAAGAAGTTCCGGTGTGATGGTGGCTCTACGAATCGTTGTAAAAAATTCTTACTTCGTATCTTCATCGATTTCTTATCAGCTTTTCGATTTAAACCTTAATGAATTTGAAATTGGAAATTTTAAATTGAATATAATTTATTAATAGAATATGAGGATAAAATTGAATCGAATCAATAAAACGATATTGTTTAAAATCAAATTTGAAATTCTATTATAATTTCTGGGGTATACCAAAGTCCGAAGAGGAACAAATTGGTACGTATTCTGTGATATTCCGACTTGAATTCGGAATCCGTATCTTGTGTTCGAGTAATTATAGGAGATTGAATCTATCTATCTCTGCGATTGCTTTCGTGCCTGCGAATTTCGAGGACGAAATTCTTTTAAGGGGGGAAGTTTGTAACGACCCTGAAATTTAAATTTATTTAAATTAATAATTAAATGAATTTTTGAATTAAATTTAGTAATAAATAAATTTTTGAATAAAAATAGTAAAATCAATTGATAAATTGATAGCGAGTTTCCCCGAGTCTTGAATAAATTCTGTATAAATCATTTATTTTTATAAATAAAGTAATTATTTTATATATGTGAATATATATATGTATGTACAGTTGATTTGAATTTAAATTGTAAATAAATTGTTTAATAATAAATATTAGAATGGATGGTTAATAATAATTTGAATTTATAAATTAAATTTTTTGTTAATAGTATTTTCTTTTAAAATAATGTGTATATGATAATAATAAGAAGGATAAAATATAAATATCTTTGGCTTACAAAATAAAACAAAAGAACAAAGTAAAAAAGAAAACCTCCCTGAATACATATATTTAACTAAAGTAAAGTAATCCCTAACAATACCTCTAGCATACAAGAGAAGGTATCAGCCGAAGTCAATATCAAGAAAAAGAAAACATAAACAAGAGCTTGTAAACAAATTAGAAGACATACATTTATTAACATCTTCTCTAGTACACTCCCTTGTACCCATCAGCCGAAATGAAAATATTAGCCACCATAATAAGATTCTCAGCCACCAAACCATATTTTATCAGCCGAGACAAAGCATAAGTATACAGATACTTTTATGCAAATTTGTACAAGTATTAAATGCCATGTCCTATAGCCATCACGTTCAAGTACCTCAGCCTCCATTTGCTAGCAAAATCACCGACCTATGTTATTAAATAAGAAATTGTACAAATAAAATACATAACCTGTATCACTCATTCTATATATTACCATCTTCAAGCTTCATCTCAGTTTTGTTCATTCGAAACTGAGTAAACCAGAAAGATAAACATCACTATATCTTATAAACTAAAAGAAATTCAAGTTCTCAAAGCAAGTTCAACCAGAGAATCAAAACTGGAAATTGCAAAAGCCTGGAAAGAAAAATGGAAGCAAACATCATCTATAAAACCAAAAACAACATTCAAATACAAAACATGATTCAAGAAGGAAATCAATCTGAAGTTCAAAACAACAGGGCTGGTCTCTGTCTTCAACATAAAGGTGAGTAACTTCACATTTAAAAAAATAAAATCTTAAAGTAAACCTGGTTGCATGCTATTTTCTAAAACAAATAATGTTTGTATAACTTTCTGGCACTATCTATGAATATATGAAAGTATGTATATACTATGTGTTCCAGTGCTTCCTATTTGTGTTCCCAGACTCAAGTTTTAATCCAAAAATTTAAATTCTCTTGATTTAATCACCGATATAACTTAGGCTTTGAACAACACTTGATTGGTTTAATATAAGCTTAAAGTTAAAAATTTATTTAAGTCAAAATCACTCAGTATTGTGTCTGGTAACCAAGATAGCTGAACTAAATTTTTGATAAGTTAAAATTCGAATTTATTAATTTATAAATCCAGCTATGTAGGTTGAATTCTCCTACCTAAACATGATTTTTAAAACAAAAATCATAATTTTTAGAGTTAGATGCTAAGAGCAGTTCGAGTTTGGTCAAAATTCATTCTATCGTCGATCTCTGATGACCTACGAAGTTCTGGTGACCGGGATCGTGGCTTGTGGTAGAGGAGTGTAAATAGATGCTAAGAAAAATGGGTAATGGTGATAGAATTCATCAGAGAGGTTGCGACAGTGAAATTCTTTTTAGAACCCTAATTTTTACTTTGCTTAGTAAATCGATCACCATGTCTTCGATAGTGGATCGAGTGTAGTAGGATTTTGAGAGATGGTAGCGTGGTCGTATACGAGGCTACGGCCGGAGTTGGGGGGTCTCCGGTGGTCGGAGCGTGGAGCGCGAGGTGTTGGCAGGCTTTTGATGTGGGTTCATCTTTGTTCCAGCTTTTGGGATTGGAGCTCGAATTTGGATTTCGAGATTTGGTCTGAGTTTAGATGGTCGGAGTTTGACGTGGGGAGGGTTGTCGACTTGCCTTGATGATCGGCAGGGGACCGGAGGTGGAGGCGGCACGGTGCATGTGCACGCGTGTATGTGGGTGTCAGTAGTTTCGATTTGGGGAAGAAGTTCTCGCGTGTTTTGCTCGAGATTTTCGTGGTCGATTCGAAGTTTTGATCGAGTGTTTGGGGTTTCTACTCGAGTTCGTACTCGTGAATTCGTAGGAGATAGGCTGCAGTTTTAAAGTTTTAAAATTTTACTGAGTTTAAAGGAATAAAAGAGGAAGGACGTACGTGAGGGAAGAAAACAACTCGGGAAAGTTGGAGGGAAACTCGAGCGACTGCTCGAGTAAATATGGGGGTATTCTCGGGTTTGTTGATGTTTGGCGAAACTGTTTGCAAACTTCAAAATAAACGAATTGAAGTTATATCACTTAAACAATTTTAAGTGATCATTTTTGTTTAACTGTTTTTAAAAAGAAGTAATTAAGAAGGGTTAACTAAATTATACTTGAAATGAATTAAGTAATTAAAGATTTGTATGATAATTAAATCATTTATATGAATTTAATGATTCACTAAATTGTTAGGATAATTAAAAATGGATAATTAATTAATTCAATTAATTAATGCTATGGATGATTAATTAAGAAATCAAGAATTCTGAATTATTAAGTTAATAAAGGAAATTAACTAGAAATTATTAAGTAATTAAATAAATGTGATTTAAATTTGATAATTAATCAGATTTATTTATCAAGAAAATCAATTGTAAATTGTTAATTACTTAATGAAAGCAATTAAGGGGTTAATTGATTATGTAATTGGTTTAAGGTTAATTAATTAATATGATTTATAAATTAAGGTAATTAATTTGAGGATAATTAATTAATTAAGGCTTAAGTAATAAATGATTTAAAGGTTAATTAATTAAAATGATTAAAGGTTAATTAATTAAAAATGGTTTATAATTAATTAATGATTAATTAACCAAGATTTGTGGTTTATTCATAAGTAATAAATCTGATTTGAATTTACCAGATAATTAAATTGATCTTACTTATGAATGCTTGGATTCTATTGAATGTGAATTGTTTGATATCCCTGACATATGATGCTTTGTGATACACCCTGATTTATGTTGTAATCTGTAATTTACTTATCTGTGATATATGTCTGTGAATAAAAGATAAGCGATATAGTTATATCGTTTATCAACTATATTTCTGTATTTTGATCTGTGATGATTGTATGATGTTGCACTATTGTGTTGAACCCCTGGACTACACTGTTACACACACAAATATGGATTTCACGTGGAAATCGGTTAAGTCACAGATAATTTAAATTTGATGTTTTGAAATTGAAATTTTAAATTTCAATTGATTTTGAAATTAGAAATTTCGGTTTAAATGTGAAAAGCTTTTGAAATGGAATTTCAAAGATGAAACTTATTTTCGAATAACCTGATTAAGTTTTGAAGTTTAAATAATTTTATTTAAACTTAAATTCAAGATTTGAAATTGAATTCTATGATTTGAAAATAGGGATTAGAGATTTTATACCTGTTATATATGAGTTAAACCATTTTAAAAAGTATTGATTTTGGAATGTGAATAAAATAAAAGGGTTTTAACTCGTGTAAATATAATTGGATTTTTCTTAAACGAAAACTATTTGTTTTCAAATAATAACAGCTTTCATATAAGAAGTGAACTTCCAATTTGTGTTGAAAGGTTTCAAATTCAAAATGAAATTGAAATGTTTTAAAAGGCTATGAATGAATTTTTTTTTGAAAGCTATGAATTAAATCTGTTTATTTTTAACAGATTTAAAATGATGTTTTGTTTAACCCATTAGAAATGAAATTGTTTTGAAAGCTATAAGTTAAATCTTTGATTTAAAGATTTAACGAGTTAATCAAATTGAAATGAGAATTGATTTGGAAAAATCTGTAAATGAATCTTTTTGTTTAAAAGATTTGAAATGGTAATTGGTTTAAACCATTTGAAAGAATGTTTGGAATTGTTAAGTTGTGACTTAATTGAAATCCCAATATCCATATGTTTTGAATATTGCGCTCACTATTCGGGTTAGCCGGGAAAGGACCTTTGGGTCGTATAACCCATTCCGAATAGTGATACGTCGTATATGGATGGCATTTGAAGACCGGTGATGAAGACCGGATATTTTCGAAAATGAAAGGACAACCTGTCGAATGTCTCTGCACCGAGTTGCTCCGGTATAGAGATTTATATCACTCTTTTTGTGACGGGAAGTCCGGACGTGATTGGAAATTATCCGGATTTGCAAGGGCTTCGTGAGAAGTGCCTTCGGTTCTGTTCGATCCCGGAACAGACTTGTATGGTTACGTGTCTGACATTACACTTTGAGATATAAAGCTGATTTCTTTCAAATACATTTCTGTTGGTGGTGGAGAATTTATTCTCTTAGTGTAACGACCCGACATTTTGGACCATTCGCATCCATTATAAGTGAATAGGTAGACACTCATGCCAGAATTGAATTGCTCAAAATACCGCGTTGTTAATTTAAATTTGGCAAAACTGAACATATACAGTAAATAAATATAATCACAGATCACAGACACAGAGTAATAAATGCAGCGGAAATAAAAGAGATAGTAGTTCATGAAGCTACTATATGAATATATAAGATACATCAGAGTTTACAACAGAAGAGTAATACGATACATCAGAGTTAAATCAGAATACATCACTGGAATCATCGAATACTGAAAGCAGAATAGATGGCTGGATCTTCAAGCAAAGCACCAACTTCAAAGGTGAGTCTCGAATACTGGATCACTCAGTCTGACCCGAGCGTAAAGCAAAAACACAAGACACGAGTCAGGATTAACATTCTTATATTAATAAATCCAACTCAAGTGAAATAGCAATTGAAATACAAGTAACTCAAAGGATGTTTGGAATAACCATCCTTTAAGGATCCGTTAAACTATCTACTATGTAGTAATGTACGCTAAGTAGATAATGTCTATCAGTAATATGTAAAGATATCAAAATAGCGTTAAGTCATGGCCCATTCCACCCTTAACACATTTTTATTCCCAAAAGCATATACAAGACCGTAGTTTCCCCAAAACCGGAAGTCACCAGAGGGCAATCCATATACTAAAGGTACAAATCAAAATCGTAGTGGTCGCGCATAAATGGAATACAAGTATGACAAGGCACATGAGGCAATACCCAAGGTAGTGATACTACCGTTCGCCTGATCCGGACTGGTGAGAACGCAACGCCGCAGCGCCCGCAACACCGTGAAACAACACTCCCAAAATCAAGGGTGCACCAATCGACAACAAGTATAAGTAGTTCGAAGAAGTGTGTCCACTTGAGGTAGCTAATCCTCCATTGGCCCGGCACAGCTCCTGTTTTAGTCATTTCCAATTTGACACAAGTGTCAAGGCTATCCATCATCGTTCTCTTTCTTCAGTCATCACGTACAACAATCCAACCACTTCATTCTGGATCATCACTCCGCGTATAGTTATTAAAGTGGTTTCGGTTCAGATAGAGAGTATATCCATTACCGATCCCGGTCTCTTTAATAACTTTCGTAATTATTACACCGATTGGTCATTTAATATATTTCAAAACCAAATCAATTTCAATTTCAATTCGTAAATCAACATTTCGTTTGTCTTTCAAAACCAATTCCATAAATTTACGTTTCAAAACTTCCAAATTATACATTTAAAGTCTTACAATTCAATTTCAATTTTATTTAAAACAATTCAAATATTGATTCAACTTCGAATATAAGTTTCATTCCGAAATCTTTTAAATAATTTTTATCTTAACTTTCAAATCAATTTAAACTCATTTATCGATTTTATTCAATATTCGTTAAATTACTTTATCATTCAAAACAATTTCAATTAAATTTTCAATTCATTAAATCAATTTCTTAAGTTCAACTTCGTTAAATCAAAACTTACAATTTTGAATTTAATCAAATTCGTCAAATCAATTCTTTCAATTACAAGTCTTACATTAATTCCAAAATATCACATTTTCATCTCTTGTTAAAGAAATTCAATTTCACTTATTTACTTACTTAAATAATTTTCCAAAACTTACTTAATAAAGAAAACTCAATTTCAATTATTTACGAAGAAAAATTCACTTATTCAAAAGTTCAATTTTCTTATTAAAGAATTTCAATTCACTTTAATCATTAAATAATTTAATCTTATTTAAGTATTAAATAATTCAAAACTTAATTATTCAATAATTTCAAAGTTTAATAATTTCAAACTTAATTATAATTCAAACTTAATTATTAAATCATTTCTCAAATTAAACAACATTCTTTCATCAATTACATTGTTAATATTTTGTTTCAGATTATTAAATATTAACATTTTTCCTTTCATTAAAATTCAAATTTCAACTTCATTTCAAAACCATATTATTTATTCAAATAAAATCTTCGTTTATTTTTAAATCAAATTATTGACCAATCGGGTTTTATTTAATTCTCTATCCTAGGTCAAGTTCAATTTGGGTATTTATCATTTCAACCCGATTCTAATTCAATTCAAAATCATAGCATAGCAAAGGGAACTTGCAGTGTGATAACTGGGATGGTGTCAAAGTAAATAAACAAGCAATAACAACAAACAATAACAATCCAATAATCAATTCAAATAATCCCGAAATAACCGTATTAATTCGCATTATTATTTGTACGAATTAATATAATTATTTCTAGAATCTACACTATCATTTCATGTAGATTAAAGATTATTACATTACGGTTTTACTTGTCATTCAATTTCAAATTTCATACATCATCAATTTAACAACATACATTCAGTGGTTCAAAGTGTAATTAAACAAATCCTATGTGTCAATAAATTTAACAGTTAAAGGGGTCATATTACACAAATGTCAGTTAATCAAATTTAACATTTAATTATCCTATATCAAGTTCAATTTTGTACTATTTATCATTTTAACATCAACAATTTAACGTCCAATATAAACACCAACAATCAATCAATTATCAGCCAAACTGTATTATCATCGCATAAAAATTTAACAGATAATGGTGTCAGATGTCACAGGTGAACGGATACAGGCAATAACATATATAACAGTGTAATTAACTAACAGCAGCATATTTCAATTGTCGTTTCAATTGAAATCAAATTTAATAAATAAAAGAACGTTAATCGTGACTCGTGAGTGAGTGCACACCTTTCGAGGCTAGAGATGAACGAGAATGGGAGCGAATTATGAATCCAACAGGAACTTCAAAACGAGACAAGACGGGCACGAATGTGATGAATAAAGCTGATAAATGAATTCGATGGAAACGAATCAGATTAGTTATGATAACAGCTGAAAAATATATAAACCTTACTTAATTAAGGTCGAAAAATAAAATATACATGTTTACAAAATTAACACCCTTTTTATGAAACAGTATGCACAACAACCACTAAGGAAATATGTACTTATGCGTATAAAATTCATGAAACGGTACTCAGGCTTATAAAAACAAACAATAATTAATGCTACAAAAATATATACCTAACTATATTATACTATGTAAACTGGTACGAAATCATGTACTCGCATATAATGCAAACAGAAAGATAACAGCCAATAAAGATATGAATGTATATATAAACAAATGTTTTATAACTTTTATAAACTAGAGTATAATTTATACTATATATATAAATAGTATAGTGGGACAAAATAACTTACTATAAATTGATATACTTAGTATAACACATACTTACATATTTAATTTATACAACTAACCAAAATATATTTAAAATCTCAAAACTTTATGTATATTGACTAACGCACACTATATATAATTAACCCAATATATGTAACTTATAAAATATGAACCTTTAAACTAATATCTTTTACAGGAGAACAACTTTATATATATACATATATTCAAAAATTTAAAACCAACCTACATTCCCAAAAATTAGTAACATACTGTAAGCCCAAAATTTCTAGGTAACATAATACTTACATTGGATCATCATAAAAATCCACTCCAAAATCATACAATTAAAATAGAAAAACTTATCATATGCAGGTACACTTTCCAGAAATTAATCATGAATACAAAACAAATAATAGATAATACAATATAAGCTTACATACATAACAATATCATATACAGTTATAAAACTTACATATTTTCCTTTCTACGTATTACATAAACCTATCACTATATATATATATATATATATAACCGTAAAATATAGAACAAAAGAAACGAAATAGCTCTGCATAAAACATATTCAGAAAAACAAATATACTTACTAGGTTGTATATATATACAAAAGACATAAACTGACATATAAGTATAACTTCCTTTGTAATATGATATATAGTAAACATATATACAGTAAGCATCTACACCTATTATATTTGTAAACTAATGCATATATATACTTGCAAACGTGTTATTTGCAAAAGTATAAAACTAACACATAAAATAAAGCTCTGAGTTATATACTTGTATATATAAACAAATGCATAAACTTATATATATATATATATATATTATAAACTTACATAACTGTTCAATCTTAACTCAATATATTCATTTAAAAAACCAAAACACAAATTTAAATTAAACTAACCTAAATAAAAAAAACATATATATTATACCTAGTATAAAAGCATGCGGCTGAGGGGAGAGAAAAAAAAAGAGATGGCACGGTTGTTGGTGGGGAAGGCTCAGCCATGAAGTTGGCAAGTTGTGGTCGGCCGAACATAGGAGGAAGAGGCGCTGCTATGGTGGCGAGCAACCTGAAGGTGATGCAGACTAGTGAGGCTCGTGAGTGCGGGCGAGGTGGAGGACAAGTGGACGCGGAGGTGGCGAGTTCCAAGACATGGGTGGAATGACGTGAAGGCAAATGATGGGTTTGTGCATATGCTTTGAAATGTTAAATATGAACAGGCTTGAGGAAGGAGAAGGGAAGGCTATGGAACATAGGAGAGGACACGCAAATTTGCAAAAGGATGAGAAGTAGTGAATCTTTTTTTTCTTTTTCTTTGGCAGAATGAAAAAAAGAGGAGGAAGACAAAGCAGGAATTTTAAGTATAATATTATTGAAAATATAAAGTAACAGAACAAAGAGAAAAGGTGAAACAGATAAGTGCAACTCAACGAATATCGAGATCTTGTGAATAGTAAAGGTCATAAAATTTTAGGAAATATGGATAGGCTAGCGACGGTTGATAGGAAGATTAATAGCTACTAGCTTCAACTGATTGCTTTACGAAAGAACAAAGGAAAGGCTAAACGACTCAAACGCGAAACCGATGCGAATGATCAGATTATAGATTTCATCGTGTTTCGAACTCCGAAACACACAAAAGAATATACCGTGGTGATCAGCACGACGAGACGGTCAAAACGACATACAAATATCAGTGGTACGATCGAATTATAAAAATATCGATTTTTTAATAGCGGAAAATGCAAGAAAAACGCTGAAAAATAAGATCGACGGAGCCAAAGATGTTCGAATTTGGAAAAACGACAAACTGACATCTTGCTCAGAAGATGGTTTAGAATTTTTCTATGTAAAAATACTTTGGTTTTGAAAACGTTTTATTTCCAACGCTTTTTAACTGATTAAATTGAAGTGAATTTACGCGCGAAATAAACTTTCATATTTTCGGACGAAAATTTACCAGTTGCTATGTTTAACTAGACGTATTCCAAATATTAAATTTTTATTTCAAAATTTTATCGTTTAAAATTTCGCAAAATTTCAATTAATTACGATATTAAAACAGTTAAAATTTACGGGTCGTTACACTCTCCCCCACTCAAAACTTTTCGTCCCCGAAAAGGAACGAGGTAGGAGAATAGAAACAACGAGAAAGAAAACAGATTTGAAATACAAAATAACAATTAATTAAAACCATATAAATTCCAATTTAAATTAATTGATATTTAATAATTGATTTAATCCATTTGATTTTAAAATCAACCTTAACTATTTCTAAATTCATTATCTTATTATCCAATTATCTTAAATTTACAATTTATAAAATCATAAATTTGAATAATCTTTTATTATAATCATATTTTCTTCAACAATTTAAATTCTTCTTTGTTACAAATTATTGTTAAATTTATTCTACTTAATATATCTAGTCACATATATTTAACCCATATAAATTAATTTAAACCATAAAAGTTTCGATTTAAATTAATTTATATTCACTAATTGCTTTTAAATTCAAGGTATTTTCATAAGTTGATCAAATTTCAATTTATTAATTCTTTCAAAACATATTTATTAATTCTTTCAAAACAAATTTATTTCATTATTAACCGAGTTTTCCTATTATCCTATCTAACTCTATTAACATCTTTAAAATCAAAATTTGTGTATAACATTTATTATAAACATTTAAATTTTATTTATAAATTCAATTTATATTATATATTATCCAATTACATATTCAACTTCTGAATGATTTAGGTAAGTTGTATTAGAATGCAGTTGAACAATATACAAATAAAATTTTCCCAATTCAATTATTCAAGTTTAAATATTTATTCCAAATTTTGGTCTTATTTATAATTAAAATCATCCTTTAACAAAATTTAAGAATTAGATTTCCGATTAACTTTAAACAACTTAGAGATATATATAATACATTTATATCAAATCAAATTAAATTTTAAAATAAGATACCTATATATATAAATCAAATTATATTAAAGAAATTCAAATCAAAATATTTTTCAAAACAAAACCGTAGCAAAGCTACAGAATAGTATCTCCACTTCGAAACTCGAAAATGAATGTCGATGATGCGACCGCCATCACCGAAATTATTTTCCAGCGACAAAGAGAAGAGCACTGATTTCGACATTTTAAAATTCTTTGAAAATGGTTTCTATTCGAAAATACTTTCAATACTATATACTTTAAAGTTTTAAAAAACCAAAGTTCGAAATCACCGGAAACTAATAAATTTTCAAATTTCTGAATTAGATTCATTTCAAATTCCAATAAATTTATAACCAAGTTTATAAATTCATTTTTATATTATGCAATAGTCAATGGTTTACAAAACAATAAATGAAAATCAAATATTATTATTTTCAGACAACAAATTTATTAACAATTTAATTTCAGAAAACTTATATTTATATATAATATAATCATTCAAAACTATTTTGTTTATCAAATTTGAAAACAGCATTTTTAATATAAATTTAGAAATACATTTCTTTGCTCGACGATACAAGAATGGATTTTCAAAATAAGGATAGGGTTTCAAATTTGATGGACTTAAATCAAAGAGAAATTTGATTCGAAGATAGGTTTGAAACCAAGATGAGATAATTAAATAACAAAATAAGGCGATGGATAAGTTTATATAAATCGCGGGCAACCTTAACCGGGTCAACCGTGACTTCAAAAATAAGATCGGTGTAGAATTTCGAGGTAAATCGACATTCGATCTCAAGAAATAGAATTCAGGTATAGCAGGAGATAGATAGCATCGTAAACCGAGGATACAGAAATCTCCAGTAAATCAATGCTAACTGTAAAGGAGTTTCACCCCTTTACAAATCATTCGAAGATTGGCGAGACCGCCGATCTATTATAGATATCATTCAAAATGGAGTTATGGGGTGCTCCAGAATTGAAAGAAGACGAATAGTGCGGGACACGAATGAATTTTTGGAACCGCAGGGAACGGTCCAAAATTTATAGAAGTCGAGTCGAAAGGAAGAGATTGAAACTCGAATGAGAGTGATTCCGTAAATACATTTACCCTATATGTTAAGTTTTGCCTAGAGCTACCAAAGCTCTGATACCAACTGTAACGACCCGACATTTTGGACCATTCGCATCCATTATAAGTGAATAGGTAGACACTCATGCCAGAATTGAATTGCTCAAAATACCGCGTTGTTAATTTAAATTTGGCAAAACTGAACATATACAGTAAATAAATATAATCACAGATCACAGACACAGAGTAATAAATGCAGCGGAAATAAAAGAGATAGTAGTTCATGAAGCTACTATATGAATATATAAGATACATCAGAGTTTACAACAGAAGAGTAATACGATACATCAGAGTTAAATCAGAATACATCACTGGAATCATCGAATACTGAAAGCAGAATAGATGGCTGGATCTTCAAGCAAAGCACCAACTTCAAAGGTGAGTCTCGAATACTGGATCACTCAGTCTGACCCGAGCGTAAAGCAAAAACACAAGACACTCGAGTCAGGATTAACATTCTTATATTAATAAATCCAACTCAAGTGAAATAGCAATTGAAATACAAGTAACTCAAAGGATGTTTGGAATAACCATCCTTTAAGGATCCGTTAAACTATCTACTATGTAGTAATGTACGCTAAGTAGATAATGTCTATCAGTAATATGTAAAGATATCAAAATAGCGTTAAGTCATGGCCCATTCCACCCTTAACACATTTTTATTCCCAAAAGCATATACAAGACCGTAGTTTCCCCAAAACCGGAAGTCACCAGAGGGCAATCCATATACTAAAGGTACAAATCAAAATCGTAGTGGTCGCGCATAAATGGAATACAAGTATGACAAGGCACATGAGGCAATACCCAAGGTAGTGATACTACCGTTCGCCTGATCCGGACTGGTGAGAACGCAACGCCGTAGCGCCCGCAACACCGTGAAACAACACTCCCAAAATCAAGGGTGCACCAATCGACAACAAGTATAAGTAGTTCGAAGAAGTGTGTCCACTTGAGGTAGCTAATCCTCCATTGGCCTGGCACAGCTCCTGTTTTAGTCATTTCCAATTTGACACAAGTGTCAAGGCTATCCATCATCGTTCTCTTTCTTCAGTCATCACGTACAACAATCCAACCACTTCATTCTGGATCATCACTCCGCGTATAGTTATTAAAGTGGTTTCGGTTCAGATAGAGAGTATATCCATTACCGATCCCGGTCTCTTTAATAACTTTCGTAATTATTACACCGATTGGTCATTTAATATATTTCAAAACCAAATCAATTTCAATTTCAATTCGTAAATCAACATTTCGTTTGTCTTTCAAAACCAATTCCATAAATTTACGTTTCAAAACTTCCAAATTATACATTTAAAGTCTTACAATTCAATTTCAATTTTATTTAAAACAATTCAAATATTGATTCAACTTCGAATATAAGTTTCATTCCGAAATCTTTTAAATAATTTTTATCTTAACTTTCAAATCAATTTAAACTCATTTATCGATTTTATTCAATATTCGTTAAATTACTTTATCATTCAAAACAATTTCAATTAAATTTTCAATTCATTAAATCAATTTCTTAAGTTCAACTTCGTTAAATCAAAACTTACAATTTTGAATTTAATCAAATTCGTCAAATCAATTCTTTCAATTACAAGTCTTACATTAATTCCAAAATATCACATTTTCATCTCTTGTTAAAGAAATTCAATTTCACTTATTTACTTACTTAAATAATTTTCCAAAACTTACTTAATAAAGAAAATTCAATTTCAATTATTTACGAAGAAAAATTCACTTATTCAAAAGTTCAATTTTCTTATTAAAGAATTTCAATTCACTTTAATCATTAAATAATTTAATCTTATTTAAGTATTAAATAATTCAAAACTTAATTATTCAATAATTTCAAAGTTTAATAATTTCAAACTTAATTATAATTCAAACTTAATTATTAAATCATTTCTCAAATTAAACAACATTCTTTCATCAATTACATTGTTAATATTTTGTTTCAGATTATTAAATATTAACATTTTTCCTTTCATTAAAATTCAAATTTCAACTTCATTTCAAAACCATATTATTTATTCAAATAAAATCTTCGTTTATTTTTAAATCAAATTATTGACCAATCGGGTTTTATTTAATTCTCTATCCTAGGTCAAGTTCAATTTGGGTATTTATCATTTCAACCCGATTCTAATTCAATTCAAAATCATAGCATAGCAAAGGGAACTTGCAGTGTGATAACTGGGATGGTGTCAAAGTAAATAAACAAGCAATAACAACAAACAATAACAATCCAATAATCAATTCAAATAATCCCGAAATAACCGTATTAATTCGCATTATTATTTGTACGAATTAATATAATTATTTCTAGAATCTACACTATCATTTCATGTAGATTAAAGATTATTACATTACGGTTTTACTTGTCATTCAATTTCAAATTTCATACATCATCAATTTAACAACATACATTCAGTGGTTCAAAGTGTAATTAAACAAATCCTATGTGTCAATAAATTTAACAGTTAAAGGGGTCATATTACACAAATGTCAGTTAATCAAATTTAACATTTAATTATCCTATATCAAGTTCAATTTTGTACTATTTATCATTTTAACATCAACAATTTAACGTCCAATATAAACACCAACAATCAATCAATTATCAGCCAAACTGTATTATCATCGCATAAAAATTTAACAGATAATGGTGTCAGATGTCACAAGTGAATGGATACAGGCAATAACATATATAACAGTGTAATTAACTAACAGCAGCATATTTCAATTGTCGTTTTAATTGAAATCAAATTTAATAAATAAAAGAACGTTAATCGTGAGTGAGTGCTCACCTTTCGAGGCTAGAGATGAACGAGAATGGGAGCGAATTATGAATCCAACAGGAACTTCAAAACGAGACAAGACGGGCACGAATGTGATGAATAAAGCTGATAAATGAATTTGATGGAAACGAATCAGATTAGTTATGATAACAGCTGAAAAATATATAAACCTTACTTAATTAAGGTCGAAAAATAAAATATACATGTTTACAAAATTAACACCCTTTTTATGAAACAGTATGCACAACAACCACTAAGGAAATATGTACTTATGCGTATAAAATTCATGAAACGGTACTCAGGCTTATAAAAACAAACAATAATTAACGCTACAAAAATATATACCTAACTATATTATACTATGTAAACTGGTACGAAATCATGTACTCGCATATAATGCAAACAGAAAGATAACAGCCAACAAAGATATGAATGTATATATAAACAAATGTTTTATAACTTTTATAAACTAGAGTATAATTTATACTATATATATAAATAGTATAGTGGGACAAAATAACTTACTGTAAATTGATATACTTAGTATAACACATACTTACATATTTAATTTATACAACTAACCAAAATATATTTAAAATCTCAAAACTTTATGTATATTGACTAACGCACACTATATATAATTAACCCAGTATATGTAACTTATAAAATATGAACCTTTAAACTAATATCTTTTACAGGAGAACAACTTTATATATACACATATATTCAAAAATTTAAAACCAACCTACATTCCCAAAAATTAGTAACATACTGTAAGCCCAAAATTTCTAGGTAACATAATACTTACATTGGATCATCATAAAAATCCACTCCAAAATCATACAATTAAAATAGAAAAACTTATCATATGTAGGTACACTTTCCAGAAATTAATCATGAATACAAAACAAATAATAGATAATACAATATAAGCTTACATACATAACAATATCATATACAGTTATAAAACTTACATATTTTCCTTTCTACGTATTACATAAACCTATCACTATATATATATATAACCGTAAAATATAGAACAAAAGAAACGAAATAGCTCTGCATAAAACATATTCAGAAAAACAAATATACTTACTAGGTTGTATATATATACAAAAGACATAAACTGACATATAAGTATAACTTCCTTTGTAATATGATATATAGTAAACATATATACAGTAAGCATCTACACCTATTATATTTGTAAACTAATGCATATATATACTTGCAAACGTGTTATTTGCAAAAGTATAAAACTAACACATAAAATAAAGCTCTGAGTTATATACTTGTATATATAAACAAATGCATAAACTTATATATATATATATTATAAACTTACATAACTGTTCAATCTTAACTCAATATATTCATTTAAAAAACCAAAACACAAATTTAAATTAAACTAACCTAAATAAAAAAAACATATATATTATACCTAGTATAAAAGCATGCGGCTGAGGGGAGAGAAAAAAAAAGAGATGGCACGGTTGTTGGTGGGGAAGGCTCAGCCATGAAGTTGGCAAGTTGTGGTCGGCCGAACATAGGAGGAGGAGGCGCTGCTATGGTGGCGAGCAACCTAAAGGTGATGCAGACTAGTGAGGCTCGTGAGTGCGGGCGAGGTGGAGGACAAGTGGACGCGGAGGTGGCGAGTTCCAAGACATGGGTGGAATGACGTGAAGGCAAATGATGGGTTTGTGCATATGCTTTGAAATGTTAAATATGAACAGGCTTGAGGAAGGAGAAGGGAAGGCTATGGAACATAGGAGAGGACACGCAAATTTGCAAAAGGATGAGAAGTAGTGAATCTTTTTTTTCTTTTTCTTTGGCAGAATGAAAAAAAGAGGAGGAAGACAAAGCAGGAATTTTAAGTATAATATTATTGAAAATATAGAGTAACAGAACAAAGAGAAAAGGTGAAACAGATAAGTGAAACTCAACGAATATCGAGATCTTGTGAATAGTAAAGGTCATAAAATTTTGGGAAATATGGATAGGCTAGCGACGGTTGATAGGAAGATTAATAGCTACTAGCTTCAACTGATTGCTTTACGAAAGAACAAAGGAAAGGCTAAACGACTCAAACGCGAAACCGATGCGAATGATCAGATTATAGATTTCATCGTGTTTCGAACTCCGAAACACACAAAAGAATATACCGTGGTGATCAGCACGACGAGACGGTCAAAACGACATACAAATATCAGTGGTACGATCGAATTATAAAAATATCGATTTTCTAATAGCGGAAAATGCAAGAAAAACGCTGAAAAATAAGATCGACGGAGCCAAAGATATTCGAATTTGGAAAAACGACAAACTGACATCTTGCTCAGAAGATGGTTTAGAATTTTTCTATGTAAAAATACTTTGGTTTTAAAAACGTTTTATTTCCAACGCTTTTTAACTGATTAAATTGAAGTGAATTTACGCGCGAAATAAACTTTCATATTTTCGGACGAAAATTTACCAGTTGCTATGTTTAACTAGACGTATTCCAAATATTAAATTTTTATTTCAAAATTTTATCGTTTAAAATTTCGCAAAATTTCAATTAATTACGATATTAAAACAGTTAAAATTTACGGGTCGTTACACTTAGCTTAACACCCTTCTCTGAGACGTACGAGCTCAGAGGTTATGTAGTTGAAATTTATCAGCGATATATCCCAATTTGGTAATGTGGCATGCTGAGTGTTGCTGTGTGATGATCAATGTTTGATCATTTGTGATATGATCTTTTGTTTGATCATTTATCTTTGTGATCATAGGTTGATCATCTGTTGACCCAAAGCGTGGCTTTTTGAAAAAGCGTAGCTTTGTGGACGAGACTTCGTCGAGCCTCACAACCCGGTAATGGTCGAAACAGGAATTGTGCGGCAAGGTTTTCAGGGGTAGCTCCCCTAGGGTATGACCATTCCTTCTGGAAAAGGGTAGTATCATGGTATGGAGCCCAGATACTTACTCATGTGGATACACTTTCTTTATGATGTGTGATGTTGGTTATCGAGCGCTCGGATAAAGGTCCCAAAGGACCGGGGGTGGCATATCTGAGGTTTCTTTTATCCCTTGGGAAAAGGGGTTGCCGGCCTTGTTTGGCAGAGAACGGTGTGGTTCTCGGAGCGTCCCGCCAGAGGCGTTTCTTTCGTGGAATAGGAAGTTCCTTAGCCTGACCATTTGTTGGAAATCCATCTTCCAAATACGAACTTTGTACGATTTTAGTTGTATTACCTGCCATGGAATGTGGTGGTAACCTGCTATTGAACATGGTAGCTATAGTAGGCATAAGTGCGAAATGTCTATGCTGGCTAAGATTTATATTCTACTTTCGAAATTGTTTTCTGCACTATGCACTAGTAATAATATCAAATGATTTGATTTTTGCGTAGTAAACATCTTTGACTATCATAAGAAGAAATCTCCTCCAATTCTGCGTTTGCATTGTGTGTGTGGCGGGAGGTCTTATGGTAGTTTCATTTTCCAAAAGCATTTCGAATTGACTTTAAATTCTCTTGCTATTTGTTTTAAAGATAAACTGTTTTGTTGCTCACACCAGTCCCATGACTGATCCGGAGTTTATTGTTCCTTTCCTAAACTCTGGGTGCTCATAATTTCCTACACGAGCAGTCTAGAGTTGGGTTTTTCAGATATTCAGGTTTAGTAGGTTATCTGAAGCTAGTTCAGTCTTTGGATCGGACTGCACTTGCTTATCTTGGTGTATCGTTATTGGGAGTTCAAGCTATTTCTGGATTAGTGCTTTGAAGATGGAGATTATCCGCTGCTGATGTTATCGTTTTCTTTTCCGCTGCTATTTGTTGTATCATATCTCTGATGTATATAGATATTCATTGTATCATCATTGTATCTGGATATTGTATCAGATGTTGTATATCTATATTCTTTTTATTCCGCTGTGATATTTACTTAACTGTGTTATAAGCTCCGGCGACTCGGATTTGAACGCTCGAATCTACGACATTCGAGTACGATGTAAAGTATGGATGTCGATTTTCGAACGCGAAAATCCGAAACGTTACATTTGGTATCAGAGCTAAGGTTGAACTTTAGCTCAGGAGTATAACACGTTAAGTAGCTCATTAGAGATAGAGTGAAGTAAACCCTAGAATGAGTAATTCTCAGATATCCGTCTGAACGTCTCAGTAAATTCTCTTACTATCCACTGATAGTAGATATGAGTGCTAGAAGAAGACGAGATAGGGGACAGGGAAATACGACTATAAATGGTCAATACCCTGCAACAGTGGAAATAACTTTCTTATCAATCTCTTTTGATTCGTTTCCAAATTCTTTGATTGCTTCGTGACAGCTACAAGAAGAAGTTCCGGTGTGATGGTGGCTCTACGAATCGTTGTAAAAAAATTCTTACTTCGTATCTTCATCGATTTCTTATCAGCTTTTCGATTTAAACCTTAATGAATTTGAAATTGGAAATTTTAAATTGAATATAATTTATTAATAGAATATGAGGATAAAATTGAATCGAATCAATAAAACGATATTGTTTAAAATCAAATTTGAAATTCTATTATAATTTCTGGGGTATACCAAAGTCCGAAGAGGAACAAATTGGTACGTATTCTGTGATATTCCGACTTGAATTCGGAATCCGTATCTTGTGTTCGAGTAATTATAGGAGATTGAATCTATCTATCTCTGCGATTGCTTTCGTGCCTGCGAATTTCGAGGACGAAATTCTTTTAAGGGGGGAAGTTTGTAACGACCCTGAAATTTAAATTTATTTAAATTAATAATTAAATGAATTTTTGAATTAAATTGAGTAATAAATAAATTTTTGAATAAAAATAGTAAAATCAATTGATAAATTGATAGCGAGTTTCCCCGAGTCTTGAATAAATTCTGTATAAATCATTTATTTTTATAAATAAAGTAATTATTTTATATATGTGAATATATATATGTATGTACAGTTGATTTGAATTTAAATTGTAAATAAATTGTTTAATAATAAATATTAGAATGGATGGTTAATAATAATTTGAATTTATAAATTAAATTTTTTGTTAATAGTATTTTCTTTTAAAATAATGTGTATATGATAATAATAAGAAGGATAAAATATAAATATCTTTGGCTTACAAAATAAAACAAAAGAACAAAGTAAAAAAGAAAACCTCCCTGAATACATATATTTAACTAAAGTAAAGTAATCCCTAACAATACCTCTAGCATACAAGAGAAGGTATCAGCCGAAGTCAATATCAAGAAAAAGAAAACATAAACAAGAGCTTGTAAACAAATTAGAAGACATACATTTATTAACATCTTCTCTAGTACACTCCCTTGTACCCATCAGCCGAAATGAAAATATTAGCCACCATAATAAGATTCTCAGCCACCAAACCATATTTTATCAGCCGAGACAAAGCATAAGTATACAGATACTTTTATGCAAATTTGTACAAGTATTAAATGCCATGTCCTATAGCCATCACGTTCAAGTACCTCAGCCTCCATTTGCTAGCAAAATCACTGACCTATGTTATTAAATAAGAAATTGTACAAATAAAATACATAACCTGTATCACTCTTTCTATATATTACCATCTTTAAGCTTCATCTCAGTTTTGTTCATTCGAAACTGAGTAAACCAGAAAGATAAACATCACTATATCTTATAAACTAAAAGAAATTCAAGTTCTCAAAGCAAGTTCAACCAGAGAATCAAAACTGGAAATTGCAAAAGCCTGGAAAGAAAAATGGAAGCAAACATCATCTATAAAACCAAAAACAACATTCAAATACAAAACATGATTCAAGAAGGAAATCAATCTGAAGTTCAAAACAACAGGGCTGGTCTCTGTCTTCAACATAAAGGTGAGTAACTTCACATTTAAAAAAATAAAATCTTAAAGTAAACCTGGTTGCATGCTATTTTCTGAAACAAATAATGTTTGTATAACTTTCTGGCACTATCTATGAATATATGAAAGTATGTATATACTATGTGTTCCAGTGCTTCCTGTTTGTGTTCCCAGACTCAAGTTTTAATCCAAAAATTTAAATTCTCTTGATTTAATCACCGATATAACTTAGGCTTTGAACAACACTTGATTGGTTTAATATAAGCTTAAAGTTAAAAATTTATTTAAGTCAAAATCACTCAGTATTGTGTCTGGTAACCAAGATAGCTGAACTAAATTTTTGATAAGTTAAAATTCGAATTTATTAATTTATAAATCCAGCTATGTAGGTTGAATTCTCCTACCTAAACATGATTTTTAAAACAAAAATCATAATTTTTAGAGTTAGATGCTAAGAGCAGTTCGAGTTTGGTCAAAATTCATTCTATCGTCGATCTCTGATGACCTACGAAGTTCTGGTGACCGGGATCATGGCTTGTGGTAGAGGAGTGTAAGTAGATGCTAAGAAAAATGGGTAATGGTGATAGAATTCATCAGAGAGGTTGCGACAGTGAAATTCTTTTTAGAACCCTAATTTTTACTTTGCTTAGTAAATCGATCACCATGTCTTCGATAGTGGATCGAGTGCAGTAGGATTTTGAGAGATGGTAGCGTGGTCGTATACGAGGCTACGGCCGGAGTTGGGGGGTCTCCGGTGGTCGGAGCGTGGAGCGCGAGGTGTTGGCAGGCTTTTGATGTGGGTTCATCTTTGTTCCAGCTTTTGGGATTGGAGCTCGAATTTGGATTTCGAGATTTGGTCTGAGTTTAGATGGTCGGAGTTTGACGTGGGGAGGGTTGTCGACTTGCCTTGATGATCGGTAGGGGACCGGAGGCGGAGGCGGCACGGTGCATGTGCACGCGTGTATGTGGGTGTCAGTAGTTTCGATTTGGGGAAGAAGTTCTCGCGTGTTTTGCTCGAGATTTTCGTGGTCGATTCGAAGTTTTGATCGAGTGTTTGGGGTTTCTACTCGAGTTCGTACTCATGAATTCGTAGGAGATAGGCTGCAGTTTTAAAGTTTTAAAATTTTACTGAGTTTAAAGGAATAAAAGAGGAAGGACGTACGTGAGGGAAGAAAACAACTCGGGAAAGTTGGAGGGAAACTCGAGTGACTGCTCGAGTAAATATGGGGGTATTCTCGGGTTTGTTGATGTTTGGCGAAACTGTTTGCAAACTTCAAAATAAACGAATTGAAGTTATATCACTTAAACAATTTTAAGTGATCATTTTTGTTTAACTGTTCTTAAAAAGAAGTAATTAAGAAGGGTTAACTAAATTATACTTGAAATGAATTAAGTAATTAAAGATTTGTATGATAATTAAATCATTTATATGAATTTAATGATTCACTAAATTGTTAGGATAATTAAAAATGGATAATTAATTAATTCAATTAATTAATGCTATGGATGATTAATTAAGAAATCAAGAATTCTGAATTATTAAGTTAATAAAGGAAATTAACTAGAAATTATTAAGTAATTAAATAAATGTGATTTAAATTTGATAATTAACCAGATTTATTTATCAAGAAAATCAATTGTAAATTGTTAATTACTTAATGAAAGCAATTAAGGGGTTAATTGATTATGTAATTGGTTTAAGGTTAATTAATTAATATGATTTATAAATTAAGGTAATTAATTTGAGGATAATTAATTAATTAAGGCTTAAGTAATAAATGATTTAAAGGTTAATTAATTAAAATGATTAAAGGTTAATTAATTAAAAATGGTTTATAATTAATTAATGATTAATTAACCAAGATTTGTGGTTTATTCATAAGTAATAAGTCTGATTTGAATTTACCAGATAATTAAATTGATCTTACTTATGAATGCTTGGATTCTATTGAATGTGAATTGTTTGATATCCCTGACATATGATGCTTTGTGATACACCCTGATTTATGTTGTAATCTGTAATTTACTTATCTGTGATATATGTCTGTGAATAAAAGATAAGCGATATAGTTATATCGTTTATCAACTATATTTCTGTATTTTGATCTGTGATGATTGTATGATGTTGCACTACTGTGTTGAACCCCTGGACTACACTGTTACACACACAAATATGGATTTCACGTGGAAATCGGTTAAGTCACAGATAATTTAAATTTGATGTTTTGAAATTGAAATTTTAAATTTCAATTGATTTTGAAATTAGAAATTTCGGTTTAAATGTGAAAAGCTTTTGAAATGGAATTTCAAAGATGAAACTTATTTTCGAATAACCTGATTAAGTTTTGAAGTTTAAATAATTTGATTTAAACTTAAATTCAAGATTTGAAATTGAATTCTATGATTTGAAAATAGGGATTAGAGATTTTATACCTGTTATATATGAGTTAAACCATTTTAAAAAGTATTGATTTTGGAATGTGAATAAAATAAAAGGGTTTTAACTCGTGTAAATATAATTGGATTTTTCTTAAACGAAAACTATTTGTTTTCAAATAATAACAGCTTTCATATAAGAAGTGAACTTCCAATTTGTGTTGAAAGGTTTCAAATTCAAAATGAAATTGAAATGTTTTAAAAGGCTATGAATGAATTTTTTTTTTGAAAGCTATGAATTAAATCTGTTTATTTTTAACAGATTTAAAATGATGTTTTGTTTAACCCATTAGAAATGAAATTGTTTTGAAAGATATAAGTTAAATCTTTGATTTAAAGATTTAACGAGTTAATCAAATTGAAATGAGAATTGATTTGGAAAAATCTGTAAATGAATCTTTTTGTTTAAAAGATTTGAAATGGTAATTGGTTTAAACCATTTGAAAGAATGTTTGGAATTGTTAAGTTGTGACTTAATTGAAATCCCAATATCCATATGTTTTGAATATTGTGCTCACTATTCGGGTTAGCCGGGAAAGGACCTTTGGGTCGTATAACCCATTCCGAATAGTGATACGTCGTATATGGATGGCATTTGAAGACCGGTGATGAAGACCGGATATTTTCGAAAATGAAAGGACAACCTGTCGAATGTCTCTGCACCGAGTTGCTTCGGTATAGAGATTTATATCACTCATTTTGTGATGGGAAGTCCGGACGTGATTGGAAATTATCCGGATTTGCAAGGGCTTCGTGAGAAGTGCCTTCGGTTCTGTTCGATCCCGGAACAGACTTGTATGGTTACGTGTCTGACATTACACTTTGAGATATAAAGCTGATTTCTTTCAAATACATTTCTGTTGGTGGCGGAGAATTTATTCTCTTAGCTTAACACCCTTCTCTGAGACGTACGAGCTCAGAGGTTATGTAGTTGAAATTTATCAGCGATATATCCCAATTTGGTAATGTGGCATGCTGAGTGTTGCTGTGTGATGATCAATGTTTGATCATTTGTGATATGATCTTTTGTTTGATCATTTATCTTTGTGATCATAGGTTGATCATCTGTTGACCCAAAGCGTGGCTTTTTGAAAAAGGGTAGCTTTGTGGACGAGACTTCGTCGAGCCTCACAACCCGGTAATGGTCGAAACAGGAATTTTGCGGCAAGGTTTTCAGGGGTAGCTCCCCTAGGGTATGACCATTCCTTCTGGAAAAGGGTAGTATCATGGTATGGAGCCCAGATACTTACTCATGTGGATACACTTTCTTTATGATGTGTGATGTTGGTTATCGAGCGCTCGGATAAAGGTCCCAAAGGACCGGGGGTGGCATATCTGAGGTTTCTTTTATCCCTTGGGAAAAGGGGTTGCCGGCCTTGTTTGGCAGAGAACGGTGTGGTTCTCGGAGCGTCCCGCCAGAGGCGTTTCTTTCGTGGAATAGGAAGTTCCTTAGCCTGACCATTTGTTGGAAATCCATCTTCCAAATACGAACTTTGTACGGTTTTAGTTGTATTACCTGCCATGGAATGTGGTGGTAACCTGCTATTGAACATGGTAGCTATAGTAGGCATAAGTGCGAAATGTCTATGCTGGCTAAGATTTATATTCTACTTTCGAAATTGTTTTCTGCACTATGCACTAGTAATAATATCAAATGATTTGATTTTTGCGTAGTAAACATCTTTGACTATCATAAGAAGAAATCTCCTCCAATTCTGCGTTTGCATTGTGTGTGTGGCGGGAGGTCTTATGGTAGTTTCATTTTCCAAAAGCATTTCGAATTGACTTTAAATTCTCTTGCTATTTGTTTTAAAGATAAACTGTTTTGTTGCTCACACCAGTCCCATGACTGATCCGGAGTTTATTGTTCCTTTCCTAAACTCTGGGTGCTCATAATTTCCTACACGAGCAGTCTAGAGTTGGGTTTTTCAGATATTCAGGTTTAGTAGGTTATCTGAAGCTAGTTCAGTCTTTGGATCGGACTGCACTTGCTTATCTTGGTGTATCGTTATTGGGAGTTCAAGCTATTTCTGGATTAGTGCTTTGAAGATGGAGATTATCCGCTGCTGATGTTATCGTTTTCTTTTCCGCTGCTATTTGTTGTATCATATCTCGGATGTATATAGATATTCATTGTATCATCATTGTATCTGGATATTGTATCAGATGTTGTATATCTATATTCTTTTTATTCCGCTGTGATATTTACTTAACTGTGTTATAAGCTCCGGCGACTCGGATTTGAACGCTCGAATCTACGACATTCGAGTACGATGTAAAGTATGGATGTCGATTTTCGAACGCGAAAATCTGGGACGTTACATGCCCCATCGTCGACAGCTACCGGTCGACCTAGACGGGTCGACCATTGACCTTGTTTAATGGTGGTTAATTATCCCGTTTAATTAATTGCTTTATTTAAATTATTTTTAATGTTTCTTAACGTCTAAGCTACTATTAAACTTAACCATTTTTAATTAATGTTGGTTAATTATCATTTGTTTCCTTAGTTACATATATAATTATTTCCAACTCTAAAATTTCAAACGTTAATAACTTTTTTGTTTGTACTCCAATCGGAAAAGTTCATATATGAAAATTGATCAGAAAATCACCATAAATACAATGGTGCAAGTTTCGTAGCCAAATTCCAACATTTGTGGAATTTTATTTTTTAGTGTTATTATTTAAATATATATAGTCCATAACAATCATCCAAATCAAACATACATGAAATATAAATATGGCACACCCTCGGTAGCCAAGGTCATCTCTCAGATAACCATGTAAAAAAATAGGTACATGGTCCAACTCCATGCTCTCAGCATCTCTAGCTTTCCTTAATAGCTGTATAATCGATGAGTAAGGGGTTACATGTCTGCGTAGGCTTTCAGTCTCATATATAATCCAAGATATCGATAACCACATAATAATCATCTAGATCTTCAACCTTATAGTAATTGACTTGGCTCTCAGCTAATGAAATAATCATGCGGTCTCTCAGACCTCTACTAGTTCACTCAACTCTAAGTATCATGGATAATCATCAGGTCTCTCAGTCTTATGTGCTCTCAGCATTATAAATATTTATTTCGGCATCAGTCTTGATAAATGATCAGATCGGCTCTAAGTATAAACACGACGATCTTATATAGTAAATAAGTAGATGTCTATAGCATCTCATGCTATCTCATCAATAATAACCAGAAGAGAGACTGACAGCTCTTAGCCAACTCCAGGAGTCTTCCTCACACGCTCTCAGTGCTACTCCTGCAGTCTTAGTTACCTCGACGGCCATTGTGACCCAATATCCATCAAGTGCAAGACTATGCTATGCGTTGGTCACGACCTTGCAAGTGCCTCTAATGGTAATAGACTATTGTCCTATGTGACACAGGGGAAGTTGCTCTCAGCCATGGCTCTCAGCTGTATACATCAACAAGTATGCCACCGATTCAGGGAGCGACCCCACAATCAGACTGCTAGGATTGGTACTAGCCAATCTGATTTCCTCCTAGACGTATAATAGGAGTACGCACAGTAAATAGACACTCTTATGGTTGTCACCCTACTCATCCTCAGTGAGCATTACCTTAAATATAATACCTCACATACTCGACCCTGTTAGAGTGACATCTACATGTAGAAAGTTATCAAACAAGTATCAGCTCAGGACTCACGTACCAATTGGTGTTACTCCCTGTTTACTCATTGCTCGTAAGTTGCACTCATCATCGCATAATTATTCTATGTAATAAGTCCAAAGAATAACCAAAGAAATATTATCGAAATTCCCGTACCAATCAGTATTATAACTTCGTTTATTTAGATACCTTGTTACACAGAAATATAAATCATTCAAAACACACAATTATATTACTTATGGTTCGAAAGGGGTTTTTATTATAAAATACACTTTACCAAAATCTTCAATACAACGTCGAATATCAATACTTAGTTTAAACAAGATTAAATTCTAAATTCTCATTCTTTCCTCATAAACCATTTATAATTTCGAAAATAAATATTTGCAAAACTCATATTTAATCATAAGGAAATATATACAGTGAACTTCCATTTAATTCCAAATAAGTTAAACTCCTTTTAAAACAATTCAAATACTTTGAAATTCTTCTAACTGTCCAGGAGCATTTTATTTTCCACTGTCGTAGTATTTTATTTTCTGCTGCATTATTATGTATACCATCGACAATTGTAAGATCAAGAAGTTATAACTATCCAGACTAATGAGGTTTTTTTTAACACTGATATCCCATGTATTTTAAAGTGACATCTTTTACCGTCTTTGTTATTTTATATGTTAGCATTCCGTTGTGAGATTCTGCTTTCTCTATTCGTTTTCTTTTTACCCTAACAATCGGCCTTTCCAGCACTTGGATGCTTGACATTTGAATACCATAGATGTATTGAGTGCAGACTTTCGAGGGGCGAAAAGGTAGGGCATTACATAATGGCATTAGAGCTGAAGATTAAGCGAGAACCTTGGCTTTGGTAGGGTAAACTCATTAGAGATGGGGTAAGTGACACCCTAGAATGAGTTGAGAGTATTATATATATGAGAGCATATTTGTTATTGCTATAAAACTGTATTGTATTAATTGGTCTATTAAGTGATTTATGAATTCTGGTAGAGACGTGGTATGCCACAATGTCGATAGGGATTTCTAAACACTTAAACCAGGCAAACAAACACGATATTGATTTTTTAAAATTGGTAAATGAAATATTTTACCAAGATTATATATTTTATATATAAAGGAATAATTTTAAAATTGATATAGTTATTTATGTTGTATTTGTTTGTTTGAAAATAATAATATTTATTTATTATCATTGTTGTTTGGTTAGTCATGCTCGGTTAGTTTAGAAGCATTGACCGTTGTTTGTTGATTGCTGACTATTTGTGCTCAGCTTATTTATGAGCATTTATTTCTTTGGTTTAAAAACGAACCCCTTGTGAATTAAAAGTCATCTTTTCATAATATTTAATTAAAAGGAAACTTTTAATAAAATTTGTTTAATATAATCTAAATGGAAAGATAAAACATTTAGAGGATAAATATTTGAGAAAATTTTATTATAATAAAGGAGAATTATTATAATATTAGATAATTTTATATAAAGGCAATTTTATATAAATTTGGTTTATAAAATGTGTCTTTAAAAAAGTTTATTATAATAAAGGGAAGTTATTATAATATTGAATGATTTTAAGGGTATATTTTATACGAGTAAAGTGTTTTATAAGTGAGAAGGGTTTTTGAGAAATAAATCCTGGTATTTTTTGAAATAATTTCAAAAAAAAAGATTTTTTAGAAAAGTAATGGTAGTATTACTTAGAAATATTTGTAAGTATAAACATTTCAAAGAGAATTTTTAAGATGGATATATTTTCTTTGAATAGTTTGGGGAAAACATCTCGATTATTTTTTTGGTAATCTGAATAATCTTCTAAGTGACGATCAAATGTTTGCTTAGATGAACGTTGTAGCGCGCTTAGTAAATTATTCTCTTTATCATTATGCGATCGAAATGAGTTCGAATCCGGATGAACCCAAAGCGAGTGTTTGTGAATAAACTGTTAAAGTTATTTTATATATAGAAATATATGTAGTATGATTTCAAAAGGGATTTTGAAATAAAAATTGGATATTTAGTTCTTAGCTTTCCTTAAAGGAAATTTATTTAAAATAAAATGGTATTTTGATAAATAATTTGATAAATAAATTTTTTTAACTCTTGGATATAAAAGCGCTATAACTCAAGTTTTTAATTGGATTAAATTGGATAGGAAGGTTTTAATAAGCATTGTTTTATTAAAACCATAGTTTTCTTTTAAACATATATGTCTTATAAACTACTTGATGTTATTGGGCCGACTAAATAAACATCTTCACCTTATAGATGTCCAAGGAAATTAGATTCTAGTACCGAGTTTAGATACCAGCATTCTACTCTTCTTAGCTACTTACCTAACCAAATGGGTAAAGAGGTCGGAGTAGTCGACTTAGTTTTTAAGACCCATATTTTGTATTGGCCTTCATTTAAATTTTGAAAAAATAAAAATAAAATTAAATAAGTAAAATGAAATTGACATTTGTATGTACTCTTAGGATTTAGAAGAGTTAGAAGTGTATTATACAAGTAAATAAAAGGGGAGTAAGTTTTTAATTTAACATTTTATAAAGACCTGTATTTATAGAATGTTTATAAACTTAAGTGAAAATTTATGAAGTAATTCATAAATAATTTTAGTAATGAATGAAATACTATAAGTGAAGTTTAAAGTGATTTAGAAAGATATTGGTGTAGCTAAGAAACCAATAAGATTAAGTATGTAATTTATACGTAGATCATTTTATTTGCATGGTTCTTGATCTAGGATTCGAATACATAACTTCGGGGTGATTCGCACCAGTCTGAAAAGGGGTTTCTCACTTGATTCTTGTCAGTGAACAATTGATTCAGATTCTTGATATGATACCAAGGTTTTTTTATCATAGTATATGGCTATGCAAGGAGAACATATGTTTCTTATCAAGGAACCTTATTGGAGTCTGCACTAGGGAGGTCAAGTGAGTTATTCTAGTTCAAAAGTAAAATCTATGTATCCAAACAAGTGGTCGGATCAAATATTGGGTATAGATGATTTATGTACATCATACAGGCTTAAGTGTATTTGTATAATTGTTTTGTGACTTAAGAAAGTTTGGGAAGTGACTTTCAATTTTGTTTGAGGAAGCTTAGGTAATTTTCTAAGCAATAACCAAAGGCTGATCTGTGTAATGGTATGCTTAAGAAATTATCTATATCGTTGGACGATCGAGAAAGTTATAAACCTATGAAAAATTTCTAAATCTTGTTTGTTAGTCATTTAACATTTTAAATGATGTTAAGTGTTAGTTTACTCCTTTGTGGAATTTGATTTGATTAATAGCGTGATTTTATATTCTATAGTTTATAAATACTAAATTTATAAATAAAGGATTTTAAGTTGCTGTTTATTAGGACTTAAATCCTGATGCTTTATGAAAAAAAATGATTTTGTACGAATTTCTAAAAGAAATAATAATATTATTATTTTAACACCTTTAGTGGAGTATTATTATTTTAGGATATTTAAAAAGAGTTTTTGTGAAGTGATTTTTTAAATAATTTTGGTTATGACAAAAGTTTGACGATTGGATTTTTTAGATTTGGAAGACTCGTCAGGTATATTTGTTTATTTTAGTTGTTGTTTAAGGAGGAACCAGAATACCATTTGACGCCCCATGTTGTTTTGATTTGAGCTCCTCGCCTTTTTCCTTTAAATAATTTCTTGCCCATTTGAAAATCTTTAAGATTCGTATATTGAATTTACAGATATGCAATTGTTTCATTTAAAACTATAGAGTTATAAATTTTTTTTTTTGCTAAAGTTTCCAAGGGAGGAACTATTGACAAAATCTTGTCGAAAATGCATTTGGAGAGTAATAATTTAATTTCAATATGGAATAAATTTATATATATTTTCTAGGTAGGTTTAATACAATTTTCAATTACTATAGGCTGACGATGGCATAAGAAATCCATCGGAAGAAGAAGAAGTCTTATTATTACCTCATGGGAGCATTAAAAATGTATTATTACATATTTATTCTTTTGGATAACCCTGATAATAAATTATGCAGTCTTAATAAATGTAACTAGAAGCCTAACCAATTTTGCATATATTATGTCATAATAGGTTGACATTCACAATTTTTAAAAAGGATGCGTGGAAACTAGAATTCTTTAGTGTTATCTTAAGAACATATACTTCTAATACATCCAGGTCTTATCTTACAGCCAGTGGAAAAGTAATATAATAAATCATTAAATATTTTTCAGTGTCTTCTCCAAGTAAATCTGGCCCCGTGAATATATAAGTTGTATAATATACCACCACAGACATGTTTCGTAAAGCTGGTAGGTTACAAATTTTTGCTTCTATTCTATTAGTCTGTCAATATTGGAACATATTTATCTCATTATTTGTATGTGTTTGTAATTTACTTGGGAAAACATTGTAAAATCATCTGAAATATTCAATGTGCATTTGTCCATGCAGTGTGATGAAATGCTTTCACGGAAGACTGCAATGCTTATAGAGTTTCAGGTTTGTTAGTTTTCATATATACATACATGTACGTATGTATGTATACATACACACACATACAAACACACACACAAACGAGGAAAGTGTTGATGAGGAGGCTTCTCATAATTTATATAAGAAGTCAAACATGTAAAACATTATTAGTGGCTGTTAAAATCACGTCTCAATTTTGATAGTGATACAAGGTGAACAAATAGGAGGCTGCTCATCAAAAATACGAAAATACATCTCATCAACATTTTTATGTATGTGCAAGTGCATGCTTATGTGCTTGCATGCCCAAAAAAATGCATGTTTGCACCAATTATGATGCTAAATATAAGTTTTTAAACTGGTAAAATAGGTTTGTCTATTTATCTGCTATATTTTCACTTATTAATTAAATCCCATATAAATATAAACAAAATTCAAAAGCCAATTTCTTATCATTATAAATTAATTAAAATGATAGCCTTTGAATTATAAAACCATATAAACCAATATTGAAAAAGTGTTTATAAAAAGTGCCGTTGTAGTGCCAAAGCATTATGAATTTTCTTATATTTTTAAAACAAGTATATATCCTTATAAAACTATTATAAATGGTGTATTATTTTTATATAACTAGTTAAAATGAATTATTATAATTTTAAAACAATTATTTGAATAAAACTTAATTTAAAATTCTAGAAAATACATAAAAGTGATGACATCCTTGAGATGTCATAAAGGAATTTTATTTCCAAAAATAAAATAAATAATTTATTACATATCTTGCTTAAATGGAGAAATAAGTATATATATATATATATATCCAATTTCATATCATTTAATATTGAGAAAATCTCAATTTTATCGAAAATTGATTTTCGTTGCTTTTTTGATGGAAATCCCAAATATCTATATTTGTAAATATAATTGTAAAATAAGTTTAACACCGTTAATTATTGTTCAAAACATTATAATTTATGTTAAAAAAAATCTTTTATTTGAATATTTAAAAATAAATGTTCGTTTTCAAAGATTAAATCTTGTATTTGATATCTATTAATTTCTGTTTATGGTAGGTTTAGGGATTTGCTCGTCCAATTGCAGTTTATGGTGGAACCTACATGCTTAACAAAGCTGAATGCAATGTAACACTCAGTAATTGTAAATGTTCCACAATTTCTATATTATAGCATACTATGTCTTCTTACATGCTTCTCTTCTCCACTTTTTTCCTCCTACATGTTAATCCATCATTGTTATGATAACCACTTTGGCATGTTCAACTTTAACCGAAATGCCTTTAATCGAAATGCCTATTGCTTTACCTTTTAAAGTGAAATATCATGAATTTCTTCCAAAACCAACTATAATGCATCACTGTTACTGAAAAAATAAAGTTAAATCAAGAAAAAATTAGTACCATTTTGAGGTTTTGGTTTTGATAAGAGTAAAGAGAATTAACAAGGACTTTGGAAAGATCCACTTCTTGATTATGATAGTATGATCTATAATATCCTCCTCTATACTGATTAGATTGGATTGCGGAATCAAAATACTGAGTTATAGGTGTTGAAAAAAATCCCTTCAGATGATCAGTCTAAGGGAAAAAAACCAATGCAGCGGAAAACAACTGGATCGTGATTGTAGTGAGACGGAACAAACAAAAGATGAACACCAGAACAGACAGTCACATATCAATGCAATGTAGAAAAATAAATAACACCAGTATTTATAGTGGTTCCACTACCGCTAGGCAGTGTACATCCACTTGGGGAGAGGAGATTTTATTAATCACTGAAAGATTAGAGTTACAAGATTGATTCACTTTTGAAGGCTATACATAAGAAGAATTTACAATACAGGCAAAATTCTGCAGAGTTTCAGCTCTCTAGGGTGGCTCTGAAATTGGCTGAAATTAGCTCTCAATTTCGGCGGCCATTATTGTCCAGAAGCTTCCTTATTTATAGAGTGAAGATATGAGGGGAGTAGCTGCTATGTAGCAGCCCTGAGATGGTTCGGCGTCAATCTGATCCGGCATGCATCTGGTCCGGCAAAGCTCTTGGTTCGGCATGCATCTGGCTTGACATCACTTTGGTTCGGAAAAATGCCGAGCGAAAAATTTAGACCGGCATTTCCCTTATTGGAGCGACATTAGTTCTTATGAAAGAAGATGTGTTCCAAAACCTGTATTTGCTGAAAGGAACCACAGTTCTTGGAGAGTCGTGTGTTGGAGTAGATAGTTCTTATGCATTGGATGCCACAAAGCTTTGGTATCTCAAATTGGGTCATATTTCAGAGAAGAGCTTAGAGTTACTTCAGAGACGGAAGATGATCAAAGGAGAAAGCTTCGACAAGATGGACTTTTACCAGGAGTGTGTGTTTGGCAAGCAAACTAAAGTATCATTTGGAGTTGGACTCCATAGATCAAAGACGAGTACTTGAGTACGTGCATACAGATGTTTGGAGACCGGTTGCTACTCCTTCTCTTAGAGGAGCAAAGTATTTTATCTCTTTCATTGATGACTTTTCTCGGAAGTATGGGTGTATGTGATGAAGGCCAAATCAGAGAGTTTTGAGAAGTTCAAAGACTGGAAAGCGCTTGTTGAGAATCAATCTGGTTCTAGGTTGAAGGTATTGAGATCTGATAATGGCGGTGTACTTGTCTCTAGGGAGTTCCTCGATTTCTGTAGACAGCATGGCATTCAGAGACATTTTACTACACCCGGAGATCCGCAATCCAATGGGGTTGCATAAAGGATGAACATGACTCTACTGGAGAATACTCGTTGCTTGAGATTGACGGCGGGCTTGTCTAGAAGCTTTTGGGCTGAGGCATTATCAACTGCGGCGCATATTATAAATCTAATTCCATACTCAGCCATAGATGGGAAGATTCTAGATGATAAGTGGAGAGGTAAAGCAGTGTATCTTGGTTACTTCTGAATTTTTGGTTGTCCTATGTACGTTCACCATATAGGTGATGACAAGTTGGAGGCTAGAGCATACAGGGGCATACTAATGGGATACACTGATGGTATCAAAGGATATCGAATTTGGAACCCTGTTGATTGGAAGGTTGTTCATTCCAGACATGTTACTTTTGATGAGTCTACTATGTTCAATCCAAAGGAGAACTACCTACCACATCATAAGATTCTGATAGGCCTAAGGAGATGGAAGAAGTTTCCATGTTCCAGCCAAAGAGTAGAGTTATTATTGATGCTGTCGAAGAAAACGCAGTTGATGAAACATCACAGGATAGTCCACAAGTACCTTCTAGTAGTGCTGCTGATGTGCATGAATCTAGAGGAAGTTCAGTTCAAGGTGGAGCTGAAAGGAGTTTAGGCAAAGCAGTACCTACCTGGGTCAGTCGTAAGACTATTAGGCCGCCCGAAAGGTGCGGTGATGGGAAGTTTGCAAACTTTAGCCTTAGTGATCAGTTTGACTAAGCCCTACATGTGGTTCATGAGGAGCCGCTTGACCTTGATGAAGCTTTGAATTCATATGACAGTTCAATGTGGATGTGCGCTATGGAAGATGAGTTAGAGTCGTTGAAGAAGAACAAGACTTGGGATTTTGTACCACCTCCTCAAGGAAGACGAGCCATAGGTTGCAAATGGATATTCAAGGTGAAGGATGATGGAAGATACAAGGCTAGACTAGTTGCTAAAGGGTTTGCACAAAGAAAGGGATTAGAATATGATGAGATATTTTCTCCAGTAGTGAGGCATACGTCCATCCGCATTTTTCTCGCTATCGTCGCAGCTCATGACTTGGAGCTGGAGCAACTGAATGTGAAAACCGCTTTCTTGCACAGAGACTTGGATGAGACCATCTACATGAAGCAGCCAGAAGGATTCATTGTAGATGGAAAAGAAAATTGGGTTTGCAAATTGAAGAAGTCATTATATGGACTTAAGCAGTCGCCTAGACAATGGTACAAGAGGTTTGACTCTTTTATGCTTTCACTTGGTTTTGATCGTAGCATCAAAGATGCTTGTGTGTATTTCAAGCATTTAAAGAATAGTAGATGGGTGTACCTACTCTTGTACGTGGATGATATGTTGATTGATTCCAAGGATAAAGCTGAAATCGATAGTTTAAAGTGAAAGCTAAAAGCGGAATTCAAAATGAAGGACCTTGGAGAAGCAAAGAAAATTTTGGGTATGGAAATCCTAAAGAATAGAAAGCTAGAACTTTTGACCCTCACTCAAAAGGAGTACAGTCGAATGGTGCTTGCTCGGTTTAGCATGGAAGAGGCAAAGGCAATCAGCACACCCATGCCTTTGCACATACAGCTTTCTAGTAAAGGCTCACCGATCTTAGAAAAGGACAAGGCTTATACGATGAAGGTCCTATATGCAAGTGCAGTTGGCAGGTTGATGTATGCCATGGTGTGCACTAGGCCTGACATTGCACAGGCTGTTGGATTGGTGAGTAGATTGATGACAAATCCAGGGAAGATGCATTGGAAAGCAGTGAAGTGTATCTTCAGATACCTTAGAGGAACTCCAAATCATGGACTTGTCTTTGGCGGCAGAGATAGAGATTTCAGCTTGGTTGAATTTTGCAATTCTGGCTATGCCGGTAATAGAGATCGAAGGAAGTCAACGTCCGAATATGTGTTCACCATTGGTGGGACAACGATCAGTTGGAGAGCGAGGTTGCAGACGATTATGGCTTTGTCTACTAGAGAGGCAGAGCTCCATGGTTCGATGAGACCGGTATGATGCAGTGCGACCGAAGCATGAATCCAAAGGGGCTTGAGTATGAGATTCTCGTCAAGGTGGAGATATGGTTAAGCAGTCACTCCTTCCTGCTTATGAGAACTCGGAGTAGCAGCCTGATCCAACTACGAAGAGGACTCAGTATAACTCCAAGGTGACTTGAGCAATGCTCGTCAAGGTGGAGATTGCTAGGTGTGGCTCGCATTGTAAATGGAGTGGGTGCATGGATTGAACGGAAAAGTCCCACATCGCAGGATATTTGGAATAATCGTGGTATATATATGGGATTGGTGGCACGTAACATTGGGGATTCCTTTTGTTACAATGTGTTGCCAAGATCAGATTATATGTTCGATGAAGACGATGGAGGGATGTTCAATCGAGATGCCGGCATGGGAGACTTCGACCGTTGACTCCGGCTAGACACGGTGAAGCGAACGCGTACGGTACGCGGGAATGCCGAAACTCAACAATAGGCACATCATAGTTGTAGTCATTATCCTAGTTTCCAAATGCTGAAATCTAAACTTTCCTTATATCCTCCATTTGTTCTTTGTAGTTTGAATACTAGTGACTTGTGCAACCTGTTATCTTTCTTTTTTTGGTCATTTTAACAACCAGTTTCTCTTCCTACCTCTGTATGTTTGACAAGATAAGTAATAACTAAGGTCTTCTGAGAGAACCTCGAAGCCATGCTGATCCATCCTTTCACCTTCCATGGATTTTGCCTGGCACTATGAAACCTGTCTTTGATTTACTTACCTTTTGGCTTGAGATATCTTTTCATGTTGGTTAAGGAACATAGAATGATGTCAGGTTTTCTTTGAACATTCAAGACGTCATCTGCAAAAGAGAGTGAAGAAACCATCGGGAATCTATGAGGAATCGAATGTCTAACTATCTCATAAATTTTATTAATTTTGTGAATGCCCTTGTTAAGTAATTCAGCTGCAATTACAAAGATGTTTGGTGACAGTGGTCTCCTTGTCTCACTTTGCTATTTGATTTGAAACACCTGTTCCAGTTGACAAAAATGGAGTACCAACAGTTTGAGAATCATCTTCAAATCAACTTTTGTCACGTCTAGTTTATTATCCTCTCCTTTTATTCTCTCTTTTGTCCGCTTATCTTTCTTTATCCTGATCATAGAATGGAAGAACTTTGAGTTTGCATCCCTCTCTCTGACTCACTTGATCCTTGCTTGTTGTCTCCTGTACATAATTTATTTTGCTGTTGAAGTTGCATTCTGTCTTTATTCTTTCCTTTGTGTGACAGACCCTCATCATAAACAGCTTTCTTTAGTATCACTTTATTTTCAGAACTTCTTACCCATGATATTCTGAAATATGGTCAAGTTCTACCGTCTTAACTGTAATTTTCTGTTGTTAGGACAAGGAAATAGATAGATCGAATCATTCACCGAACGTTCAATACTCCGTGCTTTTAGACAGTATAAACTCTTCATTAGCAGGAGTATAGGAGACGGTAGGGGTGATGGCATTACATTTTCATTGTCTGGGACATGACTGGGTAAGGAACAGTTCGAGATTCATTAGCCCTAAGACCTATCATTCCTATCATTCCTATCATTTGGCATTCCCAATTTCCAAAACCTGCTGATTTGATTCGATCATACAAATGGACCTTTTAATTGTGACTTCCTCTCCCATTGGACTTATGATAAACAGAACATTTGGATGTAGTTGAGAGTTGGCATCATAAGACTTATGATGAACAGAAGGAACTTAATGTAATTTATTGGTAAATGATACACACAAAAAACTAGTTAAAAGGTGTGAACTTCAGATTAGCAAAATAAAGGTTGGATGAACTGAAATGCACAATGTTTTATGCAGCATAAAACCACTGGACTTGCCTAAAGCAAATGACACTGTAGAAAATATAAGTAAAGCTACTCAGAAAGTCGATGTAAAATGAAAACCGACTGTTTAAGTTCAAAACCGGGAGAAATTTTAAGTTTAAAAACATGTATACCAACATCAACAAAATTTGAAAACGATCAAACCTAGACTTGTACTAATGAAGTAATAAAGATAACCATGTGTTTTCAAAACGCCAAGCAATATATTCATCTGGAAAACTTAAAGTACACGATATTTTATGAAATTTTATATGCTTGAAATCATATATCCATTCGAAGCTTATATCTCTAGAAGTTGATATAAGTAGCTATATATGTGAAATTGTAAGGGACCTTATATTCAAAACATTTGAAGGCTGGTATTCATCCAAAAACTCAGTTATATTCATGTCTGAAATCTCAATATATTGCACTTTTAAAACCTGTACTCATTTGGAATTTGATATGTACCTATATCCACATATTTGATTACTCAAAAGCTTGTACTTATGAAATCTAATAGCCTTGACATCAAGCCTTTAAAACCTGTATATTTAGAAGTCTATAACTCAGAGCCTATTCACATATTCATATCCAGTGTATGTAAAACTTATGTGTTTGAAATTTAGGTTTCTTTGAAATCATATATATATATTTGTAATCATGATTCCGTTATGTTTTGAAATATGAATCCTTATTTGCTTCTAAAGAAAATTCATACATCCATTATCCCAAAACTAAAATCCATGCTGAAATTAAGTAATTTACAAAACCGAACCTCTTTGAAATCTTTCATTTTTAAAATCAGTATACCAGCAAGCTTGAAATCAGCAAATCTAGTAAGCTTAAAATTAGCAAGCTTGAAATCAAGTAATAATATAAAAAATTTGAATCTGAAGCATTATTATCGAAATTTGTAATGTTTAAAAAATTTCCTTTTTGAAACCTTTGATTTGTAGAACAACTCATTTTTTGAAGTTTATAGATTTTTGAAATGAAATAGTGTGCAGATCTGAATAGTGTGCTGGGTTTCCGTGAAGCAGTGTAATGCATCGGGAACTACTTATGTCTAATTTTTATTTTACACAATTAATAAGAAAAGAAGTAATGTTTAAACTGATGTTAAATGTTATTACGTTGAAGTGTTTTGTATCATTGTAAGCTAAGTTGATTTTGTTTGGTTTTTGACTATGGGTTTTCTATTATCAGTTGTTCAGACTTCAAACAGAACGTGGTACCAAATTCAAATGGGCAATTGAGAAAATTTTACATGCAAAAGAAAACTATATTTAGAAGAATTTCATGCATATGGATGGATCTGGTAATATAGTACCAAGTTTCTCTCTTTTAAAACATTGTTGTACTGAAAGAACAATATCCATTTATTTATCCTATTTTTTTATGAGCAGGCAACTGCTTGTATTTCCTAAAGAAGAGGAAGATGGCTACTTATGTTTTTATTAGAATGTTGTATTACCAAGGGTCTTGGTATATAAATAGAGTAGATATCAAATATTTTTTTTGTTGAACAACACTCACATTAAAATGAAAGGTATAATTCATTTTTTAATGCATTGATTTTTAGTTATTCAGAGTATATTAACGTAATTCTTTTTAATGTGTGTTCTTATATTTTTAGTGTCTTCTTATATTTTGTACAGGCAACACATCATTTCTAATGTTCTTATATCAACTTGATGCTTTGAACACTAGAAATTTAGATGAAAATGTTGGTTAATAACTTGCTATATTGTCCACTCTCCGCCTTAGGTAACAACAACAATATCATTATAACATATGCCCTAATCAAAACTACCGTAAATGTTTTTTGCAAAGTGTAGTGAATAGGTCATGTAAGTCTATTGAATGACATATGCAAGTGTCGACAAACTTAATATATTCATGTTTCCCAACCTAATTAAGATTTTGTATATTAACTATGTTATTCGTATATGAATATTTGAATTTGGAACTATAATTTTAAATTAATGTTATTGTATTGTATATACTATACTTGATTTTTTAATCTATGTTTAAATGCAGGTAAAAAGGAAGCTGCATTAAAGATTTTGGTAAAGATATTACTTCATATGGTCTAGAGATTTTGCGATCATGGGTTAATTAGAGTATAATATTTTGTCTTGAAGGATTTGATGGTAATTATGTGATCTTTTATGTTGTTTTTAACTTATTAATGAAATATTATGTATGAATGCTGTAGTATTAAATATTTGATGTTTGTTTTATTCTCAAATGCGTATTATTTCATTATATACATACCAAAGCTATTCCATTTATGTATGTTAACTATTGTTAAATAATAGGGAACGGAGAAATTAGTGGTAGGAGATGTCATTAGCAACAAAACAGAAAAAAGCAAAAGCTTTTATAGCATTCAATAAATCCTAAAGAAAAGTAGGAATGCTATATAATACTATACCATGTTATCAACACTATAACACCCATTCTATAGCGTTTACTAAGAGCTAAGGGAAGCTATTTTCGTTTAATAAATGATATAGAAAAGAATAAACGCTATAGAATATATTGCATGCAAGGGATACCGTGGCATGTTGATAAACACTATAAAAACCATTCAATAGTGTTTTCATTCTTTCGTAGCGTTGATCTTTACAGCGTTTAAAAAACACTATGAAATGATATTTTTTCATAGCGTTTGCACAAGTGCTATTATAGATTCTTGACCTATTATAGCATGTCGTTACACAGCGTTCTTTAAAATGCTATGGAAAGTTATTATAGCACTTTTCAAAGGCTATCAAACGTCCAGTTTCTTGTAGTAGGTGTACGATTAGTTGGATACCAACGGACGCATCTTCGAGAACCTGGAGTTGGAGGATGTAATAAAGAGGAAATTGACCTCTAGGAAACTTAAAGGAAGAGCACTTAATTATAGGAATTCCCTTAGAGCTGCTACTCCCGAGGACCACTTTACATGTGATCAGTTTAAGGAAAGATTTAAAGAGAAGTTTACACTAACAGTCTAGAAGTTGTGCTATTTAGAAGATATGCTAATATGAAACAGCGACTTGCCCATTTCAGAATATGTGGCTTAATTTGACATGTTGTAATGACTATTTGGGAGAAAGCCTAGTAGGCCACATTATTGAAAGCTTTGAGAAGATAGTCGAGAAGTGTAACATCCCCAATCTAGAGGCCCAAAACTAAGTCCTACAGATGTTGCAATGATCTATAGTATTATCTTTCGGCGAATAAATACGGCTATGTTAATGGTATCACTAATATCAGAAGCACTTGAATATGAAACAAAACAAAGATTTTAAAAAACCACATTTACTTCATTACATTTCAAAATCAAATGTTTCACATTCACAACACATAATCCCCAAATCGTTCCCAGGCACATATCAAATATAATTATTACAAATTACGACAAGAGTGATATATGAAGATACCCCTTTGGTTGATTAGAGTCATATGGTCATAATAGACCTAATACAAACAACACAACGGAAAATCCCTCAACGCATGCTTCCGATAGCTTATTCGTCAACATTCTAAAACCTGAAAAAGAACCTTAACCCCTCAGCCTACTCAAATCAATTTTGAGCACCCGAGAGTTTAAAGGAAAAACATAAACTTCGAGTCAGACATAAAGCCTGGTGTGTATAATATTATACATCCTGGAATAATTATGTTAAGTGAGACCACGCCGCTTAGCGGAATGGGTTTCCCCGCACTAACATCCTTTAAAAAATAACTTTGTAAAACCTTTCATAAAACCATATACTGTACTCCAGCAGCCACAATGGTTAAATACTATAAACCAATCATTATGTAAACATACATAAATATCAGGTAATAATGAACTATCTATTCAAACATACAAGTTTTGTTTGGATAACTTTTAACCTTTGGTTGACACGGGCCAACCAAACAATATAATCAAAATTAACCTAACACCCGTTAGATATTCTTCTTCTGGATTATCTATCCTTAACTATCTGGTAAACATTTCCCATCTAGACGGTTTGTCCTTAACTATCTGTTAAATACTTCACTTCTGAACGGTCTGTCCCTAACATAATGATCTTCCAGGTCTTCTTGATCCTAATTGTTTTTCGGGCTCACCAATAACCTATCTGCATACAAACATATATTCCTTTCGGTGTGTAACCATAATTTTAGTCTACCAATGACAAAGCCCTACATACTGGAATTTTGGACAACAATTAGCTGGGGCTATTAGCAAATGTATAGGGCATGACCCCATACTAGTCCCATCTGGTTTTCTAATATTTGAGTCATTTTCACTTAAGGATCTCCTCGCATAATTTTCCATGAAAACAATTTCAAAATGATTTAAAACCTTTAAATAAAACATAAATAAGGAGAAGTATATAATCTTTATGCTTTACTCAAAATCATATCATCATGCCATATATATATATATATATATATATATATATATTCTTTAATTAATTCTTAGTTGATGAAAACATTTAAACACTTGAAAGAACCTCTTTCTAAACCTTTGAAATCATCTCTTTCAAGACCAATATCAAACCTTTCGAAATCATACATCTAACCATTCGAAACCATTCTCCAAACCTTTCGAACCCATTGAAAAGAAAACCTTTTGAAAGCTATAAAACTTTGGACATCCTTCTTTAAAACCACTTTAAAACATTTCCTTAGAAAAACCTTCCTTCATAAACCTTTCGAAATCAATCAATAAACCTTTCGAAACCTTTGAACTAAACCTTTCGAAATCATTCAACTAAAACCTTTTGAAACCATTCAATAAACCTTTCGAAACCATTGAACTAAACCTTTCGAAACCATTCAACTAAAACCTTTCGAAACCATTCAATAAACCTTTCGAAACAATTGAGCTAAACCTTTCGAAATCATTCAACTAAAACCTTTCGAAACCATTCAATAAACCTTTCGAAACCATTAAACTAAACCTTTCGAAAACTCACTGGGTTCAATTTAAACAAGTTGAAACCTTCTTTTAAAACCTTTCGAAATAATTGGAAGCAACCTTTCAACTTTGTCGAAAGCTCTACTTCGAAAGCTTTAAACATATCCTTTAAAACAACTCTTTCGAAAGCTTTGGGTTTTACTTCAATTTATAAAACAAGGGTAAATCACCTAAGTTGAGAGCTTCCTCTCGAAAGCATGGAGAAGCGGCTAGTTTTTTAAAACAAGTAGACCTTTCATCTTTGTCGGAAGGTTCAAAACAAAACATTTATAAAGCGACAGTAACCCTTCGACTGTGTTGAAAGGTTTCAAAACTGAACAGTGTTAAAATAGCAGTAACCTTTCGACTATGTTGAAAGGTTTAAAACCCTTACTTTAAATATTTGACCTGGTTGAAATCAACCAAGTCGAAAGCTTTTATTCGAAAGTAAAGCAGGTGAAAGCTTTTGGTTTATAAAACAAACATACCCCAACTTCTTTGGCCATCAACCCTTAGACTTAGAACCCTTTGACTCTGTCCAATTCATTACGTACTAAGTAGCTTGATACCACATGCATTGGTTTGACCTTGTCGAAAGCTTAGAACCTGTCGACCTTGTCGGAAGGTCTGGGTCGGAAGGTTTATTGCCGTAAAGGATGAAACATGTAAAAAATATGATTCCTTTGTTTCTAACTTAAAAAGGAAATCTTTTCAACTAACCTGCCTTTGTTTGTCAAATTCTCATTGGTTAACAATTACTTTTCAGAAATGTACTGCCACTATTTTTATTTTACAAAATGCCCCTTCTTCTTAATTAAATATATAAAACATTTAAGTCCCATATCTTAAATAATTTTATATATACATCAAAACACTTAGACAAAGATCTGAAAAAATTCCAAAAAATCTATTATAATACGTTTCCTAAATAAAAGTTTCGACCCCAAATAATTATTAATTTAGCTAAAAATAATTTATAACACAATAAACAATTTCCTTTACTAGAAAATTAATATAAAATCAATATTAATTCAGAAAAATTATGAAAATCAAAACCATCTCTAATATAACATTTCTGATCCATATTTAAATTTTCAAGGCATTTGGATGTCATTAAATAGGGCTTTCATGTCAAACATATCATAAAACTAACATGAAAATATATAATCCATCAACAATATATGTATATATATATATATAATTTTAATCATCAAACATGGCATATACTTGCAAAATCATTCTGGGTCTAATCTTAAAACCGAAAACTAAAATAAATTGGGATGTAATAATTATTCACCTTAGCTATGAGATTGTAGATGTGAGATTTGATATTGATTTAGTTGATTGTTTCCCTTTCCTTGAATCCTAGCTTTAATCTTCTTTTTGAGAATGATAATGGTGGCCGACCTTAGTATTTTTAGTTTGAGTAAAATGAAATGAACGTGAGCATTCTATCTCCTAAGGGTTTAGGGTATAAGCTCCACTTATTTCCCATATTTCCCTTCTCATATCCTAACACATTAGCTTAGGTTATTTCATTTTAGTTTGCACATTAACATGGCACGGCTACCCTTAGCTAATCAATTATCAACTTATTAATCTAAACATTATTTATTTAATTTACCCAATTAATTATTCTAAATAATGTTATAAAAATATGGGGTGTTACAGACTCCCCACCTTAAAGAATTTCGACCTCGAAATTAAGATAAGGTACACAACAAAATAATCAAAATTAGAACATACCATCAAACAAATCAGGGCAGGAGTCTCTAATCCTTCTCTCCGTTCCCCAAGTACAGTCTCTATCATCGTCACTCCATAGAACCTTTACTAACTTGATTGTCTTGTTCCTCAACTTCTTCTCATCTCTAGCCACAATCTGAGTCAACTTTCCAAATATTGTCAAATCCGGTTCTACTACTAAATCTTATAACACTGTAGGTGCTATGGTAGTCTCCGGGTCTCTAACACATTTCCTAAGATGAGAAACACAGATGGCATCATGGACTCCAGACAAACTACTCGGTAACTGTACTCTATAAGAGAGTCTCCCGATCCTCTCAATAATACAAAAAGGTCCAACGAATTTAGGTGCTAACTTCTCGAATCTCACACACCCTTCATCGGTGAAACCTTAATGAACACATAGACTCCAATAGAAAATTCCAACTCTTTAACCTTCTTCTTTCAGCATAACTTTTCTACCTAGATTGAGCTTCCTTCATCCTAACTCGGATTAACTCAATCTTCACCGTAGCTTCCTTCACCAAATCCGGACAAAGAACTAATCTATCCCCGGTCTCTAACCAACATATGGGAGATTTGCATGGTCTTCCATACAAAGCTTCAAACGGTGCCATCCCAATACTAGTCTAATAAATATTGTTATACGAGAATTCGACTAGATGAACATGGTCCTCACATGATCCCCCGAGATCCAATACACAAGCTCTTAACAAATCTTCCAAGATTTTTTTAACTCTTTCCATTTGCCCATCAGTCTGTGGATGGTAAGCGGTACTCATGTTGAGCTTGGTTCCTAATGCTTCCTGTAGACTTTTTCAGAACTCACTAGTAAACAAAGGATCTTTATCACTGACAATACTACTAGGAATCCCATACAGTCTAACTACATTCTTCATAAATAACTTCGCCAAAATAGGTGCCGCCCTAGTTGACTTTACCAGAATGAAATAGGCACTCTTAGTCAGTCTATCTACTATGACCCATATGCTTTCATTTTCTCCACTAGACCTTGGCAACCCATCAATAAAGTCCATAGAGATGGAATCCCATTTCGACAATGGAACTTTTAATGGTTGTAGCAATCTACTAGGCTTCTGGTGTTCATCGTTTGCCTGTTGGTAATTCAAGCACTACTTAACTCGCAAACCAATGTCTCATTTCATACCTTCCTAGAAGAAACTTCTCTTTATATCCTGATACATCTTCGTTACTCCTGGATGGATAGTGAACTTTGAACGATGGCACTCATCCAAAACTCCCTTCCTCATGTCTCCTACATTCAAAACACACAACCTTCCTTTCTTCCTCAACCACCCATTTTGGTCAAGACAGAAATCCTTTAGGTCATCGCTCTCCGTTCCTTCCCTCAACTTTCTGATCCGTTCAGCCAAAATTGGATCCTCCTCCTGTTTAGAAGCTATCTTCTCAATCATTACTGGTCGAACTTCTAAACAAGACAACATAGAACTTCCCGCACTTGAACCTACCTTGGATCTAAATTGCACACTACAAGCTGATAATGCTTCCAAATCTTTCCACCTGTAATCATAGCCAATACTGCATTCTGATGTTTCCGGCTGAGTGCATCTGCCACCTTATTTCCTTTCCGGGTGCGTATTCAATTCCAAAGTCATAAGCAGCAATAAACTCCAGCCATCTTTGCTGTCTTATGTTCAACTCCTTCTGAGAGAACAAGTACTTCAACGACTTATGATCAGTATAAAGCTCAAATCGCTCTCTCAAAAGATATTGCCTCCACACCTTCAAAGTAAATATAATGGCAGCTAACTCCAAACCATGTGTAGGATAAATAACTTCATGTGGCTCGAGCTGTCCAGAAGCATAAGCAATCAATTTACTTTTTTGCATCAACACAGCTCCCAATCCAGTTCCACATGCATCAGTATAAACAACCAAATCACGATTCCCCTCCGGAACCACTAATACCGGTGCATGGGTCAATAAGTGTTTCAAGCTCTGGAATGCTTCCTCACACTTATCAGTCCATATGAACTTCACATCTTTTCACATAAGCTTAGTCATTGGTGTAGCTATCCATGAAAAATCTTTTATAAACCTTCGATAATATCTAGCCAATTCAAGAAAGCTCTTAATCTTGGTCACCGTTTCGGGTCTACTCCAATTATTCACCGTATCAATTTTAGTCGGATCTACAGACAACCCTTTCTCTGAGATCACATGACCAAGGAACTTCACTTCCTTCTTCCAAAAATGACACTTCAAAAACTTAGCCTTCAACTGATGCTCCCTCAACATTTCGAGCACAACTCTAAGATGAACTTCATGCTCCTTCTCATCCTTAGAGTATATCAAATGTCATCTTTGAAGACCAACACAAATCTATCCAAGTGCTCTCGGAAAATTCTATTCATCAGATCCACAAAGAATGCCGGCGCATTAGTTAGTCCAAATGGCACAACTAACCGTTTGTACGATCCATACCTTGTCCTAAACGCCGTCAAAGGAATACTATCCTCTGCCACTCTATGCTGATGAAATCCCGTTGCCAAATCCACCTGAGAGAATATCTTGGCTCCACTTAGCTGATCGAACGAATTGTCAATTCTCGGCAATGGATGTCGGTTCATTATTGTCTTCTCATTCAACTTACGATAATCGATACATAGCCTCAACGATCCGTCCGGCTTCGTCGCAAACACTATGGCATCCCCCCATGTTGAACTACTTGGTTGGATAAAACTCTTGCCTTCAAATCCACCAACTACACCATCAACTCTCTCATCTCAGTGGGTGTCATCCTGCTCGGCGGCCTACTCATTGGCTCTGTTCCAGGCACCAAATCAATTCGAAACTCAATGGCTCGTTTCGGTGGCAATCCAACAACCGGCTCAAATACATCAGCAAATTCTCTAACTACAAAGACTCGATGCAACTCATCCTCCAACTCCATAATACCCAATAAAGCATTCACTTCACAACTTGGGTTCTCTATGGTATAAACTATCCGATCACTACAATCCGGGTGACTAAGTGATATTTTCCTATCATGGAAAAATATCCAAGCATCATATTTACTTAACCAATCCATCCCAAGGATAATCCCAAATCCCACAAAGTCAAACACATGCAAACAGCAATCAAAAGTATAGCCTAGAAAATCAAATTCTAAGTGGTCACACCTCATCCCAACCGTTGCATACCCTCCTATCAAATTTGCAACTCTTAAGGAAGTAACTAAGTATGAGGGTTCTGGGTAAAGCCTATCCACCAAACATTGTGAAATAAAAGAATTAGATGCTCCAGGCACCAAATCAATCCGAAACTCTATGGCTCGTTTCATTGGCAATCCAACTACCGGCTCAAATACAATAGCAAATTCTGTAACTATAAAGACTCGATGCAACTCATCCTCCAACTCCATAATACCTAATAAAGCATTCACTTCGCAACTTGGGTTCTCTATGGTATAAACTATTCGATCACTACAATCCGGGTGACCAAGTGATATTTTCCTATCATGGAAAAATATCCTAGCATCATATTTACTTAACCAATCCATCCCAAGGACAATCCCAAATCCCACAAAGTCAAACACATGCAAACAGCAATCAAAAGTAAGGCCTAGCAAATCAAACTCTAAATGGTCACACCTCATCCCAAGCGTTGCATACCCTCCTATCGGATTTGCAACCCTTAAGGAAGTAACTAAGTATGAGGGTTCTAGGTTAAGCCTATCTACCAAATATTGAGAAATAAAAGAATGAGATGCTCCAATATCAAATAGAACGCTAACAGACATACCGTGAATCTACAGCGAGCCTCCCAAAATAGCCTTCCCTTTGTCCTGCACAATTGGCCTTGAGGTTGTGGGCTCCAAAGCATAAACTTTCCCCCTTCCTACTCTTGCAGGCTCTGGGCACTTGTTCTTGTAATGACCGATCTGATCACAATTAAAACATCTAACATTCTTCTTTCCACCAGCCTCTTTTCCTTTTCCTTTACCGGTTCAACACTCATTAGCATAGTGTCCTTTCTTGTCGCATTTGTAGCAAACCACTTCAGCCTTTCCTTTCTTTCGTGCTCCCCCTTTCTAAGCATTCTTTTTCTGGAAAAACTTCCTTTTCTGGCCCAAACCCATCTGGGTCTCCTTCATCTTCTTCCTCAAGGAAGCCAATGCCACTTCTTGCCTTAATGCCATTTCAACCACTACAACACTGGGATCTTTCAAATGCGGCAAAGTGGCACTTATCAACTCTGGCCTTATGCCGCTTATTAATTTTTAATTCCTCCTAATCATGGTGTCTACCAAAGCATATCCGTATTAGGCCAACTCCTCAAACTTCCTCACATACTCCAAGATGGACATATCTCCTTGTTCCAACTCTGCAAACTTCCTCACCAATGTCGACTACGCCATTACATACATAAATATTTTTGAAAACATTCTCCTAAACTCCTCCCAAGTTATGGTTTCCTCATCAACTCCAGCAGTAACAGTATTCCACCATAATAGAGTAGCTCCCTACAGCTGCCTCGAAGCCAATCTCTTCTTCTGTGCATCATTCAATCTTAAGTCAGCAAAAATTCTCTTGCAATGTAGTAGCCAATTTTCCACCTCCATCGCATCTTCAGTACCAATAAATGGCTTCCCTCCAAGCCTGATGTAATCTCTACTTAAGTTAGCATACTAATTGACCATTGGAACTTCCTGAGCTCCACCTCCAGCAGCATTACCTTTGACCAATCCAGGTGCTATTCCAGCTTGCATCATGTTTACAAAAAACTGATACATTGCTCTCATGTCCATCGGGGGAACTCCTGCACCAACAGTTTTAGCTTGTGCCTGACCGGGACCTCTCCTAGTATTTGGTCGGGCATTTCCATTAGTGGTGGTGCTATCTCCTCTAAGATTTACTCTGCCTCTTCTTCCCTTCATATCTGTATTCAAACCTCGTGAGATACATATGAATAGCCTAACTAAGATAGGAGTCTAGAGAGATAGCATATACTTATATATAAAGCAAATACAAGTACGTTACTATAACGTTATCCCATACCCCGATCTTAACTCTAATTTTAAGGATTATGTTTTCAAAAATCGTTTTTAGTTTAAGTATTTCATAAACCATGCTCTTATACCAAGCTGTAACATCCTCTATCTAAAGGCCTAAAACTAAGCGCTACAGATGCTGTAGTCATCTACAGTATTAGATTTCGGCGACTAAATACGGCTATGTTAATGGTATCACTAATATCAGAAGCACTTGAATATGAAACAAAACACAGATTTCAAAAAACAACATTAACTTCATTACATTTCAAAATCAAATGTTTCACATTCATAACACATAATCCCCAAATCGTTCTCAGGCACAGATCAAATATAATTATTACAAATTACGCCAAGAGCGGTATATGAAGATACCCGCTTGGATGATCAGAGTCATATGGTCATAATAGACCTAATACAAACAACACAGTGGAAAATCCATCAAAACATAACACGAACTCCAAATCCTAAGTAGTTATCCCTTGCCTCCTGCGTGCCTTCGGTAGCTTATTCGTCAACAGTCTAAAACCTAAAAAAGAACCTTAACCCCTCAGCCTACTCAAATCAATTTTGAGCACCCGAGAGTTTAAGGGTAAACATAAACTTCGAGTTAGACATAAAGCCTGGTGTGAATAATATTATACATCCTGGAATAATTATGTTAAGTGAGACCATGCCGCTTAGCGGAACGGGTTTCCCCTCACTAACATCCTTTTAAAACATATCTTTGCAAAACCTTTCATATAACCATATACTGTGCTCCTGCATCCACAATGGTTAAATACTGTAAAGCAATCATTTTGTAAACATACATAGATATCAGGTAATAATGAACTATCTGTTCAAACACACAAGTTTTGTTTGGATAACTTTTAACCTTTGGCTGACTCGGGCCTACCAGACAATATAATCAAAATTAACCTAACACTTGTTAGATATTCTTCTTCTTGATTATCTATCCTTAACTATCTGTTAAACATTTCCCATTTGGACAGTCTGTCCTTAACTATCTATTAAGTACTTCACTTCTGGACGGTCTATCCTTAACTTAATCATCTTCCAGGTCTTCCCGATCCTAATGGTTTTTCGGACTCACCAATAACCTATCTGCATACAACATATATTCCTTTCGGTGTGTAACCATAATTTTAGTCTACCTGTGACAAAGCCCTACATACTGGAATTTCGGACAATAATTAGCTGGGGCTATTAGTTAATGTATAAGGCGCGACACCATACTAGTCCCATCTGGTTTTCTAATATCTGATCATTTTCACTTAAGGATCCCCTCCCATAATTTTCCTTGAAAACAAATTCAAAATGATTTAAAACCTTTAAATCAAACTTAAACAAGGAGAAGTAAATAATCTTTATTCTTTACTCAAAATCGTATCATCATGCCATATATATATTCTTTACTTAATTCTTAGTTGATGAAAACATTTAAACACTTGAAAGAACCTCTTTCTAAACCTTTGAAATCATCTCTTTCAAAACCAATATCAAACCTTTCGAAATCATTCCTTAAACCTTTGAAAATCATACATCAAACCTTTCAAAACCATTCTCCAAACTTTTCGAACCCATTGAAAAGAAAACCTTTCGGAAGCAATAAAACTTTGGACATCCTTCTTTAAAACCACTTTAAAACATTGCCTTAGAAAAACCTTTGGAAAACCTTCCTTCATAAACCTTTCAAAATCATTCAATAAACCTTTCAAAACCTTTGAACTAGACCTTTTGAAATCATTCAACTAAAACCTTTCGAAACCATTCAATAAACCTTTTGAAACCATTGAACTAAACCTTTCGAAATCATTAAACTAAAACCTTTTGAACCATTCAATAAACCTTTTGAAACAATTGAGCTAAACCTTTCGAAATCATTCAACTAAAACCTTTCGAAACCATTCAATAAACCTTTCGAAACCATTGAACTAAACCTTTTGAAAACTTATTGGGTTCAATTTAAAACAAGTGGAAACCTTCTTTTAAAACCTTTCAAAATCATTGGAAGCAACCTTTCGACTTTGTCGAAAGCTCTACTTCGAAAGCATTAAACATATCCTTTAAAACAACTCTTTTGAAAGCTTTGGGTTTTACTTCAATTTATAAAACAAGGGTGAATCACCTAAGTCGAAAGCTTCCTTTCGAAAGCATGGAGAAGCGGCTAGTTTTTTAAAACAAGTAGACCTTTCATCTTTGTCGGAAGGTTCAAAACAAAACATTTATAAAGCGGCAGTAACCTTTCGACTGTGTCAAAAGGTTTCAAAACTGAATAGTGTTAAAACAGCAGTAACCTTTCGACTATGTTGAAAGGTTTAAAACCCTTTCTTTAAACATTTGACCTGGTAGAAAGCAACTTAGTCAAAAGCTCTTATTCGAAAGCAAAGCAGGTGAATGCTTTTGGTTTATAAAACAAACATACCCCAACCTCTTTGGCCATCAACTCTTCAACTTAGAACCCTTTGACTCTATCCAATTCATTACGTACCAAGTAGCTTGATACCATATGCATTGGTTTGATCTTATCGAAAGCTTTGAACCTCTCGACCTTGTCGGAAGGTCTGGGTCGGAAGGTCTGGGTCGGAAGGTTTATTGCCGTAAAGGATGAAACATGTAAAAAAATTGATTTCTTTGTTTTTAACTTAAAAGAAAATCTTTTCAACTAACATGCCTTTGTTTGTCAAATTCTCATTGGTTAACAATTACTTTTCAGAAATGTGCTGCCACTATTTTTATTTTACAAAATGCCCCTTCTCCTTAATTAAATATATAAAACATTAAAGTTCCATACCTTGAATAATTTTATATATTCATCAAAACACTTAGGAAAAATCTGGAAAAATTATAGAAAATCTATTTTAATATGTTGCCTAACATATAAAAATTTCAACCCCAAATAATTATTAATTTGGCCGAAAATAATTTATAACCCAATAAACAATTTCCTTCACTATAAAATTAATATAAAATCCATATTAATTCAAAAAAATTATGAAAATAGAAACCTATCTCTAAAATATCATTTCTGACCTATATTTAAATTTTCAAGGTATTTGGATGTCATTAAATAGGGCTTTCATGTCCAACATATCGTAAAACTAACATGAACATATATAATCCATCAACAACATATATATAATTTTAATCATCAAACATGGCATATACTTGTAAATCAATCCGAGTCTAATCTTAAATCTGAAAACCAAAAGAAATTGGGAAGTAATAATTATTCACCTTAGCTATGAGATTATAGATGTGAGATTTGATATTGATTTAGGTGATTGTTTCCCTTTCCTTGAATCTTAGCTTTAATCTTCTTCTTGAGAATGATAATGGTGGCGGCCTTAGTATTTTTAGTTTGAGTAAAATGAAATGAACGTGATCATTCTATCTCCTAAGGGTTTAGGGTATAAGCTCCACCTATTTCCCATATTGCCCTTCTCATATCCTAACACATTAGCTTAGGTTATTTCATTTTAGTTTGCACATTAACATAGCACGGCTACCCTTAGCTAATCAATTATCAACTTATTAATCTCCACATTATTTATTTAGTTTACCCAATTAATTATTCTAAATAATGTTATAAAAATATGGGGTGTTACAGACTCCCCACCTTAAAGAATTTCGTCCTCGAAATTATGATAAGGTACACAACAAAACAATCAAAGGTAGAACATACCATCAAACAAATCAGGGAAAGAGTCTCTAATCCTTCTCTCCATCTCCCAAGTATAGTCTCTATCATCGTCACTCCACTGAACCTTTACTAACTTTACTGTCTTGTTCCTCAACCTCTTCTCATCTCTAGCCATAATCTGAATCACCTTTCTAACTATGGTCAAATCCGGTTCTAGTACTAAATCTTCTAACACTGTAGGTGCTATGGTAGTCTTCGGGTCTCTAACACATTTCCTAAGAAGAGATACACAGAAAACATCATGGACTCCAACCAAACTACTCGGTAACTCTACTCTATAAGTGAGTCTCCCGATCCTCTTAACAATACGGAAAGGTCCAACGAACCTAGGTGCTAACTTCCCTGACTTCCCGAACCTCATCACACCCTTCATCGGTGAAACCTTAATGAACATATAGTCTCTGACAGAAAATTCCAACTCTTTCCTTCTTCTATCAGCATAACTTTTCTACCTAAATTGAGCTTCCTTCATCCTAACTCGGATCAACTCAATCTTCTACATAGCTTCCTTTACCAAATCCGGACCAAGAACTAATCTATCCCTGGTCTCTAACCAACATACGGGAGATTTGCATGGTCTTCCATACAAAGCTTCAAACGGTGCCATCCAATACAAGTCTGATAACTATTGTTATACGAGAATTCGACTAGATGAACATGGTCCTCCCATGATCCCCTGAAATCCAATACACAAGCTCTTAACAAATCTTCCAAGATTTTGTTAACACTTTACGTTTTCCCATCAGTCTGTGGATGGTAAGCGGTACTCATGTTGAGCTTGGTTCCTAATGCTTCATGTAGACTTTTCCAGAACTCACTAGTAAACAAAGAATCTCGATCACTGACAATACTATTAGGAATCCTGTGCAGTCTAACTACATTCTTCATAAATAACTTCACCAAAATAGGTGCTGCCCTAGTTGACTTTACCAGAATGAAATGGGCACTCTTAGTCAGTCTATCTACTATGACCCATATGCTTTCATTTCCTTTACTAGACCTTGGCAACCCATCAATAAAATCCACAAAGATGGAATCACATTTCCACAACGGAACTTTTAATGGTTGAAGCAATCCACTAGGCTTCTGGTGTTCATCCTTTGCCTGTTGGCAATTCAAGCACTGCTTAACACACAAACCAATGTCTCGTTTCATACCTTCCCAGAAGAAACTTCTCTTCATATCCAGATACATCTTCGTTCCTCCTGGATGGATAGTGAACTTCGAACGATGGCATTCATCCAAAACTTCCTTCCTCATGTCTCCTACATTTGAAACACACAACCTTCCTTTCTTCCTCAACCACCCATTTTGGTCAAGACTGAAATCCTTTAGGTCATCGCTCTCCATTCCTTCCCTCAACCTTCTGATCCGTCCAGCCAAAACTGGATCCTCCTCCTGTTTAGAAGCTATCTTCTCAATCATTAATGGTTGAACTTCTAAACAAGGCAACATAGCACTTCCCGCACTTGAACCTACCTTGGATCTAAATTGCACACTACAAGCCGATAATGCTTCCAAATCTTTTCACTCAGCAATCATAGCCAATACTGCATTCTCATCTGGCTGAGTGCGTCCACCACCTTATTTCCTTTTTTGGGTGTGTATTCAATTCCAAAGTCATAAGCAGCAATAAACTCCAGCCATCTTTGCTGTCTCATGTTCAACTCCTTCTGAGAGAACAAGTACTTCAATAACTTATGATCAGTATAAAGCTCAAATCGCTCTACCAAAAGATAATGCCTCCACACATTCAAAGAAAATATAATGGCAGCTAACTCCAAATCATGCGTAGGATACCTAACTTCAAGTGGCCTGAGCTGTCTAGAAGCATAAGCAATCACTTTACCACTTTGTATCAACACAGCTCCCAATCCAGTTCCACACGCATCAGTATAAATAACCAAATCTTGATTCCCCTCCGGAACCACTAACACTGGTGCATGGGTCAATAAGTATTTCAAGCTCTGGAATGATTCCTCACACTTATCAGTCCATACGAACTTCACATCTTTTCACGTAAGCTTAGTCATTGGTGCAGCTATCCATGAAAAATCCTTTATAAACTTTCGATAATATCCAGCCAATCCAAGAAAACTCTTAATCTCAGTCACCGTCTCGGGTCTCTTCCAATTATTTACCCCCTCAATCTTAGTCGGATCTACAAACAACCCTTTCTCTGAGACGACATGACCAAGGAACTTCACTTCCTTTTTTCAAAAATGACACTTCAAAAACTTAGCCTTCAACTGATGCTCCCTCAACTTTTCAAGCACAACTCTAAGATGAACTTCATGCTCCTTCTCATCCTTAGAGTATACCAAATGTCATCTATGAAGACCAACACAAATCTATCTAAGTGCTCTCAGAAAATTCTATTCATCAGATCCACAAAGAATGCCGGCGCATTAGTTAGTCCGAACGACATAACTAACCATTCGTATGATCCATACCTTGTCCTAAACACTGTCAAAGGAACACTATCCTCTGCCACTCTAAGCTGATGAAATCCCGTCACCAAATCCAACTAGTGAATACCTTGATTCCACTTAGCTAATCGAGCAAATCATCAATTCTTGGCAATGGATGTCGATTCTTTATCGTCTTCTCATTCAACTTACGATAATCGATACTAGCCTCAATGATCCATCCGGCTTCTTCGCAAACACTACGGCAGCCCCTCATGATGAACTACTTGGTCGGATAAAACTCTTGCCTTCCAATCCACCAACTGCACCTTCAACTCTCTCATCTCAATAGGTGTCATCTTGCTCGGTGGCCTAATTACCGGCTCTGCTCCAGGCACCAAATCAATCCGAAACTCTATGGCTCGTTTCATTGGCAATCCAACTACCGGCTCAAATACAATAGCAAATTCTGTAACTATAAAGACTCGATGCAACTCATCCTCCAACTCCATAATACCTAATAAAGCATTCACTTCGCAACTTGGGTTCTCTATGGTATAAACTATTCGATCACTACAATCCGGGTGACCAAGTGATATTTTCCTATCATGGAAAAATATCCTAGCATCATATTTACTTAACCAATCCATCCCAAGGACAATCCCAAATCCCACAAAGTCAAACACATGCAAACAGCAATCAAAAGTAAGGCCTAGCAAATCAAACTCTAAATGGTCACACCTCATCCCAAGCGTTGCATACCCTCCTATCGGATTTGCAACCCTTAAGGAAGTAACTAAGTATGAGGGTTCTAGGTTAAGCCTATCTACCAAATATTGAGAAATAAAAGAATGAGATGCTCCAATATCAAATAGAACGCTAACAGACATACCGTGAATCTACAGCGAGCCTCCCAAATTAGCCTTCCCTTTGTCCTGCACAACTGGCCTTGAGGTTGTGGGCTCCAAAGCATAAACTTTCCCCCTTCCTTCTCTTGCAGGCTCTGGGCACTTGTTCTTGTAATAACGGATCCGATCACAATTAAAACATCTAACATCCTTCTTCCCACAAGCCTCTTTTCCTTTTCCTTTTCCTTTACCGGTTCGACACTCATTAGAATAGTGTCCCTTCTTCTTGCATTTGTAGCAAACCACTTTAGCCTTTCCTTTCTTTCGTGCTCCCCCTTTCTGAGCATTCTTTTTCTAGAAAAACTTCCTTTTCTGTCCCTATCCCATCTGGTCTCCTTCATCTTCTTCCTTAAGAAAGCCAACGCCTCTTCTTGCCTTAAAGCCATTTCAACCACTACATCACTGGGATCTCTCAAATGCGGCAAAGTGGCACTTATCAACTCTCGCCTCAAGTCCCTTATAAACTTTTCATTCCTCCCGATCACGGTGTCTACCAAAGCATAGCCGTATCGGGCCAACTCCTCAAACTTCCTCACATACTCCAAGATGGACATATCTCCTTGTTCTAACTCTACAAACTTCCTCACCAATGTCGACTGCGCCATTACATACATAAATCTTTTTGAAAACATTCTCCTAAACTCCTACCAAGTTATGGTTTCCTCATAAACTCTAGCAGTAATAGTATTCCACCATAATAGAGCAGCTCCCTACAGTTGCCTCGTAGCCAATCTCCTCTTTTGTGCATCATTCAATCCTATGTCAGTAAAAATTCTCTCGCATTGCAGTAGCCAATTTTCCACCTCTATCGCATCTTCAGTACCAATAAACGGCTTCCCTCCAAGCCTGATGTAATCCCTACTCAAGTTAGCATACTGATTGACATCGGAACTTCCTGAGCTCCACCTCCAGTAGCATCACCTTCGACAAATCCGGCTGCTATTCCAGCTTGCATAATGTTTACAAAGAATTGATACATTGCTCCCATGTCCATCAGGGGAACTCCTGCACCAACAGTTTCAACTTGTGCCTGACCAGGACCTTTCCTAGTATTTGGTCGGGCATTTCCATTAGTGGTGGTGCTATCTCATCCAAGATTTACTCTGCCTCTTCTTCCCTCCATATATGTATTCAAACCTCGTGAGATACAGATGAATAGCCTGACCAAGATAGGAGTCTAGAGAGATAGCGTATACTTATATATAAAGCAAATACAAGTACGTTATTATAACGTTATCCCATACCCCGATCTTAACTCTAATTTTAAGGATTATGTTTTCAAAACCAATTTTTAGTTAAAGTACTTCATAAACCATGCTCTGATACCAACTGTAACATCCCCTATCTAGAGGCCTAAAACTAAGTGCTATAGATGCTGTAGTCATCTATAGTATTAGCTTCCAGCGACTAAACACGGCTATGTTAATGGTATCACCAATATCAGAAGCACTTGAATATGAAACAAAACAAAGATTTCAAAAAACAACATTTACTTCATTACATTTCAAAATCAAATGTTTCACATTCACAACACATAATCCCCAAATCGTTCTCTAGCACAGATCAAATATAATTATTACAAATTACACCAAGAGCGGTATATGAAGATACCCCCTTGGTTGATCAGAGTCATATGGTCATAATAGACCTAATACAAACAACACAGCGAAAAATCCATCAAAACATAACAAGAACTGCAAATCCTAAGTAGCTATCCGTTGCCTCCTACATGCCTCCGGTAGCTTATTCGTCAACAGTCTAAAACCTAAAAAAGAACCTTAACCCCTCAGCCTACTCAAATCAATTTTGTGCACCCGAGAGTTTAAGGGGAAAACATAAACTTAGAGTCAGACTAAAGCCTGGTGTGAATAATATTATACATCCTGGAATAATTATGTTAAGTGAGACCATGCCGCTTAGCGGAACGGGTTTCCCCTCACTAACATCCTTTTAAAACATATCTTTGCAAAACCTTTCATATAACCATATACTGTGCTCCTGCATCCACAATGGTTAAATACTGTAAAGCAATCATTTTGTAAACATACATAGATATCAGGTAATAATGAACTATCTGTTCAAACACACAAGTTTTGTTTGGATAACTTTTAACCTTTGGCTGACTCGGGCCTACCAGACAATATAATCAAAATTAACCTAACACCTGTTAGATATTCTTCTTCTGGATTATCTATCCTTAGCTATCTATTAAACATTTCCCACTTGGACAATCTGTCGTTAACTATCTATTAAATACTTCACTTCTGGATGGTCTGTCCCTAACTTAATCATCTTCCAGATCTTCCCGATGCTAATGGTTTTTCAGGGTCACCAATAACCTATTTGTATACAAACATATATTCCTTTCGGTGTGTAACCATAATTTTAGTCTACTTGTGACAAAACAATACATATTGGAATTTTTTGACAACAATTAGCTGGGGCTATTAGCTAATGTATAGGGTGCGACCCCATACTAGACCTATCTGGTTTTCTAATATCTGAGTCATTTTCACTTAAGGATCCCCTCCCATAATTTTCCTAGAACCAATTTCAAAATGATTTAAAACCTTTAAATCAAACTTAAACAGGGAGAAGTATATAATCTTTATGCTTTACTCAAAATCGTATCATCATGCCATATATATATTTTTTACTTAATTCTTAATTGATGAAAATATTTAAACACTTGAAAGAACCTCTTTCTAAACCTTTGAAATTATCTCTTTCAAAACCAATATCAAACCTTTCGAAATCATTCCTCAAACCTTTCAAAATCATACATCAAACCTTTCAAAACCATTCTCCAAACCTTTCGAACCCATTGAAAAGCAAACCTTTCGAAAGCTATAAAACTTTGGACATTCTTCTTTAAAACCACTTTAAAACATTGCCTTAGAAAAACCTTTGGAAATCCTTCCTTCATAAACCTTTCAAAATCATTCAATAAACCTTTCGAAACCTTTGAACTAAACCTTTTGAAATCATTCAACTAAAACCTTTCGAAACCATTTAATAAACCTTTCGAAACCATTGAACTAAACCTTTCGAAATCATTCAACTAAAACCTTTTGAACCATTCAATAAACCTTTCGAAACCATTGAGCTAAACCTTTGAAATTATTCAACTAAAACCTTTCGAAACCATTCAATAAACCTATCGAAACCATTGAACTAATCTTTTCGAAAACTTACTGGGTTCAATTTAAAACAAGTGGAAACCTTCTTTTAAAACCTTTCGAAATCATTGGAAGCAACCTTTCGACTTTGTCGAAAGTTCTGCTTCGAAAGCTTTAAACATATCCATAAAAACAACTCTTTCGAAAGCTTTGGGTTTTACTTCAATTTATAAAGCAAAGGTGAATCACCTAAGTCGAAAGCTTCCTTTCGAAAGCATGGAGAAGCGGCTAGTTTTTTAAAACAAGTAAACCTTTCGTCTTTGTCGGAAGGTTCAAAATAAAACATTTATAAAGCGGTAGTAACGTTTCGACTATGTCAAAAGGTTTCAAAACTGAATAGTGTTAAAACAGCAGTAACCTTTCGACTATGTCGAAAGGTTTAAAACCCTTACTTTAAACATTTGACCTGGTTGAAAGCAACCAAATCGAAAGCTCTTATTCGAAAGCAAAGTAGGTCAAAGCTGTTGGTTTATAAAACAAACATACCCCAACCTCTTTGGCCATCAACCCTATGACTTAGAACCCTTCGACTCTGTCCAACTCATTACATACCAAGTAGCTTGATACAATATGCATTGGTTTAACCTTGTCGAAAGCTTTGAACCTCTCGACCTTGTCAGAAGGTCTAGGTCGGAAAGTTTATTGTCGTAAAGGCTGAAACATGTGAAAAATGTGATTTCTTTGTTTTTAACTTAAAAAGAAAATCTTTTCAACTAACTTGCCTTTATTTTTCAAATTCTCATTGATTAAAAATTACTTTTCAGAAATGTACTGCCACTATTTTTAAAATTAAATAATCATTTTATTTTACAAAATGCCCTTTCTCCTTAATTAACTATATAAAACATTTAAGTCCCACACCTTAAATAATTTTATATATTCCTCAAAACACTTGGGAAAAATCTGGAAATATTCCAGAAAATCTATTTTAATATGTTGCCTAACATATAAAATTTTTAACCCCAAATAATTATTAATTTAGCCGAAAATAATTTACAACCCAATAAACAATTTCCTTCACTAGAAAATTAATATAAAATCCATACTAATTCAGAAAATTATGAAAATCGAAATCCATCTCTAAAATTTCATTTCTGACCTATATTTAAATTTTCAAGGCATTTGGATGTCATTAAATAGGGCTTTCATGTCAAACATATCATAAAACTAACATGAACATATATAATCCATCAGCAACATATATATAATTTTAATCATCAAACTTGGCATATACTTGCAAAATCATTTCGAGTCTAATCTTAAAACCGAAAACTAAAAAATATTAGGATGTAATAATTATTCACCTTAGTTCTGAGATTATAGATGTGAGATTTGATGTTGATTTAGCTGATTGTTTCCCTTCCCTTGAATCCTAGCTTTAATCTTCTTCTTGAGAATGATAATGGTGGTCGACCTTAGTATTTTTAGTTTGAGTAAAATGAAATGAACGTGAGCATTCTATCTCCTAAGGGTTTAGGGTATAAGCTCCACTTATTTCCTATATTTCCCTTCTCATATCCTAACACATTAGCTTAGGTTATTTCATTTTAGTTTGCACATTAACATGGCACGGCTACCCTTAGCTAATCAATTATCAACTTATTAATCTCCACACTATTTATTTAATTTACCCAATTAATTATTCTAAATAATGTTATAAAAATATGGGGTTTTACAAGAAGGCTTTATGGCACAAGAGCTTGTACCCAAGGCCGAAAGCTTCTACTATTCCAAAGGAGGAGTCTAAACCATAAGGTGGAGGAGGTGGGTAAAGAAAATAGAAAAATAAGGACAAAAAGCAGGCTCGGAACAAAGACGGTAAGAAGAAAGGAAAATTCTACCTTATTTGCTTTAAATGTGAGGCAAAATTTCATTTGAGAAAGAACTACAAGAGTGTAGAGAAGATGGGTTACAACTGTAATAAGCTTGGACATATTAAGAAGGATTGTTCAAAGTCATTGAAGGTAAAGCAGGTTGTGAGGGCATATGCTCTGCATGATATTCCAAAGTCGTCGAGTGCTTCTTGATGAAGGCGAAGGGAAATGGCATTACTATCCAATGTATGCTTTCTATTTATAATGTACTTGTTCGTGTTTTATTTAATACCCGAGCTTCACATTCCTTTATGTCTAGTGACATGATAGATGGATTAAAACTAAAACCTAACCAAGTAGTAAAATATTTGATTATGTCAAAACTATAAGAGGTTCAACTAGCTTGTTTATGGTTTATCGAAATATTGCTTTACCGAATCATGGATGCATGTTTATTTATGATTATTTTGTATTTTGGTTTTGTAGGGTTTGGTATTATATTGGTGATGGACTGATTGAAGAAGTATGGAGTTGTGGTGGATAATAAGAGGTTATTGGTGATGATTGGGACATATGGTGGGCGTAGATTGGAGTTGGGCTACCTTCTAGACAATGAGGTGATGGTTAGCTTCCTATGTTGATTCAAGATCCTGCATGATGAGTTTTCATTAGTACCTATAGAAAGAGAGTATCTGGACATATTTGAGGAGGTGACCGATTTATTGCCACATAGGGTGGTAGAATTCCATATTGATTTAGCGAAGGATGATAGAGTAGTGGTTATGTCATTGAGATGTATGACACCTAAAGAGTAGAAGGAACTGGAGGTGCAGGAGAGTGATCTATTAAGGAGAGGATTAATTCGTAGGAGTATATCCGAGTGGAGAGCACCAGTAGTATTCACCATTAGGGCAGACGACTCTTTGAGACTTTGTGTGGATTACCGTAGGCTGACTAAGGTGATGAAGAAGAACAAATATCCATCTCGTGTACTGATAACTTGTTCAATCAACTCCATGGTGTAATTGATTTCTCAGTTGTAATTGGCTATAGGGTTATAAAATGTGGGTGGCGAAGGAGAATGTTTTGATTTTATTAGTGTTTGATTATATCATTTGGGCTAACCAATGCAGTGACATACTTTGTTGATCAGACGAGCCTTGTTTCATAGATTAATCAAATAAGTTTATACTTGTGTTCGTTAATGATATTCTTGTCTATCCATAGATGAAAGAGGAACACAAGACGCACTTGAGGTTTGTGCTAGAGGCATTGAGGAGGCACCAATTGAAGGCAATGTTTTCAAGGTGTCACTTCTAGAGGAGGATAATGCAATTCTTAGGTCATGTAGTTTCGGAGCAGGGTATCCCAATGAATCCCACTAGGGTAACAACACCATTAACCAATTTGATGAAGAAGAATAAGACTTTTACTTAAGATGTAAGATGCAAGCATGCGTTTGTTAGTTTGAAAGAGAGGTTGACGAGTGCACCGTCATTAGTAATTCCAAGTGAACACTGAGATCTACGGACTTCATTATTTGATTGTCGAGGATAAGATGAGGGTACGATTTCATTTGTGTCATAGTCGGTAGAATTAACGAAGGGTGTCAAACTCATACCCAGAAAATCCAATAGAACGATATCGAAGTTGGCTAAGTTGTATGTAAAATGGATTATATGATTCCATGGTATGCTAAAGAGCATTCTAAGCGACTGAGACGGCGAGACCCATTATCCATAAGTGGATTTTGGATGAACTTACAAGATCGTTAGTGAGAATACATCGAAGATTGAGATCATTTGATAGTGAATGAAAGCCACACAAGATAGATAAAAGAGCTATGCTAATAGGAGACATAGAGATTTGGAGTTCTCAGTTGGAGATATAAAGTTTGTCAAGATTTCTCCATTGTAGAATATAGTTCGGTTTGGTAATTAGGGGAAGATAACACCTATCCTTTTCTGATATTAGAAAAGATAGAGAACCTGATATATAGAGTCAACTTACCTAAGGAGGTGGTGGGTGTGCACAATGCATTCCATGTTTCTCCTCTTGGGAAGTTTTTGCATGACTCGAGCATGGCTAATGTAGTGGATCAACTGGATGATGTTGTATTTGAACCTGAACTGTCAAGGGTTTGGAACCCGATTTGTATAGTCAAGAGGAGTACGAAGCAACTTAAGAGGAAACCAGTGAAGTTCGTAAATGTTCGGTGGAGAGAAAGCAAGGTCGATAGTACTTAGGAGACCGAGGAGAGCATGATGGCTGCTTATCTAGAGCTCTTTATTTAATTAGATTCCATTTTTATCGTTAGTTTTCACATTTGGTATTTGTTTTATTTAGGTTAGCACCTTACATGCCAGGGTTTGCATAGGATTTATTATCTACTATGTGTGTTGGTTTGATGATTGCTACTCTTGTTTGATTGATAGGCATGCTTAGTATCTATATAGTTATGCTTATGTTTGTCTGGTTTGGATTTCGGAGGAGAAAATCCTAAAGGGGGAGAATGTAATGACCCACATTTTTACTTATTGGAAGATCATAGAATTATTATTGGGTCCAAATTTAATTTAACTTTAGGGAATGTTGAGAATTAACCTATTTGACCCCGAGATTAAATATTAGACGGTTTTGACCTTAAAAATCTTCCAAGGCCTATAATTATTTATAGAAGCCAAATTAGGGTCTCAAACCACTTCTAGACAAAAGATACGATTGTTTCTCATTCTGTAGAGTGATCATAGTTGATTTTTAAACTTACGATTTAGGTGATATTATTATTTTAAATTTGAACGACTTTTAGGCAGATTAGTGGGTGATTAACTCAGTCCGTCATTAGGTGTAACGACCCAGAATATCTGTCATTTGAAATTAAGATATTTAATTGATTTTAAATATTAACAAGTAAAATTTGTAAGTTGAATAAACTTAAATTTCGAATGTAGTAATTTAATTGGATAATTAAATCGATAATTTAATATTTGAAATTGCGTATATAATTGGAAATTGGGTTTATTGTGTATAAAAATGATTTATAAAGTTATATTAAATCATATTGGAGTTAGAATGATGTGATAAAACTTTTAAAATTGAATTAAAAGTAAATTTGTGAAAATTGAATATTTTAATATTTAATTGACGAGTAAAAATAGTCATGTTTCAAACAGTCTCGGATTTCGATGAAACCAGTTTCATCGGATCCGTAATGTTATATTATTGTAAGGTTTCAAATTTCGTGTCAATCGGATTTACGATTTGTCCGGGGCAAGCTGAAACGCATAGAAATCGTTTTAATCGATTTAATTTAAATTTGATCGTTTGATTCCGTAACTTGCACATAAGACCGAATTAGCTCCCGAAACACGTTCCATTGTGTCCGGAACGCGGGTAAAACCTTAGAAACGCTAGCCGGCACGCTTCGTTTCGAGTTCGGGAAAAAACGGGTGAATAGTGTTTTTGTTAATTTTCTATAAAAGGACCTCAATTCTTCACATTTGCAAAAACCCTAAGGAAACTAGGGCAGGCCGCCACATACATTTCAATGGCCAGAAAATCGTCGTCTTCCCTCCTCGATTTCTTCCAATCCGTGAAATATTTCAACAAACTTCCAACTACAACTTTGTAGAGCACGACGAGAGCTAGGATATCAACGGTGGAGATCGATTTTCATCGACCAGAGAGGGAGCTAGAAGCCCACGTTCGTGCTTGGTTGTGCACGAAATTACACACACTGGGAGCAACCGAGTTCGACGAGGTGGCAGGCGTTGGTGGCACACGTGGAGAGCTTCGATGTGGCATCTCCTGATCGAGGTTTAGATGTTCGTATTGGTCGCGTTAATTCAAGAAGAGGAGGCGGCAATGGGTTGTTTGAATGTGATTTTCACGAAGGGGAGGAAGATGGAGGGCGCGGCCCTGATCTGCAATTCAAAAATGAGCGGCCACGATTGATTTTAGGTTAAAATTAAAATGAAAATTGTAAATAAATAAATAAATATATATATATATATATATTAATTGGTTTAAACTTTAAAACATGATAACTTTTTGATACGAGGTCCGTTTCGCACGAAACGAGTTGCATTGGAACCGTATTGACGAGCACTACGCAATAGAGCTGGTTTGGAGTCGATTGGAGCTAGTGATAATTTTGAGTAAAATTAAACGTGCGTTTAATTTTATTCGAAATAAAATACTGCAACCGTTATTGAAAGCAAGGTGAGAACTTTTCACTCAATCGAATTGTATTTCGATTTAAATTTTAAATAGTTGAATTTAAAATTGCTTGATTGTGTGAATTGAATGATGGTTGTTATCTATTGTGCTGAAATAGACCCTATACACCGCATATTAAGCGGAGGTTATTATATTAAAAACATATACCGCGATATTCCACCGTGAAGTGGAATTGGTATTATATATGTATTTGGAGTTGATTTCCCGCATTATATAGCGGATGAGACCCTATTGTGCCGCATAATAGCGGATAATATTTTATAAATCCCATATACCGCGATATTCCACCTCGAAGTGGAATTGGTATTGTGCTAACATCTGTGGATGTAGGGAAACAGGTTGGAGGGATCCAACAGGATTCCTCAAACATTTGAATTTATTTCAATGTTGTGTGTTGACTATTTATAATCTGTGTGTGATTATATTGTGATTGAAATCGATGAAGGCTATAATTTAGCCGAATATATTTTTGGTATCATTGGATACCGGAAATAAATAAAAAATTGGATTTTTAAAATTCAAGTTGAAAGTTTATTTCAAAATTTATTTTTTGAGAATTGGATAAATTTAAAAGGAGTTTTAAAAAGATAAAAGTCTTATTTTTGAACCATATTGAATTAAATTTCAAATTTTGGGAAAAAGGGCTTAATAAATGGATTTCGAAAATATTATTTATAAGCTGAAGAATTTATTTAAATTTGGATTTTTAAATAGATTTGAAGAGATAAAGAAATTTATTTTTAAAAGGAAGTAATTTTGGAAATTTATTTGGGATTTGAAAATCAATTTGAAAATTGATTTGGAGTTGAAAAATGATTATTTGTGAAATTGATTTGAAAATCGTATAAAGAGTGAATATTTGGAAATGTAAATTCACAATGGAAATTTATAAGTAGAAATTAATTAGTTATGGTAATTAATTAAAAATAATTAATTAAGTATTAATTATTAATTAAGGGTTAATTAATGATTAATTAATGGAAAATTTATTAAATGTTTTTGTAGTTAATTGATTATTAATTTACCATAACCAGTAAAATTTATTTATAGAAATTTATTTGATTTGAATTAATCGGATGATTAAATTGATCCTATCTATGGATGTTTGGATTACATTGGATGTTGAATTGTTTGATATCTCAGATATGTGATGCTTTGTGATATATCCTGATTTGTGTTGTGATCTGTAATTTGTTTATTTGTGATATATATATATATATATATATATATATATATATATATATATCTGTGATCTGTGAATGAAAGATAAGCGTTATAGTTATACCGCTTATCAATTATATTGTTATATTTGATCTGTGATGGTTGAATGTTGTTGCACTATTGTGTTAAACCCCTGGACTACACCACACACACACAAATGTGGATTTCACGTGGAAATCAGTTAAGTCACAGATTTTTGACAAGTCTAAAGATTGAATTTTTGAATCCAAATTAGTTTTGGAATTCGAATTGAAAGCTTTTGAAAATGATATTCAAAAATAAGAGTTATTTTAAATAACTTAATAAAAAATTAGAATTTAAATCATTTGGTTTAAAATTTAAATTCAATATTTTGAAATTGAATTCAATGAATTGGGAATTATGGTCTAAAAGATTTTACTAGTTATAAAAGGTGTTTATATGGGTTTTTAACCATTTAAAATATGGTTTTGGAAATTTAAATTTAAATTCAAGTTTTATACTTGGATGGCTTTAACCTGTGTAATTGTAACCAGTTTTCCCAAAACGAAAACTATCCATTTTCAGATAATAATAGCTTTTATAAAGTGAATTTTTTTCCAATTTGTATCGAAACGTTTCAAGTTGAAATGAAATTGTGAATAGTTTGGAAAAAACTATGAATTAACCTTCGTGAAGATGATTAAGCTTTATCTTGAAATCAAAGGAGTATTTCAAATGATGTATCTTTTATATTATAAAAGACTTGAATGGTGAATAGTTTTGAAAGCTATAAATTAAATCTTAATTTAAAGATTTAATGGGTTAATCCAATTGAAATGGAAATTGATTTGGGAATCTGTGAATGAATCTTTGTGAAATTGGGTGAACTTTGTGAAGTAAATCTTTTTGTTTAAAGATTTAAAATGGTAATTTGCTTAAACCATTTAAAGGAAAGGGTTTGGGTAATAAGTTGTGACTTAATTGAAATCCCTATATCCATATATTTAAAATATTGTGCTCACTATTCGGTTTAGCCGGGAAAGGACCTTTGTGTCATATAACCCATTCCGAATAAGTGATATGACAACATGGATAACATTTGGAGACCGGTGGTGAAGACCGGGTATTTGTGAAAACGATAGGATGACCTATCGATTGTCTCTGCACCGTTAGCTATGGTATAGAGATTTCCTTTGTGATGGGAAGTTCGATCGGGATTGTGAATACCCGGAGTGCAAGGGCTTCTTCGGAAGTGCCTTCGGTTCTGTTCGAACCCGGAACAGACTTGTATGGTTACATGTGACATTACATTTTGAGATATAAAGCTGATTTTTTTAAAATACATTTTTGTTTGGTGGCGGAGAATTTATTCTCTTAGCTTAACACCCTTCTCTGAGACGTACGAGCTCAGAGGTTATGTAGTTGAAAGTTATCATTGATATACTCCCAATTTGGTAGTGTGGCATGCTGAGTGTTGCTGTGTGATGATTATTTATTGATCATTTGTTGATCAAAGCGTGGCTTTGTGGAAAAGCGTAGTTTTGTGGACGAGACTTCGTCAGACCTCACACCCCGGAAATGGTCGAAACAGGAATGTTGCGACAAGGTTATGAGGGTCGCTCCCTTTAGGGTATGTCATTTCCTTCTGGAAAAGGGTGGTATCAGGTATGGAGCACTGGTATTTAACCTATGTGGTTACTCCAATCTCATTTACTGTGTGATTGTTGTTTTGTTGAGGCTCCTCGGATAAAGGTCCAAGAGGACTGGGGGCTGACATATTCGTGTAGTAGTTACCTAGTGTAAGGGGTAACCTGACCTTGTGTTGGCAGAGAGCTAGTTAGTTCTCGGGGCGTCCATCCAGAGGCGTACCCATTGACAGTAGGAAGTTCCTTAGCCTGGCCATTTGTTGGCAAATCCATCTTCCAATACGAACCTTGTACGGTTTTAGTTGTAGAACCTGCCATTTAATGTGGCAGCTATATCAGGCATAATATAATGGTACCTATGCTGGCTAAGATTAATATTATACTTTCGAAATGTTTTCTGCACTATGCACTAATAATAATATTTAAATGATTTTGCGTAGTAAGCATGTTTGACTATCATAAGGAGAAATCTCCTCCAATTCTGCGTTTGCATTATGTGTGTGGCGGGAGGCCTTATGGTAGTTTCATTTTCCAAAAGCATTGCAGATGTCTTTTACTTCCTTTGTTGTTGTTGTTTTAAAGATAATAACTGTTTTAAGTTCTCACACCAGTCCCATGACTGACCTGGAGTTTATTGTTCCTTTCCTAAACTCTGGGTGCCCATAATTTCCACACGGGTAGTCTAGAGTCAGGTTATCAGGTCATTCTGGATTTCAGGAGATGCTGTGGAGCTCAGCGGCGAGCTGGATGGCGAGGCGTATCACTTGTATATGATATTATTATTCCGCTGTGTATTCTGCATGAGGACAAGTCTGTATGACTGTCCATTGATGTATTGTGTGTATATTAACTCTGATGATGTAATGTATAAACTGGTATAGTTCTTTGATTTAAAGATTATTCATTTATCTATTATATGTTGTTCCGCTGCGATATGTGAGATTCTTATATTGTTTCTGTTGTTTCTTCTTTTTAACCATAACAATTCGGTTTTCCGGCATTCGATTGCTCGGCAGTTGATACAGTGGACGTATTAATGTCGACTTTCGAGCGTTGAAAATCCCGAAGCGTTACATGTGGTATCGGAGCATATGGTTAAGCGATAACCTTGGCTCTGTTGGGAATTACTCATTAGAGATAGAGTCAGTAGTACTCTAGAATGAGTGTGAGTGTAATAATAGATATGAGCGCGTATTTGTTAGTGAATATGAAACTGTTTTGTATTGTGTTGACTTATCGGTTGATTGTTTATAGATTCTGGTCGGTGCAGTCTAGCTAACTGTAATCGATAGGGGTTTCTAAACTCTTGAACGAGATAATCCGACACAGTATCATTTTAAATTGGGTAAATGAAATAATTTTATCTTGATTATATTTTGTATATAAAGAATAATTTTTCAGAATTATTAAAGTGTGTATAAAATTGAATTGTTTGGTTGTTGAAAATGTAAGAATATATATGAGTTAATAAAAGTTGTTTGAATCATCTATATAAAAACAACAATTATGAAAGAATAAATTATATAAGAGCAACAATTGTATAAGTATAGAATTATAATTAAAATGATTTACAATTGTGAAATAATCTTGTATAAGTAAAGTAAAATAGTGAAATTATATGAGAAAAAGATTTATAAATGTGATTTATAATTAAAAGGAAATTTTAAAAGAACAAAAAGCACTGAGTTCACTACTGTTGCTAGGAAATAATAAGGGTGATGATTGCAGCATCATCAGTATCATTTTCGAGTTTCTGTGTGATGGATTTGCTACCATAATAAATTGAAAAATTAAAGTTTTGTTGTGATAAACAAAATTTAAATTAAAATCCAAATTGAAATTGATAATTATAAGTGAAATGAGTTTTATACTTATAATATGATTTGGAAGTTAAATAAATAAGTTGTGTAACTTAAAAATGAGAAGATGTAAGTGAAACCAAATGATAAAATGGTTAAACAATTTTGTTAAGCAAATGAGATATGAATTTGAATAAGTGATGAAATTTGACTTTGGTAAAAGTTAAATAGAATTTACTTAAGAATGAAATGTTGTGATGGAATATAACTTAAGGATGTTGAATGAAATTGATTTTTGGTGTCGAAGTGAAATAACAAAGTGAATTAAATGGATGTGAACTTGAGTTATAAAATGAAATTCAACTTAGTTATAAAATGAATTAGCAATTGAATTAATAAATAGATTGAATGTTAATCAATTTAATATGAATAAATTGACATGGAATAATGGATGTAAGAGTTAATTCATTAAAGCTAATAAATTGGAAATTGAATGGAAGTCAATTTAATATTAAACCAATTGGAATTAAAAGTATTAAACCAAATTGAAGGTAAACAAAGTGAATAAATTTGGTTGTGTTGAATATACATTGGTTGTTATATGATTATTGGTTGATTGTATATAGTACAATTCATTAAGTATTAATGAAATTTAATTGATGAAATTGAAAGCTATGCAATTGAATCCAAATTGAAAGTGAACCAACTTGAATTTAAATTAGTGAATGTAAACTAATTGAAAATAAAGAAATGAATGTCGTTGTATATGAATTGGTTGTAAACAATTACAAGTAATGTCGAAAACGTATAAGTTGCTTATAAACCTTGTTTAGTATGCATTTCTTTTAAAATGCATGTGTTGTAGTTGTTTAAAAGAGTAAATTGTTAATAACTTTATATATATGTCACTTACATATTTAAATTGAGTAAGTACAGGTGCCGTGGCTGTCGTTCGGCTGGTTGGGTCGTGCTAAAATGCTTAATTAATAACTGCTTTGCTTAAAAATGCTAAAAAGGTACGCCTACGCAATAAAAATAGGAAATATGAACTGTTTTCTGCTTTTCCGACCGTGTGGGTCGATGTATATATATATATTTATATCTATTGTGATTTTGCAAAAGCTCCTCCATACAAAGGAGACTCTGCCAAAATTTTCTAGAAATTTTGGGAGTTAGAAAATTTTGAAAATTTTTTTGGAAAAGTTTTTGTTAATGAAAAGTTGATTTCTAAATTGTAATGAAAGAGTAGGAATTGAACTAGAAAATGGAAACCATTGTTTTGGTTGAAGTTAAAGGTTTTGGAAAAAGTGAGTATAAAATTTTCACTAAGTGGATTTTTGAAAAGTTAATGAATTTGGGGCATTTTTCTTACTTGGCAATTTCGAGGACGAAATTCTTTTAAGGGGGGAAGATTGTAACGACCCAGAATTTCTTTGATTTGAAATTTAGATATTTAATTGATTTTAAATATTAACAAGTAAAATTTGTAAGTTGAATAAACTTAAATTTCGAATGTAGTAATTTAATTGGATAATTAAATCGACAATTTAATATTTGAAATTGCGTAAATAATTGGAAATTGGGTTTAATGTGTATAAAAATGATTTATAAAGTTATATTAAATCATATTGGAGTTAGAATGATGTGATAAAACTTTTAAAATTGAATTAAAAGTTAATTTGTGAAAATTGAATATTTTAATATTTAATTGACGAGTAAAAATAGTCATTTTTCAAACAGTCTCGGATTTCGTCGAAACTAGTTTCATCGGATCCGTAATGTTATATTATTGTAAGGTTTCAAATTTCGTGTCAATCGGATTTACGGTATGTCCGGGGCAAGCTGAAACGCATAGAAATCGTTTTAATCGATTTAATTTAAATTTGATCGTTTGATTCCATAACTTGCACATAAGACCGAATTAGCTCCCGAAACACGTTCCATTGTGTCCGGAACACATGTAAAACCTTAGAAACGCCAGCCGGCATGCTTCGTTTCGAGTTCGGGAAAAAATGGGTGAATAGTATTTTTGTCAATTTTCTATAAAAGGACCTCAATTCTTCACATTTGCAAAAACCCTAAGGAAACTAGGGCAGGCCGCCACATACATTTCAATGGCCAGAAAATCATCGTCTTCCCTCCTCGATTTCTTCCAATCCGTGAAATATTCAACAAACTTCCAACTACAACTTTGTAGAGCACGACGAGAGCTAGGATATCAATGGTGGAGATCGATTTTCGTCGACCGGAGAGGGAGCTAGAAGCCCGCGTTCTTGCTTGGTTGCGCACGAAATTCCACGCGCTGGGAGCAACCGAGTTCGACGAGGTGGCAGGCGTTGGTGGCACACGTGGAGAGCTTCGATGTGGCATCTCCTGATCGAGGTTTAGATGTTCGTATTGGTCGCGTTAATTCAAGAAGAGGAGGCGGCAATGGGTTGTTCGAACGTGATTTTCACGAAGGGGAGGAAGATGAAGGTCACGGCCCTGATCTGCAATTCAAAAACGAGCGGCCACGATTGATTTTAGGTTAAAATTAAAATGAAAATTGTAAATATATATATATATATATATATTAATTCGTTCAAACTTTAAAACGTGATAACCTTTTGATACGAGGTCCGTTTCGCACGAAACGAGTTGCGTTGGAATCGTATTGACAAGCACTACGCAATGGAGCTGGTTTGGAGTCAATTGGAGCTAGTGATAATTTTGAATAAAATTAAACGTGCGTTTAATTTTATTCGAAATAAAATACTGCAACCGTTATTGAAAGCAAGGTGAGAACTTCTCACTCAATCGAATTGTGTTTCGATTTAAATTTTAAATTGTTGAATTTAAAATTGCTTGATTGTGTGAATTGAATGATGGTTGTTATCTATTGTGCTAAAATAGACCCTATACGCCGCATATTAAACGGAGGTTATTATATTAAAAACATATACCGCGATATTCCACCGTGAAGTGGAATTGGTATTATATATGTATTTGGAGTTGATTTCCCGCATTATATAGCGGATGAGACCCTATTACGCTGCATAATAGCGGATAATATTTTATAAATCCCATATACCGCGATATTCCACCTCGAAGTGGAATTGGTATTGTGCTAACATCTGTGGATGTAGGGAAACAGGTTGGAGGGATCCAACAGGATTCCTCAAACATTTGAATTTATTTCAATGTTGTGTGTTGACTATTTATAATCTGTGTGTGATTATATTGTGATTGAAATCGATGAAGGCTATAATTTAGCCGAATATATTTTTGGTATCATTGGATACCGGAAATAAATAAAAAATTGGATTTTTAAAATTCAAGTTGAAAGTTTATTTCAAAATTTATTTTTTGAGAATTGGATAAATTTAAAAGGAGTTTTAAAAAGATAAAAGTCTTATTTTTGAACCATATTGAATTAAATTTCAAATTTTGGGAAAAAGGGCTTAATAAATGGATTTCGAAAATATTATTTATAAGCTAAAGAATTTATTTAAATTTGGATTTTTAAATAGATTTGAAGAGATAAAGAAATTTATTTTTAAAAGGAAGTAATTTTGGAAATTCATTGGAAATTTATTTGGGATTCGAAAATCAATTTGAAAATTGATTTGGAGTTGAAAAATGAATATTTATGAAATTGATTTGAAAATCGTATAAAGAGTGAATATTTGGAAATGTAAATTCACAGTGGAAATTTATAAGTAGAAATTAATTGGTTATGGTAATTAATTAAAAATAATTAATTAAGTATTAATTATTAATTAAGGGTTAATTAATGATTAATTAAAGGAAAATTTATTAAATGTTTTTGTAGTTAATTGATTATTAATTTACCATAACCAGTAAAATTTATTTATAGAAATTTATGTGATTTGAATTAATTGGATGATTAAATTGATCATATCTATGGATGTTTGGATTACATTGGATGTTGAATTGTTTGATATCTCATATATGTGATGCTTTGTGATATATCCTGATTTGTGTTGTGATTTGTAATTTGTTTATCTGTGATATATATATCTGTGATCTGTGAATGAAAGATAAGCGTTATAGTTATACCGCTTATCAATTATATTGTTATATTTGATCTGTGATGGTTGAATGTTGTTGCACTATTGTGTTAAACCTCTGGACTACACCATACATGCACAAATGTGGATTTCATATGGAAATCGGTTAAGTCATAGATTTTTGACAATTCTAAAGATTGAATTTTTGAATCCAAATTAGTTTTGGAATTCGAATTGAAAGCTTTTGAAAATGAGATTAAAAAATAAGAGTTATTTTAAATAACTTAATAGAAAATTGGAATTTAAATCATTTGATTTAAAATTTGAATTCAATATTTTGAAATTGAATTCAATGAATTGGGAATTATGGTCTAAAAGTTTTTACTAGTTATAAAAGGTGTTTATATGGGTTTTTAACTATTTAAAATATGGTTTTGGAAATTTAAATTTAAATTCAAGTTTTATACTTGGATGGCTTTAACCTGTGTAACTGTAACCAGTTTTCCCAAAACGAAAACTATCTGTTTTCAGATAATAATAGCTTTCATAAAGTGAAAATATTTCCAATTTGTATCGAAACGTTTCAAGTTGAAATGAAATTGTGAATAGTTTGGAAAAAACTATGAATTAACCTTCGTGAAGATGATTAAGCTTTATCTTGAAATCAAAGGAGTATTTTAAATGATGTATCTTTTATATTATAAAAGACTTGAATGGTGAATAGTTTTGAAAGCTATAAATTAAATCTTAATTTAAAGATTTAATGGGTTAATCCAATTGAAATGGAAATTGATTTGGGATTCTGTGAATGAATCTTTGTGAAATTGGGTGAACTTTGTGAAGTAAATCTTTTTGTTTAAAGATTTAAAATGGTAATTTGTTTAAACCATTTAAAGGAAAGGGTTTGGGTAATAAGTTGTGACTTAATTGAAATCCCTATATCCATATATTTAAAATATTGTGCTCACTATTCGGTTTAGCCGGGAAAGGACCTTTGTGTCATATAACCCATTCCGAATAAGTGATATGATGACATGGATAACATTTGGAGACCGGTGGTGAAGACCGGGTATTTGTGAAAACGATAGGATGACCTATCGATTGTCTCTGCACCGTTAGCTACGGTATAGAGATTTCCTTTGTGATGGGAAGTTCGATCAGGATTGTGAATACCCGGAGTGTAAGGGCTTCTTCGGAAGTGCCTTCGGTTCTGTTCGAACCCGGAACAGACTTGTATGGTTACATGTCTGACATTACATTTTGAGATATAAAGCTGATTTCTTTCAAATACATTTCTGTTTTGTGGCAGAGAATTTATTCTCTTAGCTTAACACCCTTCTCTGAGACGTACGAGCTCAAAGGTTATGTAGTTGAAAGTTATCATTGATATACTCCCAATTGGGTAGTGTGGCATGCGGAGTGTTGCTGTGTGATGATTATTTATTGATCAAAGCGTGGCTTTGTGGAAAAGCGTAGCTTTGTGGACGAGACTTCGTCAGACCTCATACCCCGGAAATGGTCGAAACAGGAATGATGCGGCAAGGTTATGAGGGTCGCTCCCTTTAGGGTATGTCATTTCCTTCTGGAAAATGGTGGTATCAGGTATGGAGCCCTGGTATTTAACCTATGTGGTTACTCCAATCTCGTTTACTGTGTGATTGTTGTTTTGTTAAGGCACCTCGGATAAAGGTCCCAAAGGACCGGGGGGGTGGCATATTCGTGTAGTAGTTACCTAGTGTAAGGGGTAACCCGGCCTTGTGTTGGAAGAGAGCTAGTTAGTTCTGGGGGCGTCCATCCAGAGGCGTACCCATTGGCAGTAGGAAGTTCCTTAGCCTGGCCAATTGTTGGCAAATCCATCTTCCAATACGAACCTTGTACGGTTTTAGTTGTAGAACCTGCCATTTAATGTGGCAGCTATATCAGGCATAATATAATGGTACCTATGCTGGCTAAGATTAATATTATACTTTCGAAATGTTTTCTGCACTATTCACTAATAATAATATTTAAATGATTTTGCGTAGTAAGCATGTTTGACTATCATAAGGAGAAATCTCCTCCAATTCTACATTTGCATTGTGTGTGTGGCGGGAGGCCTTATGGTAGTTTCATTTTCCAAAAGCATTGCAGATGTCTTTTTCTTCCTTTGTTGTTGTTGTTTTAAAGATAATAACTGTTTTAAGTTCTCACACCAGTCCCATGACTGACCTGGAGTTTATTGTTCCTTTTCTAAACTCTGGGTGCCCATAATTTCCACACGGGTAGTCTAGAGTCAGGTTATCAGGTCATTCTGGATTTCAGGAGATGCTGTGGAGCTCAGCGGCGAGCTGGATGGCGAGGCGTATCACTTGTATATGATATTATTATTCCGCTGTGTATTCTGCATGAGGACAAGTCTGTATGACTGTCCATTGATGTATTGTGTGTATATTAACTCTGATGATGATGTAATGTATAAACTGGTATAGTTCTTTGATTTAAAGATTATTCATTTATCTATTATATGTTGTTCCGCTGCGATATGTGAGATTCTTATATTGTTTCTGTTGTTTCTTCTTTTTAACCATAACAATTCGGTTTTCCGGCATTCGATTGCTAGGCAGTTGATACAATGGAAGTATTAATGTCGACTTTCGAGCGTTGAAAATCCCGAAGCGTTACATGTGGTATCGGAGCATATGGTTAAGCGATAACCTTGGCTCTGTTGGGAATTACTCATTAGAGATAGAGTCAGTAGTACTCTAGAATGAGTGTGAGTGTAATAATAGATATGAGCGCGTATTTGTTAGTGAATATGAAACTGTTTTGTATTGTGTTGACTTATCGGTTGATTGTTTATAGATTCTGGTCGGTGCAGTCTAGCTAACTGTAATCGATAGGGGTTTCTAAACTCTTGAACGAGATAATCCGACACAGTATCATTTTAAATTGGGTAAATGAAATAATTTTATCTTGATTATATTTTGTATATAAAGAATAATTTTTCAGAATTATTAAAGTGTGTATAAAATTGAATTGTTTGGTTGTTGAAAATGTAAGAATATATATGAGTTAATAAAAGTTGTTTGAATCATCTAAATAAAAACAACAATTATGAAAGAATAAATTATATAAGAGCAACAATTGTATAAGTATAGAATTATAATTAAAATGATTTACAATTGTGAAATAATCTTGTATAAGTAAAGTAAAATAGTGAAATTATATGAGAAAAAGATTTATAAATGTGATTTATAATTAAAAGGAAATTTTAAAAGAACAAAAAGCACTGAGTTCACTACTGTTGCTGGGAAATAATAAGGGTGATGATTGCAGCATCATCAGTATCATTTTCGAGTTTCTGTGTGATGGATTTGCTACCATAATAAATTGAAAAATTAAAGTTTTGTTGTGATAAACAAAATTTAAATTAAAATCCAAATTGAAATTGATAATTATAAGTGAAATGAGTTTTATACTTATAATATGATTTGGAAGTTAAATAAATAAGTTGTGTAACTTAAAAATGAGAAGATGTAAGTGAAACCAAATGATAAAATGGTTAAACAATTTTGTTAAGCAAATGAGATATGAATTTGAATAAGTGATGAAATTTGACTTTGGTAAAAGTTAAATAGAATTCACTTTAGAATGAAATGTTGAGATGGAATATAACTTAAGGATGTTGAATGAAATTGATTTTTGGTGTCGAAGTGAAATAACAAAGTGAATTAAATGGATGTGAACTTGAGTTATAAAATGAAATTCAACTTAGTTATAAAATGAATTATCAATTGAATTAATAAATAGATTGAATGTTAATCAATTTAATGTGAATAAATTGACATGGAATAATGGATGTAAGAGTTAATTCATTAAAGCTAATAAATTGGAAATTGAATGGAAGTCAATTTAATATTAAACCAATTGGAATTAAAATTGTTAAACCAAATTGAAGGTAAACAAAGTGAATAAATTTGGTTGTGTTGAATATACATTGGTTGTTATATGATTGTTGGTTGATTGTATATAGTATAATTCATTAAGTATTAATGAAATTGAATTGATGAAATTGAAAGCTATGTAATTGAATCCAAATTGAAAGTGAACCAACTTGAATTCAAATTAGTGAATGTAAACTAATTGAAAATGAAGAAATGAATGTTGTTGTATATGAATTGGTTGTAAACAATTACAAGTAATGTCGAAAACGTATAAGTTGCTTATAAACCTTGTTTAGTATGCATTTCTTTTAATGTGCATGTGTTGTAGTTGTTTAAAAGAGTAAATTGTTAATAACTTTATATATATGTCACTTACATATTTAAATTGAGTAAGTACAGGTGCCATGGCTGTCGTTCGACTGGTTGGGTCGCGCTAATATTCTTAATTAATAACTGCTTTGCTTAAAAATGCTAAAAAGGTACGCCTACGCAATAAAAATAGGAAATATGAACTGTTTTCTGCTTTTCCGACCGTGTGGGTCGATGTATATATATTTATATCTATTGTGATTTTGCAAAAGCTCCTCCATACAAAGGAGACTCTGCCAAAATTTTCTAGAAATTTTGGGAGTTAGAAAATTTTGAAAATTTTTTTGGAAAAGTTTTTGTTAATGAAAAGTTGATTTCTAAATTGTAATGAAAGAGTAGGAATTGAACTAGAAAATGGAAACCATTGTTTTGGTTGAAGTTAAAGGTTTTGGAAAAAGTGAGTATAAAATTTTCACTAAGTGGATTTTTGAAAAGCTAATGAATTTGGGGCATTTTTCTTACTTGGCAATTTCGAGGACGAAATTCTTTTAAGGGGGGAAGATTGTAACGACCCAGAATTTCTTTCATTTGAAATTCAGATATTTAATTGATTTTAAATATTAACAAGTAAAATTTGTAAGTTGAATAAACTTAAATTTCGAATGTAGTAATTTAATTGGATAATTAAATCGACAATTTAATATTTGGAATTGCGTAAATAATTGGAAATTGGGTTTAATGTGTATAAAAATGATTTATAAAGTTATATTAAATCATATTGGAGTTAGAATGATGTGATAAAACTTTTAAAATTGAATTAAAAGTTAATTTGTGAAAATTGAATATTTTAATATTTAATTGACGAGTAAAAATAGTCATTTTTAAAACAGTCTCGGATTTCGACGAAACTAGTTTCATCGGATCCGTAATGTTATATTATTGTAAGGTTTCAAATTTTGTGTCAATCGGATTTACGGTTTGTTCGGGGCAAGCTGAAACGCATAGAAATCGTTTTAATCGATTTAATTTAAATTTGATCGTTTGATTTCGTAACTTGCACATAAGACCGAATTAGCTCCCGAAACACGTTCCATTGTGTCCGGAACACATGTAAAATCTTAGAAACGCCAGCCGGCATGCTTCGTTTCGAGTTCGGGAAAAAATGGGTGAATAGTATTTTTGTCAATTTTCTATAAAAGGACCTCAATTCTTCACATTTGCAAAAACCCTAAGGAAACTAGGGCAGGCCACCACATACATTTCAATGGGCAGAAAATCATCGTCTTCCCTCCTCGATTTCTTCCAATCCGTGAAATATTTCAACAAACTTCCAACTACAACTTTGTAGAGCACGACGAGAGCTAGGATATCAATGGTGGAGATCGATTTTCGTCGACCGGAGAGGGAGCTAGAAGCCCGCGTTCGTGCTTGGTTGCATACGAAATTCCACGCGCTGGGAGCAACCAAGTTCGACGAGGTGGCAGGCGTTGGTGGCACACGTGGAGAGCTTCGATGTGGCATCTCCTGATCGAGGTTTAGATGTTCGTATTGGTCGCGTTAATTCAAGAAGAGGAGGCGGCAATGGGTTGTTCGAACGTGATTTTCACGAAGGGGAGGAAGATGAAGGTCACGGCCCTGATATGCAATTCAAAAACGAGCGGCCACGATTGCTTTTAGGTTAAAATTAAAATGAAAATTGTAAATATATATATATATATATATATATATATATATATATTAATTCGTTCAAACTTTAAAACGTGATAACCTTTTGATACGAGGTCCGTTTCGCACGAAACGAGTTGCGTTGGAATCGTATTGACGAGCACTACACAATGGAGCTGGTTTGGATTCGATTGGAGCTAGTGATAATTTGAGTAAAATTAAACGTGTGTTTAATTTTATTCGAAATAAAATACTGCAACCGTTATTGAAAGCAAGGTGAGAACTTCTCACTCAATCGAATTGTGTTTCGATTTAAATTTTAAATAGTTGAATTTAAAATTGCTTGATTGTGTGGATTGAATGATGGTTGTTATCTATTGTGCTAAAATAGACCCTATACGCCGCATATTAAGCGGAGGTTATTATATTAAAAACATATACCGCGATATTCCACCGTGAAGTGGAATTGGTATTATATATGTATTTGGAGTTGATTTCCCGCATTATATAGCGGATGAGACCCAATTGTGCCGCATAATAGCGGATAATATTTTATAAATCCCATATACCGCGATATTCCACCTCGAAGTGGAATTGGTATTGTGCTAACATCTGTGGATGCAGGGAAACGGGTTGGAGGGATCCAATAGGATTTCTCAAACATTTGAATTTATTTCAATGTTGCGTGTTGACTATTTATAATCTGTGTGTGATTATATTGTGATTGAAATCGATGAAGGCTATAATTTAGCCGAATATATTTTTGGTATCATTGGATACCGGAAATAAATAAAAAATTGGATTTTTAAAATTCAAGTTGAAAGTTTATTTCAAAATTTATTTTTTGAGAATTGGATAAATTTAAAAGGAGTTTTAAAAAGATAAAAGTCTTATTTTTGAACCATATTGAATTAAATTTCAAATTTTGGGAAAAAGGGCTTAATAAATGGATTTCGAAAATATTATTTATAAGCTGAAGAATTTATTTAAATTTGGATTTTTAAATAGATTTGAAGAGATAAAGAAATTTATTTTTAAAAGGAAGTAATTTTGGAAATTCATTGGAAATTTATTTGGGATTTGAAAATCAATTTGAAAATTGATTTGGAGTTGAAAAATGAATATTTGTGAAATTGATTTGAAAATCGTATAAAGAGTGAATATTTGGAAATGTAAATTCACAATGGAAATTTATAAGTAGAAATTAATTGGTTATGGTAATTAATTAAAAATAATTAATTAAGTATTAATTATTAATTAAGGGTTAATTAATGATTAATTAAAGGAAAATTTATTAAATGTTTTTGTAGTTAATTGATTATTAATTTACCATAACCAGTAAAATTTATTTATAGAAATTTATGTGATTTGAATTAATCGGATGATTAAATTGATCATATCTATGGATGTTTGGATTACATTGGATGTTGAATTGTTTGATATCTCATATATGTGATGCTTTGTGATATATCCTGATTTGTGTTGTGATTTGTAATTTGTTTATCTGTGATATATATATCTGTGATCTGTGAATGAAAGATAAGCGTTATAGTTATACCGCTTATCAATTATATTGTTATATTTGATCTGTGATGGTTGAATTTTGTTGCACTATTGTGTTAAACCCCTGGACTACACCATACACGCACAAATGTGGATTTCATATGGAAATCGGTTAAGTCATAGATTTTTGACAATTCTAAAGATTGAATTTTTGAATCCAAATTAGTTTTGGAATTCGAATTGAAAGCTTTTGAAAATGAGATTCAAAAATAAGAGTTATTTTAAATAACTTAATAGAAAATTGGAATTTAAATCATTTGATTTAAAATTTGAATTCAATATTTTGAAATTGAATTCAATGAATTGGGAATTATGGTCTAAAATATTTTACTAGTTATAAAAGGTGTTTATATGGGTTTTTAACCATTTAAAATATGGTTTTTGAAATTTAAATTTAAATTCAAGTTTTATACTTGGATGGCTTTAACCTGTGTAATTGTAACCAGTTTTCCCAAAATGAAAACTATCTGTTTTCAGATAATAATAGCTTTCATAAAGTGAATTTTTTTCCAATTTGTATCGAAACGTTTCAAGTTGAAATGAAATTGTGAATAGTTTGGAAAAAACTATGAATTAACCTTCGTGAAGATGATTAAGCTTTATCTTGAAATCAAAGGAGTATTTCAAATGATGTATATTTTATATTATAAAAGACTTGAATGGTGAATAGTTTTGAAAGCTATAAATTAAATCTTAATTTAAAGATTTAATGGGTTAATCCAATTGAAATGGAAATTGATTTGGGAATTTGTGAATGAATCTTTGTGAAATTGGGTGAACTTTGTGAAATTGGGTGAACTTTGTGAAGTAAATCTTTTTGTTTAAAGATTTAAAATGGTAATTTGTTTAAACCATTTAAAGGAAAGGGTTTGGGTAATAAGTTGTGACTTAATTGAAATCCCTATATCCATATATTTAAAATATTGTGCTCACTATTCGGTTTAGCCGGGAAAGGACCTTTGTGTCATATAACCCATTCCGAATAAGTGATATGACAACATGGATAACATTTGGAGACCGGTGGTGAAGACCGGGTATTTGTGAAAACGATAGGATGACCTATCGATTGTCTCTGCACCGTTAGCTACGGTATAGAGATTTCCTTTGTGATGGGAAGTTCGATCGGGATTGTGAATACCCGGAGTGCAAGGGCTTCTTCGGAAGTGCCTTCGGTTCTGTTCGAACCCGGAACAGACTTGTATGGTTACATGTCTGACATTACATTTTGAGATATAAAGCTGATTTTTTTAAAATACATTTTTGTTTGGTGGCGGAGAATTTATTCTCTTAGCTTAACACCCTTCTCTGAGACGTACGAGCTCAGAGGTTATGTAGTTGAAAGTTATCATTGATATACTCCCAATTTGGTAGTGTGGCATGCTGAGTGTTGCTGTGTGATGATTATTTATTGATCATTTGTTGATCAAAGCGTGGCTTTGTGGAAAAGCGTAGTTTTGTGGACGAGACTTCGTCAGACCTCACACCCCGGAAATGGTCGAAACAGGAATGATGCGGCAAGGTTATGAGGGTCGCTCCCTTTAGGGTATGTCATTTCCTTCTGGAAAAGGGTGGTATCAGGTATGGAGCCCTGGTATTTAACCTATGTGGTTACTCCAGTCTCGTTTACTGTGTGATTGTTGTTTTGTTAAGGCGCCTCGGATAAAGGTCCCAAAGGACCGGGGGGGGTGGCATATTCGTGTAGTAGTTACCTAGTGTAAGGGGTAACCCGGCCTTGTGTTGGAAGAGAGCTAGTTAGTTCTGGGGGCGTCCATCCAGAGGCGTACCCATTGATAGTAGGAAGTTCCTTAGCCTGGCCATTTGTTGGCAAATCCATCTTCCAATACGAACCTTGTACGGTTTTAGTTGTAGAACCTGCCATTTAATGTGGCAGCTATAGCAGGCATAATATAATGGTACCTATGCTAGCTAAGATTAATATTATACTTTCGAAATGTTTTCTGCATATGCACTAATAATAATATTTAAATGATTTTGCGTAGTAAGTATGTTTGACTATCATAAGGTGAAATCTCCTCCAATTCTGCGTTTGCATTGTGTGTGTGGCAGGAGGCCTTATGGTAGTTTCATTTTCCAAAAGCATTGCAGATGTCTTTTACTTCCTTTGTTGTTGTTGTTTTAAAGATAATAACTGTTTTAAGTTCTCACACCAGTCCCATGACTGACCTGGAGTTTATTGTTTCTTTCCTAAACTCTGGGTGCCCATAATTTCCACACGGGCAGTCTAGAGTCAGGTTATCAGGTCATTCTAGATTTCAGGAGTTGCTGTGGAGCTCAGTGGCGAGCTGGATGGCGAGGCGTATCACTTGTATATGATATTATTATTCCGCTGTGTATTCTGCATGAGGACAAATTTGTATGACTGTCCATTGATGTATTGTGTGTATATTAACTCTGATGATGATGTAATGTATAAACTGATATAGTTCTTTGATTTAAAGATTATTCATTTATCTATTATATGTTGTTCCGCTGCGATATGTGAGATTCTGATATTTTTTCTGTTGTTTCTTCTTTCTTTCTTTCTGCCTTCTTCTACCTCTTCTTTTTAACCATAACAATTCGGTTTTCCGGCATTCGATTGCTCGGCAGTTGATACAGTGGATGTATTAATGTCGACTTTCGAGCGTCGAAAATCCCAAAGCGTTATATTAGGCAAGCTAGTTAATTTTAGGATTAGGTTTAGAAGCAGCTATCGTAGCAACCATTAATCACTATAAATACATCTCTAAACATCTCCTAACTTTCTTTGCCTCCATTGAGCTTCTTCCACCAAAACTCCATAATTCTTTTAAAAAAATTTAACCTAAATCAATTAACTAAAAGGGATTATGTAAGATATTTGCAAGATGCTTTATAGATTTCATAGTTTTTGCCTAGGGAAATGTGTAGTTGCTGCCAATTCATATCTATTCTTGTTTTGGCGAAATTATGCATATTTGGTTATTTTTCTTAATTCTACGTTCCAAGCGAGAGTAATTTTATTCTCTCAGTTTACTATAATTGTGGATATATGTTTTGAAAGCGTTTTTAAAAATGTTTTCAAACTTAAAACTTTGATTTGCATATGGATAATTGCTACTCATTTCAAACTTAAAGCTCACCCATATAACTTATGCGGATGACATTCTTATCTTCCTTCAAGCGGAAATAAGTGGTGTTAAAACTATTAAGGATGTTTTTAAAAGAATATATGATTGTATGGGGCTTCAACTCAACTGTTAGAAGTCAAGCATCTTCTTTAGGAAGGTGTTACATGCAATTCTGAAATAGCTTCAATCTTAAATATCAAACAAAGGACACTTTCGGTTAAATATTTGGGAATCCTTCCAACTTACGAAAACCTGATAGACAATGATATTTTCGGACCTTATTGATAGGATAAAATAAAGGATTGAGTGTTGGCAGACCAAACTATTGAGTATAGCGGGTTGCCTTAAACTTAATAAATCAATGATTTATCCAATAGTAAATTACTGGATGCAATATTTAAGGTTGCGGCTCTTAGCAAGATAAAGCACATATTTTATTGAAAAGGAAAACAAGAAAGATTCCTTAAGATGTTGTTCAGTAAACAAAAAATAGAAAAGGGCATGGGGATAAGAAGATTAGAGGACATGAACTATGCAAGGGTATTAAGCTAATATGGAAAGTGATTAATAAAGATGGAATATGGTTAAAATGGATGCACGATAAATATGTTAAAATGAATTCATACTGGGAATTGAAGAGTAGAAGCGAACATTATGGGTTATGATGTTTTTTTCAAAACTCTGACCCTTAGCCTTGTTATGTCTGAAAAAGAGGATTGTTGATTGAATTACAACTTCTCTATGGTTCAAACCCTTGTTACACGGTGGAAGACTGGTTAATAAGGTAGACGCTAGCATGGAAATAAGAACAAGAAGTGAAGAACTTCTAATGTGTGGTATTATAGATAATGGTTATTGGAGATGCAACAACTTCAGCTTCTTGGGACAAGTCAGACGGGAACTCAAAAGTGAGGATATCTTTTATGATAGCGAGAATGATTACTGGGTTTGGACATGCTCCAGAAATGGCCAATACAATCTTAGAAGTGTCTAGGAAACAATTAAAGTTTCATTTGAAAATACAACTTGGACTAAGTTGGTTTGGCTTAAGATTCATGTTTCCAAAATGGCTATATGTTTATACGGAGCATTAAACAATTTTCTACCAACCAAACACAAATTAATTCAACAAAATATCAATGTAAACCCAATCTGTATTCTATGCTATGAACATAAGAAGACATTACACATCTTTTAGTCAAGTTCAAATACACGTCACTTATTTGGAAATGGTGCCATGTTAAGTTGAAATGGTCTTTGCCTCATGTTGAAGTGCTCTCTTTAGACATATAGGTCGTAAAGTTTGGTAACTGATTTTTAGGAAACAACAAAAGCAATAACAATGAAAGAATCATGTTACCGACCTCTGTTTGGTGTATATGGCATGAAAGAAATAATAGAGTTTTCAATAATGTTCACAATAATGAATAACATATACGCAAATAGATCCTAGAGTACGTTGCAATCAGATCATCTAAATCCAAGCACATATAGCATAACAACATCACACATTTAGAGATTCACATAAAATGGGTTATTTAGAATGCTAACCAACCACTTATGAGCGGTTTATCGGAAGAATGGTCATATGAACCGTTGGCCTTCGACTTACCTTCTAAGTTTTTCTTAGACGATGAATGTTCTACCGATTAGAAAATCATCGAGAAATAAAATCGTTATAAAAACCGCAAGCGCACGGCGTACAATCATAGTACGAATGCGAGGACGGGTCGATCCACGGAGAAAGAATTAAATTCTAATAATACTCAATCAAATTAGCCCCAAAGTCTTTAAAATTGTTTTAGACTAGAAAATCGTAGAAATTAAGCTAGAGCAAAAGTGAATAAAACTATGATATTAAGGGGAGATTTAGAGGCAATTCTACTTCCAATAATTCATATAAATCAACACAAAATTCATTTATAATCTCTCATTAAAATATTAAGTAGAAATGATTGATGTGTTTATTATAGGTATAGTTTATTTGTGCTATTAATTAGCACAACTTAAACCATCAAACTCTAACACACCATTCAAAACTATTTATCAACTCTCATGAAAATGACTTGGAATTAAAAATAAAATCTATTTTAAGCATGATCTTTATTATGAATTAGTAATATAGATCATCAAATTTTGATTCTAGTTTGACTTCCATTATCAAAATCACTTAGGCAAATGATCAAATAGTTTATGTTTAAAATGGAAAAAGCATAGCCTATTTGAGATGTCAACATAGACTATCAAATTCACTAAAAAGAGACATAAACGACCATCATTTAAAGTTTCCATCGAGCACAAAAGAGAGATCATAAATGAAATCATTATGTTAATTTAATATGTTTCATGAGAGCTTCATTATCCCTAAATTGAAGGGGTTTAGCTACTCATATTTGAAAATATGTTAACATAAAATGATTTCAACATTTAAAAATACAAGGAAAATGAGAGCAAATTAAAAGAAAAGAGAGCTAAGTACGCATGAAATAAAACTAAACTAATTACAAGAATTAAATATATGCTGCTAACATGAAATAAGAGAAGCATAAGCTAAGTAGGAGAGCATGAACTAAAAATAGCATGAAAAGAAAGCAAAAAATAAGAATTACATGAAAGTAAAGAACATGACTAAGAAGCCATTAAAGGGATTTTTATTTATCTTTGATTTGTGGCTACAATATTGCATAAAAAAAGAAGATGATTACATGAAACATAAGGGCTATTTATACATGCTTAAAACCATAATTATAATTTAAGGGACTACCTAAAATGCCCTTGAAAAGTGTAACCTCCAAGTAATCATTAAGGAAATAATTAATTCCCACTAACATGCCTTTAATCCTCCATTAACATGTGCATGTGCTTTTAATTATGGACCATATATTAGTGGGTATGTGAGCTGTGACGACCGCCCATGACCCCTGCACCGAATCTAGAGAAAGTGCGCTGTAAAGAGTGCCAGGCGACCATGGACGATTTTCAAGGTAAAATTAAAACAACAGAATCTATCGTATTACTCACAGCGCATGGACAAAATACAATAGAACATATGTATAGTGAAGCTTTACATAATAAAATGTCATCATATAAAACTCCATAATAGTTGAATACAAGCATCCAAATAGCCAATACATCAAGCCTCACTACATGACACTCAGAGAAAACAAAACAGCGGAATATCCAGTACATATAATAAGAAGATAATATGCAACCCTCCAGCTCGTCTTCGATATCAGCATCGTGAGAAGAGAACGACACCTGTCACCTGCTACCTAGTCTGCCCGTCCCAAAATGGACGAACAGCCCAAGGCAATAAGAATTAAAAACATAAAGCCTTGAGTCAGACAACAGTCTTAGTGAGCAGTAAATTAACTAACAACATACCAAAAGAGCATAAAGGGGAAAAGAATAGGAATACAACCCTCCCACTCCAACCTCATTCTACAGTGATAGCCCCCAAACACACACTAAGCAGAAGCAACACAGCAGAGCATACAATTTAAAGTAAAATAATAATAATCATTCGAGTCAAGGGCGATGTTTTCCAAGTACCAAGGCCTAAATCAGATAAGCACCCAGAAAATACCACTCTTGAGTCCGAATGACGATACAACCAAACATCCATGACTCTGGCTATCACTGTTATCATTGCTTCAATATCACCGTTAGCTGAATGACCGGCACATTCTTTCAGCCGTCCATCAAGGGCTAATGGAAACCCCGGTTCTAGACATAACTCCCGCACGTCGTCGCAACCCGTGCCTAGGACTATCGAATCTGCCCAGAGTACTCGACCATCAACAGTTAGTCGTTGGGACTATCGAATCTGCCCAAACGTACTCTTGCTTAGAGCATGCTAGAACCTTCAACAACGATGCTATCCAAACCTCCTAGTCATCCTCCTCGACGACTATTCTCATATCCATTCATTATCCTCAACTCGAATCATATCACCGAGTTATCAACATGCTTGGAATGATCCCGTCTGGATTAGACCAAGTCTTCATCACATGATGACTCGCTTCATTACATCCTCGCAAAGCCTCATCCCAACATCACATCATCGAATCTATGCATAAGAGCTTCATCATCCCGCTACATATGCCACGAGCAGCTTTCCCAATTCAAGAGCCTTTCCCTTAGCTTTTGAATCGTCTTCGGTCTAAATCTAATCATCAATCATCTAGTTCATAACAATCAATCAAATCAAACATCAATCCAAGCAATCAAGCATTCAAATATGATCTAAGTAGACAATTATAACAATAATGGCATTCTCGTAATTAGAGAGTTGAAAGTCCAATAAGCATGAAAACATGGATTATATCTCTACAAACTTGATGAATGAACTTGCATAGGTTAACATATGATAAAATGGATGTAACATCATCATGAACAATGGATCTATATGGATCTACACTTTGGATGAAGAAAATGCATGGAAATCCCTATTTTAACACCAAATCGAGCCAACAATCCGATATACTCCTTTGGATCCGTGTGAGAGATAATCACCACTCACCAAATCACCTAAACAAACCCAAATCAACACGCTTCAGATCTGGACAGCGAAGGATGAAGCTTGATCTATCACGAATCCGCTTCAAACGAAGAAATCTCTCTTGAAAAGATGAAGATCTTCAATCTAAGCTCTTGGATCTTCAATTTGATCTTCAGCTTGGATGGATGGAAGCACTAGATTAGAGTGGAGAAAAAAAGTGAAGAAGTGTAGAAGTCGAGCTCTCAAAATGGCAGCACTTCGTTGCTTCAAAATCCGGATCCCAAAAAGTGAGAACAACCCCTCCTATTTATAGCTGAAATTCCTTAAGTCGAAATCTGGCTATCTCCCTAAGTCGCTTCCGACTTATGACCTAAGCCTCTCCGACCTAACACTCCTGCGCATCCAAACACCCAGCGACCTACGACCTAACGCAACGCGCGACTTAACACATAGGCTACGACTCAACTCCTCAGCGACCTAACACATCGCGACTTAACAACCATAGAAGTCCACGACCTAACTTAGGTCGTTGCCGACCTAACTGCCTACAAAACACACACGTCTTAACACGACCAAACACTTAACTGCCTTGCCGACCTACGACATAACGAGGTTACGACTTAACTGGGTATACGACTTACTACTTAAGAGGCAACACATCCTTCGACTTAACGAACAAAGCACCCCATAGGTCGCTTACGACCTAACTACTAAAACACACGCGACCTAACAACTTACTAAGCTACGACCTAAACCCAACATCCTTAGGTCGCACCACATCCCTAAGTCGTCTACAACATAGCTCTTAGCTCGCTACCATTCTATAGGTCGGTCACGTCTTAGCTCTTAGGTCGTTCACGACCTAGGACTTAGACAAATTATACTCAAAATCTGAAGTGTCTTAAAATGCTGAAAATTCCAGATTTTGACGAACTTGTCGATCCGTAAAAATACGGGTCGTTACATTCTCTCCCCCTTAGGAATTTCGCCCCCGAAATTCCAAACAATCATAGCAATCAAAAACTATTCTGTACGCCTACCATCCATCGCAATCAACAAACCATGCATCCAATTCTAGCTTAGCGTATAGAATTCTAAAACTAGAACAAGTTACAATATCGCGAGATGACACGACACCTTAGGGCCATACCTTGAAGAGTTCAGGATGAGCTGCCTTCATCCTCTCTTCCTCCTCCCACGTGCAGTCGTTGTCATCATCACTCCATTGTATCTTGAGTAACTTAACTATCTTCCTCCTAAGCTGTTTCGTGTCGGTTTCGACAACACGAAGCGGCTTACGAGGTCTTCTTTCGACTGGATCAACTTCGCAATCTTCACAGCTATCAGCAGAAACCACTGTATTCGAGTCGTGCACATACTTCCGTAGATATGATACATGAAAAACATTGTGCATACTCGACATCTTCTCTGGTAACTCTAATCTGTAGGCGAGCTTTCCAATTCGCTCGATGATCGGGAATGGTCCAACAAATCTCGGAGTCAATTTTCCTTTCTTCCCGAATCGAATAACATTCTTCAGTGGATAAATCTTCACAAAAACCATATCTCCTACGTCGAATTCCAAATCCTTTCGACGCTTATCGGCATAACTCTTCTGACGGTCTTGGGCTGCCTTCATTCGTTGCCGAATGATCTCTATGCAATCCGAAGTCTGTCGAATCATCTCTGGCCCAAGCATCAGCTTTTCTCCAGTTTCCAACCAACATGTCGGAGAGTTACACGGTCTTCCATACAATGCCTCATACGGTGCCATACCAATGCTTGACTGGTAACTGTTGTTGTATGCAAACTCCACCAAATGAAGGTGATCTTCCCATGATCCTCCGAAGTCCAAAACACATGCTCTAAGAAGATCTTCCAAAACTCGGTTGACTCTCTCGGTCTGACCATCCGTTTGGGGGTGATAAGCTGTACTCAAACACAACTCGGTTCCCAAGACTTCCTGGAAGCTCTTCCAAAATCCACTAGTGAACAACGGGTCTCGATCGCTCACTATACTCTTCGGAATACCATGGAATCGAACTATCCACTTAACATACAACTCAGCCAACTTTGATGCAGTCCTAGTCGATCGAACAGGAATGAAGCGTGCACTCTTAGTCAGACGATCCACAATGACCCAAATCCCTTCATTTCCCGTTCTGGTTCTAGGCAATCCATCGATAAAATCCATCGACACTTGTTCCCACTTCCATGTAGGAACTTCTAATGGTTGAAGCAATCCGCTTGGCTTCTTCTGCTCGGCTTTTACCAACTGGCAGTTCATACATTTGGAAATAAAATTTCCAACATCCTTCTTCATACATTCCCAATAGTAGGTTCTCTTCATATCCCGATACATCTTATTTCCACCAGGATGAATTGTCAACTTCGAGTGATGACTTTCCTTCAAAACTTCACTCCTTAATTCATCTATATCGGGAACAACTAGTCGTCCTTGCTTCCGAAGCCAACCCTCTCGATCGACCTCGAATCCTTTATCCTTTTCTGGATCCAATCCAGATTCCAATTCATAGATAATCTTGACAAGCTTATCATCTCGCTTTTGACTCTCGCCAATCCTTTCCACAAGAGTCGGTCTTATTGATAAGTTTGCCAACATCTCAGGTTCCAATTCACATCTAGGCCTGAAGTCAAATCCAGCTAAATACTCGAGGCTCTTCCATTCTGAAAACATGGCTCCCAATCCTGCATGTCTTCGACTTAACGCATCTGCCACTGCGTTACCTTTTCCCGGGGTATAAGCTATACCAAAATCATATGATGCCAAAAACTCTAGCCAACGTTGCTGCCGAAGATTCAAATCCTTTTGGGAGAAAAGATACTTCAATGACTTGTGATCCGTAAACAACTCGAATCGAACCCCAATAGATAATGTCTCCACATCTTCAGAGCAAACACAATTGCCGCTAACTCCAAATCATGAGTCGGGTAATTCCTTTCATGCGGCTTCAGTTGTCGACTTGCATACGCAACAACTTTATCCCTCTGCATCAGCACTGCTCCAAGTCCAGTACCACATGCGTCGGTGTAAACCACCATCTCATCATTCCCATTTGGAATAGTCAAAACAGGAGCACTTGTCAATCTTTCTTTCAGGATTCCGAAAGCTTGCTCACACTTAGCATCCCAAGTGAACACTTGGTTCTTCTTCGTCAATTCTGTTAACGGTGCAGCTACCTTGGAGAAGTCTTTGATAAACCGTCGATAATATCCTGCTAATCCAAGAAAACTTCTCACATCAGATGCATTCTTAGGTCTAACCCAATCCTGGATTGCTACCACCTTAGCGGGGTCAACCGCTATTCCACTTCCAGAAATCACATGGCCTAAGAACCTCACTTCACTCTTCCAGAAGTGACACTTTGAAAACTTAGTCTTCAGCTGATGTTTCCGCAAGATTTCCAAAACAATACGCAAGTGCGTCTTGTGCTCTTCTTCCGTTCTGGAATAAATCAGAATATCATCCACGAACACAAGTACGAACTTGTTCAACTGATCTCTGAACACTCTATTCATAAGATCCACAAAATATGCTGGCGCGTTAGTCAATCCAAACGGCATTACCAGCCACTCAAAGAAACCGGATGGTGTCCTAAAAGCAGTCTTCGGCACACTATCCTTAGCTACTCTCAACTGGTGAAATCCCGTTGCCAAATCCATCTGAGAAAACACCTTGGCTTCGTGAAGCTGATCAAACAAGTCATCTATTCTCGGCAATGGATACTTGTTCTTCTTAGTCACCTTATTCAGCTCACGATAATCCACACACAATCTCAACGACCCATCTGCCTTGGTTGCAAACACAACTGGTGCACCCCACTCGGACACACTACGCCGAATGAATCCTTTCTGCAAAAGATCATCAACTTGCACCCTCAACTCCTGCTGTTCCCTAGGCGCCATCCGCCTAAGAGGCATCACAACAGGTCTGGCTCCTTCAACTAGATCTATACGAAACTCGATCTCTCTATGCGGCGGCAACCCTTTGACTTCGTCAAAGACATCCTCGAATCCATTAGCGATTGGCACTGATGACAGTCCATCCCGTGGAACAACCAGCGAATACATGAAGCTAATGAAGACGCCTTCCTCATGCTTACATCGTATTACAACCTTTCGCCCCTCCACATTCTCGACTGTCACTTCCAACCTCTCGCAATCAACCTTTGCCGCATACTTCCTAAGCCAGTCCATACCCAAAATAATTCTGAACCCCGCAAAGTTCAGAACAAAGCAATCACAAACAAAAGAGCAACCATGACTCGATACAACTAGACCACGACATAACATACACAAACAAGACGAACCCCCAACTGGATTAGTCACAACTAATGGCCTATCAACAATATCCGGTTCCAAACCTAACCGACCTACAAGTTCACTACAAACAAACGAATGTGACGCTCCAGTATCAAACAGAACTCTAACTGGAACACCACATAGGAAAAGAGTACCTTGAACCACCACACTCTTTCCCTTCTCTTCAGCGGTAGGAGCTTTCGAAGACGACGGAACAGCTCCCAAAGCATAAGCTTGCACAATATGCCTGTCCTTCTTCGGTTCTGGACAATTCTTCCTGATGTGCCCTGGCTTGTCACAGTTGTGACACTTCATCGGTGCCTTCGGATTCTTACAATCCTTCGAGAAATGGCCCTTCTGCTGACAATTGTAGCAAGTCACCTCGCCTTTCGGCTTCTTCTGGCCATCCTTACCCTTCTGCTGCTGTTGCTTCCTCTTCTTGTTTCCACCCTGCTGGGGTTTAGACTCTTCCCTGGTCACAGCAACAACAGATCCATCCTTAGGAAACAGACTCTCATGCCTAAGAGCTTTTTCCACAAGCTTCTCAAATGAATCATCCAAATGATCCACCAACTGCCTCCCAAGATAACTATCCAAGCCGGTCACAAACTTCTCATTCTTCTGATAAGCAGACTCAATATACGACCGGGCATACTTGGACAAAGCTTCGAACTGAGAAACATACTCAAGAACTGGTCTTCCACCTTGCTTGAGCTCCACAAACTTCTTAAACAGAACAGACTTCTGAGCTGTAGAAATGAACTTAGCTTCAAATCTAACTTGGAATTGCTCCCAAGTAATATCCTCCTCCGTAGTATTGATGGTGATAGAGTTCCACCAATCAGAGGCTCTCCCTTGAAGCTGCCTTGATGCCAACTTCCTCTTAGTTGCATCATCAATTCCCAAATCACCAAAGATCCTTCTACAAGCATCGATCCATCTCTGGACCTCAATAGTTGATTCTGTCCCCAAGAAAACCTTTCCTCCAAGAGCAGTATAATCCTTGCACAACTTAGCAAAATCCACTGGTTTCGGAGTTTGGACTTGAACTCCAACATCAACTGCTGCCCCCAGAACTGGTATCCTTCTCATGATCGAAGTCATCATAGCTTCGAACATGGCTGCATAATCAGCAGTCTCTTCAGTAGCACGGCCTTCCCTAGCAGCTGGTCTCCCTCTTCGACTCATTCTCAATATCTATAAAAAGGAATGATTAGAACATCTAGAGAAACAACTGCATAAAGGACTCAAACTCAACTAAACTACTATATTATATATAGTATTCATCCATCAAAATACAATTACGTCTCTCATACGTAGTTACAACGGCGAGCGTTGGGTAAAATCGATTAACCAATGCTTTGATATCAAATGTGACGACCGCCCATGACCCCTGCACCGAATCTAGAGAAAGTGCGCTGTAAAGAGTGCCAGGCGACCATGGACGATTTTCAAGGTAAAATTAAAACAACAGAATCTATCGTATTACTCACAGCGCATGGACAAAATACAATAGAACATATGTATAGTGAAGCTTTACATAACAAAATGTCATCATATAAAACTCCATAATAGTTGAATACAAGCATCCAAATAGCCAATACATCAAGCCTCACTACATGACACTCAGAGAAAACAAAACAGCGGAATATCCAGTACATATAATAAGAAGATAATATGCAACCCTCCAGCTCGTCTTCGATATCAGCATCGTGAGAAGAGAACGGCACCTGTCACCTGCTACCTAGTCTGCCCGTCCCAAAATGGACGAACAGCCCAAGGCAATAAGAATTAAAAACATAAAGCCTTAAGTCAGACAACAGTCTTAGTGAGCAGTAAATTAACTAACAACATACCAAAAGAGCATAAAGGGGAAAAGAATAGGAATACAACCCTCCCACTCCAACCTCATTCTACAGTGATAGCCCCCAGACACACACTAAGCAGAAGCAACACAGCGGAGCATACAATTTAAAGTAAAATAATAATAATCATTCGAGTCAAGGGCGATGTTTTCCAAGTATCAAGGCCTAAATCAGATAAGCACCCAGAAAATACCACTCTTGAGTCCGAATGACGATACAACCAAACATCCATGACTCTGGCTATCACTGTTATCATTGCTTCGATATCACCGTTAGCTGAATGACCGGCACATTCTTTCAGCCGTCCGTCAAGGGCTAATGGAAACCCCGGTTCTAGACATAACTCCCGCACGTCGTCGCAACCCGTGCCTAGGACTATCGAATCTGCCCAGAGTACTCGACCATCAACAGTTAGTCGTTGGGACTATCGAATCTGCCCAAACGTACTCTTGCTTAGAGCATGCTAGAACCTTCAACAACGATGCTATCCAAACCTCCTAGTCATCCTCCTCGACGACTATTCTCATATCCATTCATTATCCTCAACTCGAATCATATCACCGAGTTATCAACATGCTTGGAATGATCCCGTCTGGATTAGACCAAGTCTTCATCACATGATGACTCGCTTCATTACATCCTCGCAAAGCCTCATCCCAACATCACATCATCGAATCTATGCATAAGAGCTTCATCATCCCGCTACATATGCCACGAGCAGCTTTCCCAATTCAAGAGCCTTTCCCTTAGCTTTTGAATCGTCTTCGGTCTAAATCTAATCATCAATCATCTAGTTCATAACAATCAATCAAATCAAACATCAATCCAAGCAATCAAGCATTCAAATATGATCTAAGTAGACAATTATAACAATAATGGCATTCTCGTAATTAGAGAGTTGAAAGTCCAATAAGCATGAAAACATGGATTATATCTCTACAAACTTGATGAATGAACTTGCATAGGTTAACATATGATAAAATGGATGTAACATCATCATGAACAATGGATCTATATGGATCTACACTTTGGATGAAGAAAATGCATGGAAATCCCTATTTTAACACCAAATCGAGCCAACAATCCGATATACTCCTTTGGATCCGTGTGAGAGATAATCACCACTCACCAAATCACCTAAACAAACCCAAATCAACACGCTTCAGATCTGGACAGCGAAGGATGAAGCTTGATCTATCACGAATCCGCTTCAAACGAAGAAATCTCTCTTGAAAAGATGAAGATCTTCAATCTAAGCTCTTGGATCTTCAATTTGATCTTCAGCTTGGATGGATGGAAGCACTAGATTAGAGTGGAGAAAAGAAGTGAAGAAGTCGAGCTCTCAAAATGGCAGCACTTCGTCGCTTCAAAATCCGGATCCCAAAAAGTGAGAACAACCCCTCCTATTTATAGCTGAAATTCCTTAAGTCGAAATCTGGCTATCTCCCTAAGTCGCTTCCGACTTACGACCTAAGCCTCTCCGACCTAACACTCCTGCGCATCCAAACACCCAGCGACCTACGACCTAACGCAACGCGCGACTTAACACATAGGCTACGACTCAACTCCTCAGCGACCTAACACATCGCGACTTAACAACCATAGAAGTCCACGACCTAACTTAGGTCGTTGCCGACCTAACCGCCTACAAAACACACACGTCTTAACGCGACCAAACACTTAACTGCCTTGCCGACCTACGACATAACGAGGTTACGACTTAACTGGGTATACGACTTACTACTTAAGAGGCAACCCATCCTTCAACTTAACGAACAAAGCACCCCATAGGTCGCTTACGACCTAACTACTAAAACACACGCGACCTAACAACTTACTAAGCTACGACCTAAACCCAACATCCTTAGGTCGCACCACATCCCTAAGTCGTCTACAACATAGCTCTTAGCTCGCTACCATTCTATAGGTCGGTCACGTCTTAGCTCTTAGGTCGTTCACGACCTAGGACTTAGACAAATTATACTCAAAATCTGAAGTGTCTTAAAATGCTGAAAATTCCAGATTTTGACGAACTTGTCGATCCGTAAAAATACGGGTCGTTACATGAGCTCCTCCATGTTGCATAAATTCTTTTATTTCCTTTTTCATTTGCTTTCAACATATGTGCATGCATTCATCCATGAAACCTCTTCATATTTGCACTTTATTTCCTATAAATAAAAATAAAATGTGCAAATAAATTTTCTCAAATTAAATCATACTCAAAATTACCATTTTACCCCCTAAATGAAGATGAATAAATAATGATTTGAAAAAAATTTAAATTTTGGTTTAAACATGTAAAATACCCTAATATGCTCATTTATTTAATTAAAAGAAGAATAAACGTGGAAGTAAAAATATATACTTTTACGTGCACATCAAATACCCATACACTTATCTTTTTATTCATCCTCGAATAGACTAAAACTAGGATAAATCTGTTTTTATAGGTAACACGATTGCATTGAGCGTAAGCAACAAGCCGTTAAATCTCTAGGTGTCCCTAATAGGGCGAGTGTTGTCTTGTGAGGGTTTTCAGCGGATACTACCCACAAAATCCAAACGCGATATGCAAATTCTAATAGGACTCCATGATGCAAGTTTTCAAAAATATTTAAAAATGAAGAATTTACTTTTAAATTGACACTGGTCATTATCAAGAAATTTTAGTCCTTTTACTCATCAAAACTTCTAACAAAAATTAAGTTATCATCACAATCAGACTCTAGTTTGGCTAGTTATTCCGGTTGATAATATAGTGCAACTATGAAATGGATCCTTTAGTTGATTATCAAAGTTTTGCAAAGTGGTATTTTTATTTCTTTTGAATAACAAGTCGAATCAAATAAGTAATAATAGTACTTGGATTTCAATTGCACGCTCTCTCTATTTTGAAAAATATTAACATTATTATTATTTACACACCTAACTCAGATAAACCAAGACCAGATATACCGATCATGCACTGCCTTTCGGGCTTACGTGAGAAGAGTGCAGAGCATGGCGAGTGTACACACTTGCGTATGAACACATGACTCTAGGTGTTTTTTTTACATACATCTAACTTAGATAAACCGAGGCCAGATATACCGATCATGCACTGCCTTTTGGGCTTACGTGAGAAGAGTACAGAGCATGACGAGTGTACACATTTACATGTGAACACATGACTCTAGGTGTTTCTTATTTTTAAATTTTTTGAAAAGAGAGAGTTATGCAAAATCATCTTAGCACCACCTAACCAAGAAGATCAAAAATGTTATCGCCTTTACTTTAAATCAACCACTCTTATAAACAAAGATTACAATTAGGATATACTTCATGATTATCACTTATGAACCTTCCTATATACTAGTTAAACCATTGTTACTTGTAATCAAACTTTTATTTTTATTTTGTTGATACAAGTAATTTTTCAAAAATTTCAATTTAATAACAAAAAACATATACTTATCATATCGTGTTCCTTCAAAAGTAAGTCAATATTGTAAAAAAGAAAATTTAGTTTTTGAAAACTTTTTTGTTTTTATTTTTTATTTTGTTTTTGGAAAGAGAATGCAAAAAATAAATCATAAAAAATCAAAATAAACATGAGACTTCCCCCACACTTGATTTTGACTGTGTCCCTGCAGTCAATACATGATATAATGAGTGTAACGGAGAAAAATATGTACATATTTACAAGAGAGGGTTAAAATTTCTTAGTAGACGTAGTGTGGCTCATGAAGAATCATGAGCTCCTCCTCTTGATCACTCGCCAATTCCAAGTAAAGTTTTAAACGATGACCATTGACTTTAAAATTGATCCTTCCCTAGTGTTTTCTATTTCTATGGCACCATGTGGAAAAACAGTATGTACCATATATGGTCCTCTCCATCTTGATTTTAATTTGCCAATGGACAAACTAAGTCGAGAGTCATACAAAAGAACTTTTTGATTTGGCAAAAATGTTTTCCTTAGGATTGACTTGTCATGAAAAACTTTTGTTCTTTCTTTATAAATTTTCTCATTTTCATACGCATCATTCCTAATCTCCTCTAATTCATTGAGTTGCAATTTCCTGTTTTTGCCTGCTTTTTCAAGATCAAAATTTATGTTCTTAATTGCCCATAATGCTTTATGTTCAAGTTCGATAGGTAAATGGCATGCTTTGCCATATACACGGCTAAAAGGTGACATCCCAAGATTGGTTTTATACGCAGTTCTATAAGCCCAAAGCACAACCATTACTTTTTATGACCAATCTTTTCGATATTTATTCATAGTTTTCTCCAAAAATTGTTTGATTTGGCGATTTGAAACTTCAACTTGGCCACAAGTTTGAGGATGATAAGGAGTGGATAACTTGTGGGTTATCGAGTATTTCTTTATTAGAGTTTCAAATGAAAACGATTACAGAAATTGGTTCCATTGTCGCTTATTATTGTACAGGTGTTCCAAACCTAGAAAAGATGTTTTCTTTTATGAATTTCACAACAACTTTGTGGTCATTTTTTTTACAAGGAATGGCTTTAACCCATTTATATACGTAATTAACAGCAAGAAGAATGTACAAATTTCCGAAAGAGTTGGGAAACGGTCCCATAAAGTCAATACCTCAAACATGAAAGATTTCGATCGTAAAATGGGGTTCAAAGGCATCATATTTCATTGAGAGATTTTCCCTAACATTTGGCAGCGATCACAAGTTTTACAAAACTAGAATGCATCTTTGAAAAGCGTAGGCCAGTAAGAACCACATTGAAGCACCTTTTCTGCTGTTTTCTTAGGACCAAAGTGACCACCACAAGCTTGGTCATGACAGAACGAAAGAACACTCTTAATTTCACAATCCAGGATGCAACGTTGAATGATTTGGTCGGAACAATACTTAAATAAGTATGGATCATCCCAATAGAAGTACTTTACATGGGAAATAAATTTATATTTATCTTGTTTCGACCAAAATGAAGAAGTTTCCTTAGTGATTAAACAGTTCACTATATCGGCATACCATGGATCAGTGGAAATGGAAAGGAGTTGTTCTTCAGGAAAGCTCTTGTTGATAGGTAAAGAAGATGGTGTGTTTGGAAGACACGATAGATGATTAGCTTTGATGTTGTCGGATCCTTTTTGTTATTAATTGTAAGGTCAAATTCTTAGAGTAAAAGGATCCAACAGATCAAGCAAGACTTAACATCCTTTTTGGCGAAAAGGTAGCTAAGAGCGGAGTGGTCAGTGTAAACCGTAATGTGTGAGCCAATCAAACAAGGTCGGAACTTTTCGAGCGCAAAGACTACTGCTAGAAGCTCTTTTTCAGTGGTCGTGTAATTGAGTTGAGCATCATTTGAAGTCATACTAGCGTAGTAAATGACATGAAATTTTTTGTTGATGCGTTGTCCAAAAGACAGCACCAACCGCAAAGTTAGAAGCATCACACATTATTTCGAAAGGAAGATCCCAATTAGGTGAGCAAATGATGGAAGCGAAAATGAGTTCATTTTTTAGACTTTTGAAAGAAGAAACACAGTTAGAATTAAAATCAAATAGAACGCCTTTTCCAAGAAGAGTTGTCAGAGATCGAGCGATTTTACTAAAATCTTTCACAAAGCATCGATAAAAACCAGCGTGTCCAAGAAATGAACGAATGTCCTTGGCAGATTTGGGAATGGGTAGATTCACAATTACCTCAACTTTAGCTTTATCTACCTCAATGCCTTTGTTTGAAATAACATGCCCAAGGCTAATGCCATGTTTGACCATAAAATGACATTTTACCTAATTTAACGTTAAGTGTTTGTCATTGCATCAATTTAGAAAGAATTCAAGATGGTGTAAGCACTCGGAAAAAGAGTTTCCAAAGATGGAAAAATCGTCCATAAACAATTCTAGAAAGCGTTCGATCATGTCAGAATAGATGTTGACCATGCATTTTTGGAAAGTACCAGGAGTGTTGCAAATGCCAAATGGCATTCGTCAATATGCAAAGGTGCCAAAGGGATACATGAAAGTTGTTTTCTCTTGATCTTCGAAAGCGATTGGAATTTGGTTATAACCGGAATAACCATCAAGAAAGCAATATAATTCGTAGCCGACTAAAAGTTCAAGCATTTGGTCGATGAAAGGAAGAGAAAAATGATCTTTACGTGCTGTAGCATTTAATTTTTGATAATCAATGCAAACACGTCAACCTGTTTGAGTATGAGTTGGAATGAGTTCATTAGCGTCGTTCTTGATAACGGTCAGTCCGGAATTTTTAGGAATAATGTGAATTGGGCTAATCCACGAACTATCAGAAATGGGATATATGATTCCGTTATCGAGGATTTTAAGAATTTCGTCTCGAACTGCATCTTTCATTTTTGGGTTAAGCTTTCGTTGCGTGTCATGAACAGGCTTGGCATCGTTAACTAAGTGGATGCGATGTTGAACAAGAGCGGGACTAATTCCCTTTATATCAGTAATCGACCATCCAAGATTTGGAAGAAGAAGATGAAGAAGAATCGACGGAAGATCCCGAAATTCGGTCAAGAAAAGGGAGAATTGAGGCTGAAAAAAGATATACAACCTTGGCAAGAACGACGTTCGGCAGAATATATGACTCATGCTCCTTTAGGTTCTTTAAATTCTGTAGGTGGTAATGATAGTATCTTGTACCTGAACCGGTGGCTCACTTTTTCTAAGTAATGGGGAAGAGGACAGAAACATGCCACTGAAAGACTCTACTGAGACAAAAAGATGGGCTGTCAAGAACGTAAAGGAGGGCGCCGACTCTGACTTTCGCGAGACATGCGAGAAACGATAATAAATCTCAAAGATGATTGTGGGTTTGAAATAAAAATAAAGGGATGCGGATAAATGGAAAGGTGATAGAAAGGGAAGTGATTTGGACAAAAAGGGAAGTGACTTGGACAAAAAGAGAAGTGACTTGGACAAAAAGAAACGAAGTGACTTAGACAAATCTAAAATATCCTGCCTTCAATCAATCAACAGTAGACAAGAAAGATGGATTCAATTCTTTAAAGATCTCATTCTCAGGCTGTTTTCATGAAATCAAATCTATAACTAAATGTCATGGTGGAGAACTCAGTGTCAACCAAAATGGCTTGTTATAATTATTATGATTTCCTTGTTCCTGAAAATATTCTATCCCCCAGACGTCGTAGAGAATTGAGAATTTTCATTTGTTTTAATTCTCAGAATTGGATTGCTTCTTTGTTTTTCAACAGAATTAAAAGATGGGAAGCTTCTTGATCAAGAAAAAGAGTTGAAGAGATTATGACGGGAAACGTTTCATTGTCACCTAAGTATGCATACTTAAGGTGATCGGGAAGAGGTTTGAGTTCCAACCTAGGGGGTTACTCAATTAAAGAATTTGGTTGAAGTTCTGACTCAACCGTAAGGGGTTCAAATGGAAGTGCATTTTCAATTTCGTTAGGCTCGTCTTGAAACAGTTGTTCATATTCGGTCTCGCGATTGTTGTTAAGGTCAACCATTTCGTTGTTAAAATTTTCTTGCATGGAGCAAACTTCCAACGTTTGGTCAAGTGGCTCATTCAATTGATTTTCAAGATTGAAGATGTTACGATCCAAAGTCATGTTTCTAAAAAAAATTCCATTGAACCATTTCAATAATTGATTAGAGCATTTGTAGTAGCCAAGAAAGGCCGTCCTAAAATAAATGGAATTTGACTCATTGGATTGTTTACGGGATGTGTTTCAAGGACGATGAAATCGATAAGGAATATGAATTGACCAATTTTGATGAGTACGTCCTCGATTTCTCCCATAGGGTTTCTTTATTGAACGATCGACAAATTAAAGAGTTACTTTCGTCGGTTTTAGTTCACCCAAGCCAAGTTGCTAGTAAACTAAATAAGGAATCAAATTGACACTCGCACCCAAGTCTAGTAAGCACTTATTAATTGTCTTGTCTCATATCATACATGAGATAGTCGGACATCTAGGATCTTTATATTTGACGTGATTTGATCGGGATAAGACTTCGCTAAGTCCTGCAGCTAAGAAAACCTTCTTAGGTACATGAGTGTGTCTTTTTTGGGAATACAAGTCCTTTAGAAACTTAGCGTAAGTTGGGACTTGTTGAACGATATCAAGAAGAGGAATGTTAACTTGAATTGTTTAAAACTTTCCAATATCTTTCCCATTTGATCAGAATGTTTCTTGGATTGAAGGCGATGTAGAAATGGAATTCGATACTCAGTAGGTTGGTCTACTTGAGTAGAAAAAGAATTTGGCTTGGAATTTGATTCGATTTGGCTCGGTGTTTTGCTCAGAATCGCTTGTTATTTTCGAAATGTCAAGAGGATTATTCGGTAAATTGTTTGGATTAACAACTTGGTTATTGATTTGTTTACCGGAACACAAAGTTGTGATAACATTCATTTGGTTCACATTGCTATCTTGTACAACATGGGTTTGATTCGAGTTCGTGTTTTGATTTCTAGGATTCGGAACTGGCTGACTTGGGAATGTGCCTCATTCACGTTCATTCACAGAGGCAGCTAATTAACTCTTTTGCATTTCAAGTTTAACAATCGAATGAATCGTATTCTGCATAAATGAGGTTAACAAATTTTGCAAATTACTATTTGATTGGAGGCATTGTGTAAGGACTCGATTCTTCGACTTCCGAATATCGACATCAATACGTCCACTGTATCGACTACCGAGCCATCGAATGCCGAAAAACCGAATTCTTAGGGTTTAAGAAAGAAGAGGTAGAAGAAACAGAAGAAAAAGAAAGAAGAAACAATAGAAAACACAGAAACAGAAACAAGATCAGAATCTCGCATTCGCAGCGGAACAACATATAATAGATAAATGAATAATCTTTAAATCAAAGAACTATATCATTTTATACATTACATCATTATCAGAGTTTACAACAACAATACAACAATGGACAATTATATAAACTTGTCCTCATAACAGAATACATAGCGGAATAAATAATATCATATACAAGTGGTACGTCTCGCCATCCCGCTCGCCACTAAGCTCCACAGCATCCCGAATCCAGAATGACCTGATAACCTAACTCTAGACTGCCCGTGTGGAAATTTGTGGGCACCCAGAGTTTAGGAAGGAAATAATAAACTCCAGGTCAGTCATGGTGACTGGTGTGAGAACTAAAACAGTTTATCTTTAAAACAAACAACATGAAGATTTAAAGTCAATTTCGCAATGCTTTTGGAAAATAAAACTACCATAAGACCTCCCGCCACACACACAATGCAAACGCAGAATTGGAGGAGATTTCTTCTTATGATAGTCAAAGATGCTTACTACGCAAAATCCAATCCTTTTTGATATTATTATTAGTGCATAGTGTAGAAAACATTTCGAAAGTATAATATAAATCTTAGCCAGCATAGGCATTTCACACTTATGCCCACTATAGCTACCATTTAAACAGTGGTGACCACCATAAGTAAATGGCAGGTTCTACAACTAATACCGTACAAGTCTCGTATTGTTTCTTTGGATTTCCAACAAATGGTCAGGCCAAGGAACTTCCCATTGCCACATAGGTACGTCTCTGGAAAGACGACCCGAGAAATAACCTAACATTATGGTTAGATCTCTGCCAACACAAGGCCGGGTTACCCCTAACTGGGTAACTACTGACACGAATATGTCATCCCCCGATCGTAACCGATCTTCCCGAGGATCCTCGATTTCCAACAACCACAAAGTAATAAATTTGCAGCAACAACATAGGTTAAATATCTGGGCTCCATACCATGATACCACCTCTATCCAGAAGGAATGACATACACTAAAGGGGCGCTACCCCCTAATATCCTTGCTGCATCCTTCCTGTTTTGACCATTTTCGGGGTGTGAGGTCCGACGAAGTCTCGTCCACAAAACTACGCTTTGGTACAAAGCCATGCCTTGGGTCAACAAATGATCAAAGTAATGATCACAAAGATAAATGATCAAACAAATGATCATATCACAAATGATCAAACAACGATCATTTCACAGCAACACTCAGCATGCCACGCTACCAAATTGGGAGTATATCACTAATAACCATCAACTACATAACCTCTGAGCTCGTACGTCTCAGAGAAGGGTGTTAAGCTAAGAGAATAAATTCTCCGCCACCAAGAGATATGTATTTGGTAGAAACCAACTTTATATCTCAATGTGTAATGTCAGACATACAATCCATACAAGTCTGTTCCGGGATCGAACAGAACCGAAGGCACTTCTTACGAAGCCCTTGCAAATCCGGATAATTTTCTAATCACGTCCGGACTTCCCGTCACTAAGGGTGATAAAACCTCTATATCGGAGATCAGCCGATGTAGAGTAACTCGACGGTAATCCTTCCGTTTTCAAAAATATCCGGTCTTCAACACCGGTCATCAAATGCAATCCATTACGATGTATCACATATTCGGAATGGGTTATACGACCCAAAGGTCCTTTCCCGGCTAACCCGAATAGTGAGCGCTTATTCAAAAATAAGTGTGGCATTCAAATTCAAGCAAATCACAACAAATACCCATTCAAGGGTGTAAATATTGATAGTCGGTTATTTAACTATCAATAAAGATGCGCAACATCCTCAGATTCCAAATAATTTTCCAAATTATTAATTTCCAAATATATCTTTACAAGATATAATAATTTTCCACACTTAACCATTTGAAACAAATTTCAAATATTCACTTTTCGATTTATCTTTAAAAGATAAAATTTCAAACCTTTCATTTCATATTGGAAAAACATTTCCATACTTATTTAATAATAAGTAATTCACAAATCATTTATTTTCAACACTTGGAAAATATTCGATATACTTAAATCATAATTAAGTATATATTTCATTCTTTAAGGAAATCATTCTCTTTCACAAATTTTATTTGAGTCAAAACGAATGTTACGTAAAACATCGTTACGACGACTCAAAATCACTAGTATAGGGATTCGAAATTTAGATAGATATATAAATCCCAATACTATACAAAATATTTCCTTTCGGAAACCATTTACTATAACATTAGTGTTATAGTCCACCATTTCCTTATTTCTTGAAACGTCTATTTCAACAATGAATGTTGAAATCTATGTTTTCGATACTTAACACGTTTTAAAACATCTTTTAAAACAATTACTTCATTTCGCAATATCACTTCCCCAAAACATATCCATTTTATTTAATAATATATTCACTGTCCAAAATCGTAAATATACTTCGTTAACACATTTAACGTTTCTACACATTTTACTTAAAAGATTATCCACTGTCCAAAATCATGGACAAAATTCCCAACCAAACTCTTATTATTACAACATTTAACTTAAAGGATAATTCGCTGTCCAAAATCACAAATATATCTCCTTTATTAAACTTCTATGTTTAATTTATCAAATTCAATTGGTTTTGGATTTATAAAACAACGTTTATAAATCCCATTACTATTTATAAAACTTCGATTTATAAATCTCCATTATTATCCAATTCAATTTATATAACTCAATTATATACCGGAAGTCCATATTATAAGTTAAGAACTTATAATCCATTTATTTACAACATCTATTCATTTTATAACTTCACAAATTATAAGTCTATAAATTTCGTTCACTTATGAAATCCATTCTTTTCCATTTTAACACTTATAAAAACTCGTTTTATAATTCCAGTATTCTTAATTTATAAAATATCAATTTTATACATCTTTTATATAAATCGTTCATAATAATTCAAAAATCCCAATTTAAACCATTTTATAAATTAATTAACTATTAATTTCAAAAATCACTTTTCGCTTATATTTCACAAATCTCATAATTTTCATAACACGAAAATTATAACATTTATTTATTTAAAATGAATCAATTCCAAAATTCAATAAAACGTATACTTTCAAAAATCACTTTAAAAATCCTTTATAAATCAAAATCGTTATTTTTAAACTTTAAAAATGGATCCGATGATGCAACAACACCCAATAATCAATCACGGCAATCAAACATCACATATCATCATATGATAACAGAATATATCACAATATCTGTAAATAAATCAATACGGTGAGGAATCCAGTCGGATCCCTCCAACCTGTTTCCTTGCATCCACAGATGTTAGCACAATACCAATTCCGTTCCAGTACGAAATATCACGGTATATGGGTTTAATAAATATTATCCGCTATTATGCGGCGCAATAGGGTCTCATCCGCTATACAATGCGGGAAATCAACTCCAATATATACATATTCCAATATATATATATTGCTATATACATATATAATACCAATTTCACTTCAATGTGAAATATTCGCGGTATATGTTTTTAAATAAATAACCTCCGCTTAATAACGGCGTATAATGTCTATTTCAATCAATAGATATCAATTTATCATCCAGGCATACAATCAACAATTTTAAATCTAACTATTTAAAATATAAATCGAAACTATTTCGATTGAGTGAGAAGTTCTCACCTTGATTTCAGTTCAGTTTCAGCGTTTATTTCAAATAAAATTAAACACGCGTTTAATTACCCAAAATTTTCACTGACTCCAATTGACTCCAAACCAGCTTCATTACGTAGTGCTCGTCAATACGATTCCAACGCAAAAAATTTCGTCCGAAACGGACCTCGTATGAAGAAGTTATGATAGTTTAAAGTTTGAACGTATTAAAATATATATAAATTTACAATTTCTAAACCTAGATTTGATCTCAGCCCTTGATTCCTGAGCAACCAGATCTGGGCCGCACCTTTCTTCTTCCCTCCCATCTCGTTTTGCTCCAGGTTATTCACGTATAACCTAACCCATAGCTGCCCTTTAGGGTTTAATTATACTCCCTCCTCATCGCTCGAAACTCCATCACTCCACCACCACGCTGAAGACCATCACCAGAGCCACCTTCGGCTGGAAGATAGTGAAGCTCGGCCCCCCCTATGGCCTTGGAAACCGTGCTCGAGCTGTAGCCAAACGCGCCCCTCTAGCGACCACCACAACGCCCCAAATCCGATCATCACCTTATAGAATCGAAGCTCTTATAGTCCTCTACAACTTTGTAGTTGAACGTTTCATCTAATTATTCACGGATTGGAAGAGATTAAGGGAAGAAGGAGAGTGATTTCTGGCCATTGGTGAGATAGGTGGCGGCTAACCCTAGCCTGGTTGGGGATTTGTGAAAAAATGAATTGATGGAGGGGCTTTTATAGAAAAACAACGAAAACACTATTCATCCGAAAATTTTCGAACTCCAAATCAAGCGTGCCGGCTGGCATTTCTAAGGTTTACCCCGCATTCCGGACACAATGGAACATGTTTCGGGAGCTAATACGGTCATATGTACGAGTTACGGAATTAAACGATCGATTTTAAATTAAACTGATTTAAACCGATTTCGATGTGTTTTGGCTTGCCCCGGACAAACGGTAAATCCGATTGATACGAAATTTGAAACCTTACAATAATTCAACATTACGGATCCGATGAAACTAGTTTTGACCAATTCTGAGACTGTTTGAAAAATGGCTAATTCACTAGTCGATTAAATATTAAAATATTCAATTTTCACAGATTAACTTAAAATTCAATTTTAAAAGTTCTATAACATCTCTATAACTTCAATATGATTTAATATAACTTTATAAATCATTTTCAATCACATTAAACCCAATTTTCAATTATTTCTGGAATTTCACTTTTTAATTATCGATTTAATTATCCAATTAAATTCAGTTATTCGAAAAATAAATTATTCGACTTATAAATTGCATTTGTTAACATTTAAAATCAATTAAATATTCGAATTTCAAATGTCAGAAATTCTGGGTCGTTACAAACTTCCCCCCTTAAAAGAATTTCGTCCTCGAAATTACCAAGTAAGAAGAAGATACAAAATCTATTAACTTTTCCAAAACAAACCGTTCAAATTAGATTTACAAATCTCTTAAGTGTTTAACTTTTCCAAAAATACATTAGTTAAACTTCTTACAATAACTTTACTAAGTTTTCAAATCATACTTAGTTTTCTAAATTTTCCAATTTTCTCAAAAATATTCTAACGCCTTAAATTTTCGGAAAATTTCGCCATAGCCTCCTTTGCGCGGCTCGATCCGAAAAAAAATGACAGTGTATATATATCACAAATATATTTCTCATCAAGTGATGAGGCATCCCGTAGGGAAAAAAAATGTAAAAGTATGATATTTAATCCGAGAAATGTACCTTATATATTATTAGCGAGCGTATACGACTAATATAGCACGAAAGCGAGCTCAAAATGCGAAGCAAACGCCATCCGTCCCTACTAAACACTCAATCAAACAAATGAGAACATGTATATAGAAAATAATATCGATATACAACATATAGCAACATAATAACTACATGTGTGTCAATATAGCAAATCAATGTCTATCCAAATCAGTTCATAACCAAATCAATATAGATTCACTTCTCATTAATATTCCTTGAATTGGTTTTCAATTTAATCACATTTGATTCGTTTATCATTGGATTTTACTAACATCATTTTCAATTCAATTAGTTTACATTCACTAATTTACATTCACATTAGTTCACTTCCAAATTAAATCAAATTCAGTTCATATTCATTTACTTTCAATTTGGATTCAATTACTTTAGCTTCAAATTTTATCAATTCAATTTCATTAACACTTAATGAATTATATACAATCAACTAACATTCATATAACAACCAATGTACATCCATTACAACCAAATTTATTCAATTTACATTTCTTTACATTCAATTTGGTTCAACACTTTTAATTTCAATTGGTTGATATTAAATTGACTTCCATTCAATTTATTCAATTTCTCAACTTCATTAGCTTCTAATGAATTAACACTTATATTCATTGTTTCATATCAATTTATTTACATTCAATTGATTAACATCCCATCCATTCACATTAGATTGATTAATATTCAAACCATTTATTAATTCAATTGCTAATTTATTTTACAAATAAAGTTGAATTTCATTTATATAACTCAAGTTCACATTCATCACTTCATTTCATTAATTAATTTTGATACCCAAAATCAAATTCATTCACCATTTCTTAAGTTATATTTCAATTAAACATCTTTTGTTCAAATTAAATTAAGTTTCCACTTATAAATTAAATTTAGATTCCCATTCTAAATAAATTCTATTCAACTTTTACCAAAGTTAATTTTATTTCATATTATAAGTATAAACTTATTTCACTTATATTTATCAATTTCGACTTGGATTTTAAATCAAATCTGTTTATCACAACAAAACTTCAATTTCCAATTTACTACGGGTAGCAAATCAATCACACTGAAACTCGAAAATGATACTGATGATGCTGCAGTCATCACCGTATTATTTCCCAGCAACAATAGTGAATTCAGTGCTTTAAATTCTTTTCAAAAATTTCATTTTATTTTATAAATCACATTTATAAATCACTTTTCTCATATAATTTCACTTCTTATATATAAGACTTATTTTACCATTGCAAATCATTTTAATTATAGCTTCATACATTATAATTCATTGCTTATACAATTCATTCTTTTACAATTGTTGTTTTATTTAACTTATTCAAACAACTTTTATCAATTTATATATATATTTACATTTTTAACAACCAAACAATCAATCATATACACTTTAATAATTTCTGAAAAATTATTTCTTTATATATAAAATATAATCGAGGTAAAATTATTTCATTTACCCAATTTAAACAATATCGTGCCAAATTGTTCTATACAAGTGTTTAGAGATCCCTATCGATAGAGTTGTACGGACAATACCGACCAGAATCCATATACCACTCAACAAATCAATCATCACAATATAAAACAATTTTATATTAACTAACAAATACGCGCTCGTATCTATTATTACACTCACACTCATTCTAGAGTACTACTGACTCTATCTCTAATGAGTAACACCCAACAGAGCAGGGTTGTCGCTTAACCATATGCTCTGATACCACTTTGTAAGGACCCGATTCTTCGACTTCCGAATATCGACATCAATACGTCCACTGTATCGACTGCCGAGCCATCGAATGCCGGAAAACCAAATTCTTAGGGTTTAAGAAAGAAGAGGTAGAAGAAACAGAAGAAAAAGAAAGAAGAAACAATAGAAAACATAGAAACAGAAACAAGATCAGAATCTCGCATTCGCAGCGGAACAACATATAATAGATAAATGAATAATCTTTAAATCAAAGAACTATATCATTTTATACATTACATCATTATCAGAGTTTACAACAACAATACAACAATGGACAATTATATAAACTTGTCCTCATAACAGAATACACAGCGGAATAAATAATATCATATACAAGTGATACGTCTCGCCATCCCGCTCGCCACTAAGCTCCACAACATCCCGAATCCAGAATGACCTGATAACCTAACTCTAGACTGCCCGTGTGGAAATTTGTGGGCACCCAGAGTTTAGGAAGGAAACAATAAACTCCAGGTCAGTTATGGTGACTGGTGTGAGAACTAAAACAGTTTATCTTTAAAATAAACAACAGGAAGATTTTAAAGTCAATTTCGCAATGCTTTTGGAAAATGAAACTACCATAAGACATCCCACCACACACACAATGCAAACGCAGAATTGGAGGAGATTTCTTCTTATGATAGTCAAAGATGCTTACTACGCAAAATCAAATCCTTTTTGATATTATTATTAGTGCATAGTGTAGAAAACATTTCGAAAGTATAATATAAATCTTAGCCAGCATAGGCATTCCGCACTTATGCCTACTATAGCTACCATCTAAACAGTGGTGACCACCATAAGTAAATGGCAGGTTCTACAACTAATACCATACAAGTCTCGTATTGTTTCTTTGGATTTCCAACAAATGGTCAGGCCAAGGAACTTCCCATTGCCACATAGGTACGCCTCTGGAAAGACGACCCGAGAAATAACCTAACATTACGGTTAGATCTTTGCCAACACAAGGCCGGGTTACCCCTAACTGGGTAACTACTGACATGAATATGTCATCCCCCGATCGTAACCGATCTTCCCGAGGATCCTCGATTTCCAACAACCATAAAGTAATAAATTTGCAGCAACAACATAGGTTAAATATATGGGCTCCATACCATGATACCACCTCTATCCAGAAGGAATGACATACACTAAAGGGGCGCTACCCCCTAATAACCTTGCTGCATCCTTCCTGTTTTGACCATTTCCGGGGTGTGAGGTCTGACGAAGTCTCATCCACAAAGCTACACTTTGGTACAAAGCCATGCCTTGGGTCAACAAATGATCAAAGTAATGATCACAAAGATAAATAATCAAACAAATGATCATTTCACAGCAACACTCAGCATGCCACGCTACCAAATTGGGAGTATATCACTAATAACCATCAACTACATAACCTCTGAGCTTGTACGTCTCAGAGAAGGGTGTTAAGCTAAGAGAATAAATTCTCCGCCACCAAGAGATATGTATTTGATAGAAACCAGCTTTATATCTCAATGTGTAATGTCAGACATACAATCCATACATGTCTGTTCCGGGATCGAATAGAACCGAAGGCACTTCTTACGAAGCCCTTGCAAATCCGGATAATTTTTTAATCACGTCCGGACTTCCCGTCACTAAGGGTGATAAAACCTCTATATCGGAGATCAGCCGATGTAGAGTAACTCGACGGTAATCCTTCCATTTTCAAAAATATCCGGTCTTTAACACCGGTCATCAAATGCAATCCATTACGACGTATCACATATTCGGAATGGGTTATACGACCCAAAGGTCCTTTCCCGGCTAACCCGAATAGTGAGTGCTTATTCAAAAATAAGCGTGGCATTCAGATTCAAGCAAATCACAACAAATACCCATTCAAGGGTAAGTATTGATAGTCGGTTATTTAACTATCAATAAAGATGCGCAACATCATCAGATTCCAAATAATTTTCCAAATTATTTAATTTCCAAAAATATCTTTACAAGATATAATAATTTTCCACACTTAACCATTTGAAACAAATTTCAAATATTCACTTTTCAATTTATCTTTAAAAGATAAAATTTCAAACCTTTCATTTCATATTAGAAAAACATTTCCATACTTATTTAATAATAAGTAATTCACAAATCATTTATTTTCAACACTTGGAAAATATTCGATATACTTAAATCATAATTAAGTATATATTTCATTCTTTAAGGAAATCATTCTCTTTCACAAATTTTATTTGAGTCAAAACGAATGTTACGTAAAACATCGTTACGACGACTCAAAATCACTAGTATAGGGATTCAAAATATATAAATCCCAATACTATACAAAATATTTCCTTTCCGAAACCATTTACTATAACATTAGTGTTATAGTCCACCATTTCCTTATTTCTCGAAACGTCTATTTCAACAATGAATGTTGAAATCTATGTTTTCGATACTTAACACGTTTTAAAACATCTTTTAAAACAATTACTTCATTTCGCAATATCACTTCCCCAAAACATATCCATTTTATTTAATAATATATTCACTGTCCAAAATCGTAAATATACTTCGTTAACACATTTAACGTTTCTACACATTTTACTTAAAAGATTATCCACTGTCCAAAATCGTGGACAAAATTCCCAACCAAACTCTTATTATTACAACATTTAACTTAAAGGATATTTCGCTGTCCAAAATCACGAATATATCTCCTTTATTAAACTTCTATGTTTAATTTATCAAATTCAATTGGTTTTGGATTTATAAAACAACGTTTATAAATCCCATTACTATTTATAAAACTTCGATTTATAAATCTCCTTTATTATCCAATTCAATTTATATAACTCAATTATATACCGGAAGTCCATATTATAAGTTAAGAACTTATAATCCATTTATTTACAACATCTATTCATTTTATAACTTCACAAATTATAAGTCTATAAATTTCGTTCACTTATGAAATCCATTTTTTCCATTTTAACACTTATAAAAACTCGTTTTATAATTCCAGTATTCTTAATTTATAAAATATCAATTTTATACATCTTTTATATAAATCGTTCATAATAATTCAAAAATCCCAATTTAAACCATTTTATAAATTAATTAACTATTAATTTCAAAAATCACTTTTCGCTTATATTTCACAAATCTCATAATTTTCATAACACGAAAATTATAACATTTATTTATTTAAAATGAATCAATTCCAAAATTCAATAAAACGCATACTTTCAAAAATCACTTTAAAAATCCTTTATAAATCAAAATCGTTATTTTTAAACTTTAAAAATGGATCCGATGATGCAACAACACCCAATAATCAATCACGGCAATCAAACATCACATATCATCATATGATAACAGAATATATCACAATATCTATAAATAAATCAATACGGTGAGGAATCCAGTCGGATCCCTCCAACCTGTTTCCCTGCATCCACAGATGTTAGCACAATACCAATTCCGTTCCAGTACGGAATATCGCGGTATATGGGTTTAATAAATATTATCCGCTATTATGCGGCGTAATAGGGTCTCATCCGCTATATAATGCGGGAAATCAACTCCAATATATACATATTCCAATATATATATATATTGCTATATACATATATAATACCAATTTCACTTCAATGTGAAATATTCGCGGTATATGTTTTTAAATAAATAACCTCCGCTTAATAACGGCGTATAATGTCTAATTCAATCAACATATATAAATTTATCATCCAGGCATACAATCAACAATTTTAAATCTAACTATTTAAAATATAAATCGAAACTATTTCGATTGAGTGAGAAGTTCTCACCTTAATTTCAGTTCAGTTTCAGCGTTTATTTCGAATAAAATTAAACACGCGTTTAATTTTACCCGAAATTTTCACTGACTCCAATTGACTCCAAACTAGCTTCATTGCGTAGTGCTCATCAATACGATTCCAACGCAAAAAATTTCGTCTGAAACGGACCTCGTATGAAGAAGTTATGATAGTTTAAAGTTTGAACGTATTAAAATATATATAAATTTACAATTTCTAAACCTAGATTTGATCTCAGCCCTTGATTCCTGAGCAACCAGATCTGGGCCGCACCTTTCTTCTTCCCTCCCATCTCGTTTTTCTCCAGGTTATTCACGTATAACCTAACCCATAGCCGCCCTTTAGGGTTTAATTATACTCCCTCCTCATCGCTCGAAACTCCATCACTCCACCACCACGCTGAAGACCATCACCAGAGCCACCTTCGGCTGGAAGATAGTGAAGCTCGGCCCCCCCTATGGCCTTGGAAACCGTGCTCGAGCTGCAGCCAAATGCACCCCCCTAGCGACCACCACAACGCCCCAAATCCGATCATCACCGTATAGAATCGAAGCTCTTATAGTCATCTACAACTTTGTAGTTGAACGTTTCGTCTAATTATTCACGGATTGGAAGAGATTAAGGGAAGAAGGAGAGTGATTTCTGGCCATTGGTGAGATAGGTGGCGGCTAACCCTAGCCTGGTTGGGGATTTGTGAAAAAATGAATTGATGGAGGGGCTTTTATAGAAAAACAACGAAAACACTATTCATCCGAAAATTTTCGAACTCCAAATCGAGCATGCCGGCTGGCGTTTCTAAGGTTTACCCCGCATTCCGGACACAATGGAACATGTTTCGGGAGCTAATTCGGTCATATGTGCGAGTTATGGAATTAAACGATCGATTTTAAATTAAACCGATTTAAACCGATTTCGATGCGTTTTGGCTTGCCCCGGACAAATGGTAAATCCGATTGATACGAAATTTGAAACCTTACAATAATTCAACATTACAGATCCGATGAAACTAGTTTTGACCAATTCTAAGACTATTCGAAAAATGGCTAATTTCACTAGTCGATTAAATATTAAAATATTCAATTTTCGCAGATTAACTTAAAATTCAATTTTAAAAGTTCTATAACATCTTTATAACTTCAATATGATTTAATATAACTTTATAAATCATTTTCAATCACATTAAACCCAATTTCTTATTTCTGGAATTTCACTATTTAATTATCGATTTAATTATCCAATTAAATTCAGTTATTCGAAAAATAAATTATTCGACTTATAAATTGCATTTGTTAACATTTAAAATCAATTAAATATTCGAATTTCAAATGTCAGAAATTCTGGGTCGTTACACATTGAGTGGTTGCTTTAACCAAAGTTTCAAGACTTTTCTCAAGTGAAGTCAATCGTTTATCATCTTGGGGAGCAAAAGATTGTTGCAGTTGATTAGTGATTGGGCTGAAAGAGAGGATTCGAAGCATTGTTCGGAAATGCTAGAATGTTGGGATGGACCAAATTCGTGTTAGAATTATTTTGGTTCCATGCAAAGTTAGGATGATTTTTCCAATCGAGATTGTATGTTGGAGAAAATGGGTCATTCTTAACCTTGTTAAAAGCATTGAGTTGTTCTACCGAATTAGGACACTAATCGACTATGTGATTTAGATCGTTGCATTTATAACACATTGGCTGGGAAGCTTGGTTCATTTGGTTGGATGAGAAAAAGATGTCAAATTTATTGATCATTGCATCGATTTTAGCTTCCAAAGCTAGTGATGATCCTATCGAGCGTGCGCTCGATCGTGAATAAATGGATTTTTCGTTAGAATGTTCCCATTTGGATGATTTTTCGGCCAAGTTTTCAAGGAATTACCAAGCATCATCATGATGTTGGGTGAGAAAATTGCCTTGGCACATCGATTCAAGCATGGTTCTTGAACTATTTTCAAGTCCATCGTATAAGATTTTGCAAAGAGTCCATTTTTCAAAATTATGGTATGGTCATTTTCTCAAAAGCTCTTTAAATCTTTCAAAATATTTGCCGAAAGGTTCACCCCTGAATTGATGAAAATTCACAATTTCGTTTTGGATTTTGGTCATTTTTTCCAAGGGGTAAAATTTTTCAAAGAAAACTTTAACGAATTCTTCCCAAGCTCTGATCGAGTTGGATGGTAAGTCGTACAACCATTTTTCAGCATAATCGGTAAGGGCGAAAGTAATCAACCGAAGTTTGATTCCATAAGCACATAATTGTTGGAGTTTAATGGTTGCACAAACTTGTTCGAATTTTGTTAGGAAAATATATGGGTCATCGTGTTCAAAGTTGCCAAATTTCGGAAGCGTGGCAATGTGATTGGAATGAATTTCGAAGTGATTACCCGTTAGGGCGGGTATCGCGATACAAGAAGGAATAGAAACTCGATCGGGAAAGATTCCATCCATAAGATTTTGAGGGGCATTTTCATTTGCCATCGTTGGAGGATGTTTATTCGGGTTAAATGATTCGTTGTTGTGTCACGAGTCCAGGTACTCATGCACAAGTGAAAATGTCAAGCAGAGAAAGAAGTGAGAATCAAGTTTAAGAGAATGAAACAAGGTTTAGAAGATGAAATAAAGTGAAAAATTCTATTTTTTTTGGATTTTTAATTTTCTTATATGTTTTTGTTTTTTGTTTTTGAAACGATTATTATATTTTTTTATTTATTTTTGTTTTTCTAAAAAACTAACTAAGTTAAATGCTTGTTTTTGGATTTTCGATTTTGTTTGATTTTTTTTGTTTTTTAAAGGGAAAAATTTGAAAAGATTTTTTTTTATTTTTATAAAAAACCAATTAAGTAAAATGTAATTTTCTTTACTTTTGGATTTTGTTTTTTTATATATGCTTGAACTAATGCAACTGAATGAATGCAAGGACTTAATTACAAATTTTCTGTTCTTAGTAGCTCTTAAGCCAAAATTGTATAATCATATTTTGACTTAATCCAACAAAATAGTTCTTAGCCAGGTAACAGACATGAGTTATCGGTGCACTATGAATCACCGTAGCAATGCAGCTGAATGTTTAAGTACCTTCAGAAACAATCACTATAATATTTACGAATCACCGTAATATTTATAAATGATTATTGCTCTGCCATAGCCTAGACACCAAGAGATTAGATTGTTGAAAGAAGACAACTTGTCAAGATACAATTAAGCCCTAGATGAGCTTGCGACACTCTTAAATCTAATGTCGAACCATTATTATTAGTCAAATTCTACGATGAAATGCAATTTATGGGCCAAGGAAGGGGTGATGAAATCCCTCACCTTATGTAGATTTGGGTGTTGCCCTTAGAAAGGAAAATAAAATGATATGAATACAAAACAAAATTAAACGTGAGTTAACGATGCAACTACAAATGAATTTTGATTTTGATTTTTTTTATAAATGCAAGCAACTAATAATGCAAGGAAAATAAAAACAAGAGATAAGAGCACGATACTAGAGCATGTAGAATTATTAGCAATTTTATTTTAAAGCGGCGATTTTTTTATAAGTAAGCAAGTAGAGTAGTTATTTAGCAGCATGCACGCAATTCCTTCTTCTTTTATGCTTTTGCAACTTGAGAAAGTGTTAAAAAAATTATTATTTATTTATTTATTTTAAGATAGAACGAAACAAAAGCAAATGAATTTATCACAAATTCTAAAAAAACCAACTTCAAAACCAAATGAAGCAATTTTTTTATTTAGAAAAAAAGAAGTAACTCCAAATGAAAATGAAAAAAAAATCTTTTTGTGATTTTAAAAAATTGGTAGAGAGGAAGGACTTGTTTTCAAGAAAAAATAAAATAACTAAACAATTAGACTAAACAAACCCGCAAACCCAAAACTAAAAGAATTTTTTATATATAATAACCAAATAACACAAAAGAATTCTAAAATTCTTAAACCAAAAATTTTTAGCGAATCCGATTTTCTTATCTTGAAAAGAAAATCAAAATCAAATTGGGTTTGGATGAGGTAATGGGATCGGTGGTGGTTCACTACTGTGATTGGTGATGGTAGAAAGTGGTATTGTCTTACGATTTTGTGGATACGCAGTGAAGTCGTGGTTTGAGGGGAGGCGATGGAGTTGCTGTCGCTTGCCGTTGTTGATAGGGTTCTGAGGTTGGTTTGCTCGTATGGACTCGGTTGGTGAGGAGATGGAGGAAGAAAATGGTGATTCGAATTTGGGTTTGAATAGAGGCAGTGATGGTTTATGGTAGGTTGCGGTGGGGGGAAAGGAAGCATAAGGTGATTGCGGTTGGTCTGGGCGATTTCTGTTAGAAGGTCTTGGCTGTAGACGGTTTTTGGTTTGCTTGGTGGAAAGTTATGGCAGGATGTTGTTGAACTTTTTGTAGTGAGTGGAGTAGTAAGGTTGACTATTGTGGAGTAAGAAGTGAAGGTAGTAGAGGAGCAAGTTGAAGTAGTTTGCAGTTTGGATGTAGAGCAATGAGGTATTATAGGAGTTTGGATGGTCTATTGGTGATGTAGTTTGGACGTGGTGTAGGAGTATGGATGTTGGTGGTGTAGGAGTTTGGTTGCTCTATTGATGCTGGGTAGGGAGGTATTGAATGAATGTGGATGTGGTAGTGTGGATGTTGTATAGGCAGTGATGGGTTGTATAAGCCAAAAACTTGTTATGTCGAAGTATAGTAGGAGGCAGTGAGAGGTATAGAATGTCGTGGGGTATGTAAATGAGGCAACAAGGTGATGATGGATTTTGTTTGTTCAGGTTGGCATTACAGTGAGGTAGATAGTGGTTGTTTTTGATGTTTGCAGGGGATGAAATATGGGATTGATGTGATGAAGTTAGTTTGGTAGTGAAGTTCAGGGGGAATATTTGCTAATTGTAGAGGCAGGTCGATGAGATTGGGGGATCTGGGTTGAGGTTGCCGACTGCATAGTAGCTGGAAGGTAGTGATGCAAGTTGTAAGAGCAGTTGTGTGTAGGCAGAAGTTAAGGAAGTTGTGATGAAAGAAGGATGGTGATTGTTGTTTTGAGTTAGATGAAGTATGGTTAATTGGTTGAAGTGAGGAAGAGATGCTCGACTCTGGGTGTTTTGAGATTGGAGATGCAGGTTTGGGAAGAAAGGAGGAGCAAGGAAGTGGAGTTGCTATGGTGCAATAAAGTTTAGTTGTTGGAGTAGTGGTGACGAAGGAGGAGGTGGCAGTGAAGTGATGGGTTTGATTCAAGCTTGCAGGTTGTGTGGTGGTGAAGTACTAGTTGCTTTTTAGTTGAAGTGGTATGCAGGTTGGTTTTGGATATGTGCAGGGGAGGATGTGTGCAAGCTAATGAAAATTTTGGTCGGAGTTTATTTATTGAACTTGGGAAAGGTGGTTGATGGAGCAGGGAGGAGTTGTAGTTGGTGAATGGCAGAGGAGTTGCAAAGTAAACAGTGAATTTTTGTGTTATTTTTTTGCATGTAAACAGTGAATGCACATGAAGATGTAAACAGAGAAATGTAATAGAAATGCACAGTGAAAATGAGTTTGAAACTACAAAATTTTTGTGTTTCTTTTCTTTAATTAATGAAAAGAAAAAGGAAATTACAAGTAAAAAAACAAAGAACTTAAAACAAATGATCAGTAACACAAATGAACAACACAAAACAAAAGCACATGAACTACAGATGCAAATGCACACAAGAAAAAAAGAGTTAGTGCATCTAGTGAACAGAACTCAAAATGTAATGACAAATGCACACCAAACAAAATATAATAAAGGCAATGCAGAATTTTTTTTCTAAAAAATAAACTAAAGATGAAAATGTAAAGTAAACAAAATTTAATTCAAAGAGTAATTAAAAATTTAATTGCAATTCCTCGGCAACGGCACCAAAAACTTCTTAGACGACGAATTTTCTATCGATTAGAAAATCATCAAAAAATATAATCGTTATAAAAACCGCAAGCGCACATCATACAATCGTAGTACGTATGCGAGTACGGGTCGATCCACAGAGAAAGATTTAAATTCTAATAATACTTAATCAAATTAGCCCCATAGTCTTTAAAATTGTTTTAGACTAGAAAATTGTAGAAATTATGCTAGAGTAAAATTGAATAAAACAATGATATTAAGGAGAGATTTAGAGGAAAAACTACTTCCAATCATTCACATAAATCAACACAAAATTCATTTATAATCTCTTATTAAAATATTAAGTAGAAATGATTGATGTGTTTATTATAGGTATAGTTTATTTGTGCTATTAATTAGCACAACTTAAACCATCAAACTCTAATACACCATTCAAACCCATTTAATAACTCTCATGAAAATTACTTGGAATTAAAAATAAAATCTATTTTAAACATGTTCTATTTACTATGAATTAGTAACATAGATTATCAAATTTTGATTCTAGTTTTCTTCCATTATCAAAATCACTTAGGAAAATGATCAAATAGTTTATGTTTACAATGGAAAAAGCATAGCCTATTTGAGATGTCAACATAGACTATCAAATTCACTAAAAAGAGACATGAACGACCATCATTTAAAGTTTCCATTAAGCACAAAAAAGAGATCGTAAATGAAATCATTATGTTAATTTATATGTTTTATGAGAGCTTCATTACCCCTAAATTGAAGGGGTTTAGCTACTCATATTTGAAAACATGTTAACATAAAATGATACTAGCATTAAATAAAAGAAAAATGAGATCTAATTAACAGAAAAGAGAGCTAACTACTTGCATGAAATAAAACTAAATTAATTACAAGAATTAAATCTATGCTGCTAACATGAAATAAGAGAAGCATAAGCTAAGTAGGAGAGCATGAACTAAAAATAGCATGAAAGTAAAGAATAGGGCTAAGAAGCCATTAAAGAGATTTTTATTTATCTTTGATTTGTGGCTACAATATTGCATAAAAAGGAAAAAATGATTACATGAAACATAAGAGGTATTTATACATGCTTAAAACCCCAATTCATATTTTAGGGGACTACCTAAAATTTCTTTGAGAAAGTGTAACCTCCATGTAATCGTTAGGGAAATAATTAATCCCCACTAACATGCATTTAAGCCTCCATTAACATGTGCATGTGCTTTTAGTTATGGACCATATGTTAGTGGGTATGTGGGCTCCTCCATGTTGCATGAATTCTTTAATTTCCTTTCTTCATTAGCTTTCAACATGTGTGCATGCATTTATCCGTGAAACCTCTTCATATTTGCACTCCATTTTCTACAAATAAAAATAGAAATGTGCAAATAAATTTTCTCAAATTAAATCATACACAAATTACCATTTTAACCCTCAAATGAAGATGAATAAATGATGATTTGAAAAAAATTTAGGTTTTGATTTAAACATGTAAATACCCTAATATGCTCTTTTATTTAATTAAAAGAAGATTAAATGTGGAAGTAAAAATATACATTTTTACGTGCACATCACTTTTGGTATGGATACGACCTATTTTAATCTTACATTTTATTGTTAAATAAATTTTATTTATAGGAAAAATAAAAAAAATCAACGGTACTCCTCATTCAAGGAGCGCTATTGCGGGGTGCAGATCTGGCGGAGTCTATCTTATAATTCAATATTAATGCAAATCATTAGCAACAAATTAAAAGTGTAGATCTATGAGAGTTAGACAAGTAGAAGGACTTATCTTATAGACTTAACAAGCAAGAGAAAGTTTTCATCAAATCCGAGTTTAGGGGAAGATGCATGTTTCAGATCTCTTTAGATCTGGGAAAGCCTTTCATCCCATCAACCGAAGAAAAATGTAATCTTTTATAGTGGTGCTCAAGGAGTGATGATTTATTATTCAGGAGCGTGGCGTGATGAAGAAAATTTCAAGGAAGTGAAATAATACAAAAGTAGCGATCTATTTTATTTTTCTTCTTAATGCAACTTCAGAACCACTATTAAAATAGAAAAGAGGAAGTTAAAGTCAAAAGGAATAAGGAATGAATAAATAAAGTCAGTGCTTTCTCTTTAAATGAAAAGTCTAGATACTTCTTCCTAATGGGATGGGTGCAAGTGAATTGGGTGTGATTTTCTTTGGGCTTTGTGTTTTGGTGGTGTTATTTTATTTGGCGGATGCATATATTTAGGATGTTTTGTTGTTGCTTGTACATATCTAGTATTTATACATAATAAAAGGTGTTTGAACCTTGTTAAGAAAAACTTATTGGATGCATGGACAAGTCAGGTATTATTGTTCAAACATCATGTTCCTATTTACTGTTACCCGGAGCCTTGGCCCGGCTACAAAACAGTGGTTACAGAGGTCATATTTAATTGTTGATGGAAGCAGGGTCAAGAAATGAGTCTACTTAGGGTCATTGAGAAGTTTGCTTCGAGTCAAGGGAATGTTTACTCCGGTCATCTCATCATCAACTTCGGGGTCGGTATGGATGGCTACTAGAGATCGGCATATTCAAGAGGGGTCGGCACTGCCCCGGGTCGGTATAATATTCACTCTGGGTCAATACCCAGGTTGGCTGTGAGAAGTACTTGGGATCGGCAGTCACCTACTAGGGGCCGGCATAATTATTTTGGAGTGGCATATGTATCAAGGATCGGTATATTCAAATCAGGTCGGCAATGGCTTCGGGTCGGTGGAATAGAGACTTAGAGTTAGTATTGGTAGAAAGCTCAGATCGACATAACTAGGGGGATCGGCAATAGCTTGGAACATATTATAGTAGTCTTCGGTTCGGTGCCTCGACTTTTCTTTCCTCTTGTTCCGTGACGACATCGCCCCTCGGAGTAAACTCAAGACCAGGATGACCTACATGGTTTCACAAAAGGCAAATGTTAGATTACGGTTGTTATTCGCCGAGAACGATAAGCTTTCAGATTAGAAGAGGTCGAGGTAAGTACCATCATCCGGTTGACTTTCGGTGGTCATGGGAGTACTCCCCTCAGTGATTGGAGATAATTTATGCATGCCAAGTCCAGGTTTTTCCGGGTCGTAGCCGACATGTTGCTTGAGAGTTTAAGGAGACGAGGTCTTGGTCGGTTGAACGGAAGAAGGAACTTGGGACCTAGTGCCAGATGGCCCGACAATATCCTCTTTCTCCTTAGACACTGGGGAATCTACGCTAAATAGAAGCTTTGCGGCAGCCAAGTCAGATGACTCATTTCCTCGGAGCACTTCTTGTGCGAGCGCCTCTTCATCAAACTTTGCCACGCTCGACTTCGTTTTCTTGATTCGAATGAGAGTATCCTAGGCTTCAGCAAGTGACTCGAGATAGCCGTCTCCCAAAAAGGTTAAGTCGAAGTGGAGGAGGACCTTTGCGTTATATTCTGCGATGAGTGGGTCGAACAAGCACTTAATTTCCTGCCTACCGAATTCGGTCGCCGCCTCAATTCGAGAGTCGGTCTCCATGAGTATTGCTTTCTTGCTCTCTTCGCGGGCTCCTTTCAGCGCTTCAATTTGGGAGAGTTCCTCGTCGAGCTTTGCCTTCAAGTTTCTTGTTTTGACGATTTCCTCGCAATATTTCTATGACTCCACTTGCGCTTCTACTTTCTCCTCTCTTTCCTTAGATAATAGTCTCTCCAACTCCTATACACGGTGGGCTAGAGTGTCTTTTTCCTTTTGCAAGGAATCTTTTTCCAGAGCCAGAGTGCCACTACGTTGGAGAGCATCATTTAATTCCTTTTTGTGAGTAGCCTCTAAGTGACTAACTGCCTTGGCCGTCTCTTTGGCTTTCCTTTTTGCATCGTCAAGTTGGGCTTAAATGAGAGCAATTCAGTATCTTGATACTTTATGATGTCCTTGTCGTAGATGGTCTCTAGCTTTAGGAGGTTGACCTCATGCTGACGTTCAATAAAAACTTTTGAGACTTTTTCAACCAAGTGTATGAACACCTCATGTTGTACGTATACGTCATTCACATATGCAAGCGAACCTTCTTTGGCAGTCCCCGGGATGGGATGTATAGCCGGGAGGAACTTTAGACCGTCGAAGATTTTTTTTGGAAAGATGGCTTTAAGCTCAGCTAATTTCTCCGCCGTAGTTGAGTCATGAGCAGGAGTTGGAGGAGTTTGTTCTGATGAAGTCAATGTTTTCTTATGGTGCTCACGAGACTGCCTATTGCTAGAAGAGCCGAAATGCTGATCGTGGGGAGTGTTAGACTTGGAGCCTTGGTAGGTGGGTTTGTCTCCACCCCGCGTCGAAGGAATTTGTAGGGTCGCTTTGATATGAAGTATGTTCATGAGTTTTCCTTTTTGAGGATGAGGATGATTCTCTAGAACAATAATCTCTCTCCCAACTTTCATCTCTCTCTACATTTTTCGGACTCTGAACCCCGGCTTGAGCAGCGGAAGATAGAAGAGCCATGAAGGTGATTAAAGCCGTGTGAATGAGTCATTGCACCTGTAAATAAGGTTGAATAAGAACGAGTTAGTGGTTGCCATATAAAAAGTTGAATGCAAGTGAATGATGGAATGTAAGTGCTTGTGTGTTTCCTAGTGCGTTCCCCCAATGGACCGGTGGCTTTTGCTTTACTTATAGGAGTCTATTCTCCTTGATTGCGAAGTCGCTTGCTTTCACCGCTTCTTGCGGGAGAATTGAGTCCTTCAACACCAAGGTTAGTGAAATCGTAATTCAACAGGTCGCCCGGAATAGAAGGGTCGGAGAGTCCCTTCAATGAGCTTTCAATTTGTTGGGAAGATGACCTCTTCCCAATAGGAGTTATAATGAATTTTGGAGTCTCCCTAGCTTCCCTCTTTTTAATTCTATATGCCGGGCTCTTTTTCCTTTTGGAGAAGTTTGCGGCTGGCTTGTGTAGGGAACGTTGGCTACTGGCACTTGTCCAGGACTTATGTTTTCAGTATTTGGCTATGGGGCCTTTGTTTCTTTGATCTCCCCTTCCTCAGTACCTTCATGGACTCCTTCAACAGGGGGCACTGCAGGGCTGACTTGTTCTCTCTTTCTGTCGGCTACCGCCCTTGAGGTTGCTCTACCCCTGGAAGGCCGATCCTGTGGCAGTCTGCTAGTAGCCCAAATAGCGAGAGCAGCTTGTCAGTGACTAACAGCTTGACATCTCGATCTTCTACCGAAGTAGCGCGGATGGTCTCAATTGCTCTGGAATATCTAGAGCCTTCAGGCCAATGGCGAACACGTGGGAAAGTTAAAAAGTTCGGGTGATTAGACAAAATGTAATTTGAGTCCTTAAATTAAAGAGGGAACGAGAATAGAACTTACATCCTTCCAACCACCTTCTCACGAAGCTGGGAGGACAACGCACATAGAACCTCTCTTGCTTAAATATTGAAAGCTTGTTCCATGCACCCATTAGGACTTGGCATCTGGGCAGTGGCTCGAGGAATATGTACGAGGGGCTATCAGCTCGTCTCTTGAAATTGTAAATATATCGAATGTCCTCAGGAGTTGGTGGTTGGAATAGAACGCTCATGAAGAGCAAGAAAGTGCCATGAATAAACGCGTAACTATTAGGGTGCAATTGAGTAGGGGCGATTCCCATGTACTTTAGCACTTCGCGGATAAACGAGTTGAAGGGTGGTACACATCCGGCCCAACACATGAATTTATTGCATACAGTGTACCCGGTTGGGGGCAAGTGGGGCTCGTCTTGCCTCAACGGGACCAAAACATCCTCGAAAGGAATCCCATGAATCGAGCATAGTCGAAGAAGGGCCGTTTCATCGATTTTCAAAGCCTGTGAACTAGTCGGGTTATCTAAGACTATAGCGTCATTCACGGCATCGGGAGCCAGATCTATAACTTCAGCAGGAAGAGTTGGAATGTCGGAAAAGAGGTCTAACTGCTAGCTTGATGTCTCTACTACCTCTTGTTGCTGGCTTAGCCCGGGCTTATCAGACAGAGTAGTGGAGCTCAATTTCCTATCTGACTTGGAAGACATCGCGGGAGAGCGCCTTGTGTAGCTGGATAACTGTGTTAGCTATACTCGAAAGGCAATTGATATTAGAAGCAATAATAATCCATCCCCCCGTGTTATGTGTGAACTAGTGCAATGGATTTCACATAAATGCAAATAGCTTAAGAACGGAAAAACGAAAGTAAAATGACGAAATTTGGAGTACTTGTTCGAAGAGACCGTCATCGCTGACCGTCCCGGACAGCGTGGAAGGTAGTCAACGACAGGGGTCTTAGGATCAGATGTTGGCATTCTAGATTATGAAGTCCGTTGCCTGAATTCAGTGTGCTGACATTACATTTAAGTTATGATGTACGAACTGGGAATTTATTAGTTCAAGTTGAGTCCATGAACTTGTATGTGCTAAGTCATGTCATTATTCATCATCTTATGCTTGGGCAAGAAATACGTGGTCATCATGTTTGGATAACTAGGGTTAAAACAGTTACGGTTGTTAGTGCCGATCCCAGTAACCTTATGTCGACCTCTATGCCTTAGCCCATAACCGATCCGTCCTCCTCTCGATCATATACAGATCCACTCCTTTTTCCTAAACACCGATCCCTCTTTTTCCGAAATACCGATACCTTTTAGTAAGCACTTTACCAATCCCTGTGTTCAGAGTAAAAATGCCGACCCTTGGATGTCCATGCCCAATGCCTAGCATAGAACACCGACCCTATTGTTAAAACGACTACATCGAGTCCTCCTACTATCCTAATCTATGCTGACCCATCCTCTACCTTATCTACACCGAACCCATTTCCTCCTACAGCTCCATCCTATTCCCCTTAATCCCTCTTTTTCTCCACCTCATATCAACTCTTTACTGGAATCCAATTGCCTATGTACCTGGACACCACACAACTCCTCAAGGTCATGTCATGAATTAGGGAGAGAATTCATACCTATGCTACAAATCTTGGGCTGGGAATAACAATAAGGTTCAAGTGAAGGATAACTCGCGTTCACGTTTAGTTGGGAATTGAAAACGAGGAAAATTGGATTTGGAAAAGGGGAGGTTTGTAAGGTATTGAGGGAGTCGGATGAAGGAGCTCAATGTAGAGATAAACTTAGACAAGTGGAAGTGAGAAGGAGGATTTGTGAACCTGAGCTTTTATATGTGGGATAGAATACGAACCGGTCTTCTCCTAAAGACCCGGTCATCGTATTTCAAGGGGTCGGCTATTCAACATGCCGACCCCAGCCCAACTAAAACAATCAAGAGATCCGCATTCTTATGCCGACCCCTCCTCTTTTTTTAGAAAAAAATATAATAATAATAATAGTAATAATAACATGGATAAAATGGAACAATGCGTGAGCGGGAAATGATCATAAGCTTGAGAAAGGTCCTTATAAACCCAACCTTCGAAGTGTTATATGCAATCAAATTTTGGAAAATTAAACGAGGAAGCTCTGAGGTTTTCTTAAGATTAGACTTGTACGTTCAAACAACACAAGGCTTCATCGAAGGTTAATGGGAAACAACGGTCAGTTATTGACTCGAACGAGCTTTCTTTTGGGAACAAGGATTACTTACCGATTCAAAGCACGTCATGTCATTCACAAGACGCACTTTGGGGGGCAAGTGTTACCCAGAGCCTTGGACCGGCTACAAAACAGTTGTTATAGAGGCCATATTTAATTATTGATGGAAGCAGAGTTGTGAAATGAGTCTACTTCGGGTCATTGAGAAGTTTTCTTCGAGTCAAGGGAGTGTTTACTCTGGGTCATCTCATCATCAACTTCGGGTCGGTATGGATGGCTACTAGAGGTTGGCATATTCAAGAGGGGTCGGCACTGCCCCGGGTCGGTATAATATGGGTCAATACCTGGGTCGGCTGTGAGAAGTAATTGGGATCGGCAATCACCTACTAGGGGTCGGCATAATTATTTAGGAGTGGCATATGTATCTAGGATCGTTATATTCAAATCAGGTCGGTAATGGCTTCGAGTCGGTGAAATAGAGACTCAAAGTTAGTATTGGTAGAAAGCTCGGATCGACATAACTGGAGGGGATCGGCAAAAGCTTGGAACGTATTATAGTGTCATCAGGTCGACATACCTTGTTCTGTTTGGCAGAAGGATGGTGAAAGGTGGAACTCGGTTTGGCATTCTACATGCTTGCATTTGGGTCGGCACTAGGTATGAGAGATTTTTGTTCGGCATACGAGATCAAGGGCTTCTGGTTGGCATGTTTGGAAGCATTCGGCATATTGGGAAGTGTTCCGCATTTAAGAGGTCAGCATTGAGGGATCAGCATGTTTAGCTCGGTACCATTAACTTATCAATGTTGGGCCAAGTTCTCTTGGTGATGGGCCCAAGCGACTGAGGGAAGTTTAAGCTCTGAGATGCCAGGCTGTCTCCATCTATAAATAGAGGGATATGGGTCCTTTTTAGTGATCTTTTTTGAGAACTCAACGAAGACTCTACCATTTTTGTACTCTCTTTCCTTTTGCTCCAACTTGTATTCAAGCTTTCTCTTGTGAATTATATCTGTATGCAAGAAATTGATAAAGCAATAAAGAATATAGTTAAAGTGGACGCAGGCAATTAACGTCGAACCATTATAAATTCTATTGTCCTTGATTTTTACTATTTTATTTTGCATATATTGTGTTAATCCTCCTTTTCCATTTACTTTCTTCATTTATCTCGCTACACAAATCTATTCTAGGGTGTTAGTGACCAATTCTGGTGCTAACATTTACTATATCGATTTTTATAGTATTTTGAGATTATAGATCACTCATACCAGACTATTGCCCGACTCAAGGTTTTAGGCTTTGCTTCTTATTATCTCGGGTATTCTCAAATGAGTAGACTAGGGATAATAGGTTTGAAATTGCGCATGGAGCCATGCGAAGGACGAGTAGGTGGATACCACTTTCATATACTATATTTTGAAGCTATTATTGTTATTCCATTGTGCAGTATTATAGAGCTATTATCAATACTTATTTATTAGAAACAGATTTCTATTTAAAGTTTATTTGATCCGATGTTTAAACTCTATTTCTGTTTTGTTTTTTATAACTACGATCGATCGATGTACTCTAGCTTATCTTGGTTCATTTTGTTATATTGCTGTCTTGCCTATTTTATATCTTCGTTGGTTATTATATTTTACCATGTGTGTTATGAGATATAAAACATCTTCTGTTTTGGATTGTTTTATTTTTACCCCTGATTACCACTCTACATCGGTCAGATATCTTTGCAGTGCACTATTCATGGAACTTATGCATCGAGGGCGTAGGGTGATTTTCACATTGATCCGGTTCGACTTAAATATAATGGAATGCTAGGAGATACTAGATGATTTATAAGTAATGCTCTAATCGGGGGCAATACACCACTATGATTTATATTGCATGATGATAAGATATACGATCTATGTGTGATATATTAATCCTTAGAGAACGCGGGATGATGATGATTCATGATTGGCTTTTAGGCAAGGATACGAGTCCTTAATCTTAATGATTCTAGAACGACCTTTGACTTTTAGGTGAATTTGAGGGAATTGGATGGTTACCCACAACCTGCTTGATAGATGATCCAAGGATACTAACAATAATTTGGCAGTCTTAATAGATGTTCTTGATTAAAGCATGCTTTGTATCCATAAAAGGATGCTTAGGGGGCAAGTGTTACGAGAAAATTTTCCGCAGTGTTAGAGTTGATTCGAATTAAAGGAATTGGATTACAAAATGATGAATGAATGGATCAGGAAGCTTAGAAGATGTCAGGATTAAAGAATAAGAGGAGCTCAAGAAATTTGGCTAAGTATTGGAAATGCAAAACCAATAGGTACCGATCAGTCCAAACTGATAGGTACCGATTGGTCCAAACATGTTCGTACCGACCGATCTTACTTTTGGGAAAACATGTTGCTTGACTTGCTCTTGTGGCTGGAACATTCGATCTGGAGATATTTGCTTGTTCAAACTGGATTTAGAGATTTCATGCTCAATTTTCCTATAAAAAAAGAACCTTCATCAACTAGTAGGGGAGTTCTTCTTCCATTGATTTTGGCTAACCCAAAATCTAATCTTTGTGTTTTGAGATTCCATTGTAAATTGAGTATACTAAAAAGGAATTGTAATATCCCGCTATTTGACTAATTATAACAAAATATTTTTTTTGGAATTTTAAATTTGGAATTTTGGTTTTTGAAATTTTAATTTCAAATAGGTTTAAATTATGGAAAATTAATTGAAATAATTAATAAATAGGGTTAGAAAATAATATTGGGAATTTTATTAAATTTAATCCAATAAAAGTGATTCTGAGGATTCATTTGAATAAATAATGATTTAAAAATTCAAATTTAAAATATGAATTATAGTTGAAATTCAAAAATGGTTTGGAAATTTATTTTAGCAAAATAAATAATATTTGTAAAATTTTAATTATTTTGGAAATAAAATTATTATTTTATAACTGTTGAAATTGAAAAGTGATATTTTTTGAAAGAAAAATAGTTATAAGAATAAATTAAAAGTCGGATAGAAAGCCTCGAATAGATTTTAAAATGGGCATAAAATGTCAATTTAAAGGTGGTTTGGGTTAGAAAGCGGTAAAGGGTACATATTTATTTAAAATAACAATAAATTAGGAAAAAGTATCATTGGACCAAGGTTTTTATACTTATCTTTATGATCATTATATTTTAACTTTTATAAAATCCTTAATCCTATAGGTTCCTTTTTAACAATATATAATTACCATAATCCCTTCATTGCTTTATCCTGAATTGAACATCAAGGCAACACTTCCCTTCCTCTTCATCAAGCTAGACTTTCAGCTCTTCACCAAAATAACGAAAGTGAGTATAATTAACTTCCTTTTTATATATAGTGAATATAAACATGTTTTATTTATTTATTAACAGTGTGTATACTATCTTTATTACTTTATTGTTCAATCTCTATTCATCTCCAAGTGATAAGCTTAAAGTAGTATATGTAGTTGAAAGTTCATCCAACCCCATCCCCGAAGTTATATCAAAGTCGACCATCAAAAACCAGGAAACGACGACCGAGCGATGTTTTAGGCATTACTGCCTAGAGATTTTCACAGTCAGGCAATTGCCTTAGGCACGATCGATCGACCTATCAGGTCGAATTTTAGGCAGTAAGCCCAGAACATTGGGCAGTCTATGTTGTTTTGATTCATTATTCTTCCTTTTACTTGTTTTGAGTCATTGTAATGACTTTGGGCTATGGTTGCACTTCAAAAACATGTTAAACTCTCTGGAATCTTAGTTTAAAGTTGTTGGAGGATTTTTGAAATATTTCCAAGCTTCCCGTGTTTTTATTTTTAATATTAATTCCTAAAAATACGCTAAAGGATCATTTTTTTTAAATTTAATAAAAATTTATATTTTTGGGTTTTTTGAACTTTTGAAAAGTTTAAAAGTAACATTGAAGTACAGAAAATATTTTAGGAATTATCAATTTGAAATTTTCTACGGAATTTAAATAATATGGATTTAAATTGGAAAAGGGTAATTTTATATATTCAAATACTTTTAAATCAAGGATGATTTTGATAAAATCTATGTTTATTGATTTGAAAATATAGAAAATATATTTGAAATTAAAAGTTAAATTTTAATATTTAAATATATATTGAGATTTAAATTGAAATAAAAGAGTAAATCCTATTTAAAGATAATTCTAATAAAATATGGTATTGAATGATATTAGTTTGTGATGATATTTGCTTGTGTTGATGATGTTATGCAAGTTTATTTGTATTTGAATTGAGTTCCATTAATAATTATAATTTATTAATTTTAAAAATATCTTGAATATCAATATTCGATGAATTTTATTATTTCATGCTTTATAAATACTTATGCCATTGTAATTACTGGTTATTAATATGATGCACGAACACATCTATAAGTGATATAAAATGGGACCGAGGCCATTTCGAGAATAAATGGTATTTTGGGAGGTTAAATACAAATGATTTTGAATAAATTTAACCGATGAAGCAAATAAGACGAAGTGAGACTACTAAATGCTAGAATCCATCCTAGTGGACATATTCGAGGTTGCACCCTAAATCATAACGACCTGGTCCCTCATCAATATTGTCAAAACGATCTGTTGCATGAACATAACCATGGTGAAAGGTGCAGTGCAAATGGGAAAAGATAAAGAATTAGCAGTAATCTCATTGATGGATACATGATGGAACAAAGATGAAGATCACAACAAACGGGGTGAGTGCCAATGGTGAATGGGAGATGATGGTGCAACCAATAGATCGTGTGGGGATACCCACAACGCTTATTTGGAAGGTATATGGATGTAAAAGGCTGTGATACCGGTTCGAGGTAGAGTCTACTAAGAGTGAACAATGAGTATGAGTTTATTAGTGATTATAGACCTCGTATATGAATAACTTAAGCAGTGAAAATTTTATAAAATAACGATTACAACTTATAAATGTGAATAAGTTATGATAGCGCACTTAATTAGAGTTGCAGCCATGAGTCACTGTAAATAGTGCCTTAACATGTGTGTTTAAACTAATATAAGAAGATTTAATAGGATGTGGGTGGGTTTAGATTATGGAGTGTGCGACATATTTATTTCTTTGAATATCACATATATAACCTTAGACCACATGATTATATATATATTACACTATTATACTCACAACTAGTTTCTAGTTTGACTTGAGATTTTGTTTTCCGACATCTCCTCGGGTCAGATTGAGGATTTATTTTCAGGATGATGTCATTTTCACATTTTGAAGTCATGTCCTACGACATCAAGATAGCAGTGTTTATAATAGAATTTAAATGTTTATAGTTACAATAGATCTAGAACATCAAGGATGAGTCTTGGAACCTGGTATTTGAGAAATAGCCCGAATTATCAGAAGGTAACACAACCGTGAAACATCTTTAGGGTCCATAGAGTTATGTTAATATGTATGCCCTATTGTATATAGTTAACTTATGGTAGTAGTTGGACATCATGGTTTTTGGCCGTTCTGTATATAGTCTGCTAGGTGGATGATGTTGTGTATATATGTTGTGTTTTGATCAATGTCGAGATGTATTTTAAATTTTAGTATGTATATATTTGCAGTTCTACTGTGTCTTTATTTATCATTTACTTATCATTTATGATGTGGGTTACTCAAATCTCTTATCCGCTCTTTCTGAGACCTTTGACTTAAGCTATCAGGCGGTAAACTCCTTCTAATAATTCAACCACTAATGTCGTGGCGTCACATCATGGTACCCAAGCAAGATTTTATCTTTGACTGATCAGAATTTGAGTAAATCAAGAATCAGAACATAACTAACCCTAGAAAAGCCAAACTTAAGAAGTTGTCACCCTAGGGGTAGCTAGGGAAGAGCTTAGATAACTCATATACCACAAATTACAACAAGTTATAATAAGTGTTCCAAAGGGGTGAACACTAAGATATTATATATATGTCCAAATATTTGTATTATAAAATATATTTGTTAATGAAATTTTATATATTAAAAATAATATTCAATATTTGTCTAATGAAGTGATAAATGTTAAATAGAAAATGGTAGGACCAGGACGTCCAAGAATGGGTGCATCAATCATACCATCCACTGGTCAGGCAAACGGTTCTGGGAATCCCGAACTCCAGTTAACTATAGACCAATGGATGGAAGTGATGAGGCATGTGCAAGGAATATGAGCAGCCGTAGGAACTCCAAATTTAAATCCAGATCTGAATCAGCATTTAGAATTCACCAAACTTTGTATTGACTATGCAAGCCTTAGAGGTAAGCCATTTATGGGTAATAAGGGAGTAATGGGAGTTCACTTCCAGTTAAGTACATGTGAAATAGTATTTGACGATCTTGAATTAGCAGATCGAGATAAATGAAAATTTGCATCCCATCAGCTACAGTCGAGTGCCTAAGATTGGCATGATGCATAACTGCCGAGATATCCAAAGAAGATATTACATGGCAATGATTTAATGATTCTTCCAAGTTACATATTTAGCCAAAAATCTAGCATTGCTTCAAAAGTTTGTATAGGTAAGGCAAGGGAACTTGTCGATTATTAAATATGTTAATGATTTCAATGCATTATCGAAATATGTTCCATCTCTTATCAGCACTTCCTAAAGAAAAACGAGTAATTTGTTCTTGGTTCAAATAGGGAGTTGAGAGATAAGTTATTAACTCAACCAATTTTTCATTTGAAGAAACTGTAGATATGGCAATGAGATTGAGAAGGTCTGTGAATGAGATTCCATTCCGAAAAGCCAACCAACTCAACGATTCTAGCAACAGAAGAAGAGACAGATCTTTCCTAAGAAGAACACAGATTTCCAAAAGAATATGCAACCTTTCCAGCTTAAACAGTAGGATAAAAAAAAGTTAAAATTCAAGTGGAATGTTATTCATATGGTTGGAACGGTCATTACGCCGATGAATGAAGAAATACAGGTCAGGGACCTATGGAAAAGTGTTATAACTACAATGAAATAGGGATATATAGCGAGATAATGCACAAAGCCAAACTAGCAGACTCAAGGAAAAGTGCTTGGTATAGAAGGTCCAAGTTCAACAACACTAGACAAAAGAAAACAAGCTTCAGTCTTAGAAGGTACCATTTTATGGAATAAATTATATATTAGGATTCTTTTCGATACAGGTGCATCACATTCATTTATATCGAATGAATTAGTAGAAAAGTTAGAATCAAATGTTTCTTTTTTTATTACTTTTCTTAGAGTGGCTAATACAGTGGGTGGGTGTGATAATCTGGGAATGAAGTGTACCAGAGTCGTGATTTGTTTATTTGGACAAATTTTATTATGTGATTTGTTTGTCATGGATTCTTTTAGTTACATAATTATTCCATGAATGGACTGGCCCTAGCATTATCAAGCTCGACTATCCTATATGGATTGGGTAATTACTCTCTAGTATCTTGATCACTAAGAATGAGTCAATATAGCTTTAGATTAAGCGAATACAAGTTCTGGTAGTTCTATATTCACCTTGGAATCTAAAGAAGATAAAGCAGATTCCAGTGGCTAGAGATTTTTCAGATATTTTTGAAGCGGTTACTGGTTATTACCTCCTCATCGAGCAGTTGAGTTTAGGGTACTCAACCATTTAGTGGACCACCTATCAGAATGTGTCCTACTGAGATGATGGAGTTAAGATCTTAGATAGAAGATCTTGAACAAAAGAATTTCATCAAAACGAGCAGTTCTCCTTAGGGTGCATCTGCCTTATTTGTTAAAAAAGACAGATGGATTCTTTGACTCTTTATAGATTACAGAAATTTAAATGATCTCACCATTAAGAACATATATGCATTACCGAGAACAAATGACCTATTTGATCAACTGAGTGTGCAAAGGTCTTTCACAACTCGATTTGGCCACATGTTTTCATCAACTTAAAGTTATAAAAGATAGTATCCGACTCACAATATTTCAAACTAGATATGGTTCTTATGAATGGTTAGTAATGCCATTCGGATTGATGAATACCCTAGTTTACCTTATCAATTTAATGACACGAGTGTTCAGAAGTAACTTGATATTTTTTAGTTTTTATCGATGATATTCTTTTATATTCAAAATCAAAATAAGAACATTCTAAACATTTAAAGAGGGTTCAAATTCAAAGATAAATTTTCAATATATCACTTCTGGTAGAAGGAAGTGAAATTTTTAGGACATACAGTCTTGGAGAAAGGAATTTCAATCGACCCGGCTAATGTTGAAGCTATTTAATGGTGAAAGCGTCCCGAGTCAGTAACTGAAATCAGAAGTTTCTTAGGTTTTGTAGGATATTATAGAGGATTTATAAAAGATGTTTCTAAGACATCTGCTCCATTAACTAATTTTACGATGGAAGAAGTTAAATTTTTCTGGTTAGATAAATATGAAGGAGATTACCAAAAATTGGTAGAATTACTTTCTAATGCTCCAATATTAATAGTTGTAGAAGGTAATCAGGATACATAGATGCCTGTGGAAGAGTACTCAACAAAATAGAGTTGTAGCTTATGCATCTAAGAACCTTAACCCAATAAAGTATGCAACTCATAATCTCTTGTTGGCAGCCATGTTGTTTGCCTTGAAGCTTTAGTGACATTATCTGTTAGGCAAACGGTTTGTTTTATATACATACCATAAATCGCTTAAGCATTTATTTTCCCGTAAAGATCTGAATATGAGGCAGTAGCGATGACTTAAATTTTTAGTTGCGTATGAACTAAAGATTTAGTATACTCATAGCAAAGGAAATAAAGTATTTGATGCTCTCCACATGAAGAATTAAGCGATTATATCGATAATGTTAACAAAATGGAAGGATTAGATGTATTATCATCTTGTGATCTTCTATTTAGAATAGAGGATACAACGCTATGTTAGCGAGTTTAGACATCTGATCGAGTTTACATGATTGAATCCAAGCAAATCAAAGAAATGACTCGATCTTAGTAGATCAAATCTATAAACTAAAAAATGGAAATATTTCAGATAATCTCAGCAAGTATGAGATTGACCTGAAGGGGTGTTTGAAATTTTATGTAAGGATGTGTATTCCTAGTATATCTAATTTGAAGAAAGAAATTTATGATGAATATCATCAATCTATATTTTCTATACATCCTGGTGGAATATAAATGTACAAGGGTATGAAAAGGATGTACTATTAGGAAGGCATGAAAAAAGACATCAAGGAATATGTGAAATGACATGTCACATGCTAATTGGTGAAGGGCAAGCATTAGATTCCCATCGGATTTCTTTTACCTCTCGAAGTACCATAATGGAAATGGGAACAAAGTTCTACGGATTTTATGATGGACTTTGTAGATCAAAACAAGGGAATGAAAGTATATTGGTGATAATCGATAGACTCAACAGAAGCGCTCATTTCATTCCATTCATAGTAACAGAACATCAAAAAGTTTAACTAGAATATTTATAAAACATGTAATACGATTGCGTGGAATTCTGAAGAATATGTGTAACGACCCGGAAATTTTTACGATTTAAATAACGTAATTAACTAAATTTTCATGAAAATAGACAATTAAATTTTAGCAGTGAAATTTGATATTTGCTATGCGTCTATTTAAACATAGCAAATGACAGATATTCATTGGTTAATATAAAAGTTTGTTCTGTGGTGTAATTTCAATTTTAAAATTTAAATCAGATGAAAATTTGATGGAAATAAAATATTTTTGAAATCTGAATATTTTTATATAATAAAAATGTTTATCATTTTCTGAGTGAGACATCATATTTCATTTCGCTATATTTGGACTGATCTAGCTCCGTTTATATTATCTTCGGCAGCGAATATCGAGTTTTGATAGGATGGTCGTATCTCTAATATCTGTGTAGCATTTTGTTCGTCTTGTCGTGCTGATCTCCATAGTATATTCATTTATGCATTTCGGCATTTGGTATGCGGCGAAATCTACGAAACGGTTAGCCATATCGGTACCCATTTTGAGCCTTTTGGTTTCCCTATGGCCATTTAATTGTCCACGCGGTTGAAAACTAATAGCCATCAAATTTTAATATTTCCTAGAAATTAATATCTGACTTTTGCTATCCCCAACATTCAAATTTATATTTGCTATTTCAATTTATTCTGCTTTGTTCCTTTTCATTCTCTTCCTCTCTCATGGGTTGAAATGATATATACCCGAACGATATTATAGATTAGGAAAAATCGTTATGGGTTGAAATGATAAACCCAAGTGATTTTATTGATTTGAAATTTTAGGATTGCGGGTTGAAATGATATATACCCGTATATATTAAATTATTGCGGATTGAAATGATAAATATCCGTATCACTTGACCATAGGATAGAAAACTATATACGGACACCGTTGGTCTATTTTTAAATGATTTCCAAATTTTTGAAAATATATGGGTTTTATTAAATATTGATTTTTAAAATATAGTATAAAAGATTTTTATTTTAATATGTGTAAAATTTAGATTTTTAAAATTATACGTTTGGAAATTTTAAATTTATAAGTTAAGTTTTTACTTATAATTTTATTATTTTTAAATATATAAAATAAGATTTAATATAAAATAAATTTAATAATAAAATTTAATTTAATAGAATTTAATTTAACTAATATATATATTAAATGTGTTTTTAAATATTTAGTTAAAATTTATATTAATAATTTAAAAAAATATTTTGTAATAACTTTACTAAAATAAAAGGTGGAAAGATAAATTAAGTTAATTTGTAATTTAATTTGTTTGAGAATTGAATATAAATAAGAATTGATTGGAAACTTATTAATTTTTTTGAAGGTATGATTTTATAACTTGATTTAATTAAAGACAAATTAAATGAATATTTTCAAATTTAAATAAATTTGAAATTGAATATTTAATATTGATTTAAATTTGTAATTTGAGATTTTATTTAAATATTATTAAAAATGATTAAGTGAATATTTTCAAATTTAAATAAAATTAAAGTTGAATTTTGAAATATAAATGAAATTTATCAAATTGAGTTATTGTAAATTGTTTAAATATTTAAACTTTGAAACCTATTGAATTGGAAGTGGTTTAAATTTGTAGTTCAAACCTTGATTTGAAATCGATATAAATAAAAATGGTTTTAATGAGGATTTGAATTGAACCTTTAACCTTTTTAATTGAAATTGTTGAACTGAGATTGATTTAAATTGAATTTTAAAACTAAAGTTGATTTGAATTAATTTGTGAAATTGGAAGAAAAATTCTAATTTGAAACTATTTTTGATATAAACTCTCTTTAATATTTAAACTATTTTAATATATAAACTATTTTAATATATAAACTATTTTAATCTATAACATATTTTTAAATATAAACTATTTTTAATGTATAATTATTCCAATATATAAACTACTTCCAATATTCAAACTGTTTAAGCTGGAACTGTTATAATTTAGATTTAATGGATTTAAATGCGAATACTTTGATATGATGGTTTAACCTATTTTATGGTTATGCTTTTGGAAATGAATATGATTTAAAGTGAATAATGATTTCGAAAGTGATATTATTTCGGAAATGAATATGATTTCAAAGGTGATACAGTTTTGAAATGAAAGTGATATTTTGATATGAAGTATGAACTGTTTGAAATGAAAAATGATCACGGAGTGAAATAAACGTTTGGTTATCAAAGAGACCGGGATTGGATATTGTCATACTCTCTGCCAATACCGAAAACCACTTTAACAACTGTGTACGTGGTGGAGAATCCAGAACGAAGTATGATGGTTTGGCGAACGTCTGTATATGGTATGAATGCAGCCCTAACCCCCTCAAGTCAGCTTGATATGACTAAACCAGGAGCTATACCAGGCTAAGTGAGGTCGCTCCTCCGATCAGGCACATTTCTTCGATACCATATTTATTACATTGTGATTGGTTTGGTGGCCATCCTACGATTTGATTATGGGAGTGTGTTCTGAGGTGGGCGGTAGTAGCTGCTATACGTTACCACCAGTCCAGGAGTGCAAACGGTAGAATCCTACCCTAGAATTACCTCGCGTGCCTTGTCATATGCCTTATTGCGCCCATTACGACTTTGGTTTATATCGTACCAATGGAGTGCTCACTGAGTATCCCACCGGTTTGGTGGAGCTTACAGTATCTGTATAGACTACGATATTTATATAAAAATGTGTTAAAGGGGATATGGGTAATGCCTTAACGCTATTTTAATATTTTACTTTACTGTAGACATTATCTATATAGCGTATTGTACTATGTATGTAGATAGTTTAACGGATCCTTAAAGGATGGAATCCCAACATCTTTTAAGTTATATTGCATTTCACTTGAGTTGATTTACTTGCATAAGAATGTTAATTCTGACTAGAGTGTTTTGTGTTTTGCTTTATGCACGGGTTTGACTGAGTTTCACAACATTTGAGACTCACCTTTGGAGCTTGGAGCTTTGCTTGGAGATTCTATCTTTTATCTATTCTGCTTTCCGGTTATTTCAGTTATTTCCAGTTGTTTATATTCAGACTTTTCATTTGCTTTTGTATTTGAGACTTCCATGTATTTGGATTTTTGTTGTATTTGTTTTAGACTCTGATGTTCTGTAGTAGCTTCATGAACTAGTATTTGTCTATTCCGCTGCTTATTGTTGAATTACTCTGTGTTTGTGATTCTATGATTGATTATTTACTATATATGCTAAGTTTTTCCAAATATAAAATTAACAATCTGTTGTTTTGAGCAATTCAAGTCTGACATGTGTGGATTATTGTTGATTTTAATGGTTCGAAATAGCAGGTCGTTACAGTTGGTATCGGAGCTCTGGTTGAGGCAAAACTTAGCATATGGAGTAAAAACTCATTAGAGATAGGGTAGTAATACCCTAGAATGAGTAAAATTAATTACAGAATCATCTTCGTCCGAGCTTGAAATTCTTGTTAGGATCCTCTTTGATTTGGATTTCTTTGAATTTTGGAACTTTACCTTTGTTCTAAAATCCATTCTTGTCTTTTTCTGTTCGTGTTCTTTTTGATACTGGAGCATCCCATAGCTTTATTTCTATTGATCTCGTAATACATATGAGCACATCTTGCAACCTCAATTGGCAACTTCATCCTTATGTGTGACTAATCCCATCGCCAGTTCCGCCAATCTTAGTATGATTTGTAAAGGGGTGAAACTCCTTTACAATAAGGGTCGATTCACCGGAGATTTCTTTGTCCTCGGTTTCGATGCATGTGATATCTTCTTTGGAGGTGATTAGTTAAAGCGTTATGATGCTGTTATCTCTTGCAAGACCCGAACCATTTCTTTAGATGAAGACCAGGGTAATTATCTTGTGATCGAATGTCGATTGCCTCAGGATTTTGCAGGCAGTTTTATCTTTTCGCTTGATGCTAAGCCTAGTGATCTTGACTCTACTCGATAGTCAGGGATTATCTGATGTTTTGGTGAAGTCATTTCTCTTCCTCCAGAGCGGGAAATAGAATTCCACATCGATCTTATTCCGAGAGCTCGATGTTGCAACCGGTTTTTACCAACTTCGTGTAGCTGAGGAAAGCACTCCCAAGACAGCTTTCCGAACAGAGAATGGTTTTGATATGCACGTAAATGTGCATATATTACATCCATATTTTATCTCTTTTTATTTAAATAAACATCATATTTGGGCATTTTAACATATTTAAAACCAAAATTCATTTATTTTCAAACCATCATATTTTCATCTTCATTCAGGGGGAAAATGATTATTTTTGTGCATGTGTCAATTTGAGAATTTTTACTTGGACAAATTTTATGATTTTTAAAGGTTATTTTGATGCATATGGAAGAGGGATTCATGATGATATATGCATGCACAAGGAAATACAAAGGAATGAAGAGGAAATAATTCAAGTTCAAGATCATGGAGGACACCACCCACTTACCTAAATGTACAATTAGGAGCTAATGGACAACTAAGTGGAGGTTAAAGCTTCATACACATTAAATGATGGATTAATTAGTGCCTAATGGTTACTTGGTGGCCACACTTCCTAAAGGGCATTTTGGGAAACTTCCTAAAATAGAATTAGGGTTTTATGCATGTATAAATAACCCTCTTATGTACATGTAAATATCTTCTACTCTTTCATATATTTCCGTAGGAAATTAGTAAGTTGTAAATAAAAATCAAAGTGAAATAAAAATGGTTTCCAAGCCTCTTTCTCCTTTCTTTTTTACATGCTTTTCTTTGCTTCTTTGTTAATGTTTATTTCTATGCTCTCTTTCTTTTAATGTTCATAGCTTAGATTTACATTTATGCAAGTAGTGTAGCTTTAATTTTTATGCAAATAGTTAGTAGTTAATCTCCCTTTCTTCCTTTGCTTAGTTTTAATTTCTTTGCTTTTTAATGTTGAAATTTACAAGTGTTGATTTTATAACACAAATGAGTAGCCAGACCCCTTCAATTTAGGGGTAATGAAGTTCTCTAACTTTATGTAATTTCAACATTTTTATGATTTATGATCTCTTTGTTTATGCTTCATGAAAGTGAATTTTGATGTAAGTTTATACAAGTGGGTTTGATAGCTTATATTGCTTATGCAAACGAGCTATTCTTATTCAACACAAACACAATTTACATCATCATTTGCTAATTAATTTTTGATTTTGAAATGAAAGTTAAAATGAAATTTGATGATCTATATTACTAGTTACAATATTAAATAGATCATACTTAAAATAGCTTTTACTTTGGCTTCATTTTCATGAGAATTTCTAAGTGGTATAATTGTTGTATTATAGTTTGATGGTTTGACTTATGTTAATTAATAACATAAACAACCAATACTTATGATAAATACAACAATTATTTCACTTAATATCAAAGCTAGAGATCATAAATTATTGTTTGTTGATTTACAGAAATATGAGAGTGGAATTATCCGTAAATTGTTCTCTAGTCCAATAGTTTTTAGATCACATTTTAATTCTAACTTTAGCTTCTTTTTTGTAGTTAACAATTTCATCTCACTTTGGTCTAATTTGATTGAATAGAAAATTTTACAATCTTAAAAATTCCCTGCGGATCAACCCGTACTCGCCACATACTAACTTTTGTACGCCGTGCGCTTGCGGTTATTTTATTTCAAAATTTTTGACGGTTTTCTAACTTGATAGAAATTCCGTCGATTAACAAGTTGTTGGCGCCGTAGCCGGGGAGTTGTTTTGATTTTGATTTTCTATTTTTCAAATTATTTTTGTTTGATTTTATTGCATGTTAATTTTGTGTGTTGAGTGCATTTAAAAAAAAGTGTTGAGTTGTGTGTTTGAGTGATTTTTGTTTCCATTTTGTTTGTGTGTTTGTGTTTTCCTTTGCATTTTCATTGCATATTCTATTTAAAAAAACAACAATCTTCTTTATAAAAAAAGAACATTGCATTTCATTTCATTTTCAATTTTGTTTACATTGCAATTTCATTTCGTTTCATTTTACAATTGCATTGGCTTTTACATTTTCAAAACTGTGCAAATGCACCGTGCACATTCACTGTTTCTAGTAAACTGACCATCACTGCTCCTCCCGAACAATTTCCCACTACCACTGCCTCTTCAGTTCCTCTTCCCTACTTCACAAACTTTCACTCCACTGTAACATCTTTCATCTCATCCATACTGTCACAATTGCCATCTTCATTACAACTTCACAACCCAACCTTCAACTCCACTTACAACGGCAACAACTTCAAACAACAATTTCACTCACATCAACCCACCTTCATACTATCATTCTACCCTTAACTTCAGCACATACACTTCATCCATCTTCCTATCAATACCATCCACACACCAGTTGTTGTCATCACTATTTGTCGACCTTCCGACCACAGCCATCTCCTATCATAACATTTTTGCCTATCTGCCTCACCTCCATTCACTAAAACAACAACCACCATCACACTTAGCCACTGCTCCTCCACTTTACATCCCAATACCCTCCGACTAGACCACTGTAGTACCATTACTGTAGTACCAAACACTGACAGACCACCTCCCCACTGCCTTAGTTCATCACCAAAACCAACCACTTTTCAAACTTGCCTTCCTCCACCAACATTCAATCAGTGACTCCACTGCTCTATACACTTCCCATTATCACAAACTTCTACTGTGTCAACATTCCAATCATACTATCATAGTACCACAATATTTCAAACCACCACCTATCATCCACCACAATCGAAGAACTAAACAAGACATTCATCTCAACCATATTTCAATCTTCATCACTGACCAACTTCACTCATCCATCAACTTCCCAAGCATCTCAACTGCTTGCTACTGTCAATTTTGAACTGCTTCATATACTGCTTCATACGCTCAACTCATTTCATAGACACACAACAACTGCAACCCCTGATCAGTCATCAACTTCTATTTCAAACTCTTCCCCTACTGGTTCATTTGCCACTGTTCCCCTTGCTTTAACATTCCCTCTACTGCTATTTTAAACTCCACCATCTCCTCCTCTGTTTCAATAAGACACCAAGCTCTGTACCATTTCATCCACTTCCCATCATACACACATACTATCCTCACTACAGTTCATCTCACTACCAAGACAGCTAGTACCAAGACAGCAACAAAACTCCACTTCATCACTTCTGTTACCTCCAACAAACACATCCACTACATACCACACTCCTCATCAGCCGCATACAACAACACACACACCCAGACTACAATTTTCCAACTGCGCATAAAAACTTCATCATTCATCAGTTTTAAATCCACCACAATCATCAGCCAACAATCCGGCTCCACCCAATCTAGCCTACCAACCTCAATCGACGACCACTGATCGCCACTCCACAGACAACCAGAAAAAAAGAAACCTTGAGAAACCAACCTACTTCTTCGCCTGCAACCACCTCAAACCCAATTCGAACTCCATCCCAATCGCGATTTGCGATCTTCAGAACCCCCCCCCCTTGTTGGAATTCGAACAACCCAAAACCATTTCGACTACAACTCCAACACAAAACCCACCTTAACCTGAAATCGAACTCCACAACTCGGCCGAATTGAATCGCTGAACCTCGAATTGATTTTGAAACTATGGATTTGGGAATTAAATTCGATTTGTTGGTGAATTTGAGAAACCTTCGATTTGTTGGGAATTAAGTTTTCGTTTTGTGATTAAAAACGAGTCAATTGCGTTGTGTTGAAGTTTGACCATGTATGTGAGCTTCTCTACTATCTTGTGTGGGCCGGGTGTGAATATTTGTTGGTTTGTTTCCAATTTGTTATTTTTTTTGTCTTTTAGTTTATTTAGTTTAAGTTGTAAGTTTTTAGTTATTTAGTTTTAAGTTTTTTTCAACCGTTTTAGTTTTATTTATTGTTTTAGTTCCATCTTTTAAAAAAAATTCTTTTTAAATATTGTGTTGTTTTGTCGTAATTTTTTTTGTTTTAATTTAACTAAAAAAACATAAAAAAAACATAAAAAAAAGAAGAGAAGAAGAAGTTTCATGTGTATATTGTTTTTATTTCAGGCTGTCAAAGCAGAGAATCAAGTGGAATTGCTTTGCTTTGCTTGCTAAAAATCACCGCTAAAAAAATAATAAAAATAAATAAATTGCCAAATAATCTACAGGCTCTAGTATTGTGCTTTCATCTCTAGTTTTATTTGAACTGCATTGTTGGTTGCTTACATTTGCATTTATATATAAAAAAAATTCCAAAATCCAAAAAAAAAACTTCATTTTAGTTGCTTTGTAAATTCACATTTAATTTTTGCTTTGCATTCATCTCATCTTATTTTCTATTTTAAGGGCAATACCCCAATTCACATAAGGTGAGGGATTTCATCACCCTTTCCTTAGCCCATAAACGCATTTCATCATAGATTTTGACTAATAATAAAGGTTAGACATTCGACTTAAGGGTGTCGCGAGCTCATCTAGGGCTTAATTGTATCTTCACAATTGTTTTCTTTGAACAATTTTATTACTTGGTGTCTAGGCTACGACAGAGTAATAACCATTTGTAAATATTATGGTGATTCGTAAATATTATAGTGGTTGTTCCTTTGAAGGTACTTAAACATTCGGCTGCATTGCTACGCTGATTTGTGGTGCACCGATAACTCCTACCCGTTACCTGGCTAAGAAATATTTTTGTTGATTTAAGACAAAGTGTGATTATACAATTTTGGGTTAGGAGCTACTGAGGACAGAAAATTGTAATTAAGTCCTTTGTATTCATTTAGTTACATTAGTTCATGCATATTTAAAAAAAACAAAAAAAAACAAAAATCCAAAAAAATTGTAAATTTTACTTGACTTAGTTTTTAATCCAAAAAAAAAGAAAAATCTTTTTTTCCTCTCCTTTGAAAATTTTCAATCGAAAACAAAAATTCAAAAAATATAAAATCTTTTCAAAAAAAACATAAAAATTCAAAAACAAAATAAATTTTGAAAATTCAAAAACAAAAATCAAATTTCCATTTTCTAAAAAAAAAACAAAAATCCTTTTGGTAAATATTTGAAAATTTGAAAATAAAAAAAAACATATAAAAATTTGGAAAGCCAAAAATCAAACCTCTCGTTTGAAAATAAATTTCACTTGGTAAATATTTTTCTTCCTTTGAAAAAAAACAAAAACAAAAAACAATTTTTCACTTCGTTTTTCAAATCTTCTTTCATTCTCTAAACTCGTTTCTAACTTCTTTCTCTTCTCGACTTCCACTTGTGCATGAGTACTTGAACTCGTGACACAACAACAAATCGTTGGACTCGCGACGCAACAACTAACCGTTTAACTCAAACAGACGATCCTCCCGAAATGGCAAACGAGAACGCCCCTCGAACTCTTATGGATAGAATCTTTCCCGATAGAGTTTCTATTCCATCTTGCATCACGTTACTCGCCCCTACGGGTAACCATTTCGAAATTCACTCGAACCATATTGCCACGCTTCCAAAATTTGGCAATTTTGAACACGATGATCCATACATCTTTTTGACTAAATTCGAACAAGTTTGTGCAACCATAAAACTCCAACAACTTCCCGATGACAGAATCAAACTTCGATTAATACCCTTCGCTCTTACGGATTACGCTGAAAAATGGTTGTATAGCTTACCATCGAACTCGATTAAAACGTGGAAAGAATCCGTAAAAGCTTTCCTAAAAAAATTCTACCCCTTGGAAAAAACGAGTAGAATCCAAAACGAAATCGTAAATTTTCAGCAATTCAAGGGAGAACTATTCGGAAAATATTTTGAAAGATTCAAAGAGCTTTTGATAAAATGTCAACATTATAACTTTGAAAAATGGACGATTTGCCAAATCTTATACGATGGACTCGAAAATAGCTCACGAACCATGCTCGAATCAATGTGCCAAGGCAACTTTCTTTCCCAACATCATGACAATGCTTGACAATTTCTTGAAAACCTCATCGAACAATCATCCCAATGGGAACGTTCGAACGAAAAATCAATTTACTCACGATCAAGTGCACACTCGATAGGATTTTCTTTTGCTTTGGAAGCTAAGATCGACGTAATGATTAAAAAATTTGATAACGTTTTCTCATTGAATCAAATGAACCAAGCTTCCCAACCGATGTGTTATAAATGCAACGATCCTAATCATATAGCCGATCAGTGTCCCAATTCTGTCAAACAAATCAATGCTTTCAATAAAGCCAAAAACGATCCGTTTTCTCCAACGTACAACCCTGGTTGGAGAAATCATCCAAATTTTGTGTGGAACCAAAACAATCCCAACACGAATACGATTCGTCCCAATTTTCAAGCATTCCCGAATAATGCTTCGAATATCCCCTTTCAGCCCAACAATTTTCAACCAAACTTTGCGGGTCCGTCTCATAATCAACCATAACAATCAAATTTTCAACCAAATTCTGCTCATCCTCCCCAAGATGATAAATGTTTAAGTTCACTTGAGAAAACTCTTGAAATATTGGCTAAAGAAACTACTCAAAGCCTTCAATCAAACAGAAATTTGCAAAATTTATTGACCTCATATATGCAAAACACAAACCAATCAATTGCAAAACTCGAAATGCAAATGAGTCAATTAGCCACATCTGTAAGTGAACACGAACGAGGCACATTCCCAAGCCAACCCCTTCCAAATCCCAGAAATCTAAACGCAAATTCAAATCAAGCCCATGTTGTTCAAGATAGCAACCTCACACAATTGAATACTATCATAACTCTACGTTCCGGTAAACAAGTCGATAATCAAGTCGTTAATCCAAACGATTTACCGAAAACTTCTCTCGACACTTCTAAGACAATGAACGAATCTGAACAGAACGTGGAGCCAAACGTTGAATCGAATGCCAATCAAAATTCTTCTTCTACTACTCGAGTAGACCCGCCTACCGAGTATCGTGTTCCATTTCCACATCATCTTCGACTAAAGAAATGCTCAGACCAAATGGAAAAGATGTTCGAAATTTTTAAACAAGTAAAAGTGAACATCCCGCTTCTTGACATCGTTCAGCAAGTCCCCATTACCGTGAAATTTCTTAAGGACTTGTGCATCCAAAAGCGACACACTCAAGTGCCCAAAAAAGTCTTCTTAGCCTCCAGTTTGAGTGAAGTCTTGTCCCAATCCATGCCCGTTAAATACAAAGATCCTGGCCGCCATACGATTTCGTGTACAATTGGAGACAAGACGATTAACAAATGTTTGATAGACTTAGGTGCGAGTCTCAACCTGATTCCATACGATCGTTCCATTAAGAAGCCCATGGGAGAAATCGAAGATGTTCTCATTCGAGTAGGGCAATTCATATTCCCCGTTGATTTTATCGTTATCGAAACACAACCCGTGACAAATCCCGCGAGTCAAATTCCATTGATTTTAGGCCGACCATTCTTAGCCACCTCAAATGCCTTAATCAATTGTCGTAACGGTTTGATGAAAATCTCTTTTGGAAACATGACTTTGGAACTGAACATTTTCAATCTTGAAAACCAATCGAATGAACCTCGTGACCAAAAGTTGGAAGTTAGTGCCATTCACGAAAACTTCGAAAATGAGACACTTGACCTTAACGATGAACACGAAGCCGAGTACGAAAAATTGTTTCACGAAATTCCCAACGAAATTGAATACACTCTTCCCTTTGAATCGCTTCCTGTTAAGTCCGGATCTCAACCCAACTCTTTGATCGAAAAACTTCCGAAGTTGGACCTCAAACCACTTCCTGATCACCTTAAGTACGCATACTTAGGTGAAAACGAAACTTGTCCAGTCATAATTTCTAACGATCTTTCTCTTGATCAAGAAACCTCCTTACTTTATATTCTTTCGAAACAAGGAAGCGATGGGATGGTCGATCTCCGATATAAAGGAAATTAGTCCCGCTTTTGTTCAACATCGAATCCATTTAATCGACGATGCCAAGCCTGTTCGTGACGCGCAACGAAGGCCTAATCCAAAAATGAAAGATGCGGTGCGTGATGAAATTCTTAAAATTCTCAACAATGGAATCATTTACCAAATCTCTGATAGTTCATGAGTTAGCCCAATTCATGTTGTACCGAAAAAGACTGGGCTAACCGTTGTCAAGAACGATTCAAACGAACTTATTCTAATTCGTACTCAAACGGTTTGGCAAGTTTGCATTGACTATCGAAAACTAAATGCCATAACACGAAAAGATCACTTCCCTCTTCCTTTCATTGACCAAATGCTCGAACGTTTAGCCAGCCAAGAATTTTACTGCTTCCTTGATGGTTATTCCGGCTATAACCAAATTCCAATCGCTCCCGAAGATCAAGAGAAAACGACTTTCACATGTCCATTCGGTACCTATGCTTATAGACGTATGCCATTCGGACTTTGTAACGCTCCTGCGACTTTCCAACGATGCATGGTGGGCATCTTTTCTGACATGATTGAACGCTTTCTAGAAGTTTTTATGAATGATTTCTCAATCATTGGCGACTCTTTTTCCCAATGTTTACATCATCTCGACTTGGTTCTAAATCGATGTAAAGAAAAACATTTGACTTTGAATTGGGAAAAATGCCACTTTATGGTCAAGCAAGGCATAGCCCTTGGGCATATCATCTCAAATAAAGGCATTGATGTAGATAAAGCGAAAATCGATGTCATTGCAAACCTACCCATTCCCAAATCTGTTAAGGACATTTGATCATTTCTAGGACACGCTGGCTTTTACCGAGGCTTTGTGAAAGACTTTAGCAAAATCGCTCATGCTTTGACGGCTTTGCTCAGAAAAGACGTTCCTTTCAATCTCAACTCTGAGTGTACTCTTCTTTTGGACATCTTAAAAACAAACTCATTTCTTCTCCAATCATTTGCGCACCCAATTGGGATCTTCCTTTCAAAATAATGTGTGACGTGTCTAACTTTGCGGTTGGTGCTGTCTTATGAAAACGCATCAACAAAATCCTTCATGTCATTTACTACGCGAGTATGACTTTGAACGACGCTCAACTCAACTACACAACAACTGAAAAAGAGCTTCTAGCTATCGTTTTTGTGCTTGAAAAGTTTCGACCTTACTTAATAGGTTCACACATTACTGTGTACACGGACCACTCTGTGCTTCGATATCTCTTTGCTAAAAAGGATGCTAAATCCCGTTTGATTTGTTGGATCCTTTTACTTCAAGAATTTGACCTTACAATCAAAGACAAAAAAGGATCCGATAACGTCATAGCTGATCACTTGTCTCATCTTCCGAAGCACCATCTTCTTTGCCAATCAATGAAAACTTCCCCGATGAACAACTTCTTTCAGTTTTTATCGATCCATGGTACGCTGACATAGTGAACTACTTAGTCACTAAAGAAACTCCCTCATCTTGGTCCAAACAGGACAAATGCAAATTCATATCCAAAGTGAAATATTTCTATTGGGATGATCCATACTTGTTCAAATATTATCCCAACCAAATCATCCGACGTTGCATTTCGGATAATGAGATCAGGAGTGTTCTTTCATTTTGCCACGATCAAGCGTGCGGTGGACATTTCAATCCTCGAAAAACTGCGGAAAAAGTGCTTTAGTGTGGTTTCTATTGGCCTTCTCTTTTCAAAGACTTGTTTGAATTTTGTAAAACTTGCGATTGATGTCAAATGCTTGGATGAATTTCTCAACAAGATATGATGCCTCTAAACCCCATTCTTACGATTGAAATCTTTGATGTTTGGGGTATCGACTTTATGGGACCTTTTTCCAATTCTTTTGGAAACTTGTATATCCTGCTCGTTGTCGATTACGTCTCAAAATTGGTCAAAGCTGTTCCTTGCAAAACTAACGACCATAGAATTGTTGTGAAATTTCTCAAAGAAAACATCTTTTCGCGGTTCGACACACCTCGCTCAATAATCAGTGATAACGGGACCCATTTTTACAACCGTTCTTTTGAAACTTTAATAAAAAAATACTCGATAACCCACAAGTTATCCACTCCGTAACATCCTCAGACTTGTAGCCAAGTTGAAGTTTCAGATCGACAAATAAAACAAATCTTGGAGAAAACTGTCAATAAAAATCGAAAAGATTGGTCTTAGAAATTGACCGAGCACTTTGGGCTTACCGTACTGCTTTTAAAACTAACCTTGGGATGTCCCCATTTCGTTTAGTTTACGGTAAAGCTTGCCATTTACCCGTTGAAATCGAACAGAAAGCGTTGTGGGCAATAAAGAACTTAAATTTTGATCTTGAGAAAGCTGGCGAAAACCGAAAATTACAACTCTACGAACTCGAAAAACTTAGGAATGACGCGTATGAAAATGATTAAATTTACAAAGAAAGAACCAAAGTTTTTCATGACAAGTCAATCCTAAGGAAAACGTTTTCGCCTAACCAGAAAGTTCTTTTATATGACTCAAGACTTCATTTATTCCCTGGGAAACTTAAATCAAGATTGACTGGACCATTTGTGGTACAAACTGTTTTTCCACATGGTGCCGTAGAAATAAAAACCCCAGGGACGGATCGATTTTCAAAGTCAACGGTCATCGTTTGAAACCTTTCTTGGAATTGCCAAATAACCAAGAGGAGGAGCTCATGATTCTTCATGAGCCAAGCTATGTCTAGTAAGAATGTTAACCCTCTTTTGTAAATATGTACATATTTTTCCCCTTTACAGTCATTATATCATGCATTGACTATGAGGACACAATCAAAATTAAATGTGGGGGGTGGGAGTCTCATTTTCATTTTTTTAGTTTCATGGCAATTTTGAATTTTCATTTTCTTTTAACTTAAAAAAATCTCAATATTTCTAAATCTCAAAAACATTTTCATTTTAGCATTTTGATTTATTTTTGAAGAAACACTATGGGATAAGTATAAGTTTTGGTTAATCAATCAAAATTTTTGAAAATTTATTTGTCTTAACAAAAATAAAAATGAAGTTTGATTACAAATAACAATGGTTTAACTAGTATATAGGAAGGTTCATATGTGTTAATTATGATGTATGTTCTAATTGAAAATCTTTGTTTAAAAAAGTGGTAAATTTAAAGTAAAGGATATAACATTTTTATCTTCTAAGTTAAATGGTACTAAGATGATTTTGCAAAACTCTCTCTTTTCTAAAAAAACAAAAAAAATATAGAAAAAAACAAAAAAAACAAGAAAAGTATATATAAGTAAAAAAACATTTGTGTAACGACCCAGTATTTTGGACCATTCGCATCCATTATAAGTGTATAGGTAGACACTCATGCCGGAGTTGAATTGCTCAAAATACCGCGTTGTAAATAAAATTTGGCAAAACTCAGCATATACAGTAAATAAAATAATTACAGATCACAGACACAGAGTAATATATCAATAATGCAGCGGAAAGGAAACAAAAGGATAGTAGTTCATGAAGCTACTATATATATAACAGAGTTAGACAAGGTACAACAGAAGTCTCGAATACAATAGATGTCTCAATACAATAATCAAATACAAGATCTGAATACATCACTGGAATCAACAGAATAACTGAAAGCAGGATCGATAGATTGCTGGATCACCAAGCGAAGCTCCAACTCCAAAGGTGAGTCTCAAATGCTGTATCACTCAGTCTGACCCGAGCGTAAAGCAAAACACAAAACACTCGAGTCAGGATTAACATTCTTATATTCAATAAATCCAACTCAAGTGAAATATCAACTGGAATACAAGTAACTTAAAGGATGTTTGGGATAACCATCCTCTAAGGGTCCGTTAAACTATTTACTATGTAGTAATATTCGCTATTATAATAGTGTCTAAATAAGTAAAGTATAATCATATCGGAAAATAGCGTTAAGGGGATGGAGAACCTTAACGCGGTCGGATCTTAAAATCATAATCGTAGTAAAGCTCGATATGGTAGGTGACACGGCACAACTAGGCAATGCCAGGGTAGATATACCAATTACGCACATGGACTGATGGATACGCATAGCAGCCACTACCGTTCCACCTCGAACAACATTCCCAAATCGGAAGATGGCCATCTAGTCAAATCACAAGTAAGAGTATAATATCGAAGAAATGCGTCCGAGAAGAGGTGCTACCTCACTGGTCCGAGATCGCTCCTGTTTTAGCCACCTTATGCCAACTCACGGGAGTTGGGTCCACGTAACATACCTTAAGAACGTCGTCACCATCCTACTTCATTCTGGAATCTCCACCGCGTACACGGTTGTCAAAGTGGTTTTCGGTATCGACAGAGAGTATGTCCATATCCGATCCCGGTCTCTTTGCCAACCAATCGTTATTATAACATCGTGGTCGTTTCAAAATAGTTTATACTTTAAACCAAAATCATTATCATTTCCAAAACCCAATTTAATACGATATCATTTCACTTCAAATATCCATTTTCAAAAATCAGATTACTTTCTAAAGTTATAATGCTTTCGAAATCATAGTCTGGAAATCACAGTATTTTGGAAATCATAACACTTTCCTTTTAAACAGTTTAGATATTAAAATTTCGTTATAAAATAAATTAGTTTCCTCAAATTCCACAACTCGATTTCAAATTAACTCGATTTCCAAAAATTTAATTTATTTTAATCAAATCTCAAATCATCCGTTTCAACTCGATTTAGCTTCTAAATAAACCATTTCAAATTATCAATTTCAAATACACATCTAAACCATAAAATCAGCCATTTCAGTTTTGATATATTTCAAAGCTTTAAATATTCGACATTTCAAAACTAAATTCGATAAATTTATATATATATATCAAATTCACTTTACAATTATTTAGTTTTGAAATATTAACTTAACATTTCCATAACATTTGAATACAATTTCATTTTTTACAATTCAAATAAACAAGATATCTCATTTAAATATTTACGTTTGGAATATCCATTTAAGTCACCCTTTCAAAGTTCAAGTTGTAAATCACTTCTTTAAATTTCAAATTCAATACATTTCAAATCTAACATATTTAAGTATAATTCTTAAATAAATATAATTTCAATCAATTTCAAATCATTATAAATTCTATATTTAAAAATATAGATATTAAATAAATACTTAACATATTATTTATCAACTTTATTAAATCAACTTTAATAAATCTTTAAAAATCAATATTTATAAAAACCATATATTTCTTTTCAAAACCATGGAAATCATTTTCAAAACGTTTATATATAGACCAACGGTGCCTGTATATAATTTTCTATCCTATGGTCAAGTGATACGGATATTTATCATTTCAATCCGCAATTTAAAACATATTCGGGTATATATCTTTTCAACCCGAAATCCCAAATTCAATTCAATGAAAATCGCTTGGGTTTATCATTTCAACCCATAACGATTTTCTCCTATTCTACAGATCATTCGGGTATGTATCATTTCAACCCATAGTGATTCTATACTAACAGGCAACTTGCAGAGTGATAACAGATATGAAAATAAAATAACAACAGTAACATGCATATATCAACAATATAAATAACAAATAATGGTGTCAGATGTCACAGGTGAACAGATACAGATAATGACATATATATAACAATGTAAATAACTAACAGCAGCATATTTCAATTGACATTTCAATTGAAATCAAATTTAATAAATATAAGAACATTAATCGTGAGTGATTGCTCACCTTTCGAGGCTAGAGAGATTTGACAAAGAATGGGTTACGAATCCCAAAGCAACGCTAGATGAACATGATTCGATGAAGAAAGCGGGCACGACGGACAAAGCTGATAATGGAAAATCGATGAGAACGATTAGAATCAGTTGATATAAGCAACAATGATATATATATTTATTATTATTATTATTTTCATGAAATCAATATTTAATTTAAAACAAATATTAAAATAACATGTACAAAATTAAAATCATTGTTTTAAATTAAACACATATATCAAGTCAAACATATATACATTAAATTGAAATAAATACTCACATATTAAATTAACCCATACTATATACCAAACTCAACTATATTTATAACTTAATATATTATACTTAAAGATTCATTCTTATTATAAAACCAATATTACTTTAAAACACAACACACACACACACACACACACACACACACATATATATATATATATATATAGCAAAACCAAATTCACTTTATTGTATAGTATATATATTATTTATATAACAGAATATGTACCAGTAACTAATATATTATTTATATAACTGTACATAGCTGCACAGTAGAAACTGTATATATATATTATTTAACAACTTAAAATATAAAATCAACAAACTATGTACACATGTAGAATCAATAATTCGTAAAACTAATATAAACTTATACGTCACACATATCAAATACATACGAAACTTTTATATATAGTTCATATAAAATGATCAAAATAGAACACACATATAAAATATCTAATACATTTGCATATTAATTAACTTGCGGCTAATTCACACATATACTTCACTGGCTAAAATACCTTTTGTACTTATATAACATATAATGCTTATATATTTGAACGTGACATATATGTTACTTACAGTAACCTATAACTATATATATAACTATTTATATTAAAAGCTGTCATAAACTAACTATATTGTAATATATACAACACTTTACTTTTATATATTCTTACAGTATCAACCAAATAACTCAAGTTCATTGTTAATAAATTAATATATCAAACTGTAGTATTTACTTATACTATTATATCAACATATTTTATAAATACACACGTAAATAACGACCTTTACCTTTACAAATCCATTACATAGAATCAAACAGATCAATATATAACTTCATCTATATAATATATATTATCAAATTGGAAAATCAACAACTTAGGCATATAAACTGATATTTATACTTATATAAACTAATACATAACTTACTATAAAATACTAATATATATAAGATAAAATATATACGTACTCACCCATGAACTAATGGGTTGCATCTCGAGGTGATGCCGAAAGGTGGACAGCGCCTGGTAGGAAGAGGCATGGGTGGCTGGAGGGTGCGCGATGCCTGGTATGTGCTCGTCGATGAGCATGAGGCCGGAGGTGGCTGCTAGTTGTGAAGACGGAAAGGAAGTGATGGCGGGGTAGGAGACGCGACGCGCGTGAAGTGCTGGGTGACTTCGGCCAGATCTGGGGTCGTGTGGAGGAGGTGGAATCGGATGAGCAAGCAGGGGTAGAAGTTCGGGTTGCCATGGCATTGATGGGAAGGCGGATGGGTTCGAGTTGCTAAGGGTTTGCGGGACGGGCTTGGTGGCGGAGGAAGGCTGGGTGGTAGCGTGGGAGGCTACAGGTTGCCGAGGAATTGGAGGTGGCACCGTGGGTTCATGAGGCGGATCTGGAGCAGGCGGAGTCGGCAGGCAGGCTGGGTTGACGCGGAGGGCCAGGACGTGGACGAGGAAGGTGGAGGAAGGTTCGGGTGTACATGGTTGGATGAGTGGGAGGCGTTTCACGGTGCAGGTTGCCTGGGTGGAGTTTCGAGCGAGATGCAGTGGGAAAAGAGAAGGGTGCGGAAAAGAAATAAAGGAGTAGGTAAAGGAAGAGGAGAAGGCAAGTTGTTCATTGGCTCACGTGGCTCTTGACAGAGGAGAAGAGACGCAGAGGAGAATTGTTTGCAAAAGAAAGTAAGGTACTGAAGCCACTTATTATAAATTAAATATTGAACAGTTCAAAAGGTAAATAAAGTAGCTGTTCAGTTTGATGAGAAAAAAACGTATAAAGTTTGAATGCTATAATAAATTCTAGGAGAAGAAAAAAGGACCCGTTCAACTTATACGTTTACAATTCAGGGTACCGGTACGACGCACTGTTTTATTGTTTCTGTCGCGTACCGGACCTCAAAATACAGAGTTGAATATACCATAGAGATCAGCGCACCGAGACGATCAAAACGGTACACAGATATCAGTGGTACGGTCATCCGATCAAAAGTCGATAACCGGTACCAGAAATACTGCTATTCTGCCAGAAATAAGATAAACGGAGCAATGGATGTTCAAATTTGACGAAACGAAAGATGACGTCTCACTCAGAAGATGATTTACAAATTTTCTATGTAAAAATATTCAGGTTTGGAAACCATTTTATTATCACCTATTTTTAACTGATTAAATTGAAGTAAATTTACGCGCGAAATAAATTTTCATATTTTCGGACGAAAATTTACCAGTTGCTATGTTTAATTAGACGCATTCCAAATATCAAATTTATATTTCAAAATTTTATTGTTTAAAATTTCACACAAATTCAAATTAAATAAATAAAACCACTGAAATTTACGGGTCGTTACACTCTCCCCCACTCAAAACTTTTCGTCCCCGAAAAGGAAGGAGGTAGGAGAGTAGAAGCAACCAAAAGAAAAAATAGATTAAAAGACAAGATAAGACAATTTATTTAAACCATATAATTTCAAATTAAACTAATTAATATTTAACAATTTGATTTAATCCACTGAGTTCACTTAAGTTAAATTAATTCATCTATTTCTGAATTCATTACCTTATGTCTAGTCATCCTCAATTAACAATTTCTAAATCATCAAATTTGTATCATCATTTATTATACTCATGTTTTATTCGACAAATTAAATTCTTTTATTCCAAATTATTATTAAGTTTATTCCACTTAATATGTCCTATCACATATATTAAACCATATAAATTAATTTAAATCATAAAAATTTCAATTTAAATTACTTTATATTCAAAATTGATTTTAAATTCAAGGTATTTCCATACTTTAATCAAATTTCAATTTATTAGTTCCTTTAAAACAATTTATTTGTCTCATCTATTATTTAATTAACTTATTATTCTACTTATCTCTATTAACATCTTTATAATAAAATTTAAGTGTATAACATTTATTATAACACTCAAATCTTTCCTTATAAAGTCATTTTATATTGTATATTGTCCAATTACATTTTTAACTTCTGAAAATTTTAGGTAAGTTATGTTGAGATGTAATTGAGTATTATACAAATAAGATTTTACAATTCAGTTATTCCCAGTTAACTATATATCCAAGAATTTTGACTTTAGTTTATAACTGAAATCAACTTTAATCTAAAATTTAAGAATTTAAATCTCCGATTTACTTCAAACAATTTAGAGATATATATAATATATTTATATCAAATTAAATTAAATTTTAAAATGAGATACCTATATATATATAAATCAAATTATACTGAAGAAATTCAAATCGAGATATATATATATATATATTTTTTTTCCAAAACAAAACCGTAGCAAAGTTACAGAATGGTTTCTTCTCTTCGAAACTCGAAAATGAATGTCGATGATGCGGCCGTCATCACCGAAATTATTTTCCAGCGACAAAGAGAAGAGCACTGATTTAAACATTTAAAATTCTTTGAAAACCATTTTATTCGAAAATACTTTAAATAATATACATTTTAAGGCTTTAAAACAAAGTTTAAAATCACCAGAAATTTAATTCTAAAATTCTCAATTTAAATCCATTTCAATTCCAAATAAATTTAAAAACAATAGTCATTTTGCAATAGTCAATGATTTACAAAACAATAAAATGATAATCAAATATTATCATTTTCAACAACCAAATTATTTAACTTTTAATTCCAGAAGATTTTCTTATCTCTACTAATAATACAAATACTTTAATTTGGTGAAGCTTTTTAGCACTTCCCAACCCACCCATCTCCTTACTGCAGCCCCACTACTTTATTTGAGGGCAAATGCGTACTTTCTCCTACACGTATCTTAATTGCCCTACAATTCAGCCTTTCCCGTTCATTCCCCCACTTTCTTCTCTACCCACTTTCTCTTCCCCATGTTTTCTCCCCTAAATTTTCAACCGCCTTTCCTGAACCCTACTCCCCCTCAACCGCCTCTGACAGCCTTCTCCTTTATCTCTTCCCTCCACATCCTAAATCAATCTCCTCTCCCCACTTTATCCTCCCGCTGTTCTTCCCCGCCTCCCTTCCAACCGCCTTCTCCGACCCTGTATCCATACGCGATTTTTTCTCAATCGGCGACGGAGGGACTCGAGTATCCTTTGCTTCTCCCTACTCTGCTGTGCTGTTGTCCAGATCTGCTGCTTCCCCAAGCTGGTTGCAGGCTCAGGGCACCTTCAACAATGACCAACCATTTTCTGGGTATGGGTAAGGATAAAACATCACATTTCCTTCCGATTTCTACAAGTTCTGTTTCATATTCTGTGAAACAGAAATACACAGTAAACTGATTTCTACAAGTTGGATATTTCTTTCCACGTCTCAAACGCTTTACTTCAATAATTGTTAGCCGTTGATTATCCATCCTAAGCTAAGTTCATGTTGTGCTACTGATCAATTATTCAACAAAATGGTTTTAGTTAATTATTGTTCTTAAATTTTGGTTTAGGACAATGCATTTACCTTGGCCAAGAAACAAGAAAACTAGACGATATCATCTTAACATACAGTAGAATTTGTAAATAATCCATCAAACTGATTTGATACATGTTCTTTACCTAAGTTACTAATTACGCTAAAGTCTGAGATCGATATGTGTATCAGGCATGTTAAATTCTACTATACTTTTGTAAACACACCCATTCTTTTTTCTGGATGACTGAATAAGTTTTTTTCTAAACAAAATCAAGGTTAGATCTCCATAGGAATACATTTCCATACTTGACTAGGACATTGCAGACTGTGATTATCATTCATTGAGGTGTTTGACTAATGCAATTTTAAACAAAATAACATGAGCCACACCTTTCAAAATTGGGATTTTAGTGTTCTAAGCATCGATACACTTAGCTATTAAAATTTGGTATTTTTCTTAGAAATTTGAGCAATATTCCAATTCTGTATTTACTGTAACTGCTATAATATTTCTGTTTATACATACATATGTGGTTTTCTGAGTGAAATCATAATTTTATTCTTTTACATATGTGGACGGTTCGAGAATCGAACAATTGGTTGGAGACAAAAAGACATTCAATAGCTACGTCGATCATAAATTTCAAGAGTTGGATTTGGATCAAGATGGAAAATTGTCGATGAAAGAGCTCCGGCCTGCCGTCGCAGTCATTGGTGCTGCCCTTGATTGCCTGCTCAACGCTCTTCTGCCGAATCTGATACCATCTATTCTGAGGTAACTTTTATGTGTTTGAAGTAATTTTTAGGAAATAAAAAAGGGATTTTAGGTACAAGTTAGCTAAATCTCACTAAACTCATAAGATGTTTCACATTAGCTTAATTTTTCGACTACTGACTAAAAGCTGTTTATGAATTATAGTAAAAAGCTAAATAATTATTCTCCTATCAGGTTTCAACATTAAATTTGGAAATTATCTTAGAATGTATATTCTATTATGAACCATCGGTAACTTCAAATTTTAAATGAGATTCTGAGTTAGTAAATCGCCTAAGCATGGAATTCAGATGTTTACTTCATCATACATGAGATGTTTCATGCATAAAGTTTCGGAAATTGATTAACTACAGCTTTCCTGATTTGGCTACCTTTCAAAAATGGGATTGTAGTGTTCTAAGCATCGATAGACTTAGCTATTAAAATTTGGTTTTTTTCTTAGAAATCTGAGCAATATTCCAATTCTGTATTGACTGTAACTGCTATAATATTTCTGTTTATACATACATAGGTGGTTTTCTGAGTGAAATCATAATTTTATTCTTTTACAGTTTTTAGATTAAACTCTAGGGCTTCAGCTAAGTTTTCAGTGAAGCTCCCATAATCAAATGATGAACAGCAATCGACGATTGACAACGATGAGTTGGAAGATAAACGGCTTTGTTCACATAGGTGAATAATTGAAGGAAAACAAATAGGTATTGTTTCTTCATATATTTTCAACTAAAGTTCCACTGTTTTATGCTTTTTAGTAGATTTTACTTCAAAAACTTCTAGACAATTTATTCTGGTTGGGCTTCATTAGTAGAATCATGGTTTTAGACGATTGGTTGATTTGCCTCGACTTTAAACTGATGCTAATTGAAATATTCATATATTGTTTTGGAACAAAAGCAGCTCTGCTAAAAGTTCAGTCAAAGGCGAAGAAAATAAGGTCGTGGTGGACGGTTCGAGAATCGAACAATTGGTTGGAGACAAAAAGACATTCAATAGCTACGTCGATCATAAATTTCAAGAGTTGGATTTGGATCAAGATGGAAAATTGTCGATGAAAGAGCTCCGGCCTGCCGTCGCAGACATTGGTGCTGCCCTTGGATTGCCTGCTCAAGGCTCTTCTGCTGAATCTGATAACATCTATTCTGAGGTAACTTTTATGTGTTTGAAGTAATTTTTATGAAATATAAAAGGGATTTTAGGTACAAGTTAGCTAAATCTCACTAAACTCATAAGATGTTTCATAGCAGCTTAATTTTTTTGACTACTGACTAAAATTCTAGGGCTTTGGTTAAATTTCGAGTGAAGCTCCAACAATCAGCTGATGAACAAGAAGTGACGACTGACAACGATAAGTTGGAAGAAAGAGGGCTTCATTCAGATAAAAGAGTGAAAAATGGACATTTTGTCAAACTTTTTCACTACCATCTCTACTTACTCAACGTTTTGGGAAAGCTAACATATCTCTTCTCCAAATTCCTCACTGCAGAAAATACAGGCAACTCTCTCTCCTTATAAATTCTTCATTATTTCATTAAGTAACCTAATATTCTAAAATTTAATGTTCCTAAGGTTCAAATTTATATTATTTCAAGTCAATCCAAGATCAGTCAACCAATTGATTTTGCTTTTGTAATTCGTTTTGTACCTAGATTTAACTTACTGTGTTAATTTGATCGGTAACCGATTCAAAGTATTCGTTTTCAATTTCAAAAGAGGAGAAACCGTAGAATTGTTTGCTTATGACAATATTTGTAGCATGCAATACTGAAAAACTACTTTAGTTATAAACAGTAGTGATGATGCACAATGGTAGTACTATCGGAACAGATGTTCGATTATCATCTATTTCGAAATTGAACTATACCACTATCCAATTGATGTTGTTGATAATATGCTTTTCTTTATTACACGATTATTTATACTCTTTTCATTAACTACCTGATGCAATTTTGAGGACCACTATATGGACACCGTAACCGTGGAGGACAATGGAGCAAGCATATTGTGAAATCTATCGGCGATTCGGGGCAAGTTACACCCACATATTTTATGGTTAATTTCTATGCCCAAAAGTTTTATTAATAATTTCAATTTTATTAATATTTAAATATTTTGATTTTCAGTACTATGATTGACAGTTCATTAACTTAAAAGTTTAATTTTCTGTAAATGATAGGATTATCTCTTTATCTACTTTCAACGTTTTAGATGTTCCATTTTATCAACTGTTAATTTTCATTTCTATCTTTATTGAGCATTCTGATATTTCGCATTTCTTATTTTTTATAAGTTTTTTTCCAATTTATCCAGTAACCTATTTAGTATTTACCTCCAAATAATTTAATGTGTTACATAATACAGTAATTAAGTTTGATGAAGACAATGAGTGAGTTTATTTTTGGAAGTTGCAGTAACATTTATGTTTCCTTATTGTATAAAGAGGTGAGGGGAAGTGAGGTTATATACTTATATTATCATACAATATGATTTGAAATGAGATCTTTGAGGTTGTAATTGTAGTAGTAAAAAAACAAGATATGATTTCTATTGGTCAAGCATAAATTATGTCTTCATCAATTTCAAACACTATGCTCGAGAATAATTCTTTTCTTTCTCATGTATTATAAGCATGTTTTATCAATTAGTAATCCAGTTGCACTATATGATAATAATTAAAAAAAATTATCATGAAAGCTTCAAGGAAGGTCAAAGTAAATTGATAGTAAACCATATTGAACATTTAAGGCTAAGGATTCCATATTATGCTTTGAGTTTACGAAATCTAAACATGTACTGAATAAAGAAGGAGATATTGTTAAGTGAGTAGTTTATTTGTATTTGAGTGAATCCATAACTTTGTTTTTACTGACTGAAAGAGCCATATGTGAAGAGTTATATTCAAAAATTGAGTCTTCTAGATGTTAGATTTCATTTAATAGCTTTCTGGATTTCCATTTGCTGCTACAAATAATTTAATCTCGATGCATTCATGTTCTTCCTAACGATTGGTATGTGACTAGCTCTCCTATGTTTTTGATTGATGAGACAAGAAGTTGATATGCATTATTTTGATTTGGAATGGATGATGTTTATGTGCCGTGGACTAACAATAGTAGATAAACTGTAAATAGCCTTTTAATTTATATAGCAGGATAGTACTTGGTTTACGGTGACACATTGATTACTTCAAGCAGTAAATATTGGTTGAACTGAAATTAGATTGAAGTTATTAGCTTTATAATGCTTAAATAGTGATGCTTATACACCTTAGTTAACTATATTTGCTACCAATGAGCCTATGTACCAATTTTCAATTCCATGCTGATTTCGTGCAAAGCATAGGTTTTTGTTTCATTTTGGGTTATCGGATTTTTAAATATTTGTGTATATACGTTAAGTTGTTTATATTTGTGTATGGGGATGAAAGATACACATGAGTTTGCATTAGAGTTCTATGATGAACTAAGCAGAAGACAGCGATTGAGAACATAGAAGAAAAGAATGGAAGAAATTTGTGAGTTTTGGTTCTAAATTACAGATCCAAGCTTCAACTCATGACTTTAGATTTCCCTTGACATGTAAATTGAAATATATGTGTGTACAATGATGATTTGTTTTTAAGTTTAATGATTAAAAGTAGCTTGATTTCAGGGTGGAAAAAATTAAAGATGGAAGAATTATATACACAACACATAATTTCCTAAAGACGTCAGTTGCTTAAATTTTCACTCCTTATGTGCATCAAACTAATGTTTACAGTAAAATAACTTCTTATTTTTTATATCTGAATCATGGTCTAAACATATATTATAGGTTAAATATAGAAAAGATTACTTATTTGTTAAAACATATTTTCAAATATTTATAGTATATTACATGTGTAAAAAATGTAATATACAGTAGGTTAAATATACAATATATGGTAGGTTAAATATAGAAAGAGGGACAACTATTTCAATCTTTTGCGCATATTAGATCTTTAGTCCTTTTATGATTATTGAGATTAAAAAATATTTATTGTTTTATATGTAAGAATTTTTTTTAGATTGTGCTTCATGCAATGATGTTACTGTTTGGCATCAGTTTGAGGTGGAAAGAATTAGTTTGTACTATGTTGCAAAGATGCGGCTTTCAGGATATAGTGATGTATGAATATATGCAGAGAGCTCTAGAGAAAGATGTAGGCAGAACTTGGGTATAGATTGCTGAGATACCAAATAAATTAACATAGAGTTGAGCACAGTGTATACCTACAACTAATATAATGTAGCTACCTGAAGCTTCACTAAGTGACTAAAATGGTTGAATCGTTAGATATGAATGACTGAAATGGCTCCGAATTGGCTCTTAGTTGGCTTTGAATGGCTGAATATAAATTGGCTCTAAAGCATTGTATAGTGGCTTTGAATTGATTGAAACATAGTGTGAGTAGCAGCAGAAGAAGTGTAGGAACTATAAATGAGGATGGATGATGCAATGTTGAAAATCTTTAGATTCTGAAAACATAAATGATACTACTACCTGGATTATGTATTAATGAGAAAAACTGAACTGAAGTAATGAGCCAAACTGGGTACATGTGTAGGGTGGAGTAAGATTCTTTTCTACTTAGCTAAACTGAGATTATGTGGCATGATGGCAGATATCCCAAAGCCTATGTGACTGAACTGATACTATCGAACCAAATTTGATATTGTGTGGCTGAGTGGCTAAGAATTAAGCAGGCATATATTTCAGTCTTTTGTGCTTATATTACATATGAATTAAATCCCTTTCATAAATTCACACTTCTACATAAACACACTTTTAAATACACACAGTCCTATACTGCCAACGCTGTCATGGACTGTTGTCAGCTTTGTTGCACGATTTTCCTACATCTTCAATTTTCAAACTTTATTGACTACCATATACAGTTTTTTTTCCAACAACTTCCGAATCCGCAAATTCCAACTGCAGTAGACATTTTGACGACGCTTACCGTCGACTGCACATCGTAAAATTTAACACTGAAAAAACTTTTTTTGTGTACCGACGGATTTCAAAAACAAAAAAGGATTCCACGTAGTTCTCTTCTCCCCCACCCGATTTTACACCAGCTCGCCTCACTCACGTCCATCGAACGTGCCTTCATACTTGTATATTTAAAATATAATCATACAAATTTATTTCATTTATCAAATTTGAAAATTATATTGTGTCAGTTTGCTCTGTTCAAGTGTTTTGGAAATCCTATCGATAGCGTTGATCAGACGAATCGATCGAAAACCCAAATCAACATTAACAACTCAAACAACACAATATATAAAACATAAACTGTTTTATTTTAATTACAAATACACTCCCTCACACGATGATTCCAGGATTGGATTTCAACACTAGGATGGAGATCCAAATAGAGGGACTCTAATCACAGAGAATTCTAATCTAAAATAGATAGGCTCGAAACGAAGGTTAGATGATTGCATTTCAAACAGGAAGATGGATAAAGTTGTATAAATCGCGGGCAACCTTAACCGGGTCAACCGTGACTTCATAGATAAGATCGATGTAGAATTCTGAAGCAAATCGACATTCGATTTCCAGAGGTAGAATTCGGTATAGCATAAGATAGCAGCATCGTAAACCGAGGATACAGAAATCTCTGGTGAATCAATACCGATTGTAAAGGAGTTTCACCCCAGTACAAATTATTCGAAGATTGGCGAGACCGCCGATTATTATAGAGATCATTTGAAGTAGAGTTATGGGGTACTCCAGAATCAAAAGACACGAATAGGGGAGACACGAATGGACTTTGGAACCGAAGGGAACGTTCCAAAATTCAAAGGAACTGAGTCAAAGAAGAAGGAATTCAAGCTCGAACGAAAGTGATTCTGTAATTGAATTTACTTCATATGCTGAGTTTTGCCTAAAACCAGAGCTCTGATACCACATGTAACGACCCAGTATTTTGGACCATTCGCATCCATTATAAGTGTATAGGTAGACACTCATGCCGGAGTTGAATTGCTCAAAATACCGCGTTGTAAATAAAATTTGGCAAAACTCAGCATATACAGTAAATAAAATAATTACAGATCACAGACACAGAGTAATATATCAATAATGCAGCGGAAAGGAAACAAAAGGATAGTAGTTCATGAAGCTACTATATATATAACAGAGTTAGACAAGGTACAACAGAAGTCTCGAATACAATAGATGTCTCAATACAATAATCAAATACAAGATCTGAATACATCACTGGAATCAACAGAATAACTGAAAGCAGGATCGATAGATTGCTGGATCTCCAAGCGAAGCTCCAACTCCAAAGGTGAGTCTCAAATGCTGTATCACTTAGTCTGACCCGAGCGTAAAGCAAAACACAAAACACTCGAGTCAGGATTAACATTCTTATATTCAATAAATCCAACTCAAGTGAAATATCAACTGGAATACAAGTAACTTAAAGGATGTTTGCGATAACCATCCTCTAAGGGTCCGTTAAACTATTTACTATGTATTAATATTCGCTATTATAATAGTGTCTAAATAAGTAAAGTATAATCATATCGGAAAATAGCGTTAAGGGGATGGAGAACCTTAACGCGGTCGGATCTTAAAATCATAATCGTAGTAAAGCTCGATATGGTAGGTGACACGGCACAACTAGGCAATGCCAGGGTAGATATACCAATTACGCACACGGACTGATGGATACGCATAGCAGCCACTACCGTTCCACCTCGAACAACATTCCCAAATCGGAGGATGGCCATCTAGTCAAATCACAAGTAAGAGTATAATATCGAAGAAATGCGTCCGAGAAGAGGTGCTACCTCACTGGTCCGAGATCGCTCCTGTTTTAGCCAACTTATGCCAACTCATGGGAGTTGGGTCCACGTAACATACCTTAAGAACGTCGTCACCATCCTACTTCATTCTGGAATCTCCACCGCGTACACGGTTGCAAAGTGGTTTTCGGTATCGATAGAGAGTATGTCCATATCCGATCCCGGTCTCTTTGCCAACCAATCGTTATTATAACACCGTGGTCGTTTCAAAATAGTTTATACTTTAAACCAAAATCATTATCATTTCCAAAACCCAATTTAATACGATATCATTTCACTTCAAATATCCATTTTCAAAAATCAGATTACTTTCCAAAGTTATAATGCTTTCGAAATCATAGTCTGGAAATCACAGTATTTTGGAAATCATAACACTTTCCTTTTAAACAGTTTAGATATTAAAATTTCGTTATAAAATAAATTAGTTTCCTCAAATTCCACAACTCGATTTCAAATTAACTCGATTTCCAAAAATTTAATTTATTTTAATCAAATCTCAAATCATCCGTTTCAACTCGATTTAGCTTCTAAATAAACCATTTCAAATTATCAATTTCAAATACACATCTGAACCATAAAATCAGCCATTTCAGTTTTGATATATTTCAAAGCTTTAAATATTCGACATTTCAAAACTAAATTCGATAAATTTATATATATATCAAATTCACTTTACAATTATTTAGTTTTGAAATATTAACTTAACATTTCCATAACATTTGAATACAATTTCATTTTTTACAATTCAAATAAACAAGATATCTCATTTAAATATTTACGTTTGGAATATCCATTTAAGTCACCCTTTCAAAGTTCAAGTTGTAAATCACTTCTTTAAATTTCAAATTCAATACATTTCAAATCTAACTTATTTAAGTATAATTCTTAAATAAATATAATTTCAATCAATTTCAAATCATTATAAATTCTATATTTAAAAATATAGATATTAAATAAATACTTAACATATTATTTATCAACTTTATTAAATCAACTTTAATAAATCTTTAAAAATCAATATTTATAAAAACCATATATTTCTTTTCAAAACCATAGAAATCATTTTCAAAACGTTTATATATAGACCAACGGTGCCTGTATATAATTTTCTATCCTATGGTCAAGTGATACGGATATTTATCATTTCAATCCGCAATTTAAAACATATTTGGGTATATATCTTTTCAACCCGAAATCCCAAATTCAATTCAATGAAAATCGCTTGGGTTTATCATTTCAACCCATAACGATTTTCTCCTATTCTACAGATCGTTCGGGTATGTATCATTTCAACCCATAGTGATTCTATACTAACAGGGAACTTGCAGAGTGATAACAGATATGAAAATAAAATAACAACAGTAACATGCATATATCAACAATATAAATAACAGATAATGGTGTCAGATGTCACAGGTGAACAGATATAGATAATGACATATATATAACAATGTAAATAACTAACAGCAGCATATTTCAATTGACATTTCAATTGAAATCAAATTTAATAAATATAAGAACATTAATCGTGAGTGATTGCTCACCTTTCGAGGCTAGAGAGAGTTGACAAAGAATGGGTTACGAATCCCAAAGCAACGCTAGATGAACATGATTCGATGAAGAAAGCGGGCACGACGGACAAAGCTGATAATGGAAAATCGATGAGAACGATTAGAATCAGTTGATATAAGCAACAATGATATATATATTTATTATTATTATTATTTTCATGAAATCAATATTTAATTTAAAACAAATATTAAAATAACATGTACAAAATTAAAATCATTGTTTTAAATTAAACACATATATCAAGTCAAACATATATACATTAAATTGAAATAAATACTCACATATTAAATTAACCCATACTATATACCAAACTCAACTATATTTATAACTTAATATATTATACTTAAAGATTCATTCTTATTATAAAACCAATATTACTTTAAAACACAACACACACACATATATATATAGCAAAACCAAATTCACTTTATTGTATAGTATATATATTATTTATATAACAGAATATGTACCAGTAACTAATATATTATTTATATAACTGTACATAGCTGCACAGTAGAAACTGTATATATATATTATTTAACAACTTAAAATATAAAATCAACAAACTATGTACACATGTAGAATCAATACTTCGTAAAACTAATATAAACTTATACGTCACACATATCAAATACATACGAAACTTTTATATATAGTTCATATAAAATGATCAAAATAGAACACACATATAAAATATCTAATACATTTGCATATTAATTAACTTGCGGCTAATTCACACATATACTTCACTGGCTAAAATACCTTTTGTACTTATATAACATATAATGCTTATATATTTGAACGTGACATATATGTTACTTACAGTAACCTATAACTATATATATATAACTATTTATATTAAAAGCTGTCATAAACTAACTATATTGTAATATATACAACACTTTACTTTTATATATTCTTACAGTATCAACCAAATAACTCAAGTTCATTGTTAATAAATTAATATATCAAACTGTAGTATTTACTTATACTATTATATCAACATATTTTATAAATACACACGTAAATAACGACCTTTACCTTTACAAATCCATTACATAGAATCAAACAGATCAATATATAACTTCATCTATATAATATATATTATCAAATTGGAAAATCAACAACTTAGGCATATAAACTGATATTTATACTTATATAAACTAATACATAACTTACTATAAAATACTAATATATATAAGATAAAATATATACGTACTCACCCATGAACTAATGGGTTGCATCTCGAGGTGATGCCGAAAGGTGGACAGTGCCTGGTAGGAAGAGGCATGGGTGGATGGAGGGTGCGCGATGCCTGGTATGTGCTCGTCGATGAGCATGAGGCCGGAGGTGGCTGCTAGTTGTGAAGACGGAAAGGAAGTGATGGCGGGGTAGGAGACGAGAAGCGCGTGAAGTGCTGGGTGACTTCGGCCAGATCTGGGGTCGTGTGGAGGAGGTGGAATTGGATGAGCAAGCAGGAGTAGAAGTTCGGGTTGCCATGGCGTTGATGGGAAGGCGGATGGGTTCGAGTTGCTAAGGGTTTGCGGGACGGGCTTGATGGCGGAGGAAGGCTGGGCGGTAGCGTGGGAGGCTACGGGTTGCCGAGGAATTGGAGGTGGCACCGTGGGTTCATGAGGCGGATCTGGAGCAGGCGGAGTCGGCAGGCAGGCTGGGTTGACGCGGAGGGCCAGGACGTGGACGAGGAAGGTGGAGGAAGGTTCGGGTGTACATGGTTGGATGAGTGGGAGGCGTTTCACGGTGGAGGTTGCCTGGGTGGAGTTTCGAGCGAGATGCAGTGGGAAAAGAGAAGGGTGCGGAAAAGAAATAAAGGAGTAGGTAAAGGAAGAGGAGAAGGCAAGTTGTTCATTGGCTCACGTGGCTCTTGACAGAGGAGAAGAAACGCAGAGGAGAATTGTTTGCAAAAGAAAGTAAGGTACTGAAGCCACTTATTATAAATTAAATATTGAACAGTTCAAAAGGTAAATAAAGTAGCTGTTCAGTTTGATGAGAAAAAAACGTATAAAGTTTGAATGCTATAATAAATTCTAGGAGAAGAAAAAAGGACCCGTTCAACTTATACGTTTACAATTCAGGGTACCGGTACGACGCACTGTTTTATTGTTTCTGTCGCGTACCGGACCTCAAAATACATAGTTGAATATACCTTAGAGATCAGCGCAACGAGACGATCAAAACGGTACACAGATATCAGTGGTACGGTCATCCGATCAAAAGTCGATAACCGGTACCAGAAATACTGCTATTCTGCCAGAAATAAGATAAACGGAGCAATGGATGTTCAAATTTGACGAAACGAAAGATGACGTCTCACTCAGAAGATGATTTACAAATTTTCTATGTAAAAATATTCAGGTTTGGAAACCATTTTATTATCACCTATTTTTAACTGATTAAATTGAAGTAAATTTACGCGCGAAATAAATTTTCATATTTTCGGACGAAAATTTACCAGTTGCTATGTTTAATTAGACGCATTCCAAATATCAAATTTATATTTCAAAATTTTATTGTTTAAAATTTCACACAAATTCAAATTAAATAAATAAAACCACTGAAATTTATGGGTCGTTACAATTTGTATATATGTATATATTTTTAACACCTAGAGTCATGTGTTCACACTCGTGTGTTCACTCGCTATGCTCTGTACCCTTCTCACGTAAGCCCGAAAGGCAGTGCATGATCGGTATATCTGGCCTCAGTTTATCTGAGTTAGGTGTATGTATATAAAAATTCTTTTTAATAACGCCTACAGTCGATAAGTGTTCACACTTGTGTGTTCACACGCCATGCTCCGTATTCCCCTCACATCAGTCTACAAGGCAGTGCATGGGTAATATATTTGGCCTCAGTTTACCTGAGTTAGGCATATATAAATATTGTTAATATCAATAAAATTTTCAAATAAGAGAGAGTAAGCAATTGAAATCCAAGCACCATTTTAACCTGTTTGATTTGACTTGTTATTGGAAAAAAATGAAAATACCACTTTGATAAACTTTGATAATCAACCAAGGATCTATTTCATGATTACACTTTGTTATCAACTGAAACAACGAGTTAAACTATTGTCTATTTGTTATGATAACTTGATTTTTGTTGGAAATTTTGACGAGTAAAAGACTTAAATTTCTTGATAATAACCAAAACCTATATTTAACTTATTTATGTCGATTTGAAAGTGAATCCTTCATTTGTAAATATTTTCAAAAACTTGCATTCATCCCATTGTAAATAAATCTTGCACTTTGTAAATATTTTTCACTTTGCATTTGGATTTTGTGGGTAGTATCCGGTGAAAACACTCACGAGACAACACTCGTCCTACTAGGGACACCCAGAGGTTTAACGACTTGTTGCATATGCTCAATGCAATCGTGCTTCCTACGAAAATGGATTTATCTTAGTTTTACTTTATTCGAGGACGAATAAAAAGATGAGTGTGGGGGTATTTGATATGCACGTAAATGTGCATATATTTACATCCATATTTTATCTCTTTATATTCAAATAAACATCATATTTGGGCATTTTAACATGTTTAAAACCAAAATTCAATTATTTTCAAACCATCATATTTTCATCTTCATTCAGGGGTAAAATGGTCATTTTTGTGCATGTGTCAATTTGAGAATTTTTACTTGGACAAATTTTATGATTTTTATAGGATATTTTGATGCATATGGAAGAGGGATTCATGATGATATATGCATGCACAAGAAAATACAAAGGAATGAAGAGGAAATAATTCACGTTCAAGATCATGGAGGACCTCACCCAGTTACCTAAATGTACAATTAGGAGCTAATGGACAACTAAGTGGAGGTTAAAACTTCATGCACATTAAATGATGGATTAATTAATGGCTAATGGTTACTTGGTGGCCACACTTCCTAAAGGGCATTTTGGGCAGCTCCCTAAAATAGAATTAGGGTTTTATGCATGTATAATTAGCCCTCTTATGTACATGTAAATATCTTCTACTCTTCCATATATTTCCTTAGGAAATTAGTAAGTTGTAAACAAAAATCAAAGTGAAATAAAAATGGCTTCCAAGCCTCTTTCTCCTTTCTTTTTTACATGCTTTTCTTTGCTTCTTTGTTTATGTTTATTTCTATGCTCTCTTTCTTTTAATATTCATAGCTTAGATTTACATTTATGCAAGTAGTGTAGCTTTAATTTTTATGCAAATAGTTAGTAGTTAATCTCTCTTTCTTTCTTTGCTTAGTTTTAATTTCTTTGCTTTTTAATGTTGAAATTTACAAGTGTTGATTTTATAACACAAATGAGTAGCTAAACCCCTTCAATTTAGGGGTAATGAAGCTCTCTAACTTTATGTAATTTCAATATTTTTATGATTTATGATCTCTTTGTTTATGCTTTATGAAAGTGAATTTTGATGTAAGTTTATACAAGTGGGTTTGATAGCTTATATTGCTTATGCAAATGAGCTATTCTTATTCAACATAAACACAATTTACATCATCATTTGCTAATTAATTTTTTATTTTGAAATGAAAGTTAAAATGAAATTTGATGATCTATATTACTAGTTACAATAGTAAATAGATCATACTTAAAATAGCTTTTGCTTTGGCTTCATTTTCATGAAAATTTTCTAAGTGGTATAATTGTTGTATTATAGTTTGATGGTTTGAGTTATGTTAATTAATAACATAAACAAACAATACTTATGATAAATACAACAATTATTTCACTTAATATCAAAGTTAGAGATCATAAATTATTGTTTATTGATTTACAAAAATATGAGAGTGGAATTATCCCTAAATTGTTCTCTAGTCCAATAGTTTTTAAATCACATTTTAATTCTAACTTTAGCTTCTTTTTTGTAGTTAACAATTTCATCTCACTTTGGTCTAATTTGATTGAATAGAAAATTTTACAATCTTAAAAATTCTCTACGGATTGACCCGTACTCGCCACCTACTAACTTTTGTACGTCGTGCGCTTGCGGTTATTTTATTTCAAAAATTTTCGACGGTTTTTTAACTCAGTAGAAATTCCATCGATTAACAGGTTTCTATGAATGGTTAGTCATCCCTTTTGGATGAACCAATGCTCCTGCCATTTTTGTGGATCTCATGAATCACGTTTTCCACGATGTTCTCAACAAGGTTGTCCTGGTTTTCATTGATGATATTCTCGCCTTTTCTAGGTCTGAGAAGGAGCATGAATCTCATTTGGGCTATGTGCTGGAAACTCTTAGGAGACATCAGTTAGAGGCCAAATTTCTAAATGCCATTTCTGGAGGTATGAAATAAGTTTCCTTTGGCACATTGTTTCTGAAAATGGAGTCTCGGTTGACCCGGTTAAGGTTGCCGCGATTAATATATGTCTATCCATATTTCCTCTTTTGTAAATTAATTATCCTATCTTCCTTTCGGGCCTATCTTCTTAGTTAGAATTCTCTTTGATTAGGGTCCCTCTAAATTTGAATCTCTATCCTTGTTCTGAAATCCATCTTGAATCATCGTGTGAGGGACGTATTTGTAATTGATATAAAAATGATTTATATTGTGTTGTTTGAGTTGTTAAGTTTGAATTTTGGGTTTCAATCGATTTGTCTAGCTATCGCTATCGATAGGAATTCCAAAACACTTGAACAAAGCAAACTGACACAATATTGTTTTCGAAATTTGTAAATGAAATAATTTTATGTATGATTATATTTTATATATAAAAGTATAACTTTCTGAAATTAGATAGTTAAATAAATTGGTTGTTAGAAATTATAGTACTAGATTATCATTTATTGTTTTGTCAACATTCCTAAACCATTAACTATTGTTGTATGTTATAAGGAGATGAAATTTCTAAAACATGGTTTATAAATTTGATTTGCAAATGAAATGAATTTAAATTAAGGGTTTGAGAATTTAATTTTCGGTGCTTTTCAAAATTTGGGTTTCGAAGTTTTGAAAAATATATTATTTGAAAGTATTTTCGAATGGAAATTTTTTCAAAGAAATTTAAAAGAAGTAAGTCAGTAATCTCCTCTTAGGTCCCAGAAAAATAATTTCGATGATGACTGCAGCATCATCGACATTGATTTTCGAGTCTCAAAGTGGAGAGACCACTTAGTAGCTTTGCTACACTTTTGTTTTTGGAAATGGATTTGATTTTAATTTCTTGATTATGATTTGATGTACAAAAATATATATGTATATATTTATTTCAAAATGGTTTGAAGTGAACCCGGAAATTTAACTCTTAAGTTTATGTTAAGTGATGGTTTTCAACTATTGAAATGAAGCAATTTTTTTGAATAATTAGAGTGTCTAAAATGAAAGATGGAATTGAAACAACTTGAAATAGTTGAACTAAGATAAGATTTATTTGTATAATACTCAATTGCATTCTAAAGCATATTTAACTTACTTGAAATATTCAAAAGTTAAAATGTTAATGTGAATATTTAATTGAAGGTTATACAAGAGAAAGCTTAAGTAATAAATTGTTCAAAATAAATTCTGCTTAATAGAAATGCTGTAAGTAAAAGGTAAATTTGTATAGTGCTCAATTACATTCAGAAACATTAATAAAACTTACCTGGAAACAGTTTGAATGTAATTGAATAATATACAATATAAATGTAAGTAATAAGATGTCCAAAAATGAATTTTATATGGTTTTGAATTAATTGTTGTATCTGGTACTATGTATTTCGAATCTATCTTTCCTTTCTGTTGTTTCAGTTCTCCTATCTCGTTCCTTTTCGGGGATGAAAAGTTGAGTGGGGGAGAGTGCAACGACCTGGAAATTTTAACGATTTAAATAACGTAATTAACTAAATTTTCATGAAAATAAACAATTAAATTTTAGCAATGAAATTTGATATTCGGTATGCGTCTATTTAAACATAGCAAATGACAGATTTTTATTGGTTAATATAAAAGTTTGTTTTATTGTGTAATTTCAGTTTTAAAATTTAAATCAGTTGAAAATTTGATGGAAATAAAATGGTTTTGAAACCTGAATATTTTTATATAATGAAATTGTTTATCATTTTCTGAGTGAGACGTCATATTTCGTTTCGCCAAATTTGGATTGCTCTAGCTCCATTTATATTATTTTTGGCGTTTTAGCAGCATTTTCAGCAGCGAATATCGAGTTTTGATAGGCTGGTTGTATCTCTAATATTTGTGTACTATTTTGTTCATCTTGTCATGCTGATCTACGATGTATATTTATTTGTGCATTTCGGCATCGGTACATGGCGAAATCTGTGAAACGGTTAGCCGTATCAGTACCCGTTTTGAGCCTTTTGGTTTCCCTATGGCCATTTAATTGTCTAGCGGTTGAAAACTAATAGACATCAGCTTTTAATATTTCCTAGAAATTAATATTTGACTTTTTCTATCCCATATATTCAAATTTATATTTGCTATTTCAATTTATTCTGGTTCGTTCCTTTTCGTTCTCTTCCTCTCTTATATTTTTTTCCCTTTTCGGTGTTAACCCGTCTTTTTACAAGGCCGTGGGTTTAACTTAATCGACTGCACGTTCGTCGAGGCTGGTGTATGATGGATTCAGCCAACTGGATGGATGGATGACGCAACGTGCGTGGGAGATGGAAATATGATTGGATAAAGATGAATCAACTATAATTTGGGTCTAGGAAACATGGTTCGACATTAAACATGGTTCGTCATGATGGAGGTTCGGCACATATGGTTCGTCTGGCATTTACGTTCGAATAGTGTTCAAGAGTACTCGGCATACATAGAGCGTCCGGCATACATGAGTGGTTCAGCATTCCGTGAAGCATTTGGCATCCAGGTGGCGTTCGGCGTCAAGATACGCTCGGCATCTCGGAAGCCCTCGGCATTCGGAAGTGCTCGGCAACAAGGAACGTTCGGCATCGAGAGACGTTCGGCAGGTTATAACGTTCGGCATGTACGAACGTTCGGCATGGTAGAATTGTTCGTCATAAACTATTGTTCGGCCTAACTATTGTTCGGCCTAAGTATCGTTCAGCCAAGAGATGGTTCGGCTTTGATAGCGTTCGGCCAGAGTATCGTCCGGCCTAAGTTTTGTTCAGCAATCAGTCGTTCACCATGAATACACTGGATCAGCCTCCGGTATCGTTCGGCAAAAATGCCTCCCATGACATTCAGGGTGTTTGGCCTCACTTCTGATCGGCATGAGGAGATCGTTCGGCATTCACACCTTGTTCAGCATTCAGCGTTCGGCATATATGGTTCGGCATATGGAGACCACTCCATTTGGGCTGAGGTATTCAGCTACGAGGCCCACCAGGGAAGTCCAACCCATCTTTGTCTATAAATAGAGAGGCAGGGGCACAGTGAAAAAGGATCTTCTTTCTGCTCTCTTACTTTCTCTTTTCTAAGGCTAAGGCAACTCTGCCATTTTGTAAATCGATTATTACAGCAATAAAAAGCAAACTTCTGGAGTGGACATAGGCCGGAGTTAGCCGAACCACTATAAAATCTGTTGTTCTTTACTGCTTTCATTTCAGTTTTAACCGTTCTTCACATTATTACTCTCTACATATATTCTATCTCTGAGCTGTGACTGGTATTTGGTCCTTTCATCTGGATCTGGGGGTTAGTGACCAATTTTGGCGCTAACACTTTGGTGCTTTCACTGAGAGTTGAAACACTCGGGAATTTTGGAGTTAGGAACTTGGATCTTAGAAAGCAATGGCAAGACCACCAACGAGGAAGCAAGCAGTGGAAAGGAGCAATCAAGAAGGAAGTCAAGCGGCCTCTTCTGGAGCTGGAGAGGGCCATGCATCCATCTACATAACTCGTGACGAGATGCAAGTGATGATGAATTCTATGCAAGAGCAGATGATGAAACGACAAGAGGAGATGATGCAGGCTCTTCGTAGGAAATTTGGACAACCAGGAACTGCAGGTGCTTAAGATTGAGGAGCTAGACCAGAGGAACTCAACTAGCGGACAGATGGAGTGATTCAGCAGGGGGCAACTCCCAATCAACAAACAATTAACAATCTAGATGGACTTAGACTCGGGGGCACACCACCACGTAATGCTGGACCAGTTCATGGAGGGATACTGGATGATGCTACGCGGCTTGACGTCGATAGGAATACAGGAGTACGTGAGGAGGAATATGTGCCAGAATTTCCTCGGGGACTTGGGGGGCAGTCTAGAAACATGGATAGGGGGCAACCCTTGGTTGGAAACACAGGATTGGTTGACATTATCAGGCGGACTATTCGCGGAGGTCTGAAAAACAATGATTCAGAGAGAGTTAACAAAAGTCCGTTTACCCAGAACATTAGGACAGCTAGGAATCCACCCGATTTCAAACTACCCGCTTTGGAAGTATGCAACGGGAAGACGGATCCAACCGTCCACTTGATGAGGTACACTAGGCATATGGAAGTGCTGGGGGCAACGGAGGAGGTTATGGCTCGATGTTTCCCTCTGTACTTGAATGATATTGCTGCTATGTGGTTCAGACAGCTGGAAGATGGATCCATTGGAACATGGACGGAACTGGTGGACAAGTTCTTAAGTCAGTTTCGAGTTCACATAAAAAGGCCAAAGAACGTGATGACGCTAACGTCAGTCAAACATGGGGCGGATGAGTCGCTCAGGACATTCTTAACTCGATTTAACGCAGCAGTTGCTTCGGTGGATCGGCCGGATCCATCAATGGTTTTGATGCCTGCGGTATCAGGAGTCAGAGATAATTCGGAGTTCAAAGTATCGTTGATACGGGACCCACCGTTGGATCTTGGGGAATTCTTCCATGAAGCTGAGAGATTTCTTTGACAAGAGGATGCATGTTTGGACATGAGGTCAAAGGAAGTAAACATGATTAAGGATGGAGGACTACCCGGCGAAAGCTCGGGTGGGGGCAAGGATAAAGGGAAAAGGAAGCGCTGGGGAGAACCAAAGTTCTCCACTTACACAGGATTGAACGCAACGCTGGAGCGGATATTATTGGATACTCGAGATCGCCTTCCATATCGAAGACCGGGGAGGAGGGAGCCCTCAGAACGAGAAAGGGCATCAGGAAGGCACTGTCTTTTTCATGACCTGGACGGGCATGATACTAACAGCTGCCGGCATTTGAAGGACATAATCGAGGAGCATATAAGGAATGGTCAGTTGCGACAATATGTCGGAGCTCGGACTGCGGCGGTGGAACATGAGCAACCACCGCCTACCTTGAACAACGAGGGCACGAGGCCCAGGAATGGTGATCGATTGGTCATCAACTAATCTTGATGGTTTGAATAAGTAACAAACTTCGGGCAAACGGTTAAATCACTTACTCATGTATGGGGTCGGAGATAACCCTCAGGCATGCTCTGAGATGATGGCTTACCGAGACGCCCTGGTTTGTGAAATCCGTTTTTTCCTTTGACTTGGACATTTGTTTTTTTTGGTTTGGTTTTGGAGTTTGGTTTGAACTCCCTGTTTTGCTCGTTTTCTGGTTTGAATTCGGTTTTGGATGTTTGTTTTTTGGTTTGGATTTTTGATATGGATTTCTGGTTTTCTGGTTGAATTTGGATTTCGATTTGGATTTTGGTTTGGATTTTGGCTGAAAGGTCATCGAGCATGGACTATGCTCGGTAAGGGTCCGGAGAGACCGGGATTCGGCCTAGGACTTAGGCCCCATATTGTCTCCTATGTAGGTCGTCGAGTATGGACTATGCTCGGCAAGGGTCCGGAGTGACCAGGATTCGGCTTAGGACTTAAGCCATGACATTATTCGACGTTCAGGGACACTGAACCATGAACACCATGGATTTACTTAACATAGGTCGTCAAGTGTGGATTGTGCTTGACAAGAACCTGGAGAGGTTACAGATATGAATATTGGCTATAGACGGCAGAGGATTTGGATATTGACCCGGAAAGGTCCTAAAGTCGGTTATTGGTTATTGGATATGGATGAAACATGGACTTTGGATATCGGATTTGAGGCTATTCAAAACACACCTTCCAATAGCAAGGCATGTTTTGGGGGGCAAGTGTTAACCCGTCTTTTCACAAGGCCGTGGGTTTAACTTAATCGACTGCACGTTCGTCGAGGCTGGTGTACGATGGATTCAGCCGACTGGATGGATGGATGACGCAACGTGCGTGGGAGATGGAAATATGATTGGATAAAGATGAATCAACTATAATTTGGGTCTAGGAAACATGGTTCGGCATTAAACATGGTTCGACATGATGGAGGTTCGGCACATATGGTTCGTCTGGCATTCACGTTCGAATAGCATTCAAGAGTACTCGGCATACATAGAGCGTCCGGCATACATGAGTGGTTCGGCATTCCGTGAAGCATTAGGCATCCAGGTGGCGTTCGGCGTCAAGATACGCTCGGCATCTCGGAAGCGCTCGGCATTCGGAAGCGCTCGGCATCAAGGAACGTTCGACATCGAGAGACGTTCGACAGGTTATAACATTCGGCATGTACGAACGTTCGGCATGGCAGAATTGTTCGTCATAAACTATTGTTCGGCCTAACTATCGTTCGGCCAAGAGATGGTTCGGCCTTGATAGCGTTCGGCCAGAGTATCGTCCGACCTAAGTTTTGTTCGACAATCAGTCGTTCAGCATGAATACACTGGATCGGCCTTCGGTATCGTTCGGCGAAAATGCCTCCCACGGCATTCAGGGTGTTCGGCCTCACTTCTGATCGGCATGAGGAGATCGTTCGGCATTCACACCTTGTTCGGAATTCAACGTTCGACATCTATGGTTCGGCATATGGAGACGACTCCATTTGGGCTGAGGTATTCAGCTACCAGGCCCACCAGGGAAGTCCAACCCATCTTTGTCTATAAATAGAGTGGCAGGGGCACAGTGAAAAAGGATCTTCTTTCTACTCTCTTACTTTCTCTTTTCTAAGGCTAAGGCAACTCTGCCATTTTGTAACTGTAATCGATTATTACAGCAATAAAAAGCAAACTTCTGGAGTGGACGTAGGCCGGAGTTAGCCGAACCACTATAAAATATGTTGTTTTTTACTGCTTTCATTTGAGTTTTAACTGTTCTTCACATTATTACTCTCTACATACATTCTATCTCTGAGCTGTGACTGGTATTTGGTGCTTTCATCTGGATCTGGGGGTTAGTGACCAATTTTGGCGCTAACAGTTTTGTTCTTTGGGAGAAAATATATTAAGGTGCATATACAAAGCTTATATATTCTGAGAACCTGACTTTGGCTCGTGCTCATCAACTTCCATCCTAGCTCCTACTTTCCATCCTCTTTTTCCACCACCCGAACACCAACAGCCTCGCCCATAGCCACAGCTCACCGAACCATACTCCCTTCGACCAAACTCCATCACATAGTGCCATTCCCTTCTTCGGTCTGCTTCTCCCACCCCAGAGCTCCGCCCGTGCTAGCCTACCACCCAGTCAACCAGATCCACCCACTCCCATCTCCTCCACCTTCTGCCATCTCAACTTGACCCAATAGCGCCTCGCCACACAGCCTAATACCATGCTCACTCCTCCACTCAGACCTAAAAACCCCTCAGCAGCTCCATCTGCTCCATGCACCCGCCTTTTCCCTTCCGTGCCGCCGAGCCCCTCACCTGACCTACACCCGAAACCTTCCAGCCTCCACCATCTCGCAGTCTTGCTCTCCACCTCTCAAACACCCAACAACCTTTCAACCGACCTTCAACACAGCCACCCTCCACCTGATCCCACCTACCCACTGCTGCGTCGTGCCACACATCCCCTAGCCGAGCAAGTGCTCCAGCCACCTCCAAGCATCCACCCTAAAGCCTTGCTTCCCCGCCAACAAACTCGAGTAGAACCTCTAACCTTCTCTTCATATTTTAAAAAAAGCCGTTTTGTGTTGCTTCGAGAGTATAAGAAGCATATCTGCAATCTTGATCAGTAAAAAGAGAAAAATTGAAATATATATAAGTCTGTATATATATAATTGTGAAAGCCTGCACTTTCTTCTTCATTGCTCACCAACATTCTAGCTTAGCACCGCCAATCTTCGCTGTCCGGAATTTATCATAGCGATTTTACTGTTTTTTCGCTGTTTGATGTGGTTCCGCTGTCCCGATTGGATGTACAACTGTTGTTTGCTTTGTTTCGCCGTTGTTCGAAAATTTCAGCAGTAGTTTTTGGCTTGTCGTTGTCCTGCTTGCTTATCCATGTCCGTTTGCTTATTCCCGTTGTTTCCATAGCCTCGAAAGGCGAGCGATCACTCACGATTAACATTCGTATGCTAGTAAATTTAATTCACATGAAATGATGATTGAAATATGTTGTTAAAATTTAATTGGTTAGAAATTAATTTGTTAAGCATGATATGTTGTTATTTAAAATTTGTTTACCTATGTTAATTGACATATGACACCATCACATGTTGTATATATATTATATATAAATTGTTAGTTATGATCCATGCTTGTAATTGATATGTTTGCCATTTTATAATATTATTCTATTGTCCTCACACTACAAGTTCCCTGTTAGTTAGGAAAATCACTATGGGTTGAAATGATATATACTCGAACGATATTATAGATTAGGAAAAATCATCATGGGTTGAAATGATAAACCCAAGTGATTTTATTGATTTAAAATTTTGGGATTGCGGGTTGAAATGATATATACCCATAAATATTAAATTATTGCGGATTGAAATGATAAATATCCGTATCACTTGACCATAGGATAGAAAATTATATACGGACACCGTTGGTCTATTTTTAAATGATTTCCAAATTTTTGAAAATATTTGGGTCTTATTAAATATTGATTTTTAAAATATAGTATAAAAGATTTTTATTTTAATATGTGTAAAATTTAGATTTTTAAAATTATATGTTTGGAAATTATAAATTTATAAGTTAAGTTTTTTACTTATAATTTTATTATTTTTAAATATATAAAATAAGATTTAATGTAAAATAAATTTAATAATAAAATTTAATTTAACTAATATATATATATATATGAAATGTATTTTTAAATATTTATTTAAAATTTATATTAATAATTTAAAAATAGATTTTGTAATAACTTTAGTAAAATAAAGGTTGGAAAGATAAATTAAGTTAATTTGTAATTTAATTTGTTTGAGTATTGAATATAAATAAGAATTGATTGGAAACTTATTGGTTTTGAGATTTTGGAGGTATGATTTTATAACTTGATTTAATTAAAGACAAATTAAATGAATATTTTCAAATTTAAATAAATTTGAAATTGAATATTTAATATTGATTTAAATGTGTAATTTGAGATTTTATTTAAATTTTATTAAAAATGATTAAGTGAATATTTTCAAATTTAAATAAAATTAAAGTTGAATTTTGAAATATAAATGAAATTTATCAAATTGAGTTATTGTTAATTGTTTAAGTATTTAAACTTTGAAACCCATTGAATTGAAAGTGGTTTAAATTTGTAGTTCAAACCTGGATTTGTGATCGATATAAATTAAAAATGGTTTTAATGAGGATTTAAATTGAACCTTTAACCTTTTTAATTGAAATTGTTGAATTGAGATTGATTTAAATTGAATTTTGAAACTAAAGTTGATTTGAATTAATTTGTGAAATTGGAAGAAACAATTGTAATTTGAAACTATTTTTGATATAAACTCTCTTTAATATTTAACCTATTTTAATATATAACCTATTTTTAAATATAACCCATTTTTAAATATAAACTATTTTTAATGTATAACTATTCTAATATATAAACTACTTTCAATATTCAAGCTGTTTAAGCTGGAACTATTATGATTTAGATTTAATGGATTTAAATGCGAATACTTTGATATGATGGTTTAACCTATTTTGTGGTTATGATTTTGGAAATGAATATGATTTAAAGTGAATAATGATTTCAAAAGTGATATGATTTCGAAAGTGAATATGATTTCAAAGGTGATACGATTTTGAAATGAATATGATATTTTGATATGAAATATGAATTGTTTAAAATGAAAAATGACCACGGTGTGAAATAAACATTTGGTTGCTAACAGACCGAGATCAGATATTGTCATATTCTCTGCCAATACCGAAAACCACTTTAACAACTGTGTACGTGGTGGAGAATCCAAAACAAAGTAGGATGGTTTGGCGAACGTCCGTATGAGGTATGAACGCAACCTTGACCCCCTCGAGTCAGCTTGATATGAAGAAAACAGGAGCTATACCAGGCCAAGTGAGGTCACTCCTCCAATCTGGCACATTTCTTCGATACCATATTTATTACTTTATGATTGATTTGGTGGCCACCACTCGATTTGATTATGGGAGTGTGTTCCAAGGTGGGCGGTAGTAGCTGCTATGCATTACCACCAGTCCGGGAGTGCAAACGGTAGAATCCTACCCTAGCATTGCCTCGTGTGCCTTGTCATGTGCCTTATCGCAGCCATTACGACTTTGGTTTGTATCATACCTATGGAGTGTTCACTGAGTATCCCACCAGTTTGGTGGAGCTTATAGTATCTATATAGACTACGATATTTATATAAAAATGTGTTAAGGGGGATATGGGTAATGCCTTAACGCTATTTTAATATTTTACTTTAATGTAGACATTATCTATGTAGCGTATTGTACTATGTATGTAGATAGTTTAACGGATCCTTAAAGGATGGAATCCTAACATCTTTTAAGTTATATTGCATTTCACTTAAGCTGATTTACTTGCATAAGAATGTTAATCCTGACTCGAGTGTTTTGTGTTTTGCTTTATGCTCGGGTCAGACTGAGAGTCACAGCATTTGAGACACACCTTTGGAACTTGGAGCTTTGTTTGGAGATTATATCTTTTATCTATTGTACTTTTTGGTTATTTCAGTTATTTCCAGTTATGTTCAGACTTGTCATTTGCTTTTGTATTTGTGACTTCTGTGCATTTGGATTTTCGTTGTATTTGTTTTAGACTATGATGTTCTGTAGTAGCTTCATGAACTGCTATTTATCTATTCCACTACTTATTGTTGTATTACTCTGTGTCTGTGATTCTGTGATTGATTATTTATTGTATATGCTAAGTTTTGCCAAATATAAAATTGATAATCTGTTGTTTTAAGCAATTCAAGTCTGACATGTGTGGATTAGTGTCGATTTGAATGGTTCGAAATAGCAGGTCGTTGCAATATAGTATGCGATCATGATCATTTATTTGCAAGTCATTTTTAGCAAAGCTTATAGTAAGCTTGGGAGTACAACATAACTTAGGTACTACATACCACCCTAAGACGGATGGTCAGATAGAAAGAGTAATCCGAGGTATAGCGGACCTATTAAGAACATGTATTTTAGAATTTGGAGGTTCGAGGGAAGAATATCTCCATTTAGTCGAATTCTCCTTTATTAATAGTTTTCAATCTAGTATCGACATGGCACCATTTGAAGCTTTGTATGGAAGACCATGTAGATCACCAGCCTATTAATTAGAAACAAGATTTAAAGTAACGTTAGGTCCCATTTAGTAAAATAAACGACTAAGAAGATAGAAATCATTCAAGATAGAATGAAAATAACATTGTCATGGAAAAAAGGTTAAATCGCTAAGCAAATAAGAGATTTGGAATATTCTATCTGAGATTGAGTATTGTAATTCCAACAAAAGGCATTGTCGGGTTTGACAAGGTAGGAAAACTTGCAACTCGATTTATTAGTCCATATCCTATTCTCGAGCGAGTATGACCACTTGCTTATAGATTTAAACTACCTGAATATCTATCTAGTTTCCATAATGTATTCCATGTTTCATAACTATGGAAATGTATTTAAGACCTAAACAGTATTATAGAACCTAGAAAGATCCAAGAATTAGAATTACAATCCGATTTGTCATATTTACAGAACCTTCATGGATTGTAGATTTGAAGGTGAAGGGGTTAAGGAACAAGCAAGTTCCTCTAATCACAGTCCAATAGTCAAGTATTATCAAAGATTGTACTTGAGGGGGCGGAAGAACAAATTAAAAAAACGTATCCCGAGCTACTCGAAACTCGATAGGTATGTTGTTATTTATTTTTATTTATTAAGTCATGGATGTTTAAATTCAATTGATGGTTGTGTGTGTGTCTATGATTGAATGATATAGAATAGATTACAACACTCTCTAATGAATTATGAGGACGGAATTTCTTTAAGGAAGGGAGTCTGTAACATCTCATTATTTTATTAATATAGTAAAATATTTTCTTGAAATTTTAAATTAGGAATTTTGATTTTTGAAATTTCAATTGAAGAATTTTGAATTTCAAATAGATTTAGATTATGGAAAATTACCTTTACTTGATAGTGAATTGAAATAATTAATAAATGAGGTTAGAAAATTATATTGGGAGATTTAGCGAATTCAATTTAATAAAAGTGATTTTAGGGATTTATTTGAAAAATATGATTTAAAAATTTAAATTTGAAATTAAAAAGTAGTTTGGAAATTTATTTTGGCTAAATAAATAATAATTGTAATTTTTTTGAATTATTTTGGAAATAAAACAATTATTTTATAATTGTTGAAATTGAAAAGTGATATTTTATTAAAAGAAAATAGTTATAAGAATAAAATAAAATTTGGATAAAATGCTTTGAGTAGATTTTAAAAATGGGTATAAAATATCGACTCAAAGGCTATTCTAGTTATGAGGCGGTAAAGGGTACAGGTTTATTTAATAAATTAAAATAAAATATGAAAATGTTTTATTGGACCAATGCTTTTATACTTACCTTTATAATCATTATATTTTAACTTTTATAAAATCCTTAACCAAAAGCTTCCTTCCTAAAACTATATAAACATCATAATCCCTTCATTCTGAATTAAACATCAACGCAATAATTCTATTCCTCTTCATCAAGCCAGACTTTCAGTTCTTCACCGAAATAAGGAAAGTGAGTATAATTAACGTCCTTTTTATATATAGTGAATATAATCTTTATAATAGTGAATATAAACATGTTTTATTTATTAACAATGTGTATAATGTCTTCATTACTTCACTGTTCAATCTCTATTCATCTATAATTGATATGTTTAAAGTTGTATATGTAGTTGAAAGTTTATCCAAACCATCACACCAAGTTACGTTAAAGTCGACCATTGAAAGCCCATGAACGACGACCACAAATGGGGATGTTCCGAGCATTACTGCCCTGTGGTCATCACCACCGATCGATCGCCCCAAGCATGAGCGGTCGATTGGTCAGGTCAAATTCTAGGTAGTAAGCCCAAAACATTTTCCAATCTTTTCGTTTTGATTTTTTTCTTCCTTCTACTTGTTTTGCATTGTTGTGATGATTTTGAGCTATGGTTGCGCTTTAGAAACATGTTAAACTCTTTGGAATCTTGGTTTAAAGTTGTTGGAAGATTTTAGAATGATTTTTAGGCTCTCAAGTTTTTGTTTTTATTAATACCAATTCTTGGAAATATGCTAAAGGCTCAATATTTTTAAATTCATTTAAAAATTCAAAATTTTGGGTTTCTCAAACTTCTAATTTAAAAAAATAATACTGAATCATATAAAATATTTTAGGAATTTTTAATTTGTAAATTTCAAACAAATTTAAATTGTGTGGATTTAAATTGGAAAATGGGATTTTTAAATATTTGAATAATTTAAAATCAAACAAGATTTCAATAAAATCTATGTTTATTGATCTGAAAATTATAGAATATATATTTGAAATATTTTAAGATAAAATATCACATATTTAAAAGTTAAATTTGAACTATTTAAATATATATTGAGAATTAAATTGAAATAAAAGATTAAATCCTATTTAAAAATAATTCAAATAAAATATTGTATTGAATAATATGAATTTGTTTGTGTATGTATTTTTGTGCTATGCAAGTTTATTTGTATAATAGTTGAATTACATCAATGATCATAAGTTATTAATTTTAAAAATGTCCCATATATAAATATCTACTGAATTTTTTTCTTTATAAATACTTATGTCACTGTAATTGTAAGTTATTGATATGATGCACGAACACATCTATACGTGACATAAAATGGGACACAACGACATTTCAGGAATAAATGGCATTTTGGGAGGTTAAATACAAATTATTTTGAATAAATTTAATGATGAAGCAAACGAGACAAGGTGAGGAAACTATAAGCTCCATCCTAGCGGATAGGTTCAGGGTCGCACCCTGAATCATGATAACCTAGTCCCTCGTCAATTATTGTCCAAACAATTTATTGCATGGATACTTAAAAAGAGTGAATACTTAGTAGTAATTTACTAGTGATTGTAGACCTCGTATATGAATAACTTGAGCAGTGAAAAATTTATTGAATAACAATTACAAAGAGCTGTAGTTGCGAGTCATAGTAAATAGTGTCATGACATGTGTAGTTAAAATGATATAAGTAGATTTGATGAGATATGGGCGAGCATATATTATGTAGTATGTGACATAATTACATCTTTGAATATCATATATATTACCTAATATCATGCAATTATATATGTCTCTATTACACTGTTATACTCACTACTATTTTCTAGCCTTACTCGAGGTTTTGTTTTCCGATATCTCCTCGGTTCAGATTGAGGATTTGTTTCCACAATGATCTCATTTTCATGTTTGAAGTTATGTCCTACGATATCGAGATAGATGGTGTTTGGAATAGTGTTTATGAGTTTATGGTTATAGTTGACCTAGAATATAAAGGATGAGTCTTGGCTATTGGTATTCAAGGAACATCCAGAGTTAATTGGAGGGAACACACTAGTGAGACCTATCTAAAGTAAATAGAGTTATGTTATTATGTACGACCTGTTATATATAGTTGACTTATGGAAATAGTTGGACATCATGGTTTTAGGCAGTTTTGTATATACTCTACTAGGTGGATGATGCTGTGTATGTATGTTGTGTGTTAATCGACATCCAAATGTATTATAAATTTGATATGTATATATTTCCAGTTCCGCTATGTCTTTATTTGTCATTCACTTATGACTTGTGATGTGAATTACTTAAATCTTTGATCCGCTCCTTCCGAGCCATTTGATTCAAGCTATCAGGAGGTAAACTCTCTTCGATAATTCGATCACCGGTGCTGGGGCATCACATGAATAATAAATAAAACAACTAAGTGGGCGTATGTTAGTGATTTTGTTGAACCACTGTAAATGATTAAATGTCCCTTCTCTTTTATTCCTTGATTTCTTACATTTTCAATTTGTTTACTATATATATGCTAATAATAAGGACTATATGTATTTATATTTGATATTTAATATAAATGCATATTTCATAGGAAATCATATACGTATATTCACACAAACACAAACCCCCCTCCCCCCAACACCCACATAAGGAAGGTTAAATGTGACCTCGGTTTTGAAGCAATGCCATCATATCTTGAGCTACACTATTCCAAATACTACAAAGTTTTGTATAGGTTAAATCCACATAATTGTAGCCTATTAAAATTGGGCTCATTTTGAAATTTGTAGCCTATTCAAAATCATAATTCAATTATTTAACATTCAAACGTTAGTTTTAACCATTAAATTTAAACACAAAATATATCCCACAAAGTATATTGTACTACATACACTGATATGAGCCCAAATTTTGTATATATGATCCTCTATATATGGATTGAACATCTACAAAATTTTGTAGCATTTGGAATTGTGTAGCTCAAGATTTGGTATAAGAAAAGGAGTGATCCTCTTTTGATGAGAGGAATGTTCTAATTTTATTCTATACATTTAAAAAAAGAGCTTCCAACAATCCTGACAGGTTGTTCTATATTGGATCACATGCACTTACAGTAGGGTTAAAAGGGTGAATTTCAAAAAAGGAAATTTATTTTATTAATTTGCTCAAGATCTTTAATTTATGTTTGTGTAAATAATATTAGTTTATACTAAATAAAATTGTAAATTTTTATTAATAAAAGGGGTTTTAATAATTTAATTTCATTAATTAAAATATTTATTTGTTATTATTGTCTAAGTAAACTTGTTTATAATTAAATTTATAACTAATTTATTAATTCATTTAATATGTCATGATATCCACATTCACAATATATACATCAAAACAATATACATACATATAGACACACACACACACATATATATATATAATTTTCATATATATATTTGAAAATGGGTTCATATATTAATACTACCAAATACATGTGCACGTATATTTACAAGTACACAGATACACCACTCCATGCAATCACAAATCCATCTTCCACCTAGAGTTTGACCATTTAAGCCTAGTATACTGATAATAAATTAAAAGAAATCCTAAAAACTAAAAAATTCTGCCACACTATTCTGGATAGAAGAATGTAAATCCTTTTCCAATCCAGTGAGGAGAGTCATTGCTAATATCACCAGCTTAGTGTTGATGCTTCAATTGATCACCAATATATTGAATTCATATCAGCACCAAGTATATATTTGTATTGACTGATCTGCTATTTCATTTGCAACAAATTCAAGAGGGTTCGACTACCTTGTATGCATCTGTAAAAAAATGTAACCACTTAGCTTAAATAATACAAGTCCATAAGCATTAACTTTCCAGTCCCTACTCCTATATATAGGTAAGTCCTTTTATTGTGGAATAAGAAGATTGTGCTATCGGTGTAGACCATAGCCACCTACTCTTCCCTAATTTTTCTGATGCACTATAACTATCTAATTGCCATACGTCCTCATTCTCAACAAGTTATTCATATAACCTTTGGAACAAAACTGACAAGTATTTCCCTGGATGCTATTTGACTCATACTCGTTATGTAGAGTGACTGCTCATTGTCTATCGTACAAGGTTGTCAAGTGGGGGTCCAACCTAGTGCCGTGAATCATGCTCAACTATTTCCATCAGACCCTAAGTGAGAGTCTGCGAGAACTAAGAAGTTTCAATGCATCACTGTATTCTTACCCCTTATGATACAGTCTTAATAATAGTCGCAGAGCTCCCCGTTCGTCTCTTAGCAAGAGGAGCAGTAGTTGTTTTTGATTTGTCTTGCTTTAGAACATATGTAGGATTAGCAGTTATCATACTTGAGAAATCCGTATTTTTTGTCATGTGTAGGACTTCTTGTATATTTGCTGCTACATGTTCTATGAACTGTTGATAGGAGTCATCGAAATAGTCATCTGTTGCACTGAACTCGTCTGAACTCGAACTTTTACTGACATCTTCAATAGTCACTCGATCCTATTTAGGGATTTAATGTGCATTTGCTGTTGGAGAGTGCTGAACTGGCTTTGAAGTGTTCTCTAGATATGATATAGTGGAGGTTGAAGGGTCTTCACTCTACAGGCAATCAAAATGGTTATGCAATGGGATTTCATTATGTTCCTCTACAGGTCGCTTTCCATTATTAGTATGTGGTCACTTTTGAGGAACAACCACGTTTGTATAAACATCAGTCTCTGATCTATTTGTTGAATTCCCTTTGTCTTTATCCTTATCAGTTGTGGTTTGCTTTTCTTTCCCTTTTGTATTTTCATTTGCAACTGTTTGCTCAAAAATTGGGCAAACTCTTATTAATCTGATTTTTAGTTTAGCCTTGCTAGATTGCATTTATCTTGCGACTCTTTAGACATTTCAAGGTATAATGAAATGATCCTTAGCAGATACTGAAGTAATTAGCAAATTCAAGATTCAGAAAAGCAGATAAGGAAAGAATAAGTAACACAGGGTTTTTATAGTGGTTCAGCCAGAATGTGCCTACATCCACTTTCCATCTTATTATCCCTTCTTAGATTTGGTTACAAGTACAAGATTGCTTGGAATGATTAGAGAAATTAGAATAAATAGGGTGATAGATCTCAGCAGAGTTTCTCCCTTTCTTCCCGAACATTCGCCCCCCTTGTTTTTGAGAAGCTCCGGTATTTATAGAGTGAGATTGTGAGGTGCAGATGAGAGGTTATAGCTACCTGGGTCTGGTTCGGTATTAGCGTTTGGGACTGGTGGCTCGGTAAGCTTGGATCGTCAATCTCCATCCTTTGTTGGTTCGGCAGTCTTCATCTTCCTTTTGTTCGACAATCTTCATCTTCCTTTGGTTCGGCAATCTTCATCTTCCTTTGGTTCGGCAACCTTCATCTTCGGAGGGTCCTCTTTGCCGGTCCAAACATTTGGTTCGGCGTGCCTGTTGTACCGAACCAAATGTTTGGTTCGGTAAATGGTGGGTCGTGACGGACCAAATTTTTGGTCCGACATACCAGAGAATGCCGGACCAAACATTTGGTCCGGTACTTCTGAGGATGCCAGTCCAGATACTTGGTCTGGTATACTATAGAGTACTAGATCAAATATCTGGTCCAACATGCCGGTCCAAATGATTTGTTTCGCATTTTTGCCGAGACAAACGTTTGGTCTGGGTAGCTCTGGCTTTTGCTCCATTTGCTTGCCTTGGGCTTCTTCTACCTTTGCTTGCCTTGGGCTTTTTCTACCTTTGCTTGCCTTGGGCTTCTTCTTCCTTTGCTTGCCAGAAAACCGGCCCAACACTTGCCTCCCAAAGCATGTTGGGCATTTTCTCGGCATGCTTTATTCTGGTCCGGTCAGTAGCTCCTACCACCGAATGCCACATCCTATGACTATTCGTCTTCCCATCTTCTTCCTTAAATACCGCCTTCCTTCTCCATTCTTCTTCATATTTTCTAGATTTAAATTTCCTAACCTATCTTGTTCAGTTGTAAACAGCTTCTAGGTTCTTTCATTACCGCCGACCTTTAGTGCTTATGTGTTTTTTGCAATCTTGAGGTAAGCGCTTTCTTTATTCGGTACTAGGTTTTGAAATTCTAGGGTTTTGATGCTAGCTGACTTGGTTTAAATCGTTGAGAGACTAGAGTAGTTAGGTCCTCATTCTCCTAAAGGTGTTCGAGGTGTTGGGAGATTCGTATTTCTTATGTAAGCGCATGTAATTATTTGCTCACAAAGTAATCGATCCATTGCCTGAATGGTTTGTCACTAGCAGAGGCCATAGGGGTAGCACATTTTTTTGTCTGATTGTAAGGTGGAAGTTAAGGTTTGCCTTGATGACGTCATGGGAAGGTACACTCTGGACTGACAATCGGTGCGTGGCCCTATTTGGTTCGGCATTGGCTCTTGACAATGCCGGACCAAGTTCGCCGAGCGTATTGTTCATGGGTTTGCCGAGTAGAATTTGGTGAGGCTGGGGATGTGGAATTCTAGTTAGGTTTGATGATAGAAGATTCCAAACATGTTTTTAACCTCTATTTATAATTTGGACCTTTTTTTGGACATTCGTCTCCCCCCCTTTTTTGACAGAAACATGTCTTATGGTCGTGAAACCCGTTCTAAGTTTGCAGCTTCACAGCCTGCGGGAGTAGGTTCTTCTTCTACGGACGTTCCAGCTAACCTCCCTAAGCAACCCAGCTCTGCTTACTCACTAGTGGAAGGTTATGTTCCTATCCAGATGTTTGCTAGGCCTTCTGAATGATATCCTAGTGTACTAACGACTGAGAAGTTAAACTCCATAGCTACCGCGTTCGGGATAGATCATAGAGATATGCTATTACCTGGCCCGGATGACAGAGCTTCCTTCCCTCCAAGCGGGTATATAGCATATAGCAAATATCATTGCATGTGAGTAGAAATCCCGCTGCTTAATGCTTGGAGTGCAGGCTTCGTCATTTATTTGAAGGTTGCTCCAATGCAACTTCCGCCAAATTCTTATGCTATCCCGACGTCGCTATATACGATATTCATGAAGCGGTATCAGAGGCCTCCAACTAATAGGAAGATTAGGTATTTGTACAACGTGAGGAGCTATAGGAAGGGTAGCCCGTCCTGGATTTGTATTCCTAATTTAGCATGTTCAAGAAGGAATATTTCTTTATTCGCGACGACGTTGTGGCTCAACATTCTTTCACCTCCGGATGTAAGTAGCTACTTTCCCTTTTCTCAGTTTTCATTCGCCTTGGTTACTTACCCCTTCATAACTTCTAGGTTGCATGAAAGCGGCGGAGGACGACGGTTTAAAGAAGATAGCTAAAGAGATATTAGCTATTCCAAAGGCCGAGCGAGAGGCCTCGTTCCTACTTCGTGATGCATCCTTTCGGTTTTACAATCTAATTGGGCCCAGGCAATCCGTGTACAAGATTAGGCCGAGTTCGATTGAGAGAGGGAAGAGGGCTGAAGGAGACAAAGGGGATAAGGGCAAAGGTCTGGATGAGGAGGGTGATGCAGCTAAGGCCCCGAGAAAGCTAAGGCATAAAAAGGGTATGGTTCGCCCTCCCTACTCTGGGAAATCCTTGCGCATTCAAGACGTCTCCTCTCCTAGTGATGAGGAAGGCTTACATTCGGAAAGGGAGAGTGAAGAGGAGGAAGGGTCAGTGACTGATTCCGAGGCGACGATAGGGGAAGCTCGTGCATCTCCAGATATGGGCATAATGGGTAGTGAAGGCCTAGTGTGGATCCTTTAAAGGATGCTGAGGCTGTGCCGGGGTGATCCGAACAGTTGGAACGCCCTGACTCAGTCCTCGGACTGCTTCCTATTGTAGACCCTCCTCGAGAAAATGTGGCTCCGAGCGACTCGAGTGAAGTACCACCTCCTCCGGTATCTGGTGGAGTTGGCATTGGCGAGTAATTCGGGCTTTCCTCAGGTACTTTCGATTGTATGGATTTTGAGATTCTCCTTGAAAACTTTTTATTTTTTTACGGGTCTCAGCCCCCACCTGATTCTCAATTCAATGTTGTCCTACTGCCGAGAGTTCTCTCTCCGTCGAGCGGTGTTTCATTCTAGAGTATTTCCCACCTTAGTTAGATCTCACCTCGGCCGCACGATCCACCTTATTCTAAGGGTTTGTAGCAGCTTGTAGTGTCCCTAGTGTCTTAAGTGTTTTTGTTTTCTTGAATTCTTTCTGCTTCTCAGTTCTAATGCGACTAAGTATATTTCAGGGAAAAGGAGGAATCCTGGGAGGAACAAACTGTCTAGGCGTCTGGACCAATTTAAACGAATGAAGATGGCTCCCATTCCTCCCTCGGTGGCATATCAAGTGGAAGGAACCATGGTAGAGGAAGTCGGTAAGGCCTCGTTGGGTTTGGATAAGGGAGAGAGCCATGGATTTTCCCAAAAACATGCAACGTCCCAAGAGAAGGGGGCCACCTCCTCATGCTCTCAAACCTCCTCGCGTCGTCGATGTTATTTCCCTGCAGGTACGGAAGTGCATGAAGTGCCAGATGAGTTGGGAGAAGGTATCGCGGACCCTGCTTCTTCAGCTCATCAGCAGCGCATGCGGAATCCTTTCGGAAGTCATCCTGATATCAACCCTAATTATGCGGGTCGTCGTACCGCGGATCTCGATATCGAGTTTCTTTTTCCTTGCAACCCCTTGGTTCAGATATTAGATGAGGCTAAATATTTGGATTTAGCTAATCTGACAACTAGGATGGTTCAGATCACTGATGAGACTCGCAATATTGTTGACTATCAGACTTGCTTGGCCAGAGCTAGTGAAGAGGTTGGGAGTGCCAACGTAAGGTTATGTTTAGAGATGGAGGATCTTCGCAAGGCGCTCAGGGATAAAGAGGCTGAATTGGCAGGGTTTGAAGCGTCTCGCGAGTCTGAAATGAGAAAGGCCAAGGAAGAAGCCATACAAGAGGCTAAGGATGAAGCAATGTGGGAGGCTACCGCTATATGTCAAGCCCAAATTGATTTGGCCATCAGCTCCATGGATGAGGCCCTAGAAAAAGATATGGAGTGACTTCGCTCTCTTAAGGTAGAGTAAAGAAGTCGGAAATAACCCTGGCTGAGCTGAAAGAGTCTAGGGGTGTATATAGCTAAAGGAGAAAGACTTCTACCGGGCTGAAATTGATAGACTGAGGGCAGGGCTGGTACACTCGAAGAAAGATAAGGAGCTATATATGAACAAGGTGATATCCCTCCAGACTGAAGCTGACAAGGCTAGTGAATTTTGCGACACTATTAACCAGATGCTGAAGGATACGTATTACATGTTCTGGAAGCAAAAGAGCCTTCAGTGGATGGATGACTACCCTCAGGTGATGGATGGAATTCATGTTCGGCTTATTAAGGAGGCCAAGGCTGCAGCTACATAGGAGGGAGGGGCCACTTATGATGTTATGACGGTGAATAGGCAATTTTCCTCGGAGGAAACCAAAGCCATCGCAAGAGGGTACGAGTTATTGGAGGAGGAGGAAGGTGACGATGATGGTACTGATCTTGAGGGGCTTGGTGATTTGCCTCATGCTTCCGTAGGTCTCGCATCCTCCTTTAATTTTATCATTACTTATTCCGTATTGAGAAGTTCGTGATCTTTGACATTCGTATTGTGCAGGGGCACCTTCGGGACGAGTCAAGCCTTCGACGGAGGTTACCGGAGGAAGTAGGCCAAGTGGCAAGGATGTCCTTAAAGAGGCTTTGTTCTCCCCTTTTTTTTGTTTTGTTTTTGGTCTGTGAGAAATGTACGACTATTCTTTACCTATAAATACAGATAAAACTTGTGTATGTAAAAAGGTTTATGATGTTTAATGTTTTAATTTATGTTTTTCACATGCTTGTAATTGTTTCTGTGATGCATGACTTTTATAGATTGTGTATGAATTTTTTACAACCTGTTTATTCATTATCATGCTCGAGGATGCTGAAAATCATAATTGTGTGCTTTATTCATGGCCGATCGCTAATGACAACTACTCGGGCTAGTGCTCGTATCGTGAGTATTATTCAATTTATCGTTGCCGGCGTAATGCCGATCGTCAGGTACGAACGACCCCTGGCTGCAACCACGCTTTAGTCGAGGGGTTTATAATCGGTTCGCAGTTGCCGGCGAGCCGAATGCCAATGACAAACTGCCCACGCTATGAATCGTTCCTGATCCGTGGCATATAATCGGTTCGTCATTGCTGGCCTAGGGTTGCCGATCTTCAGCAATGAATTGCTTGGGCTTAATTTGTGCCTTTAATCATGGCTATCTCATTTTAATTGCTGCTGGAAAGTGTCTTCAATCGCTCGTAGTAGGGATTTTCATTGAATGAAAGAGTATGTAATTAATATAATTAACTCAAGACACCAAGATTTTTACAGTGGTTCGGCCGAAATATGCCTACGTCCACTGTCTTTCTTTTATTAATTTATTCAATACATATTTCTTTACAACTCAAGAGAAATATCGACAGAGGTGTTGGAGATTCCACGCCTTTTCGAACACCTCTCCATCTACTGTTGACAGGATGTAAGCTCCATTGTGAAGATCTTTACGAACAACAAACGGTCCTTCCCAAATTTGATCTAACACCCCAGGTCATGGGAAGACTTGTTTGAGAACCAAGTCTCCTTCTTGTAGTGTTCGAGGCTTCACCTTGGAATTGTATTGTCTTGCCACCTTCTGTCTATGAGCGGCTGCATTAAGGGTGGCATCATTTCTCTTCTCCTCGATCAGGTCGAGTGATATGTTTAATAGCTCCTCATTTTCTTTCGGATTATAGTGCATTCTTCAGTGCGAGGGGACAATTGTTTCGACGGGGAGCATGGCTTCGGTTCCATATGCCAGTGCGAATGGAGTGTGCCCTGTTGCGGTTTTATAAGAAGTTCAGTAGGCCCACAAAGCCATAGGAAATTCGTCGACCCATACCCCCTTGGATATTTCCAGTTTCTTCTTGATCAATGTTTTCAACATCTTGTTCACTGCTTCGACTTGTCCGTTTGCCTGTGGATATGCCACAACTGAAAAGCTTCAGGTAATCCCATGTTTGTGGCACCAATTAGCGAATTCCTCGCTGTCAAATTGGAGTCCATTGTCTGATATGATTTTCTGTGGCACCCTATACCTGCACAGGATGTTAAGTATTAGAAAATTTATCACTTTGTAGATGAAATCTTGTTTAAAGGTTCCGCTTCCACCCATTTAGTGAAGTAATCCACTGCCACTATGGCGTATTTCACTCCTCCTCGACCCATGGGAAGTTCCTCGATTAGGTCAATCCCCCAGATGGCGAAGGGCCAAGGACTGACCATCTGGGTTAGACCAGTAGGCGGCAGTCTTGGAATTTTGGCAAATCTATGGCACTTGTCGCATTTTCTAGCAAACTCGGTTGCATCTTTGTTTAGTGTGGGCCAAAAGTACCCATAGCGCATGATCTTTCTAGCTAGAGTTTGACCGCCTGTGTGATCGCCGCAACTTCCTTAGTGTATGTTGTTGAGAATATCTTTTGCTTCATTTCCTGCAACACACCTCAGCAGGGGATTGGAAAACCCATGACAGTACAAGACGCCCTCCTGAATGGTGTAGCGGGATGCCTTCCTTAGGATTTTTCTAATCTCATTGCGATTTGCTGGTAGGATTCCTTCTTGTAAGTATTTGATGATGGGAGTCATCCATGTCTCTTCGCTACTATTGACGGGCATGATCTGAAGACATTCGAAGCTTGGTGTGGCTTGCATCATGATGGGGGTTGCCCCCATCATCGGCTCGTTTCTCATGCTAGCTTCTTTGGCGAGGGCATCTGCTTCTCGATTCTCCTCCCATGGTATATGTTTGATTACATAGTATTCTAGCTTGTTCAGGAGGGTTTTAGTCTTGTTGAGGTAAGAGGCAAGTTTTTTCCCACAAGTCTGGAATTCCCCAAGGATTTGGTTTACGATTAGCTGTAAGTCACTGTGTATGCATATCGATTTGATCCCTATTTCCCTAGTGATTTCCAAGCCAGCTATTACCGCTTCGTATTCTGCGTTGTTATTGGTTGTGGCGAATTCTAGCCTCAGCGCATAACTTAACTTTCATCCTCGGGGCGTAATGATCACTATTCCTGCCTCCGAGCCGAGCTCGTTGGATGCTCCATCCACAAACATATTCCACTCGATTTTTTTTTCTATTCTAATGGTCATATCCTTGTCCTAAATGGTGAATTCAGCTATGAAATCAGCCAGGGCCTGCTTTTTGATTGCGGTGCATGGATGGTAGGTAATGTCATACTGGCTTAGCTCGATGCACCATTTTAGCAGGCGTCCTGACGTATTCGGTTTATGTAGGACTTGACACAATGGTTGATTTGTTAGGACCCTTATGGAGTGAGATTGGTAGTAATGCCGCAATTTCCTGGACGCTATGAGCAAACAGTAGGCCAATTTTTCGATCTTCGAATATCTAGCCTCTGCCCCTGTAAACCTCTTGCTGATAAAATACACTGGTTTTTGTATATGGTCATCTTCTCATACCAAGGCAGCACTCAATGCATGAGGGGACACAGCTAAGTACAAGTAGAGGCTTTCTCCATCTAACGGGGTGGAGAGCACTGGTGGTTTCTGCATGTGTTCCAGCAGGCTTTGGAAAGCCGAGTGCCATTCGTCGGTCCATTCAAACTTTCCCTTATCCTTTTGTAGAGCTTCGAAGAATAGGACACACTTGTCTGTGGCGTTGGATATAAATCTGCTTAGAGCGGCTACCTTCCCGTTTAGACTATGCATTTTTCTTTGTGTGGCTGGTATTTTGATGTCCTTCAAGGCTTGGACTTTTTCGGGACTCGCTTCAATCCCTTTGGCATGCACAATGAAACCCAAGAATTTTCCCAAGGATACTCCAAAGAAGCATTTCCATGGATTCGACTTCATATGGTATTTGCGTAATATCTGAAAATTTTCGTTTAAGCGGTGTAAATGATCTATTTCTTTTCTTGACTTGACAAGCATCTCGTCGACATACACTTCCATGGAGTGACCAATCTGTTGCTCAAACATCTTATTAACCAAGCGTTAATAGGTTGCACAAGCATTCTTAAGCCCGATCGACATAACCTTGTAGAAATATAGGCCCAGATCTGTGATAAAGCTAGTATGTTCTTGGTCTGGTATATGCATGGGAATCTGGTTGTACCCCGAATAGGCATCCATAAATGATAACAATTCATGCTCTGTGGTTCCGTCCACTAGTTGATCGATTCGAGGCAGGGGAAAACAGTTCTTGGGGCAAGCGTCATTGAGATTGGAGAAGTCAATGTAAGTTCGCCATTTACCATTGGATTTTTTCACTAGAACCGGGTTGGAGATCAATTTGGGGTAAATAGCCTCGCGAATAAAACTGTTGGCCAGTAGATTTTTTACTTCCTCATTGAGGGCAGTTGAGCATTCCATCCCCATGCTCCTTTTCTTTTGCTTGATCGGGATTTTTGTTGGGTCTATGTTTATGTAGTGACAAACTATCTCGGGGGATATTCCCACCATGTCTTCGTGGGTCCACACGAACACATTCAAATTTTTGCGTAAGAACCCTATCAATTGGATTATTAGATTTTTGTCTAGCTGCAACCCTATTTTGAAAACCCTTGTGCCATCGTGATCATTTGCTGCAACATGTTCCATAGCCTCCATGGGCTCGACGCTGGCCTCCTCCTCTCTATCTCTCGGATCTATTTCATTAAACGGGTCAGTAGTATACTCGAGAGGAGGAGCCTTCTTTGATTGCTATGCTTCTACAGTTTTGGCATAGAGGGCGACCTCTACGTTTTTACCCTTTTCCTTCCTTTTAATCTGATGGAGTTCTATCACATAACAATCGTGGGCTGCGTCTTGGTCGCCTTCTACTTATCCTATTCCCCCATTGGTAGGGAACTTCATTTTCAAGCACCAAGGGGCTAAGACTATCTAGAAATCTGATAATGCAGGTCTACCTAGAAATGCGTTATAAGCAGAATGTCCGTCTACCAGCACAAATGTTTGCTTTCGGATAACGGATCGAGGGTAACTTCCTAGTTCAAAAAACAAGTCCAACCGTCCAAGCGGAATTGTGGCTTCTCCAGTGAATCTGTGTAGGGGCTTATTGCATGGCGATACATCTTTCATTAATAACTTCATTTTATTGAAGGCATGTTTGAACAATATATTCACTGAGCTTCCCGTATCAACCAAAATGCAGAACACCTCTACTGGGCCGATCCAGGCGGAAATGACTATGGGATCAGTATGTAGGTACTGCTTTCCAACCAAATCCTCATCGTTGAAGGTTATATTGGTCCATTCTCTTCATTTAGCGAGGTGCCCTTCTGTAATGGAATTAACATATCCTTCTCCATCCTTCAAAGAGTTTATGTACCTCTTCCTCTCGAACCAACTTCCGCCGGCTGAATGCGGGCCTCCCGATATAGTATGGACAATTATTTTCTCCTGATTGGGGCGACTTGCACAAGCTTCTTCTTTGTTATTTCCATGTCAGAGCGGCCCTGACCCTTCGTGGGTGGAGTGGGAGAGTTTTGTTTTTGCTGCATGTATCGTTCCAGTTTCTTTTTTCGGATGTATTCTTCAGTAAGGTCCCGCCCGTGAGACTCATGGAAGGGACAGTACTTTCCCGTCCTAACCACAGCTTCCAATTCCTTCTTATATAGAGGGCGTTTGTACTTTAATTCGTGTTAAGTGGCCAAGTAAATGTTTTCCACAGTGTCATTCAGAGGAGTGTAGGAATCAAATCTCGGTCCCGGTCTGTATCGTCGTTTATTGCTTTTTTCGGTTCCAGGGTTGCCCTGACGGTTACTTTTATTATCATTGGTTGGCTTGCTCCCTTCTCCTCGAGGTGGGACTCTCGTGTTTCCATGGAAGCCGGAACCCCCTGCGGGTTGCTCACCATGCCGGTGAGCCACTGCGTCTTCTAATCTCATATATTTTCCTGCTTTATGGTAGAACTCCTGAAGAGTTAAAGGCTTCTCCTTCGTCAGTCTTCTTGCAAGTTTCGAGTCAGGGCAGACTCTTCCGCATAGTGCCATCAATGTAAGTCTTTCATCCGCATTTTGCACCGCTGCTGCAGCTGCGTTGAAATGGGTAAGGTATTGTTGCAGAGGTTCCCCCGTTTTCTGTTTTACGTCGGACAAGTAATAAGCATCTCTAGGCTGTTCCACATGAATTCGGAACTAACGTATGAACTTCTCCTTCAACATTTCCCAAGAACTGATGGATCTGTGAGGTAGGCGACAGAACCATGTGGTTGCTAAATCTGATAAGAATAGTGGAAAACATTTACACAGTACACCTTCAGTTGCTCCATTCATGAGCATGTGCTAAGAGTATCATTATAGGTGGATGATTAGGTCAGAGGTACCCTTATATGGATCCATGGTGGGCATCTTCCATTCTTGATGCATGGCTGTTGCCTCTATGTCCCTAGTGAAAGGGCTGGATATTCTGGTGCCTATCCCCGTTTCGAGTTGTTTGCACCTGAGGTACTCCCTAAAGAGACATGTCATCCTTTCTTCAGACTTGGGAGCAGCCCTGGGAGAAGCGGGGCCCTCTCTTTGATAGTGACAGCGTCTGGTGCCTTGATTGAGGCTAGGCTAGCGATGATTGGTTCGAAGCATGACAGGAACAACCATAGATGGTCCATGTCTGGGGCCCCCTTGACTGGGCCCAGCTTTTGACGATCTCTCTGGACTAGCTTCGGGTTGAGTCTTGGTTTGGCTTCGAGCCCCTGGGTCTTCCTGATTGAACTCATCATTGGCGGGAGATCTGTTCCTTCTACATGACTCTCTAGAGTGGGATTCACCCTGGGATCTGGTATTGTAAGTGGATTCCTCCGTGCCCCTTAAGCGTGTCATGAGTTGGTCCACCAAAGCTTATGTCGGGCAGCGAAGCGGTCAATCATCTCATTCACAACCCTTTCTAAGTCTTCTCGGGTGACAACTGAGCCTGGAGGTAGGGAGCGAGTAGTTGGGTTTTCTTGATCTTCCTGGACAAGGTTAAGCGTAATTGCAGTTGCTGCATTCTTGCCCTTGTCAGCATTTCGCTTAGAAGGAGCCATGTTCTAATGATGCGCTAAGGTTGGAAGAATAATGGGCAGGAGAGTTTGGCTTTCTATGCTCGTTCTCAGTGAAAGCACAAAAAATGTTTGCTAAAAAATTGGGCAAACACTTGTTAATCTGATTTTTAGTTTAGCCTTTTTGGATTGCATTTATCTAGCGATTCTTTAGACATTTCAAGTTATAATTAAATGACCCTTAGCAGATACCGAAGTAATTAGCAAATTTGAGATTCAGAAAAGTAGATAAGGAAAGAACAAGTAACACAGGGTTTTTATAGTGGTTCAGCCAGAATGTGGCTACATCCACTTTCCATCTTATTATCCCTTCTTAGATTTGGTTACAAGTACAAGATTGGTTGGAATGATTCGAGAAATTAGAATAAATAGGGTGATAGATCTCAGCAGAGTTTCTCCCTTTCTTCCCGAACATCTGTCCCCATTGTTGTTGAGAAGCTCTAGTATTTATAGAGTGAGATTGTGAGGTGCAGAGGAGAGATTATAGCTACCTGGTCTGGTTCGGTATTAGCGTTTGGGACTGGTGGCTCGGTATGCTTGGATCGGCAATCTCCATCCTGTTGGTTCGGTAGTCTTCATCTTCCTTTGGTTCGACAATCTTCATCTTCCTTTGGTTCGGCAATCTTCATCTTCCTTTGGTTCGGCAATCTTCATCTTCCTTTGGTTCGGCAACCATCATCTTCGGAGGGTCCTCTTTGCTAGTCCAAACATCTGGTTTGGCGTGCCTGTTGTACCAAACCAAAAGTTTGGTTCGGTAAATGGTGGGTCATGCCGGACCAAATATTTGGTCCGGCATACCAGAGAATGCCGGACCAAACATTTGGTCCGGTACTTCTGAGTATGCCGGTCCAGATACTTGGTCCGGTATACTATAGGGTACCGGACCAAATATCTGGTCCGGCATGCTGGTCCAAATGATTTGTTCGGCATTTTTGCCGAGCCAAATGTTTTTTCTGGGTAGCTCTGGCTCTTGCTCCATTTGCTTGCCTTAGGCTTCTTCTTCCTTTGCTTGCTACAAATCCAACCCCACAGCAACATTCTAATCTAAAGCATCTGTGGAAGTATAGTTTGTAGTATCTTCTGTTGTACTTTCCTTTACCTGTTGGTTTCCATTTTGCCGAGTATTTGTTTTTTGCCATTTCTGTTGCCAGGCCTTATGTGCAGTACTAGTGCAATTTTTGGTATTGTGCGCAAATACTCTATAGTTGTCACACAGTTTTGGTTTATACTCATATGAAACTTGGATCTTGAGTTCCTCAACATTAATATTCATGCCATGAACCGTTTGAGGGTAGTTGAAAGTAACATCAATTTCAATTAATATACGGGCATAATTAAGATGAGTCTCCTTAACCGTATTTGTATCCATACGAATTGGTTTCCCAAGTGTAGGTGCAATTCTACTTAAAGCATCTTTATCCACATTTCCAGATTCAAATCAAAAAGTTTAACCCATACTAGAACTATTGAGAAATAATTCTGTGTGAATTTCATTCCTATTTTTCACTATATAATTACGATAATCTTAGAATTAAATATGTGCGGACCAAATTTTACAATTCGAATAATATCTTTTTCATTTTCAAATCGAATTACAACGAACCCTCTCTTCTTATAATATACATTGAATGTGCCAAAGGGTTTCTTAACTTTGTCAACATAATCAATAAACTGCTTATACAAGGGTCGACTTCCAAACAAATAGGCTATAATAGTATTCTTTCATTTATCCAATACAATCGGTTTATTTGTTTCTAGAATAAAAAATTTACATTGTCTTATGGTGGGTTGAGTTCTAGATCTACATCTTGCGGTTCTTCCTGTTGCAATGAAATACCTCTAACTGCCTCCGCTTAGGACTAGTCCAAGTCGTTGTTGGCCTTGAAGCACTGCCGTTGGTAGATGGATCGAGCGGTTTTGGAGGGATCTCATCGGGAGTAACCGCTCCCACTCCTGACTGCATGTCCGCCATTATAATACATACACACATACACACACATATATGCAGTTACGGTGCTTGGCGGTTCTATAGCGGTGTAGGCAAAATGTTGTAGTGGGGATTTAGCAGAAAATAGTGGAGGTGAAAAAAGCTTCATTATGTAGAAATCCAAATATTTAAAATTAATGTATTCTCATTCTCACATCATTTGTGTAGGAAAAAGAAATATCGTTCAATCTTATATAACAGAAATGAAGAATATAATGATTTATGTAGAGTAGATTTGGTGGCTATAATAGATTTCTAACTTATGTTGAGCACTTATACCTTAAAATTAGATCTTTATCCTAATTTTATTTAAATGAGGACTAGTCAAATCAACATTTGTATATTAATATTGCTAAAGCGGATGCTAAAAAACATTGATTTATCGGGTACAGTGGAAAATAGCAGGGCTTAAAGCATATCTATTGTTTAATAGCGCTAAATTAAAATAGCATAGCGGTCAAAGAGTGCTATGCACCATAGCGAGGATTTTATGGGGCTTTAACTAAACACACACACACACACAGATATATATATACATATAGACACACACACATAAACACACACCTAAGCTAAGGGTTCGTGAGGTAAATTAACTACTTTAGCCAATGGTCAATAGGATGACTAAGTTTAGTATGTAATGTATATGTAATATGTAAAATAATATATATATATATATATAATATCTAATATAAAATAACCTATATAAAACATAGATGATATAAACTTTTTTTGATTTGGCCATAAAATTATTTTACAAAACATTAATATTTAAATATATTTATATAAATATATAAATAATTAAAAAAGATTTGATTTGATGTGATAAAAATATTTAAACAAATTATATATATTTATATAGAATAAAATATACACACGCATATACATGCGCGTGCACATACACAAATATTCTAATACGTAGTATTACAATTTTTGGCTCTATACAAACTCGTATTTAGATTTAAAATTCCAAATAGATAATTTTTACTTAATTATATATATTGAAAATGATACCTACATACACACATACATAAATATAGGTTTGATGACACCCCTATCATATTTTGTGTTGCATAATTTGAAATGCTATGAAATTTTGTGGATATGTTCATATGATACTCAATTTTATCTCCATAAAATTGAAGTGATTTAAGTATACATAACATGATAAACTTGATGTTTCAAATAAATAGATAGAATAAATATTTTAACGATTAATATAGACTTATTATTTTGATAAGGTTAAAAATTTCAAAATGATATCATAACATGTAAAGATGACATTCATAATGTAGATAAAGCATCTACAAAATTTCATAGCATTTAAGATCGTGTAACTCACATTATGATAGGGGTACTCCAAAAGAGGGGCACCATTAAACCTTATATATTGCAATCATTAACGTATAATATATATTTGTTTAAAGTAGTTTTGACTGAGAAAATCTTGTTTGAAAAATTCAAAGTAAATTTAAATTTTAAACTTTTGACTTGGTAAATGAAATAAAATAAAATTACTATTTTTATTTAGAACCGAAATACAATTTTACATATTTTTTCTAATATATCCACAAAGATATATTTAAGATAATCACACATACACACACACTGATATATATATATATAATTCTATATTAAATGAGTTTTTTTATTTGAAAACAACAATTAATTTTTTATTAAACCGCCAAACAAAATCTAGAAATTTATATAATTCTATATATAACTTAAGGTACTATATATATACCTATATATATATAAGGTAATCTATCTACATTATAAATGACGAAGAACATTATTAATTTGAATTCATAGTTTAAAACTTATTTTGTAGAGTATTAGTGACTATATAAGGGAGATGAGTATATTACAAATATAACTCACGATGTCGAATATCTTTTTTTTTTTGGCAATGCCGACGAGGTTAAATGGACCCCGACCATTTATTGCTACACCAGACAGAACAAGACACATACAACAAGGGGAAGATAGAAAACAGGGGGCACTTGGCGTAGCAAGCACAGGGGGAACAGAAAATAAAAAAAAAAATACAACCAAAACAACACAAAAGAAGAAACACACATTAGTTAAGAAGAAAAGAAGAACGTATTCCTGGATCAATTGCGAACGATAGCTTGCCCATGGATTCCCTAATCTCACTCATAATCCACTTTTTGAGATTATCATCAGTTTTTGCTTTCGTAGCTTCGAACAGCCTGGTGTTTCTCTCTCTCCAAACCGAGCTAATAAAGCTCTTCAATACCACAGTGAAAGTCCTTTCATTTTCTCTTTTGAAGCCAGTGTATGCGAATATCCGGCCCCATTCGACTTGATTATCATGGGAGACATTACTTCGTTGCATTTTAGCCATCACATCGATCCAGATCCGCTTAATGAAAGTGCACTCGAAATACAAGTGTTCGACAGTTTCAGGCATTTCGCAGCAGAACTTACATGTTATGTTTATGCTCATTCCCATGCACGCAAGCTTAACACTAGTTAATAGCGCACGATTAAGAACCTTCCACAGTATGAAGTCGTATCTCATACTACTATCTCTTCCCCACGTTCTCTTCCACCATCTCCATTTAGGGCGAGATTTGTTGTTCATCATAAGTTCATAAGTAGCTCCAATTTTGAAAGATTCCTTTTTGTCCCCCCAAACTAAACACTTGGAAGCAGTGGATAGTGGAGTAAAACTAATAATTTTGTTCCAGACTTGTTGTATCCGAGGATTGGATGTAGATGTACGCGAAGTTTGAATGGTATACAAAATATCTCTGACTTTGGTTGCCGAGTGTATTCCAGTCTGATGAATCTCTCCATGCGTTAGTTTACGACTAATAATGTACCCATTGTCCAACCAAGGATCATCCCAAAAATTCACACTGTGCGTAGGATTCGTATTCATTTGCATGAGAGGAAGGTACTTCTCCTTTAACTTAAATAAACATTGCCACGTCCAACTTAAATTTTGAGGCTTGATCATGCTCCATAAACTCCTTCCTTTGATCACGTTCTTTTCAGACCATGTAGCCCAAAGGCTTTCAGTACTGTTATAAAATGTGTCAATATGCTTGGCAAAGGCAGCGTAATTCCATTGCATTATATTGTGTATACCCAGCCCCCCCTTATCCATAGGCCTTTCGATATAGTCAAACTTAATCGGGGCGATATATCTGCCTGTCACTTTGCCCTTCCATAAGTATCTCATGAATGCGCTTCTGATCATACCAATCAATTTAATGGGGAGAATAAAGGTTCTAGCCCAGTAAACTTGCATAGAGAATATCACAGATTTGATAAGAGTTAACCTTCCAGCCTGACTAAGCAACTTGGATGTCCAGCAACTAAGCCTGGCAGTAATCTTCTGGAAAAGAGGGAGACATTGGATTGCAGTGATTTTCGATGTTGTTAGCGGAAGACCCAAGTAAGAAATAGTGTCATGAGTTAGAGTCAACCCAGTGATTTGAGTGATGAGATTACACTGATCAGTACTAACGCCAGCAGTGATGATTTCAGACTTAAGTAGATTCACTTTTAACCCCGTCATAGCATAGAATTCATCAAGAGAGTGCATTATATTACTCAGAGTAGAGATTTCAGGAGTACAAAACACAACAAGGTCATCTGCAAACATAAGAGCCGAGATGCGTGGATTAGAGCAGGCAGGGTGGAGCTTAAATTTACCTTGAGATACTAGCCTATCAAGCATTCTCGTTAGGAGCTCCATGACAAGAATGAAAATGTACGCAGAAAGGGGGTCCCCCTGCCTAATCCCTTGTTTACTGACAAAAAATCCCTCATTCTTGCCATTAATATTTACTGAAAAAGTTGGGGAAGAGATACATTCATATATCCAAGCTATGAAGTGAGGGGGGAAGTTCATGTACCCCATGATCCTCACAACACTGTTCCATTGCAGCATGTCGAAAGCTTTCATAATGTCAATCTTCATCATAGCTCTTGGAGTTACACTCTTACGTTTATATCCCTTAATGAGCTCATGGGATAGAAGAACATGATCCAGGATGTTCCTTCCAGGTAAGTAAGCAGCCTGGTTATTGGAGACTAAGGATGGAAGAACATTCTTAAGTCTAGTTGCTATGACTTTGGAGATGCACTTGTAGATGGTATTACAACAGGAGATAGGTCTGTAATCGTTAACACAGTGAGCATTCTTGGTCTTGGGGATAAGAGCTATGTTGGTATAGTTAAAAGATCTGAAGATTTTACTCTTTTTGAAGAAAAGGAGAATGGCATTGGTCACATCATCAGAGACAATAGGCCAACATGTGGTGTAGAATAGAGCATTTAGCCCATCCGGTCCTCCACACGATTCAGTGTTTAAAGAGAACATTGCATTCTTTATTTCCTCGGGGGAGACCTCATTGCATAAATATGCATAGTTTACAGGGTTTAGTCTAGGAAGAATGTCACTGGGAATTAGATCTATGTTCGGCATAAAGTTGGTCACATTGCTATACATATCAGAGAAATGATTAACGAAAGCCCCTTTGACTTCATATGTTCGAATATCTTTTATATAATCCTATGTATACTCCCTTAAGTCTCATGGGTTTCATTTACTTTTGACCTCCCATTTTATTGACACACACACACACTTAATTATATCATTTATAATTTATTTAGTTATATATATGTATATTCATGTATATTTTTTTATTAATTAATTAAACTAATTTACGAATGTAATATTTCTATTTATTAAATTTAAAGTAATTTAAAATTTATATTTTATAAATCTTTATAAAATTAATTGATTACATATTTAATGTGAAATAATTTTAAATTTTCATTTTATAATTTTTATAAAATTATGCAATTATTCATTTATTTAAATTAAACAACATTGATTAGTTTTACAATATTCAGGTATGCTATCTGAATTAACGCAAGTCAAAAAACTTTTGAGTCTTCCACAAGGGCATAGCCTAGAATTTGACCATTTCGATGAGTCGAGTATTTGCTAGGTGATCTGGAGGTTTTCCACATATAGTTGTTCTTAATTAGTGTAACCTTCTCCTTAGTTTAAGCACCCTGTCCTAGACATTCATCTACCTTGACTTTTCCCTAAGACATTGCTCTTAATGTTGGTTAATTTACACATGCATAATGCAGACTTTGATACCATTGTTTGAACCGGTGCACTTTCAGCCAGGGTAAAATGCCAAATTTAAAATACTTTCTATTAGTTTGAACAAGAGCTTTAATTTTTGTTTGTGTAAATAAATATTTATTTATACCAAATAAAATTTAGTATTTTGATTAATAAAAGCGGTTGTAATATTTTAATTTAACTTTATCGATTAAATTGAAATATTTATTTATTATGAATTTTAAAATAAATTTAATTATGATTGAATTTATAATTAATTTATTAATCAACTTAATATGTCATGATATCTGTGTCATAGGCATTAAAAAAATACACACATGAACATATATAACCTAAACTAGGTGACCATGGGGAAAATTGACCATATTGTCCAATGCTAAACAGGATGACTAAGTATGATATATGATATATACATAATATTTAAAATAATATACAATATTTAATATAACATAACCGAGATAAAAAATGATGATAAATAATTTTATTAATTCGACCACAAAATTGTTTTCAAACCATTTATATTTATAGAAATTTATATAAATATAAAAGAATTAATAATAATTTTGTTTGATGTGATAAAAATATTTAAATTAATTACATATATATTTTTATATTTATATAAAAGAAAATACATACATATACATATACATATATATATATATTTATATTATATACAATTTTTATTTTTAGTTGTATATTAATTCAAATTCAAATTTAAAATTCAAAATAGATATTTTTGGCTTATTCAATACCCACACAAACATATATATACAAAACTTAAAATGTTGTAGCGGTTGACATATATTACAATTTTATTTAAATAATTTTGGTTGAAAAATTCTTATTTGAAAAATTCCAGGCTTTTGACATCGTAAATAAAAAATTAGTTCGTTTATTTATAGTAAACCTAAGTAAAATTCTACATAATATTTTTAATATATTCGAATAGACATATTTGAGATACGTATGTATATATAACTATATATTAAATAAGTTTTTATGTGTGAACATAACAAATATTTATATTAAACTAAAAATCAAAATTTCAAAAATTGGATTTTGTTTAATAAACCAAACTTGGTTTTAAAATTAATTTAATTTAAGTTTTCTTTTTGCTATCAAAAATAAAATGTAATGTATACGTATTTTAAAAAAATATCTATATTTAAATGTTTTAAAATTATTTAGAAAAGCAATTTTAGATATTATATATATATATGTTGTTTTTTAAAATAATTATTTTTTCCAAATTAACATAATAATAATATTATGTATATAAACATGATTACATGAAAAAATTAGATTTAATAGAATTACCTTTCTCCAAATTAGTCAAGCCGGGAATCAGTACATTGTTTAAGTAGTTATTCCTCATGGAGCACCACGGTCTTCGCCTTCTCTTTGATTTGCAACTTCATAAAGATGGCAGCACTATGAGGGTTTGGCCTTGAGATGATAGAAGGAGAGCAGAAAACTGTGATAAAATCTATGTAGAGGCAGGTTATTTATTTCCATTAGCCTACACTTGTTTCTCTCAATTTATCTTTAGACGCGAAGACCAAATTTGGTTTTCTTCCTTGTTGCAAATACGGCTCGCCTCTATGCTTGACCTGGCATGGTCAAAATGCCTAATAATCCTATTTGAATCAATTAATTAATTGTTTAATTCAAGTTTCTTATTCAATCGATCCGACATACAACTTGTATACATCGGTCCGATCAATTTTAAGCCTTAAATAAATAATTAAAATTTCCATAAAATATTAATACAACATTTGTATTAATTTATTATTGATTTATATCGTTTATAAATTAACCTTATCCTTGGTTGAATTCGAAAATTACTAACAACGTGGTTTTATTGACTCTTTGGTGTGAAATCAATCCATAGACAACATTTAAATAGTTCAAATATCAAAGTGTGTATGGACTTTCCTAAAGCACAGTATAGGGCCAAGTTCAACACTTACAGATTAATTAGGAGAAATCTTATTTAATCTAATATAAGCTAATCTAGTAGTGATAGTTTGTACTCGTATTCTTTTCATCATCACTATATCACTTAGATATCTAGAGTTTGGTCTAAGCTCGAAAAATCTATTAATATCCTTAATAATTACGTCGGTTAATTTTAAAGTTTAAGGTTCAATCCAATAACGTTTATCGATTAACTGATATACTCTAGCTAGAGACTTTAACTTTAATTTGAATTATCAATTACGGTGATACTAACCTTCTATAACGAAGAAGATGAATCCTATCTTGAGCAATATGTCATTTCAAGTGTTTTAACATGTACCTAACTATGGCCATACTACAGTTGATATGCCACGTGGTTGACTATAACAAAGCACAACTTAACACTAAAGTTCTATGATACTCTCAAGCTCGAAGACTACAGTACATCATTACTTTGAGATCTTCTATTTTGACTAAGTTATATAACTAAAAAGAATTCTCGTTACGTCGTTCTGTGATCATTCCAAATAATCACAAGTAAGTAACCCCTTAGTGCCCTAATGGTCATGAGTAAATCACCATCCATCATATAGAGAGCGTTACGTAAACTAGTCTTAAGACATATCAATATCTTTTTCTCGATACTTCTCGACTAGGCACATTTAAGGAGTTGTGTTTTTGTTTGTATCGATTCAATACTCATGGTTATGAACATTACATAACTGCAATCGATATAACACTACTTATAAGGATTTTAACTATATATGTCTAATTTTTATTAACTCACTACTTATATCATAATATAACCAACACGTATAATAGAAACAAAACAAAAACATATTTTATCTCGAATAAGATTGTTTACAGAATTATGGTTACATAAAAAATTATATAATTGCTCTAGGGAACATCCCTAATTCTATCACTATACCCCATGAACCCATACAACATAGATATAAAATAAATAATAAGTAGAGTCCGTGAAAATAAAAATATACAAAAAGAAAGAAAAAATATCCTAAGTAAACTCAACATGGAAGGGAAAACAACAAAGAGATAAAAGCAGAGATAATAAAACCTATATCAACAATGCTCCAACTAATACGACAACTCATCAGACCAATAGTACCAACCCATCATGGACTTCGATATGGAAAATGCCTTCAATATAACTACTATAACTATCAAAAAACTTGAAAAGAAAACATTAGAAAAATACAAATATGTTTACATATATACACTTATGTATTAATATATTTATATATATTTTTATTTAATTATATATTAGTATATGTTTGTACCAAAAATGGGCACAACACTCTTCGGAAGTTTTTGAAGAGATAAAAGTGAAGAATGAAAATTAAAACTGTGGATTATCTAACAAAAACTCCAAATAACAGAAAGTAAATTGCAAAGACAAGCGATTTAGAGTGGTTCGGCGTTTTGCCTACGTCCACTATGAAATTTGATGATTTTATTGCTCGATACTTGAAGATTACAATTCTTTATACTGTGATACAACTGATTTTATATGCTAAGTCTCAATCTAAAGCAGCGGCGGTGTTCTGGAGTAAATCTGGCAGAATCTGGGCGCTCTTCAGTACTTAGAATTCTCCGACCCCTTTTCTGAATGACTAGGGGCTCTATTTATAGGTGTAGGAGGCTGATATTTCGCCTAAAATGAGGGGAGACCAGTTCTGGTACGTCAGGGGGCCCACATGGCCGAAATCTGGAGATCCGGGCCCACTTTGGGATTGATTCGACCCTTGGTTCGAATCGATCAAGAAATCATCCAATCGAGCTGAAATTTGGCATGGACATTCTTCATCATGTGCTTAAGCTTCTGTGAAAATTTCATGGTATTTGGACTTGTAGAACTCGAGTTATGATCGATTCAATATTGCATTTCTGGGGAACATGGATGCTTCGAATCGATCCCTTTGACTCGATAAGGGTCGACTCGATGCTTATAGTGACGTGGTGCGTGCTTCTTGCATCGATCCGCTTTATACTCCGGTTTGACTGGGTCGAATCCATTGGTTGGATTCGAGGTAATGGATTCGAAGGTAATACTCCATCGAATCGATCAGACGAACATTCTCTTCGTATCGACTAAGGTAGGTCTCAGTTAATGGATTCGAAGGACTCTCAGTTGAATGGATTCGAAGGACTCTCGGTTGAATGGATTCGAAGGACTCTCAGTTGAATGGATTCGAAGCGGGGCGTCTTGTTGGATTCGTACTAAGGATATGTCGAAGGAAACGAATGTGGATTCGATGCTTGACCCTCTGACGGATTCGAAGTGAAGTGGCATTATGGATTCGACGTGACTTGTCTTGAACCGATTCGTAGCGCCGTGACTTGATCGATTCGAAGGGTATCCTTGCTCATCGATTCAGAGTAGGGGAAATTCGATGGAGTCGAACACAGACTATCTCGTGGATACGAAGCCTGGTCACCAGATCGATTCGAACGCCAGCTCCTTCTATGGATTCGAACACATGACTGTCTACCCTAAATTGCATCGATGATAACTTGAGCGTACGAACTCGGATTGACTTGAGATTTGGAATGCTGGTTCTTATGGCTTTGCTTGACGTTTCTCATCGATTGTAGCCCGATCCAGACTCGGACAAATGCCCCCGATATCCATAGTGATCCTTACGCGTAACTGATTTCCGAGACGATTTGTCACCGGTCTCTAGTCAAGTCCTTGGAGTCGCGACCTTGCCAAAAGGTGGGATAACATTTGCCCCCTAAAGTACGTCTTGTGTAAACATGACGTGCTTTGAAAAGTTGCAGTCTCTCACTGGACAGCTATGACATGCTTTACCGAAAGTTGCATTCTGTATTGCTGTAATCGACCGTCGTACAATTATGACTGGCTGTCAGTTTTTTGAGTCATGACGAGATGAACATTCGATCCCTGTAAATGATAAAGATCAAACATTAATCAGAAATACGTGCATACGTGTATTATCTTGATTTTGATTAACGTTGCGTGATCGCAAGTCGTTGTCAGTTCGGTTTACTATCGAAATCTGCATCGGTCCTCTCCTGAACCGGTTTGAGAAGCGAGTTAAAACATTGTTGTGACGATTGCCTATGATTATATTCTTGTATCGATTCTTTCCTGGGTCGAGGTAAAAAAGGTAATCCAGTAATCCATTCATGTCGAAGCGATGTGTTGTATTTTTATAGATGTCTTTGATGGATTCGAAGTGCCCATTCGAATCGATGACTGTTGACCTGATGGCCCTAGGGATCTCGTGCTTTGAATCGATAAGACTTTCAATCCAGCCTTTGTTCGGTGGTTTCTTCGAATCGATCTTGCTTCGAATCGATACCATATGGATTCGATGTGGTTGTCTGAGTTGGTGGAGTCGAAGTCGATGTTGTTGAGATGAATTCGAACGTGCAAGAAGATTTTCAGGAGATGGATTCGAAGTAGCGGGTTATGATCGATTCGAAGTCGTCGTAACGAATCGAGTCGATGTCCTTACCTGTTGAAGCCGGTCAGTTATACCGGGAGGTGAATCGTCATAATTCTCCTATATATACCGGGGTCCTATTCATTTCTCACTTTTCACCTTTTACTGTTGCTCTGCTCCTTCTTCGTATCGATCTCCCAGACCTTGAGAGGAACGCTTCTACGAATCGAACAAACCCTTTATGCCCTCACTTGTAACCACACAAAATCAGGTAATAACTGGATCGAGTCAAGTTTTGAGAATGATAGAACAGGGAATCGTTGTGAGTTCTAAGTCCAATAGGTCGAATCGATGGGGAAAACGCGATGAAGTGTCACGACCTTCCTTGGGGAAAGAAAATTCCTGAAGGATTCTCGTCTCCTCTTCGCTTCGTATCGACCCTCGTTGGAATAGTTCGAATCGATCCCGGGTATGGGGCCTTCAAACTGAAGTTTGCGAATCGAAGTGGCTCGTATCGAATCGAGTCGATGTGATTCTTCACCTGATGTTGCGGGCATTGCTCCAAGGACTTACATCAATACGAAATGCATCGAGTCGACCCTCTATCGATTCGAAGCACTTTGGTTTGACTCGTATCGATCCGAGGTGATCAATTCGAACGTCTTCAGTTCTGGGAGTGCAACTCTTCTGACTCGCTCAATGGATTCGAACGTGACCAATTTTCAGTCGAAACTTGACGAACTTAATGAAATTTAGCATACTTCACTCCGACGAGCTTCGGCCTTGCATAATCAAACTTGACTGAAAGACTTGAACTTGAATTCCCTTTGAAGCTCGTCGATGGAACTATGACTTAACGAATAATACAACTGATTTATACTTGAAGTTGGTCCGTAGCGTTTGGATGGTGTGGAAGTGACGGTCAGCGATGACGGTCATTTTCATTCTCAAATTCCCAAGTTATGTTGTACGAACATCTTGCTTCATTCTGTTAAATTTGCTTAAGTGATGCACAACACTTGCACTGCACGACACGTTCATACACACTACACTGGGGCATGGACGGGCTGTTTATGAACTTAACGTTGCTTTCTGATGAGTTAGCTAATTATGGAATCTTCGAGCTCCCAACAACAAGAGGTACAGAGCTCGACTCCTCCGGTGCTTGAGATTCCCGATATTCCTACCGATGTAATCGATCCAGCTCCAGATGAATTGCCGGATGCTATATTTATTGAGGACCCCACTGACTCTGTCCAATCTAACATTTCTGAATCCCTATTGGGCCGAATTTGCTTGAGACATAACATATCTCTAGGTGATGTATTATTGCCCAGTGCCGCTGATAGACCGCATAATCCGCCTGAAGGATATACAGCATTCTATCGCCATGCTTGCGCGGCCGGAACTCTCCCTCCTTTCAATCAATATATCAGAGGGATGCTATCCTACCTAGGAATTGCTCCTTCGCAACTTCATCCCAACGGGCACGCATTGCTGAATAGTGCCTTTGTCATATTTATGGACTGTCTCTTTCGCCCGCCAAGGCCCACCGAGATCAGACACATATTTAACTTCTAGAGTAGGGGTGATAGCCCGTCTTTTACATTTCTGGAGGCAGTTAGGAATTGCCAAGTTGTAGTGGGAGCTTGGACCCGACTGAGTTATTTCAAGAACGAGTGGTTCTATGTTCGGTGCCCTCCGGGTTTCGCTAGGCGATGGTTGTCTAGACGTAAGCGCCTTAACCTGTTTTCTTGACCAATAGCTCTTTGGTATTAAAATTGACATTTCATTCCCTTTACAGCCATTATCTCCAGACCCGATGGAGGGCATTTCATGGGTATCGTCCGAAGTCTTCAAGAAGTTCCAAGCGAGTTGAGACATATTGACTCGGTGCTGAACGATTATAACTTAAGAATTCTTAGTTTGATCGACATCAATCAAAGTATAGTCGTCGAGGGATTGGCAAAGCCCGCCTCCAAGAAGGAAGATAAGAAGAAAACCAAGAAGAGAAAAGTGAAGAAGTCACTTGGAATCAGAATAATCGAGGCGAGTGACGAAGAAAGAACCCATACGGATTCGGAGCCAATGGCTGACCTCTCGGGAAACTTGGAGGAGTCGGGAGGAAGACGGAAAGGCAAGGCCGCCGTTTCCAAAAAACTTAAGTCTAAGGGGTGGAAATCTGTGGATGTGTCTCCTCCCATTCCCGGAGTTATGATTTCTGAGGCCGCCCCTTCTCATTCGAGAGACTTTTTCAAAGGGCTTGACGATATTCCCATCCCAGATTATATATCGATTTCTCATAATCCTGGGTTGGAGGAATTTCAAGATGTCCTAAACATGAACGAGCCCTTTCCTTTAAGTGCGGTCAACACTTCCGGTCGGTTTGGGGGTTTACACATTTACACACACTTCCACAGCACTTCATGACTTTTGCATAATAAACATTGCTTTATGGGATCTTAATCCGTAATTCTTTCTTATCGCAGGTGAGATGTCAGGACGTGGCTCTACTCTGGATAGGCTTCGAAATGTGCGCCAATCTTCTCCATTCTATGATTCCCGCAGGAGAGAGACAGATAGAGATCATGGGCGAGGCTATTCAAGTCAAGAACATTATGATAGAGATAGAGATTACTCGCGTGGCCGTTCTGGCTATGACTATTCTGACAGAGACCGGGGATACCAGTACCGACCCCGATTTCGTTCTCCTCCGCCTCCCAGGGCCCCAGTAGACCTCCCAGGGCCTTCTCATCAGCAGCAGCTGCCTTCTCAATCTTCTCGGCCTGATGCTCAGCGGCCAAGAATGGAACCGACAACAGCCGCTATAATAGAACAAGCTCCGGCTGAGTTGACAAGCGAGGGAGCTGCTAAACTCGCCCAAATGAAAAATGACTACCCTAAAATTTGCATGGATGGCTATGTCTTCCCTCCTAACTTTAAAAGAATTCCTTCGGACGCTGAGACCACTGCTCATAGTTATATCCGCGACTTCTACGCTCAGTATAAGGAGTGGTACAAGGCAGACGTGAAGGCTTCTAGAATAGCTTTTGACCGGGCGAAGATTATTGCTGAACGCGATGCTGAAATTGCTAAACAGAAACGCATCATTGAAGTTCTTCAATCTGAAATGGAGACGTCCCGGAATTCTGAACTTCAAGCTCTCCAGAAGCACGAGGACGCCGTGGCCAAAATGGCTAGGATGCAACAAGAACATTGCGCCATGGTAGAGGAGATGGGCCACCGCAACACCACCATTGCAGCTGAGCGAGACTTAGCCGTCAAAGAGCTAAACGAGCTCAAGGCCAAATTTGCTGAAATGGTAAAAGAGAAGGACGATGCAAACGCCGATGCACAAGAAGCCTGCGATCAAGCGGTATCTCTCAGGGCCGAACTTGCTGCGGTGGCGGTCAAGGCTAAGTCTGCGGAAGCAAAAATCCAGGAAAAGATTTTGGAGGAGAGGTCCAGGCTGGACGCTGAGTTTGACGATCTCTTGGTCACATACAACGCGAATGTGCTGGAGCACAGAAATTTAGCGTGGCTGGGAGATGACTCCATGATTCTATATAACGCCTGGACCCGGCTGGTGGACGAGAAGAGGGCAGCGCATCCAGATGAATCGCTTGATGACTTTGAGCTGGAGATGCATCTGCTTACCGAGGAGGAGAGGAAAGTCCTTCATGAGGCGGTGATTTCTTTAGCAAAAGAGAGGCTTGGTGTTCAACCTTCAGAGACGGGTGAAGGCTCGGGGATCGCGCATCACGAGGAAAATGTTGAGGCTGTAATTCCAACATTACCTGAAACCACTGGTGCGGTTGATCCCCAGCCTATCCCTGCATATAATCCCGACCAGCCACAATTATCTTCCGCTGACGTTCCTGCTCGTGCTCCCGTCCAGACTAAGGAAGGTATTTGAACGCTTCTCGTAGTTTAGTTGTGAAGAACCTTAAGCAACACACTTGGCTAACAATCTTTGTTTTATCGCATTTCAGTGACTGAAGTCGTTGTTTCTGCGCCTCTTGCTCTATCAGTTTCACATCAAACACAAGGGGTTGTTTTTACTGAAGCCATCACGACTTCTACCTTGATCGGCGAAGAGGGAGATGCAAATATGTTTTCTTTCAACGCTCAAATGATTGAGGAGCTTCTTAATGAGCCCATCGATCCCTCCGTCAACCCGTCCGATGCTGTGAGTGGGGCTGCTCCGGCCGTTAGTTCATCTATGCCAGCTATTGGCACATCCGATGCGACCCAAGTTTCCCGTGAGGACGACATTATTGCTGAGATTGATGCCGAGATGGCAGCAGGGAATGCTGGTATGAATCCGCCCGGGCCTGCCCCGTTAATGGTGATTTCACCGGGCGGTACTGTAGTGATTGAAACTGCTCCTGTCCCTCCTCCTACTACTACTCCGATGCCTCCAGCTCGACCTCCTAGAAGAATTTCCGTCGCCTCCAGTTCTGAGGAAGACGTTGATATTATATCGCCGTCGGAGGGAAAGTCTGAAAAGAGTAAGCGGGCGAGGGGAAAATCAGGCAGCGGATCTGGTGGAGCTACCCCGAAGAAGAAGATAAGGAAGAAGAAAGATTGAACTCTTTCTTTAAATCTCTGTTGCGTAGGGTAGCATTTTGTTGATTTTGATTCTTTTTATAGCCGTGTATAGATGTGGATTCGGCTCCCACTAGCAGAAACTTTTTGAAACACTTTGTAATCAGATTCTTTTGGTTGATAGTGGAAATGCAAATTTATTCCCTTTTTGTCTTCAACTTGTTATGTGTTATGATTCTGCCCCCAGTATTGGGGATAATTGTGGAGTTGACGTATGTTTATACTCCGCCTTGCACTCTGGGAGTACGGAGTTGAGTAATGTTTATACTCCAGCTCGCGCTCTCGGAGTCTGGAGTTTGTCGATATTTATACCCAGCTCACGCTCTCGGAGTACTCTAGGGTTTTAGGAAAACGTTTATACTCCGCCTCGCACTCTGGGAGTACGGAGTTAAGTAAAAGTACCCAGCTCGCGCTCTCGGAGTACTCTGTGATTTAGGAAAATGTTTATACTCTGGCTCGCACTCTGGGAGTACGGAGTTACGTAAAAAGTTTGTACCCAGCTCGCGCTCTCGGAGTACTCTGGGATTTAGGAAAATGTTTATACTCCACCTCGCACTCTGGGAGCACGGAGTTAAGTAAAAAGCTTGTACCCAGCTCGCGCTCTCGGAGTACTCTGGGATTTAGAAAAATGTTTATACTCCGCCTCGCACTCTGGGAGTACGGAGTTAAGTAAAAAGTTCGTACCCAGCTCGCGCTCTCGGAGTACTCTGGGATTTAGAAAAATGTTTATACTCCGCCTCGCACTCTGGGAGTACGGAGTTAAGTAAAAAGTTCGTACCCAGCTCGCGCTCTCGGAGTACTCTGGGATTTAGAAAAATGTTTATACTCCGCCTCGCACTCTGGGAGTACGGAGTTAAGTAAAAGGTTGTCGTGTATAAACCCATTTCTGGCCTGTTGTGATGGCTTGCCCCCGAGCTCGGGTTTCATTTGGTGAGTGGTTGATTGCTTCATAGCCACTCCCTACTTGAATAAATCCCATTGTGTGATGGAATTTAGCTCTTTGTGCATCGTGATGTTGTACATTGTATTTAATGAATCACAGCTCTGGCTCAAAGAGATGGCATTTTATTGCTGAAATAAGAAAACATGGCAAAGTTAGTTGCCTTATTACAAATTCTAATTTCGAAATGCAGAAACAAAATTTAAAACAGAATTTAAACTAAATAGATAAACATAGCCTGTTATGTGCAATAGCGACGAAGACTTTCGCTATCCAAGGCCTTTGGTGAAGCTAGACCATCAGTGGTCGTTAACTCATATATACCATCCCCGAGCTCCTACTTAATCTTGTGTGACCCCTTCCATGTTGGTTTCATGTGTGGGAATTCCGGGTATTCTTTTTTAATGACAATCTCATTGTTTTCAAAAGTTTTAAGTCGGTCCTCGGCATTGCGTAATCGGGCGACTCGATTTCGGCGTATGATTGTTCTCAAGTCAACCTGGTCGCCCTGGACGACTCCAACTCCGTTGACGGTAGGGAACTTTAAGGTTAAGCACCACAGGGCAATTACGGCTCTGAATTCAGCAAGGGAAGGTCGCCCTAAGAAAGCGTTGTATGGCGAGACTATGTTTAGTATAGCGAACTGTAATGTCCGAACTCTCCTATGTTCCTCGGATCCCAACTTAACTGGTAACTTTACCATCCCAATAGGTATGGTAGCGCTACCGTTGAATCCATGGAGGTGAGTTTGGCAAGGTTCCAAATCCCTGGCTTTCATCCTCATTTGATTATAAGCATGTATAAAAAGGATATTCACAGAGCTCCCGCAGTCAATCAGTATCCTCTTCATCCAAGCTGGACCTACTTGTGCCGATATCACGAGTGGGTCAGTAGTCGGGCTTCCGACATAATCAATATCATTGTCTCAGAAAGTGATGTCGTTAATTATCGCTCTCTTTCGTTTGGTCGAAGGTTTATTGTCTAAGTTATCATCATACTCAAAGTCTGTTCGTCTAGCTAAGTTGTTATATGATTTCATTTCTTCCCAGCTTCGCTTCGCTGGACGAGGATTATCACTTACAACGTTAATTACCAGCCTTCCTCCGACACGGCCTGGTTCTTCCTGTCTTTCTGGATTCTATACATGATTTTGATTTGAGGGGCCCGCCCCCTCAGACTGCGGTGCCCGCACAAACTGGTCTAACTTCCTCTCCCTGATCAACTTCTCAATGAGGTCCTGTAAGTGTCGACATTCATTGGTGTTGTGGCCATAACTTTCGTGGAATCTACAGAACTTCCCTGTTTGAATCTGCCTCTCCGACGATTGCTTTGGAGCCGGCTTCTTGTATTGCATAGTATTGCAAGTCTGTAGGTACACATTTTCCAACGATGTATTCAATGGTGTATAACTTTTGAACATCGGAGCCCTACGCCGTGGGCCTGGATTTGGATCTCTCTTCTTATTTTGACCATTGCTACCTCTTGGCTGAGTTTGTTTGTTTTGTATGTTTAACTGAACTTTTTCGGAATTGTCACCGGACTGTTTAACTGCTACATTGCTTTGTATTCCCTCATTTCCGGGTTTTGCATCGTCCTGCTTCCTAGACTGTTTCGCGTCCTCTTACGGTAAGAATTGAGTGGCTTTGGAGTAGAAACGGTTCAACGATGCGGGTGGCTTTCCGGCTAACCAGTTTCCAAATTCAGAATCGGGATCAATTCCCTTTGTCAAGGCCATTAAAATTGAGTTGTCGTTGGGATTACTAATTTCCACACATGCCGCATGGAATCTCTCCAAGTAACGCCTTAGTGTTTCCCCACGAGCTTGGGTAACATTGGACAGGGTGTTAACATCTTTGGGTCAAGCGACATGCATGCGAAATTGTTCAACAAATTTCTTAGCCAATTGGTCAAATGAAGAGATAGATCTTGGAGGTAATCTTGTAAACCACATTGTTGCAATTCCTCCCAGTGAGATGGGGAAACTTCGACATTTCACTGCATCATCGGCCCTTGCGGCGCTCATTGACCATTCATATTTCAATATGTGCTGATTGGGATCAGAATTTCCTTCTTACATAGGGAGAGTTGGCATTCTGAATCGCCGAGGAGGTTCAGCGTATAGTATTTCGTCCGTGAAAGGAGTATGACTCCGAGAAATCCCCCAATCGTCGTTGGTAAGACCTTGGCTTTCACGGATCATCTGACGTATCATAGTCGAGATGTCTGGCATTGCTACATTTTGAGCATGCTGAGCTAAGGTGTGGTCGGGTTCCACAGTGCGAGTTTGGACCGGGCGCTGTCGACGGTCCAAGTTTCGCCTCCTTGGCTCAGCATCTTCCGGGCCGTATGGTTCAGAAGTACGTCCCTGCTGTTGATTGCTTGAATCTGGAAGATGTCGGGTATCAACCCTTGTTTCTACTGTGGCAGCTGTGACATGATTGTCCGTAGTATATTGTGGAGCACGACCACCTCATGCTGATGGCCCAGTCTGGAAGCTAGTTGACGGTCCTACCCTCAACTGTCCAACAGTTAGGGCGGGTTGATATCCAGCAGCTTGAGCATGACTTCCGTCCAATCGAGGACGGGTAGATCCATGATGATAGTCAGATGAGGCAGAACTTTCAGTGGATGAGTGGGAAACATCATCCCTTCTGGACCTCCTACGGCCCTGGCGGTTCAGTTGGTTTTTCAATTCAATATTAGCACGCAACTGTTCGGCCAATTGTTGCCGACTCTGAGTCAACTCTTGAAGCAACACCTGGAATTCTTGTCTAGTGACTGCCCCAGACGGATCTGAGTGGGCAGTGTTGTCTTGGTTGGGTGGCTGCTGTTGAGCAGGATTCTGTCCATCCCTACCTTCTTGTCCAGCAGCTGTAGAAGTGGTTCTCGTGCTAACCATTTCGAATGATGAATCCTTTTCCTAGACTTTATGCAAATCTGAATAGAATGGAAGGATGATGAATTAGAGATCTGGATCTTCCTCTTGGATTTGTGCAATCCGGTATCGATGGTAGATCCAAGGAGCAGGAGAAAAAAGCTGGTTTTTTCTCTCAATGAAAGCACCAAAGTGTTTGTACCAAAAATGGGCACAACACTCTTCGGAAGTTTTTGAAGAGGTAAAAGTGAAGAATGAAAATTAAAACTTTGGATTATCTAACAAAAACTCCAAATAACAGAAAGTAAATTGCAAAGGCAAGCGATTTAGAGTGGTTCGGCGTTTTGCCTACGTCCACTATGAAATTTGATGATTTTATTGCTCGATACTTGAAGATTACAATTCTTTATACTGTGATACAACTGATTTTATATGCTAAGTCTCAATCTAAAGCAGCGGCGGTGTTCTGGAGTAAATCTGGCAGAATCTGGGCGCTCTTCAGTACTTAGAATTCTCCGACCCCTTTTCTGAATGACTAGGGGCTCTATTTATAGGTGTAGGAGGCTGATATTTCTCCTAAAATGAGGGGAGACCAGTTCTGGTACGTCAGGGGGCCCACATGGCCGAAATCTGGAGATCCGGGCCCACTTTGGGATCGATTCGACCCTTGGTTCGAATCGATCAAGAAATCATCCAATCGAGCTGAAATTTGGCGTGGACATTCTTCATCATGTGCTTAAGCTTCTGTGAAAATTTCATGGTATTTGGACTTGTAGAACTCGAGTTATGATCGATTCAATATTGCATTTCTGGGGAACATGGATGCTTCGAATCGATCCCTTTGACTCGATAAGGGTCGACTCGATGCTTATAGTGACGTGGCGCGTGCTTCTCGCATCGATCCGCTTTATACTCTGGTTTGACTGGGTCGAATCCATGGCTTGGATTCGAGGTAATGGATTCGAAGGTAATACTCCATCGAATCGATCAGACGAACATTCTCTTCGTATCGACTAAGGTAGGTCTCAGTTAATGGATTCGAAGGACTCTCAGTTGAATGGATTCGAAGGACTCTCAGTTGAATGGATTCGAAGGACTCTCAATTGAATGGATTTGAAGCGGGGTGTCTTGTTGGATTCGAACTAAGGATATGTCGAAGGAAACGAATGTGGATTCGATGCTTGACCCTCTGACGGATTCGAAGTGAAGTGGCATTATGGATTCGACGTGACTTGTCTTGAACCGATTCGTAGCGCCGTGACTTGATCGATTCGAAGGGTATCCTTGCTCATCGATTCGGAGTTGGGGAAATTCGATGGAGTCGAACACAGACTATCTCGTGGATACGAAGCCTGGTCACCAGATCGATTCGAACGCCAGCTCCTTCTATGGATTCAAACACATGACTGTCTACCCTAAATTGCATCGATGATAACTTGAGCGTACAAACTCGGATTGACTTGAGATTTGGAATATTGGTTCTTATGGCTTTGCTTGACGTGTCTCATCGATTGTAGCCCGATCCGGACTCGGACAAATGCCCCCGATATCCATAGTGATCCTTACGCGTAACTGATTTCCGAGACGATTTGTCACCGGTGTCTAGTCAAGTCCTTGGAGTCGCGACCTTGCCAAAAGGTGGGATAACAGTATATATATTAATAATTAATATAGATTCAAACATATATTAAAATATTAATAGTTATATATATATATATATTTATATACATATATCTGAGAAAGACAAAATAGAACCAATAACAACCTAAGCGATAAAAATGAACATGCTACAGTGAGATGCTAAAAATAAAATCTACTAAAGGAAAACATATACATTATTATTATCAATATATATTGTTAATCAAAAGTCTTTATAAAAAGCTATATTAATTTAATTAAATACATTAATATGATAGTGTATATATATAAATCTCATATATTATTAGAATTATATTAAAGCAAATCAATACCTAAAATAGAAGAAAAAAAATTAAACGAAAGTATAAAGAAAGGTGCATACATAGTATATACAATTAATAACTAAGTTAGTTTTTTTAGTAAAAGTAAAAATTCTGAAGTCATATCATTAAAATCATCGATAAGTACAATACTTAAGACACCATTACTTTTTCTATTTTTAATTTTTCTTCTTTAAAGGATCAATATGGATTTTACTGTATTAAAGAATTCCTTGAAATGGACATTATTATACAATTTATAATAAGCGTTAGCTATCCAGATATAAGAAAATAAGAAATGTCGTAAATCAAATTTGAAATAGGAGTGTTAATAGTATTATAAATTCATTGGTTTCACTCAAACCACAAGTACCAACAAGTAATTGTATAGATAGTATTTGACAAGGTTTCATGGCGATTAGTGTAATGATACCCAAAATTACACCAATAATAGTCATTATTAAGATCATAATAATCGTAGTAAAATCAAAAATATTAATTAAGTTTAAAAGAGTAGAATCCGTGGAATGAAAATCATAATATAAGTGTGTTACAGTTTCCTATTCCAAATTGCAAAATGCACGTTATTTATTTATTAACGAATTATTCTTCTTTAAATTTCGAACATGTTAATTATCTTATGTAAAATCAACCACATATGTACTTTGGCCTTAGGCAGTGCATTTACATTCCAAATATATTTAAATATAATTTACTTAGTCCCTAAAATTTTTATAAATTTATAAACTGAGTTAAAAGAAAAGCATCTGCTACTATTCCAACACCAAATATATAATATTTCTACATATATATATATATATATTTATTTATATATTAGTTAATATTAATATGAAGATCAATTTAATTATATATGTATATATATGTATATATATATATTTAAATTACACATAGGTGTACTTATAATGTGCATATAAATATTCTACATGTGGAAATTATCTACTTAGATGTTTGAGTTATAAAATAGGTCATATATATATATATTTACCGAATCATAATAATCAATCAAATATGAGCAATGTTTGCGCCAAAAATGGTCACCAACCCCAAAAGTAGTGAAAGCACCAGTGTTTACACACAAATTCTCAATATCCAGTCACAAATTACAGATCCAGATAATTTAGAGAGTAAAATTTAGAAATAGTAAATGAAAAATGAAAGCAAGTAAAGAAAACAAGAGAATTATAGTGGTTCGACTATCTCCGGCCTAAGTCCACTTTGAATTGATCCTTTTATTTCCTTTATACTGTGATTATAGTTACAATCCTTTGAATATCAATAGCCAAAAATGGCAGAGTCTAGCCAAAAGAGAAGAAGATAGAGAGGAGCCGAGCGAAAAAGACACCCTTTAGTTGCAATGGAGGTGCTATTTATAGGTGTGGAGCTGGAAATATCTGCCTTGAATCTCGGAATACTCCTTCTCAAGTCCAGATGGGCCCACATGATCAATCCGGAGTCACTTGGGATCGATCCTTGATCGATACATTATGAGTTCGTATCGATCATAAACTGCTCCAATTGAGGTATGATCGATCTTGGATGTTCCCTATCTGTTGTGCAACTTGTTGTGAAAATCTCATTGCATTTGGAGTTGTAGATTGTGAGATATGATCGATCCAAGATCGAGTTTGCAAGTGTGGCCTGATGATTTCGTATCCATAGATTCGTATCCATCATTTCGTATCCATAGATAATGCGCTCCTTAATTCTTGTATCGTTCCGAGTCTTGTGTTGTGATCCATGTTTTGCGCTCCATTCCTTGACCGCTTCTTTCGTATCGATTGATACGAATGATCGATACGAAATACTTCCAAGTGCGGTTGCCTCCGTATCCATCGGTTGCTTTATTCTTCATATCGATCCTAGCCTTGATCGATATGAAGTGTATCGATCGAAACCATTTTCCACGAGTTGTAGTCAAATCCGTATCGGGTCTTCAACATGCTTTGTCGTATCCATCCGATCAATACGCATGTATCGATACGAAAACAACAATCCACATTGATCAACCTGTATCCTTCCTGGAGCTGCCTGATCGATACGAATTGCATCGATATGAGATGTATCAATACGAATATCGATCGATCCAAACCAAATGTAAAGCACATGTGTTAATCCAAATCCATATCCATAGTGATCGATGCGAGAGTATCGATACGAGCCTGTTTTTCATGAATATTGATCCATCCATAACTTGAGCATATAAACTCCAATTGACCTAAAATTCGAAGTGTCGCCTCAGCGGGCCTTGTTTATCATTCCCGGTCGATCGCACTTTGATTGGAGCTTGGTCCAATTTTGACGATATCGATTATAGCCTTGTTTCAAATCGATCTCCAATCCTGATATCCATCTTGTTTTGCCAATTTGTTGATATCCTGGCTTTGACCAAAAAGCGGGATGACAAGCAACTTAAATCCTTTTTTTGAAATTGCGTATGTATGTGGTAGTATATATTTGTACTATAAGTCTTAGGTGCTATATAGCATACTATAAGTCAACATGTGTCTAATGGTTCGAATCATGCTACGTAGAACCTGTGATCTCGCTGATAGGGCTGCATAAAGGTCGAGTTGGGTCGGGTTGGACCAAATACTTTGCTTGACCCCTATAGGTTTGGTTTAGGGATAATTCAACCTGTACCCGACCTTATATAAAGTTGGGTTGTAGTATAGGTTGGGTTGGGTTTAGTAGGTGTTATCCAACTTTAAGACCAAGTAGCTTTCAAATAAATCTAGACATTAGGAATGGTTCAAGAACTTAGAGGCATTCTTGGAAGGACAATGGATGAGGCTTCAGAGAACTAGGGCGGAAAAGTAGGCTAAGTGAGTGATCGATACTGACTTCCTTTCAGGTAGGCACCGATATGAATTCTTGTGCCCTAGCCGACTTTGAAGCTATGATCATTATGTAATTGGGTAAAACGATCATCCTAGGGCCCATTTCTAAAGAACTAGTTGAATAACTCCAAAAAGCTTTGTAGAGAGGTACAAGTACTGGACGTGTCAGAACCTCTAGATAACAACCTAATTTCCTAGGAAAAAGTGCTCGGAATCTAGTGAATTGAAGTTAGAAGGCGAAATATAAGAAAGAATAAGGTCCTTTAATCAACAAATCAAATCTGTCCCGACCTGATTTTGGTCGGTTACAACCTGATTCTGGTCGGTACCGATATGATTTTTGAAAGAACCACATATATATGGTGTTTTGATGATAACAACCATACAACAATGCTACTAATATGTTTATTGAGTTATTTTAGGTCAAAACGATGATGGAAAAGGTGTAAAATAAAATTGCTGAAAGTACGCAAAGCTTTAATTCAAACCCGAGTTGTGTGACGCCCCACCTCTATACTTACGCTAGCTAAGGACACTAAGGGGTAATGCCGTCAACTAGCGTGAAGAATAAGGCTGTTGAGGAGCGACCATCCATATAATTGCTTTGTGCGAGCACTGATATGTCAGATAGTATAACATGCATTTCGTTTCAAGAGGAAATCCGACATACCGATGCAAACTCAAAGCTACCACACAGTGGCTAAGTGGACCTCGGAAACAAATATAGAAATAAACATAACATAAATCAGTCACAGACATTCATATCACAATGGCGGAAACAGATATGAATATATAACACAAAAGGTGTACATCAGAGTAGTGGTCAAACAAGATCCACAATATCACAAAAGAATAGATACAAGTTCTAGATAAAAGAATATGTATACATCAAGGAGTCTCTATCTCAAATGTATAACAACAAAAACTACAAATGTAATGTAGTTAGACAAAAGTCAGAAGATGATCCCAGATAAGTAGTCAAGTAGAAGCACCTGCAATATCTCGATCTGACCCGAGTATTATTTAATAAGAAATAGTAAACGGATCAGTCTAGCTATAAATATCAGATTAAAATGAGATAGAATATGAGATATGAAAAAAGACGTATGATAATATTAATGCCTTACTATAACTAGTATGCATGTAACACCAAAATTATACAATACCTCAATAATCTCAAAACATAGAAAGAACGTCATATTCTTTAGTTTATTCACCAAACACAAAAATATTGACTACAATATCAATGCCAATCACAAAAGTTAACGACGCACAAATTCACCAGTACACAAATGTTGATAGAGCTTATCAATGTAAATCACGAAAATTGGTGAAGCACAAGTTCTAGAAATCATCAACAAGAAATCCAGAAATCACAATAAAAAGAGGGGGGGAGGCCTATCACAAAACGAGAGCATGAAAACTCTCAACACGTGTATCACAAAACGGAACGCTATTCCATGGTTGCTAACCATTAATTTTGAGCCGAGGCTCCACAAAACGGCCCGAAGACCATGGGTCGCTACCCCACCAATTTGAGCCGAAGTTTCACAGAAATGGGTTTAGTCTCCCTCGGAGACAAATAGACATCGCACATCGCTAGTCTCAATCACAAAATGATCGCCATCGATCATTAAAAAGTGTGAATTACACTAAGCCAGTAAATATAAGAGTTTAGCTTCATCTCCCATAACCACTAGCTTAACTTAAATATTTACGAACAAATCGTAGATTTCCACTCGAAAATTGTCACAAGATTTTCAATCGAACAAGTCCATAAATTAACCAACGAAGTAAATGCAAGCGTTTCATACCACTTGTTTTGCTTAGCCGTTTAATTAGATTTTCTCATACGAATGAGGTAAAGGTTCGTATATACTAATAGATTAGAAAATGGTTTTAATGACGAACTTTGTATTAAAAATAGAGTTAAAATCATTTTAGTAAAAGAGTTTGAATATTTACTACTAGTATAAAAACCTTTGTATTTAGAAGTGACAAATAAACAAAATGATTGTAGAAACAATCAATCACAAGAATTCACATTTCGATAACGTGAATCAAACCATGGAAATCGATATCGAATCGATCAAATAGAAACACCAAAAATCCAGAAAAGAAATCATCAAAGTTGATATTAATTGACAATAACTATATGGATAATCAAAAATCGATAAATTTGGAAATCCACATAAAAATAGGCTAATTTCCAGAAATCAACAGCCATAGACGTCTGTCACCTGTTTCGGGATATATTTTTCCTGAAACCACAGACGTCTGTCACCTGTTTCAGGAAACATTTTTCCTGAAGCCACAGATGTCTGTGGATAATCCACAGACGTTTGTCACCTGTAAAGGGACAAAATTTTCAAAGCCCTTAAATGGGCAAACCTACACAACTTCTCGGATTCGGAGCGATTGAACGAGCAACGGCGACAAAGGATTTATGCCAAGCCACAACCCAGCCCTAAAGGCTCTTCAATTCACCCAAAACAACGTGTCTAAACACCCATACTAGGGTTTTCATAAATTTTGACTTCAAAATACCAAAATTAGGAAAATTCACCAAACCAATTCAATTCAAAAGCAAATGAACATGTAAAGGTGTTAGGAATTCATACCTAACAATCAAAGATAGTATAGACATAGATGTGAGATAAAAATCTCACCTTTAAACCCAAAACAAATGAAGAAGAAGCTATAGAGCAATGGCAAGAACAATCACTCTTCAATTCCAACCCAACAAGCTTGAATCTAAGCTTAAAAGAGAAACATTTCCTAAGTTAGGTTTAGGAAATTTCTGAAATTGAAAGGAGAAAGAGTTGGAGAAGAAGAAGAGGATGCTTACCAATGGCTTCTCTATGAATTTGGAGCTAGAACTTGATTTGCAAATGGAAACTAGGGCTTAGGATTTCCTAATTCTTTTTCTCTTCCCCCATTTTTAATGAAGCTTGAATGTATTAGGAAATTATGAAGGAATGAAGTGAAGAGGGTTGGAACTAGGTTGATAAATATGGGGTTAATGGGCTGAAACCCAACCCAAAGCCCTAAGTGAAAAGTAGCAAAATTCTACTAACTCCAAACATATCGAAGCTTATACTCAAAAAAGTCGCAAACGCCATTTTGGACTCAATGGAAGTGGTCTCGAGTCCCAATTCGACTGTTTGCAAAAAGTAGCTTTCTGGACTATAATCCGACTGACGACGCTATATTTAAATAAAATATTTAAATATAAAATCGATAAATATGCGGGTTGTTACAAACTCCCCTCCTTAAAGAAATTGCGTCCTCGCAATCTTAAGAAATAACTAAAAAGTAACAACCATAAAAGCATATCATCACAAAAGAAAGTTTGAAATAAGAAGTTCACCATAAAGAGCACGAAAGAGTAAGTCCGAACGTGTTTGCTCGATGAATTCTCTGGATTCCCAAGAGAAATCCCTATGATTCGAGAACCATTGAACTCTCACATGAAAAACATCTTTATTTCGAAGGCGCTCAACCTCCGAAGCAATGATGCGAATAGGATGTTGCTCATAAGTCAAATCTGGTGAAACTTCAATTTCTTCAACAACACCGGGCTCAAGAATAAAATCGGAATCCCTAAGGAATTTCCGTAGTAGAGAGACGTGGAAAACGTCATAAATAGCAAAAGATTGAGCCGGTAATAAAAAGGCGATAAGCCATGGAACAAATACGTTCGATGATGGGAAATGGACCAAAATATCGTGGTGCTAACTTTCCCGATCAACTGAAACGCACAACACCCATCATAGGTGAAACATGAATGAACACCAATATGATATGGACCTGAAACCAGCTTCTCACCGGTTTCAAACCAACAAAAAGAGAATCGGCATGGCCTTCCGTAGAGTGGCTCGAAAGGTACCATACCAATATAAGATTGGAAGCTATTATAGGAAGAAAACTCAACAAGAGAAATATGATCTTCCCAACTTCCACAAAAATCGAGAACACATGAACGAAAGAGATCTTCAAGAGTTGATTCACACGCTCGGTTTGTCCATCGGACAAAGATGATAGCGATGCTAAAATTTTAAGCTTTGTTCCTAAAGCTTTTGAAGACCTTACCAAAATCCACTAATAAAATAATGGATCACGATTGCTAACAATAAAAGTAAGAACTCCGTGAAATTTAACTTGACATAGAGTTTAGCTAAAAAAAGTATATTCCAAAAGAAGGATGAGCCTCCAGGCTACACAAAACAAGAGACGAACATAAATTAGATTCACGATCTCGAATCTCACAAGTGGGTAAAGTCTCGAGATCATTCCATCCGGGTATCATCATAGAAACAACTACTTGTTGCTTTTGGCTAAGGGCATTGGTAACACGATCAACCTTTCCCGGAGTATAAAGAATATCAAGATCATAAGATGCAAGGAACTCGAGCCAACACTCTTGATGCAAATTATGTTCCTTTTGAGAAAATGAACATTTCAAAGATTTATAATCGGAGTAGAGAACAAATTTCTTCCCCAAAATAATGATGCCAAACTCTAAAAGTGAAAACAATAGTCGCGAGCACTAGATCATGAGCATATCTAGTCTCGATAGGCTTTAATGATTTAGAAGTAAAAGTGATAGCACGTTCTCTTTTGCAAGAGAACGGCATCCAAATCAATACGATTAGCATTGGTACAAAAGATAAAGTCTTGGTTCCCTTCGGGAATCACAAGAATAAGAGTATCGAAAAGAAAGAATTTCTTTTAAATAATCTTCTTTCCTGGAAAGCTAAAACTTTCAAAATTACATTTATCTTTATGTAATAACCTTTTCAGAAAAATTTACATTTTACAAGTCAATTTACTGTGTCTGATTATCTCATCAAAGCGTTTAGGAAATTCCTATCGATAACATTGATCAAGCGCATCGACCAGAATTCTTAAAGCACTCAAAGGGTAATACAATCACAAAATCATCTTTTATATGATAACTATGTCTCTTAAAGTTTTTAAGAATATTCCTTGCTCGTTTTAAGAACAAAATCCAATCATACTTATAAATAAATCTTATGAAAAAGATTTGCAAAATTTTAAATTGTTGTTTTTATCCAAAATCAATATATACAAGAATGGAGTCATCGAGATCGTAGAATACTCGATTCATAAAATGGATGAAATAAGCTGGACAAACTGAATGACATAATAAGTCATTTATAAGTTTCATAACGAATGCGGAATGCGGTAAATAGAATGCTATCTCCCGCAACTCGTAGCAAATGAAAATCGGGGGCAAGGTCGAGCTAAAAAGACCTTAACACCACTCAAAAGATTGCTTAGGTGATAATCCTAAGACAACCTCAAAAATACCAGAAAATTCTCAAACTACATGAATGAGAGAAATAACACTTTCCTCATCATGTGAGCTTAAAGAATAAAATGATGCCATCAGATTGGAATCAAAATCACAAAGGAAAAACAGAAATCTGCTTAACATATTTAAAATGTCGAAGATGAATAGTCCACACGGGACAAAGGATATGGCTTCATAATAATTAAGCCAATCCTTACAAAAGTCAATTCCGAAGCATAAGTAAAAATCGGCTCGGAAAGAAAAATCACATAAAATAATTTCGACATCAATAAAAAGCAAATTGAGTGTTGCGGATCCACCAATCCGGATTTGCAATCCTCAAAGAAGTCATCAAGCCCAGAAATGTTTAAAGAAAAAGAATCACAAGTTCTTTTGATATAAAAATAATGAGATGAAACCCATATCAAAAAGAACTCGAATAAGATAATCACAAAACAAATATCGTCAAGGATAGAAGGAGAATTACCTTGACCAAGAGAAGTGTCACTAGGGGCTTGAACAACATTTAGCTCTCCCTCTCTCCTACTTTGGAGTATGGGACATGTAGATATAAGATGGCCCAAACTTTTGCAATAACGACAAAAAAATGGTTTCGGGCACTCATTTGCATAGTGGTCCATAAGACCACAATTGTAGCATCGTTCACGACTAGAGGTAGGAGTCTTTGCTACCGAAGATTCTTGCTTCCCTTTATTGTTGGGATTGGGTTTGGGGCCTTTGAACTTAATAGGCCTCTTCATGGTATTGTTGAAGTTCTGTTTGGCACGCACAACTTCAACATCATTTTCATTATCGGCCTCTTCAAGTCGAAAAGCGATATCAATAAGCTGATCGAAAGAAACTTCTAGTTTCAGAAGTAAAGGCTTCTTAAGGTTCTTATTCAACCCATAGACAAATCTCTGATTTTACTTCAATGGGGTATTAATATACTCGACCCCATATTTAGATAGAGATTCAAAAGATGCAATGTAATCCGTCACAGAAGATTCACCTTGAACAAGGTCAATAAAGCGTCAAGCTAAAGTTACTTTTTCAGCCTCCGACACAAACTTCTATTCGAACCTTTCCCGGAATTGCTCCCAAGTAAGATCCGCTTCGATAATTTCAGAAATCAAAAGCTCATACCAATCTAATGCTCTTTCTTAGAGCATGCTAGAAGCCACTTGGACTCGAAGTGAATCAATAAGATCCATGTGGGAAAAGATGCGATCGCATGATCTAAGCCAAGCTTGGATTTCTATAACGGTTTCGGAACCCTTGAATGGCCTTCCACCCAAAGCAGTATAATCTCTGCACAAGCGTGCAAACCCGGATTTAGGGTGAGTAGGCACTGGAGCGGGTCCGGCAGCTTAGGCATTATTCATGAGATCTAAAAGTTGTTGAGATGACATAAATACTCCATCCTAGGGAGTAGCACAAGATTGACCGGCGCTGGGACGGCCAGGTCTAACCATTTCTCTTCTCTAAGAAAGAAAGAAAGAAGAGGAAAAGGTTATTCTCAAAATGAATATCAAACAACCTTGATTGATAAAACAAGGCATCACAAAAGAAAATAGGATAGAACGGTACGAAGACTCGAATCAAATCCTATGGCATGATACCTAAGAAAGACTTAGGACAACGATCCTTGCTAGATTATTCTACGTTGTTCCGAAGTTTGGCTCTGATACCAAGCTGTGACGCCCCACCTCTATACTCACGCTAGCCAAGGACACTACGGGGTAATGCCGTCAACTAGCGCGAAGAATAAGGCTGTTGAGGAGCGACCATCCGTGTAATTGCTTTGTGCGAGCACTGATATGTCAGATAGTATAACATGCATTTCGTTTCAAGAGGAAATCCGACATACCGATGCAAACTCAAAGCTACCACACAGTGGCTAAGTGGACCTCGGAAACAAATATAGAAATAAACATAACATAAATCAGTCACAGACATTCATATCACAAAGGCGGAAACGGATATGAATATATAACACAAAAGGTGTACATCAGAGTAGTGGTCAAACAAGATCTACAATATCACAAAAGAATAGATACAAGTGCTAGACAAAAGAATGTATACATCAAGGTGTCTCTATCTCAAATGTATAACAACAAAAACTACAAATGTAATGTAGTTAGACAAAAGTCAGAAGATGATCCCAGATAAGGAGTCAAGCAGAAGCACCTGCAACATCTCGGTCTGACCTGAGTATTATTTAATAAGAAAATAATAAACGGATCAGTCTAGCTATAAATATCAAATTAAAATGAGATAGAATATGAGATATGACAAAAGACGTATGATAATATTAATGCCTTACTATAACTAGTATGCATGTAACACCAAAATTATACAATACCTCAATAATCTCAAAACACAGAAAGAACGTCATATTCTTTAGTTTATTCACCAAACACAAAAATATTGACTACAATATCAATGCCAATCACAAAAGTTAACGACGCACAAATTCACCAATACACAAATGTTGAAAGAGCTTATCAATGTAAATCACGAAAATTGGTGAAGCACAAGTTCTAGAAATCATCAACAAGAAATCTAGAAATCACAATAAAAAGAGGGGGAGGCCTATCACAAAACGAGAGCATGAAAACTCTCAACACGTGTATCACAAAACAGAACGCTATTCCATGGTTGCTAAACATTAATTTTGAGTCGAGGCTCCACAAAACGGCCCGAAGACCATGGGTCGCTACCCCACCAATTTGAACCGAAGTTTCACAGAAACGAGGTTTAGTCTCCCTCGCAGAAAAATAGACATCGCACATCGCTAATCTAAATCACAAAATGATCGCCATCGATCAATAAAAAGTGTGAATTACACTAAGCCAGTAAATATAAGAGTTTAGCTTCATGTCCCATAACCACTAGCTTAACTTAAATATTTACGAACAAATCGTAGATTTCCACTCGAATATTGTCACAAGATTTTCAATCGAACAAGTCCATAAATTAACCGACGAAGTAAATGCAAGCGTTTCATACCACTTGTTTTGCTAAGCCGTTTAATTAGATTTTCTCATATGAATGAGGTAAAGGTTTGTATATACTAATAGATTAGAAAACGGTTTTAATGACGAACTTTGTATTAAAAATAGAGTTAAAATCATTTTAGTAAAAGAGTTTGAATATTTACTACTAGTATAAAAACCTTTGTATTTAGAAGTGAAAAATAAACAAAATGATTGTAGAAACAATCAATCACAAGAATTCACATTTCGATAACGTGAATCAAACCATGGAAATCGATATCAAATCGATCAAATAGAAACACCAAAAATCCAGAAAAGAAATCATCAAAGTTGATATTAATTGACAATAACTATATGGATAATCAAAAATCGATAAATTTGGAAATCCACATAAAAATAGGCTAATTTCCAGAAATCAACAGCCACAGACGTCTGTGGATAATCCACAGACGTCTGTCACCTATTTCGGGAAATATTTTTCCTGAAACCACAGACGGCTGTGGATAATCCATAGACGTCTGTCACTTGTTTCAGGAAAAATTTTTCCTGAAGCCACAGACGTCTGTCACCTGTAGAGGGACAGAATTTTCAAAGCCCTTAAATGGGCAAACCTACACAACTTCTCGGATTTGGAGCGATTGAACGAGCAACGGCGACAAAGGATTTATGCCAAGCGACAACCCAGCCTTAAAGGCTCTTCAATTCACCCAAAACAACATGTCTAAACACCCATACTAGGGTTTTCATAAATTTTGACTTAAAAATACCAAAATTAGGAAAATTCACCAAACCAATTCAATTCAAAAGCAAATGAACATGTAAAGGTGTTAGGAATTCATACCTAACAATCAAAGATAGTATAGACATAGATGTGAGATAAAAATCTCACCTTTAAATCCAAAACAAATGAAGAAGAAGCTATAGAGCAATGACAAGAACAATCACTCTTCAATTCCAACCCAACAAGCTTGAATCTAAGCTTAAAAGAGAAACATTTCCTAAGTTAGGTTTAGGAAATTTCTGAAATTGAAAGGAGAAAGAGTTGGTGAAGAAGAAGAGGATGCTTACCAACGGCTTCACTATGAATTTGGAGCTAGAACTTGATTTGCAAATGGAAACTAGGGCTTAGGATTTCCTAATTCTTTTTCTCTTCCCCCATTTTTAATGAAGCTTGAATGTATTAGGAAATTATGAAGGAATGAAGAGAAGAGGGTTGGAACTAGGTTGATAAATATGGGGTTAATGGGCTGAAACCCAACCCAAAGCTCTAAGTGAAAAGTAGAAAAATTCTACTAACTCCAAACATATCGAAGCTTATACTCAAAAAAGTCGCAAACGCCATTTTGGACTCAATGGAAGTGGTCTCGAGTTCCAATTCGTTTGTTTGCAAAAAGTAGCTTTTCGGACTATAATCCGACTAACGATGCTATATTTAAATAAAATATTTAAATATAAAATCGATAAATATGCGGGTTGTTACAGGTTGGCTGAGAGATATGCACATGACCTTACCACTACACCATACAAGCTTTTGGAAAATACTATGATTCAGTCGACTTAAAGCCTTATGTAGTCGAATGAACCAGTCTATTAAATGCGAAGAACTTGTCTACTGTTTTTGGCAATGCTCTTAGGCTTGAATTTTACACTAAGTCAGTCGACTGAAGCCTTCTTTCAATCGACTGATCTAGTATAAAATGACAAGTTTTTTAAAGTGATATCTTCGTGTCTCTCTGTAACGACTGCCATTATTGACCGTTTAAGTCGACAATAATCCACACATGTCCAACTCAAACCGTTCAAAAAGGCAGATGGTTATTGGGGTTAAATAAGAAAAGGAAAGAAAGAACAGAAACAAACTCAGAATCTTGCAGCGGAAGGAACAAGATATAATAATAAAATAACAGTTCATGAAGCTGTTAAATAAATAAATTTGATTATTATTATACATCATAAATCAGAGTTACATACATATCAGAGATAAAACAACAATGCAGCGGAAAAATAATACAGTAGTAGAATACAAATGATGTAATACCAAACTCCGTCTTCGTCCTCCAGAATATACCTTCAACCTAATCTGAAATGCTCAGGCTAACCCGAGCGTAATGAAAAGACAAAACACTCGAGTCAGGACTAAAATATCTCATGTAAGTCAAATCGAATAAGAAATATGAGTGTGACGGCGTCAGAGATGTTTACGGGGTTTGACATCTCCTATCCAGTGTCAACGTGAGTGCAATAACTTAAGAGATGTTACGGGATTTTCCATCTCTCAAGGATCCGTTAAACTATCTACTATGTAGTACAATACGCTATTATAATATGTCTACATTAAAGTAAAAGTATTAAAATAGCATTAAGCCATGGCCCATTCCACCCTTAACACATTTTTATTCCCAAAAGCATATACAAGACCGTAGTTTCCCCAAAACCGGAAGTCACCAGAGGGCAATCCATATACTAAAGGTACAAACCAAAACGTAGTGGTCGCGAATAGGATAATCAGTATGACAAGGTACATGAGGCGATACCAACTAGGATACTAGTAGTTGCGTCATCCGGACTGATGTTGGGCATAGCAGCTACTACCCCAACACCGCGAAACAACACTCCCATAATCGAGGGGTGCACCCAAATCGAATCACAAAAGTAATAGATATGGTAACGAAGAAGTGTGTCCGCTAGAGGTGGCGAACCTCAATGGCCCGACAGGGCTCCTATTTTAGTCATGTCAGGGGTCATCCAAAATCGTTCTCTTTCTTCAATCAACGCTCTCACCAAAACCATCCACTTCATTCTGGATCAACACTCCGCGTGTATTAGTTATTAAAGTGGTTTTCGGTATCGACAGAGAGTATGTCCATATCCAATCCCGATCTCTTTTACATTTCAAATCGATTCATAATTGATATCAAAATATCATATTCGCTTCAAAATCAAATCCATTCAAATATCATCATATCTATTCAAGATGTAAGATTCCGTTTCAAAATCATTTTTCGCCTCAATATCTCATTTCAATTTCAAAATCATTTTCGCCTCAATATCTCATTTCGATTTCAAAATCATTAATTTCAACTCGATTTAGCTTCTCAATAAACCATTTCAAATTATCAATTTCAAATACATATTTGAACCACAAAATAAACAATTTCACTTTCAATATATTTCAAAACTTTAAATATTTCACATTTCAAAACAGCTCATATATTTATATAAGAATATAAGATTCGCTTTAAAACCATTTCGTATTCAAATTAGAATACTCTTCAAATTAAACATCCGTATTAAGTAGTTTACTTAATTTCTGGAACAATTCCAATTCAATAAACTTAAATTAATATTCGGATTTCAAGAATTCATTTAAGTATTACATTCCAAATCAATTTCAGTTCAAATCCGATTCAAACCAATTTTATCTTCAAATTAAATTCAATAGTTTCAATTTAGTCTAATTCACAAATTTCTTTGAATTTCAATTAAATTCCAAATTAATTAAATCTCAATTTCAAATTAATTTTCAATTCCAAACTCAAACTTGAAATGTCATTTCACATAAATTTTCTTAGAAATATTCAGAGTTCGACTAAAAGTCCAATCTTTTAAAACAAATCAACTTTCGAAAATTTACGCCGTATTTCAAAATTTTTACTTAAAATCTAAACTTCAAATAATTAAACAATTTCATTTACCAAGTTTAAATTCCAACATCTCGATCTTCAATTCAAAATAATTAAATTTCCATAAATTGGATTTTTATTTTTAAAATCAATTCATTTAAATAATTTCGAAACAACTTTTAAAATCATTTAATTTAACCAACCCGGTGTCCGTATATAATTCTCTAACCTATGGCCAAGTGGTTAGTTATTTCAATTAAATGTCAGGGATGAATATATATTACTTAAACCAATCACAGTGTCAGGTGCATGTATAACAGGATATATATAAGCAAATAAACATCCAAACATTTAAATATCAACCAATAGTATCCATCGAAATAAATCATCCAATAGTCAATACAATTCACGGCAATTTCATAGTTATCAATATCGGGAAATTTGATTTCAATTAAATCCTAATTTCAATTTACTGTCAATTTAAATTTTCAACGGTGAATTCACACGATAATCTATATGACAATTAAATTTTTATCAAAGAACGACAAATAAATTCATATCACTTCATAATGTCAAATTTAACTACCATAAAGATATTCAGTACGTTGTGAGCGTTATAAAACACTCACCTTGATTTTCTGTTGTCGCCGAGACGTTCCGGTTTGGAACTAAAACTGGACGACGCTCAACTTTAGCCCAAATTTCCACCGTCTCCAAATCCATCCAAACTAGTTTCATTTCGAAGCTCTCGTCATTACGATCGCAATGCAAAAAGTTTCGTTCCAATCGGACTTCGTATGAAAAAGTTATGCATTTTAGAAGTTTGTACACATTAATAATATAAACAATTTACATTTTATTTAAATATATATATATATATATATATATATATATATATATATATATATATTAACCTAGAACGATCCAGGCCGTCGATTTCCACCCCATCAGATCTGGCCGCACCCTCCCCTTCTTCCTTCTCTCGTTCAAAGCCGTGAGTATGAAACCCATAGCCGCCTCTCTTCTTTGAATTTTCACGACCAAAGTACACGACTTGAAGATGATCGGCCACCTCCATCGCGAAGCCCTCGGCGAACTCTACCTACACCGTGAATAGCATGGAACTCGGCTGCCCCTTTGGCCTCGAAAAACGTGAAAAACGCAGCAGCTTCGAGCTCGATTTCCCATTGATTCGTTGCTCCATTTTCGATCATCTCCGTATGGATTTGAAGCTCTCGTCGTCCTCTACAACTTTGTAGTTGATGACTTTTGCTAATTGTTGATGGATTGAGAGGAAAATGAGGAAGAAGTTTCGAAATTTTCTGGCCATTGAATTAAAAGTGGCGGCTAAGGGCTGAAACCCTAGGGTTTTTTGGAATATAGAGAAAGTGAGGGGCTTTTATAGAAAAATACGCGACACTATTCATCCGAAATTTTCCGAACTCCAAACGAAGCATGCTGGCTGACGTTTCTAAGGTTTACCCCGCGTTCCAAACGAAGCGTGTCGTCCTCTACAAATCTGTGCGAGTTACGGCAATAACCGGTCGATTTAAAATTAAATCGGTTAATCAAATTTCTATGCGTTTGGGCTCGCCCCGGACAAACGGTAAATCTAATTGACACGAAAATTGAAACCTTATAATAATATGACATTACGGATCCGATGAAACTAGTTTCGTCGAAATCCGAGACTTTTTGAAAAATGACTATTTTCTCTCGCCGAATTAATATTAAAACAATTCAATGCGTTTCGAGCTGCCACGATCAAACGATAACTCCGATTGCTACGAAAATTGAAATCCGACAAAAACAACTATTACGGATCCAATGGAACTAGTTTCGTTCAATTCTGAGACTGTTTGAAAAAATGGCTATTTTTCAGTCGATAATTAAATATTAAAATATTCAATTTTCACAAATTAACTTTAAATTCAATTTTAAAAGTTCTATAACATTACTATAACTCCAATATGATAAGGTAAAATTTTACAAATCATTTTCAATCATATTCCACTCGATTTTCAATTATTTCTGAAATTTAACTTATTAAATTATCGATTTAATTGTCTAATTAAATCCAATATTCGAAAAATAAATTATTCGACTGTTTAATTTCAATATTAAATTCCCAATTTTAAATTATTAACTTTTAAATCAAATTTCAATTGTTCACAAATCCCATTTTTAATTTCACAGTAATTAACAATCTTTTACAATGCAGTTTTCCATTATAAATCCAATATAAAAGATTATATTAGATTCAGCGTTCAATTATATTGTAATTCAAATTCAAGTTATTTAATTCCAAATGAATTCTTTTATTTCGATTTACACTTTCATTATTGAATCAACCATTTACTTATACATTATTATCAATAGTTTATAATTCATTTACTTTCATTTTCTTCAGCTATAATCTTATTTAAATTCACAGTAATATTAAATTACATTCATTTACGTTGATTTCCATATTATAACTTCAATATTAAATGTAACATTTATTTATTTCGTTGTTTACAATCAAATTCAATTCATTATTTACATTCACTACAGGTTAACATCCATATTTAATTTATAAATAAGTTATTTCAGAATTCTGTTTTGTATTTTAACTTGTAATTCACATTTAACAACACAAAATTTTATTTCCTTCGGATTTTTATCCAAAATTTTCATTTTAATTCGTATTTTTAAAGTGTTAAAAATACGGGTCGTTACACTCTCCGCTTCGGAAGTTGCATCTCTCCACTCCTACAGCCACTTCCCTTCATCAATGGCAAAATTGGAAGGTTGCACCCATACTTTAGCATCCTACAACATCTATATAAACCCCTAACCATCCCCTAATCATAACATAACTCTATGCTTTGATTTCTACTCCTAAACTCTCAATTCCTAAAGCAAATCTCCTAGTTTGAAGAAATTCATCTGATTCATAGATTTTGACTAGTTTGCTTTATCTCCACATCTTATAATTTAGTCGAATAAACTCCTTAGCCTCTACACCTCCATCCAATATCATTTGGTTTGGTTATAGGAGTCATTGTACATCAAACTAACATTCTATATATGAAGATACGCTGTGTCAGAGAGTGACGTTTTTGTTACACTACTTGTAATTGTTGTTGAAGTCATATTTCGGTTGTTTAGGCAGAGTCTATAAGCATGTTCCTCCGGGTGAAGCGAGGGTGTTGATAGTGAAATACCGAAGGGGAGGTTCGGGAATGGATACAGGATGGGAGGTCCGAACCAGTATAAAATCGACTGTGTGATCTACTATACTATTCCACTGCATTTACATTGTGTACTACTATCAGCCATTTTCGATCCAGTGCATAGTGACTAACAAGTGGTATCAGAGCCTGGAATTCTATCTATCGTCATAGAATAATGGGCAGAAAAAGAAGATCCAGTTAGAGCTCAAAGACAATCGAGAAAAAGCAAATTTCTGGAAGTGAGCAACAACCTATTGAATCAAGTTACATGTGCTGTATAGCTAATCTCAGATCAAAATCGATGCGCTTAGATTCTATATATAGTGATCTTTTACAAACGCATGAGTAATTATTAAAAGATTTTAAAGCATCACAAAAGGTCAATTATATTGCTTTAGCTAAATTAGATGATTGCGTGTGTAAAATTAATATTTTAACAAAATTTTAGGAAAACAAACTGAAATTTTTGAAAATACATTGGAAGAACTTATTTTACAAAAATATTTTCTATTAAAAGATAATGAGCGCTTAAATGATAAAAATACTGATCTTTTAAAAGAAATCGAAGTTTTGCAAAATAACAACATATTTCTGGAAAATTCTTTAAATGATTCTAATTCTAAACTTTTATCTGTTGAAAAAGAGAATAGGGCTTTAAATGATAAGAATCTAGAATTAATTAAAGAATATGAATTTTTAAAAGATAATAATATTATGCACACAGAAATTTGTGATTCCAAAGCTGTTTTTGACAAATTAAATGAGAAAATCACAGATTTTAATAGAGAAAAAGATGATTTATCTTCGTTAACTACTAATAGCAAAGCTTACAAAAATATAACTGGTTTAGACTATAAACATAAGATAATTGTGGAAAAAAATACTAGATATGCATTCCTGCATACACATTTTAATGCTAGTAATAAAAGTAGAGAAATTTCTAAAACCAATCCATGTCATAATATTATTATGCTTAGAAATAGAAAAAAAATCCTTTGAATACTAAATCAATGACAACTAGTGTTGATATATGGGTTCTTACTAATCTAACTGATTATGATAGACAATCATACATTAATAATTATTACAACGTTGTGATTAATAGTGGAAATCATATTTTTAAGAGATCAACCACATCCAACTGGATATGGCTTCTTAAGTCGTAAACCTTGTATCTATTGTTAAATGAGTATCATTTTGCTTACATTTGACTTATCTATTGGATACTCATCGCTTTGCATTAATGTTAATATTATTTATTTTTGAGTTTTCTACGATATTCTCCATTTATTTTTATTTTTCTCATATTTTTTGTTGATTACAAAGGGGGGAGAAATAATGAGCGTATTGATAGGCGGAATACGTAGTTAAAATTTAAAGAGAAACATTATACTTAGGGGGAGTTTTTATCATATAGTATGCCAATGCTCTCATCCCTTTTTATTGATGACAAAGGGGGAGAAGAACGTGTGCTTTACATATTTTATTAGCATTTATACGTAGTTGAAGGAAATAAACTTACATAATATATATCTAGGGGAAGCTATTATTTAATATTAAAGTTGTGTGGTTGTCATCATCAAAAAAGGGGAGAATGAAAGAACCACATATATATGGTGTTTTGATGATAACAACCATACTACAATGCTTATAATATGTTTATTGTGTTATTTCAGGTCAAAACAATGATGGAGAATGTGTAAAATAAAATGGCTAAAAATATGCAAAGCTAGGATTCGAACCTAGGTGGGCTAAGAGATGAGCACCTGCCCTTACCACTGCACCACACAAGCTTTTGGAAAATACTATGATTCAGTCGACTGAATGCCTTGTCCATTCGACTGAATCAGTCGACTAAATATAAACAACTTGTCTACTATTTTTGGCAATGCTCTCTGGCTCGATTTTCACACCAAGCCAGCCGATTGAAGCCTTCTCTCAGTCGACCAACCTAGTATAAAACGACTAGTTTTTTGAAGTGATATCTTCATGTCTCTTTGCTCCAAAAGTTGCATCTCTCCTCTCCTGCAGCCATGTTTCTTCATCAATGGAAAAATTGGAAAATTGCACCCTTACTTTACCATCCTTATAACATCTATATAAACCCTTAACCATCCCCGAATCAAAACACAACTCTATGCTTTGAATTCTAGTCCTCAAACTCTCAATGCCTAAGCAACACTCCGAATTCTAAGAAATTCATGTTATTTAGATATTTCGACTAGTGTGCTTCATCTCCACATCCCATATTCTAGTCGAATAAACTCCTTAGTCTCTACACCTCCACTCAATATAGTTTGGTCAGGTTATAAGAGTTATTGTACATCAAAGCGATATTCTGTATATTAAGATATGCTGTGTCAAAAAGTACAATTTTTTACACTGCTTGTAATTGTTGTTGAAGTCTTGTTCAGTTGTTCAGGCAGAGTTTGTAAACCCGTTCCTTCGGGTGAAGTGAGGGTATTGATAATGAAATACCAAAGGGGTACTTGGGGACTAGATGTAGCATAGAAGGTCTGAACCATTATAAAATTGACTGTGTGATCTACCGTTATACTATTCAGCTGCATTTATGTTACTTATTACTATTAGCCGTCTTCGATCTTGTTCATAGCGACTAACAAGTGAAAAGAACGTGTGTTTTACATATTTTATTGGCATCTATACGAAGTTGAGGGAAATAAACTTACATAACATATATCTAGGGGGAGCTATTATTTTATATTGAAGTTGTGTGGTTGTCATTATCAAAAAGGGGGAGAATGAAAGAACCACATATATATATGGTATTTTGATGATAACAACCATACAACAATGCTACTAATATGTTTATTGAGTTATCTCAGGTCAAAATGATGGTAAAGGTGTAAAATAAAATGGCTAAAACTATGCAAAGTTAGGATTCAAACCTGCGTGGGCTGAGAGATGAGCACATGCCCTTGCCACTGCATCGCATAAGCTTTTGGAAAATACTATGATTTGGTCGACTGAAAGCCTTGTCCAATCGACTGAAACAGTCGACTAAATATGAACAACTTGTCTACTTTTTTTAGCAATGCTCTTGGGCTCGATTTTCAAACCAAGCTAGTTGACTGAAGCCTTCTCTCAGTCGACTGGTCTAGTATAAAACGACTAGTTTTTTGAAGTGATTTCTTCATGTCTCTTTGCTCCAGAAGTTGCATCTCTCCGCTCCTGCAGCAACTTCTCTTCATCAATGGTGAAATTGGAAGGTTACACCCCTACTTTACCACCCCTACAACATCTATATAAACCCCTAACCATCCCCGAACCAAAACACAACTCTATGCTCTGAATTTTAGGCCTCAAACTCTCAATTCCTAAGCAATACTCCGAATTCCAAGAAATTCATGCGATTCAGAGATTTCGACTAGTGTGCTTCATCTTCACATCCCATATTCTAGCCGAATAAAGTCCTTAGCCTCTACACCTCCACTAAATAAAGTTTGGTCTAGTTTATAGGAGTTATTGTACATCAAAGTGACATTCTTTATATCAAGATACACTGTGTCAGAAAGTAACATTTGTTACACTGCTTTTAATTGTTGTTGGAGTCCTATTCAGTTGTTCAACCAGAGTTTGTAAACCTGTTCCTCCATGTGAAGTGAGGGCGTTGATAGTGAAATACCGAAGGGGAGCTTCGAGACTGGACATAGGACGGGAGGTCCGAACCAGTATAAAATTGACCGTATGATCTACTGTTATACTATTCTGCTGCATTTACATTATTTATTACTATTGGCATCTTCGATCCTGTTCATAGCGACTAACAAGTGAAAAGAACGTGTGTTTTAGATATTTTATTGGCATTTATACGAAGTTGAGGGAAGTAAACTTACATAACATATATCTAGAAGGAGCTATTATTTTATATTAAAGTTGTGTGGTTGTCATCATTAAAAGGGGGAGAATGAAAGAACCACACACACAGATATATATATATATATATATATATATATATATGTAGTTTTGACAATAACAACCGTACAACAATGCTACTAATATGTTTCTTGAATTATCACAGGTCAAAACGATTATGGAAAAGGTGTAAAATAAAATGGCTAAAAAATATGCAAAGCTAGGATTCGAACTCGGGTGGGTTGAGAGACGAGCATATGCCCTTACCACTGCACCATAGAAGCTTTTGGAAAATACTATGATTTAGTCGACTGCAAGCCTTGTCCAGTTGACTGAACCAGTCGACTAAATATGAATAACTTGTCTACCGTTTTTGGCAATCCTCTCGGCTTCGAATTTCACACTAAGCCAGTAGACTGAAGCCTTCTTTCAGTCGACTAACTTAGTATAAAATGGCTAGTTTTTGAAGTGATATCTTCATGTCTCTTCGCTTCTGAAGTTGCGTCTCTCCGCTCCTACAGCCACTTCTCCTCATCAATGGCGAAATTGGAAGGTTTCACCCCTACTTTAGCATCCCTACAACATCTATATAAACCCCTAACTATCCCTAAATCATAACACAACTCTATGCTTTGATTTCCACTCCTTAACTCTCAATTGCTATAACAATTCTCCGAGTTCTAAGAAATTCATTTGATTTAGAGATTTCGACTAGTTTACTCCATCTCAATATTCCATACTCTAGTCGAATAAACTCCTTAACCTCTACACCTTCACTCAATATCATTTGGTTTAGTTATAAGAGTCATTGTACATCAAATAGACATTTTTCATATCAAGACACCGTGTCGGAGAGTAATATTTTTGTTACACTACTTGTAATTGTTATTGAAGTCCTGTTCGGTTGTTTAGGCAGAGTCTATAAATATGTTCCTTTGGGTGAAGTGAGGGCATTGATAGTGAAATACCGAAAGGGAGCTTCGAGACTAGACAGACCAAAGGAGGTCCGAACCAGTATAAAATCGATTGTGTGAGAAACTATACTATTCCACTACATTTAAAATGTGTACTAGTATCGACCATTTTCGATCCAGTGCATAGCAACTAACAATTTTAAGCTTTAGGGGACCTCGTCTCCTCTCTTACTTTCTGGAATCTAGAGTTTAAACTTGTATTTCATCATCTAATGACTTCTTTGGGTGATTCTTGTATAAATATGAAGCTTATAGCAACTTAGAGAGGACTTTATGACCATTTTATTCTTCACCTTCTTTCTCTATCCGAGTTTGTCACTAAAGAGGCTGCTTTTTACTATTTTTGGCTGTTTTGAACTATAAAGCCCTTGTACTTGTGACAATAATATTCCGTAATAATATTAAAGTGGACGCAGGTCACAGATTAGTCGAACCACTAAAAAATTCGCCAGTTTTCTAATATTTATTTGCTGATCACAATTAGATCTATCTTCTATCATTCGAAATGGAGTGTTGTGCCACTTTTTGGCCCAATGTTTTGGGTACTTTCTCTAAGAACAGACCTCCTCATACATAGATCTAGCTATCTATTGTGGATGAGAGCATCTGGGAGTTAGATCCAAAAGGTTTTCATCTATAGTCTAAAGAAATTTCATATCGGAACTAATGACACCTAGAAGATCTGTAAAATCTGAAGCAATTGTTGTTTGAGAGAACTGAGCTTCCCACCATGATATGGTGACTAAACTACTAGTGGTCGCTTTGCCGGGACCATCTACCCCTCAGGAGATGATGATGAAGGGGGAGCTTGACAAGATGATGGTGTAGTTGAATTAAAGGATGATAGATAGCCGGAAGGCTCTCCTTAACAAGATGGATGCTAGCATATCCTTACTAATCCAGCAGTCTTAAAGGCCCAGGAGGAGCAGAAGTGAAGCATCACCTTCTGGTTCTGAAGAGGAAAATTCATCTGCTTCCGGTTAGAACAGAAGGGATGGAAAGCAAAAAATGAAATGGAAGACTATTGTAGTAGTAGGGAGGAAAACTTGAGGAAGCAACCGAGCTCCTACTAAGGGTATTCATATTGGTACCGACCAAAATCGGGTTGGTATCGTCCTAAATTTAAGGTGCTTAGAGGAGCAGAGCACTGAATCCTTCATTTTGTCAAATTCTGAGGATGATCTGCAGGACACTAGTAATGAGGATGGACGAAATGCTAGAGTACAAGAAGTTTGTGTTCAAACAATCGCTGCAGAGCCAACTAGAACTCAAAAAAGACCCAAAGGAGTGGTTCTCCTAAAGACCGAAGAACCTAGACATCAACGAGCAAATCGAGACCATTTATGAAGTCAAACATTCAATATAGCTCCTAATATCATTTTCCAGATCACTAGGCTAGTGAGGAGCATTGTGAAGATATAATTATGGCTGATGGAGGAAAATTATTGGAGAAAGAATGAAGATTAGGTTTTTGCACCTAGCAGAACTCCATTCACAAAGAACATCTTGCGGGAAGAATATCCTAGGATATTTACAACACCTTCAATGCCATCGTACAACGGGACGACTGACCCCAGACAACGTTTATTCAAGTATGAGTGGCACATGGATGGTGCTAGAGTGACAAATGTGGTTCGATGTAGGTGTTTACCCATCTTTTTAGACGGGGTTGCATCGATGTGGTTCACTCGGCTCGCGCCGAAGTCCATCTTGACTTTTGAAAAATTAGATAAGAAATTCTTAGAGCAGTTTGGCTCCACACTACTCGACCCAAGGATGTGAGTCCTTGTCAGGCATTTCTCAAGGACCTGGATAGTCATTGAAGAGCTTCTTGATCAGGTTTAACATTGCGGTCACAGAAATAAATAATTGGAATGAGGATATTGTTCTGACGTCTTTGGTTTGGTGGATACATCCAGACATAGATTTTGGAAAATACTTGAGGTTGAAACAAACAACTACTATGGGGGAGTTCCAACAGAAGGCCAACCGGGTTCTTGCACTTAGAAGAGGCAAGCTAGTTTTCCAAAAAGACTAGCGGGGACAACCAAAGGAGGTAATTCAAAGCAATGTAGCTATTAAACAGACCTGTAAGAACACCAGTAATGTAGCTATGAATGTTGGGAATTCTAGTAACCAGAGGAAGAGGAATCAAGGGGCAAGTGGAATGATGCCAAAAAACATCCAAGGAATATGAGAGAGGAGGAGTACACACCTCTGAATGATACGCTTGAAACATATTCCTTGCCACTCAAGGCATAAAAAGGTATAAGAGGCCATCTAGAAGAGAGGCGACCAAGGCAGAAAAGTGCTATGGGAAGTATTATCACTTTCATGAAACTCATGGGCACAATACGAATGAGTGCATGCATCTTAGAAATTTTATTGAGGAGTTGACATGAAAAAAGAAACTATAGTAATATGTTGGAGATCTACATGATGGTGGATATAACATTAGACCTCAAGGGCCTAAGCACAAGGGAACCATCCTGGACCCAGTAGAGAAGGGCCCAGGAGGCCGGATGGAAGGATTTTTATTAACACAATAACTGGAGGGCCTCATCCAACAAAGAAAAGTTAGAATGAGATGGAGCAGTATGCGAGTTCGTTGAAGCATGTACTAAAGGAGAGCTACTTCACCATTAAGGACGAAGCTCCGGTTAAGTAGTGAAGGTTGACGACGGACGACATTGTTTTTCGTACTAGAGGATTCTAACGAGATCGAAGTACTAACCTTTGATTCCATGGTGATATCGGTCATTGTTGGCCCAACTACAGTGCACCGAGTCTTAGTGGATTTTATAAGCTCGATAAATATTCTTTTCAGAAGAACTTTTGATTAGAAAAGAATAAGCTTAAAGGACATTAGGCCTTATAGATATAGGATTTTGGGATTTACCGGTGAGGCGAAGGAACCCATTAGGACTATTGATTTGTCCATGGAGTTGGGAAATGGAGACTGCATGATTGTTTGGGTTCAGAAGTTCGTGATTGTTGATGAATTTTCGACGTATAATGCCTTTTTGGGTCAATCGGCCCTTGCTAATTTTAGAATAGCACTAGCTCGTTAGTGCTTAAAAATGAAGTTCCCCATGGAGAATGGGGTTGGATCGATTTGAGGTGACTAGAGCATCGGTCAGTAATGTTACATTGCTGAGCTATGAGTGGCAAAGCAATAGAAGAAAGGAAAGAGTATGAACATAACCCTCTACATCAAGAACTTAGTCCTGTAACAATTAATGCCCAAGCCCTGGCTCAAGAACCATAGCAGATTCATTAAGTGTACGGATCCTAAGAAGCAGTTAGACGAAGTGCGGGTAGCACCAGTTGAGACGATGATCAATGTTCAAGTCGATATGGGTGATCCTACTCGGGTCCTTAAGATCGGATCTCAGCTCTATGCCAGATTAAGAAAGGAATTAATCATTTTTCTCCAAGCAAATCTGGATGTATTTTCTTGGACACATTCGGACATGTGTGGGATATCATCAAAGATAATGTGCCATACACTTAATATGGACTTGAAATATCCACCTGTGAAACAGAAAAGATGCAATCTGGGTCTGTAGCGATCCCCTGCGTTAAGGAGGAAGTAGACAAGCTAAAGGCAAAGGGCTTTATCCACTATGCTCTATAACTTAAATAGCTATCAAACCCCATGCTGGTTAAGAAAGCAAATGGGAAGTAGTGGATGTGCATTCATTACACAGACCAGCTAATAGACGGGACTATCAGACATAAGTTACTTTCTTTCATGGATGCTTACTCCTACTATAACCATAAACCAATTCACATCCCGGATAAGGAGCACACAAGTTTTATAATGGATTTGGGATTGTACTATTATCGAGTAACGTCGTTCGATTTGAGTAATGTAGGAGCTACTTACCAAAGATTGGTGAACTCCATGTTCAAGGACCAGATCGAACGGACGGTGAAGGTGTATGTGGATGATATGCTTGTGTAGTCACGGCTATTCATAAACCATATAGATGACCTTTCAAAAATGTTTGGCGTGCTGCAGAAGTACATAATGAAGTTAAACCCATTGAACTGTCCTTTTGGAGTTGCATCGGGCAATTTTTGGGATTTATTATGAATTCGAGAGGGGGAAATAGGCTAATCCAGAGCAGATTAATATCTTAAAGCATGTAAGTGCCCCAACCATAAGGATGGAGATGCAGAGCTTAAATGGGAAGGTTGCCGCGCTGAGCGGGTTCATCTCGAATGAAACCGATAAGTGTATACTGTTCTTCGATGCCCTCAAAAAGAAGAAATGAAATTTTTTTTGAACGAAGGAATGCTAGCATGCCTTCAAGGAATTACTGAGACATATGGAAATACCACCAATCCTATCTAAGCCTTTTTATGGAGAAGACTTGTTTATCTATTTGGTGGTGTTTGCCCCCGCACTAAGTGCCGCATCGGTACGTGAGGAGGAAAGGATTCAGAGGCCAGATTATTACATCTAGTGGTTTATCAGAGCTAAAAAGAACTATCCAAAGTTAGAAAAGCACGCTCATTGCTTATTGATTGCATCGAGGAAGTTGCGACCATACTTCCATGCTCATCAGATAAAGATGTTGACTGACCATCCCTTGAAGCAAATTATAATGACCTCCCTACACCTCAGATGTAGAATGGTTGTCAAAGAAAAGAAAAAGAAGTAACGAAGAGAAATAAAAGAAAAGAAAAGGGAAAAGAACGTTAATCAATCACATAACCCGTTGTACATCTCACATCGCATGAACCACACAAATCAGAGTACACATGCCCATACAGTTATACAAAATAGTAATGGAATATATACAACTGATAAATAAACTCAACCGATAAAGTGTCTCCAATAATAACAAGTCAAACATTGTCAAGCCTCCATAGTGTCATATAGCGGAATATGCAATAACAAACTCAAATATAAGCATGAGTAAACGTCACCTCCTGGTAGCCCATCTGCAAAACTCCATATGCCGTTCATACTTATTCTCTAGTCTACTCATTTAAGAGTACACAAGGTAATAAGAAGCAAAGCATAAAACCTTGGGTCAGATGATAGTCTAGTGTGAGCGATAAACAATCTTAAAATGCTATAAAAGTGGATATAGTATATGGAACATAGGGTATACGAATCGTACCTGACTTGTTCCTACAACCAAAGAGTTAGCACATAACATCGATAATATGCTACTCTATAACATCATAAAAGGGTACTCCACCTTAGTAAAATGTCGAGGTACCTACGTATCCCTATCCATAATGTCTACATCATGTGACATCCCTAGAGTGACAGGTGGCTAGTGAAGCAACCATAATAATCGTATCATCCATTAAACAATACTAACTATCACTCAGTGTGCTCTAGATATATGATAACTCGTATGGCCACCATGCCAGTGACTAATGTAAAATTCCGTTTTTAGTTGTACTCATATCACGCAACCCAAAGCTTGATACATGTCTCGTAGCTCAAAGCTAGACACTAGACCCAAAGCCACAGGTCTAAGTTATACAGATCACAACATGATCCATGGGCGTCCCCACTTACAATACCCCTACTTCGATTACAAAAGAAAACACTCTGAGTTCTTAACGATCCGTTAGCACATGCACATCCATCCGAGCCCTGCTTGCTCAATCCAATTTCTATTATCTAGGAAACCCCCACATTCCTCCACTCCATGGCTCCCTCAAATATCGAGCCTCTTCGGTACCTACTCCCTACACGAGTCATAAATTAAAGATATAGAGTTTCAAATCTTCGGTACCTAATCCCACTGAGTCACAAATTGAAGATATAAAGCTTGTATCATTCTATACATGGCTATCCACCCCTGATGCAAAAAAGCCAACACCTCCGGCACGGTCTACAGAGTCTTGAAACCGTTAATCTTGGAACCTAACTCCATACACCATTGAGTCACTATCCAAAGTACCAAACTATCATGTCGAAGCATCACATCATCGCCTCACCATTGAAATTGCTCGTCTTAGAGCAATAACATCAAGACTCTAAGTCGATCGCAAGAACAAATCATCACATTGCACATCTCGAAATGTCCTTATTGTCCATGCCAAAGATTAGCCAAATTGCCAATCATCAATAGCGATAGACACTAACTACTCTACAGTGGTCGATACTAACCAGTTTGGTCATGTACTTAGCCAAAATTGGATAAGTACAAGCCAAATGAAAATGTCCGACATCCATCTTGAAGTCCGAACCCCATCCAAATCCATCGTCTTTCACCTTCAGATCAGTCGGCACATATCCTAACACTCTTCTACAACTTATCCTGTTCGTTGGATTTTCAATCAACGTGTACGAAATCTCAACAGAAGGGATATTTCCCTAACACTCGATCATCACAAAATCTGCGTTTTCAACCAAAAATAAGAAAACATGCAACCAACAAGCATACATACATCCAACACAGTATACATACAACATCTATAATTTATTTATATCAACCAACAAGGGAATTCATATCAAAAATAGCCTAAAAATAGTGATCCCCTAAAAATAGCATGTCGATGGGAAAAATATGATATCCAATATAAAACCATTTTAAAATACTTTTATTTTCTTTTAAAAAAATCAAGTATGTGTTTAAGTATAATAAAATCACATTTTAAAGTTAGAGACCATTTCAAAACATTAATTTAATATTATACTAACAATCATAGTAAGGTGAGAGACTATATCACTAACCTCAACAAAAGCTGTCTAAACCAACGCCAAGATGTAAAGCTCTCCGTCATGAGCATAACGCAAGAAACCACATCTAAAACAAACCTTGTATGCAAAAGATATGGATTAAATATGATTTGGATTAATTATATTCACTAATTACAAAGTTAATTACCTTATTAATGCTAATCCTTCTTCTCCAATCACCTGTACATATGCATGCCATCAACCCATATATGCACATAACCTCTTTCCTCCTTTCTCCCTTAATACTCAAGGAAACGATGAACAATCAATTTCAGCGCGGTCTACTATGCGCGTGCTCTATGATGCCACCTTCACCTTGAAACTCGAACCACTTCTGCAAAATGCGATGCGACCCCAGGCCATCAACCATCAAAATGTCGCACATACTAAGAAGAGATTGGACTTGACCAAATTTCGTGAGGAGGTGCACTTCGACAGGAGAAACATTATGGTAATCTCTAATTCACCAAATACCTATTCTAGCGTCTGCAAAGTGAAACCCTAGATCCGATCAAGAAGAGGTCGATGTTGCCAATGGTGATCACACCAAATTCCGCCACGGTCGATGCGTAGCTCTTATCCATGCGACCTCAACGGATCTGGTTTCACGATTTATCATTGAGTGGAACCTGCGATATCAATTTTTAAATCAGATTTGAGGAAGCGGCCATGATTTTTGAAAGGGGGATGGAACGGTGAAATGAAGAATGAGATTAGGTGATGGATCTGGTGATTATTTAAATAATATAATATTTAATTTATTTGAATTCTCAAATAAATCATCGTACGTTTCAAGCCCGTATGATCACACGACGCATACGATCGCAATGAAACTCCTCTGCATATATCATCTTATTTTTGGTCCCAATGGTATAAATCTCATTGCTATTTGAGGCTGTGCCCTGAGATGATAATTTCATGCATTTCGAGACCGTTTCAGCTATTGGATCGCCCGATCTCCAAATATAGTAATGCTTATACTCATTTTAATCCGCAATGTCAATCTGAACTCAACAGAAGTGGTCTCGAGTCCCGATTCGACCATATGTGAAAAACCATATTTTTGGGCCTTTATTTAATTAATGATTAAATATTTAAATCAATTATTTAAATATCACATCATTAAAAATATATTTCGTTACACAGACATTGTATCGACTTGAGAATTCGAGAAGGTTATTAAAATGGAGCATTGAACCAAGCCAGCATGACATCACCAACCATCCTAGGAGGGCGATAAGAGGACAAGTGTTGGCAAATTTTATCGTTGAATCTACTTTTTGGGATGGAAAAGAGGAAGATGATATGGTCACCCTTTCTCAATAGAATTTATTTGTAGATGGAGCTCCCAAATGAATGTAGTTCTGGGCAGGATTGGTACCGTGACTCCAGAAGGATGATTGATTTGTTACGCATTAAAACTAGAGTTCCTCGCGACAAACAACGAGGCTGAGTATGAAGGTTTGATAGTGGGACTTAAGGTAGGAGAACTGGGTGTAAGGATGCTGTATATATTCAATGACTCCTAGTTGTTGGATAAGGGTGTGAGACTTGCCCTTTACAGGATGAAACCCTGGAACCACTGAACGATATTGTAACGACCTGTAATTTAAGCACTTTAAATATGAATATTTGATATAGTTTTGAATAATTAATTAATGGATTTTATAAGTCAAATAGGCCTATTTTAGGTAATAATTAATGATGGTAAAGTCGTTTTAGAATTTGGTTATAAAAATAGTTAGTTTGGAGAAAAATCGAAAATGTGACCGAAAATCTATTTTTGGATTTTCAACTTTTCATCGTCCAAAAGTTGTCGGTGCATTGTATATACACTAGAGTATACACACACATATATAAATAACATATACTTTGGTTAAGGAAGCGATTAGAGTTAATAAGTTCAAATTATTTACTTAAGTAAGTTTTGACTTTTCTTTTATATTTTAGAAAGAAAATGGTACAAAAGACAATACATCAAGTAAATGTTAAAAGAGATGAAGTGATGGTGATATGAGGGGTGAGTTGTGTTTGCAAGGGGGAAGGTGGAGAGGGTGATGTTTCATCATGTTATGGAGGGTATTGTATATCTTAATTATTAAGGGCATTTTACTAATTTCTTTTTATTGGCAAAGCCAACCGGTTTTATAGTGGACCGTCCATTTTTTATTACCGATGTAATAAAATATAGTTAAAGTACATAAGTAAGGCAAAATAGCCTTAACTAAAAAATATGAAATGCATCACAGGAGTTTGGAAGAATGCCAAAACTACTAGAAATAACCTAAATCACTAGACCTCCTTTGAAGAGGAGGAACAACCGCCATCGTCCGAAGAATCCAGGGTTATCGCTTTGGGGGCATCCCCAATGATACGAGCGAAAGCTCTAAAATGCACGAAAAGAGAAGGGTCGTAGTCCAACGAATCAGGGGAGAAAATAAAAAATCTATCCCATGTGGCATCGGCTAACATATCATCGTTCTTTTTTGCTTGTTGACCTTCCATAGAAAGAACCAACGGATCACCTGATACATAGCAATAAAGACATCTATGGTCCAAATGATCATCCGAAATAAATCTGAAAAAAGAGTCATCCAAAGGGTTATATCTCATAGTAGTCAACACATGAATCCAAGTCCTTTCTTGATCATCCCGATAAACATGCAAGGCTGGTGAAACATAATCAGCTGTAGTAGCAGGAACAAGCATAAGGGAGATAGAACCGTCAATGTAAGGGTGGCATGTGGAGACGAAACTGGAGCAACTTCTCCCACTGTAGGCACCATAAGATGTACATCCAAAATAGAAGGCACAATATCATGGGGGTCAACAATAGGCACCAGCCTCACCTTTTGGATCCACTTCATGATAGGAGGCTGCGGAAGAGGGGGCCTAACAGAAAGGGGGCAATAGTGGAACTATGGGTGCATGCCTCGACTAGGTGACCAAAATATTGATAGGAAAAGAAAATATATGGTCTCCAGCCATAACAAACAACAACCTCAGCAAATTGTTCCGTAGAAACATGGACCTTAATCTTATTTGAAGAGGCTTATCCAAAGTTATTTCAATTAACGCTTTTGCATAAATTAACTTTTCCCTAGCAATAGTATTAGCATCAAAGCATATCAATTTCCTAACATTACTAGCTAGCCAATTTAGTCCAAGCAAAGGTTGCTGCACATAAGGAATATGAGAAAAGTAAGCCCATACTGGAATACATAATACATGATCCCAAGCACAGTCAATAGATGGACTCTAAGTAGTAACAATAGAAGGCTTACCACGAATAAAAGTAGGTTCTGCATTTTACTAATTTCCTTTATTCATTTTATATAAAAACAACATTCCCTTCTTCTCTACATCTTCTATCTTCCAAAACTAGACCTAAAACTCCCCTCCTCAAGCATGGCCGAGCCCAACTCCACCTAATCCAAGTTTATCTCCACTCCTTAGGATTCTAAAAAGCAAGTTTTTAAAAAGAAAAGATAGGTCAGCGTGTTGTTGCAAAAGTTGGGGTAGTTTGGTTTGAATCTATGTTGATTTTGGTGAGTATATCTCACTTTTAAAAACCAAGATTTAAACTTTATTTTGTTATGATAATTGTTAGATCCGGCCTTTTAAAGTTTTAATGAGACAACTATACATTTCCATACATACATATATATATATATTTATATTTATATACAATCATTATATGTGCATGAATATATACAAGGAGATATGATGATTGGCATCAAAATCGAGCTAAAATTAAAGAAAACAAATAGAGTTTTTCTATTGTTTTCGTTATTTTAGATTTTATATAAAATCTCCGATTTTATGTAAAAAATCTATCGAAGTATGATTGGATCTTTACTATATTTAACCGCTAGTCGCCCTAATATCATGATGAGTGTCTGTTTGTGCGCAAGATTTCAAGAAATCCCAAAGAATCCATTTGCAAGCCGTGAAATGAATTTTGCGTTACTTAAGCAACACTAGAGACTACCGACTCTTTTATTCGAAGGAATGTCCTTTATAGTTAGTATCTTATAACATTGCTGATATTGGAGGATGCCGAATGGAAAGAAAGAGTACGAGCAATACTTGTCGCTTCATCAGACAGTCTCTAGTGTCATGGTTTAGTAAAATGCAGAATTGTGATTCATTATCGATGTGTGAAGTAGAATATATATATATATATATGTATGTATATATATATATCTACTGCTTTGGCATGTGCACAAGTGATACACATGCATCAAACTCTTCGTGACTTCGAGATATACATAAATAAATCTCCAATTTATTAGGATAATACAAGTGCTATAAACTCGTCAAAGAATCCAATAAATCATTCTTGTACCAAACATATTGATATTTGTCATCATTTTCTGCGTAATAACATAGAAAAGATGTGATATATCTTAACTTTGTTTCCTCTAAAAACGCAGCATGTCAGACGTCTGGACAAAAGATCCAGATATCTGGAAGGCTGTAGATAATAGAAGTTTACAAGTTTCCTAAAAAAAAGTCTAAATTTTTGAAACAGACGTCTAGATTCATTAATAGACGTCTGGTTCAAAAATTCCAGATGTCTAGAAACAGTGCAAATTATTCCACTACTCACTGGGTTGAAATGGCCAAAACTAGACGTTCGATTGGTTGTTGACCAACCTATTTTTTCACCAACCAACTCTTCAATTTAACTTATCTCTTCACTTTTCACAGACTTTATCTACATAATATCCACGGTTTACCCAATGTAAACCCTAGTTAAAAAGCCTGAATCATCAAAATCAAATTCAAAATTACAATGGCTCCTAAAATTTCAAAAAGAAAAGGGGAAAATGTTGAATCTTCAAGTGCTCCACCTCCAAATGCTCTTTCAACCGAAGAGCAACTTGAAGCTTGGCTCCATCATGACAAGAGGAGTATGGCAAGATTCAAACAACTTGTAACAACCCGTATTTTTGATAATTAAAAATATTAAATTTAATAAGGTTTTGAACTTTAATATTGTCAGAAATTAAAATTTATGATTTATTAAATTGAATCTTATTAGATTAGAAATTTTGACCCTAAGATAAATCTTAAAACAACTAATTTTAATGAGATAAAAGATGGTAACACGTATTAACATATAATTTGCTAATATTGATTGAATGTAATTGACTACTATAATATGTTAACGTAATTTCAATCAATTTAAATAATAAAGGTTAATAAGGAATAGAATAAATGATGTATAAATTGATGTAATCCTATGTTATTAATTGCAATTGGTTCTAATATGGAGTATGAAATCAATTATTTTATACGCAAATTTATTAACCTTTGTTTGTAAACAATAAGTTAATAGATATGGATTATTAATGTATAACCATTATTTTATTTATTATCTTATTATTAAATCCGTAAGAAATTTATTTGGTAATTAATGGAGAATTAATGTAATTGAAATATTACAATTGATATAAGAAGAAACGTTAACTGTTGAGTGATGAGTGTAATAAAATGAAAACTTAAGTTAATCAATTTCATAAGGGAATAGTTGATTTGATAATAAGAATGTAAATCAAAATAAAAGTATTTGTTTGGAATTTAAATATATAATGAATGGGTTTTTACAGTTGTAATTAAATGTTGTAATTAATTTAATACATAGATATTGGGTTTAACATGGAAAATTGGATTTCAAAGGAAAACAATTGGATTAATTATCTTCCCTGTATTAGGGTATGTTTTGATATTTAATTATTGTAATTAATAGTAATTATATCTTGCCATTAATAAGAAATAGAAGTAAATGGTAATTAATTAATGATATGTGCAACTTATGTTTTGTGTTAAAAATATAATGAGAATTTCAATGAGAAATATTACGTTCAAATTGTAAGTACTTAAATTTGTTACAAATATAATGATAATAGGAAATCAATTGATAAAGAAATGATGTGGTTGTACGAAGTATTATTTCTGTGACTCTTTAATGGGATTGTCTTTAAATATAAGTTGGTTTTAAAGGGGGAGGTGTTAATTGTAAATTAATGTGTAATAAAAAGAAATATGTTTCAATAAAAATAAAAGAAAAGAATTGGTTTCTTGAAAAGAATATTTTTATCAAATAAAGTGAATATTTCATTTGTGAATGTAAATTTAATTTCATTAAAACAAAGAATTGAATTTTGTTGTATGTTTCTAGTTGGAATATTTGATTTATTTAAATAATCAAACTTGATTTGAAATTAACTTATAAAAAAAGAACAATAATAAAATGGTAAGAAAACAACTTGAAGTGTAACGACCCGTATTTTTAACACTTTAAAAATACGAATTAAAAAGAAAATTTTGGATAAAAATCCGAAGGAAATAAAATTTTATGTTGTTAAATGTAAATTACAAGTTAAAATACAAAACTGAATTCTGAAATAACTTATTTGTAAATTAAATACGAATGTTAACTTGTAATTGAACGTAAGTAAGGATTTAAATTTGAATGTAACAAGTAATTAAATTGAATTGAATTTGATTGTAAACAATGAAATAAATAAAATGGTAGATTTAATATTGAAGTTATAATATGGAAATCAACGTAAATGAATGTAATTTAATATTACTGTGAATTTAAATAAGATGATAGCTGAAGAAAATGAAAGTAAATGAATTATAAACTATTGATAATAATGTATAAGTAAATAGTTGATTCAATAATGAAAGTGTAAATCGAAATAAAAGAATTCATTTGGAATTAAATAACTTGAATTTGAATTACAATATAATTGAAGGCTGAATCTAATATAATCTTTTATATTGGATTTATAATGGAAAACTGCATTGTAAAAGATTGTTAATTACTGTGAAATTTAAAAATAGGATTTGTGAACAATTGAAATTTGATTTAAAAGTTAATAATTTAAAATTGGGAATTTTATATTGGAATTAAACAGTCGAATAATTTATTTTTCGAATATTGGATTTAATTAGGCAATTAAATCGATAATTTAATAAGTTAAATTTCAGAAATAATTGAAAATCGAGTTGAATATGATTGAAAATGATTTGTAAAATTTTATCTTATCATATTGGAGTTATAAGAATGTTATAGAACTTTTAAAATTAATTTTTGAGTTAATTTGCGAAAATTGAATATTTTAATATTTAATTATCGATTGTAAAATAGCTAATTTTTGAACAGTCTCATAATTGAACGAAACAAGTTCCATTGGGTCCGTAATAGTTAGTTATTACCGGATTTCAATTTTCGTATCAATCGGAATTACGGTTTGACCGTGGCAGCTCGAAACGCATCGAGTTATTTTTAATTTATAAATCGTCGAGTTAAAAATAGTCATTTTTCAAAAAAGTCTTGGATTTCGACGAAACCAGTTTCATCGGATCCGTAATGGGATATTATTGTAAGGTTTCAAATTTCATAATTTTTGGATTTACCGTTTGTCCGGTACGAATTAAAACGCATCGAAATCGGTTTAAATCGGTTTAATTTAAATCGATCGTTTATTGCCATAACTCACACATACGATCGAATTAGGTTCCGAAACCTATTCCATTGTGTCCGGAACGTGGGATAAACTCTAGAAACGCCGGTCACCGCGCGTAAATCGAAGTTCGGAAAATCGAGTGAATAGTGATTTTCGGTAAATTTCTATAAAAGGACCCCTTCACCATTCATTTGCAAAACCCTAGCTCCTCCATCTTCAGCCGCCACCTTCAAATTCAAGGGCTGAAAATTTTCGAAATTTGTTCTCTTGATATCTCTCAATCCGTTCAACGAAATCGAAAAATTCCAAAAGCAAAGTTGTAGATCTCGGTGAGCTCTTCAAATCCATACGGAGATGATCGAAAACGGAGCAACGAATCAACGGGAATTTGCATTCAAAGATCCGCGTTTTTCCTTGATTTGCGCGCCATAGGGGAGGCCGAGCTCCACCTGCTCCTGGCCGAAGGTAGGGGAGAGTGAGGCCTTCGATTTGGCACTTCCCGATCGTTGTCCGGAGGCTTGGTTTGGTCGCGACCTGGGGTTGTTCGAACGTGAGGATGGGTTTGGCGTGCGTGTGTTTCTCGAACGGGAGAGAAGAGGGGGGGAGCACGTGCAGCCTGAGAATGATTTGGGTTAGAATTTAAGTGTAAATTAAATTTGTAAATTAATGTTTATTTAAATTCGTGTAACTTTAAACTGTTATAACTTGTTCATACGAGGTCCGATCGGAACGAAACTTTTTGCGTTGCGATCGTAATGACGAGAGCTTTGAAATGAAATTGGTTTGGATGGATTTGGAGACGGTGGAAATTTGGGCCAAAATTGGGCGTCGTCCAGTTTTAGTTCCAAACCGGAACGTCTCGGCAACAACAGAAATTCAAGGTGAGTGTTTTATAACGCTCACAACGTACTAAATATCTTTATGCTAGTTAAATTTGACATTATGAAGTGTTATGATTTTATTTGTCGTTGTTTTATAAAATTTAATTGTCAAATAGATTGTCATTTGAATTAACCGTTGAAAATTAAATTGCCAGTTAAATTGAAATTAAAATTGAATTGCGATTGAATCACCTGACATTGATAACTATGAAATTGCCATGAATTGTATTGTCTATTGGATGATGTATTTCGATGGATGTTATTGGTTGATATTTAAATGTTTGGATGTTTACTTGCTTATATATATACTGTTATGCATGCATATGACACTGTGATTTTGTTTAAGTGATATATATTCATCCCTGACATTTAATTGAAATAACTAATCACTTGGCCATAGGATAGAAAATTATATACGGACACCGGATTGGCTAAATTAATAATTTTTAAAACCGTCGACTTGAATTTATTTAAACGTTTTGATTTAAAGGGTATAAATAAAATCAATTTATAGAAATCGAATTTATTAAAAAAAAAAAAAAAAAAATTTTGAGTTTGGAATGTTGAAATAAATTTTGGTTAAAAGAAATTGTCAAATCATTGAAGTTGAGACTTTGAAATAAAAATTGGGATATGATTGAATTTCGAAAATTGATTTGTTTTAAAGATTGAACATTTATTTCGAGCGTTGAATATTACTAAGTAAAAGTGATATAAAATGGTATTTTGAAATCGAGCTTGGAATTGAACCATATTTGAAATTTGGATATAAATTTGAATATTGAAGAACAATTTTGTTAAGTGTAATAAATTGATATTTGAAAAATGAAGCTCCTAATCGATATAAATTGAAATTAAATTAATTGAAGGTGAATGTAGAATTGAATTAATTTGAAGTCAAAGTTGACATTGATTTGAATTGAAATCGGAATTGAATTGATTAAATTGAAATGGAAATTGGAATTGATTTGGGTAGGAAATTGGGAAGTTGACCGGTTTGACTTTGAAATTTTTCTTAATGAATATTTTAGTATAAATGATTTAAAATCTATATTCTTTAAATATTGAAATTATTTTGATTTTCAAACTGTTTTACCATATAAACCATTTTTATATTCAAATTATTTTCGATTAAACTATTTAAATATTTTCTATTAAACTATTTTAACTATTTTTAATTATTTAAACTACTTTTAAACTACTTAAAACTATTTTCTAAAATTTTCAAGCTGGTCAATAAGGTGAATTGTTTATATTTAAATCTTGGATTTAAATACGAATTGGGTTAAATGAAGTAGCAACCTAAATTGAAATTCGAAATGATTTTGGAATCGAAATGAGATATTGAGGCAAAAATGATTTTGAAATGAAATCGATTATTTTGAATAAATATAATGATATTTGAAATGGATTTGATTTCTGAAGCGAATATGATATTTTGATATCAATTATGAATCGATTTGAAATGTAAAAGAGCCATCGGTGTAATAATACGTAGTTATTAAAGAGACCGGGATCGGATATGGACATACTCTCTGTCGATACCGAAAACCACTTTAATAACTAGTATGCGTGGAGTGTTGATCCAAAATGAAGTGGATGGTTTGGTGAACGCGTTGACTGAAGAAAGAGAACGATATTGGATGACCCCTGACATGACTAAAACAGGAGCCGCGCCGGGCCATTGAGGTTCGCCACCTCTAGCGGACACACTTCTTCGATACCATATCTATTACATTTGTGATTCGATTTGGGTGCACCCCTTGATTTGGGAGTGTTGTTTCGCGGTGTTGGGGTAGCTGCTGGCTATGCTCAACATCAGTCCGGATCACGCAACTACTAGTATCCTAGTTGGTATCGCCTCATGTACCTTGTAACAACCCGCATATTTGTCGATTTTATATTTAAATATTTTATTTAAATATTTCATCGTTCGTCGGATTGTAGTCCGAAAAGCTACTTTTTGCAAACAGTTGAATTAGGACTCGAGACCTCCTCCATTGAGTTCAAAACGTCGTTTGCGATCTTTTTGAATGTAAGCTTCGATATGTTTGGAGCTAGTCAAAAATTTGACCATTTGCACTTTGGGTTTGGTTTTGGGTTCAGCCCCTTTGCCAACTTAAACCCCAAACTGAACCATCCCTCCCCATTCACTCTCACTTCCTCCTCTTGCTCAGTTCTAAAGCAAAAATGGTGGGAGAGATGGGAAATTAAAACTCCCAAACCCTAGTTTCTTCTTCAAATCAAGTTCTAGCTCCAAATTCTAAGAGAACCCATTGGTAAGCTTCATCTCCTTCTTCTCCAACTCTTTCTCTCTTCAATTTCAGTTTATTCCTAAACCTAACTTTGGGAATGTCCTTCTTTAAAGCTTTGATTCAAGCTTGTTGAGTTGGAATTGAAGGGTAGTTGCTCTTGCCATTGCTCCATAGCATCTTCTTCATTCGTTTGGGTTCAAAGGTGAGATTTTTATCTCACATCTTAAACTATATTTATCTTCGATTGTTAGGTATGAATTCCTAACACTTATTCTTGTGCAATTGCACTTGGTTTGGATTGATTTGGTGAATATTCCAATTTTTAGTGTTTTGAGTTTAATTCTTTGAAAATCCTTTTATGGATGTTTGAACATGTTTTTGGTGATGCATCGAAGTGCCTATTAGACTGGGTTGCCGATTGGCGTAAACCCTTAGTGTTCATCGCTCGTTCGATCGCATTTTGGTTCGGATTCGTCGATTTTAGAGCTAGGCTGTTCATTTTTGCCTAGCAGGAAAATTCAGACGTCTGAAATTTATTTCAGACGTCTGTCACCAAATTTAGACGTCTGTCATAAATATTCAGACGTCTGAGGTAAAATTTAGACGTCTGTCACTAAATATTTAGACGTCTGAATTTAGTTCAAAATGTTTTCTACTCTCTGTTTCAATTTTTAACCTCTGAGCCGTCTGTCATAAATATTCAGACGTCTGAGATTAAATTCAGACGTCTGTCATAAATATTTAGACGTCTGAATGGCTGATTTTGCCGAATTTGCCTATTTTCGAGCAAATTACCAAGGTTTATCGATTTTTGTCGATCCGACTTATTGTTATCAATTATTATCGAGTTTGATGACTCCTCTTTCAGGATGGTATCTCGTTAGGTCGCTCGACCCTATCACCCTTAGGTCGTTAGACCTCATTTTGTCCTCTCTAGGTCGTACCGTTTAGACGGGGCGCTGCCCCGCACCCCGCCGTGGGCGCTGCCCCCTGGACCCCCGCGACCTGACCGGGCAGGTCGAACCCCGTATAACTCTGCGTAGGCAATCTTATCCGAAAACCATTCAACGGAACTTCTTACTTTGATGGTTTTGGGAATTGATTTCTTTGGATTTTATTCACGTCTTCGAATGTGAACTTTTATAATTGATTGTTTCTACAATCACTTCTATGTCTTGTCACTTTAAAAATATAAAGGTTTCAATACTAGTAGTAAATATCAAAACTCTATCATCAAAACGATTTCAACTCTATTTTCAATATCAAACTCGTTTATAAAACTGTTTTCCAATCTACTAGTACATACAAACCTTTACCTCATTCGTATGAGAAAATATAATTAAACGGCTTAGCAAAACAAGTGGTATGAAACGCTTGCGTTTACTTCGTCGGTTAATTTATGGACTTGTTCGATTGAATCTCTTGTGACAATTTCCTAGTGCAGATCTACAATTTGTTCGTAAATATTTGAGTTAAGCAAGTGGTTATGGGACATGAAGCTAAACTCTTATATTTACTAGCTTAGTGTAATCGACACTTCCTTATGATCATGATGATCATTCTTGTGATTTAGACTAGCGATTGAGCGATGTCTCTTTGTTTGCGAGGTTAGACTAGACACCATTGGTGTGATTTCGATTCACACATATCTCTTTATCTTCAAGGTTAGTCTATACCTCATTGGTGTGATTTCGATTCACACATATTGAAACTCTTGTGACAATTTCCTAGTGAAGATCTACAATCTGTTCGTAAATATTTGAGTTAAGCAAGTGGTTATGGGACATGAAGCTAAACTCTTATATTTACTAGCTTAGTGTAATCGACACTTCTTTATGATCGATGACGATCATTTTTATGATTTAGACTAGCAATGTGCGACGTTTCTCGTCCGTGTGTTCGGACTTGCCTTTCTCGTCCGTGTGTTCGGACTTGCCTTTCTCGTCCGTGTGTTCGGACTTGCCTTTCTCGTCCGTGTGTTCGGACTTTCCTTTCTCGTCCGTGTGTTCGGACTTGCCTTTCTCGTCCGTGTGTTCGTACTTGCCTTTCTCGTCCGTGTGTTCGGACTTGCCTTTCGGGCCATCCGTGTGTTCGAAAAATTAAATGGATAGCTTCCATGAGATAGCTTCTCGTCCGTGTGCTCGGACTTCCCCCTTTTTGTGACTTCTAGATTTCGTGTGTTGATTTCTGAATTTAATGTTTCACCAACTTTTACAATTGGCATTAATATGTATGTCATTTATTGTGGCTTGGTGGATTAAATAGAGAATATGACATTCTTTTTAATCTTTGAGAAAATTCTTGTGATATTGATTAATCTCTTGTTGATTTTCAATTATGTACTTATCACAGTACGGTATTATGGTTATGATACGTTTTTGTCATATCTCTTATTCTATATCACTCTATCTGATATTTATAGCTAGACTGATCCGTTTATTATTTTCTTATAAATAATACTCGGGTCAGACCGAGATTTTACAGGTGCTTCTTCATGACTTCCTATCTGGAACCATCATCTGACTTTTGGCTAACTACTCTAGTTTAGTAGTTTTTGTTGTATACATTTAAGATTAGACCCCTTGATGTATACCTATTCTATTGTCTTGCACTTGTACTTATTCTTTTGTGTTATTGTGAATCTTATTTGACCACTACTCTGATGTATACTTTCATGTGTGTTATTTATTCATATCTATTTCCGCCTTTGTGATATGAATTGTCTGTGACTGATTTGTGTTATGTTTATTTCTATATTTGTTTCCGAAGATTATATATAGCCACCGTGTGATAGCTTTGTGTTTGTATCGGTATGTCGGATTTCCTCTTTAAAAGACATGCATTCTATTCTATCTGACATATCGGTGCTCGCACAAAGAAGTTACACGGATGGTCGCTCCTCAACAGCCTTATTCTCCGTGCTAATTGACAGCACTACACCGTAGTGTTCTTGGTTAGCGTGGGTATAGAGGTGGGGCGTCACATACCTTGTCATACTGATTATCCTATTCGCGACCACTACGTTATGGTTTGTACCTTGAGTATATGGATTGCCCTCTGGTGACTTCCGGTTTTGGGGAAACTACGGTCTTGTATATGCTCTTGGGAATATAAATGTGTTAAGCGGCGAATGGGCGTTGACTTAACACTATTTTGATACCTTTACTTTACTTTAGACATTATCTATATAGCGTATCTTATTGTATATATAGATAGTTTAACGGATCCTTGAGAGATGGAAAATCCCGTAACATCTCTTGAGTTATTGCACGCACGTTGACACTGGATAGGAGATGTCAAACCCCGTAAACATCTCTGACGCCGTTTACACTCATATTTATTACGATTGATTTAACTTTCATAAGGATATTTTAGTCCTGACTCGAGTGTTTTATCTTTTCATTACGCTCGGGTCAGCCTGAGCATTTCAGTTTAGGTTGAAGATCATTTCCTTGGAGGACGGAGACGAAGATTTGGTATATTATCTACTACTATTATATTCATTCCATTCCACTGCATTGTTGTATGATATTTGCTGTGTATGTAACTATGATAAATGTTGTATAATAATAATCAAATGTATTCATTTCAAATGTATTCATTTAATTAACAGCTTCATGAACTGTTATTTTATTATCATACTTTAGCCTTCCGCTGTGAGATTCTGTGTTGTTTCATTTCCTTTATTTCTTTTCTTTTCTTTTCTTATTTACCCCAAATTAACAATCCTCCATTTTGAATGGTTTGAGTTGACGTGTGTGTTGATCATCGACTTAAACTGTCCAAAAAGGCGGGTCGTTACACTTGGTATCAGAGCTTTGGTTTAGATTACCTTGGCTCTAGTGGGGAATAACTCATTGAAATAGGGTTAAACCTTATGAATGAGTTTGAGTGTATATGAGAGAGCGTATTTGTAATTTTGATATAAAAATGATTTTATATTGTGTTAATTTGTTCCGTTGAGTATTTATGAATTCTGGTTGGTACTTGGGACGCCAAGGCATCGATAGGAATTTCTAAACACTCGAATAGGACAGATTGACATAATATTGTTTTGGACTATATTTTTATATAAAAGAACTATCTTGAAAATTTATAAATTTTGATTGTATTGGTTGTTAGGAGATGATAATATTAGATTATCATCATTTATTGTTGATTAGTCAATATTTCTAACTATTGACTATTAGACGATTTTAAGAAATGAAACTTGTAAATATGATTGACAATGAATATAAATGGTAAATAAAATAAAATAAAAATGAATTTAAATTAAGATGGAGAATTTAAATTCCGGTGTTTTGAAATTTATTTACAAAAATTTGAAATGTATAATATAAGTATTATATGATAGTATATTCGATTAGAAATTGTTTCAAAGGATTTTCAAATGAAGTAAGCGTTATACTCCCCTCTTGACACTAGAGAATGATTTCGGTGATGAGTGCACGCATCATCGACGTTTATTTTCGAGAGTCTAAGTGGGGGAGATCACTTAATAGCTTTTTCTAAAACCCTGTTTTGATTAAAAATTGAATTTTATTTTGTATTCTCTATAGTATGACTTGATACACATTAATATAAGTATATTGTTTCAAACTTGATTTGAAATGAAACCGGAGTTGAAATTCTTAAGTTCTCTAATAAGGAATGATTTTAATTATTAAACTAAAGTAAGTCTTGAATTGTTAGAAACTTATGAATTGAAAGGGTGAAATTGAATTTAAGTGGAAAAAAAAATTTAATTGTAGTAGTAACCCTTAATTTGGAAAATAATAAATTGGAAATTTATTTAATAGGTATAACACTCAAATTGAATGAAAAGAAGTTGTATATTGTTTAACTACATTCTATTTGCATAGCTATAACTTACCAAATACTTAAAAAGTTTAAAATGCTAATATGGATAAGTAAATGAATAATATACAAGTGTGATTGCGAATAGTAAAATGTGAAGATCTATTGATAGCTGTAAATATAAAGGAAATTTAAGTTGTAAAGTGAATTAAATTTAAAATTAATTAAATATAGAATTAGTAAATGGAAACTAATTAAATTTGAATAAAACTAGATGTCAATAAACTTGGAAGTGTATGAAATTAAAATTTTGACTTGGAAATGTATAATTGATTTATTATAGATTTGGATGGAGGTTAATGTTTGATATGCATTGGTTGTTAGATGGATGTTAATTGATTAAGTATGATTCATTTTGTTAATAAATTGAATAAATGGAATATAAATTTAAATAATTAAATTCAATTTGAAGTAAGGTGATGTTGAATATAATTGTAATCAATTTAATTTGAAGAAAATTGTCTTGAGTTAAATGTGGATGTAATAAAGTGAATAAACCGGAAAACAAATTTAATGTAAACTTATTTCATAAAAATATAAAATAAATTAACAACTTTGTGTTAATGCTTGATTTTCCGGAAACTTTAAATTGGATAGTTTGTATTTGTAATAACAAACAAATGTGGAAATCTAAAATTGTCCGGTATGTGCTGAAACTAAAAGTACCATAACTTTTAAAGGAATAATCGGAATTTGATGATCTTGGACTTTTCGGAAAGCTTAGAATCTGTAGCACGACTTTTGTTTAGAGTATTTCAGAAAATTCATTCGTTTACTAGGTTAAAAATGTAAATGTCTATCGCTGTCCTGTGTAAGAATAAGCAAAACCAATAGCATTTAACCTTAGTATTTATGACATAACTTTTTACTGGTGTATCGGATTTTGACGATTTTGCACTTTCTGGAAAGCTTAGAACTTAAGCTAAAACTTTTGTTTTAAGCATTTGGTGTTTTGCTGTCGTTTAGAAGGTCAAAAATGTGACCAAACGTCGCTGACCTGCGCAATTCATTGCCAGGCTGAGGCGTATCTATTTAGTAAAACTGTCGTAACTTTTGAATGGAAGGTCCGAATTCAATGATTTTGGACATTCCGGAAAGCCTGAAACGAATGCAACAACTTTTGTTTGGATTCCACTGTCAAATTTTATCGTTTAGGTGACCAAAAACTGAGATTCGTTTGCTGTCCTGGAATTGGAATTTCAGTTTTGAAGCTAAACATGTAATATGTGTGTCGTTTATGATAAGTATATCGATCTATCTTTATATGCATGGTTCTAACTTGGTTATTGAGCATTTTAGTAGGTAGCAAAGGGGTTGCGCTTCGCTTGAGGAGCTCGCTTCTGCGCTAAATGCAAAATGTAAGTTAAAATGCTAATAAACGCTTAATAAAAGGTACGTTCTCGGATTACAGTTTATGTTGTGGTATATTATTGTGTTCCCCCATGTTTTGGGATGCCTCATTCTTGTAATGAGATGTATATCATGCAATTATTACCATGTAAAATTTTTCGGTCCTAGCCGCGCAAAGGAGGTGCTGCCGAAATTTTTCAAAAAATCCGGGAGTTAGAAAATTTTGTGAAAAAAAATCCTATAACTAAATTTTGTAGATAAGTAGAATATTTTGAATGAATTATATCTAAATGATGGTTTCCCCTTCTCCGTTCCTTTTCGAGGACGAAAAGTTTTAAGTGGGGGAGAATGTAACGACCCGTATTTTTAACACTTTAAAAATACGAATTAAAAAGAAAATTTTGGATAAAAATCCGAAGGAAATAAAATTTTATGTTGTTAAATGTAAATTACAAGTTAAAATACAAAACTGAATTCTGAAATAACTTATTTGTAAATTAAATACGGATGTTAACTTGTAATTGAACGTAAGTAAGGATTTAAATTTGAATGTAACAAGTAATTAAATTGAATTGAATTTGATTGTAAACAATGAAATAAATAAAATGGTAGATTTAATATTGAAGTTATAATATGGAAATCAACGTAAATGAATGTAATTTAATATTACTGTGAATTTAAATAAGATGATAGCTGAAGAAAATGAAAGTAAATGAATTATAAACTATTGATAATAATGTATAAGTAAATAGTTGATTCAATAATGAAAGTGTAAATCGAAATAAAAGAATTCATTTGGAATTAAATAACTTGAATTTGAATTACAATATAATTGAAGGCTGAATCTAATATAATCTTTTATATTGGATTTATAATGGAAAACTGCATTGTAAAAGATTGTTAATTACTGTGAAATTTAAAAATAGGATTTGTGAACAATTGAAATTTGATTTAAAAGTTAATAATTTAAAATTGGGAATTTTATATTGGAATTAAACAGTCGAATAATTTATTTTTCGAATATTGGATTTAATTAGGCAATTAAATCGATAATTTAATAAGTTAAATTTCAGAAATAATTGAAAATCGAGTTGAATATGATTGAAAATGATTTGTAAAATTTTATCTTATCATATTGGAGTTATAAGAATGTTATAGAACTTTTAAAATTAATTTTTGAGTTAATTTGCGAAAATTGAATATTTTAATATTTAATTATCGATTGTAAAATAGCTAATTTTTGAACAGTCTCAGAATTGAACGAAACAAGTTCCATTGGGTCCGTAATAGTTAGTTATTACCGGATTTCAATTTTCGTATCAATCGGAATTACGGTTTGACCGTGGCAGCTCGAAACGCATCGAGTTATTTTTAATTTATAAATCGTCGAGTTAAAAATAGTCATTTTTCAAAAAAGTCTCGGATTTCGACGAAACCAGTTTCATCGGATCCGTAATGGGATATTATTGTAAGGTTTCAAATTTCATAATTTTTGGATTTACCGTTTGTCCGGTACGAATTAAAACGCATCGAAATCGGTTTAAATCGGTTTAATTTAAATCGATCGTTTATTGCCATAACTCACACATACGATCGAATTAGGTTCCGAAACCTATTCCATTGTGTCCGGAACGTGGGAAAAACTCTAGAAACGCCGGTCACCGCGCGTAAATCGAAGTTCGGAAAATCGAGTGAATAGTGATTTTCGGTAAATTTCTATAAAAGGACCCCTTCACCATTCATTTGCAAAACCCTAGCTCCTCCATCTTCAGCCGCCACCTTCAAATTCAAGGGCTGAAAATTTTCGAAATTTGTTCTCTTGATATCTCTCAATCCGTTCAACGAAATCGAAAAATTCCAAAAGCAAAGTTGTAGATCTCGGTGAGCTCTTCAAATCCATACGGAGATGATCGAAAACGGAGCAACGAATCAACGGGAATTTGCATTCAAAGATCCGCGTTTTTCCTTGATTTGCACGCCATAGGGGAGGCCGAGCTCCACCTGCTCCTGGCCGAAGGTAGGGGAGAGTGAGGCCTTCGATTTGGCACTTCCCGATCGTTGTCCGGAGGCTTGGTTTGGTCGCGACCTGGGGTTGTTCGAACGTGAGGATGGGTTTGGCGTGCGTGTGTTTCTCGAACGGGAGAGAAGAGGGGGGGAGCACGTGCAGCCTGAGAATGATTTGGGTTAGAATTTAAGTGTAAATTAAATTTGTAAATTAATGTTTATTTAAATTCGTGTAACTTTAAACTGCTATAACTTGTTCATACGAGGTCCGATCGGAACGAAACTTTTTGCGTTGCGATCGTAATGACGAGAGCTTTGAAATGAAATTGGTTTGGATGGATTTGGAGACGGTGGAAATTTGGGCCAAAATTGGGCGTCGTCCAGTTTTAGTTCCAAACCGGAACGTCTCGGCAACAACAGAAATTCAAGGTGAGTGTTTTATAACGCTCACAACGTACTAAATATCTTTATGCTAGTTAAATTTGACATTATGAAGTGTTATGATTTTATTTGTCGTTGTTTTATAAAATTTAATTGTCAAATAGATTGTCATTTGAATTAACCGTTGAAAATTAAATTGCCAGTTAAATTGAAATTAAAATTGAATTGCGATTGAATCACCTGACATTGATAACTATGAAATTGCCATGAATTGTATTGTCTATTGGATGATGTATTTCGATGGATGTTATTGGTTGATATTTAAATGTTTGGATGTTTACTTGCTTATATATATACTGTTATGCATGCATATGACACTGTGATTTTGTTTAAGTGATATATATTCATCCCTGACATTTAATTGAAATAACTAATCACTTGGCCATAGGATAGAAAATTATATACGGACACCGGATTGGCTAAATTAATAATTTTTAAAACCATCGACTTGAATTTATTTAAACGTTTTGATTTAAAGGGTATAAATAAAATCAATTTATAGAAATCGAATTTATTAAAAAAAAAAAAAAAATTGAGTTTGGAATGTTGAAATAAATTTTGGTTAAAAGAAATTGTCAAATCATTGAAGTTGAGACTTTGAAATAAAAATTGGGATATGATTGAATTTCGAAAATTGATTTGTTTTAAAGATTGAACATTTATTTCGAGCGTTGAATATTACTAAGTAAAAGTGATATAAAATGGTATTTTGAAATCGAGCTTGGAATTGAACCATATTTGAAATTTGGATATAAATTTGAATATTGAAGAACAATTTTGTTAAGTGTAATAAATTGATATTTGAAAAATGAAGCTCCTAATCGATATAAATTGAAATTAAATTAATCGAAGGTGAATGTAGAATTGAATTAATTTGAAGTCAAAGTTGACATTGATTTGAATTGAAATCGGAATTGAATTGATTAAATTGAAATGGAAATTGGAATTGATTTGGGTAGGAAATTGGGAAGTTGACCGGTTTGACTTTGAAATTTTTGTTAATGAATATTTTAGTATAAATGATTTAAAATCTATATTCTTTAAATATTGAAATTATTTTGATTTTCAAACTGTTTTACCATATAAACCATTTTTATATTCAAATTATTTTCGATTAAACTATTTAAATATTTTCTATTAAACTATTTTAACTATTTTTAATTATTTAAACTACTTTTAAACTACTTAAAACTATTTTCTAAAATTTTCAAGCTGGTCAATAAGGTGAATTGTTTATATTTAAATCTTGGATTTAAATACGAATTGGGTTAAATGAAGTAGCAACCTAAATTGAAATTCGAAATGATTTTGGAATCGAAATGAGATATTGAGGCAAAAATGATTTTGAAATGAAATCGATTATTTTGAATAAATATAATGATATTTGAAATGGATTTGATTTCTGAAGCGAATATGATATTTTGATATCAATTATGAATCGATTTGAAATGTAAAAGAGCCATCGGTGTAATAATACGTAGTTATTAAAGAGACCGGGATCGGATATGGACATACTCTCTGTCGATACCGAAAACCACTTTAATAACTAGTATGCGTGGAGTGTTGATCCAAAATGAAGTGGATGATTTGGTGAACGCGTTGACTGAAGAAAGAGAACGATATTGGATGACCCCTGACATGACTAAAACAGGAGCCGCGCCGGGCCATTGAGGTTCGCCACCTCTAGCGGACACACTTCTTCGATACCATATCTATTACATTTGTGATTCGATTTGGGTGCACCCCTTGATTTGGGAGTGTTGTTTCGCGGTGTTGGGGTAGCTGCTGGCTATGCTCAACATCAGTCCGGATCACGCAACTACTAGTATCCTAGTTGGTATCGCCTCATGTACCTTGTCATACTGATTATCCTATTCGCGACCACTACGTTATGGTTTGTACCTTGAGTATATGGATTGCCCTCTGGTGACTTCCGGTTTTGGGGAAACTACGGTCTTGTATATGCTCTTGGGAATATAAATGTGTTAAGCGGCGAATGGGCGTTGACTTAACACTATTTTGATACCTTTACTTTACTTTAGACATTATCTATATAGCGTATCTTATTGTATATATAGATAGTTTAACGGATCCTTGAGAGATGGAAAATCCCGTAACATCTCTTGAGTTATTGCACGCACGTTGACACTGGATAGGAGATGTCAAACCCCGTAAACATCTCTGACGCCGTTTACACTCATATTTATTACAATTGATTTAACTTTCATAAGGATATTTTAGTCCTGACTCGAGTGTTTTGTCTTTTCATTACGCTCGGGTCAGCCTGAGCATTTCAGTTTAGGTTGAAGATCATTTCCTTGGAGGACGGAGACGAAGATTTGGTATATTATCTACTACTATTATATTCATTCCATTCCACTGCATTGTTGTATGATATTTGCTGTGTATGTAACTATGATAAATGTTGTATAATAATAATCAAATGTATTCATTTCAAATGTATTCATTTAATTAACAGCTTAATGAACTGTTATTTTATTATCATACTTTAGCCTTCCGCTGTGAGATTCTATGTTGTTTCATTTCCTTTATTTCTTTTCTTTTCTTTTCTTATTTACCCCAAATTAACAATCCTCCATTTTGAATGGTTTGAGTTGACGTGTGTGTTGATCATCGACTTAAACTGTCCAAAAAGGCGGGTCGTTACATGAAGGTTTGGTTAAATTTTTGATTTGGAATAGTTAACATATTTACATAGGAAATTTATTCCGTTTCAAATTTGACTTTGGAGTCTCAGTTCATCTTTTAATGTGTGGGGGTGGCGGTCCTTATTAGTTAATTGCAGCTTTTAATTTTATTTACTGCGTACTAAATAAAAATACATATATGTGTGTAAATTTGAGCGCATTAGGGTTAATAAAATAAGTTAAAATGAACTGTTTTTTAGTATATTAGATTTGTGATTTCTATGTACGGTCTACGTTCTCAAATTTAAATCGTCGCTTTCATTTATTTTATTTTATTATTACTTTCTTTTATTAAATACATGTCTCTTTTGGTTTTCCAATAAGTTTTATTTATTTACACGCGAGCCTTGCCTTGAAATGTTTCATGTGTGTTGATGAAACTAATTGAGGTAGCACATGTTTTGAAATTTTATACCAAAAGATTTGCTTGCCATGTAAACATGTGTTATCAAATTCCAATGTGTGTCTTTCATCTTTTGTTAATTACCTACATGTCAGGCTCGTTTTATTTTGCAAATTTACATCTTCTTGTATCATTCCCTTTCATATTCCAATTTCCAAACGTGCTTTACCCTTATTCATTTCCTATTTCATAAATCACTTCCTCTAACTTTCCATTTCCAAAACGTGCTTCCATTATTTCTTTTGCCTAAAGTTTTCTTTCTCTTCTAAAAAAAGAAAAAAAACAAATGGGAGCAATTTATTTTCATGAAGCCAATCTTTTCCATTTGTTTACAAATCCATTTCCTAAAGCCTCCTTCCTCCATGTGTGAGCCATCATGTCATTTTTTTCGTTGATTCTCCAAAATTTAGAAACGTGGGCAGACTTCAAAATTCTTAATGTGAGTAACTAACCTGTTTTATTTTTTTATTAAAATGTGTGTACATGGTTTTCTATTTCATTTTCATAATATTCTTATAACTTGAATATCTTCTGCATATGAAATCCGATTAATGCGCGGTTTCTTCCTTTGGGTTCATATCAAAATTTCAGACAATATGAAACTAGTTTGATTGAAATTAGAGACCGTTGAAATTTTGGGCTTTTATTGGATTTTCAATTGGCTATAAATAAAATGTGAATGGTTAAACCCACTCACGTAATACTAAAAATCCATTGAAAGTTAAATAAAATATATGATGTGATATATAATTTTTTTTGCTATTTGTTGATTTCAGTTGACATTTGAATTGATATTGAATCTGAATTGACTTTTAATTTTATATTGGAATTTAATTTGTAGTTAAACCCCGATATTGGTTACTATTATATGTTGAAATATATCGGTTGATTTGGATGTTGTTTGAAATGGTTGCTTATTGATTGATATGTTGGATGTATGGTTGTTTATTTATTTTAATATGTCTGTGTTATCAACTTATATTTTATTGACATCATTTAATGGTCCTCTGAATCATTTTAGAATTGGATAATTAAGACATTCAAATTATGGGTTTAAATGATATTTACTCATACAATTTCTTGAATTTGGATTATTTATTGAAACTAAATTATTTAAAAAGTTTAATTTTTTAATTTAAACTTCAGATTTATTTTAAATAAAGTAGTTGAAATTGGTATTTCGAATTATTTGAAATCTCATAAGTTATTGCACGCACGTTGTGCACTTGATAGGAGATGAAAAATCCCGTAACATCTTTGAAGCCATTGCACTTATATTTTTATTTGAGATTGATTTGACTTACATAGGAATTTTTTTTGTTCTGACTCGAGTGTATTGTTTTTCCTTATGCTCGGGTCAGCTTGAGTATTTCAGTGTTGAAGACTATATTCTGGTGGATGAAGATGAAGATTCAGTATATTATTGCTATTCATTATTCCACTACATTATGTGTTCTTCTGCATTATTTTTTTATTTATGATGTATGTATAACTATGATTTGAATTTGTAAAAGTGTAATCAAATGTTATTTGTAAAACAGCTTCATGAACTGTTTATTTGATTATTATATTTTGTCGTTCCGCTGTGAGATTCTGTGTTTTGTTTTTTTCTTTCCCTTTTTTTTTCTTATTTACCCCATTAACAACCCTCCTTTTTGAATGGTTTGAGTCTGACATGTGTGGTTTATTGTCGATTTGAACCGTCCAAAAAGGTGGGTCGTTACAGTTGGTATCAAAGCTTTGGTTTAGACATACCTTAGCCTGTTGGGGTTAACTCATATGAGATGGGGTAGTAATATCCTAGAATGAGTTTGTCTGAGTGTATATATATACGAGAGCGCGTACTTGTTAGTGTTATAAAAATGTTTTATATAAGTTTTGAAATGAAATAATTTTCCTAATATTATATGTTATTATAAAGGAAATTTTTTATTACTAATATAGTTATTTGTAATGTGTTTGTTTTGTGAAATGGTAATATCTAATTATTATCATTTATTGTTGACTTGTTGTATTTAGTCAAATTATAAACATTGGCTATTATTGTTGATTGAATATATGGACTAAACACTAGTTTAATAATGGTGAATTAAGGAGAATGAAGTGGATAATTAGGATCTTTGATATGAAATTTAAATGTTGTTGTGAATTTTGTTGTTTATTGACCGGTAGTTCAAACTATTGAAAAAATGAAATATCTGGATATTTTTGGATAATTGAAACCTTCTGAATTAATATATGAGTTGAAACTTAAAAATTGTGTTGAATTATGCAATTGAATTTGATAACCTTAATTTGAAAGCAAGTGAAACAAGGTTTAATTTGTTATATCTATGTCTAGTTAATGAATAGATTTTTTGTATACATTCTTGGCATGTAATGTGTAACGACCCGAAATTTTCGAACCCGAAAATTCCAGATAGTTAGGAGAAAAAGAAAAGAGATAGAAGAAAGAACAGAAAGAAGAAAGAAGAACAGAAAACACAACATCTCACATTCGCAGCGGATTAAATATAATAACAAATAATAGCAATTTTATAAAAGAAACTGTAATTGTTACTTTACATACAATTCATCAGAGTTACAATCATTACAACAGATTGGACAGTTATATCAACCTGCTCCATACTACTATCAATACAACTCTCAATACACAGTGGAATACACTCCATACGTTCCTTCCATCCAGCTCGCCTCCTGAGCTCTAGAACGTCCTTACCTGGAAATCTGTAATACTCGGTCTGACCCGAGCATTACATCAAAGTAACACCCGGGTCAGGCTGGAAACCAGCGTGAGTAAACACATCTAACATGAAATACTAAAACAACAAACCTATTTAAAAACCCGGGGTAACTCGTTCATCACTACAAGTTCACAACTTGTTATAGTCAACACTTAATCAATCCTTATGTACCTTTACTTAGTTTTAAATGGTCCAGATTACTCAATTTATTCCATTCCAGCCTATTTGATTTCACATATCAAATCTATAGAGAATTATTATAGAATACATATCGAAGTGGTTTCGGATATTAACTAATACCCGACTCCTGTCTCTTCGAATCCAATGTCATCTTAACCCAAGTTACTCAAATGAAATACAATTCAAACTTTAAATACAGGGTGTCACCTTTACACAGTAATTCATCATCGATAGATACCTACATTATTCCAGTTTAAACCAAACATATCATATCACATAACATCACATATCAGAGATATCATCTATCTAAGGCATACAATATTTTTCAATCATTCGTAAGCAGGATTAATTAGTCATACCAATTCAAATTAATTTAATCAACTCAAATTAAAATAATTACTTAAGAATAAATCTCCTAACCCTGCTTAAGTAATCATTAATTAACTAAAATTATTTAAATTAATTAATCATTCTTATTATCCAGCTTAAGTAATTATCCTTAATTAATAATTATTTCTTAATTATTCTCATTAATTAACCTCTGATTAATTAATTACAATAACGAATTAACCCTTCAATTACTTACATTAAGAAATTATCTTTTAAGTAATTTAATTATCTCTTAATTATTTCAATCCAGTAATTATCCCATAATCATTTAAGTTAATTAATTAGCCCTTAATCACTTTCATTAGTTAATTATCTTTAACTAATTATAGTCATTTATTAACCTTTAATTAATCACATTAAGTCATTAATTTTCCTCTAATTAATTACATTCAGTAATTACTCTTTAATCGCTTATACTAAGTAATTAACTATCCATTTATTACATTAAGAAATTATTGTTCAATTTGTAAAATATTAAATAATTAAGATAAACCATATACTTTAATTAATTACTTAGTTTCATCATTTCTTATTTGAATTCAAAAGTTTGAAATTTATTCATTCGAACACCTCATAATTAAAGTTTATAACATACTATATTTTGAAACCTGTTTGATAATGATTTTGAAAACTTGTTCAATTCTATTTGCTTTGAAAACTGGTAACAAATTTTCTTTTTGTTTTTAAACCTTTAAAAATTTCAAAGCAGACCTAATTCCCTAATGAAAATACCCGAGCCATAATACAAAATTCTCGAGTAGAACACCGAGTTCCCTTCTTTACGTTTTCTCGAGACCAACTATAACTTTTCCCGAGCCAAACACTTTCTTCCCCGAGCAAAAATCTTCACTTCCTCGAGCTCAATCTACCCAACACCATCAGATACAACAGAGAAACACGTGCACGTGCACGCCTGGACTTCGCCACTCCGATCATTCGCGATACCTCCAACATGTCGTCGACCATCTCCATCATCGATCCTTACCACCCAAAGTTCAATACGAATCCAAAATCGAAATCGAGCTATATCGATGAAGCTGGAACAGTAAAACATCGACCAAACCTCCTCGACTCGACGCTTCCGATCACCAGTGATCACGAGCCTCCATCCACACCTTCGCCGATCCACCACGCTTCCATTTCCCAATCTCCGAACAAGCTCGATGCTACAGAGATGACACAGCGACCCCATTTCTAGCCTCGACCAAAACTCAGCTAAAAACCCTATTTCCACCTCGTACAGCCACCACGGTGAACGAGAATATCACTGACCATTTTGCCGACATTGCTTACCCCCAGACTAGCTTCAGCAGAGACCCCGACCACTCGAAACTCTCCGATCACCAGAAAAAGCTCAAAACCCATCTTTTGATCAACATGCAAATTCTCTTGATTTACAAGTCTAAAAATCATGATTTTACTTTTAAAAACCCTAGATTTCGAAAACAAATTTGATTATATACTTGAAACCAGAATTTATTTAAGTCGAATATTTGATAGAATTTAAAATCCTACTATTCTTCTTCCTTTTTATTAAGACTGGCTTCAGATTTAGTTTGAAAACATTTTTAAATTCTATATCATGTTATAACAAACAATTTTTGTTTATACATCATGCCCTACAGAAGATCAGGGAAGGAGAACATGATTTTTCTCAGATTTAAAACCCGAACAACAAGAACAGAGCAAACATCTTGTAAACAGACATGCACACCTATTCAATTCATATATATACGCATATGATCATATAAAACAATCATGTAATCACTTATCACTAATTTACTTCAAGATCGCTGCATGCAACAAGATTTTAAACAGATTAAAAGCTTGTTTACTCACCTGTATTGAAAACAGAGAGCAGAGCCGATTTTCTTAGATCTGGAACTATTTGTTGTTTTGAACTGCAACTTTTTAACTGGAAAGCTTGCTTTAATTATAAACTGGAAATCTTGATCCTTGCAACTGAACTTGAATCTACTTGCTAAGATGATCCAGACTTTGATTTTTAGTTGGAAGCTTGCTCAGTAATTTGCTTTGATTTAATTTCTGTTTTGCTAACCTTTTGTTTACAGGTTTTTGATTTTGGTTTTCTTTAGTTTTGTTTTACAGATTTTCGTTTTCATTGTTTTGAAAGATGAAGGTAGAAAAAGAATGGAGAAGAGAAGATATTGATATATACATAGACTTAATTTTATGATTATTAAAAATAAAAGAAATAAAATAACATGGTGACACTTGTTAACATTTGTCATTAGCATGTATTCATTGATTTACATTTGTTAAACTATATATATACTTAACTTACAAGTGTAATTTCCTTGAAAATAAAATAAAATTTAGAAATGATTTTTTTTAAACTTATATATATATATATATATTATTAAGTTAATACATTATCTTATTCTATAAAATCTTTTAAAGAAAATAATATAAAACAAATATTATTCTAAATAAAATCTTTTAAAATATAATTTAAATTCAAAATATATTTAAGATATTTATCCTTTGAATTCTAATTCAAATTTAATTTAATTTAAAATCCAATATAAAATCAACTCATATAAATATATTTACTTAAACAATCACAAATTCATTTTGTTTTAAAAAAAATAATAATATTTTTATTTAAAATCTTCTTATATCTATCTATATATATATAACACAATTACAAATATAAATATTTATTTGATCAGATTCATTTGTTTAAATTTATAATTCAGTATTTTCTATTTATTTACCCAATTATTATATCAATTACAGATGTCCAGAAATCTAGGTTATCACATTCCTTCCCCCTTAGAATCTTTTCGTCCTCGAAAAGGGACGAGGCCAGAATTTTAATTATTCTACTATTTTAATTAAATTATTCTTTGATCATTTTCAACTATAAACTCTTTTATTAAGAATTTTAAAACACTTTAAAATTTATATAATATTACCAAAATAGTTTTATATAAAAATACCTTTTTATAACTTGATGTCTTAACCAGTCCATCTTCGTTCTCACAGAAATTCAGTCATACGTTGATCAGGCGTAAAACTGAAAATCTATAAGTACTTAGCAGACCTGTTTCCAACACCCAGTGAAAATACTTGGAAAATAATTTATTGAAAATATAGAAAACAGTTTTGAAAATAGAGGAAACATCTTTGGTGAGAATGCTCTGGAAATCATCACCCCCATCCATGGTCGCAGTTAACCCGATGGTTACGTTGCCGTCCCGGCAAAATCCACAGATAACTGTAGGTCTCCGCGCTCCTCGATTACGCCATGGAACCCGCTACAGATCGCAGTTATACCCGGGCCTTACGTTGCTATCACAGCACAAACCCATATAACTGTAGGCATCAGCGCCACCGAATTTCGCTGCCAAATAATGAAACTTCTCGCACATAGGTCGCAGTCTACCGATATAAAATCAAACGTAGACAGTTGGCTCTCAGCGGCACACACGACTTTCGCTATGTTACCATAGTGTCACAGTCTACCGATATAAAATCAAACGTAGACAGTTGGCTCTCAGCGGCACACATGACTTTCGCTATGGTCTGCAGTAGATCGCAGTGACATCGAGTTACATTGTCGTCACAGAATAACCCAAATGCCTCTGTGGGCACCAGCCCCTCGACTTTCGCTACACAAATAATCCTCAGGAACTAGTTTTGTCCGGACTCCTCACAGGATCAACTTTAGAATCCCCCCTTGGGGTTCAAGGCAGTACCACCCAGTGGCACTCCTGAGAAGTTCATTTCAAGGGAGCGCCTTTTTCCCCAGAGCTATACTCAAAACATTTTATACTATATACTTATAGTATCTTCAAATCATACCCTTTATGATTTATCAAAATCTCCTTTACACAAAATCGATTACCAAAAATCGATAATTCTCAAACTAGGCTTTCCAAAATTCAAAATTGATTTCTCAAAAATCAAAGCCCTTTCCAAAATCCATAGGTTCCCAAAACCTTTTCCAAAATCATTCTCATAAGATCCTTTATATATATACAGATATAGATATATATATACTTTGAAAATCTTTGGATCATTTCAAACTTTGTATAAAACCTCTTTTATACTTCAAATATTTCAAAACCCTTTTCTTTTAGCAATAGATTCAACAAGGGAAGATTTACCTTATATAACAAGGATATATAACTTTATTTTATTCTAAATCAAATATTCACATTTGATAAATCTTTTATAAAGTTATTAACCATATTTCTTTTCAAAAACCATTTTACAGTTCTTATCCCCAATCTTCAATATCAATTTCATTCAAATCCGTACGATGCACACATATCATCCGTACACAATATCAATCTGATCACTCAATCGATCACACAATTTCACTTCCGATCTAGTATCGTCCACCCGACTTCCTAGTGCGGACTCAGATTTGGTTTCTTGATCAGAAACCGTCATTCTCCTTGCATAGTCACAACTATGATAGAGAATATCCAGAACCAATCAACAATCCATATCCAGGTTCGCCGTCGAAAATCGAGCGGAAAAATCCCAATTCGGATCGATAATACTATCTCGAAATTCTGTGTTCGAATCTGGATCAAATCACTATGCAAATGGAATAATATACGTACATCCTTCGTATTTATCTTTATTGATTATTAGCTAAATCAATTTCTCCTTTCTATCCACATTTCCTTTAATTCTATTCTCTTATTCTCAATTGCTTCCATTTACCATTGAGTTATTACTTCAATTACAAACAGTTTGAACTCTGACCTATTTAAATTTAAAAAAAATAGCTTGAAAAAGTTTAAAATAGATAAGTAGTTGAAAAATAGTTATTAGTTTGTAAAATAGCTGTAAAATAGTTAAGTAGGTATAAAATAGTTAGAAAATTGCAAAAATAGTTTTTTTAAAATAGTGATTGGATATAAGTAACTGAAAATAGTAATTAGTTTATAAAATAGTTTCAAAATAGTTAAATAGTTCCAAAATAATTGTAAAATAAGTATAAGATAGTTTGGGGTTTAAGAAGAAAGATTGTATAGTAAATAGTTTGGAAAAATTTATTTGTATTTAAAACAATTTATTTTGAAAATAATCCAGAGCCAAACTGTTTAATTTCCCAATCTCCATTTCCAATTAATTTCCCATCAATTCAATTTAAATTTCCACTTCCATTTAAATTGACTCAATACTTCAATTTCCATTGAAATTGATTTAATTCCCAGTTCAAGTTGAATTAACCTTAATTCCTTTCCAAATTCAAATCAAATTCCATTTGATTTTTAAACTTATTCAATTTTTAATTACAATTTCAAATTATTCAAACTAATTTCAAATTTGAATCCACTTCAATTTCAAATCATTTTGATTTCTATATGAATTAATCCCAATTCCCATTTGAATTTGAACTCATTCAATCAAAAAAAAAAATTTTTTTTTTTCAAATTAATTCAATTCAAATTTTCCATTTGAATTTTAAACTTATCCATCTTAAATCACAATTCCCATTTATTCAAATCAAATTCAGTTTGAACTAATTCAATTTAAATCTAAATTTTAAACTATCTCGAATTATATAAATTCGAGTTAAAATTCTTAAATATTGATTTAATTCCTTAAATCACAATTCCTTTACTTTTAAATTAATTCAACCTTTATTTTTAATTTTAACAAATTAAATCTTTAAACCTTTTAATTCTAAATTCAAATTTCAAAATTCCATTTTAAAATTATCTTTACTTAACTTATTACAAAGTTCAAATAAGAATTCAAAAACAATTTAATCTTCAGATTCTAATTTATTATCCATTTTCAATTTCCAGATCTCAAACCCATTTTGAGATCCCTCATAACTCCCATTTAAATTAACCATTTAACTACCCAAGTTAAATTTAAATTTCATCTTGAAATTTCCAATTCAAGTTGTTCATTCTAAACTTATTTAACTTCCTTAAGTTAAATTAAATTTACTTAATCCGGTCAACTTTACATAATTTGAATTCCCATTCAAATTTTAAACTTCAGATTAATAATCTTTCCCGTTTTAAGTTTAAAAAACTTACTTCACTTTGGGTTTCACATCACATCCCAAGGAAAATTCAAAACTCAACCTTAGAGTTTTATTTCCAAATATAGATATTTATTTCCTTTACACACCAAGTTATACCTTAAATTTTTAAATCATTCTTGGTTTTTAATTTCAAACAGATTTCTTTAAAATAATTTCAAGTTTTCTGGATTTAGATTTAAAATTCACAATTTTAAATTATCTTCAATTCCAATTTATAAGTCATATTCACCCTAAAAGTTTACTTCCCTAAAACATTTCATTTTGCTTAATCATTTACAACATTTCATTATTAAACACAACAATCATTTATGATAATAACGAAGATTATCATATATGGATACCCATTTCATTATTATCTTATTCTGAAAATACTTCTACAAATTCAAGATTTTAATTTCAGTTTGGATTTATTTCAAACTTATCTTCATTTAATTTTAATTTGGTTGTATTTCTATTACCACTTAATTTAATTCCAATATTTTAACAACCAATTACCTTAATATTTATTAGAAAGAAATATCATTTTATATATCAAAATATATTCTTATATAAAATCATTTAAAATCCTTATATAAGAAAATAACAATTACGCTCTCATATATATATACACTCAACTCGTCTTAGGGTACCATTGACCCTATCCTTAACGAGTAATCCCAACAGAGCCAAGGTTCTCGCTTAACCTTCGCTCTGATACCAACTGTAACGACCCAAAATTTTCGAACCCGAAAATTCCAGATAGTTAGGAGAAAAAGAAAAGAGATAGAAGAAAGAACAGAAAGAAGAAAGAAGAACAGAAAACACAACATCTCACATTCGCAGCGGATTAAATATAATAACAAATAATAGCAATTTTATAAAAGAAACTGTAATTGTTACTTTACATACAATTCATCAGAGTTACAATCATTACAATAGATTGGACAGTTATATCAACCTGCTCCATACTACTATCAATACAACTCTCAATACACAGTGGAATACACTCCATACGTTCCTGCCATCCAGCTCGCCTCCTGAGCTCTAGAACGTCCTTACCTGGAAATCTGTAATACTCGGTCTGACCCGAGCATTACATCAAAGTAACACCTGGGTCAGGCTGGAAACCAGCGTGAGTAAACACATCTAACATGAAATACTAAAACAACAAACCTATTTAAAAACCCGGGGTAACTCGTTCATCACTACAAGTTCACAACTTGTTATAGTCAACACTTAATCAATCCTTATGTACCTTTACTTAGTTTTAAATGGTCCAGATTACTCAATTTATTCCATTCCAGCCTATTTGATTTCACATATCAAATCTATAGAGAATTATTATAGAATACATATCGAAGTGGTTTCGGATATTAACTAATACCCGACTCCTGTCTCTTCGAATCCAATGTCATCTTAACCCAAGTTACTCAAATGAAATACAATTCAAACTTTAAATACAGGGTGTCACCTTTACACAGTAATTCATCATCGATAGATACCCACATTATTCCAGTTTAAACCAAACATATCATATCACATAACATCACATATCAGAGATATCATCTATCTAAGGCATACAATATTTTTCAATCATTCGTAAGCAGGATTAATTAGTCATACCAATTCAAATTAATTTAATCAACTCAAATTAAAATAATTACTTAAGAATAAATCTCCTAACCCTGCTTAAGTAATCATTAATTAACTAAAATTATTTAAATTAATTAATCATTCTTATTATCCAGCTTAAGTAATTATCCTTAATTAATAATTATTTCTTAATTATTCTCATTAATTAACCTCTGATTAATTAATTACAATAACGAATTAACCCTTCAATTACTTACATTAAGAAATTATCTTTTAAGTAATTTAATTATCTCTTAATTATTTCAATCCAGTAATTATCCCATAATCATTTAAGTTAATTAATTAGCCCTTAATCACTTTCATTAGTTAATTATCTTTAACTAATTATAGTCATTTATTAACCTTTAATTAATCACATTAAGTCATTAATTTTCCTCTAATTAATTACATTCAGTAATTACTCTTTAATCGCTTATACTAAGTAATTAACTATCCATTTATTACATTAAGAAATTATTGTTCAATTTGTAAAATATTAAATAATTAAGATAAACCATATACTTTAATTAATTACTTAGTTTCATCATTTCTTATTTGAATTCAAAAGTTTGAAATTTATTCATTCGAACACCTCATAATTAAAGTTTATAACATACTATATTTTGAAACCTGTTTGATAATGATTTTGAAAACTTGTTCAATTCTATTTGCTTTGAAAACTGGTAACAAATTTTCTTTTTGTTTTTAAACCTTTAAAAATTTCAAAGCAGACCTAATTCCCTAATGAAAATACCCGAGCCATAATACAAAATTCTCGAGTAGAACACCGAGTTCCCTTCTTTACGTTTTCTCGAGACCAACTATAACTTTTCCCGAGCCAAACACTTTCTTCCCCGAGCAAAAATCTTCACTTCCTCGAGCTCAATCTACCCAACACCATCAGATACAACAGAGAAACACGTGCACGTGCACGCCTGGACTTCGCCACTCCGATCATTCGCGATACCTCCAACATGTCGTCGACCATCTCCATCATCGATCCTTACCACCCAAAGTTCAATACGAATCCAAAATCGAAATCGAGCTATATCGATGAAGCTGGAACAGTAAAACATCGACCAAACCTCCTCGACTCGACGCTTCCGATCACCAGTGATCACGAGCCTCCATCCACACCTTCGCCGATCCACCACGCTTCCATTTCCCAATCTCCGAACAAGCTCGATGCTACAGAGATGACACAGCGACCCCATTTCTAGCCTCGACCAAAACTCAGCTAAAAACCCTATTTCCACCTCGTACAGCCACCACGGTGAACGAGAATATCACTGACCATTTTGCCGACATTGCTTACCCCCAGACTAGCTTCAGCAGAGACCCCGACCACTCGAAACTCTCCGATCACCAGAAAAAGCTCAAAACCCATCTTTTGATCAACATGCAAATTCTCTTGATTTACAAGTCTAAAAATCATGATTTTACTTTTAAAAACCCTAGATTTCGAAAACAAATTTGATTATATACTTGAAACCAGAATTTATTTAAGTCGAATATTTGATAGAATTTAAAATCCTACTATTCTTCTTCCTTTTTATTAAGACTGGCTTCAGATTTAGTTTGAAAACATTTTTAAATTCTATATCATGTTATAACAAACAATTTTTGTTTATACATCATGCCCTACAGAAGATCAGGGAAGGAGAACATGATTTTTCTCAGATTTAAAACCCGAACAACAAGAACAGAGCAAACATCTTGTAAACAGACATGCACACCTATTCAATTCATATATATACGCATATGATCATATAAAACAATCATGTAATCACTTATCACTAATTTACTTCAAGATCGCTGCATGCAACAAGATTTTAAACAGATTAAAAGCTTGTTTACTCACCTGTATTGAAAACAGAGAGCAGAGCCGATTTTCTTAGATCTGGAACTATTTGTTGTTTTGAACTGCAACTTTTTAACTGGAAAGCTTGCTTTAATTATAAACTGGAAATCTTGATCCTTGCAACTGAACTTGAATCTACTTGCTAAGATGATCCAGACTTTGATTTTTAGTTGGAAGCTTGCTCAGTAATTTGCTTTGATTTAATTTCTGTTTTGCTAACCTTTTGTTTACAGGTTTTTGATTTTGGTTTTCTTTAGTTTTGTTTTACAGATTTTCGTTTTCATTGTTTTGAAAGATGAAGGTAGAAAAAGAATGGAGAAGAGAAGATATTGATATATACATAGACTTAATTTTATGATTATTAAAAATAAAAGAAATAAAATAACATGGTGACACTTGTTAACATTTGTCATTAGCATGTATTCATTGATTTACATTTGTTAAACTATATATATACTTAACTTACAAGTGTAATTTCCTTGAAAATAAAATAAAATTTAGAAATGATTTTTTTTAAACTTATATATATATATATATATTATTAAGTTAATACATTATCTTATTCTATAAAATCTTTTAAAGAAAATAATATAAAACAAATATTATTCTAAATAAAATCTTTTAAAATATAATTTAAATTCAAAATATATTTAAGATATTTATCCTTTGAATTCTAATTCAAATTTAATTTAATTTAAAATCCAATATAAAATCAACTCATATAAATATATTTACTTAAACAATCACAAATTCATTTTGTTTTAAAAAAAATAATAATATTTTTATTTAAAATCTTCTTATATCTATCTATATATATATAACACAATTACAAATATAAATATTTATTTGATCAGATTCATTTGTTTAAATTTATAATTCAGTATTTTCTATTTATTTACCCAATTATTATATCAATTACAGATGTCCAGAAATCTAGGTTATCACATAATGTAATAATATACAAGTGTGAACTTTAAGCCTTGGGATGTTTAAATTGAAACTGTGATTAAGGAAATGTCGTAAATGAGATTAAATTGGAAAAAATATGTTTATAATTTAATTAACATTTATGAAGTGTGTCATAAATAAATGGAAAGGTAAAGGTGAAACTAAATGGGATAAGCAAATATAAATTAAAAGTGAAATAATTATAAATAAAGCCATGACTTGTAAATTGTTATGAAATAAATGGATGTTGCAATAAATGGTTATAAATAAAGTTATGATAACTTTAAACTCGAATAATGTCTTATAAAAGAAATAAAGCCTTTATAAATTTGTTATAAACTGAAGGAAATTTCTCATGAAATGATTCTCAAATAAGTGTGGTATTAAATGAGAAATATTACATGTGAAAATGAATGTAATTTAAAATGAAGAGAAATATAAGCAATGTTGTGAGAATGAATTTGTTAATGTTTTGTATTGAATAGAGAAATTCTATGAAACAAATATTAAAGTATGAAGTGATACTTGTATTAATCAATGATATTAATAATGAATTTGATTAAAATGTAATTGTGATGAAACAAATTGGAATAATTATGTAAGTATTATGTATATTGTTTTATTTGCAAAATTAATTTGATCCGGATTCGAGTACGCAAGTTCTATGTGAATTACACCACTTCGTGTTAGGATTTTTCATTCGATTCTTGATGGTGAATATTTGATATGGATTTTTGGTTTGATTCTAGAATTCTCTATCATAGTATATGGCTATGTAAGGAGAATGATGGTTTCTAGTCAAGAAACCTTATTGAAGTCCGCATTAGGGAAGTCGAATGAAAAATACTAGTTCGAAACGAACTTGTGTAACCGAGCAAGCGATCAAATGTGATTTTGCGAAATGATGACATATGTATATCTTTTGTTCTAATATTATTGATATGCTTTAACGCTGAAATTGAAAGTTGTTGGGTTGGATATCTTTGTAATTTAAATCGGAATTTTTCTTGTATGCAAAACTACTATTAATTTAAAACCATTTTTCAAAACAATTTTCTTTTATTTTTCTTATACAAACTATCTTATTCTATTTTATTTACAAAACTATTTTACAAACTATTTTATTTACAAAACTGTTTTACAAACTATTTTATTTACAAAACTGTTTTACAAACTACTTTATTTACAAAACTATTTTACAAAACTATTTTATATACAAAACTATTTCACAAAACGATTTTATACACGAAACTATTCAAAATTCAAAACCTTTTATAAAGCAAAGATATTGAATCTCATATGGCTTTTCATACAGCGAAATTGATTTTGGAAAATTTTTGATTCTTGTATAAGACAGACTTTATATAAGTATAAGGTGATTTCCAAAACTGTTGATTTTGGAAGGTATTTGATCTGAAGAGATAAATCTTATATATAACGGAATTTATATAAGAATGATTTGATATATTCGAGATTATTAATTTTGGAAAGTACTTTATCTGAAAATGAAATCTTATAAATAATGGAATTTATATAAGTGCGATATTTGAAGCTATGATTTTGAAAGGGTACCGTATATGGTATGTTATATTTTGAAGTAAGAAGTATGGGGAAGTACCCTCCGCGAAGAAGTATAGTATGATATGCTTCGACCCAGATGGACTTGGGGAATCCAGGAATGGGTTCGACCAATAAACCCTAATATACTTGGGGTGAATTCAGAAATGGATTTGAACCGATATGGTTGTCCGGACTTAAACTCATGAGTTCCTCGATTTTTTTTCGTAGGGTAAATGGTTCTTTAGTTTACCCAATGGAGGCCCTTTCAATCCTAGGATATGTTGTTTATGGATCTTCCGGGAAGGAAGTGCATCCATTGCGTAGATCATTGAATCAGCAGTTACCACTGCAGCAAGGGTCGATGGTCCCTTGTTTACGAAATGGCTACGATATTTTTCTGGAATCCGGAAGGTGGAAGGATCTTCTGGAAAGTTTTGTGTCCATTGCGTAAATACTGGATCAGCAGCGGGCCATTGCTATCATAACATCATCGTTTGACATTAGATTTTGAGCGGTACTTCTCATACCTATTTTTAAGTATTTTTCACTGGGTGTTGAAACAGGTCTACTAAGTACTTGGAGATTTCTAGTCTTACGCCTGATCAACGTATGACCAGAGTCTGCAAGAATGAGGATAAACCTGTTAAGACATCGAGTTATAAAGGATATTTTGATCATTTCTTTTCTTTTCTAAATACCTTACAATGTTTAAAATATTGTCTATTTATATACAACATGGTTTATTAGTCTTGTAAATATCGTGAGAAATTATCAATTCAATAAAACATATTTAAAGTAAATGATTATTGATTTATTAATAATGTTTGAAAAGTATCTTGAGATAAAACTAATAAATTTATAAATAGTGGATTTAAGGTTTTCAATAGCTTCTTTGTAAATATAAGTAATGATGTAAATCATTATTTTCAAATAGTTTACATATATTTATAAAGATGTTATTTAAAATATTTAAAAGTTATTTATAAATGAAGCAAGAAATTTTACAAATGAATTTTTGTAAAGTGTTAAAGTATTAAAGATGATTGATTTGCAAATGAAGTTTTCAAATGAATATTTCAAGTAAAATTTATATAAGTTTCTTTGAATGTATAATTTAAAGATATTATACAAATGGAAAAAAATTTGATTTGCATAGTTTATTTATAGTAATATACTCGACAAATAAATTTAAATCTCTATTTTGGAAGTATAGTTCGAAATATTTACTTGATTTCGAAGTATTAATAGTAAATTTATTGGTTTATTTACTATTTGAATTTTTTATTAAACCATAATAAGTGTTTTCCATGATTTGAATATTCATTTTAAAACAAGTGTGTAAAATTAATTATGAAGATATGAAATTTTATACTTTGATTTAGAAATTTAATGTAAGATTTGAGTATACTATTAGTTTCAGTTTAATAATCTTGAGTTTATACTTATTTTAAAATAATGAGTCTAATAAATTATCGGATTTAAGGAACTTTATTTTAAAGCTTATTATAATGTTTTGATATGAATTTCTAACATTGTTTTAGACTTTTGAAAAATCTTTGCATAATGCTATGAGGATGTTTTAAATATATCTTATATTTTTACTCAGTGAATGAGGTTAAATGTTTTAATTGAATTTTTAGATATATTGAAATATTTTTTTTCTCTTCAAGGGCGAATACCAAAAACTTAATTTTTTATTCAATAACCGAATTAAGTTATAAACTTAAGTAAGGCAGTAGAAGCTTAAGTAATATTTTTTGAAATGATTCATTTATGACTTAAATCATTAATGGAACCCAAATTATATAAGTGATTGATCTTTATATAAATAAATGAATGACAGGTAAATGATGAAAAAAATCAATTGAATAAACTTAAATAAATCTAAAATTCTTGTTGTTTGGCTGATGGGAAGTTTGGGAAAGAATACTTCTAGTTGTTGAGGTTGTATGACTAATCTATTAAGTAATTATCTAAGGCTGTTGAGCATAGGGTACACTTGATAGTTTATTTATCACCTTGCATGATTAAAAGTTTCTGAACTAAACATACCATTGGTTTTGGTTGCCAAGGATGTATGATGGATTCTTTGGTTGCATAAATGGTTGTATTGTTTGTTTGATTATGTTTTATATTGATTTGCTTTTGTTTCAAATTGAACCAACTTAAATATCTCTCCAATACATAATTCTCACTATTTTGGATTATATAAGTGAAATACAAGTTTATGGAAGCAATAGTTACTGCTTTTGGTTTCATAAATAAAGTTGTTTTCCCGACAAATATTTACGTTTTTGAATTACGGTTTTATAGCGATATTTTATTGTTATCCCATGGTTTGGGATATTTATTTTTGAGATGTGATATATATACGTTTATTATTGATATTATTATTTTTTCGGACCTAACCACGCAAAGGAGATGCTACCTAAATTTTTCGTAGAAGTTGAGTTATTTTCAAATATATATTAAACTTAAATATGTAAGTTAAATTGTTTGTAAATTGATTATTTTGAATAAAATATATAAAATTCCTTGATTCCTTCTTGTTCCTTTTCGAGAACGAAAAGTTTTGAGTGAGGGAGACTGTAACAACCCGTATTTTTGATAATTAAAAATATTAAATTTAATAAGGTTTTGGACTTTAATATTGTCAGAAATTAAAATTTATGATTTATTAAATTGAATCTTATTAGATTATAAATTTTGACCCTAAGATAAATCTTAAAACAACTAATTTTAATGAGATAAAAGATGGTAACATGTATTAACATATAATTTGCTAATATTGATTGAATGTAATTGGCTACTATAATATGTTAACGTAATTTCAATCAATTTAAATAATAAAGGTTAATAAGGAATAGAATAAATGTCAAGACCCGCAAATCCGTACTTCTTGATTAAACACTAATCTCTATTGATTAACTCAAGATGCACGAAAATACAAAGCATGAGGGTTTTAAAAAGAAGAAAAAAATAGAAGAAGAAGAAAACAGAAGAAGAAAGAAGAGAGAACAACAGAACAACATCAGATACAGAAACAATATCAGAATCTCACATATCGCAGCGGAACAATATATAATAGATAATCACTAGTCTTTTAAAACAAAGAACTATATCAGTTTATACATACATCAATCAGAGTCAATATACAACAATGGACAGTTATATAAACTTGTCCTCATACAGAATACACAGCGGAATAAATAATATCAGATACAAATACTACGTTTCGCCAACCAGCTTGCTTCCAAAGCTCCAGAATATCCAGAATATCTTGACAACATAACTCTAGGCTGCCCGTGTGGAAATTGGTGGGCACCCAGAGTTTAGAAGGGAAACAATAAACTCCGAGTCAGTCATGGTGACTGGTGTGAGATCGTAAAACAGTTATTTTTCATAAAGAAAATAAAATAGATTCGCAATGCTTTTGGAAAATGAAACTACCATAAGACCTCCCGCCACACACACAATGCAAACGCAGAATTGGAGGAGATTTCTTCTTATGATAGTCAAAGATGCTTACTACGCAAAAAAAATCAAATCCTTTTGATATTATTATTAGTGCATAGTGTAGAAAACATTTCAAAAGTATAATATAAATCTTAGCCAGCATAGACATTTCGAACTATGCCTACTATAACTACCATCCAAACAGTGGGGCGCCACCATAAGTGAATGATAGGTTCTACAACTAAAACCGTACAAGTCACGTATTGTTTCTTTGGATTTCCAACAAATGGTCAGGCTAAGGAACTTCCTATTCCACGAAGGAACGCCTCTGGAATGACGTCTCGAGAACCTAACCGGATCTCTGCAAACACAAGGCCGGGTTACCTTTGCAAAAATAAGTAACTACTGACACGTGTATGCCATCCCCCGATCGTAACCGATCTTCCCGAGGATCCCCGATTTACAACAAACCACATAATAAGCAGTATCAACATAGGTTAAGTATCTGGGCTCCATACCATGATACCACCTCTATCCAGAAGGAATGACATACACTAAGGGGCGCTACTCCCTAGAACCTTGCTGCATCCTTCCTGTTTTGACCATTTCCGGTGTAACGACCCGTGAATTTCAACTGTTTTAATAACGTAATTAGTTGAAATTTTGTGAAATTTTAAACGATAAAATTTTGAAATAAAAATTTAATATTTGGAATACGTCTAGTTAAATGTAACAACCCTATATTTTACAATTATTTTTAAATTGATATTTCCAGATTTAAAAAGCTTTATTTATGAAAAAGAATAAATTTTGTTATTTTAAATATAAACTTTGATTTTGATATGGATTAGAATTACAAATATGACTGAATAGAATAATTTTCCAAAAAGTGAATTTTGGTTAAAATAGTCAAACTTTGACTTTTAAATTTAAATTTTAAATATTTGAAATTATAAATTTTATCTTTTATTATGAAAATAGATTTAATAACATGAATACTGCTTTTTGTTTCGTTGAAAACGGAGTTAAACTGCAAAAGATATGTACATTTCAATTTTGAGTATAAATTGTTTATTTTGCAATTTTGTTATTTTAAATTGTATAAATTATATTTTTCTTTGTCATATTTTATTTTAATATCTGTTAATATGTTATTTTATGTTTATTTTTGTCTTTTTATATTTTTAAAATGATAATAGAATTTTTCCAAAATTTACTGTATTTATTCTTCATTTTTAAAGGCTGTTTTCATATTTTCTGCTATTTTCTTCATTAAAAATTATATGTAAATTAAATTTTAAATATTTATTTTGTAAATATATTTTTATTTTATGTTGTTATTTATGTTTAAAAATATATTACAAGCTCATATGATTTTTCTAAAATTTATTCTATTCAATTTCAAATTTTCTAGTCTAGTTCACTATTTTAGCTATTTTCCTTAATTTAACTTTATCTAATTAATAAATATTATATAAATTTTTATATTTTGATAAATTTTAGAAATTTTATCTGGGATTATTATTATTTCCAGAAATATAAAGTTATATAATTAAAATAAAGAAATTTGAAAGGTTTTATAACTCTTGTAACTCTAATGTCCTTTTATCTACCGACCTTTCATTTCTCAACCTCCTCTTTATTGATTTTTGGCCGTAACTTTACTCCATCTTTCAGCCACATTCCTCACTCTTTCTCACGAAAATTTTATCGTCTTTCTTGAGAAAAAAACTCACGGCCATTTGTTTTACAAAAATTTGGTAAATTCTATCATCTTTCTTCTTGTTTTTATGATTTTTCTATTGATTGTTGCATTGATCCTTCTTGTGTTTTGCTAGGCCTAGCCTCTACCACCACCACCACAATCCTCTCCACCATCATTTGCAGCAGCTCCTCCTCCTAATCCTCTGCCATGATCATGCCATACCATTCCCTTGACCAAAATCCCACAAAAACTTGCACAAAACTCCTTAAAACATTGCCTAGACCACACATATCATCACCTACCCTCCATATCTTGCTTTGGCCGCCACCTACTCCACCTCCACCACCAATAGACGACCTGAAACCCACTACCACACCTGTACCTAACCCCCTACAGATCTGGCCGTGCCTAAGGTTGCCTTGGCTGTGGCCTTTGGTTGCATGAAATCATGTTTGTTTGCCCTATAGTTGTAGTTCCATGCACACATACCTTTGCATCATCTTTTCCTATGTATGGACGACTTGTTGAACCCAAAACCTGATCCAAACCTGATCCAAAACCCTTCCATTACAGTGCTTTTACAGCCCATTGCTGAAGCATATGAGGTAGTGTGACGACCGCCCATGACCCCTGCACCAAATCTAGAGATAGAGCGCTGTAAAGTGTGCCAGGCGACCATGGACGATTGTCAAGGTATGATTTAAAACAACAGAATCTATCGTATTACTCACAGCGCATGGACAAAATACAATAGAACATATGTATAGTGAAGCTTTACAGAACAAAATGACATCATATAAAACTCCATAATAGTTGAGTACAAGCATCCCCATAGTCAATACATCAAGCCTCACTACATATCTCTCAGAGAATACAAAACATCGGAATATCCAGTACATATAATAAGAAGATAATATGCAACCCTCAAGCTTGTCTTCGATATCAGCATCGTGAGAAGAGAACAACACCTGTCACCTGCTACCTAGTCTGCCCGTCCCAAAATGGACGAACAGCCCAAGGCAATAAGAATTAAAACATAAAGCCTTGAGTCAGACAACAGTCTTAGTGAGCAGTAAATTAACTAACAACATACCAAAAGAGCATAAAGGAAAAGGAATAGGAATACAACCCTCCCACTCCAACCTCATTCTACAGTGATAGCCCCCAGACACACACTAAGAAGAAGAAAACATAGCAGAGCATACAATTTAAAGTAAAGCTACTATCACTCGAGTCAAGGGCGATGTTTTCCAAGTACCAAGGCCTAAATCAGATAAGCACCCAGAAAATACCGCTCTTGAGTCCGAATGACGATACAACCAAACATCCATGACTCTGGTTATCACTGTTATCATTGCTTCGATATCACCGTTAATTGAATGACCGGCACATTCTTTCACCCGTCCGTCAAGGGCTAATGGAAACCCCGGTTCTAGACATAACTCCCGCACGTCGTCGCAACCCGTGCCTAGGACTATCGAATCTGCCCAGAGTACTCGACCTTCAACAGTTGGTCGTTGGGACTATCGAATCCGCCCAAACGTACTCTTGCTTAGAGCATGCTAGAACCTTCAACAACGATGCTATCCAAGCCTCCTAGTCATCCTCCTCGACGACTATTCTCACATCCATTCATTATCCTCAACTCGAATCATATCACCGAGTTATCAACATGCTTGGAATGATCCCGTCTGGATTAGACCAAGTCTTCATCACATGATTGCCTCGCTTCATCACATCCTCGCGAAGCCTCATCTCAACATCACATCATCAAATCTATGCATAAGAGCTTCATCATCCCGCTACATATGCCACGAGCAGCTTTTCCAATTCAAGAGCCTTTCCCTTAGCTTTTGAATCATCTTCGATCTAGATCTAATCATCAATCATCTAGTTCATAACAATCAATCAAATCAAACATCAATCCAAGCAATCAAGCATTCAAAAATGATCTAAGTAGACAATTATAACAATAATGGCATTTTCGTAATTAAAGAGTTGAAAGTCCAATAAGCATGAAAACATGGATTATATCTCTATAAACTTGATGAATGAACTTGCATAGGTTAATTTATGATAAAATGGATGTAACATCATCATGAACAATGGATCTATATGGATCTACACTTTGGATGAAGAAAATGCATGGAAATCCCTATTTTAACACCAAATCGAGCCAACAATCCGATATACTCCTTTGGATCCGTGTGAGAGATAATCACCACTCACCAAATCACCAAAACAAACCCAAATCAACACGCTTCAGATCTGGACAGCGAAGGATGAAGCTTGATCTATCACGAATCCGCTTCAAACGAAGAAATCTCTCTTGAAAAGATGAAGATCTTCAACTTTAGCTCTTGAATCTTCAATCTTGATCTTTGATTTGGATGGAAGGAAGCACTAGATTAGAGTGGAGAAAAGAAGTGAAGAAGTGTAGAAGTCGAGTTCTCAAAATGGCAGCACTTCGTCGCTTCAAAATCCGGATCCCAAAAATGAAGAGAAACTCTCCTATTTATAGCTGAAATCCCTATCTCGTCTGCCTCCATGAGTCGTTTACGACTTACGACTCAAAGCCCTATGACTCAACGACTTCTGGCTTCTACGATCTAACCAGACTACCCTTAGCGACTTAACACACATCTGCCTACGACTCATGACAAAACAACTATCTCCTATGTCGGTTACGACTCATAGCGTGTGCCTACGACTCAACAAAACCCAGATCCCTTACGACTTAACAGTTAACTCGGCTACGACTTATCAACCTCACGACTTAGCTAGGCTACTGGGATACTCGTCTACGACTTAACTGGATATACGACTCAACTACTAAGTCGTCTACGACTTATCAAATTCCACTATCCTACGACTTATAACCCTAGCAGCCAACTACTGAGTCGGTCACGACTTAACAAATAGCTGGGGTTACGACTCAACTGGTCAGACGACTCATCAGATAACTAGGATACGACTCATCAGATAACTTGGGTACGACTCATCAGATAACTTGGGTACGACTCATCAGATAACTTGGGTACGACTCATCAGATAACTTGGGTACGACTCATCAGATAACTTGGGTACGACTCATCACCTTAACTCGGTCACGACTTAACTGTTACAACTTAAGCCTTATCTCGCCCAGTCCTTAAGTCGCGCCTACCCCTTAAGTCGTTCAAACGACTTATCCTTACGCCCTTAACTAGCCAAATCCCTGAGTCACTCCTATCCCCTAAGTCGTATACGACTCACGACTTACACTAAGTCGTTCACGACTCAGGACTTGGCCATTTTCGCCTAAAATCTGAAATGGCTCAAAAACTCTAAAATTCCAAATTCTGTCGAACTTGTCGATCCGTTAAAAATACGGGTCGTTACAGGTAGAAAGCAAGTGCAAGCATTTCTATTTGATTCTGTGCAGTCTATTCTAGTGTAGTTTTGATCGTAGCTGATTTGAAACTCATCGTTGTTATATTGTTTTGTTTGACTTGTATTCAAGGGATTTGATACTTTGGCTCCTCCACTCTTATTTGAATCGTGTTATCGTGCTTGTTTGGATCTCATTCGCGCATTCGTCGTTGTGTCTCCAGCGCAAAACTGTGAGTTATTCTCACCAGACAATATGTACCTATATAACTGATAAACCGACACCATTTGAATATGTAATGTATATCATCATGTTATATATGTTTATAATATTATCATATGATGTTCACACCTGTTATTACACTTATTATATCATATGTTACTGTTATTTCATGCTATTATGTTATTTATATCTATTTATCACACTGCAAGTTCCCTATAGATTAGAATCACTATGGGTTGAAATGATACATACCCAAACGGACTTTAGAATAGGGAAAAATCGTTATGGGCTGAAATGATAGGCCTGAATGGTTTTTTATTTATTTTATTTAACTTGGGATTGCGGGTTTGAAATGATAGAACCCAGATTTTTCTTTTTAAACTGCGGATTGAAATGATACATATCTGTATCACTTGACCTAGGCTAGAAAACTATATACAGGCCCGTGGTTATTTTATAAAGTGTTTTGGATATTTTTAAGTATTTTAAAAATATAAATTTAGGAAATTTGATTTAAAATGATTTTGAAATATTTTGAATTAAAGAAATTATGATTTTTCTATGTGTTAAAAATGAAATTAATGAATGGTTTAACTGGATTTTTGAAATATAATTTAAGTGGAAATTTGGAATTTTGGTTAAAAATGATATTTAAGTTATATAAATAAAATGGATATTAAATTTTATTTGGAAATGGTAAATATGATAATTTGATTAAATTTGAATTTAAGTGATTTATTAAAGTATTATTGATTTTTCTATGAATTTAAGTGGTTAAATAAATGAATGTTTAAAAGTGATCTTTTAAAATATAACTTGACTAGGAAATGTGAAATTTGGTTTTAATTAAAGGTTTAAGTTAATTAAATAAAATTGGGAATTTAGTTAAATTTGTGAAATGGTAATTAAGCTCTAAATTTGATTTGACAACATTTTTGTAATGTATGTAAAAGATATTACAGCATTTTGTAATTGCTGTAGTTGTTTAAATGAACTAAAGAGTTAATTTGGAATAAAGGCTATTATAGCACTTTGTAAGTGCTGTAGTGGTTAAACTTAACATTTAAGTTTATTTTAATTTTAATGGAAATATATTACAGCATTTAAGTGCTGTCGTTTTGTTAAATGAACTATTTTAAACTATAACTTTACATAGCATTTTGTAAATGCTACGGAAACTATATTTTGTTGTTTTAATAAATTTTAATGAAAAATAATCTTTGGAAAATGATATAATTTTGGAAATAAAATGTTAAAAATGCTAAAGATAATGAAGAGACATTTAAATGGTTTTAAATGGAAGAATTTGATTTTTATGTGAGTTTAAAATGGTATTTAAATTTAATAAAAAGAATGGATTCAAATGGTATTTAAATGAAATATAAATGAATGATGTTTTGAATAATATTTTGATATTTTGAAATGTATATATATGATTTTGAATTTATGAAATGTGGGATATTTAAGCTTTGAAATATACTAAAGATTGAATATTGTATTTTGTGAATTAAACCTATATTTGAAATTTATAAGATTTGAAATGGTTTGTTAGTAAACTGAATTTGAGTTGAAAATGATGGTTTGAAATAAAAATTAAAATTTGGAATTTGGGTTTAATTTAATAAATTTGTAAATTTGTAGAATTAAAAGATGATTTCAAATATATGTTTTTGAAATGTTGTTGTTTGCACCAAAAATGGTCACAAACCCCAAGTGTAGTGAAAGCACCAGCGTATGAATACGAATCGACAGTATTCACACACAAATCACAGATCTAAGCAAGTAACAATCAGCAATCAAGAAATAATGAACAGTGACACACAATTTATAGTGGTTCGGCTATCTCCGGCCTACGTCCACTTCAAGGTTTTTATGATTTTATTGCTCGATGCTTGAAGATTACAATTTCGTATGTTGTATTACAACTGATTTGCTGAACTAAGTCTGAATCTAAGGCAGCAATGGTGATCTGGAGTAAATCTGGCAGAATCTGGGCGCTTTTTAGCTCTCAAAATTGTCCGACCCCTTTTCTGAATGACCAGGGGCTCTATTTATAGGTGTAGGAGGCTGATATTTCGCCTAAATTGAGGGGAGACCAGTTCTGGCACATGAGGGAGCCCACATGGCCGAGATCTGGAGATCCGGGCCCACTTTGGGATCGATTCGACCCTTGGTTCGAATCGATCAAGAAATTGTCCAATCAAGCTGAAATTTGGTGTGGACATTCTTCAACATATGCTCAAGCTTCTGTGAAAATTTCGTAGCGTTTGGATGTGTAGATCTCAAGTTATGATCGATTCAAGTTGAAGATTTTCGCTTCCTGGAGTCGTTCGAATCGATATTTTCGAATCCACAGGGTCGACTCCATCTCCTAGCACGTGAAGGCAATGACGTGGTGCGCGTGCTTCGGGTTAATCCCCCTTTTTCTCCGAGTTTTACTGAGTCAAATCCGTGGTTTTAGTCACGTTTACTTGGTGGATTCGAAGAGAAGGATCTGAAGGTATACTCCTTCGATTCGATCAAATGTGTGTTCCTTCGTATCGATTGAGAGACAAGTAGCTCGAATCGATCTCTTGTGCAAGTCCTCGAATCGATGGTTTCGAGTGATGTTGATCAATTCGAAGCTATGCATTGCTCATGGATTCGAACAACCTTTTACTTGATGGATTCGAACCAAGGTTGGGTTTATGGTTTCGAACGTGAGGTTATCTTGTGGATTCGAAGGCGGGAATACAAACCGATGGATTCGAATCGACTAAGACCTCATCGATTCGAAGTAGATCACGTGAGCTTGATGCGTTGGATACGAAGGCGATGAAGTCGAAGGCTAAAGCATTTCTCATGGATTCGAAGCCATCAGGGGAACTTTGTTGGAGTCGAGTTTGATGGATTCGACCCTAGGGGATTCGAACCATAGGGAGACGAAACCAAGGCTATGTCCTCCGCTTGCGTCGATGATATCTTGGGCGTATGAACTCGGATTGACTCGAGATTTGGAATGTTGCTTCATCTGACCTTGCTTGGCATGTCTTATCAATTGCAGCCCGATCCGGACTCGGACAAAATTCATCGATATCCGTGGTGAACCTGCGATGCACAATCGATGTTCATGACTAATAATCATTGATTTTCAGTTAATCTTTGGGTATCTCGACTTTGCCAAAAGTTGGGATAACATTTTGCCCCCCAAAACATGCCTTTTTGGTAAAAGGCGTGTTTTGATCAGTCTTAAGTTGGATGCAGTGAGTTCATGTTTTACTCATAGCTTATAGCATTTTCAATCAAGTCCATGGCTGTTCGAAGCCGAATTGTTATCAATTTTTTCCAGTGGAAGTTAAGAATGAAATTCTATGGTCTCTCCGTACTATTGATGGTCACTCCGGACCCTTGTCAAACCCATTCCAGATTTAGCGATTGAATAGAAAGATCCTATTGCACTCCGGCGTTGCTTTCTATCCCTTGCACTCCAGCCCCAGCTAGGGCGTATAGCGATGTCTTGGTCGTTCTCGACCGATCATAGCCTCTCCGGGCTCATGCTGGATCCCATCCTGTCACTCTCCGGTGAAGGGGAAACAACGTTAAGTGAGTCAATCCTGTCGCTCTCCGGCGAAGCGACTCACCTCCTGCACTCCGGTTCAGTGTATCTGAACATTAAGCGATGTCATGACCTGAATCGTCGGTCGATCACAGCCTCTCCGGGCTCTTATCGAATCCTGATCCAATCACTCTTCGGTGAATAGGAAACGATGCTTAAGTGAGTTGATCCTGTCGCTCTCCGGCGAAGCAACTCACTTCTTGCACTCCGGACCCTGCCTCTCCGGGTAGGATCATAAAGCGATCATGTTTATATTAATATTTAATGTTTATCCTTTAACTCTCCGGTCAAAGGTTTATTTTAATAAGTGTTTCTTTATTAAATTCAAATCCTAGATGTTCAATCTCAAACACCAGGAAAAACAAGATAATGCCTCTCCGGGCGGAGCGGTCTATTTCCATCTCAGAGCATGCCTAGGGATCTCTCCGGTTCCCGTACATGAGTAAGTGGGATAGCCGTTTTATTTTGGAAATCAAATCTAAGAAAACTAATCGACCAGAGTCCAAATCTTGAACTTGGCTCTTGCCATCACAATCAGTTGATGACGAGTCGTGATCCCGATCCAGGATCATTCCTGTTTGGTTGATGCGGTAGTTGTTCGGGTCTAACCGCCGTCGTCCGTTCTCTGACATACTGCGGCAATCTACCACTCCTGGCATGTTCTTCCACCTCATCCTTCAGGTGGAGGCATTCATCGGTAGTGTGCCCATCCAGCTCATGGAATAGGCAGTACTTTCCAGTCTTACGTTCCCGCTCCGTGGGATCTCTCCTGGGTGGTTTTCGATAGGGGAGTTGCCCCCGAGTTTCGGTGTAAATTCGTTCCAGTCCTGCCACCAAGTCTGTGTATTGCCTGAATCTGGGCTCTCGGAATTTCTTCCGTTTGTCAGGACCATCATGTGCGTCATCCTGCTTTCTCTTTCCTTTGTCTGCCCTGGACTGTTCCCTGGCGGTTCCTTCGCCTTGTGCAACATTTATTTCCTGCCTCTCGGCTCGTGATTCCTCTAATCGAATGAATTTTTCAGCTTCATGGAAAAACTCTCCAAGATCTTGCGGTGGATCTTTAGTCAAAGAGTCTTTGAATTCAGTGCCTTCTCCAACTCCTGCCACTGCCGCCATCAAAATCATCGATGGGTCCGGGCGATCTACAGAAGTCACCGTCGCATTAAATCGTAACAAAAAATCTTTTATGGACTCTCCGGTGCTTTGTTTTATTTATGCCAAAGTCATCACGCTCTTAGGTCGCGTCACGTGAACCCTAAACTGCTTCATGAAGCAATCCACAAGCTCGCCCCATGTCTTGATTGATCCGGTTTCTAGCTGCCTAAACCAAAGCACAGCCAAATCTGATAAGAATAAGGGGAAACATCGTGCCATCACTTCCTCGGATGCTCCCAGCACTTCCATGTGTCTGATATATCTGGTGATATGCATGGTCGGGTCTGACTTTCCGTCATAAGGATTCAGCGTTGGTAGTTTAAACTTCGGAGGGTTCCTTGCATTCCTGATATTCGGAGCGAACGGACTCCGACTAACTTCTTCCAATCCTCCTCCTGACAACCCTCCTCTCATGAGTCGTCTCACTAGGCCAATCATTATCTCATCTCCATTGAGGGGTTGCCCCCTTGTCAAGTCTCTGTCTTGCCCTCCGAGTCTTGTAGGGAATTCTGGTACGTACTCTTCGGGTGGCTCGTTAGCATTTGTGTTGGCCCTAGCCGGTTGAGCTCCTTCCAAAGGTCCTTCTGCGTCGGATCTTGCGGGCCTGCCCCCAAGCCCTTGTTGATTGCCTTCTGGTTCTGTATTCTGTCCTCCATTGGGTTCCATAGCCCTAGCTCCTTGTTCCACATTCACAGCCGCTGTAGCTGGTCCAAGGTTCTGTGTTCCTGCAGCTCTCATCTGTTCGAAGAAATTCTGCAGCATCTCTTGTTGGCTTTTCATCATTCTTTCCTGCATTAGGTTATTCATAGCCTCCATCTCATCTCTAGTAATGTAGATCGAAGCTTACCCTTCTCCAGCGCCAGAGGATGCCTCTTGACTTCCTGCCTGTTGGCTCCTCTCAGTTCTTTGTCTAGTTTGTCGAGTCATTGTAGAGTCAGATTCGAATCCTTAAAATTCCAAATTTAAATTTTGAATTTGGTGTAGCGGGTGCTAGTTCTTCTCAGTGAAAGCACCAAAGTGTTTGCACCAAAAATGGTCACAAACCCCAAGTGTAGTGAAAGCACCAGCGTATGAATACGAATCGACAGTATTCACACACAAATCACAGATCTAAGCAAGTAACAATCAGCAATCAAGAAATAATGAACAGTGACACACAATTTATAGTGGTTCGGCTATCTCCGGCCTACGTCCACTTCAAGGTTTTATGATTTTATTGCTTGATGCTTGAAGATTACAATTTCGTATGTTGTATTACAACTGATTTGCTGAACTAAGTCTGAATCTAAGGCAGCAATGGTGATCTGGAGTAAATGTGGCAGAATCTGGGCGCTTTTTAGCTCTCAAAATTGTCCGACCCCTTTTCTGAATGACCAGGGGCTCTATTTATAGGTGTAGGAGGCTGATATTTCGCCTAAATTGAGGGGAGACCAGTTCTGGCACGTGAGGGAGCCCACATGGCCGAGATCTGGAGATCCGGGCCCACTTTGGGATCGATTTGACCCTTGGTTCGAATCGATCAAGAAATTGTCCAATCAAGCTGAAATTTGGTGTGGACATTCTTCAACATGTGCTCAAGCTTCTGTGAAAATTTCGTAGCGTTTGGATGTGTAGATCTCAAGTTATGATCGATTCAAGTTGAAGATTTTCGCTTCCTGGAGTCGTTCGAATCGATACCTTCGAATCCACAGGGTCGACTCCATCTCCTAGCACGTGAAGGCAATGACGTGGTGCGCGTGCTTCGGGTTAATCCCCCTTTTAATCCGAGTTTTACTGAGTCAAATCCGTGGTTTTAGTCGCGTTTACTTGGTGGATTCGAAGAGAATGATCTAAAGGTATACTCCTTCGATTCGATCAAATGTGCGTTCCTTCGTATCGATTGAGGGACAAGTAGCTCGAATCGATCTCTTGTGCAAGTCCTCGAATCGATGGTTTCGAGTGATGTTGATCGATTCGAAGCTATGCATTGCTCATGGATTCGAACAACCTTTTACTTGATGGATTCGAACCAAGGTTGGGTTTATGGTTTCGAACGTGAGGTTATCTTGTGGATTCGAAGGCGGGAATACAAACCGATGGATTCGAATCGACTAAGACCTCATCAATTCGAAGTAGATCACGTGAGCTTGATGCGTTGGATACGAAGGCGATGAAGTCGAAGGCTAAAGCATTTCTCATGGATTCGAAGCCATCAGGGGAACTTTGTTGGAGTCGAGTTTGATGGATTCGACCCTAGGGGATTCGAACCATAGGGAGACGAAACCAAGGCTATGTCCTCCACTTGCGTCGATGATATCTTGGGCGTATGAACTCGGATTGACTCGAGATTTGGAATGTTGCTTCATCTGACCTTGCTTGGCATGTCTTATCAATTGCAGCCCGATCCGGACTCGGACAAAATTCATCGATATCCGTGGTGAACCTGCGATGCACAATCGATGTTCATGACTAATAATCATTGATTTTCAGTTAATCTTTGGATATCTCGACTTTGCCAAAAGTTGGGATAACAGTTGTGATTTTTAAAGTATAATGATTTCAAATGTTTTAGTTTCAAAAGAATTATAACTTTGAAAGTATAGACTATTTGAAAGGTGATTATATGTTTGAAATGGAAATGATATTGTTTTGAAATGGGTATAGTTTTGAAATAAAAATGATTTTTGGTTTCGAAGTATAACTATCAAAGATATGATATTTTGATATTGAGATGATTTGAAATTTAAGTTTTGGAAGATATGATATTTTGATATATTGAAATGATTTGAAAATAAGTTTAAAAGGATACGATATTTTGGAATATTGAAATGATTTGGAAATGATAAATCTTTATTTTGATAAAGATATGGTTTGAAATGATATTTTATTTTGAAGTAAAGTATTGTTTTTAAAAGTTATAACCACGGGTTATAATAACGATTGGTTGGCAAAGAGACCGGGATCGGACATGGACATACTCACTGTCGATACCGAAAACCACTTTGACAATCGTGTACGTGGTGGAGATTCCAGAATGAAGTAGGATGGTGGCGACGATCCTAAGGTATATACGTGGACCCAACAAGTCACGTACCAGAATTTTCGACTTTCGAAAATTCGACATCGATACTCACTTTATCGACTGTCGAGCAATCGAGTGCCAGAAACTCCAATAGTGATGGTTTAAGAAAGAAGAAAAAGGCAGAAGAAGAAGAAAACAGAAGAAGAAGGAAGAAGAAAGAAGAAGAGAAGAAGAAAATAGAGAAGAACAACAGAACAACATCAGAAGCAGAAACAATATCAGAATCTTACACATCGCAGCGGATCAATATATAATAAATAAACACTAGTCTTTTAAAACAAAGAGCTATATCAGTTTATACATACATCAATCATCAGAGTCAATATACAACAATGGACAGTTATATAACTTGTCCTCATGCAGAATACACAGCGGAATAAATAATATCAGATACAAATACTACGTCTCGTCATCCAGCTTGCTTCCAAAGCTCCAGAATATCCAGAATATCCTGATAATCTAACTCTAGACTGCCCGTGTGGAAATTGGTGGGCACCCAGAGTTTAAAAGGGAAACAATAAACTCCCAGTCAGTCATGGTGACTGGTGTGAGATCGTAAAACAGTTTATCTTTAAAATAAACAACAGGAAAACTTTAATGTCAATTCGCAATGCCTTTGGAAAATGAAACTACCATAAGACCTCCCGCCACACACACAATGCAAACGCAGAATTGGAGGAGATTTCTTCTTATGATAGTCAAAGATGCTTACTACGCAAAATCAAATCATTTTGGATATTATTATTAGTGCATAGTGAAAAACATTTCAAAAGTAGAATATAAATCTTAGCCAGCATAGGTACCATTATATTATGCCTGCTATAGCTGCCTCCTGAGGAGACAGGTTATACAATTGAAATCGTAAAGGCTCGTATTGTTTCTTTGGATTTCCAACAAATGGTCAGGCTAAGGAACTTCCTATTCCACGAAGGAACGCCCCTGGAAAGACGTCCCGAGAACCTAACCGGATCTCTGCCAACACAAGGTCGGGTTACCTCTACAAAAATAGGTAACTACTGACACGCGTATGCCATCCCCCGATCGTAACCGATCTTCCCGAGGATCCCCGATTCGCAACAACCACGTAATAAGTAGTATCCACATAGGTTAAGTATCTGGGCTCCATACCATGATACCACCTCTATCCAGAAGGAATGACATACACTAAGGGGCGCTACTCCCTAGAACCTTGCTGCATCCTTCCTGTTTTGACCATTTCTGGGGTGTGAGGCTCGACGAAGTCTCGTCCACAAAGCTACGCTTTGTCACAAAGCCATGCTTCGGGTCAAACAAATGATCATAGAAATGATCACAAAGATAAATGATCAAACAAACGATCATATCATAAATGATCAAACAACGATCATTTCACAGCAACACTCAGTATGCCACGTTACCAAATTGGGAGTATATCGCTGATAAATTTCAACTACATAACCTCTGAGCTCGTACGTCTCAGAGAAGGGTGTTAAGCTAAGAGAATAAATTCTCCGCCACCAACAGAAATGTATTTGAAAGGAATCAGCTTTATATCTCAAATTTGTAACGTCAGACATACAATCCATACAAGTCTGTTCCGGGATCGAACAGAACCGAAGGCACTTCTCACGAAGCCCTTGCACATCCGGATAAATTTCTAATCACGTCCGGACTTCCCGTCACTAAGGGTGATAAAACCTCTAAATCGGAGATCAGCCGATGTAGAGTAACTCGACGGTAATCCTTCCGTTTTCAAAAATATCCGGTCTTCAACACCGGTCATCAAATGCAATTCATAACGTCGTATCACATATTCGGAATGGGTTATACGACCCCATGGTCCTTTCCCGGCTAACCCGAATAGTGAGCGATTATTTAAAAATAAGTGTGGCATTCAAATTCATCCAATTCACAACAAATACCCATTCAAGGTAATTATTGATAGTCGGTTATTTAACTATCAATAAAGATGCGCGACATCATCAGATTCCAAATAATTTTCCAAATTATTTAATCTTCCAAAAATATCTTTACTAGATATAAAATTTCCACACTTTAAAAATAAATCAACGTTTATTTTTCTAAACAGTTTCCATTTCCTTTATAATTTCCATAGTGAATTTATATTTCAAAATATCTACTGATATACGATTTTCAAATCGATTTCAATATTCACTTTCAATTTATCTTTACAAAGATAAAACTCAAAAAACGTTTCATTTCATATTGGAAAAGCATTTCCATACTTATTTAATAATAAGTATTTCACAAATCTATTTATTTTCAACATTTGAAAATATTCGATATACTTAAATCAAAATTAAGTATATATTTCATTCTTTTAAGGAAATCATTTACTATAACAACATTTATTTGAGTCAAAACGAATGTTACGTAAAACATCGTTACGACGACTCAAAATCACTAGTATAGGGATTCGGATTTAGATAGATATATAAATCCCAATACTACATAAAAACATTTTCTTTCGAAAGTCATTTACTATAACAACAGTGTTATAGTCCATCATTTCCTTATTCCTCGAAAACGTCTATTTCAACAATGAATGTTGAAATCTATGATTTCGATATTCAATATATTTGAAAACATCTTTAAAACAATTAACTTTATTTCAAATATCACTTTCCCAAAACAATATCCATTTTATTCAATAATATATTCACTGTCCAAAATCATGAATATAATTCACTTAACCAAATTTCACTATTTTCTACACATTTTATTTCAAGAATTATCCACTATCCAAAATCATGGATAAAATTCCCTTAATAACCTTCTATATTAAATTCATCAAATTTGATTGATTTTCGAATTTATAAAACAACGTTTATAAATTCACCTTTTTATATTTCATAACAACTTTGATTTAATAAATCTCCTTTATTGACAAATTCGATCAATATTCCCTTTAAAGGCAAAAATCCAATTTATAAGTTAATTTCTTATAAATCTCCTATTCGACATTTTCATCCATTTTATAACTTCACAATTTATAATCTATAAATTTCATTTACTTACGAATTCCATAAATATTTCATTTTTACACTTATAAAAACTCGTTTTACAATTCCAATATTTTGATTTATAAATATCAATTTTTATAAATCTTTTTATACAAATCGTTTATACTTTTTCAAAAATCCCAACTTAAACCATTTTGTAAATAAATCAACTATTTATTTCAAAAATCACACTTTGGTTAAATTTCACCAAAAATCTTAACTTTTATAACTTTAAAATTTTAGACGCTTATTTATTTGAAATAAATCAACTCAAAAATTCAATAAAACGTCTATTTTCAAAAATCACTTTAAAAATCCTTTTAAAGTAAAAGTCGTTATTTTTAAACTTCAAAACTGAATCCGATGATGCAACAGCACCAATTAGTCAATCACGACAACAAACATCATATATCAATATGATAACAGAATATACATCAATATCTGTAAATAAATAAATACTGGTGAGGAATCCAGTTGGATCCCTACAACCTGTTTCCCTGCATCCACAAACGTTAGCACAATACCAATTCCACTTCGAGGTGGAATATCGCGGTATATGGGTTTTATAAAAATCATCCGCTTACTAACGGTGCAATAGGGTCTCATCCGCTATACGAGGCGGGAAATCAATCAATCCAATATATACATATGTCAATATGTATATATTGCTATATATATAGATATATCCTACTATATCTAATATCACACATCCAATAGCAATCATCAATCAATAACTGTAGAAATCCATTTCATTCGAGTGAGAAAAATCTCACCTTTGCTTTTAATTCGCAATCCATTTCCATTCCAGTTTATTTCTCCATTTCATACCTTGTATAAATATTTTATACAATTCATCAATATTTGAATTAATCGATCAATTAATTACCATTTATTAATTTAATTTAACTAACAATTATTTTAACTAATAATTAAATTTCAAATCAAATTTCCTATGATAATAATTTTAGTTAGAAAATGATTTAATCTTAACTAATGATTAAATTCTTAATGAATAATTATATTTCAAACTAATTTTCTTAAATAATCCTTTACTGGCCAAAATAATCTTAAACAAATATATTACTTTAAAATTAAACTAGTAAATTAAAAGATGTATATTTATCTTTATTTTTATTCTTTTTAATTTAAAATTAGAATAGATATGTATATATGTATACATTTTAAAACAAAACAGTAAGTTCCAGTCTATATATAAAATTTTCCAGAAACCTTAACTTTTGCATATATTCACTTTACTGTAAATAAATTTCCTATTCTATATATATATATATCTGTATATATACTAAATTCAATTAAAATAGCTAATACCTTCTTTACAGTTCACATTACAAAACCACAGATTAATATTTGTTTGAATAAATTTTAAATTAACTGTTATACCTCGTCGACACCCATAGAGGAGCCACTAACACCACCGTGATCGCCACCTCATCCCAAGGCTGCCGCAATCGACCACCTGCCACATCGTCTTTCGCCTACTCGCGCCCAGTTCCACCAATCGTGATGTCGCCGCTGCCGCTCACCTCGATCGCGCTCGCGAGTCATGCGAACCCAGTTGGTCATCGAGACCAGCCTTAGAGTCGCCACCCTGCTATTGTCCCATCGCGATGCCAACCCCTTCCACGCGTACGCGTCCCAAATCCTAGCACCACGCGCCGCCACGCGACCTTGAATTCGCGAGTCCTCCTCGCGGTTGCCACGTCGCGAAATCCCAGCCTTCAAATCTAGCTGGCCGCTCGAGATTTCCATTTCGTCGAAGTCGACTTTGATTTATACTCTTTTTTTTTCTGCGATTGAATTTAGAGGGGAGGAACGAAATGCTTCTTACTGAGAACTCGCGTGGTAATTTTAGGGAGGAACTATCGGTCGTTATTTCTATTCGCTCGTTTTGAATTGACAGAGAAAAGGGATTTGAAATTTCCTACTGAAAGGCTCTGCCATTTTTATTATGAACGAGAAATCTCGATTGGTAAAGGAGGAAAGGAAATGAGATATTTAAAATTGAACGAAACATCCCTGCACGATTGTAGCCGTAATTTTAGGCGCGTGAGTTAAGGGAGACAATGTGTTGCTGATATTGACAAGTTTTAATTTAAAATTAAAATTTTAATTTGAATTCGATTTAAGCTTAACGCGTTTACTCTTCGTACGGTTACGTATTAGCTCCGAAAAATACGAAATTTGAAATCCGACAATAATTCAATATTCCGGACCCAATGGAACTGGTTTTGTCGAATTCCGAGACTGTGCCCCGGAACGCTATTTTCAAATATCGATTCGAACAATATAATTTCAAAACTGAACAAAACAGTTCGAAATTAAATTCTTAAGCTTCTATTATCTTCAGTATCATCAATATAAGATTTGAAATCTTTCGAAATATTTTTCTTCAACTTTAAATTGAAGATTTAAATTTTTATTCAACATTTAACAGATTAAATCTTATAATTTAATCGCCAATTAGAAAGTTATATCGGGGATTCAAATTAAATCATCGTTCAAATATTTAAAATTAATTAAATAATTTCAATTTAATTTGTTCAAAATTCTGGGTCGTTACAAACTTCCCTCCTTAAAAGAATTTCGTCCCGAAATTACAAGTCAGGAAGAAAAAGTCCTTAACTCGTCTACTATTTTTCTCAAATTCAATAATTTTATCAATTTTTTTCAAAACAAATCTTTCTACTAAAGATTCGTTATTAATTTCAACTAACTTTCTAAACATTTTCATAATTTTCAAACATCATTGTTTTCCTTAACAATTCAAATTTAAATTTAAATTCAAATTTTAACTTTCAAAATTTTCTCAAAATTTTCTAACACTCGAAATTTCCAAAAAATTTCGCCAGCGTCTCCTTTGCGCGGCTAATACGGCACGACTACAAAACGTCCCTACGGACTCTCAGATTTCAAAAAGAAAAGAAAAAGCCAAGCGGCTAGAGAAGAAATCAGCAAATCTCATATTGAAATTTAAACACTTACCTTTTGTCGAGCAATTCAAATTTATCTTTGAAAATCAAATCCAATTTCCTTTATAACACCTGTATATCCTACTAGCCATAATATCTAGTTACAACATTCAAACCATTTTGCACATTCCATTATACAATCTTCAATATATACTTCTTATATCATCTCTAATTCACTATTGAAGTTATATATTCAGTTTCGTTCAATTTTGCATTTCACGTTCTCATTTGAATTAAATTTACCATTTCAATTCAATTTGGATTCTATTCAGCTTTCTTTTACAACTGCACTATTTTAAATTAGTTCCAATTACTAATTCATTTCTAATTCTAATCCACTTACAAATTCAAATCTGTTTTCACAATTCAGTTTCAATTTCATTTACTACCAAATTCAAAACAAAGTTTAAACTTCAGTTTTAATTCCAGTTATTTGTTACTACTCCAAATTTATTTTCAACTTAATAAATTTTCTTTAAGTAATCTTTTCACTTTATTTAATTGATTCGCTTATACTTACTTTGATTCAACTTAAAATTCCTTAAGTTAAATTTATTCAATCTAAATTCACAACAAATTGTATAAGTTATCAACTCATTTATTATTCTCATCAATATTTTTATATAGCATTCCAGAGTCTTAATAACATTTTCAAAACCATTTTTGAAAACAATTCAATTTATCCCTTGAATTTTCAAAACAAAACCCAAATTTTCAAACAACTTCCATTTAAAACAATTTGGCAGCAATTTCTCTTTTGGAAACCCGAAAATGAACACCGGTGATGCTGCAGTCATTACCGAAGTTATTTTCCAGCGACCGAAAAAGAGTTTAGAGCTTTCAACTCTCTAAAACAATTTTCCACAATATCAATCCTTTGAAAAATCATTTTCAAACCAAAAAGATTTAAACTTTCCAAATCTCCAAAATTTTCAAATTCTTTTCAAAACATTTCCAAAAACTTCTCTGGAATTCCGTTTTAAATTACAATTCACATTTATAATTTACATTCTTTAATTTCATTTGTATATGAATTTTATTTCTTAACTTTGGAGTTATAATTCCAATTTCTCATTTAATTCCAATGATAATAGTTCAATATTATCACTTCTAACAACCATGCAACCATATACTATAGTACTTCATAGAAAAACATTTCTTTTCTATACAAAAATAGTTTTGGGCAAAATTATCTCATTCGCCCTATTCAAAACAATACTGTGCCGAATTGTTCTATTTAAGTGTTTAGAAACCCCTTCGATACAGTTTTGCAGACTGTGTCGACGAAGGTTCATATGCCACTCAATAAACCAATCATCACAATACAAAGAAAATTTATATTAACTAACAAATATGCGCTCGTATTTATTATTACACTCAACTCATTCTAGAGTATTACTGACTCTATCTCTAATGAGTAACACCCAACAGAGCAGGGTTGTCGCTTAACCATATGCTCTGATACCACGCTGTCAAGACCCGCAAATCCGTCTTCCGAGAACCCGACACTGCTATGTCCACTGTAGCAACTGTCGAACAATCGGATGGCGGAAACGCGAACTTTAATGTTTAAAAGAAGAGGTAGAAGAAAAGATAGAAGAAAAAGAAAGAAGAACAACAGAACAACATCAGAAGCAGAAACAATATCAGAATCTTACACATCGCAGCGGAACAATATATAATAAATAAACACTAGTCTTTTAAAACAAAGAGCTATATCAGTTTATACATACGTCAATCATCAAAGTCAATATACAACAATGGACAGTTATATAACTTGTCCTCATACAGAATACACAGCGGAATAAATAATATCAGATACAAATACTATGTCTCGTCATCCAGCTTGCTTCCAAAGCTCCAGAATATCATGATAATCTAACTCTAGACTGCCCGTGTGGAAATTGGTGGACACCCAGAGTTTAGAAGGGAAACAATAAACTCCCAGTCAGTCATGGTGACTGGTGTGAGATCGTAAAACAGTTTATCTTTAAAATAAACAACAGGAAAACTTTAATGTCAATTCGCAATGCCTTTGGAAAATGAAACTACCATAAGACCTCCTACCACACACACAATGCAAACGCAGAATTGGAGGAGATTTCTTCTTATGATAGTCAAAGATGCTTACTACGCAAAATCAAATCATTTTGGATATTATTATTAGTGCATAGTGAAAAACATTTCGAAAGTAGAATATAAATCTTAGCCAGCATAGGTACCATTATATTATGCCTGCTATAGTTGCCTCCTGAGGAGACAGGCTATACAATTGAAATCGTAAAGGCTCGTATTGTTTCTTTGGATTTCCAACAAATGGTCGGGCTAAGGAACTTCCTATTCCACGAAGGAACGCCCTTGGAAAGACGTCCCGAGAACCTAACCGGATCTCTGCCAACACAAGGTCGGGTTACCTCTGCAAAAAATAGGTAACTACTGACACACGTATGCCATCCCCCGATCGTAACCGATCTTCCCGAGGATCCCCGATTCGCAACAACCACATAATAAGTAGTATCCACATAGGTTAAGTATCTGGGCTCCATACCATGATACCACCTCTATCCAGAAGGAATGACATACACTAAGGGGCGCTACTCGCTAGAACCTTGCTGCATCCTTCCTGTTTTGACCATTTCTGGGGTGTGAGGCTCGACGAAGTCTCGTCCACAAAGCTACGCTTTGTCACAAAGCCATGCTTCAGGTCAAACAAATGATCATAGAAATGATCACAAAGATAAATGATCAAACAAACGATCATATCATAAATGATCAAACAACGATCATTTCACAGCAACACTCAGTATGCCACGTTACCAAATTGGGAGTATATCGCTGATAAATTTCAACTACATAACCTCTGAGCTCGTACGTCTCAGAGAAGGGTGTTAAGCTAAGAGAATAAATTCTCCGCCACCAACAGAAATGTATTTGAAAGAATCAGCTTTATATCTCAAATTTGTAACGTCAGACATACAATCCATACAAGTCTGTTCCGGGATCGAACAGAACCGAAGGCACTTCTCACGAAGCCCTTGCACATCCGGATAAATTTCTAATCACGTCCGGACTTCCCGTCACTAAGGGTGATAAAACCTCTAAATCGGAGATCAGCCGATGTAGAGTAACTCGACGGTAATCCTTCCGTTTTCAAAAATATCCGGTCTTCAACACCGGTCATCAAATGCGATTCATAACGACGTATCACATATTCGGAATGGGTTATACGACCCCATGGTCCTTTCCCGGCTAACCCGAATAGTGAGCGATTATTTAAAAATAAGTGTGGCATTCAAATTCATCCAATTCACAACAAATACCCATTCAAGGTAATTATTGATAGTCGGTTATTTAACTATCAATAAAGATGCGCGACATCATCAGATTCCAAATAATTTTCCAAATTATTTAATCTTCCAAAAATATCTTTACTAGATATAAAATTTCCACACTTTAAAAATAAATCAACGTTTATTTTTCTAAACAGTTTCCATTTCCTTTATAAATTCCATAGTGAATTTATATTTCAAAATATCTACTGATATACGATTTTCAAATCGATTTCAATATTCACTTTCAATTTATCTTTACAAAGATAAAACTCAAAAAACGTTTCATTTCATATTGGAAAAGCATTTCCATACTTATTTAATAATAAGTATTTCACAAATCTATTTATTTTCAACATTTGAAAATATTCGATATACTTAAATCAAAATTAAGTATATATTTCATTCTTTTAAGGAAATCATTTACTATAACAACATTTATTTGAGTCAAAACGAATGTTACGTAAAACATCGTTACGACGACTCAAAATCACTAGTATAGGGATTCGGATTTAGATAGATATATAAATCCCAATACTACATAAAAACATTTTCTTTCGAAAGTCATTTACTATAACAACAGTGTTATAGTCCATCATTTCCTTATTCCTCGAAAACGTCTATTTCAACAATGAATGTTGAAATCTATGATTCCGATATTCAATATATTTGAAAACATCTTTAAAACAATTAACTTTATTTCAAATATCACTTTACCAAAACAATATCCATTTTATTCAATAATATATTCACTGTCCAAAATCGTGAATATAATTCACTTAACCAAATTTCACTATTTTCAACACATTTTATTTCAAGAATTATCCACTATCCAAAATCGTGGATAAAATTCCCTTAATAACCTTCTATATTAAATTCATCAAATTTGATTGATTTTCGAATTTATAAAACAACATTTATAAATTCACCTTTTTATATTTCATAACAACTTTGATTTAATAAATCTCCTTTATTGACAAATTCGATCAATATTCCCTTTAAAGGCAAAAATCCAATTTATAAGTTAATTTCTTATAAATCTCCTATTCGACATTTTCATCCATTTTATAACTTCACAATTTATAATCTATAAATTTCATTTACTTACGAATTCCATAAATATTTCATTTTTACACTTATAAAAACTCGTTTTACAATTCCAATATTTTGATTTATAAATATCAATTTTTATAAATCTTTTTATACAAATCGTTTATAGTTTTTCAAAAATCCCAACTTAAACCATTTTGTAAATAAATCAACTATTTATTTCAAAAATCACACTTTGGTTAAATTTCACCAAAAATCTTAACTTTTATAACTTTAAAATTTTAGATGCTTATTTATTTGAAATAAATCAATTCAAAAATTCAATAAAACGTCTATTTTCAAAAATCACTTTAAAAATCCTTTTAAAGTAAAAGTCATTATTTTTAAACTTCAAAACTGAATCTGATGATGCAACAGCACCAATTAGTCAATCACAACAACAAACATCATATATCAATATGATAACAGAATATACATCAATATCTGTAAATAAATAAATACTGGTGAGGAATCCAGTTGGATCCCTACAACCTGTTTCCCTGCATCCACAGACGTTAGCACAATACCAATTCCACTTCGAGGTGGAATATCGTGGTATATGGGTTTTATAAAAATCATCCACTTACTAACGGCGCAATAGGGTCTCATCCGCTATACGAGGCGGGAAATCAATCAATCCAATATATACATATGCCAATATGTATATATTGCTATATATATAGATATATCCTACTATATCTAATATTACACATCCAATAGCAATCATCAATCAATACTGTAGAAATCCATTTCATTCGAGTGAGAAAAATCTCACCTTTGCTTTTAATTCGCAATCCATTTCCATTCCAGTTTATTTCTCCATTTCAGACCTTGTATAAATATTTTATACAATTCATCAATATTTGAATTAATCGATCAATTAATTACCATTTATTAATTTAATTTAACTAACAATTATTTTAACTGATAATTAAATTTCAAATCAAATTTCCTATGATAATAATTTTAGTTAGAAAATGATTTAATCTTAACTAATGATTAAATTCTTAATGAATAATTATATTTCAAACCAATTTTCTTAAATAATCCTTTACTGGCCAAAATAATCTTAAACAAATATATAACTTTAAAATTAAACTAGTAAATTAAAAGATGTATATTTATCTTTATTTTTATTCTTTTTAATTTAAAATTAGAATAGATATGTATATATGTATACATTTTAAAACAAAACAGTAAGTTCCAGTCTATATATAAAATTTTCCAGAAACCTTAACTTTTGCATATATTCACTTTACTGTAAATAAATTTCCTATTCTATATATATATATATCTGTATATATACTAAATTCAATTAAAATAGCTAATACCTTCTTTACAGTTCACATTACAAAACCACAAATTAATATTTGTTTGAATAAATTTTAAATTAACTGTTATACTTCGTCGACACCCATAGAGGATCCACTAACACCACCGTGATCGCCACCTCATCCCAAGGCTGCCGCAATCGACCACCTGCCACATCGTCTTTCGCCTACTCGCGCCCAGTTCCACCAATCGTGACTTCGCCGCCTGCCGCTCACCTCGATCGCGCTCGCGAGTCATGCGAACCCAGTTGGTCATCGAGACCAGCCTTAGAGTCGCCACCCTGCTATTGTCCCATCGCGATGCCAACCCCTTCCACGCGTATGCATCCCAAATCCTAGCACCACGCGCCGCCACGCGACCTCGAATTCGCGAGTCCTCCTCGCGGTTGCCACGTCGCGAAATCCCAGCCTTCAAATCTAGCTGGCCGCTCGCGATTTCCATTTCGTCGAAGTCGAAGTCGACTTTGATTTATACTCTTTTTTTTTCTGCGATTGAATTTAGAGGGGAGGAACGAAATGATTCTAACTGAGAACTCGCGTGGTAATTTTAGGGAGGAACTATCGATCGTTATTTCTGTTCGCTCGTTTTGAATTGACAGAGAAAAGGGATTTGAAATTTCCTACTGAAAGGCTCTGCCATTTTTATTGTGAACGAGAAATCTCGATTGGTAAAGGAGGAAAGGAAATGAGATATTTAAAATTGAACGAAACATCCCTGCACGATTTTAGCCGTAATTTTAGGCGCGTGAGTTAAGGGAGACAACGTGTTGCTGATATTGACCAGTTTTAATTTAAAATTAAAATTTTAATTTAAATTCGATTTAAGCTTAATGCGTTTACTCTTCGTACGGTTACGTATTAGCTCCGAAAAATACAAAATTTGAAATCCGACAATAATTCAATATTCCGGACCCAATGGAACTGGTTTCGTCGAATTCCGAGACTGTGCCCCGGAACGCTATTTTCAAATATCGATTCGAACAATATAATTTCAAAACTGAACAAAACAGTTCGAAATTAAATTCTTAAGCTTCTATTATCTTCAGTATCATCAATATAAGATTTGAAAGCTTTCGAAATATTTTTCTTCAACTTTAAATTGAAGATTTAAATTTTTATTCAACATTTAACAGATTAAATCTTATAATTTAATCGCCAATTAGAAAGTTATATCGGGGATTCAAATTAAATCATCGTTCAAATATTTAAAATTAATTAAATATTTTCAATTTAATTTGTTCAAAATTCTGGGTCGTTGTAACGACCCTGGATTTTATATATATTTAAATTTATAATTAATTGGATTTTTGAATAAAATCTGTAAAATTAATTGATTAATTAATTCGAGTTTCCCCAAATTTAAATAAATTCAGTATAAATCATTTAAAATTTAAGAATTGTATATATGTGAATATATATGTGTTTGAACATATATGAGTCAATTTGAAGTTATAAATATAAATAATTATAAATGTAAGTTAAACAAATAAAATAGAAATTATTTATATTATAAAGTGAATATAAACAAATGAATAATAGGCTAGAAATAAACATATATAACAAGTCAAAGTAAATACACCTAAATAAAATCTAACACAAAACAAATACAAATGTAAGTGAATACATTAGCAAAAAAAAAATTATCTTCATGTACGTGTACAACCGAAATAAAAGAATATATTGTGGTACAAAGAAATAAATGCAAGCATACCAACCATGCCTATTATACTAAACAAAACAAAGAAAAAGTGATAAAGGACTCATGCATTTAATACAAACATCTTCAGCCATGCCTACTTTACAAAAATATATACACCCTGTACAAAGAAATATCATCTCCTATACATCAACTTCTCACTTCATCTCTGTTTCGTTCGATTACAACTGAGAAAACATCTGAAGTAAAAAGAAGAAAAATCATCTCAAACATAAACAAAAATTCAACTGCAAAACAATTCAACACTTCAACTCAAAAAGAGAAGATCAAGAAAAGCTTCAGCCTATAGTTTTTCAATACAGAGAAGCTCTGTTTCTTCTGGAAAAATAAGGTGAGCAACTTTAATTTTTCTTTTTACCAGTTCTTTGAATCCTATGCCTGTGAATCTGTGAATTGTCTTGATGAGATGGCTTGTTGTTATTGATAAGTGCCTGTATGTATAGATCTACATATAAGTTATGTTTGCATACCTGAATGGGTTGTGAGCATAGGCAAAGATATCCCTCTGTTCTTAATGTACAGGGTTTTAAAACCTGTTTACAAAGAAAAATCCATATCTCTTAAACCAATCAATACCAAATATGAATCTCAAAACGAAAAGTGATTATAATGTTGCAATATCAATTTTAAAAATAATCATAAGTATGGTTATGGGATAAAAATTTGGGAATTTGAATATTACAGTAAAAATGAAAGCTTGGGTAAAAAAATCGATCAAATAAATTTTTACTTTTGATTATAAAATCTGAATTATGGAGCGAAATGATGAATTTAGAAAATCATTTCATAATTTTTTTGTTTAATAAATTGTGAGAAATCGAATGTTGAACGAAATCTACATTTTTGCCAATCTCTGGCGATTGACGTTGAACGGTGGGTTGTAGTTGGGGTCGAAGATAGCTGGAAGGAGGTGGATCATGGGATAAATACTTGCAAGATTTTTCGTTGACTATGGTGGATGAATGACGTCGAACTAGGGTTCGATGTTGGGTCTGGGTCGAGGAGTTTTCCGAGGCATTACTGAACTCGTCGATGCATCGGACATCATCGGGGTAGGTAGGGTAGGTGCGTATGACGTTGTCGAAGCTTTGGGTGAAGTCCAGCGATCTACGGTGAACGAGGCATGGTGGTGCGAGGCGAATTGTTCATCGTGGTTTTGAGTCTTTCGTGCTTCAATGGGTCGTTTTCGTTTCTGATGATCGTCGAGGGAATCTGGAGGTTCGTATGGGTCGAGGTGTTGGGGAGTGACTTGGTGGAGTAATCGAGGTTGATCGGAGTTGCTCCGATCATCGGTGCATATGCACGGTTTTGTTTGTGTATCTGAGGCTTTGGGAAAGAAGAAGAAGTAGGAGTGCGTACAGGGAAGAAAGGTGGGATCTCGGGTTCAAGCACGAGCGAGCAGGCGTTCGACTCGAAGTCGAACTCGAGTAGAACGATGGGATACCGGGTAAAAATAACTTAAACAAATTTTAAAACGAAATTGAAAGTGTCTCGGGTTAATCTGGGGGAGAGCTCGAAGCAGATGGGATTTTGGTTCGTGGAAGGCTCGGGTAGGAATTGTTACAGGCTTTCAGCCTGTCTGGTTTCCAAATTTAAGAAATCTGAGTTTTAAATTAAGTTCAAGTTAGTTTGGAAACAAATAAAGTTTTAAATTTAAAATGTTTAAGTATGGGAAAGAAATTTGACTTTAAAATGAAATTTAAATGGTTAAGTTAGTTAAAATGGATAATTTATTTATTTAATTAATTAACGATTTGGATTAATTAAATAAGTTATTAAAGGACTGAAGTAATTAATGAAGGATTTAAAGATTAATTAATTGATTAATTAAGGATTATAAATTAAATATTAATTAATGATTAAAGTGGATTTATCAAGTGGTTAATCAATAGTTAATTCAAAGATAATGTGATCAATTAATTAAGGTGATAAATTTGAGATAATGAATTCAAGTTAAAGGTTAATTAACTAATGAAAATGATTAAAGGACCTTTAATCAAATGATTTGGAATCGATCAATGTTAATTAACTATGATTGATGACCCACCTGTTTTAAATAAATCAGATAATTAATTAAGGATATTTATGGATGACTATATTCTATGGAATGCTGTGTATTGGATTGATAACTATGTTATGTGATTGTGATGCTTTGTGATATGAATTACTTTGTGCTGAGCTGTGATTTCTGTTTCTGTGATATATTACTATGTGAATATGAAAACCCTTTGTCCGTAAAACGGCATTTGAATTTCGATGCGACAGGGAGTCGGATTCCAGTTGGTTATCCGAAACCCACATCGAATTGTAATCTTTGTGACTGATAAATTTATTTTATCTATGAATCTGTGAATGAAGATAAGCGTTATCGATTATACCGCTTATCGATATATCTGTGATGATTGATGCTGCACTATTGTGTGTAAAACCCCTGGACCACACTTATACACACACAAATATGGATTTCACGTGGAAATCGGTTAAGTCACAGATAATTTAAATTTGATGTTTTTGAAATTGAAATTTTAATTTCAATCGATTTTGAAATTGGAAATTTGAGTTTAAAGTGAAAAGCTTTTGAAATAGAATTTCAAATATAAAAGTTATTTTGAATAACTTAATCGAGTTGTGAAAATTTAAATAATTTGATTTAAATTTGAATTCAAGTTTGAAAATGAATCCTATGATTTGGAACTAGGGATTAAAGGTGATATAAATGTGTTTATATAAAGTTAAACCATTTAAAAGTATAAGTTGGGAATTTAAATTTAACCCAAGGATTTCAACTCGTATGAATGAATCAGATTTCCAAATTGAAGACTGTTGTTTTAAAAGAATAAAAGCTTTCAGCTAAGAAGTGAAATTCCAGTTTAAATTAAAGGAATTTCAAGTGAATTGAAAAATGGATTTTACAAGTTATGAATGAATTCTTTTTGAAAGCTATGAATTAAATCTGTTTGTTTTTAACAGATTTAAAATGATGATTTATTTAACACATTCGAAAAATGAAATTGTTTTGAAAGCTATTAGTTAAATCTTTGATTTAAAGATTTAACGAATTAATCAAATTGAAAGGGAAATTGATTTGGAAAATCTGTGAATGAACCTTTGTGAAATTAAGTGAACTTTGTGAATTGAATCTTTTTGTTTAAAAAGATTAAAATGGTAATTTGATAAACCATTTGAAAAGAGAAGTTTGGGTTTAAAATTGTGACTTAATTGAAATCCCATTATCCATTTGTTTTTGAATATTGCGCTCACTATTCGGGTTAGCCGGGAAAGGACCTTTGGGTCGTATAACTCATTCCGAATAGTGATACGTCGTATATGGATAGCATTTGAAGACCGGTATTGAAGACCGGATATTTTTCGAAAATGGAAGGACAACCTGTCGAATGTCTCTGCACTGAGTCGCGCCGGTATAGAGATTTATATCACTCTTTTGTGACGGGAAGTCCGGACGTGATTGAAAGTTATCCGGAATTGCAAGGGCTTCGTGAGAAGTGCCTTCGGTTCTGTTCGAACCCGGAACAGACTTGTATGGATACATGTCTGACATTACACTTTGAGATATAAAGCCGATTTCTTTCAAATACATTTCTGTTTGGTGGCGGAGAATTTATTCTCTTAGCTTAACACCCTTCTCTAAGACGTACGAGCTTAGAGGTTATGTAGTTGAAGTTATCAGCGATATATCCCAATTTGGTAATGTGGCATGCTGAGTGTTGCTGTGTGATGATCAGTGTTTGATCATTTGTGATATGATCATTTGTTTGATCATTTATCTTTGTGATCATAGGTTGATCATCTGTTGACCCAAAGCGTGGCTTTTTGAAAAAGCGTAGCTTTGTGGACGAGACTTCGTCGAGCCTCACAACCCGGTAATGGTCGAAACAGGAATTGTGCGGCAAGGTTTCAGGGGTAGCTCCCCTAGGGTATGACCATTCCTTCTGGAAAAGGGTAGTATCATGGTATGGAGCCCAGATACTTACTCATGTGGACACACTTTATTTATGACGTGTGATGTTGGATTAGAGGTACCTCGGTTAAAGGTCCCAAAGGACCGGGGGTGGCATATCTGAGGTTTCTTTTATCCCTTGGGAAAAGGGGTTGCCGGCCTTGTTTGGCAGAGAACGGTGTGGTTCTCGGAACGTCCCACCAGAGGCGTTTCATTCGTGGAATAGGAAGTTCCTTAGCCTGACCATTTGTTGGAAATCCAAACAAAACAATACGAGCCCTGTACGGTTTTAGTTGTATTACCTGCCATGGAATGTGGTGGTAACCTGCTATTGAACATGGTAGCTATAGTAGGCATAAGTGCGAAATGTCTATGCTGGCTAAGATTTATATTCTACTTTCGAAATTGTTTTCTGCACTATGCACTAGTAATAATATCAAATGATTTGATTTTTGCGTAGTAAACATCTTTGACTATCATAAGAAGAAATCTCCTCCAATTCTGCGTTTGCATTGTGTGTGTGGTGGGAGGTCTTATGGTAGTTTCATTTTCCAAAAGCATTACGAATTGACTTTAAAATTCTCTGCTATTTGTTTTTAAAGATAAACTGTTTTTGTTGCTCACACCAGTCCCATGACTGATCCGGAGTTTATTGTTTCTTTCCTAAACTCTGGGTGCTCATAATTTTCTACACGAGCAGTCTAGAGTTGGGTTTTTCAGATATTCAGATTCAGTAGATTATCTGGAGCTAGTTCAGTCTTTGGATCGGACTGCACTTGCTTATCTTCGTGCCTCGTTATTGGGAGTTCGAGCTATTTCTGGATCGTGCTTTGGAGATGAAGATTATCCGCTGCTGATGTTATCTATTTTTCTTTCCGCTGCAATTTATTGTATCATATCTCTGATGTATATAGATATTCATTGTATCATCATTGTATCTGGATATTGTATCAGATGTTGTATATCTATATTCTTTTTATTCCGCTGTGATATTTACTTAACTGTGTTATAAGCTCCGGCGACTCGGATTTGAACGCTCAAATCTACGACATTCGAGTACGATGTAAAGTATGGATGTCAATTTTCGAACGCGAAAATTTGGGACGTTACATTTGGTATCAGAGCTAAGGTAGAATTTTAGCTCAGGAGTATAACACGTTAAGTAGCTCATTAGAGATAGAGTGAAGTAAACTCTAGAATGAGTAATCTCTAAGATATCCGTTTGAATGTCTCAGTAAATTCTCTTACTATCCACTGATAGTGAGTATGAGTGCAAGAAGAAGACGAGATAGGGGACAAGGGAATACGACTATAAATGGTCAATACCCTGCAACAGTGGAAACAATCTTTCTCTATCAATTTTCTTTGATTCGTTTCCAAATTCTTTTCATTTCTTCGTACCAGCTACAAGAAGAAGTTGTAGAAAATTCTTACTTCGTATTTTCATTGGTTTCTTATCAGCTTTTTGATTTAAACTTTAATGAATTTGAAATTGGAAATTCTGAATTAATTGGAAATTTTGAATTGAGATAAATTGATTAATAGAATACAGAGCTAAATTTGAATTGTATCGATAAAATGATTTCGTTTGAAACCGAATTTGAAATTCTATAGTAATTTCTTGTGAAGACTGAAGTCCGAAGAGGAACAAATTTATATACTTTGGAATATTCCGACTTGAATTCGGAATCCGTATCTTGTGTTTGAGGAATTATAGGAGATCGGATCTATCTATCTCTGCGTTATTTTAGTGCCTGCGAATTTCGAGGACGAAATTCTTTTAAGGGGGGAATTTGTAACGACCCTGGATTTTATATATATTTAAATTTATAATTAATTGGATTTTTGAATAAAATGTGTAAAATTAATTGATTAATTAATTCTAGTTTCCCCAAATTTAAATAAATTCAGTATAAATCATTTAAACTTTAAGAATTGTATATATGTGAATATATATGTGTTTGAACATATATGAGTCAATTTGAAGTTATAAATATAAATAATAATAAATGTAAGTTAAACAAATAAAATAGAAATTATTTATATTATAAAGTGAATATAAACAAATGAATAATAGGCTAGAAATAAACATATATAACAAGTCAAAGTAAATACACCTAAATAAAATCTAACACAAAACAAATACAAATGTAAGTGAATACATTAGCAAAAAAAAAATTATCTTCATGTACGTGTACAACCGAAATAAAAGAATATATTGTGGTACAAAGAAATAAATGCAAGCATACCAACCATGCCTATTATACTAAACAAAACAAAGAAAAAGTGATAAAGGACTCATGCATTTAATACAAACATCTTCAGCCATGCCTACTTTACAAAAATATATACACCCTGTACAAAGAAATATCATCTCCTATACATCAACTTCTCACTTCATCTCTGTTTCGTTCGATTACAACTGAGAAAACATCTGAAGTAAAAAGAAGAAAAATCATCTCAAACATAAACAAAAATTCAACTGCAAAACAATTCAACACTTCAACTCAAAAAGAGAAGATCAAGAAAAGCTTCAGCCTATAGTTTTTCAATACAGAGAAGCTCTGTTTCTTCTGGAAAAATAAGGTGAGCAACTTTAATTTTTCTTTTTACCAGTTCTTTGAATCCTATGCCTGTGAATCTGTGAATTGTCTTGATGAGATGGCTTGTTGTTATTGATAAGTGCCTGTATGTATAGATCTACATATAAGTTATGTTTGCATACCTGAATGGGTTGTGAGCATAGGCAAAGATATCCCTCTGTTCTTAATGTACAGGGTTTTAAAACCTGTTTACAAAGAAAAATCCATATCTCTTAAACCAATCAATACCAAATATGAATCTCAAAACGAAAAGTGATTATAATGTTGCAATATCAATTTTAAAAATAATCATAAGTATGGTTATGGGATAAAAATTTTGGAATTTGAATATTACAGTAAAAATGAAAGCTTGGGTAAAAAAATCGATCAAATAAATTTTTACTTTTGATTATAAAATCTGAATTATGGAGCGAAATGATGAATTTAGAAAATCATTTCATAATTTTTTTGTTTAATAAATTGTGAGAAATCGAATGTTGAACGAAATCTACATTTTTGCCAATCTCTGGCGATTGACGTTGAACGGTGGGTTGTAGTTGGGGTCGAAGATAGCTGGAAGGAGGTGGATCATGGGATAAATACTTGCAAGATTTTTCGTTGACTATGGTGGATGAATGACGTCGAACTAGGGTTCGATGTTGGGTCTGGGTCGAGGAGTTTTCCGAGGCATTACTGAACTCGTCGATGCATCGGACATCATCGGGGTAGGTAGGGTAGGTGCGTATGACGTTGTCGAAGCTTTGGGTGAAGTCCAGCGATCTACGGTGAACGAGGCATGGTGGTGCGAGGCGAATTGTTCATCGTGGTTTTGAGTCTTTCGTGCTTCAATGGGTCGTTTTCGTTTCTGATGATCGTCGAGGGAATCTGGAGGTTCGTATGGGTCGAGGTGTTGGGGAGTGACTTGGTGGAGTAATCGAGGTTGATCGGAGTTGCTCCGATCATCGGTGCTTATGCACGGTTTTGTTTGTGTATCTGAGGCTTTGGGAAAGAAGAAGAAGTAGGAGTGCGTACAGGGAAGAAAGGTGGGATCTCGGGTTCAAGCACGAGCGAGCAGGCGTTCGACTCGAAGTCGAACTCGAGTAGAACGATGGGATACCGGGTAAAAATAACTTAAACAAATTTTAAAACGAAATTGAAAGTGTCTCGGGTTAATCTGGGGGAGAGCTCGAAGCAGATGGGATTTTGGTTCGTGGAAGGCTCGGGTAGGAATTGTTACAGGCTTTCAGCCTGTCTGGTTTCCAAATTTAAGAAATCTGAGTTTTAAATTAAGTTCAAGTTAGTTTGGAAACAAATAAAGTTTTAAATTTAAAATGTTTAAGTATGGGAAAGAAATTTGACTTTAAAATGAAATTTAAATGGTTAAGTTAGTTAAAATGGATAATTTATTTATTTAATTAATTAACGATTTGGATTAATTAAATAAGTTATTAAAGGACTGAAGTAATTAATGAAGGATTTAAAGATTAATTAATTGATTAATTAAGGATTATAAATTAAATATTAATTAATGATTAAAGTGGATTTATCAAGTGGTTAATCAATAGTTAATTCAAAGATAATGTGATCAATTAATTAAGGTGATAAATTTGAGATAATGAATTCAAGTTAAAGGTTAATTAACTAATGAAAATGATTAAAGGACCTTTAATCAAATGATTTGGAATCGATCAATGTTAATTAACTATGATTGATGACCCACCTGTTTTAAATAAATCAGATAATTAATTAAGGATATTTATGGATGACTATATTCTATGGAATGCTGTGTATTGGATTGATAACTATGTTATGTGATTGTGATGCTTTGTGATATGAATTACTTTGTGCTGAGCTGTGATTTCTGTTTCTGTGATATATTACTATGTGAACATGAAAACCCTTTGTCCGTAAAACGGCATTTGAATTTCGATGCGACAGGGAGTCGGATTCCAGTTGGTTATCCGAAACCCACATCGAATTGTAATCTTTGTGACTGATAAATTTATTTTATCTATGAATCTGTGAATGAAGATAAGCGTTATCGATTATACCGCTTATCGATATATCTATGATGATTGATGCTGCACTATTGTGTGTAAAACCCCTGGACCACACTTATACACACACAAATATGGATTTCACGTGGAAATCGGTTAAGTCACAGATAATTTAAATTTGATGTTTTTGAAATTGAAATTTTAATTTCAATCGATTTTGAAATTGGAAATTTGAGTTTAAAGTGAAAAGCTTTTGAAATAGAATTTCAAATATAAAAGTTATTTTGAATAACTTAATCGAGTTTTGAAAATTTAAATAATTTGATTTAAATTTGAATTCAAGTTTGAAAATGAATCCTATGATTTGGAACTAGGGATTAAAGGTGATATAAATGTGTTTATATAAAGTTAAACCATTTAAAAGTATAAGTTGGGAATTTAAATTTAACCCAAGGATTTCAACTCGTATGAATGAATCAGATTTCCAAATTGAAGACTGTTGTTTTAAAAGAATAAAAGCTTTCAGCTAAGAAGTGAAATTCCAGTTTAAATTAAAGGAATTTCAAGTGAATTGAAAAATGGATTTTACAAGTTATGAATGAATTCTTTTTGAAAGCTATGAATTAAATCTGTTTGTTTTTAACAGATTTAAAATGATGATTTATTTAACCCATTCGAAAAATGAAATTGTTTTGAAAGCTATTAGTTAAATCTTTGATTTAAAGATTTAACGAATTTAATCAAATTGAAAGGGAAATTGATTTGGAAAATCTGTGAATGAATCTTTGTGAAATTAAGTGAACTTTGTGAATTGAATCTTTTTGTTTAAAAAGATTAAAATGGTAATTTGATAAACCATTTGAAAAGAGAAGTTTGGGTTTAAAATTGTGACTTAATTGAAATCCCATTATCCATTTGTTTTTGAATATTGCGCTCACTATTCGGGTTAGCCGGGAAAGGACCTTTGGGTCGTATAACTCATTCCGAATAGTGATACGTCGTATATGGATAGCATTTGAAGACCGGTGTTGAAGACCGGATATTTTTCGAAAATGGAAGGACAACCTGTCGAATGTCTCTGCACTGAGTCGCGCCGGTATAGATATTTATATCACTCTTTTGTGACGGGAAGTCCAGACGTGATTGAAAGTTATCCGGAATTGCAAGGGCTTCATGAGAAGTGCCTTCGGTTCTGTTCGAACCCGGAACAGACTTGTATGGATACATGTCTGACATTACACTTTGAGATATAAAGCCGGTTTCTTTCAAATACATTTCTGTTTGGTGGCGGAGAATTTATTCTCTTAGCTTAACACCCTTCTCTGAGACGTACGAGCTTAGAGGTTATGTAGTTGAAGTTATCAGCGATATATCCCAATTTGGTAATGTGGCATGCTGAGTGTTGCTGTGTGATGATCAATGTTTGATCATTTGTGATATGATCATTTGTTTGATCATTTATCTTTGTGATCATAGGTTGATCATCTGTTGACCCAAAGCGTGGCTTTTTGAAAAAGCGTAGCTTTGTGGACGAGACTTCGTCGAGCCTCACAACCCGGTAATGGTCGAAACAGGAATTGTGCGGCAAGGTTTCAGGGGTAGCTCCCCTAGGGTATGACCATTCCTTCTGGAAAAGGGTAGTATCATGGTATGGAGCCCAGATACTTACTCATGTGGACACACTTTATTTATGACGTGTGATGTTGGATTAGAGGTACCTCGGTTAAAGGTCCCAAAGGACCGGGGGTGGCATATCTGAGGTTTCTTTTATCCCTTGGGAAAAGGGGTTGCCGGCCTTGTTTGGCAGAGAACGGTGTGGTTCTCGGAACGTCCCGCCAGAGGCGTTTCTTTCGTGGAATAGGAAGTTCCTAGCCTGACCATTTGTTGGAAATCCAAACAAAACAATACGAGCCCTGTACGGTTTTAGTTGTATTACTTGCCATGGAATGTGGTGGTAACCTGCTATTGACATGGTAGCTATAGTAGGCATAAGTGCGAAATGTCTATGCTGGCTAAGATTTATATTCTACTTTCGAAATTGTTTTCTGCACTATGCACTAGTAATAATATCAAATGATTTGATTTTTGCGTAGTAAACATCTTTGACTATCATAAGAAGAAATCTCCTCCAATTCTGCGTTTGCATTGTGTGTGTGGTGGGAGGTCTTATGGTAGTTTCATTTTCCAAAAGCATTACGAATTGACTTTAAAATTCTCTGCTATTTGTTTTTAAAGATAAACTGTTTTTGTTGCTCACACCAGTCCCATGACTGATCCGGAGTTTATTGTTTCTTTCCTAAACTCTGGGTGCTCATAGTTTTCTACACGAGCAGTCTAGAGTTGGGTTTTTCAGATATACAGATTCAGTAGATTATCTGGAGCTAGTTCAGTCTTTGGATCGGACTGCACTTGCTTATCTTCGTGCCTCGTTATTGGGAGTTCGAGCTATTTCTGGATCGTGCTTTGGAGATGAAGATTATCCGCTGCTGATGTTATCTATTTTTCTTTCCGCTGCAATTTATTGTATCATATCTCTGATGTATATAGATATTCATTGTATCATCATTGTATCTGGATATTGTATCAGATGTTGTATATCTATATTCTTTTTATTCCGCTGTGATATTTACTTAACTGTGTTATAAGCTCCGGCGACTCGGATTTGAACGCTCGAATCTACGACATTCGAGTACGATGTAAAGTATGGATGTCGATTTTCGAACGCGAAAATTTGGGACGTTACAGTCGTTACACAACACCCGTGAGTTGGCATAAGGTGGCTAAAACAGGAGCGATTGACGGACCAATGAGGTAGCACCTCTGATCGGACACACTTCTTCGATACCATTCTATTACTTGTAATTGATTTGGTAGCCACCCTTGATTGGGAGTGTTGTTCGAGGTGGGCGGTAGTGGCTGCTATGCGTCACCACTAGTCCGGATGTGTAATTGGTATATCTACCCTGGCATTGCCTAGTTGTGCCGTGTCACCTACCATATCGAGCTTTACTACGATTATGATTTTAAGATCCGACCGCGTTAAGGTTCTCCATCCCCTTAGCGCTATTTTCTATATGATTATACTTTACTAATTAGACACTACTGTATATAGCGTATATTACTACATAGTAAATAGTTTAACGGATCCTTAAAGAATGGGCGATCCCAAGCATTCTTTAAGTTACTTGTACCTTTATTACAGTTCACTTGAGTTGGTTTATATTATATAAGTATATATTGTCCTGACTCGAGTGTTTTGTGTTTTGCTTTACGCTCGGGTCAGCCTGAGTATTCACAGATTTGGATTTCCACCTTCTGGAGATTTGAATCGCTGGAGATTATCTGCTAGTCTTGTTCTATCTACTTCAGTTATGTTGCTCTGTTCAGCTTGTACTTGGTTATCTTATTTATACTTCTGTTGTACTCTATTTCTTCTATTGTATCTTATGTACTTTGATATATTTATATAGTAGCTTCATGAACTACTATTTCTTTTACTTCCGCTGCATTATTTTACTCTGTGTCTGTGATCTGTGATTATATTTATTTACTGCATATTCTGAGATTTGCCAAATTTTATTTACAACGCGGTATTTTGAGCAATTCAATTCCGGCATGAGTGTCTACCTATACACTTATAATGGATGCGAATGGTTGAAAATATCGGGTCGTTACAGTTGGTATCAGAGCTTTGGCTTTGAGGCAAAACTTAGAATGTATGGTAAATTTATTTACAGAATCACTTTCGTTCGAGTTTGAATCTCTTCCTTTTGATTCGTTTTCCTTTGAATTTTGGAACGTTCCCTGCGGTTCCGAAATTCATTCGTGTCCCTCACTATTCATCATCTTTTGATTCTGGAGTATCCCATGACTCCACTTCCAATGATCTTTATAGTGAATTGGCGGTCTCGCCAATATTCTAATTTTCTTGTAAAAGGGTGAAAATCCTTTATAATCAGCATCGATTCACCAGAGATTTATATTTATCCTTGGTTTAGATGCTAATATCTTTTATTATTCCAAACTCTATCTCTTGAGATCGAAGGTAGATTTACCCTAGAAAATCCACATTTGATCTTATCCATTAAGTCACGGTTGACCCGGTTAAGGTTTTCCGTGATTTATCTAAGCTTACCCATCTCTCTACTCTATTTAACCATCTTGTCTTTTGTTTCTAAACTATCTCCAAACATTTTGAATTGTACTAGTAAATCTATGTTTTGTTTTATATGTTGTGTTGTTTGGGTTGTTGATGTTGATTTGGGTTTCCGATCGATTCATCTGATCAACGCTATCGATAGGATTTCTAAAACACTTTGATAGAACAAACTGACACAATATTATTTTAAAATTTGGTTAATGAAATAAATTTGGATATATAATTTTATGGAACTTAATAAATTGATTTAAATTGATAATTTGAAATGATAATACTTGATTTATCATTTATTGTTCTACAAATGAATTTATAAATAGTTGTTTATAAATTTATTTGGGAACTGAAATGAATTTAAAAACAAGAAATTTAAAGAATTTAATTTCCGATGGTTTCAAACCTTGTGTTTAAAATTTTTAAAAGGATATTATTTAAAGTATTTTGAATAAAAATTTGTCTCTAAAGGATTTTAAAGTTTAAAAAATTAAGTGCTCTTCTCGTTGTCGCTGGAAAATAATTTCGGTGATGACTGCAGCATCATCGACGTTCATTTTCGAGTTTCGAAGTGAAGAGACCGTTCTGTAGTCTTGCTACAGCTTTGTTTTGGAAAATCTAATTGATTTGAATTTCTAAATATGACTGGATTATAATATATATAGATATATGATTTAAATTTGATTTGACACATTATATACATATATTTATTTATCTCTTAATGGTTTGAAGGGAATCGGAAATTTAATTATTACATTTTATCTTAAAGAATAATTTCAGTTATAAGAAGAAAATCAAAAATTTGAATAAATGATTCAAACTTGAGATAATTGAATTGGAAAGTTTTACTTGTATAACACACAATTTCATTCCAATATAACTTACCTAAATTATACAGAAGTTGAATATGAAATTGGATAATATACAATATAGAAAAGATTTTTTTTGAGTGGTTATGATAAATGTTATACACTTAAATTTTAGTTATAAAAGATTAACAGAGGTAAATAGTGAAAAGGGAATTTAAAGAGATTTTATTTAAATAACTTAATAATCAAATTTGATTTACTATGGAACCTTAAGTCTAACCTAGGAATTTTAATAAAGGTTATTTCCTAAATGAATATGTTGTATAATAAATAATGTATCTTTGAATAGATAAAATAAAATACATTTGAATTAGACATTTTGTAATAAAATTTATTTAACTTGAATTCATAGTTTAATTGATGTCTAAATGAATAAATGTGTAAAGAAATATGATTGTTATATTTGCTATATAAATATTTTATTTATGAAATAGATATGTCTTGAAAAATGAATGATTATGATTTAAATAGTTAAAATGTATTTTAACATCACTAAAAATTGATAATTGAGAATTTGGTTTTCAAATGGAATTTTAAGTGTAACTTATTAAATGAATATCTATTTGTGAAATGGGTATTTTAAATAAAGTGTTAGGTTATGTGTTAAATTAAGAGCTAACTAAAATAGTGAACTTTTAACTTAATAAACGAAGTATAGTTTAATTTGGATATTCCATTCATAAAAGTTTGTTTTAATAAGTCATAAGTTAAATGATATCCAAATAAATATTTCTGGAACTAAACTGATTTGAAATATTAATATATCTACTTAGCATTTTATAAGTGCTGCTATTTTTGAAAAGACAATGTTTTGGAAATTTTTATAATTGAATGAACTTAGAAATGTTACAACTTTAAAATGAATATTATTTAACCTTGAATTAAAATGGTTTAAATGAAGTTTTTTTTTTTTTTAAAAGTGTTATGATTTTCTAAGTGTTATGTTTTTTTTAGAATAACATTTCCAAAGTGTTATGATTTTTAGTAGTATAATTTCCAAATGATAACATCTCTAAATTATTATGATTTCAAAACATTATGGTTACAAATCTATTATCTAATTTTTTTTTCAAACTATCTTTTGTTTGTCCTTATTTCTCTTATCTTGTTACAGAATGGGAAGGCTATTGCTTATACCAGTCTATTTAGAAATCTTTCGGTAATCTTTGAAAATTTTTGGTACTCATTTTAACCCTGAGCACTGTTTTTCCATTCATAGACCGTCGGTCAAGTGAAAAGGGAGATTCAGACTCTAGAGGATTTTTTCGTGCTTATATTCTTTATTTGATCACCTCCATCTTGTTAAACTTACCTATAACAATAGTTATCAGGTGTAATTCCAAACTTCTTATCATCTTGTCTTTATTCTATTTCATTCTATCTTTTTCTGTGCTTTCCCGTACCTCGTTCCTTTTCGGGGACGAAAATCTTTGAGTGGGGGAGAGTGTAACAACCCTGTATTTTACAATTATTTTTAAATTGATATTTCCAGATTTAAAAAGCTTTATTTATGAAAAAGAATAAATTTTGTTATTTTAAATATAAACTTTGATTTTGATATGGATTAGAATTACAAATATGACTGAATAGAATAATTTTCCAAAAAGTGAATTTTGGTTAAAATAGTCAAACTTTGACTTTTAAATTTAAATTTTAAATATTTGAAATTATAAATTTTATCTTTTATTATGAAAATAGATTTAATAACATGAATACTGCTTTTCGTTTCGTTGAAAACGGAGTTAAACTGCAAAAGATATGTACATTTCAATTTTGAGTATAAATTGTTTATTTTGCAATTTTGTTATTTTAAATTGTATAAATTATATTTTTCTTTGTCATATTTTATTTTAGTATGTGTTAATATGTTATTTTATGTTTATTTTTGTCTTTTTATATTTTTAAAATGATAATAGAATTTTTCCAAAATTTATTGTATTTATTCTTCATTTTTAAAGGCTGTTTTCATATTTTCTACTATTTTCTTCATTAAAAATTATATGTAAATTAAATTTTAAATATTTATTTTGTAAATATATTTTTATTTTATATTGTTATTTATGTTTAAAAATATATTACAAGCTCATATGAATTTTCTAAAATTTATTCTATTCAATTTCAAATTTTCTAGTCTAGTTCACTATTTTAGCTATTTTCCTTAATTTAACTTTATATAATTAATAAATATTATATAAATTTTTATATTTTGATAAATTTTAGAAATTTTATCTGGGATTATTATTATTTCCAGAAATATAAAGTTATATAATTAAAATAAAGAAATTTGAAAGGTTTTATAACTCTTGTAACTCCAATGTCCTTTTATCTACCGACCTTTCATTTCTCAACCTCCTCTTTATTGATTTTTGGCCGTACCTTTACTCCATCTTTCAGCCACATTCCTCACTCTTTCTTACGAAAATTTTATCATCTTTCTTGAGAAAAAAACTCACGGCCATTTGTTTTACAAAAATTTGGTAAATTCTATCATCTTTCTTCTTGTTTTTATGATTTTTTTTATTGATTGTTGCATTGATCCTTCTTGTGTTTTGCTAGGCCTAGCCTCTACCACCACCACCACCATCCTCTCCACCATCATTTGCAGAAGCTCCTCCTCCTAATCCTCTGCCATGATCATGCCATACCATTCCCTTGACCAAAATCCCACAAAAACTTGCACAAAACTCCTTAAAACATTGCCTAGACCACACATATCATCACCTACCCTCCATATCTTGCTTTGGCCGCCACCTACTCCACCTCCACCACCAATAGACGACCTGAAACCCACTACCACACCTGTACCTAACCCCCTACAGATCTGGCCGTGCCTAAGGTTGCCTTGGCCGTGGCCTTTGGTTGCATGAAATCATGTTTGTTTGCCCTATAGTTGTAGTTCCATGCACACATACCTTTGCATCATCTTTTCCTATGTATGGACGACTTGTTGAACCCAAAACCTGATCCAAACCTGATCCAAAACCCTTCGATTACAGTGCTTTTACAGCCCATTTCTGAAGCATATGAGGTAGAAAGCAAGTGCAAGCATTTCTATTTGATTCTGTGCAGTCTATTCTAGTGTAGTTTTGATCGTAGCTGATTTGAAACTCATCGTTGTTATATTGTTTTGTTTGACTTGTATTCAAGGGATTTGATACTTTGGCTCCTCCACTCTTATTTGAATCGTGTTATCGTGCTTGTTTGGATCTCATTCGTGCATTCGTCGTTGTGTCTCCAGCGCAAAACTGTGAGTTATTCTCACCAGACAATATGTACCTATATAACTGATAAACCGACACCATTTGAATATGTAATGTATATCATCATGTTATATATGTTTATAATATTATCATATGATGTTCACACCTGTTATTACACTTATTATATCATATGTTACTATTATTTCATGCTATTCTGTTATTTATATATGTTTATCACACTGCAAGTTCCCTGTAGATTAGAATCGCTATGGGTTGAAATGATACATACCCGAACGGACTTTAGAATAGGGAAAAATCGTTATGGGCTGAAATGATAGGCCTGAATGGTTTTTTATTTATTTTATTTAACTTGGGATTGCGGGTTTGAAATGATAGAACCCATATTTTTCTTTTTAAACTGCGGATTGAAATGATACATATCCGTATCACTTGACCTAGGCTAGAAAACTATATACAGGCCCGTGGTTATTTTATAAAGTGTTTTGGATATTTTTAAGTATTTTAAAAATATAAATTTAGGAAATTTGATTTAAAATGATTTTGAAATATTTTGAATTAAAGAAATTATGATTTTTCTATGTGTTAAAAATGAAATTAATGAATGGTTTAACTGGATTTTTGAAATATAATTTAAGTGGAAATTTGGAATTTTGGTTAAAAATGATATTTAAGTTATATAAATAAAATGGATATTAAATTTTATTTGGAAATGGTAAATATGATAATTTGATTAAATTTGAATTTAAGTGATTTATTAAAGTATTATTGATTTTTCTATGAATTTAAGTGGTTAAATAAATGAATGTTTAAAAGTGATCTTTTAAAATATAACTTGACTAGGAAATGTGAAATTTGGTTTTAATTAAAGGTTTAAGTTAATTAAATAAAATTGGAAATTTAGTTAAATTTGTGAAATGGTAATTAAGCTCTAAATTTGATTTGACAGCATTTTTGAAATGTATGTAAAAGATATTACAGCATTTTGTAATTGCTGTAGTTGTTTAAATGAACTAAAGAGTTAATTTGGAATAAAGGCTATTATAGCACTTTATAAGTGCTGTAGTGGTTAAACTTAACATTTAAGTTTATTTTAATTTTAATGGAAATATATTACAGCATTTAAGTGCTGTCGTTTTGTTAAATGAACTATTTTAAACTATAACTTTACATAGCATTTTGTAAGTGCTACGGAAACTATATTTTGTTGTTTTAATAAATTTTAATGAAAAATAATCTTTGGAAAATGATATAATTTTGGAAATAAAATGTTAAAAATGCTAAAGATAATGAAGAGACATTTAAATGGTTTTAAATGGAAGAATTTGATTTTTATGTGAGTTTAAAATGGTATTTAAATTTAATAAAAAGAATGGATTCAAATGGTATTTAAATGAAATATAAATGAATGATGTTTTGAATAATATTTTGATATTTTGAAATGTATATATATGATTTTGAATTTATGAAATGTGGGATATTTAAGCTTTGAAATATACTAAAGATTGAATATTGTATTTTGTGAATTAAACCTATATTTGAAATTTAAAAGATTTGAAATGGTTTGTTAGTAAACTGAATTTGAGTTGAAAATGATGGTTTGAAATAAAAATTAAAATTTGGAATTTGGGTTTAATTTAATAAAATTGTAAATTTTTAGAATTAAAAGATGATTTCAAATATATGTTTTCGAAATGTTGTGATTTTTAAAGTATAATGATTTCAAATGTTTTAGTTTCAAAAGAATTATAACTTTGAAAGTATAGACTATTTGAAAGGTGAATATATGTTTGAAATGGAAATGATATTATTTTGAAATGGGTATAGTTTTGAAATAAAATTGATTTTTGGTTTCGAAGTATAACTATCAAAGATATGATATTTTGATATTGAGATGATTTGAAATTTAAGTTTTGGAAGATATGATATTTTGATATATTGAAATGATTTGAAAATAAGTTTAAAAGGATACGATATTTTGGAATATTGAAATGATTTGGAAATGATAAATCTTTATTTTGATAAAGATATGGTTTGAAATGATATTTTATTTTGAAGTAAAGTATTGTTTTTAAAAGTTATAACCACGGGTTATAATAACGATTGGTTGGCAAAGAGACCGGGATCGGACATGGACATACTCTCTGTTGATACCGAAAACCACTTTGACAACCGTGTACGCGGTGGAGATTCCAGAATGAAGTAGGATGGTGGCGATGATCCTAAGGTATATACGTGGACCCAACTCCCGTGAGTTGGCATAAGGTGGCTAAAACAGGAGCGATTGACGGACCAATGAGGTAGCACCTCTGATCGGACACACTTCTTCGATACCATTCTATTACTTGTGATTGATTTGGTGGCCACCCTTGATTGGGAGTGTTGTTCGAGGTGGGCGGTAGTGGCTGCTATGCGTCACCACTAGTCCGGATGCGTAATTGGTATATCTACCCTGGCATTGCCTAGTTGTGCCGTGTCACCTACCATATTGAGCTTTACTACGATTATGATTTTAAGATCCAACCGCGTTAAGGTTCTCCATCCCCTTAGCGCTATTTTCTATATGATTATACTTTACTAATTAGACACTACTGTATATAGCGTATATTACTACATAGTAAATAGTTTAACGGATCCTTAAAGAATGGGCGATCCTAAGCATTCTTTAAGTTACTTGTACCTTTATTACAGTTCACTTGAGTTGGTTTATATTATATAAGTATATATTGTCCTGACTCGAGTGTTTTGTGTTTTGCTTTACGCTCGGGTCAGCCTGAGTATTCACAGATTTGGATTTCCACCTTCTGGAGATTTGAATCGCTGGAGATTATCTGCTAGTCTTGTTCTATCTACTTTAGTTATGTTGCTCTGTTCAGCTTGTACTTGGTTATCTTATTTATACTTCTGTTGTACTCTATTTCTTCTATTGTATCTTATGTACTCTGATATATTTATATAGTAGCTTCATGAACTACTATTTCTTTTACTTCCGCTGCATTATTTTACTCTGTGTCTGTGATCTGTGATTATATTTATTTACTGCATATTCTGAGATTTTCCAAATTTTATTTACAACGCGGTATTTTGAGCAATTCAATTCCGGCATGAGTGTCTACCTATACACTTATAATGGATGCGAATGGTTGAAAATATCGGGTCGTTACATTAAACATAGCAACTGGTAAATTTTCGTCCGAAAATATGAAAGTTTATTTCGCGCGTAAATTCACTTCAATTTAATCGGTTAAAAAGCGATGAAAATAAAATGTTCCGAAACCTAAATATGTTTACATAGAAAAATTCTAAACCATCTTCTGAGCAAGATGTCAGTTTGTCGTTTTTCCAAATTCGGACATCTTTGGCTCCGTCGATCTTATTTTTCAGTGTTTTTCCTGCATTTTCGGCTATTAGAAAATTTGAATTTTTATAACTCGATCATACCACTGATATATGTATACCGTTTTGATCGTCTCGTCGTGCTGATCTCTACAGTATATTCAATTGTCAATTTCGGAGTCTGGTGGGTGGTGCAATCAGCGAAATGATACCGTATCGATACCGGTTATGTGCCTATTCAATTGTCAAATGGCTAAAAATAAATAAGCTATCGGTTATTAAACCTCTGATATTCTATGACCATTGGTATCCCACCACTTCAAACTTTCAATTCAAGTGTTGTTTCGGTTCTTACAATTTCTGTCTGTTCATTCTTTGTGAGATTTATTTTTAATATATTAAAGTATGCCTCTATTCTATTCCAGATGTTTTCTTCATCTCCCCACTTTTCTCTCTCTCTTTTCTTTCGCCCGAGCCTGTCGCGCTTGACAAAACCACCATATCTTCCCCAGGCCGTTCAGCGTCATTGCCTCTCCAACCAAATCTCCACGGAGGCCAACGCCACGTCCACCGACCTCCCCTCGTCCACTCTCTCAGCAACCTCACCAAGCCATTAGCTACCGTGCCCACACAACAGTCCACCCACTTCCATTCAGGCCTCTCCGCTTTCCACCCATCAACTTTGCTGCCACCTCCCTGTTGCCGACGTAACCCACCTCCTCACGTCTTCTTTTGTGCAAGGTAGAATATATATGTTATAGTATATTATAATATAGAAAGGTAGAATATATATGTTATAGTATATTATAATATAAAAAGGTAGAATATATGTTACAGTAATTTAAATTATAAGAGAATTTACTTATTTATTTATTTACAACAGTATCCTGGGTTACAGAGGCATATTTGGGATCTAAAGTTTGTATACTAGCTAGTTAATTTATATATAAGTCTGCACACGTGTATTGAATATGGTCTGCTGCATTTTTGTTTTATTAATATATATATATATATATATATATATATATTTTACTTCGGGCTTATACAAGATATAATTTTTTTTAAGTTTCGTTACATACGCTTGTCATAACGTATAAAGTTAATTGCATATATATATATATATTCTATAGTATATATATCAGGTTGTTCTCAATATATAGGTTGCATTAGTGGTCTGTCAGCTCAGAAAGTTACAAGGTATATTCACCTTACTGTCTACTTTAGTCGAGAGAATAGAAAATTATAAGTATAGTTAAGACTGTAGTTTGTATTCAATTTATTTAATACGTTTAAATATTATATTATATAAGTTTTATATGTGTTTTATTGTGTAAGTTACAACATTGAATTCACGCATAAGTGTGTAACTGATGGTACATATATGAGTTTTGAATATATAGATATAATTTACAGTTCAGTTTGAATATATATATATACTAAGTTGCCTGTATATATTATAGAAAATAAGATCTATTTATATAAGGGTTCATTTATATATATTATATAGGCTAGTATAAGTGTTGTGTAGTCTGTTAATATAAAATAAAAGTTTATACAGTGATATTTTATAAAGTAAATTACGTTATAAAGGTTATATATATGTCATATATATATTTTGTTGGTATGGTTTATATGGATATACAGGTTTGCATTGAAAAAATATACCGTGTTTATAAGTTTTGTATAGGTATATGTACACAAATTATATATAACAATTTTTGATATATATATTATTAAGCTAACTTATGGGATCATTTACTTGAATACATAAGATTTTGTTAAGCCTACTATGTCTATATAAGATCTGGGTTTGGTATTGACACTATGTTTTATTTTTCTGTAGTGTCTGTATAATATATTTGGGCTGTTGTTATATGCATGTTTAAATTTAATATAGATTTTAAATATATATATATATATTAAGATTTTATTTATTACGTGGTTGATTAAATAATGATTTTGAAATGTATATATATATTTTTAATTTAAAATGTGTTGTATTCAGAATATGATTATATATATATATATATAAATATACAGTTATATATATATATATAAGTGTGTGTGTGTGTGTTCACTTATAATATTTTTCTTCATCGATCCTGTTCTGATTTGATTTCTTCGATTCCCATTTTCAGCTTTGTCATCGTATTCGTGCCGATTTTGCTTTACTCTGAAATTCGTGCTTGGATTCGCGATTCTTTCCATTCTCGTCCATCTCTAACCTCGAAAGGTGAGCAATCACTCACGATTAATGTTCTTTTATTTATTAAATCTGGTTTCAATTGAAACGACAATTGAAATATGCTGCTGTTAGTTAATTACACTGTTATATATGCTATTACCTGTATCAGTTCACCTGTGACATTTGACACCATTATCTGTTAATTATTTATGTGATGATAATGCAGTTTGGCTGATAATGGATTGATTGTTGATGTTTATATTGGACGTTAAATTGTTAGTGTTAAATGATAAATAGTATGCAAAATTGAATGGATATAGAATAGTTAAAATTTTTAAAACTGATTTATATGTTAAATTTGATTAGTGAATATGACCCCTTTTAATTGTTAAATTAATTGACATATAGAATAGAGATAATTACACTTTGAACCATCGACGTATATTGGATTAATTGTCGTAGTGTAAAAATTGAAATTGAATGACAAGTGAAAACCGTAATGTAATAATCTTTAATCTACATGAAATGATAGTGTAGATTCTAGAAATAATTATATTAGTTCGTACAAATAACAATGCGAATTAATACGGTTATTTCGGGATTATTTAAATTAATTATTGGATTGTTATTGTTTGTTGTTATTGCTTGTTTATTTACTTTGACACCATCCCAGTTATCACACTGCAAGTTCCCTTTGTTATGCTTTGATTTTGAATTGAATTGGAATCGGGTTGAAATGATAAATACCCAAATTGAACTTTGACCTAGGATAGGAAATTAAATAAAACCCGATTGGTCAATAATTTGATTTAAAATATAATAAAGATTTTATTTGAATAAATGATAAGGTTTTGAAATGAAGTTGAAATTTGAATTTTAATGAAAGGGAAATGTTAATATTTAAAATCTGAAACAAATTATTAACAATGTAATTGATGAAGAACGTTGTTTAATTTGAGAAATGATTGAATTAAGTTTGGAGATATTAAATAATTAAGTTTGCAATTATTTGATAATTAAGTTTTGAAATTATTTAATATTTAAATAAGATTGAATTATTTAATAGTTAAATAAAAATTGAATTCTTTATTAAGTGAAATTGAACTTTTGAATAAGTAAATTTTTACTTTGGAAATAATTGAAATTGAGTTTCTTTATTAATTAAGTTTTGGAAAATTATTTAAGTAAGTAAATACGTGAAATTGAATTTCTTTAACAAGAAATAAAATGTAATTTATTGAACTAATGTAAGATTTGAAATCTAAAGAACTTGATTGACGAATCTAATTGAATTCAATTTATAGTTTGATATAATGAAGTTGAATTTAAGAAATTGATTTAGCGAATTGGAAATTTAATAGAATTTTTGAATGATAAAGTAACTTAACGAATATTGAGTGAAATCGATAAATGAAGTTAAACAGATTTGAATGTTAAATTAAATTAATTTAAATGATTTCGGAATGAAACTTATATACGAACTTGAATCAATATTTGAATTGTTTTAAATAAAATTTGAAATTGTATTATAAGATTTTGAAATGGTAATTTGGAAGTTTTGAAACGTAAATTTTGGAAATTGGTTTAGAAAGACAAATTAAGTGTTGATTTATAAATTCTATTTGAAATTGAATTTGATTTGGTTTTGAAATTTTATTAAATGACCATCGGTGTAATAATACGTAGTTATTAAAGAGACCGGGATCGGATATGGACATACTCTCTGTCGATACCGAAACCACTTTAATAACTAACATACGCGAAGTGTTGATCCAGAATGAAGTGGATGGTTTGGTGAACGCGTTGACTGAAGAAAGAGAACGATTTTGGATGACCCCTGACATGACTAAAACAGGAGCCGCGCCGGGCCATTAAGGATCGCCATCTCTAGCGGACACACTTCTTCGATACCTTATCTATTACTTATGTGATTCGATTTGGGTGCACCCCTCGATTATGGGAGTGTTGTTTCGCGGTGTTGGGGTAGTAGCTGCTATGCCCAACATCAGTCCGGATCAGGCAACTACTAGTATCCTAGTTGGTATCGCCTCATGTACCTTGTCATACTGATTATCCTATTCGCGACCACTACGATTTTGGTTTGTACCTTTAGTATATGGATTGCCCTCTGGTGACTTCCGGTTTTGGGGAAACTACGGTCTTGTATATGCTTTTAGGAATAAAAAATGTGTTAAGGGTGGAATGGGCCATGACTTAACACTATTTTGATACCTTTATATTACTGATAGACATTATCTACTTATCGTACACTACTACATAGTAGATAGTTTAACGGATCCTTAAAGGATGGTTATTCCAAACATCCTTTGAGTTACTTGTATTTCAATTGCTATTTCACTTGAGTTGGATTTATTAATATAAGAATGTTAATCCTGACTCGAGTGTTTTGTGTTTTGCTTTACGCTCGGGTCAGACTGAGTGTACCAGTATTTGAGACTCACCTTTGAAGTTGGAGCTTTGCTTGAAGATCCAGCCATCTATTCTGCTTTCAGTATTCGATGATTCCAGTGATGTATTCTGATTTGTATCTGTTGTATCGTGTTACTCTTCCGTTGTATCTGGTTTAACTCTGATGTATCGTATTACTCTGTTGTTCTAAACTCTGATGTATCTTATATATTTATATAGTAGCTTCATGAACTACTATCTTTTTAATTTCCGCTGCATTTATTACTCTGTGTCCGTGATCTGTGATTATTTATTTACTGTATATATTCAGTTTTGCCAAATTTAAATTAACAACGCGGTATTTTGAGCAATTCAATTCCGGCATGAGTGTCTACCTATACACTTATAATGGATGCGAATGGTCTAAAATACTGGGTCGTTACATCCGGGGTGTGAGGCTCGACGAAGTCTCGTCCACAAAGCTACGCTTTCTACAAAGCCATGCTTCGGGTCAAACAAATGTTCAAAGAATTGATCACAAAGATAAATGATCAAACAAATGATCCTATCACAAATGATCAAACAACGATCATTTCACAACAACACTCAGTATGCCACGTTACCAAATTGGGAATATATTGCTGATAAATTTCAACTACATAACAACACTCAGTATGCCACGTCTCAGAGAAGGGTGTTAAGCTAAGAGAATAAATTCTCCGCCACCAACAGAAATGTATTTGAAAGAAATCAGCTTTATATCTCAATCTGTAACGTCAGACATACAATCCATACAAGTCTGTTCCAGGATCGAACAGAACCGAAGGCACTTCTCACGAAGCCCTTGCACATCCGGATAATTTTCTAATCACGTCCGGACTTCCCGTCACTAAGGGTGATAAAACCTCTAAACCGGAGATCAGCCGATGTAGAGTAACTCGACGGTAATCCTTCCATTTTCAAAAATATCCGGTCTTCAACACCGGTCATCAAATGCAATTCATAACGACGTATCACATATTCGGAATGGGTTATACGACCCCATGGTCCTTTCCCGGCTAACCCGAATAGTGAGCGCTTATTCAAAAATAAGTGTGGCATTCAAATTCATCCAATTCACAACAAATACCTATCTAAAGGTAATTATTGATAGTCGGTTATTTAACTATCAATAAAGATGCGCAACATCATCAGATTCCAAATAATTTTCCAAATAATTTTATTTTCCAAAATATCTTTACTAGATATAAAATTTCCACACTTAACCGTTTAAAACAAATTTCAAATATTCACTTTTCAATTTATCTTTAAAAGATAAAAATTTCAAACCCTTCGTTTCATATTGGAAAAGCATTTCCATACTTATTTAATAATAAGTATTTCACGAATCATTTATTTTCAACACTTGGAAAATATTCGATATACTTAAATCAAAATTAAGTATATATTTTGTTCTTTAAGGAAAACATTTACTATAACAACATATATTTGAGTCAAAACGAATGTTACGTAAAACATCATTACGACGACTCAAAATCACTAGTATAGGGATTCGGATTTTAAGATAGATATATAAATCCCAATACTACATAAAAACATTTCCTTTCGGAAATCATTTACTATAACAACAGTGTTATAGTCCACCATTTCCTTCTATTTCTCGAAAACGTCTATTTCAACAATGAATGTTGAAATCTATGATTTTGATATTTAATACATTTTAAAATATCGTTAAAACAATTAACTTCATTTTTAATGTCACTTTCCCAAAACAATATCCATTTTACTTAACAATATATTCAGTGTCCAAAATCGTGAATATACTTCACTAACCAAGTTTTAATATTTTCTACACATTTTATTTCAAGAATTACCCACTGTCCAAAATCGTGGATAACATTCCCTTAATAATCTCTATATTTAAAATCAATCAAATTTGGTTGATTTTCGAATTTATAAAAACAACGTTTATAAATTCTATTTCTAATTTATAACAACTTCGATTTTATAAATCTCCTTTTTATTAACTTCTATAATTCACTTATCAAAATAAGTGATTTCGGATTTATAAACAACGTTTATAAATCACATTTATACTTTATAACGATTTCAACTTAAAAAAAATCATTTATTAACAAATTCGATCTATATTCCATTTAAAGGCAAAAATCCAATTTATAAGTAAATTACTTATAAATCCTTTATTCTACAACTTCATTCACTTTTAACTTCACAATTTATAAATCTATAAATTTCATTCACTTACGAATTTCATAAATATTATCATTTTTAACACTTATAAAAATTCGTTTTATAATTACAATATTTTGATTTATAAATATCGACTTTATAAATCTTTTATACAAACCGTTTATAATAATTCAACAATCCCAACTTAAACCATTTTATAAATAAATCAACTTTTATTTAAAAAATCACACTTTGGTTATATTTCACCAAAAATCTTAACTTTTATAACTTTAAAATTTTAAACGTTTATTTATTTGAAATAAATCAATTCAAAAATTCAATAAAACGTCTACTTTCAAAAATCACTTTAAAATCCTTTTAAAGTAAAAGTCGTTATTTTTAAACTTCAAAACTGAATCCGATGATGCAACAGCACCAATTAGTCAATCACAACAACAAACATCATATATCAATATATGATAACAGAATACATCAATATCTGTAAATAAATAAATACTGGTGAGGAATCCAGTTGGATCCCTCCAACCTGTTTCCCTGCATCCACAGACGTTAGCACAATACCAATTCCACTTCGAGGTGGAATATCACGGTATATAGGTTTTTATAAAAATCATCCGCTTACTAACGGCGCAATAGGGTCTCATCCGCTATACGAGGCGGGAAATCAATCAATCCAATATATACATATGCCAATATGTATATATTGCTGTATATATATATATATATATCCTACTATATCTAATATCACATCCAAACAACAATCAATTTATAACTGAAAATTCCACTTTTCAATTTGAGTGAGAAGATCTCACCTTTGCTTTTATTTTGCAATCCCATTTCCATTTTCTGCTTTGATTTCTCGTTTTATATACCTTGTAAAACATTATATATGATTTGTTAATATTCGAACAAATCGAATGATCAATTACTATTAAATTAATTCAATTTACTAATAATTAAATTTAACTACAAAATTCCCTTTTAAATTTTAATTTACTAACATTTTGATTTAAACTAATTTCTTTATGAATATTTCCTTTCTGTAGTTATAAAAACAGAAATTTACTTTACTGTAAATACTTTCTTCCTTAACCTACATATTTCTATTTATGTTAATATACTTTCTTTGAAACCCTTGTACTTGTAGAAAATTTATTTATGTGGATTCAACGTCAAATTTTCAAAGAAACTCTCCAACATTCAAAAATCCTTTTTCTTTAAAAATCTTACCTAATATATTAATTTAAATTGACAAGTATACTTAAATTACAATTATTCTTATATATGTTAAAACCTGTTTTCCTGTAAAAGAAATTAAAAATCTATATTATACTTCACTGTTTTAAAGTCATAAATTATAACAACTTTACATTTTTTTATCTTATTTTATCTATATATGTATGTATATATATATATTTAAAATAAAACAGTACCTCACTGTTAAAGAAGACCCAGCTATGCTCGCGAATCGACGAGCACTACTCCTCCACGAACTCGACTGGAAATTTCCCTGACACACTCGATTCCGGCCTCACCTGACAACGCACACTAACCACCAAGCACTTGACCCTGGCCTCGATCTTCATTCCATCGACGACGACCCATGACGAACCAACACCCACCACTTCGATTAGTCGCGATACCCTCCATCGCTCGAGAGCTCGTTCGTGCATCCTTCCTGCGAACGCAAATCGCCGCCGACCTGAGTACGAACCCCTACAGCGAAGTCGAACTCAGCCATCTTCACGCGTACGCGTCGCAACCCTCCTCTCCGATGTGCGCGAGCCTTCCCCTACCGCCGCTTGTTGTGCCGTGCTCTGAAACTGATCGCGATTTCGATATTCAAAATACTCGGTCGCCATTTTTTTTTGTTTAGAACGAGAGTGTTTCGATTTATTTTACTTTCGTCTGAAATGGTTTGAACAGATAAAGGAAGAGGGGGAGATATTTTAAAATTGAACGAGGTATGGGTTTGCACGATCTATTACGTGATTCCAGGCGTGAGATAAGGGGAAGCTATCGTGCTGAGTTTGACCAAGTTTATAAATTCAAATTTAAATTCGAATTCAATTTAAATTTCAATGCGTTTAACCGCCGTACGGTCACATATCAACTCCGATTAATACGAAATTTGAAATCCGATAATAATTCAATATTACGGACCCAATGGAACTAGTTTCGTCGAATTCCGAGACTGCGCCTCGGGCGGCTATTTTTAAATATCGATTCGAACAATAAAATTTCAAACTGAACAATTCACTCCCAAATTCGATTCTGAAGCTTCTGTTATCTTCAGTATTATCAATATAAATATTAAAAGCTTTTGAAATATTTTTCTTCAGCTTAAAATTGAAGATTCAAATTTTTATTCGACTTACAATAGATTAAATTTTATAATTTTAATCGCCAAATTCAAAGTTATATTAGGGATTCAAATTAAATTATCGTACAAATATTTAAAATTAATTAAATATTTTCAATTTAATTTATTGAAAATTCAGGGTCGTTACAATAAATGATGTATAAATTGATGTAATCATATGTTATTAATTGCAACTGATTTTAATATGGAGTATGAAATCAATTATTTTTTACGTAAATTTATTAACCTTTGTTTGTAAACAATAAGTTAATAGATATGGATTAGTAATGTATAACCATTGTTTTATTTATTATCTTATTATTAAATCTATTATAAATTTATTTGGTAATTAATGGAGAATTAATGTAATTGAAATATTACAATTGATATAAGAAGAAACGTTAACTGTTGAGTGATGAGTGTAATAAAATGAAAACTTAAGTTAATCAATTTCATAAGGGAATAGTTGATTTGATAATAAGAATGTAAATCAAAATAAAAGGATTTGTTTGGAATTTAAATATATAATGAAAGGGTTTTTTTACAGTTGTAATTAAATGTTGGAATTAATTTAGTACATAGATATTGGGTTTAACATGGAAAATTGGATTTCAAAGGAAAACAGTTGGATTAATTATCTTCCCTGTATTAGGGTATGTTTTGATATTTAATTATTGTAATTAATAGTAATTATATGTTGCCATTAATAAGAAATAGAAGTAAATGGTAATTAATTAATGATATGTGCAGCTTACGTTTTATGTTAAAAATATAATGAGAATTTCAATGAGAAATATTACATTCAAATTGTAAGTACTTAAATTTGTTACAAATATAATGATAATAGGAAATCAATTGATAAAGAAACGACGTGGTTGTACGAAGTATTATTTCTATGACTCTTTAATGTGATAGTCTTTAAATATAAGTTGGTTTTAAAGGGGGAGGTGTTAATTGTAAATTAATGTGTAATAAAAAGAAAATGTTTCAATAAAAATAAAAGAAAAGGATTGGTTTCTTGAAAAGAATATTTTTATCAAATAAAGTGAATATTTCATTTGTGAATGTCAATTTAATTTCATTAAAACAAAGAATTGAATTTTGTTGTATGTTTCTAGTTGGAATATTTGATTTATTTAAATATTCAAACTTGATTTGAATTTAACTTATAAAAAAGAACAATAATAAAATGGTAAGAAAACAACTTGAAGGTTTGGTTAAATTTTTGATTTGGAATAGTTAACATATTTACATAGGAAATTTATTCCGTTTCAAATTTGACTTTGGAGTCTCAGTTCATCTTTTAATGTGTGGGGTGGCGGTCCTTATTAGTTAATTGCAGCTTTTAATTTTATTTACTGTGTACTAAATAAAAATACATATATGTGTGTAAATTTGAGCGTATTAAGGTTAATAAAATATGTTAAAATGAACCATTTTTTTAGTATATTAGATTTGTGATTTCTATGTACGTTCTACGTTCTCAAATTTAAATCGTCGCTTTCATTTATTTTATTTTATTATTACTTTCTTTTATTAAATACATGCCTCTTTTGGTTTTCCAGTAAGTTTTATTTATTTACACGCGTGCCTAGCCTTGAAATGTTTTATGTGTGTTGATGAAATTAATTGAGGTAGCACATGTTTTGAAATTTTATACCAAAAGATTTGTTTCCATGTAAACATGTCTTATCAAATTCCAACACGTGTCTTTCATCTTTTGTTAATTACCTGCATGTTAGGCTCTTTTTATTTTGCAAATTTACATCTTCTTGTATCCTTCCCTTTCATATTCCAATTTCCAACGTGCTTTACCCTTATTCGTTTCCTATTTCATAAATCTCTTCCTCTAACTTTCCATTTCCAAAACGTGCTTCCATTATTTCTTTTGCCTAAAGTTTTCTTTCTCTTCTAAAAAAAAGAAAAAAAACAAACAAATGTGAGCAACTTATTTTCATGAAGCCAATCTTTTCTATTTGTTTACAAATCCATTTCCTAAAGCCTCCTTCCTCCATGTGTGAGCCATCACGTCATTTTTTTTTCGTTGATTCTCCAGAATTTAGAAACATGAGCAGACTTCAAAATTCTTAATGTGAGTAACTAATTTGTTTTATTTTATTATTAAAATGTGTACATGGTTTTCTATTTCGTTTCCATAATATTCTTATAACTTGAATATCTTGTGCATATGAACTCCGATTAATGCGCGGTTTCTTCCTTTGGGTTCGTATCAAAATTTCGAACAAGATGAAACTAGTTTGGTTGAATTTAGAAACCGTTGAAATTTTGGGCTTTTATTGGATTTTCAATTGGCTATAAATCAAAGGTGAGTGATTAAACTCACTCACGTAATACTAAAAATTCCATTGCAAGTTAAATAAAATATATGATGTGATATATAATTTTTTTTGCTGTTTGTTGATGTCAGTTGACATTTGAATTGATATTGATTCTGAATTGGCATTTAATTTTATATTGGAATTTAAGTGGTAGTTAAACCCTGATATTGATTACTATTATATGTTGAAATATATTGGTTGATTTGGATGTTGTTTGAAATGGATGCTTATTGATTGATATGTTGGATATATGGTTGTTTATTTACTTTAATATGTCCCTGTTATCAACTTATATATTATTGACAACATTTAATGGTCCTCTGAATCATTTTAGAATTTGATAATTAAGACATTTAAATTATGGGTTTAAATGATATATACCCATACAATTTCTTAAATTTGGATTATTATTGAAAATGAATTATTTAAAAAGTTTAAATTTTTAATTTAAACTTTGGATTTATTTTAAATAAAGTGGTTAAAATTGGTATTTCGGATTATTTGAAATCTCGTAAGTTATTGCACTCACCTTGTACACTTGATAGAAGATGAAAAATCTCGTAACATCTCCGAAGTCATTGCACTCATATTTTTATTTGAGATTGATTTGACTTACATAGGAATTTTTTTAGTTATGACTCGAGTGTATTGTTTTTCCTTATGCTCGGGTCAGCCTGAGTTTTTCAGTATTGAAGACTATTTTCTGGTGGACGAAGATGAAGATTCAGTATATTATTGCTATTTATTATTCCACTACATTCTGTGTCCCGCTAAATTATTTTTTTATTTATGATGTATGTATAGCTCTTATTTGAATTTGTAAAAGTGTAATCAAATGTTATTTGTAAAACAGCTTCATGAACTGTTTATTTGATTATTATATTTTATCGTTCCGTTGTGAGATTCTGTGTTTTGTTTTTTCTTTCCCTTTTTCTTTTTTTTCTTATTTACCCCATTAACAATCCTCCCTTTTGAATGGTTTGAGTCTGACATGTGTGGTTTATTGTCGATTTGAACCGTCCAAAAAGATGGGTCGTTACACAACTTTCTCAATTGAAGGCTTTTCTTGGTATTTTTCATGATCTTCATAAATATCCACAATATACTCTACTTGTTTTTACCTATGAAGCTCAAATCATAAGTCTAATAGATCATCGAGATAATCAAGTAAAAATTTGTGATCTTAGTATCCTTCCTTTTCTAGCCAATATAATAATCCAAAAATTTGATTACATCGAGACAAAGGAGTTCTTTGGTCGAGTGTTTATGGCAACATCCTCACAACTAAAGTTAGCGATATAGCAAGAAAACTTAAGTGTGGTAATGATGACATTGACTTAGATGATGTAGATATAGGAAAATCCCATAATGAAATTTCACATTATTTATGGGAAGATGGTAAAAACGAAACAAAATCCATAAACCTTCGCCCAAGACCTAGGCTTCTCCTCCGCATGCTGATTAAAACAATATTTCCTTGACAAGGTAGTCTTGTAATTGTCTGAGATAATGAATTTCAAGCCACAATTCATTTATGATGAACTACGAACATACTTCGACATCAAGAGACAATCTCTTATCTTTGCTCTTTACATCACTAGGCTTCCCTATGCCTATAACATTCAAGGTTATGGAACTGATCATAGTACCATTCAAATTGCTGGAAATAGATTTTTTAGATTAATGTATCTTTTGGAAAATGTTCCAATGTATCTCCCTTTTGAACAATATAACCAACAAAGAAAAAAAAATCCAATGATTTAAGAGAATAGGTAAAGTGAGGATGACGATAGTGAAGATGATGGTAATAAGGACAAAAATGTGGAAGAAAATGTATAAGAAGAAGATAGTGAAATTGAATCTGTAAAAGTCATTAAAGCTGATTAGAAGTCATATACTAAGAAGGAAAAACTTCAATCCGAGATCACTATCTCCAAAAATCAAAAGAAACTTGAACGTCAAATCTCGAAAGGTTTTTCTCAAGTCAACTCTTGCCTTGACTACATTGAAACAAGTATAGACTGAAACACAAACACGGTCAATAATTTCGAAATAATTCTCAAAAGAATATGAAAGAATTTCAAGGGAGAATCACCACCACAATCACCAACTTGGGATGGTTGGTAAGGTAATTTTAAAATTAAATATTCTCGTTTTTTAGTTTTCAAAACAAAAAGAACTAACAAACATTACTCATACATAAAATTTCATTGTTTTTTGTTAAAATTTATGGACATGCATGCAACCGAGCTTTCACTTTGGATGGAATATAGGCTTTTTGGTAATCCTAAATCTTTAAGACTTTTTGGGTTTTCATATGTTTTCTATTTAAGTTGTTAATGTTTTATATGCAAACTCATGCTGTTTTATTTATCTTTATGATAATTTTGTGATAAGTTATGTATGTTTGTGTACTCAAAACTCATATTGTTTCATATGTACTATTTTGTTATGTAAGGTAAAAACTTATGATGTTTGTTTTATGTACTTTGTGTTTACAGTTGTTTTAAATAAGTGTTTCATGTTGTTTAAGTTTGTTTCATGTATATGTTTGTGTTATGGCATTTACATTTTTTGTTCCTTACTCATGATGCAGAATCTTGTTTCTACGCATCATATATTCCTTTTTGTTAATGACAAAGGGGGAGAAAATCCGGGCATATTGATAAGGGGAGAAATATTTACATAGCATACTTATTTATTGAAATATATAGTTGTCATCGTAAAAAAGGAGGAGAATGTTAGATCCTGCATTTTTTTGTTTCAATGAGACCACTATAAATTTCCATATACACACACACAATCATTATATATGCAGGAATATATATATATATATAAGTAGATATGAGGATTAGCATCAAAATCGAGCTTGAAGAAAACTAATAGAGTTTGTCTATTATCTTTGTTATTTTAGATTTTATGTAGAATCTCTGATTTGATGATTACACAGGCACACACAAATATATCTTGAAAGCTATCTTTGTTATAGATAAATATTCATTTAAAGAAAAAAGTCAAAATAAGAAAAGTATATGATTTCAAAGAAAATGAAGAAATTAGTTCATATTCAGACATCTGGACATTTTTCTCAAACGTCTTTGTGCTTCCAAATAAAAAAGAACATTTTACTTCATATTCAGACGTCTGGATTTTTTATAACAGATGTCTATATTGCCACTCAGATGTCTGATACGAAATTCCAACCATCTAGTTCACTTGTTTTTTGTTCGTGTACTTTTTTGTGCTAACTCTGACATCTGAGCACTTTTACTCAAACATCTGAACCTGACGAACAGAGGCAACTCTTCACAGAAATTCAAATTTTAAAGAGTCGTCCTCTTTCTTAAAAGTTGCAATTATTCAAATGGTTGCAATTATTGATTTAGAAATTTACAAATCAATAAATAGAGTTGAGATTTCACATTAAATTCACCAATTCTTTCTGTCTTTCTAATCTATACGATCCTGTGATTTACAAATATTCTTAACAATTTACTTTCTACAATTACACATCAAATCATCATCTCAAGAAGATTACAGGAAGGGTGTACTTAATAGACTTATCCGTGTTATCTAGAACACAATCAGTCAAGAAACTTACTACCATTTGTAATTGACATCCTATTGGAGATCTTCAAGCACAAAGTCCTATTCGGCATCTTAGGCGGTTTGTAAAACCTATTCCTCCGGTTTAAGCGAGGGTATAGTTTTAAATCCAAAAGGAGTCTGAGACTGGGCGTAGAACGAGAAAGTTCCAACCAGTATAAAAATCTCCAATGCACTTTACTTATTGCTATTTTTATACTGCCAGTGTGATATTAGTTTTATTTAGTAGATATAATCATATTGCTTGATCTGCATAGACTATCGATAATAATATTAGTTAGTTGATTTTTTATGTTTATGTGTGGAATGATTGTTATTTGGCTTGGTTCTCGCCTGAAGCGGATGGCATATGTGATAATTTGTTGATGACTTGAAATGTAGTCGAAGTGCTTAAGTAATGATTCTTAAGTGATAATCTTTCCTTGTTTCATGGATGTCATTTACATTCGTATATAAATATATATATATATATATGTATGTGCTTATTATATGGAGGATTGTATGTTGATTGGAAAGTTAACACACTATAATTGGTTTATGTTATGACATCGAGATTTTGTGTTCTTTTAAAACTAGTTTACTTCCATGTTTTCTGTAAATGTTTTTAAAAGATTTTCCAAACTTTACCTTTTGTTTTCAAACCATTTTATAAAGGTATTTAAGTAATTTAAATATAGAAGGAAAATCTTTAAAAACTATTTTGATTTATAAAATGAGTTTAAAAGTTATGGTCCATATAGCGATAGTCGCTATGGATGCAGTTTATAAATCGATAATTTTTGTGAAATTAAAAAGAGTTTCGACTTTAAATATTTGTGAAAAGCAATCTAAAATATATTATAAGTATTGGAAAGGAACTTTGAAATATTAAAAATATTTTTAAAAGATTATGTAATTATTTAAATAAAAGGTTTTAACTTTCAAATCACTTTATTTCCAAAAGTCGGATTTTGTTTAAAAGCAACTATCTTTTACAAAGGATGTTTTTAAATACAAGGGATATCTTTGTCTTTGCTATTAAGTAGCCCAACAAATACGATAAGTTATGCTAAACTGTTGACACGTTTTATGGAAAGTAAGCCATCTTGTATTTAGCACTAAAAGCAGAATGAGTAGACTTTCTACTATCTATGAGATTTTGAACCAGATTTTTTAGGCGAGGGATAAAGAAGTCAAAATGTCGGAAATGTGATAAGTATAAGAGAGTTAATTTCGATAAATAGGTAATGATTAATTAAGTTAATGGAAGATACATCATTTTATACTTAATGCTAAATTTTGAGGTATGGAAACTCGTCTCTATCTCGATAAGTAAAAATGTACGTTGAGGCAAGGATAGTTTCCTAACTTGTCTGACTTCATTGTTAATCAAGGGATAGTACTATTTGAAATTGAAACGTTGGGATAAGTATAGAATATATTATTTTCATATGCAAATCTATACTTACACAAGACAGTTGATTTGTCCACTATCGATAATTTGACTAGTTTTAAAATTATAGAAAGGTGGTTTGAGGACACCGGGATCAGATAAGCATGAGTTATCTGAAAACACTTCGAACCTACATAAGCGTTTGAATTGGAAACATCTTGAGGATGACGAAATCGAAGGCGAAGATCTTTGAAGTGTAAAGTCTCCTTGCTATTAATCCTGAGGGAGATTCCAAAAGGACGTAGTAGTAGTGCCTTCGGTTTGTTCATATCTTGAACAACTTGTCTGAGTGAATGCTAGCATTGCATTGTTGCTTGGAGAGCAATGTTGGCATTCCATGTGGGATTTGCTAAAAGGGTAAAACGTAGCCTCATGCCTCACAACCATGAATAACTAAAATAGGGGATATGCAGCAGGGCTGTGTGGGTTGCACCTCTTAGGGCATGGTTATTATTCGATCTAGACCGATATTTTCAGATTATGTATGCTAGTGACCCGGGTACGGTTATTGACCACTACCGGGGTGGTGACATATTTGATACTATCCAGTAAGGGGTAGGCCGATCTTGTGTTGCAGAGGTCCATGTGAGGCCCTCGATACATTTTCTCGAGGCCTACCACAGCTGGCGGTACCCCAGTAGCCTTGACATTGTATGTAATTCATTCTCCGGTAGTGTCGTACGGACTTAGTTGTGTCCAAATATGTTAGAATATAAGATGCAAGTATTTTAGCTATGTTATATATTTATTTTAAACCCTAGACATTATTATAATATCACTAGATTTTCTATTTGAAATGTTTTGGTTATCGTAAGGTAAAAACCAGTCCGTGTTTATGTGCGACGTGGTCTTACGAGATACCTTTATTTTTAAAGGAGTTTTATAAGTATGACTATTTAGTGTTTTGAGTTTTCTTACACCAGACCTATGTCTAACCCAGATTTTTTCTTTCTTTCCATAAAACTCTTGGGTACTCAAATTTGTATTAGTAGCCAAGTAATCCAGGTTCTTACAGATGCATTTTGGAAGAGTATGGAGAAGGTGGCTTCGACGTTATCCAGTTATCTATTTTATTTCCGCTGTATGTATATTATGTATCAACATTGTGGGGGTAGGCAATTATAACAGTCCCTGGTTGAAGTTCATACCTATTGTAACTCTGATGTTTCATTTTGGAAGTGACCATATGTAATATCTTATGTTCTATTATATGATTTCCTTGCATTGTGAGATTTCGTGTTTCTTTCTTCTTGTCTTTACTTTTATTTTTACCCCAACAGTTTGTCTTTCGGACACCTTGATGATCGAACATGAATACCGTGGATGTATTAATTGTCATCTTTAGAAGTAAGAAAGGCAGATCGTTACACTTGGTATCAGAGCTTACGTCAAACGAACACCTAGGCCTTGGTTGGGGCTAACTCATTAGAGATAGGGTTAATGAAACACTCCACACCCCTTAGTATACCCAAAAAAGGCACACTAAAAGATCTGGTGCTTTATAGGTATAGCTAAAGCATCATAGAGACTAAGATTCACAAGACAAATAAATAAAAACATCGAAAACATTTAAATAATAACTAGACATTTAAAATTAAACTTCATTTCAAAACAGAATATGTCTTAAAAACCAAATACACATGTCTCGTGAATAATACAATCTCAGTGACATTATCAGAGTACATAAACAATACAAATCATCCTTCTTATAAAGTACCAGTACATCCAAAGTTAAATGAAAAGAAAACTGAAAAGAAGAAGAAGAATACATGAAAAACTCCAAGAATATATCTCCAAGCGGTCTGAATCTACTGCCCTCGATTCTGCTGGCCTATGGGGGGAAAAAGGGGACTAGAAGAGTGGGTCAGACTATAAGTCTAGTGAGTGAAAGTAATTACTAGCATTCTTAAGCAAGATAAAGATAATAGACTAAGCAACAGTTCTAGTATGAAAGGAAAGTACAGAAAATATAAAAATGGGATAAAATACTGTTTCTGATTCTATTTGCTTTGATTGTGATTATTTGCACTTATCTTATATTTCTATGATTAGGTTGAAATCCTAATCCTATTTTAATTAGGCTGAAATCCTAATTCTACCCATTGATCGACCTTCTATCTCTGTTGTGCTATTACGAGCTGATCCAATCCTGTTGGTCCCACAGCAAAAGACACATGTTTAGCGCTTGGAATGCAGTTGCGAATTATTTACCCTAATTGATGTCGCACGCTCGGTCATCGCCCGTACACAGTAATTGTCGCTCCCTTTATTTTGACCTCTTATTTACCCTAATCAGCATAAGCGTGCCCAGCCTCATCTAATCTATTGTGAGGCCATCCGTTCTAGTCTGAAAGGGATGCTACCCGGCCTCACCTAAGTTTTGTGAGCCCATTAGTCCTAGTTTGAAAGGGAATGCTACCGGTACTGGTCCTAACAAACAAATTCTAGTTTGCGCCCCTTGCCCAAATCCCTAGATTTGATCCTCTATCTATTGGTCACTTATTTACCCTAATTAGCATAAGCGTGTCCCAGCCTCACCTAACTATTGTGGGACCATCAGTTCCTAACTGAAAGGGAATACTATTGGTACGGGCCTGCTTCTATCTTTGTTTATTAACTTAGTGTAAGTTTTAAAATAAGCCACTTCTGTTATTTCTGCTTTATTTGCTTATTAACTTAATCTAAGTCTTAAAATAATTCTTTTTTGTTATCTCTAATTATAACCTATGTTATAATTGCTACTCTTCTATTCTATCTTTTTAGTTATAACCACTAGTTTTAAACATGCCTGCAAATGTCTCAAATTTGCCTATTTAGCCAATCTTCTTTTTATTACAGTTCTTTCTTATTTTACATCTAATTTCTATAAATTCAGTGTTTATTTCTATTTAATTCATATTAGCAAATTCTCCTCTTTTTAATATTCTTATATTTTATTCACGTAAGAAGGAATAAAAAGAAACTAACATTTACAGGCTAAATTCTAACTTAAAACAGATGTAAATAAATGTAAATAACTGTAAATAACGGTAAATAACTAAATAAAATAGCTAATTAAAATAGCTGAATAAATTAAACTAAAAAGAACTTTAAAAATTGACTGTAAATAAACTTACATAAAAATTATCTCAAAATGGTAGAAAAATTACAACTATTGAGAACCCTATTATTTTAAATTACTTAAAAAACTAAAATAATTACAAAACACTCACCTATGGTCCTTAGCTCTTTTCCTTGGCCTTCCCGGATCCACTTCCAAGGTATAGAATATTTTTATTAAAAAGATCTCCTCCCAAGAATTTTTTTCTTTTTAGGGTCCAGCCTCAAGCAATGAACCCAATTGGGAGAAAATCTGAATGACAAAAATAGCTAGGTCTAGGGTCTTATTTATAGTGTAGCGTAGGGTTCTCAGGCCGTTGGATTTGAAGATTAAATCTGGTGCAACCACGTCATAGGCTCACTAGGGACCCTTGGATGGAAGCATGAACGCTAGGATTTGAAGAAAATTGCAAAATACGTTTATCGGTACGCTCCTGGACGGTTCTACATCCAAAACAAAAGCCGGGTCGACCTAAATACAATGGGGGTCGACCCTAAGGTCGACCTAACCCATGTATGGGTCGACCTAGCCCATATATGGGTCGACCTAGGCATTGTAATATGTACTTTTTTTCCGTTTTAATTCAATTCTTGTTTCTCTCGTATCTTCTTCATATTAACTTGGATTTTGACAAACTATATATGGAAATTGACCAAAAAAACTACTACGGACACAATGGTGCAACTCCCATTGCTCAATTCTAAAAATTTCACAAACTTATTTTATTATTTAATTAATTCGTTAATTAATTATTATAGCTCAAATTTTGGGTTGTTACATTCTCCCCTCCTTAAAGGATTTCACCCCAAAATCTCCAAGGATAGAGGAATGAAATAAATATTTTCATCCAAATTCTACAGCCACATATTCAACCATCATCCATTACATCCATTGTCCTTCAGCTTTTTAATGCAATTTATGCTATATGCAATAGTGTCGTGTCAATGACCTTAACTAATGCAAAAGATTAGGTGGTCTACTGATTCAGTCGACCTCCATTAATGCAATCATGTCCGTGCCATGTATCGAAATGAATGCAAATTCTCTAATGATAACTGATAGTTCTATATGCATACTATAATCATCATCCAAATGCAACAATCATATGATAATCATCCATTTATAGCAACCATGGAAATAAAATAAAAATGCAAATGCACACACATCCATATGCATATGTTTTAGTGACCTAGTTAGGCCGATTCCTAAGAGATAATAGTGCTTAGTGTATATATATGCATCCATTAGCATCCACTAGCAAACACTTGCAACCACTAGCGTCCAACATACATAACATGTTCTAGTAACATGTTTACATTCAGTCCTACCATCCATAAGTCAAATCCTAAGATCTACCCTCCCAAAGAATACTAAAGGAAAGACCCTATTCAAAACTAAAGATGGAAATAGGGAATTCAAGACGAACCGATGCTTCTCTCCACTTCAACTTCCTCAAGTTGGCTAGGTTCCACTACCTCGAACCCAGTATCCCTTCTCCGCTTATCTGCATAGGATTTCTGTCTATCTTGGACCATCTTCATTCTCCTTCTAATTAAATCAATCTTTTCTGAAGTCTCTCTAACCATGTCAGGACCTAGTAGCAATCTCTCTGTAGACTCCAACCAACACGAAGGCGACTTGCACAGCCTCCCATAAAGAGCTTCAAAAGGTGCCATCTCAATGCTAGCCTGAAAACTATTATTATATGCAAACTCCACTAAAGGAAGATACTCCTCCCAAGTTCCTCCAAAATCAAGAATGCACATCCTCAAAAAATCCTCAAGAACTCTATTAACTCTCTCCGTTTGACCATCCGTCTGAGGATGATAGGCCGTACTCAATCTAAGCTATATACCTAAAGCCTCTTGCAAGCTCCTCCAAAACTCTCTAGTAAAGATATGGTCTCTATCACTCACTATGCTAGAGGGAACTCCAAGAAGTCAGACTATCTCATGAACATATAAGGATGCCAAATAAGGTGATGTCCTCTTACTCTTGACCGGAATGAAGTGGGCGCTCTTAGTCAAACAATCTACAATCACCCAAATACTGGTATTCCCCTTCCTAGATCGGGGTAAACCATCTATGAAGTCCATCAAAACACTATCCCACTTCCATTCGGGTACATCCAATGGTTTAAGCAATCCGCCGGGCTTCTGCTACTCTGCCTTAACACTTTGGTACACAAGACACTTAGCTACAAACTCTACCACATCCTTCTTCATGCCACTCCAGTAAAACACTCTCTTCATGTCCCTATACATCTTATCACCACCCGAATGAATAGTCATTTGAGAATGGTACGCTACTTCTAGAACTGCTCTCGTCAAATCACTAGTGCAGGGGACACAAAGACTTCCATCTCTCCTTAGCCACCCTTTACTATCAATGGAATAGTGTTGGAGATGTCTAGAGACCTCTCCTTTGCTAATCCTATCCAAAATATCCATAAGCTCTGAATCCTCTCGCTGCCTTGAGCCAATCTGATCTATGAGGGTAGGCTTAACCTCAAGTGCTGCCAATAATCCATGGGTAATGTCCATAGAGGGCTTAAAATCAAAGGTAGAAATAAACTCTAGGCTTTTCCACTCCACTAACATTAGACTAAGGGTTTCTCTCTTCCTACTTAATGCATCCGCAACCACGTTCCCTTTACCGGGGGCGTAAGCTATCTCAAAGTCATATGATGCTAGAAACTCCATCCAACGCTGCTGCTTCAAGTTTAAATCCTTTTGTGAGAATAGGTACTTCAATGATTTATGGTCAGTGAGAAGCTCGAACCTCTCTCGTAGTAAGTAATGTCCTCAAGACCTGAGCGTGAAAACAATAGCAGCTAACTCCAAATCATGGGTGGGGTCATGAGTTCTCAACTGTCTACTTCCATAACATACTACCCTCCCTTCTTGCATCAATACTGCTCCAAGACCTGTCCCACATGCATCAGTGTAAACTGTAAATGGCTTAACTCCGTCGAGTAAAACTAACACTGATGCACTAGTAAGGGCCCTCTTCGGCATCGTGAAGGAATCCTCACAATCTACGTCCCACACGAATGTCGTATTCTTCTTAGTGAGGCAAGTAAGTGGTGCTGAAATCTTAGCAAAATCTCTGATAAACTTCCTATAATAGCTAGTTAAACGTAGGAAGCTTCAACTTCAGTAGCGTTCTTGAGGGCCTTTCAATCCTGTACTACTAGTACCTTAGCGGGATCAACAGCTAGACCTTCTCTTGAGACTACATGCCCCAAGAAACGCACCTCCTTAGGCCAAAAGTGACACTTCAAGAACTTTGCCTTCAACTGATGAACACGAAGTGTACGAAGAATCTCTTCCAGATGAATAGCATGCTCTTCCATACTCTTGGAAAACACCAAAATGTCATCCACAAATTTTACAACGAACTTAATTAGGACATCTCGAAAAACACGGCTCATCAAATCTACAAAATAGGTTGGGGCATTGGACAGCCCAAACGACATAACCAACCACTCAAAGAGTCCATCAGGTGTCCTAAATGTTGTCTTATCGATGCTATCATCAACGACCCTAAGCTGATGAAATCCCGTAGCTAAATCAACCTGAGAAAATACTGAAGAGCCAACCAACTGATCGAAAAGATCGTCTATCCTAGAGAGTGGGTAACGGTTCTTCTTCATGAGCTTATTCAACTCTCTACAGTCTACGCAAAGTCGAAGGGAACCATCCGCCTATGTAGCAGAGACGACTGGCTCTCCCTACTTAGATATGCTCCATCTGATGAAGCCTTTCTCCAATAGCTCACTAATCTGCTTACTTAACTCCTTCCTCTCCCTTGAAGCCATATGTCTCACGGGCAATGCCACATGCTTAGCATTGTCATTCAGATAGATCCTAAAGTCGATCTCTCCCTTGGGGGTAGTCCTCTAACCTCTTCAAAAACGTTTGGGAAATATCTAATAACATGAAATGAATCTAACTCTCCTAGTGATGAATCAAGGGAATAAAGGAAGCTCAACATGACTGACCCCTGTGGGTCGCAAGAAACCTCGAGAGAACTACATGTCTCTAATCTGATGACTCTCTTCTCGCAGTCCAATATCGCTCCATAAGTGGATAACCATTCCATCCCCAAAATCATCCCATAACTAGAAAATCCCAGTACATAGGCGTCACAATCAAACTTTACGCCTAGTATAAAAATTTTCAAACCCCTACAAATCATGGATAAATGATCCGATCCTCCTATGGGGTTTGAAACAACTATAGGGTCTACTACTAGAAAAATATCTAAGTGTGAACAATCAACCAAGGAACTAGAAATGAAAGAATGCGATGCTTCGGAGTCAAAGAGAGTCCGAATAGGAAAATCCAAAATAGTGATCAAACCTTCTACAGAGACTTTCCTACCTCGATCCGGTCCACTAGAAGGTGCTGCATCTAAAGCCTGTACTTGCACTATAGGTGCGCCTGCTCTCTGCCCTGCTCTTTGAGGACAAGCACTACTAAGGTGCTGTAACGACCCGTATTTTTACGAATCGAAACATTGTAAAACAGTTATTATTAGACTGTTAGTATTGTTGATAAGTTGTCCAGAGTCTAAGTCCTAGGTCGTATGAGAGTTTGGAGCGACCTAAGGAAGTTGGTGAGTTAAGGAGTAGACGACTTAGTGAAGTGGAGCGACTTAAGGATTTAAACGACCTAAGAAGTTAGGTCGTGTGATAGTTAGGTCGTGTGATAGTTAGGTCGTGTGATAGATAGGTCATGTGATAGTTTAGGTCGGTCGAGCGACCAAAGTAGTAGACGACCTAAGGAGTTTACGACTTAAGGGTTTGGAGCGACCTATAGGAGTTGGCGACCTAAGGGTTAGTAACCTACAGTAGTGAGCGACCTAGTAGTGAGCGATCTAGTGGTTAGCGACCTATTAGTTAGCGAGTTAGCGTAGTTCGGTCGTTAGACGACCTAAGTTAGTTAGGTCGTGAGCTTCTGTGATGAGTTAGGTCGTGGACGAGTTAAGTTGTTAGGTTGTGAGAAGGTTAGGTCGTTAGGGCGGCGTCTCAGTTAAGTCGTAAGGAACACGTTAGCGTTAAGGCTTAGGTCGCTAGGTCGTATAGCAGTTAGGTCGCGCATTTTGTTAAGTCGCGCATGACTTAGGTCGCGCGCATCTGTTAGGTCACATGGATGCACTGATCTGCTGAGCCGTTAGGTCGTAGGTCGCGTAAAGGCTTGGGGTTGTTAGGTCGTAGGTTTTAGGTCGTGGGTTCTTAGGTCGTGGACGACCTAATTACGAGCGAACGACCTAAGGGGGATTTCTGCCTATAAATAGGAGGGTTCTTCTTCATTTTTGGGATCCAGATTTTGAAGCGACGAAGTGCTGCCATTTTGAGAGCTCGACTTCTACACTTCTTCACTTCTTTTCTCCACTCTAATCTAGTGATTCCTTCCATCCAAATCGAAGATCTAATTGAAGATCCAAGAGCTTAGATTGAAGATCTTCATCCATCGAAGAGAGATTTCATCGTTTGAAGCGGATTTGTGATAAATCGAGTTAGATCCTTCGCTGTCCAGATCTAAAGTGTGTTGCTTTTGGGTTGTTTAGGTGATTTGGTGAGTGGTGATTATCTCTCACATGGATCCAAAGGAGTATATCGGATTGTTGGCTTGATTTTGTGTAAAGTAGTGATTTTCATGCATTTTTGTAAACTTAAGTGTAGATCCATTGTTCACGATGATTTGACATCCATTTTACTACATGTTAACCTATGCAAGTTCATTCATCAAGATTATAGAGATATTGCTCATGTTTTCATGCTTGTTAGACTTTTGACTCTTTATTTACGAAATTGCCATTATTGCTATAATTGTCTATTTAGATCATATTTGAATGCTTGATTACTTGGATTAATGTTTGACTTGATTGATTGCTATGAATTAGATGATTGATGATTTGATTTAGACAAGATGGTCGAAGATGATTCAAAAGCTAAGGGAAAAGCTCTTGAATTAGGAAAGCTGCTTGTGGCATATGTGGCGGATGATGAAGCTCCTATGGATAGACTTGATGATGATGTTGAGATGAGGCTTTGCTATGATGATGATGAGGCGAAGCATTGTATGAGATAGCCTTGGTCTAATCCAGGCAGGATCATTCCAAGCATGTTGATAACTCGGTGAAATGGTTCACGTTTGAGGATAATGGTTTGCTCGAGAGGCGCTTGAGCTAGTATGGAAATAGTCGTCGAGGAGGATGACTAGAAGGCTGAGATCTCATCGTTGTTGAAGGTTCTAGCATGCTCAAAGCAAGAGTACGTTGGGCAGATTCGTTAGTCCATGAAGGCTACTGATTGGTAGTCGAGTACTCTGGGCGGATTCGATAGTCCTAGGCATGGGCTGCGACGACGTGCGGAGTTATGTCTAGAACCGGGGTTACCATTAGCCCTTGACGGACGGCTGAAAGAATGTGCCGGTCATTCAATTAACGGTGGTGTCGAAGCAATGATAACAGTGATAGCCAGAGTCATGGATGTTTGGTTGTACCGTCATTTGGTCTCAAGAGCAGTGTTTTCTGGGTGCTTATCTGATCTTGGTTTAGGCCTTGGGGGTTTGTACTTGGAAAACATCGCCCTTGACTCGAGTGATAATTGCTTACTTTAAATTGTATGCTTTGCTATGTTGGCTTCTGCTTAGTGTGTGTCTGGGGGCTATCACTATAGAAAGAGGTGGAGTGGGAGGGTTGTATTCCTATTTCTTTTCCTTTATGCTCTTTTGGTATGTTGTTAGTTAATTTACCGCTCACTAGACTCAAGGCTTTATGTTTTAACTCTTATTGCCTTGGGCTGTTCGTCCATTTTGGGACGGGCAGACTAGGTAGCAGGTGACAGGTGCTGTTCTTGCTTTCCACGATGCTGATGACGAAGACGAGCTGGAGGCTTGCATATTGTTTTCTTACTATATGTACTGGATGTTCCGCTGTTTGTATAATTCTCTGAGTGATATGTAGTGAGGCTTGATGTATTGACTACTCAGATGTTTGTATTCAACTATTATGAAGTTTTTTATGATGACATTCTATTCTGTGAAGCTTCACTATATATATATTCTCTATTGTATTTTGTCCATGCGCTGTGAGTAATACGATATATTCTGCTGTTTTAATCTACCCTGACAATCGTCCATGGCTGCCTGACACACTTTTCAGCGCACTATTTCTAGGTTCAGTGCAGGGGTCATGGGCGGTCGTCACATTTTGGTATCAGAGCTTTGGTTAATCGATTTTACCCAACGCGCGCTGATGTTACTACGTATGAGAGGCGTAATTGTATTTTGATGAATGATTACTATATATAATATAGTAGCTTAGTAGAGTATGAGTCCTTTATGCAGTTGTTTCTCAAGGTGTGCTAATCATTCCTTTTTATAGATATTAAGGATGAGTCGAAGAGGGAGACCAGCTGCTAGGGAAGGCCGTGCTGCTGAGGGGACTGTTGATTATGCAGCTATGTTCGAAGCTATGATGACTTCGATCATGAGAAGGATACCAGTTCCGGTGACAGCAGTTGATGTTGGAGTTCAAGTTCAAACTCCAAAGCCGGTGGATTTTTCTAAGTTGTGTAAGGACTATACTGCTCTTGGAGGAAAGGTTTTCTTGGGAACGGAGTCAACCATTGATGTCCAGAGGTGGATAGATGCTTGTAGAAGGATCTTTGGTGATTTGGGAATTGAGGATGCAACTAAGAGGAAGTTAGCATCAAGACAGCTTCAAGGAAGAGCTTCTGATTGGTGTAACTCTATCACCATTGATACTCCGAAGGAAGAGATTACTTGGGAGCAATTCCAAACCAGATTTGAGGCTAAGTTCATTTCTATAGCTCAGAAGTCTGTCCTGTTCAAGAAGTTTGTAGAGCTCAAGCAAGGAGGAAGACCAGTTCTTGAGTATGTTTCTGAGTTTGAAGCTTTGTCCAAGTATGCCCGGTCGTATATTGAATCTTCGTACCAGAAGAATGAGAAGTTTGTGACAGGCTTGGACAGTTATCTTGGGAGACAGTTGGTGGATCATTTGGACGATTCATTTGAGAAGCTTGTGGAGAAAGCTCTTAGGAATGAGAATCTGTTTCCTAAGGAAGGATCTGTTGTTGCTGTGACCAAGGAAGAGTTTAGGCCTCAGCAGGGTGGAAACATGAAAAGGAAGCAGCAGCAGCAAAAGGGTAAAGATGGCCAGAAGAAGCCGAAGGGCGAAGTGACCTGCTACAATTGTCAGCAGAAGAGCCATTTCTCCAGGGATTGTAAGAATCCGAAGAAGCCGGTGAAGTGCCACAATTGTGACAAGCCGGGGCATTTTAAGAAGAATTGTCCAGAACCGAGGAAGGACAAGCAGATTGTGCAAGCTTATGCTTTGGGGGCTGTTCCATCATCTTCGAAAGTTTCTACCGTTGAAGAGAGAGGAAAGAGTGTGGTGGTTCAAGGTACTCTTTCCATATGTGGTGTTCCAGTTAGAGTGTTATTTGATACTGGGGCATCGCATTCTTTTGTTTGTAACGAACTTGTAAGCCGGTTAGGTTTAGAACCGGATATTGTTGATAGGCCATTGGTTGTGACTAATCCAGTCGGGGGTTCGTCTTGTTTGTGTATGTTATGTCGTGGTCTGATTGTATCGAGTCATGATTGCTCTTTTGTTTGTGATTGTTTTGTTCTGAACTTTGCGGGGTTCGGAATTATTTTGGGTATGGACTGGCTTAGAAAGTATGCGGAAAAGGTTGATTGTGAAAGGTTGGAGGTGACAGTCGAGAATGTGGAGGGGCGAAAGATTGTGATACGATGTAAGCATGAAGAAGGCGTCTTCATGAGCTTCATGTATTCGCTGGTTGTTCCACGAGATGGACTGTCATCGTTGCCAATCGCTAATGGATTTGAGGATGTCTTTGACGAGGTCAAAGGGTTACCGCCGCATAGAGAGATCGAGTTTCGTATAGATCTAGTTGAAGGAGCCAGACCTGTTGTGATGCCTCTTAGGCAGATGGCGCCTAGGGAACAACAGGAGTTGAAGGTGCAGGTTGATGATCTTTTGCAAAAAGGATTCATTTGGCGTAGTGTGTCCGAATGGGGTGCACCAGTTGTGTTCGCAACTAAAGCAAATGGATCGTTGAGGTTGTGTGTGGATTATCGTGAGCTGCCTGAATAAAGTGACTAAGAAGAACAAGTATCCATTGCCAAGAATAGATGACTTGTTTGATCAGCTTCATGAAGCTAAGGTGTTTTCTCAGATGGATTTGGCAACGGGATTTCACCAGTTAAGAGTGGCTAAGGATAGTGTGCCGAAGACTGCTTTTAGGACACCATCTGGTTTCTTTGAGTGGCTGGTAATACCGTTTGGATTGACTAATGCACCAGCATATTTTGTGGATCTTATTAATAGAGTGTTCAGAGATCAGTTGAACAAGTTCGTGCTAGTGTTCGTGGATGATATTTTGATTTATTCCAGAACTGAAGAAGAGCACGAGACGCACTTGCGTATTGTTTTGGAAATCTTACGGAAACATCAGCTGAAGGCTAAGTTTTCGAAGTGTCACTTCTGGAAGAGTGAAGTGAGGTTCTTAGGCCATATTATTTCTGGAAATGGAATAGCGGTTGATTTCGCTAAAGTGGCAGCAATCCAGGATTGGGTCAGACCTAAGAATGCATCTGATGTGAGAAGTTTTCTTGGATTAGCAGGATACTATCGTCGATTTATCAAGGACTTTTCCAAGGTAGCTGCACCATTAACAGGATTGACAAAGAAGAACCTAGTTTTCAGTTGGGATGCTAAGTGTGAGCAAGCTTTCAGAATCCTGAAAGAGCGATTGACTAGTGCTCCTGTTTTGACTATTCCTAGTGGAAATGATGAGATGGTGGTTTACACTGACGCATGTGGTACTGGACTTGGAGCAGTGCTGATGCAGAAGGGTAAAGTTGTTGCGTATGCAAGTCGACAACTGAAGCCGCATGAAAGGAATTACCCGACTCATGATTTGAAATTAGCGGCTATTGTATTTGCTCTGAAGATGTGGAGACATTATCTATTGGGAGTTCGATTCGAGTTGTTTACAGATCATAAGTCGTTGAAGTATCTTTTCTTCCAAAAGGATTTGAATCTTCGGCAGCAACGATGGTTAGAGTTTTTAGCATCATATGATTTTGGTATAGCCTATACTCCAGGAAAGGGTAACGCAGTGGCAGATGCGTTAAGTCGAATTCATGCAGGATTGGGAGCCATGTTTTCAGAATGGAAGAATCTCGAGTATTTAGCTGGATTTGATTTCAGGCCCAGATGTGAATTGGAACCTGAGATGTTGGCGAACTTATCGATAAGACCGACTCTTGTGGAAAGAATTGGCGAGAGCCAAAAGCGAGACGATAAGCTTGTCAAGATTATCCGTGATTTTAAATCTGGATTGGAACCAGAAAAGGATAAAGGATTCGAGGTCGATCGAGAAGGTTGGCTTCGAAAGCAAGGACGACTAGTTGTTCCCGATATAGATGAATTGAGAAATGAAGTTTTGAAGGAAAGTCATCACTCGAAGCTGACAATTCATCCAGGTGGAAATAAGATGTATCGGGATATGAAGAGAACCTACTACTGGGAAGGCATGAAGAAGGATGTTGGGAATTTTATTTCCAAATGCATGAACTGCCAATTGGTAAAGGCCGAACAGAAGAATCCAGGTGGATTGCTTCAGCCATTAGAAGTTCCTACATGGAAGTGGGAGCAAATATCGATGGATTTTATTGATGGGTTACCTCGGACAAGAACAGGAAATGAAGGGATTTGGGTCATCGTGGATCGTCTGACTAAGAGTGCAAGATTCATTCCTGTTCGATCGACTAGGACTGCATCAAAGTTGGCAGAGTTGTATGTTAAGTGGATAGTTCGATTCCATGGTATTCCGAAGAGTATAGTAAGTGATCGAGACCCATTTTTCACTAGTGGATTTTGGAAGAGCTTCCAGGAAGTTTTGGGAACCGAGTTGTGTTTGAGTACAGCTTATCACCCTCAAACAGATGGTCAAACCGAGAGAGTCAACCGAGTTTTGGAAGATCTCCTCAGAGCTTGTGTTTTAGATTTTGGGGGATCATGGGAAGATCACCTTCATTTGGTGGAATTTTCGTATAACAACAGTTACCAGTCAAGCATTGGTATGGCACCGTATGAGGCATTGTATGGAAGACCGTGTAACTCTCCGACATGTTGGTTAGAAACAGGAGAAAAGCTGATACTTGGGCCAGAGATGATTCGACAGACTTCAGATTGTATAGAGATCATTCGGCAACGAATGAAGGCAGCCCAAGACCGTTAGAAAAGTTATGCCCATAAGCGTCGTAAGGATTTGGAATTCGACGTAGGTGATATGGTTTTTGTGAAGATTTCTCCACTGAAGAATGTTATTCGATTCAGGAAGAAAGGGAAATTGACTCCGAGATTTGTTGGACCATTCCCGATCATCGAGCGAATTGGAAAGCTCGCCTATAGATTGGAGTTACCAGAGAAGATGTCGAGTGTGCACAATGTTTTTCATGTATCATATCTACGGAAGTATGTGCACGACTCGAATACAGTGGTTTCTGCTGATAGCTGTGAAGATTTCGAAGTTGATCCAGTCGATAAGAGACCTCGTAAGCCGCTTCGTGTTGTGGAAACCGACACGAAACAGCTTAGGAGGAAGGTAGTTAAGTTGCTCAAGATACAATGGAGTGATGATGATAACGACTGTACATGGGAGGTGGAAGGGAGGATGAAAGCAGCTCATCCTGAACTCTTCAAGGTATGGCCCTAAGGTGTCGTGTCATCTAACGACATTGTAACTTGTTCTAGTTTTAGAATTCTGCATGCTAAGCTAGAATTGGATGCATGGTTTGTTGATTGCTATGGATGGTAGGCATGCAGAATAGTCTTTGATTGCTTTGTTTGTTTGGAATTTCGGGGGCGAAATTCCTAAGGGGGAGAGAATGTAACGACTCGTATTTTTACGGATCGAAACATTGTAAAACAGTTATTATTAGACTGTTAGTATTGTTGATAAGTTGTCCAGAGTCTAAGTCCTAGGTCGTATGAGAGTTTGGAGCGACCTAAGGAAGTTGGCGAGTGAAGGAGTAGACGACTTAGTGAAGTGGAGCGACCTAAGGATTTGAACGACCTAAGAAGTTAGGTCGTGTGATAGTTAGGTCGTGTGATAGATAGGTCATGTGATAGTTTAGGTCGGTCGAGCGACCTAAGTAGTAAACGACCTAAGGAGTTTACGACTTAAGGGTTTGGAGCGACCTATAGGAGTTGGCGACCTAAGGGTTTGTAACCTACAGTAGTGAGCGACCTAGTAGTGAGCGATCTAGTGGTTAGAGACCTATTAGTTAGCGAGTTAGCGTAGTTAGGTCGTTAGACGACCTAAGTTAGTTAGGATGTGAGCTTCTGTGATGAGTTAGGTCGTGGACGAGTTAAGTTGTTAGGTCGCGAGAAGGTTAGGTTGTTAGGGCGGCGTCTCAGTTAAGTCGTAAGGTGCGCGTTAGCGTTAAGGCTTAGGTCGCTAGGTCGTATAGCAGTTAGGTCACGCATTTTGTTAAGTCGCGCATGAGTTAGGTCGCGCGCATCTGTTAGGTCGCATGGATGTGCTGATCTGCTGAGCCGTTAGGTCGTAGGTCGCGTAAAGGCTTGGGGTTGTTAGTTCGTAGGTTTTAGGTCGTGGGTTTTTAGGTCGTGGACGACCTAATTACAAGCGAACGACCTAAGGGGGATTTCTGCCTATAAATAGGAGGGTTCTTCTTCATTTTTAGGATCCGGATTTTGAAGCGACGAAGTGCTGCCATTTTGAGAGCTCGACTTCTACACTTCTTCACTTCTTTTCTCCACTCTAATCTAGTGATTCCTTCCATCCAAATCGAAGATCTAATTGAAGATCCAAGAGCTTAGATTGAAGATCTTCATCCATCGAAGAGAGATTTCATCGTTTGAAGCGGATTTGTGATAAATCGAGTTAGATCCTTCGTTGTCCAGATCTGAAGTGTGTTGCTTTTGGGTTGTTTAGGTGATTTGGTGAGTGGTGATTATCTCTCACACGGATCCAAAGGAGTATATCGGATTATTGGCTTGATTTTGTGTAAAGTAGTGATTTTCATGCATTTTTGTAAACTTAAGTGTAGATCCATTGTTCACGATGATTTGACATCCATTTTACTACATGTTAACCTATGCAAGTTCATTCATCAAGATTATAGAGATATTGCTCATGTTTTCATGCTTGTTAGACTTTTGACTCTTTATTTACGAAATTGCCATTATTGCTATAATTGTCTATTTAGATCATATTTGAATGCTTGATTACTTGGATTAATGTTTGACTTGATTGATTGCTATGAATTAGATGATTGATGATTTGATTTAGACAAGATGGTCGAAGATGATTCAAAAGCTAAGGGAAAGGCTCTTGAATTAGGAAAGCTGCTTGTGGCATATGTGGCGGATGATGAAGCTCCTATGGATAGATTTGATGATGATGTTGAGATGAGGCTTTGCTATGATGATGATGAGGCGAAGCATTGTATGAGATAGCCTTGGTCTAATCCAGGCGGGATCATTCCAAGCATGTTGATAACTCGGTGAAATGGTTCGAGTTTGAGGATAATGGTTTGCTCGAGAGGCGCTTGAGCTAGTATGGAAATAGTCGTCGAGGAGGATGACTAGAAGGCTGAGATCTCATCGTTGTTGAAGGTTCTAGCATGCTCAAAGCAAGAGTACGTTGGGCAGATTCGATAGTCCCTGAAGACTACTGATTGGTAGTCGAGTACTCTGGGCAGATTCGATAGTCCTAGGCATGGGCTGCGACGACGTGCGGAGTTATGTCTAGAACCGGGGTTACCATTAGCCCTTGACGGACGGTTGAAAGAATGTGCCGGTCATTCAATTAACGGTGGTGTCGAAGCAATGATAACAGTGATAGCCAGAGTCATGGATGTTTGGTTGTTCCGTCATTCGGTCTCAAGAGCAGTGTTTTCTAGGTGCTTATCTGATCTTGGTTTAGGCCTTGGGGGTTTGTACTTGGAAAACATCGCCTTTGACTCGAGTGATAATTGCTTACTTTAAATTGTATGCTATGCTATGTTGGCTTCTGCTTAGTGTGTGTCTGGGGGCTATCACTATAGAAAGAGGTGGAGTGGGAGGGTTGTATTCCTATTCCTTTTCCTTTATGCTCTTTTGGTATGTTGTTAGTTAATTTACCGCTCACTAAGACTATTGTCTGACTCAAGGCTTTATGTTTTAACTCTTATTGCCTTGGGCTGTTCGTCCATTTTGGGACGGGCAGACTAGGTAGCAGGTGACAGGTGTTGTTCTTGCTTTCCACGATGCTGATGACGAAGACGAGCTGGAGGCTTGCATATTGTTTTCTTACTATATGTACTGGATGTTCCGCTGTTTGTATAATTCTCTGAGTGATATGTAGTGAGGCTTGATGTATTGACTACTCAAATGTTTGTATTCAACTATTATGAAGTTTTATATGATGACATTCTATTCTGTGAAGCTTCACTATATATATATTCTCTATTGTATTTTGTCCATGCGCTGTGAGTAATACGATAGATTCTGCTGTTTTAATCTACCCTGACAATCGTCCATGGCTGCCTGGCACACTTTTCAGCGCACTATTTCTAGGTTCAGTGCAGGGGTCATGGGCGGTCGTCACAGGTGCCCAAGCTGTCCATAATTGTAACACCTCCCTCTCATCGTGTCCTTCTTACAGTCCTTTGTGAATTGCCCAACCAATCCACAACTATGACACTTCTCGCCCTTCTTGATCTTCTTTAGTGGTCCTTCTCCTTTCTTCTTGTCCTTATCCCTCTTATTCTTCCACCACTGCTTCTTAGAGTTTTCTGGCTTAGGAACCTCCTTAACCTCTTCTTTCTTAACAACATCTGACATGAGAGCCATCTCCACAAGTGACTCATACGTCGCTCCCATAGGTACATGTGTCAATGCCAACCCTTGGAGGGGCTGGTTCAAACCCTTAGCAAACTTGATAGCCTTCTTATGCGGTGTATTAACAAGCTCCATTCCAAACCGCGATAGCTAATTAGACTAATTTATATACTCCTCACTGAAAGACTCCCTTGCTTCAGATTAATTAACTTCTCCAACTGTATGCTTTCCTCGGCTTGTGACAAGAACTTCCTCTCAAACCTTTCTCAAAATCCAAACCAACCAATGTCACTACCTTCGATCTCTATGATCTCCCACTAGTAAGAAGCTTCTCCTTTCAGCTGCCAAGATGCAAGCTGAACTCTCTGTCTGTCCTCCAATCCTAACAGTCCAAATATCCGCTCCGTATTTCTCAACCAAGCTCGTGCCTCTACAAATCCTCCATGCCGGAAAATGTGTTGCCTCCTAGACTAGCGAAGTCCTTGCATAGTTTAGAAAAATTGGATGTTGTAGGTGGATTAATGGGATCTACACCCGCTGGTGCTGCATTGGGCGCTTGCCCTTGCACCTCCGGTGTCATAGCTTGAAGGTATCTACGAAACTAGCCAGGGACTTGGACATCTTCTGGAATATTTAGGGCGTCTGCCATTCTATGCAAAGAAAAGAGAATTTAGGCTCGAAAGAATTGAAAGAAGGTTGAACTGGACTTTGAGGGGACTTTTATAAAAACTCTCTTATACTTGAAAATCATTTCTATAATAAGAGTTTCTTTCCGAAAAACAGTTTTAGTTTGAAGATATGTTACTTTCGAAAAATACTTTACTTTTAATTTTTTTTGAATCCTGCAATCTTTGGCTCTGATACCAAGTGAAACACCCCACATCCCTTAGTCTACCCAAAAAGGGCATACTAAAAGATGTGGTGCGTTATAGGTATAGCTAAAGCATCATAGAGACTAAGATTCACAAGACAAATAAATAAAAACAGTGGAAACATTTAAATAATAACTAGACATTTAAAATTAAACTTCATTTCAAAATAGAATATGTCTTAAAAACCAAATACACATGTCTCGTGAAAAATACAATCTCAAACACATCATATAGTACATAAACAATAAAAATCATCCCTCTCATAAAGTACTAGTACATCCAAAGTCAAATGAAAAGAAAACTGAAAAGAAGAAGAAGAATACATGAAGAACTCCAAGAATATATCTCCAAGCGGTTTGAATCTACTATCCTTGATTCTGCTGGCCTATGGGGGAAACGGGGAAATAGAGGAGTGGGTCAGACTATAAGTCTGGTGAGTGAAAGTAATTACTAGCATTCTTAAGAAAGACAAAATTAATAGACTAAGCAATAGTTTTGTATGAAAGGAAAGTATAGAAAAGATAAAACTGGGATAAAATGCTGTCTCTAATTCTATTTGCTTTGATTGTGATTATTTGCACTTGTCTTAGATTTCTGTGATTAGGCTGAAATCCTAGTCCTATTTTAATTAGGCTGAAATCATAATTCTACCCATTGATCGACCTTCTATCTCTGTTATGCCACTTGAGCTGATCCAATCCTGTTAGTCCCACATCAAAAGACACCTGTTTAGCACTTGGAACGTAGTAGCAAATTATTTACCCAAATTGATGTCGCACGCTCGGTCATCGTCGGTACACACTAACTATCGCTCCCTCTATTTTTACCTCTTATTGACCCTAATCACCATAAGCATGCCCAGCCTCACCTAATCTGTTGTGAGACCATCAGTCCTAGTCTGAAAGGGATGCTGCCCAGCCTCACCTAAGTGTTGTGAGGCCACCAGTCCTAGTCTGAAAGGGAATGATGCCAGTACTGGTCCTATCAAACAAATTCTAGTTTGCGCCCCTTGCCCAAATCCCGAGATTTGAGCCTCTATCTATTGGGCACTTATTTACCCTAATTAGCATAAGCATGTCCCAGCCTCATCTAACTATTGCAAGACATTCAGTTCCTGACTGAAAGGGAATGATGTTGGTACGGGCCCTACTTCTATCTTTGCTTATTAACTTAGTGTAAATTTTAAAATAAGCCTCTTCTGTTATTTCTGCTCTATTTGCTTATTAACTTAATCTAAGTCTTAAAATAAGCCTTTTCTGTTATCTTTAATTATAACCAATGTTATAATTGTTATTCTTCTATTCTATTATTTTAGTTATAACCACTAGTTATAAACATGCTTGCAAATGTCTCAAATTTGCCTATTTCGATATATCTTCTTTTTATTACAGTCCTTTCTTATTTTACATCTAATTTCTGTAAATTCAGTGTTTATTTCTATTTAATCCATATTAGCGAATTCTCCTCTTTTTAATATTCTTATATTTTATTCGCGGAAGAAGGAATAAAAAGATACTAACATTTACAGGCTAAATTCTAACTTAAAATAGATGTAAATAAATTTAAATAACTGTAACTAACTGAATAAAATATCTATATAAAATAACTGAATAAAACAGACTAAAAAGAAGTTTAAAAACTACCTGTAAATAATCTTACATAAAAATTATTTCAAAATTGTAGAAAAAGTACAACTATTGAGAACCCTATTATTTTAAATTACTTAAAAATCTAAAATAATTACAAAACACCCACCTGTGGTCCTTAGCTCTATTCCTTGGCCTTCCCGGATCCACTTCTAGGGTATAGAATATTTTTATCAAAAAATCTCCCCCCAAGAAAAATTTCTTTTTAAGGTCCAGCCTCAGGCAATGAACCTATTTGGGAGAAAATCTGAATGAGAAAAATAGCTAGATCTAGCGTAGCTTAGGGATCTCAAACCGTTGGATTTGAAGATTAAATCTGGTGCAACCACGTCATAGGCTCACTAGGGACCCTCGGATGGTAGCACGAACGCACAGGATTTGAAGAAAATTGCAAAATACATTTATCGGTACGCACTTGGGTGATTCTACGTCCAAAACAAAAGGTGGGTCGACCTAAATACAATGGTGGTCGACCCTAAGGTCGACCTAGCCCATGTATGGGTCGACCTATAGGTCGACCTAGCCCATATATGGGTCACCCTAGGCCTTGTAATATATACTTTTTTTTGTTTTAATTCAATTCTTGTTTCTCTTGTATCTTCTTCATATTAACTCGGATTTTGACAAACTATATATGGAAATTGACCAAACAATTACTATGGACACAATGGTGCAACTCCCATAGGTTAATTCTAACAATTTCACCAACTTATTTTATTATTTAATTAATTCGTTACTTTATTATTATAGCTCAAATTTTGGGTTGTTACTGTTAATAATACTCTAGAATGAGTTTAGTCTTGAGAGCACGTATTTATAATTTTTATAGATACATATACGTACATACACACACACATGAATTGTTTTGTTCAGCTTTGATATGTTTTGACTTAGTACCTTTTCCCTAAGATAATCTCGTCTAATTATTCTAAAGTTATCTTACTATATCTTGGTAGTAAGATTGAGTAATATATGGAGACAGGGTAGAGGAGCTAGTAGCACCACGACCACCTATGGTCGAGCTTCGAATGTTGGAAGAGTTAGAACAGTTGATGAGGTTGCACCAGTGCAGCCATGTGTGAAGTTTGTTGCTTTGTGCAAAGACAATACTAATCTGGGAGGAAAGCTGTTTAAGGGCACAAAATCCATTATCGAAGCCCATGATTGGCTTCATTCTTACGAGAAAATTTTCAAGGGACTGGATATTTCAGATGAGCAAAAGAACTTCTTAGCATCTTGGCAGTTGCAGGATGGAGTTGCAGCATTGTGGGATTCTGTTACAGTGAATGTTCTGGAGGATGATTTTTCATGGGCTAGATTTAAGGAGGTGTTCGAAGACTAGTTCATGGCTACTGTAGGAAAGACCCGTTTACACAGGAATTTGTTCGATCTTAAATAAGGAGATTTTTCAGCATCGGAATATAAAACCAAGTTTAATGAGTTATCATGATTTGGTCCGGGATTGATTGATACCCCTCTTAAATAGAATGAGATGTTTGTGAGTGGGATGAGGGAAGGATTTTAAGAGAAGATGACTGCCCACTTTAAGGGATCTTTTATGGACTTAGTGGATATGGCTTGATATTTTGGAGGAGAAGAAGCCGACAGTAGCACCAAGTAATAATAACAGCAACCTGATTAAGAAGAAGTTCAACTCGCAATGGAAGAAGCAGTGAAAGGGAAAGTCAGGAGGAGATCAAAGGAACAATTTCATGGATGTTTAGTGTTATTAGTGTAAGAAAAAGGACCATCTAGCAAGATTTTGTAAGAATTTTGAAGTTTCAAAGCAGCAATCAGAACCTATCTCTCCAATGGTTCAGAAGACACTTTGTTACAACTGTCAGCAACCAGAGAATATGGTGAAGGATTGCCTCTTAATAAAGAAGGGTCAACAAGTCAAGGTTTATTCCCTCAAGGATGAACCATCAACCTCAAGGGATGTGAAAGGGAAAGGAGTTCTTGAAGGTACTTTAATTGTTAATGGCATTTTTGTTCGAGTATTGTTTGATACTGGGGCTTCACATAGTTTTATTTCTCTAGAATCGGTAAGTAAATTGCAACTTTCCTCAAGACTTGTAGAAACCCCTATTTTTGTGTCAAACTCCATAGGAGGTACAACTAATATGTGCATGATTTGTGAAGATACACCGATTACTTACCTTACACACCATTTTTCTTATGATCTGTTTGTCCTAGATTTTAATGGGTTTGATGTTATACTTGGTATGGATTAGCTGTCAAAGAATGGAGCTATCTTAGATTGTGTTCGGAGAACGATGTCTTTAAAAAATAAATTGAGGAACTTTGTTAAAGTGATGTGTGATGAACTAGACAAACGTATGAGTAGTTTCTTGTATGCCTTTGATTCGTTCGAACAAGAGATTGGGTCAATATTAATTGTTAAGGATTTCCTTAATGTTTTTGAAGATTTTAACAGTCTACCTCAACATTGGAAGATTGATTTTTGTATAGACTTAATCCCTAATTGGAAACCTTGTATTCACCTTATTCATAAGATGGCCCAAAGGAAGAATTGGAATTAAGAAATCAAACAGATAATTTTCTAAGTAAGGGATTGATTAGACCAAGTCGTTCAAGTTGGGGAGCAGCTGTAGTTTTTGTTGCAATGTTTGATGGTTCTTTAAGACTTTGTGCTGATTACCATGAACTAAACAAGCAGAAAATTCAGAATAGGTATCCTTTACCCCGTATAAACGACATATTTGACTAACTAAAGTGGGCTCGAGTATTTTCTCAAATGGATCTTCCTATAGGATTTAACCAATTAAGGATAGTGTTTAATGTGTGTTTCTTGTTTGATGATAACAAAATATATATCAATTTATATATGTGTTTGCAAATTGTACTATACACATATAGGAATAAATATTCATATTAAATAATAATACTATTGCATAGAATTTAACAAATTCAATCAGTATTTTTTATTCAATAAAATATTTTATACAGTACAAAAGTTTTCAGCTCATACACTGATTTTATACATTTCATGATTTCATACATTACACTGATTTAGTACATTTTTCATTTACAATCTATTCCTCACTACAACACTCAACACTCAGTTTTATCTATCTGCATCTATCTGCATTGTCCAGCTCCAGTTCTTGTCCTGTCTCCTGTGTACCTGTATAATTAACAACTACAGCAGTAATCTGAAAATAAACAAATTTGAATTTGCAAAAATATGAATTTGTTTTTATTGTTGTCTCAGATATATGGGTTACTGTCATCATTTTTTATTGTGTAATATCTGTGCATATCAGTATTCATATCAGGGACAGGTAATCATGAGTGGCTGCAGTACACACGTGTATATCTATAGACGTGTGCACTACCTCGCCAACTCGTGTGCGCAGTCATCATGCACAACATAGACTACATAGTCAGACTGCATCATAACAATGCTAATATGAAGTGTTCACATACTCGAAGACTAAAACATGTCAACAAGCACTGATTCAAGGACCAGTGATGCAAGTAGCATGTGCAGACACACAATAAAAACACATGACAATGGAATGCAACAAGTTCAAGATGCACAACTACGTATGCAGTGACAATATGACATGCATAGGTGAAGCAACCCAACAGCAACATGACAAGTGCAGTTTCTAAATGAAACAATGCAAGTAAGAACAAAATACAACTGGACAAGACAGGTTAACTTGAATGTAATATCAAAGACATCAAGTGAGACCAGATGTGGGTGCAGATTCAAGTTAACACAACTGTATACATGTCAACAATATCAAGACCAACCAGAACAGATGTTGAATACATCAGAGACAACTTCAACAATACAACCAGAGAAATGCACAACTCTAATGCAGACTCAAGTGAAACCAACCAACCAACAAGTATACAGATTCAAACAAGTCCACACTGCAACATATCAGAGAGTAGTTCCAGTGACTAATGCACAAATGACATCAATGACTACAAGTTCAACTACAACTGGTAACAACAACACAACTTTAAGTACATCAGTGAACAAGTGACTTATGGATGAACTACAAGCAACTGGTAAATACAAAAGTACAAGTGATGAAGCACAACAAACTCAAGGTTAAACAAGTACAGGAAGGAACAAACACAGAAGCAACTGCACAAACCAAATACATCATGACCAGAAGTAGCATGACAGTGCAACAGAGCATGTACAGGACAGTGAATAACAAGTTCAAATGCCAACTGCCTCTAAAGGTTACAAGTGCAACAGTATTGCATGAACAAGTCAGCAGTGAAGATCAAAGTCAGTGATGTCAGAAAACATGTACAAGCAGTATCCATATTAGACCAGAGAAATCAAAATGAATATGATTCAAGTGGCCAAAGTCACATATTATCACAACATTGAAAAGACCGAAGTCAAGTGATGAACAATAGAAAATCACAAAAATAATTGGCCAGAGAAGATGATCAGAGACGAAGTTCACAGGGGCCAGAAAAGTCAAAATCAAGATCAACTGTGAACTAGTCAAAGTCGTGATCAACAGTGAACAAGTCAGAGACGTAGTCAAAAAGCAATTTCAAAAATCAAATTAAATCAAGTTGAAAAAGTCAGAAGTATAAATTAGGAAAGATCCTGACGTATAAATCAAAGAACGAATCGAACGTTACAAAATCAAAGTCGTGAGTTCAACGTAAATACCAAAAATATCAAAGCTAATTAAAGGAAAGTTTTAACGACGTGGAGATCACGTAAATCAAATCAAGCAAGTTTAAGGGTTTTGAAAACCCTATATAAAGACCCCGTTATCATCATCAAGAGATAAGAAAAAGAAAAAGAGAACCCAAATCATCATTGACAAGCAAAAGCAAGAAAAATCGAGTTCCATCAATTAAAAGAAAAGCAAACAGAGCAGAAATCACTTACCGAGGCCAAGCTGAAATAGCAACTATCGAATCATCTCGAGGCAAGCATCCATCAATCGATAGAGCGCAACTCACAGAGAAATCGATCAATAGAGCAAGGCAAAAAATCGACCAATCAATCACAATCGGCATCAATCAGAAGCCTCAAATTTCAGAGGAAAAACGACGAGGCCAAAGCCCTAATTCCAGAGGAGCAGCCATTATCTCAAGCAAAAAGAAAGCGGGCCGGCGTAAAAGAAAAAATATAAAGGGGCCGACATTTTAATTTCTTGGGCCGGTTCTGTTTTAAAGGGGTTTAGTGTTTTTTTATTGGGCCGGGGTTTATTTTAAAGGGCAAAATTGTTTTAAAGTTTTAATTTAATTTTTGCCCTTGTTTTCTTTGGGTTTTGATTTTAAGTTTGTACTTTTCGAATTAAATCAGGGTAAATCACCACCTAGGGTTTAGGTAGTGTCAGATTGTCTAGTTAGAATTAGTTCAGTGAGCAGGGTTTGCGAGTTTGCAAAACTCTATAGGCGGTAGCAGGGTGTGCGAGTCTGTTAGAGTGTTTGTAAGCGGGATACTGTTTAATTCTAATAGAAATCTGGGAATGCAGCAGTAGGCAGGGGTTGCCGAAGCTGGGTAAATTTTGTGTGTGATTTACTTTTCAGCGTATTTATTTATCTGCAGTTTGATTTCGTGTTTAATTCGAGAAAATTTGCTATAACCCTATTCACCCCCCCTCTAGGGTTAATCTAGATCCTACAAGTGGTATCAGAGCCTGGTAATTTTTACTTTAACTCTAGAGTCATGAATCCACCAAATAATGCTTTTTCTGAGGGGCAATCTATTACTAGGCCACCCATGTTTAATTGGAATGATTATGCGTATTGGAAGGTTAGGATGGGTATTTATCTTAGTTCTGTTGATTATGATGTTTGGGATATTATTGAATCTGGCTATAAATCTCCCACTATAACTGTCGGTGATACTGAGATTCCTAAACCAAAGGATAGGTGGGATGCTAACGATAAGCAATTAAAAACTGCAAATGCTAAAGCTATGAATGCTTTGATCTGTGCTCTTGATAATACTGAATTTAATAGAATTTCTCATTGTAAAACAGCACAGGAAATTTGGCATACCTTGGAGGTGACACACGAAGGAACTTCTCAAGTCAAGGAGTCTCGTCTAGCCCTGTTCAGCAATGAATACGAGAACTTCGTGATGGACAAAGGCGAGAGCATAAAGGATATGTTTGGACGCTTCTCAACCTTGGTGTACAATGCTAGAGCGCTTGGGAAGGTATTCACTGAGGTAGAGCTAGTGAGGAAGATACTACGAGTCTTACCGATGAACTTTGAGAAAAAAGTCACAGCAATACAAGAATCCAAAGATCTGAGTAAACTGAGCATGGAAGATTTGATCGGAAACTTGATGACATATGAGCTTGAGCTAAAAGCAAAAGAGGAACGTAACAACTCCGAATCAAAGAAGAAGACGATTGCCTTAAAGAGCAAAGAAGAGAGCGATGATGAAGAAGAAGATCCAATTGAAGAGCTTGCAATGGCTATCAATAATCTTAGAAAATGGTCAAGATTCAAGCCACGCAAGAAGAAAACAAGTGGTATTAGGCCAAAAGATTCTGACAATTTCGATAATAAATTAACCTTCTATAACTGCAACAAGCCTGATCACTTCAAACAAAATTGCCCACTTCTCAAAATCAACAAAGGAAAAAAAAGAAGAAGAAGGCATTTGCAGCAACTTGGGATGATGAGGAAGGAGAGGTAGTTTAAAGTGATAGCTCAGAGGAGGCTAACTTGTGTCTTATGGGAAAATCAGATTTAGAAGCAAGCTCAGAGGAATCTAGTGAGGTAAGTAACTATTCATACAAAGAACTTGTTTTTATGTGCCTTGATCTTACTAAAACAGTTGATGCTCTTGATTCTAAAATTGAAAAACTGAAATCTGATAGAAGAGAACTTGCTCATGAAAATTTTAGGTTAGAAACTGAACTTGAAAATATTCAAAATCTAGACTGTAAGAACTGTAAAATTTTAGATTCAAAATTATCAAAACTGAAGAATAGCTTTGAGAATCTTGAAAAAGAAAACTTGAATCTTAAGGAAACCATTGACACTAGGAAAAAGGATTTTATAAATAGGTGCACTTCACTTGTGACTAAAAACACAACACTGAAAACCAAAGTCCAAGATCTTGAGAAATCACTGAATAATTTTTCAAGAGGAGAAAAATCATTCAATATGTTATTGGGAAATCAACTGTTTGCCAACAATAGAAAAGGACTAGGTTTTGGGAAAACACAAGCTGATGATAGTGCAAAAGGTAAAAGTGTCTTTACTGGATGTGAAATAATTGGACATCGTGTTGAAAATTGTAGTCATAGGAACAAGAACACGAAATTTATACAAGTTTGGGTTCCTAAAAATTCTACAAACAAATTTCATATCTATTGGAACAAGAATGAAAGGAAAAAACAAGTTTGGGTGCCAAAAGGAACATATATTAATAGTTTTGGGTCTACTCAAACATATTCATCAAATTATTCTGCCACTAACAACCATGGACCTATAAAAACAAATAGGTCACAAAAATCTTTTACCGTGTAGGTGTGGTGGCAGGCTAAGGAACAATATTAGTGTTATCTGGATTCTGGCTGTTCCAGACGCACAACGAGCGACAAAACAACGTTCCTTAGCCTAGTATAAAGGCGACAGATTCACAATGGGCAAACAACGAAAGATTATCGTACAGGTAAAATAGGTAATTGTATTTATTTTCAAACGATAGATAACATGTGAAAATCTGCACCATAATCTGAATTAAATCAGCCAGTTATGTGAAATGATTGATGATGTTAATTCTGATTTTTTTAACCAATCATCCTTAAATAGAATTACTTGAAGTAATTATGATGGTTGACAGATACTAACTTACTTGATATGATCTTACATGACTTGTTCTTATCTATGACTTTGATTTGTGCTTAAAAGTTGACCGACTATTTTTTTTCATTGAACTTAATCTGTTTGGTCAAATTATGATGTTGATTGATTACTGATTACTCTTGCTATAAAAAGGATTTTTAGAAATTGTTGAAACTGTTAAAACTTTACTGGTGATCCTACGGAAAGCATACGTACTCGCTCTTCATTTGATAAAAATTTGTGTGCGTTTTGTTGTCACAGTGGTTTTATTTCTGAGATTGAACCTGATTATGTTGAAATGGCTCTTAATGATGAAAGTTGGGTTTTAGCGATGCAAGATGAACTTAATCAATTTGAGAGAAATAAAGTTTGGAAATTAGTACCTAGGCCTAAAGATTATCAAATTGTTGGAACTAAATGGGTGTTTAAAAATAAACTTGATGAATCAGGAAATGTAATTAGAAACAAAGCTAGGTTGGTCGCAAAAGGATATAACCAAATAGAAGGCATAGATTTTGATGAAACATTTGCTCCAGTTGCTAGGTTAGAAGCCATTAGGATTTTACTAAGTTTTGCATGTTATAAAGGTTTCAAACTTAAACAAATGGATGAAAAGAGTGCCTTTCTAAATGGTGATTTGAAAGAAGAAGTTTTTGTTGAACAACCCCCTAGTTTCGAAAATCATGATTTTCCAAATCATGTGTATAAGCTAGAAAAAGCATTATATGGTCTTAAGCAAGCTCCTAGAGCTTGGTATGACCGTCTTTGTACATATCTTTTGGAAAATGGCTTTAAAAAGGGAAGTGCTGACACGACACTGTTTCTATTACATAAAGAAAGTGATTTCTTGATTGTTCAGATTTATGTGGATGATATCATTTATGGTGCTACTAATGAACTCTTGTGTGAGAAATTTGAACAAGTCATGCAGGCTAAATTCGAGATGAGCTTGGTTGGAGAATTGGAATATTTTCTTGGATTTCAAATCAAGCAAAGCAGTGATGGTATTTTCATTTCACAATCCAAGTATGTGTTGGAACTGTTGAAGAAATTTGGAGTTGAGAACTCCAAACCAATGAAAACTCCTATGAGCCCATCAATGAAGTTGAACAAAGACGAGAAAGGAGTTGCTGTTGATCATAAGAAATATCGAGGGATAATCGGTTCACTTCTCTATCTTACTGCTTCTAGACCTGATATTATGTTTTCTGTGTGTTTGTGTGCACGTTTTCAATCTGACCCTAAAGAATCTCATTTGAAAGCCACTAAACGAATTTTAAGATATCTTTCACACACACACAAATTTGGACTATGGTATCCTTCTTGTGAAAATTTTGATTTAGTTGGTTATTCTAATGCTGATTATGCGGGTTCATTGGTTGACAGGAAAAGCACTAGTGGGACATGTTTCATGCTAGGACATTCATTAGTCTCATGGTCAAGTCAAAAACAGAATTGTGTTGCATTATCCACCACTAAAGCAGAATATATTGCTTTAGGAAGTTGTTGTGCTCAAATTTTATGGATGATGCAAACTCTTTCTGATTTTGGTTTAGTTTATAAACTAGTTCCATTAAAATTTGATAGTAAAAGTGCAATAGACTTGTCTAATAATCCTGTTCATCATTCACGCACAAAACACATTGATGTGTGTTATCCCAACTTTTGGCAAAGTCGAGATACCCAAAGATTAATTGAAAATCAATGATTATTAGTCATGAACATCGATTGTGCATCGCAGGTTCACCACGGATATCGATGAATTTTGTCCGAGTCCGGATCGGGCTGAAATTGATAAGACATGCCAAGCAAGGTCAAATGAAGCAACATTCCAAATTTCGAGACAATCCGAGTTCGTATGCTCAAGTTATCGCCGATATAAAGTGGAAGAGGTATGCTATGGTTCGAATCGATCAGAGCCAAGCCCTAGGTTCGAATCCATCATCCCTACATTACTTCGAATCCACGAGAAGCACCATTGCTTCGACTCCATCAACACAGAGTACTTCGAATCCACCGAGCCACTTCGCCTCGCGACCTTCAGGTTGAACACCTTCGTATCCATCACTCAAACCCATGAAGACCTCTTGCTTCGTACCCATCAGATACTCTGCTTCGAATCGATGCAAGGGTGGCGTGTTCAAATCCATTAAGTGCCTTGCTTCGAATCCATCCGGCTACGTTTAACTCTGTATCGATCGAGACACGTTGGCTATCGATACGAAGTAGGCGCCATTCGAATCCAGGGATATTTGGTGTCTTCGAATCCATCGAGTCAAGGCAGCGAAGTCTCCAGGATGACTCGATCTAACTGGCGACAAAAGCGGATCGATGCAAGGTTTGTGCTCCACGTCACCATCTTCACGTGCAGGAGGATCGATTCGAACGAATCGATTCGAGCATATCGATTCGAACGACTCCAGAGTTCGAAAAACACCAACTTGAATCGATCATAACTCGAGTTCTACAAGTCCAAATGCCATGAAATTTTCACAGAAGCTTAAGCACATGATGAAGAATGTTCACACCAAATTTTAGCTCGATTGGATGATTTCTTGATCGATTCGAACCAAGGGTCGAATCGATCCCAAAGTGGGCCCGGATCTCCAAATTTCGGCCATATGGGCCCCATCACGTGCCAGAACTGGTCTCCCCTCAATTTAGGCGAAATATCAGCCTCCTACACCTATAAATAGAGCCCCTGGTCATTCAGAAAAGGGGTCGGACAATTTTGAGAGCTAAAGAGCACCCAGATTCTGCCAGATTTACCCCAGATCACCATTGCTGCCTTAGATTCAGACTTAGTTCAGCAAATCAGTTGTAATACAACATACGAAATTGTAATCTTCAAGCATCGAGCAATAAAATCATAAAAACCTTGAAGTGGACGTAGGCCGGAGATAGCCGAACCACTATAAATTGTGTGTCACTGTTCATTATTTCTTTATTGCTACTTGTTACTTGCTTAGATCTGTGATTTGTGTGTGAATACTGTTGATTTGTATTCATACGCTGGTGCTTTCACTACACTTGGGGTTTGTGACCATTTTTGGTGCAAACACTTTGGTGCTTTCATTGAGAGGAACTAGCACCCGCTACACCAAATTCAAAATTAAGATTCGGAATTTTTAGGATTCAGATCTGACTCTACAATGACTCGACAAACTAGACAAAGAACTGAGAGGAGCCAACAGGCAGGAAGTCAAGAGGCATCCTCTGGCGCTGGAGAAGGACAAGCTTCGATCTACATTACTAGAGATGAGATGGAAACGATGAATAACTTAATGCAGGAAAGAATGATGAAAAGCCAACAAGAGATGCTGCAGAATTTCTTCGAGCAGATGAGAGCTGCAGGGACGCAGAACCCTAGACCAGCTACATCGGCTGTGAATATGGAACAAGGAGCTAGGGCTATGGAACCCAACGGAGGACAGAATGCAGAACCAGAAGGCAATCAACAAGGGCTTGGGGGCAGGCCCGCAGGATCCAACACAGAAGTACCTTTGGAAGGAGCTCAGCCGGCTAGGGCCAACACAAATGCTAACGAGCCACCCGAAGAGTACGTACCAGAATTCCCTACGAGACTCGGAGGGCAGGACAGAGACATGACAAGGGGGCAACCCCTAGATGGAGATGAAAGAATGATCGGCCTAGTGAGACGACTCATGAGAGGAGGGTTTTCAGGAGGAGGATTGGAAGAAGTTAGTCGGAGTCCGTTCGCTCCGAATATCAGGAATGCAAGGAACCCTCCGAAGTTCAAACTACCAACGCTGAATCCTTATGACGGAAAATCAGACCCGACCATGCATATCACCAGATATATCAGACACATGGAAGTGCTGGGAGCATCCGAGGAAGTGATGGCACGATGTTTCCCCTTATTCTTATCAGATTTGGCTGCGCTTTGGTTTAGGCAGCTAGAAACCGGATCAATCAGGACATGGGGCGAGCTTGTGGATTGCTTCATGAAGCAGTTTAGGGTTCACGTGACGCGACCTAAGAGCGTGATGACTTTGGCATCAATAAAACAAAGGACCGGAGAGTCCATAAAAGATTTTTTGTTACGATTTAATGCGACGGTGACTTCTGTAGATCGCCCGGACCCATCGATGATTTTGATGGCGGCAGTGGCAGGAGTTGGAGAAGGCACCGAATTCAAAGACTCTTTGACTAAAGATCCACCGCAAGATCTTGGAGAGTTTTTCCATGAAGCTGAAAAATTCATTCGATTAGAGGAATCACGAGCCGAGAGACAGGAAATAAATGTTGCACAAGGTGAAGGAACCGCCAGGGAACAGTCCAGGGCAGACAAAGGAAAGAGAAAGCAGGATGACGCACATGATGGTCCTGGTAAACGGAAGAAATTCCGAGAGCCCAGATTCAGGCAGTACACAGACTTGGTGGCAGGACTGGAACGAATTTACACCGAAACTCGGGGGCAACTCCCCTATCAAAAACCACCCAGGAGAGATCCCACGGAGCGGGAACGTAGGACTGGAAAGTACTGCCTATTCCATGAGCTGGATGGGCACACTACCGATGAATGCCGCCACCTGAAGGATGAGGTGGAAGAACATGCCAGGAGTGGTAGATTGCCGTAGTATGTCAGAGAACGTACGACGGCGGTTAGACCCGAACAACTACCGCCTCAGCCAAACAGGAATGATCCTGGATCGGGATCACGACTCGTCATCAACTGATTGTGATGGCAAGGGCCAAGTTCAAGATTTGTACTCTGGTCGATTAGTTTTCTTAGATTTGATTTCCAAAATAAAACGGCTATCCCACTTACTCATGTACGGGAACCGGAGAGATCCCTAGGCATGCTCTGAGATGGAAATAGACCGCTCCGCCCGGAGAGGCATTATCTTGTTTTTCCTGGTGTTTGAGATTGAACATCTAGGATTTGAATTTAATAAAGAAACACTTATTAAAATAAAACCTTTGACCGGAGAGTTAAAGGATAAACATTAAATATCAATATAAACATGATCGCTTTATGATCCTACCCGGAGAGGCAGGGTCCGGAGTGCAAGAAGTGAGTTGCTTCGCCGGAGAGCGACAGGATCAACTCACTTAAGCATCGTTTCCTATTCACCGGAGAGTGATTGGATCAGGATTCGATAAGAGCCCGGAGAGGCTATGATCGGCCCACGATTTAGGCCATGACATCGCTTAATTTTCAGATACACTGAACCGGAGTGCAGGAGGTGAGTCGCTTCGCTGGAGAGCGACAGGATTGACTCACTTAACGTTGTTTCCCCTTCACCGGAGAGTGACAGGATGGGATCCAGCATGAGCCCGGAGAGGCTATAATCGGTCGAGAACGACCAAGATATCGCTATACGCCCTAGCTGGGGCCAGAGTGCAAGGGATAGAAAGCAACACCGGAGTGCAATAGGATCTTTCTATTCAATCGCTAAATCTAGAATGGGTTTGACAAGGGTCCGGAGTGACCATCAATAGTACGGAGAGACCGTAGAATTTCATTCTTAACTTCCACTGGAAAAGATTGATAACAATTCGGCTTCGAACAGCCATGGACTTGATTGAAAATGCTATAAGCTATGAGTAAAACATGAACTCACTGCATCCAACTTAAGACTGATCAAAACACGCCTTTTACCAAAAAGGCATGTTTTGGGGGGCAAAATGTTATCCCAACTTTTGGCAAAGTCGAGATACCCAAAGATTAATTGAAAATCAATGATTATTAGTCATGAACATCGATTGTGCATCGCAGGTTCACCACGGATATCGATGAATTTTGTCCGAGTCCGGATCGGGCTGAAATTGATAAGACATGCCAAGCAAGGTCAGATGAAGCAACATTCCAAATTTCGAGACAATCCGAGTTCGTATGCTCAAGTTATCGCCGATATAAAGTGGAAGAGGTATGCTATGGTTCGAATCGATCAGAGCCAAGCCCTAGGTTCGAATCCATCATCCCTACATTACTTCGAATCCACGAGAAGCACCATTGCTTCGACTCCATCAACACAGAGTACTTCGAATCCACCGAGCCACTTCGCCTCGCGACCTTCAGGTTGAACACCTTCGTATCCATCACTCAAACCCATGAAGACCTCTTGCTTCGTACCCATCAGATACTCTGCTTCGAATCGATGCAAGGGTGGCGTGTTCAAATCCATTAAGTGCCTTACTTCGAATCCATCCGGCTACGTTTAACTCTGTATCGATCGAGACACGTTGGCTATCGATACGAAGTAGGCGCCATTCGAATCCAGGGATATTTGGTGTCTTCGAATCCATCGAGTCAAGGCAGCGAAGTCTCCAGGATGACTCGATCTAACTGGCGACAAAAGCGGATCGATGCAAGGTTTGTGCTCCACGTCACCATCTTCACGTGCAGGAGGATCGATTCGAACGAATCGATTCGAGCATATCGATTCGAACGACTCCAGAGTTCGAAAAACACCAACTTGAATCAATCATAACTCGAGTTCTACAAGTCCAAATGCCATGAAATTTTCACAGAAGCTTAAGCACATGATGAAGAATGTTCACACCAAATTTTAGCTCGATTGGATGATTTCTTGATCGATTCGAACCAAGGGTCGAATCGATCCCAAAGTGGGCCCGGATCTCTAAATTTCGGCCATATGGGCCCCATCACGTGCCAGAACTGGTCTCCCCTCAATTTAGGCGAAATATCAGCCTCCTACACCTATAAATAGAGCCCCTGGTCATTCAGAAAAGGGGTCGGACAATTTTGAGAGCTAAAGAGCGCCCAGATTCTGCCAGATTTACCCCAGATCACCATTGCTGCCTTAGATTCAGACTTAGTTCAGCAAATCAGTTGTAATACAACATACAAAATTGTAATCTTCAAGCATCGAGCAATAAAATCATAAAAACCTTGAAGTGGACATAGGCCGGAGATAGCCGAACCACTATAAATTGTGTGTCACTGTTCATTATTTCTTTATTGCTGCTTGTTACTTGCTTAGATCTGTGATTTGTGTGTGAATACTGTTGATTTGTATTCATACGCTGGTGCTTTCACTACACTTGGGGTTTGTGACCATTTTTGGTGCAAACAATGTGAGACACCACTTTCTTAGAGATCACATTGCTAGGGAAGACATTTGCATTGAATTCATTTCAACTGAGGATCAACTTGCTGATATTTTCACAAAACCCCTCCCCAAAGACAGATTTTCCAGATTACGTTTGGATTTGGGGATTATGGAAATTGACTAATCATTTTTCAATTTTTGGTTGAAATATTCTTGGATATTTATTTTAAACTTCAATTTCTAGGATTCAAACCTATTTTGGATATTATTCAAAGATTGATTTGAATATGGTATTCAGTAGTGGAAATATGTTTGTTTTATTTTAAGAAATTTCATAATATGATTAATTTGGTAACTTATTCCACAACCATTTCTATTTCTACCATCTTTCTATCATTCATAATGGTTTTGAAAAATGAGAAGAGTGAATTATCTTTTAAATTAAAAAGAAAAATAAAGAAATTTTTTTTAAAAATATTTCTCATGCATCCATTCTCATTTAAAAGTCCTTATGGTTATGTATGGATGGATCATGTGAATTTTAGTTTATCATCACTCCAATCTCATTTAAAAGTCCTTATGGTTATGCATGGATGGAGCTTGATAGCTAATGTGTAACTGCTAATCCCATTTAAAAGTCCTTATGGTTATGCGTGGTTAGTAAGTGCTTATTTTTTGTGCTTAAATGTTCAAATTATTTTTTAAAGAAAAAACATCCCGCTTCTCATTATATAAAAACCGAATCATCGATCCATTCTCTATAGTGTGGAAATTGTTATCTTATTATGATTTATTATGATTTTTCTTGGTTTTACATTTGTTTTTCCCCTACTGTTCCATTATTTTTTTGTTAGTCTTTTGATGATAACAAAAGGGGGAGAATAACGAGATTTTGATAAGGAAATAAGTATTTTTGGAATACTTCACCAAATTTGTTAAATGCTGTTAGTTTTTTTTCTATAGTTCTTTTATTCTTCTGTAATTTCCTAAATCTTCTAAATAGGTAGTGGTCTCAGTTGTAGGGGGAGTATTCATGTAGGGGGAGCATTCATATAGGGGGAGCTAAATATTTCATGCTCAAACACATTTATTAGAATTTCAAAATCTTAAATATATATGTTTGTCATCATCAAAAGGGGGAGATTGTTTGATGTGTGTTTCTTGTTTGATGATAACAAAATATATATCAATTTATAGATGTGTTTGCAAATTGTACTATACACATATATGAATAAATATTCATATTAAATAATAATACTATTGCACATAATTTAACAAATTCAATCAGTATTTTTTATTCAATAAAATATTTATACAGTACAAAAGTTTTCAGCTCATACACTGATTTTATACATTTCATGATTTCATACATTACACTGATTTAATACATTTTTCATTTACAATCTATTCCTCACTACAACACTCAACACTCAGTTTTATCTATCTGCATCTATCTGCATTGTCCAGCTCCAGTTCTTGTCATGTCTCCTGTGTACTTGTATAATTAACAACTACAACAGTAATCTGAAAATAAACAAATTTGAATTTGCAAAAATATGAATTTGTTTTTATTGTTGTCTCAGATATATGGGTTACTGTCATCATTTTTGATTGTGTAATATCTGTGCATATCAGTATTCATATCAAGGATAGGTAATCATGAGTGGCTGCAGTACACACGTGTATATCTATAGACGTGTGCACTGCCTCGCCAACTTGTGTGCGCAGTCATCATGCACAACATAGACTACATAGTCAGACTGCATCATAACAATGCTAATATGAAGTGTTCACATACTCGAAGACTCAAACATGTCAACAAGCACTGATTCAAGGACCAGTGATACAAGTAGCATGTGTAGACACACAATGAAAACACATGACAATGGAATGCAACAAGTTCAAGATGCACACCTACATATGCAGTGACAATATGACATGCACAGGTGAAGCAACCCAACAGCAACATGACAAGTGAAGTTTCTAAATGAAACAATGCAAGTAAGAACAGAATACAACTGGACAAGACAGGTTAACTTGAATGTAATATCAAAGACATCAAGTGAGACCAGATGTGGGTGCAGATTCAAGTCAACACAACTGTATACATGTCAACAATATCAAGACCAACCAGAATAGATGTTGAATACATCAGAGACAACTGCAACAATACAACCAGAGAAATGCACAACTCTAATGCAGACTCAAGTGAAACCAACCAACCAACAAGTATACAGATTCAAACAAGTCCACACTGCAACATATCAGAGAGTAGTTCCAGTGACTAATGCACAAATGACATCAATGACTACAAGTTCAGCTACAACTGGTAACAACAACACAACTTCAAGTACATCAGTGAACAAGTGACTTATGGATGAACTACAAGCAACTGGTAAATACAAAAGTACAAGTGATGAAGCACAACAAACTCAAGGTTAAACAAGTACAGGAAGGAACAAACATAGAAGCAACTGCACAAACCAAATACATCATGACCAGAAAGTAGCATGACAGTGCAACAGAGCATGTACAGGACAGTGAATAACAAGTTCAAATGCCAACTGCCTCTAAAGGTTACAAGTGCAACAGTATTGCATGAACAAGTCAGCAGTGAAGATCAAAGTCAGTGATGTCAGAAAACATGTACAGGCAGTATGCATATTAGATCAGAGAAATTAAAATGAATATGATTCAAGTGGCCAAAGTCACATATTATCACAACATTGAAAAGACCGAAGTCAAGTGATGAACAACAGAAAATCACAAAAATAATTGGCCAGAGAAGATGATCAGAGACGAAGTTCACAGGGGCCAGAAAAGTCAAAATCAAGATCAACAGTGAACAAGTCAAAGCCGTGATCAACAGTGAACAAGTCAGAGACGTAGTCAGAAAGCAATTTCAAAAATCAAATTAAATCAAGTTGAAAAAGTCAGAAGTATAAATTAGGAAAGATTCTGAGATATAAATCAAAGAACGAATCGAACGTCACAAAATCAAAGTCGTGAGATCAACGTAAATACCAAAAATATCAAAGCTAATTAAAGGAAAGTTTTAACGATGTGGAGATCACGTAAATCAAATCAGGCAAGTTTAAGGGTTTCGAAAACCCTATATAAAGACCCCGTTATCATCATCAAGAGATAAGAAAAAGAAAAGGAGAACCCAAATCATCATTGACAAGCAAAAGCAAGAACAATCGAGTTCCAGCAATTAAAAGAAAAGCAAACAGAGCAGAAATCACATACCGAGGCCAAGCTGAAATAGCAATGATCGAATCATCTCGAGGCAAGCATCCACCAATCAACAGAGCGCAACTCACTGAGAAATCGATCAATAGAGCGAGGCAAAAAATCGATTAATCAATCACAATCGGCATCAATCAGAAGCCTCAAATTTCAGAGGAACAACGACGAGGCAAAAGCCCTAATTCCAGAGGAGCAGCCATTATCTCAAGCAAAAAGAAAGCGGGCCGGCGTAAAAGAAAAAAATATAAAGGGGGCCAACATTTTAATTTCTTGGGCCGGTTCTGTTTTAAAGGGGTCTAGTGTCTTTTTATTGGGCCGAGGTTTATTTTAAAGGGAAAAGTTGTTTTAAAGTTTTAATTTAATTTTTGCCCTTGTTTTCTTTTGGTTTTGATTTTAAGTTTGTACTTTTCGAATTAAATCAGGGTAAATCACCACCTAGGGTTTAGGTAGTGCCAGATTGTCTAGTTAGAATTAGTTCAGTGAGCAGTGTTTGCGAGTTTGCAAAACTCTATAGGCGGTAGCAGGGTGTGCGAGTCTGTTAGAGTGTTTGTAAGCGGGATACTGTTTAATTCTAATAGAAATCTGGGAATGCAGCAGTAGGCAGGGGTTGCCGAAGCTGGGTAAATTTTGTATGTGATTTACTTTTCAGCATATTTATTTATCTGTAGTTTGATTTCGTGTTTAATTCGAGAAAATTTGCTATAACCCTATTCACCCCCCCTCTAGGGTTAATCTGGATCTTACAGATAGCGTAGGATAATACACTCTTAGCAACATTTAGAGAACCAGATTATTTCTTTGACTGGTTGGTTATGCCTAACCAATGCACCCACTTATTTTGTAGATACTATGAATCGAGTTTTTAGAGATGTGCTTAATAAATTTATGTTGGTCTTTATAGATGATATTCTTATTTACTCTATGACCGAGGAAGAACACAAACACTATTTGAAAGAAGTGTTGGAAACGTTAAGGAAACATGTATTAAGAGCTAAATTCTCTAAGTGTCATTTTTGGTAATCAAAAGTATGGTTCCTCGGACATGTTGTGTCGGGGGATGGTATTTCGGTTGATCCAGAAAAGGTAGTGGCTGTTTGAGATTGGAAGACAAAACAGACTCTAATGGATGTTTGAAGCTTCTTAGGCTTAGAAGGATATTATAGGAGATTCATCCAAGAATTCTTCAAGATTGCCTCGCACCTAACCAAGTTGACGAAGAAGGATGAGAAGTTTATCTAGACTTCGAAGTGTGAAGAAGCGTTCATTGAATTGAAGAAAAGATCGACTAGCGCTCCAGTCTTTGCTATTCCGGATGGAGGTGAGGGATTGTTAATGTATACAAATGCTTGCGGTTTAGTTTTGGATGTGGTTTTGACGCAGCATGGGAGAGTTTTTGCTTATGCTAGTAGGCAGCTGAAACCTCATGAGAGGAATTATGCAACACATGATTTGGAGTTATTAGCTGTTGTGTTTGCATTAAAGATGTGGTGGCATTATTTGTTAGGCAAGAATTTCGAGTTCTTCACGGATCACGAGTCCGTGAAGTATCTTTTCACACAGAAGGATTTGAATATGAGGCATCAACGATAGTTTGAATTTCTAGTGGCTTATGACTTGGATATTTAATGTACGTCGGGAAAAACAAATATGGTAGCAGATGCTCTGAGTAGGAATGCAGTTTTGGCTCTGTTGGGAGTTACTCTGACTCTACTAGAAAGGATTGCAAAAAAACAAAGGGAAGATAAACTTTTGGTATAATTTATGCAAAAAAATTTGAAAGGTCAATGTCGAGTTTTGAGATAGATAGTCGTGGAATTTGGGAATGAACGAAAGGTTATGTGTTCCGGATGTTGATGGTCTTAGGCAAGAAGTTTTGATGGAATGCCATAAATCTAAGTGAAGTATCCAACCTGGAGTTAATAAGATGTACCGGGATATGAAGCGAGTGTTTTGGTGGATAGGGATGAAGAGGGATATTTCTATTTATGTTAGCAGATGTGTGAATTGTCAGCAAATCAAGGGTGATCATCAAAAGATTATTGGACTACTACAACCACTGGAGATCCCGAATTAGAAATAGGAGCAAGTATCAATGGATTTTATTGATGGTTTACCCAGGTCAAGAAAAGGTAATGAAGGGATTTGGGCCATTGTTGATTGACTAACCAAGAGCGCCTATTTTATTCTGGTAAAGCAGACCAGGACTGTAGAAACATTGGCAGAGGTTTATATGAGGGAGATCGTGCAATAGTATGGAGTTCCAATTAGCATTTTAAGTTATTGGGATCTAATTTTTACTTATCAATTTTGGGAAGCATTACAAGTAGCTTTGGGAACTAAGCTATGTATAAGCACAACTTATCATCCTTAAACGGATGGGCAAACAGAGAGGGTGAACCGAGTCTCGGAAGATCTTTTGAGAGCATGCATCTTGGATTTTGGAGGATCCTTGGAGTATCATCTTCACTTGGTTGAATTCTCATATAATAATAGATATCAAACAAGCATTAGCATGACACCCTATGAAGCTCTTCATGGACGACCATGTAAATCACTATCATGTTATGTGGAGACCAGGGATCGATTAGTGCTTAGACCTGATATCATTCAGAAGGTGTTTGAACCAAAAATGGCATAAACTTCCAGAAGTTTTTGTAGTAGAGAATAAATAAATAAAAGTAAATGAAAATGAGGAAATAAGTAAGACACGGTCGTTTATAGTGGTTCGGCAAAGCAAGACCTATGTCCACTTTGAAGTTTTATTCCCTATTTTCGATTTGGAGGCAAAAGTGTTTGATGGTCGGTACAACTCCAACACTTAGAATTTCAGAGTTACGAGAATATAAGAAATAATGGAACTAGAGCCCAAAGTTTCCAAAAAATGAGCCCTATCTTCCTATTTATAGAGGTATGGGGCTTCAAATCTTGCATGTAATAACTCTTACCTATTGTGCCCGAAATTGACTCATTCTCCCAAAATGATAGGTGCCAGCTCAATAATATATAGGAATCGATACCGATCCCTAGGTAGGAATCGATACCGATCCCTAAATTTGATGATTCTTGAATATTTAACTCCTTAGCTTGGATTTCATGTAGCAGGTTTCGTGAATCCATAGTTGCTTGCACTAATCTTAGCTTATATCTAAGCCCATATGATGGAGTTGTGGAAGAACAAAGTTGTAGTTTCAAGCATTCGTTGAGTTCGATGGAGAAATGCATTGAATCAACAAACCAACTATGGAAATAGCCTTTTGACATCGAGATAAGCATGTAGGTAAAAGATGGAGTCCACCCAAGTTGTATTTAAGAGTCGGTATTGATCCCCTTCGGAGTCAGTATCGATCCCCAACTTTGGGGATCCCATTTCCTTGTTCTTCTTGATGGTTTTTTTTCTTTGACTTCATGGCTCCGTCTGTGCTTGGTTTCTGGACTCCTGGGATATCTCTCTGGGCTTTTCGCCTTGATAATTCCAAGTTATATCTATCCAGTTTTTCTAGATTCTGCTCGGTCAAAAGGCAAGATAACACTTGCCCTCGAAAGTACATCTCGTTTCCAATGTGATGTGCTTTGAATCGAGACAAGTTCGAATTTCTGCAAGGATTCAATTGTATGCTTTGAATTGTTGCTATCCTTTCGCGAATCAATTCCGTGAATTGTCATATCCATAATGATCAGTTGCAATGTTTTGCCAACATTCAGGACTATAAATCTGGAGCATGATCCTATGATCCTCTATTCCACCTCCGTTGGTTTTAGACTAATTCCATTCACAAGTTGCGCGAGTACAAGTCTAAATTTCCTTCAACTTCAGTCATCAAGTATTATGTATATATACATAGCCTATTTCACGTGCATAGGCATTCACACACATATGCATATACCATACGTATGCTTGTGCATGCATGTATATTTTTATAGAATATTCAACACTCGGTACCTACCATACGTTTGCTTGTGCATATATGTATATTTTTATAGAATATTCAGCACTCGGTACTGATCCCTAATTTGGGAGTTTGTACCAACTCCTCACTTGGAGAAATTTATCCAAGTTTGCTGGCTTTGGGAACTCGAGCTTGAGAGGTTATATAAGTCTTATTTTCTCCTTTTTCTTTTCTAACTTGCTCGTTCGTATTCCTACCTCCAACTTGAGTTCTTGTGCTCGCCATTGAAGATTTCGAATTCTCCAATCAACTTTTCAATCTTTTCCATTAAACCTTCAAATCCAACATGAGTCTTTATCCTCACTAGAACCAAGGACTGTCGCCATCCATCTTTACCATTTCTTGACATCGCCCATGTCTCCACTCATCACCTCGATCGGATCCGCCTTTACCCACCCAGACCCCCAAGTTGAGATCCTACTTTCTTTTGAATCGATTTTTGGCTTTATTGAAAGCATTGATTTGTTCGATAGAATTGGGACACCGATCGGCTATATGATTAGGATCAATGCATTTATAACAAATCGGTTGGGAAGCTTGGTTCATTTGATTCGACGAGAAAACGTTATCGAATTTTTTTATCATTGCGTCGATCTTAGCTTCCAAAGCAAAAGAAGATCCTACCGACTGTGCACTCGATCGTGAGTAAATTGATTTTTCGTTTGAACGTTCCCATTGGGATGATTTTTCAGCGAGATTTTCAAGAAATTGGCAAGCATCATCATGATATTGGGCAAGAAAATTACCTTGGCACATTGATTCGAGCATGGTTCGTGAGCTATTTTCGAGTCCATTATATAAGATTTGGCAAATCGTCCATTTTTCAAAGTTATGGTGTGGACATTTTATCAAAAGCTCTTTGAATCTTTCAAAATATTTTCTGAATGGTTCTCCCTTGAATTGATGAAAATTTACAATTTTGTTTCGAATTCTACTCATTTTTTCCAAGGGGTAGAACTCTTTTAAGAAAGCTTTTAGAATTCTTCCCACGTTTTAATCGAGTTCGATGGTAAGCTGTACAACCATTTTTCAGTGTAATTCGTAAGAGCGAATGAGTTTAATCGAAGTTTGATTCCATCATCGAAAAGTTGTTGGAGTTTTATGGTTGCACAAACTTGTTCAAATTTAGTCAAAAAGATGTATGGATCATCATGCTCAAAATTGCCAAATTTCAGAAGCGTGGCAATATGGTTCGAATGGATTTCGAAATGGTTACCCATAGGGGCGGGTAACGTGATGCAAGATGGAATAGAAACTCTATCGGGAAAGATTCTATCCATAAGAGTTCGAGGGCCGTTTTCGTTTGCCATTTAGGGAGGATCGTCTATTCGAGTTAAACGGTTAGTTGTCGAGTCGTGAGTCCAACGATTTGTTGTTGTTTCATGAGTCTAAGTACTCATGCATACGTGAAAGTCAAGAAGAGAAAGAAGTTAGAATCGAGTTTAGAGAATGAAAGAAGATTTGAAAAAAAAACGAAGTGAAAAATTGTTTTTGTTTTTGTTTTTGGGTTTTTTTAGAGGAAGAAAAGTATTTACCAAGTGAAATTTATTTTCAAAAGAGAAGATTGATTTTTGTTTTGTTTTTTGGTTTTTCAAATTTTTTTTGTTGAATTTTTAAATATTTAACAAAAGATTTTTTTTTTAGAAAATGGAAATTTGATTTCTGTTTTTGTTTTTTGAATTTTCAAGATTTTTTTTGTGTTTTTGAATTTTAAATTTTTTTTCATTTTTTTTTGAGAAGGTTTTATAATTTTTTTTTGGATTGAAAATTTTCAAAGGAAAGGAAAAAAAGGATTTTTTTTTTGAGTTTAAAAACTAAGTTAAGAAAAATTTACAATTTTTTTGGATTTTGGATTTTTTTTGTTTTTTTTGTAACGACCCGTATTTTTAACACTTTAAAAATGCGAATTAAAATAAAAATTTGGATAAAAATCCGAAGGAATTAAAATTTTGTGTTGTTAAATGTGAATTACAAGTTAAAATACAAAACTGAATTCTGAAATAACTTATTTGTAAATTAAATATGGATGTTAACTTGTATTGAATGTAAATAATGAATTGAATTTGATTGTAAACCAAATTGGTTATGATTGTAAACAAAGAATAAATAAAATGGTAGATTGAATAGTGGAAGTTTATGTTATTGAAACTAATATAAATAAACGAACTTAATATTACAGTTGATTGAAATCAGATAATAACTGAAACTGTAATTTGATAAGGATGTTTTTTTAAAAAAAACTCAACCCAGAGCCCTGATGAAATCGAAGGGATGAGATGAGCTCCCCCTAGCCTGGTCCGACCACAGACAGGAGGATTTTAAGCCAGCCCAGCACAGAGATTTGATGCCCCCAACTCATTTATAAGATTAACGGGGACCCACCTCCGCGCCTTTGGAATGGGAGTAGGGTAGACGGGAATCGAACCTGCGACCTGCTTACCAGGAAGCAAGTATCTTACCACTGCGCCACTACTTGCGGACGATTTGATAAGGATGTTAACTTTTAATTGAACGTAAGTAAAGATTTAAATTTGAGTGTAACAAGTAATTGAAACGAATTGAATTTAATTGTAAACAACGAAATAAATAAAATGTTACATTCAATATTGAAGTTATAATATTGAAATCAACGTAAATGAATGTAATTTAATATTACTGTGAATTTAAATAAGATGATAGCTGAAGAAAATGAAAGTAAATGAATTATAAACTATTGATAATAATGTATAAGTAAATGGTTGAGTCAATAATGAAAGTGTAAATCGAAATAAAAGAATTCAATTGGAATTAAATAACTTGAATTTGAATTACAATATAATTGAACGCTGAATCTAATGTAATCTTTTATACTGGATTTATAATGGAAAACTGCATTTTAAAAGATTGTTAATTACTGTGAAATTAAAAATGAAATTTGTGAACAATTGAAATTTGATTTAAAAGTTAATAATTTAAAATTGGGAATTTTATATTGAAATTAAACAGTAGAAATAGCCATTTTTACAACTGTCTCGGATTTCGATGAAACTAGTTTCATCGGATCCGTAACAGTGAATTATTGTAAGGTTTCAATTTTCGTAGAAATCGGACTTGTCGTTTGATCGTACGGACTTGAAACGCCTTGAAATTTATGCAATTGAAATCAATTTGGAAATTATTGTTTTTAGCATAACTTCTTTATGCGATGCAGTTTGAACCCGAAACCTTTTCCATTGCGTTTAAAATATTTTAAAACATCTATTTTGATATATGGGTTTAACAAATTTCGTTCCAAGGTCAGAACGGGCTTTTTGGGCCACGTTAGCGGTAGCGCGTATATCTATCAACCCGATCGATCTATTTTCTCAACCTGCCTTTAAATATCCCGCTATAAACCCTAGCCTCCGCCTATTCTCATTTATCTGCGCGTATATTTCATCAGCTCCTCTTCTTCTTCAATGGATGCAAACCCAAGATCCAATCACAATTCAAAAAATCAAATGAAAATTTAAAGTCCTCAGAAAATTCAAAAAAAAAATTATAGAATCGAAGATCTCATCAATACGAATCTACGCGTAGTTTCTGTTTTTGCAATTGGAGCTCGAACCAACGGCAAATCACGGTCAAAGGTCAAAATTTCGAAACCCATATGGTGATTTGGGCGTTTTTGATTCGGACAGCAATCGAGAAATTCCTTTCTGGGTATCGAAGAGCTCGTCAAGGGGAAGCATAAATGCGTGAGAAAGGGAGGGAAGAAAGGAGATGACATGGAGAAATTTTGAGGCAAGTTTATTTTGTCTTGTTTTAAAATTTAATTTTGTTTCAAGCGATTTAAATCGAATAACTTTCACATACGAACTCCGATTTACACACGGTTTTTTTTGCTAGGATCGTATTGAAATTCCGGACCTGATGACTCTGGTTTGGATGAATTCTGAGACTGTCAGATTTTTGAGTTTAAATTGAATTTAAATTCAAAAGGTGAGTGTTTATATGCTCACAATTGACTAAAATAATTTATGGTAGTTAAATTTGATATTATGAAGTGATATGAATTTTATTTGTCGTTGTTGATAAAATTTAATTGTCATATAGATTGTCATTTGAATTCACCGTTGAAAATTAAATTGACAATCAAAATTGAAATTAAAATTGAATTTCGATTAAATTACCTGACATTGATAACTATGAAATTGCCGTGAATATTTTCATTCACGACTCAATCTATTATGCTATGATAATCAAGTGATGTATGTTATTGGTATTAATTTGAATGTTAAAATAATTGATGTTAAATTTGATTTGAAGTTAGATATGAAAATAATTATGACATTATATTTGTTATGTGATGTTTGGTTGTTAATATAAGTAATAATTAATATGAAATTTGAATTGACATAGGATAGTCGAAAATTCAAAATAGATATATATGTGAACTTGTCCCTTTAAATGTTAAATAAGACGACACGTAGAAATAGGATCAGTTATACTTTGAACCATTGAATGTATGATTGCTGTAATAATTTGATAATAAACGCCAAGTGGAAACCTATTATGTAATGATCTTTAATCCGCATGAAATGATAGTGTGGAATCTAGGAATAATCTTATTTAATTTACATAAATAACAAATGTAAATTAAATACGATTATTTCGGGATTATTTAAATAAACGGTTAAATTGTTATGTATGGTTGCTATTGCTTGTTTATTTACTTTGACACCATCCCAGCTATCACACTGCAAGTTCCCTTTGTATGCTTTGTTATGTATTTATTTATATTGGGTTGAAATGATAAATACCCAAATTGAACAACTTTGGCTTAGGATAGATAATTAAAGATAAGAAACCCGATTGGTCAACAAAATCATTTTGAAATTGAAATTCATTTGAAATTAAGAAATGAACTTAAAATTTGTTGGAAAGTAAGTAACGAAATTTGTGGATCTAATAGAATTAAATTAATAGGATTAATTGTAATAAATGAACGGATTTAATTGTAATTTATGAATTTAATTATAATAAAATGATAGGTTTATTTGTAATAAATGAACGGATTTAATTGTAATTTATGAATTTAATTATAATAAAGCAATAGGTTTATTTGTAATAAATGAACGGATTTAATTGCAGTAAATGAATAGATTTAACTGTAATAAATGAACGGATTAAGTGTAATAATTGAATGGGCTAAATTGTAAGTTATGAATTTAATTGTAATAAATGAACGGAATTATTTGTAATAAATGAACGGAATTATTTGTAATAAATGAACGGATTTAATTGTGGTAATTGAATAGATTTAACTGTAATAAATGAACGGATTAATTGTAATAATTGAATGGGCTAAATTGTAAGTTATGAATTTAATTGTAATAAATGAACGGATTTAATTGTAATAAATGAACAGATTTAATTGTAATAAATGAACGGATTAATTGTAATAATTGAATGGGCTAAATTATAATTTATGAATTTAATTATAATAAAGCAATAAGTTTATTTGTAATAAATGAACGGATATAATTGCGGTAAATGAATAGATTTAACTGTAATAAATGAACGGATTAATTGTAATAATTGAATGGGCTAAATTGTAAGTTATGAATTTAATTGTAATAAATGAATGGAATTAATTGTAATAAATGAACGGATTAATTGTAATAATTGAATGGGCTAAATTGTAAGTTATGAATTTAATTGTAATAAATGAACGGATTTAATTGTAATAAATGAATGGATTTAATTGTAGTAAATGAATAGATTAATTGTAATAAATTAATAGATTTAATTGTAATAAATCAATGGATTTAATTGTAATAAATGAATGGATTTAATTGAAATAAATAAATGGATTTAATTGTAATAAATTAATGGACTTAATTGTAATAAATTAATAGGATTAATTGTAATGAATTAATAAGTGGACCTAATTGAAATAAATTAATGGATTAAATTGAAACGGATGAATAAATCTATTTAATTAGATAAACGGATTGACACATGTAATTGAAATGAGATTAGAATAAGTAAGTTTTAGAATATAATAAATTGACTTTATTAGATTCGAAATAAAATCTAAATTGAATAAATTGAATAAATTTGGAATTTGTTATGAATTTAATGTGAGATTAAGTAACAAAGTGACTAAAAGGGAATGCAAGACCAACTAAAGTTAAGGATTTGATTTAGCTGTTGAATTTGATTAAATCAAAGTTTTGGTTAAATTTAATGTAATAATGAATGGGAATAGGAATTAAATTGAACTGGAATACTTAAGTATTGTCAACTCAAGGGCTTGAACTAAAACTCCATTTGGAAATATGATTTTAAAAGTTCGAAGTAAATTGAATTGTGAAATATAAAATTTTGAAGGTCAAACTTGCAACTTGACCTTTGGACTTTGATTTGTTTAAACTTTAATATTAAATGACCATCGGGTAATTAATGCGTAGTTATTAAAGAGACCGGGATCGGATATGGACATACTCTCTGTCGATACCGAAAACCACTTTAATAACTAATATACGCGGAGTGTTGATCCAGAACGAAGTGGGTGGTTTTGGTGAACGTGTTGACTGAAGAAAGAGAACGATTTTGGATGACCCCTGACATGACTAAAACAGGAGCCGCGCCGGGCCATTGAGGATCGCCATCTCTAGCGGACACACTTCTTCGATACCATATCTATTACTTTTGTGATTCGATTTGGGTGCACCCCTTGATTTGGGAGTGTTGTTTCGCGGTGTTGGGATAGTAGCTGCTATGCCCAACATCAGTCCGGATCAGGCAACTACTAGTATCCTAGTTGGTATCGCCTCATGTACCTTGTCATACTGATTATCCTATTCACGACCACTACGTTTTGGTTTGTACCTTTAGTATATGGATTGCCCTCTGGTGACTTCCGGTTTTGGGGAAACTACAGTCGTGTATATACTCTTGGGAATAAAAATGTGTTAAGGGTGGAATGGGCCATGGCTTAACGCTAGTTTGATATTTTACTTTATGATAGACATTATTATATATAGCGTATTCTATTATATAGTAGATAGTTTAACGGATCCTTAGGAGATGGAAATCCCGAACATCTCTTAAGTTAATGCACGCACGTTAAACACTAGATAGGAGGTGCCTAAAACCCGTAAACATCTCCGACGCCGTCACACTCATATTTACTTTTACGATTTAACTTACATGAGATATTTTAGTCCTGACTCGAGTGTTTTGTCTTTTCATTACGCTCGGGTCAGCCTGAGCATTTCAGATAAGGTTGAAGATCTATTTTGGAGGACGAAGACGGAGTTTGGTATTACATCATTGTATTCTACTACTGTATTATTTTCCGCTGCGTTGTTGTATTATCTCTGATATGTATGTAACTCTGATTTATGATGTATAATAATAATCAAATTTATTTATTTAACAGCTTCATGAACTGTTATTTTATTATTATATCTTGTTCCTTCCGCTGCGAGATTCTGAGTTTGTTTCTGTTCTTTCTTTTCTTTTCTTATTTAACGCCAATAACTATCTGTATTTTGGATTGGTTGAGTCGGCATGTGTGTATGTTTTGTCGACTTGAACGGTCAAAAATGTGGGTTGTTACAGTTGGTATCAGAGCTTTGGTTTAGCGATAAACCTTGGCTCTAGTGGGGAATAACTCATTGAAATAGAGGTATACTATATGAATGAGTTGAGTGTATATGGGAGAGCGTATTTGTAATTTTGATATAAAAATGATTTTATATTGTGTTAATTTGTTCCGTTGAGTATTTATGAATTCTGGTTGGTACTTGGGACGCCAAGGCATCGATAGGAATTTCTAAACACTCGAATATGACAGATGGACATAATATTGTTTTAGATTATATTTTATATATAAAAGAATTATCTTGAAATTTATAAATTTTGATTGTATTGGTTGTTAGGAGATGATAATATTAGATTATCATCGTTTATTGTTGATTAGTCAATATTTCTAACTATTGACTATTGGATGATTTTAAGAAATGAAACTTGTAAATATGATTGACAATGAATATAAATGGTAAATAAAATAAAATAAAAATGAATTTAAATTAAGATGGAGAATTTAAATTCCGGTGTTTTGAAAATTTATTATCAAAAATTTGAAATATATAATATAAGTATTATATGATAGTATATTCGATTAGAAATTGTTTTCAAAGGATTTTCAAATGAAGTAAGTGTTATACTCCCCTCTTGACACTAGAGAATGATTTCGGTGATGAGTGCACGCATCATCGACGTTTATTTTCGAGAGTCCAAGTGGGGGAGATCACTTAATAGTTTTTCTAAACCCTGTTTTGATTAAAATTGAATTTTATTTTGTATTCTCTATAGTATGATTTGATATATAAATTATATAAGTATATACTATTTCAAAACTTGATTTGAAATGAAACCGGGATTGGAATTCTTGAGTTCTTTAATAATTAATGATTTTTCTTTTAATGGTTGAAATGAATTAATACTTGAATCATTACGGAACTTCTGAATTGCGAAATGAGAAATGAACCTAAGAGCTAAGTGAAATATCAATTGAAGTAGAAATCCTTAGAATTAGGAAATTATGAATTTGAAATAAAATTGAAACTGTAAAACTCGCATAGTATTAAATTTCATTCTATATCATAGATATAACTTACCAAAATATTTAAGAAGTTCAAAAATGTTATATGAATTGTTAATTGGATAATATACAAGTATAGGTTTGAATAATGAAATATGCATTTAATTATTGGTTTGCAAATATAAATAAAATTGTTAGTAAATAATTGGAATTTAAATTAACATTTAAAGGTGATTCACAATTATGTTAATATAAAATGGAAATACTATATGTGAATGTAAATGTGAAATTTAATTATAGTGAAATTTAAGTAATGACTTAAGAATTTATTAATTTAAAATTCAACTTTGAATGAAAAGAGGTTGTATGTTGTTTAACTACATTCTATTTGCATAACTATGACTTACCAAATACTTCAAAAGTTTAAAATGCTAATAAGGATAAGTAGGGGAATAATATACCAGTGTGAGAGTGAATAATAAAATGCGAAGATCTATTGATAGTTGTAAATATAGAAGAAATTTAAGCTGTAAAATGAATGATATATACAAGTGAATGAATAAAATTTAAAATTAATGAAATATAAAATTTGTAAATGGAAACTAATTAAAGTTGAATATGACTAAATGTCAATAAACTTGGAAGTGTATGAAATAAAAAAAATTTGACTTGGAAATGTATAATTGATTTAGTGTAGATTCTGGATGGATGGTAATGTTTGACAGGCATTGGTTGTTTGATGGATGGTAATTGATTTAGTAGAATTCATTAGTGTTAATGGAATTGAATAAACGGAATGAAAAAAAATTTAAATAATTAAATTCAAATTGAAGCAAAGTGAAATTAAAATTGAAGCAAATTGACTTGAATTTAAATTATGAATGAAACAAACTTGAATAAATCGGAAACAAATCGAATGTAAACTTATTTCATGGATAAATAAGAAAATAAACGACTTTGTGTTTATGATTGTTTCTTTAGAAAATTTGAAGTTTGATGGCTTGTACTTTGAAATAATAAAAGCAAATTTTTGGAAAAATCCAAAATTGTCCAATATATGCTGAAACGAAAATAACCATAACTTTTAAATGGCTAGACGAAATTTGACGATCTTAGAATTGTCGGAAAGCTTAGAAACTGTAGCACAACTTTTGTTTAGAGTGTCTTGAGAAATTCCTTCATTTACTTAGTTAAAAACTTGAATATTCTCGCTGGCCTGTGTAAAAAGGAAGCAAAATCAGTAGCATATAACCTTAGTATTTTCACCTTTTTACTGGTTTATCGGATTTTTACGATCTTGCCCTTTCTTGAAAGTTTAGAACTTAAGCTAAAACTTCTATTTTAAATGTTTTGTATTTCTCTATCATTTAGATGGTCGAAAAGGGGAGTGAACGTCGTTGACCTGCGCAATTCATTGCCCAGGCTGAGGCATATCCTTTTAGTAAAACGGCCGTAACTTTTGAACTGATGGTCCGAATTCGATGATTTTGGACATTTCGGAAAGCTTGAAACGAATGAAACAACTTTTGTTTAGATTCCATTGCCAAATTTTATCCTTTAGGTGACCAAAAACTAAGATTCGTTTGCTATCCTAGAATTGGAATTTCAGTTTTGAAGCTAAACATGTTATATGTATGTTGTTTATGCTAAGTAAATCGATCTATCTTTATATGCATGGTTCTAACTTGGTTATTGAGCATTTTAATAGGTATCAAAGGGGTTGTGCTTCGCTTGTGGAGCTCGTTTCTGCGCTAAATGCAAGATGTAAGTTAAAATGCTAATAAACGCTTAATAAAAGGTAAGTTCTCGGATTACGGTTTATGTTGTGGTATATTATTGTGTTCCCCCATATTTTGGGATGCCTCATTCTTGTAATGAGATGTATATCAAGCAATTATTACCACTATGAAATTTTCGGTCCTAGCCGCGCAAAGGAGGTGCTGCCGAAATTTTTCAAAAATCCGGGAGTTGGAAAATTTTGAGATTTTAAAAATCCTATAACTAAAATTTGCAAATAAGTAGAATATTTGAATGAATTATATCTAAATGATGGTTTCCCCTTCTCCGTTCCTTTTCGAGGAAGAAAAGTTTTAAGTGGGGGAGAATGTAACGACCCGTATTTTTAACACTTTAAAAATGCGAATTAAAATAAAAATTTGGATAAAAATCCGAAGAAATTAAATTTTTGTGTTGTTAAATGTGAATTACAAGTTAAAATACAAAACTGAATTCTGAAATAACTTATTTGTAAATTAAATATGGATGTTAACTTGTATTGAATGTAAATAATGAATTGAATTTGATTGTAAACCAAATTGGTTATGATTGTAAACAAAGAATAAATAAAATGGTAGATTGAATAGTGGAAGTTTATGTTATTGAAACTAATATAAATAAACGAACTTAATATTATAGTTGATTGAAATCAGATAATAACTGAAACTGTAATTTGATAAGGATGTTAACTTGTAATTGAACGTAAGTAAAGATTTAAATTTGAGTGTAACAAGTAATAGAAACGAATTGAATTTGATTGTAAACAATGAAATAAATAAAATGTTACATTTAATATTGAAGTTATAATATTGAAATCAACGTAAATGAATGTAATTTAATATTACTGTGAATTTAAATAAGATGATAGCTGAAGAAAATGAAAGTAAATGAATTATAAACTATTGATAATAATGTATAAGTAAATGGTTGAGTCAATAATGAAAGTGTAAATCGAAATAAAAGAATTCAATTGGAATTAAATAACTTGAATTTGAATTACAATATAATTGAACGCTGAATCTAATGTAATCTTTTATACTGGATTTATAATGGAAAACTGCATTGTAAAAGATTGTTAATTACTGTGAAATTAAAAATGAAATTTGTGAACAATTGAAATTTGATTTAAAAGTTAATAATTTAAAATTGGGAATTTTATATTGAAATTAAACAGTAGAAATAGCCATTTTTACAACTGTCTCGGATTTCGACGAAACTAGTTTCATCGGATCCGTAACAGTGAATTATTGTAAGGTTTCAATTTTCGTAGAAATCGGACTTGTCGTTTGATCGTACGGACTTGAAATGCCTTGAAATTTATGCAATTGAAATCAATTTGGAAATTATTGTTTTTAGCATAACTTCTTTATGCGATGCAGTTTGAACCCGAAACCTTTTCCATTGCGTTTAAAATATTTTAAAACATCTATTTTGATATATGGGTTTAACAAATTTCGTTCCAAGGTCAGAACGGGCTTTTTGGGCCAAGTTAGCGGTAGCGCGTATATCTATCAACCCGATCCATCTATTTTCTCAACCTGCCTTTAAATATCCCACTATCTAGCCTCCGCCTATTCTCATTTATCTGCGCGTATATTTCATCAGCTCCTCTTCTTCTTCAATGGATGCAAACCCTAGATCCAATCACAATTCAAAAAATCAAATGAAAATTTAAAGTCCTCAGAAAATTCAAATTTTTTTTTATAGAATCGAAGATCTCATCAATACGAATCTACGCGTAGTTTCTGTTTTTGCAATTGGAGCTCGAACCAACGGCAAATCACGGTCAAAGGTCAAAATTTCGAAACCCATATGGTGATTTGGGCGTTTTTGATTCGGACAGCAATCGAGAAATTCCTTTCTGGGTATCGAAGAGCTCGTCAAGGGGAAGCATAAATGCGTGAGAAAGGGAGGGAAGAAAGGAGATGACATGGAGAAATTTGAGGCAAGTTTATTTTGTCTTGTTTTAAAATTTAATTTTGTTTCAAGCAATTTAAATCGAATAACTTTCACATACGAACTCCGATTTACACGCGGTTTTTTTTGTTAGGATCGTATTGAAATTCCGGACCTGATGACACTGGTTTGGATGAATTCTGAGACTATCAGATTTTTGAGTTTAAATTGAATTTAAATTCAAAAGGTGAGTGTTTATACGCTCACAATTGACTAAAATAATTTATGGTAGTTAAATTTGATATTATGAAGTGATATGAATTTTATTTGTCGTTGTTGGTAAAATTTAATTGTCATATAGATTGTCATTTGAATTCACCGTTGAAAATTAAATTGACAGTCAAAATTGAAATTAAAATTGAATTTCGATTAAATTACCTGACATTGATAACTATGAAATTGCCGTGAATATTTTCATTCACGACTCAATCTATTATGCTATGATAATCAAGTGATGTATGTTATTGGTATTAATTTGAATGTTAAAATAATTGATGTTAAATTTGATTTGAAGTTAGATATGAAAATAATTATGACATTATATTTGTTATGTGATGTTTGGTTGTTAATATAAGTAATAATTAATATGAAATTTGAATTGACATAGGATAGTCGAAAATTCAAAATAGATATATATGTGAACTTGTCCCTTTAAATGTTAAATAAGACGACACGTAGAAATAGGATCAGTTATACTTTGAACCATTGAATGTATGATTGCTGTAATAATTTGATAATAAACGCCAAGTGGAAACCTAATATGTAATGATCTTCAATCCGCATGAAATGATAGTGTGGATTCTAGGAATAATTTTATTTAATTTACATAAATAACAAATGTAAATTAAATACGATTATTTCGGGATTATTTAAATAAACGGTTAAATTGTTATGTATGGTTGCTATTGCTTGTTTATTTACTTTGACACCATCCCAGCTATCACACTGCAAGTTCCCTTTGTATGCTTTGTTATGTATTTATTTATATTGGGTTGAAATGATAAATACCCAAATTGAACAACTTTGGCTTAGGATAGATAATTAAAGATAAGAAACCCGATTGGTCAACAAAATCATTTTGAAATTGAAATTCATTTGAAATTAAGAAATGAACTTAAAATTTGTTGGAAAGTAAGTAACGAAATTTGTGGATCTAATGGAATTAAATTAATAGGATTAATTGTAATAAATGAACGGATTTAATTGTAATTTATGAATTTAATTATAATAAAACGATAGGTTTATTTGTAATAAATGAACGGATTTAATTGTAATTTATGAATTTAATTATAATAAAGCAATAGGTTTATTTGTAATAAATGAACGAATTTAATTGTGGTAAATGAATAGATTTAACTGTAATAAATGAACGGATTAATTGTAATAATTGAATGGGCTAAATTGTAAGTTATGAATTTAATTGTAATAAATGAACGGAATTATTTGTAATAAATGAACGGATTTAATTGTAATAAATGAACGGATTTAATTGTAATAAATGAACGGATTAATTGTAATAATTGAATGGGCTAAATTGTAATTTATGAATTTAATTATAATAAAGCAATAAGTTTATTTGTAATAAATGAACGGATTTAATTGCGGTAAATGAATAGATTTAACTGTAATAAATGAACGGATTAATTGTAATAATTAAATGGGCTAAATTGTAAGTTATGAATTTAATTGTAATAAATGAACGGAATTAATTGTAATAAATGAACGGATTAATTGTAATAATTGAATGGGCTAAATTGTAAGTTATGAATTTAATTGTAATAAATGAACGAATTTAATTGTAATAAATGAATGGATTTAATTGTAGTAAATGAATAGATTAATTGTAATAAATTAATAGATTTAATTGTAATAAATCAATGGATTTAATTGTAATAAATGAATGGATTTAATTGAAATAAATGAATGGATTTAATTGTAATAAATTAATGAACTTAATTGTAATAAATTAATAGGATTAATTGTAATGAATTAATAAGTGGACCTAATTGAAATAAATTAATGGATTAAATTGAAACGGATGAATAAATCTATTTAATTAGATAAACGGATTGACACATGTAATTGAAATGAGATTAGAATAAGTAAGTTTTAGAATATAATAAATTGACTTTATTAGATTCGAAATAAAATCTAAATTGAATAAATTGAATAAATTTGGAATTTGTTATAAATTTAATGTGAGATTAAGTAACAAAGTGACTAAAAGGGAATGCAAGACCAACTAAAGTTAAGGATTTGATTTAGCTGTTGAATTTGATTAAATCAAAGTTTTGGTTAAATTTAATGTAATGATGAATGGGAATAGGAATTAAATTGAACTGGAATACTTAAGTATTGTCAACTCAAGGGCTTGAACTAAAACTCCATTTGGAAATATGATTTTAAAAGTTCGAAGTAAATTGAATTGTGAAATATAAAATTTTGAAGGTCAAACTTGCAACTTGACCTTTGGACTTTGATTTGTTTAAACTTTAATATTAAATGACCATCGGGTAATTAATGGGTAGTTATTAAAGAGACCGGGATCGGATATGGACATACTCTCTGTCGATACCGAAAACCACTTTAATAACTAATATACGCGGAGTGTTGATCCAGAACGAAGTGGATGGTTTTGGTGAACGTGTTGACTGAAGAAAGAGAACGATTTTGGATGACCCCTGACATGACTAAAACAGGAGCCGCGCTGGGCCATTGAGGATCGCCATCTCTAGCGGACACACTTCTTCGATATCATATCTATTACTTTTGTGATTCGATTTGGGTGCACCCCTTGATTTGGGAGTGTTGTTTCGCGGTGTTGGGATAGTAGCTGTTATGCCCAACATCAGTCCGGATCAGGCAACTACTAGTATCCTAGTTGGTATCGCCTCATGTACCTTGTCATACTGATTATCCTATTCGCGACCACTACGTTTTGGTTTGTACCTTTAGTATATGGATTGCCCTTTGGTGACTTCTAGTTTTGGGGAAACTACGGTCTTGTATATACTCTTGGGAATAAAAATGTGTTAAGGGTGGAATGGGCCATGGCTTAACGCTAGTTTGATATTTTACTTTATGATAGACATTATTATATATAGCGTATTCTATTATATAGTAGATAGTTTAACGGATCCTTAGGAGATGGAAATCCCGAACATCTCTTAAGTTAATGCACGCACGTTAAACACTGGATAGGAGGTGTCTAAAACCCGTAAACATCTCCGACGCCGTCACACTCATATTTACTTTTACAATTTAACTTACATGAGATATTTTAGTCCTGACTCGAGTGTTTTGTCTTTTCATTACGCTCGGGTCAGCCTGAGCATTTCAGATAAGGTTGAAGATCTATTTTGGAGGACGAAGACGGAGTTTGGTATTACATCATTGTATTCTACTACTGTATTATTTTCCGCTGCATTGTTGTATTATCTCTGATATGTATGTAACTCTGATTTATGATGTATAATAATAATCAAATTTATTTATTTAACAGCTTCATGAACTGTTATTTTATTATTATATCTTGTTCCTTCCGCTGCGAGATTCTGAGTTTGTTTCTGTTCTTTCTTTTCTTTTCTTATTTAACCCCAATAACTATCTATATTTTGGATTGGTTGAGTCGGCATGTGTGTATGTTTTGTTGACTTGAACGGTCAAAAATGTGGGTTGTTACATTTTTATATATGCATGAACTAATGCAACTAAATGAATGCAAAGGACTTAATTACAAATTTTATGTCCTTAGTAGCTCCTAACCCAAAATTGTATAATCACACTTTGTCTTAATTCAATAAAAATATTTCTCAGCCAGGTAGCGGGCAAGGGTTATCGGTGCACCATGAATCACCTTAGCAATGCAGCCGAAGGTTTAAGTACCTTTACAGGAACAACCAGTATAATATTTACATATCACCGTAATTTTTATAACTGGCTATTACTCTGCCGTAGCCTAGACACCAAAAAATAAAATTGTTCAAAGAAAACAATTGTGAAGATACAATTAAGCCCTAGATGAGCTCGTGACACCCTTAAGTCTAATGTCTAACCTTTATTATTAGTCAAATTCTACGATGAAATGCGTTTGTGGGCTAAGGAAAGTGTGATGAAATCCCTCACCTTATGTGAATTGGGGTATTGCCCTTAGAAAAGAAAATAAGATGAGATGAATGCAAAAAAAATTAAACGTGAATTTACAGTGCAACTAAAATGAAGTTTGTTTTTGTTTTTGGATTTTGAAATTTTTTTTTGTATATATAAATGCAAATGCAAGAAACCAACAATGCACTAGAGATGAAAGCACAATACCAAAGCATGCAGATTATTAGCAATTATTTTTTTTAAGCGGCAATTTTTTTTATAAGCAAGCAGCAATTATTTTTGGGCAAGCAGTTCTTCCTTTTAATTTGCTTTGGCAACCTGAAAAGGAGTGAACGAAAATAAATACAAATTTTTGTTTTATATATTCAAAGGAAGACCAAACAAAACAAATGAAAAAATATAAAATAAAATAAAACAAAAGCTAAACAAATTAAATTTGTTTTTTTTATTTATTTTTTGAAAAGGAAATAAATTGAAAAGTGAAGTGTTACTTAAAAAAATTATTTTTTTAGAAACAAAAGTCAAACGCATCTAAGATAAACGAGAGCATAAGAATTTTTTATGAAAACAAAGCAATTTACAACACAAAACTAAACAACACAAAAATGATTTTAAAACAAAACAAAGCAAACTAAAAACAAAACTCAACAAACTACTCGGCCCACAAACAAAATACCCACGAACCTAATACTCAATCAAAAAAGAAAAAGAACTTATCCTCCCAAAGTCAACAAACTTTTTTTTTCGCTCGTTCAAAACAGAAGGAAGCACCATCGATTTTTTTTTATTCTGAATAAAATTCCACAACACAAATTCCCAATACGATTTCTTCAGTCTATAGTCGTTTGAGATTGTCGTAGGTGATTGCGTAGAGGAGTGGAATTTGCGGTGATGATTTGGTGTTCGATTGATTTCGATGAGAGGTGGATGTCGTTGATGATTGTTAGATGCTGGCGGTTATTATTGGCAGCGAGGAGATTTCGATTTAAGGTACGTCGATTGGTAGTTGGGGAAGAATTTTTTTCTAGTGGTCGAATTGCAGGAGAATGGGTATTGTCAGTAGGTGATTGCGAGGCCTAGGGGGATTGGTGACTACAGAGTGATTGGTTGATTGGATGTGGTTTGTAGCAGTGATGCAATTTGGTTATGCTGAATTGGGAAGTGCAGGGATTGGAGATGATGTTTCGGCAGTGGGGTTTGGTAGCTGTTTGCTAGAGTGTTTTATTTGCGGCAGAGGAAAGTGTTGAAGGAGAAGGGAAGGGTGCTGTGTACGTTCAAGCAGAGCTGGCGAAGATGAAGTTTTGAGTAGAGATGGGTTGGGGGTGATGGCAGTTCAGATGGATTTGAGGTGGTCAAGGGTGATGTTTGAACAGAGATGATGGATTTGGTTGTTGTTGCAGTTTACTGTTTGTTGGAGGTTGTTTGGTGGTTCGGGGAATGGAAAAGAGGGTGATTTGATGAGGTGAAGCAAAGTTGAAGGTATACGGTATGAAGTGGTTAGTGGGTATGAAAACTGCAGTGCAATGCAGTTGTATGTTTGTGTAGGAGTTTTGTATGTTGAGGGAATGTTGTGTGAAGAGTGGAAGACGGTGATGACAGATGGCAGAGGGGAGGCAAGGTAAGACTGTTGATGGTTTGTTTGTTTAGTGATGGTGTTGTCATGAATCTGGGTTTGGTAGTGAGTGAACTTGGTGGTTGATTGTGAACAGAGGTGGTTTTTTGTATGGCTGATGGTTTATGAGTGGTCGGGGGTGTATTTGTATGATGTAGCACTGGTAGGCTGTTGAATGATGACTGTGGTGGAAGTGTTTGGGAAGGACTGTCGGTATAGTGATGTTTTGGCAATGCAAGTTTATGGCAGTGGGATGACGATTGTTGAATTAGTCAGTTTGCAAGTAGGCCAGAGCAGAAGTATGGTCGGTATGGGTTATGTGCAATGAAATGTTGAATGTCTTGGTGCTGTGGTGAATGAAATGACAAGGCAATGGATCAGGCAGGTTGTATGAATGGTTCAAGTAGGTTGTATGAATGGTTCAGGCAGGTTATTAGAAGTTGATGATTGTATGAGCTTTGATGTTTGTTAAGGATGAATTTGGATGGTGATTTGGTTGGCAGGGCAGCAGTTAAAGGTGAGATTGTATTGGTTGCAGCAGTTTGAGGGAGGGATAGTAGCAGTATGTGGATATGAAGGATGAAGTCAGGGAAGAGCTCTGGTATGTAGGTGAAAGTGGGTGGGGGAGTTCAGGTCTATTGAAGTGGTCGTCTCTAGTGAGGTTATTTTTGTTGAAGACAGAGCAAGTTGTAGAAGGCAGGGGGAGTTTGAGTTGTGGTATTTTATGTGGTAACAGTTGTATAGAAGGGTATGTGCAGGCTTTGTGAACAGTGCACAATGAACAGTGAGGCAGAGAGGAAAAGAAAAATTGTAAACAAAATGAAATTTGTAAATGAAGAAGAAATAAAATATTTTTGCTTTTGTTTGGAAATTGTGATGTGTTTTTTTATCTATATATATCACCAAATGCAAATGGAAACAAAAAGAAAACAAGCACACAAAGGCACACAAAAATCAAACAAACACACAACAATTTTTTTTAAAAAACAAATAAAATGCAACACAAACACACAATAAAAATTAAACAAAAATAATTCAAAGAATAGAAAATCAAAATCAAAACAATTCCCCGGCAATGGCGCCAAAAACTTGTTCGACGATGGATTTTCTATCGGGTTTAGAAAACCGTCGAACGAATTGAGAAATAAAATAAAACCGCAAGCGCACGGCGTACACTTTGTAGTACGTGGCAAATACGAGTCGATCAACGGGGAATTGTTAGAGTTTAAAAATCTATTCAATCAAATTAGACCAAATGTAGGAGAAATTGTTAACTAGAAATAAAATGAAGCTAAACTAGAATAAAAATTTGATTTAAAAACTATTGAACTAGAGAACAATTTAGAGGCAAATCCACTCTCATATTTTTGTAAATAACAAAGCAAACAATTTGTGATCTCTAGTTTTGATATTAAGTGAAATATTATTGTATTTATTATAAGTATGGTTTGTTTATGTTATTAATTAACATAACTCAAACCATTAAACTATAATACAACAAATTAACCACTTATAATTCTCATGAAAATGAAGCCAAAGCAAAAGCTATTTTAAGTATGATCTATTTACTATTGTAACTAGTAATATAGATCGTCAAATTTCATTTTTACTTTAATTTCACAATCAAAAATGGATTAGCAAATGATGATGCAAATTGTGTTTATGTTGAATAAGAATAGCTCATTTGCATAAGCAATATAAGCTATCAAACTCACTTGTATAAACTTGCATCAAAATTGACTTTCATAAAGCACAAACAAAGAGATCATAAATCATAAAAAATGTTGAAATTACATAATTTGAGAGCTTCATTACCCCTAAATTAAAGGGGTTTAGCTACTCATTTGTGTTATCAAATCAACACATATAAGTTTCAACATTGAAAATGAAGCAAAGTAGAGAATAAACAAAAAAAGAAGATTAACTACTAGAAGAAAATGGATTAGACTAGTGCATAAATGTAAATCTAAGCTATGAACATTAAGAGAAAGAGAGCATAGAAATAAGCATTAACATAAAAACAAAGAAAAGCATGTAGACAAGAGAGGAAACAGAGGCTTGGAAGCCATTTTTATTTCATATAACATTGAGCTTATGTTATTTGTATTAGAAAGAAACAAAGCAGAAGAGAAAGAAATTAGTCGCCATTATTATTCATATTATTTCATATCTCAAGATTACATACTTATATATTCATGAATGTAATTTAGGTAATAAACTAAACAGATCTGTTACACGAGGTAAATTGGGCTGAGCAAACTAAATGGGCCGCCGAAGTAATGTATTAATAAATAAACTATATCGGGCTTAATCACACTTCCATCATCACCTTGTCTTCAATATCTGATTACACTCCCCCTCAAGTTGGAGATTATACGTTCTTCATTCCCAATTTTCTACATAAATACTCAACTCGATTCCCATTCAAAACTTTAGTGAATATATCTGCTAACTGCTCTCCAGTCCTTACAAACTTTGTTTCAATCACTCCTTGTTGAATCTTTTCTCTAATAAAATGACAATCCACTTCTATGTGTTTAGTTCTCTCATGGAATACAGGGTTGGATGCTATGTGGATTGCTGCTTGGTTATCACACCACAACCTTGCCGGCAAACTCAGTTTTAACCTAAACTCAGTTATTAAGTGTTTTATCCACATGATTTCACACACACTGTTTGCCATTGCCCTATATTCAGATTCTGCACTTGATCGAGAGACAACTGTTTGCTTGCTCTTCCATGCTACCAGATTTCCTCCAACAAACACACAGTATCCAGAAGTTGATCTCTTATCCACTTTAGAGCCTGCCCAGTCAGCATTAGAGAAACTTTCTATATTCATATGACCATGATTTTCATAAACCAGTCCTTGTCCAACTGTACCTTTTAAATAGCATAGGATTTGTTCAAGTGCTGCCCAGTAATGAGTTGTAGGTGATGCCATGAACCGGCTGATGACACTAACTGAGTATGCAATGTCAGGTCTTGTAACAGTTAGATAATTGAGCTTCCCTACCAATCTTCTATACCTTTCTAGATTGTTAAACAATTCGCCATCTCCACTCAAATTGTAGTTAGGTACCATAGGAGTGTTGCAAGGTTTTGCTGCAAGCTTTCCAGTTTCCCTTAAAAGGTCAAGTGTGTATTTCCTTTGATTTAGAGATATCTCCTTGCCATTTCTTATAATTTCAATACCTAGAAAGTATTTGAGTTCCCCTAAGTCCTTGGTATGAAATTGTGATTGAATAAATTGTTTTAGGGCAAGAATACCAGTCTCATCACTCCCAGTGGTCACTATATCATCAACATATACTAATAACAGTATTATCCCTTTATCATTGTTTCTGTAGAAAACTGAGTGATCAGATTTACTCCTGATTATACCAAATTTCTCAATTGTCATGCTAAACTTACCAAACCAGGCTCTTGGACTTTGCTTCAAGCCATATAAAGTTTTCTTGAGGAGACACACATGTCTGATCTCCCCCTGAGCAACAAAGCCAGGTGTTTGCTCCATGTACACCTCCTCAGAGAGATCACCATGTAAAAATGGATTTTTGATGTCAAGTTGATGAAGTTTCCAGTTAAATATTGCTACTAGAGAGATAAAGAGCCTAATAGAAGTCATTTTAGCAACAGGTGAAAAAGTCTAAGAATAATCTATGCCATAGGTCTGAGCATAGCCTTTAGCAACAAGTCGAACTTTCAATCTTGAAACAGTTCCATCTGCATTAATCTTGATAGAGAAGACCCACTTGCATCCTATTGCTTTTTTATTTGGTGGCAGTTGAACTAGATCCCATCTACCACTTTGTTCTAGGGCATTCATTTCTTCTTTCATTGCTTCACACCACTTTGGTGAAGCCAGAGCTTCATTAACAGTTTTAGGGAGTGTAATAGAGTCTAAAGAAGAAACTAAAGTATGTGAAGAAGGGGACAGTCTGCTATAGGATACAAAAGATGAGATAAGGTAGGTACATTGCCTTTTTCCTTTTTGAAGTGCAATGGGTAACTCAAGACTTGGATCAGTTTCAGCAGTTTGGTGGACAGTGTTTGTGCCATCTGCTTGGTGGACAGTGTTTGTGTCACTGGGTATGGTAGAATAAACAAGAAATTCTTCATTGTCTTCTTGTATACTTGGGTATGTAGAATTATTAGTGGACTAGGACTGGTAAAATGGATCTTCTTCCATAAAATTAACATCAATTGAAACAACATATTTCTGTAAACTTAGACAAAAGCATCTATATCCTTTTTGAAGTCGAGAGTATCCAAAAAATATACATTTTAAGGATTTATGGTCAAGTTTACTCAACTGTGGGTTGACATTCCTAACAAAGCAAGTACAACCAAAGATCTTAGGCTTGACAGGATATAATTGTTTGTTAGGATGTAATACCTGGTAAGGAATCTTATTGTTGAGCACTGTTGATGGCATCCTATTGATGAGGAAGCATGCTGTGGAGACAGCGTCTGCCTAAAACATTTTTGGGACATTCATTTGAAACAATAGTGCTCGAGTAGTTTCTAACAAGTGTCGGTTTTTTCTTTCAGCAACTCCATTTTGAGATGGAGTGTCTACACATGAGGTTTCATGGAGGATACCATTTTGAGCAAGATAGGTATTAAATTCAGTGGACACATATTCCTTGGCATCATCACTTCGTAAAGTTTGCATAGATGTGTTGAACTGTGTTTTGATTTCAGCATGAAATTTACAAAATATAGAAAACAATTCAGAACGAGATTTCATTAGAAACAGCCATGTTACACGTGAGTAATCATTAATAAAAGATACAAAATATCTAGAACCAGGTTTAGATGGACTTGATGATGGTCCCCAAATATCTGAGTGTACTAATTTAAATGGCTTACTTGCACGTTTATTTATTCTAGGGAAAGAGCTGACACGATAATGCTTGGCATACTGGCATGATTCACAATTTATTGTAGACAAAGAGCTAAATTGAGGGTAGAGTTGCTTGAAGAGTGAGAGAGATGGATGGCCTAATTCATAGTGAGCTTTGAAGGCAGATTTTATAGCTGAGCATACAATATTGTTTGTTGGAGAGATATCAAGTGTATATAGGCCACCGGACTCACTCCCTCTACCAATAGTCTGATTTGTCGTAAGATCCTGGAATACACAATGACTTGGATAGAAAGTAACACTACAGTTGAGGTTATGAGTAATCTTACTTACGAATAATAAATTGAATGATAATGAAGGCAGATATAAAACAGAATTTAGTGGTAGAGATGAGTTAGTCATAACTTCTCCTATTCCATAAACTAATGACTGGGATCTGCTAATGTGACGGTATGGGATGCCTTATTACTTGTTAGAATTGTAAATAACTCACTGTTACCTGCCATGTGATAAGTTTCCCCAGAATCAATTATCCACTTGTGTGTTGGTTTGCCAGTGTTTGCAATTGTAGTGATAGAGGATGATGAAGATTCAGATGCAGTGTTGTGAAGAGAATTTTGGAAGCTTGAGTACTTGTCATATTCTTCTGAAGTCATGAGAACAGTTTTAGTGCCTGAATTTATATTATTTTGTTGAGTTTTGTATTGTAGCTTCCTACATTCAGATACCACATGTCCTGTCTTTTTGCAATACTTGCAAACTTTATTTGGATTTGATGGTGGTCTCCAAGCAGGTTTTGTGGTCTCCAGGCTGGTGAGGGTGGTCTCCATGGTTGTGCATTAGCAGGTGATCTCCAGGCTTGTGCATGTTCTTGTGCATTTGGTCTCCATGTTTCAATTCTCTGATCAGTATTATATGGTGCATAGTTGTCTTTGTTACTCATTAGTGCACTATCATGTGATGTAGGTGCACCAGATTCGGTTTCAGTGCGAAGAATATGACTAAACACTTCTTGTAGTGATGTTACATCTAGATTAGCTAATATATGAGCTTTTGCGGTTTCAAATTCAGGTGACAATCCAGCTAGAAAACTCATCACTGCCATTTGCTCACATTGTTGTTGTTGTATCTGTATATCAGTGCTCATTCGCAAAAGCAGATTAAACTCTTCATAAGTTCGTTTAAATGACATGAAATAATTTGTAAGATTTTGATCTTTTTTTTCAGCTCGATAGAAAGATTTACAAACATTATACATTTTTGTCAAATTTCCTTTTCCTGAATATAAAAACTCCAAATATTCCATTAACTCCTTCACCGTTTCACAATGATTAATCAAGCCAATTACTTCATCATCCACCGAGTTTCGTATTTGTAAAAACAGGCGAGCATCATCTCTAATCCAATTTTGATCTTCTTTGTCTTTAGAATCAAATTTAGGTGGTTTATAACTCAGATGATTATTTTTGTCCATGCTTCGAAGATAGAGACGAATTATTTTACTCCAATATAGATAGTTAGATTCATTCAATTTGCGATCTGTGATTTTAGGCATCATCGATACAACATCTACAACTTTCTGCGTCATGATTTCTGGATTTGATAGAAGAACACATATTTGTATTGACAACAGAATCCCTAAATTGCTCGCTCTTAGATTTAATCCCTAGATCGAAGATTTCAAAGCTCTGATACCATGTTATTTGTATTAGAAAGAAACAAAGCAAAAGGGAAAGAAATCAGTCGCCATTATTATTCATATTATTTCATATCTCAAGATTACATACTTATATATTCATGAATGTAATTTAGGTAATAAACTAAACAGATCTGTTACACGAGGTAAATTGGGCTGAGCAAACTAAATAGGTTGCCGAAGTAATGTATTAATAAATAAACTATATCGGGCTTAATCACACATCCATCATCACCTTGTCTTCAATATTTGATTACAACTAACAATTTTGATCTCTTAATTTCCTAAGTAAAATGAAAGAGTAGATGATAGTTTCATGTACATAGGAGGGTTATTTATACATGCATAAAACCCTAATTCTATTTTTAGGGGGCTTCCCAAAATACCCCTAAGGAAGTGTGGAGGCCAAGTAATCACTAGCTTCTACTAATCATCATTTAAGTGTACATGAAGCCATTAATTCCATAAGCATGTTCATTAGCCTCTAATTTGTACATTAAGATAGGTGGGTAGGTGGGGTCCTCCATGATCTTCACTTTGAATTATTTCCCTCTTCTTTCCTTTGTTTTCATTTGTGCATGCATGTATCTTAATATAAGCATCTTCCATATGCATCCAAATTCCTATAAAAATCATCAAAAATGTCCAAGTAAAAATTCTCAAATTTACACATGCACAAAAATGACCATTTTGCCCCTGGATGAAGATGAAAATATGATGGTTTGAAAATAATTGAATTTTAGTTTTAACATGTACAAATGCCCAAATATGATGTTTATTTAAATGAAAAGAGATAAAATATGAATGTAAATATACGCATATTTACGTGCACATCATTAAGGGCAGATAGCCCAGTAGCGTGTCTAACAGAAGTTAGATTTTTGATTATGTCTGGTAGGCCCGAGTCAGTCAATGATTAATAGTTAGCCAGATAAAACTATAATGTGGACAGTTAGTCCATTGATTTCTTGATTTTTATACATATATGTATGTGCTATTATTGTTATAATCAGTTTGATTGCGGGACTTTGTTTTGCAAAAGATATGCTATTAAAAGGATATTAGTGAGGGGAAACCCGTTCCGCTAAGCGGCGTGGTCTCACTTAATATCAGTAAACCGAGGTGTAATGGTATTATTCACACCAGGCTTTATGTCTGACTCGAAGTTTATGTTTTTCTCTTAAACTCTCGAGTCCTCAAAATTAATCTAAGTAGATTGAGAGTTAAGGACTTTTTAGGTTTAGTAGGTTGGACGAATAAGCTTTCGAAGCCGTGCAGGAGGCAAAGCTAGCTATGTAGGAGCTATTTAGTATTATTTTCGTTGTGATGTATTATGACTGATATGTCTATCTAGTACTCCGATCATCCAGGGATGCATCTTCATATGTCACTCTTTGCGTAATTTGTAATAATAATATTTGATCAAAACTTAGGAATCGTGTTGGGATTATGTAATTGAATATGAAATATTGTTTTGCAATGTAATCAGAAATGTAGTTTTTGAAATCTGTGATTTTATTTCATATTCATGTGCTTCTAATATTATGGATACCATTAACGTTACCATATTTAATCACTGGAAGTTAATACTATGGATGACCGCAGCATCTATAGTGCTTTGCTTCGGGCCTCAAGATAGGGGATGTTACAGGTACCGACCAGAAACAGGTCGGTATCGATCTATTTTATTGATTGAAGGACCTTATTATCTCTTATATTTTGCCTTCTAACTTCGATTTGTCAAGTTCCGAACACTTTTGCCTTGGAAATCAGGTTATTATCAAGAGATTCTGACATGTCTAGTACTTGTCCCTCTTTATAATTTTTTTAGAGTTGTTCAACTTCTTCAGAAGAAATGGGCCCCGAGACGATCACTTTACCCAACTACACAACGACCACAGCTCCAAAGTCAACCAAATCATGAGAATTCATATTGGTACCGACCTGAAAAGCGGTCGACACTGATCATGCACTTAGCCTACTTTTCCACCCTAATTCTTTGAAGCCTCATCCATTGTCCTTCCAAGAATGCCTCTAAGTTATTTAACCTTTCTGTCTTCATTTTGACGTATAAATTCATTTGAAAGCGACTTGTTCTTAAAGTTGGATAACATTTGCCCACAAACTATGCTTCTATTGAAAACAAAGCATGCTTTGTAACAAGACAGGCGCATACAATAATCCATACATGTCCATTGGCTGCCCAAGATTTGCTTTGAAATGTCATCCCTATTCCATGGATCTGTTCAACTACTTTAAATAGCAGTTGTACCACTTTCTGTTCCTAGATCAATGTCTATATTTTACAAAGACCAATCCATGCCTCGGCCAGGTGAGAATTACTTTTCCTTTTTTTATATGGTTAATAATCCATGTCGGTACCTACCTCTTCATGTCGGTACCTATATGAAATGCAAAGTCACATTAGTGCCTATATAACTCAACACTTGGTAAATTTTCAACCCACAATTTCATTTCTCCTACCTTTAAATTTTTGGTGTCGAATATCCGCGACTTCAATCCCTTAGCCTAAATGCCCACTGTCGACAAACTAGAACTGTTGCCACTACTTCCTTATCGTAACCACCGCTTGCAACCTACCTCAACTGTCATTTTCCCGAAAGAATTCAACCCTGAATCCTCTTTGACTTCAAATCTTGATCCAACACTAAAAGGTGGGTTGTTGATTTTTTGTAGTGGTGGAGTGGCCATTGGCAATGGCTAGAAATCACATACGACAGATGATTAGCTAAGGAGTTCGACTTGTGATCGGGCTATGCTTTAATTTTCTGCTTATAGCAAACAAAGAAACACTTCCAAGGTGACCCTAGGCATTACCAGAATTTACACTGCAGTTACCTGAGTCATAGTGGCTCCCTGCCCTCCTAGTGCTAGCTCTGGGTCATTATTGATCTTGCTTCGGGTCCCCTCGAATACGACTTCCAGTTTTGCTTTTTTGTCATAATTACAAGCATGTATGCATTTCATGCAAAGGCACCTCCTTTTGACTTCGGTCGATCATAAGTTGTCTCTTGAACCTTGATGAGATGGTTCTTTTCCAAAGAACGGTCATGCCAAATGTAGTTCAGCATATGAATAATTCCATCATAAAGCACCTCCAATTATTGCACAACCCTATGTTCCTGCAAAAGAATGCTTCGCTTCACTCCGGAGAGTGGTTCCATTATCGATTATCCAATGATAATGGGTAAGATCCGACATATACTTCCATCATGCACGGAGCTCCTTTACAAGCATGAGCGGCCTATCTACACAATGTTCCATTGTGTATGGGACACAGGACACATAGTGCAAAGAGTGATGCTTCAGATTGCCCTGGCCAACGTTTAGAATTCGTTTGGTCAACATATGCCGACATCATTGGATTTTAAGCGTCGCTCAAACGGATTCACAATAGAATTTGAAAATGAAACATACCTAACCATGTTCACCATCAAGTTTTTAGTTCAGAATGACTCGCCATCCACCTCGTTTCAATATTGTCGCTGGGTCGTCAACTCTTTCGAAAGCCAGGTAGACTATAGCTCAAGCCTTGACATACCTACCATTTAGAACAAGATGTTCAATCACAGTTGAGTTTCAGGGGATAATATTACAAATAGCTCCAGTTTAGGATCCACCTCCTCCTCTGAATGAACAAGTTAGTTTAAGGGTCCTATATGATCCCCAAAGAAAATGCCATCCATGTTAACAGCCAAGTCACTCCACATAATATGCCTACAACACGGAATCTCGGAGAATAATGTATTGCTACTAATAGCAAACCAATGGGCGCACACTCCTTTGCATGGTTAAATAACCTGCAACAAGTATATGTGCATAAGCAAGGATGTACCACCCTTCAACCCGTTTCTTCGAATGTTTCTCTAAGAGCTTGGGCTAGCTCCCACTCAAGTACACCCTGATGGATATGCCTTGTTAGACTCCTTGTACGTGTTACATATGATGCAATTTCACTGGCCTCCAACCTTTGGAGAGTTAACACACCATTTGAGCTTCAAATAACGAAGCAAGTTACCATCCTTGGTGATCATAGAAGCCTGGTGTCAATGTAAAGTCATCAAAGTACTTCACAACAAATTCTTATATTTTAAAATTGAGTACTTCGTTTGATGCCCCTTCAAATTCAATCGTCTTTGGCTGTCCAAAAGTAAGGCCTCTTCCTTTCCACTCTTTTCCATACTTGGATTCTTACCATCCAAGTGTCTAACTTCTTATCTGCTCTCCGTAGATATTCAAGATAGGAGCGACATGCACTCCAACACTCTAAACACCCTTAAAAGAGTCAACATTTGATTCTGCACCACCTCTTAATGAAAAAGAACCTTCGCTAATGTGGCCTTCTCTACCTTGAATGATTCGTTGTTCTAACCAAACTTCACCAAGAGCGCCTAGAGTATCCATCGGGTCTTATGCCCCTATTCGCAGCTCTAGTGAAGATATCCAAGGTGATGTTGAAGTCTCATCAAGCGTAGCACACATCGATGAAACCACCGATAAAGAATGGAAACAAATAAAGCCCATGTGGTGCAAGCAGAGAGAGAAGGGAGAGTGGAAATGGAAACAATACACAAAAGGGGTGAAGGAAGAGAAAGAAGAAAATGGAGAAAGCAATGAAGAAGATGATGGTGATAAAGATTTCAACCAAAGGGAGACGAGTCATATAGAGATACGTCTTCGGAGGGTACCAAAATTCCTACCCCATCATGTCCAAAGAATATAATTATCAAGACCTTTTAGCGGTCTATTGAACTGAGCGTAATGCCAACAATCGAGGTGACTCCTCCAGTCGGTTACTCAGAAAATATATTTGACTCATTCGGTGATCTTGACATCACTATCGGCGACCTTCTTAAGGTGTGTCCTTTAAGATTCAGCTTTCCATCTAGCGGGCTCTTTACTGAGGGATGCAAAACACAATCTTTACAACCTATTGAACACTGTTCGTAAAGCATTTAGGAAACACCAGCATTTGACATACTTGTGGATCGTGAACACTCATATCCTGCATTCGCCATTACTTGTATTCTATAATTGATACGATACTTTCTTTCATTTCAAGTACAATGGGCCAAGATCGATTCCACTACATATGCTCTAGCATTAGTGAAAGTCGAGGAACCACCCGTAATCTGTATCCTCACCACTCCTCCTCCCATTAAGAGAGCGAAGAAGAAAGTCTGAAGATGAAGGAGAAGGAATACTATGAGGATAAAGAAAGGAGGAAGCGACAAGGTAAAGGAAGAGAAGAATATGACCTAGGAAAGAAATCCTGTGATTCCCATGACCGTCATTGTCCTATCTCCAACTCTTCTCTATCACATTCTCAACCCATGCATTATTCTTAACATTTTTCAACAATCCAGCCCTGAATTACCACTATATTCACTTCCCAAAGATCTAGGGAAGCTTCTGCTCATCAAATTCCACCCTCGATTCCTTTAGGTTTGTCAACGCCTGTGATGATAAAAATGCAGGACATTTTTCCAAATCTCTACTGATAGGGGTAAAATTTGATCATGACATCAAGGACATTCCCAGTAAACAAGCCAATTGCAGAGTTTGTAGGGTTGCAGAGCTTGTCGAGCATCTTTATGAATGGATAAAACTTATTATTTTTTCCCTCTCTAATGTAAATAGAATTAATCAGATAGACATCTATTTGTTTGATTTGTAACAACCTGCACCTTAGTGGGCCCGAATTTCGACTAAATCGAAACCCAAGTCCATTATGGCACGAATCGTTAGTTTTGGTAACTTGTAATAAACACAAGCATATCAGAGTGCGATCAATATAAACTCATAGCGTAATTGAAAAATATAATATAACATACGTATTGACAAAGGCTACTAGCTTGGAATATCATTCCTTGGATATTTAATTGCCTTGTCCACCCCGATCATGAATAAGAAGACTTCACCATCTATAGTTCCCATCTTGCACACAGAGCTTGTCCTTTTAATCCTAACCTGTGGGTTGTTATGAGGAGGGGTGTCAGAACAATATTCTGGTGGTTGGAAAATTACATACATTACCCATACCATTAATTTATGCCGATTGATTTTCATTTAATTAATATGTCTATTATTTATGGTTAATCTGTTTAATCCTAAGTGCGCATACGATATGCCTAACCTTCTCCAAGGTATAATAATATATGAGCCTATATGCATACATACATATGTACACACACACACACACACATATATATATATATTCTAAACATATACTACCTAAAAACCCCAACCATGTAATACTTCTAAAATATGGAGGAGGCAGACCCAATGGTCATTGAATACCTCAGTCCCCGAAGTGAGCCCTTCGCAACATAACCACTAGTCAATCAATCTTAACTACAGAGATCAATGACACATGGATGAGGCTTTATAATATAATTGTCGCATTACTAACGCATCCCATGTGACACCCCACTTCGAGACCCACATTAGCAAAGAGTATTACAAGGTAATACCGTCTGCTAATACGGAGAATATAGCTGGATAGGAGCCACCATCTATAGCCTTGTCTTAACTATCTACTGAATACGTCGATAAATGTAGCACATATTTTTTTTCCATGTGGATCGACATATCCAATAGATATTCAATACAAAACTATAATGGTTATAAGATCTAACAGAACAAAATATAACAACTCAAATGTAAAACACATCACAGAACAGTAGATCATCACATACATATACGCATATACAGATACATCACAGAGTATACAAAATGATACATGTCAAGTGGTGTAGCAACCACAATATACAGGCGAGTCAAAAGAATATACATAATAGAGTTACAACCAAAAAGGACTACATAAAAAGCTATAACAATAAGAGCTAGCAGAATAGTCCATGTGGAAGCAGAATAGGCTAAGTCCAAATGCACCTAAACTGAAACACCTCGGTCTGACCCGAGTATAAAATACGCCGGTCAGTCTAGCTAAACAAATCAGTTAGATAAGCTAAATGATAATGAACATGCAAGGTCATAATGAACCACAAATATCTCTAAAACAGATAACTCGATCATCTAACAAAAGATGAATCATAACAAGCCTCATATCATCGGCAACTCAAATAAACAAAGGATATGAATATCCCAAATCAAGCCAAAAAGGAAAATAACAAATACCAATAAAGGTAACACAAGTTTCCACAAGGTAATCGCTATATGTCATGTGGTTCAAAGGACCTTCCCCGAAAGGTGATACTCTAGGGAAATATAAATATCAAAGAAACAAAGGATGCACGTGCTCAGTACTGTATAAACAAGGATCCACAAGCCCTAAGGCGACAAACCCAAGTATCTCTCGAGCGGTGACGAAGGACCAACTACAAAAGTGATACTATAGGGCAACAAACCCAAAGGCAACAAACTCGAAGGCACAAACCCGAAGGCAATAAACCCAAAGGCACAAACCCGAAGGCAACAAACCGTAGTGGTGAAGGTCCGGAGGCCCAGTACTGGACACCACTAACTGGCAATATATGTCACAAACCCCTCGGATAGGAACCCGCAAAGTGTTAACGTGTGTCCCATACCACACGTTCGCACTAAACGGTTTACTAACCGTTAGTCAATTCCACACTCAAAGCAGTACAAAGTTTACCTCATCGCATCGGTAAACCAGACCGGAAGGTCAAAACGATCAAACGAATAGATTGGGAATTAACTGAAAAGATAAACGCACGTGTTCATAGCACGCATTTTATCTAATCATTTAATTCTCCTCCCCTTCGCTCGAAGTGCAAAATTGTGTGTTTTATGTAGAAATTAAGTTGAAGAAAACGAGTTTTAGGAACGTTTCGAAATCGCTTTAGAAATTGCCTTTGAAATTCTCTTATTATAGAGTATATAATTTTTATATAAAAAATAATATATAATAATAATTTCAAAAGCCCATTTATTTGAAAAACATTTTTGAAACACATTATAATACCTGTGTATGAAATCCAGAAAGAAATATCAAGAAAACATCGAAATAACGAAAATTACACCAAGTATTATCCATTTAAAACAAGTTGTGACTCAATATTCGACAGTAGGTTTGAACAAGTTAACTGTGTCAAAATGACTTGAAATTTTGCAAGAATGTAGATTAACATTCCTACTTCAATCTGCAAAAAGAATCATTCAAATCCGATTTGAAACGAAGAATCTGCATCGTTTCAAAGTTGGACCAAAACAAGGTTTTAAACACTGAATTACAGCAAGCTGCGAGTACAAGTTCGACAGCAGGTTCGAAATAGCAAATGAACCCAGATTGTCATAAAAATTTCAAGAATGTAAATCAACACTCCTACTTTAATCTCCAGAAAGAAACACCCAAATAGGATTTGAAACGAAGAATCTGCGTCGTTTCAAAGTTGGACCAAAACAAGGTTTTAAACACTGAATTACAGCAAGCTGCGAGTACAGGTTCAACAGCAGTTTCTAAATAGCAAACGAACCCAGATTGTCATAAAAATTTTCAAGAATGTAGATCAACACTCCTACTTCAAACTGCAAAAGAATCACTCAATTTGGATAAAGTATAATAAAGTTATGATGTCTCAAACATGGACTCAGGCCATGTTTGCAGCAACTCAACACACAATTTCTACAGACAGAAAAACTGTGTTTTGTTGATTTTGCAGCAACGGTTTGAACATTCAAATGACAATATTTTTCGACCAAAGTTTGCAAAAACAAAGTCCAACATGCAAGCTACCAAATGCAAGAAATCCGGTAGCATTTCGTTGCCGGAATCAAAAGTTACAGGCTTCCAAAGTAGCAGTATGAAACTGATTTTGAACAGAAAAACAACAGCAAAAATATACAAACATAGCTAATCTTTTTACGGTTTCTTGCAATTTTGAGCTTGGCTCAGCTAAGATTTGTGAGTATTACAACTCACCTTGCTGATTTGTTGTAAAATCTCGAATTTTTGATTAAAAGAGGAAGCTTTATGCTTGTTTATAAGCTTGTAGAACCTGTAGAACAATAGAACAATGGATGCAAAGGAGAGTTTTACTATAATTAGAAAATCACTTTCACAAATCAGAATCTTTGATGAAATTGTGATGTTTTGAGTTAAATTACCTGAGATTTATTATGTAGATTGAAAAAGATATCAATTTGATGAATTTAGTTGAAGAAATTTGGTTGGATTTTAATTTGATGGAGATGGGTTTACTGTTTTTTTTTCACGAGAGGAAGAAGAAGAGAAGTAAGAAAAAAGAACGTACAGCTACCCTTAGTTATGATATAATATTGTGAGCTAAAATTAAAATTGGTGATTTTAAATTGCTTATTTGGAATAAACAATGAATTTGGGGAAATAAAATGTGAAAATAAAGTTTAAAAGCTTTATTTTACTTATTTGGGTTAATAATGAATGAAAAATGATTTTTATTTGGAGAAAATGCAATAATTTTAGTAATTATTGTCAATTACTTATTTTAATTATTTTTAAAGGTTGTTTAATCAAATAAAAAGGTGCAAATTCGTTTTAAAATGAGTTTTAATTATAATTTTGAGTTTAGAATGGTTAATAATGTTTTTCTAAGTAAGAAAAATATTTTGTGGAATTTTAGAAGTTAAAAACAATATGTTATTCATTTATTTGAGTAAATGGTGTATTTTTGTTAAATTAAGGATTTTAATAATAAAAATGTTTTAAAAATTATAAATTAATCTTTTTATATGATGGAAAATGTTTTATTTTATATGTATACAAGTTTTCATAATCTTCTTGTGTAAAACTTGTGAGAAAATGAATTTTATTTGTGTGTATATGTGATATGCACACATATTTTGGCTAAGTGTTGACTTTAATCTTAAGCCACCTTATTTTTTTTCTCCTTCTAACCAGGCTTAGTGAGGTAATGGCTGAATTGGACCCAAATTAAAAAGAAAATAAAGTGGCTTAAGATTAAAATCAACACTTAGCCAAAATATGTGTGCATATCACATATACACAAATAAAATTCATTTTCTCACAAGTTTTACACAAGAAGATTATGAAAACTTGTATACATATAAAATAAAATATTTTCCATCATATAAAAGATTAATTTATATTTTTAAAACATTTTTATTATTAAAATTCTTAATTTAACAAAAATACACCATTTACTACAATAAATGAATAAAACATTGTTTTTAACTTCTAAAATTCCACAAAATATTTTTCTTGCTTAGAAAAATATTATTAACCTTCTAAACTCAAATTTATAATTAAAACTCATTTTTAAACCAATTTCCACCTTTTTATTTGATTAAACGACCTTTAAAAATCAAATACTTCCTTTAAAAATTACTAAAAGAAGTAATTGGCAATAATTACTAAAATTATTTCATTTTCTCCAAATAAAAATCATTTTTCATTCATTATTAACCCAAACAAGTAAAATAAAGCTTTTAAACTTTATTTTCACATTTTATTTCCCAAAATTCATTGTTTATTCCAAATAAGCAATTTAAAATCACTAATTTTAATTTTAGTTCACAATATTAAATCATAACTACCGTTATAATTTAATATTTAAAGGTAATCTCCAAAACCAGGGTTGTTACATCCCAACTCTATAACATACCCTTAACTATAAGCTAAATGCCATTTCTAGTCCCATGCAACTACCGTCAGTCATGTCCTAACAATGTGAGAGGGAGTACCCAAGCCACTTAATACCTCTTTAATGGAAATTAGGAAGACTCTGATCGTTTAAAACTTATATCCTATGCAGGTTTCCATCATTTAATACCTAATTTAAGGTGAACCCCTCTTTGGTATTCCTTAGTTGATATCGCATGGAATCTCATTAGGCCATTGAATACTTCTATACGGGGGTCGGACCCTACAATAGCCACTTAATACCTCGAACCCGAATCGGAGCCTTTCCAATATTTCCCATTGTCGTGCCTAACGCTAACACCGACCATTTAATACTTCTAAAGTAGGAAGGAAGTAGACCCAACAATAGCTACTTAATACCTCTGACCCAGAAGCAGGTCTTACATCTTACGCATATCCCTTTCCTACGGGTCCTATGGTTAGAGATGTTCCACATCAGCAGTAAGTATACACAACTATCGATAACCTCTAGGTGAAGTGTAGACTTCTGTTGTGTAACTCTACTGACCTCGCATCCCAACCCACTAAACCAAACCTACCACCCAAAGCCTAGTGTTGGGCTAGGCCTATAAATTCACGTTTGCCCTAAACGTATAATTTAAGCTGTATAATTTCATACTATGAAATTATATTGCTTCCTATGTATAATTAATAGTATTAATACTTACTTATTCGCTACGTTATTATTTCTAATTTATATGCTTAGTTTGGTTTCCTTCTAATATCTAATAAATGTCGATTACCTGTAATAATTAGTCATCGATGTCAAAATTGGACAATCTTTAATCATTCCTCATTTAATCTTAATCTATTTATTAGTTTCAAAATCCACATATTATGTCTATTTAATTCCTCCATAAATGCCATCTTAAATTCCCTAATTAGTTCCTGTTAGCACCAAAAGTGGTCACTAACCTCGTTCAGAAAGATTGTGTAGAGATATAAGTGATGAAAGTAAATTAAACAGAGAAGACAATCCTAATTCAAATGCAGAAAGTAAGAACACCAAATTTATAGTGGTTCGGCGTAATTGCCTACGTCCACTTTGCTCAACTTTATTGATTTCCTTTATGGTTGATTACAAATACAATTCGTGAATCAAATGCTTGAATGAAGTTGTTTAAGTAGAGAAGATGAGTCTTGAAAATGGCAGAGTCTCCCCGTATTTTCTCTCCAAAAAAGGATCCATTTCACTGTGACCCTGCCCCTCTATTTATAGGCAAAGATGGGCTGGACTTCCCAAGCGGGCTTGTTAGCCGAACGTTCGAGCCCAGGCGCTGCGTGCCGAACCAGGTACGCCGAACGCTTCTGTGCCGAACGGTCCTTCCCATGCCGAACGGTCCTTCTCATGCCGAACGGTGCTCCTGAGGTATGGGAAGTGTAAGGTGATTGCAGTGAAGCCGAGCGTATCTCCCTTTGAAGCTCTTGATTAACCAATGTATGTAGTTCGAACGTTCTCGTTGCCGAGTTATTCTACCGCCGAGCTCCACTGACGCCGAGTACCGTGGGGTGCCGAGCACTAGTTGACGCCGAGCATAGGTTGTTGCCGAGTGCTCTCCTTGACGCCGAATGCCCTTATGCCGAGTACCTTGTTATGCCGAGCAGTCTTGTCGTCGAGTACCCTGTTATGCCGAGCAGTCTTGACGCCGAGCACCCTTGTGTGCTGAGTAGTCTCGATGCCGAGCACCATTGTATGCCGAACGCTAGCGCCGAGCATTGGTTGTCGCCGAGTGCCAGTTGACGCCGAGTTCCATTGGGATGCCGAGTGCTCCTGGATGTCAAGCGCTTCGCCGAACACTCCTGGATGCCGGTCACTCTCTGATGCCGGACACTCTCTGATGCCGGCCACTCTCTGACGCCGGTCACTCTCTGATGCCGGACACTCTCTGATGCCGGTCACTCTCTGACGCCGGGCACTCTCTGATGCCGGACACTCTCTGATGCCGGTCACTCTCTGATGCCGAGTTGAACTGGATGCCGAGTACTAGTTGCCTGGTCAAATCTCCAGGAAACACTTGCCCCCCAAAGTGTATCGCGTGGCCGAACGTGGTACGCTTTGAACCGTGCAACCTTTTCGTCACGTCTTAAACCCTTGGCTAACCTCGAACGGAGACGCCCCTTTTGTGGGATCGATGTGTGCCGGACGTGTTCCAAATGCCGAACGAGACATGCGCGTTCGAACGGTGCTTCCTTGCCGAGTGATGCTTCAGTGCCGAACCGTTATGCGCCGAGGCCAAACGCTATGACCTTGACCGGTTCTACCGGTCATGGCCTTTTCGACTTCTACCTCCCTCTATATAACCAGGCGCCGTTCCACCATTTTCCCTTTACGCTTTCTCTTCTGTCATTCCCAGAGATTTGCAATTCTTGCCACTCTATCAGATATAAAGTCTAGTTGATCCTTCCTCAACCTCGATCGTCGAACTAGGTATCATTCCCTCCACGATTACATTACTTCAACTTTAGGTTCATCACATGGGAACGGGGTATTTCTATGGTTGTACAATGTGTGGCTAGTAGAAGTGGTTCGCGCGTTCGGAGTCGCCGAACGGTGCATGGTAGTTAGACCTAGCTCCTTTGTGCTGATCAAGATTGGAAGAAAAAGGAAGATGGGGTGTCGAACGGCGTAACCTTCGCCGGGCGATCTTGTCTCTGTCGTTCGTCGTAAATGGAGAAAGAGCAGGGCGGAGTTATGATCGAGGGCGGAGCACTACCTTAGCCGAACGAACTAAGGCCGAACACTACCCTTATGCCGAATAGACATATATGCCGAATAGCATCTAGACCGAATGACATAATTACCGAACAACTGTCATGCCGAACAGTTACATACCTGCCGAACAGTATAACTGCCGAACACTATATTCGCCGAACATCAAAAATGCCGACCAATATAAATGCCTAGGCCGAACAATATACGTGCTGAACTATACTTAGGATGAACAATACAATTGCCGCACAATAACTCAAGCCGAACAACATTCAAATGCCGAACAAACATATACATGCCGAACAATTTCAATGCCGAACACTTGACAATGACTTAACCGAACCAAGATACATGCCGAACTCTTCTCAGGACGAACAATGTAACTGCCGAACGACATTTAAATGCCGAACGATATAAATGTCAAATTAGACTTAAGCCGGATACTTCATAAATTACATGTTTTCTGAATCTTGAACTGTAATCACCTCAAGGCAAGCTTTTTGAGACGGTCAGCGATGACGGTCTTCGAAGGCGATGATTCGAAGCTAATTATTATATCTTTAAAACCTTTAGATTCTTATTGCCTGTACACAATTGCTTGCACTAGTTCACACACTACATGGGGGGAAAAATCGTGTTGCTAATTCTAACGTTCAACGTTTTTCAAGTATAGCTCTCTCAAGCATTTAGCCAGGTTCATTATTTATTCGGGATGTCGGGAAAATCTAGTTCTGCCACCATATCTGACAGGCCTGGGCCGTCAGCAAAGCAAGGAGCCGCAGATGCTTCCAACCCGTCAATCTCTCCCGCTCATAACTTGGCGCCCGATGCTCTGGAGTAAACCATCTTACTGGACAATCCGGTCGATTCTCAAGCCTCGAAGATCAATGAGGCCGCTCTGCGACGGATATGTTCCATTCATGGGATTCCCTTTGCTGACGTGTTAGTTCCTCCGAGACACGACCGCCCTCATCTGCCCCCAGTCGGGTACACGGCCTGCAACAAGTTCATGTGCTGGATGGGCAGCGTGCCTCCATTTAACCTATTTCTTCGGGATGTGCTGCAGTATATAGACATTGCTCCGTCGCAGCTGCACCCGAATGGTCATGCGTTCCTATACGGGACTTATTTACTCTTCATGGCTGTCTTCTCCAGACCTCCAACCCCCGGTGATATCCGATACATTTATATGTTCAAGAGACGGAAAGATAGCCCTTCCTTCATATTCCTCGAGCCATATCATAAGTGCCAGATTTTGACAGGGGCCTGTAGCAAATTCGCCCTGTACAAACAGGAGTGGTTCTATGTGCGATGCCCGTCTGGTTTTGCTAGGAGATGGGTTGAAGGCAGTAAGTCTCTCTGCTGAACCGTTACTCGTACTTAATGGGAGTCATGTTTTTCTTAACTCTTCATTTCATCTTTTCAGGTATTAACCCGCGTCCGGAAGGCCGAGGATATTCTAATGCTGTCGACGCGATTAGAGCTCTTCCGGCCGAGGATCGAGATATTCGAGCTATCATTTCAAATGAATCGCTGTCGGGGTTCGGCTTGCTAGCTCCTGATCGTCGGGTCAGCCTTCCAGAAGGTGTTACAATTCCCAAACCTCCATCTGGTAAAGGGAAAAAACTTGCCGGCCCGTCGTCGCATCGCGCTCCCGACGCGCACGAAGAAGGCGAGCGTAGAGAGGATGATGCACCCGACACTCAGGGCGAGAACGTGGGTCCTGCTTGGAATCCGGCAATCGAAGTTCAGGATATTGAGACGTCATCCTCCCCTTCGAAGGGAAAGAAAAAGCTGAAATATACGGTTCAGAAAGAGAAAGTTGGCGACACCTCAAAATCTACGCCTATCCCTCCTGAGAAAGAGGCTTCTTCGCAGCGTCTGGAGAGTTCTCTGAGGGGTCTCTCGAACCTCTCTATTCCCGAAGACATACTTAATTACGGGTTCGATGATCCTGAAGCTCTCAAATTCTCCTCGCCCGCTAGAGGCAATGTAGGAGTTCAACTCCCGGCTCACAGAGACAATACTCCGATTAGCAAAGATAAACGAACGGGTCCGTCGGGGGGAACACTTAGGACACACACGCACATGCGCATTCCATAACATACTTCAAGTCTTTTTAATTCGTGAATTCTCCTTAATTCGTTGTTATCTTCCTTCTTTGCAGGTGATATGGGCCGCTCCCACGGACTTGATCGCCTTCAGGGGTCTTCAATATTTCATCACTCCGGACGGGATTCCGGTTCAGGCAGACGCCGGGACCGAGGTGATTACGAAGATAGGGACAATCGTCCGCGCGAGTCGTCTCACCGCAAGAAAGCGCACTATCAATCTTCTCAGTCCCGTGATCTTCCTCCTACTGCTGAGCCGGATAAAGAGAAGTCTTTGCAGAAGGGTTATCAGTCTGATGCTGCTCGAGAACAACATTCCAGTTCATCGAGTACGAGGCAAGTTCGAGAGCCTCGTAAAAGAACGGAATTCTCTAAGCCTCCTCCTCCTGCTCCTGCCGTGGACCCGACTGTTGCAGAAAAGATGGTCGACCTTAAGGCCAAGTTTCCGAAAATTTGTTTTGACGGTTTGAAATTCCTCCCGGCCATCCATCACATTCCTGGGCACGTGAAGCAAAGTGCCATTGCCTGCAACAATGACGTCTATGTTCAACATGACGCATTCGTGCACTTGGTGGAGAAGATATCAGAAGTATCTGTTGAGCGTCAACACGAGATTGACCGTCTGAATCTGGAGGCTGACAGCGATAAGAAAATCATCAAACTCCAAGACGAAGAACTCGCCTCTTATAAGTTAAAGCTAGAAGCCGCTGAACAAGGTACAAAAGATACTGCCGAGGCAGTTACTCGCTTAGAGGTGGCTCACAAAAAGGAGCTTGACGAAGCAGTTCAGCGCAGCGGCGCCCTTGCCCTAGAAAAAGACTCTGTCCAAAAAGAAAGGGGCGCGCTCGCTACTCAAGTCAAAGAGCTGAAAGAACAACTCTCCAAGGAGAAAGAAGACAAAATAGCCGCTCAGGAAGAATCACAGCGGTATTGTGATGAGATTGTGGCTACCCGGCTCCTGAAGGCAAAGCTCGACGGTGAACTTGCCGGGGTCGAGAAAATGAAGGATGAGGCCCGTGAGGAGGGCAAAAGAATGGATGAGGAGGAGCTTGATTCTCGCCTTGAGGCGGCCGCAGAGACTGGCAGGGAAGAAGTCAAAAGTATGTTTGACCCGTTGATCGCCGAGTACGGAGCCCGCGTCCTTATGCACCGCGACCTAACATTCTTGGGCGACGGCTACCATGAATCCCTGGCTGAGGCATGGGAAACTCTGATAAAGATCAAGAAAGTCGAATCAGGCTCCGAAGAAATCGACGAGGATGCACTGGTGAAGGAGTTCCTGAGGGGGAATGAGCCATCGGATTTATCCGTAGCATTGGCTCTCTATGGCAAAGGCTCTTCCCCTTCGAAAGAGAAGAATAACGAGGCTGGCCCGTCAGAGGCCGACGCTACTACTCCTCACATTGCCGCTCCTTATGCTGCTCAATCGGCTGGTCGGTCGACGCTTGATCCATTCGAGCAACATGCCAGTTACGATCCCAAAGATCCTGGGCTTGGCGTTCATGTGCTGTCACCTATCCTGGAGGGTGAAACCCCGCGCGCCACCGACAGTCAACCTGATCCTGGTAGGAGATTCTTCTTTCTCTAGAAGTCGAAGTGATCCCGTCATTTTTTAGCAGTGGTTATTCGTTCTAATGCCCACTTCTTATATTTTCTCACAGGTTGTTCTGACACTGAACCAACTCCGAGGAGCGATGACGCCAAGGAGGAAGCGGAGAAAACAAGCGACGTTGCTCACGCAGGGGTAACTCCCGGCCCAGACGCTCAAGTGATTGGGGCGCTTGACGATGACAAACTTGATACTTCGTCTCCTGCCGAAGGAAGCGACGAAGTTAAAATCACTGGCGCCTCTGAACATACTTCAGAGATGAGCATGAAGGATCGTCTTGCCGACGAGGAGAAGAGAAAGGTCAAAGTCAAGGTTGAATCTGAAGTCCTGGAACTTACTGACCCGCGGAACAGACCTTTGAAAATCATTCTCCCGGGCAGGTCCAAACCACTAGATGTTCCGTCTCCTACTCCTAACTCCGTCTCTCTAGCAAGCAAAAAGTCCAAGAAGAAACGTGAGGGAGAGGAGTCGTCGGAAACACCAAAGGCAGACAAGAAGAAGAAGTCGAAGAAATGATCGATGCACTTGTTCAACAAGTTTTTGCTTAAGTTTGTAACAGTTTCTATCTTCCATAACTTGTAGTTTGTATAGGCCCGAATTTTGTAGGAGTAATCTTGTATCCCCATTTTGGACTTATCGAATAAAATTTTAGTTTCTTCTTGTTTGAATGATTCTCTTGTCTTTATTTGGTTTGCTGACACTGTGCTCCGAGGACTTGGAGACTTGAGACTGTTCATACTCTAGTCCGCGCTCTGGGGACTTAGAGTACTCCGCTCCGCACTCTGGGGTTCGGAGATTGGAAATTGTTTATGCTCTAGTCCGCGCTCTGGGGACTTAGAGTATTTCGCTCCGCACTCTGGGGATTCGGAGATTGGAAGTCGTTTATACTCTAGTCCGCGCTCTGGGGACTTAGAGTACTCCGCTCCGCACTCTGGGGGTTCGGAGATTGGAAGTCGTTTATACTCTAGTCCGCGCTCTGGGGACTTAGAGTACTCCGCTCCGCACTCTGGGGATTCGGAGATTGGAAATCGTTTATACTCTAGTCCGCGCTCTGGGGACTTAGAGTACTCCGCTCCGCACTCTGGGGGTTCGGAGATTGGAAGTCGTTTATACTCTAGTCCGCGCTCTGGGGACTTAGAGTACTCCGCTCCGCACTCTGGGGATTCGGAGATTGGAAATCGTTTATACTCTAGTCCGCGCTCTGGGGACTTAGAGTACTCCGCTCCGCACTCTGGGGATTCGGAGATTGGAATCATTTACACTCTAGTCCGCGCTCTGGGGACTTAGAGTACTCCGCTCCGCGCTCTGGGGGTTCGGAGATTGGAAGTCGTTTATACTCTAGTCCGCGCTCTGGGGACTTAGAGTACTCCGCTCCGCACTCTGGGGATTCGGAGATTGGAAATCGTTTATACTCTAGTCCGCGCTCTGGGGACTTAGAGTACTCCGCTCCGCACTCTGGGGGTTCGGAGATTGGAAGTCGTTTATACTCTAGTCCGCGCTCTGGGGACTTAGAGTACTCCGCTCCGCACTCTGGGGATTCGGAGATTGGAAATCGTTTATACTCTAGTCCGCGCTCTGGGGACTTAGAGTACTCCGCTCCGCACTCTGGGGATTCGGAGATTGGAATCGTTTACACTCTAGTCCGCGCTCTGGGGACTTAGAGTACTCCGCTCCGCGCTCTGGGGATTCGGAGATTGGAATCGTTTATACTCTAGTCCGCGCTCTGGGGACTTAGAGTACTCCGTTCCGCGCTCTGGGGATTCGGAGATTGGAATCGTTTATACTCTAGTCCGCGCTCTGGGGACTTAGAGTACTCCGTTCCGCGCTCTGGGGATTCGGAGATTGGAATCGTTTATACTCTAGTCCGCGCTCTGGGGACTTAGAGTACTCCGTTCCGCGCTCTGGGGATTCGGAGATTGGAATCGTTTATACGAGCCTGTATGTCGCGCAGAATAGTGTAATTTATCATCCAATTAAGAGATATAGAAACTTCATAGAAAATGTGGCTTCAAGCCTTTATTAATGAAAATCAACTAGATTGCTTGATTACAACTTTAAAAGGAAACTAAATCATTATTGAAGGGAAACATGCAGGAAACAACAGTGCCTATAGCAAGAAAGGGAAACATGCTAAATGTAATAGTGCCGCAAATGTTCACTGTTCCATGCTCGGGGGAGTGTCGCGCCATCAACGGTCGCTAGCTTGAATGTTCCTTCTCCAAGCTTCCGTTCAATGGCGTATGGACCTTCCCAGCTGGGATTCATGCGTGATGGTACCGGGAAGACTCGTTTCAGAACGAGATCTCCCACATCAAAGATTCTTGGACGGACTCTGCCGTCATAGTAACGCTTGACTCGATGTCTGTGCGCCGCCGCTCGTAATTCAGCTTCTTCCCGTTTTTCATCGATGCAGTCCAGTGACTCCAGCAAGAGGTTTTGGTTCGTCTTGGGGTCATAGTATGTCACTCGGTGCGATGGAACTTCAAGTTCCACGGGTATAACGACCTCAGAGCCGTATGCCAAGGCGAACGGAGTGTGGCCGGTTGCGGACTTGTGGGTAGTTCTATATGCCCATAATGCTGTCGGGAGTTCATCTACCCACTTGCCTCCAACCTTCTCCAGGCGCTTCTTTAGTATGGACTTGATTATTTTGTTAACGGCCTCGACTTGTCCGTTAGCTTTTGGGTGTGCAACGGCAGCGAACTTTTTCTCGATGCCGTACTTTAAACAGAACTCTTTGAACTCTTTACTTTCGAATTGCGTTCCGTTGTCTGTAATAATGGTGCGTGGAAGGCCAAAGCGGCATATAATGTTTCGTACAACGAAGTTAATGACTTTCTTAGAGGTGATAGTGGCCAAAGGTTCTGCCTCAGCCCATTTCGTGAAATAGTCGACTGCAACTATCGCGTATTTCGCACCACCTTTGGATAGAGGCAAAGAGCCGATTATGTCGATTCCCCAGATCGCGAATGGCCAAGGACTGATCATTTGTGTGAGTTCCGTTGACGGAGCCCTCGGGATTTTTGCATATCTTTGACACTTGTCGCATTTTCTTGCGTAGTCCGCGGCATCCCGGTTTACGGTAGGCCAATAATACCCATAGCGGAGGATCTTCTTTGCTAGCGTTTGCCCCCCAGTATGGTCGCCGCATTCCCCTTCGTGGACTTCCCTCAAGACTCGCTTTGTTTCATCATGAGCGATGCACCGTAACAATGGGACTGAGAATCCTTTCCGGTACATGGATCCATCCTGCATTACGTACCGCGCAGCCTTTCGAAGGACCTGTCGTCTTTCGCTTCTTCTTTCTGGTAAAGCCCCGGTTGTCAGGTACAGTTTGAATGGGGTTATCCACGAGTCCTTCTCGATCTCTGTTTCCAACACAAGATTGATTTTCATCTCGTCCGCACTCGGGGCATGCAAGACTTCCACGGGATACAATCCCATTTGTTGAACATCGTCGGTACTTGCGAACTTAGCCAACAAGTCGGCTTCTTTGTTTTGTTCTCGCGGGATATGTGAAATGTCATAACGCTCAAGATTTGATAGTAGTTCCTGGACCTGAACGAGGTACGGAGCAAGCTTTCGTCCTTTTGCTTGGTAGTCTCCTCGTACTTGGTAAACCACTAACTGCGAGTCACAAAAGATTTCGACTGATTTGATTCCGAGTTCTTTGATAAGCTTCAAGCCAGCGATCAATGCTTCATATTCAGCTTCGTTGTTTGTAGCCGGAAAATCGAGCTTCAGGGCATAACAGATTGATCGGTTTTCCGGAGTTATAAGAACTACGCCCGCGCCGGAGCAACGGTCGTTTGATGCACCGTCAGTGTATAATTTCCATCGAATGGGGGGAATGATGTCGTGATCGTCCGGTTTGATGGGTATGGTAAATTCAGCGATGAAGTCTGCTAACGCTTGCCCTCGGATAGCTCTCCGTGGTAAGTACGCGATATCGAATTGGCTCAACTCGATGTTCCATTTTAGCAATCTTCCAGAAGTTTCCGGTCGTTGAAGTACCTGCCTCAGGGGTTGATCGGTATAAACGCCGATTGAATGCGCTTGAAAGTACGGGCGTAGCTTGCGTGATGCAATCACCAAGCAATAAGCCAATTTCTCAATTTTAGGGTAATTCTTCTCTGCCCCCGTTAAACGCTTGCTAACATAATATACCGGCTTCTGGACTCGATCCTCCTCACGGACCAAAGCTGCGCTTATCGCATGAGGGGATATAGCCAAGTAAACGTACAGCATCTCATGGTCAACTGGTTTAGATAGCATTGGTGGGCTCTCCAGATGCCTTACCAGGTTCTGGAAAGCTTCCTCGCAGCTAGACGTCCATTCAAAATTCCTCTTTCCTTTCTTTATTATGTCGAAGAACGGGATGCACTTGTCAGTTGCCTTGGATATAAATCGACTCAGCGCAGCCACTTTTCCGTTCAAGCTCTGTACCTGCTTTATAGTCCTGGGCGCTTGTACATCTCGAATGGCTTGGATCTTTTCTGGGTTGGCTTCGATTCCCCTAGCGTTGACGATGAATCCTAAAAACTTCCCTGATGCAACGCCGAAAGAACACTTCAGCGGGTTGATCTTCATTCCATAGGACCTGAGTATGTTAAACATTTCAGCTAAGTCTTGAATGTGGTCGTTTGACTGCCGTGACTTCACGAGCATGTCATCCACATAGACTTCCATGGTTTTGCCCAGCTGGTCCTTGAACATTCGATTCACCAGACGTTGGTAAGTTGCTCCAGCATTTTTTAATCCAAAGGGCATCACTACATAGCAATACAGCCCGACATTTGTAACGAAGCTGGTGTGTTCTTGGTCCGGAATATGCATTGGGATTTGGTTGTATCCTGAGTACGCATCCATGAATGACAATAATTCGTGTCCTGCTGTGGAATCGACCAACTGATCGATCCTAGGCAACGGGAAACTGTCCTTAGGGCATGCTTTGTTCAAGTCGGAATAATCTATGCAAGTCCTCCATTTCCCATTTGCCTTCTTTACTAGCACGGGGTTGGAGACCCACTCCGGGTAGAGGGCGTCGCGGACGAACCCATTTGCTTTGAGTTTGTCCACCTCCTCTCCAAGAGCGGCGGATCTCTCTGGATCCATTCCTCTCCTTTTTTGCTTGACTGGGACGTATTTCGGGTCTACGTTCAACATATGACTTGTGATGGCGGGAGAAATCCCACACATATCAGAATGCGTCCAGGCAAAAACATCAAGGTTTGCCCGGAGGAAGTTGCTAAGGTCTTCTGTCATTGCGGGGCCCAACTGTGATCCGATCTTCAGTATTCGCGAAGGGTCATCACGGCTAACTGAAATGTCAATTGTCAATTCAGCCGGTGCCGCCTTCTCTTCCCTGGGTTTCTCATCGTCGTCTCTCGGATCTATATCTCCGTAGATCCGAGAACTATGCCCGAGCCAGGGCTCGGGCACTACTTGTCAATTATTCGTATTGAGGATGCGGACGGGATTGTCCGCACCCGCAACCTTTCCTTTCTCCCTCCGGTGGGCTTCTCGGAGCTCGGCCACATAACAAGAACGACCAGCTGCTTGGTCACCGTGAACAACGCCTACTCCTTTGTCAGTCGGAAACTTCAAAGTCAAGCACCACGGGGCTAGTGCCTCCCTAAATTCAGCCAGGGCCGGCCGACCCAAGAAAACATTATATGGAGAGTCCACATCCAAAACTACAAAGGGTAGAATTCGTACCCTCCGACGCTCGCCTTGTCCCAGTTCAACTGGTAACTCGACATATCCTACAGCGTCAGTCGCAGCGCCGTTAAAGCCGTGGATACGAGCTCTGGATGGTTTCAAGTCTTTTGTCTCTAGCTTCATCTGATCATAGGCCTTCTTGAAGATGATGTTGACTGAACTTCCACAATCAATCAAAATTCGTTTTACATATGCTGGTCCGATTGTTGCAGATATGACCATGGGATCGATGGTCGGAGCCTCTACCTGATCAGCGTCTCTGTTTCTGAACACAATATCGTCTGTCATCACGCGCTGCTGCTTAGCAGGGGCCCCGTCCTCTACGTTCGAACAGCACTCAAAATCTGCATGCTTCAAGGAGCTCGCATATCGTTCCATCTCTTGCCAGTTCTTATCTGCGGGATGAGGTCCGCCGATAATTGTATTTATAACCAGTCTTCCAACAGTCCGGGCAGGTTCCTCTGGATGACGTGGAGCCGGTGCACGACCTGGGTCGGACGTTCCATGTCCTCCTTCCTGTGGATCCTTTACAAATTCTTGCAACTTCTTTTGTCTGATCAATTCCTCGATAGCGTCATGCAGGTGTCTGCATTCTTCCGTGTTGTGTCCATAGGTTTCATGGAAGCGGCAATATTTCCCAGTCCGTTTCTGTTCTTCAGTTGATTCTTTCGGACGTGGTTTTCTGTATTGAAAAGTATTGCATGTGGATAGGTAAATGTTCTCAAGCGGGGCGTTTAGCGGAGTGTACTCGCTGTAGCTTGGAATTCTCGACTTCCACTTTCCCGCTTCTTTCCTCTTTCCTTGACTTCTTCCTCCGGACTCTTTGGGCTGCACAGGCTTACTCTGGACGTTGACTTGGACCTTTCCTGAATTGTCTCCAGATTGCTTCACAGCAATGTTGCTCTTAATTGACTCTTGGGCAGGTCCCGGTGCCTTGTCTCGTCGTACCCACCTAGCTTCCTCTCTTCTTATGAACTGGTGTGCCTTGGAGTAGAAACGCTCTAGCGTAGTCGGAGGTTTTCCTGCCAGCCAATCTCCGAATTCAGAATCCGGATCTACACCTCTCATTACAGCCATTAGAATTGCATGGTCGTTGGGATTACTGACTTCAGTTGCCGCAACGTGGAATCTTTGTAAGTACTCCTTCAGCGACTCTCCGGGATTTTGGATTACACTTGATAGAGACATCACGTCCTTCGGGCATGTAGTGTGTATCCTGAATTGCTCAATAAACTTCTTTGCCAACTCCTCGAAATTTGATACGGATCGTGGAGGAAGTCGGGTGAACCACATAGTAGCGATCCCAGATAAAGTAATCGGAAAGCACCTACACTTGGTGGCATCATTTGCTCTGGCTGAATCCATCATCCATTCATACCTCATTACATGTTGTCTGGGGTCAGTCTTTCCTTCGTATGCAGGTATGGTTGGCATGCTAAACTTCTTGGGGTAGGCCGCTTGCAGCACAACATCCGTGAACGGAGTATGACTTCTCGACACTCCCCAATCGTCATTTGATAAGCCCTGATTTTCTTTCATCAGTTGCCTGATCATGGCTGTCAGATCGGGTGTCTGTATGGAAGCTGGGAGGTTGGAGTCAGTTCTACGCGCCTGTCCGTGCTGATGCCTCCTTTCCTGGCGATCTGCCAATCGTGCGTCATGAGGTTCAACATTGTTAACATCTTGATGATCTGGAGCTCCCTCCTCCATCTGTACTCCGGTTCGGAAGTTTCCAGTTCTGGCTTGGTCGCGGTCTCCTGCTGTTCGAGCAGCAGCATCTGCCCTTGCAGCTTCGGTCTTACGGCGTCTGCGCCTGGGTGGCTCATCAGAAGAAGTTGAGCTGTCAGAAGAGGAATAAGCAGCTGGATTGCCCCCAGCATTCTGTTGCTGCTGTTGAGTGAGTTGTGCCATCAGGTTGGCATTAGTTTGCATTTGTTCTCCCAGTTGTCTCCTGCTTTCCCTAAGTTCTCTCATCAAGTCGTTGAACTCCACTCTGGTGACAACTGGAGTCTGTTCTTGAGCGGCAATCCCTGCACTCGGGATCGCTGGTTGATTGCTAGGTCCTGCTTGTTGCACGCTAGCAGTCTCTCGGGCATCCGCATTAAGAGAAGCTGACCTGGTACGTGGTCTTGCCATTGTAGAGTTATTGGTATGAACTCTGAGTAGGATCAGCGGATGTTCTATCAGTAAGTCGGATCTTCTTTGGGGTATTTGCTCAACCCAGTAGCTTCAAAGCAGATCCTTGAGGTCTGAGAATTCGACTCTCAGTGAAAGCACCAAAGTGTTAGCACCAAAAGTGGTCACTAACCTCGTTCAGAAAGATTGTGTAGAGATATAAGTGATGAAAGTAAATTAAACAGAGAAGACAATCCTAATTCAAATGCAGAAAGTAAGAATACCAAATTTATAGTGGTTCGGCGTAATTGCCTACGTCCACTTTGCTCCACTTTATTGATTTCCTTTATGGTTGATTACAAATACAATTCGTGAATCAAATGCTTGAATGAAGTTGTTTAAGTAGAGAAGATGAGTCTTGAAAATGGCAGAGTCTCCCCGTATTTTCTCTCCAAAAAAGGATCCATTTCACTGTGACCCTGCCCCTCTATTTATAGGCAAAGATGGGCTGGACTTCCCAAGCGGGCTTGTTAGCCGAACGTTCGAGCCCAGGCGCTGCGTGCCGAACCAGGTACGCCGAACGCTTCTGTGCCGAACGGTCCTTCCCATGCCGAACGGTCCTTCTCATGCCGAACGGTGCTCCTGAGGTATGGGAAGTGTAAGGTGATTGCAGTGAAGCCGAGCGTATCTCCCTTTGAAGCTCTTGATTAACCAATGTATGTAGTTCGAACGTTCTCATTGCCGAGTTATTCTACCGCCGAGCTCCACTGACGCCGAGTACCGTGGGGTGCCGAGCACTAGTTGACGCCGAGCATAGGTTGTTGCCGAGTGCTCTCCTTGACGCCGAATGCCCTTATGCCGAGTACCTTGTTATGCCGAGTAGTCTTGTCGTCGAGTACCCTGTTATGCCGAGCAGTCTTGACGCCGAGCACCCTTGTGTGCTGAGTAGTCTCGATGCCGAGCACCATTGTATGCCGAACGCTAGCGCCGAGCATTGGTTGTCGCCGAGTGCCAGTTGATGCCGAGTTCCATTGGGATGCCGAGTGCTCCTGGATGTCAAGCGCTTCGCCGAACACTCCTGGATGCCGGTCACTCTCTGATGCCGGACACTCTCTGATGCCGGCCACTCTCTGACGCCGGTCACTCTCTGATGCCGGACACTCTCTGATGTCGGTCACTCTCTGACGCCGGGCACTCTCTGATGCCGGACACTCTCTGATGCCGGTCACTCTCTGATGCCGAGTTGAACTGGATGCCGAGTACTAGTTGCCTGGTCAAATCTCCAGGAAACAGTTCCCATTTAATTCCATTTTAACTCTCTATTAATCACTAATTTGTTGTCTGTTATATTTGTAGTTAATGTCCATAAATCCTCGTCCGTTAGTTATTACACTGTTAATAACTAATATGTATATAGTTGTAAATTACGCTATTTATATGTGTGTGTGTGTGTGTGTGGTGTGTGTGTGTGTATGTGTGTGTCTATATATATATGTATATATATATATATGTATATATATATATGTATATATATATATATATATATGTTTGTATATATATATATATATATTTCTAATTATTAATTTCTAAATTAGAACATCCATTTCCACATTTTAATTTATTAGAGCTATCCTTTGAAATTACAAGGAATTATTTCTCTTCTATTATTGAAATAGAAAGTGTAAATTATGAAAAAGAATATCCATATCTTACACATTTCATCCCATTTTTTTGGCATGTCCCTTGTTAATTCAAACGACGTGCATGTACACATATTTTAGAATTGGATAATTTATGGAAATTACATGGAACCCGCTCCATATAAATCAAAACATAGAAATTCACATTCCAATTCAACTAGGGTAACCTTATATAGAACCCAATTATGGATTTGGAATAAACTTTACAAACCTTTTGCAATAATAAATATTTGGACTCAATTCAAATTTCTGGATTATGTTGTTTATACTATTCCTATTCCAATTACCTACTTTATTAAATATGTAGGCGATAATCATATAAGTTTGTTTTAATCCTGCAATTCATCAGATCTTCTTTAAGCATAATAATTAAATAAGAATTCAATGAGATTAATTTCAATGTTATAAATAAATTATATAATTTCCCACTCATCTTTTAAGCTTTCCAAATCTCCCAAATATGAATTCAATCCTTCACTTGACTCCTTTTTTCATTCTAATCCAAAAGAATATGTATAACAAGGTATATACATATTATTAGAATTACATATCTAAGAAGAGATTGGAGGTTAAAGGGAATATAGATTGAAATTTATCTTTTTCCGCGGTATTGATTCACTTCTTCTCTTCTTCTCTTTTATTTTACTCCCTTCTTCGATTTTTTTATGTGTGTATATAATATATATATAATATTTTATAATTTTTAGAAGTAGTGGAGAAGAGAAAATGACAAACCTTTGCGACTTATATTGGAAAATATGAGAGGAGAAATGAGGGGCTACGCCTTTATTTATAGGTGCATGAATCAATCGTAACCGTTAGATTGAAATAATTAAATTTGGGTCGTTGGCCAAGGTTCAAACTCTAACCTTCATGTTTGAAAGGTCGACCGCTCCTCTATAGCGATCGATCGTTCCATGGTAGGGGTAAATCGATGGGGTCTCAAAATTAATGTTTGTTATTTCCTTTTTTCGGGTTTAATTATTTTTGCTCTTGAAACTTCAAACATTAATAACTTTTTCGTTTGAGCTCCGATCACGCAACTTCAAATATGAAAGTTGCTTAAAGAATTGCCATGAACACAATGGTGCAAATTTCATGACAAAATTCCAACGTTTGCTTAAATTTCATTTTTGGGGCTTTATTAATAATTTATTAATTATCATCAATTTTACAAGGTGTTACAGAATTGGTGAGGAAGGACTTTAAAAATACAATAGCTGGTTACAAGAGAGAGTTGGCTGACCTAACAAAACAAAGAGACAAAGCTCAGACCTCTATTTGCGCTAAGAAATTAAATCAGGAGTTGTCACTAGTGCACACTCAGGCCCTCAATGTGATAAACGACCATCTTAAGAAGGCTTATTTAGAGAGTGGCCAGCTCATAACCCAAATCAATGTTAAGGATAAGGTGACTAAAGAGAAGACGAAGCATTTCGGGCCAAAGACGCAGAAATCCAAACACATCTGACCAAAGTTGAAAGAATCAAAGCAAATCTATGAGCCGAAATGAAAGCAAAAGTAGAAGCTCAAGTCGAGCTTAGTGCCATTATATCTAAATAAACGAGCTTAAAAGCCAAATTGCAAAGGTTAAGGAAGAAATGAATGCCACTCTACAGTATTTTTTTGCAAAGGTCGTTGAAGAAAAACTTAAAGTGGTTGGGAAGCAACTATCCAATGACCTTGGTAAACGCATGGGAAGAGATCATACTCGTGTGGTTGAGTCTGGTGAAGGCCTTACCGAAGACAATTTGAAAGCCAAATACATGGATGTCGACGACATTGCAACCTTAGAGAAAGGCAAGGCAATCCTGGTAGAAGAGGAAGTGGCTACGACCAAAACTCCAATCGCGGCTCCTATTGGTCCTAGCGCATTGGCCAAGCAAAACCATCATCTTCACAACCCAAAGAGCCTATAAATAAATTCCCACCTTCCATGGGACTAGCTCTGAGGCCGCCCTTACTTCTTCTCTGGCTTCGACTGCCGTGGTCATCGACGAGCCCTATATTCATGGTTCTATTTCTCAACCCATCCAATCGGCAATATAAGAGGGTGAAGTCACCATATTCCCTGCTATAGAAACTCCGACCAATGATGGTGTTACCCTTGCCTTTCGAGTGTTTGAGAAGCCTGAATTCTCGCCTAAGATCGTCACTAACCTCTACTTTGCTATTTGTGAACTTACAGGTCGTCCGTTGCTTCCTCCTCCTCCATTACCAATTACACAAGGTTTGGAACACGTTGCTATTTCTAATGAGTCAACCTCCGTAACCATTGGACCGGTTGCTCCAATCTTTACCTCTAGCTCCGCTCTCGATTTAGATTCAGAGAAGTTTATGGCTTTAGAGGGTTGGATGACACCTTACAGTCCCTGGGAGAAGACATCACTATTACAAGCACTGCAGGCCCAACTAGTCCTATTTTCATGGCGGAAAGGTGGAAGATTGACATGTCCAAGTAAAAATTAAGATCGAGCCTGGACTAGATAAGCACGTCGGTCCAAAGAAGCCAGGCCCTACTCAAAAAATTCCTCTTATCAAAGTGAAACCTCCAGAGGGTGGCAGCACTAGCGCCTCTTCAAAGACTTCCAATCCTCTTGAAGACAAGCCGGAATATCGTAATTTCATTATCGAAGGTGAGGCCACCCTCTCAGAAAGTAGCACTCCTGAGTGAAAGCCCAAGGATGATATGATCCAGGAGAGGCCACGTGATTGTTCAAGTGGCAAGGGTGGCAAGAGTGGGAAGAAGAAGAAGTAGGCATCCACTTGGCTTGCGATGTTGAGATAACTACCATTAGTCACTTTTGGTTGTACCTTTTTCGTTTTCTCTTTGGTACATAGGCCATGCTTGTGCGGGAGTGGCCCCCGCAGCTAGTGCATATAAAAATGAATGTAATAAAAGATTGTTTTTCTATTTCAATCTCTATTCCATTTACATTTCCGCATTTTTATATTATACCCGCGTATTTACAATTTCTACATATATAATGTAACTGTTTGTACTAGAATTCATCCATATTATACATGCATGTGTTAGCGCAATGTCATTACTTGCTATAGCTATGTATATATAAGTAAATTTCTACGATTGCTTGATTATATTCCATCATACAATATTTTTTATTACTGCCAAAATATTTCCATTTTGGAAAAAAAGAACTTATTATTTATTTGGCCATATTTATGGCCGGCTTTATTTATCCTCAGTCGAGTTCATCCAACCATGAATAAATTCCTAGTCAAAGGAATGCTCGACTTTCTACCATTTCCTATCTATGGGAAACTATGTTCCAAGTGTCTATCTCTAGACACCATATTTTGAGCTCGTCTAGCTCTAGGTGTTGATCGAATTCGTTCATTAATCCTTATACTTGCCATCAGTTGAGTGTGTTTGACTGGGCCGTAAGTGATAAATTTCCCTATTACTCATCAAACTCTATCTCTGGGGATCCATGGTTCAGATGCTTACCTCTAAGCAACAGTGTTGGACCTTGCCAATCTTTGGGTATTGATCAAAGTACCTCCTTGACTATCATTGTTTTATCCTCGGCTGGGCACGTTCTGCTGAGCCGCAAACAAGGTCATAGAAATTCCAATTTTACATTAATTCCTATCTCTTGGAACTAGTGTTTTGGGTGCCTATCTCCAGCCCCCTGCGCTTGATCTCACCTATCTCCAAGCGTTGATGCGGACGTTCATCGACTATCCTTGCTTATCTTCAGCCAAGCATGTCTTCCTAGGCCGCAAGCGCAGTCACAAAAATCCTAGTTGTACACTAGTTCCTATATCTAGGAACTGATGCTTTGGACGCTTATCTCTGGGCATCCTCTTTTAGTCTCACCTATCTCCGGGTGTTGACTAAGAGTGTCCTTCGACCGTCCTCGCTTATCCTTGCCAACCACGACCTGCTAGGCCATAAGCATGGTCATAAAAGCTTCGATTGTGCACCATTTTATATCTTTGAAAGCTAGCGTTTTAGTTGCTTGGTTCTGGGGATCTCTCATTTACCTATCTCTGGGCATTAGTCAATACTGGAGGGATAAGGGTATATTATCCAATCAACCCTTATGATTATACTCCTTTATCCTGATCTAGGATCAAAGGAGTTGATCGGTACATATTTGTACTGCTAATCATGTGGCATAAGATTTTGCTTACAGGAACATGGTTCCATTGGTTCAAGAAGCTAACTTTATTTATAAACAAAAGAAGTGGTAAGTCCTGGCTTATTGCATTGCCCTTAATTCACTAGGGTGCTTATTTGCAGAAAATAAACTAAATAAATCTAAGTGAAATAGCATCGCAATAGGTCGTTGTTCCATGCAAACGGAATTGGGATTCCATCGATAATAAGGACCTTCTCAATTTGGACCAAGTGCCTCCATACCCAGAAGTACTCATTTTAAAACGAGGTCCCCTATTTTGATGGTATGGCTCCAAACCTTGGTGTTGAAATGCCATGCTACTCTCTTTTGGTGGGCAACTACCCTTAATTCAGCCTTTTCTCACTTTTCATCAATCAACTCGAGGGACTCAATCGGGAGTTTCTCGTTAACCTTAGGGTCGTAGTGTTTTTTTCGATGAGAAGGAACTTCCAATTCTATTGGAATCATGGCGTCAGCGCTAAAGGGCAGGGAAAATGGAGTATGCCCAGTTGCGGACTTGTGGGTCGATCTATAAGCCCACAATGCAAGTGGAAGCTCATCGACCTAGTTGCCTTTAGCTTTAGTTAACCATTTCATCAACATGAACTCTATTATTTTATTCATCGTCTCCATATGTTAATTCGCATGCGGGTGTGCTACCATCGAAAAGCTTTTCTTGATCTAGTACAGATTGCAGAAATTCTTAAACTCAGTACTCTCGAATTGAGTTCCATTATCAGTTATGGTTTTCTTGGGAACTCCAACTCTATAGATAATATTCTTCATCACAAAGCTGATCACTTTTCTCCTTGTGATTATGGCAAGTAATTCCGCTTCAGTCCACTTTTTAAAGTAATCCACTATAATATTGGTGTACATAACTCCTCCTTTCGACATCGGTAGCACACCGATTATATAAGTTCCCTAAACCGCAAACGGGTGCAGGGTAACCAATTGCATAAGCTATGGATAGGGGCTCTTGGAATTTTTGCAAACCTCTAGCATCAGTTGCGCCGTTTGGTGTAATCTGCCGCTTTACGATTTATATTAGTCAGAAGTATCCATAGCAAATTATCTTCTTTGATAATGTCTGCCCCCCGGTGTGATCACCACAGCTACTCTCATGGATTCCGATGAGGATTTTCCTAGCCTCATCCTTGGTTACACATCGAAGTAAGGAGTTTCAGCACTTGAATTATAAATTGCAGCACTTTATGAAGGAGTTTTTGTCGTTCATTCTTTCCTTTCGAGAGAGTTCCCTTAAAAAAATAGTCCTTGATTGGAGTCATCCATGACTCCTTCCCCTCTTTAGCCTCCAAGATTCAAACGACTTCCATCTGATCGATGCTTGGAGCCGATAAAACCTACACTGGAACCAATCCCATCAACTATGCATCTCTAAAGCTAGCAAGCTTGGCCAATGAATTAGCCTTTGTATTCTCCTCTCTATGGATGTACGTAATCATGTCATGCTCCATATCTATAATGATATGCTTTTCTTACTCCTAAAGACAACACTTAATACATCCACGGTATTCATATGTCAATCATCAAGATGTTCGAAAGACAAGCCGTTAGAATAAAAAGAAAAGAAAGAAAAAAGGAAAGAAACATGAAATCTCACAACGCATAGAACATAAGATAGTACATATGGTCACTTCTAAAATGAAACATCAAAGTTACAATAGTACTAAATTCAACCAGGGACTGTTATAACTGCCTGCCCCCATAATGCTGACACATAATATAAACACAGCGGAAATAAAAAAGATAACTAGGTATCGTCGAAGCCACCTGCTCCATACTTCTCCAAAATGCATTTGTAAGAACCTGGACTACTTGGCTACTCATACAAATTTGAGTTCCTAATAGTTTTAGGGAAAGAAAGAAAAACTCCAGGTTGGACATGGTTTCGGTGTGAGTAAACTCCAAACACTAAATTACTATACTTATAAAACTCCTTTAAAAATAAAGGTATCTCGTAAGACTACGCCACTCATAAACATAGACGAATTTTTACCTTATGATAACCAAAACATTTCAATAAGAAAATCCAATGATATTATAATAATCTAGAGTTTAAAATAAATATATAACTTAACTAAAATGCTTACATCTCACATTCCAACATGTATTTGGGCACAATTAAGTCCCCATGGCACTTATTGGAGAATGGATTCCATACAATGACAAGGCTACTGGGGTACCGCCTACCATGGTACACCTCTAGAAAAATGTACTGAGGGTCTCATATGGACCCGCTGCCAACACAGAACTAGCCAAACTCTTACTGGATAGTACTCAATATGTCACCATCCTGGTTGTGATCAACAACCGTACCTAGGTCACTAACATACATAATCTTAAAATATCGATCTAGACTGAGTGATGGCTATACCCTAATGAATCCAACTCATATATCCCTGCTACATATTGCCTATTTTAGTCATTTCTGATTGTGAGGCTTGAGGCTATGTTTTACCTTTTTAGCAAATACCACTTGGAATGTCAACACTGCCCCATAGGAACAATGCAATGCTAGCATTCGTCCATACAAATTGTTTAAGATATGAACAAACAAAGGCACTACTTTTACTACACCCTTTTTGGAATCACCCTCAGGATTAGTAGAAATTATCCCTTACACTTCAAAGATCTTCTTCTTAGATTCGGTCATCTTCAAGATTTTTCCATTTCGAATGCTCACGTTGGTTCGAAGTGGTTTTCGAATAACTCATGCTTATTCGATCCAGGTCTCTTCAAACCAACATTCGATAATTTTAAAACTGGTCAAATTATTAATAGTGGAAAAATCCACTATCTAGTCTAAGTATAGATTTGCATATGAAAATAATACCTCTTACACTTATCCCCACTTTTCGATTCAAACAGTACTGTCTCTTGATTAATAATGAAGTTGGACAAGTCAGAAAACTATCCTTGCCTCGACGTACATTCTTACTTTCCAAGTTTAGACGAGTTTCCATACCTCAGAATTTAGTGTTAAGTATACAATGAAGTATCTTCCATATATTTAATTAATCATGACACATTTATCGAAATTAACTCTCTTATACTTATCACGTTTCTGACATATGACTTCTCTATCCCTCGCCTAGAAAATCCGGTTCTAGATCTCATAGATAGTGGAAAGTCTACTCATCAACTTTTAGTGCTAAATACAAGATGACTTACTTTCCATAAAACGTGTCAACGTTTTAGCATAATTTATCATATTTGTTTGACTACTAATGGCACAAATAAAGAGATCGATCCCTTGCATTTAAAATCATCCTTTGTAAAAGATAGTTGCTTTTAAACAAAACTCGACTTTTGGAAATAAAGCGATTTAAAAATTAAATCCTTTTATTTAAAAAATTATATAATCTTTTAAATAAAATTAATATATCAAAATTTCTTTTCAATACTTCAAAATTCCTTTTTAATACTTATAGTATATTTTAAAATACTTTTCAAAAATATTTAAAGCAGAAACTCTTTTTAGTTTATACAAAAATTGTCGATTTATAAATTGCATCCATAGCAACTATCGCTATATGTACCATAACTTTGAAACTCTTTTTATAAATCAAAATAGTTTTAAATCTTTTCCTTCTATATTTAAATTACTTTGATAACTTTGTAATAGGGTTTGAAAACAATAGTAAAGTTCGAAAAATCTTTTAAAAACATTTATGGAAAATAATAAGTAAACTAGTTTTAAAAGAACATAAGATCTCAATGTCGAAACGTAAACCAATTCAAGTGTGTTAACTTTCCAATAAATATACAATCCTCTATATACATAAGCACATACATATATATACAATTGTAAATGACATCCATAAAACAAGGAAAGACTACCCCTTGTAAATCATTACTTAAGCATTTCGAATACATTTCAAGTCATAAACAAATTATCGCATATGCCATCTGCTACAAGTGGGAACCAAACCAAACACAATCATTCCAAACTTATAAACATAAGTAATCAATTAACTAATATTATTATCATAAAAAAATAAGGTTTAAATATTGGTTTTTAAAAGTGAGATTTACTCACCAAAATTAACATGGATTCAAACCAAACTACCACAACTTTTGCACCGACACATAATCCTATCTTTTCTTTTTACAAACTTGCCTTTTAGGACCCTAAGAAGTGGAGCTAGGCTCAACCTAGGTGAATTTGGGCTCAGCCATGCTTGAGGAGGGGAGTTTAGGATCTTGTTTTGGAAGAAAGAAGATGCAGAGAAGAAGGGAAGTGTTTGTAACTAAGTTTTAAGGTTTTAAATTGGAAAAAGAAAAGATTTTTAATAAAAAAAAAACTTTAGGGAAGCCATAAAAAGGAAGACGGAAGATTGGAAAAGAAGGAGATAAGTATTTGAAAATGAAGAAAGTGAAATAAAATAAGAAATGAAAAAGTATAGTTGTTTTTATATAAAATGAATAAAGGAAATTACTAAAATGCCCTTAATAATTAAAATATACAATACCCTCCACAACATGATGACACATCATCCTCTCCACCTTCCCCTTTGCATATGCAAGCCACCTCCACTCATATCACCATCACTTCATCTCTTTTAATATGTACTTGATTTGTCGTCTGTTGTACCATTTTCTTTCTAAAATATAAAACAAAAGTCAAAACTTACTTAAGTAAATAATTTGAACTTATTAACTCTAATCACTTCCTTAACCAAAGTATATGTCATTTATATATGTGTATGTATATATACTCTAGTGTATACAATATGCTTCGAAAAATTTTAGACGATGGAAAGTCGAAAATCTGAAAAACGATTTTCGGTCACATTTTCGATTTTTCTCCGAACTAATTATTTTTGTAAACCAAATTTTAAAACAACTTTACCATCATTAATCATTACCTAAAAGAGGCCTATTTGAGTTATAAAATCTATTAATTAATTATATAAAAATATATCAAATATTCATATTTAAAGTGATTAAATTAGGGTCGTTACATTCTTCCTCCTTAAAAGAATTTTGTCCCGAGATTAACACACAAAAAAGATAACTCAAAAATGGCATACACTATATATGATGAAACACATACAAAAGGTACTAGCAATTACACCATAAATGGTAAGAGTACATAATCCACACAATAAGCAAACTACTATCCTATCATCAACTCGGGATAAGCCTCTCTCATGCTATCTTCGGTCTCCTAAGTGTAGTCTCCGGAATCTTCACTCAACTGAACTTTAAATACTCTCATGACCTAATTATGCAATTGTTTCATATCTTGTTACATAACACGAACTGGATGTCTTATCGCGGTCAAGTTTGGTTCCACTTCCAAATCTTCCTAAACAGATGGCTCAAGAATAAGAGATGGATCATGCACATACTTCCTCAAATGTGATACCTGGAAAAATAATGGACTTCCAACAATCATTCTGGCAACCCAACTCGATAGGAAAGTGGCCCAATCCTCTGAAGAATCTGAAAAGGACCAACATACCTTGGCGCCAACTTTCCTGCTCTTCCAAATCATACAACTCCTCTAATTGGGGAAATCTTCACAAACACAAAGTCTCCGACTAAAAATTCTAAATCCCTACACCTTTGATCGACATATCTTTTCTATTGAGCCTGAGATTCCTTCATCTTCCTTTTGATCATAACAACTTTCTTCATGTCCTCATGTTTTCTGCCTTCTGACCAAGCATAATCTGGACAAACTGGACAAATAGAAGTTGGAGTTATCAAGGTGGAAAGCTCAGAGTGATAGCCCAAGTGTCCAGAAACCAAGCATAGACGGAGCCATGAAGTCAAAGTAAAAAACCATTAAAGATTACAAGGGAATAGGATCCCCTAAGTTGGGGATCGGCACAAACTTCTATTAGGGATCAGTACCAACTCCCAAATACAACTTGGATGGACCGCATCTTTTACCTACATGCTTATCTCGGTGCCGAAAGCCAATTTCCAAAGTTGGTTTGTTGATTCAATGCATTTCTCCATCGAACTCCATGGATGCTTTAAACTACAACTTTGTTCTTCTACAACTCCATCATCTGGCTCAGAAACAAGCTAAGATTGGTGCAAGCAACTGTGGATTCACGAAGCCTACTATAAGACAATCAAAGCTAAGGAGTTGAAGATTCAAGAATCATCAAACTTGGGGATTGGTATCGACTCCTACTTGGGATCGGTACTGAGTCCCAAATATTGATGAGCCGACACCTATCTTTTTGGGAGAACGAGTCAATTTCAGGCACAACGGCTAAGAGATATTGCATGCGAGATTTTTGGCCCCCTACCTCTATAAATAGGAAGGTAGGGCTTGTTTTTGGGGATCTTCGGACTCTAGTTCAATTATTTCTTATATTCTTGTAACTATGAAATTCTAAGTGTTGGAGTTGTACTGACCCCCAAGAATTCCTGCCTCCAAATCAGAAATAAGCAATAAAACTTTAAAGTGAACGTAGGCCTTGCTTTGCCGAACCACTATAAATGATCGTGTCTTGTTTATTTCAACATTTTCATTTAATTTTCTTCATTTATTCCCTACTACAAAAACTTCTAGGTGTTTGTGCCATTTTTAGTCCAAACACCTTCCGAATAATATCAAATCTAATCAACTACTCATGTCCCGATCGTCTCTGTCGCGACTGGAGCGGTAACTTGAATCATAATCTCGACCACCTCTTGATGGTATGAACTCGATTGGGGACGTTGAACATGATATGATTTCTCTTTTAGGGATTAGAATGAATGTTTTCTCTTATCCATCGAACCTATAAAGAAAATAGCGATGAGTTAGATCAAATGGACAAGGACACGGGTCAAGTGCGAGTGTCGTATAGTACACGTGTGTGTGTCCTAGTGTCCCCCTGACGGACCATGTATTTGAGCTTTACTCATGGGAGTAACCTCTTCCGCACCAGGTGGAATGATGTCCTTCTCAAAGCGAATCGGAGAACGGATGTCACCAATGTTGGTTTTACCAACGTCGAAAGAGCCGAACTCCATAGGGATAGGCCCTAGAGCGATGAATGTTCCCGTTGAAGGAATAGATGGAGTCTTCTCTACACTTGTGACTGGAAGAGACTGATTAGAAGTTCGCATCTTCAAAATTCTCACAATCAATTTCTTTTTGGAAGCAAGCAGTGGGTCGTCTCTGGGTTGCTCGGTCTGGGATCAATGGCCTACTTTCAATGTTACTTTGGCTGGCCTCACCACCTTCTCTAATAATTTTGCCTTCCTCAGTGCCTTCGTGCTCTAGTTCCACATTTCCTATGGCTTTGGCCTCAGGACTTGTGGCTGGGGGCAGCTCAGGATTGACTTTGCCTCTTGCGGGGGGATTGTTGTTTTAATTATCATCCTCAATGTCGACAGTTGGAACTATGTCGGTACTGCGACCCTCCTCTAATAAGACATGAGTGAGAAGATTCTCGTTTGTCAATAGAGTCCTTATATACCTATCCTCGGTTGGGATTGCCATGAGAGTATTAATGGTATCCAAAAGTGTTCCACTATTGGGTCTCGCCGGAACATCTGTACAATAGGGAAAGATAACTTAAGCATGCAGACTATAAGGCAAATACACAGATGGCGTTTGAAACAAAACTTACGTTCGGATATCCATTTACGAGTGAATCCGGGTGGACAGCGTACACAGAACCACTCAACCTTGAAATAACTCAGCTTGTTCCAAGCCCCAAAAATGATTCTACAACCTCTCATCGGCTCTAAGTAAATAAGAGATGGGTTTTCTTTGCGACTTTTAAAGCTATAAGTGTATTGGATTTCTTTATCGCTAGGCACTCGATTCAAATGCTCAGAGAAAACTAGATAAATGCTCAAAAGAAAAGCATAGCTGTTTGGATGCAACTATGTGGGAGCCAGTCTAATAAAGTTCAGGACTTGATGGACGAATTGATTAAATGGCGGGATGCAACGTGCTAGGAACATGTATCCATTGCAAGCAATATATCCTTCTGGAGGATCGTGAACTCTTTGGTCGCAAAACAGTGCAAGAACGTCGTTAAATGGGATTACATGGTTACTGCATATCCTCCGAAGAGATCTCTCATCGATTTTGGATGGAACGTAGTCGACCGGGTTATTTAGTATTACAGCATCCTCAAGAGTATCGGGTGCTGGATCTATTTGAGGCCCATCTACCGGTTCAATCAGATTTTCATAAATTTGTTGCTCTATTTTAGGGTTCTATAGATTTTGTTGATTACGCATGAAATTTCTGGTTGCAGCTCTTGTAGAATATGAGTTTTTTGCGCCTGAGAGGTTGTAGCTGAGCTTGATTATGTATCGAATTTGATATATTTTGAAGGTGAAGTACCTACAGTCTGAGCAGCCAGACATTCGAAACATCTTTGGTCCATTTCTATAAAAAGCTTTACATATAATCAACATTAGAAGATTAACTATAAACTATACCCCTGGTGCTAAAGTGGATTCTAGCGCAATATGGTTCGGTGTGGTGTAGTTCGAATTTCAATTATTATTTAACTGTTTATTTTAGCAGTTCATTTTAAAGTCTAGATGTTGCGCGATGCGACCGTCATCGCTGACCGTCCTGACCAGCTTAATGTTATCAGCCGTGCTTCGGAAATGTTCAAGATGAAAAAGGAAATTTAGCATGAAACTCCAAGGCAATGTCCGGTTGCAAGGATTGGAGTAGGCAAAAATTTTCCTAAGTATGGGGTCGGTACCGATCCCCGAGACTCCCATAATTAGGCAAATCCCACCTTCATCCTTCATCCCTACCGACCTCAAAAACCACAGCCACAAGTTCATTCAATGTCCGCTGCTAACTCCATGTCCATTCACATGTAACCAGTCACCATCATCCTACCTAATTTTGTTCAACGTGGGGTTAGGATTAGGGACCCGTTTTCTCCAACGTACAACCCTGGTTGGAGAAATCATCCAAATTTTGCGTGGAACCAAAACAATCCCAACACGAATACGATTTGTCCCAATTTTCAAGCATTTCCGAATAATGCTTAAAATCCTCCCTTTCAACTCAACAATTTTCAACCAAACTTTGCATGTCCGTCTCATAATCAACCACAACAATCAAATTTTCAACCAAATTCGGCTCATCCTCCCCATGACGATAAACGTTTAACTTCTCTTGAGAAAACTCTTGAAACGTTGGCTAAAGCAACTACTCAAAGCCTTCAATCAAACAGCAATTTGCAAAATTTATTCACTTCATATATGCAAAACACAAACCAATCAATTGCAAACCTCAAAATGCAAATGAGTCAATTAGCCACATCTGTAAGTGAACGCGAGCGAGGAACATTCCCAAGTCATCCCCTTCCAAATCCCAGAAATCAAAACGCAAATTCAAATCAAGCCCATGTTGTTCAAGATAGCAACGTCACCCAATTGAATGCTATCACAACTCTTTATTTCGGGAAACAAATCGATAATCAAGTCGTTAATCCAAACGATTTACCGGAAACTTCTCTCGATACTTCTAAAACAACGAATGAATCTGAACAGAACATGAAGCCAAACATTGAATCGAATGCCAATCAAAACTCTTCTTCTTTTACTCGAGTAGACCCGCCTACCGAGTATCGTGTCCCATTTCCACATCGTCTTCGACCTAAGAAACACTCGGAGCAAATGGAAAAGATGTTGGAAATTTTTAAACAAGTCAAAGTTAACATTCCGCTTCTTGACATTGTTCAACAAGTTCCCACTTACGCGAAATTTCTTAAGGACTTGTGCACCCAAAAATGACACACTCAAGTGCCCAAAAAAGTCTTCTTAGCCGCCAGTTTGAGTGAAGTCTTGTCCCAATCCATGCCCATCAAATACAAAGATCCTGGCTGCCCTACGATTTCGTGTACAATTGGAGACAAAACGATTAACAAATGTTTGATAGACTTAGGTGCAAGTGTCAACTTGATTCCATACTCCGTGTATGAACAATTAGGCTTAGGTGAGGTTAAACCTACAAAAGTAATGCTTCAATTCGCCGATCGTTCCATTAAGAAGCCCGTGGGAGAAATCAAGGACGTGCTCATTCGAGTAGGGCAATTGATATTCCCCACTGATTTTATCGTTCTTGAAACACAACCTATGTCAAATCCCGCAAATCAAATTCCACTGATTTTAGGCTGACCATTCTTAGCTACCTCGAATGCCTTAATCAATTATCGTAACGGATTGATGAAAATTTCTTTTAGAAACATGACTTTGGATCTCAACATTTTCAATCTTGAAAGCCAATCGAACGAACCTCATGACCAAACGTTGGAAGTTAGTGCCATTCACGAAAACTTCGAAAACGAGAAACTTGACCTTAGCGAGGAACGCGAAGCTGAATATGAAAAATTGTTTCACAAAATTCCCAGTGAAATTGAATACACTCTTCCCTTTGAATTGCTTCTAGTTGAGTCTGAATCTCAACCCAATTCTTTGATTGAAAAACTCCCGAAGTTGGACCTCAAACCACTTCCCGATCACCTTAAGTACGCATACTTAGGTGATAACGAAACGTTACCCGTCATAATTTCTGCGACTCTCTCTCTTGACCAAGAAACCTCCTTACTTTCTATTCTTTCAAAAAATAAGGAAGCGATTGGATGGTCAATCTCCGATATAAAGGGGATTAGCCCTACTATTGTTCAACATCGCATCCATTTAATCGACGATGCCAAGCCTGTTCGTGACGCGCAACGAAGGCTTAATCCAAAAATGAAAGATGCGGTGCATGATGAAATTCTTAAACTTCTCGACAACGGAATCATTTACCCAATCTTTGATAGTTCATGGGTTAGCCCAATTCATGTTGTACCGAAAAAGTCTGGGCTAACCGTTGTCAAGAACGATTCAAATGAACTTATTCCAACTCGTACTCAAATGGGTTAGCGTGTTTGCATTGACTATCAAAAACTAAATGTCGCAACACGAAAAGATCACTTCCCTCTTCCCTTCATTGACCAAATGCTCGAATGTTTAGCCGACCATGAATTTTACTGCTTCCTTGATGGTTATTCCGGCTATAACCAAATTCCCATCGCTTTCGAAGATCAAGAGAAAACAACTTTCACGTGTCCATTCGGTACCTTTGCTTATCGACATATGCCATTTGGACTTTGTAACACTCCTACAACCTTCCAACGATGCATGGTTGGAATCTTTTCCGACATGATTGAACGCTTTCTAGAAGTTTTTATGGATGATTTCTCAATCTTTGGCAATTCTTTTTCCCAATGTTTACATCATCTCGAATTGGTTCTAAATCGATGTAAAGAAAAACATTTGACCTTGAATTGGGAAAAATGCCCCTTTATAGTCAAACAAGTCATAGTCCTTGGACATATCATCTCAAATAAAGGCATTAAGGTAGATAAAGCGAAAATCGATGTCATTTCAAATCCACCCATTCCCAAAATTGTTAAGGACATTCGATTAATTCTTGGACACGCTGGCTTTTACCGACGCTTTGTGAAAGACTTTAGCAAAATTGCTCGTCCTTTGATGACTCTTCTTGGAAAAGATGTTCCTTTCGATTTTAACTCTGATTGTATCTCTTCGTTTGAACATCTTAAGAACGAACATATTTCTGCTCCAATCATTTGCGCACCCAATTAGGATCTTCCATTCGAAAGAATGTGTGATGCTTCGAACTTTGTCGTTGGTGCTGTCTTAGGAAAACGCATCAACAAGATCCTTTACGTCATTTACTACGCCAGTATAACTTTGAACGACGCTTAACTCAACTACACAACAACTGAAAAAGAGCTTCTAGCTGTCATTTTTTCTCTCGAAAAATTTCGACAATACTTGATAGGGTCACACATTACTGTGTACACGGACTACTCTGCGCTTCGATATCTCTTCGCTAAAAAGGATGCCAAATCCCACTTGATTTGTTGGATCCTTTTACTTCAAGAATTGACCTTACAATTAAATACCAAAAAGGATCTGATAACGTCATAGCCGATCACTTGTCTCGTCTTCCGAACGCACCATCTCTTTGCCAATCAATGAAAACTTCCCCGATGAACAACTCCTTTCAATTTCATCGACCCATGGTACGATGATATAGTGAACTACTTAGTCACTAAAGAAACTCCCTCATCGTGGTCCAAACAAGACAAATGCAAATTCATGTCCCAAGTGAAGTATTTATATTGGGAAGATCCATACTTGTTCAAATATTGTCCCAAACAAATCATCCGATGTTGCATTCCGGATAATGAGATTATGATTGTTCTTTCATTTTGCCATGATTACGCATGTGGTGGACATTTCAGTCCTCGAAAAACTGCGAAAAAAGTGCTTCAGTGTGGTTTCTATTGGCCTTCTCTTTTCAAAGACTCGTTTGAATTTTGTAAAACTTGTGATCGATGTCAAATGCTTGGATGAATTTCTCGACAAGATATGATGCCTCTAAACCCCATTCTTACGATCGAAATCTTTGATGTATGGGTCGAAGCCGTTCCTTGCAAAACCAACGACCATAAAATTGTTGTGAAATTTCTCAAAGAAAACATCTTTTCGAGGTTCGACACACCTCGCACAATAATCAGTGATAAACGGGACCCATTTTTGCAACCGTTCTTATGAAACTTTAATGAAAAAATACTCGATAACCCACAAGTTATCCACTCTGTATCATCCTCAGACTTGTGGCCAAGTTGAAGTTTCAAATCGACAAATAAAACAAATCTTGGAGAAAACTATCAATAAAAATCGAAAAGATTGGTCTCAGAAATTGACCGACGCGCTTTGGGCTTACCGTACTACTTTTAAAACTAACCTTGGGATGTCTCCATTTCGTTTAGTTTACGGTAAAGCTAGCCATTTACTTGTTGAAATCGAACACAAAGCATTGTGGGCAATTAAGAACTCAAACTTTGAACTTGAGAAAGCTGGCGAAAACCAAAAACTACAACTCAACGAACTAGAAGAACTTAGGAATGACGCGTATGAAAATGAGAAAATTTACAAAGAAAGAACCAAAATTTTTCATGACAAGTCAATCCTAAGGAAAACGTTTTCGCCTAACCGAAAAAGTTCTTTTATATGACTCAAGACTTCATTTATTCCCTGGGAAACTTAAATCAAGATGGACCGGACCATTTATGTGACGCCCCACTCCGAGACCCACATTAGCAAAGAGTATTACTAAGTAACACCGTCTGCTAATGCGGAGAATAGAGCTGGTTAGGAGCGACCATCTATAGCCTTGTCTTAATTATCTATTGAATACGCCGACCATTGCCACTTCTTACCTAAAGTGGTTTGACATCTCCAATGAATACTTAATACAAAGCCATAGGTGGCTGAAGGATCTATCAGAATAAAATATAACAACTCAAATGTAATACACATCATAGAACAGTAGATCATCACTTACATTTACACATATACAGATACGTTACAGAGTATACAAAATGATACATGTCAAGTGGTAAAGCAAACCACAATATACAGACGAGTCAATAGAGTACATATCAGAGATACATTCAAAAAGGACTACTCAAAAAGCTATAACAAAAAGGAGCTAGCGGAATAGTCCATGCGGAAGCAAAAGAGGCTAAGTCCAAAGTACCTAACCCGAAACATCTCGGTCTGACCCGAGTATAAAATACACGGGTCATTCTAACTAAACGAATCAGTTAGATGTACTAATGATAATGAACATACAAAATCATAAAGTACCACAAATATCTCCAAAAGAGATAACCAAATCATCTAACATAAGATGAATCATAACAAGCCTCATATCATAGGCAACTCAAATAAACAAAGGACATACATATCCCAAACAAGCCAAAAGGCAAATGGCAAATACCAATAAAGGTAACACAAGTTTCCACAAGGTAATCGCTATATATCGTGTGGTTCAAAGAACCTACCCCGAAGGCGATACACTAGGGAAATATAATTATCAAAGAAACAAAAGATGCTCGAGCACAGTACAAGGATCCATACGCCCGAAGGCAGCGCCAAAAGGCAACGCCCGAAGGCAACGCCAAGAGGCAACGCCCGACGGCAACGCCCGAAGGCAACAAACCGTAGTGGCGGTACTGGACACCACTGTCCAGCAGAATGTGTCACAACTCTCAGTGAGGAACCCGGAAAATGTTAATGTGAGTCCCATACCCCACGTTCGCACTAAACGGTTTACTAGCCGTTAGTCAATTTCACACTCAAAGCAGTACAAAGTTCACCTCATTTCATCGGTAAACCAGACCCAAAGGTCAAAACGGTCAAACGAATAGATTAGGAATTAACTGAAAAGATAAACGCACGTGTTCATAGCACGCGTTTTATTTAATCATTTGATTCTCCTCCCTCTTCGCTCGAAATGCAAAATTGTGTGTGTGTTTTAAATAGAAATTATAAATTGGAGAAACGAGTTTTTAATACACTTTACAAAGATCATTATATAAAGACCCGTGCACGAAATCAAAAAGGAATTATCAAAGTCAAATATGCAATAACAACTAATTGGAACAACCCGAATCGGTTAAAATTGGAAACTCAAGAAAAATGGGGAAAATAGGCAAAAACAAGCAGGTCAGTCGACTGGCCTTCTGCAGTAAGTCGACTGAACCAGAACCCGAGAGTTTTCAAACCCTGCAGTCAGTCGACTGACTACAGGGGGCCAGTCGACTGGTTGTAGCTGAAACTGTTTTCCAACCTATCAAATGGAAGAGCAAACTCTCACCATTTGCAATCGGTCGAGCAATGGACTTAAGGGGCTTTTTCCAATCGATAACCCAGCCGCATTGGCTCTCCGATTCACCACCAAAAACATGTTCAAACATCAAAGCTATGATTTTTTAGAGTTTTTGACTTCAAAACACCAAAAATGGAAATGTTCACCAAATCAATTCAAACCAAAAGCAATTGAACATGAATAAGCATTAGGAATTCATACCTAACATCAATGATATCAAAAGAAGTAGATGTGGGTTCAAAACTTTCCTTTTTAACTCAAAAACAAAGATGAGAAGCACAAACACAAGAAGAAGATCAATCACTCTTCACTTCAACTCTACAAGCTTCAATCTAAGATTACAACAAGTATTTCCTAAATTAGGTTTAGGAATTTTTTGAAATTGAAGAGGAGAAGAGATGGAGAAGATGAAGATGGAGCTTACCTTAGCTTTTCCAAGAGTTTGGAGCAAGAATTTTTAGTTTGCAATTGAATCTAGGGCTTGGTGTTTTAATTTCCCATTCGTCTCCCCATTTTTAGTTGCTTGAGTGTTTAAGAAAATAGAAATGTAGTGAAGAGGAGAGGAGAGGGGCTGAACTAGGTTATAGAGTGAGTTGGGGTGAAACCCAAACCCAAAGCCCAACAGAAAATAGCAAAATTCAACTTACTCCAAACATAACGAAGCTTATACACAAAAAAGTCGCAAACGCCATTTTGGACTCAATGGAAGTGGTCCCGAGTCCTAATTCGACCGTTTGCAAAAAGTAGCTTTTCGGACTTTAATCTGATTAACAACGTTATTTTTAAATAAAATATTTAAATATAAAATCATAAAATATGCGGGTTGTTACAGATCTCCCCTCCTCAACAAAATTGCGTACACGCAATTCCTAGAGAAGATTTTGCAACAACTACATACTTACATCCAAGAAGACAAGAAAAATAAGCTTGAGATAAAAAGATATTCTCACCATTGCTAAGCAAAGATAGAAAACCCGGATAGGATCGCTCGATAAACTCCCTGGTTTCCCAAGTACAGTCATAGGGATTATCGAACCATTGAACTTTAATGAGCGGCACGTCCTTGTTTCGATGGTGTCTCACCTTCGTGGCAAGTACGCGAATAGGCTGCTGTACAATAGATAAATCTTGTGAGATCTCAAGCCCTTGCAAATCAGGAGAGTCGATAATAGAATCTGATTCTCGAAGACACTTCCGAAGCTGAGAGACGTGAAACACGTTGTGAACTCCGGATAAATGAGCTGGAAGTGAAACTCTATAAGCCACAGGGCTAATACGTTCAGTAATAGGAAATGGTCCTACAAAGCGAGAAGCAAATTTCCCTGTCACACTGAAGCGCATAACCCCTTTCAAAGGAGAAATGCGAATAAAGACGAGATCACCAACCGAGAACTCGAGAGGCTTCCTATGGTTATCCGCATAGGATTTCTGGCGGCTTTGTGCCTCTTTCATTCTCTGACGAATAAGAACAATCTTCTTAGAAGAATCATGAACAAAATCTAGGCCAAGAATAAGCTTCTCCCCAGATTCCAACCAACAAGAAGGTGATCGACATGGCCTTCCGTATAAGGCTTCGAAAGGAGCCATACCGATACTATACTGAAAACTATTGTTGTAGGAGAACTCTACAATGGGTAGATGATCCTCCCAACTACCTCTGAAATCAAGAATACAAATACGGAGAAGATCCTCTAAGATACGATTCACCCGTTCAGTCTGTCCATCAGACTGTGGATGATAAGTTGTGCTGAAATTAAGCTTTGTTCCCAAAGCTTGTTGAAGACTCTGCCAGAAATGACTGGTGAATAAAGGATCACGGTCACTCATAATCGAACTAGGAACACCGTGAAGTCTCACGATTTCCTTGATAAACAACTTAGCCAAAAGAGAAGCAGTCCTATTAGATTTAATATGAACAAAATGAGCTGATTTGGTGAGGCGATCAACAATAACCCAAATGCTAGAATGACCCGATCTCGTACGAGGTAGGCCATCAATGAAATCCATCGAAATCTGATCCCATTTCCACAATGGAATCTCAAGAGGCTGAAGGAGACCAGAAGGGCGCTGATGTTCGGCTTTAATACGTTGACAAGTCATGCAATTACTCACATAACTCGCCACATCGCGCTTCATGCATTCCCAATAATAAAGGCGATGCATATCGGCATACATCTTACTACTTAGAACGATGACAGTCATCAAGAATGTCATGCCTAAGTGCAGAATCAAAAGGCACAATAAGACGGTTCTTCTTGCGAAGACACCCATGAAGATCAATGCTGAAATCCCGCAACGCCTCATCACGGGGTTCAGTCTCACAAAGCTGAATAAGATGCACATGATCAAGATCACGCCGCTGGGCTTCGGCAATATGATCCAATAGAGAGAGTCGAGCTTTCAAACTGAATAATACTATCGGAGAATCAGAGGATGGAGCTCGATCACGAATATCACAAAAAGATAGAGTCTCAAGAATATCCCATTCGGCAAGCATCAAAGAAACGACAGCCGAATGTCTACGACTAAGCGAATCAGCAACACGATTACCCTTACCAGGGGTATACTGGATATCAAAGTCATAGGAGGCAAGAAACTCGAGCCAACGTTGTTGCCTCATATTGAGTTCCTTCTGAGTGAACAAATACTTCAAGGATTTATGATCGGTATAGAGAATGAAGCGCTCGCCTAATAAATAGTGTCGCCAAATCTTCAAGGCAAAGACAATGGCGGCTAACTCAAGATCATGAGTGGCATAGCGAACTTCATTCGGACGCAGTTGCCTAGAAGCATAAGCAACTACCCGATCCTTCTGCATAAGCACGGCACCAAGGCCACTACCACAAGCATCGGTGTAGACAATAAGATCATGATTCCCTTCGGGAACCACAAGAATAGGAGCATTAGTGAGAAGTTCCTTTAATGTCAGAAAGGAAGCTTCACACTTGTCGGACCAAATATAACGAATGCCTTTCCGAGTAAGGCTGGTGAGAGGAAGCACAACACGGGAAAAATCTTTAATGAACCGACGGTAATAACCCGCCAATCCAAGGAAATTACGAATCTCATGAACATTCTCAGGCCTCTTCCAATTTTGGATAGCTTCGATCTTTGAGGGATCGACAGAGATGCCGTCGGAAGATACAACATGGCCTAAGAACTTAACCTTATTCTCCCAAAAATGGCACTTGGAGAATTTGGCTTTAAGCTGATGGTGACGAAGAGTACTCAAGACAATTCTCAAGTGATTAGCATGCTCAGCTTCAGATTTAGAATAAACTAGAATATCGTCAATGAACACAAGGACGAACTTATCGAGATATTCCCAGAATACTCGATTCATAAGATCAACAAAGAAAGCAGGAGCGTTCGTCAAACCGAACGGCATAACGAGCCACTCGAAAGAACCATATCGAGTGCGGAAAGCTGTAAGAGGTATGCTATCTTCCGCGACTCGAAGCTGATGAAAACCAGTGGCAAGGTCGAGCTGAGAGAAGACCTTAGCGCCACTTAATAGATCGAACATATCATCGATCCTCGGCAAAGGATACCTATTCTTGATGGTCAACTCGTTAAGCTTGCGATAGTCGATGCAAAGCCTAAGAGTTCCATCGGACTTCTTCACGAAGATGACCGCGGTACCCCATGGTGAAAAACTGGACTGAATCAACTGTTTGGACTCAAGCTCTAAAAGCTGCTTCTTGAGTTCCTCATTTTCTTTTGTAGACATCCTCGTTGGAGGACGCCCAACTGGTTGCGCGCCTGGAATGAGATCAATGCGGAACTCGATCACTCACTTGGGTGGCAAACCCGAAACCGGCTCAAAAACATCAGAGAAGTCACAAACAATAGGAATACGAGATATATCATCATCATCTCATGAGTCAAGAGAATATAAAGCCATTTCGGAATTATCCACATTCTGAAGAACAACTGATAGCTGAGTAGACGAATCTGGTTGTCGAAGATATAAAATTCTTTTAGAACAAATAATCCTGGCATCGTATCTCACTAGCCATTCCATACCTAAAATCATATCAAAATCCAAATAAGAAATAACGTGCAGATTTGCACAAAAAGAAAAGCCACATAAAACAATCTCCACATCATCATAAAGCATGCTAAGGGTTGCAGACCCCCAATAGGATTCGCAATCCTCAACGAAGTAACCATACAAGAAACATCCAAAGACAAATCATCGACGAGCTTTTTCTGTACGAAAGAATGCGAAGCACCCGTATCGAAAAGAGCTCAAATACTACAGTCATGAAATAAAATAGAACCTTCCAAAATAGATGGAGATATACCTCCGGGCTGAGAAGGACCTCCAGAAGCTTTAGCAACATAAAGCTTGCCAGACTTAGCACTAGCAGGAGCAGTAGGGCAAGTGGAAACACGGTGACCTTCCTTCTTGCAATAATGGTAGAAGAGAGGCTTAGGACAAGCTCGAATCATATGATCAGGAGAACCACAATTGAAACACTTCCAAATGGAAGGTGTTCCAACAGATTGAGAGTTAGAACCAGATTCAACAGGCTTCTTCTTCTTGGAAGGAAGAAATCCCTGCTTATGAAATGGAAACTTCTTCTTATTGGGGTTCTTGCGAACCTCAACATCATCACCACTATCGCACTCCTTCTCGATGGCCTCGAGATGAAGTGCCGAGTCAACCATCTCTTCAAAAGAAAGCTTAAGCTGGAGCATTAAAGATTTCTTAAGATATTTCTTAAGACCAGAGACAAACTTCATATTCTTCTTATAAGAAGTGCTAATGAATTCAAGACCTTACTTAGATAAGGCCTCGAAAGATGCAACATATTCAGAAACGAAAGACTTCCCTTGCTTCAACTAAGGAAGCGACGGGCTAATAAAACTTTCTCAGATTCAGGAACGAATTTAAGTTTGAATCGTTCCCAGAACTAAGTCCAAGAAAGAACAGACTCGTCAAGTTCGGCTATAAGAAGCTTGTACCAATCAAGGGCATGCTCTTGAAATAAGCTAGAAGTTACAAGAACTCGATCGTGGTCAGAAAGATCCATGCGAGAGAAGATACGTTCGCATGTGCGAATCCAAGCTTGGACCTTAAGAACGGACTCAGAGCCTTTGAATGGCTTTCCACCAAGGTGAGAAAAATCACTGCACAGGCGTGCAAAGGCATACTTGCATGGAGGATATGCACGAATAAGAGCTGGAGGCTGAGTGCTCCTAAATAACTCCAAGAACTGATCGGCAGATATATAAATGATGTCCGGATGTGAGCCACTGGATTGCCCAGCATCCGAGCGTCGTCCTCGGCCTCTTCCGGCCATTAGCTGAAAGATAATATAAGAAAAGGATTATTCACAAGGTAGATATCATTAATTCAAATATGGAATACTACGGAAATACATTCCTAGACGTATTCCCAAAATTCTATCTACCCCAAAGGCACGGAAAAAAAAAGGCACGATGATTCAAAAATTCGTAATATTTGTACAACACTTCAATGTACCATAATATGTGTCTCTGTTCTATGTTTATCATATTTTGTTCTGAATGCAGCTCTGATACCAAGCTGTGACGCCCCACTCCAAGACCCACATTAGCAAAGAGTATTACTAAGTAACACCGTCTGCTAATGCGGAGAATAGAGCTAGTTAGGAGCGACCATCTATAGCCTTGTCTTAATTATCTATTAAATACGCCAACCATTGCCACTTTTTACCTAAAGTGGTTCGACATCTCCAATGAATACTTAATACAAAGCCATAGGTGGCTGAAGGATCTATCAGAATAAAATATAACAACTCAAATGTAATACACATCATAGAACAGTAGATCATCACTTACATTTACACATATACAGATACGTTACAGAGTATACAAAATGATACATGTCAAGTGGTAAAGCAAACCACAATATACAGACGAGTCAATATAGTACATATCAGAGATACAGTCAAAAAGGACTACTCAAAAAGCTATAACAAAAAGGAGCTAGCGGAATAGTCCATGCGGAAGCAAAAGAGGCTAAGTCAAAAGTACCTAACCCGAAACATCTCGGTCTGACCCGAGTATAAAATACACGGGTCAGTCTAGCTAAACGAATCAGTTAGATATACTAATGATAATGAACATACAAAATCATAAAGTACCACAAATATCTCCAAAAGAGATAACCAAATCATCTAACATAAGATGAATCATAACAAGCCTCATATCATAGGCAACTCAAATAAACAAAGGACATACATATCCCAAACAAGCCAAAAGGCAAATGACAAATACCAATAAAGGTAACACAAGTTTCCACAAGGTAATCGCTATATATCGTGTGGTTCAAAGAACCTACCCCGAAGGCGATACACTAGGGAAATATAACTGTCAAAGAAACAAAAGGTGCTCGAGCTCTATACAAGGATCCATACGCCCGAAGGCAACGCCCGAAGGCAACGCCAAAAGGCAACGCCCGAAGGCAACAAACCGTAGTGGCGGTACTGGACACCACTATCCGGCGGAATGTGTCACAACTCTCAGTAAGGAACCCGGAAAATGTTAACGTGAGTCCCATACCCCATGTTCGCACTAAACGGTTTACTAGCCGTTAGTCAATTTCACACTCAAAGCAGTACAGAGTTCACCTCATTTCATCGGTAAACCAGACCCAAAGGTCAAAACGGTCAAACGAATAGATTAGGAATTAACTGAAAAGATAAACGCACGTGTTCATAGCACGTGTTTTATTTAATCATTTGATTCTCCTCCCTCTTCGCTCGAAGTGCAAAATTGTGTGTGTGTTTTAAATAGAAATTATAAATTGGAGAAACGAGTTTTTAATACACTTTACAAAGATAATTATATAAAGACCCATGCACAAAATCAAAAAGGAATTATCAAAGTCAAATATGCATTAACAACTAATTGGAACAACCCGAACCGGTTAAAATTGGAAACTCAAGAAAAATGGGAAAAATAGGCAAAAACAAGCATGTCAGTCGACTGGCCTTCTGCAGTAAGTCGACTGAACCAGAACCCGAGAGTTTTCAGACCCTGCAGTTAGTCGACTGACTGCAGGGGGCCAGTCGACTGGCTGTAGCTGAAACTGTTTTCCAGCCTATCAAATGGAAGAGCAAACTCTCACCATTTGCAACCGGTCGAGCAATGGACTTAAGGGGCTTTTGCCAATCGATAACCCAGCCCCATTGGCTCTCCGATTCACCACCAAAAACATGTTCAAACATCAAAGCTATGATTTTTAGAGTTTTTGACTTCAAAACACCAAAATGTTCACCAAATCAATTCAAACCAAAAGCAATTGAACATGAATAAGCGTTAGGAATTCATACCTAACATCAATGATATCAAGAGAAGTAGATGTGGGTTCAAAACTCACCTTTTTAACTCAAAAACAAAGATGAGAAGCACAAACACAAGAAGAAGATCAATCACTCTTCACTTCAACTCTACAAGCTTTAATCTAAGATTAAAACAAGTATTTCCTAAATTAGGTTTAGGAATTTTTTGAAATTGAAGAGGAGAAGAGATGGAGAAGATGAAGATGGAGCTTACCTTAGCTTTTCCAAGAGTTTGGAGCAAGAATTTGAAGTTTGCAATTGAATCTAGGGCTTGGTGTTTTAATTTCCCATTCCTCTCCTCATTTTCAGTTGCTTGAGTGTTTAAGAAAATTGAAATGTAGTGAAGAGGAGAGGAGAGGGGCTAAACTAGGTTATGAAGTGAGTTGGGGTGAAACCCAAACCCAAAGCGCAACAGAAAATAGCAAAATTCAACTTACTCCAAACATATCGAAGCTTATGCTCAAAAAAGTCACAAACGCCATTTTGGACTCAATGGAAGTGGTCCCGAGTCCTAATTCGACCATTTGCAAAAAGTAGCTTTTCGAACTTTAATCTGATTAACGACGTTATATTTAAATAAAATATTTAAATATAAAATCGTAAAATATGAGGGTTGTTACAATTTATGGTACGAACTGTTTTTCCACATGGTGTCATAGAAATAGAAAACCCCAGGGATGGATCGATTTTCAAAGTCAATGGTCATCGTTTAAAACCTTTCTTTGAATTACCCGGTAACCAAGAGGAGGAGCTCATGATTCTTCATTAGCCAAGCAACGTCTAGTAAGAATGTTAACCCTCTTTTGTAAATATGTACATATTTTTCCCCGTTACACTCATTTTATCATGCATTGACTGTGGGAACACAGTCAAAATTAAGCGTGGGGGGAGTCTCATTTTCATTTTGTTAGTTTCATGGCATTTTTGACTTTTCATTTTTCTTTTAACTAAAAAAGTCTCAAAATTTTAAAATCTCAAAAACATTTTCTTTTTTGCATTTTGATTTATTTTTGAGGAAACACTATGGGATAAGTATAAGTTTTGGTTAATAAATTGAAATTTTTGAAAATTTATTTGTCTTAACAAAAATAAAAATGAAGTTTAATTACAAATAACAATGGTTCAACTAGTATATAGGAAGGTTCATATGTGTTAATTATGAAGTATGTTCTAATTGAAAATCATTGTTTAAAAAAATGGTAAATTTAAAGTAAAGGATATAACATTTTTTTCTTCTAAGTTAAATGGTGCTAAGATGATTTTGCAAAACTCTCTCTTTCTAAAAAACATTTGTATATATGTATATATATATTTTTAACACCTAGAGTCATGTGTTCACACTCGTATGTTCACTCGCCATGCTCTACACCCTTCTCATGTAAGCCCGAAAGGCAGTGCATGATCGGTATATCTGGCCTCAGTTTATCTGAGTTAGGTGTATGTATATAAAAATTCTTTTTAATAACACCTACAGTCGATAAGTGTTCACACTTGTGTGTTCACTCACCACGCTCTGTATTCCCCTTACATCAGTCCGCAAGGCAGTGCACAGGTAATATATCTGGCCTCAGTTTACCTGAGTTAGGCATATGTTAATATTGTCAATATCAATGAAATTTTCAAGTAAGAGAGAGTAAGCAATTGAAATCCAAGCACCATTTTAACTTGTTTGATTAAACTTGTTATTGAAAAGAAATGAGAATACCACTTTGACAAACTTTGATAATCAACTAAGGATTTATTTCATAGTTACACTTTGTTATCAACCGAAACAACGAGTTAAACTATTGTCTATTTGTTATGATAACTTAATTTTTGTTGGAAATTTTGATAAGTAAATGACTTAAATTTTCAAGATAATGACAAAGACTTACATTTAGCTTCTTTGTAAATCCGTCATTTGTAAATAGTTTCAAGAACTTGCATTCATCCCATTATAAATAAATCTTGCATTTTGTAAATGTTTTCACTTTGCATCTGGATTTTTTGGGTAGTATCCGCTGAAAAACCCTCACGAGACAACACTCGTCCTACTGGGGACACCCAGAGGTTTAACGGCTTGTTGCATACGCTCAATGCAATCGTGCTCCCTACGAAAATGGATTTATCTTAGTTTTCCTTTATTCGAGGACAAATAAAAAGATAAGTGTGGGGTTATTTGATGTGCACGTAAATGTGCGTATATTTACATCCATATTTTATCTCTTTTTATTTAAATAAACATCATATTTGGGCATTTGTACATGTTAAAACCAAATTCAATTATTTTCAAACCATCATATTTTCATCTTCATCGGTCATTTTTATGCATGTGTAAATTTAAGAATTTTTACTTGGACATTTTTGATGATTTTTATAGGAATTTGGATGCATATGGAAGAGGCTTATATGAAGACACATGCATGCACAAATGAATACAAAGGAAAGAAGGGAGAAATAATTCAAAGTGAAGATCATGGAGGACCCCACCTACCCGCCTACCTTAATGTACAAATTAGAGGCTAATGAACATGCTTATGGAATTAATGGCTTCATGTACACTTAAATGATGATTAGTAGAAGCTAATGATTACTTGGCCTCCACACTTCCTAAGGGGTATTTTGGGAAGCCCCCTTAAAATAGAATTAGGGTTTTATGCAACTATAAATAACCCTCTTATGTACATGAAACTATCATATACTCTTTCATTTTACTTAGGAAATTAAGAGATCAAAATTGTAGGCTCAATATTATATGAAATAAAAATGGCTTCCAAGCCTCTTTTTCCTCTCTTGTCTACATGCTTTTCTTTGTTTTATGTTAATGCTTATTTCTATGCTCTCTTTCTCTTAATTTTCATAGCTTTGATTTACATTTATGCACTAATCTAATCCATTTTCTTCTAGTAGTTAATCTTCCTTTTTTTGTTTATTCTCTACTTTGCTTCATTTTCAATGTTGAAACTTACATGTGTTGATTTGATAACACAAATGAGTAGCTAAACCCCTTCAATTTAGGGGTAATGAAGCTCTCAAATATTATGTAATTTCAACATTTTTTATGATTTATGATCTCTTTGTTTGTGCTTCATGAAAGTCAATTTTTATGCAAGTTTATACAAGTGAGTTTGATAGCTTATATTGCTCATGCAAATGAGATATTCTTATTCAAGATAAACACAATTTGCATCATCATTTGCTAATCCATTTTTGATTGTGAAATTAAAGTAAAAATGAAATTTGATAATCTATATTACTAGTTACAATAGTAAATAGATCATACTTAAAATAGCTTTTTCTTTGGCTTCATTTCATGAGAATTATAAGTGGTTAATTTGTTGTATTATAGTTTGATGGTTTGAGTTATGTTAATTAATAACATAAACAAACCATACTTATGATAAATACAACAATATTTCACTTAATATCAAAACTAGAGATCACAAATTGTTTGCTTGTTGATTTACAAAAATATGAGAGTGGATTTGCCTCTAAATTGTTCTCTAGTTCAATAGTTTTTAAATCAAATTTTTATTCTAGTTTAGCTTCATTTTATTTCTAGTTAACAATTTCTCCTACATTTGGTCTAATTTGATTGAATAGAATTTTAAACTCTAACAATTCCCCGCAGATCGACCCGTATTCGCCACATACTACAAAGTGTACGTCATGCGCTTGCGGTTATATTTTATTTCTAAATTCGTTCGACGGTTTTCTAAACCGATAGAAAATCCATCGTCGAACTCTTAACTATCTTCTTATAGGGTCAACTGATCCTAATGGTTTTATGGGCTCACAAATAACCTACATTTACTCTGTACATTCCCTTCTGTGTGTAACATTATTTTAGTCCCATCTGTGACAAAGCCCTACACACTGGAATTTTGGACTTATATTAGCGATGGGCTATTAGCTAAAGTATAGGGTGTGACCCTACACCAGTCCCATCTGATCTTTTAATATTTGTTTCATAAACTTATGGTTAACTGTCCTATTCATATTTCTTGTCATAAATTTACGGTTAACTACCCTTATAAAATTTCATTTCCTTGTGAATAATTTTTATAAATGATTTACCCCTGAAATCATATCTTTATAAAACAAGGAAATCATATACTTTGCTTTACTCAAAACACCTATGCCATGGTATATGCTTTACACAAAACAATGTTGATGGAATCTTATCAATTGGGATTATCTATCCCCTCATAATAAGTTAATACCTCTTTTTAACTTAGAAAGCTTTAGGCTACAAGGCCACAACAATTCCTTCGAAACCTTTGTTAAAAACCTTAAAAATCCCTTTCGAATTCATTGAAAGTACTCATTTCAAAATAAGTTAACTACTTTAGCCTTGGAAACACTAGGCCGAAAGGCCAAAAACATTCCTTTCGAACGTATTGAAAATAGACCTTTCAAACTCATTAATTAAACCTTAGACATCCTCTTTCGAAACCATTAAACTTGTCCTTCGAAAGCATTAGAAACTTTCTTTTCAAAACACTTAAAGCAACTCTTCTGGTATGCTTAAACATACCTTTCGAAAACATTAGGGCCCTTCACTTAAAACATACCTTTCAAAAGTATTGGGTTCAAGTAAATGTTTATGGAAACATTGCTTAGAAACCATTTAAAATCGTTCCCTTCAAATCCTTTGGCTTTAATATATAATATAAATATGGGGTCCTAGACAACAAGGGTGAAAGCATAGCTTTCGAAAGCATTAATCCCAAGTAAAAGAAAGAGGATAATTTTGAAAATATTACCTCCAAAACCATTTTGAAAGCGCTAAACTGCCCTTTCGAAAGCATTCAGAAGGCGACCATAAAAGAACAGAGGCGGAAGCACCCTTTCAAATACATTGCGTTAAGGCTATAAAAATGGCCTTAACTACTTTGAAAGGTATGAACGTAGCAGCATGGGTTTCAAATAGGTTCAAAGCGGCTATCCTTTCGAAAGATTCTTTTAAAACAAAAAGGCGGCAACTCTTTCGAAAGCATACTTTGTAAACAGAAGTAATTCAAAGTTAATAAGAGTAGCTTCTACCCCTTCAGAAGATAGGTTTCGATATTGTACCTTCCACCTTTCTCCAATGCACTACATATCAAGTGCTTGATACCATGTGCATTGGTTTCGAATTGGTTCTTTGGTGGAGGCATGGTGTCAAAGCCAACAGATGGAAGCGGCGAAGTAGTAAATCCAAGCAAAATTGATTTTTAGCCTTTAAAAGAAATTTCTTTTCACCTACTTGCCTTATTTGTCAATATGTTATTGGTTGCCTTTTCTTTATCAAAATCCTTTTCTAAAAGTGCTGCCGAATTCAGAAATTTTGAATTAAAATGTTTTAACAAATAAGCCCTTCTCCTTGAGTAAACATATAAAACATTTAAGTCCCTTATCTTAAATAATTTTATAACTATAATAAAATACTTTGAAAAATTCCCCAAAAATAATCATGATTCACTTTCAATATGTTTTCTAACATATATAAATTTCTGACCCAAAATCATTATATAATTGCTTTAAATTATTTAAACCCAACATTAAATATTTCCTTTCATAGAAAATTCATAATAAATCCACAACAACTTAGAAAATTATGAAACATGAAACCCACTTCTAAAATATTGTTTTTGACCATATTCAAAAAAACGCAAGTCATTTGGATGTCATTTAATTGGTTTTTTTCAATCTAAACTTATCATAAAATCTATATGAAACAATATAAATCATCAACAAGCATATATATATAAACAAATATAACATGGTATTTTATTTGCAACATTATTCAGCCATAATCATAAAACCGAAATCATAATCAATATGAGATGTAAATCTATTATTCACCTTGGTTTAGTGTTAAGAAGGTTGAGATTTGCTCTTTGATTAACTTCTTCAAGCTTCCTACTTGATTCCTAGCTTATCTTCTTTTGATTCTTCTTAATGGTGGCCGACCAAGCTTGCAAGGTTTTATTTTTTTGTTTTGGAATGTTAAAATGAATAAGAGATGAGAGTTAGAAGGGTTTAAGGTATAAGAACAAAGGCTATTCCTATTTTGCCATTACCATATTCCTCCTGCTTATTTTTTTAATTCTCTTTTGCTTAAATATTCATCAAGGCAGGACCTTCTTATTAATTTACAAATCTCAATCCCTTAACCATCTACATTACTTCATTTAATTTATCTAATTAAATGTCCTAAATAATGTTGGTCAAAATTAGAGTCATTACAATACCGATATGATTTTAAGCTTTAAGGGGCCTCATCTCCTCTCATACTTTCTCAGATTTATAGTTTGAACTAGTATGTCATGATCTAATGACTTCATTGTGCGATTCTTCTATAAATATGAAGCCTATAGCAACTTAGAGAGTACTTTTTGGCCATTCTATTCTTCATCTTCTTTCTTTACTCGAGTTTGTCACTAAGGAGGCTACTTTTTACCGTTCTTGGCTGTTCGGAACTATAAATCCCTTGTATTTGTGACAACAACGTTCCATAATAAGATTAAAGTGGACATATGCCTTAGATTAGCCGAACAACTATAAAATTCACATGTTTTCTACTGTTTATTTACTGATTATAGTTAGATATGTCTTCTATCAGTTAAATTTGGGTGTTAAGCCACTTTTGGGCCAACAGTAGGGTTGGGTTAAGTTACGTAAACCCAATACAAAAAATGAGAACTAGACAAAAATTCAGAATAAAATATCAAAATATTCAATGTAAAATAGCATATTTTAGCTAGCATAATGCAATTAAATGTAACCGATTCAACGCAACACATATTCATTAGAATTTTATTATAAAAGACTTCACATAGAATTGGTTCATTACATATTAAGGTAAGAGTTTCATTCCAAAATATATTAAAATGCTTCTAGAATATTCAAAATTCTCTAACTTTACTTGACTGACCTGGGTATATTATTCTATATTTTAACCGCTTTAATTTTACATGAGCTGATATTGAATGAGTTTTTTGACTGTGGTCGGGCCAGGTTAAAGTAAGGTTGGGTTGAATAAAATATCACACCCGACCCATATATAATATGGATTACAAATTTTAACCCATATCCGGCCCAAACTTGGTTAGGTTGTGTTAGATTTATGTGCCTTGGGTCGAATTAAATATTACACTTCTATGGTTTTTGATGATACATTGTCCAAATAAAATGAAAATTTATAGGTGTTCAATCTACACTACGTACATCATGTCCATAAAAAATGAGTTCATTTCTAAACTCATAACATGTTCAAAATTTTAATTCAAATATTAATTATTAAACCACTTATTTTGACCATTGATTTGAAACATGATTTTGAACTTGTTAAGGTTATTCAAATTGAGCCAAATTTTGTATTGATAGTCTTAAGTAATGTAAGAACCTATTTACAATTTTTCTTTCGATTTCGAGCTATGTATATTAGAAAATTAGAGTGTAGATGAGGTGTAGTGAAATCTTTCCTTATGTATAAATTTGTATATATATAACAAGATTAATAAAAATAAAATGTACATATTTAAATTTAAAATTACTTTATATAAAAATAAATATGAAATTTATATATGCAAATACTTATATTTATATATATACATAAAACAAATCTTGATTCAGTATAAATATATTAAACATCTATTTATATTTTAAGAAAAAACAATATTTCTAACTAATGGCCAAATATAAAAAATATATTAAAGAGTTTAGATGACATATTTAAATCGATGATTAGGGAATTACCTTGATGAAAGTGTATAGTTCATAGACTTCGGAATGACAAACCGAACTGCTGAAACCCTTTCCTACTTGAACTATGGTTTGCAAGGCCAAGCTTGAAGTGATATCATTGAAGGGATGAAGAAGATAAGACTTCTCTTCAGATTGGATTGGAATTATGTTAAGAAAACGAGACCCATTGGGTTTACTTATAGTGGAGAGTAAATATATGACATTTCCATTATTTTCTTCGCTTGGACCAAAATTATTTTATTCTTTATCTAGTCATCACCAGTCATATTAAATTGAATGACATATATATGTATGTGTGTGTGCATAGATTAATAAATGGTATAAATATATACATTGTATATTGTCTTACCATGTTCTAATTTACTAAATTGCCTATTTAAATTGAATTAATATATAACAATTATTCATATTTAATTGAATCAGTTTCTGCAATTTTAAACACACACACAAACACACACACACGCATATACATATACATATTTGTATGTATATATATAATATAATATATATATATTATATATAAATCATTCCTATAATAACTTATAACACTTCTAAATTATTACATTATAGCAATTAGGTCCAACACTATAATCATTGCCTATGATTCATAGCAATGACTACGATCCTTAGTTAATATTTAAACTCCTGAAATATTAAAGCCCATGCAGACTTTGCTAAACAAAATAAAGTCACAAAGTCTTACACTTAACGATCATCTAGGCAAAGTCCTATTTCATAATTATTTTAAACCTACACCATTATGCAACGATATTGTGCGTGTTTGTCTTTTCGTCAAAACTATGTCATTTAGACATCCAGTGTTAGTTCATTGGTCAAATCCCTAATTATATCCTTATTTAATTATCAAGTTAATCTTTGAAGTTACTTAGTTTAATCAGTAATAATTATCAATTAAGTGAATTTTATCTAACCATAGATTTCTAACTTCGAGTCAAAATCCAATTACGGTGACACTAACCTTCTATATGAAAAGAGAGGAATTATCTCTTGAGTAGTATTTTACTATCAAATCTCATACCCAACTATGGTCTTAAGACAAAGTCATATCATAGGACAAACAATCATCAAAGTAAAACCTTGATATACAAGATCCACAACACTATCAAGTCAAAAGACAACCAGACATTGTTATGTGAGATCGTCTATTTTGACATAAATATAACTAACCATAGAAGAATCTTGGACATCCATTCTATAGTTGATCCACAACTACAAGTACGTAACCTCTTGGTGACCCCAACAATCATGAGTTAATCACCCTTCATCATATACAGGGCATTACATGCCCTAGTCTTGTAGGTGAATCAATATCCTTTTCTTGAATCTCCTTAACTAGGAACATTTAAAGATAATTATTTATTTGTACATACAAGATCAAATAATCATGATTAAGACAAATTTGTTACTACAGTCAATTAATTACTTTTTCCTAGGTATTTCATGTTATATGTATGAGTGTAATCATCAATGTTCAATCTGTATGTATAGATAAACACACATACAATAGATATAGAAACCATAAAAAAACATACTTTCAGTTGCAAACATGCTTATGCTACGGGAGAAGTAGTTTTTACAGAACCGGACAATTTATGAGGATCTCTAACAATAACCACTATGATTATTACTGCAAAAATTGGTACTATGAATTTAAGGAGAGATTATGAAAAAAATACCTAAAGCGCCTCCGGGCGAGCTCAAGCAAATGACTAGTACATGTCCTTCTATGACCTAGAGAATTAGTATAGTCAAGTTACAATACTATCTACATCTTATTTGAAGTAGTAAGAAGATATGTGCGGAGTCTTTAGTAGAGTCTTTAATTTTTCCTTCGAGTCGAGTGAGGGAAGATAGTAAAATTCTAAAAAGTAGTTTTGGGACTGGACATACGATGAAGTCCAAACTAGTATAAACCACTATGTCTTCTTACAAAGTTTGCACTTATTACTTAATTTACTTCATTCATTTATATAGTTGCTTATAGTTCTACTTACTTAGCTAGAATAATTGTAAATTAGATATATCCGGCCATAATCAATCCATTTAATCTTTTCATTGGGTACTAGAGTCCTATTTTACAAATAAATGTAACATGATTTTTGATTTTTTTAAATGGCCACTTCTATTTTAACACTTTTCAAGAAGGTCAATCCTCTTCATGACTACTACTATTTACTGGATGTAACTATACTCAAGGGTTAACTCGAATGAGAATTACATGGAAGCAAACAACCTAGAATTTAGAATGATACAAAAAATGAATATGAAGCTATTAACACCTCATTGAGTCATGGACCGATGTCCAAATGGAAGCTACCATTAACAACTCAAAAGTAATAAATATATTACTTTATGCATTAGATAAGAATGAATTTACTAGAGCAATGGTTTGAAAAAATGCATAAAACATAACACTTTACAAATTATAACGATGGAACAAATAAAGTGAAACAAACTAAAATTTCATGCTTAAAAACTAAGTACAAAGTTTCAAGATGAAACTAAACGAGTGTATTATCTAAATGTATTCTAGATTTTTGAATATTCTACATATTCTCATTGCACTTGGTGAAACCTTACTAGTTTTGATATTGTTACCAAAATTTTGTACTCTTTGACTGGAATGAGAGAGAAAGGTCCTTGGGTCGAAGATGCTAATAATCTCTCAACACTCCAGGTCTAAGAGTTAATTGGTATCTAAGTTTCTATAAAGCAAATTTCAAGGCCAGAAAGGAGCAAGCACATGAGAAGAGAACTATAACTTTTCAAGTCGAGGATGACTCGGACTTTAATGAACACGACCTCGTATTTGTTGCTAAAAATGATAATAAAGTCAATTATTTCAAGAAAACCCAAATTTTGGCAACAACAACAATTTGTTTTGTTCAATGCCTCAAATGTGATGAAAAAGGCATAAGAAGAAAGATTACAGTAAGCTAAACAAAGAAAAAGGAATTTCGAAGGCAAACCTAAAATATTTCCCAAAAAGAAGAAACAACATTTCAGGTCACTTAGGACGAATTAGATGCATCTTCTAGTATCGATAATGATAGTGATGCTGAGCGAGTAAATGTTTACTTCATGGTAAATGACGAGGTAAATTGGGAAATTTTATATGAAGGATTATCAGAAATTAACACTAAATTAGATGATAAATATAGGATCACTAGAAAAGAAGTTAAGGAATTGAAAGCAAGATTTAACTCGGTTGAACTAGAAATAGAAATGTTAAAGATGAGAAACCAATTCTTGAAGAAGAATAACAAAAATCTCAAAATACGGCCTTAAATAATGAAATTAAGGAACATAAAGAATAGAATGTTAAGGTTTCAAAGGAAGCCTGTATATTAAACTCATCTTTTGAAATTTCTCATAATACCATAAACAAGTTAAAAGTCAAATTTATATAATTTATTAAATAATGTTTCCAAATTTAATAAAAGACAAGAGATTTTATCAAATTTAATAAACATTTATAAACCAACTTTTAATAAATTTGTTTTGACTTTATTAAATATGTAGGAAAAATATCAAGTCATAAAAAATAAGTTCTATATACACAAATAGTCTGAAATAATTTTGAAAAGTCTATTTTAAATAAAAAAAGTCTACTAAAATTTGGGTCCCTAAGAGAAATAATGATTTAATTGGAAAAGGATATTGATTATTTTATAGAAAATGTTCATAATAATAATGATTTAATTTTAAAAGGTTATACCAAGCCATCCTGGGTATGTTTACCTTCAACTTAACCGCTATGGCTCTAATGTAGGAAGTGGGTACTAATATATTTTTATATTTCTTACAAGTACCCAAGAACAACGATAAAAATAAAAGACGAATATTGGACAACTGATGTTCCAAACACATGACAGGAAATATAGGCATGTTAACAAACACCACCTATACAAATAGAGGAACAATTACCTTTGGCGATAATTCAAAATGATACGTCATTGGACGAGGAGACATAAGCAATGTCGGTATAATCAAATCTCTTTTAGTTCCAAATGTGTTGCTAGCAGAAACCTTAAAACATGATTTATTAGCTATTTGCGCCAAAAATGGTCACAAACCCCAAAAGTTGTGAAAGCACCGGTGTTTACACACAAATCCCCAATATCTAATCATAGATCATAGATCACAGATCCAGATAATATAGAGAGTAAAAATGAAGAAATAGTAAATAAAAAGTGAAAGCAAGTAAAGAACACAAGAAATTTATTATGGTTTGGTTATCTCCAGCCTACGCCACTTTGAATTGATCATTTTATTTATTTTATACTGTTATTACAGTTACAATCCTTTGAATATCAATAGCCAAAAATGGTAGAGTCCAGCCAAAAGAGAAGAAGATAAAGATGAGCCGAGAGAAAAGACCCCATTTTAGTTGCAATGGAGGTGCTATTTATAGGTGTGGAGTTGGAAATATCTGCCTTAAATCTCGGAATACTTCTTCTCAAGTTCAGATGGGCCCACATGATCGATCTAAAGTCATTTAGGATCGATCCTTGATCGATCCATAGTGAGTTTGTATTGATAATAAACTACTCCAATCGAGTTGCGATCGATCATGGATGCTCCCTATGTGTTGTGCAACTTGCTGTGAAAATCTCATTACATTTGGAGTTGTAGATTGTGAGATATGATCGATCCAAGATCGAGTTTGCAAGTGTAGGCTGATGATTTCGTATCCATTAGATAACCCCGAGTCTTGCATTGTGATCCATGCTTTATGCTCCATCTTGACTGCTTCTTTCGTATCGATCGATACTAACATGATCGATACGAAGCACGGTTCTTAGTGCAAGTGCTTCCGTATCCATCGGTTGCTTTATTCCTCATATCGATCCCAGCTTTGATTAATACGAAGTGTATGAATCGAAACCATTTTCCTCGAGTCGTAGTCAAATCTGTATCGGGTCTTCAACATGATTTGTCGTGTCCATCTGATTGATACGTATGTATCGATATGAAAACAACAATCCACATCCATCAACCTGTATCCTTCCTGGAGCTGCCTGATCGATACGAATTTTATCGATATGAGATGTATCGATACTAATATTGATCGATCCAAACCAAAAGTAAAGCGCATGTGTAAATCCAAATCTGTATCCATAGTGATCGATACGAGAGTTTCGATACGAGCCAATTTTTCATGAATATTGATCCATCTACAACTTGAGCATATGAACTCCGATTGACTTGAAATTCGAAGTGTAGCCTCACCGGGCCTTGTTTATCATTCCCGATTGATCCCTTCTTGATTGGAGCTTGGTCCAATTTTGACGGTATCGATCATAGTCTTGTTTCCTCGATTTCCAATCCTTATATCCATCTTTTTTATCATATTTGTTGATATCCTAGCTTTGTTCAAAAAGCGGGATAACATTCCCCCCCCCCAAAACATTCCTTGCGGTAGGAAGTCGTATTTTAAATAGTTTTAAATCCGATATCCAAAATACATACTCCACTGATAGCCATATCATCCAATCCATTAGCAAGCAATTCCATCCAAGTCCGATAGCCGAATCCGCGACTGTTCCGAGTCGATATCCAAATCCGGGACCACTCCGGGTCCTTAGCTGTTTAAAGCCACTATCCGAATCTATGACCTCTCCGGGTTGTTAACCAAATCTAGGATCGTTCCGGGTCCATATCCAATCCTCGGCCATTTAAAGCTGAATCATTATTCATTTCACATCTTGGAAGCTAGTAACTGAATCCTACAATCTCTTCGGATCATCATCGGCCTTCTCTGGACCCTTGCTAAGCTCGATCCAAACTTAATGATTTAATAGAAATATCCTATCGCGCTCTGATGAAGCAACCTGTCCCTTGCACTCTGGCTCCGGTGGGGGCATATAGTGATGTCCTGGTCCTCCCAGACCGATTATAGCTTCTCCGGGCTCTTGCTGGATCCCATCTTATCACTCTTCGGTGAAGGGGAAACAACATCGGGCGAGCCGATCCCGTCGCTCTCCGACGAAGCATCATCACTTCCTACACTCCGAATCAGTATCTTTGAACATTAAGCGATGACATTGCCTAAGTCCTAGACCAATTACAGCCACTCTGGGCTCTTGTCAAACCCTGATCCAATCACTCTCCGGTGAATGGGGAACAACGTCAAGTGAGTCGATCCTGTCACTCTCAGGTGAAGCGACTCACTTCCGGCACTCTAGTCCCTACCTTTTCGGTCAGGGTCATAAAGCGATCAATTTCCAACTGACTTCCAGTATCCGTCCCTTAACTCTCCGGTCAGGGATTTTTTTCATAATATCCAAATCCATTTATTAAATCCAAATTTCAAATGTTCAATGAAAAAACAAAAAAACTAAGTGCTGCCTCTCCGGGCAGAGCGGTCTACTACCATCTCAAAACATGCTTGGGAGTTGCTCCGGTTCCCTTACATGTGTTAGTGGCATAGCCGCTTTATTTTTAGAAAAAAAACCAGAAAGACTATTTGATGACCGAAGTTCAAATCCTGAACTCGGCCCTTGCCATCATGATCACCTGATGACTAGTCGTGACCCCGATTGAGGGTCATTCCTGTTTGGTGCAGGCGGTAGCCGCTCGTGTTTACCGATGTTGTCAGGTTCCTCACATACTGTGGCAATATGCCACTCCTGATGTGTTCTTCCACCATGTCCTTCAAGTGGCGGCATTCATCTGTGGTATGCCCTTCCAACTCATGGAAAAGGCAGTACTTCCCGTCCTGCGCTCCTGCTCTGTGGGATTCCTTCTGGGTGGTTTTCGATCGAGGAGTTGCCCCCGTGTTTCCAAGTAAATCCATTCCAGATTCTCCGTCAAGTCTATGTACGTGGTGAATTTGGGTTCTCGGACTCTCCTCTATTTGTTAGAACCATCATATCCATCATCCTACTTTCGCACGTCCTTCTCCAGACGTTCCTTCGCCTTGTGCGACGTTCACCTCCTGCCTTTCGACGCATGCATCCTCTAATCGTATAAACCTTTCTGCATCGTGGTAGAACTCTCCGAGATCCTATGGTGTATCCTGTGCCAATGAATCTTTGAACTCCGTCCCCTTCGCAACTCCTGCTACCGCTTCCACCAAAATCATTGATGGATCCGGGCGATCCACCGAAGCCATGGATGCATTTAATCGCATTAGAAAATTCCTTATGGACTCTCCCATCTTCTACTTCATCGATGCCAATGTCATTACGTTCTTGGTTTGTATAACGTGGTCCCTGAATTGTCTCATGAAGCATTCCTCTAGTTCGCCCCATGTCCTGATCGATCCATTCTCTAGCTGCCTGAACTAGAGCACAGCTAAATCTATCAAATACAACGGGAAGCATCTTGCCATAATTTCCTCGGATGGCCCCAGCACTTTCATATGCCTGATGTATCTGGTTACGTGCATAGTTGGGTCTTACTTCACATCATAGGCCTCCAGCATTGGTAGTTTGAATTCTGGAGGGTTCCTTGCGTTTCTGATACTCGGAGTGAACGGACTCTGACAAACTTCCTCCAAGCCTCTGCTCGGTAGCCTTCCTCTCATATTCCTTCTTATTAATCCAACCATCCACTCATCTCCATCCCGGGGTGGCCTCCTATATGCGTTTCCATCCTACACCCTATGTTTTGGAGGGTATTCTGGGTAGTACTCTTCATGTTGCTCATTCACGTTTGCGTTGGCCCCCGCTTGCTGAGCTTCATTCACGATCCATCCAATATCCGATCCTAAGGGTCTGCCCCCTGGCCTTTGTTGATTCCCTTCATCTTCACCGTTCTAATTCTGGATCTGACCTCCATAGAATTCTGTAGCTCCGACTCCTTGTTCTAAATTGTCAACAGCTACGGTTGGTCCATTTCCTAGGTTCTGCATCCCAGCTGTTCCCATTGGCCTGAAGAGATTCTGCATCTTCTCTTGTTGGCTCTTCAATAATCTCTCCTGCATGGAATCCATCATTGTTCGCATCTCATCCCTTGTGATGTAGATGGATGCCTTATCTGCTCTAGCTCCAGAGGAAGCCCCTTGACTTCCCTCTTGATGGCTCCTCTCTGTTAATGCCCTTCTAGCCGATTGCCTAACCATGATTCCTTCTAGATCCGACTTTTTTAGCTTTCCAAATATGAACTCCAAATCCGGTATAGCGGGTGCTAGTTTTCTCAGTGAAAGCACAAAAGTGTTTGTGCCAAAAATGGTCACAAACCCCAAAAGTAGTGAAAGCACTAGTGTTTACACACAAATCCCAAATATCCAGTCACAGATCACAGATCTAGATAATGTAGAGAGTAAAAATGAAGAAATAGTAAATGAAAAGTGAAAGCATGTAAAGAACACAAGAAATTTACAGTGGTTCGGCTATCTCCGGCCTACATCCACTTTGAATTGATCCTTTTATTTCATTTATACTGTGATTATAGTTACAATCCTTTGAATATCAATAGCTAAAAATGGCAGAGTCTAGCCAAAAGAGAAGAAGATAAAGAGGAGCCAAAAGAAAAGACCCCATTTTAGTTGCAATGGAGGTGCTAACTATAGGTGTGGAGCTGGAAATATCTTCCTTGAATCTCAAAATACTTCTTCTCAAGTCCAAATGGGCCCACATGATCGATCTAAAGTCATTTGGGATCGATCCTTGATCGATCCATGGTGAGTTCGTATCGATATTAAACTGTTCCAATCGAGCTGCGATCAATCATGGATGTTCCCAATGTGTTGTGCAACTTGCTATGAAAATCTCATTGCATTTGGAGTTGTAAATTATGAGATATGATCGATTCAAGATCGAGTTTGCAAGTGTAGGCTGATGATTTCGTATCCATCGTCTTGCATCCATCATCTCATATCCATTAGATAACCCTGAGTCTTGCGCTGTGATCCATGCTTTATGCTCCATCTTGACTGCTTCTTTCGTATCCATCGACACGAACATGATCGATACGAAAAACGGTTCTTAGTGCAACTGCTTCTGTATCCATCGGTTGCTTTATTCCTCGTATCGATCCTAGCTTTGATCGATACGAAGCGTATCGATTGAAACAATTTTCCTCGAGTCATAGTCAAATCCGTACTGGGTCTTCAACATGCTTTGTCGTATCCATCCGATCGTTATGCATGTATCTATACGAAAACTATAATCCACATCCATCAACTTGTATCCTTCCTGGAGATGCCTGATCGATACGAATTTTATCGATACGAGGTGTATCGATACAAATATCGATCGATCCAAACCAATGTAAAGCGCATGTTTTAATCCAAATGCATATCCATAGTGATCAATATCAGAGTATCGATACGAGCTAGTTTTTCATGAATATTGATCCATCCATAAATTGAGTATATGAACTCTGATTGACCTGAAATTTGAAGTGTAGCCTCACCGGGCCTTGTTTATCATTCCCGGTCGATCCCACCTTGATTGGAGTGTGACACCCCGCACCTCTAGGCACCTCGAAAATCGGACATGACTAGAAGCATGGGTGGTCGGGTGAAATAAAAATCCATAACATAGCAGAGAGACTAAGGCAACAACATAAAATGATTAAAATATTACAGCGGAAGAAAACTTTCACTAATTATAAATTAATCGCAAAACAACTTCATTAAGAACAACATTATCCCAAATTTATTTCTGAAACCAAAAGTACCAAGTAGTCTCCACCAAAACATAATACATAACAAGTTCACAATATAGGTCCCCATATATAGAGTAAAGTGAGAAAAAGAGAAACAAAGTACATGAAACAAAAGAAACAAAAGCATAAGATAACAACTGCTCCAATGACCCTCCAAGCTGCAAAGAATTGCAAGCTAGACCTGCCCTCCTGTGATTTGGGGGAAAATAGGAAAATTAGGAATGGGTCAGACATAAAGTCTGGTGAATGAGAAATAAAATGAAGCAGAAAGAATAAAACAGTTTAATTCTAGGACTTCCCCGGATATCGCAGTGAGTGAATAATATAATGTAGTAAATCCTTCTTAGATACAGTTCCTAAGAAGCCAAAGTCCATGGTCACTCTATGGAAGTCAACCATGCAGTAATACTAAACGTCAACCGGCCTCTCGGACCTGCTGTCCTTACCTATTCATGTGCTACAGCGTGAAAGTCATGCTCTTCGCCCATGCACTATGACTAAATGCCTCTTACGTCTGACCAGCGCTGGCTCAAACAACCTAGCAGGACCCCAAAGTTGCGCTCAGGCTCCGCCAAACTGGACTCCTATCCTCCTGTCTCCTTGGTCACAAACGTGGACTTGCCCCTATCCGAAGTGTCGGTCCTCCGTAAGAGCGCCCGTAGCTGGGTCGGCTGCCCAAAATCCTCCAACGATCTGCCTAAAGAAGCCTACGTTAGAGCACACTTGTCATGTCCCATCTGCGTCGATCTGCCTGAAGATGCCTACGATTGCGGATGCTTTCTATTGTACGTACTAGCAACCTATGAAAGGTAACAAACATCCTTGCGAACCTACATGTCCGCTCCTAGTATGTACAACCAAAACTATATTTTGGTCTTAACTGCATGAAACACCTATCCAGACCTTTACAATGTCTGTCTACCAAATCGCTTCTAGATTAATTAATTTTACCATTACAGTTTACATACTTTTTATTTCCATTAATCTGCTTTAGGCCATTTTTACATCCGATTTGGTTATTTCATAATTTCCCTTTTTCTTACATAAATGGTATTTCAATTTCACGTCTGTTCAGTCTGTATGGTTTGTCTGTAATTTTTATGTCATTTTGTTACAGATTTACACTAGCCTTTAGGGTCCATTTAATTTACAATTTTTTCCATCCTAATTTACATTCTCCTTTTAGAGATTTAATCTGTACAAATTTTTTTATACAATAGCCACAAACCATTTAATTACACAAAATTCCAGTTTTATATTTTTAGGCCACATATGAAACAAACAATTATGCCAATTAGACTTCCAAATTTTGTTCCAAAACTATATTCAAAATTATGTAATTATATCGATCAAAAGCATAATTTTATTCAAGTAACATATTCTGAATTTATTCAATTAACCTATTCTCCCATTAGAAATTGAATAACAATTCTTATTCAATTTTATTAAACCAATCTTATTTACGTCATGAAACGTGAATAACAATTTGTTTGTTCCAAATTTCAACCCAAACATGAATTAGAATTAAGAAGTGGAAGAAGAAGAAGATACAATAATTAACATAAATTTCAATCTTATTTATGCCATAAAACGTGAATGGACAATTTATATGTCCCATATTTTAAACCAAACATGAATTAGATTTGAGAAGTGGAAGAAGAAGAAGAAGTTTACATCTATTCTCAATTAATAACAGAAATTAATTCATATTAATGTGCCAGACAAGAGCTGAAATTTAACTACTTTATTTTTCTATTTCAGATTAATTCCCACTCACCTGACACTTGAGCTTGCATAAATTTGAAAAAAGCTTTGTTTTAATCTTTCTCCCTTTGATTCTTCTAAATTCCCCAAATTGCTTGAATATATATATATATATAATTTAATTTGGTAGAGATTTGTTTATTTAGTAGAGAAAAGGAGAAAGAATAATACACACTAATTTTACTGTAGAATTATGGCGATGGCTGAATAAGAGATTATGTTTAGGTTAGATGGTTTATTTATTGATTGTTTGAGTGAATATAATCCATTAGATTCATTTAGATTAAATCTGGTTCTTTCTTACACTTAATGGTTATCCATTATAGCCTATACACATCACTCAACCAATAAAATTTAGCCATCTCATCCTGTTACATCACTGGAGCGAATGGGAAGCCGCCACATGTCAGAAACAACGCTGAAATACGTAGGAAAATCGCTGGAAATGAACCAGCTAAAAAAACATCGCTCCAGATTTTGGGCGATAATGGGACTTGATCCCTAAGGAAGTCAACATGCGCCTTTACCACTATACCAAATGCGCTTTTAGTTTCTTTTTAATTATATTTTCCATAAAATATCGGGGTGTTACATGGAGCTTGGTCCAATTTTGACGGTATCGATCATAGCCTTGTTTCCAATCAATCTCCAATCCTGATATCCATCCTTTTTAGCCAATTTGTTGATATCCTGGCTTTGACCAAAAAGCAGGATAACATTAGCTATTATGCAACTACACGAAAATGGTTTTTTAGTATTGTCTGAAAAACATAAATGCATATTTTTGATGAAAATAAAAAATTATTTTATGAAAGGTTACGAATTCTATTTATTTATTTTAAATATGAAAGTAAATTGCAGTAGTAGTATGTGTCTAATTGCAAATCTTAATGATCCATGATTATAGCTTAAATGATTTTACCACATTTACTTTAAATATATAAATAAATTGTCGAAATATGAGATGATGAAAGGTTTACCCAAAATGAATTTTTAAGTAGATAATTTATGTGACGAGTTATAGGTAGGAAAACACTTAAAATATCCTCTTTTAAATCTAAAAATGAAATTTATCAAACAACCACTATAATTACTACATCTTGATTTATTTTGGTCCACACAATTTTGGTGTGTTAATCATAAAAAAATATGTTTTTGTAATAGTAGATATTTTTCCAAGATTTACTTGGACTTCGTTTCTATAACACAAAAGTGGTACTTCCAAAATGTTTAAAATCTTTGCAAAGAGAATTCAAAATGTTAAAGATTTAAGTGCATTTGGTAATATTAGAATTAGAAAGACAACATTCCAAATGAGGTTCTAGAATGGAATCAAACAAATAAGAGTGGAACACTAAACTCATAGAAAAACAACCACAAAAACAATTAACAAAAAGGACTATACAAAACATTAGATAATTTGCAGAAACAATGGTCTTATACAGTTTATAAAAGAAGTAGACAACAACACCAAGGTTTTCCATAGAAATGAAAATGGGAGGCCCAAACACAACACTCCCAAATCAAATAAGGCTAATGGGATATATTACTAGTAAACTAAGACCTTAATAACCTATTTACAAAGTACTATAAAGGAATATACAATAATGATTATAGACACATAATATCAGCTGATTGGAATAAACTGTATTCGAAGAGTAGCCTCACTCTTTGAGACATAGATTAATCAATTTTTAGAGGAAGAAGTGTGGATATTAGTTAAGAGTTTTTCCAGCGATAAACCCCTTATCCCTAATGGTTTCTCAATGTACTTTAATCAAAAATTATGAACACCACTAAACATGATATATTGAATATTTCGACTCATATGAAGGAAATCTACAATTATGAAGCTTTAATTTTGCTAATGTTATCCTTATTCTAGAAATGTGACGACCGCCCTACACCTCATGTACCCAATATACCAGTATAGTGCGCTGTGAAGGTACCCGACTGATGCAAGACGGTAGCCAAGGGTGTAAAGTAACAAAAAATAAAAAAAACAGAACCTATAGAACATCTATAGTGCATACACAAAATACAATATAATAACATAGATGCAAAACAGGCGAGGGAGTGATAGAATCAAATGAACCATAAAAAAACATCAGAGCACAATGGGTTCACAAATTATACAAAAACTAAAATAGTAGAGTTTATACATCCCAAAACTCCAAATAAACTCTAAAACTATTTCTAAAGTAATACAAGTACTGGTGTAGCTTCATAGTACTGCACAACGGAATATAATCGATTGTAATATATATATATATATATATATATGAAAGCACAGCCTCCTGCTCTAATACAGCTCCATGCACTATCCAAACCTGTTATCCTTAATCTACTCATTTAAGAGTACCCGAGATAATAAGAAGCAAAGCATAAAACATCAGCTCAGACAAAAGCCTGGTCTGAGCAATACATCATCTCAAAAATACTATAAAAGTCATATATATTGAATATGGGCATAGGGTATAAAGAATCATACATGACCCGTCCCTGCATGCAAAGAGTTAGCACATAACAGTATGTATGCTAATCTACTATCATAACCATATAAGTGTACTATAGTCAATGTACAATCTCCAGTAGGTATATGGTTGAAAATACCAACATCGTGTGATACCCTAGATTGATAAACAATTAAGGCAAACAAAGCATCCATCAAACAATCCTCACCATCACCCATGTGCGTTGAATATATGACAATTTGTATGACACAATCACAAACCAGGGATTCAATCGAAATCTCGGCTTCATTGGAGGTCGAGTCCATGCCACTTCGAAAGGCTAGGAACTAGGCTCAAAATCGCAAAACCCCAGGGTAATCTACTATCGCAAGATCTAGACACAATCACAAATCTAGATGAGCATCCCCACATCCCCTTCTTTACGAACACAAAGAAGTCTCTGAGTTATCAATGATTCCTTTGCACGCATCTCCCTAATGGAACTCAATCGTTTTTTCATCAAGACTATCTCCATGGTAGAAAACATTCTCAAATCCTACTCACAAGCCCCCATCGTTGAACTTGCCTTTGTGGATCACCATCACGACTCTCATTATTAAGTCGTCATCTTCGGAACACCTCTAGACACCCATTGTAAGTCGTAGAGCCATCGTACTATGATCTTGAAGTCATCACGTTGAAGAATTACATCATTGCTTCCTTTGCTGCTGCATAGAATCCAAGGCCATTCCGAGTCATTTGGGGTCATCCACCATATCCCCAATTCTCCTACAAAAGCCCCGAAGCAAGTCATGAAGAACCCTGAAGCACCGCCTCTCCAAACTTGAAGTTCCCCTATTTCCCATCTTTTTTCGCTCCTACTTATGCTCGGCCTAAAACCACCAAACAAAAACAATATGGAACACTCTCCCCTGCTCGGTGTTTGAGCATAGCACCACCAGACAGGAATTCCTGTTCGGCCTCCTATGACATCATCGGACAATAAATGATGTTTGGTCCTCGATGACACCATCGGATAGCAAATGCATTCCAGTTTTTCTTACCACTACCGAACAACAAATGAAGTCTAGTCTTCTAAGCCATCACCAGACAGCAAATGCTATCTGATCCTCCATGACATCATCGGACAACAAATGCTATTCGGGCTTCTCCACCACCGAACCACCCTCCCATCGGACCGACCATGTTGAGCCAAAACTTGTAGTATCTCCAATCTCCAATTTTGTACCTATTTCACCACTATGCTCCATTCTTCCACCCTTATGCATTCCATATGCAATGATACAAGTTTCAACAACCTCGAGTCAATCTGTCAATGCCCGATTTCATGGTTCTTAACTTTATGTTGCTCCAATAAGCATTTTAGACCATATAAGCATACAAGAAAACATCATACATGCATAAAACAACATTCAAACATGCAAACATACAAAAATTCATGGCAAACCATCATATAATATATCTCTAACGTAGCCTAACAAACATCAAGGCAACCATACATCAAATTAACATGATTATAACACATTAAAATATTTTAAATTAATTTTTATTTCAGGTTTCACTTTAAATAGTCCCAAAACATGATTTTGACTTCAAAATTGAGTTTAAAACATGTTAAAAGCTTTAGGTACATATGTAGTAAGGCGAGAGATGATAAATCACTCACCCAAACCTCCAAAACCCAAGTTTTGTATGCAAATCAAGGTAAATCCAAAAATAAATAGCGAAGCCCCAAGTTTTCTTCCTCAAAAATGTAGTTTTGAAGATCTCTAGTGAATCCCTTGCTAATCTACACTTAATTTGTGATTTAGACTTGATTTAGAGGAGAAAAGTGAATGTTGTGGGTGTCGAATTGGTTAATGGGAGCTTAAACCTATGTGAGAAGTGGTAAAAGTAATTTGGGGATAATGGTTCAGTCTACTTTAACCTCCAAACCCAAAATGGGTTAGTGGGATTGCCCCCAAACTCACTAATTACCCACTAAGCTGCTCCAAAATCTGTCAATCTTCAAACAACAATATCTTTTAGCCAGAAAGTCCAAATCGCTATTATGACCACTCTATAGAAAGGGAATCTATCATATATTTCCAATCAAAGTGGTCTTGGATGCTAACTCGGCTTCTATCAAAAGTTATAGTAGTTAAATTTTTTCATAGGTAAAATCATTTAGAAAAATTCTAGATACTAGAAATGTTACTAATAGGCATTTTCCAAAGTTATAGAGTCATGTGACCTTATATGAACTTAAAAATAATATTTTATGATCCTCCGATATGTAAAATATGGGTCATTACACTCTCCCACCTTTAGAAATTTCTCCCTCAAAATCCCTAATGTAAAAAAGGTGAAATCAAACATATCTACCCCGCATGCCTATCATCTATGAGCGAACATACCAAACATCAAACACGGACATAGAAGCAGGTAATGATATCTACGCCTACCCTAGCATGCAAGATACTGAACTACCCTATATGATATCAAAAGTGAAAGTAAATGCGATAAACAAAAGTCTCACTAAAGAGCTCTGGATAAACGGTCCTAATGCTCGCCTCAATCTCCCTAGTACAATATCCTTTACTCCCACTCAACTGAACCTTCACCGGCTCTTTTGTCTTCCTTCTAAGCTGCTTTGTATCATGTTTGACGATACAAATAGGCCTACATGTTTCAAAGCTTTTGGTTTAATGTTGATATCATCAAGCCGATTCAGTTCAACTATCGAGCCTGAACCTCGCACGAACTTCTACAAGTGAGATACGTGGAACACATTGTGCACACCCACCATCTTTTGAGCTAAGTCAACCCTATAAGCTAGGCTCCTAATCCTCTCAAATATCAGAAAAGGACTAACGAATCTCAGCGCCAACATCCACTTAGTATCAAATCGAACAACATTCTTTAGTGAAGAGATTTTGAGAAAAAACCATATCGCCGATGAAAAACTCCAAATCATGTCTTCTTCTATTAGCGTAGCTCTTTTGCCTACCTTGAGTAGCTTTCATTCATTGCTAAACGATCTATATCTTCTCTGAAGTCTCTCTAATCATATATGCCATAAGTATTAGTTTCTCGTCTGCTTCCCACCAACATGAAGGAGCACTGCACGGTTGGTCATATAATGCCTCAAATGGTGCCATACCAATGCTGGACTGATAACTTTTGTTGTATGTAAACTATATTAAGTGTAAATGATCATCCTATGAGCCATTGAAATCGAGAATGCAAGCTCGTAAGAGATCCTCCAGGATACGATTCACCCTCTCGGTATGCCCATCAGATTGTGGGTGATAAGCTGTACCAAGATGCAGCTCCATCCCCAATGCCTCTTGTAAGCTCCTTCAAAACCCGCTGGTGAACAAAGGGTTTCAGTCGCTCATAATGCTCTTCGACACACCTTGGAATCACACAACCCACTTCACATACAACTTAGCCAATTTGGATGCCGTCCTACTAGACTTGACGAGTATGAATCAAGCACTCTTCGTTAATCTATCGACTATGACCCAAATGCTATCTTACCATCCTCTGGTCCTCTACAATCCATCAATGAAATCCATCGAAACTTGTTCTCATTTCCACTCAGGAACCTCGAGCAGTTTTAGCAAACCAATTGGCTTCTTCAGTTCTGCCTTTACCAACTGATAGTTCATGCATTTCAAGATGAATGCCTCAATGTCTTTCTTTGTCCCTTCCCAATAAAATGCTAGCCTTATATCATGGTACATTTTATTGCCATCAGGATGTATAGTTAATCTCGAATGATGACACTCACATAGTACCTCATCCCTCAAACCAACGGCATCAGGAACAAACAATCTCTCATCCTTCTAGAGGCAACTATCACGATCGAGCCCATACTGCTTCATTTCCTCTAACTCTACCTATTAACCAGCTTTTTATCCAATGTAGATTTTAATTGGAATTAGAAGGTCAAGACAAGGATGAAATGACTCAAGAACTTATGCTTAGAAGGATCGAAAGATAGAATTTTACAAATTTCAAGCAAAATAGGGCTAAGTGGACCATTCGACACCGAGAGGACCTCACAGTACGGAGAGGCACTTATTCCACTTAGCGAACCCCAAACTCATTGTAATTGATGCACAAACTCTAGAATCATCATGAAGTACTTTCCTTATAGAAAAGACGAGCAACTCTAAGGATTTATGGGAAGGAATCAAAGAAAGATGAACAAGATATGCAATATCATGGAAGTTATCAGAAGGGACTTGGTCTTCATTGAAAAGAGTTTGGAACACGTCAAGTCGGAGATAGGAGGACAAGACAATTAAAAGAGAAAGGCTTCCACCATAAAGTGATCACTCGGTACTGAGAGGTTTTATTAGAGTATGGGCCAGCATGTTCACTCCTCAACCTATAGGCTTGCATATAGACCTTGGACTTCATGGGATTCTGACTCAACTGGCAATTTCCACTATAAATATCAGCCCTGTGGCTACTAAAAAAGGACTTTTGGCTCTTCTTCTTCATCATCTCTTACCTCTCCTCCATTAAAGTCACTTAGGAAGCAACCATTTGTTGTTCAAGGACTTAGATCGGTAGATTCCTTATACTAGTGACTCTCAAACCTCTAATAAATAAAATATAAAGTGGAGGTATGCCAGAGATTGCCGAACCACTATAAAAATTCTTGTGTCTCTTTACATTTTACTTAAAAATGTCCTATAAGATCTCTATATTTATGTAGGTTTTTGCATATTGTACCATTTTTGGCATCAACATTTTGGTGCTTTCACTGAGAAAGAGTGGTAGATTCACAAGTTAAAGCTTGGCTCTGAAGTTTGGAGAAGATAAAGAGACCTAATACCAAATCTAGGATTGGAGGAAGTCAACCAGAGCATGGGGGCAACCGGAATGTGTCTTCAAATTTTTATCATTCTATCTATATGACCAGAGAGAAGATGGAGAGAATGATGAAAGAATTACAAGATGGAATAATGGGTCAACAACAGGAGATGCTAAATGGATTATTTCAAAGGTTAGGATAACAGGGAGTAGTTAGAGCTGCTGGAATTCAGAACAAAAACCAGGAACTAATGCAGGAGCATTTGGAGTTAGAGTAGAGCAATTTGGAACAATTCCCCTATGAACAGGACCTATCAGTACCGATCCCAATCCTCTGGATACCAAGAGGATTTTACATGGGGGAAATGTCGGTTTAGGCTTAGGGAAAGCTGGGATGCCAAGAATGGTTAACGCAGGGACTAGAAACAAACGTCATAAAGCAAATGCACAACAAGGAGAGGAGTATGTACTAGAATTTACCCATAAGAACATGGGCTAGAATGAAGTCAAAGGTGCGAATCAAAATGAAAGTTCCCAGCCAGAGGAGTATGTGCCAGAGTTCCCCTACATGAGTAGGGGGCAGAATGTAGTTATTGATCGAAGACCTTCTTTGGATGGCAACAACCAGATAGTTGAGTTGGTTAGAAGGATAGCTAGGGGTAAACCACCAGACTAGAGTTTGGAGGACGTAACTTCACTAACATCTGGAATGTGAGGAATCATCTCGATTTCAAGCTTCTGACGTTGGAAATGTATGATGGGCAGACATATCCAATGGCTCATCTAATGAGATACATCCGACATATGGAGGTATTAGGTGCTTCTGATGAGGTGATAGGGCAGTGCTTCCTATTATATCTAATGTATTTAATAGCAATGTGGTTCATACAGTTGGACAATGGGTCCATAAGAACATCGACTGAGTTAGTGAATAAGTTCTTTGAGATAGTTTAGAGTTCATATCTCTCGACCAAAGAATGTGATGATGCTATCAAGTGTAAAGCAAATGCCCGGAGAGACATTAAGACATTATCTGACGAGATTTAACATGGCAATTGCCACAGTTGATAAGTCGGACCCATCGATAATCCTAATAGAGGCACTGGAGTCGCAAGGAAGACCGACTTAAAGATTTCATTAAAAAGGGATCCATCGATGGATCTCGTGGAGTTTTACCATTGAGATGAGAGATATCTATGTCAAGAGGATGTTGAAGCTGGTAATGCTAATATTACTATTGTGGATGATGAGGACCATTTGGAATAGGATATGGAAAAGACAAGGGGGAAGAAAAAGCTGATAACGACTTCGAAGGATCGAAATGGCAGAGGAGGGAATCGAAGTTCTCTTCTTACATTGAACTAAACAAAACCCCGTAGAGGTTATACCTAGATACTAAGGGGCAGATCCCTATCGAAGGCCAGGTAAGAGAGAACCTAATGATTAGGAGAAAAGGTCTAGAAAGTTTTCTTGTTCCTCGAGCTAGACAGGCAAAAAACGAAAGAGTGCAAACACCTTCGCAATTTGATAGAAGAATTGGTTCAGAGCAACTTGGTGTAACAGTACGTATGGAACCAAACTGTTATCCCACTTTTTGGCAAAGCTGAGATACCCAAAGATTAACTGAAAATCAATGATTCTTAGTCATGAACATCGATTGTGTATTGCAGGTTCACCATGGATATCGATGAATTTTGTCCGAGTCCGGATCGGGCTGCAATTGATGAGACATGTCAAGCAAGGCCAGATGAAACAACGTTTCAAGTTTCGAGTCAATCCGAGTTCGTATGCTCAAGATATCGCCAAAAGGAGATGGATGATATAGCATAGGTTCGAATCGATAGACCACATGTAGGTTCGAATCCTTCCACGAGGACACGGTTCGAATCCATCGAGGTACTCTTTCCTTCGAATCAATCAAGGAGAGATCCTCTGAATCCATGAAAAGGACTATAGTTTCGACTCCATCGAGCCAGCCTCTGCCTCGAATCGATCACGACAAGCCTTGCTTTGAACCCATCAGAATACGCCTTGCTTCGACTCTATTGAGCAAGCCTTAGTTCGAATCTGATAGCTCGAATCCATTGGAACGTTCCCACCTTCGAATCCCTTCAAACAGTGGAGTCTTCGTATCAATCGACTGAAGGTTACCCAGATCGATTCGAAGGAAGCACGTCTTCGAATCGATCACCTCGAATCCACCACGTCTACATAGCTAAAACCCCGACCACGACTCAGTAAAACTCGGAGAAAAAGGAGGGTTGACCCGAGGCATGCGCACCATGCCATAGTCTTCGCGTGCAGGAAAATCGATTCGAGCATATCGATTCGAACGACTCCGGGAAGCGAAAAACGTCAACTTGAATCGATCATAACTTGAGATCTACAAGTCCAAATGCTATGAAATTTTCACAGAAGCTTGAGCACATATTGAAGAATGTTCACACCAAATTTCAGCTCGATTGGATGATTTCTTGATCGATTCGAACATAGCTTCGAATCGATCCCAAAGTGGGCCCGGATTTCCAGAAAGCGGGCATGTGGGCCCCCTCACGTACCAGAACTGGTCTCCCCTCAATTTAGGCGAAATATCAGCCTCCTACACCTATAAATAGAGCCCCTGGTCATTCAGAAAAGAGGTCGGACAATTTTGAGAGCTAAAGAGCGCCCAGACTCTACCAGATTTACTCCAGATCACCACTGCTGCCTTAGATCCAGACTTAGCTCAGAAAATCAATTGTAATACAACACACGAAATTGTAATCTTCAAGCATCGAGCAATAAAATCATAAAAACCTTGAAGTGGACGTAGGCCGGAGATAGCCGAACCACTATAAATCTTGTGTCACTGTTCATTATTTCTGGATTGCTATTTGTTATTTGCTTAGATCTGTGATTTGTGTGTGAATATTGTTGATTTATATTCATACGCTGGTGCTTTCACTACACTTGGGGTTTGTGACCAATTTTGGCGCAAACACTTTGGTGCTTTCACCGAGAAGAACTAGCACCGGCTACACCAAATTCAAAATTTAGATTTGGAATTTTAAGGATTCAGATCTGACTCTACAATGACTCGACAAACTAGACAAAGAACTGAGAGGAGCCAACAGGCAGGAAGTCAAGAGGCATCCTCTGGCGCTGGAGAAGGACAAGCTTCGATCTACATTACTAGAGATGAGATGGAGGCTATGAATAACTTAATTCAGGAAAGAATGATGAAAAGCCAACAAGAGATGCTGCAGAATTTCTTCGAGCAGATGAGAGCTGCAGGGACGCAGAACCCTGGACCAGCTACAGCGGATGTGAATGCAGAACCAGAAGGCAATCAACAAGGGCTTGGGGGCAGGCCTGCAAGATCCGACGCGGAAGGACCTTTGGAAGGAGCTCAACCGGCTAGGGCCAACGCAAATGCTAACGAGCCACCCGAAGAGTACGTACCAGAATTACCTACAAGGCTCGGAGGGCAAGACAGGGACATGACAAGGGGGCAACCCCTGGATGGAGATGAAAGAATGATCGGCCTAGTGAGACGACTCATGAGAGGAGGGTTTTCAGGAGGAGGATTGGAAGAAGTTAGTCGGAGTCCGTTCGCTCCGAATATCAGGAATGCAAGGAACCCTCCGAAGTTCAAACTACCAACGCTGAATCCTTATGACGGAAAGTCAGACCCGACCATGCATATCACCAGATATATCAGACACATGGAAGTGCTGGGAGCATCCGAGGAAGTAATGGCACGATGTTTCCCCTTATTCTTATCAGATTTGGCTGCGCTTTGGTTTAGACAGCTAGAGACAGGATCAATCAGGACATGGGGCGAGCTTGTGGATTGCTTCATGAAGCAGTTTAGGGTTCACGTGACGCAACCTAAGAGCGTGATGACTTTGGCATCAATAAAACAAAGGACCGGAGAGTCCATAAAAGATTTCTTGTTACGATTTAATGCGACGGTGACTTTTGTAGATCGCCCGGACCCATCGATGATTTTGATGGCGGTAGTAGCAGGAGTTGGAGAAGGCACCGAATTCAAAGACTCTTTGACTAAAGATCCACCGCAAGATCTTGGAGAGTTTTTCCATGAAGCTGAAAAATTCATTCGATTAGAGGAATCACGAGCCGAGAGGCAGGAAATAAATGTTGCACAAGGCGAAGGAACCGCCAGGGAACAGCCCAGGGCAGACAAAGGAAAGAGAAAGCAGGATGACGCACATGATGGTCCTGATAAACGGAAGAAATTCCGAGAGCCCAGATTCAGGCAATACACAGACTTGGTGGCAGGACTGGAACGAATTTACACCGAAACTCGGGGGCAACTCCCCTATCGAAAACCACCCAGGAGAGATCCCACGGAGCGGGAACGTAAGACTGGAAAGTACTGCCTATTCCATGAGCTGGATGGGCACACTACCGATGAATGCCGCCACCTGAAGGATGAGGTGGAAGAACATGCCAGGAGTGGTAGATTGCCGCAGTATGTCAGAGAACGTACGACGGCAGTTAGACCCGAACAACTACCGCATCAACCAAACAGGAATGATCCTGGATCAGGATCACGATTCGTCATCAACTGATTGTGATGGCAAGGGCCAAGTTCAAGATTTGGACTTTGGTCGATTAGTTTTCTTAGATTTGATTTCCAAAATAAAACGGCTATCCCACTTACTCATGTACGGGAACCGGAGAGATCCCTAGGCATGCTCTGAGATGGAAATAGACCGCTCCGCCCGGAGAGGCATTATCTTGTTTTTCCTGGTGTTTGAGATTGAACATCTAGGATTTGAATTTAATAAAGAAACACTTATTAAAATAAACCTTTGACCGGAGAGTTAAAGGATAAACATTAAATATCAATATAAACATGATCGCTTTATGATCCTACCCGGAGAGGCAGGGTCCGGAGTGCTAGAAGTGAGTTGCTTCGCCGGAGAGCGACAGGATCAACTCACTTAAGCATCGTTTCCTATTCACCGGAGAGTGATTGGATCAGGATTCGATAAGAGCCCGGAGAGGCTGTGATCGACCGACGATTCAGGTCATGACATCGCTTAATGTTCAGATACACTGAACCGGAGTGCAGGAGGTGAGTCGCTTCGCCGGAGAGCGACAGAATTGACTCACTTAACGTTGTTTCCCCTTCACCGGAGAGTGACAGGATGGGATCCAGCATGAGCCCGGAGAGGCTATAATCGGCCGAGAATGACCAAGACATCGCTATACGCCCTAGTTGGGGCCAGAGTGCAAGCGATAGAAAGCAACGCCGGAGTGCAATAGGATCTTTCTATTCAATCGTTAAATCTAGAATGGGTTTGACAAGGGTCCGGAGTGACCAACAATAGTACGGAGAGACCGTAGAATTTCATTCTTAACTTCCACTGGAAAAAATTGATAACAATTCGGCTTCGAACAGCCATGGACTTGATTGAAAATGCTATAAGCTATGAGTAAAACATGAACTCACTGCATTTAACTTGAGACTGATCAAAACACGCCTTTTAACAAAAGGCATGTTTTGGGGGGCAAAGTGTTATCCCACTTTTTGGCAAAGCTGAGATACCCAAAGATTAACTGAAAATCAATGATTATTAGTCATGAACATCGATTGTGTATCGCAGGTTCACCATGGATATCGATGAATTTTGTCCGAGTCCGGATCGGGCTGCAATTGATGAGACATGTCAAGCAAGGCCAGATGAAACAACGTTCCAAGTTTCGAGTCAATCCGAGTTCGTATGCTCAAGATATCGCCAAAAGGAGATGGATGATATAGCATAGGTTCGAATCGATAGACCACATGTAGGTTCGAATCCTTCCACGAGGACACGGTTCGAATCCATCGAGGTACTCTTGCCTTCGAATCCATCAAGGAGAGATCCTCCGAATCCATGAAAAGGACTATAGTTTCGACTCCATCGAGCCAGCCTCTGCCTCGAATCGATCACGACAAGCCTTGCTTCGAACCCATCAGAATACGCCTTGCTTCGACTCCATTGAGCAAGCCTTAGTTCGAATCCGATAGCTCGAATCCATTGGAACGTTCCCACCTTCGAATCCCTTCAAACAGTGGAGTCTTCGTATCAATCGACTGAAGGATACCCAGATCGATTCGAAGGAAGCACGTCTTCGAATCGATCACCTCGAATCCACCACGTCTACATAGCTAAAACCTCGGCCATGACTCAGTAAAACTCGGAGAAAAAGGAGGGTTGACCCGAGGCATGCGCACCACGCCATAGTCTTCGCGTGCAGGAAAATCGATTCGAACGAATCGATTCGAGCATATCGATTCGAACGACTCTGGGAAGCGAAAAACGTCAACTTGAATCGATCATAACTTGAGATCTACAAGTCCAAATGCTATGAAATTTTCACAGAAGCTTGAGCAAATATTGAAGAATGTTCACACCAAATTTCAGCTCGATTGGATGATTTCTTGATCGATTCGAACATAGCTTCGAATCGATCCCAAAGTGGGCCCGGATTTCCAAAAAGCGGGCATGTGGGCCCCCTCACGTACTAGAACTGGTCTCCCCTCAATTTAGGCGAAATATCAGCCTCCTACACCTATAAATAGAGCCCCTGGTCATTCAGAAAAGAGGTCGGACAATTTTGAGAGCTAAAGAGCGCCCAGACTCTACCAGATTTACTCCAGATCACCACTGCTGCCTTAGATCCAGACTTAGCTCAGAAAATCAATTGTAATACAACACACGAAATTGTAATCTTCAAGCATCGAGCAATAAAATCATAAAAACCTTGAAGTGGACGTAGGCCGGAGATAGCCGAACCACTATAAATCTTGTGTCACTGTTCATTATTTCTGGATTGCTATTTGTTATTTGCTTAGATCTGTGATTTGTGTGTGAATATTGTTGATTTATATTCATACGCTGGTGCTTTCACTACACTTGGGGTTTGTGACCAATTTTGGCGCAAACACAAACTGCAATCGTGCATCCGAAGTAGCCATTATCTGCAGCAAATGCATCAAGACATGACTAGGGATCTAGGTCGAGGATGGTATTCCTATGTTGGGGATGGACAGGAGTCCGGTTCATTTCCCATGCTTTGTTTTCCATTTTGAATAGTTAGGACGATAATAACCTCAGACAACTTACACGTGTATGAGACCTCGATTGGTCTCTTAGCACGCTCTGAGTCGGATGTCTGAGATGAATATTTAGGATGTTTGCTTACTTGCTTTGATTTGAATAATTTATTTTAAGATATCTAGTTGAGCGTGATGATGATATTGATCGTGGAAGTCTCATCCAAAGAGATAGGGCAGCGACCACATGAAGTAAGTCCCTTTAATGGAGAGTAAATGGATAGACTTGCTTGTTGCAAAGTCCCCTCGCTAGAGAGCAACCGGATTGGGCTCAGCAAGGATCCAGAGAGATCAAAAGTATGTCCCCTCACTAGAGAGTAAGCGGATGGACATGCTTGTCATTGAGCCCCCTCACTGGAGGGCGAGCAGATTAGGATCTAGAGAGATTGAATCCTAGATCGGATGTTAAACGATATGTAAAGATTAAACCCTAGATTAGATGTTAAACAATCTAGAGAGATCGAATCCCAAATGGGATGATTGAACAGTCTAGAGAGAGCAAATCCTAAATTGCATGATTGAACGGTTCAGAGAGATCGAATCCTAGCTTGGATGATAAAACGATCCGATGTGATCGAACCCCAAAATGGATGACAACTTGGTACAAGGACTCGAACACCCTATAATCAGACAGAAATAGATAAATCCTTGGTTAACACAGGATTATCCTGATATATAATATGATGCCTCTGAATAAAGACAGGCAGATCATGCCTCGTGGTTGACACTGAAGTAGATGCTGGAGTCCATAGCTATAGTGGGTTTGGAATGACCTTTGGTTTGTAGAAGAATCTAAAGGACCAAATGGTTCACTACAACTTGGATTGATGAATAGCTAAAAATCTTGACTGCTAGAAATTGACTAGTGATGAAAGTTGTACCTGAGCAAAGCACACTTTACATTCATAAGGCGTACTTTGGAGGGGCAAGTGTTAACCAGCTTTTTACCCAAAGCAGATTTCAACTAAAATTAGAAGGTCAAGATAAGGATGAAATGAATCAAGAACTTGGGAATAGACTTAGATGGATTGGAAGATAGAATTTTACAAGTTTCAAGAAAAATGAGGCTAAGTAGACCACTCGACACTAAGAGGACCTCTCGGTACCGAGAGGTACTTGTTCCACTTAGCACCCTCGAACTCCTTATAGTTAATGCATAACCTATATCAATTGTCATGAAGTATTTCCTCAAAGAAAAGATGAGCAACTCTAAGGATTCATAAGAAGGAAGCAAAAAAAGATGAATTAGATAAGCAATATCAAGAAAGTTATCAAACTTGGCCTTCATTGTAAAGAGTTGGGAACACATAGGAGGACAAGACAAGTAAAAGAGAAGGGCTTCAACCATAAAGTAACCTCTTGGTACCTCTTGGTACCGAGAGGTTTTATTGGAGTGTAGGCCGGTGTGTTCACTCCTTAACCTATGGGCTTGTATCTTAACCTTGGACTTCATGGGTTTATGACTCAACTAGAGATTTCCTCTATAAATACAAGTCCTATGGCTACTAGAAAAAAAACTTGTGGGTTCTTCTTCATTATCTCTTAATTATCCCTCATTGAATTCACTTAGGAAGCAACCATTTACTGCTCTAGGACTTAATCCAGTAAATGCCTTGTACTAGTAACTCTCAGACCTCTAATAAATGAAATATAAAGTGGACGTAGGCCAGAGATTAACGTATAAAAATTGTTGTGTCCTTTACAATTTGCATACATTTTCTGCTAGATCTTAATATTCCTACAGATCTTTGGGTGTTGTGCCATTTTCGGTGTCAACACTACCCATTCCTCTATCCTCGCCATGATATCTGCTAGTCTAGCATCTCGCCACTGACTAGTACCGATCTGCTCAATTAAGGTAGGTCTGATCGTTAAGCTAGCCAACACTTCAGGCTCTAACGCACATCGAGGCCTAAAATCATAGCCGGTGATAAACTCCAACTGCTTCTACTCTAGGAACATGCTCCCAAGCTAGCATGTCTCCTACTCAAAGCATTGGCAAATGCATTTCCCTTACCAAGTGTATAGGAAATGTAAAATTCATAGAAGGCTAGAAACTGTAATCATCATTGTTGATGAAGGTTACGGTCATTCTAGGAGAATAGATACTTCAACGACTTGTGATCCATATACAACTCGAACCTCTCCCTAATCAAGTAATGCCTCCATGTCTTCAAAGCGAACACTATCACTACCAACTCTAAATGGTGGTTTGGATACTTCTTCTCATGCGGTTTCAGTTGTCAACTAGCATAGGCAACAACCTTTCCCCTCCACAGCAACATCACACCTAATCTGGTACTATGAGCATCTATGTATACTGTTAGCTCCTCATTCCCACCCAGAATGACCAATACCGATGCACTCGTCAACCTCTCCTTTAGACTTACAAACGTGTGCTCGCACCTTGCATCCCAAATAAAAGTCTGATTCTTCTTCGTCAAGTTGATTAATGGCGCTACCACCTTTGAGAAGTCCTTAATAAATTGTCTATAGTATCTCGCCAATCTAAGGAAACTTCTCGTGTCTATAGTGGTTTGAGATCGATCCTAGTCTTGTACTGCTGCTAACTTCATAGGATCTGTAGAAATACCCTGCATAGAAACGTAGCCTAAAAATTGCACTTCCATCCTCTAGAAATGACACTTTGAAAACTTCTCCTTCAGTTAGTGCTTCCTCAATACCTCGAGCACAACCCATAAATGCACCTTGTGTTCTTCCTCCATCTTTGAATAAACAAGGATATCATCCACGAACACAAGTACAAACTTATTTAGCTGATCTCAGAAAACATGGTTCATAAGATAAATAAGTATGTTGATGCATTGGTTAGCACAAATGGCATAACCAGCCACTCATAGAATCCAGATGGTGTACGAAACACTGTAATAGGCACACTCTCCTTCACTTCACTCGGTTGATGAAACCCCATCGCAAGGTCTAATTGAGAAAACACCCTGGCACTGTGGAGCTAATCGAATAAGTCATCAATAAGTGGGATTGGATACTTGTTCTTCTCCATCACCTTATTTAGCTCACGGTAATCTACGCATAATCTCAAAGAGTCATCAGCCTTAGTGGCGAACACTATAGGTTCTCCCCACTCTGATATACTTCATCGAATGAACCCTCCTCACTATAGATCATTCACTTGCACCTCTAGTTCCCTCTACTCTTTCGATGCCTAACACCTCAATGGCATAACAATCGATCTTGCACCCTTCACCGAATCTATACAGAACTCTATCTTCCAATGTGATGGTAATCTGGTCACCTCCTCGAATATATCTGGATACTCCCTTGCTATAGGAACAGATGACAACTCATCATGTGGGATCTTGAGCGAATGTAGAAAGCTAACCATCACCTCATCATCAGGCAGGTAGCCAATCTCCAACCCATGCCTATCATCCATCCCTATCTTCACTAACGGCCTCTCACCATCCACCATCGCTCTTTACTTCTGCAGCCAATCCACCCCTAGAATAATACTGAACCCTACAAAACCCAGAACAAAGCAATCACAAGAAATAAATATCCATGACTCGATAAGGCTAAGTCTTGACAAACCATGCAAAGGTTAGTCGTTCCTTCAGCAAAACTTTGTGACAATCAAAGGTTGGTCAACTATCTCAGGCTTCAGTCTCAATCTATCCACCAAATCACTAGATATAAAGGAATATGAAGCCCTAGTATCGAATAAAACACATACAGATGCATCAGAGATTGAAATCAAGCACTGTATAACAACGCCCTTCCCCTTCTCCTTTGCTAATGGAGCACTCGACGAAGCTGGGACAGCGTTCAAAGTGTAAGCAAAAACAACCTGCTTTTTCCTTGATGGTTCTGGACAATCCTTTTTGATATGCCCCGACTTGTTACAGTTGTAGCACTTCTTGCCTTCCGCCTTACAGTCTCTGACAAGATGGCCCTTCTCCCCACAATTATAGAAAGTAGGCTCCCACTTACCCTTCTTCTAACTACTCTTTTGAAACTGCTTCTTCTTCTTGTTGTTGTCTCACTTCCTCTTGCCTCTCCTGCCAGATTGCGACTTTGGCTAATCCTTGGAAGCTACAACCTTTAGGATTAGGATATAGACTCTTAAAAGTATCATCTATATGACTCATGAGTTTTACTCTAAGATAATCGTCCAAGACCATAATGAACTTCTCATTCTTCTTGAGTAGAGTATTGATAAAAAATAAGTCGTACTTTGACAGTGTGCCGAACTTAGCTGTGTACTCTAACACAAACATGCCCTCTATCTCAAGTCATCAAACTTTCGAAAGAGCATCGACTTTTGAGTGGTTAATATATACATCCTTTCAAACCTTGCCTTAAACTGCTCCTAAGTGATCTGATCCTCAGGAGTAGTAATCTCGATGGTGTTCCATCACCTCATAGCTTTCCCTAAAGCTATTTAGAGGCCAGCTTCCTCTTCTAACTCCATATCCCCAAAGATGTGTTTGCAGATATCCAACCATCTTGCATTTCAATGGTTGATTCCGTTTCGAGGAACATTTGCCTTCCAGAGTAGAGTAATCCTTACTTAGTTTGGCAAAGTTAGCCCTCGGCGCTTGCATTGGAGCACCACCAACAATTGCTGTAGTAGGAGAAACATAGGCATTTTGAACCATGTTCCGCACCATCTCAACAAACATGTTCTACAAGTTGGGGTTAGCAGCCCCCGATCCCACCCTTCCTCAACTCCAGAAATGGAGTTCCTAGTTGCATTCCTCGCTAGATGGTTCATTCTTATAAGCTGTAATAAGAATGATCAATCTCTCTAAAAGGAATAAGTGGTGTCCTTGAATGCAATACGACTTATATACTATATATACTACAATATCGTTTTAAAACCCAAAATATAACAAGTACCTCTCTCATATATTTCTCTATCCATTCTAAGGCGATAGCTCCTTCCTTATCCCTAATGGATCCAAGTATCAACTTATGTCATCAACGCAAGCTAAGCTCTGATACCAAATGCGACGATCACTCTACACCTCTAGTACCCAATATACATATATAGTGCGCTATGGAGGTACCCGATTGATGCATGACAGTAGCTAAGGGTGTAAAGTAACAAAATCAAAACACTAAAACTATAGAAAATCTGACAGCGCACAAACAAAATATAATATAATAACGGTGATGCAAAAAAGGCAAGACTGATATAATCAAATGAACCATAAATAAAACATTAGAGTGCAACAAGTTCACATATTATACAAAAACTAAAATAATAGAGTTTATACATCCCAAAACTCCAAATAAACTCCAAATATGTCTCTAAAGTAATACAAGTGCTGTATAGTTTCATAGTACTACACAATGGAATATAAGCGATAGTAAGCTCTAAATATGGATATATCTCTTAGTCATACTCCATACAACTCTATGCGCTATCCAAACCTTTTGTCCTCAATTTACTCATTTAAGAGTACCCAAGATAATAAGAAGCAAAGCATAAAATGTCGGGTCAGATAATAGTTTGGTGTGAGCGATACTTCGTCTTAAAAATGCTATAAAAATTGTATATAGTAAATAAGGACATAGGGTATGAAGAACCATACCTGATATGTCCCTGCATCCAAAGAGTTAACACCTTATAGTCGATATATGCTAATCTACTATCATAACCATATAAGTATACTACAATCAAAGTACAATGTTCAATGTCTAAGTATACGATCGAAAATACCTACATCCTGTGATACCATATAGTGATAAACAATCATGACAAATATAGAATCCATCAAACAATCCTCACAATAACCCATGTGCATTAGATATATGACAACTCATATGGCACAATCACAAACCAGGGACTCAATCGAAATCCTGGCTTCATTGGTGCTCGAATCCATGCCACTTCGAAAGGCTAGTAACTAGGTTCACAATTGCAAAAGCCTAAGGTAATCTACTATCATAAGATCTAGACACAATCACAAATCTAGGTAGGCATCGCCACATACCCCGTCTTTATGGGCACACTAGAAGCCTCTGAGTTATCAACAAATGATGCCCGGTCATTCTTGTCACTACCCGATAGAAAATGTTGTTCGGTCTTCCAAGCCATCATTGGATAGCAAATGTTATCCAGTCTTCCATGACATCTTCGAACAGCAAATGATGTCCGGTCTTCTCCACCACCGGACCATGCTCCCACCAGACCAAATAGGCTAGGCCGAAACCCGTAGTATCTCCAATCTCCAATTCTGCATCAACTTCGCCACCATGCTCCGTTCTTCGATCCTTGTGCATTCTATATGCAAAGTTACAAATCTCAATAACCCAGAGTCAATCCGTCAAAGCCCGGTTTCATGGTTCCTAACTGTAAGTTGCTTCAATGAACATTTCAACCATATAAGGATATAAGCAAACATCACACAAGCACCAAACAACATTCAAATATGCAAACATACAACAATTCATGGAAAATCATTCTATAATACATCTCTAACATAGCTTAACTCACATCAAGGAAACCATGGATCGAATTAACATGATTAGAACACTTTAAAATAATTTAAATTCGTTTTTATTTCATATTTCATCTTAAAACAGTCCCAAAACGTGATTTTGACTTTAAAATGTGTTTAAAACGTGTTAAAACCATTAGATACATATATAGTAAGGTGAGAGATGATAAATCACTCGCCAAAACCTCCAAAATTCAAGTTATACATGCAAATTGAGACAAATCAAAAAATATATGGCCAAGCCCCAAGTTTTCTTCCCCAAAAATGTAGATTTGAAGATCTCTAGTGAATCCTCTTAATAATCTACCCTTAATATATGATTTAGACTTGATTTAGAGGAGAAAAGAGAAGGTTTTGGATGTAGAATTGGTTAATGGAAGCTTAGATCTATCTGAGAAGTCGTAAAAAGTGATTTGGGGATGATGGTTTACCCCATTGCAGCATCCAAATCCAAAATGGGTTAGTGGGTTTACCCACAAACTCACTAATTATCCACTAAGTTGCTCTAAAAACTGTCAATCTTCCAACAATCGTATCTCCTAGCCATAAGTCCAAATCACCATTATGACCACTCCACGGAAAGAAAAACCATCATATCTTTCCCATGGAAGTGGTCTTGGATGTTAATTCAGTTTTTATCAAAAGCTATAACCACTGCAAGGTTTTATGGGTAAAATCATCCGAAAAATTTTTGAATATAGAAAACATCACTAGTAGGCATTTTCCCAAAGTTATAGAGTCATACAACCTAATATGAATTTAAGAATAATATTTTACAATCCTACGATACGTAAAATATAGGTCATTTCAAGAAAAGTCAAACCGAAGGATAGAGACCGCCTACCTATCTCACTAGTTAATTGTTCATTAATTATTAACTTATTTATTAACTTATTTAACTTATTTATTAAATTTAGGCTTGGTCTTTAATATGAATTACGACTAGGTGATAAAACTATTTTCTGGCATGACCCTTGGTTATCAAAAATTGCCATGAAATAGGAATTATTAGATATATTACTAACCTATGAAAATAAAAACGATCTTGTCATCAATTTGTTTAGACCGTTAAATGAATATAAATGGAATCTTACCTTTAACAATGATCTGATATAAGAATCTTTTAAACAATTTTTTATTCTAGCATCACAACTTAACACATAAACATGGACAGATAACATGAAACTATAGATTGGGATTGGAACAAGAAAAATGGATACTCTTCAAAATCTATATGAAACCTTCTAGATTTTACAAAAGTAAAATTTACTCACTTCAACAACCATAAAGCCAAATTCACATGTAGATCATGATACATAACAAACTAAACACGTCTGAGCTTCTAAAACAAAATTTCTAACAATAATATTAATGATACGTGTTTCTTCTTTAACTAATTGCCAGAAATAACAAAACATCTCTACTATGAATACAACTATACTAAAATCATTCTTAATATATTAGTTAACATGTATGGAATTCTATTAACTTATATCATTCCCTTGCCTTATGATTATTAGGCTAATTTTAGATCCAAGTATAACTAATCACAAAGAAGCATTATTAATATAATATACACTATCACAAGCTTGTGCTCATGGTATGAATGAAATTATAACATTTTTAATAACAATTTTAAAGTTTATATTTCCATAGTATTATCTACTACATGGCATTTTCATTTATGCATAGGATCTTGAAGAAATATTCCAGAGTAAAGAACCCATCAAGAATAATTCTGGACTAGCACAAATGAATTAGGGTTCAAACTTGACCACAAACACATCTCTAGCACTCCCCAAAGTTTTGACCATTGGGTAGGAAAATTTTGGACTGTCTCCACAACCTAGAGCACTTAGCAGTGTGACAGATCATCAACTGTGCAATGAAGCACACTTCTCCTTTTTGACTTTTCAATTCTCCCTCCATGTTTCTTTTCGAAATGTTCTACTTCATGTTATTCATCCTCAACCTATACCATGGGTACATTTTCATACTAACATCAATGGCCTTCAAACCAGTTATGCTGTATTTGGGATCCTATCCATTCCCGCATATTTGTAAACTTGCACCATTATGCTGTTTCCAATAAAATTTCTATAGTCTCCAACCAGACTTAAATAGATAAAATGGACTGTAGAATGGTAAAGAAATAGACCTAAAGATTTGGAGAGCATCAAGAATGGAAAAATGAAGAAGTACTAGAAAACTGGCCAAGATTAGGCTAACTCAAACAACTTAGTATCGAGTTATTTTCATCGGTATCGACCGTAATCCATTGCCGAGGTATGCGCCATAAAGACTTGGAAAGAAGAAAGAATGGAAAAATTAGAAACTTTATAATCAAAAATTATCTTGATACTGACCTTTAATGGTCGGTACCGATCATTCTGGTAAGCCTTGGAATGCGAGCAATTTTATGTAGGAACCCACTATGGATCATTGCTTAATAGTTTGACCAACAAAAAAAGTCAATACTGACTTATTATGGTCAATTGAGTTATTTAGATTTCAAGGGAATCATGTGTGCTAATCTGTTCTTCATGCTGGAACTTAGGATCTATAGGAAAATACTTGTTCAAGCCTGGTATGAAAAGATCCATGCTAGGATGTGGATATAAATAATAAGGAACCTTAAACTAGAAGGGGGATTGATCTTTGGACTTTGGATTGACCCTCTTCTTCTTCTAACTCGGAAAACATAGAAAAAACCAAGGTATACTAGATTGTAGCTTGGATTTGATTGTAACCTGTTTCATTCCTAAGAGAGTTCATCAAATAATAGGATTAAATAGACGTAGACCAGAGATTTTTCCTAAACACAATAAAAACTTTGTGTTTGTTCTTTTTTCTTCATCTTCTTCATATATACTCATTGCTATTGAAAAGGATAAAGAGGCCTACTATAAGTGCTATTGCCGAAGGATGTCAACCAAAGCATGGTGGAGCTAGGTGTTGTCTTCAAGCTTTAATCCTCCTTCTATCTATGTTACCAAAAAGGAGATGGAAGGGTTGATGGTAAAGATGCAAGAGAGGTAGCTAGCCATACAAGAAGAGACGATGAATGTATTTTTCCAGAGGATGTAGTAATAAAGGGTAGTAGAGCAACTCGAAATCGGGATCAGAGGCTAGAAGGCAATGCAGGTATACCTAGAGGTGGAGTAAAGGACAAAATCCCCCGTAGGTGCAACAGCTCGGTACTGACCATCATAGACTGGTCGGTACTAACCATATTTTGTAGGGCCATGGTCAATTAGGGTTTTAAGCAAGCTGGGGTGCCATGAACGGACAGTGCTGGAGTTAGAGATGATTATTAGAATGCGAATTTGTAGCAACAAGGATTTGGATCAAAAATTCCCCAAAGGAACAGGGGCAGGATGAAGATCTGATATAAGTGCGTGATGAGCTTCGGAGATATCCTCTAAATGATAATGATAGAATTGCTAGTATGATAAGATAAGTGATGAGAGGTGGACCCATAGATTGGAGTTTGGAGAATGTAGAAAGAAACACATTTACCTCGAACATCCAATATGCTAGGAATCCACCATATTTCAAGCCATCAACATTGGAAATGTATAACAAAAGGACGGATCTAATAGTTCATATAAAGAGATATATCTAGCATAGGGAGTGTTAGGTGCTTCGAAGAAGCAACGGAAGGTGCTGTCCATTATTTTTGATTGATCTGGCTGCCGTGTAGCTTCGCCAAATAGAGAATGGATCCATCAACACATGGACTAGATTGGTATAGAAGTTTATGAATCAATTCAGAGTACATATAGCATGATCAAGAAATGCGATTACACTTTTGAGTGTGAAGCTAAAGGCAGGTGAAACCTTATAAAGCTATTTGACTAGATTCAACAGAGCGGTTGATGTAGTGCATAAGCCAGACCCATCGCTAGTTATGATGGCGATGTTTCTTGAGTTACCAATAAAACTGATTTTAAGATAGCTTTAGAGAGAGATCCACCGACGGTTCTTGCAAATCTCTACTACTAAGATGAGAGATATCTATCCTAAGAGGATGCAAAAGTTGAGAATGCTGAAGCAAATGTCGTAGTAAATGCCATTGAGGATAGAGGTCCATCTAAGGTAGGATATGGAAAGGGTAAGGGAAAGCAAAAAGCTGATGATGGCTTCGATGGATCAAAGCGACAAAAGAGTGAAGCAAAGTTTTCCTTTTATACTGAATTAATGACGAACCCAAAGAAGATCTACTATGAAACATAGGGGCAGATTCCCTGTAGAAAACCCACGAGGAGAACCTACATATTGGGAGAGAAACTATGGAAAATACTGCCTATTCCATGAGCTGGATGGGCACGAAACCAATGAATACTGAAATCTATGTGACTTGATATGGGAGCAAGTTCAGAGTAACCGACTTCAACAATATGTAAAGAATCAAGTTACAATGTTGCAGTAGGAGTGACCGTAATCTGTGGTAGGTGTACCTAGTCACGGCTGAGGATCTAGGTCGAGTATATTAATCCCAATAACCGGGATGGATCAGAGTTAAGATTAGTTTATGCATTTTGATTTTGTTTTGAATAAACTGTAAAGGATTACGACCTAGCTACTTACACATGTACGAGATCTCGATCGGTCCCAAAGCATGCCCTGTGTTAAAGTTTGAGGGTAATTTATGAATGGATTTTGCTTTTAGATTTTTGCTTGATGCATTTGATTTAAACTCCATGAATAATTAATTGTTAAATACTTGGATATGAAAATCATTCAAACATGATTACTGATATTGATATTATCATGGGATACCAATGAAAATTGGTTATTACTTAAACTTGATATATAAACTGATAGGACATGGTCCTCCCAACCAGAGAGATTGGGAGATGAACCATTAAGTGCATGTCCCTTCCCCGAAGAGTAAGCAAATAGGCTTGCACAAGATAGAAAGTCCCCTCATCGGAGAGTGAGCGAATGGATGTGCTTGTACATTGGGCCCTCACCGAAGAGCAAGTGGATTGGGCTCAATCCAGATTTATGACTATGTGATCCAGAGAGATCAAAAACTAAACTTCATGATTTGAGTGTCTTTTAATTTAAAATGATAATAATTACTAAATGATTAATGAAAGTCATTACCATGGTTTGGTTAGGCTTACTTATGATGGGATGCTAGGCGATACTAGAAGGTTCATAAGCGATGTCCAATCGATGGTAATGCACTATTATAATTAATGATGCATGACATGTGATTTATGATATGATAATCTTGAAGGAACGTGGGATGTTTATGATTTATGACTAATATTTAAGCAAAGACTTAAATCCTTAGCCATGATGGGTCTAGAACAACCTTTAATTTGCAGGTGAATCCAAAGGAACTAGATGATTCGCCAAATTTGAACCAGTGGATAGCTGGAGAGCGCAACTAGTGATAATTTGCCAGGCTTGATACCTATTCTTCAGTAAGGCATGATTTGTTCATAATCGTTTACTTTGTAAGTAAGTATTTTCGATAATTTTTCCATAGTCTCGAAACAAGCACAAATGGATAAAATAGGTAGTAGAATGATAAAGGAATAGGCCTAGAGATTAGGAGAGCATCAAAAATGGAAAAATGAAGAAGTACAAAAATTGGCCAAGATTGGGAAAGTTAAACTTGGTATTGAGTTGTTTTGATCGGTACCGACCATAACCTATTGCCTAGATTTGCGTGCAAAAGACTTGGAAGGAAGAAAGAATGGAGAAACTTGGAAACTTCATGATAAAAAAACAACTCGGTACTGACCATTTCAATAAGTCTTACGATGCATGCAATTTGAGATGGGGACACACCATGGAGCATAACTTGATAATTCGAAAAAACAAAAACAGGTCGATACCAACCTATTATGGTCGGTACCGAGTTGTCTAGATTTCTACGGAATCATGAATGACAACATGTTCTTCATACTGTAACTTTGAATTTGGTGGAAAAGACTTATTCAAGCCTGGAAGGATGAGATTTGTGCTAAGATTTAGCTATAAATAACAAGGAATCTTCAACTAGAAGGGGGATTGATTTTTAGATTGGCCCTCGGTACTTTGGATTGACCTTCTTCTTCCTCTAGCTCATAAAAATAGAAAAACCGAGATCAGCTAGATTGTAGCTCAAATTTGATTATAACTTGTTGTATTCTAGAGAGAATTCATAAAATTAAAGGATTAAGCAGACGTAGGCCAGAGATTTTACCAAACCACTATAAAACTATGTTTTTTCTTGTTTTCTTCATCTTCTTCATATATACCTGTTAATTCGAATTACACTGATATTGGGGTATTGTGTCAACTTTTGACCCAACAACAGCAGAGTTTGTTCCATTCTACTATCTAGTTTGCAATTCTTCATTAACAACCAGCACCCCAGTGGACCTGAATTTTTGTTAAATCAAAAACCCAAGTCCATTAAAGTATGAGTCATTGGTTTGGTATCCTGCAAATAAAATAAAAGAATGCATATCAGAGCTCTAATGAAATAACTTACAATGAAATAATAAAATTTAATAGATCACATAATTTCTGACCAAGATTTGACACTTCCAAAGTCAAGTGTCATTGTCAGCACTGAATATGCCAAGCATAGTACATGTCCTTTTAACTATCCTTTGGGTTGTAATGGGGAAGGGGTTAGAACAATATTCTAATGATTGGTAAAATTATACATTTTGTACATAACACTAGTTTGTGCCTATTGCCTTCTATCTCTTGTTATGTCTTTTATTAATTAATTAACCGTTTCTACTCCACATTTACGTACGATCTGTTTCCATCTACCCTTTGTAAAATCATAGCTATGTATATATATATATATATATATATATATATATCCCATGGTTCCCCAATTGGACCTTTATACTATCCCGACTAGTATATCTCTATTAGCACGCCGTTAGGATCCCTTTTTCTCGTCGTATCACGGTCTCACCGCTATGCATATCGAGGGACTCACGTACTGCCTAATGATGGCATTTTATACATTTCCATACACTCTCACTTTGGGGATTTACTACTTTGTCTGCTTCTTATTGTGGACTCGGCTCCACGGACAACCCCAACCATTTTGAAAGAACTCTTTTTTGGGTTAGCTAGCCTTGCCCTAACAAACAAACTAGCAAACAACTATGGCGGTGCATAACCCAATATGGCCTACCCTGGTAGGAGGCGAAGACTAGTTATGTGTAACCCTGTCTTTCCCATTAATCGTTAAGGACTATGACGTTCTCACCCTATGTAGCCCTACCCCTAAACTTTGGTACCAACCATTGTTGCATAGTGCCCGATCCCGCTCATCATCCTATTTAGATTACCTAAATGCAATCAAAGCAATACCCTCCTAAAACTATATTTGAAGCAGACTACTCTATATATTGAGGTTATTCCTTTATCTATACGCAAACGTATACACTCCACGGGTTCTATGGTTGGATATGTCTCACATCGGTATAATGTTACATAAATACTGGTAGCCCCTTATGGTAGGCAGGCTTCTATTGTGTAACACCACTAACCTCGCATTCCGACCTATTATATTGAACAAATGTCATATTATTCCCTTAATTATACTTCAATCATAATAGTTCACACCTGTCATAAATGCATGTTCGAGGCTACTTATATATATATATATCAATTCATTCATACTTACTTAATTAACATGCCTCTACAATTTATTGTTGATCCTAGGTCTTTATTTCATTACGTGTTTCTTCTTTTCTTTAAATTTATTTACCATTTCCTCTTATCAAGTTCATAATATCGTTGCCCATCCATTTATCCATTTTTTGTTTCTATCTTATGTTATCTTTTTAATGCTTCTTGCCTATCTCTTCCATCTCTTTTCATTTACTTCCAAATTTTATTGGATTTTTCATCTTAACTTTTTAAGATCTTTCTACTTCATTAAAGTCTTACCGTTTAACTTTTCGGTTTATTGCATTTTAATGCGTTGGAATTACATTTCTATCATAAACATATTGACATAGTAAATTTCCATATCTTTTCTAAAAAGAGGAGATATTTGTGCGGTGTTTGTAAGAACAAGGAACTTTTTTTATTTTTGACGGTACAAAATATAGTAATTATCCTTATTTTGTACATCTCTTTCTTTATAGGTGTATTCCTTGTCATTTCAAATATCACACTTTCGATTATATAAACTTGATAATACATAGAAATCTACTTGCAACCTTCCCAATTCCATCGAATTAAAATATCACTAAAACCCCTAAAATCTTAATAAGCTTTTCTTTATTCAATTCATATCCGTCGTGTAACATCCCCTATTTTGAGGCCTAAAAATAAGCATTACTGATGCTGTAGTCATTAATATTATTATTCTCCGATGATAAAATACGGTTATTTTATCATATCAATAACTTCAGAAGCACATGAATATGAAAAAATTTCAAACATATTTCACTAATCAAACTTTTTTTTTATTTCATAAATAAAGTTTTCACATTCATTACATAATCCCATTCGTTGCCCACATTAGAGAAAATATAATAATTACAAAACACTCTAAGAGAAACATATGAAGATGCCCCTTGGTTGATCCGAGTCCAATATTTGATAGTTATAAGTTATGTCATCACATCCATTCAACCATAACCCAAGCTTTGAAGAACACAGCAGAAATAAAAACTCTTACATTAGCTAACTTGCCACCTACACGTCTCTGGAAGCTTATTCGTTTAACATGAAAATTCCTACTCTTGACCTACTCAATTGAGTACCCAAGAGTTTAGGAGGAAAAACAAAAAACTTCGGGTCAGACAAAAAGTCTGGTGTGAATAATAATATACCAACCTGAACCCAAAATAGATATATAGTGAGACCATACCACTTAGCAAAATGGGTTTTCCCCTCACTAGGATCTTATCCAAATATATCAACCACAAATCATGCACCTGCAACCACAATAGGTAGAATAATCATAACATGATCATATGCATGTATGCAACATAGATAAGTCTGACTAATCAGTCCTCCTAGGGTTATGCACATCTAAGGCTTACCCTTTCCAAAAAAGACTATCTGTCTCAAGCCAAATGGACTATCTATCTTAAATCATAGTTTTCATGGGATCGCTATGAACCTATCAGTATTCCTTATAACATCTATCCAATCATAGTTTTCTTGGGATCACTATGAACCTATTAGTTGTCACTAATAGCATATCCCAAATCATTGTTTTCATGAGACCACCATGAACCTATTAGTTGTCACCAATAACCTTTCTCCAATCATAGTTTTCATGGGATCACTCTGAACCTTTAATAACATCTTTCAAATCATAGTGTTTATGGGATTACTATGAATCTATTAGTTTCTCTAATAACATATCCTTTTTATCAGTTCTGGGCATCCTAACATATTAGATCTATTTGATCTCCTGGATGCAATTCTACTCACTCAGGAGTTAAATCTGACCATACTCACTTCTAGGACTACCTAACTAGTAACTCTGCCCCCAATCCCAAAATGTAACATTGGGCCATAATAATGTGAGCATGAAAATGATAAATACGTAAATTAACTGATCAAATAGTAATAAGAAAATATAGCATCATTGATCAAAATATGTTCAATCAATAATCATTGGCATTGCAAAATTACTTAACGTCATGTAATAATTTCCTTTGGCAAATTCATATAAAACCTAGGATAGACACTAATTTATTTCCTAGAAAAACTTTATTTCTATAAATGATTAATCCTTTAAAATCATTCTTTCAAACAAGGAAAACATAGCCCAATACTTAGCCAAAACTTTATGCCAACATACAACCATTTTATAAATAGCCTTTTATACGTTCGATATCAAATTGAGGTTGTCACATCTCTAAAACATAGGGCTTATCAAGCAATTTAACAAAACTATTCAATATGCCAACTTATGACATATGTGCCTATAAACATGATGTCGAACCTCTATACTGATGTTTGAAAACAAAAATTATGATTTATATAAAGCATAAGGTCACAAGGCCGAAATGATGATTGTAGCATTATAAAATATATAGGTTGTCACACCTATAAAAACTTAGCATTTGGTTTTCATATATATATATATATATATATGGCTTTTGTCTTAGAAAGTAAAGGATGTTGAATCTGATGGTTTACGGCATCAATGCCACAAAATAATTAATGTCGAAAATAAGAATAGCGGCATTCATTGCCACAAAACCCTTGATGTTGAAAATAAGACTTGAGGCATCATTGCCATAGAGCAATGAATGTTGAAAATAAGACTTACGACATTCATTGCCATAATACACTTGATGTCAAAAATAAGACTTGCGACATCATTACCATAGAGCAATGGATGTCATCTTATTTAAAACTACGACTACTAAAAGATGTCGAAATAAAGGGTGACAAGGGACATCAAGCCTTACACCAATAAAGGATGTCGAACTTTAAAACTGGAATGCATACCCTTAGAACAAAAGGGGATGCCGCTTTTGTAAAGTTACAAAACCCATGATGTCGAAGGATGCCAAAATATATACATATATATGAATAGATTCATTTCATACCTACCTAAGTACATATCACATGCATCCCTTCACGTCAATGTCATAATTCATAACAGCTATCGATATCGCCCATTATCATGGATTTCGGTCCTCTAATCAAGCGACATGTCAATTTCGTAATTAAACTCAAAATTGTTTTATTTCCATAAAAAGTAATTTCTTTTTACCAACTCTAGCCCCTTATTAATTTTCTGTTGGATAATAATATACTTCACCAATTTCTTTTTAGAAAAACCGCCGCAAGATCATTTTACTTTCCTCAAAATAATTTGCAAATAGTATTATTATATAATACTATTTAATACCTTTTCTGTCTTAATAAATTCATTGAAATCATAATCACTTGGGAAAAATCCCCAAAAAATACCAAAAATTAGAGTTACTATATTCTTTATCATATAAAAATTTCGAGGCTGAAATAATTATTTAATTATTTTTAATAATTAAAACTCGAAATGAACACCTTTTCCATCTCAGAAAATTCATAAAATATTCATATTAACTTGGAAAATTATGAAATTGAAAACCCATCTACAAGATAATGTTTTACAAAACATGTCGTAATTTCAAATCAATTAAAGAATAAATACTTAGATTTTACCCTTAAAACCCACTGAACCAATTCCATAAAAGTTCTAATAAATCATCATTTAATCCAATAATGATATAATCAAACCACACATGACATATTATCATAATCAATTCAGAAATAGATCATAGATTCGAAAATAAATATAAAAACTTGAGATAGATACTATTATTCACCTTAAATTGGATAAGAGATTGAGATTTGATGTAGATTTGTTTTACTAAGTTTTTTCCCTTTGAATCTCCTAGTTTCCCCTTCTTTTGTTCGTAGGTAATGGTAGGCCTTGATTTGTATTTTTACTTGGTGAATTTCGAAAGTGAGAATGAATAAGAGGGAGGAAAGTTTAGGGAATGAACTAAGTGATTACTCCCCTTTTGCCCCTCTCATAAATTCTTTTCTATTCTTATGTTTAAACCGTATCATTAATTGATTACTTAAGGCACAACCTAAGTTAATTATCAAATCTTATTCTCTTTATCCCTTCACACTACATTATTCTATGTAATTTATCAAATTAAATCTCCTGAATAATGTTAATCAAATTTAGGGAGTGTTACACATCGCATAAATAACAATTCATTATTTCCGTTTAGTAATGTTTTTGGGACAACATATGTAGGCGAGTATTCAAATTTCATTAAATTCATTACGCGTAAACAATAAATTTATATCTAATCATTATGCACTTATAGATTTATATCTAATCATTATGCATTTATAGATTTATATCTAAATTGATTATAAATAGGTATAATTGAAATAGATTACAACGAAATAAATCTAATATTATTACAAAACATATAATTTTTCCCACTCATCTTGCTTTTAGCTTTCCCCATTCTCTAGATCTAGATCCATTCCCTTTTTATTTGACTCCATCTTACTTCAAATCTAATAATAAAAAGGGTATTCACTTATTAAAATTGTAGATCTGGGGAAAGGATTGAATTGGAGTTTTAGATTTATAATTTTACATTTATTGTAGAAACTTGATTTGAACCTATTCTCTATCTCTATCATCTTCTATAATCCTCCAGTGGTATATACGTGAAAACTAGCAACTTAGAACTATTTCAAATAATTCAGAGTTATAGAGGAGAAGAGTAAATAAAAGAGCTTCTGTACCCATTAGAAAATTATGAATTAGATGTGAAGATCCAGGCCTATATTTATAGAGGTTCAAACCAATGCCAACCACTCGATTAAACCGATTTAATTATAGGCCATTCCAAAATTCACAATTTAAAGATCTCAGGTCGATCACTTATTGCTCTAGGTGACTGCTGGCGGTCGATTTAAGCAATCCCTTGGTCGACCTGAGCAGTGTAAATTTGGTGAATAATGAACGATAATTGATTTTGTTAATTACTTTCCACTTTTCTCACATTAACGTTATGTGATTCCTTAGTTTACTTACTTAACTTCTAAATTAAGGTTAAGTTTAACAGAAATAACTTAATGTTAACTAATTACTGATTATTTCCTTAATTTCATATATAATTAATTTCGACTCTAAAAATTTCAAACGTCAATAACTTTTTCGTTTGAACTCGGATCGAAAAAGTTTATGTACGAAAATTCATTAGAAAATCACCACAAATCCAATAGTGTAAATTTCATGGCCTAATTCTGACATTTGCAAAAATTTCATTTTTCACCGTTTATTATTTATTAATTAATTTCTATCTAAATTAATTATCATAAAAACCATGGGTGTCACACCCTTGCACCAACTGAGACTACGTATGTATTCATACCTTATTTTTTCTTTCCTACCCGGTTAGGTCGGGATAGTTCCTGTCTCTAGTCCTACCCTGCCTCGCTTTAGAATGACCGGACCAAACAACCAATAGAAGTTGTTATAGCTCTTCTTTATGTATGCTAGCACATATCAACCTAATTCTTTCAACATAAATTATTGACTATGCTTTGTAAATTTGATATTGTGTATATCATCTTGTTGAGACACTCTTTCCCTGCATAACCATGTATTATGATAGCTATTTTATGTTTCGAGGCTGATCATCTCTCTGATGATCTATGTGATAGGTTTTCAGTTTTAAATTTTTCTATATAGGATGTATTTCGTGTATCCATCAACAAGCAGGCTTGTTGGCTGTCAATTATTTTCTTTATTAATAATTATTTTAGAATGATCTCCTTAAGTTAAAGAACACTCTTTCTATCAAAAAATAATATCAGAAACAATCATGGAGGAGAATCGAAAAACGAACCATTTAAAGAATTTCATGATAAAAAGGGGATAAATCACAATTTTGCCTTTCCCAGAACACCACAACAGAATAATATGGTAGAAAGAAAAGATAGAATACTACAAAAAATGCGCTAGAACATTCTTAGATAGTAGTAGACCACCAAAATTGTTTTGGGCTAAAATATTATATATTGCCTGTTACATTCTTCATCACGTCTTTATATGACCTTTAACTAAAAATACCCCTTATGAACTATTTAATGGTCAAAAACTAAAAGTTTTATATTTTTGCATCTTTGGCTCTAAATGTTTAATTTTAAATATGAAGATCAACCGGGTAAGTTCGATCTAAAAGTCGATGAAGGAAATTTTGTTGGCTACTTAGAAAGGAGTGAAACCTATAAAATTTTCAATAAACGAACAAACAAAACTAAAGAAAGTTTACATGTACTTTAGATGAAAATTTCAAAAATAATGATGGTGATACCTTTTAAAATCCTCAAATAAACCAAACGATAATTTTAGAATGAAATTTTTCATAACAAAATAATAACATTGATAACAAAATCAAGAACAAACTCAAGATAATATTTTGAAATCACCACCTCGTATATTAAAAAATCATCCTAAAGTAACAACTATAAAACATTTAAATCAAATGAGTTACATTACTTTTATATCAAATATAGAATCAAAAAGTTATAAAGCAGTTGCTAAAGATGATTACTGGATTTTAGCAACGTATGAATGACTTAACCACTTTTAACGTGATGATGTTTGGGAAGTAGTTTTGAGACCCACTGACCAAATTTTAATTAGAAAAAAAATGGGTTTACAATATAAAGTAGTTGAAAAGGGCGATGTAATACGCAATAAGGCACGATTGGTCACTTAAGGATACAGTAAGGAGGAATGAATTGACTATGATGAAATATTTTCCATTATAACTCGATTAGAAGTCATAAGAATATTATTACAAGAAAAGAGTCACAGGTCCCTGTTTTTGATGTTGTTATACAAAAAGTCTCTGCAGAAATGAATATGTAAATTTGGTCCCTATTTTTCAAAAATAAAAAAACGCAAAATGTCTTGCACTTTTCTGACAGAAAATGCAAGATAACTTGCACTTCTCTAATTGTGAAATATTTTTTGAAATTTTTGAAATTTTCAAAAATTTCAAAAATTTTGAAAAACGCAAGTTAACTTGCACTTTTTATCAAAAAAGTGCAAGATAGTTTGCGCTTTCTAATTTTGAATTTTAAAAAAAAAATTTAAAATTTTAAAATTTTTGAAAAGCGCAAGGTAACTTGCGCTTTCTATTAGGAAAGCGCAAACTAGTTTGCGCTTTCTGATTTTGAAAATTTTAAAATTTTAAAAAGCGCAAGCTAACTTGCGTTTTCTTATTTGAAAAAACAGGGACTTAATTTACATACTTATTTCTACAGGGACTTTTCCTGTAACAACATCAAAAATAGGGACCTTTCGTGCAAAGCCCCATATTATTAACCATTGTGTGTCATCATAATTTTAAACTCTATTAAATAGACATAAAAAGTGATTTTTAAATGTGTTTATTGAAGATAATTTTTACGCTAAACAACTCCTATTATTTGAACATAAAAAATTCCCAAACCATGTCTACAAAATTTAAAGATCGTTTATGACCATTTTGATAGAATCTTTCCTATTGTTCTTCTAGCAATTTCTGGTATTATAGGAAAAATAAGGCTGAATTAGTCAATTGTTATTCTATTGAACTTTCTCGACTCAGCACGTCTGGTGCAAATAGAAATTAAAAACCCTTTGCATTTTCTAACACGTTGGAAATCTACCAATTAAGTTATTGGTAGGCATATCAAATATTGACTATGGATAAGTCAACATGTAAAACAATTCCCATTCTTACCCTTTTCGAGCCTTATCCACTATATGATGAGTCAAAGATCTGGGCACTGAAGAAGAGCCAACGGATCACGATGAAGACTATATTATGCCATCGGCTGATGAATATGAACAAAATATAGAACGAATAAAACTTCCGCAGCATAAAATACTGGATCAATAAGATTTACTCTCAAAAAACCAAAAAACTATTATGGCCATTATAGTAAAAGGAGCAAAGATTTATAAAATGTTCGCTCTTTTCTTTGTGTGTTTCGCCTCGGACCAGAGAGAGCTCGAGTGGTCAAGGAAGTGATTCAGATTTTTCGCTTCTTATCTTTAGAGACATATATTATTCTGCAACCTTCTATTACAGGTCCTACTATTGTACAACATAAACATATAACGGTAGGATCTGTCAAACCCCTTCGACCTACCCCTAGAGGACTCACTTTTGTTTCTCATCTCACTTTATACCTGACCATAACTTGAGGACATCATTATATCTCAATCGGTATGTATATTTGTTATGTTGCAGTTCATCAACATCTAGGGTACTTTTCCATTTTAAGTTATTGTCATCAGTGGTACTTTTCATTTTTCATCATATGTATTCGCGACATTTTCATTGTTGTGACATTATGTTATTTACATCCTTTATTATAAGTTGTTTCATGTTTCCACTTTGCATTTTGTGAAATAAGTTTTATGTTACTGTCTTTTATTGTATAGTGTACTGTGACATACTTTTATATCCATATTTAATGCCTTGATTTTAGAAGAGCCGAATGCAATGTATATTTTCTATGGTTATTTAAAATTTTGTCTCTTTTAATTGATGACAAAGGGGAAGAAAAATTGAGCACATCGATAAGGGAAGTACATATATTTAGGGGGAGAAATAATTCATGGGGAGTCGATATAATTTTTTTTATATAGATCATGTGGTTGTCGTCATCAAAAAGTGAGAATGTTACAACCACACAATTGATATTTTAACAATAACAACCATATCAAAAAGTTTCTAATGTATTTATCAAGCTCTACAGGTTTAAAGTAAGAATTATAAAAAAATAACATTAGAAAGAAGGAGACCGAATATTATTATTAAGGCAATATACTATAACACAAGCTCAAAATGCCAAAATAGCACAAATAGAGATTGATCAGGTAATAAAGGAGCCATTATAACCATTCATTCGATTTAACAAATCTACCAGAATACATCGAAGTCAAAGAGATCTTGAAGATGGAAAAGTGGGTAAAATAATTCAAATATTTTATTTATTGACTCCTTAGCAAGTCCTTTTGTTGCGACTCACCATCCATAACATCTATAGTCCACTCAAACAAGGAATTGGATTTGATAAATATCATGAGTGATATTCTGTTAAGGGTAGTATATGTTATCCAAGTTTTTAACCCAGTAGAATTCAAAGGAAGTTATAACATCTACATCGAGTCAGAGCAACTCAAGAACCAACCGAAAGGAGTAGAAGAACCAACTAAGAAAGACTAAAGAAAAAGAAGGCAAAAATAAGCTAAGGTGATGGATCGCCAGTGGTCCATAAGGATTGCTCGTAGTCCTCCAATCCTCTTGCATCACGATCTAATAGGTATTCTAGATTGCTAAGTTTGATGGAATTCCAAGCTAGTTAGATCGAGAAGTGAGTATTCGTCTGATTCAATCAGCAGTCCAATGCAACCAGTGTATGGATCATCATCAAAACAAGGCGACAAGCTATGAAATTACATGGAGAGCACCTACCTAAGACAACAAGTGCAATCCAAAAGACGGAGTCCAAAAATCCACTAAGTACATGGATCGCTAGCGATCCGTTAACTATGGGTCGCTAGCGATCCATCAGATTAGGAAGGGTAACCATGGAATATAAGGAAATGATAAAGGAAAATGTCCTAAGGAATTGGATCGTTAGCAACCCAGAAACTATGGATCGCTAGCGATCCAACAGATTGGCTCGAATGGTTATGAAATTTTCAGTGCATCTTTGTATTTCCAAATGTAAGCTTCTGGTGATGCGGCCTAGCCCAATAGCTCTCCAACCCCTATAAATACGATTCCACCTACAACATAAACGGGATCTTCTAGACTGGCTGCTGAAACTCTATAGAAACTACTCTTTACTCTTCTCCTCCTATACAATAGTCATCCATAGGGTTCACTATGATTCTTCAGTGAACTCTTAACACTGGTGACTTAATCCAACTTGTAAGATTCCATCGCATTTTAATCAGATTCAACTTGTAATTACAGCCAATCAATAATAGAAGTTATGAGTGGACGTAGGCTTCGTGAACTACCAAACCACTATAAAAATATCTTGTTCATTTACTTTTTCTGTGATTTACTATTGCTTTTTTCTATTTCATTTGCCTTGGTAAACAAGGCTGGTGCTTTCTTAATCAATCCAGGGCGTTGATCCATTTTTTGGGTTAATATTTTGGTACTTTCACTGAGAGCCCAACTCAAGCAAAGATCTAGCTATATACTTAGGATCAGAAGTTAGACCCTTATTCTCCATTCGAAAGGTCCGTTGCTAAGAATAAATGACTCCAGGAAGAAAGAGAACTTCTTCTGGAAGATCCATAAGGGGCGGTATTTACCGGAGATGAGACAACTCATCAACAAATCAAAGTAAATGACACCAGCACAAGAGATCAGGTGCCAGGATCCTCTAATCAACGCGAAGTTGTTACTAGAGCTGAATTGAATAGAATGGTTGGCGAAATCAACTAGATAACGGAAAGCAGTCAGAGAGCTCTTTTGGACATACTTAATGCCCTCTTGACCTTCCAATCACATCCTGCTCCAGGAACTATGGCAGAATTCGCAGTTGTCATAGAACAAGAAAATTCATCTGTTTTTGGCCTAAATAGAAGAAATGGGAAGCAACCGTAGAAAGGAGTGATAGCTGGAACCATTGGATTAAAGTTGAAGGAAACACAAGCACTCCACTGACCGCGAGGCAACTGGCTACGAACTTAAATCTAGGAGCAAAGACCCCACAAGAGGATATAGCGGAGGACCTCTCTGATTCGGAAGATGGAGAGCAGCTTAACGACAGCAAGTTGGAAGGAAATGCCAATGCATTCGATAACGCCAGGGATGTCCAAACTACCCCGACCAGGCCAACCGCAAGCCAAGGGAATCTCGATAGAGTGGCTCTTCCGAAGACACGAGAGCCTAGGCTTCAGCTCACACACCAAGATCGTTTGCAAAACCAAAAACTCGGTGTTGTTACTGACAGCCGACACCCGGACTGCCAGACATCCGAGGCATATATCACGGACATGGTCAAGTGACTAATGGATTATAGTAAGAATAGAATGGATGATGAATGGGGATCCGCTCCAAGTCGGACTCCCTTCGCCGATGAGATCTTGAATGAGCGGCGCCTAGAAAAGTTCACTATGCCAACTATTCCGTCCTATGACGGAATGAGAGACCTGAAACCCTATATGTACAAGTATAATTGGTACATGGATGGAGCGAATGCTTCGAACGCTGTTCGATGTAGATGTTTCCCAATCTTTCTAGAGGGAATTGCTTCCATGTGGTTCACTAGGCTTCCTCCAAGATCCATCTCCACTTTTGATTAACTAATAACAAGATTCCTTGATCAATTAAGACTTCACACAGCGCAGCCTAAAGATGTGATGTCCTTGTCAGGTCTATTCCAGGGATGAAACGAATCTCTAAAGTCTTTCATGAATCGGTTCAACACCGCAATGACAGAAGTAAGCAATTCGAATTAGGATATGGTTTTATTGGCCTTGGTCCGCGCCATCCACCTCGAAACTGATTTTTGAAAATGGATCAAAATGAAACAACCTACCACTAGGAAGGAGTTCAACTATAAGGCGAGTCAATACTTGAGAATGGAAGAGGCGTAGGAGTTAGAAAAGAGGGAAAAGACGGAAACCAAAAAAGGAAAATTCAGAATTCCAACAAACGAAATGGTAATAATAAGCGGCTTAAAGGCTTCAGGCCCGAAGATTACACACCGCTCAATGATACTCCTAAAAACATCTATCTCGCAACATGGGGGATAGAGGAGTACAAGAAACCCCCTAAAAAGGAAGGAACTGAATAGCAAAAGCATTCCGGGAAGTACAGCCACTTCCACGAAATGCATTGCCACAACACGAACGAGTGCCATTACCTAAAGAACTTTATTGAGGAGCGGATTCGAGAAAACAAGCTTCAACAATACGTGAGAAAGTCGACAAATCCCGACCAACTCGCGGCTCCCCAAGCTCCTAGGGATCATGGAAACCAAGCTGGAACTAGCGAAGAGGGATTTAGATGAACTGTGCAGAGACTCATCATTGGAGCGATATCTGGAGGACCTCATCCCGCATAGAGGAGTTGGGGAGAAATGGAGTGGTATGTGAGATCACTAAAACACGTCCCGAATAATTCGTACCTCGTGATTGAAGATTGAGCCCCTTCCAAGCAGCAGAGAACTCAGAACAATGATATAGTATTCCGAAATAGAGACACCGAAGGGATTGAAGCTCTAACTCTCGATCCCATAGTCGTGACAGTAGGGATCAGACCCGCTATGGTTTGACGAGTATTGGTTGACGTCGAAAGTTCTGTAAATATCCTTTTCAAGTGCACCTTTAATCGGATGAAGATCGGCATGAAAGACGTATATGCATAACGAACAAAAATTCTAGGATTCACCAGCAAGCCCAAACAACCCGTCGAGATGATTGACTAGCATGTAAAACTTAGGGAAGGCGACCGAAGAGTCACCCTCATCCAAACTTTCATGATCTTAGATGAAACTTCTGCATACGATGCCTTCTTGGGACGGCCCACGTTGGTGGATTTCAGAATCGCTTTAGCCCAGTGGTGCCTTACCATGAGATTCCTGATGGTGAACGGAACTGGAGTGATCAAAGGAGATCAATGTGCCGCCAGAGAATGTTACATCGCAGAACTACGCGAATATAAAAGAAAAGAAAAAGGAAGTATGTGGGGGAGAACTCTCCACATTCGCGAACCTACCGAATAGAAACTACAGAGTCGCCCTGGCTTGGGGACCATAGCCGATTCGACAAGGCTTTGGACCCTAGAAAGAAGAGTTCAAGGAAGGATCGGGCAGCACCGGTAGAATTGACGGTGTCTATTCTAGTCGACATGGATGACCCAACCCGAGCCTTGAAAATTGGATTGCACCTTGAAAACAAGATGCGATTGGAACTCACAAAATTTCTTCACGCTAACTTGGATGTGTTCGCTTGGACACATTCCGATATGTGTGGGGTATCACCGGAAATTGAATGCCATGCACTCAATATTGATCCGAGGTTTAGACTGGTAAAGCAAAAAAGGCGCAGCCTGGGCCCAGAACAATCCAAGGCACTGAGAGAAGAAGTAGACTAGCTGATGGTCAATTGTTTTACTGTGATGCGACCTACCCCGGATGGGTATCTAACCTAGTTTTGGTCAAGAAGTCCAATGGGAAATGGCGATCTTGTATCGACTGCTCGGACTTAAACAAAGCCTACTCGAAAAACAACTTTCCCCTGCCTAGAATTGACTAACTTGTAAATGGGACTGCTGGACATGAATTGCTATCATTTATGGATGCATACTCGGGATACAACAAGATCCTGATGCACGGACCTGATCAGGAAAATACTAGCTTCATCACCAATCTAGGGTTATACTACTACAGGGTAGTGCCATTCGATTTAAAGAATGCTGAAGCAACCTACCAAAGATTAGTAAATGCCATGTTCAAGCGCCAGATCAGGAAAACTATGGAAGTCTATATGGATGACATGTTGGTTAAATGGCGAATAGCTGCCAATCACTTGGATAAGCTCTCCAAAATGTTTAAAATACTCTGATAATATGGGATGAATCTCAATCCACTTAAATGTCACTTCGGGGTAGCATTCGAAAAGTTTTTGGGACTCATAGTGAGCGCCAGTGGCATCGACGCAAATCCGGAGAAAATTACTGCCCTACAAGAAGCTGAAGCCCCAAAGAACAAGAAGGAGTTACAAAGCCTAAATGGGAAAGTCGCGGCGCTAAGCCGATTCATCTCAAAGGCCACCAAAAAATGTATATTGTTCTTCGATGCACTAAAGAAAGGAAAGAAGAACTTCGAATGGAACGAGGCTTGTGAAACCGTGTTTAAAGAATTGCTGCGACATATGGAAACCCCACTGATCTTATCAAAGCCAGTAGACAGAGAGGAATTGTTCATCTACATAGCAGTCTCACCTCACGCGTTAAGTGCTGATCTTGTACGTAAAGAAGCCAGAATCCAGCGACCCATATACTACATCAGTAATGGTTCACTGGAGCCGAGAAAAACTATCCAAAACTGGAAAAGCTAGCGTATTGCCTCTTGATCGCATCCAGGAAACTATGACCATATTTCCAGGCACACCATATTAGAGTATTAAACGATTAACCCTTAAAGCAAGTATTGTACCGCCCCAAGACTTCTGGGCGGCTCATTAAATGGAATATCGAATTGAGTCAATATGAAATCACTTACCATCCTAGAATGGAAATCAATGGGCAAGCATTGGCAGATTTCATCGATAAATTTACCATAAGGGTATGAAGAAGAAATTACATCAGAAGTGGAAACACGATGGAAACTCTTCATCGACGGCGCGTCTAATAACTTCTGCTTGATGGTAGGGGTAGTGCTTGAAACTCCCAAAGGATGAGTCGTTTGCCATGCCTTGCGATTAGAGTTCCCAGCGACAAATAACAAAGCATAATACAAGGCATTGATAGTTAGGCTAAAAATTGTGAAAGAGCTGGGGATAAAATCCTTACACATTTATAGCGACTCTCAGTTAGTCGTTTGTCAAGTGAAAGGCGAATACTAGGCTCGAGGGATAACCTTGCCCCATATCTATCTAAAGTGCAAGAGTTGCTGAACGACATCGAATATTACACCATAACTCACATCCCAAGGGAACAGAACATGAAGGCTGACTACTTAGCTAAACTGGCCAGTTCCGGAGAAGCTAAGCCGTTGGGACTAGTCCCGGTTGAAACCCTGACCACTCCAAGCATAAGTGCAATGGATATCAACTGGATTTTTGAAACCACCATTGAACCAGAAACGTGGATGATGCCAATCAAAGACTACTTGCTCACAGAAACTCTTCCCGCAGATAGGAACCAGCAGAAAAAGCAGCTCTAGAAGGCACCGTGATTCATAATACAGGATGGGATACTCTACCAAAGAGGGTTCTCTATCCCTTTGCTCAGATGTGTGATAGACGATGAAGCTCAACGGACCCTGAGAGAAGTTCACGAAGGCAACTGTAAAGAACATACAGGGGGCAAACCCTTGCAAAGAAAATCCTCCAATACGGGTATTTCTGGCCAACAATAAACCAGATGTAGCAGATTACGCCAGACGGTGCGATCGATGCCAAAGATTTAGCAAGATCAAAAGAAATCCCTCAACAGAGCTAACGCAAATGGTTAGCGCATAGCCGTTTGCGATATGGGGAATCGATCTGATCGGCGTATTGCTAATGGCAAAAGGAGCGGCCAAATATGCTATAGTTGCCATTGACTATTTCACCAAATGGGCCGAAGCGGAACCGCTGGCCACCATTACCACAAAGAAAGTCATTAACATTGTTACTAAAAACATCATAGAAAATCATCACTGATAACGGGACCCAATTCGAAAGCACAGAGTTTAAATACATTTGCAAACGCTTTAGAATCAAGAAGAGCTTTTCCATGGTCACTCATCTGCAAGCAAATGGGCAAGTGGAAGGAATAAACAAGATCATCAAGTCCACCATTAGAAAGTGGCTAACTAAAGCTAAAGGAAATTGGATTGATGAACTTCCACTCGCACTATGGGCTTACAGATCCACACAGAAAGCAGCAACCGGGCACATCCCGTTCGCCTTGGCATATGGTTCAAAAGCAATGATCCTCGTCGAACTTGAAGTCCCCTCTCATTGAAGGAAAATTTTCAACCAGAAGCAAAACGAGAAGCTCCTACTCAAGTCGCTTGACATGATCGACGAGAAAAGGGAAGAAGCCGAGCTAAGGACCGCTGCTCACCAAAAAAGGGGTCGCACGGTGCTTCAACTCCAAAGTTCACAACCAAACCTTCGAAATAAGAGACCTCATCCTCAAACGAGTCTATCCCATAACAAGATCCTTTGGACCAAACTGGGAAGGTTCGTATCTGGTCAGCCAAAAGCTAGGAGATGGAACATTCAAACTAACAACCGTCGACGGAATCCAAATTCACCGAGCATGGAATAGCGAGTCGCTGCATCATTAATTTATATGAAATTATCTTATGTACTTCTTATTTTTCAGCAAATAAGTCAACTCGGGCTAGCTGAGGCATTGTAAATAGGCAAAACTTGTCCAACTTTTCTTAATAAAATCGCTTCGCTTTCTGAACCAATAAAACTGTGTTCATAAAAGTAACCTGCTGAGTCGACGGGGTCAAATCGAATCAAAACCATCCAATCGCTACTTGAGATGGTGGAACCACGCTCAAGTATGCCCCACTTACCCGGTAGGTCAACGGAAGAAAATCGACTTAAACCGTTGGATCGGCAGAATCCGATCCTCTCCTTCTAAAAACCGATGTTACTCCGGCGGCACCGGGAAGGCCCAAATCAAAGCCTCGCATCCCATAAACCATGCATTACCTTTTGAGCCATGGAATTACACTCTCGAAGCATAAACTCCTCATGTTACCTGAAGATTAGCAACGTTGAGAAGTTCTAAACCGTTCTGAATGGACGGGTCATATCGATCCCAAAAGCCGCACATCCCATAAGCCGCGCACACTCCCAAAAGCCATGCACCGCATAAGCACACGCACACTCCCAAAAGCCATGCACCGCATAAGCACACGCACACTCTCAAAAGCCGCGCATTTCATAAGACGCGCATACTCTTAACTACCAGTATCGTTCCGACAATATCGAGAAACTCATCAATTGCAAGAATAACAAGAAGCAACCCACTCCCACTATCGGGAGCAACGGGTATGAATCCAATAGTGTCAAACAACTACGAGTTAGTAGAGAATTCCGATTGTTGACGACAATATATCTAAAATCAAGCTGTTTAAATCATAAGTTCCCGAAGATAGGAACCACAAAATAGGTCTGATTATAGACATCCAAAAAAATTCAATCGAATCAACCGGTCATTTGTCAAGTGTTCGAAGTAAGCAGCTCCATGAACTGGGAAGCACACACCGATACTCAAAGAAAATACTCAAAAACAAAAACCAAGCACTTCACAGTTCTGTTACACCAAACAAAGAATTTTGGCGGTAATTAGAGGGCTAGATGAAATAGTAGTAAATAAAATTGATATAAGTCCATGAAACACAGATAAGTGGACAGGTAAAATTATAATCAAAGTATCAACATTGTATTACCAATAGAATTTTCTATACAAAGACAAAAATGTGGGGGCTGTACCCACACAATATCGGCCAAAAAAAGAAAAATATAGATGCTACAACAATCAAAGCAGTAAGTGCAGACTCTGTAATTGAACAAAACACATATCAAACAAAATAAAATGTCTCAAAAACTGGCTCCACCGCTATCCGGACCTGTCAATGCCTCTTTCCATTTCTCCCCTTCCCATCTTTAGTTGGAAGTTTCTACTTCCCCTCAGAGTCCCGGCCAGGGGTAGTGTCACTGCCTGTGATATCAACTATCTCGTCGGCCCCGGCATCTCCGACCTTCTCGGAAGATTCCCCCTTGGCCTTGCACTTCCGGGATTTATGGGAGCTCCTCGAAGATTTATCGCTTCAACCTTTTCCTTCTTAACGGCAACTAGTTGCTATTCAAATTTATGCAGCTGGCCAGTCTGGTCCTCCTGCTCTTGAGCTTTAGTCGTCGGGAAGTCGCCCTCCAAAAATACAGAAGGGTCGTCTAGACCATGCAATGCAGCATTCTTCTCAGATTCCGGCACTGGCTACGAGCCAAACGCAGGCACAACAGTCAAAGCAGTTATGGAGATAAGAGTTGAGGCAGTTGAAATAGCGGCAAACCCAAGCATCGAGGAAACCGGTAGGTCAGTAGGTAAAGAGGATGTACCCATAAGATCAAAAATGAAAGCATTAAGTTTGTCTTATTCTTGTGGCAAGAGCTGAAAATTCTCAAACTCGAGGGAAACAAGATGGTTACCTGCACCAGAGGAATGACCGAGAATGTCAATCTCGTATTCCCCGCGTTCTCCTTCTTTTAATGGCCACACGATCTTCGGAGAAGTTCCGAGGCCACCTGAAGTTTCAGAGATAGCTACTGGAAAAACAGACGATAAAGCAGCACCGGTAGATTTCCCCAACTGATCACGAGACTGTCCTGATGGTCCGCCAGGTCCAAAAATGAAAGGTTCCGGCAACATTTTTGCAGTGTAATCATACTAGCATCGACAATCTCATGTTCCTTCTCGATTCAAAGGACTGCTCGGCCCTCTATCAGTGCTTTCTTTGACTCCTCATTGAGGTAGGCATCCTCCAACTCTTGCTCAGCCTATACATCCCCGTTTTCTTAGAAATGGGCCCAGATTTCTTTCCAAACCATGGCAAGAGTACGTGGAAATTTGGGGCCCAAATAACTAAGGCTCCCCTGATGCAGCAAGAAATTAACATAGAAATTTAAGATGGTATTGCCCATCTTCTCCATCTTCTTCTCGAAAGTGTCCTGCAGCTCCAGGTAATCCACTGTTACGGCGGCCTTCTCAACTTCAACCGAGTCTTCTCGGTGTCAAGCTGCATAACTCTTTCTTGGAGCAAAGTGATTGTCTGGGCTTGATCGGAAAGAGTCTTGTCATGGAATTCGACAATTCCCGCATATTCGGAAATTGTTTGTTATTCCCTTCGACAATTTTGTCATGATCAGTAATAGTCTCCTTTTGGGCTTCAATAATCATTTCATAAGCTTCAAGCTCCTCTTTCAATTTAACTTCGTTCGTGTGGGCCTTCTTGATTTCATCTCGAAACACAATCTCTATTTTTGCATGGGCCTCTTTCAGCTCCATCAGCAAGCTGGCGCTGTTCTTACTCTCCCGGAGCACTGTGTCCCTCTCTTGTATTAGTCGCTCAATTTTGGCATCACGCTCCGCTAACGCCCTCTCGAAATCGCCTTTCTCCAATTCAAAGGAGAGGATCTCTTGATAATTAATGCAGTTCATGTCGGCCAGCTGCTTACATAACTTTTCCCATCCCTCGGCTTGGTCTAAATCGCTTTGAATTGCCTGAAGGTGGGGCATATAGGAACCTTTGCGGATTGGGCGAAGGTTGCGGTCAAACTTAACTCCCTTTAAAAACCGCACGGGGAGCGCAGCTTCGAGTCTAGGGGGACCAGATGGAAGAATGTAAGTCAGCCTCCTGTGGGGACATAAGGAACCAAAAGCAGGCACCACGTGAGTCGATAGGGTTTGAGATGAATAGCCTGAATGGAAGAGATCGGAACTTCAAGACCAACGGAAACTAGGGACGGGGAAAAAGCTTGATGCTCAGAAGGATGACAACCACGATCAACATTCGACTTCTTGGATGGTTCATCTCGGTCGTCAAGGGGTTTTTCTCTTCTCGTAACCACTCTTATACGTCCGTCCCTATTCTCTGTTATCTTGGCGATGAGCCTCGGCTTCCAAGTCTTTCTGCTTTCTCCACTCTTCCTCGGTTTCATGGGGCAGGTGGCGGCTTGAAAATTGTCTTGACAAACATTGCGAATCAGTGAATTTTTCAAGATCGTCGTAATGTCCATAGCCTCTCATGGTACTTGACATGAAGAATAAATAAAGAGTTTTAGGAATGAGAAATAGTCCTAAATAATGCATGTGTAAGTGAATGTGACCCTAGTGAAATGTGTAATGTGTCCCATGGGGCCTAAAAGGATGTCATAAACTAGATTGGGAAACACCGTGGTAGAAATTGGGCTAACTTTAGACACGATATGACCAAGGCGAGGAGACGTTCCCTCGAATTCAAAATCCTCCCCCATAAGTTCATCGATATCCACGTAAACATTGCTCAAATCCCCGAAGTCTATGTCGATATCTTTGATCGAGGAACCCTAATGTTACTCGGCTGTTGGGGGAGCATCTTTATTGCGAATCTCTCGGGGAGGCGAATCCGGGAGAATGAGACTTATTCTCGAAGTCACATCACACGATTCAAAGTTTCCATCACCAGAGCTTGCGTCGAAATCATCATCACTAGAGGAGGAATCATAACTACTGATGCCCGCAACTTCACCCTCCTCCTTTTCTATTACCACTGCAGCTTGGCCCTCATGGTTCTTGAATTCTTCTTCTCCTTTCCCCGGAATTGGGGGCATTCTGGCCGAAAAGCTGGCATCAATCGAGACACTCCTTCCTTCATGAGTTTCTTTGGTTGACTTGCCAGACGGGCCTTCTTTTTCTAGGAAACTTCCTTCTTTAGAGCCATGTGATGAAGAAGCAAAGTGTGTTCATACTTTGGAATAGGGCAGATCACTCTGGACGCAACTGCTCATACCGAGCAAACTCTCGTCCGTTAGCAAAAATTTAACCAATTTCTCCTTGGCATTTGCGGCCTTCAGAGTATGAAAAGTCTGATCGAGTGTTGGGTCTTTATTCGGCCCTAGAAAAACTTCAAGAAGTATTTGATCTATCAGAAATCCCATAGCCATATATCGAAACTCAATAAGTAAAGGAGAGAACTTACCCCATGTCGTCCAAAGACGGTTAAATCCTTTGGGACACCTAACAAAGAAGTACCGAGTTTTGAATTGAGATAGATTGCTTTGAAGCTGCAGCACGATCTTACGATTCATTTGGGCCTCGATGACGACAAGGGAAGGGCACTCGTATCCCTTCTTAAACAATAGAAAATATCTCAACTCATTGATGCTCGGGGCACTATTAAAAGTTGGCATAAACAGAACGTGAAGGCAAGTCAAGATCGCATACCCATTAGGATGAATTTTGAAAGGAGAAATTCTTAAGTTCAGATGAGTTTCTTTCAAGAAGTCATTGAAAGGGGGCACTACTCCATTTAAGCACATGTACCGGTGGCGAACAGTGTATCCCGAAGGCGGCATATGGGTAACTCATTCTTCTTTGGAAGGTGCACATCATCCTTTGGAATGCCGCGTTGTAAACAAATGTTATGTAAAACCTTAGTGGAGATTACGGAGGAAGATCTCTCCAGGGGATTAAGCAGAAGTCTAAAATTTGGAGTCCGGTCTATAACCGGGCCAAGCGGAACCAGTTGACCATATTCGGCCCGCAGAACTAAAGAGGAAGGCGCAACAGATGATGACTCAACTTTTGAAAGTGCTGGACTTCCTCCACTAGACTTACGGCGAAATGATGGGTGCTTCATTCTATACAACAGAACTTGCATCCAACGCGGTCAGGTAATTCTATCTTTAACTAAAAATTCCCCTACAATGCTTGAATTCCAAGGTAATATCGATTTACACCGATACATTAGTTTTCAAGTATAGACTGGGGCAAGTGAAGTGTGTTATCTATATGGGGTGAGCTCGATGTCCTAAACACTACAAACGCTCCATCACGCGTAGACAGTTCGCTCGCAATGAAGAATGAAAAGGGCTTCTCGTATCACCTGTTGAAATTATTTCTCCTACACTTACCCATTATTGATCAATGATCGATAACGTATCCGTTATCCGAAACAACGCGGAAAGCTCTTTCCATATCAGGTACGCCAAGAGTGCAATAACGTGACCAATCCGAACTCTCCGGAAGGCGATAACAACATAAGTTGCCCGTGAAATGCTACCCTAAGCTGTTATTCCCCTCCATAAAAACTAAACCAATTCGTGAAACGTCATGTTGGATCAACAATGTAACTTAGTGCAAGTCAATTCTGATTCTGTGGACGAAGATAGCAAAACATGTCAAGCACTAAGGCAAAGCCTAAGCATCATTCCGTGAAGAACTCAAGACTCGATTTACTATCTTCGTCCATAAATTCGCAATCAACTCGAATTCTCCGCAACGATCATCACCAGTACAGCTCCATCATCGAATTTCCAACGAACAGAATTAACATTACCCACCTATAATCGGGAATCAAGAAGGAAATGCAGATGGACTTGGAATGTGGATGGCCTATCGCAAGAATGGTCGGCGGCGATCCAAGGGAAGGTCGGTGTCGATTCGGAAAGGCGGAGCAACAAGGACGCATGGCTAGGTCAAGGCGGCAGCAAAGTCAAAGATTTGTCAAAGTCGAGGAGCCCCAGTAACATAGAACGGCGGTGGTGATGGCAAAGGAAGATTTAGGCTTTGGAATTTTTGGATTGGTTCGTAGAGCAAAAGAGTTGAATCGTGAAAGAAAGAATGAATGAGATAGGATCAGCTCGAATAGATTAAGTAAGGCATAGCAGAAAGAAAAATACGCTAAGTCCATGGATCGCTAGCGATCCATGCAATTACGACCAAAATTTTCCCATTCTCTAAGCACGGTCTACTCTTTTGCAAGCCTCTTGAAATTTGTCAGATTGATATTGATTCATTGTTATAAGCAATGATGGTTCTCCATCATAATTCAACAGACGGCTGAATGACCAGAACCAAATTTGCATAATGGCCTCAACGCGATCACTCGAACTTTACCAAGTGGGAACTCCAAAGCAGTTACTTCCAGAGCACACCTTGTTTCTAGCGAAGGCATACTTTAGTGGCAAATGTTATCTGTGTTTTTAACCCAACAGGATTCAAAGGAAGTCAGAACATCTACGTTGAGTCAGAGCAACTCAAGAACTAACCAAAAGGAGTAGAAGAACCAACCAAGAAATGCTAAAGAAAAAATGCAAAAATATGCTAAGGCGAAGGATCGCTAGTGATCCATAAGGATCGCTAGTAGGTCCTCCAATCCTCTTGCATTGTGATCCAATAGGTATTCTAGGAATGATTGCTAAGTTTGATTGAATTCCAAGCTAGTAGATCGAAAAGTGGGTATTCGTCTGATTCAATCAGTAGTCCAATGCGACCGGTGTATGGATCATCATCAAAACAAGGCAACAAGCTATGAAATTACATGGAGAGCACCTACCTAAGACAACAAGTGCAATCCAAAAGACGAAGTCCAAAAGTCCACTAAGTACATGGATCACTAGTGATCCATCAACTACAGGTCTCTAGCGATCCATCAGATTGGGAAGGATAACCATGGAATATAAAGAAATAATGAAGGAAAATGTCCTAAGGAATTGGATCATTAGCAACCAAGAAACTATGGATCGCTTGCGATCCATCACCTATGGATCACTAGCAATCCACCAGATTGGCTCGGATGGTTATGAAATTTTCAGTGCACCTTCGTATTTCCAAGTGCAAACTTCTGGTAAGGCGGCTTATCCCAATAGCTTTCCAACCCCTATAAATACGATTCCACCTGCAACATAAACGGGATCTTCTGCACTGGCTGCTGAAACTACTCTTTATTCTTCTCCTCCCACACAACCGTCATATACAGGGTTCATTATGATTCTCCAATGAACTCTAACACTGGTGACTTGATCTAACTTGCAAGATTTCATCGCATTGTAATTAGATTCAACTTGTAATTGCAGTCAGTCAATAATAAAAGTTATAAAGTGGACTTAGGCTTCGTTAAAAGACGAACCACTATAAAAATCTCTTGTTCATTTACTTTTTCTGTGATTTACTATTGCTTTTTTCTATTTCATTTGCCTTGATAAACAAGGCTGGTGCTTTCATACTCAATCCAGGGTGTTGATCCATTTTTTCAGTTAACAGTATTTAAAACACTTACATAAGGCTTATCTATTACATATATGAATATAATAAATCTCACAGTTGAAGGAATAAAATATAATATCAACATAAACTTGTAATAGTCTAAGTGCATATCTTATCAAGAGACGTAAGATTCAATATCATAACACATCGTGCACACTGTACATCAAATCTCATATACAACATATCTCAAAATGAATACATAATCTGAAATGTCAATATCCTAAAAAAAGGAGATAGATATAATCAAAGTAGTAAATAGCTTTGGCTCTATAACTCGCCTCCAATTAGCATAATCCCCATCTCTGTGTCAACCTACTCGAATAATAGATAATAAAAGAGACAACAATGAGAGGATCAAATATAAAGTCAGGTGAAAAGGAAATGACACAAATATGCATGATTACCAATATGCTACAATGTCATGCATAATTTAAATTATAATATACAAGGTAATGAAACCATACCTCAACCTGCATCTTCACCTACATCCAATAAGCTAGCACGTTTCCTCTATAGTGCTATGCAATACTTGATAAGTCTAATAACCACTAACCACCATGGCACCAAACATGACTCAATCACTGCACATTAGGCTGGTGGGCATTAGGTCTTCTGGTAGAGCCTGGACACGCTAAGCACAGTCATTAATATAAGATCGATACTACAACACTTCATAGCATCGTCCATCAGATACAATCGTATCAAAACTAAATCAATATACATATGCCTAATACTTACCAATTGTTTATTATGACGGTTATGTCAAGCAATCGATGTCTGTAATATTTACTTTAATGTATCCTGAGGTCTAACACCTATACCACTAGATAGAACGTCTTATATCCATGAATCAGTGCCGCCTTAATATGAGCAATCGAAAGAACAAACGTCTTATGTCACAAATGGTCTATATATATATATGAAATTACAAAGCCATGACAAAGGGGTAATTAATTACTCCATACACACAATATCATGCAGAATTGTGTACTACAATACCCTAGTTCTCAAGTCTCAAAACACTGAATGACTCTAATAAACAACTACACAAATACAATCTCGAACCATCAATATAATCTCTATCTCATCTAACATACATCGCATGTTTCCCAAGACATGGCATATGGTTCTTGAACTCATTGCAATGCTCTATAGCCTCTTAGGATCTCATGAGCATGACATGGGTAAATGAACTTGAATCCTTGAAACATAAAATTCCAAAAAATAAATCTCAACTATATGACAAACACATTTTAGACGTTCGAATTTTTCATTTAGACATCCAATCTTAAATTTAGATGTATGATCTAAAATTCTAGACATTTGAAATCCCTAGATTTACACTGGAATTACGCGGGATATATCACCTTAAGATCAAAGTCTAATTTTGCAATTCTGACATCTAAACACCTGTTGTGGACGAACTTGAACCTCGATGAGTGAATTTCCCTTAGTGCTATTATTCTCACCTTCTCCTATTCATCTTCCTTTCTCTTATCTTCAACGTTCACCTCCGTGTCACCGAGAAACTTCGCACTAACATTGCTCTATATAGATTCACGCCCTTGATAGAGGTCCTTCAACATTATGACGACTACAATTTTGCACTCGACGAATGACTATAAAATAATAACTCCGCACTCCAACCACTACATTGAACCTAACAATGCCATTTACAAGTGTCATGAATCATCTGTAATCAATCTTTTGACTCTAAACCAATGATCAATCCAACAATTCAAACCAAACATATCAACATTCATCATCATTTTTTAACACATCCTTCTATAATTTAACTCTATTAAACATCCATTAAAACAAGATTCTTATCTCTAAAATCCTAATTAAAGTTCACTAAACAATCCGTAACTAGCATCGACCATTTAACATGATTTCTAGCATATTTAATGATAATACATCATAAAGAATAATTCTAAAATCCAAGCTTCAATTGAACCCACTTTGAAACTCTTTCTTGATTTCCAAAATTCGACTCCAATCAAGCTTGAAGATATAGATTTGTCGAGAATCTCTTAACTGGAATTTAGATATTTATTTTAGAATTTTTAGTAAAGAAATGAAAGAGTTATGAGGATTTAAAGTAAGAAATCCTTATTTCTTCTTTCTTGGGAAGCAGAAAAAGAGTAAGTGAATTAATGAAGAAAGAGAGCTTCATTTCAGAACTATAAGTCAAATTTTATCCAAATCACCATCTTGCGCCTAACTTCTCTTTTATTCTAATTTTATTAGTCTTATCCAATTTTAACTTATTTTATATGAAAATGACATCACAAATGCAATGGAAAAGGTCTTGAGCCCTAATTCATTCACCTTTAAAAAATCTTCTTTCAAGGTCATTAATTTTTTTAATTCAATTAAAATCATTTATTTTGTTAACTACTTAGCAATAAAAATGTGGGTTGTTACATTCTCTCCCTTAAAAGGATTAGCCTTCGAAATAATTAAGAGCAAAACAATGCATCCATCTACCCTAACATGCACATGTCACTAACACTTAGCACCAAAACATTGAAACCAGAAAATAAAACATAGCAATACAAAGAAATCTCTATACTAGCATGAAATCCTAATCAAATATATTTAAAAAAATAACCACCATAGTAAAAAAGTTCTGTGTTATCCCCCCTTTTAACCAGGCGGTATACAGACAAATCCAACAAACAAGACTATGAAGTTATCAAGGCAAGATGCCCGGAGAAATGACCAAAAAACCTAGAACCAAAGTACAAATAGACCCCCAATGCAAATACCAAAAACATCCAAGTCAACTCAATCATAGGATCCCCCAAGTTGGGGATCGATACCGACTCCTACTTGGAGATCAGTACCGACTCCCAAAAATAACTTGGGTGGACCTCATCTTTTGTCTACATGTGTATCTTGATGCCAAGGCTCTATTTCCAAAGTCATATTGTTTATTCTCCATCGATCTCCATGAACACTTAAAACTATAACTCTATTCTTCTTCAACTCCATCATTTGGACTCAAAAGCAAGCTAATTTTGGTGGAAACAACCATGGAATCATAAATCTACCTATAAGACGATCTGAAGCAAGAAGTCAAAGACACCAAAAATGTTGAACTTGGGGATCGGTACCAACTCCCAGATATTGCTGAGGTGGCCTTAGGTTTTAGGGAGAACTAGTCTAAATCATGGCTAATGGCTAAGAGATATTTCGATGAAATTTTAGGCTCCCTACCTGTATAAATAGGAAGGAGGGGCTCATTTTTCAGGATCTTTTGGCTCTAATTCTTCTCTAATCTATGTTCTTTTAACTTTGAAATTCTAAGTGTGGAAGTTGTACCAAGTCCTAAGAACTTCCGCCCCAAGTCAAAAATAAGCAGTAAAATCATTAAGTGGACGTAGGCCAGAATTTGCCGAACCACTATAAAATTTTGTGTATTCTTTTCTTATCTGTTTTACCTTATTTTCTTCACTTTTATTCTTTATTAGCATTCGACCATTTTTGGTTCAAACATTTTAGCGCGCCTGGTAAGGGCAACACTTGAACTCGCTGATTTAAGAACTTGGATATTGAAGATGGTTAGACAATTAACTAGGAAGGCTATGACGATTGGAAATCAACAAACGGGAGCAAGGAGGCGTTCTTAGGTTCTCACCCCCATCAATCTATATAACTAGGGATGAGATGGAAACTAAGATGATGGGCTGTAGGCAAGGATGATAGCGCAACAGAAGGAGATGATGGAAATTTCTTCAGAAGAATGGGACAAGCAGGAATAGCGGGAGTTATAGAAACACAGAATCAGAGACCGGAAGATTGAGTACAAATAGCAGGAAACGGGGCAAAACAGCCCAGGACGAACCCCAAGCCAAACTTGGGGATCGGTACCGACCCCTAAAGACGAGTCGGTACCGACTCCGAAGAACTCGGGGGTACAGGTCATGCTGCCCCAAAAAGGAATGATACACTTCTGAGAATTGATGTGAAGCATCTAAATGCAGATCAGAATGCAGGAAATCAACTAGAGGAGTACGTACCAGAATTCCCTCATGGAGTCAAGGGGCAGGCTGGAAATGCAAACATGGGAGTTCCTCTAGATAACAACAATAGGCTTGCTGAGATGGTGAGGCAAGTTATGATGGGTGGATTGCCTAATCAGAGCATAGAAGATGTGAATAGAGGTTCGTTTACTCCAAACATCTGATATGCAAGGAATGCATCAAAATTCAAATTACCAACATTGGGGATATATGATGGAACGTCAGACCCTACAGTTCATATGATGAGGTATATCCGGCATATGGAGGTGCTAGGGGCATCTGAAGAAGTCATAGGATGGTGTTTCCCTCTATATCTTACAGGTTTGGCAGCACAATGGTTTAAGCAGCTAGAAAACGGTCCCATTAGTACGTGCACCGAGTTGGTTAATATATTTGTGAAGCAATTTCAGGTCCATATCTAACCACCCAAGAATGTAATAACGTTGGAAAGCATGAAGTAGAGTGCTAGAGAGACCCTTAAGAGTTTTCTGACAAGATTCAACGAGGCGGCGGCTATGGTGAATAAACCCAATCCTTCAATGGTTTTGATGGCAACGGTTTCAGGAATAGCCGCAAACTGATTTTAAAATTGCGTTGGAATGAGATCTACTAATGGATCTCATGGAATTTTATCATGGGGCTGAAAGGTTTCTGCGGTAGGAGGACACTGAAGCTGATAAAGAAGAGGTTAATGTTGTGGATGGCGAAGGACCATCTGGAATAGGATCTAGCAAGGATAAAGGAAAGCGAAGGGCATACAATAGCTTTGAGGGATCAAAGCGATAAAGGAGAGAGCCTACAGACAATGAAAGAAAGTCAGGAAAATACTGCCTATTCCAAAAGCTGGATGGGCACAATACGAACGACTATAGGCATATGCGGGATCTGATAGAGGAAAATGTCAGAGATAACTGATTACGATAGTATGTTAGAAATTGAACTGCAATGAAAGAACGGGAGAAGCCATCAATCACAGTGAATAGAAATGGCTCTAGATCAGGGGCAACGCTAGTCATCTCATGATCATATGGCAGGGAATCAGGTTTGGTTGCCGCACTCTAGTTTTCTTTCTCAATAAACCACGCAATAATATCAGCTACACACTTACTCGTGTATGGGATCCCGAACGGTCCCTAGCCACGCTCTGAGTTGGATGCTAAACTGTAACACATGGATAGAGTAGTTCCCGAATGGTCCCTAGCCACTTTATTCATTTGTATAATTTCTGATAACTCTATTTACTTAGCTAAAATAATAATAAATTAGATATCTTTGGCCTTAGTCGATTGATTTAGTCTTTTAAATAACAATTAGGTCTGTCATAGTCCATGGTCTAGAGTAGTTCCCAAAACAAAAACTCATCTTTGTGTTCAATCGTATTGAGCATATGATCTTGCACTAAGGTTTACATTCTCATTTCAAATGAAATAGTTTCATCAAAATTTTGTATCTTATGGAACAAAACTATTAATAATACAGCATTTGTATTTGATCAATGAGGGTCGAATATCCATACTCTTATATTCTCTTTATTGATCATACTCTTAGTACACAATGCACAATAATTGGTAATTTTACTCGTAAGTGACATAGACTTGAGAGTTTTAAATGTCTATATCATTCAGTTATTACATGGGCTTTAACACACAAAAATGTCAAAAGTTTTATGGTAAGTATTTCTTCATACTAATGAGATCATTTGAACTCACAAAACTAAATTTTAAAAGTAATTGTGTTACTGAATGCTTACGCAATTAGGAATTTTCAAGTTCGACATCTATCAAATTGTCGTGATTAATAGTAATTATGTTGTTATAAGCTTACATAACTATGAGGATTGCAAATTAAATATTTATTAAAATGTCAAAACAAAATATGACAAATTTAAATGAGACAAAACATAAAGAAGAGTATGAAAATTTAGTAAAGTAAAAGACATGAAGAATTTGCTTGGTTCGGATGTTAAGGAATCGTACATCCACGGGTCAAATCACTCAATCTTTTATATTACTTTTTCTATTACAAGTAGTGAAATCAATGGAGATATTATATATCTTTTACATTTTAAATTCTCTAAGTACCAAAAAGTCGATTCTTTTTCTCTGCTATAGTCCTTTCCTTTTATAGCAGAAAAGATGCAACATGGATTGATGATGTTATATATTATATTAATTGCCACCGTTAGATCATACAACATGTCCTTCATCCCTATTGCGGGGCCTATATATTATGGACTGATGACATAGATTAGGCGGGATAATATGGTTTTTGCAAGATAGTTCTAGACTTATACGAAATAATTTGTATTAGGCGGGATAATTTGACTCTAAAGTGTAAGGGCCATGATGCTGTTGGATGCTTGCTATATGCATGTAGTTTGCATTGTTTGTTAAAGAGTTCCAATATGCTTTATGTCTAAAGATGACACACTACATTGTGCTACGTTCACAATTAGAATAGTTCTGTTTGATGTTATAAAGGCACACCATACTTTAAGAATGATGTGAATTTCTAATGTTGAACTATGGTAGTGCAGATTAGAAAGGGACAATGCTAGTTGACAACATGAAGCTTTCGACACTCTGAAATTCAATGTGGAATTCATTGGGCCTTAGATGTTGTATATGAAACTTGCACAACTTTTGTGTTATGTAGCTTTTGGGTCCATTTCACTTTGGGCTACATTGCTATGCTTATTGACTTCGTATACCTACACCCGCACTACATGCTTATTGTCATTTTACTTCCAGCTTTTTAGTGGTTCAATCAGTCGCTTTTGCATTTAATGCCCCTTATACGTGGTGAGCTTTAATTGGTTAACTTGTATATTCATTGTTACTTGTTAGGTACACCATTTAATATTCCGAGAAATTCACTTTGTATTTTGAGAATTCTCTTTACTATTGTTGGTATCTAATGACTCATATTATTGTATCGTCTTGGTTCTCACAGTTGGAATCTCTCTTCATCTCCTATATATATGCCTTTTCCCTTCATTGTCAGTTTTACATAATCACAATTATGCAAACGCTCTTTGCTATCCGCCGTTGCTAATCAAGTTCTTGATTTTTAGATCGCAACCAACCATATGTACTTCTCTTTATTTGCTTTCATTTATTCTCTTTTGCTTGTTTCTTTCCTAATGTTTATTTTCCATATACATAAAGGATTTCCAACATGATTTTCCCCAGTTATTGGTGTCGCCCTATGATGACCATCCCAGAATTCTTATTGGTGTTGCCCTATGATGACAACCCAAACCTCCAGCACCTAAACATCTTATATAGTGCACTACAATGGTATCTGATCGATATAAAGTGTTAATCAAGTGTGAAATAAAAATAGCCAAAGCAAAACCCGACGTATATCTTACAACGCATAAGATAAAATATAATAGTCAACATATATAGAAAACAAATAAGACAGTAATAACTAGAATGGACCATGAAATCAAAGTGTAGTAGGTTCACTATAGTTATCCAAAACAGAAAATAGAGTTTATACATCAAACAAAAAACTCCAGTAGATATTTGAAAAGTGTAGCCTCGTGATCCCGCATAGCTCCATGTGATATCTCATACCTGCTATCTAGTGTACTCATTTAAGGGTACTTAGGATAATAAGAAGCAAAGCAAATGATCATAAGTTAGCCAATATTCTAGATACTACAAAAGTTGATATAGTAAATAGAAACACTAAGTGTAGAAGATTATACCTACGCTGTCCCTACATCCAAAAAGTCAGCACATAAACTCATATACATGCTAAGCTATCATCACATGGTATATTAATACTCAAAGTACAGTATAAGGTGTTTAAGTGCCTAGCAAAATAGTTCCTACATCTCATGGCATCCATCTAAGAAACTCAATAATCATAATGTTACACATCAATTATAGCAAACATCAATCTAGTTATACATCATGCGTTCAAATGTTGCTGGATAACCCATATGACCCATTGAAATGATCAAAGACTACTCAACGTCGTAGGTACTCAATGCTCAAACTAATGCCCATTAAGATTTATTGGGAATTTAACCACTCAAATGTCCAACTCATGGGTACATTCAGACTACCCCAAGGAGCACTCAGACTATCCTGCCCTATATGAGCTCATGTCACGACCTTAGAGTTATCCAATGATCATTGGGATACGTATTGATAATAGAACCACCTCTTGCCTATTGTATAAGTGATCATATAACAATCAACAACTCGGGAATTCTCCTCATGCCATAATTACTTCCCCCACGAAGTACTTAATCACCAAAACATCGAGACGTCGAAATCTCAGTACTTCTTTTAGTGTCCTCACAACTCATCGAAGCCGCTTCATCTCAACTCTGAAACACTCATGTGTCATCCCCGAAGTCGCCTTGTGCTTGCTTCAGAGTAGCTTCATAGTTCTCTCGTGTTTCCATTGAGTAATCCCCTAAATCAAGTTGTACTAGCCCTATATCTCACAAACTAGTCATCTATTTGCTCTGCGATCGATCGTGCTTGCTTCCCTCATCATAGGGCATGCATCCCCCAAAATTAGATCAATTGGTACATATCCACTTTGATTGACATCGACCCATATTTTCAAAGCTTATCTAAACTTTTGCTAAGTGTAACTCTATCGAAGCTCCACTCATGTACCTTAAAGTCCTTGCTGTTTTCAACCTCCACTCTGATCGAAGCTTCTCTCAACCACTACAGCGCATAGAAGTATCGATCTTCTTTGGCTTCCATCTCTTAGACCATCAATCCAAACTCCATGCAATCAATCATATAGCATCCACACTCCTAGATGAATAACCCTATCGACCGCATGCCATTTGATGCATTTTCGATCCATGGGTTTTAATCAATATCAATCCCAACTATCTATGTATTTAGCCATCTTTTTGAAAATTTCACATAGATTTACCTCTAATCTAAATGCTTTAACTCCTATGCAACCCCTTTTGTAGAAATTCGACCCCAAGCTCCCTATATCTGATCCATACTCTAAATACACATGGATACATCATATTTTGTCCAAAGCAAACGAATACACCAAAACTATCAAACAAGAATCATATCATCATAATACAATCAATATAACCACCATATCATAGAAATTAGGCAAAAATACAAAATAACACATTGATATGAACACATATGAACTTTTCAGATTTAAATCTGTTTCCAATCGGTTAAATCAGTTTTGAAGACATCGGTAAGTTAAGATCATTTTAACTTTAAAACTTTTTCGAAACATATTTTAGTCCTATATTAACAGCCATAGTAAAGTGGTCTTCCATGCTAATTACTATCTAAAATCTAGTGGTCTTCCATGCTAATTACTATCTAAAATCTTAATTTAGCTATTTTGGTAAGTGATTTCATAGATTTATGCATAAAGAAGTTTAATGGAGGTTAGAGAAAGTTTCTAAGAGAAGTAAAAGTGATTAGGTGATCTATTTTTGGCAATATTTACCCCCTCTAACTTTTCCTGAAGCTCTACTTTATATGCCAATCTCCTAACTATAGCAACTATCAAGAAAGGCCCTAAAAATCTGGTGCTAGCTTCCCCGTCCTACCAAACCTCATAACATGCCTAAAGGTGAAACCTTCACAAATACCATGTCGCCCACTGCGAACTCTAATCTGTACGTCTCCTGTCGATACAAGATTTATACCTATCCTGAGTGGTCTTCATTCTCCTATAGATCAACTCCACCTTCTCTGATGTCTCCCTCGCCATATTCAACCCAAGAATAATCCTATCTGTAGTGCCCCCGCCAACACGATGGTAATCTACAGGGTCTATCGTATAATAGCTCGAATGGTGCCATCCCAATACTAGCCTGATAACTATTGTTATAGGTAATCTCCACCAACAGTAAGTGATACTCCCAAGAACCTTCAAAGTCCAAAATGCACATCTGTAATAAGTCGTCCAATACAGATTCACTCTCTCCATCCCTTTGTCCGTCTTCGGATAATATGCGGTGCTCAAACTCAATTCGATCCCTAAAGCCTCTTGCAGGCTCCTTCAGAACTCGCTAGTGAAAAGTAGATCACGGTCTCTAACAATACTAGTAGGAACTCCATGTAACCTAATGACCTCTCCCATGTATAGAGCCGCCAACAATGTCGCCATCCTTGGACCCCTCATTGGTATGAAATGAGCACACTTGGTCAACCAATCGACTATGATCCAAAATCTCTCATTCCCTCTCCTACTCCTTAGTAAATCATCCATGATATTCATAGAAATACTCTCCCACTTCCACTGAGGAATATCCAGTGGCTGCAACAATCCTCCCGGCTTCTTCTGTTCCGCCTTTATGCTCTGGCATGTCATACATCTAGCTATATACTCTGCTACTTGCTTCTTCATACTAGGCCAATAGAAGACTCTCTTCATGTCGCGATACATCTTGTCACCACCAAGATGAATGGTCATCCTAGAACAATGTGACTCAGCTAGTACCGCACCTACCAAATTCATATTACAAGGAACACATAGCCTATCATCCCTCCATAGCCATCCTCTCAAGTCAATGGCATAACGTCTCAAATGGCTTGATGACTCTCCTCTTCCAATCCTCTCAATTAGGTCTACTAGCTCCTTATCCTCCTTCTGCCTAGACCCGATATGCTCCATCAATGTAGGCTGCACATCTAAAGCTACTAGCAATCCCATAGTAATATCTGATGGTGGTCGAAAATTAGTGGTAGAAATGTACTTCAATATCTCCACTCCAAAAATAGCGGACTCACCACTGTAGGCTATTTACTTAAAGGGTCTGCCACTACATTACCCTTACCTGGGGTATATGAGATATCATAGTCATATGATACCAAGAACTCCATCCACCTTTGCTGCCTCAAATTCAAGTCCTTTTGGAAGAACATATACTTCAGGGACTTGTGATCCGTATACAGCTCAAACTGCTCTCCTCAAAGGTAATGCCTCCATGACTTAAGCCTAAAGATAGTGGTTGCCAACTCAAGATCATGGGTAGGATAGTTTCCCTCATGAGTATTCAGCTGCCTACTCCCATAACTCACCATCCTTCCTTCTTACATCAAGATCGTGCCTAACCCCGTACCACAAAAGTGTAAATGGCTTCGTCATGTCAGGTAATATTAAAACAAGGGCATCGTCAATGCCTCCTTCAATTTGATAAAAGCATCTTCACATTTTGCATCCTACGATCTTCTTGGTATGGCGGGTTAAAGGAGTAGAGAGCTTTGCATAGTCCTTAATGAACTTCTAATAGTAGCCCACCACACCAAGGAAACTTCTCACTTTCATGGCACTCTTTGGCACATGTCAATCCTGAACTGCTACCATCTTACTGGGATCAACTGCTAATCCACTTTCTTAGATAATTTGTCCCAAAAAGCGTACCTCCATTCTCTAAAAATTGCACTTCAAAAACTTCGCCTTCAGCTTATGCGCATGTAGTGTATTGAGCCTTTCTTCTAAATGCAACGCGTGCTCCTCCTCCCTCTATGAATGGACTAGGATATCATCCATAAATACCATGATGAACTTGTTAAAAAACACTTTGAAAACTTGGCTCATCAAATTAATAAAGTATGCAGGTGCATTCTTCAGTCTGAAGGGCATGACTAACCACTCATAAAGTCCATCAGGTGTACGGAAGGTTGTCTTCTAGATACTACCCTTGGCTACATGTAATTGGTGCAACCCGATAGCCAAGTCAAGCTGTGAGAATACCTTAGCTCCAACCAACTGATCAAAGAGATTGTCTATGCGGGGCATTGGATAACAATTCCTCTTTTTTAATTTATTCAGCTCCCTATAATCAACGTAGAGTCTCAGAGAACCATCTGCCTTGGTGGCAAAGACGACTGGTGCTCCCCACTTTGAAATGCTCCTCTTAATAAAACCCTTCTCCAACAACTCATTAACCTGCGTGTTCAACTCGTTTCTTATCACATCCCCTATCTAGAGGCCCAAAGCTAAGCACTGCAAATGTTGCAGTCATCTATAGTATTAACTTCCAACGACTAAATATGGCCATGTTAATGGTATCTATAATATCAGAAGCACACGAATATGAAACAAAGCACAGATTTCAAAACAACATTTTTCCATTACATTTCAAAATAGATGTTTCGTATTCAAATTACATAATCATAAACATTTCCCAGGCAATGGTAAAATATACTTATTACAAAATGCACCAAGAGTGATATAGGAGGATGTTCCCTTGGATGATCAGAGTCATATAGTCATAATTGACCTAATTCATACACATCGGAAATAAACACAAAATAAAGAACTGCAACTCCTAATTAGCTATCTGTTAGCCTCATGCTCTCCTCCGGTAGCTTTATTCATCATCCTACTAAACCTGAAAGAACCTCGAACCTCAGCCTACTCAAATCAATTTTGAGCACCCGAGAGTTTTAGGGGAAAAAACATAAACTTCGAGTCAGACATAAAGCCTGATGTAAATAATATTATACATCTCGGTTATTAATGTTAAGTGAGACCACACCGCTAAGCAAAACGGGTTTTCCCTCACTAACACCCTTTTAAAACATATCTTTTGCAAATCTTTTCCTGCAACCAAAACTGGTTAAAACTGTAAAGCATCATTATATTATGTAAACATACATATCAGGTAACAAATGGACTATCTGTGCGATCATTATAGTTTTTTTTGGCTTACTATTAACCTTTGGCTGACTTGGGCCTACCAAACAAAATAACATAATTTATCTAACATCCATTAGAGACCTCTTCTAGACGGTCTGTCCTTAACTATCTATTAAATACTTCTCTTCTGGACAGTCTGTCCCTAACTTAACATCTCCTTGGGTCAGCTGATCCTAATGGTTTTGTGGGCTCACCAATAACCTATCTGTATACAAACATATATTCCCTTCTGCGTGCAGTCATAATTTTAGTCTTACCTGTGACACAACCCTACACACTAGAATTTTGAACTAAATTAGCTGGGGCAAATAACTAATGTATAGGGTGTGACCCTATACCTGTCTCATCTGGTATTCTAATATCTAAGCCATTTTCTCTTAGGGATAACTTCCCTTAAATTTTCCTTGAAAAACTCTTTCAAATTTGATTTAAATCTTTAAATCATACTTACACAAGGAAAATATATATTCTTTATGCTTTACTCAAAATCACTTTGTCATGTTATATATATATATATATATATTACTCGGCCCTTATTGATGAAAACATTTACCCCTTTTGAAACCATTAAACCTTGTCTTTCGAAAACATTGGAAAATCCTTTCTTTTCTTTTCTCCAAAAGCTTCAAAATAATAGACATCCCTCTTTAAAATCTTTAAACATTGCCTTTTGAAAATATTGGAATAAGCCTTCCTTTCTTTTCATCGAAAGCTTCAAAAATAAAGGAAAACCTTCCCTTTCGACCCCTTCGAAACCCTTGGGGAACCACCACTTCAAAACATTCATTAAAATTCTTTCGAAAGCATTGAAATACTAAACCTTTCGAAAGCCTTTGGGTTCAATTTAAAACATGTGGTAACCTTTCAAAACCATTCAAAGTTTACTTCTTCGAAACCTTTTAAATTATGCCTTCAAGTAGAGCAAAAGGATAAGAAGCCCATTGATGTCGAATGCACTTCTTTCGAAACCATTAAAAATATCTCTTTCCAAACCATTTGGGTAATACTTCAATTATAGAAAAGTGGTCTTTAAAACTTTTAAGTCGAAAGCTTCTATTTCGAAACCATTTCCTAAGTAAAGAAGTGATGGTGTTGAAACCATCCCTTCGAAAGAATGAGAGAAGTGACCAAGTTTTAAAAACAAAGTATTCCCTGCGAAACCATTGTAGTCGAAAGGCAGAAAGTGGTTGCTAAAAAGGTTTCGGCTTTGTCGAAAGAAAATATTTAAAACTAAAGTGCCACCCATTCAAAACCATTTCTTTTATATCCATTGACCCAGTCGAAAGCCAACTGAGTCGAAAGCCATTTAGTCGAAAGCAAGCAGGCGCATTTTAATTTAAAAACAAAGTGACGTTTCGACCCCTTCGGAACCTATGGTTTCGACCTTATATGTTTCGCCTTCTATCCAATTAGCTGCATACCAATTTCTTGATACCAGGCACACTGGTTTCGATGCAGATGGAGGCGGAGGGACTTGGTCGAAAGCCAACTTAGGTGGAAGCATGTGTCGAAAGCAATGAAACAGTTTAAAGCCTGAAATAAACAGTTCTTTTCACCTAACCTGCTTTACGTGTAAAATTTTGACTAGTTGCCTCTTTTCTTTACCACTAAAAAGTGATGCACATTTCAGAGCTAATTAATTAAATTAAATCATTTGCAAAATACCCCTTCTCCTTGATTAAATATATAAAACATTTAAGTCCCATACATTAAATAATTTTATATATTCATCACAATTAGGAAAATTCTATAAAAATTCCATAAAGTCCTCTTCATTATGTTTTCTAACATATATAAATTTCAGACCCAAATAATTATTTATTTTTCCGTAAATAATTTATAACCCAATAAATCATTTTCTTCACTAGAAAATTAATACAAAATCCACCATAATCCAGAAAATTATGAAAATTGTAACCCATCTCTAATCATTTATGATCTACATTAAAATTTGCAAGGCATTTGGATGTCATTTAATAGAGTTTTCATATCAAACATATCATAAAAACTTATATGAATATGCAAAAATCATCAACAAGCATATATAAATTTCCAATCATTCAAAACATGGCATAATCATGCAAAATCATTTCGATTTTACCCTTAAATTCGAAAACTATAAGAAAAATGGGATGTAGTAATCATTTACCTTAGCTTTGTGATTAAAGATATGAAATTTGATGCTGAACAAGTTGATTCACTTCTTCTTCTTGAAATCCTAGCTTTTATCTTCTCTTGAGATTGAAAATGGTGGCCGGCCTTAGGGTGCTTTTGCTTGAGAAAATGGAATGAACGTGTGTTTGTTTTCCTAAGGGTTTAGGGTATAAGTTCATCCTATTTTCTGTTTTGCCCTTCCTTATTTCCTAACATATCTTATTCATGTTATCTCGTTTTGAATTACACATTAACAAGACACGACTACCCTTAATTTTAATCAAATCTCAATCTATTAATCATCTTACATTATTTTATTTTATTTAGCTAATTAAATTTTCTAAATAAAGTTACTAAAAAGATGGAGTGTTACATTTCTCTATTTTGGAGCCATATGCCTTAATGGTAAGGCAACGGTCTGGCATTCTCAACAAGATATATTCAAAACTCGATCTCTCTAGGGTGGGAGACCGGTAACCTTAGCAAAAGCATTTGAGTAATCTCTAACTACAGGTACCGTATCTAACTCATCATGTGATAGACCTAAAGAATATAAGTAGCTCAACATAACCAATCCTCGATGGCCGCAATAAACCTCCAAGCTACGTCCACTACACATGCTCAATCTAACTACCTTCCTATCACAGTCTAAAATAGCCTTATACATAGTCATCCAATCCATGCCTAATATCAGACCAAACTCATAGAATCCCAATACGAAGGCATCACAATCAAACTCGACCCCTAAAATAAGCAACTTCAAACACCTACATATCATAGACAAATAAGTCGATCCTCCTACGGGTTTTAACATAACTATAGGGTCCATGACTGTACTACTGTCTAAGCTGTGCAGTTAAAGTGCTCGACAGATTCAATGTGGTGGAGGTGCAAAAAGTCATAGCGGGGATATAGCAAGGATATAGCGGGATATAGCGGATGACTTTAAAATAGCAAATAAAAATCGTGCTTAATGTTTTTACAAATATATAAATGGTAATTTAATGAAAAATTAACATTCAATTGAATTATAATTAATACATAAACAATTCTAAATAAAAATATGTGCAAATATACTATAATAAACATAAAACTATTATATAACATAATTGAATTTAGTAGAATATTACAGAATTTTCGTTTCTGAAAATATATTAAAAATTCAATTAAATAAATTAATATCATAATTTTTATAATGTATAAATATCATTTTTCAATTCATTTATTTTAAAGAAGATATAGCGGAAATAGCGGAATATAGTGGGAATAACGGGATATAGCGGAAATAGCAGGGCTTAAAGCGGAAATGCTATATTTAGGGCTATATGGAAAAATCATAGCGGTAGGGTTATAGCGGGGTAATAGCGGGGCATTAACTGCACAATGTCTAAGCGCATATTATCCACAAGTCTACTAGAAATAAAAGAATGTAAAGCCTATGTATCAAATAAAGTGCGAATAGATGAACCAAAAAGATTCAACACACCTTCGATTACAACTTTCTTTCCCTTGTCCACTACTGGCTGTGCACTTGAGCTAGGGACTGCCTCCAGTGCATAAGTCGAAACCACTTGAGTAGAAGTCTTGGTCGTGCTGTGCAAGCTCGCTTCACATGCCCAAACTGATCACAGTTATAGCATTTGACTTTTGAAAGATCTGTCTTGCATTCCTTCAAGAAGTGCCTTCTCTTGCCACACTTCTTACAGTGCACATCCTTCTTCTGTATCTTTCCTTTGGGTCCACATCATCCCTTCTTCTGAGTTTTCTGCTGCCCCATCTTAGGTTCTTCTTCTTTAGACACCTCCATGGAGACAGTGTTTAGCAAGGCCATCTCTACTAGACCCTCATATGTAGCACTGTAGAAATGTGACTCAAAGCTAACCTTGGAGAGGTTGGTTCAGCCCTTTAGCAAACTTTAAAGCCTTCTTATGCGGGGTATCGATCAGTCCCATCTCGAATCTAGCTAGCTCAATGAACTGATTAACGTATTCTTTCACTGACAAATTCCCTTGATTCAAGTGGATAAACTTCTCTAGCTGAACGCCTTCCTCGGCCTTAGATGGGAACTTCACCTCAAATCTCCTATGGAACTCCTCCCAAGAAATATCTCCTCCATCAATCTCAGACTCAGAAACCACCGACCAGCTTAATGCCTCACCCTGCAATTGCCATGTAGCTAACTGCCTCCTCATCTCAGCTATCAAACCCATTAAGCTAAAGACCCTCTCACAAGCGTGGATCCATGTCCTCGAATCCATGTAAGACTTTGTCCCCATATATATCTTTCCTCCAAGGCTAGAAAAATCTTTGCATAGCTTAGCAAGTCTAAAATGGTAGGTGGTTGGGCAAGAACTGCGCCTGTCATTCTCTCTGCGGGTTCTCTAATGGGATTATCTCGTCTTGTCCCCTCGCATGTAGGCATTGGTGGAACCATATCGGGATGTTCACACTCAGGACCCCGGCTGCATCGTCGAAGCCTGAACTTGTTGGATCAGTCATCTTCTATATGTGAATTTAAGAATTTTATTAGGGACTTTTCATAGATAGTATAGGCATTGATAAGAGAGATAACATGGGTACGAATCAAAGATAGCATAGGCACGAAAAAGAGAGATTATGATATGTATGAAATTTTTTGGAAAGTTTTTTGAAAATCTTTATTTATGTACATATATATTTTTAAAACTCATTTTAGAAAACATTTATAAAACCTTTTAAAAAACCTATTTTTTCTCAAATTTTTTTCAAATATGTTCTCTCAATACGGTCCTAATCCCTAAGGAACCTTGAACCTATGCTCTTATACTAATTGTGATAATTCGCACCTCTAGACACGCTAATCCAAAGCTTAGGGTGACTTTCAGACTCATGTCGTGCCAAGAAATACGGGTCGTTGGGGGTTTTTATAGCATTACAGAGACTAACACAAGCAGATAAGAACTAAGATATACCAGACTTTCAGTAGTCATAGCGGAAGGAATAAAACATATAACATAGAAAAATCTCCATCTCCGAAAATAAACAAATCATAGACTTAGAAAATATGTAGGTGGTCTAATACATAGTACATAGAAAATAACACTCCAAGTCTTATAAAAGAGATAAAATATACTGATAAGATAGATAAATACATGGAGAGCAAATACGATAAAAAGCAGTCTCTAAATATAAGCTCGACTCTCCAAGTATCAAGAATGGGCTAGTCACCTGCTGCCTTATCTAACTATGGGTGGGAAAAGGAAGGAAAAGAAGTGGGTCAAACAAAAGTCTGGTGAATGAGTACAAGTTTAATATGTGATGATCATATATAGTTTACCTTTAATACTACTCTAGATGACATGGGATGTGCTACAAGTGTCCATGAATTCCTAAGGTCCATTACCTAAGGGTTCTTGTTTAATACATACCTACACTACGACTTGTATAGGTTACTACAAGGATCGAGCTACATATCGAACCTCACAACTAACGATCGGCCACCGCTCCTAGAGCTACACAATAAGGAAACATCGCCCCTAGACTACTGTGGAAATAAATTTCCACCTATATCACCGCATAATGCTGACTACCTTCCACTAATATCATCGCCCCTAGGATAATGTGGAACTGATTTTACCCTGACTACTACACTTAATCCAAACTACACATCAAGGAGGCACAACTAATGCCAACTCGCTGAAGTGTCTCATCGTCCGCATCTGAATCCACCTCTTGATCGTAGTGTTGATCTATTATTGCACGTGTCGGGATCCTCCATCAAAATTGTATCACATCAAGTCAGAAATTGTGCATACTAGGATTCCCATTATGCCGAACCACACTCGATTTGGCATCCTCATCGGTGTTGTGCATCTACCATGGAACCTTCTGTGAATGTCATTTGCGATAAGAATCACCTCTTGTCAAATAATCGACCCCCAAGTTGGGCAAACAACATTTATCTAACACTGCAATGACCTAGCGTCCTCTAATAGGGAATTGGCTGCCCTACAATCTCTAATATACACATTTTGGCCCAAAGTAAGCTCAAACAAGCGATTAACATTTATATAATTTTTATCTAGTTTATACAATTTTTGTTGCTAACCTAGGCTTAAAGTCAAGGTTCAAATTCTGCACTTTACGCGTTAACCAGTCGACCACTGGGGATTAGGTGTCGATCGATCGTAGACTCAAATTTTAGGGTTCATTTAATTTTAACTGTCAATTGTAAATTTTTATTTAATTCGTGTCATTAGCAGTTTCCAATAAACCCAAATTACTAATTCGACCAGTCCATGCTTTTGATTTCAATGTCCATTTCAGTTTAGAGTTTACAGATTTAGGGTTTACGAATTTTAGGGTTTTACAGTTTAATTAACAAAAAGGGTATACTAGCATCAGTGTTAGATTTAACCATTTACCGTGATTTCAATTCTACCTTAGATTATAGGTTTCAAATTAGGGTTTTACAATTTAGAATATAATTTACTAACGCCCTAAATCAATTAGAATAGTTTAAACCTAACTGTAATATCATCTAATCAAAATTGTTCCCACACAACTCAAGCCTAAGCTCTTCCTATTCACCTTTCTTGAGAATCGTCCCTCTGTATGCTAGCTCCGCTTACTCCATCTAGATTCAATTTCTTGTGTTCTTTTAGGTTAATTTTATTTGGTTTTCGAAGAATTTTAGATTTAGAGGAGAAACTAGAATTTAATAGAGTTTCGTTATCGTAAACGGTTATGTGAATTTTAGGTTAGATTAGGCTTAAATTTATAGGGTTTAGCAATTTGTTTAGGCCGTTGGATTTTGTTTGGAGAATCTCTCTAGTGATCATGCACGTTCATCAAACCCTTTGCTATGAAGTCATGATCACAACCGTTCGACCACGTCACCAAAAACTCTTGATTTGACCCAGCTACGATCGAAAGCTTGACCATTTGGGTTGGTTACTACCGATCGAGCATCGACCTACTTAGGTCGACCGATCCCCATGCCAATTTTTGTGTGTGTGTGTGTCTATATATATTCTATTTCTAATTCTTCCTACATCTGTAACTTCTTAGTATTAACTTCAATTTTTAAGTATTATATATGAAAATCATTCAGAAATTAGCTATGAATGCAATGGTGCAAATTTCATATCCAGATTCGAACGTTTGTGAAAATTTTCTTTTTAGTCCTTATTTTATTTATATTTAATTTTATTGTTAAATTTCTATTAAATTTGCGGGGTGCTACAACATAGATATGTTGACATATAGACCATTGGAGAGATAGTTTTTAAATTTTGAAAAGTTATAATTTTCAATCACTTCTCTTCAGGAATAGACACATCCTTTTAAACACTGTTTAAACTAGTAAAAAGTTGCCTTTTTAATTCTGAAAAGTTATGACTATTTATTACATCTTTTCAAGAATAGACACATATTTTCAAACACTATATAATGGGTTAGAAAATGAATATTTTAACTAACTTTCCTATCTTCTTCTTAATCTGAACTCTCACTACATATTCTCTTAAATTCAAATTCTACTTTGCTTTATACAATCTACTCACTCATCTATAAGTACTCTCTTATCAATTCAAAGAACAAAGTGTTATCAAAAGGGCTATAGGATATCTTGTATCAAACTACAACCGTTTGTATTTGAAAAACAACAACTCTCTACTACTATTTATTTAGGAGTCCTTGTTGCCCGTTCAAATCAAGTAGGTGTGCTTGTTGCCCATTTAAGTCAAGTAGGTGTGCTTGTTGCACGTTCAAATCAAGTAGGTGTGCTTGTAGCCTGTTTAAATCAAGTGGGTGATCTTGTTTCCTGATTTACTCAAGAGAGTCTATCTTGAACTTGAAAATCAGGAGAGTGTGTCTCGTTACCTTGAAATCGAGATTATATTCGGGTTTGCTTACTACCTATTCAAAGTAGGCGACTGAAAAGAAATATGTACAAGAAATTGTACGAGACTGGTTGTAGGATAAATCTAGACCAATATAAAATTCCTGCTGTCATCTTTCAAACCTATTACTTTTTACTTTACTGCTTATTGATATTTTATGATTGCCTGCTAGTATATACATTTGTGATTGAATATCTAGGTTTTGATTCAGATATTAAAATAAGTGAAAAAGTTTTATAAAAGTTGATAAACACGATTTACCCAACCTCTAGTGTTAAAATAGCCTTAAGGTTAGTTCATAAGTCACTACATTGTTCCCCACATTTGGTAACGGAGCATTAGGTTTTCAAAAACTCGTTATTTGATTTTTGAAAAGTATAAATGGCTAGTAATATAGGTAGTTCACTTTTTAAGACTTTGTTGAAACACAAAATCATAAAATTCATATGATATCTTTGAATTGTTTAGAAAATAACAATACTAAAAAGTCACTTGATTTAGAAGTGTATAAAGTAAAATTCCTGGAATAGGTATGTTATATGGCAGATTGTAACCAGACACATAATAATCATACATCACAAATCTAGAAAGACAAATGGATACTGGACTGTGGATGCCCAAGACATATGACTAGAAATGAGGAGACCTTAAAATACATCAATTAAAAAGATGAAGGAACGGTTAATTTTGGAGATAATCCTAAAGTATATTTCATTGGCTTCGACAATTTGGTAACTCTGAAACTCCTATTATTTCTAATGTTTTGCTAGTTAGGAATTTAAAACATAATCTGCTTAGTATTAATCAGTCATGCGATAAGGGTTTAAAGTCAAGTTTTGAAACGAAAACTATCACATTGAAGATAATGATATTTTTGAAGAAGTTAGATAACGTAACATCTACATTTTAAGTATGAAAGTGTCTACTGATAATCTGTCTTTTGGTTGAATCCTATGACCTAAGGATTTGGCACAAACGATTTGGTCGTTTAAACTTTTAACATTTACCCAAAATAGCTAAATATAAACTTGTTAGGGGTCTTCGTAAAATGAATTTTGGTGCCAATAACCTATGTGATGCTTGTCAACTTAAAAAACTTCACAAAAGTTCAATTAAATCAAAAGATATGATTTCAACTACCCAACCTTTAGAACTGCTTCACTTAGATCTTATTAGACCATAACAAATACAATGAATAAATCATAATAGATATGTTTTTGTAATAGTAGATGACATTTTAAGATATATTTGCATAATATTTCTAAAACTTAAAAGTAAAGCATTCAAATGTTTAAAATTTTTGCTAAGAAAATTCAAAATCAATAGACAACTAAAATTAAAATGATCAGGAGTGATCATGGAAGGGAGCTCGAAAATGAAAACTTCAAAATTTTGTAATAAGAAAATGAAAACTTTGAAATTAAAGTTGTAGAATGTAAAAATAGAACTATATAAGAGTGTTCTAGGACTATGTTAAATGATAGTGATTTACCTAAAACATTTTGGGCTGAAACAGTTGCTGCAGCATGTTATATTTTAAATAGAATCTTAATAAGACTATTAACCAAGAAAACACCTTATGAATTATTTTTCGACAAAAAGCCAAAAGTGTCTTATTTTAAAGTTTTTGGTAGTAAATGTTTTATGCTAAATGCAAAAGACAATTTAGACAAATTTGATGCTAAATTGGATAAAGGTATATTTATTGGTTATTCAAATAAAAGCAAGGCATATAGAGTTTTTAATATTAGAATCAATACAATTAAAGAAACAATACATGTTTTATTTGATGAAAATTTTAAAGTAACTAATACTAATAATGATGAAGAAAAAAATATTGATCCAAGTGAAAATAATGAGAGCGCTAATAACATAATTACTAATATTGAAAATAGTAATAATACCAAAAATTTGATCCAAATAAAAGAACAAAATTCTTGAAAGATCATCCTAAAAGAAAATATTCTAGGAAATATAAAGTGTATTGTAAAACTATAAATCAATTAAATAGAATGAGTAATGTAGCATTTATTTCAAATGAACACAAAATCCAAAAGAAGCATTATTAGATGATTCATGGATTCTTGCCATGCAAGAAGAATTGAATCAATTCACTTGAAATGATGTTTGGGAATTAGTCATATGACCAGAAAATAACTAAATAGGTTTACAAAAATAAATTAAATGAACAAGGAGCAGTTGTAAGAAATAAAGCATGTTTAGTTTCACAAAGATATAGTTAAGAGGAAGGAATAGACTTCGATGTAACCTTTGCCCCTATAGCCAGAATAAAAGCCATATGAATACTACTTGCTTTTGCAAATCATAACAATTTTAAACTATTTCAAATGGATGTTAAAAGTGTATTTTTAAATGGTTTTATTAAAGAGGACGTGTATGTTGAGCAACCCCTACTTTTTTAAGATGAAAAACCTTTTAATCACATTTACAAATTAAAAAAAGAATTATATAGTTTAAAACAAGCACCTAGAGCTTGGTATGAAAGGTTAAAATTTTACTTAATATAATCTAATTTTGAAATAAGAAAAGTAGATACTATATTATTTATAAAAAGAGTTAACAATGACATTCAATTCACACAAATATACGTAGATGATATTATCTTTGGGTCAACAAATGTTGGGTGCATTTCCACCACCACCGAACCAAAGGGAAGAAGGCACCACCGAACCACTCACCACCGAACCAATCCACTCCCAAGGCCTAGCCGAACCAAAACAAGGAAAGAGCCACCGAATCACATACTACCGGACCAACATACCACCGGACCAACATACCACCGAACCAACGTTGCCAGGCCATATTACATCAGCCCAGGCCCACCAGAAGCTATATACATCCGAGACCCCTGCCCCCAGCCTCACTCTATAAATAGAGGGGTAGGGGTACAACAATGGCAGACAAGTTTGAGAGCTCAAGCACAGAAAGAACTTTCAAACAACTTTCATATACTTGTATCAAAGCTTTGTACTTGTAATCTGAACAGTAAAGGAGAATAACATATAAAATGGACGTAGGCACATTCTGGCCAAACCACTATAAATCTGTGTGTCTTTTACAGTTATTCCCTGTTTTTATATATTTGCATAAATCACCCAGATCACGAAAAACAACATAAAATCAACTAAATCATACGACTTGGAGGTGTTTGCCCATTTTTGTGCAAACATTTTTGGTGCTTTCATTGAGAGGGGGAACTAATGACTTCAGCTTCTCCCACTTAACTTTCTTCCTAACAGCATCGCTCATTGCTTGGAAGACATGCCTCCCAAGCAGAAGAAAGATGTTAACAAAGGAAAAAACATCGCAACCAGCGGTATTCCAGATCCAGTGGTCACAGATCAAGTAAATCATCCCATTCCAACAGCAGTACCGAATGGAGGTTAGGAAAATCCGACAACCCCCGCCACGGGACAGCCGGCAGCAATTACTAGGGCAGTTTTAGAGAGGGTTGTGGTTGAAGTGACTAACCGCTTCACTTCCCAACAGGAAGCCTTGGTGGAGCAACTCATGTCACGCTTAAGGGACGCTGAAGAGTCCAACCGCAACACTGAATCATGGGGTGAGTCCCAGTCTGGAGGATCTCAGAGGCAACAAAGATCTTCCTTCTTCGAAGAAGCTAACGACAGAAGCGGCCATGGTAGGAGCCGAGACCGAACTCAGTCTGAATGCCGACCCAAGGAAACACTTGGAACCGAACCCAACGGGGGAGGTACCATACGGAGGTCGACTTTAGCTGAGCTTGTCATGCTGCCTAACCACGGAAACGCCAATGAGCGGGGCCGAGCTAGAGTCCAGCCCGAAGTTGGACCCGAGGAAGTGCTTAGAACAGAACCCAGCAGGGGAAGATCAAGGCGAGGGCCAACTGTAGCTGACCCTAGCATGCTCCCAGAAGACCTAAGACAGCCACCGGAAAGTATTAGGAATGATAGGCGATACCATCCCTACAGGTCACCTGGACAGAATCAATCCCACAGAGAAGAATCGAAATCATTTCTATCTGCTCCAAACTCTGATGAAAGGATGGCGCGCTTGTTCAAAGAGTGCGTCCAACGGGATCAAAGAGATCGAGGGATAGGCGCTAGGGTAACCAGTCCTTTCGTCCGCAATATCGAAATTGCCATCACCCCCCGAGAATGGAAAATGCCAACAAGGGAACCTCTGACCCCATTGTACACTTACAGAGATACACACAACATATGCTCATGAGCGGAGCAACAGAAGGAGTACTGTGCAAATGCTTTCCACTATTCTTAGCAGATCTAGCTACCTCCTGGTTCTGCCATCTACCCCAAGGATCCATCAGCTCATGGGAGATTTTGAAAGAAAAGTTCATCAGCCAATTCCGCATTCATGTGGAGCAACCCAAGGATGCTTATTCCTTATCCAGTATCAAACAGAAACCTAGAGAGAAAGTGCAGCAATATCTAACCCGATTCAATGCCGCAGCGGCCGGAGTCCAAGATGCCGATGAAAAGCTTATCTTAATGGCCCTCTGTAGTGGTGTGCATCCGGATACTAAATTTGCTAGAAGATTGACCAAAGAAAAACCAGCTACTTTACCTGATTTCTTCCATGAAGCCGGGAAATATATGAGGCTTGAAGACGCCGCCACTGAGGGGCAGTTAGGGCAACAAAATAAGGCAGCTCACGGTAACACGCCCGCTGTAGCAAAGGACGTTCGAAGAAATGATTCTAGAGACAATGCTGGGGGCAAGAAAGGAGAAAAGCGTCTATATCGGCCGGGACCGAGATTTGACGCTTACACCCCTTTGAATGAAACGATCGAAAACATCTTCCTCGCCACTCAAGACGAAGTTAAATACAAACACCCCCCGCATAAGAAGGAATCAAATAACGCAATTAAGTCTGGAAAATTCTGCCGCTTCCACGAATCCCATGGGCATGATACCAATGAATGTCATCATCTCCGGGACTTGATTGAAGAACACATCTGAAGAAGGAGACTAGAACGCTATGTAAAAGGTCAGAACAGGACTCCAGCTCCTGCCAATGAGAACCCAAGGTTGCCCTCCCCAGAAATAGGCAGAGGAAATCGCAACACCAGCGGTTCCAGTCAAGAGAAGATAGTGGTCCATACCATCTTGGGAGGGCCACACATCGCCGACGGAAGCTGGGCAGAGATGGAAAGGTACGGAAAGTCACTTAGGAACGATGAAGAATGCGTTAACTCTATTATAGAAGAACGCCACCAGAAGCGGATAGAGAATGATGACATCACATTCAGTAGGCGTGACCTGGAGGGAAGGCAGTACCCTCATGCGGATCCCATGGTTATCTCTGCCCGACTCGGTCCAGCCGAAGTTTTCCGAATTCTAGTAGACACTGGAAGCTCGGTGAATATCCTATTCAAGCATGCATTCGACAAAATGAAGCTGTCATTAAAGGATGTTTTCCCCTGCAATAAACCACTACACGGTTTCACTGGAAATGCGAAGATGCCCCTTAGGCGACTGGACCTCTTTGTTGAAATTGGAAGTCATCCCCGCTCCGTTGTGCGGAAACAAACATTTGTGTTGATAGAAAACCACTCGGCCTACAACGCCTTCTTAGGAAGACCCACCTTGTCTGACTTCCAAATTGTCCTGGCCCCATGGTGCCTGAAGATGAAATTTCCAACGAACAATGGAATAGGGGAAGTAGAGGGAGACCAGGACATCGCTCGAGATTGCTATGTAACTGAACTCCGCAATAACCGCAGGAAGGATATAGGGAAGAGTGCAGAGACTGCCCTCTGCACAAAAAGTTTGGAAGCATAGCAACTAAAGAAAGCCCCTCCTCTTCGATATACCAGTGACCCTTTCAATGAGTTAGACCCCAGGGATAAGGAGGAGGAGGCCACCACCGAGCCTGCAGAGGCTATAGAATTTGTATCTGTAAACAAACATGACTCGAGTAGACTATTGAAAGTCGGGTCCCAACTAAAAGCAGAATTGAAGGAACAACTCATTGATTTTCTCCGCCACAACTTGGATGTATTTGCATGGTCACACGCTGACATGACTGGAATCTCCCCAGACATAGCATGCCACGTACTAAACATCGATCCTACCAAGGCGCCTGTAAAACAGAAAAAGAGAAGTATGGGGGCAGAACGATCAGCAGCCCTCGATGAAGAAGTAAAAAACCTATTTGCCAATGACTTCATACGAGAAGCCATCTACCCAGAGTGGATCGCTAATCCGGTACTAGTAAAGAAGGCTAATGGGAAGTGGCGAACGTGCATTAACTTCTCCAACTTAAAAGACGCCTGCCCGAAGGATTGCTTCCCACTTCCCCGAATCGATCAGCTCGTGGACAGCACGGCCGGGCACGAACTCTTATCTTTTATGGACGCATACTCAGGATATAACCAAATTCCTATGCATGCTTCCGATCAAGACCACACTAGTTTCATCACTGACCGAGGATTGTACTGCTACAAAGTAATGCCTTTTGGACTTAAAAACGCAGGAGCCACCTATCAGCGCCTCGTCAACAAGATGTTTGTGGGGCTAATAGGACAAACTATGGAAGTTTATGTGGATGACATGCTGGTAAAGTCAAGAAAAGCTGACGATCACGTAAGCCACCTGGGCGAGATGTTTCAAGTACTTCGCCAATATGGAATGAAGCTGAATCCTCTAAAGTGCTCCTTCGGAGTATCATCAGGAAAGTTCCTGGGATTCATCGTCCATGCTAGAGGAATTGAAGCAAACCCTGAACAAGTCCGAGCTCTGAAAGATATCAGGATACCTTCTACCCGAAAAGAAATGCAAAGCCTAAATGGGAAGGTGGCCGCTCTGAGTAGATTCATCTCTAAAGCAACTGACAAATGCATCCCCTTCTTCGAAGCTCTAAAGAAAGACAAAGGAAAGTTCGAATGGACCGACGAATGCTTAATAGCTTTCCTTAACTTAATTGAACACCTCTAGAGACCGCCAGTACTCTCAACTCCAAACAAAGGCGAAGAACTATACCTATACCTTGTTGTGTCATCTCATACTCTAAGCGCCGCCTTGGTGAGAGAAGACAAACGCACGCAGCGGCTAGTATACTTTGTGAGCAAGAGGTTTACAGGGGCGGAAGCCAGATATCCTAAACTTGAGAAACTAGCGTACTGTTTACTAATCACATCACGGAAACTGCATCACTATTTCCAATCTCATTCCATCAGAGTTCTGACCGATCAACCACTAAGGCAGGTACTCCATCGTCCCGACACTTCTGGGCGACTACTTAAATGGTGCATTGAACTAAGTCAATATGATATCACCTACCATCCTTGCACTGCCATCAAGGGACAAGCCATGGCCGATTTCATTGCCGAATTCACTACCAACAAAGGTAAGGAGCAATCGGAAATAGCAGAAGACATCAAGTGGAATCTCTTTGTGGATGGAGCGTCAAACGAACAAGGCTCGGGGGCAGGTGTGGTAATAATCACTCCCAGGGGAAATAAGCTATGCTATGCTCTAAAGTTGGAATTCGCTGCCACCAACAACGATGCAGAGTATGAAGCAGTGATAGCTGGATTAGAACTTGCCTTAGAGATTGGAATCAATTCCTTATGCCTTCATAGTGATTCTCAGCTTATTGTAAATCAGATACTAGGAGAATTTCAAGTTCGAGAAGAACGGCTCGTAGCATATCTAAAGAAGACCAAGCTGCTTCTCGATCAATTGGATCACTATTTAATCAAACACATCCCTCGGGAAGAGAACCAAGAGGCCGACGAATTGGCAAAGCAAGCTAGCATGAGAGACGACACTATTTCCGGAGCAGTGGCCATCTAAAAGCAACTGACCCCGAGTTTCAAGCAGGTGAATCTGATAGTTGCAGTCGAAGAGGAAACTTGGATGACTCCCATCCAAAAATACTTACGAGACGGCACACTGCCCGAAAAGCGTAACGAAGTCAAGAAAATCTTGAGGGGAGCTTCCCGCTACACAATACAAGTAGGCACCCTTTATCGGCGCGGCTTATCTAACCCCTTATTAAGGTGTGTCGCTGGAAGGGAAGCAAAGGAAATCTTATCCAACATCCATCAAGGAAGCTGCGGAGATCACACTGGAGGGCAGACTCTGGCAAAAAAAATACTCCGATATGGATATTACTGGCCCACCTTAAGCAAAGATGCCTTAGATTTCGTCAAAAAATGTGACAGATGTCAGAAATTTGCTAAGATTTTGTGGCTACCAACAACTGAGATTACTCAAATGACCAGCCCTTGGCCCTTTGCAGTATGGGGAATTGACCTGATTAGCGAACTACCAATGAGCTGAGGCGGAGCCAGATATGCTATAGTGGCAATCGACTATTTCACCAAATAGGTGGAAGCAGAACCCCTAAATAAAGTATCTTCAGCAAAAGTTATTAACTTCTTGATCAAAAATGTTCTATGTAGGTACGGGGTCCCACTTAAAATCATATCGGACAATGGACTTCAGTTTGACAGCGAGGAGTTCGCCAACTGGTGCCAAGAGCACGGAATTCACAAAAGCTTCTCATCTGTAGCTTATCCCCGGGCAAACGGACAAGTCGAAGCTGTCAACAAAATTCTCAAAACTCTAATCAAAAAGAAACTTGAAAAGACAAAAGGCGCTTGGGTGGATGAACTTCCGACGGCACTTTGGGCCTATCGCACATCTTTCAGAACATCAACGGGGCATACTCCTTTGTCTTTGGCATACGGATCGAAGGCTATGCTCCCAGTTGAAACTATAGTGCCTTCCCACCGTAGGATCGACTATAACCTAGAAGAGAACGAGGAACTCCTTCACATGTCTTTGGATCTAATTTAGGAAAGAAGAAATGATGCATCCCTCAAAGCAGCAGCTCACAATCAAAAAGTGGCAGCGCAATACAACTCCAAAGTCAAGCATCGTAGCTTACAAGAGGGGGATCTTGTCCTCAAGCGAATCTTCCCGCGCCCCGGAGCACTAGATCCAATCTGGGACGGACCATATGTAATTCATAAAGATCTCCACAACGGAGCTTATATTTTGTCAACTGTGGACGGAGAGGTGTTCCAGAGGGCATGGAACATCCAACACCTTCGTCGATACTTTTCTTAACTTGTACTGCCCTTATGAAGTGAATTAACAAAGAGAATCAGTGGACGTAGGCATTTTCGTGCCGAACCACTTTAAAAACTTGTCTCTTTTTAACTTGTTCCTTTATATCTTGGCTGCTTGTTAACCTTATCCTTTCCTGTTGAACGAAATCCTGTGAAACAGCATTTCCATTCAAGACACATCACGGCGCGACTTCACCTGGACAAGACCTAACAGGTACTATGCGAATCTATGCCCTCGCCAATGAGACACTTTTGCTCCGGCATCCCTCTGCTGCGGGTTAACTCATTGCTCGCGACGGCCCTTAAAGCCAACTGTAATGAGCCGATTATAAGCCACCGAGAAGGCCGACTATAGCCGAGGCAGCTCATTACGACGTTCGGCTCACCGGCAGCCGTGAATCTACTTTAAGCCCCAACATAAGGTGTGGCCAGCCAGGGGTAGTTCACGGTTCACGATCGGCACCCACGCTAGCCGGCCACGGTAAATCGAATAATACCCACGATTATGGGCCATAATGGCCCGGGTAGTTACTGTGCGCGATCTTTGCTCCGATGTGTCTTAAGTACGGCTGTGGTAAAAAAGATAAACTCCCTGTGGAGGTGTAAGATGGGTGACAAATGTCTTCAAGACCCACAGCTAGGGAAAGTGACTACAAAACCCGTTTGCCACGAACTTAAGCACATCGCAGGCCTTCCGTGATTGGAAGTTTTACTATTTCTTATATTTCTATTTTATTTAAAAACTTTCCTTCTATCCTCTATAACAATCCCTAAAGTATAGGACACAAGATAGGAGACGCTCACTAAGAACTCACAATTGGATGACGAGTCAATCAACTGCATTCCATACTCAGTCATATAAGACATTCAAAGCAACTGTCTACAACTAAAACATGAAGGGCGGTACTTTCTTCTTTTGTGTATAAATACATAGCTATAATTTATTCGCACATCACATTAAATTTGCAAGGTATGAAATTATATCTTAAGCAAGAAACTGGCATCAAACACAATGGAATCACAGGCATGTGCACAGCTGTATTTCTTATGCGACACATCAAAATAACAGAGGCAGTCAAATATGACAGAATCAGCTTAAGTTAAAAATTACAGGCTAAGAATAAAGTCGTTTGTTACCAATAACATGATTACAGCCTAAAAGCTACATTAATGTTTTAGAGCTAGCATAGACAGCAATGTCAAACAAGCCAAAAAGACACCCAGGTCAAGTCAGGAAGTCAGCTGCATCGGAGCTTCATCCCTATCCTGCCAGTCCTCCAAGATCTACTTAGCCACGGGATCGGAACTCTCAGCATGCTGGCCGAAGGTAGTCGGTACCTTGGGGGTCTCACCTGGCCAATCCAGAAGAAGAATCCATTAGATAAGCGATAAGCGGTCAGGTTACAAAAAGCTAAAAGGGAAGACTTACCAGCCTCTGCTCCTTGATCATCATCCTCCAACTGCACACCAACCTCCTCAGCAGCAAGCAGCCGCATACCCTCTTTCACCGCCACCTTCTCCTCCTTGGTGAATTGAGCCGTAGCCACATCCATTCTAAAGGCCACACCACCCTCCTTATCTGCATCGGACTTAGCCTCCTCCAAGGCCCTGAGATAAATCCTGGCCATGACTCGGGGGTAATCATCCATCCAAGATAAGTTGCCCTGTTTCCAAGTGCGAAAGTATATATCGTGAAGCATCTCATCCATTATCCCCTCATTCTCCTCGAACTCCCTTATTCGGTCCTCAGAAGCCAACAGCTTTGCAACGGTAACGTCCCTCTCCGATCGGTATCACGAGTAGTCAGCCTGAAAGGTTTTTCTCATCGCCTCCATCTCCTCCTTCAACTTGGTTTGGGCAAGCTCTGCAACCTCAAGTTTCCCGGACAACTCCTGTACCCGCTCGAGATCCGCTTTCCGAACCTCATCCACCGTTGCAATAGCCATATCAATCCGTTCCTTACAAACGGCCTCCATTTTCTGCATCTCTGCCCTACTGACCTCTTCCATAGTCTTCTTTAATTGCCTAGATTCAAACTCATGTTGAGAGATCTGGACGGCTTGATCAGCGAGTTGTTTGGCCTGGTCGGAAACCATTAAACGCAGTCGAATGTTGGCACTGCCGATTTCTTCTCCAGCCCTAACCAGTCGAGCATGATGCCCCATCAGCTTCCTGGTTTCCTCAGCAACCCCGTCAATGTTTGCCTTAGCTTCGTCCCCAAAGGTTACAACCCGAGTGGTAAGCAAATCAAGGTCCAGGGACTTGGCCTCGTCAAGCACCCTTACCATGGGATTACGAGGGAGAAGGTGCTCACCAGTAGCCTCATCAAAGGAAATATCGTGAGAATCCGGATCCAGATCCGGATGACCCGCAAACGGATTACGAGCCAAGCCAGGATGGTCTATCGGGATAACGGTAGGATTTTTCAGATGGGAGCGGGGAAGGAATAAACTCAGTGTTCTCCTCCGTGGTATCCTGAAGAGGCTGAGTCGGTGGCTGAGGGTCAGGTGGAGATTCCAACAAGGAGCGACTCCTCTTCTTCTTTTGGATATCCTCTTCGATAACCCTAAGAAGAGGACGGTAACCGACTACGTCTCCAGGGCGGTTAGTCGTAGGCTTTGGCTTGGCGGAAGCCCTTAGAAGCTTATATTGTTCAAGACGGTGCCGAACATCCGATGTCTTGGCCACTTTATCCGATCCTGGGATAAAAACCAAGTGTTACAAGCAGACGTTGAACTATAATTCAAGAAATATGTCAGGTTAGGAAAATTAAGGAGACACTTTTGTTATACAAACCCTAAGGAGGAGTGGGATACTGCAATATGTCCTGGATCTCATTCCAGGATGGGAGCTGACCATAAAATATTCCTATGTCCTTATCATAAATGGAGTCTGCTGAAGTCAAAAATTCACCTTGAGTCGCGGGGGCTGCCTCAACTAAAACACTTTTGGAAGATGAGTCGGCGCCGGCTCCGGCCTTGTCAGCTTTCTTAGGCTCCTCTACCAGAGCCGGTTCTTCCTCCAGCCCTTCGAAAGCTAGGTGGAAAGCATCGTCCGCCACTCCTGGATCACACCCGCTTGCTTAGAAGACAAAGCCCCAGCATCATCACCACTTTGTCCATCACCTTCTCCACCACTTCCACTCTCCGCCTCACCTCCTTCACCCTCGCCTCTTTCCTCCTCCACATCTTCCTCCTCCGGGATGTCTGGACATGTGCTAGGGGAGGGACCGTCAGACTTCTTAAGTTTCTTCCCTCCGGCAATTGGATGTTTCGGGAAAGGTGTCCTTTTACTGCTCTTCACCGTAGCCCCTCCTTTAGCCTTGACGGCCCTCTCCTCAGCCGTGTCTCTCTGCTTGACCATAGACTGATGTGGAAGAATCAGGTTGAGCCCCAGAAGAGTAGCGTTCCTGATCAAATAAGAAGCCGACCTCTCCCTTCCCGGAATGGCTTCTATTTCCTCAGCCATCCGAACCAAACGATCGTTCTCTAGAACCGCAAAGCCACCTGTCGCTAGCAAGAAATAAAACACGTAAGGGAGAGTATTGCAGCCAGAACAAAAAATTATAAATAAGATTCAACTTACAGCCAGAAGTGAAGCGGCGGAAAGAAACAGAGTCATCTCTGACAAAAAACCGTTCCTTCTTGAACATGCTGAACTTCGAGTATAAATCCAGGACTGGCTTGAAGGACACGGCCGACTCCAAGCTAATATACGGAGACCCCTTCTTGTAGCCTCTTAAGTTGTATAGATACCAGATTTCCCGGTTGGAAGGAGGACGCCCGTATCTCCTCTGGAAGATGACGAACAGGCTCACCAAGATGGCATAGGAGTTGGGCTGAAGCTGGAAAGGAGCCACCTTCAAGTATGTGATGAAGCTAACTATCCAAGCATTAATAGGTGGGATGGCACCACACATGCAATGATACCTGCTATAAGCAAAATATCCTTCAGGGGGGTTATACGGCATCACTCCTTCCCCCGGCAACAACATGTGCGCTCTGTCGATCCCAAAAGAGCGAGAGATAACATCAAGCTGCTCATCTTTGAGGGAGCTGGGAAAGCAATCAGGCGGTGAGTTCAGGAGCTCTTGAGGACCGTACCCGTCTACTAGCAATCTCGGGGTTGGTCCCTGTCGTTCTGGTGCTGCCTGAACTGGAGGCACTATGGAGGACTCTCCTCGGTCCTTGGACTTCTTCTTATCAGAACGAGTTTCTACTTTATGAGACATTATCTGCAACACGAGAAAAACACATTATTAGAACAAGGAGTGTAGAGATATAAACAGGCAAGTGCGTACAGCTTAGAATTTCATTAGTAATTTAAAACATAAAAGGCTTAAGGTTCATTCGGCATTCAAACTCCCCGATCTCATTTGGTATTTCCAACATAAAAAAGTTCATTCGGAAGTTCAGGTGTTATAATTCGTTCGGCAATCAAACTCCCTATGGTCATTCGGGGGTTCAAGGCCTGGAATTCATTCGGTACTCATGCTCTCCGATCCCATTCGGTAGTTTAATCATAAAAGTTCATTCAGCAGGAGGAAAACCTCACCTGGTCCGGCGGTCGAGACTGGTTCGGTACTTGGTTGATTCGGCTATTTCAAACAGTCGAGTCTGGTTCGGTACTTGATTGATTCGGCTATTTTAAACGATAGAAGATGAACAGAGACATGAAGCCCATATTTATAGGCAAACAAAGATGACCGAACCAACTGGTTCGGCACGTAGGACCGAATGAGAATGTCCAAGCTGAAACAAAGCACGACATATGCTGGTATATGCCCCACTTTGGGGGGCAAATGTTGGGTGCGTTTCCACCACCACCGAACCAAAGGGAAGAAGGCACCACCGAACCACTCACCACCGAACCAATCCACTCCCAAGGCCTAGCCGAACCAAAACAAGGAAAGAGCCACCGAATCACATACTACCGGACCAACATACCACCGGACCAACATACCCCCGAACCAACATTGCCAGGCCATATTACATCAGCTCAGGCCTACCAGCGGCTATATACATTCGAGACCCCTGCCCCTAGCCTCACTCTATAAATAGAGGGGTAGGGGTACAACAATGGCAGACAAGTTTGAGAGCTCAAGCATGGATAGAACTTTCAAACAACTTTCATATACTTGTATCAAAGCTTTGTACTTGTAATCTGAACAGTAAAAGAGAATAACATATAAAGTGGACGTAGGCACATTCTGGCCAAACCACTATAAATCTGTATGTCTTTTACAGTTTAGTCCCTGCTTTTTATATATTTGCATAAATCACCCAGATCACTAAAAACAACATAAAATCAACTAAATCATACGACTTGGAGGTGTTTGCCCATTATTTGTGCAAACAACAAATGAACAATTAAATAATGAATTTTCGGATATAATGATTAAAGAATTTGAAATAAGTCACATGGGAGAATTAACATTCTTTCTAGGACTACAAATTAGACAATTGGATAATGAAATTTTATAAGTCAAGACAAATACGCCAAAGAATTAGTAAAGAAATTGGAATTTATAATGCTATGGTAAACCAACAACTATTGAAACTAGTAAAAAACTTAATACGAAAGATAATTCAAAAGATGTAGATCAAAAACATTATAGAGTTATGATAGGATCACTACTTTATATCACAGCTAATAGATCTGATATCATGTATAGTGTATGCCTATGTGCAAGATATCGGACACAAACTAAGGAAACTCATCTTAAAGTTGTAAAATGAATCTTAAGATATGTTAATAACACATTAGACTATGGACTCTTCTACTCTAAAGAATATTCTTTTAATTTAATATCATATAGTGATGTTGATTATGCTAGATGCAAATCGGACCGTAAAAGTACAAGTGGAACCTGTCACTTTTTAGGGCACTCACTTGTTTCTTGGTTAGCAAAAAGAAATCTTTTGTATCTCTATCCATAACACATGCAAAATATATATCATCAGCATTAGCATGTTCGCAAGTTATCCATATGCAGCAAACTCTAAGAGATTTCAGTTTGAATTTAAAACAATCACCGATATATTATGACAACACTAGTGTAATCAATCTATCTAAAAATCCAACACTACATGGTTGGACGAAACATATAGATATTCGACATCATTTTCTAAGAGATAACTTAAATAAAGAAATTATCACAATAGAATTTGTAAATCCAGAAAATCAAATAGCAAATATTTTAAACAAACCATTAACACAAAATACTTTTATTAAATTAAGAAGAGAACTTGGAATATGTTCATTTACAAAAATATAGAAATAATACCTTTTATCATTAAAAAAATATAAATAACAACGAAAGTCTAAAAATTTCTAAATATGTCGACATATCTAAGAAGAGTATGTCGACACACCTGGAAATTTTCAAAGAAAATGAATTTCCCTCTTTCTTTAAAATTTAAAATCCAATTATATAACAAATAAATTTCGACTTTAGACCTATTTTTTCACCATCTTCTTTATGAAAACTCTATTTTTCTTAATGAAAAATGGATCCCTCAAATTCCAAGCGCCCTAGAGAAAATAATAGCCCTTTCCGCGACTTCACTTTCTCCAAACTTGGTAAAATCGAAGAAGATTTAAAGCATGTCCTTACCATGCTTTATGAAATAGAGGTCTCACAAATCCATTTAAAAAATGAGCAAGAAAGGCAAGTAAAAATTTTAAGGAATTTCCAATGGCATGTGTGGATAATGAGGCAAGTCAAATAATTATTGAAGAGGATTCTCAAGTGAATCTTGCTATTCACAATCCCTTGAATCAAAGCAATTTAGAAGAAGAAGAAAATGAATACGTCTATGTGGATGAAGATAAAGATGAAGTGCAGGGCGTGGGACAGTCCATTACGACATCTATGGCAATTTGATAGAACAAAAAGGAAATTTCTGTCTTCATTATCCAAATTGTTCCATTCATAAATCTCCTATTGTTAAATCAAAACATTAAAGAATTGTAAAATTAAATAAATAGTTTGGATTTTATGTTTTATAGGATAGTTTAGATGTTTGATTGTTTATGGTTTGAACTTGATTTTCTTAAATTAGAAGAGGATTGTAAATAATGTGTGTGGATTTTTTGGTTTGGATAATATGTATAAAACATATATATTTATTAAAAGAGTTTGGTTTGTTTCTAAATAAATTGTTTAACATGGATAATCGTCTTGTATATATATAATTGTATTTATATAGTTGTTTCTTAGAAATATTCTATAGTTATTACTGATTTTGATTCCATTTACAAATATCATCATATACGTATGTCATATTCAGGGAGTTTAGTTTTCTTTACCCATTGATGACAAAGGGAGAAAAAAATATAAAATATAACATATGCATAGACCGAGGGGGAGTTATTCAAAATAGGAGGATTTACATTATATTTACATGGTTGACATCATTGAAAAGGGGGGAGATTGTTATTTCCAAAGATATTGATTTTGATGACAACGGAAATATAAATATAGGTACTAATGTTTTGCTAAGTTGTATAGAGTATTTTTATAGGATATTGTATAGGTGTATACGAGTACATGATAATCGAGTTTGAAGACTGATTAGTAAAAGAACTAAAGATCAAGATTCAGAGATGATCAAGATAATTGAAGACTTATGAGTTTACAGATAGAGACCAGAAGTGTTCAAGACTATAGTTTATAGTAAATAAATATTAGAATAATCTGTCAAGGTCTTTAGATAGCAACCATTTGATTCTTTGAATACTTTCTTATTAAATATTTTTTATTATTTTATTATCAAAATATTTTTATATATATTTTTACAAAATTTTATGAAGGTTTTTATATTAAAATATTTTAGAAACTATGCTCAACTTATTTTACAAGAGTTCAAGAATCTGGCAACATCTTAATTGACTTTTTATTTTACAAACATACATATGTATGTCGACATATGCTACATAGATATGTCAATATATAGATGTTGGAGAGATGGTTTTTAAAATTTGAAAAGTTATGATTTTTGATCACATCCCTTCATGAATAGACATATCCTTTTAAAATTATTTAAACTAGTAAAAAATGCCTTTTTAATTTTAAAAAGTTGTGATTGTTTATTACATCTTTTCATGAATAAACATATCTTTTCAAACACTATATAAAGGGTTAGAAAAAGAATTTTTTAACTAACTTTTCAATCTTCTTATTGCTTCGAACACTCACCGCATATTCTCTCAAATTCAAATTCTACTTTGCTCTCTACAAACTACTCAATCATCTGCAACTATTCTCTCATCAATTCAATGATCAAAGCACTTTGAAAAGGGCTATAAGATATTTTGTATCAAAGTACAACTGTTTGTATTCAGAAATTAACAACTCTTTACTACTATTTGTTTGGGCGTGACTATTACAAGTTCAAATCAAGTGGGTTTGCTTGTTGCTCGTTCAAATCAAGTGGGTGTGCTTATAGCCCGTTTAAATCAAGTGGGTGATTTTCTTGCCCGAGTAAATCAAGAGAGTCTACCTTACACTCGAAAATCAAGAGGGTGTATCTCTTTTCCTTGAAATCAAGACTGTATTCTAGTTTGCTTGCTACCTATTCAAAGTAGGCAATTGAAAAGAAATACGTACAAGAAATTGCATGAGACTGGATGTTGGAGAAATCCAAACCAGTATAAAACTCCTAGTGTCATATCTCTAATTCATTACTTTTTTTTACTTTACTGCTTATATATATATATGTGTGTGTGTGTGTGTGTGTGTGTGTGTGTGTGATTGAATGCTAGTATGTACATCTTTGATTGAATTAATGTGCTTTTATTCAAATATAAAATTAAGTGAAAAAGTTTCATAAAAGTTATAAAACACTATACACCCCCCTCTAGTGTTAAAATATCCTTAAGATTAGTTCATAAATCACTACACCGTTCTCCACATGTGTCCCATAGCATTCCTCCAACAGTTCCCTCAATCCAACTCATATTCCTCTACCTTACATCTCTAAGTGTAGCTATCCATCATTGAAGTCATCACTTCTCATCATGGAATTATCATCATCGAATCATGAATCGTCATCGTCAAAAATCACCGTTGAAACCTATGGTTTGGTACCGACCCCTATACCTAGCCATATTAGGCTAGTGCTCTATTTGACATGAGTTCAGGGTTAACTATAATGACCTGCCTTTTCGATCATCAAAAGTCAACACTAATACATCCATGGTATTCAAGTGCCGAGCATCTAAGTGCCGGAAAGACGGATTGTTGGGGAAAAGAAAGAAAAGGACAGAATCTCACATCATCACGAGTAATATATAATACACAACAGATCTTTACAAAAGAAAATTTATACACATACATCAAATCAGAGTACACTAAATAAATCATCGGTCTGGACAATTATAACAACCTATTCTCACAATTGCTGATAATTATAAATAGTAAATGCAGTGGAAAATGAGCATGTACGTGAATACGTACTGGAGTCCTCCAGCTCGTCTCCTGAAGCTCCAAAGCATCCAAATTGAATCTGTAAATATGCTCAGTCTGACCCGAGTATTATTAAGAAACAACGCCCGGATCAGTTTGGTGAACCAGCGTGAGAAACAAACCCAAATGGATTTTAAAATTATAAAAAGCTTTCAAAACAAAGGTATCTCGTAAGACCATGCCGCACATAAACACGGATGGTTTTTTACCTTATGATAACCAAAACATTTTATAGAAAATCCAGTGATATTATAATAATGTCTAGGATACAAATACATATTAATCATAGGTGAAATTGTTACATTAATTAAATTCCAGCATAATAGGTTTACAACTAAAACCGTAAAGGCATATATTGGAGAATTGATTCCAACAATGACTATGCTACTGGGGTACTGCCCATCATAGTACACCTCTAGAAAATGTACCAAGGTCAACAAGAACATCTTGCACCCCTACTACAAAGAACAGGCCTACCCCTTCCTGGATAGTATCGAATATATCATCACCTTGGTTGCTTGGGAACCTTTACCGAGAGCGCTCATGCACAACCAATCCATAAAATGAATGCATATATAGAAAGGTGATGAAACGCCCTAATGGGAGCGACCTACTTACCCTGCTACATATCTCATATTTTAGCCATTCCCAATTGATGAGGCTAATGGCTATGTTTTACCTTTTATATAGCAAACCCACTTAGAATGCTACACGGCCCTCCAAATCGCAATGTAGTGCCAGCATCCATCCATACAAGTTGTTCGGGATAGGAACAGGCGAAGGCACAACTTCTACTACATCAATTTTGGAATCACCCTCAAGATTAATAGCAAGTATCCCCTACACTTCAAAAGCTTCATCTTCGATCCCATCGTCTTCAAGATGTCTTTACTACATCGCTAGAGTTGGATCGAAATGGTTTTCGGATAATTCATATTTATCCAATCCCGGTCTCTTTGAACCAACATTCGACAGATTCCAGCAAACTCGACTCCGGTTCTTTCGAAAATAAACAGACAAGATAAGAGCAGAGATCACCCCCTAACTGTTCAAGTGGAAGGATCTCCTCATCATTTGTCCTAGGAGAACAAGACGAGATTTATACGCACAGTACAGCATCATCGAAGATGATTGTAACGACCCAGAATTTAGGTCGTTTGGTTTTGAACGTTTAATTTAATTTTAAATGTTGAATTTGAAATATTAATTGATTTTGAATAAGGAGGTTTTGGTTGAATTAGTAAAATGGTTTAGAATTTCAAATATAGCGATTAACGAATTCAGTAAATAGTAATTTAATATTTGAAATTGGGTAAATATAGGAATCTGGAGTTAGATGTGAATAGGAATGATTTCTAAGTTGGTTTAAAATTCTATATGAATTAGAATTTTAATATTGGACTTTTGGATGGGATTAAAAAATCGATAAGTTAAAATTGGAAATTTTTATATTAATTTAATAGTGGAATTTAATATATGGTAATAGTGTAAATAATGGAATTTTGATTAAATATAAATCGAAATGATTTCTAATATGAGTATAAATTCTATTTGAATTATAAATGAGTTAGTAAGATTTTAAAATTTGAATTTCAAGTTATTTCGTCGATTTTGAAAATCGCTCGATTTAATCGACGCGTCAAAATAGCCTTCCGGGGCACAGTCTCGGAGTTCGATGAAACTAGTGTCATTGGATCCGTAATAGTGTATTATTATTGGACTTCAAATTTCGTAGCGTTTGGAGTTACAGTTTGGTCGTACGGGATAGAAACGCGTTGAAATAAATATTGAAAATATAATATTTTAATTCGATTCGAAAAGCTATCTTCCACATACGATCGAATTAGGCCGCAAAACATGTTCCATTTTTTTCGGAATAGGGGTAAAACATTATGAATGCCATGCGGCATGCTTCGTTTGGTGTTCGTCCGGAAAATCATGTAAATTGTGGAAATAATATTAAAATAATATGTATATGCGTATATATACGCGTGAAACAGAAGAAACCCTAGTTCTTTTAACCTAACCGCCAGTTCATTTTAATGGCCGAAAATCTCCCTTCTTCTCTATCGATTATCTTCCCATCCACGCAGTTTTAGGTCGAGACTTCAACTGGAAAGTCGTAGAGCGCCTCAAGATCTTCAATATCGACGGTCATGATCTATATCAGAGCGACATGGTGGTGAAAAAAGACTCGTGTTCATGGTGGTTTCATGCATGAATCACGAGGAAACAGTGGCGTTTGACAAGGCCGGACTTTGGCCATGGGCGAGTTATAGTTTGGGCAGTCGAGTGGCATTCCCTGATCAAGTTATAGGCGCATGAAGGTGGAGCGGCGATCGATTGTTTAAGCGTGCGATGGGTTTCTCTGTTCGTAGATAGCTGGAGAGGTCATGACGAGGAAGAAGCAAAGGGTGCAGCCAGATCTTGATTTAGTTGAAACGGACAGCTATGATTTGTTTAAGGTTTAATAAAAAAATTATTTATATAATTTGTATTCGAGCTTTAAAAATGCATATCTTCTTCATACGAGGTCAGAATTGGACAAAACAAGCGATGATGGAATCGTGGCGATGAGCACTACGTGTTGGAACAGATTTGGAGACGATTGGAGCTAGTTAAAATTTTAGGTTAAATCGAACGTGTTTGATTTTACTTAAAATTAGAGCGTTTGGCAAATTTAAAACTCAAGGTGAGTAAATCTCAGTCATTTGGATGATTGGCATTAATTTTAAATAGTTAAAATTAATTATTGGTTGACCGGATGATTTGATAATTTTTATTATTGGTTGAATGTTATAATATATATATATAGTAGTATATATTAATAATTGGATATATTTCCCTCCGATTGGAGCGGATAAGACCCTATGCGCCCCGCATAATAGCGGATGACCCTATATACTATGATATTTCGCCTTGAAGCGGAATTGGTATTTTTATGTTGTATTAACATCTGTGGATGTAGGAAAACAGGTTGGAGGGATCCAATTGGATTCCTCAAAAATGTTGAATTTAAATTCATATATAGTGATATATGTTTTATTTGAATAATCTGTGATAGATTATTGTGTGGTTTGAATTGATTGGACACTATGGCAGTTTTGGCCTAGATTTTGGTATTTTTAAATACCAGTAATATATGGTTTGAATTGAAAAGAATTTTAAAGGGATTTTTTAAGTAAAATATTTATATAGAATTTTGGGTTAATTGATCTGATAAAATAATGGTTTTGAAATTTGTACTTAACTAATTCGGGATATTATAAATAGAGATTTTGGAATAAAGTACATAAAAGGATTTTAAATAATAAATTCTTAAGTGGTACTTGTTTAAATAAAAAAGGTTTAAAAATCGAGATTTTAATAGATTGGAAGGATAGAAGTGAATTTGGAAATAGGTATAAAATTGGTTATTTAGGAGCTCAAGTAAGATTTCCAAATTTACAAAATGAAATTAGAATCGAGAAATTGGGCTTGTTTTAAAAAAAGGATTTTTAATTATTAACTAGGTAATTTAAAGGGTTTAAGAATTTTTCAGAAAATTAATTATTTAATTGTTTTAATTGATTAGAGTCTATTTATTTATTAATTTAGTTATAATGAGTTGATATGAAGTAAATTGTTATTTAAGAATTAATTAATATTATTATTTTAAAAGGGTAAATTATTCAATATTAAATTTGATATAATAACTTTTATTAAAGAGTATTTGCCTAAAGTTTAACTTGGAAAAATTATTATAGGAATTTCATAAGTATTATTTGGAAGATGATTAAATAGAGTTTTCGGGAAGTAATGGTATACTCACATGGCGAAATCGGAGACAGTGAGTGCTTGTAGTTAAGTTTTGGATTTCCTTGGGATAGAGACGTAACCATTGAGCTATGAATCCATAGTTGATACCGTAGTGGAACTTTCCTTATTATTTTAAAGGGGTTCAATATTTTGAAAAGGATAGTTTGTGAATAATCTGAATTCGATAAGATAAGTACATGACTTTTGATAAGAGATTTAATTTATTAAAGTTAAAATAAAACGAGATTTAGTGTTTTCAGTGGAAAAGAAAATATTTGGTTGAATGATTGTTATTTGATAGTTAAATAACCGACTATCAAAATTTGGACCCAAAATATAACTTTGGGAATATCTAGGAGAAACATAGGGATTATATGGTACAGTTACCATTCGAGGTGCTATACTGTACGTATAAACTCATTTCATTCTACTAGGGCGATGATAAGGAAATCTGCCCACTAACGGTTAGGAGGTGATCTCCGATCTTATTTTCGTCTATTTATTTCCTAAAGAACCGGGGTTAAGTTTACCGAAAATATCGAACGTTGTTTCGAAGAGACCGAGATTGGACAAATTATTCGAAAACCACTTCGATCCAACAAGTATGTTTTCGAAAGGAAAACAAGAGCATGGAGTCGAAAATAGAGCAGTGAAGTGCAAGGGCTAATCGCTACAAATCCTGAGGGATTTTTCCGAAATGGATGTAGTAGGAGTAGTGCCTTCGGTTTCGTTCGGACCCAGAACAGACTTGTATGGATGAATGCTATCATTACATTGTCATTGGAGGACAATGAGCATCCTAAGTTAAAATTCCTTAAAAAGGTAATCGTAGCCTCTAGCCTCATCAACCGGGAATGACTGAAAATCAGGGGAGATGCAACAAGGCTAAGTGGGTCCCACCCAATTAGCGTATGTTTATCACCTTTCTGGATACCCTCGGATATTATTTATTACTACGATATATGAAAGGAGCTCGAGATGGGGTGGGAACACCTGGGGTGATAACATATTCGGTCTATCCAGGTTAGGGATGGTCCAGTCTTGTGTTGTATGGGATCTCGGCATGGTCCTCAGCATGTTGTTTCTAGACGTGTACCGTGACAGGTGGTACCCTAGTGCCTAGTCATTCGTATATAATCCATTCTCCAATATGTACCCCTTACGGTTTTGATTGTAGAGCCTAGTATGCTGGAATTTAATTAATGTAACAATTTCAGCTATTTGAATAAGTATTTGTACTTATACACTATGATAATATCAGAGGATTTGATATGAAATGTTTTGGTTATCGTAAAGTAAAAACCCGTCATTTTTATGTGTGGCGTGGTCTTACGAGATACCTTTGATTGTCAAAGGATTTTTATAACTTTAATAATTCAAATTGAGTGTGTTTTCTCACGCTGGTTTTTCAGACTGACTCGGGTGTTATTTTATTATAATGCTCGGGCCAGACCGAGTATTACAGGTTCAGGTTAGGATGCTATAGAGCTCAGGAGACGAGATGGAGACCGAGATGTATTCTCGTACTTGTTTATTCCGCTGTAGTGTTTTGTTGAAATTACCAGCAATTGTGAGGGCAAGTTGTTATAACTGCCTAGGCTGGTAATTATTGATTTATGTACTCTGACGTGAGATATGTATATTACAGTTTTGATTTGTGTAAGGAACTATTTTTATTATATGTTATTCAGTCCACTGTGAGATTCTATTTGTTTAGTTTCTTCTTTCTTCTACCTACTTTCTTTCCCCTCAACAATCTGTCTTTCTGGCACTCGATCGTTCGGCATGTTATACAATGAGCATATTTATGTCGATTTCCGAGGGTCGAAAGGGCGGTTCGTCATAATGATTATGCCATATAACTCACGTATTTTCCCTAGATATTTCCAAAGTTATATTTTGGCCAAGATTTGATAGTCGGTTATTTAACTATCAAACTAAAAAACAATTTAACCAGAGGTTTAATTCCCTAAGGGAAAATAACACGGGTTAAGCACAAAGCAACTCTGGACCTCTTAAATTAATCTTTCACTAATTTAAAATTACTTTGAAAACACTTGTATTAAAAATACTTTCTCAAAAATATATATTTCACAAAACCCTTCTCTACACTTTTCCCTACCTTGAAAATATCATATACTTATCTCAACTGCATAATTATATTCACAAACCATTCCATTTTAAAACTTAGGAAATTTTTTCCCATAAACTTATTTTAACAATATAAGTATATTCACAAAACATTGCATTTTCAATACTTAGAAAATATACTCATATACTTATCTTAACGGTATAAGCATACTTATAAATCTTAAGGAAGATTTTTATTTCAAAACCGCACTTAAAATTGGGTTAAAACATAGTCATTTATAACAGAGATAATAATACCCAAGCACTATTCCTTTGGTGTTAAGTAAGGAAAAAGAGTATTCCCTACAACCATAATTAAGAAGGTCAATTTGGAAAATTAAATCTCTATTATAAAATAACTCTTTTATAAAATCCCCTTTTTATAAAATATTAATTATATTTACAAATTTTCAGCTTATTTGCAACTCTTATTATAAACTCCAAATTCATTTATAAAATTCTTTTTATAAATTTCATAAACCAAATTACAAAACTTTTTATCATTTTAAAACCAAATCCCAAATATAACCCCAGACTCCAATTATAGCCAGATTTCAAAATATCATTTAGAACTCCTCTATTTCCGATAACAAGGTCATTTCATGTATTTCAATAAATTCCCAAAATGGAATTTCTCCAATTTATCAAAATGATATTGATTTCCCTTTTATAAGATATAACTTATAAACCATTCTTTTATTTTTATAAAACACTTTTTATTAAATTTGTTCTCTACATGAAATCCCATCGTAAAATCCAACTGAGAAAATAATCTGGCATCATAAAGCTGATCGAGAAAATGATAAATATGTGGGAGTGGATACTTGTTCTTCTTCATCACTTTATTCAACTCACGGTAATCAACACATAATCTAAGGGAACCACCCACTTTCGTGGTGAATTGTAACAACCCATATTTTTAGTAACATTATTTAGAAAATTTAATTAGTTAGATTAAATAAAATAATGCAAGTTGATTAATGGATTGAGATTTGTGATCAAACTAAGGGGTAGTCGTGCCATAGCAAATGAACTAAAGAAATAAAAGGTTAAGACAAATAGATAAGGGGCAATATAGGAATAGATACATTCTTATACCCTAAACCCCTTAACCCTCATTCTCACGTTCATCCATAATTCACAAACAAAAATATAAGTTAAAGTCGGCCACCATTAGCAAGCTCAAGAGAAGATAAAAGCTAGGATTTCAAGAGGAAGAATCAAATCACTTAATCAAGAACAAATCTCACATCTTTAATCACAAAGCTAAGGTGGATAATTACTACATGTCAGTTTTCTAATTGGTTTTGGTATTATGATGAATCCGAAGTAATTTGCATGATTATGCCATGTTTTTGAATGATTAAATGTTTATATATGCGTGTTGATGATTTATGCTTGTTTAAATAGATTTTATGATATGTTTTGATGTAAAAACCCAATTTAATTACATCCAAATGCCTTGCGATTTTAGATACAGATCAAAAATGATGTTTTAGAGATGGGCTTCGGTTTTCATAATTTTCTGAATTAATGTGGATTTTATATTAATTTTCTAGTGAAGAAAATGATTTATTGGGTTTAGAATAATTTGTGGTTAAATTATATATAATTTGGGTCTGAAATTTATGTATGTTAGAAAACATATTACAAATGATTTTTTGGAATTTTTGTAGAATTTTCCTAAGTGTTTTGATGAATATATAAACTTATTTAAGGTATGGGACTTAAATGTTTTATATATTTATAAAAGGAGAAGGGGTATTTTGCAAATAAATTAAATTGTTTACTTCTAAAATTTTGGCAGCACTTTTAGAAAAGAAAATTAGCAACCAATAAAATTTTGACAAACAAGGCAGGTTAGTTAAAAAGATTACTTAAAAAGGTTAAAATTTAGTTTTACATGCAAATTGCATGTTTCGCCACTTTCGGCACCCTGCTTTCATCTTAGGTGGCTTTCGACTTAGTTCCTCCACCTCCATCACCATCGAAACCAATGCGCATGGCATTAAAGACTTGGCGTGCAGTGAATTGGAAAGAAGGCGGAAGGTATAAGGTCAAAACAAGGGATTCCGAAGGGGTTCTGAAGGGGTCGAAGAGCTGCTTTGTTTTAAAGAAAATACGCCCGCTTTTCTTTCGACGGTATAGCTTTCGACTAGGTCTATGGTTTTAAAAGAATGGTTTTAAAAAGTTGCGTTTTTTGTTTTAAGTATATACTTTCGACTAGGTCGAAGCCCTTTGCTGCTGCTTTTCTACCTATCGAAATCAATGGCTTCGAAGGGTATACTTTGTTTTTTAAAACCTGTCGCTTCTCCAATGCTTTCGGAAGGTTGGTTTCGACACTAATACTTCTTTACTTAGGAATTCTTTCAACTTAAATATTTTATGACCTTTTTGCTCTGTTGAAGATAGAACCCAAAGGTTTCGAAGGAGTTAATTTTTATTGGTTTTGAAAGGTGTTTCCACATGTTTTAAATTAAACCCAGGTGCTTTCGAAAGGTTTGATTTTTATAAAGGTTTGATACTTGCGAAAGGTTTTAAACAATGGTTTCGAAGGGGTGGTTCCCTAATGGTTTCAAAAGGTTTGAAAAGAAAGGTTTTCCAATGGTTTCGAAAGGCAATGTTTAAAGGGTTTTAAAGTAGGATGTCTAAGATTTTAAAGCTTCTGAAGGGAAAGGTTTTTCAAGGGTTTTCGAAAGGAAGATTGAATGGTTTTGAATGGAATGTTTTGGCTTTTGGCCCAGGTTATAAAAAGGGGTTTACTTGGTTTCGAAAGGGGTACTTTTAATGGATTCGAAAGGGATACTTTCAAAGGTTTAAATGTTTTCATCAACAAAGGTTTGAGTAAAGTATATATATAACATAGCAAGGTGATTTTGAGGAAAGCATAGAGTATATGTATTTTCCTTGTTTAAGTTTGATTTAAAGGTTTTAAATGAATTTGTGATGAAAATGTTTTCAAGGAAAATTTTGGGAGGATTACCCTAAGTAAAATGACTTAGATATTAGAGATGGGACTGGTATAGGGTCGCGCCCTATACATTAGCTATTAGACCCAGCTAATTTAGTCCAAAATTCTAGTGTGTAGGGCTTTGTCACAAGTAAGACTAAAATGATGATTACATATAGAAGAGAACATATATTTGTATACAGATAGGTTATTAGTGAGACCGCAAAACCATTAGTATCAGGTGACCTTGGGAGATGTTAAGTTAGGGACAGACCGTCCAGAAGAGGAGTATTTAATAGATAGTTATAGGCGAACCATCCATAAGAGGAGTATCTAATGGGCGTTAGATAATTTTATTTATATTCTTTGGTAGGCCCGAGTTAGCCAAAGGTTAGTAGTTAGCTAAACAAAACTATAATATTCGAACAAATAGTTCATTTTTTACTTGATATGTATGCTTACATAATAATGCTTTACAGTTTTTACCCAGTTTTGGTTGTTGGATAAAGATTTGCAAAAATATGTTTTAAAAGGATATCAGTGAGGGGAAACCCTCGCTAAGCGATGTGGTCTCACTTAATATCAAATAACCGAGATGTATAGTATTATTCACACCAGGCTTTATGTCTAACTCGAAGTTTATGTTTTTCCCCTTAAACTCTCGGGTGCTTGAAATTGAATTGAGTAGGCTGAGGTTTGAGGTTTACATGTTTTAGTAGGTTGGCGAATAAAGCTTCCGAAGACGAGCAGGTGGCCGACGGATAGCCATTTAGGAGTTGCTGTTTTATTTTGTTTTATTTTGATGTGTTGTATTAAGTCAGTTATGACTATATAGTACTTTGGTCAACCAAGGAGGCATCTTCATATGTTGCTCTTGGCATATTTTGTAATAATTATATTTTATCTGAACCCGAGAAACGATTATGGGATTATGTAAATGTGGATATGAAACATGTTTTATGAAATGTAACCAAAAATGTTGTTTCTGTGAAATCTGTAATTTTGTTTCATATTCAAGTGCCTTTGATATTATGGATACCATTAACATTACCGTATTTGGTCACCAAAAGTTAATACTTTTAATGACTACAACATCTGTAGTGCTTAGCTTCGAGCCTCCAGATAAGGGATGTTACAACTTGGTATCAGCGCATAAGTGTATGAAAAACTTTAAGCTAAAAATGATTTTTGAAAACATAATCCTAAGGAATTAGAGTTAAAATCAGGGTGTGGGATAATGCTATAGTAACGTACTTGTATTCGCTATATATAAGTATATGCTATATCTCTATTCACCTATCTCTCTTAGGCTATTCTTCTGTATCTCACGAGGCTTGAATACAGATTGACGCTAGAAGATGAAAAGTTAACCTACGAGGGGACAACACCACCCTAAATGGAAACGCCCGACCAAATATGAGAAGGAATCAAGGTCAGGCCCAAGCTGAAAATGTTGGTGCTGGAGTCCCACTAGTGGATATAGGAGTCACGTATCAGTTTTTCATGAATATGATGCAAGTTGGAGTTGTTGCTGGAATGGTTGGAGGAAATGCTGGAGTAGGAGTTCAGGAAGCTCTGGTGGTCAACCATTATGCTAACTTGAGTAGAGACTATGCTAGACTTGGAGGGAAGCCATTTATTGCAACTGAAGATGCAATAGAAGTAGAGAACTGGTTGCTGCACTTTGAAAGGATATTTGCTGATTTAGGACTCAATGATGAGAAGAAAAGGAGGCTTGCTTCGAGACAGCTTCAGGGAGCAGCTTTATTTTGGTGAAATAGTGTGATGGTTGGTGTGGATGAGGAAACGATGACATGGGCAGAGTTAAGAGGAGATGCCAGGAGAGGTTCATGTCGGTGATGGCGCAGTCTATTTTACTCAGAAAGTTTGCTGAGTTGGAGCAAGGGGAAATGTCTATTTTGGAGTATGCTAGTAGGTTTGAAGAGTTGGATAGATATGGTTATGCCACTGTAGATACAGTGATGAAGAGGAGTGAGAAGTTCATAAGGGTGTTGAAGCCTGAGTTGGCAAGTGCTACATTACCTCATATCAGAGACCCTTGTGATGTGGTTGTAGAGATGGCTTTGAGACACGAGGAGATGCTTGCTTGTCTAGAGAAGAGTAAGGCGAAGGAGGTCTAGGTTAGGCAAGGTCAAAAGAGGAAATTCTTTCATAAGAAGGGTGCTCAGAAGGGTGGAGTAGCAAATAAGGGAAAGTCTGAGGTTGTTTGCTTCAAGTGCGATTAGAAGGGGCATTTCGCTATGAGTGTCGTACTGGAAAGGCGAAGGAAGTGATCAGGAAGAAGAACATCAGATGCTTCAACTGTGATTAGATTGGTCATTATAAGAACCAGTGCAAAGAGCCTGCTAAGGATGGAAGGGGCAAAGTATTTGCATTGGAGCCTACCACATCAGGACCAATAATGCAGGAGAAAGGGAAGACAGTGTTGGGAGGTACGTTTCAGATTCATGGTATGTCTGTTAGCGTTCTGTTTGATACTGGTGCATCGCATTCTTTTATATCTCATTTTTTGGTAGATAAGCTTAACCTAGTATCCTCATATTTAGTTACTTCCTTAACGGTTGCAAATCCAATATGAGGGTATGCGACACTTCGGATGAAGTGTGACCACTTAGAGTTTGATTTGTTGGGTCATATCTTTGTTTGCAGTTTGCATGTGTTTGATTTCATAGGGTTCGAAATTATTTTGAGTATGGATTAGTTAAGTAAGTATGATGTTAGGATATTTTTCCATGATAGGAAAATATCGCTCAAACACCCTGACTATAGTGACTGGATTGTATATACCTTAGAAATCCCTAGTTGTGAGATGAATGCTTTGTTGGGTGTAGTGGAGTTGGAAGATGAGTTGAATCGTGTTTTCGTGGTTAGAGAATTCACGAATATCCTCGATCCTATAGTAGGATTGTCACTGAAACGAGCCATTGAGTTTCGGATAGATTTGGTGCCTGGAGCTGAACCAGTGAGTAGGCCACCAAGTAGGATGACACCTACAGAGATAAAGGAGCTGAAGGTGCAATTGGTGGATCTGGAAGGTAAGAGTTTTATTAGAGCCATTAGTTCACCTTGGGGAGTAGCCGCAGTGTTTGTTAAGAAGCCGGACGGATCATTGAGGTTATGTATCGACTATCATAAGTTGAATGAGAAGGTAATAAAGAATCGATATCCGTTGCCCAGAATCGATGATTTGTTCATTCTGTTGAGTGGAGCCAAGATATTTTCTCAATTGGATTTGGCAACATGTTTTCATCAGCTTAGAGTAGTAGAGGATAGTATTCCTTTGACGGCGTTTAGAACTAGATATGGATCGTACAAATGGTTAGTGATGCCGTTCAGACTAACTAATGTGCCAGCATTCTTTATGGATTTGATGAACCGAACTTTCCAAGAGCACTTGGATAGGTTCGTGTTGGTGTTCATAGATGATATTTTGATATACTCTAAAGATGAAAGGGAGCATGAAGTTCATCTCAGAATTGTGCTTGAGACGCTGAGGCAGCATCAGCTAAAGGCAAAGTTTTCGAACTATCATTTCTAGAAGAAGGGAGTAAATTTTCTTGGTCAGGTAGTCTCGGAAAAAGGGTTATCTATAGATCCGACTAAGATTGAAGCGGCGAATAATTGAAGAGACCCAAGACAGCGAATGAGATAAAGAGTTTTCTTAGATTGGCTGGATATTATAGGAGATTCATAAAGGATTTTTCATGGATAACAGCACCGATGACCAAGCTAACGTGAAAGGATGTGAAGTTTGTGTGGATCAATAAGTGTGAGGAAACATCCCAGAGCTTGAAACACTTATTGACCCATGCACTTGTGTTGGTTGTTCCGAAAGGGAATCTGGATTTGGTAGTTTATACAGATGCATGTGGAACATGATTAGGAGCTGTGTTGATGCAAAGAGGTAAAGTGATTGCCTATTCTTCCTGACAACTTAGACCACATGAGGTTATATATCCAAAGCATGATTTGGAATTAGTTATGGTGATTTTTGCATTTAAGGTGTGGAGATATTGCCTTTTGGGAGAGAGGTTTGAGCTTTATACGGATCATAAGTCGTTGAAGTATTTGTTCTCTCAGAAAGAGTTAAACATGAGACCACAGAGATGGTTAGATTTTATTGCTTCTTATGATTTTGGAATTGAGTACACACTAAGTAAAGGTAATAAGCTGGTAGATGCACTTAGCAGGAAGCATCAAAATGTAGTGTTGGCGATGATTGCGAAGTGGAAGGATTTGGAAGCATTGTCGGCTTGTAAAGTTCAATGGAGATCAAAGACTGGGTCTAGTGGAGGAAGTATTGTGTTGTATTGTTTAGAAGTTCGACTAGTTATGATTGAAAAGATTGCTTCTAAACAGGAAGAGGATCTAGTATTAGTTGAACGGATCAGGAAGCTAAGAGATGGAACGAAGAGTGATGATTTGAAGGATTTCAGTCTTAACCAGAATGGGTGGTTGAGAATGAAAGGAAGGTTATGTGTTTCGAATGTGGGATACATTAAAAAGGAAGTTTTGGAGGAGTGCCATCATTCGAAGTTCACTATCCATCCGGGAGGAACTAAGATATATCAAGATATGAAGAGAAGTTTCTTCTAGGAAGGCATGAAGAGGGATGTTGGCTTATGGGTGAAGCAATGTTTGAACTTGCAACAAGTAAAAGTCGAACATCAGAAGCCAAGTGGTTTGCTACAGCCATTGGATATTCCAATATGGAAGTGGGATTCTATTTCTATGGATTTTATAGACGGGTTGCCAAGATCTAGTAGAGGAAATGAAAGTATATGGGTCATAGTGGATAGATTGACCAAGAGTGCCCATTTCATTCCAGTTAAGTCAACCAGGATGGCACCTGTTTTGGCTAAGTTATTTATGAAGAACATAGTTAGACTTCATGGAATTCCAAGTATTATAGTAAGTGACAGAGATTCCTTATTCACTAGCGAGTTCTAGAAGAGTCTACAAGATATTTTAGGAGCCAATCTCAAGATGAGTACCGCTTACCATCCGCAGACTGATGGGTAAAAGGAAAGAGTTAACAAAGCCTTGAAGGATTTGTTAAGAGCTTGTATGTTAGATTTTGGAGGATCATGGAAAGACCATCTACACTTAGTCGAGTTTTCGCATAACAGTAGTTATCAGACTAGTATAGGGATGGCACCGTTTGAAGCTTTGTATAGAAGGCCATGCAAATCACCAGTTTGTTGGTTAGAGACTGGGAATAGGTTGGTTCTTGGTCCATATTTAGTTAGAGAAGCTGCAGAGAAGATTGAGTTGATTCGAGCTAGGGTGAAGGAAGCTTAGTCTAGGCAGAAGAGTTATGCGGATAGAAGACGGAAAGACTTAGGGTTCTCTGTTGGAGATCATGTGTTTGTTAACGTATCACCGATGAGGGGTGCGATTAGATTCGGTAAATTAGGGAAGTTGGCACCGAGATTTATAGGACCATTTCCTATTGTAAAGAGGACCGGGAAACTCGCTTATAGAGTAGAGTTACCGAATAGTTTGGCATGAGTCCATAATGTTTTCCATGTTCTCATTAAGGAAGTGTGTTAGAGACCCGAAGACTACTATAGCACCAACCGTGTTAGATAATTTAGTAGTAGAGCCAGACTTGACTATAGTTAGAAAATCGATTTGTATAGTCGTGAGAGATGGGAAGAGGCTAAGGAACAAGACAGTCAGATTAGTTAAGGTCCAGTGGAGTGACGATGGTAGAGAATGTACTTAGGAGACTGAGAGCAAGATTAGTGATGCTTATCCTGATTTGATTGATGGTATGTTTTACCTTTGATTGATTTGTTATGTACCTTATCGTAATTTCGAGGATGAAATTCTTTAAGGAGGGGAGTCTGTAACACCCCATATTTTTAGTAACATTATTTATAACATTTAATTGGTTAAATAAAATAAAATAATGTAAATTGATTAATGGATTGAGATTCGTGATCAAACTAAGGGGTAGCCATGTCATAGCAAATGAACTAAAGAAATAAAAGGTTAAGACAAATAGATAAGGGGCAATATAGGAATAGATACATTCTTATACCATAAACCCCTTTAGCCCTCATTCTCACATTCATCCATAATTCACAAACAAAACTATAAGTTAAGGCCGGCCACCATTAGCACACTCAAGAGAAGATAAAAGTTAGGATTTCAAGAGGAAAAATCAAATCACTTAATCAAGAACAAATCTCACATCTTTAGTCACAAAGCTAAGGTGAATAATGACTACGTCTCACTTTTCTAATTGTTTTCGGTTTTATGATGAATCTGAAGTACTTTGCATGATTATGTTAGGTTTTGAATGGTTAAATGTTTATATATGCTTGTTGATAATTTATGCTTGTTCATATAGATTTAATGATATGTTTTGATGTAAAAACCCTATTTAGTGACATCCAAATGCCTTGCTATTTTAGATATAAATCAAAAATGATATTAAAGATATGGGTTTCAGTTTTCATAATTTTCTGAATTAATGTGGATTTTATATTAATTTTCTAGCGAAGAAAATGATTTATTGGGTTTAAAATAATTTACAGTTAAATTATATATAATTTGGGTCTGAAATTTATGTATGTTAGAAAACATATTAAAAAGATTTTCTGGAATTTTTGTAGAATTTTCCTAAGTGTTTTGATGAATATATAAAATTATTTAAGGTATGGGACTAAAATGTTTTATATATTTATAAAAGGAGAAGGGGTATTTTAAAAATAAATCAAATAGTTTACTTCTAAAATTTTGGCAGCACTTTTAGAAAAGAAAATTAGCAGCCAAGAAGATTTTGACAAACAAGGCAGGTTAGTTAAAAAGATTACTTAAAAAGGTTAAAATTCAGTTTTACATGCAAATTGCATGTTTTGCCACTTTCGGCACCCTGCTTCCGTCTTAGGTGTCTTTCGACTTAGTTCCTTCGCCTCAATCACCATCAAAACCAATGTGCATGGCATCAAAGACTTGGTGCGCAGTGAATTGGAAAGAAGGCGGAAGGTATGAGGTCGAAACAAGGGGTTCCGAAGGGGTCGAACCGCTGCTTTGTTTTAAAAGAAAATGCGCTTGATTTGCTTTCGACAGTATAGCTTTCGACTTAGTTTGCTTTCGACTAGGTCTATGGTTTTAAAAGAATGGTTTTAAGAGGTTGCGCTTTTTGTTTTAAGTATATGCTTTTGACTAGGTCGAAGCCCTTTGCTGCCGATTTTCTACCTATCGAAGTCAATGGTTTCGAAAGGTATACTTTGTTTTATAAAACCTGCTGCTTCTCCAATGCTTCCGGAAGGTTGGTTTCGACACCAATACTTCTTTACTTAGGAATGCTTTCGAAAGGAATGCTTTCGACTTAAATGTTTTATGACCATTTTCTCCGTTGAAGGTAGAACCCAAAGGTTTCGAAGGAGTTAATTTTTAATGGTTTCGAAAGGTGTTTCCACATGTTTTAAATTGAACCCAAATGCTTTCTAAAGGTTTGCTATTTATAAAGGTTTGATACTCTCGAAAGGTTTTAAAGAATGGTTTCGAAGGGGTGGTTCCCCAATGGTTTCGAAAGGTTTGAAAGGAATGGTTTTCCAATGGTTTCGAAAGGCAATTTTAGGATATCTAAGGTTTTAAAGCTTTCGAAGAGAAAGGTTTTTCAAGGGCTTTCGAAAGGAAGATTAAATGGGTTCGAAACGAATTTTTTGGCTTTCGGCCCAGTTATAAAAAAGGGGTTTACTTAGTTTCGAAAGGAGTACTTTTAATGGATTCGGAAGGGGTACTTTCAAAGGTTTAAATGTTTTCATTAACAAAGGTTTGAGTAAAGTATATATATAACATGGTAAGGCGATTTTGAGTAAAACATAGAGTATATGTATTTTCCTTGTTTAAGTTTGATTTAAAGGTTTTAAATCAATTTGTGATGAAAAGGTTTTCAAAGAAATTTTTGGGAAGATTACCCTAAGTAAAATGACTTAGATATTAGAATACGAGATGTGACAAGTATAGGGTTGCTCCCTATACATTAGCAATTAGCCCTAGCTAATTTAGTCCAAAATTCCAATGTGTAGGGCTTTGTCACAGGTAAGACTAAAATGATGATTACACATGGAAGGAAATATATATTTGTATACAGATAGGTTAATGGTGAGCCCGCAAAACCAATAGGATCAGGTGACCTTGGGAGATGTTAAGTTAGGGACAGACCATCCAGAAGAGGACTATTTATTAGACAGTTAAGGAAAGACCATCAAGAAGTGGAGTATCTAACAAGCGTTAGATTATTTTATTTATATTGTTTGGTAGGCCCGAGTCAGCGAAAGGTTAGTAGTTAGCCAAACAAAAGTATCGTGTTCGAACAGATAGTTTATTTGTTACTTGATATGTATGTTTACATAATAATACTTTACAGTTTTTAACCAGTTTTTGTTGTAGGATAAAGGTTTGCAAAAGATATGTTTTAAAAGGATATTAGTGAGGGGAAACCTGTTCCGCTAAGCGGCGTGGTCTCACTTAATATCAAATAACTGAGATTTATAGTATTATTCACACCAGGCTTTATGTCTAACTCGAAGTTTATGTTTTTCCCCTTAAACTCTCGGGTGCCCAAAATTGATTTGAGTTGGCTGAGGGTTGAGGTTTACAGGTTTTAGTAGGTTGGCGAATAAAGCTTCCGCATACGAGCAGGTGGCTGACGGATAGCTATCTAGCAGTTGCTGTTTTATTTTGTTTTATTCCGCTGTGTTGTATTAAGTCAGTTATGACTATATAGTACTCTGGTTAACCAAGGGGGCATCTTCATATATTGCTCTTGGCGTATTTTGTAATAATTATATTTTATCTGAAACCGGGAAACGATTATGGGATTATGTAATCTGGATATGAAACATGTTTTATGAAATGTAACCAAAATGTTGTTTTTGTGAAATCTGTAATTTCGTTTCATATTCAAGTGCCTCTGATATTATGGATACCATTAGCCTTACCGTATTTGGTCATCGAAAGTTAATACTATGTACGACTGCAACATCTGTAGTGCTTAGCTTCGGGCCTCCAGATAGGAGATGTTACACGAGTACTACGGATTCTCCCCACTCAGAAATACTCTTGCGAGTGAACTCTCGTCGCAATAGGCCATTCACTTGCACCTCGATCTCTCTATACTCTCTAGGTGCCATCCTCCTCGACATTATTACTATTGGTCTGGCATCTTTAACTAAATCAATATGGAACTCGATCCCTCTATCTGGTGGAAGTCTGGTCACCTCTTTAAATACGTCCTAAACTCAATAGCAGTAGGAACTGAGGACAACTCATCGTATGAGATATCGAGCGAGTATAGAAAACGTACCATCGCATCATCATCTAGTAGGCAGCCTAACACTACCGGCTTCCCATCATCTACTTCCATCATCATTAATAACTTCCAACTATCCACCATCACTTTGTATCTATGAAGCCAGTCCATCCCCAAAATAATACCGAACCCAACAAAACCCAAAACAAAGCAATCAAAATCAAAAGAACATCCATGACTGATAAGACCAAACCAAGACAAACCATACACATGCCAGTGGAGCCTCCAATAGGGTCCATTACAATTAAAGGTCGGTCAACAATTTCAGGCCTTAACCCCAATCTACATACCAAGTCACTAGATATGAAGGAATATGAAGCCCTAATATCAAATAAAACTCATATATGAACATCATAAATGGAAATCATACCTTGAATAACGATTCCTTTACCATCTCTTTCGTCGATGAAGCATTCGACAAAGTTGAAACGACATTGAAAGCATATACTTTCACCATCTGTTTTTGCTTCAGCGGCTTTAGACGATCTTTCTGAATATGCCCAAGCTTGTTGCAATTGTAGCACTTCTTCCTTTCGGTCTTGCAGTCCCTGCTATAGTTACCCTTGTCTCCACAGTTGTAACAACTAAGTAAAGTCATACTCTTCTTCCAGCTACCTTTGTTCTTAAGTTTCTTCCTTTTATTGTTCCACTTTTTCTTGCCTCCCCCGTTCGATTGTGGCTTTGGCTCATCTTGGGAACAATAGTTCTCGGTTGTGGGTAAATGCTCTTATGCCATAGAGCCTTCTTAATGATCATCTCGAAAGTCTGGCCAATATGACTCACGATTTTATCTCCCAAGTAGTCACTCAAGCCTATAAGGAACTTTTCATTCTTCTTCGGTAGGATGTCGATAAAGAACATCCAATATTTTGTTAGGGCGTCGAACTAAGCAATGTACTCGGAGATAATCATTTTCCCTTTCTTTAGATCCATGAACTTATAGAACAAGACCGATTTCTGAGCTATCGTATAAACTTCTCTTTGAAAATGGCTTTGAACTGGTCCCATGTGAATTGGTCCTCGGGATTAGCGACCTTCACAGCATTCCACTAGTTCATGGCTCACCCTTGAAGTTGTCGGGAAGTCAAACGCCTTTTCATAGCATCATCCAACTCTAAGTCATCGAGTATCCACTCCAAGTATCAAATCAATCCCACACTTCCATCGCCGACTTCATTCCTTGGAACAATTTGTCATCAAGACTTGTAAGTCTTTGTTTAGCTTAGCGAAATCGGCTCTAGGTGCCTGCACTAGAGCACCGCAACCAACAGCAACATTTGGAGCAGCTACTTGAGGATTTTGTAGTATATTCTGCATCATGGTATTGAACATGAGCCGCAAATTGGGATTAATGGCTCCTAAGCTAGCTCTTTCTTCGACTCCTGAGACGAAGTTCCTAGAGGCATTCCTTGTTTGAAGTCTCATCCTTCAATCCGTAATAAGAATGATCAGTCTCATTATAAAGAATTTCACTTAAGTAGTACTCGTGTGTGTAGTGCGAATCATATACTATATACTACTATATAGTTTTGAAGACCAAAATATATAACAAGTACACACTCTCGTATATTTATACACTCTCAATCCAGTCAAGGATGATAACTCCTATCCTATCTCTATTGGATCATGATATCCATTCGGTTAAACTACGCAACCTAAGCTCTGATACTAAATATGATGACCACCCAATACCACTAGAACCCAATATACCTATATAGTGCACTGTAGCGGTGCCTAGTCGATGTGGGACGACCGTCAAGGTTGTAAATAAAGTAAATCAATCACATGACCTATCATATATCTCATAGCACATCAAATAAAATATAATAGTAAACATCTCAAATATAAAATAGGCGAGACAATAACTGAATAAATCACAAAATTAGAGTGCATAGATCTATACAGTGTATAGCAAAAGAAATAGAGTTATACATCAAATAATAACTCATAAATAACCATCTCTAGGTAATAAAGGCACTAGCAAGTTCCATGGTGTTGTGCAGTGGAATAGCAAAGATGTAAGTGTAGTAATATGAGTGTATGACCTCATGCCCTTCCTCTGTCCAGCTCTTTATGCTCACCAGACCTGATATCCCTAATCTACTCATTTAAGAGTACCCAGAGTAATAGGAAGAAAAGCATAAAACTGCAAGTAAGAAAAAAGTCTAGTGTGAGCGACAGTAAACCTCAAAATACTAATAAATCACTATAATAGTGAAAATGTTATGAGTGATCATACCTAACCTGACCCTACATCCATAGAGTTAGCACATACACAAGATATACGCTACTCTACATCATAGTCATCATAGATGTACTATACATCAAAGTACTAAGGGTTGTCCAAATATATACATTAATAATATCAATATCATGTTACATCTCTAAGGTGATAAATAATCGAACAAGCATGTCATCCTCGTCTATCCTCATATTCACTCACTCAGTGTGTTGGATATAAAATTACTCGTTGACCCATCACAGTCAAAAACATGACTATCCATTATGATAGCCTGCATCCTAGGCCTCGGTACTGAAATGCATGCCACTCAATCGGCTAAGAAATAGACTAACCATCACATCAGTCTAGGGTAAACAAATGTCATATCTAGAATAAAGAGCCATCAAGCTCTAGGAAACATCACATTCCCAGTATATACCCCGTCTCATGAGTACCCTACGAACCCTTGAGTCTCAACTATCCCTTTGCACATGCCATTTATAGCAGAGTACATCTTGAAACTGATATCAGGCTCCCACACAAAGTCATCGCGGTATGGATGATTCTCTACAGTCATCATTAATCATAGTATACCATCATGTGTCCCATAGCCTTTCTCTAACAATTCTCTTAATCTGACTCATAGTCCTCTACCTTACGTCTCCAAGTATAGTTATCCATCATTGAAACCGTCACTTTCCATCATGGATTCATCATCATCGAATCATGGGTCATCATCGTCAAAAGTTGCCATCGACCCCTATACTTAGTCGTATTTGGCTAAGTACTTTGTTTGACATAAGTACAGGGTTAACACACCCAAAACTCGAAACTAGCACCATAATATCTTGAAGAAAGCGTAGGAAGAACTCGAAGCAGGCATGTGGGAACTTGAATTTGTTCTATAAGTCACTGTCACCATACCGTCCCATCGATCCATGAAGCCCAATTCATGCAACCTGAGCCATCACCAAGCCAAGTCCTACCGACACCATACTTCACCTCCTTCTTCAAATGACCAAAAAACTCACACCTTTAGGATCAGTACCAACCCATTAGGAACCGATCCATATGACTCAATAAAATTTTTGCTAAGTCCTTATCCTTTAGTAACCCAAAACCCTCACCGAACCATAGCTTCTACCAAACTATACGACCCTAAGTTCCCAAGCCATCCCTAAACTCAAACCTGCATAGATCGGTACTGATCCATAGGTACCAATCTAATGCTCCCTAGCAAGCTTTTATGACTCAAAGCAACACCTCCAAGACTTGATGCAAACCATCCAAAAACTGGAAGCAACTTCCCACCGATCCATAGCCTTTAAATGACCACCAATCCATCTTAATTTTCCGTAACTCGAGCAAACGAACTCCAAATAACTTGAAACTTAAAATGTAGTTTTAAGGAGTCCTTTTTAACCCACCCTATGGATCGCATGTTATATGGGCCAATATTGATCGATCACTATCGACCGATCAATACCGATCCATAACATATTCCTATAACTAAATCGCCATTCGATCGATGTTTTCGACCAAATAAACATCACACATTCATGAAATCATTACATGAAACATGTCCTAATAAGCATACATCTATACAAATCAATGTAAATCCTAAATCTAAGGATGGTATCCATAAGAATAAGGAGACCCATAAGAACACCAATTTTATAAAACTTATCCAAATCATTTGAAGATTACGTATATTATTAAAGAAGGTTTAAAACATGTTTTAGAGTTTGAAAATCATTTAAAAACATCATTAAGCATCAAATAGTGGCTAATTAGTGAATAGAGGCTTAAACCACTCACCTAAATCCAAAGAATCCAAGCCTAAAGATGCACGAATCCCGAGGTGAACAACAGCATCAAGATGATCTCCAACATCGAATCTCCAATCTAAGGTGCAAATGTAACACCCTGTAATTTGAATGATAATTAATTAAAAAGAAATTAATTAAAAAATAATAAAGCCAGAAAATAAAATTTTCACAAACGTCAGAATTGGGCTATGAAACATGCAACATTGGGTTCGTTGCAATATTTTGATCAATTTCTATACATAAAGTTTTCCAATTAGAGTTCAGACGAAAAAGTTATTAACGTTTGAATAATTTGAGTAGGAAATAAATATATATGTAATTAAGAAAAAAAAGTAATCGATGAAAATTAATTAACATTAACAGTTGCTTGGGTTAAGGAAATGTTAACGTGGAAAGAAGTTATCTCTGGCCGAAGAAAACGGAAGAAATTAACCAAAGTTAACATGGTAAATTAATTACCATTAACATATACCACCAGTCGACCCCTAAGTCACGCTGGTCGATCACTAGCAATCGACCTATAGGGGTGGTGGTCGAGCTGTCAATTGGAGAATTTCGACATGGCCAAACGCCCTAGATTTAAAATAGTTTAATCTAACGACTGACATTGATCGAACCCCTTCTCCAGATTGCTAGGGAGTCCTTCTCCGGATTCGAAGAAGGAGCTGAATCGGGTGTTGTTAATCTCGACTTGTAGACCACGTTCAATACCATGATGTGGAATATACTGCAAAACACTCAAGTAGCCGCTCCAAATGCTGCTGTAGGCGGTGGTGCTTTGGTGTAGGCGCCCAGAGCCGATTTTGCTAAGTTGAACAAAGACTTTGCTAGTTTGGGTGGCAAACCGTTCAAGGAAGAAGAATTGGCGATGGAATTACAGGACTGACTTAACACCTATGAAAGAATTTTTGATGACTCAGAGTAGAACGATGTTGTAGAGAGAAGATTGGCTTCCTAATAGCTTCAGGGGCAAGCTATGAATTACTGGAATGCAGTGAGGACTTCTACTCTCAAGGATAAGTTTACTTGGAACAAATTCAAAACTAGATTTGAAGAGAAATGCAATGCCTCGCCTTTATGCCCTCATAAACAAAGGATATTAATAAGTAATATTGTCTGCTAATATGGAGAATAAGGCTGTTTAGGAGCGACCATCTGTAATATTACTTTGGGCTAGTATCGAAAACGTTGAATTATATTTATTTATTCTTTTTATGGAGAGGGATTCAACATATACAATCCAAGAACAAAACAATAATACAGTGGCTTATTATGATTCAGAACAATATAAAACATCAATGGCATAGAATCACAGACCGCATCGATAAATATAATACATGACATATCATATAACATAAAGTGATTTAACTAAGAAGTGAACTAGACTCACATAAACCCATATACATAAGGACTAAGGTACATCACCAAGTACAAAATGAGTCTACATCTCAAATAATATACATCCGTACATAAGTGAGCGTCTCAAAATGAACTAAGGGCATATATAGAAAACTAGCATAAACTTCTACCCAAGCTAGCCTGAGTCCAAAGCCAAAATTCCCCGCAACCTATCAAGTCTCGGTCTAACCCGAGCATTAAAATAACACCCGAGTTAGACTATCTCTAATTATCATAAAAGGTGAGTCAATAATAATAATAATGACTATGATGATGAACTTGGATAAACATCAAGGATAAAAGCTCATAGATTATACTTCACTAATCTACTACTATTTCATATAAAACTTCATGTCTTAAGGTTAAGTTATGCTCATTTAAACAAAACATCAAAGTGATATCAATCATTAATTAGAACACCGAAATTCACAACCATAAATGCAAGCAAACGACAACCACTTCGTAAGTCAATAATCATCGTCGTGCTCCTCGCACCAAATTAAATAAGCACTTCGCCAATCAACTATATGACAAGTGCATCGAAAGTCAACACCAGATATGAGCACATCGCTCGTACTAATTAATAGCTAGCCTAATAAACAAGTCCCTCGCATGTGAACCCAAGATACGTGCACATTGCAAGTCATAACTCATTCGTAAACGAGAAACATATGGGCCTGAAAACCCATAAAATCCGCATAAACGGACCACACAAGGGTTGAGTCAAAACTCGACGAATAAGTGTTATATACTTTCTACAAGTAATCATTCAAGTAATGACCGTATGTCCCATAACCACTCAGGTTTACTCAAATGTTTACTATAAGTTAGTAAATTCTAGTCGATAAGTGTGATCTACTACTAATTAGTAACTAGATAAGTATCACGCAATGTCCCATACCCACTTAGCTTTACTTAATTATGTAACAAGTGATTATAAAACCCAACTCATGCAAAATAAATGTTCATTCGAACAAGTCCAAAAATTAACCCGTAAAATAAACACAAACGTTTCATACCGCTCGTTTTATTAAACCATTTAAATAGATTCCTCATTGAATTGGTGATATATAATTTTATAAAATAATTTACATGAATTCCTTTAAAAAAATATTCTTTTATACACTAGAATATATACATATATTTTAGAAATCCTTTGTAAATCTATACATTGTTATTTATAACAACAATTTTAATAAATTAGTCCAAACCTATTTAAAACCATTGATTTTATAATTAATATATTTTATATATATTCATAAATATGTTCCAAATATCCATTTTAAAAATATATGCATACTTGAAATAATTTGGAAAATGTTTGGATTAGAAAACAATTTTTTTTGAAAATTCTAGCTTAGAAATGTATAATAAAACTTGAGTGTGTCTTCATGAATTCATGGTTGTATTTCTATGGTATTATATCATCAAATGAATTCATCAATTCAATAATTTACACTTAAGAACACTCATCCAAATCATATCGAACTAGGCATTCGAAATAGAACACAAGACATCAAAGATCAAAAGAGCAAACGGACGGTCGAAATGGCAATCGAGAAGCACGGAACCATCACCTAGGGCTCTGCCCAGGTGCATAACCGGTGCACCGGTTCACGAGAACCGATCCACCGGTTGCATCGCCAGGGTGAAGCCCCGGGCGATTTTTGTGCCTCCTGGTCATCCGTCCGTGGGTGTTTTCCTATGGTGGATGCTTCTAACTCTTAGAGCACTATTTCTAGAGACATGCAAGCCTATATTCATCAACATATCATGATTCACATGATCATATGACAAGGGTTTAATCAAAACAGTAAGTAGCATAACTGAAACATGTAATCATCTCAAGAACTAGTGATCAATTCAACAAGAATTCAATCAAACAACCAATTCAGAAAATAATTTCAGAATTAGAAATAGATGTGAGTATACACTCACCTTTCTTCTTGTATTTATCAGTGAATAACGGTAGTAAGTTATCGTTTCAACCAAAACCCCAGAAGTATTTCATCAAAATAGCAAATGAAACCAAATTAAAAATCTTTAAACTAAAATAAATTTCTAATTAGAAGAGAATATGGTTCTAATGCTTTTACATAAATTAATAACTTCAAATTAATCTAATTTGCAAGAGAACTTGGTTGAATTTGGATTTTAGGTTTAGAAAGAGGAATAAGTGCTTTCTTTTTATTTCTAAGTTTTAGTTTACTATAAACTAAAATTAGAATAAAAGCAATGTACAGGAATCATTATTTGAGAAAATTTTCTCATCTCAAAATAGGCTAATGGGTTTTGAGCCACACTAATTAATTTACAGCCCAATAATGAAATAAATGATTATTTCATATATTTTTACACTTGAATGGATTTATGAATCAAATACTAAGTGTTTAAAACATAAATCAAAATAAATAAAAATATAATATAACTTCTTAAATATTTATCAAATGAAAAGTTTCTATTTATTATTAAAAGGAGTTTTTTTAAGACACCTTTTATAAAAAAATAAAAGATATAAAAAAAATCTCTATTACATAATAAATGGATTTATTTATACACTAAATAAAAGATTCACTTTATATATTAATTCACCAATATTATTATACTTTAGAATTTGCATTCTAAAGAATTTATTTATTATTTAACAAAGTCAAACTTCTTCTTAAAATTTACAGTTTAAATCATTATATTATTTTCTAATTAAACAACAAAAATATAGGGTTGTTACAGACTTCCCCCTTATAGAAATTGCATACTCACAATTTAACATTCGAGAAAGTCTATAACACATTTAAAGCTTAGTAATGCTGCTTCTTTGCTAAAATTTTAAAGTTCAACAATCACACATCATACACAAATCATTCAGGTACATTCAACTACCATGTTATTCTTCTAAACATAATTCATTGCTTCATCAAAATTTTGTTATTAAACCCCAATAGAGTTGAAAATATTGCTTAAACCTCTTTCCATTTTAATAATAAGAAAATAAAATGCATGCTCAAGTATTATTTGTAAAATACAATGTTTTCCCAAACTGAAAACTCTTCTATTTTCTGAATCCTTTATAAAGATCAGCTTTTAACAGACAATAGAAAGCATAATCTGAGATAACTAATAAAACAAAAGTTTTTCCTTACATTTATAGCTTTCCAAAAAGCACAAGTTTATTGAAATATGATCAACGGTTCAACATTTATGATTAAAATAAGTTTAGGTTTTAGCTTAGGAATTTTGACAGGATAGAGTTTATGGCACTGTTTAAAACATGAATTTGACCTAGAAAATTATAGAATCTTAAAAAATGATTAAAATAAAAATTATTCCTTATAATATTATATTTCTTTCCCAAACAGATTCATCAAAAATGAATTTACCAATCCTCAAATATGCCATTTTTTTACTTTAGTACCTTTTAAAGAAATTCTCAACAACAATTTATTTGGAACTTTTAATGTATTCCAATTTGAAATTTAGAACCACAAGTCTTCTTAAGTAAAAAAAATTTAGATATAAAATAAATTTAGATTTTACCATGTCTCAAAGTCTCACTTAAGTGTTTAGACAATCTCTATCGATCCGTGTGCACCCGCATCGACTAGGATTCTTATCCACTCAACGGATAACTTGACACTAAAAAATATAACCTCTTAATTCTTTAATTTACTTTATAAAATAACTTGCATAATTAAATTTTCCTTCTTGAACCATATATCTTCTTACACGAAAATATTTTTATTTTGCAATCATACATACCTTTAGCTCATCTATTATTAGTAACTAAAATACTTCATTCATTTATTATAATTCATGGTATGCATTAACTTACTTAAGTATATGTATTTTATTTTTATAATCTCGCTTAAATTATATTATATACATACTTTAATCATCGTCCAAATAAAATCAATAATGCAAAATATGCATTCATCACAACAAGTAACCAATCACTTATAGTGGAAGATTATCTACTAATTTTCCGCCATGCGACAATATTTACTACTAAATTCCTAAGGAAAAAGCTAAAATCTGACATCCAAAGAGATAACACTAACGGCTCACTCGATGTGAGTAAACAAAAAGCACCGATGTTGATCGAACTCAAAGATAGGATCCTAAACTAAAGAAAGAAATCCTAAGAATAGAAAAAAAAGCTACCTAATGCTAGCTAGGACCTCCACCCACTTTTTTAGGTGCAACTGGACAAGCGGAAACTAAATGACCTTCCTTCTTATAGTAGCGACACATCTTGGGCATAGGGCAGTTCTTAATGAAGTGATCCTTGGCTCCACAGTAGATGCACTCGCCTAAAGCACGCCTTTGGTTGTTGTAGTTGGAATCTTGCTTCTTTGCCTCTTTATTTGGAACTCCAGACTTCTGCTTGTCTTGTGGTGCCTTCCTCTTATGGTTAAATTCCTTCTTTAGCTAAGGGTCTTCTTCGCTACTCTCCTTCTCTGTATCCTCAAGTCTAAGTGCAGAATCCACATGCTTCTCGAATGAAACTTCAAGCTGAGTCAGAAGTGCCTTCCTCAATACATAGCCAAACTTTTGATTCTTGTGTAGTGGTGTGCGGATAAGCTCCAATTCATATTTGAAGAAGGACTCAAATGTAACGATATACTCTGAAACTGAGGAGCTTCCTTGCTTCAAGTCAATGAATCTTCGAGCTAAGGTTGCCTTCTCTGCCTCTGGCATGAACTTCAACTCGAAACTGGATCTAAACTCCCCCTAAGTCAACTCTTCCTCCTCTATCTCTGCCACTAGCAAGTAGTACTAATCCAAAGCCTTTTCCTGGAGCTGACTCGATGCTACCTAAACTCTATGAGCATCCGATAACTCCATGCGAGTGAAGATCTGCTTGCATGTCTTTAACCAAGCCTGAAGCCCTATGACTTCTTATGTGCCCGTAAACTGCTTCCCTCCAAGGTGAACAAAATCACTACATATGCGGGTGAAAGGTAAATGATGAACAAGAGGATGGGTAGGGGCTGCACTAGGAGTCTAAACTGCTCGAACAAACTCCAAAATCTACTCAGAAATCATGAATACTCCCTTTTGTCCGGGAATACCTGGCGGCCCCGAGTCAGAACGAGTATTCCTACCACCAACCATATCTCACTCCTACTATACGTAAGGTATAGCCACATAACTCATAAGAAATAAATAATACAAATATGTTCCCATAATATCCCTTACTACTATATATTCTACTACTAGAAAGAGGTAACATCTACCCTGCACTCCTAAGGGACGGGACTCTAAGTCTGTCTAGCTAAGATTCGTGTTTCTCATATCCTATATTGTTCTGAACCTCGTGAAAGTCTATGCAGGGTGGATCGTGTAGTGTATATGCAAGTATATGTGGCAAAATATATGATGCAACTAAAACAATATTAATTTAAGTAAATAAGAATAATCACACCAGGATTTTATACTGGTTCGGACCTCCCATCCTACGTCCAGTCCCGAAGCTCCTCTTCGGAATTTCCTTTCACCAAATAACCCTCACTTCACCCGGAGGAACAGGTTTACAATAGCAGAGTTTCTTTGTCAACTGTGTGTTCTCTAATACACGGATTTTGACTATATAGTACAAATGCTTCCAATATATATATATCTAGAGAGTATTGTCTATGAGTAACTGTATATATGGAAGAGTAGAATACACGTAGAGATTGCTAGAGATCAAGAGTATATGATAGAGTGTATAATTAGAGAGCATAATTAAGTAAGGTTAATTCTCTTTGATTCTTGATGATATATATAGTTGTAGAGAGATTCCTTGAGTAGTTGCATCCATTAATAAGTGTTCTATGGTCGCTTCTGATGGTGATGAAGAGTTGCATGCAAGAGAAGCGAAGGTGTCTTTTCAATTACGGCAGTTGTAATTTGAATGTCAACAATCGATTTCAGTTTCATACATCTGGAATATGTCTCAGACGTCTGGCTCTTTATATTTTTTGTATATAGTAGACTTTCAAACGTTTGAGTGCAACAACCGGATGTCTGATCCTTTCCTTTTTGTATTCCAAAGGATTTCTTAAGACATCTGGCTAGTGCACCTAGACGTCTAAAATCTATGCGTGTTGAATTTGTGCATCTGTGTCATTGCTCCATTGATCCTATCGACTTGTAATCTTTTGTAACGTTCTTTGAGCCTTGCTCTTGTCTTTGTAGTGATGTTATTCTAGCAAGTTCTTGTATATATACATATATATGTACATTTGATTTTCATTGTATAGTTGTTGTCATTAAAACCATGAATTTGATTTCCTAACAATCTCCCCCTTTTTGATGATGACAACTATACAATGTACTTATATGTAATTTTTATAAATTCCCCCTGAATATGTGCTTTCCATTATCTATATGCAAGTATATGTGGCAAAATATATGATGCAACTAAAACAATATTAATTTAAGTAAATAAGAATAATCACACCAGGATTTTATACTGGTTCGGACCTCCCGTCCTACGTCCAGTCCCGAAGCTCCTCTTCGGAATTTCCTTTCACAAAATAACCCTCACTTCACCCGGAGGAAGAGGTTTACAATAGCAGAGTTTCTTTGTCAACTGTGTGTTCTCTAATACACGGATTTTGACTATATAGTACAAATGCTTCCAATATATATCTAGAGAGTATTGTCTATGAGGAACTGTATATTTGGAAGAGTAGAATACAAGTATAGATTGCTAGAGATCAAGAGTATATGATAGAGTGTATAATTAGAGAGCATAAGTAAGTAAGGTTAATGTTCTCTTTGATTCTTGATGATATATATAGTGGTAGAGAGATTCCTTGAGTAGTTGCATCCATTAATAAGTGTTCTATGGTCGCTTCTGATGGTGATGAAGAGTTGCAGCGAAGAGAAGCGAAGGTGTCTTTTTAATTGCGGCAGTTGTAATTTGAATGTCAACAATCGAGTTCAGTTTCAGATGTCTATAATATGTCTCAGACGTCTGGCTCTTTATATTTTTTGTATATAGTAGACTTTCAGACGTCTGAGTGCAACAACCAGACGTCTAATCCTTTCTGTTTTGTATTCCAGCGGATTTCTTCAAACGTCTGGCTAGCGCACCTAGATGTCTGAAATATGTGCATTTTGAATTTGTGCATCTGTGTCATTGCTCCATTGATCCTATCGACTTGTAATCTTTTGTAACGTTCTTTGAGTCTTGTTCTTGTCTTTGTAGTGATGTTATTCTAGCAACTTCTTGTATATATACATATATATGTACATTTGATTTTCATTGTATAGTTGTTGTCATTAAAACCATGAATTTGATTTCCTAACACCTCGCTCTGATACCAACTATAAAGCCCCACCTTTATGTGCTCATTAACAAAGGATATTAATAAGTAATATTGTCTACTAATGTGGAGAATGCAGTTGTTTAGGAGCGACCATCCATGATATTACTTTGGAAGAGTATCAAATATGTTAAATTATATGAATTTATTCTTTTATAGAGAGGAATTCAACGCATATGATCCAGCCACAAAATAATAATATAGTGGCTTATTATGACTCAAAACAATATAATACATCACAGATACAGAATCACATATCACATCGATAAATATAATACATGACATATCTTATAACATAAAGTAAATCAACTAAGAAGTGAACTAGACTCCCATAAATCCATATACATAAGAACTAAGGTACATCACCAAGTACAAAATGAGTCTACATCTTAAATATTATACATCCATACATAAGTGAACATCTCAAAATGAACTAACGGCATATATAGATAACTAGCATAAACTTCTACCCAAGCTAGCCCGAGTCTAAAGTCAAAAGTCCATTTTACCTGTTAAGTCTCGGTCTAACCCGAGCATTAAAATAACACCCAGGTCAGACTATCTCTAATCATCATAAAAGGTGAGTCCATAATAATAATAATAATGATGATGAACTCGGATAAACATCAAGGATAAAAGTTCATAGATTATACTTCACTAATCTACTGACACTTCGTATAAAACTTCATGTCTTAAGGTTAAGTTATGCTCATTCATAGAAAACATCAAAGTGATATCAACCATTAATTAGGACATAGAAATTCACAACCATAAATATAAGCAAATGACATGCACTTTGCAAGTCAATAAGTGTCGCCGTGCTGTTCGCACGTAATTAAATAAGCACTTCGCCGGTCGACTATAAGACAAGCACATCGAAAGTCAACACCAAATATGAGCATATCGCTCATTGTAATTAATAGCTAGCCTAATAGACAAGTCCATCGCATGTTAACCCAAGATACAAGAACATCGCAAGTCATAACTCATTCGTAAATGAGTAACACCGGATGGGCGGAAAACCCATAAAATCAGCATAAACGGATCACCCAAGGACGAGCCAAAACTTGATGAATAAGTTTTATATACTTTCTACAAGTAATCATAGTAACGACTACATGTCGCATAACCACTCAAGTGTAATCAAATGTTTACTATAAGTTAGTAAACTCCAATCGATAAGTGTGATCTACTAACAATTAGTAACTAGGTAAGTATCGCGCAATGTCCCATAACCACTTAGCATTACTTAATATTTACTAAGTGATTATAAAATCCCACTCGTGCAAAATAAATGTTCATTCGAACAAGTCCAATAATTAACTGGTAAAATAAACATAGGGGTTTTATACCGCTCTTTTTATTAAATAGTTTAAATTAGTTCCTCATTCAATTGATGTCATATAATTTTATATAACAATTTACTTGAAATCCTTTAAAAAAATATATTCTTTTACATACTAGAATATATAAGTATATGTTAGAAAGCCTTTGTAAATCTATACATTGTTATTTATAAATACAATTTTAAAACATTGGTCCAAACCCATTTAAAACCGTTGATTTTATAATTTAATATATTTTATATATATTCATAAATATGTTCCAAATACCCTTTTCAAAAATATATGCATACTTGAATAATTTGGAAAACGTTTTGATTAGAAAATACTTCTTTTGAAAACACTAGCTTAGAGATGTATAATAAAATGTGAGTGCATCTTTATGAATCCATAGATGTATTTCTATGGTATTATATCATCAAATGAATTCATCAATCTAATAATTTAAACTTAGGAACATGCACCCAAATCATCACAAACTAGGCATGTGAAATAGAACATAAGATATCAAAGATCAAACGGGTAGTCGAAACGGCAATCAGGAAGCACGAAACCATCACCTGGGGCTCTGCCCAGGTGCATAACCAGTGCACCGGTTCACGAGAACCGGTCCACCGGTTGCATCACCTAGGTGAAGCCCCAGGATTTTTTTGCCTCCCGGTGGTCCATTGGCGAGGGTTTTCCGACGGTGGATGCTTCTAACACCTAGGGCACTATTTGTAGCAATATGCAAGCCTATATTCATCAACATATCATGATTCAAATGATCATATGGAAAGGGTTTAAATAGTAAGTATCATAACTGAAAAATGCAATCATCTCAAGAATTAGTAATCAATTCAACAATAATTCAGTCAAACAACTAGTTCAGCAAATAATTTCAGAATTAGAAATAGTTGTGAGTATACACTCGCCTTTCTTCTTGTTTTTGTCAGTGAATAACAGTAGTAAGCTATTATTCAAACCCAAACCTTAGAAGTATTTCATCAAAATAGCAAATTAAACCAAATTCAACAATCTATAAACTGAAATAAATCTCTAATTAGAACAGAATAGGGCTCTAATGCTTTTACCTGAATTAATTGCTTTAACTTAATCTAATTTGTAAGAGAATTTGATTGAATTTGGATTTTGGGTTCAAAAAGAGGAATAAGTGCTTTCTTTTTATTTCTAAGTTTTAGTTTACTATAAACGAGAATGAGGATAAAAGCAATGTACATGAATCAGTATTTGAGAAATTCTTCTCATCTTAAAATAGGCTAATGGGTTTTGAGTCACACTAATTTATTTACAACCAATAATGAAGTAAATGATTATTTCATATATTCTTGCACTTGAATGGATTTAGGAATCAAATACTAAGTATTTGAAACATAATTCAAAATAAATAAAAATAAAATATGACTTCTTAAATATTTACCAAATGAAAAGTTTCTATTTATTATTAAAAGGAGTTTATTAATTTTTTTTTAAAACATCTTTTATAAAAAAATAAAAGATATAAAAAAATTCTCTATTACATAATAAATGGATTTATTTATACACTAAATAAAAGATTCACTTCATATATTAATTCACCATTATTATCAAACTTTAGAATTCGCATTCTAAAGAATTCATTTATTATCTAATAAAATCAAACTTCTTATTTAAATTTACAATTTAAATCATTATTTTATATTTTAATTAAACAACAAAAATACAGGGTTGTTACAAGAAATTTATACTAGCAGCTCAGAAGTTAGTTTTATTCCGTAAGTTCACAGATCTGAAGCAATGGGATATTAGTGTCTTCGAGTACATTGTTGAGTTTGATGCCCTATCGAAATATGGGATGTCTTTCATTGACACTCCATTAAAGAAGAATGAGACTTTCACCATCGGCTTCGACGACTACTTAGTAGAGTGACTCATAGGCCACACTGATGAGACTTTGAGATGATAATCAAGAAGGCCTTGAGGAAAGAGAGTCAATATCCAATGTCGAAGGCCGTTATTCCTAAAGAAGAGCCAAAGCCGTAACCAGGTGGAGAGGCAAGAAAAAATGGAATAATATTAACAAAAAGAAGCAGTTTCAGAAAAAAGATGGCCAAAAGAAGAAGATCAAAAGAGGACCACTTGCTATAATTGCGGAGAGTAGGGCCACTATAGTAGAGACAGCAAAGATGAGGGGAGAAATTGCTACAATTGCGATAAGCTTGGGCATATCAAGAAGGACAATCTAGATCTGCCAAAGCAAAAGCGAGTGGTGAAAGCATATGCTCTCAACACTGTCCCTACTTCGTCGGGTGCTCCATCGACGAAAGAGAAGAGAAAGAGCATCGTTACTCAAGGTATGCCATCTACTTATGATGTTCCTATATGATTTTTATTTGATACCAAGGCTTCACATTCCTTCATATCTGGTGACTTGGTAGATATGTTTTGATTGGAACCCAAAATTGTTGACCAACCTTTGATTATGACAAACCCTATTGGAGACCCCACTAGCCTATGTATGATTTGTCGTGGTTTGGCTTTTACGAGTCATGGATGCTCTTTTGATTGTGATTGTCTTATTTTAGGTTTTGTGTGGTATGGTACTATTTTGGGTATGGACTGGCTTCATAGATACGAATTGATGGTAGATTGTGAGAAGTTATTGTTGACGATAAGGGTAGATGATGGGTGATGGTAGTGTTAAGCTGCCTACAAGATGTTGAGGTGATGGTAAGATTTCTATATTCGCTTAATATCCCACATTATGAGTTGTCATTAGTTATATTGCTAGGGAATATCAAGACATATTTAAGGAGGTAATCGGACTTCCACCACATAGAGATCGAGTTCCGTATTGATTTAGTGAAAGATTCATGACTGGTAGTAATGCCTTTGAAAAGAATGATGCCTAGAGAGCAGAGAGAGCTCGAGGTGCAAGTGAATGACCTATTGAGAAAAGAGTTCATTCGTTAAGTATTTTCGAGTAGGGAGCATTGTAGTATTCACCAAGAAGGCGGACGGTTCCCATAGACTGTGTGTTGATTATCATGAGCTAAATAAATTAATAAGGAAGAACAGGTATCCACTCCCACGTATTGATCACTTGTTCGATCAACTCCATGGTGCTAGAGTATTTTCTCAGTTGGCTCTTGCGATGGAATTCCACCAATTGAAAGTAGCAAAGGAGACTGTGTCAATTACAGCATTTTATACGCTATTGGGATTTTATGAGTGGTTGGTTATGCCATTCGGGCTAACTAAGGCACTGGCATACTTCGTTGATCTTATAAACCGCGTTTTTAGGGATCGGCTAAATAAATTCATATTGGTATTAGTTGATGATATTCTCCTCTACTTACAGATGAAGGAGGAACACAAGATACATTTGGGGATCATACTTGAGATGTTGAGAGAGCAGCGATTAAAAGCAAAGTCCAAGTGCCACTTCTGTAGGAGGGAATTGCAATTTTTGGATCACGTTATTTCTAAGCAAGGCATTGTCGTAGATCCTACAAAAGTTACAGCAGTCCAGGATTGAACTAGACCCAAAAATGCTATGGATGTAAGAAGTTTCTTGGGGTTAGCTGGTTACTATAGACGGTCATCTAGGACTTCTCCAAAGTAGATGCACCATTGACTCGGCCGAAGAAATAGAATTAGACTTTTACTTGGTATGCCAGATGCGAGAAATTGTTTATGAGTCTGGAAGAAAGGTTGATAAGTGCACCAGTACTGACAATTCCGAGCGGCAATGAAAAGACTACGGTATACATTAATTCTTGTGGTGTTGGATTGGGCGCAATATTGGTGCAAAAGGGCAAGGTTGTTACATATGCTAGTCGACTTGAAGCTACGTAAGAAGAAATACCCAACCCATGATTTGGACTTAGGAGCGATTGTGTTTACGTTGAAGATTTGAAGGCACTATCTTTTAGGAGAGAGGTTCGAGAAATTCACCAGCCATATATCATTGAAGTACCTCTTTTCACAGAAGGACCTTAATCTTCTCCAACAACGATGGTTAGAGTTCTGTCCTTTTATGACTTGATATTGCATATACACCAGGGAAAAGGAATGCAGTCGCAAAAGCCTTAAGTAAGGGACAAGCCAGCTTGGGAGCTATGTTCCTAGAGTGGACGCGGTTAGAGTATATTGCTGGTTATGATTTCCAACCGAGATGTGAGCTTGAGCCAATATATTGGTAAGCTTGAATATAAGACCTACCCTGATTAAATGGATCGGTACTAATCAGAGATGTGATGAAAGAATAGCTGAGATTATTGGTAATATTAAAGCTGGAATAGACTTTGAAGAGATAGGGCAGTATGGAGTCGACCGAGATGTTTGGCTCCATAAAGATGGGAGATTGATTTCTCCAATGTTGATGGGTTGGGGGATGAGGTACTACGAGAAGGCCTTCATTCGAGAAATACTATCCATCTCGATGTAATAAGATGTACCATGATATGAAGCAGACCTATTATTGGGAAGGGATGAAGAAAAACATTGGGACATTCATCTCAAAGTGCATGAACTACCAGTTGGTGAAGGCAGAGCAGAAGAAGCCTAGTGGTTTGATGCAACTGCTAGAAGTTCCCAAGTGGAAATAGGGACAAGTATCGATGATTTCATCGATAGACTGCCACAGGTTAGAGGAGGATATAATAGTATCTGGGCCATAGCCGATCGATTAACTGAAATTTCCATATTTACACCCATCAAGTCAAGTAGAATGGCAACTAATCTATCCTAATTGTATGCAAAGTGGATAGTGTGATTCCATAATGCGCCGAAAAGCATAGTGAGTGACTAAGACAAATTGTTCACTAATGGGTTTTGGAAGACCTTACATGAGATGTTGAGGTTCGAATGCATCTGAGTATAGCTTATTACCCTCGTATCATAGAGAATCTCTTACAGGCTTTGATACTTGACTTTGGAGGCTTGTGGGATGATCACTTACATCTTATTGAATCCGTATATAACAACAGTTATCCATCTAACATTTGTATAGCACAATTCGAAGCACTATATGGCAAACCATGCAACGCTCCTTCGTGTTAGTGGAAAGTAGTGAAAAGCTGATACTTTGGCCAATATGATTAGAAAAACTCCAAAAAAGATCGAGATCATTCGACAATGGATGAAAGCTATTCAAGATAGACAGAAGAGCTATACTAATAAGAAACGTAGAGATTTGGAGATCTCCGTTGGCAATATGGTATTTGTGTAAATCTCTCCACTAAAGAATGTAATTCAGTTCGGTAGTAAAGGGAAGTTGGCACCGAGATTCGTAGGTCCTTTTTCGATACTAGAGAGGATTGGGTATCTTGTTTGGAGGGTCGACTTACCTCAAAGAATAGCAGGAGTGCACAATGTATTCCATGTCTCTAACTTGTAGAAGTTTGTGCATGACTCAGGTGTAACTATCACATCGGATTAGCTAGATGATATTGAGATTTAACCAGAAGCTTCGAGACTTTGTATGCTACTCATATCATTTGACGTGATACGAAGCATAGCTTAGAAGGAAGATGGTGAAGTTGGTGAAGGTACGGTGGAGTGAAAACGAATGCAATTGCATATGGGAGACCGAGGAGAGGATCAGGAAAATGAAGGCTATAATTTGATGTATATGAATGTTTGCTTATTTGATATAGTGTATATGTTGAATGTCTGTTGTTCGCTTTATTGAAAACACTTATTGAATGATGACATAGATAGTTGATCCATGGAGGTGACAATGAAAAATTTTGACGTGAGTTATGTAGGGTGGCAAGGAAGGCCTCACAAAGGTATATGTTTCAACTTTCAAGTCGTTTGGAGTTCATTTGCCTGAGTTATGGGCAAAAGAAGTTGGATCAACGATAGTGTTCAAGTGTTGGATTAGTCGTGAATTACTCCTTATTCTACTTCGAGTCGTATAGGGGATTTCTTCGAGCCTTACTTAGGGTTGCATGTGGTTTGCTTCAAGTACATGTGTAGGATCGGCACCTAGTTGTGGTACAGGATAACCCGAGTCTCGCTTCGGGTAATTTGCATGTTCACTTGGAGCTACACTTTAAGGAAGTAAATTGGTTAAGTGTTAGATCGATGGAGGTTTGGATCGGTGATGGGATGAATCGGTGGAGGGGGGTGGGGTCAGCTTGGTGGATACATGGATCGGTGGTCATGGGTCGGGGTACGGGGTTCGTGGTTCGATAATGGAAGGGCCAAGATTGCACTGAGTCATTTTCATGGTTGCTTTGGGTCATGTTTGTATTTGCATCGAGACCAAACTTAAGAAAACTTTGGGCTCTTCTTGCATTTACATTCACTTCGAGCTTTTCAATTTCTACTTCGGGCAAAGGCCTAGTTCGGCACCGAGTCATGCAACTCGGTGGCGAATCATTGATGTCATAAGGTATAGCCTAGTGATGAGGAATGATGGCTTTGACGATGTGATAAATGTACTTCATGGCATAGAGTATAACACTACGGACTTGGTTTAATGAACTATTGCAGGATGATTACATGACAAACGATAATATTCTACGACTAGTGATGGTTGTCGAGAATAATGCCAATCCTAACGACTTCAAACAGGAGTTGTACGATGATTTAAAAATCAGTTCTAGGATGCACTCTTCTATGGATGACGTATGCAAAGGGATCATTGATACTCAAAGATTTCATAGTGTACTCGTAAAGCAGGGGTATGTGGCACACTCATCTGGGCTACGAAGTGTGCGTTGAATCTCAAGATGTTTTGATCCATTTTAACCAGGGCTATTATGGGGTATGTAGTCTTCCTAGCATACCGAGTAGCATGGATTTAAGTACCGAGAAACCGAGATGTTGAGAAGTCCTTGACTATATGAGGTGATCATACGAGTATCATATATTGAATACATTGAGTGAGTGAATGTGAGGATGAATGATGGATGTTATGCTTGCTTAGTTTCTTACCACACTAGGGATGTCACACGATATAGGTATTATCGATGTAGATATCTTGATACCCGTTAGTACTTTAACGTATAGTACACCCACGATGATTGCGATATAGAGTTCATATATCCTGTGTTATGTGCTAACTTCATGGACGCAGGGACATGTCAGGTATGATTCTCCATACCCTATGTCCTAGTAAATTGATTTTATAGTATTTGAGATTTTCTACCACTCACACTAGACTATTGTCTGACTTGGGATTTTATTCTTTGCTTCCTATTATTCTGGGTACTCTTAAATGAGTAGATTAGGAATATCAGCTCTAGTGAGCACGTGGAGATGGACAGGCGATGAGCAAGAGGCTACACTCTCATGTATAACTATATTTAGCTATTATTGATTATCATTCCATTGTGAAGCACTATGGATCTTACTAGTGCTTTTATCTATTTTGATAAAGTAATCTATTTGAATTTGTTGTCAGTTGTATATACTCTATCGCTTATGTTGTATAGTTGTATAAATCTATGCACTCTGATTTCTATGGTTTATTCAGTTACTACTGTCTCGCCTATTTTATATCCGTGATGACTATTATATTTTATTCGATGCACTGTGAGATATATAATAGGTTCTGTGCTATTTTATTTACCTTATCAATCATCCTACATCGATCGGGCACTGTCCCAGCGCACTATACAGGTTGTACTTGGCGCCGGAGGCGTGGGGGCGGTAGTAACACAATGACTACTAAATTTCCTAGGTACTCAATTTTCAAACTCATGCCCACTTAAATGGCTAAGGATTTGGACCACTCAGATGTCCAGCCCATGGGTACACTAAGACTAGCCCAAAGCACACTTAGACTACCCTACCTTATATAAGCATATGTCATGGCCTTATAGTTATCCAACTATCTCTGGCATGTGTACCGATTGTAGAACCACCTCTTCCTAATGTACAAGTGATCATTCAACACTCGTCTTAGCTCTCCTCATGCCATAGCTACTTCCCTCATGAAGTACTCGATCACTCAAAACATCGTGTCATTGAAATCTCATTACTTTACCTCATAACTCATCGAAGCTGCCTTATCTCAACTTCAAAACACCCACGCGTCATCCCTGAAGTCTCCTTGCTTGCTTTAGAGTAGCTCCACGTTTCTCTCATGTTTTAATAGCATAGAATCCATAGCCTTAGTTGATCGGTACTAACCCCATATATTGCAAACCAATCATCAGTTTTGTCCGTGATCGACCGTGCTTGATTCCCTCATCACAAGGCATGCATCCCCAAAAATCAGATCAATCGGCACCGACCCAAATTTTCAAAACATGGCCAAATTTTGGCTAAGTGTAACTCCATTGAAGCTCCACTCACATGCCCCAAAGTCTCTGACATGTGTCCCTCCACTTGGATCGAAGCTTTCCTCAATAACATCGGCACACAACAATATTGATCTTCTTTGGCTTCCATCTCTCAATCCATCTATCCAATCTTCACACCATCGATCATAAAGCATCCTCACTCCTAGAGAACACGTCCTATCGATTACATGCCATTTGACCATTTTCGACTGATCGTCGCTGATTGATGCACTTAGCCATTTTTTGCAACTTTCATCTGGATCTATCTCTAATGTAAATGCTTCAACTCTTATGCGATGCGTTTTGCAACAATTCGACTCTAAGCTCTTTAGAATTGATCCATACTCAAAAATACACATTGATACATCATATCTTATTCTAACAAATAAATACACCAAAACTATCAAACAAGCATCATATCATCATGATGTAATCAATATAATCATCCTATCATCGAAACCAAGCCAAACATGAAATGATACATCGATATGAAAAAATATGATTTCTTAAGATCTAAATCTATTTTTAATAATTAAATTTCATTTCGAAAACATGGGTAAGTTTAGATCTAGTAAAAATAATTATTTTAACTTTAAAATCATTTCAAAACATTGTTATTGATATATTGACAACAGAGTATAGTAAGAAACATAAACCACTCACCTAATTATTAATTTACACAAAAAACGAGGTAGTGAAAATCCAAATAGCAAGAACACATCCCCACATGTAGCAAATCTCAAAATCCATTGTCCTTTTATGCTAATCACCCTCCAATATCTTAATTTAGATATTCTTAGTAAGTGATTTTATGGATTTTGGCTTAAAGAAGTATAATGGAGGTTAAGGAAGGATTCTAGGAGAAGTAAAAGTGATTAGGGGATCCATTTTATGCAATATTAGGCACAAATTCCAAGATGAATTAATCATCCTAATCTGGGCTTAAGTATAATTACCCACTAAGTAGCTTAAAAACTATCCAAATTACAAGTGGCCATATCTCCAAACTATTAAGTCCAACAAAATATTATGACCACTCTATGGAATGAGAAACCATTAGATCTTTCATTTGGAAATGGTTTCAAGATCCACTTCGCCCCTTTCAAAAAGTTAAAAGCCTTATAAGATTTTCAGCATCCATTATTTGTTCTTAAGATAAAAAATGTCAATACTCAACATTCCTTAAATATATAGCTTAATCTGACACAATTTGGTTATGGAAATAATATTTTTACGATCCGTCTATAGGTAAAAAAATGAGTAGTTATGCGCCCCACATAAGTTCAATCAAATGCCTAATTCAACATTATCGGTTAGACGTTTGATCAAATTTTACGATATAGTACTCTGATGATCACCCTACGCCCATGATATCCCTTATACCTATGCAATGAGTTATAACAATACCCAGTCAACGTAGAGCAATAGTCAATGGATAAAGTAGCAAAAATCCAAAACATAACATATCGTATATCCATAGTGCATAAATAATATATCATAACTACATAGATATAAAATAAGCGAAAGAGTAATATAATCAAAATGAACCAGAAATTAGCACATCGAGTTTATAGGATTATACAAATGGAAATAGTAGAGTATATACATCCTAATAAATAGTATAAACTCTAACAACTATCTCTAATAATACCAAATACTAACATAGCTCCGTAGTATTTCATAATGGAATAAAAGTGATAGTAAGCTTCAAAATATAGGTATATGAAAGCGTAGCCTCCTTTTCACCCTCCACACAGCTCCATCCACTATCTTATACATGTTATCCCTAATCCACTCATTTAAGAGTAATCAAGACAATAACAAGCAAAGCACAAAACCTCGAGTCAGACGGCAGTCAAGTACAAGTGATATGTCATCTCAAAAATATATATATAGTAAATAAGGACATAGCGTACATAGATCCATACATGACATGTCCCTACATCTAATAAGTTAGCACATAAACACAATATATGCTAACTATTATCACATATGATTGTATTACACTAAGTACAATCTAGGGTATCAAGGTATATAGCATAACAATATGACATCCATATCAAGCACACAACAAACCTAGCAACCATTGCACAGCCTTGCATCTCCCACTTAACTGTCGTTGCATATACGATTACTTTTATGACCCCAAATAGATGGCTAGTGACTGCTCAATATCGCAGATGCTCAATTTATTCCCACACAGATGGCTAAGGACTGGACATATGCACACTACCAAAAATATGAGTATGCACAGACTACCATATGTACACCCAGACTTCCCTATCGTAATAAAATGAACATTGCAACCTCAGAGTTATCCATTAATCCCTTAGCATGCATACTGATAATAGAACCACCTTTTATTCGACTCCACAAGTTATCGAACAGAACTTGCCCATTCGGCATGCTGGCTCGATCTATCACTAAATGCCATAATTACTCTTTCTCATCGAGTCATTGAAGCCACTTCACTTCTTTGGTTGCTACACATACCCCTAAGTCATCTTGAGATATCCTCGAGTCATCCCATACTTGCCCCAAGTCAAACCCAAAAATCCCTGAAGTAGCCCTAAGTTAGCTCCGGAGCAACCCTGAGAAAACCCAAAGGTCTGAACCCAAGACTTCACCCCAACATGTGCCCGAGTACTAGACTAGACCAACCCAAGAACTAGACCGAAGCACTCCCAAAGCACGAATTCCTATTCGAGACAAACACCACTGAACCAAAGTCATATCCGCGTTTCGCCTCTCCAACATGAAGTCCACCCCCGAGCATGCATTGCCAATAAGAATCATGTAGCATATCCCAAGCCTTCGAGTTTCTCGCTAGTTTGATCGATGTACTTACCAATTCGACCTACGTGCACATCAATGCATCGATACAACCACGAACACTTTAGAGCCAATCCGTCGAACTTCAACTACATTTATGGAAACTCAATCCTGTGTGTATCGAATCAGAGAGTATGTCACCATTCATTCTATATAGAGATCGTTGACTATAGAATTGACTATCACCTCTAATTTGCTCCAATGAGCATTTTCAACCATTAAAACATGCAATACAACATCCAAACATACTGTAACGACCTGCCTTTTTGGATGGTTTAAATCGACGATAAACAACACACGTCAGACTCAACCATACAAAGGGGCAGATTGTTATTTGGGTAAATAAGAAAAATAGAGAAAGAAAGAAAACAAATACATAATCTTGTAGCGGAATGACAAAATATAATAATCAAATAAACAGTTCATGACGCTGTTTACAAATAACATTGATTTTACTTTTACAATACAGATTAGAGTTACATACAAAAGGAATAAATAAATAAATAAATAAATGCAACTGAACAACATGGTGCAATGGAATAAATAATAAAAAATAATAATAGTAGTACAATCTCTTTGTCTTTATCCTCCAGAAAGCTGTCTTCGATAGACTAAAAAGCATAGACTGACCGGAGCAAATTGAAAAGACAAAACACTCGAGTCAGAACTAAAAGATCTTATGTAAGTTAAATCAACAGTAAATAAATATGAGTGTAATGGCGTCGGAGATGTATACGGGGTTTGACATCTCCTATCCAGTGTCAACGTGAGTGCAATAACTTAAGAGATGTATGGGATTCACATCTCCTAAGGATCCGTTAAACTATCTACTATGTAGTACAATACGCTATTATAATAGTGCCTACTGTAAAGTAAAGTATTAAAATAGCTTTAAGGCGTTACCCATATCCCCCTTAACACATTTTTATATATTCCCATAGTCTATACAGTACCGTAATTCCTCTATGAACCAGAGGGCTATCAAAGGGTACTCCATAGGTATGGTACAAACCAAACTCGTAGAAGGCGCGATAGGGCATGTGAACACTGCACTCGAGGCAATGCCAGGGTAGATGTACCAATTGCACTCCCAGACTGGTGGTAATGCATAGCAGCTACTAACGCACACCTCAAACACACTCTCATAATCAAAATCGAGGGCTGGCCACCAAATCAATCACAAAGTCAAAATATAGTATCGAAGAATTGTGCCCGATAGGAGGAATGACCTCACTTGGCCCGGTATAGCTCCTGCTTTAGTCACATCTAAGCTGACTTATGGGAGTTAGGGTCGCGTAAATACCTCATGCAGAATCGTTCGCCAACCCATCCTACTTCATTTCTGGAATCTCCACCATGTACACAGTTGTTAAAGTGGTTTTCGGTATTGGAAGAGAGTATGACAATATCTGATCCTGGTCTCTTTAACAACCAAACGCTTATTTCACACTGGATGGTTCTTTTACATTTCAAAAGTCAATTCACAATTTGATATCAAAATATCATATTCTCAAAACCATATCACTTTCAAAATCATATTTACTAAAATATGTCATTTCACAAAAGGGATACCAATTCCAAATTCCAACTTAGGTTGTATCATCATCAAGGATTTAAATATAAATACTTCAACTTTACACAGTCTGCAATTTTAGAAAAATAGTTTAGATAGTCATAAATAGTTTTTACTAGTTTAAAAATAGTTTAAAAAAGTTTAAATGGTAAAATAGTTTGAATAATTTAAATTTGATTTAATTAGATTTAAATTTTTTATATAGATTTAAAAATAGATTTTTAAATAGATTAAACAAATTTTTACATAGATTAAATAAATTTAAAATATATTAAATAGATTTAAATTACATTACATAGATTTAAAATAGATGAAATAAAGTTTTACATAGATTAAATAAATTTAAAATATATTAAAAAGATTTAAATTACATTAAATAGATTTAAAATAGATTAAATAAATTTACTTAGTTTAAAATAGGTAAAATAGATTAAATTGGATTAAATAGGTTATAATAGATTTAAAATAAATTAAAAATAGTTTTAAATTAATTAAAATAGTTTAAATTCATTAATATAGTTTAAATTAATTCAAATAGATTTCAAAGTTATATCCAAACATTTTCAATAACTCAATTCCGATAAATTCATTTATATTTGACACCTCAATTTTGAAATTCCGATTTAAATCCTTTGAACAATTCATTAAATCAATTCCAATTTCAGCATTAACGCTTGAATTATCTAAAATAATTTAGTTTGTATAAATCAATTTCTTTTTCAAAATGCCAGTTAACTGAATTATAAATTTAAAGAATTCAAAATTAATTTAATTTAATGAATCCAGTGTCCGTATATAATTCTCTACCTTATGGTCAAGTGATACAGATATTTATCATTTCGATCCGCAATTTAAATTTTTATGGTTATATATCATTTCAAACCGCAATCCTGGATTTAATAAAAATCCATAAAATTGCTCGAGTCTATCATTTCAATCCATAACAATTTTTTCCTAATCTATAGATCATTCGGGTATGTATCGTTTCAACCCATAGGGAACTTGCTGTGTTATAACAATATAAAAATACAACATCCAGTCATCCAATATCAGCAATCAAACATCCATCACAATCATCATCCAAATCAATCAATAACATCAATAGATAACTGATCATCAATAACAGATATTAAATTGACAATTTTAAATCCAATATTAAATTAAACGATGATTAAATGCAATAAAAGTCAAATTTAACTAGAACGACAATTTAAACATACCAAACATCAATCAATTTATTTCTAATCACATCATAAATTTAATTTAACTAATATAAGATAGTTTAGTAATTGTGAGTGGGTTAAAACACTCACCTTTAATTTCAAATCGATTTGAAATCCAAAGCAGGGCTCAAAATTCAACAGTCTCAAAATTCGCCCAAACCAGCGTCAAAGTGTCCAGAATTTCGATACGATCCCAACGAAACAAACCGCGCCCAAATCCCACCTCGCACGAAGAAGATACAAATTTTAAGATATCGATAAATTTAAAACAATTGAATACAATTAATTATATAGTTAACGTTAATCTCAACCTAACCATGTTTTTCGCTCAACCCCTCTTCACACGAACTCGTTCCAGGCAAAAAAATGACCCCAACATCTCTGTTCGCCGCGCAACCTCGGCACGCCCAGATGCCGCCGCAACCCTCCCAAAGACGCACCTCCCCCTGCCCAACCTCCCAATGCCAGCCATGACCCTCCTAGCTCCCTCGATCGAGAGGAATTCGACCAAAACTGTCGTCGCTTCTGGTGGCGATTGCCAACACTGTGATGCTCCGATGAAGATCATAGCCATTGATCGAGTCCATCTTATCGAGCTCTCCTACATTGCAGTTAATGATGAAGTCTAAAATTGACTGAAGTGGTCCCGATCGATGAGGGGCGTCGGATCCAAGGGTGTTGAATGGTGGCTTTGATTTAGAGAGCTTTGAAATTTTCTTGTTTAATTGTAATTGAGATTAGTTTTTTTTTCTCTGACATTAGAGAAGAGGAATAGATGGTAAAGAATCTTTACATACAAGGAAATAAAAAGCTGCTTTGGTTTTAGAGAAAAAAAACTATTTATATGGACAAGGGCCGATAAAATAAATTACCGCATCGAATTGGTTCGAAACAACAATAGCTACCCGAAAAGCCCGTTTTGCCTCCGAAACAAAAATGGGTCATCCCATATATCAAAACAGATGTTTTCAATATTTTTAAATTCAATGGAACAGGTTTCAAGTCCTAATTCCATCGTATGAAGAAGTTATCTTTAAAATCAGCTTATTTCAAATTGATTTCAATTAAATTGATTTCTAGGTGTTTCGAGTCCGTATGATCAAACAACAAGTCTGATCGCTACGAAACTTGAAATCTTACAATAATTCACCGTTACGGATCAGATGAAACTGATTTCGTCCAAATCCGAGACAATGGCCAAAATGGCTATTTTTACATTAATTAAATAAATTGTTATTAAATTGGATAAATCACTTTTAATTTCAAATCTTATAATTAACAAATTTTATCATTTTTGATTACTTTGATATTTATAATAATTTAAAACAAATTTACATATCAATTTAGTGTTGTATATTACACTAATTACAATAGTCTATTTCAGTTGTAATAATTTCATTAAGTATAATTTAAATTCAATTTAAATCCATTTATTTTGATTTCAATCTTTCCATTCAATCAATCTTTATTTTATAGACATAGTTAATATTGTTTTATATTCTATTACATTAATATGCTACAATTATAACCTTTTACCATACTAGTTGTAGCATTTCAATTACATTTGAATTTTTGTCAATTTACACATTAATAAAAATTTAAAATCCCAATAAATTAGTTTACTCTTTTTTATTCCATCAATTATTGCCTTGCAAATATACTTAACATTTCTATACATTTTATTACATTCACAATTTACAGTTATTGTCTTAACTCATATTAACATAACATTTTAATTTCATTTAATTATAATTGATTAAATAAATTGGTAACATTTAACAATTGCCATCATTTCCACATTTAATAACATTCGTAAGTTTATTATTTACAAACAAATGTTATAACGACTTACACTATACTAATTCTATCCAATTTCAATTTCTTACACATTATTTCATTAATTAATCAACATTTAAATTATTAATTACTCATTTAATCCAATATCAATTAATACACACATTATTATCATTAATTTACAATCTATATTCAATTTAACTTGTAACGACCCATAAATTTTCGATAATTAAAATTGGTTAATTTAACAAGATATTGTGATTTAATGTTGGAAGAAATAAAATTTGTGAATTAATAATAAAAATATAACTGAAATAAAGTGAAATAGTATTAATTTAAGGTAACTAACAAATGCCTTAGATGTAATTACAATTAATTAAATGGATTAAAAAGTTAAAATTGGTGTAGGTTTTAAATGAATTTTAGTAATGCATGTATTAATGGATAATTGGATTAAAAAGAGCAATTGATAATTCAATTATTGATTAATTAATGAAATAAGGTGTGATTAATTGTAATTGATAATAATAGTGGAGTAGTAGTAGTTATAACAACTGTTTGTAAGTAATAAACCTACAAATGTTATTAAATGTAGTAACGGTGACAATTGTTGTTTGTTACCAATGAATTTAATCAATTGCAATTAAATGTAAATTAAATGTTACATAAAGTGAGTTAAGACAATAATTGCAAATTGTGAATGTAATAAAATGAATGGAAATGTTAATTTTATTCATAAGGTAATAATTGATTTAATAAAAGAATCAAACCAAGATAAATAAATTAATTGGGATTTTAAATTACAATTAATGTGAAAAATCGACAAAATTTCAATACAATGGGAATATAGTAGTTAATACAAATAAAAGATGGAAATTGAAGAATATTAATGTAATGAAATATAAAACAAATGTTAACTATGTTATTAGATTTATAATTGATTAAAGATAAAGGTTGAAATCAAATTTAATCGATTTATTGGGATTAAAATTTAATTAATTGGATTTAATTACAGTGGAAATTGAACATTGTAATTAGTGTAATAACCAACACTGAATTGTTATATAAACTTGTATTAAGTCATTGTGAATGTCTAAGTGATTAAAAGTGATGAAATTTTTTAACTATCAATTTGAATGAAAAAGTGATTTAATTAATTAATTAATTATTAATTCATTTAATTAACATGAAAATAGCCATTTTGGCCACTGATTCGGATTTCGACGAAACTAGTTTCATCAGATCCGTAATGGTGAATTATGGTAGGATTTCAAGTTTTGTAGCAATCAGACTTGTCGTTTGATCGTACGGGCTTGAAACGCGTAGAAATCAATTTAATAAAAATTAATTGAAATCAATTTGAAATAAGCTGATTTTAAGTTAACTTCTTCATACGATGGAATTAGGACTTGAAACTTGTTCCATTGAATTTGAAAATATCGAAAACATCTATTTTGTTATATAGGATGGCCCATTTCGTTTTGGGAACGAAACGGGCTCTTTGGGTCGTTTATCGTTCAACTTTCAAATCAATCTTGTCCATTCATTTCTATTTCTGATCTGTCTATAAATACCCCGTTATAAACCGTAATTGTTTCTCATATTCTCATTTACAGTACGTATAGTTCTATCTGCTTCTCTCTTACCAATGGTAGACAAAACAAAACCAATTCCAAATTAAATTGCAAATCAAAATCAAATCGAAAATTTAAACTCCTCAAAATATATCGAATTATATATCGATTTGAAGCTCTCGACGAGCACGAATCTAATATGCAGTCGGTTTTTCAATTTGAGTCTCCTTGTGTCCTGAATTCGATGGTTTTTTTATGGTCGTCCATTGGTAGGAGTTTGATCGTACGGTGAATTTGCGACGATGTGACGATCGGGGGTGACTAGTGGGTAAACGAGGTCAAGTGCAGTCGATCCGTGGTCATAACTCGTCTCAGGCATGTTAGAAATCACTAGAAACAGCGTTTGAAACCGGCGGCGGCGATGGCTCTGTGCGGTGCCGGAGGACGCGCGATTGGGCATGGGGAGGGCGTCTCTGGTCGTGGAGCAACGTGGAGGTGTTTGTAACGACCACGACTTTCTCTCCATAGAAAGTCGTATCGCTAATAAGAAAGAAAGGGATAGAAAAGAGAAAAGAAGAGAAAGAAAGAATAACAACACATCAGAATCTCACAGCGGAACGAAACAAAATATAATATATCACATAACTATTACATAGTCTTTACATAATCAGAGTACACAACTTATACATCACAAAATAGACAGTTATAAAACCTGTCTATTATACAACACAAGATACAACTCAAACAAACGACTTAGAGAAACCAACACAGCGGAATACTATATATCTACGAATGCTGAAGCCTCCTGCTCCATATCTCCTCCATAGATTCGTCAAAGCTAACCTGAATCCCTTGGCTACTCGTAAAAATTTGAGTACCCAAGGTTTAATAAAACAGAAAATAAACACTTGGGTCAGACATGGGTCTGGTGTGAGTAAACGGGTTAAAGTTTCTTAACTTCAAAACCATTTGAAAACAAAGGTATCACGTAAGACTCCCCGCACATAAACACGGAAAAGTTTTTACCTTACGCTAACCAAAACATTTGATAGGAAATCCAGTTATATTATAATAGGGTCTAGGGTTTTCAAATAAATATGAAATAGCTGAAATTGTTACATTATTAAATTCCAGCATACTAGCCAACAAAGTGGGTTATACAATCAAGTCCGTTATCACTTATTGGAAATTGGATTCCATACAATGGCAGGGCTACCGGGGTACCGCCCATCACAGTACGTGGCCTAGATCACCGTACCGAGGATCACTCCCAATCCCCTGCAACACAAGGTCGGAACATCCCTTACTGGATAATTCCCGCACAAGATACCTCACGGTTGGGATCAGCAACCGCACCACTAAGTCGAAAATAGAAAGGGACATCTAGACAGAGGTAACCTTGTCCAACTTGGGTGCTACCCACTAACCTTGCTGCACCTCCCCTGTTTTAGCCATTCCCGGTTTGTTGAGGCTTGAGGCTACGATTACCTTTAATCAGAACACATTTATCTTAGAATGCTCATCGTCCACCTGACGATGTTCTGAAAGCATTCAATCCATACAAGTTCGTTCCGGGTTCGAACGAAACCGAAGGCATTATCTCGTTACACTCGTTTTGGAATCACCCTCAGAGTTAACGACAATAACCCTTGCACTCTGAATCTTCATCTTCACTTGATTCACGACCTATCGTTAATTTGGATCGATGTGGTATTCGGGTCTCCAGACCTGGAAATCCGGTATACGGAAACCCGATCCCGGTCTCATCGAAATCCAAAGCGTATCTTTTAAGGCCAAGTTGTTTTAAAGTTAAAACAATTCTATTCATTTATCTATATACACAAAGGTAGATAATTCACAAAATAACAACAGATAATCATATATCATCACAAACAGATAATTCATATCATCATCATGCTATAACCAAAGCATCCATATCACACAACATCATTTATCTCATATCTGAGATCTCAAACCATTCAAGGTAATTAATCATCCATTCATACATAAGCAATGATCTATACCATCTCTAATTAATTTAAAGTGAATTAAATTAATTACTTCATTTTTAATTAATTTAAAATAAATTAAATTAATTACTTTATCATTATAAATCTTACTTATATAATCATTAATTAATTACAAATAAATTAATTAATCATTCTCTAATTATCCATTTTAATTAATCACCTTGATTAATTAATCTTTAATTACGTTTAAGTAATTACATTTAAGTAATTATCTTTAATTAATTTCACAAATTAATTATCCTTAACCAAATACAGTAATTAACCTTTAATTACTTCATTAATTAATTAATTATAAATTAATTACTTTAATCCTTAATTATAATTAATTAGTTATTCTATAATCACTTATCATTTATTAATTAATCTTAATTAATCAACTCTTAATCATTAATTAATTATAAACTAATGATCCCTAATTACATCTTTAATTATTTATTTTATTTAAATTAATTACATTAAGTAATTAATCTTAATTAAACCACAATTATTAATCACCTTTGATTAAACTAATCCAGTAATTAACTTCCCTTAATTACTTCTATTAATTAATTACTTTTAATTAATTATCTTAACAAATAATTAATTACCTTATTAATTAACCTTAATACTTTAATTAACTTTATTAAATAAATTATTTAATTAATAACACTAGGTAATTAACCCTTAATCACTTTCATTTAATTACTTTCATAAAATAATTATCCTCTAATTACTTTATTTAATATTTTTTCTTTATTTAATTACAGCAGTAATTATTCCTTAATTACTTCTTCAAGTAATTACACTTAATTAATTTATAAGTGATTATCTTAATTAATCACTAATTAATTACTTAGTTAATTGTTTAACTAATTATTTAAATTCGATTAAATAATTTCTTAACTCTTTATACTTAAGGACCTTAATTAAGAAAAATCATTTATCTTAATTTAATTATTTACATTAATCAATTATTCTTAAGTCATTAACACTAATTGAATTACTCTTATTATCTCCCCATATTAATTATCTTTAATTAATCAAAATCTTAATTACTTAAGATAACTCCTTATTTTAATTGATTACCCAATCTAAATCTTTAAACTTTATTTAGAATAATATACTTCAGAAATCAATTATAACTAAACAATTTTAAACATTCTAATTTAACCTTTAAAATCTTAAATAAACTTTCCAAAGTTATTTAATAAATTTTTAAACAAACCTCATTTATTAATACCCACTTATTCAACCTTTTTAAAACTTATCTACTTAATATAAAAACTTATTTAAACTTATATTCTTGAAAACAATTTAGTTTTACAGAAAAAAACTTGTTTTACTTTTGTTTTAAAACTTAGAAACACAACCATATAAATTTCTTTGGTTTTTAAAACTTCAAAAACATTTCCTGTAAAATTCTTTAAGCCTGTTTTTCCCATACCCGAGTAAAACTCGTAGAATCCCCGAACAACTCTCGAGACAAAACCCACTTTACCTTACTTCGAGTCAAACTCGACTATTCCCCGAAGTAAAACCCGAGAATAAGCTTTCTTCCCCAACTCTACTTTTCCAGATATACGTAACGTGCTTGTGCACGTGCACATCAACCCCGATCGACGACGATCCCTTCTCCGACCTCCGACAAGTCATCTTCGACCACGGCACCTCGATCGACCACCCTCTTCTCCTCGATTCGAACGAAATTCGAATTCGAGCTCTCAACCCATCAGCTCTAAAAACGCATATCACCAGGAAACGTTCGTCTTCGATGATCCCAGCCTCGAGGAACCTCGCCATCTTCCCCATAGTTTCGCCTCGCCTATCCCCATCTCCAAAACAACTCGCGATCGACTCCAGTTACGTCACGAAATCGCAAAACCCATATGAACGTTCACGTCATACACAGAGTATTAAACCCTAATTCGAACAATTCTGACCAACACACTCAGTAATAAAATTCCAGGACATTTTTCCCACAATCATCGACACTCCCTCGATCATCATGCTCAACGTCGACGTCAAACTCGCCGTCGTTCGCCACTATTTGACTAAAATGCCAAAAACAAAGAAACCCAGATATCTCAGAAATTCCCCAATTAAAAATTATGATACAAGCATTAAAAATCATCATTTCCCAATTGTAATTCAATTATAAAATCAAAACTAGAAATTTGAATTTATAAATTTTGACCCAAATGATATTTCCACTGTTATTTATAAATTTCCCAGACAAATAATTTATATAAAATCCACAACTTATTTTTAGTAGTGATATTATATGATTTCACACATCTTTCATTTATAAATCAAGGGCTATTAAGGATTAAATGATGATATAATGGTTTTATTAAGAAATCAAACTATTATCACTTCACAGAGGCTAAATATATAACTGTACAGGCATTCAAATTTAACTATACATGCATTTCAAACACTAATATACAAACATGCATACATTACAAACATTTCAGATAATAAATCATCACATCTATTATAGATTTAAATCTGTTTTTAAAACTTAAGTTTACTCACCTTTTATAACGTGCAGAGTATAGCAGAGCAGAGAACAGATTTGAATATTTATCTGAAAAAGCTTTTGATATTGAAATCCTACTGCATGTCTACAGATTGCTTTGCTGATGAAATTCTACTGCATGCTTACAAACTGATGTTTAAAAGTTGAAACTGCTGTTGAACTTCCCTTTGAATTGCAGTAGAGTTGAAGTTGCAGGTTTGTTTCAGTGTTTGATTTAGTTGCTTCCATTTGATCTCAGGTTGAAACAGTTTGATTTATGTTGAATTGTAACTTGATTTTTCATTTGCCATTAGTTTCTGGTTTTAATTTGCTTTGAGGATTTTCTTTTGAATTTAGAAAAGATGGAGAGAAAAAGAAGACGGAGGAAGAAGATTTGAACTGATAATATATCAGGTGATATCTAAAAACATTATACTTATATTTCATTTAAAAGAGAATTTTACCACCTATTTCTCCTTATTACAATTGTCCTTTCATATATCCATTTATTTACAAGTGTCCAACTTGTTTTATTATACTTACAAATGTATTACTCATTTATTACTAAGTTGACAAGTGTTTTAAACTTGATATATATATAAATAATTCTATTTTACATATATATATATATATTATGTATTAGAGTTTAAATTATATATATATGTATACAATTATTTTATACATGTATCTTAAAACTTATTAACATACAAATTATGGTGTTAAATGTATACATATAATATAAAACTTTAAATCATGTGATGTTTAAAAGAAAGAATAAATTAAATCTATATCTATATATATCTTATAAACTATTTTAGTTTAAGAACTTTTAAAAGAAATCACAATAGAAATTTTATTAAATTTGTTTAAGCTATTATATTTTAAAAATAAATATTTTTCCTTATGTTGATAACATAGAATTTTATTTTAAATAACAAATCGAAAAGTATTGTATTAAATTCATTATCTTCCAAATCACAATATATATACATATATATTATAATTTGAAAACACATCTTTTATTATTAAATTTAAATCAAAGAATTCCTATTTACAATATATATATCAATATATACATTATAAATAGAATCTATTTTTATTAGCTTTAACAGATAAATTTTATTAATTTTAAATTATTAGAAAAGATCTAATATCACCAAATTAAATATTGCCAGATTAAATGTTCATTATCCTTTAAAAGATTAAATTACCAATTTACATTAAAATTATAAAGAAAATTACCAAATCACTTAATTATTAATACTGATTATTAAATTTATATTGCCCAAAATTCCGGGATATCACAGTGTTCGATCTTGAGCCTAGGTGTCATAGCGGCGACGAACGTGGATGAAAGGCGGTGGTTGACGTTGAAGTGATCAGGCTGCGTTCGAATGTGGTTGCTAACATGTTTGTTTGGGGTGATTTTTTCTTTTTACTTTATTTAAATTTAAATTTTTTTAATTTGTTCTAACTCACATAACTTCTGCATATGAATTCCAATTCACGCAGGGTTTGTTTCGTTGGGATCGTATCGAAATTCCGGACATTTTGACGCTAGTTTGGACAAATTCTGAGACTGTTGAATTTTGGGTCTTTATTTGAATTTCAAATCGATTGAAATTCGAAGGTGAGTATTTTAACCCACGCATAACTTCTAAAATTTCTTATGTTAGTTAAACTAAATTTATGATGTGATTAGGAATTTATTTATGGGTGTTTGGTATATTTAAATTGCTATTCCAGTTAATTTGAATTACTTTGAATAAAGTTGTCATTTAATTTATTTTGAATTTAAACTGGCAGTTAATTTCCTGTTATAGATAATTGGTTAATTGTTGATATTTATTGGTGAAATTGAATGATGATTGTGATGTACGTTTGATTTGTCGACATTGGATGACTGGATGTGGTATTTTTATATTGTTATAATATTGCAAGTTCCCCATGGGTTGAAATGATACATACCCAAATGATCTATAGATTAGGGAAAATTGTTATGGGTTGAAATGATAGACTCTAGCGATTTTATGGATTTTTATTTAATTCGGGATTGCGGTTTGAAATGATATATAACCGTAAAATTTTAAATTGCGGGTTGAAATGATAAATATCAGTATCACTTGACCCTAGGGTAGAAAATTATATACGGAAAACTGGATTGGTTAAACTAAACGATTTTTGACTCTTTAAAATTTGAATTCAATTAACTGGTATTTTGGAATAGAGATTGAATTAGATAAACTGAAGTATTTTAGATAATCCAAGTGTTGATGAGGAAATTGGAATTGATTTAAATGGATTGTTCAGAGGATTTAAATTGAAATTTCAAAGTGGCAAATATAAATGAATTTATCGGAATTGAGTTATTGGAATCTTTGGATATAGCTTTGAAATCTATTTTAAATCAATTTAAATAATTTTAATCAATTTAATACTATTTTAATTTATTTAATCTAATACAACCTATTTAATACAATTTAATCTATTTTACCTATTTAAAACTAATTTAACTTATTTAATCTATTTTAAATCTATTTACACTACAACAAAAAGATCCTATTACAACATCGATTTTACAACGATAAAAATAAACCATTGTAATATGTACATATTACAACGGTTTTTTCAAACCCGTTGTAATAGACGTCAGTTTGCAGCGCATATCACAACGGTTAAAAATAACCCGTTGTAATAGGTACATATTATAACGGTTTTTTCATGCCCGTTGTAATGGACATCAGTTTTCAACAACGGTCCATAGGTGCCCATTGTAATAGATATCTAAATATTTGACTCCAAACTTTTCCACAGTGCTAAATATTTTGGATCCAAACTTTTCCACGGTGCTAAATATTTTGGCTCCAATCGTTACTTTTTACCGATCGCACGCCTCATCCTCTTTCTTTCCATTTCTCATTCTCGTTTCTATTTCTCAAATCCTTAAAATCCTAAATCCACATTCAATCCCTCTTCCATTCTCTAGATCTTGCCATCTCTACTCAATTCCCAGTTAATCCCAATCCCTTCATCAATCCTTCACTAAACCCTTTCACGAAATGATGTACGGGTTGCAAGTCCTTCATCAATCGTTCACTTCGGCATGTGAATGGAGGGTAGCGGCTGCTTTTCTGGATGTTCGACAGTGAATGTTTGAAACCATGAAACAAGGGTTAGGGAAAATCTTGGTGTTTGATGCTCGATTGGAAGAACGGAGGTCGTATTTGAGTTCGGGGAGGAGTTTGGCACCATGGAGGACGAAATAGTGGAGCTCGGCTTGGGATGGGGAGGTGCGACCTGATGTGTACGGGCTGGAGGATGCAATTTTCTAAGAGGAGGTGGGGCCTACTTCGATGGGTGGAGGTGGAAGAGCGTTCGAAGAGGAGGTAAACTCTCTATGTCCTTTTAACATGATTATTCATTCCTTGGATGTTTCAGACTGTTTTTCTTATATTTATAATTTCGGTAATCAATTTGAGCTCTTAATTGTTTTTTTAAATTTAGGAATAATACTTACTGATAAATTGACAATCCATAGTAGTCATATGTTTATATTGGTAACCTCTTTTGCTCTGTTGCTTTTAAAGTTGCCATATTCAGCGCTAGATTTAAGTATCATTATTTCCTATATGAAATATATGTACTTCTAGCTTGTAATTTTACTGTCCTTTGAATTTGTCATTTGCTTATTATTATTATTTTCTTAATGTTTTAGTAACTATTTTTGGTGGTAAGCATTGCTGAGTCGCTATTGATAACAACATCTACTGGAAATAAACTAAAGCTCATTTAAGATTCTGGGTTGCAAACTTCAATAATCACGAAGCAAATGTTATAAGAGCTGGGTGGCATGTAAGTCATTTTTTCCACCAATTTACTCGTTATTGATTAAGTTCAGTTTACAGTAAGTAACAAAGCTTGTTTCTTTCAGGTAGATCCAGATATATATGGTGATAATGACACTCATTTCTTTGTTGACTGGACCGTAAGTATTCAAACAACAGATGCAAAAATTAACATTAATACTTGTTATTTTGTATTATATTTATTGATACTTACCGTCTTTCGTGAGACAGTTAGATAAAGATTCAAAGACGGGATGTATAAACATGGATTGCAAAGGGTTTGTGCTAGTGAATACATCCAGTCTTGTACCAGGATACCGTTTGCAACCACTATCTCAGTACAATGGGAAGCAACAATTTATTAGTATTCAGATCTCCAAGGTAGGTTGTAAGTTACAACCATAAGCAAGCTTAATTATCAAACTTAAATTCTGGCCATTACCTACATTTTTTTGGACAGGACCGTGCAAATGGAGACTGGTGGTTGCATGCAGGACCGGAGAAGAAAGCAGTAGGATATTGGCCAAACAATATGTTTACAAGTTTGAAAAACAGTGGGAATGCAGTTACAATGGGAGGAGAAGTAATATTTAAGAAAGGGGACAGTAGTCCGCCAATGGGAAGCGGGCGCAAAGTATCGGAAGGGGAAGAGAAGGCAGCCAGCATTAAATCGGCAAGAGTGATGGATGCATATATGGTGCTTTGGGTACCCACTAATGTCGATTACCACTATGACAGACCAAGATGTTACAGCCAGCTTTGGTGGAAACAATGTAAGTATTAGTATGGGTTAATGTAGCGGACTATCAAAGAGGCCGTTGGATCAACCGTCGCGTGGCATAAAGACTTCATCTCTGTGGTATAGTATGATTGTACTTAGAACATGATATTTGTAGCGGACTATTATGTGTTAATGCTTTATGTATTTGGCATGTAAACCTATCTAACTTTTTGGAGTGTTAGAATTCTATGACTCTAACTTTAGTCTTTTCGTATGTGATTTTAATTATTTTACGATAATATTTAGTATTAGTATGGATGTATTGCATGGATGCTGCTGTAATTTTTTTTAAATTTACATTTATTTTGCAACGGGCAATGTGCGTTGTTATATACATGTTTTTACAACGTGTTTTTCCCGTTGTAAAATGTGGTGGATCTATTACAACGAGGCCTATTACAACGGGCACATGCCCGTTGCGAAAAACATATTACAACGGGCATTGCCCGTTGTAAAAAGATTGTTTTGTTGTAGTGTTAATATAATTTAAATCTATTTAATCTATTTTAAATTTATTTAATCTGTTTAAGAAAATCTACTTAATGTAATTTAAATTATCTAATCTATATTTAATCTATTTAAATCATTTTAAAAATCTAATTAAATCAAATTTAAATCTATTTAAACTATTTTAATATTTAAACTATTTTAAAATTATATAAACTATTTATAATTACCTAAACTATTTTCTAAAATTTCAGACTGTGTAAAGTTGAAGTATTTATATTGAAATCCTTGATGATGATACAACCTAAGTTGAAATTTGAAATTGATACCTTTTGTGAAATGACATATTTTGGTAAATATGATTGTGAAAGTGAATGTGATTTTTGAAAGTGAATATAATTTGAAATGATATGATTTGAAATTGAATATGATATTTTGATATAAATTGTTAATTGACCCTTTGAAATGTAAAAGAACCATCCGGTGTGTAATAAGCATTTAGTTGTTAAAGAGACCGGGATCGGATATTGTCACACTCTCTGTCAATACCGAAAACCACTTTAACAACTGTGTACGTGGTGGAGATTCCAGAAATGAAGTATGATGGTTTGGTGAACGATTCTGTATGAGGTATTTACATGACCCTGACTCCCGTGAGTCAGCTTAGATGTGACTAAAACAGGAGCCATGTCGGGCCAAGTGAGGTCATTCCTCCTATCGGACACATTTCTTCGATACCATTCTATTACTTTGTGATTGATTTGGTGGCCACCCCTTGATTTTGATTATGGGAGTGTGTTCCGAGGTGGGCGGTAGTAGCTGTTATGCATTACCACCAGTCCGGATCCGCAATTGGTATATCTACCCTGGCATTGCCTTAAGTGCCGTGTTCACATGCCCTAGCGCGCCTTCTACGAGTTTGGTTTGTACCATACCTATGGAGTGCCCTCTAATAGCCCTCCAGTTTAAGGAGGAACTACGGTACTGTATAGACTATTGGAATATATAAAAATATGTTAAGGGGGATATGGGTAACGCCTTAACACTATTTTAATACTTTTACTTTACTGTAGACATAATATAATAGCGTACTGTACTACATAGTAGATAGTTTAACGGATCCTTAGGAGACGGGAATCCCGAACATCTCTTAAGTTACTGCACTCACATTAGACACTGGATAGGAGATGTCAAACCCCGTAAACATCTCTGACGCCGTTCCACTCATATTTATTTACCGTTGATTTAACTTACATAAGATCTTTTAGTTCTAACTCGAGTGTTTTGTCCTTTCAGTATGCTCGGGTCAGCCTGAACATTTCAGGGTTGAAGACCTTATTTCTAGAGGACGAAGACGAAGATTTGTACTATTATTATTTAATATATTTATTCCACTGCATCATGTTGTTCCGCTGCATTTCTTTATTTAATTCTGTTTTATGTAACTCTGATTCTGTATTTTATAAGAATAATCAAATGTTTTTTTTAAAATAGCTTCATGAACTGTTATTTGATTATTATATTTTGCCATTCTGCTGTGAGATTCTGTATTTGTTTTCTTTCTTTCTCTGCTTTTCTTATTTACCCCATAACAATCTGCCCTTTTGAATGGTTTGAGTCTGACGTGTGTGTCTGCTTAAAACATCCGAAAAGGCAAGTCGTTACATTACATTTTAATCATTTCAATTAATTGGAATTACATTCAAAGCAATTATAAATTACCTTAAATTAATACTATCATATTTTATTCCAATTACATTCTTATTATTAACCCACAAATTTTTATTTCTTACGACATTAAATTACAAAACTTTATTAAATTAACCACTTTTAATTATCGAAAATTACGGGTCGTTACACTCTCCCCCACTCAAAACTTTTCGTCCCCGAAAAAGAAAAGGAGGGAAAAGAAGAAATTAAGAAATCAATATATCTTATTCAAAATATTAAATTTATAAACAAATTAATTTACATAATTAAATAATTTAAATAAAATATACCAATTTATAACAATTAAATCCTTTTATATTCAAGTTAACAAAAGTTTTGAAAACATTTCACAAAATTTTCTAAGTCTAAAATTTACGGAAAATTTTGGCAGAGTCCCCTTTATACGGAGTGGTCTGGGAGAAATAATAATATCAATAATAACAATATATCACATATTTCAAAATAATATATCCCAAACAACGGGAAAAACAATATAATATCGCTTGAAAACCGTAATCCGAGAACATACCTTTTTGTCGGGCAAACAACACTTATTTATAAAACCAAAAGCAGTAGCAATTGCTTCCATAACCTGTATTTCACTTATACAATCCAAAAGAGTTAATAATTATATAAAAGAGAAATATTTTAAGTTGTTTTCAACTAGATAATAAAACAAATCAATACAACATAACAACAATCACTTGCAACAGCAGTACAAACATCATTTCAACAAAGAAAACAATCATCCATCCATTTCAACCAAAATAAATGGTTTGTTCGGGTTTAGAAACTTTTAATCGTATAAAATGATAAATAAGTTATGAAGTAAACCATACACTCAACAGTCGTAGATAACTTTATAGATTATTTATATATCTCTATACAAAATAGAAGTATCCTTTCCCAACCAATCCATAAGCCCAACAAACAATAATTTCAAATAATATTTAAGTTATCCTTATTACTCTTTCTTTTTCACATTATTCCCTATTCATTTTTCATTTGTTCATACAATGCTTGTTTAATTTCTTTACATTTATCACTTACAAAATTCATTTTCCATTCATTTATACAATACCATTTTCTTTCACTATTTTACATTCATTGTTTACATAAGTTATTTCCATTTCACTTATTTAGAGTATTCATTCCATGTAAGTTTCTTTACAAATTTAATTCACCATTAATAGATTATTTTCTTTTTACATTTATTCTTCCATATATAGTTACTGAATTTTAAATCCATTTCTAAATCGTTTCAATGTTTTCTGAAGTTATAATCATTCAATTAATATAATACTCATTTTAATTATAAATGGCTTCAACATTACTTAAGTTTATAATTATTTACTTACAGTATTCAACTTTTACTATTCAATCTGATTATAAATAGCTTAAGATGTTAATTTAAGTTTATAATCATTTTTACTACATTATTCACTTTTATTACATTTAATTAGTAGCATTTCAAACTATTAACTTCAATTTATAACAATTTATAACATTAGAATTCTTATTTATAGAAGTAATTCCACTGAACACTTACAAATTTTTTTCCAAGTTTTACTTGTATAATATTCTATTACATATTCTTATCAACATTTCAACTTATGATATTTTGGTAAGTTATATATAAATGTCTTTTAGAATGTAATAGAAAGTTACATGAGTTCATATTGTTCATTTTATTCTTTCAAGTTCAATAATTCATCTTCTAAATTTTCATTATTCTTAAGTTTACAAGTTTACAAGTTTCCAACTTCTCATATATACCACTAATCCCTTAGCATCTAATTACATATATTTTCTTCATTCTAGAAACTTCCAATTATTAAAATAATTAAGATTTCAGTCATTTCAATAATTGAAAACTACTAATTGTCAAAAAATTTAAGAACTAAACTCCAGGTTCATTTTAGTCACTAAGAAAATAATATATATATTTATCCTTTATAGATCAAATCATATTTAGAAATTAAAAATTAAGATTCGTTTATCAAAACAATGTGTAGTAAAACCATTACAATTGTCTAACCACTTTGAAACTCGAAAATGAACGCCGATGATGCATGCACTCATCACCAAAATTATTTCCCGACGATAGAGAGGGGAGTACAGAACTTATTTCCTTCAAAAATTTCTTTTCAAAACATTTCTTTCAAATCATCTTGAAATATTTATATTAGAAAATACTTCTAAATATTAATATCATATTCCAAAATCTTTCGAAAGAAATTTTCAAAATCCTAGAACTTAAGTTCTCAAATTCCAATTTATATTCATTTTATTTGCAACTCTTATTTTTCAATCAGTATTTATATAAATTTCATTACCTAACAAGCATATATATAACAACCAACTATATCGTTTATAAAATTTATTATTTTATATGCAAAATATATAATAAGCAAAATTATTTCATTCAACTATATTTCAAAATAATATTGTATCGGTCTGTCCTATTAAGTGTTTAGAAATCCCTATCGATGTCAAAGCATCCTATGCACCGACCAGAATTTAAAAATACAAAACAGAACAAATTAACATAATACAAAACTCTTTTATAACACTAACAAATACGCTCTCTCGTATATACACTCAAGGACTAATTCTAGGGTATTACTACCCTATTTCTAAAGAGTCAGACCTAACAAAGCTAATATTATCGCTAAACCAAAGCTCTGATACCAACTGTAATGACCCACCTTTTTGGACGGTTTAAATCGACGATAAACCTCACACGTTAGACTCAACCATACAATGGGGCAGATTGTTATTGGGGTAAATAAGAAAAATAGAGAAAGAAAGAAAACAAATACAGAATCTCGCAGTGGAATGACAAAATATAATAATCAAATAAATAGTTCATGACGCTGTTTACAAATAACATTGATTTTACTTTTACAATACAGACCAGAGTTACGTACAACAGGAATAAATAAATAAATAAATGTAGTGGAACACCATGATGCACTGGAATAAATAATAATAAATAATAATAGTACAATCTCTTCGTCTTAATCCACCAGAAAGCAGTCTTCGATAAACTTAAAAGCTCAGACTGACCCGAGCGAATTGAAAAGACAAAACACTTGAGTCGGAACTAAAAGATCATATGTAAGTTAAATCAATAGTAAATAAATATGAGTGTAACGGCGATGGAGATGTTTACAAGGTTTGACATCTCCAATCCAGTGTCAACGTGAGTGCAATAACTTAAGAGATGTTTGGAATTCTCATCTCCTAAGGATCCGTTAAACTATCTACTATGTAGTACAATACACTATTATAATAGTGTCTGCTATAAAGTAAAGTATTAAAATAGTGTTAAGGCGTTACTCACATGTCCCCCTTTACACATTTTTATATATTCCCATAGTCTATACAGTACCGTAATTCCTCAGTAAACTGGAGGGCTATCAGAGAGCACTCCATAGGTATGGTACAAACCAAACTCGTAGAATGCGCGATAGGGCATGTGAACACAGCACTCGAGGCAATGCCAGGGTAGATGTACCAATTGCACTCCCGGACTGGTGGTAATGCATAGTAGCTACTACCGCCTACCTCGGACACACTCCCATAATCAAAATCGAGTGGTGGCCACCAAATCAATCACAAAGTCAAAATATAGTATCGAAGAAATGTGCCCGAAAGGAGAAATGACCTCACTTAGCCCGGTATAGCTCCTGTTTTAGTCACACCAAAGCTGACTCGCGGGAGTCAGGGTCGTGTAAAAACCTCATACAGAATCGTTCGCCAACCCATCCTACTTCATTTCTGGAATCTCCACCAGGTACACAGTTGTTAAAGTGGTTTTCGGTATTGGCAGAGAGTATGACAATATCCGATCCCGGTCTCTTTAACAACCAAACGCTTATTTCACACCGAATGGTTCTTTTACATTTAAAAAGTCAATTCACAATTTGATATCAAAATATCATATTCTCAAAACCATATCACTTTCGAAATCATACTTACTGAAATATGTAATTTCACAAAAGGGATACCAATTCCAAATTCCAACTTAGGTTGTATCATCATCAAGGATTTAAATATAAATACTTCAACTTTACACAGTCTACAATTTTAGAAAAATAGTTTAGGTAGTCATAAATAGATTTTACTAGTTTAAAACTAGTTTAAAATAGATTAAAATAATTTTAATAGTAAAATAGTTTGAATAGATTTAAATTTGATATAATTATATTTAAAATGTTTTAAATAGATTAAATAGATTTTTAAATAGATTAAATAAATATTTACATAGATTAAATAAATTTAAAATAGATTAAATAGATTTAAATTACATTAAATAGATTTAAAATAAATTAAAAATAGTTTTAAATTGATTAAAATAGTTTAAATTCATTAAAATAGTTTAAATTAATTCAAATAGACTTCAAAGTTATATCCAAACATTTTCAATAACTCGATTCCGATAAATTCATTTATATTTGACACCTCAATTTTGAAATTCCAATTTAAATCCTTTAAACAATTCATTAAATCAATTCCAATTTCAGCATTAACGCTTGGATTATCAAAAATAATTCAGTTTGTATAAATCAATTTCTATTTCAAAATGCCAGTTAACTGAATTCAAAATTTAAAGAATTCAAAAATCATTTAATTTAACCAATCTAGTGTCCATATATAATTTTCTACCCTATGGTCAAGTGATACGGATATTTATCATTTCAATCCGCAATTTAAATTTTTACGGTTATATATCATTTCAAACTACAATCTCAAATTTAATAAAAATCCAAAAAATCACTCAAATCTATCCTTTCAACCCACGACGATTTTTCCCTAATCTATAGATCATTCGAGTATGTAACATTTCAACCCATAGGGAACTTGCAGTGTTATAACAATATAAAAATACGACATCCAATCATCCAATATCAACAATCAAACATCCATCACAATCATCATCCAAATCAATCAATAACATCAATAGATAACTGATCATCAATAACAGATATTAAATTGACAATTTTAAATCCAGTATTAAATTAAACGATGATTAAATACAATAAAAGTCAAATTTAACTAGAACGACAATTTAAACATACCAAACATCAATCAATTTATTTCTAATCACAACATAAATTTAATTTAACTAATATAATATAGTTTAGTAATTGTGAGTGGGTTAAAACACTTACCTTTGATTTCAAATCGATTTGAAATCCAAAGCAGGGCTCAAAATTCAACAGTCTCAGAATTCGCCATAACCAGCTTCAAAGTTTCCGGAATTTCGATACGATCCCAACGAAACAAACCACGCCCAAATCTGACCTCACACGAAGAAGATATAGATTTTAAGATACCGATAAATTTAAAACAATTGAATATAATTAATTATACAGTTAATATTAATCTCCGCCTAACCATGTTTTTCGCTCGATCCCTCTTCACACGAACTCGTTCCAGGCAAAAAAAATGACCCCGACATCTTCGTTCGCCGTGCCACCTCGGCATGCCCAGACGTCGTCGCAACCCTGCCAAAGACGCACCTCCCTCTGCCCATCCTCCCAATGGCAGCCACGACCCTCCTAGCTCCCTCGATCGAGAGGAATTCGGCCAAAACTGCCATCGCTTATGGTGGCGATTGCTGTAACGACCCGATATTTTCAACCATTCGCATCCATTATAAGTGTATAGGTAGACACTCATGCCGGAATTGAATTGCTCAAAATACCGCGTTGTAAATAAAATTTGGCAAATCTCAGAATATACAGTAAATAAATAAAATCACAGATCATAGACACAGAGTAAAATAATGCAGCGGAAGTAAAAGAAATAGTAGTTCATGAAGCTACTATATAAATATAACAGAGTTACATAAGATACAACAGAAGAAATAGAGTACAACATAAGTCTCAATAAAATAACCAAGTACAAGCTGAGTAGAACAACAAAACTAAAATAGATAGGACAAGACAAGCAGATAATCTCCAGCGATTCAAATCTCCAAGAGAGTGGAAATCCAAATCTGTGAATAACTCAGGCTGACCCGAGCGTAAATAAAAATACAAACACTCGAGTCAGGACAATATATACTTATATAATGTAAACCAACTCAAGTGAACTGTAATAAAGGTACAAGTAACTTAAAGAATGCTTGGGATCGCCCATTCTTTAAGGATCCGTTAAACTATTTACTATGTAGTAATATACGCTATATACAGTAGTGTCTAATTAGTAAAGTATAATCATATAGAAAATAGCATTAAGGGGATGGTGAACCTTAACGCGGTCGGATCTTTAAACCAAAATCGTAGTGGGCTCGATATGGTAGGTGACACGACACACAAGGCAATGCCAGGGTAGATATACCAATTACGCACACGGACTGATGGAAACGCATAGCAGCCACTACCGCTCCACCTTGAACAACACTCCCAAATCAAGGGTGCGCACCAAATCAATCACAAGTAATAGAATGGAATCGAAGAAGTGTGTCCAATAAGAGGTGCTACCTCACTGGTCCGAGATCGCTCCTGTTTTAGCCACCTTATACCAACTCACGGGAGTTGGGTCCACGTATATACCTTAGGATCGTCATCACCATCCTACTTCATTCTGGAAACTCCACCGCGTACACAGTTGTCAAAGTGGTTTTCGGTACCGACAAAGAGTATGTCCATATCCGATCCCGGTCTCTTTAACAACCAATCGTTATTATAACCCGTGGTTATAATTTAAAACAGTTTATACTTCAAAATAGAATATCATTTCAAATCCAAATCTTTATCAAAATAAAGATTAAATCAATTCCAAACCATTTCAATATATTTAAAATATCATATCATTTCAAAACTTCATTTTAAATCATTTTAATATATCAAAATATCATATCTTTCCAAAACTTCATTTCAAATCATTTTAATATATCAAAATATCATATCCTTTCAAACTTCATTTCAAATCATTTTAATATACCAAAATATCATTTGAGTTCAAATCTAAATATTCAACTTTAAATACCTTTTAAATTTAAAGATATAATTCATTTATTATCATTTCAAGTCACCTTTTAAATGGTTTATATTTCAATCAAAATAATTCATTTAAACCATTTAAAAGTGTAATTATTATACTTTCAAATCAAGTATTAAAATTTCCAAAGTTTCAATTCAATTCAATCATTTATTTCAATTAAATTTCCATAGACCATTTCAAATCTTATAAATTTCAAATATAGATTTAATCCACAAAATAACTATTCAAATTATGAAATAAATTCCAAAGCTTTAATATCTTATATTTCATAAGTCCAATATCTTTTAAATAGATTGAAATTACAAGTAAACCAAATATTTTTCATACTAATATAAACTTCAATTATTTATTCCAAGATTTAATATCATTTCAAATTCATTTCAAAATGTCAAAATATCATTTCAAACATCATCTATTGAATTTAAATTTAAATACCATTTAATCATATTCCAAAATAGTTGTATTTCCCAAATCAACTATTCCATTTAAATCATTTAAAGTCAATTCATTATATTTAATAATTAAATATTTAATTTCCAAAATTTAATCTTTTTTCAAAGATCATTTATTCATTTAAATTTATTAAACAAAGAAAATTCAACTTTCGCAGCACTTAGAAAATGCTACGAAATGTTATGTTTAAAAACAGTTCATTAACAAAAGACGGCATTTAAAATGCTGTAATATCTTAACTTAGTTTCAACTAAAATTTTAGTTAAATTTAACAACTATAGCACTAACAAAGTGCTATAATAACCCTTAGTTCAAATTTGCTATTTGGTTCATTTTAAACAACTACAGCATTTTCCAATGCTGTAATTTCTTTACATTACATTTCAAAAATGCTGTCAAATCAAATTCAGAGTTTTATTTACAATTTCACACATAATTAACTTTTAATATAAATCATTTTAACTTATACAATCATATATTTTCACATTTAAAAACAATCATTTAAATACCTTTATTTCTATGATTTTATAAAGTCAAATTTCCATAAAAAAATTAAGTTAAATAACAATTAAATTTTCATTTCTTTAATTAAATCCTTAACTTAACAACTAAGTTTAAATTTCAAAAATATAACTGATTTCCATTTATTTTACTTAATTAAAATTTCACTTTTAAACAAATTTCACAAAATTCAATTTAAGTTATATTTCCAAATTCAGCTTAAATATTCATTTATTTCATATTTTAATTTATACAAATCATTAGCACTTAAAAAAAATATTATTCTTTAATAAAATCATTAAATTCATCTTTTAAATCAAATTTGTCATATTTTCTTACTTTACATAAATTCCATTTATAAACAAAATCATAAATTCCAAAATTAACTTATATTTCAAATTCTACTTCACCATTTACTTAATTCACTTATTTAATTTGTAGAAAATCACTAATATTTTATAGAAATCATTTTTATAAAATTTAAATCAAAATATCATAATATTTACATTTTTAAAATATTTTAAAAATTTCAGAAAAATATATAAACCACGGGTCTGTATATAATTTTCCAGTCTAGGTCAAGTGATACAGATATGTATCATTTCAATCCGTAGTTTACAAAGAAAAACCAGGTTCTATCATTTCAAACCCGCAATCCCAAGTTAAATAAAATAAATAAAAAGTTGCTCAGGCTTATCATTTCAGCCCATAACGATCTTTCCCTATTCTAATGTCCGTTCGGGTATGTATCATTTCAACCCATAGTGAACCTAATCTACAGGGAACTTGCAGTGTGATAAACTGATAAAATGAACAGTACACAATATATAACAGTAATAGATGATATAACATGTGTATAAACAGGGATGAACATCATATAATCATAATATAATAGTTATAACAGGATGATATAATTTTACAGATTCAAATGGTGTCACTTTACTAGTTATATAAGTACACATCGTCTGGTGAGAATTACTCACTTGTATAAGCTGGAGATGACAACTAAATACCCAAAACAAAGATCTTCAAAGGCACGAAAGCATGACAACGATTCGAAATGAGGGAGAGCCAAAGTTATTTGTCTTATAACATATGAAACAAAACAATACATAACATGAATTTCAAACCAAAATATGACATTCAACAAGCTAGAATTAAGGAACAACAATTAATCAAACACTTGCACTTGCTTCCACCATCACTATGCTCAGCCTATAGGGTGATAAGGCACTTCCATGGGGTGTATTTGGTCAGGTATGGGTCATATATGCTCGGCTTAACAAGGGTATTGAAGGTATGGAAGTGGTTATGCATGGAAATACAAGTAGAAGGCAAACAAGTGGATTTTGTGCAAATATAAGCTTCGGGCAAGGCTATAAATGGCATGGCCAGACCTGGTGGAGTCTAGGGGATGGTGTGGAAGTGGTTTCAGGTCAGGTAGGGGCTGGAGAAAGTGGTGCAAAGGTCGGCAAAGAGGTTGTATGAGGTGGTGGAGTCATGTGGAGGTCGGCTTGGATGTTTTAGATGATGATTTACAAATTTTTGTGGAGCTCTTCATCAAGGATGGCCATGGCTAGTTGGGTCAGAGGAGATGTAGGTGATTGTGACTGGTTGTGGTGGTGGTGGAGGCGGCCATGGTGCTGGAGTGGTGAGGAGCCGAGCCTAGAAGGGAAGAAAACAAGTGCAATTATCAAATAAACAAGGAAGAACAATATAGAAAAGAAGAAAGAAATTTTACCAAACTTTTTTCCAAAGAGAATGACCGAAGTTTTTTTCAGAGTTGAGGAGAAAACATTCATGTGAAATGATATGGGAGTGGTCGGCTGAAGAGAATGAGTTAAGGCAGCCAATTGAATGAAATGATGTTGTAAAATGTGAAAAGGTGGAATATAAAAGGCCTTAGGAAATCAAAAGTCATAAACCTTTTCAAATTTCTTTAATTTATTTTTTTTATAACCTTACATTTCTGGAAATAATAATAATCCCAGATAAAATTTCGAAAATTTATCAAAATATAATAATTTATATAAATATTTATCAATAATATAAAGTTAAATTAAGAAAATAGCTAAAAATAGTAAACTAGTCTAGAAAATTTGAAATTTAATAGAATAAATTTTAGAAAATTCATATGAGCTTGAAATATATTTTTAAACATAAATAATAACATAAAATAAAAATACATTCACAAAATAAATATTTAAATTTAATTTAAATATAATTTTTAATGAAGAAAATAGCAGAAAATAGGAAACAGCCTTTTAAAAATAGGAAATCAACACAGTAAATTTTGGAAAAAATTTTATTATCACTTTTAAAAATATTAAAAGGCAAAGTATCCATAAAATAACATATTAACACAAATTAAAATAAAATGTGACAAAGAAAACTATAATTTAAAATAGACAATATTGCTAAATACATCAGTTTACACACAATATTGAAATACACATAACTTTAACAGTTTAACTCTGTTTTCAACGAAACAAAAAGCAGTGTTCAAGTTATTACATCTATTTTCATAATAAAAGATAAAATTTAAGATTTTAAATAATTAAAATTTTAAGTTTAAAAGCCAAAGATTGAACAGTTTGAACGGAAATTCACTTTTCAATAAAATAACCAATTTATACTAGTTTGAAAATATAGTTCACATAATAATTAACATTTATTATAAAAAAGGAAATGTTTGAAATCAAACAAGTTTAAAATAGTTTCAAAATAAAATGAAGTCAAATTTAAAAATATATGCAAAAATCTAGGGTTGTTTCAATTGCCGACACTGTGATGCTTCGATGAAGATCATAGTCGTTGATCGAGTCCATCTTGCCGAGCTCTCCGACATTGTAGTTGATGATGAAGTCTGAAATGACCGGAGCGGTCCCGATCGATGAGGGGCGTCGAATCCAAGGTTGTTGAACGATGGCTTTGATTTAGAGAGCTTTGAAATTTTTTTGTTTAATTGTAATTGAGATTAGTTTTTTTTCTCTAACATTAGAGAAAAGGAACAGATGTTAAAGAAATTTGTATGTAGTGGGAAATAAAAAGCTGCTAGGGTTTCAGAGAAAAAAACTATTTATATGGACAAGGGCCGAGAAAATAAATTACCGCATCGAATTGGTTCGAAACAACAATAGCTACCCGAAAAGCCTGTTTCGCCTCCGAAACGAAAATTGGTCATCCCATATATCAAAATAAATTTTTGATATTTTTAAACTCAATGGAACAGGTTTCAAGTCCTAATTCCATCGTATGAAGAAGTTAGCTTTAAAATCAGCTTATTTCAAATTGATTTCAATTAAATTGGTTTCTAAGCGTTTCGAGTCAGTATGATCAAACGACAAGTCCGATCGCTACGAAAATTGAAATCCTACAATAATTCACCATTACAGATCCGATGAAACAGATTTCATCAAAATCCGAGAAAGTGGCCAAAATGGCTATTTTTACATTAATTAAATAAATTATTATTAAATTGGATAAATCACTTTTTAATTTCAATTCTCATAATTAATAGATTTTATCATTTTTGATTACTTTGATATTTATAATAATTTAAAACAAATTTACATATCAATTTAGTGTTGTATATTACACTAATTACAATGGTCTATTTCGGTTGCAATAATTTCATTAAGTATAATTTAAATTCAATTTAAATCCATTTATTTTGATTTCAATCTTTCCATTCAATCAATCTTTATTCTATAGACATAGTTAATATTGTTTTATATTCTGTTACATTAATATGCTACAATTATCACCTTTTACCATACTAGTTGCAGCATTTCAATTACATTTGAATTTTTTTCAATTTACACATTAATAAAAATTTAAAATCCCAATAAATTAGTTTACCCTTTTTTATTACGTTAATTATTGCCTTGCAAATATACTTAACATTTCTATACATTTTATTACATTCACAATTTACAATTATTGTCTTAACTCACATTAACATAACATTTTTATTTCATTTAATTATAATTTATTAAATAAATTGGTAACATTTAACAATTGCCACCATTTCAACATTTAATAACATTCGTAAGTTTATTATTTACAAACAAATGTTATAACAACTTACACTATACTAATTCTATCCAATTTCAATTTATTACACATTATTTCATTAATTAATTAACATTTAAATTACCAATTACTCCTTTAATCCAATATCAGTTAATACACACATTATTATCATTAATTTACAATCTATATCCAATTATAACTTTTTAATCATTTCTATTAATTGGAATTACATTCAAAGCAATTATAAATTACCTTAAATTAATACTATCACATTTTATTCCAATTACATTCTTATTATTAACCCACAAATTTTTATTTCTTCCAACATTAAATTACAAAACTTTATTAAATTAACCACTTTTAATTATCGAAAATTACGGGTCGTTACACATACATCGATAACATTCAAACATCATTCAAATATGCAGACACACATTAAATCATAGTAATTCATCACAAAACACATTCCTAACATAGTTTAACATTTATATGAGCAATCATCCATCGAGATAACATAATTTAATCACTCTAAATCACTATGCATTTACTTTAGTTTTTAATCCAAAGCAGCGTAAAATCATATTTTTGACTTAAATATGGATCCAAAACATGTCAAATCATATAGAAACATATATGGTAGATTTAGAGATGATAAGTCACTCACCAAACACCAAAAATCAATAAAGTGTACACAAAACAAGGCAAATCTGAGAATAACCTACGAAGATCAAAATTCTCATTCTAAAAATGTATGTTTGAAAGTCTCTTACTAATCCCCTTTGCTAATTTACCCTTAATCTATGGAGTTGGCTTAATTTGGAAGAGATTAAGAGTGGTTTTGGCTAAAGGAATGATTAATGGAGGTTTATATCTATTTTAGGAAGATGGAAATGATTTGAGGGCTGTTAACGCAGCTAATATTAGCTCATATCCCAAAATGGGTGTTGGGCCTAGGTATAGGCTTGTGCTATTTACCCTTAAAAGTTGTCTAAAACCTATCAAACTAGAAATAGCCATATTTCCCAAACTGTAAGTCCAAAAATCTATTATGACCACTCTATGGAAAGATAAAATATCATATCTTTCATTAAGAAGTAGTTTTAGGACCTAATCTGTTCCTACCAAAAGTTTTTGCTATTTACAAGTTTTAAGGGTAAAATCGTCTATAATTTTTTGGAAGGTCAAAAATATCAAACCTCAACGTTCCAGCAAATTTTATCCTATTTGGAATTTATTTGGTTATAAAATAATATTTTTAAACCCTCCGATACATAAATACATAAGGAAAATTTGAGTTGTTACATTCCTTGCCCTCCCCTTTAAGAATTTCTCCCTTGAAATTCTGCCCAAACAAAGCATCACCAAAAATTATAGATACTAAGAAAGCTTAACAATCAAACAAGCATAGCAAACATCAAACATGCACACATAAGCAGGTAAATATAACATACGCTCACCCTAGCATGCACGGTACTAAACTACACAAATTGTGATATCAAAGTGAAAGCTAATGATAAAAATGAAATCTTACCGAGCAAAGAGCTCCGGATAAGTAGTCCTCATGCTCTACTCGGTCTCCCAAGTTCTAACACCTTCACTAACACTCCATTAAACCTTTACCAACTTTATCGCCTTCCTCCTATGCTGCTTCATACTCCCTTCGACTTTACGAATCGAATTCTGAGGCCTTGATGCTTCAGGTTCAACTTCAATATCATCTAATTGATTTGGTATAAGAGTTACATCTGAGCCATGCAAATATTTCCTAAGATCAGAAATGTGGAACACATTGTGTGCACCCGCTATCATTATAGGTAAGTTGACTCTATAAGTTATGTACCTAATAATCTCGAGTATCAAAAAAGGACATACAAATCTCGGTGGTAATTTCCCCTTATTACCGAACTGAACTACATTCTTCAACGAAGAGATCTTGACAAACACATATTGACGAGAGAACTCCAAATCTCTACATCTTTGTCAGTGTAACTCTTCTATCTATCTTAAGCAGCTTTTATTTATAACAACTCGCACCACCAAACACACTGATTTGAAACCCAAAACGGCGACTGAACTCACGTCATGCCAAGAAATATGGATCGTTAAGTTTTTGACGGTTTATATAGTACAAAGATAATATAACTTTAAACATTCTACACTTTCAGATCTCATTGAGGAAGGAATGAAATATAAATATAGAAGTGAATCAACTCATCTTTACATTAAAACAACAATTGTCCATACAATGAACATCTAAATAAAGTTTCCAATAATGTCTAAAAAGAAATATAACATATGTCTTGCTGACAAGTGGAATAAGTACAAGGAATAAAATAATATAACTTCAAAGCGCACGATTTCTTCCTCCACGTATCATATGCTTGTCATACCACCTATTGTTATATCATCCTGTAATAGGTATAAAGAGAGGAAAATAGAGGGGATCGGAAAAAATTTGGTGAGTGAGAAATATCACTAACGGCATAGTATTGATTGGCAATTAAGTTATCATTTATAATCTAAACAACATAAGAGTTTTTATTTATATATGTGTACTACATCTAACGAGTTAGTCAATTAACAAAATATAGGTGACAACCTATAATTCATCTAAAATCCGCTAATTGTCTATGGAGATTTCCACCTAAAGGTTGGACATCCAAAAATTACTTAACTATAAATTGAGTAAACAATCTCAATTTTAAACCACTTAACTATACATTAACTAAAAAATCTCAATGGTAAACCGCTTGGTTATACATTATAAGAATAATCTCAATAGTAAACCGAATAATTCATACACACTAAGTACACAATCACAATGCCAAGATACAACATTGAGTACACAATCCTGATGGTAAACAACCTACTGATGCATTGAGTATACAACCTTATGGTAAACATGTCATACGCTCCACATCATTCAACTAATAGCATGGAAGGGTCGATAAACAGTTCGGCTTCTCCGTAGGTGCAGCTGCTCGAACAATGCCAACACTACTAACATGGATATCTCGTTTCACTCACGCATTTCGTAAGCTAAAATATGCGATCATGACTACTATAGCAAAATTGAGAGAAACTAATTATGATAAAATCACACGCCACGTGGAGTATCATGTTATATAGCATCATGAAGCTATGTGAACTCTAGAACATCAATTAAGTGGGATACAAGTCTCAAAACATCCCTACTCAGCTTGCACTAGGTCCAAGTCTTGGTATTGGTTTCCAGTCAATTGAAGACTGTCAATAAATAACTAGAGTTATTTCCAGTCGACTAGATGTCTGTAGTGGGCATCGGCCTGTTTTTTCAGTTGTTTGGAACGTTATTCTAGTTGACTCGAACTACACTCATTTTATAACGACCTCCTTTCTTGCACCGAAAGACGAGCCATTAAGGGTAAAAGAAAAAAGAAAGATAAGAAGAAACTACACATCATAGAATCTCACCACGAATCATAACAACATATAATAGATAACATAGGATATTACGTTGTCATTTCCATAATAATAATACATCAGAGTCAATACATTACAACCTTCAACTCGACAGTTATAACTACCTGCCCATACAAAAATACATAGATCATACATAAACACAGCGGAATAAGATAATAACTAGCTAACGGTGAAACCACCTGCACTAGCTCCTTCAAAATTCTCTCGTAAGAAACCTGAATCACTTGGCTACTCATACACATTTGAGTACCCAAGAGTTTTAGGAAAAGAAAATAAAAATTCGAGTCAAACATGGGTCTGGATTGAGTAAACTCAAGACAACTTAAATTTTAGTTTTATAAAACACTTTGAAAATCAAAGGTATTTGTAAGACCACGCCGCATATAAACACGGACGATTTTTACCTTACGATAACCAAAACACCTTATATAAAAATCCAGTGATGTTATGATAATGTATAGGGTTTTCAAGTAAAATAGAACATAGCTGAAATGCTTGCATCTCACATTTCAACATATTTAGGTGCAACTAAATCCGTATGACACTTATTGGAGAATGGATTCCATACAATGACTAGGATATTGTGGTACCGCCCATCACGGTGCATCTCTACATAAATAACACCAAGGACCTCACCGGGATCCCTTGCCAACACAAGGCCGGCCTATCCCTAACTGGATATTACCGAATAAAATCACCCTCGAGTGGAATCAGCAACCATATCGAAGCATACATGAGTTCATGGTAGGGACTCGAGATAGGGATGACCTTACCTTAATGGGAGTGACCCACTTAGCCTTGTTGCATCTCCCCTATTTTAGTCAGTTCCGGTTGATAAGGCCTTAGGCTATGTCTTTACGTTTTCTATAGCATTGCCACTAGGAATGCTAACATTGCCTTCGATATGTTGACACAATGTCAGCACTCATCCATACAAGTTGTTCAGGAGATGAGTGAACCGAAGGCACTATTTCCACTATACCCATTTTGTAATTACCCTCAAGGTTAGTAGCAAATTGCCCTTGCGCTTCAAAGTCTTCATCTTGAATCTTTCCTTCATTTTTTCAAATTCGAACGCTTCCGTTGGTTTGAAGTTATTTTTGGATAATAACTGCTATCCGATCCCGGTCTCTCCAAACCAACGTTCAATAATTTTTAAAGGGACCAAGTTGTTTATAGTGGACCATTCCACTGTCAGGATGTACAATTTACATATGAATATACGTTCCATATGCTTAGGTTATCACGACCCGCTTATCGAAATTAGCCCCCTCATATTCATCACTTTCCCGAAGTGCGGTATTTGCGATAAGTACAAGTCGACTTATTTTCAATAAAACATGTCAACGTTTTATTACGACTACTTTAATTTATTTGGCTTCTTAATAGCATGGACAAGAGATCCTTTGGTTTAAAAATAATTTATTTAGACAAGAAAGTTGGTTAAAAATAAATAACCAATAGTGCTTGAAAGAACTTTAAAATAAATAAACCTTAACTAAATCATAAGTTTAAAACTTAATTAATCTTAATTAAATCAAAAAATCATACTTCGAACATTAATTAATTGAAAATTATTTATAATTAAACTTTAATTAAATAACATTCTTTTATAAAATTAACCCTAATTAAGTGGATAATTAACCTTTAATTAAATAATAATTAATTTAATAATTAACTCTAATTAAATAATTAATTAAAGTAAATATACTTTATTAAATAAAAATTAAGTTTCTTTTATCTTAATTAATCATTATTTAAAACTTCATAAACTCTAATCACTTAACCTAATTACTTAATTAACTTGGTTAAAAATTTCTTAAACTTTAATCACTTAACCTAATTACTTAATTAATTAAATAATAATTACCCTAATTAATAAATTAAATAAATAAATTATTAAATGATTAAATTCAAACATTTGACTTACTAGTTTGAGATGAGTTTTCAAAAACAATCTAAAAGAAATTACTTTAAAACTTGAAATCGTGAAATTTTCCGAACTGCATAACGACTATCCCTATGAGCGCAATTCGCTAGAATTGGTTACTAGGTGAAAACCTCACTTTAACTCTAGCTACTAAATATTTGAAAGCAAAAATGGAAGAGTTTTGAAACTTAAACAAAAGGCGGAAACTTATACAACATTTACTAAATCCAAAAACTAGAAAATAAACTTTTATTTTCAAATCGGATCTCAAGTCCAATGTGACATTTAAAGGTGCTAACTTCACAAAATTTTCATCCCATACTCTTGGTTTTGTTTCACAAACACACTACCATCATATCATAATCAACCATTCTTATATCCATATCCAAACATATTGTTTAACAACTAAATCTCAAATCCAAGCTCAACCGCAAACTTATAATCATATACCATCAAAACAACATGATATTCCAACTCAACAACTGTTATATTTTCACAACATATAGTTCATCAAAATCAAGTTATTTTCTTTTCCAAAAACAAAAGTTTTACTCATTGAAACTTTATTTACTCAAGGCAAACTTTTGCTAAAACTTGAAAACAACTTAGGAACTTGCAAAAATTGAAACTTTGGATGTTCGAACACCTTATATGGGCTCGGCCATGTGGGCTTTGGGCTTAGTAATGTATGTGATGTGCACGTAAATGTGCATATTTTTACCACCATATTTAATCTATTTAAATTAAATAAATGATCATATTGGGTATTTTAACTTGTTTAAACCAAAATTCAAATTATTTGAAATTGTCACATATTCATCTTCATATAGGGGCAAAATGGTCATTTTTATGCATTTATTAAATTGTGAAAATTTACTTGGAATTTTCTATGTTGTTTTGTAGGAAATTTGGTGAATTTTACAAGTGGTTACATGATGATATATGCATGCACAAGAGTGAAGAGAACAAATGAAGATGGAAATAATTCAAAGTGAAGATAATGGAGGACCCCACCTACCCACTTACCTTAATGTACAAATTAGAGGCTAATGCACATGCTTATGGAATTAATGGTTTCATGTACACTTAAATGAGGATTATTTGAAGCTAATGATTACTTGGCCTCCACACTTCCTAAGAGGGTATTTTGGGCATTCCCCAAAAATATGAATTAGGGATTAACACATGTATAAAATCCCCTTATGTTTCATGTAACCCTCTTCCTCCCTTAGTCTCTCTTACTTAGTTTTTAGCTTAGGAAATAAATCAAAGTTTTTCTCTCTTCTTTTTTCATGGCTACTTAGCCATTTTATTTCATGTAATTTTTCTTTCTTTTATGCAATGTTAATTCTCTTTTATTTACATGCTTCTTCTCTTCTTATGTTAGTAGTGTAGTTTACATTCATGCAAAGTAGATTAGTTTTAATTTTTGCTAATTAGCTTCTCTTTTTCATTAGCTTTCATTTTCCTTTCTTTTTGCTTTCATGTTGCTAGCTACATTTGTTAATCAAATGACAAATATGAGAGGCTAAACTCCTTCAATTTAGGGGCACTGAAGCTCTCTAATTATGTAGCTTCAACTATTTGTTAATTCATGCTCTATTTTTGTGCTTAATGACGATGATTGAAGTGGTTTAATTGTTGTTTTTGCCTTGAATTTGATAGCCTATTTTGTTGACATCAAATAGGCTATGCTTAAACAATCACTAATACTAATTGCCTCTTCATCAAAATATGATTATGGCAAAAGAAAGTGATTTGAAATTAAAATTTGATGGTCTATATTTATAATCAATAGTTAATAGGCCATACTTAAAATAGATTTCATTTTCATTGTCAAGTTTCATGAAAGTTAATAAGTGGTTTAAGGGGTGTGTCAAAGTTTGATGGCTTATGTTGGCTAAATAATAGCACAAATATGTCATACTTATGATAGGCACATCAATTGAAGCACTAATGACCATAAAAGAGAGATTATGATTTCATATGTGTTGAACCACATAATCTAGAGAGTGGATTTATTCTCTAAATTGTCATTTAACTCTTGTATTTGCATCTCTTTTCTTTTAGTTAGTTAGCTAATTTTCTAATTCTCTAACTTAACTTTCACTCAACTTTGGTTTAATTTGATTGAATAGAATTTTAAAATATCAATTCTCTGCGGATCGACCCGTATTCGCCACGTACTACAAGTGTACGCCGTGCGCTTGCGGTAAAATTTAATGTAAATTCGTTCGACAGTTTTCTAAACCGATAGAATTTCCATCGACGAACAGTAGGCTAGGGGAGTTTGAGTGCTTGTATTTTAGAAGAGGAGGGATGTAGAGCTTGTAAAAGTATTTTGGTGAACTAAAAAGGAGATTTTAGCAAAAAGAGTGATTTTTTTTGTACTTTAAATTTTATGAAAGGAAGCCATGGATGTTTATTCACGCTCTTAGGAAATTTTTAAATGAAGATGGTGGTTGTAAAATGAGAAACATGGAATGGAAGGGGTATATATAGGCTTAGGAAAATTATTAAAAATTATATAAGTGCTTATATTAAATATATATGTATGCATGCACCTCCATCCGCTCTCTCTCATTTCCGTCCACCATGTACTTCCCCTCTTATCATGCACTATTCATGCCATACACCGTGTACTTTGTGTTGAAAATGTTATTTTTATATGCGTATATATATACACTTTTCCTTATAAAATATTTTCTTTTCTTATATATACACACACTTTTAAAGAGAAGTATATACATGCATATACCCATGTATTCATCATGTTAAAATAGTTTGTAATGTGTATATAAGTGTTTACAATAGTGCTATGACATTTTAGATAACTTTTAGCCATTGAAAATTCAATATTTCGGAAAAAAATTCGGTCACATTTTCTATTTCTCTATGAAGTGTATCTATTGGTAAAAAAAATTTTGAAAACGATTTTATCATCATTAGTTATTATTCAAAATAGTTATATTTGTAAAAAATTCATTTATTAATTATTTAAAAATATAATTAAATGTCCATTTAAATAGCAATTTAATTATGGGTCTTACACTCTTCCCCACTTAAAAAAAATTTGTCCGGAAATTAGCAAATAAGGTGATAATTCAAACTACGCAAAAAGCAATATATTCATATCATAAAACACATACAAAGACATGCACTAAGCATCCATAGAAAACAAACATACACTATACATACAACCTACGACTAGCTATCCTAACATCAACTCAGGATAGGCTTTTTTCATACGATCCACTATCTCCCAAGTGCAATCTCTTAGATCCTCACTCCGCTACCTTGTTATGCAATCTCTTTTCACCCTGATCCACAACATAAACTGGATGTCTAACCACTTTCAACTCTCGTTCTATCTCCAATTCCTTTTGAACCGACGGCTCCACAACCAAAGATGGGTCATGAACATATTTCCTCAAACGAAACACGTGGAACACACTATGAACTACCGTAAATCTCTCTGGCAACTCGATCCTATACGCAAGCGATCCGATCTCTCAAGAATATGGAAAGTTCCAACATACCTTGGAGCTAACTTCCAAGCTTTTCCAAATCTAATAGCTCCTCTTATTAGTGAAATCTTTATGAACACCAACTCTCCAACCACAAATTCTGAATCCCTTCACTTCATGTCCGCATAACTCTTTTGGCGCTCTTGGGCTTCCTTCATTCTTTCCTTAACCACTGCAACTTTTTCAGTAGCCTCAAGGATCTTGTCCGATCCAAGTACTAGTCTATCTCCCATCTCAGCCCAAGATGCTAGTGACTTGAAACTCTTCCATATAGAGCTTCATAAGGTGTCATACCAATGCTTGCTTAGAAACTATTGTTATAGGAGAACTCAACTAAATGCAAATGATCCTCCCATGATCCACTAAAACCTAGAATACACGCTCTCAAGAGATCCTCTAGAATCCAATTCACTCGCTCCATCTCTCCATCTGTTTAAGGGTGATATGTTGTGCTTAAGCTCAACTTTGTTCCTAGAGTTGTTTGCAATGCTTTCCAAAATTGACTAGTAAATATGGGATCTCGATCACTTATTATACTCACAGGAACTCCATGCAACCTGACTACCTCTCTCATAATAATTTCAGCTAAAGAAGTCGCGGTCCTTATTGGTTTTACCATAATAAAATGTATGCTCTTCATTAGCCGATCCACAATAACCCACACTCATTCATTCCTTTTTTGGTTCTGGGCAAACCATCAATAAAATCCATTGATATAATTTCCCATTTCCAATCAGGTATTTCCAAGGGTTGTAATAATCCAGTTGTCTTTTGATGATCACCCTTGATTTGTTGACAACACAAACACCTATTAACATAGACTGAAATATCCTTCCTCATTCACAGCCACCAAAATACTCTTTTCATATCCATATACATCTTATGAACTCTTGGATGAATACTTTACTTAGATTTGTGGCATTTTGAAAAAACTTCCTGCCTTAGCCCATCCACATCTGGAACACACAATCGTCTATTCATCCTTAAAGTACCTCAACTATTCATCTTAAAATCTAAACATCTACCTCCTTTGACTCCTTGAATTAATCCTTTTTGGTATTTTGCCCTTCCTCTGATTTCTCATAATCCTTTCTTAAAGTGTCAGGCAGCCTCCAAGAGAGTCAAAACAGCATTTCTGCTTAAGGCATCTACCACCACATTAGCCTTTCCTGCCGTATAGAGAGTATCCAAGTCATAGGACGCTAGAAACTCTAACCACCTCTGTTGCCTCAGGTTCAGATCCTCAGGGTAAAAAATACTTCAGGGATTTATGATCTGTGAAGAGCTCGAATTTTTCACCTAATTTAAGAAAGAAAACTTGCTCCTAAAATCTCTAAAGATTAAAAAGAAACTAAGAGGAATAAAAGGATCCTTACCCAACAATTGGTGTCTCCACTTTTTCAATGCAAAGATAATAGCTAGCAACTCCAGGTCATGCGTAGCATAGTTCTTCTCATGAGGCTTCAACTATCTGCTTGCATAAGAAATCATTTTACCATGCTGCATCAAAAAAACACCTAGTCCCACTCCACAAGCATCTGTGTAAATCATGAATCCACTATTTCCATCAGGAACAACTAAAACCGATGCACTAGTTAATCTCTTCTTCAATTCCAGAAATGCTTCTTCACACTAGAGTCATACAAACTTCTCCCCCTTCTTAGTCATCTTAGTCAAATGGGAGGAAATCTTAGAATAATCTTGAATAAACCTCCTATAGTATCCAGCCAAACCCAAGGAACTATGAACCTCGGTAGAAGTCCATGGTCGCTTCTATTTCTGAACAGCTTCCACTTTTACTAGATCCACTAAAATACCATCTCCTGCCACAATATGTCCTAAGAATCTTACCTCCGATTTCCAAAAATGGAACATAGAAAATTTTACCTTAAGGACATATCTCCTTAATGTTTCCAACACCACTTCCAAATGATTTTTATGCTCCTCCTCGAATTTGGAGTAGAAAAGGATGTCATCGATAAAAACTAACACATACTTAGAATAAGATGAAATTATCGACTAATTCTAAAGAGATAAAACTATGAGAGGCACCAGTATCAAATAATGCTCGGATAAAAATACCATTGATCAGTAAAGTACCTTCAAGGACGCCTTTCCCCTTCACATTCATTGAAGTAGACGGTTCATTCTTAATGGCGGACACCTTGGGCTGCTGCACCTTCTTCATGAGTGGGCAGTCCTTTACCATATGCCCATGCTGATGGCAATTAAAACGGAGAGTCTTCTAGACCATCAGAGAGATAGGTCCACTTTGCTGCTTTGGAGCTTCTCGATTCGGACAGTGCCTGGTAATATGTCCCTTATGCTTACAAACATAACAACCACTATCCTTAGGCTTGCCTCCTTGACCTTCTCCATGTTTTCCTTTTCCTTGCTTCCTCCAATTAGGATTAAACTTCCTCTTGTTAGAACCGTTTCCACTGGTATTTCCACTAGGTGCTACTGGAGTAGGCTTCTTCTTTTCCAAGGCCTCGTTCCTTAGAGCCATATCAACTAAATCCAAAAAAGTACCCTTAACGTGAGTAGTCATTCTCTTATGGTACTCTTCTCTCATACCCAAAACAAACATGTCATTTTTCTTTAATGGGGTGTTAATCAATTCCGGTCCAAAACAAGATAGCGTGTTGAACTTTGTCTCATATTCTGCTATAAATAGATCCCCTTACTTCAAGTCCATGAAGTTCCTATATATCCTGATCCTTACAATTGTTGGCAAGAATTGGTCCTTAGAAACTTCTTTAAATTGGGCCCACGTGAACTCTTCTACTGGAACATTTGCAGTACGAGAGTCCTACCAACCTGTTGCTCCCTCTTACAGTTGTCGCTGCTAAGAACCTTTTCTGTTCATCGGATAAACCAAGACCTTTAAAAATCTTTTCGCAAGATCGCAACCTGGCTAGCACTTCTATGATAGACTCAGTTCCTTTAAACGATTTCCCTCCTTGGTTGGTGTAATCCTTGCATAAGGTTGAAAAATTCCATCTTGGCTGCTCTTGCGTTGCCTCTTCGGCAATCCGAACTCCTCCCGGATTAGGGGTTCGACCATTTGTGGTCGAAGTGCTACATGCTCCCTACCTTGTCTGCCTCTATTGCTCAAGTCTTACTACCTGGACATAGTAAGATAATTCTTAGAATACTTGGACGAGATAAATCTTGAAAGAAGGGTACTAACCAAACCTATCAAGCTAATCTATTTATCAAAGATATATATATATATATATATATGTAGGTATCCAGATAAAAATTACAAAACGCACTCTCAAAGTTGACCTCAACGCAAAACCTAGGTGGTCGCTTAAACCTCGCTCTAATACCAAAATACAAAGACCGCCTTTCTTGCACCAAAAGACGAGCCATTAAGGGAAGAAAAAAGAAAGATAAGAAGAAACTACACATCACAGAATCTCATCATGAATCAGGATAACATATAATAGATAACATAGGATATTACATTGTCTTTTCCATAATAATAATACATCAGAGTCAATACATTACAACCTTCAACTGGACAGTTATAACTACTTGCCCATAGCAAAATACATAGATAATACATAAACTCGGCGAAATAATATAATAACTAGCTAATGGTTAAGCCACCTGCTTCAGCTCCTTCAAAATGCTTCCATAAGAAACCTATATCACTTGGCTACTCATACACATTTGAGTACCCAAGAGTTTTAGTAAAAGAAAATAAAACCCAAGGTCAGACAAGGGTCTGGTGTGAGTAAACTCGAGACAACTTAAATTTTACTTTTATAAAACACTTTGAAAATCAAAAGTATCCCGTAAGACTACGCCGCACATAATAACGGACGGATTTCTCCACACAATAACCAAAACACTTTATATAGAAATCCAGTGATATTATGATAATGTCTAGGGTTTTCAAGTAAAATAGAACATAGCTGAAATGCTTGCATCTCACTTTCAACATATTTGGGTACAACTAAATTCGTACGACACTTATTGGAGAATGGATTCCATACAACGACTGGGCTATTGGGGTACCGCCCATCACAGTGCATCTCAAGATAAATAACACCAAGGACCTCGCTGGGATCCCCTGCCAACACAAGACCGACCTACCTCTTACTGGATAGTATTGAATATGATCACCCCTCGGTTGGGATCAGGAACTGTACTGAAGCATACATGAGTTGATAGTAGGGACTCAAGATAGGGATGACCTTACCCTAATGGGAGTAACTCACTTAGCCTTGCCGCATCTCTCATGTTTTAGTCATATCCGATTGATGAGGCCTAAGGCAACGTCTTTACCTTTTCTATAGCATTGCCACTTGGAATGCTAGCATTGCCTTCCAGATGTTGACACAATATTAGCATTCATTCATACCAGTCGTTCAAAAGATGAACAAACCAAAGGCACTATTTCCAGTATACCCATTTTGGAATCACCCTCAGGGTTAGTAGCAAATAGCCCTTTCGCTTCAAAGTCTTTATCTTGAATCTTGCCTTTACTATTTCCAACTCGAACGCTTCCTTTGGTTCGAAGTGGTTTACGGATAATAACTTCTATCCGATCCTGGTCTCTCTAAACCAACATTCGATAATTTTTAAAGGGGTCAAGTTGTTTATAGTGGACCATTCCACTATTAGGGTGTATGATTCACATGTGAACATACGTTCTGTATGCTTAGATTATCATGACCCGCTTATCGAAATTAACTCTCTTGTATTCATCATGTTCCCGAAGTCTGGTATTTGTGATAAGTACAAGTCGACTTATTTTCAATAAAACATGTCAATGTTTTATTACAATTACTTTAATTCATTTGGCTACTTAATAGCATGGACAAGATATCCTTTGGTTTTAAAACAATTTACTTAAACAAGAAATCTGTTAAAAATAAATAACCAATAGAGTTTGAAAGAACTTCAAAATAAATTAACCTTAACTAAATCATAAGTTTAAAATTTAATTAATCTTTATTAATCTTAATTCAATCGAAAATCATACTTTGAACTTTAATTAATTAAAAATTATTTATAATTAAACTTTAATTAAGTAACATTCCTTTATGAAATTAAACTCTAATTAAGGGGATAATTAACCTTTAGTTAAATAATAATTAATTTAATAATTAACTCTAATTAACCAATTAATTAAAGTAAATATACTTGATTAAATAAAAATTAATTTTCTTTTATCTTAATTAATCATTATTTGAAACTTCCTTATTTAAAAATAATTAACTTGGTTAATAATTTCTTAAACTCTAATTACTTAATTAATTAAATAATAATTACCCTAATTAATAAATTAAATAAATAAATTATTAAATAATTAAACTTAAGCTTTTGACTTACTTAATTAGTTTGAGATGATTTTTCAAAAACAATCCAAAAGAAATTACTTTAAAACTTGAAATCGTGAAATTTTCCGAACTACATCCATAGCGACTATCGCTATGAGCTTAGTTTGCTGAAATTGATTTCTAGATGAAACCACACTTTAACTATAGCTACCACATATTTGAAAATACAAATGGGAGATTTTTGAAACTTAAACCAAATGTGGGAGCTTGTAAAACATTTACTAAATCCAAAAACTAGAAAATAAACTTTTATTTTCAAATTGGATTTCAAGTCCTTTGTGACATTTAAAGTTGCTAACTTCACAACATTTTCATCACATACTCTTGATTTTGTTTCACAAACACACTACCATCATATCATAATCAACCATTCATATATCCATATCCAAACATATTGTTTAACAATTAAATCTCAAATCCAAGCTCAACCACAAACTTATAATCATATACCATCAAAACAACATGATTTCAACACAACATCCACTATATTTTCACAACATATAGTTCATCAAAATCAAGTTATTTTCTTTTCCAAAAACAAGAGTTTTACTCATCGAAACTTTATTAACTCATGACGAACTTTTGCTAAAACTTGAAAACAACTTAGGAACTTGCAAGAATTAAAACTTTGGATGCTCGAACACCTTAAATGAGCTCGACCATGTGGGCTTTGGGCTCGGTCATATCGATTTTTGGCTCAGCCATGTAGGCTAGGGGAGTTTGAGAGCTTGTATTTTGGAAGAGGAGAGTTGTAGAGCTTGTAGAAGTGTTTTTGGGAACTAAAGAGGAGATTTTAGCAAAAAGTGTGATTTTTTTTCTTACTTTAAATTTTATGAAAGGAAGCCATAGATGTTTATTCAAGCTCTTAGGAAATTTTGAAATGAAGATGCAGGTTGTAAAATGAGAAACATGGAATGGAAGGGGCATATATAGGCTTAGGAAAATAATTACAAATTATATAAGTGCTTATATTAAATATATATATATATATATATGCATGCACCTCCATCCCTTCCCCGTCATTTCCGTCCACTATGTACTCCCTCCTTATCATGCACTATTCATGCCATGCATCTTGTACTTTGTGTTGAAAATGTTATTTTTATATGCACACATATATATATATATATACACACACACACACTTTTCTTTATAAAATATTTTATCTTATTCTTATATATATACACTTTTAAAGAGAAGTATGTACATGTATATACATATGTATTCATCATGTTAAAATAGTTTGTAATGTGTATATAAGTGTTTACAATAATGCTATGACATTTTAGATTACTTTTAACAGATGAAAAATCAATATTTCGAAAAAAAATCCTATCATATTTTCTATTTCTCGAAGAACTATATATACTAGTAAACAAATTTTTAAAACGATTTGATCATCATTAGTTATTATTTAAAATAGTTTTCTTTGTTAAAAAAACTCAATTATTAATTATAAAATATAGTTAAATATCCATTAAAATAGCGATTTAATTCTGGGTCGTTACACATTCTCTCTGCCTATTTTTGATCTTTTTACTAGTCGAATGGAAACTTTCCCAGTCATTTGGAAACTTTCCAAGTCGACTTACTGCCTATAGTGTGCACTCCAGTGCTCAAATCTTTATTATTTTTAATATTTTATTTGCTATTTCATTCTATTTTATTTTCGGACTTCGAATATGATGTAGAGTTCATTTCTAGATTAATTCTTCTACTTTTTCATACTTACTAACATCATATAGTGTATTCGATAAATTATGAATTCATTCAATTTGATTATAATTTATTTCCAATGTAAATATTACAATTCAATCATATAAAGTATACTATGATTGATATATTCACAAAGTTAAATTATATTCATCTCTAATGGTTATAGAATTATTTTGTAAATCATTCTATAAGATGTAGGATAAAATATACATATATCAAATCAATCCAAATTAACCCTCTCCCTATTTATATCAATTTCATTGTCAAATCTGTGATATAGGGTTTTCCAATTTACCTAATTCTTATCAGTTATCAATTAAAAACATCAATTCAATTTCTAAATCATATTTAAACAAAATAGATACACAAACATAATTTAAATTCTTATCAAACAATATATTCATTTCATAGATAAACTCACTCATCTTTATATGATGTTTTGGTAAACTTCCAATAGAAATTATCAAGCTTTTCCCCTGATTTGATTTTTATATAGGCTATCTTTTTCTATTTTTCTTGCAAAGTTTTTGGGTTAGATCTCTTCTTCTTTTTCAATCTATTTGATATTTATTTGAAGAATTTTGATTTAGAAATATGAAAGAAAGAAGAAAAGAATAGAGTTTGAAGCTAAGGTCTTATGGCGCCTTTGGAATGAAGAGGAATGAATGTAGAATGAATAAGGGTTACATATCTTCCTAATTTATAGCCAAAAATCAAAGTTCTTCCTCAGACCACATTGGACATGACCCATTTCACTTAGAAATACACACTATAGTAAACAATCAGTATTCGATTCATCTTGTGTCCGTTTCTAATGATTTATATATGAATTTGGATTAGAAAAATCTACTTGATGCAATGAAAAAGTCAGATTTCCCAAATTCTTTCATTTGTACAAAATTGGTGTTTCAGCTTTATGTAAAATTACTAAAATCCTATTTTAATTAATTATTCATCTTCATTAAAAATTTAGGGTGTTAATCCCTCCTTCCCCTAAAAAAGGATATTGTCCTCGAAATTCCAAGTGACAGGAAATGTAACTCGTAAACTCAACTATACTCTAGAAACCATATGTTTGTGCCATACATATACTCAAACTACACCACAAACAAAGTAATCCAAATAATTCATATTAAACATATTTATTTCCTACAAGATAAAATGTGATACACATGCAGATACCAACCATAACTGGATATAGATAATAATACACATCAATGGCCAAATAGTTGCAAGTAATGACATTCATCCATCAAACCAACATAGGTCATAAATATTACATGTGAGTAATGCATAATACTAATGCATCTCCTGTATAAATGCAAAGATCATGGCATATAGGCATGGATGCAAAAATTTCTAAAATATACTGATAATTTTTATATGTAAGCAACATGATATGCCAAAAGTTAAGCTATATAGCAAAACATAAGTCACAGAACAATAAATACCACACTTTCCAATTTCATAATTTAACTAAGAAAACAAAATATGGAAAACATACCGGAAAAGAGTGAGGGATGGGAACCTCTAATCTTCTCCTCATGTTCCATAGTACTCTCAGCAGGATCATTTCCTTACCGGTCTTTAACCAATTTAACTACTCTATTTTCGAGCCTCTTGGTCTCATGCTCATTAATGCAAGTAGGATCATGTTGGACAAGTGACTCTCTACTTCAGTCACTTCTAACCGACTCTGCTCAACCATGGTAGCTAAATTGTGTAAACACTTATGCAAGTGTGACACATGGAAAACATTGTAAACCCCTGCCAACCTTTTGAGAAGTTCCACCCTATAAGCTAACTTCCCTATTCTCTCCAAATCAGAAAAGGCCCTACAAAACACTGTGCCAACTTTCCTGGAATACCAAACCTATAACATGTCCTAGTGGCGAGACCTTTACAAAAACCCTATTGCCTACTATGAACTCTAACTCTATATGTCTCCTATTAGCATACGATTTCTTCCTGTCTTGCACAATCTTCAACCTACTATAAAACAAAACTAATTTATCAAATGTATCTTTAATCATGTCTAGCCTAAGAATAATATTATCAGTAATGTCCCGCTAACAAGATGGAGATCTACATGGCCTTCTGTACAATGCCTTGAATGGTGCCATCCAATACTTGCTTGATGGATGTTGTTATATGTAGACTCTACTAATGGAAAGTGATCTTCCCAAGGACATCCAAAGTCCAAAATACACATCCGCGACATATCCTCCAATACCTTATTCTCCTGATCGGTTTGTCCGTCCGTTAGTGGGTGATAAACCATACTTAAGTTCAGTTCAATGCTTAACGCCTCCCGAAGAATCCTCCAAAACTCATTAGTGAAAAGTAGATCTTAGATACTGACAATACTAAAAGAAACTCCTGCATTCGAACTATGTCCTTTACATATAAGGAGACCAAAGATGCGGCCATCCTTGTACTTCTAATTGGAATAAAATGAGCTCATTTGGTCAGTCCATCGACAATGACCCAAACACTCTCATTTCATGTTCTACTTCTAGGCAGCCCATCAACAAAATCCATAGAGATGCTCTTTCATTTCCACTATAGAATATCCAGAATCTGTAACAATCCACTAGGCTTATTCTGCTCTGCATTTACTCTCTAACATGTCATGCACTATTTCCATCATTACAATACAACTTCTAAAATACGAGGCTCCATTGAGTCACTCACCATAGGCTATTTATTTCTTCTATTACAACTGATTTATAGTTGAGGGGTTCAGACCTAATACCTTAAACTCAACGAAATAAATCTTATAGAGAACAATTACCAATAAGAATAATATATTTGGAATATATATCATATTTCTTATTCCCTATTAAGTGTCTACAAATATTTTATAAATTTTTTTCCTGATGTCTCTTCATGAAGAAGAAGTAACCATTCACCACAAGTGAATATTTCCCTGGGTTAACACCGACATGTATTTAAAATTAAATCTCATATAATACATTCATACATACTTAGTATCGAAATAAAGCAATAAACACGTGCGTTTCTAAGATAAAATGTCACACAATATAAAACAGAAAATAGAGAACACAGAGTCATCATACATCGTTCATATATAACGAATAACATATACAAGTACCAATGGGTCTATATAAAGTGAGTCAATACTCAATAGATCTAAATTAAATAGTAGATATGTCCAATACATGCAATCTAATAACATACATACATGAGACTTTATAATATATAATGATACACTACAGTGCCAATAATCAAGCCTCCAAAACCAAATAATCACGAGCTGGTCTCTTCTTCCCTGATCTTAAAAGTATTGGACTGACTCGGGTAAGATATAAATAACATACGGGTCAGAATATGTCAAGAATGTAGATATTGGTATAAAATAGTAACTAGCATGGTGTAAACATAAGTATTTCAAAGCAGCATATAACATCCCACGTGTATCGATCCTATACAAAACCATGCACGTATAATATCATACATAGTATAGAGTAGTCAATCATCTCATCAATGGCAAATGAGTAATATAGGTAAAACATCATCTAACAATGAACTACTATACCTAAACCACTACAATGATGTATATCTCGACTATCAGCCCTAATAAGAGACGAAGGCTCTAGACTGCATGGCCTTAGGAGATATAACCAATAGTATATGCAGACTCATCATAAGGCATACAAATATAATCTAACGCACAATGGGCAACCACACAGTTAACTCAATAATACATAGGCACAAAGACAATCATAGGGATGGATGAGCACACAGTACGTCCTGTGTGTTAAGAGGTCCTCGCCCCTGAATGAATGTCTAAAAAAGGTATCTAAGTAACATAATACGACCACATAATCTCACATATTCCAAATGGGTGCCTCACAGATACAACACCTCTCTAGAGAACAACACACATCACTTACATCACACAACACACCCTACAATATTAAGCAAGGTTTTAAATCTTGGATTTTGGTTATGTTTTGTCTTAGAATTTTTACATAATATATCTCGTATCGGAGGAGGTGTTGGATGATATTGGTGTATCTCGGGTGTACATCTCGGAACTTAAAGTACATCTCAGGAACATCTCAAAATAAGTTATGTGTCTAAAATTGATTTTTTTAATGAGTATAATTTTTAAAGTAAAAATAGAAATTGTAAAATACTTCATTTGCATTGAAAAAAGAATTAAAATTAACATTTTGGAAAAGAGTGGCAGCTTGATTAGCTTATTTTATTTGGTAATGATTGAATAATATCCTCTTATTTGAATTTAAAAAACAAATGAACTCTTTTGTTGTGACTCGTCAAGATAAAAAGTAATAAAATATGTTCAAGGAGTTGGTAAATTACTAATTGGATTGAGTAGTTTCTTTTGAATCTATATGAAATGAAAAAATATTATATATATAATTTCGAGCAAAATCTCGGATTGAGATTTTGATTCATATCTTGGGTGAGATTTGAATATTTCGGACGAGATGTGTGTTGGGAGAGTTATGAAGGAATTTGATCTACCATTCTGTAATAACCCTGTTGTTAATTACCTAATTAATTTAATTAAATTATGGGTAATTAAATTTTAATTGGTGATTGTGAAAATAAATTTAATAATTGAGAATAGTTTATTTAATTTAATAATTGAGAATAGTTTATTTAATTTAATTAAAAAATGAGTTTCATTTCTTACAAAGAATTCCAATTTAAGTTTGAAATATGATTAAATCAATTATTTAATTTTTAGCATTTAGGATAAATTATTAATATTAAGATTTTTTGTTTAAAATGATATTTTATAATTAAAAGTTTATTTTTATTAAAAAATTAATGAGAATACAAAAGTTATATTTAATTTTATATGACATCTCAATATTATTAGAAATGAATTTTTATCTTGTGAATGGTTTTGGTAAATATTGAGAGATTAAACTATGTTAAACAAAACATTGGTTTATGTTAAAAATAGCATTTATAATAAGAGAATTGAGAAATATCTAGTAACACTTTCCTAGGAATCAAATTAGTAACACTTCTTTTCTTATTGGGTTTGGTTCTTAACCCAAGCCCACTTAGTCAAAGAGATTAATCCTCTTTCTATTATTTTGTACATTCCCTCCTTTATCAATAAAAAAATTAGAAAAATAAAACCAAAAATGAAAACCCTAGACCTAAATTAATCAAATTCTAGAGTAATCAAAGGGCAATTATCTAATAATTGAAGAAATGAATTCAGAGAACTTCTAGGGTTTGTTGATTCTTATTTATGGCTGTTGTGGTTGATTTTGCTAGTGGATTAAGGAGTAAAAGGTGAGTTAATCACTCACACTACTATCTCTAAATTCGTTTATATATGATTGCTGGTTGCTGTTGGTTGAATTAGATGAGTTTATGGTTGTATTGTTCATATTTAATGTTGCTAAATTTCTAAACTGCTAAAAACCTAGCTTCATGATCTCACTTAGTTGATAATTTGAGTTGTTTAATTGAATGCATGCTAGTTTCTGAGATCATATGGTTGATATAAGTGACCGGGACGAACTAGAGTCATGCCGGAGCTGATGATCGCCGTCGGAAGGAGGGAAAATGACACCTAGAAATCACGTTCTAGGTTTGTAACCAGTGGATCGGTCGTGATTACCGGTGCATCGATCGACACCCAGAACGTGAGTTCCAAGTGACCACGACACCTCTCCGACCTGTCGCTTGAACCTGTGTCTTGTTGCTATGTTATGACATTGTTTCCTGGTGCTTTAGGTGTTTGTTTGTGATCATTTTGATATATATATATATATATATATATATATATATTTTCATTGGTTTGCTAAGTTAGAAAATGTGTTGGTAGATGATATTAAAGTCGAACCATATGGACCTATTTGTTGTTAAAATCTTGTGATATGTAATAGTGAATCTTCTTTTGCTCTATGGACTTTGAATCATTTTGATTCAAAGCTTTGAAAAATTGTAAACTAATATCTATGTTTTTTATAAAAATCAATACTTAGTTTTGCAAATAAATAATTTTGTAAAGAGAGTTTGTTTAAGTTATAAATATCAAACTTGTTTTCCAAATTGGTCTAGTACCTTTTATAAATGGTTTTAACAAATAGTTATATTTATATTAAATATTACTGATATAAATAGTTACGGATTTGGAAATATGTTTTGGGAAATATAAACTTAATTTATTTCTAAATAAAATGGTTATGGGATTTAGAAACATGGTTTGAAGTATAAACTTATGTTGTTTTAAACTAGTGTATAAATACTAATTTTGGATTTGGTAATAAGAGTAATAAATGTAGTTTTATAAAGTAAATGACCACTTCAATATATATATATATATATATAGTCTTTGGAATATAATTTGTGAACAACATAACTTTATGGAATTTTGAAATATGGTTTTGGAACATGGAAAATCTTGATTTCATAAAATAAGTGCTTTTGGAATAATTCGGATTTATGGAAAATTATAATAGTGTTTTCTAAATAATAAACTCAAAAGAGATAAAATATTTTAAGAACCTTAATTCTATAATTTGGGAAGTGCTAATAATCAACTTAGTGTTATCGATTGATTTAAATGCTTTCGAATAACGCTTCGTCGAATATGGTATAACTCGTTGCATAGAATGTTTGAGTGGAACTTACTAGACCATTAGCGAATACATGAATTTCACTGGTAGTATGGGATGCCTTGGTTATGTTCTTGTGATCGCTATTAGGAAGTATTTGACACTTTAGAGTTTTATTCTCTTTTCTTGTGCAGGGGGCCTACTGGATTCTTAAGAGAATATAGTTCAGGTTTTCTAGTGGTATCCGTAATGAGAGAAATTTACTAGCTTCTAATAAATACTGGAATTTCACCATGTGGTATGGGACGTTTTGGTTATGCTCTAGTAATTATTGAAAGCAATAGTATTTGGCACTTCAGAGTATTTCCTTTTAGAGTTCGGCCGAGGGCCGATAAATCATTAAGAAGTATACTCCTGGATTTTTCCCCAATCCTTGTGATGTGTCAAGACTTAATTTTCACGATCTTTGTGGTCGATCGAGATATATTATAATAATGCATATTATAGATTTTTCGAGTTATGTTTTCTGGGTAGGCAAATCTATATTGTTATGGATAGGTTGTGATGATGTATTATCTATATTGTTCTGGATAGATACTTACATGCATCGTGGTCTATATTGTTCTGGATAGACTACAACTCTTTAGTTACTAGGCAGTCTCGACATTATCTATATTATTCTGGATAGATAAATTTTCTTAATATATATTGTTCTGGATAGAGTTTATATAGGAGATAATATCTATATTATTCTAGATAGACATTTTTACATTGTTCTGGGTAGCTCTTATATAAATATGCATTTTTATATTATTTTGGGTAAGCTTTTATGTCGTACTATATGTCGGACTAAAGAGGACTACCATATTAAATTCATTATTTAAATGTTTCTTTAGAGATATTATAGTTAGATAATTTATTATCATTTAAGCTCTAAATAATTTTGATTGTTGTCACTATATTTTAGATGATAATCTACTATAACTTAAGATGAATTTATGAAATGGTGAATCTGTTTGTTATGATTTATTATTGTTTAGTTGGATTTGGCATATTTACTTGATATTAATTATTTTATTATTATTAAATCATATATTCTTGTTATCGGTATTTCACCATTTTGACATTTAGAGATAGTCTGCCCCGGGAGTTATTTGATGCTGGGGTCAGGCCGAGACTTTTCAGATTACAGTACAGGTAGAACTTTGGCTGATTGTGCTAGCAGATAGATATACTACTTTTGACTTTTAAGTTTATCTCACTTAGGATTTGTGTATGTATTATGAGATGTGTGTGTGTGTGTATTGAGTTAGAGATTTATTAAAGATTTGTATTATTTGAGTCTAATGTTATTTTGATAGTCTCCCGGTTTTGTATATGTGTAAACGTTTTATTCTGCTATGATTTGTGACTGTCATTTATATAATATACCATTTTGATTTTGAGAAATCGGTGTGTCTATTACTTTGTGTTAATACCGTGCACATCAAATTTCAGTTCAGATATTAAAAAAAGGTATATATGATATGTCAGTGTTAGAATAAAGATATATTCACATTCGATCGCCCTTAACCAGCCATATTCTTTGGATTAGCAGACAATATTACTTGTAATATTCTTTGCTAAACTGGGTATAGCGGTGGGGTTGTCACACGTTCCATCCAATTCTGAAAAGAAGATCTCGAAGGAGATCTCGAGTGAGATATAGGATATTTAAAACCATGGTCTTAAGTTACTCCCAATCATCGTGACTGTACGTCCATCCTCATGATATGGTCATAATCCTACTGCCCAATGGTAATAGATTGTTTGGCTAGTGTGGCATCAAGGCATATCAACACTTAATCTGGATATCACCACACGACACATATAATAGAAGGTGATGCCACGGATCTAGTATGCGACTCCACGATCGACCAACTCGGATGGACACTAGTCTATATGGGTAAACAAAACATAGTACAAATAGGCACACGGCCAATAATCACATATAAACTGGTCCTAAAGCATGTAGTTGACCAATACATAATCACATATGGCAAGCACACAACAAACCATATCTCTAGACAAGCACACAACAAACCCACAAATTGTGAGTGTCCCTTATTTACAAAAAGTAATCAAACGAATAACAACATAGGCGTCCTATACTACTTGGTGTTACCTTTTTGTAAACTACACTCACTACATAATAATTTTCTATACTACGAGTCAAAAAAGTACTCAGAAGAATATTATTGAATGTCCCATACCACTCGGTATTACTGATGCATTTACTCAGAATTCTTATGATATAAACTTTCACAAGTAGTATTTTATGCAGCGAGTCCAATGAATAACCGAAAAAAATATTACCGAAAGTCTCATACCAGACGGTATTATAACTTTGTTTATTCGATATTCTCATCACACAGAAAATATAATCAAACAAAACACTCAATTCATTTAGGAAAGAAGTTTTATTTATAGAAAAATTAAATTTAAATGTTTCAAAAGCCTTTTTATACAATAAAAATTAAAATACTATTTTTCTTCCATTTATATAAAATAAGAAAGATGGATTTTTACCCCTACGGCTAAATTCCAAAATTCTTTTCTATATTTTAAAACCTTAGAAATCTCTTCTATAACCAAATATTACTTATAGAAATTATTCCATAATTTTCGGTAATTAAGTACGGTTTTAAAATAAATTTATAAACTCTAACCACTTTCCTTTTTCTTTTCATATCCATAGAATATATTTTTTCGAAACTCTTATTTATTCATAAATCATAAAATATATTTTAGAAACTACACAATGATAACTAAAAACCATTTCATATTTTTCTTGAATTTTATAGGATTTTTTAAATAATTGTTTAAGCTTTAAAATCAACTTTTCCTTTAATAAATTAATATCTTCAATAATATACTTAATATTAATTTAAATAAGCTGTCTTAAAAATAATTTCATATTTCCAATGAATCAAATCTCCACTTTCAAATTTAGATTTTTATTTAATTCCAAGGAATATATATATAACCAAACACACATAGGCACAAGCCTGGAACCACGTCCAGGCCGTGTACTGGTGCATCATGCACTAGTCCACAGGTCGCGACCTGGAACGTGAAATGTTCCAGGTCGTGTGACCAATTTCGGAGACTCCGATCGTCATTCGCTCCTCCACCGAAACCCTTTTATCGACTCTATCCTATTCACTATAATATACCAACCATATCACTCAATTCAATAAAAGAAAAATGCGGTGCAATGGGTTCAAGAGAAGTATGCAACACACAATTCAAATATTTCCACCATCGACATAAATCACATACATGTAGACATAGATTGTGAGTAGAGATTACTTACCTTTTAGTAGCTAAGCTTCAAAAATGGAATTGCTCCTTCTTCCACCTCTTTTCCTCTTTACTACAAAATCCATTGCAAGCCAAACGCTATCAAAATCACACCTTCTTCATGCCTAGAGGTGTAGTAAGGTGCTGAGAGGGATGTACTTTAATTTCAGAATTTTTAGCCATTTATTTCTATTTTTGTGGAATTTTTCTAAAAGGGGATTAGGGTTTTTATAATTGGGTTCAATGAAGATGAAGCAAAAGAGGCACACGGGAAGTGAATTTGAAGCCAACGTGGAGGATTCTGGATTTCTCATGACAAAGTAAAGGAGGTGGATATCTTTTTCTAAGTGCTTAGATGCGTAATGAGCTCGCTTTTCATTTGTATTTGTTCTTATTCTTTCATTTTCTCTTTGCTAATCTATCTTTCTGCCATCACAAGTTAGCCCAAAGTTTCGAATAAAATTCATATTAATTCTCCTCAAATGTTTTAATACCACTTCACAATTTTCCAATAATTATTTTCTATAATTTATACCAATTAATAATTATTTCCATATTTACCTTTTGAAGCCCAATTTCAATAATAAATTATTAAACTCCTTTTATAAGCGAAATATAATTATCTTCTTTTGAAAATAATTTCTCTAATTTATTTATTTTTAATATTTGACTTTATAAAATTTATTTAACCATTTTTAATATATTTTAAAAATTATTTTGACCTTTAAAAATATCCAAACACATAGAGAATAAAAATTTTACTCAAGTAAATTACTTTATAAAATAATTTCCCATATACCTTCCAAATTATTTTTATTTATTCACATTTTAATATTAAAAACCCTTTTTAATTAAATAAATATTTATTATAAATCCTAATTAATCCCTTCTCAACTACAGGTTGTTAAGATGTTCATCCCAACTATGCCTACATTCTTACCATTCTCGAACGTTTGCTCACTACACTAGAAAAAGGCTTTGGTAGTATCCAGAAAATGGTATTAAAGCCTAAAGTAGTGTTTTATGAAACATCATTATAGAAGGTGCACCAAAAAGTCCAGAACTTTCTGTTGCGTTTGTTGTGCACAGCAAAAAAATTCTTTCGTAACGTCCAATAAACACTGCTAAAGAGTGTAGATGGATTTTTAGAATGCTACTATACAATTTCTGTACATTTAGTAAATGGTAATAAAATTTGTTGATTACTTTGCTACACTTTTTTACACACTACTTTTGCATGTTGGTTGCTTGTTCGGTTTCGATTGCATTTAGCTTGTTGCATATTATACAGTAGGAATTAACAGATTTTGGTATGAAAAAAAGAATCAATCAAGTAATCATTATACACAAATAACTGAGAGATCTGAAGAACTTTTTAAAGAAGTGGGAGATATCTAATTTTGGCAATTTAAAGAAGATGAAGGCTAAAATTTGTGAAGACATTCTATGTCCAAACAACAAGGAGGAAGATTGAACTATTAGTAGTGATGAGTTGGAGAAGCTCAGATTTTTGGAAGAAGAATTATTAAAGCTTGTTGATAAAGAGGAAATTATGTGGAGACAAAGATCCAAAGTTACTTGGTTGTAATCTGGTGATGCTAACACTGCTTATTTTCATAAAATTATGAATGGGAGAAGAAGCAATTATATTAATAACTTAAAAATGATGATAATGAGGTGTCTAATCAGAATGTCATTCTGGAAGAGTTTACCAATTTTACAGAAATATTTTTGGCACTAGTAGTGAGAGTTGTTTTAATGTTGACGGGAAGTTATTATATAGCGATGAGACTAATGATGAGTAGCTTGGAGGAAAATTTCATCGAGGATGAGATTCAGAAGGCTATTTTTGACCTTCTAGCTGATAAGTCTCCTGACCAAGATGGGTTTCCTACTTTTTTCTTTCAGAAATTCTGGTCCGTTTTAAAGCATGATATCATGCATATGTTTGTTGCTTTATCTGCATGAAAGCTGCATATTAATTGTCTAAACAATGCCTTAGTTGTCCTCATTGCTAAACATGAAGGTGCCGATGATGTTAAGAACTTTAGACCTATTAGTCTGCTGAACTGTATTTTAAAAGTGATCACTAAAGTTCTAGCAAATAAACTTAAAGGAAAAATAGAGCAATTGATCTCTAATACTCAGTTTTCTTTTATTAAGATGAGGAATAGTATAGATTATGTTGCTGTTATTCAAGAAATTTTAAATTCCTACATTATGAATAACGTGCCTTCTTTTTTTTGATGCTGGATTTTGCTAAGGCATTTGATTCTTTGAATTGGAGCTTCCTTTTTTATGTGCTTAAAGTTAGAGGTTTTGGTTGTAAATGAATCTCTTGGATGAAGGGCTTGCTAGTAAGTGGAGTTTCTTCTGTGCTTCTCAATGGACAGGAAGGTAGGAAAATTGTTTCTAGGAGAGGGTTAAGATAAGAGGACCCCCTCTCCCCTTTGCTTTTCAATCTGGCAGTTGACGTCTTTGCAAGACTTTTGAATTCGACCGCTAGGATGAACATCATTGATTCTGTTAGGAGAAATGTTGTTTCTGAAGGTGTTACCTCCCTTCAATTTGCTGATGATACAATTATTTTCAGCTCTCCTCAACCTCACTATATTCTGGCTTTGAAGTTATTTTGTATGGCTTTGAAAATATTTATGGATTAAAAATTAATTTCAAGAAGAGTTCAGTTACTACTGAGGGTGGTGACAATTTTAATATTTCTGATGTGGCCTCTACTCTTAATTGTTCTACTGGAGATTTTCCTTTATCATATCTTGGGTTTGTTATTCGTCCTATTGCACTTAAGTATGATGACTGGTTACCATTGATTGATAAAGTAAGTTGCAGATTAGCAAGGTGGAAGGGTCATGCATTGTCTAGAGCTGGTAGATTGGTTCTCCTGAACTCTGTTTTGAGCTCTCTTCCTTTATATTAGATGTCTTTTTATAAGTTTCTTAAGTGGGTGATTAGGAAAATTGATATGATCAGAAGGGACTTCCTTTGGAAAGGAAATAGGAGTGGCAGTTCTTTAAAAAATCTGGTTGCTTAGGAAGTTGTTTGTAAGTCTAAGTGTCAGGGTGGCCTTGGAATGATCTGTCTTAGTGATTTGAACTATGCTCTGCTTTGCAAGTGGCTTTGGAAGATGATGGGGAATGATAACTTACTTTGGAAAAAGTGATTTCTAAGGAATATTATGATGATAATTTTGTGGTCGGTGTTCCTGTTCATGTTCTTTGTTCGAATTTCTGGAAGGACGTGGTTAAGCAACAATTGATTTTCAGTATTGGTTTAAAGTGGAAAGTTGAAAATGGGAATACAATTCGGTTTTGGCATCATCCTTGGGTTACTAATAATGCCCTTAAGAATGTTTTCCCTGAGCTTTTTCGGATTTCTATTAATCAAGATGCTTTGATAGGCGATCTTTATAGACCTGATGATATGGAGATGAAGTGGGATTTGATGTTTAGCAGAATTCTTGAAGGTATTTCTCTGCTGCAGTATTTAGCTCTTCAAAGGATTTTAGAGTCTGTCACTTTGGATGGTGATAATGATGAAGTTGATTGGGTTTTGGGTGGCTGCAAATTTTCTGTTCATTCTGTTTATAATTTATTCAATTTTAGTGGCAAGAAAGTGAAGTACCATAAAGCCCTTTGGAGATCGATTGCCCCCCTAAAGTTAGACTGCACATGTGGATTGCTATTAATGAGAAGCTCAACACTTTAACTATGCTCAATCATAATAATATGGAAGTGGATCCTCTCTGCTTATGTTGTCATTTGAAGAATGAAGGTTCTAATCACTTATTCTCTGGATGCCCTTTCACTTTTTTGTTTTAGTGAACTGCCTCCAATTCTTTTGTGTTCATCCAATTCCAATTTTGAGCAGCCTGTTTTGGTATTCGGATGAAGATCGAATGCTTATTCACAGTCACGTTGATAGAGTGCTAGTTGATATTATTATTCTTAGTGTGACTTGGGTTGTGTGGTGTGAAAGAAATGATAGATGCTTTAAGAACAAAGTTAAACCTCTTGATGCTCTCATTTGTAATGCGATTACTAATGTTGATTTTTGGTTAGGTGCTGGACTTTATGGTCAAGAATGGAAGGATAGTCTACCAGAGCTGAGGAGAACGGTTAAAGATAGCATGGATTCTATTGGCAAGAGGGTTGGGAAAAGAAGGAGGGAGGATGATATCTGATTCTGATGGTTTTTGGCTATTGCTTTTATGCTCTTTTTGTTTCTTTTTAGTATAGTTTCTTGCTGTTTGCCTGTTTTCTTTTGGCCGGTGTGTGGCTTTATGTACTGTTATTAGTGGGTGTTTGCTTTTTATTGGCTGGTATATGTGGCTATTAGTTGTTTGTATCTAGATTGGTGTCGTTTTTTTTGTGGTGGTGTTTGGGTTGTAGATTGTTTTTGTATGTAAACTTTTTGGTTAAGTAGTTTATTTATAGGTTGGGAATGTTTTTCCACCCTTTTCCTCAAAAAAGAAAATATCCACGTTCATTTCGATGTAAAAGTCTCTGTACAAAATAGATAAGTTCACATTAAATCCTTGAGCATTCATAAACACAAGTTTATACTACTAACAAAATGTTATAATATAAATGACGATTGAAGTCATGTATTATTTCTTTGTTGCAGCTGGTCTTTTCTTTAAAAACATTTAATTACCTATGGACAAGTTTAACCATCAACAATGAGAACTTGTACAAAAATCATAACAGCTGAACAAAATAACTTAAATAAGCATAATTAGTTAAACTTCAAAAGAATTTTTCAAAAAACAAATGCGACAAGAGAATAATAAACGCACACATATTAAAATTTCAATTTGTCATCTGACCTCTGAAATATAGGCAAGTCAGAAATTTCTGAAATAGAAATCATAGTAGATATACATCTTACAAAGTAAAACTTACAAGAATTTAATAATATGGCACATAGAATAAAACAAAATAATGTGGCACTAACCTTTGTCGATTTCAGTCAGCAAAACCTTTTAAAGATGGAGCAAGACTAATCTCTACATGAATTTAAATATTTGGATAGAAAAAGGGACATGTATAGAAAGGAGAAAACTCATAAGGGACGGAGTTTATACAAAGTGAGTACTCAACTAAACGCATAGTTACCATCCCCCTTGGATCTGCAAGAGCACGCTGGGCTTCTCCCCCTTGTTTCTATGTCTTGCTCCAAACGTCATCGAGGTCAACCACGTAAGAGCAGCCCCACCAGCGAACTTGATCAGCGATCATCACATCATTTTGGCGAACCAAGCCAGCAATTCGCCCACCACTGGACCGTGTTCTACCAACAACACTTAGTACCCTTTTGCTTATCCTCCGTCTAGTGCTGCCAAGTGTATCTAATGCATGCCAGCACTAAGTATGAGATAATGTTAGGTTAATATATGCAGGCAAGTGTTAAAAATTAAAATAGCCACAATTTGGACGACTGGCTATATAACTGTGTCATGGTCAGTAACAAATATTTGCATGGGTTCAACATGGCAAATAAAATATCCAATATCTGAATTTAGAAGAACAGAAAGTACAAACTATTACATACACAAGCTTATGCATTAACTGGAGCAACACTCAAGAGTTCAAATGGTAAAAGAATGGCAAGAAACACAAACTTATGTATTATGTATTAACACACGATACAAAATCAATATATCTTACCCAAAACTTGAATATAAATAAACTAAGTTGATTTTATCTTAGCTCCACTAAATAATTGATAGTAGATGAACTAAACATTAATCAAACACAAACAGTACACCACTTTGTCTTGTACCAGAGCTTGAAGAGAACTTAGCTTGTACTGCAATTAACTAATGATCAAAAGATACAGGAATTCCTGTACAAAAATTAACATTCATGATAATATATTTATATGGTAACTGACTAAACTGACCAGACACTGCTCCAACCTAGCTTCACCATCTCATCGACAAACCTGTAAATTAAAACTTTTAATATTTAAGACTCAAGTGACATACAATTATGCATTCAAGAAAACTTTTAATCTCTAAATCAACGGTTTATGGACTATGAAAACTCCTGACCTAACTGAAATTTCTTTGTTGGGGGCCAAGTCATATCCTGAAACAGATGAGTTTTAGGAAATGTTGAAAACGGTCCTTGCATATTGCTTAATAAAAGATAAAAAAGACCTCCGTAGTTAAAAAACTTCAGTTGTACTGTAGAGCTTACATGGTGATGACAAGTTTCAAATACCAATTTGTTACTCTAAAAATATTCCAGAAGGCATCAATAGACACAATCTTTCTTTAATTAGGAATTACTAACTACCTCACACCTTCTACCATTTAATGGTTAGTCACATACAAGTAACGAAATGGTGTTTTGCTTAGGAAATTAATCATGCATAAAATCAGTACCAAATAAAGAGGGTTTGCATGTTATCCCCAGAAGGACCTAAATGACAATTAATAGTACTATTTTTGTTAAGCCACAGCAAATGAGAAAGAAATTAACTAGACAGGCAAACGATGAGTAAACCCTCTTGGAAAGGAGAGGAGCATATTTAATACTTAACCCGTGCATTTGCAAAATCAGGCAAACCTTAATTAAAACATATAAAAGTGACTGTGGACAACTTACCAATCAACTGAAGATTAATCTATCAATGGGAACATGAACATTCTCACCAAACTGGAACCTGGTCCGCCCAACATCATCTGCTGATGGCATGCATGGCCTCGCCGTCTTTCTCCAACCATATGTTTTCTAAAATCTTCATGGCTTTCTCATAAATTTCAACATTTATGGTGCTCTGAAGATTCTCAATCTTTTCTAAACCTTCATTTTCGTTGATCATTTGAGCATAAAGATTCACTTTTCCTACAGCAACTTTCTCTGCTTCTCCAACCCTTAGAATGTTCTCAAGTCCTTCCAGGCATACAATGATGATCCTAGGATCTGAACATATGAGGAGGTCGCACAGTGGTTTTATGCAGCCTTGACCAACAAATTTTTTTATTCGATCGTGTGTGCCTCCAGATGTAGCATTAGAGATTGCCCATACTGCTTCTTTCTTGATGTCGAACTCAGAATTTTGTAACAAAAGCACAAGAGGACCAATTATTTTGGCATCAGTTACAGCCTATTCAGTCAGTCTCAAAATAAGCAACCACATGCTCTAAAAAAAATGTTGTGCGCTGTGAATATCTAAGCTGCAGGAATACATGTACTTGCTCTTATTTCCAGCTGTAATGTATGAAATGGTTTAACAAGCTTCCTTCTTGATGCTTTTCTTATGATTTTGAGTTAAAAGTTGGAATAGACGTGGAAGGGCGTTATTTGATCCTCATTAATTATAACATTAATACTCTTTCCAACAATGGTTAATAATCTTCATTCGGTTCTCATTTATAATTTGCATGGATTAAATAAAATTATGCGCATCATATTAAGCAAATTTTTAAATTCAAAGTCAATATATAATTAAAGACTTAGTGCATACACACACACACACACACATATATATATATATATATATATATATATATATATATATATATATTGTAAGACCAAAATTATAATACATTAACTAAATACATGCTCTTTGTAAAGAGTGGGTGGAAGCGCTTTTGTTAGAGAATCAGCTAACATAGCTTTTGTATTAATATGTTGTATCTTAATAGTACCATCTTTGACTCTGTCTCTAACAACAACATATTTAATGTCAATCCATTTAGATGCACCACTTGATTTGTTATTCTTAGAAAAGAAAATGGCAGATTCGTTATCACAAAATATAATGAGTGGCCTTGCAATACTGTCAATTACTTGAAGTCTTGACCAGTTGCATGAAAACATGCCACAAATTCTGCTTGCATAGTTGAAGATGCCCTTATAGACTTCTTAGCATTCTTCCATGAAGTTGGTCACCCTGCGATCATAAATATATGACCTAATGTGAATTTCTTACCATCGACTCATCCAGAAAATTTTGAATCAGAATAATCATTAACTTCAAGGTTATTTGATCTCTTGTAAGTAAGCATATAATCTTTTATCCCTTGTAAATAGCGTAAAACTTTCTTGGCAGCTTTCAGATGTTCCATTCCGGGATTAGTTTAATATCCGCCAAGCATACCAACTGCAAATGCAATATCAGGATGTTTACAAACTTGAGCATACATAAGAATGCCTACTACTGAAGCATAACGAATTTGCCTCTTTTGAGCAGGTTTTATTTCATTTTTAGAATATTTAAACTTGCTGAATTTATCACCCTTGAAAATAGGAGCAATATTGCAAGAGCAATTTTGCATGTTATATCTTTTAAGCACTTTCTCAATATATACTTTTTAAGATAAGCATAAGATCTCACGAGACCGATCTCGGTAAATCTCAATTCCTATAACATAAGAGGCTTTATCAAGATCCTTCGTTTCAAACTTAATTGATAAAAATCGTTTTGTTTCTTATAACATGTCTATATCACTACTTGCTAAAATATCATGCACATACAAAATGAGAAAGATAAATTTACTCTCACTAATCTTGAAGTATATGCATTGATCTATTGTATTTTTTAAAATTCAAATTTGGTTATAACCTCATCAAACTGAGATAACACTGTCGTAAAGTTTGTTTTAACCTATATATTGAATGATTTAACCTACATGTCATATAATCCTTGCGGTTTACAACAAACCCTTCAGGTTGTTTCATAAAAACTTCTTTAAGCAAGTTACCGTTCAAAAATACAGTTTTCACATTCATTTTATGTAGTTTTAAATCATAATGAGCTACGAGGACTAAAACAAATTTTAATAAATCTTTCTTTGAGGAAAAAAAGAAAATTTATTATCAAAATGAACATCTTTTTGTTGTGTAAACCTTTTAACGACTAGTCTGGTCTAAAATCTTTCAATGTTACATTTGGAGTCAGATTTAGTTTTATATAGTCATTTACAGCTTACAGGTTCAACCTCAACAAGTAACTCAACAAGATCCCAAACTTCATTAATTTTCATAGATTTCATCTTTTCATTCATGGCTTCTAACCATTTAGATGATTTATCGCTCATAATAGCTTGATTGAATGAGATTGGATCATCTCCATTATCTATATCACATCCTTCCTCATTAAGGTATACGATATATTCATCAGGTATGATAAATCTTCTCTCTCTTTGTGATCTTTATAAGGGTTCTTATGGCAGCATAGGAGTTTCATCATCATTAGAAACATCGTGAACATGAGTTTCTTCATTAGCCTCTTGAACAAGAGGTATAGAATTTGTAGCCTCTCAAATTATCGGAATTGGAACATAAGTCCGATTTTCCTCGAGGTTTACTATTCTATTTACATACTCCCCTTTATGTTGCCATTTTTAAAAAATACAGCATGTCTAGTCTCTACTATTCAAGTTGTATGTAATGGGCAATAAAATTTGAAACCTTTGGATCTCTCCAAATAATCAATAAATTAACAAATAATGGTTCTGGAATCAAGTTTCTTTAATTGCAGATTATAGACTTTTGCTTCAGCAAGACAGCCCACACAGGCAAGTAACATACAACACCCCTAAGTTTTGTTTAACATTATTCAAGATATTTAATTGGATAAATTAAATAGAATAATGTGGTTGATTAAGGAGTTGAGATTTAATTGTCAATTAACTTGGCCACGGCTAAACTAATGAATGTATAAGTATGGTTTATAATTTATAAGTTAGGAAAATAAGAAGAGAGCAATATGAGAATAGCCACACCCATATACCCTTAAACCCTCCCTTATTCTCACATACCATTTCATAAATCAAAATACACATAAAAGAGAATTTATAGCCAGCCATTAAAACACCTTAGGAGATCAGCAAACTTGGTAGATCCAAGAGAGAAAGCTAGAAGATTAAAGCTAGGATAAATCTCAAACTCCAACAACTTAATCAAGGTGAATAATAGTGCAAATCATCTCGTTTTTCCTTGTTTTAGTTCGGTTATGGATAGTAACCGAATGTATTTTGCTGTGTTGATCATGTTTGGATCTAATAATCATTGTTTGGATAGAATAATGATTTTTGATGATTTATTGGAATTTTTATGGAATTAAATGATGGGTTTTAAAGTAAAAACTTTAGTAAACAACCTCCAAACGGCTTGATTTTTGGTTATGTTGTGCAAAACGTAATTTTGGAGATGATTTTTTAATTTCATGATTTTTGAAGTTAATCGGAATATTTTATGAATTTCCTAAGCTGAAAAAGGCATTTATTTCGGGTTTTAATTATTAAAAATAATAAAATAATTAATTACGCATGTTGTTTAAGATTTTTGGTGAATTTTTGGGATTTTTTCCAAGTAATTTCAATTTATTATGAATTTTTTAAGCTAAAAAGGCTTAATAATTATATTAAAATATTAATATAATTAATTATTTTGAAATTAATTTTGGAATTAATAAAATCTGATCTATAGCAGCTTTTCTGTAAAGAAAGTGTTAAAGTATGTCATTAACCAATAGAAATTTGACAAAGAATGGGAGTTGTTGAAAAGAATATACTATAATTAGCAAAATAACAGTTTTCAAGTTATTTACGACTCTGCCATTCAACCTTTCGACTTGGTAAAACTTTTCGACCTAGTTACCTTTCGAATGCATCATCCTGCAGCAGTTTGGACCCTTCTGAGTACTTTTGGAAGAACCTTTCGACTTAGTAACCTTTCGACTGCATCATTCTGCAATAGTTCTAGACCCTTCTGTCGAACTTTTGGATGAACCTTTCACTCAGTAACCTTTTGACTAAGTAACCTTTCGACTGCATTATTCTGCAGCAGTCCTGGACTCTTCTGAAGCACTTTTGGATGTACCTTTCGACTGCATCATCTACTGCAGTTCTGGACCCTTCTGTAGCACTTTTGGAAGAACCTTTCGACTTAGTAAGCTTTCGACTTAGTCGAAAGCTACCTTTCGACAGCAGCTGTAAATGTAGCGGAAGCCCATTTGTAGTAGTTTTCTGTGGCTTTGTTTGCAAACTTCAAATAGGCATAACTCTCTAACTGTAAGTCCGTTTTTCTATTGTGACCACTCTACGGAAAGTGAAACCATCATTTGAATACAATGGAATAGGTTAGAGACCTTAATTGTACACCTATAAAAAGTTATAGCTAAATCAAAGTTTTATATTGTTGAAGGAGTTGATTTCTTTACTTTCGAATACGTTCGCTTTGTTTTCTTTGCCTTCGAATGGGATACTTTCGAAGGGGTTGTAAAATTGTTATCTTTTAACCAAGTTTTTTACTTTCGAAAGGGGCACTTTCAACTGATTTCGAAGCTAAGCTTCTAAAGTCAAATGCTAATGCTTTAATATGTTCAAAAGGTAGAATCTAAGTATTATAAGGCAGGAGCCTAATGTTTTTTAGAGCATTCGAAAGAGGTTATCCTATGAAGTCGAAAGCTAGGTTTCGAAGGTATCGAATGATTTTAAAACTCAAAACTCAAATTTTTGAAGGAAAAACCCACGGCATAAATAAAGGAGTTTTGTATTGACTTTAAATATGTAACTTTAAAGAAGTGTTGCCTTGATAAGGAGTTAACTATGTTTTATATGAAATGTATTTCTGACGCAGCACAGAAGTAGATCTGAACCAGCGGTCAAATCTATCCCGGATCTAATCACGAATTGCGGAAATACGAATCAATGAATAAGATAATTTGATGAATTGATGATACCCAAGTGCCCAAATCCGTTGATCTCTCAAGATACCAGATTCTAGCTATCTTCAACACATTGATCGCGCACGATATCGCGTCAGAAGATCTACGATTCTTCGACGTTGATCTCGAGCACGAGATTCCATGAATCGGCTTCAAAATCGTTGATTCGAGCGCACTCGAATATCTGAAGATGGAGAAAGGAGATCACACTCAACTTCAAATTTTAAAGGAGGCACAAAGCTATCAACAAATTTTATTCAAAATTCAACTCTTTTACAAATGACAACACACCCCTATTTATAGGGAAAGTACAACACCACACGACTCAACACAATTACAACACGACTTAACAAACAAACAAACGACTCAAGAAAATACAAACATTCAATGACTCAACAATACACAGCGACTTAAGAAAATAAAATACAAACGACTTAACGACATACGACTTATCAAACAATGCGACATAAGCAAGTAACGACCTAAACAAGCACGGCAGCGACCTAGGCAAGCTTCGGCAGCGACATAAGCAAGCTTCGACCTAAACAGGCACGGCAACGACCTAGGCAAGCTTCGCAACATAAGGATTCTACTCGCGACCTACTGGAATTCGCGATTCAAGAAAGCGACTTTGGAAATCTAGAGCGACTTAAGGAGATGCCGTTCGCGACCTAGGTGGAAGCGACTTATGGTGTCGTTCGCGACTTACGATTTCACGACTTAAGGTATGCACTGCATCATCCTCCCCTGGTTGAAAAGAATTCGACCCCGAATTCACACTTTCCTCTTCTTCGACATGCTTATTCTCATGGTATGGAATCAAGTGGTTGACGTTGAAAACGTCGGTAGTATGGATATGATCCGGCAATCTTAACCGATAAGCATTCTCGTTAATCTTCTTTATGATTTCCAAAGGGCCAATCTTTCTAGCAGCCAGTTTGTTGTAAGTACTAATAGGAAATCGATCCTTAGTCAATACTGCATATACAAAATCTCCTTCTTTGAACTCAACATTTCATCGCTTAATATCCGTGGATTGCTTATATTTCTCATTCGCCTTAAGAAATCATTCCTGCACAACCTTGTGGCACTCTTGCAATTCATTCACAAAATCACTAGCCCGTTTGATCACTCCCTTCTGCTGTGGTACTGTAGATAAATCTAATGGTCTCTTAGGCATTGTTAAGTAAACGACCTGGAATGGACTGAACCTAGTGCTACGATTAACTGCATGGTTGTGTGCAAACTCAGCTTGACACAGCTTGGAATCCCAACTCTTCAAATTGTCATTTACGAGGCATCTCAATAGATTACCTAGGGATCTATTCACAACTTCTGTCTATCCATCCGTCTATGGATGATAAGCACTACTGAATTTCAGCTTTGTCCCGACCATTCTCCATAGACTCATCCAAAAATGACTCAGAAAATGAGTGTCTCTATCCGATACAATAGATTCAGGAAACCCATGAAGACGATAGATCTCTCTGAAATATAACTATGCGACATTAACTGCATCTGTCGTCTTCTTGCATGCGACAAAATGTACCATTTTTTAAAACCGATCAACCACCACGTAGATAGAATCATTGCCACATTGCGTTCTCGGCAATCCCAATACAAAGTCCATACTAACATCCACCCATGGTTTAGTAGGTATAGGCAACGGCATATATAAACCTGCATTTGTTGCGGTCCCCTTTGAAACTTGACAAATATGGCACCTCTGAACAAACTTTTCAACCTCCTTCCTCACTGACGGCCAAAAATAAGACTTTGAGATCAACTGCATAGTACGGTCACGGCCCACCCTTCTTCATGTAATTCGTTGATGATTTTTATTCGCAGACTGCAATCTGGAATACACAACTGATTTCCTTTGAATAGAAAACCATCAACCAGTATATATCCATCCATGTTTCCCTGCTTGACTTTGTCTAAGATCTTGGAAAAATATGAATCTGAAGTGAGCAAATCTGGAAGTAAGTCAAAACCCATCACCTCTACTCGCATGGTTGTTAGTAAATTATTCCTCCGACTTAATGCATCGGCGACATGATTGGTTACTCCGGACTTGTGCTTTACGACGAATGTAAATTGCTGCAAATAAGCTATCCACAATGCATGCCTAGCTGCAATTTTATTCTGCCCTTGTAAATGTTTCAATGCTTCATGATCTGTATACAAAACAAATTCTTTGTGGAACAATTAATGTCTCCAATACTTCACGGCCTGCACAATAGCATAAAACTCCACATCATAAGTACTGTACCTCATCTTTGCTCCAGAAAGCTTTTCACTGAAATAGGCAATTGGACGCATCTGTATGTAACTCAAATAGTAACTGAAAATCTGGCAACACTAGAATCGGTGCTGATGTTAAAAGTTCCTTGATCTGTTCAAAAGCAGATCCTGCCTCTTTCGTCCATGAAAACTGCTTTCCTTTCATACAAACAGTAACAGGAGCAATCACACTACTAAAGTGCGGTATAAATCTTCGATAAAATGAAGCTAACCCATGGAAACTTCTGACTTCTGTTATAGTTTTTGGCTGTGGCCAATTTCTGATTGCTGATACTTTACTATGGTCCACTTGTATCCCTTCCTTAGACACAACATAACCCAGAAATAAAACACTCGGTGTCATGAACACGCATTTCTTCATCACTGCATAGAACTGTTCTTGACGAAGAATAGTTAACACCCTTCGCAAGTGTTGAATGTGCTCCTCTGTGCTAGCACTATATATCAAGATATCATCAAAGTAGACTACAACAAACTTCCCGATGTAAGGTCTGAAAATTTGATTCATCACCCTCATAAATGTACTTTGTGCATTAGATAGACCAAATGGCATGACCAGCCATTCATATAATCCTTCCCGAGTCTTGAATGCTATCTTCCATTCATCACCTGGTCTTATGCGAATTTGATGATAACCACTCTTAAGGTCGATCTTAGAAAAGATTACATACCCACTGATTTGATCCAATAGATCATCAAGTCTTGGCATTGGAAATCTGTATCTGACAGTTATTTTGTTGAGTGCCCTACTGTCTGTACACATTCTCCACGAACCATCTTTCTTTGGTACCAACAGAGCTGGTACAGCACAAGGATTGAGACTCTCTCGAACACGCCCTTGCTCAAGTAACTCCTCAACCTGTCTCCTCAACTCTTCATGCTCTTTCGGACTCAAACGATAATGCGGCCTATGCGGTAAAACAACACCTGGCACTAGATCAATTTGATGTTGTATGTCCCTTAGTGGCGGTAAATCCTTGGGTAATTCCGCAGGAAAGACATCTTCAAATTCATTTAACACCGGTCTAACCTCCACAGGAATTTCAAGATCTTCACTTGTTTCATATCCAATCAACATAAACAATTCAGCACTATCTTCCACTTCTATAACAAATTCTCTCGAAGATAATAATAGACTAGTTGGTTCCATTTTTCTTCTCTGACTTGCTTTCACTTTGTTCACGCTTCTTAGGAACTAAGGTGATTTGAGTACCTTCGAACATGAAACTGTAGCTGTTGGTGCGACCATTATGTTGTACAGCTCTATCATATTGCCATGGTCTTCCCAATAGTAGATGACACACATCCATATTGACAACATCACACCATATATCATCTTTGTACTTCTTCCCAATAGAAAATGTAATAAATGCTCGTCTTCCCACTGTCACTTATCCACCTTTCTTTAGCCAGGCTAGTTTATAAGGTCAAGGGTGTTTTTCAGTCTTCAATCCTAACTTCTTGATGGCTTCTTCAGAAATAATGTTATCGCAGCTTCCCGCATCAATAAAAATTGACAAACCTTTCCCAAGATAGTACATGTAGACTGAAAGATATTGCTTCTCAACCAACTAGAATCATTCTCATGCTTTGGCGTTAAACAAGACCTCCTCATCATCAAGTTACACCCTTTGTCTCCTAACACAACTTCTTCATCTTCATCAAACTTCGGTGGTTGAGAGTAATCAATTTCAGCTTCCACATCCTCATACTCACATTCCTCTGCAACTAATGTTCTCTTCTTTGGCTTTGTACATTCATTACTTTTATGGCCAAACTCTTGACAATTATAGCACTTGATACTGTTATTAGCCTTTGCTTTAGCGGCTTCATTGACAATTGGTTTATTGACTGCCTTGGAAACATTTGCACTGCTACTAGCACCCTTATTCTGGTTATTGGAACTCGTAAACACACCACTTCCTCGTCTCCCTTGTTTCTCCCAAGATAGAGCTTTCTGATGTGCTTCAGCAACAGACATAGGATTAAACATATTAACCATGTCTTGAATTTGCATTCATAACCCTCCAACATATCTAGCCGTTAGTTGTTCCTCGGTTTCCATAATATCATTCCTTGCAATCAATTGATAGAATTCATCTGCATAGTCATTCACTATCTCCATCCCTTGTCTCAAATTCTGCAAACGTTGATACATAAGAGATTGATAATTATACGGCAAGAAAGTCGCTTTCATCATCTTTCTCATCTTCTCCCAAGTGACAACTTTTGATTTTCTCATTCTCTCCCAAGTTAGTTTAGTTTGTTGCCACCAAGCCATAGCTCTTCCCCTTAGTCTTGTAGCAATTAATTAGACTCTGTGATTATCAGGCACATCCTTCAATTCCAAAATTTCTTCGACATTCGACAACCAGTTAAGAAATTCTTCTGCTTGCATACCACCTTTGAATTCTAGAATTTCCATCCTCATACATGACTCCCATTTACGATCATTTTCTGAATCCTGAAATTGATTTCGCACTTGGCCTTGATTTCGATAATGAATACTACCTCCATCACCATCTTCCTCAAAATCAGATGTATTTCGATATCGATCCTGACCATCTACATCCCTACGACCACGCATGTTCCTTCTACCTTGTCTTTCAGCATCACGATATGGTTCATTTTCGAAACCACGTTGAGTTCCTCCCTCTTCATTTCGGTACCCATGGTGGTCTCGCATCATATAAACTGATGATTCTCTCCTATCTCGATACGACTGGGGTGACATCCTCCTTTCTTCCAAAACCAATGGCGAAATCCTGTTTCCACCCTGGTTCGAAACTGGTGATGTTCTCCTTTGATTTTGATTCATGTCAGTCATCAATTTCTCCAATTTTTCAATACCCTCATTAAACTTTTCATTGATACGCTGCTCCATCTACTCAGCTTCTTGTCTTCTATACAAATCTTCAACATTGTGATAGCGGTTAGCACGTCTTGGAGGCATGATCAAATCTTCAACAAATCCAAACACAAACTTCACTTCGATCCAAAAAAATCTCGAATCAAAACTCCCTAACTTGTTTGAAATCTCACGAACTCCCAACAAACTTGGAAAAGTTCGTTCTCCTTGCTCCGATACCAAAATTGATGCAGCACAGAAGTAGATCTGAACCAGCAGTCAAATATATCCTGGATCTAATCATGAATTGCGGAAATACGAATCGATGAACAAGATGAATTGATGATACCCAAATGCCCAAATTCGTTGATCTCTCGAGATACCGGATTCTAGCTATCTTCAACACGTTGATCGCGCACGATACCACGTTAGAAGATCTACGATTCTTCGACGTTGATCTCACGCACGAGATTCCATGAATCGGCTTCAAAATCATTGATTTGAGCGCACTCGAATATCCGAAGATGGAGAAAGGAGATCACACTCAACTTCCAATTTTAAAGGAGGCACAAAGCTCTCAACAAATTTTATTCAAAATTCAACTCTTTTACAAATGACAACACACCCCTATTTATAGGAAAAGTACAACACCACACGACTCAACACAATTACAACACGACTTAACAAACAAACAAACGACTCAAGAAAAAACAAACATTCAATGACTCAACAATACACAGCGACTTAAGAAAATAAAATACAAACGACTTAATGACATACGACTTATCAAACAATGCGACATAAGCAAGTAACGACCTAAACAAGCACGGCAGCGACCTAGGCAAGCTTCGGCAGCGAAATAGGCAAGCTTCGACCTAAACAGGCACGGCAGCGACCTAGGAAAGCTTCGCGACATAAGGATTCTACTCGCGACCTACTGGAATTCACGATTCAGGAAAGTGACTTTGGAAATCTGGAGCGACTTAAGGAGATGCCGTTCGCGACCTAGGTGGAAGCGACTTATGGTGTCGTTCGCGACTTACGATTTCGCGACTTAAGGTATGCGCTGCATCAATTTCAAGGACCTTAAACCCACAGGAGTGGTATTGTTAATTGTTATGTTGCTTCTTCAAATATGAATATATTCACTATATAATGGACCCATAACTACATTTTGAGGATAAAGGGTAGAAGAACCAGCTAGGTTAACCCAGTAGTGAATATAAATTGATTAAACTCCTGAATGAGTAGATTTGCATCCAGGAGATCAGGAAGACCAGAACATAGGATGCTAAAATTTAAAGGAAAGATATTGGTAGGGGCCAATAGGTTCATAGTAAGAGCCCATGAAAACTATGTTAAGAGAAGATGTCAAACATACAGGTTTATAGTAAGTCCATGAAAACTATGTGTAAAGGAAGATGTTAGATAGACAGGTTCATAGTAAGCCAATGAAAACTATGATTGATAATGGCAGGGGCCAATAAGTTTATAGTTAGCCCATGAAAACTATACCCGGATTATGACATTGACAGATAGTCAATAGGTTCCTAGTCAGCCCATGAAAACTAGGATAAACAGAAAGATATTGGAGTTACCAATAGGTTCTTAGTGATCCCATGAAAACTGTGTAATCGATTCAGATAGTTCATAAACATTTAACCGATTATTAGTTAGCCCATGAAAACTAATAGGTTAATAGTAATCCTAGAAACTATAATTGAGATAGATAGTCAGAATGAATGGGGACGAGCAATCCAGATTTGATTTTCTTTTTTTGCATATCATCATAATGTTTTGAAATACTATGTTTTTAACCATTGTGGATGCAGGAGCATAGTATGCGGTTTTATAAAGGTTTTAGGATACTTATGTGTGGAAAACTCATTCTGCTATGCGGTGTGGTCTCACTAGATATCTATTTGGTTTGAGATGATAGCCTATAATTCATACCAGCCTTTATGTCTGACTCAAAGTTTTTGTTTTCCTCTTAAACTCTCGGGTACTCAATTGATTTTGAGTAGTTTGAGGTTTATGGTTTTCAGGTTCTCTTCTTAGACGAATAAAGCTTCCAGAGGCTTTCAGGAGGCATATAGTTATTTAGAGATATCTTTTCTACTGTGCGTTTTGTTTGTAAATGTAGATTTATTAGCCTTATTAAATACTTTGATCAACCAAAGGGGCATCTTCATATGTCGCTCTTGGCGTATGTGTAATAATTATATTTTGCTGAACGTGGTTATCGTTTTGAGATTATGTAATGAACATGAAATGTTTTGAATGGAATGTGGAAATATGTTTTTGAATTGTTAATTTTTTTCCATATTCTTATGATCTGTGTATCAATGAATCTAGCACCGCCGTATTTGGTCACCGAAGATTAATAACTATGGATGACTACATCATCCGTAGCCGTTAGTTTTGGGCCTCCAAGTAGGGGGATGTTACAAGTTGGTATCAGTGCATATATTTATGTAACTTTAAAAGAAAAGATAAACCTAAAGCTTTTTGAAACATAATCCATTGAATTTGAAAATATAATCGGGTTTTGGGTTAACGCTACAGTAACGTACTTATATTTGATATATAGGTATATATCTAAGTACGTGTTCATCTCTCTCTTAGACCATTCTTTTGTATCTTGCTAAGGCTCATATGCAGATTTACGAGAAAGAGGATATGGAAGCTGGAAACAGAAGAGGAAATCTAGGTGGAGGAAGCACCACAACAAATGATAATGCTCGACCTAATACCAGGAGGAACCAAGAACGACATGCTAATGCTAATACAAATGCAGAGGACAATGTAGGTGTTGGAACCCCACCAATAGATATGGGGATGTTGTATCAATAATTCGTCAACTTGATGCGGGCTGGAGCAACTACAGGGGTAGCTGGAGGTAATGCTGTGAATGCTAGAGGAGCCAATCATGTGGCTCTAATTGGCAATAACTATGCCAAGCTGAGCAGAGATTATACCAGTTTGGGAGGGATGCCTTTTCTTGGAATAGAGGGTGTTGTTTAAGTTGAGAACTTGATTTTGAACTGTGAAAGGATCTTTACAGATTTAGGCTTGGATGATGGAGAGAAGAGAAGGCAAGCCTCTAGACAGTTGCAAGGGCTAGCACTTCACTGGAGGAACAGTGTGATAGTCGGAGTGCCGAAGGAAGAGTGTAACATCTCCTATCTAGAGGCCCAAAATTAAGTGTTACAGATGCTACAGTCATCTATAGTATTAGCTTCCGGCGACTAATTATGGCTATGTTAATGGTAACAATAATATTAGAAGCACTTGAATATGATACAAAACATAGATTTCAAAAACAACTTTTACTTCATTACATTTCAAAACCAATTGTTTCACATTCACAACACATAATCCCAAATAGTTCCCAAGCATAGATAAAATATAATTATTAAAATTACGCCAAGAGCGGTATATGAAGATACCCCCTTGGATTATTAGAGTCATAATAGACTTAATACAAACACAACGGAAATATAACAAAGCATAAAACTACAACTCCTAAATAGCTATCCGTTTGCCTCCTGCATGCCTCCGGTAGCCTTATTTGTCATCCTACTAAAACCTAAAAAGACCTTAACCTCTTGGCCTGCTCAAATCAATTTTGAGCACCCAAGAGTTTAAGAAAAAACAAAAACTTCAAGTCAGACATAAAGCCTGGTGTGAATAATACTATACATCCCGGTTAAATATGTTAAGTGAGACTATGCCGCTTAGCGGAATGGGTTCCCCTCACTAACATCCTTTACAAACATATCTTTGCAAAACCTTTTCCTACAACCAAAACTGGTTAAATATGGTAAAGCATCATTATGTAAACATACATAAATATCAAGTAATAAATGAACTATTTGTTCAAACACAAAAGTTTTGTTTGGCTAACTTTCAACCTTTGGCTGACTCGGGCCTACCAGACAACATATCAAAATAATCTAACATCTGTTAGACACACCTCTTCTAGACTATCTATCCTTAACTATTTGTTAAATACTTCGCTTCTGGACGGTCTGTCCCTAGCTTAATCATCTCCCATATCTTCCTGAACCTAATGGTTTTACGGGCTCACCAATAACCTATCTGTATACAAATATATATTCCTTTCTACGTGTAATCAAAATTTTAGTCTATTTGACCAAGCCCTATACACTGGAATTTTGGACAACAATTAGCCGAGGATAATAACTAATGCATAGGGAGCGACCCTATACCAGTCCCATCTGGTATTCTAATATCTGAGTCATTTTACTTAGGGATCCCCTCCCATAATTTTCCTTGAAAACCTTTTTAAAATGATTTAAAGCCTTTTAAATCAAACTTACACAAGGAATATATATATATATATTCTTTATGTTTTACTCGAATTCACCTTGCCACATTGTGTGTGTATATATATATATATACTTTACTCAAACTTTAGTAGACGAAAATATTTAAACATTTGAAAGTACCCCTTTCGATTCCATAGAAAGTACCCCTTTCTAAATCTTTTGAAATCATCTCTTTCGAAACCAAGTAAAACCCTTTAATTATCTAGGCCTAGAAGCCAAAACCTTTCCTTTCGAAATCATACTTCAACCTTTCAAAACCATCGAAATCTTTCCTTTCGAAAGCAATAAAACATTAGACATCCTACTTTAAAACACTTTAAAACATTGCCTTAAAAAACTTTGGAAAACCTTCCATTTTAAAACTTTCGAAAGCATCGAAAAATAGGACTTTACGACTCTGTTGGAAGCTACTTTTCGACCCCTTCGAAAGCTACCTTTCGACTCCATCGAAATCTTGGCTTTCGACCCCTTCGAAAGCTTTGCTTTCGACCCCATTGAAACCATTCAACAATTAAAACCTTTCGAAAGCATTCAACTCTTAAAACATAAACCTTTCGTAAACTCTTTGGGTTCAATTTAAAACCCATGGAAAATCTTCTTTTAAAACCTTTTGAAATCCTTGAAAGCAACCTTTCGACTTCGTCGAAAGCTTAGCTTCGAAAGCTTTAAAACATATCACTTAAAACAATAGGCCTCTGCCTTTAAAACAACTCCTTCGAAAGCTTTGGGTTAGACTTCAATTATAAAACAACCTCTTATAAACTTCTCATTTCTCTTTATCACCATACCAACCATGGCATACCCATACTGGGCTAACTCTTCAAATCTTCTTGCATACTCAAGGGCAGACATCTCTCCTTGCTCCAGTTCAGCGAACTTCCAATTAACGCTCTACGCCATTACTAACATAAACCTTTCTTGAAACCTTCTCTTAAAATCCACCCAAGTCATGGTTTCCTCATCCACACCAGCTATAACAGAATCCCACTAAAATAGAGCTGCTCCCTGAAGCTATCTTTAAGCTAATCTCCTCTTCTGCTCATCATTCAACCCTAAGTCAGCGAAAATCCTCTCACAATGCAATAGCCAGTTTTCTACCTCAATTGCATCTTCAGTTCCAATGAACGGCTTCCCTCCAAGCCTAATATAGTCCCTGCTTAGATTAGCATAGTGGTTGACCATCGGAGCTTCCTAAACTCCTCCTTCAGCAGCATTTCCTCCAACAACTCCAACTGCGATTCCAACTTGCATCATGTTTACGAAAAACTGATACATGGCTCCCATGTCCATTAGGGAACCCCTGCACCAACATTTTCAGCTTGAGCCTGACCTGGACCTCTTTTAGCATTTAGTCGGGCATTTCCAATAGTGGTGGTGCTCTCTCCTCCGAGATTAACTCTTCCTCTTCTTCCTTCCATATCTATATTCAAACCTTGTGAGATACAGATGAATAGCCTAATTAAGATAGGAGCCTAGAGATATAGCGTATACTTATATATATATATATATATATAGAAAATACAAGTACATTACTATAGCATTATCCCATACCCCGATCTTAACTCCAATTTCTAAGGATTATGTATTCAAAAATAATTTTTAGCTAAAGTATTTCAAAAACCATGCTCTGATACCAAGCTGTAACATCCTCTATCTAGAGGCCCAAAACTAAGTGCTATAGATGTTGCAGTCATCTATAGTATTAGCTTTTGGAAACTAAATATGGCTATGTTAATGGTATCAATAATATCAAAAGCACTTAAATATGAAATAAAACACAGATTTCAAAAACAACTTTTACTTCATTACATTTTGAAACCAATTGTTTCACATTCACAACACATAATCCCAAATCGTTCGTAGGCACAGATAAAATATAATTATTACAAATTATGCCAAGAGCGATATATGAAGATACCCTTTGGATGATCAGAGTCATATAGTTATAATAGACTTAATACAAACATAGTGGAAATATAACAAAGCATAAAACTGCAACTCCTAAATAGCTATCCGTTTGCCTCCGGTAGCCTTATTCATCATCCTACTAAAACCTGAAAAGACCTTAACCTCTTAACCAATTCAAATCAATTTTGAGCACCCGAGAGTCTAAGGAGAAAACATAAAATTCGAGTTAGACATAAAGCCTGGTGTGAATAATACTATACATCCTGGTTAAATATGTTAAGTGAGACCACGCCGCTTAGCGGAATGGGTTTCCCCTCACTAACATCCTTTTAGAACATATCTTTGCAATACCTTTTCCTGCAACCAAAACTAGTTAAATATGGCAAAGCATCATTATTTAAGCATACATAAATATCAGGTAATAAATAAACTATCTATTCAAACACAAAACTTTTATTTGGTTAACTTTTAACCTTTGGCTGACTAGGGCCTACCAGACAACATATCAAAATAATCTAACATCTTTTAGACACACCTCTTCTAGACTATCTGTCCTTAACTATATGTTAAATAATTCACTTCTTAATGGTCTGTCCCTAACTTAATCATCTCCCAGGTCTTCCTGATCCTAATAGTTTTGCGGGCTCACCAATAACCTATCTGTATACAAATATATATTCCTTTCTATGTGTAATCCAAATTTTTAGTCTATCTGACCAAGCCCTACACACTAGAATTTTGGACAACAATTAGCTAGGGCTAATAGCTAATGTATAGAGTGCGACCCTATACTGGTCCCATCTGGTATTCTAATATCTGAGTCATTTTACTTAGGGATCCCCTCCCATAATTTTCCTTGAAAACCTTTTTAAAATGATTTAAAGCCTTTTAAATCAAACTTACACAAGGAACATATATATTCTTTATGCTTTACTCGAAATCACCTTGCCACATTGTGTATATATATACTTTACTCTAACTTTAGTTGATGAAAACATTTAAACATTTGAAAGTACCCCTTTCGATTCCATAAAAAGTACCTCTTTCTAAATCTTTTGAAAGCATCTCTTTCGAAACCAAGTAAAACCCTTTAATTATCTAGGCTTAGAGGCCAAAACCTTTGCTTTCGAAACCATACTTCAACCTTTCGAAACTATCGAAAAATTTTCTTCGAAGGCAGTAAAACATTAGACATCCTACTTTAAAACACTTTAAAACATTGCCTTAGAAAACCTTCTAGTTTAAACCTTTCGAAAGCATCAGAAAATAAGACCTTTCGACTCTGTCAAAAGCTACCTTTCGACCCCTTCGAAAGGTACCTTTCAAATCCATCAAAAGCTTGGCTTTCGACCCCTTCGAAAGCTTTGCTTTTGACCCTATTGAAACCATTCAATAATTAAAACTTTCGAAAGCATTCAACTCTTAAAACATAAACCTTTCGCAAACTCTTTGGGTTCAATTAAAAACCTGTGAAAAAACTTCTTTTAAAACCTTTTGACATCCTTGAAAGCAACCTTTCCACTTCGTCAATCTTAGCTTCGAAAGCTTTAAAACATATCACTTAAAATAATTGGCCACTACCTTTAAAACAACTCCTTCGAAAGCTTTGGGTTATACTTCAATTATAAAACAAGGGTAAATCATCTAAGTCGAAAGCTTTGATAACTTTCGAAAGCATGGAGAAGTGGCTGGTTTTAAAACAAGTAAACCTTTTGACTTTGTCAAAAGCAACGACTTTGAAAGGTTGAAAAAAGTGGATATAACCTTTTGACTATGTCGAAAGGTTCAAAACTAAACAATAATAAGTGGCAGTAACCTTTCGACGTTGTCGAAAGGTTTCAGAACAAAATAGAAGTAAAGCAGTAGCAACCTTTCATCTTTGTAGAAAGGTTTAAAACCTTTATTTTTAAACATTTGCCTGGTCGAAAGCAACCAAGTCGAAAGCTCTAATTCGAAAGCAAAGCAGGTGAAAGCTTAAGTTTTTAAAACAACATACCCCAACCTCTTTGGCCATCAACCTTTCGACTAAGAACCCTTCGACTATGTCCAATTCAATACGTACCAAAGTGCTTGATACCATATGCATTGGTTTTGACCTTGTCGATAGGTATAACCTTTCGACTTAGTCGGAAGGTCTGGGTCGGAAGGTATTATGCCTAAAATGGCTGAAACATGCTAAAAGCATGCTTTTCTTGTTTTTAACTTAAAGAAGATAACTTTTCAACTAACTTGCCTTTGTTTATCAAATTTTCAACGGTTAACGATTACTTTTTCAGAAAAATGCTGCCACTAATTTCAGAATTAAATAATAAATTTATTTTACAAAATGCCCCTTCTCCTTAATTAAATAAATAAAACATTTAAGTCTCATACCTTAAATAATTTTATATATTCATCAAAACACATAGGAAAAATCTGGAAAAATCCCATAAAATCTATTTTAATTTTTTTCCAACATATAAAAATTTTAAACCCCAAATAATTATTTATTTAGCCATAAATGATTTATAACTCAGTAAATGATTTTCTTCACTAGAAAATTTATATAAAATCCACATAGATCCAAAAAATTATGAAAATTGAAACCAATCTCCAAAATATCATTTCTGACCTATATTTAAATTTTCAAGGCATATGGATATAATCTAATAGTGTTTTCATGTCAAACATATCATAAAAACTAACATAAACATATATAATTCATTAACAAACATATATATATATATATATATATATATATATATAACTTCAATCATCAAAACATGGCATAAACTTTCAAAACATTTAGGATCTATCTTGAAACCGAAAACTATAAGAAAATGGGATGTAGTAGTTATTCACATTAGCTTTGTGATTAAAAATGTGAGATTTGATGTTGAATAAATTAATTATCTTCTTCTCTTGAATCCTAGCTTTATCTTCCTTAAGAATAAAAATGGTGGTCGGCCTTAGTAAAATTTTTGTTTGAGTGGAAATGAAATGAATGTGAGTTTCATTCCTAAGGGTTTAGGATATAAGGCTTTCCTATTTCCCATATTGCCCTTCTCATTTCCTAACACATTATCTTATGTTGTTTCATTTTAATTTGCACATTAACATGGCATGGCTACCCTTAATTTAATCTAATCTTAACCCATTAATCTTCACATTATTTTATTTAATTTTACTAATTAAATATTCTAAATAATGTTACCAAAAATAGGGGTGTTACAAAGAGCTGACATGGGCTGATTTTAGAAGAAGGTTCGAGTAGAGGTTTTTGTCCGAAGTTTCCATGTCTGCATTAAAGTTTATGTACTTAAAGCAGGGAGAGATGTTAGTAATTGAGTACGCTAAAAAGTTTGATGAGTTATCCAGATATGGATATGCTACCATTGACACCGTCATCAAAAGGAATGAGAAGTTTATTAGAGGATCGAATCTCGAAATTGCTAGGACGACTATGCCACATCTCCAAGATCTGAGTGATGTTGTAGAGGAAATGGCCATCTAGAATGGGAAGATGCTTTCTACTTTCGGAATAGAGAAACCAGCCGAGAATCAGGATTCTCAAGGTAAGAAAAGGTAATTCTTCAAGAAGAAAGGAGCCCAGAAAGGGGATGTTGGCAAGAAGGCAAAGGCTGATTTAGTGTGTTATGAGTGTGATAAGAAGGACCATTATGCCCACGAGTACAGAACTAGTAAAGCAAAGAAGCCTGTAGAGAAGAAGAATGTGAAATGCTTTAACTTTGACCAAGTTGGGAATTATAAGAGCCAGTGTCCAGAGCCAATCCAGGCGGATAGGGGGAAGGTTTTGCTATTGGATCGCCATCTTCTTCTAGACCTACTGCCATAGAGAAATAGAAAACTGTGATAGAAAGTACGCTTTTGATTCAGAGTATACTAGTTAGAGTACTTTTTGATACCGGTGCATCACACTCATTTATATTAATCTATTTGGTTGATAGGTTATGTGTAGAACCCACATACCTTGCTACTTCCTTAAGGGTTGCAAATCCAATAGGAGGGCATGCAAATCTTGGGATGAGATTTGACCAATTAGAACTTGATTTATTAGGTCATAAGTTTTGCATGCAGTTTATATGTTTTTGATTTTGTAGATTTTGGGATCGTTTGGGTTATGGATTGGCTGGGTAAGTATGAGGCTAGGATATTTTGCTTGGATCGTGATTATCATTGAGGCACCTAGATAGTCATAACCAATCATTTTCTCAGTGGATAATTCCAGTAAGAGTGCTTGTGCTTTGTTAAGTGCCTTGGAGGAGGGAGAAGAGCTTAGTCAGGTTCGTGTAGCAAGAGAATTTGTAGATGTATTTGAGCCGGTCACTGGATTACCACCGAAATGAGCTATAGAGCTTCAGATAGACCTTATACTGGGAGCTGAACCTGTTAGTAGACCACCTAGCAGAATGTCACCGACAGAGATGAAGGAATTGAAGGTGCAGCTAGTGGATCTTGAAGGAAGGAATTTTATTAGACCATGCAGTTTGCTTTCGGAAGCGGCTGCATTGTTTGTAAAGAAACCAGACGGGTCGTTAAGGATGTGTATCAACTACCGTAAGCTAAACGAGAGGATGATCAAGAATAAGTACCCTTTACCGAGAATCGATGAATTGTTTGATCAGTTGAGCAGAGCCAAAGTGTTTTCCCAATTGGACTTGACGATAGGTTTCCATCAGCTAAGAGTGGCAGAGAACAGTATCCCATTGACGATGTTTCGAACCAGATATGGATCATATGAATGGTTAGTAATGCCATTTGGGTTGACGAATGCACCTGCTTTCTTTGTGGATCTGATGAATCGAGTCTTCCAAGAGTATTTGGATAGATTCGTATTGGTGTTTATAGATGACATTTTGGTATGCTATAAGGATGAGAGAGCATGAGAATCATTTTAGAGTTGTGGTAGAGACGCTGAGGCAGAATCAGCTAAAGGCGAAGTTTTCCAAGTGTCATTTTTGGAAGAAAGAGGTTAAATTTCTTGGTCATGTGGTTTCAGAGAAAGGATTTTCAGTTGATCCATTTAAGATCGAGGCAATCAATTATTGGTAGAGACCAGAGACGATAACCGAGATTAGAAGTTTTCTTGGACTTGGTGGTTATTACCGAAGATTCATCAAGGATTTCTCAGGATAGCAGAGCCTTTGACTAAGCTTACCATGAAGGAAGTGAAGTTTTTTGGTCCGAAAAATGTGAGGAAGCATTCCTTAAGTTAAAGCATTTGTTGACCAATGATCCAGTATTAGTAGTTCCAAATGGTAACCAAGGGTTGGTAGTATACACAGATGCATGTGGGACTGCATTGGGAGCGGTATTGATGCAGAAGGGCAAAGTTATTGCTTACGCATCTAGGCAACTTAGACTGCATGAAGTAAGATATCCTACTCATGACTTGGAGTTGGTAGCGGTAATTTTTGCCTTGAAGATTTGGAGGCATTATCTCTTGGGGGAGAGATTTGAATTGTATACCGATCATAAGTCTTTGAGATACCTATTCTCTCAAAAGGAGTTGAATATGCGACAGCAGAGTTGGTTGGAGTTTTTGGCTGCTTATGATTTTGGTATATAATATACTCTAGGGAAAGGTAATAAAGTAGCAGTTGCTCTCAGCAGAAGATATCAAAATGTGGTGTTGGCTATGTTGGTGAAGTGGAAAGATCACGAAGCTCTGACCAGTTGTGGTATGCAGTTAAGATTGATTGCTAGTACTAGTCAGAGTACTGCCATGTTGTCATGTTTGGAAGTTTGACTAGTATTGATCGAGAGAATTGCTTCTAAATAGAAAGAGGATCCATTATTAGCTGAGAAGATCAGAAGGCTTGAGTTTGGAACTAAGGTCCATGATTTGAAAGATTTTTTTCTTGACCAGAAAGGATGGTTTAGAAAGAAGGGACGGTTATGTGTTTTAGATGTGGAGAACGTGAGAAGAGAAGTTCTTGAGGAATGTCATCGATCCAAATTTATGACTCATCCTGGAGGGACCAAGATGTATCAAGATATGAAGAGGAGCTTCTGATTGGAAGGCATGAAGAGGGATGTTGGCTTGTGGGTTAGGTAGTGTGTAAACTGTCAAAAAGTGAAAGCCGAACATCAGAAGTCAAGTGGGATACTTCAGCCTCTAGATATTCCAGTTTGGAAATGGGATTCAACATTAATGGATTTTATAGATGGGTTGCCTAGGTCAAGGAGAGGAAATAAGAGTATATGGATTATTGTGGACGGGTTGACCAAGAGTTCTCATTTCATTCCAGTAAATTCGACTAGAACGGTACTTGTTTTAGCAAAGTTGTTCATAAAGAACATAGTTAGACTTCATGGGATTTCTAGTAGCATAGTCAACGACATGGATGCATTATTCACTAGCAAATTTTGGAGGAGTCTACAAGAGGTATTAGGTACCAAGCTCAAGATGAGTATAGTTTATCACCCACAGACGGATGTGCAGACAGAGAGAGTCAACAAGGTACTTGAGGACTTGTTAAGAGCTTGTATATTGGACTTTGGTGGACCTTGGGAGGACCACCTACATTTGATTGAGTTTTCCTATAATAATAGTTATCAGGCTAGTATAGGAATGGCGCCTTTTGAAGCATTGTATGGAAAACCATGCAAATCGCCAGCATGTTGGTTAGAGACTGGAGACAGATTGGTGTTATGTCCGGATTTGGTTAGAGAGGCGTCAGAAAAGATTGAGTTAATCCGAGGATGGATGAAGGAAGCTTAATCAAGGTAGAAGAGTTACGTAGATAAGAGGCGTAAAGACCTAGAGTTCTCGGTGGGAGACAAAGTTTTAATTAAAGTATCACCGATGAAGGGTGAGGTACGATTTGGAAAGTCAGGGAAACTAGCACCGAGCTATGTTGGAACGTTCTAAATCATAGAGAGGATCGAAAAGTTCGCATACAGAGTAGAGTTACCGAGCAGTTTGGCAGGTGTCCATAATGTGTTTCATGTGTCTCATCTTCGCAAGTATGTGCATGATCCAAAGGCTACTATTCCTCAGACAGAGTTGGAGGACTTGGTAGTAGAGCCTGATTTGACTTTTGCTAGAGAACTAGTTCGGGTTATAGTGAGAGATGAGAAAAGATTGAGGACCAAGACAGTCAAGTTGGTGAAAGTTCAGTGGAGCGACAATGAGAAAGACTGTACTTGGGAAACAGAAGATGGGATTAGGGATACTTATCCTGGGCTGTTATGAGGGTATGTTCTATATTAGTTTTATATAGACTTATTGGCTCGTAGTATATACTAGCCTTTGTTTACATGGTTGTTATGCTTGTTTGTAGTCCTTACTGAATTTCAAGGATGAAATTCTCTAAGGGGGAGCCTGTAACACCCTTAATTTTTGTTTAACATTATTCGGGACATTTAATTGGATAAATTAAATATAATAATGTAGTTGATTAAGGATTTAGATTTAATTGTCAATTAACTTGGCCGCGGCTAAACTAATGAATGTATAAGTATGATTTATAATTTATAAGTTAGGAAAATAAGAGGAGAGCAATATGGGAATAGCCACACCATTTCATAAATCAAAATACACATAAAAGAGAAGTTATAGCCATCCAATAAAACACCTTAGGAGATCGGCAAACTTGGTAGATCCAAGAGAGAAAGCTAGAAGATTAAAACTAGGACAAATCTCAAACTCCAACAACTTAATAAAGGTGAATAATAGTGCAAATCATCTCATTTTCCCTTGTTTTGGTTCGGTTATGGATAGTAACCGAATGTATTTTGCTGTGTTGATCATGTTTGGATCTAATAATCGATGTTTGGATAGACTAATGATTTATGGTGATTTATTGGAATTTTTATGGAATTAAAATGATGGTTTTTAAAGAAACAACCTTAGTGAACAACCTCCAAACGGCTTGATTTTTTGTTATGTTGTGTAAAACGTAATTTTGGAGATGATTTTTTAATTTCATGATTTTTGGAGTTAATAGGAATATTTTATGAATTTCCTAAGTTGAAAAAGGCATTTATTTCAGGTTTTAATTATTAAAAATAATAAAATATTGAATTCTGCCCCAAAAATTTTACATGATGGAGAAAATGTTGTTTAATATTTTTGGTGATTTTTGGGATTTTTCCCAAGTGATTTCGATTTATTATGAATTTTCTAAGCTAAAAAGGCTTAATAATTATATTAAAATATTAATATAATTAATTATTTTGAAATTAGTTTTGGAAATAATAAAATTTGATCTATAGTAGTTTTCTGTAAAGAAAGTGTTAAAGTATGCCATTAACTAATAGAAATTTGACAAAAAATAGGAGCTGCTAAAAATAATTAGCAAAATAACAGTTTTCAAGTTATTTACGACTCTGTCATTCAACCTTTCGACTTAGTAACCTTCCAACTTAGTTACCTTTCGATTGCATCACCCTGCAGCAGTTCTGGATCCTTATGCAGCACTTTCGAAAGAACCTTTCGACTTAGTAACCTTTCGACTGCATCATTCTACAGCAGTTCTGGACCCTTTTGTAGCACATTTGGATGAACCTTTCGACTGCATCATTCTGCAACAGTTCTGGACTCTTCTGTAGCACTTTTGGAAGAACCTTTCGACTTACTAAACTTTCGACTAAGTAACCTTTCGACTTAGTTGAAGCTAACTTTCGCCATCAGTTGTAAATGTAGCGGAAGCCCTTTTGTAACAGTTTTCTCCAACTTTGTTTGCAAACTTCAAATAGGCATAACTCTCGAACTGTAAGCCTGTTTTTCTATTGTGACCACTTTAAGAAAAGGGAAACCATCATTTGAACACAATGGAATAGGTTAGAGACCTTATTTTTATACCTATAAAAAGTTATAGCTAAAACAAAGTTTTATATTGTCGAAGGAGTTGATTTCTTTGCTTTCGAATACGTTTGCTTTGTTTTGTTTCCCTTTGAAGGGGATACTTTTGAAGAGGTTATAAAATTGTTATCTTTTAACCAAGTTTTATACTTTCAAAAGTGGCACTTTCAACTGGTTTCGAAGCTAAGCTTCTAAAGTCAAATGCTAATACTTTAATATATTCGAAAGGTTTCGAAAGGTAGAATTTAAAGTATTATAAGGTAGGAGCCTAATGTTTTTAAGATTTTTCGAAGGAGGTTATCCTATGAAGTCTAAAGCTAGGTTTCGAAAGTATCGAAAGGTTTTAAAATCCAAAAATCAAATTTTTGAAGGCAAAACCCATGGCATAAATAAGGGAGTCTTGTAATGACTTTAAATATGTAATTTTGAAGAAGTGTTGCCTTTATAAAATATAAGTTAAAGGAGTTAACTATGTTTTGTATGAAATGTATTTCAAGGACCTTAAACCTCTAGGAGTGGTATTGTTAATTGTTATGTTGCTTCTTCAAATATGAATATATTCATTGTATAATGGACCCATAACTGCATTTTGGGGATAAAGGGTAGAAGAACCAGTTAGGTTAACCCAGTAGTGAATATAAATTGATGAAACTCCCGAATGAGTAGATTTGCATCCAGGAGGTCAAGAAGACCAGAATGTAGGATGCTAAAATATAAAGGAAAGATATTGGTAGGGGCCAATAGGTTCATAGTAAGCCCATGAAAACTATGTTAAGAGAAGATGTCAGATAGACCAGTTTATAATAAGCCCATGAAAACTTATATGTGTAAAGGAAAATGTTAGATAGACAGGTTCATAGTAAGCCCATGAAAACTATGATTAATTCTGGCATGGGCCAATAGGTTTATTGTTAGCCCATGAAAACTATACCCGGATTATGACATTCACCGATAGTCAATAAGTTCCTACTCAGCCCATGAAAACTAGGATAAACAGAAAGATATTAGAGTTACCAATAGGTTCTTAGTGATCCCATGAAAACTATGTAATCGATTCAAATAGTCCATAAACATTTAACCGGTTATTAGGTAGCCCATAAAAACTAATAGGTTAATAGTAATCCTAGAAACTATAATTGAGACAGATAGTCAGAATGAATGGGGATGGGTAATTTAGATTTGATTTGCTTGTTTTGCATATCATCATAATGTTTTGAAATACTATGTTTTTAACTGTTGTGGATGTAGGAGCACAATATATGGTTTATAAAGGTTTTAGGATACTAGTGAGGGGAAAACCCATTCTGCTATGCAGCTTGGTCTCACTAGATATCTATTTGGTTTGAGATGATAGACTATTATTCATACCATGCTTTATGTCTAACTCGAAGTTTTTGTTTTCCCCTTAAACTCTCGGGTACTCAATTAATTTTGAGTAGTTTGAGGTTTAGAGTTTTCAAGTTCTCTTCTTAGATGAATAAAGCTTCTGAGGCATGCAGGGGGCATATAGTTATTTAAAGATATCTTTTCTGCTGTGTGTTTTGTTTGTAAAGGCAGATTTATTAGCCTTATTATATACTCTGATCAACCAAGGAGGCATCTTCATATGTTGCTCTTGGCTTATGTGTAATAATTATATTTTGCTGAACGTGGTTATCGTTTTGGGATTATGTAATGAACATGAAATTTTTTGAATGGAATGTGGAAATATGTTTTTGAATTGTTAAATTTTTTTTCCATATTCTTATGATCCGTGTATCAATGAATCTAGCACTGCCATATTTGGTCGCTGAAGATTAATAACTATGGATGACTGCAAAATTCGAAGTCGTTAGTTTTGGGCCTCCAAGTAGGGGGATATTACATAACCTAATTGCGATTTTTTACCAATCCATGGTTTATAAGGTGTTTTTAGAACAGATTTAACTGGAATTTGATTCAGAATATGTGGCTTCTTTTAAAACTTCTGTCCATAGAAAATCCGACAATTTGGATTGCATATCATACTTTGTACCGTGTCCATTAGTATATGATTACATCTTTCTGCTACTCCATTCTATCGAGGATCTCCCGGAATATAGTACTGATAAACAATACCTTTTTCTTGAAGAAATAAAGTGCATGGGGATGGACTTTAACCAAGGTCAGTGTGTCCACCATAATATTCATCCCCTCTATCTGATCGCACTATTCTAGTTGATTCCCAACTTCAGTCTTAAAAATTTTGAATTTATCCAGTGCTTCAGATTTTTCATTTATCAGATACACAAGCAAGAATAATCGTCAATGAAAGTAATAAACGGTTTATCCCATTAATACCCAGAGTGGAAATGGACCACGTATATCAGTATGAATAATTTCTAATAGTCCCCACTTCGAATGGCTCCTTTCTTTTTTCCTTAACAAATTTTCCTTTAACATATTCTACGCAGTTATCGAAATAAAAAAAATCTAATGCTAGGAGAATTTCATTTTTAATGAGATATTGTGTTCTATCTCTTGAAATATGCCCCCAAACTGCAATGCCATAATTTGGAAGAATTCCCAACTTCACAATTTCTCCCGACTCTATGTTTATGACTAACACTAGTAATATTCATATATAACAGAGAATCAAAAAGGAAGAATTCAAACATAATTTATATAGATTGTGACATAATAATCCATAACCAACTAACTTAGAGTATTGATACAGTTTCAACTCATTATTTCCAAACTGAAACGTAAAATGTAGCAATCCGGAAATTCGAACACTTCGTCTTCGAATATCGATACACTTTGAGATATTTTATAAATATGATTTTATAACCTTGTTTAACATCATTTAATTAATAAATAATGACAAGAAAATTGTTTTTGTAAAGTGTTTGCAAAAATATATTCTTTGAAGAAAAATCGATGATGTGACCAGAAATTAGTTTATCGATAAACAGCTTTTCGATCGATACAAGTTGTACGAACTATCGTGCATTTAAAAAATGATCAAATGAACACATTAGCAATTAATTAACACACTCTCTTCTTCATAAAGCATGGAATGTTCTAGAAAGTTCCATTAGAATAAGAGATATTATTATGAGAATGGTGTAAGAGTAATTGGCCATAAGGAGAAGTGACATAAAGAAGAAGAGACATAAAGGAGAAGTGATGGGAGATGAGCCTTCCATGGCACGGTGGGGGTGAAGGCAAGCTTAAATAGCACCATTATTATGCCTATATACGGAGAGGCATACCTTATGTAACGACCCGGAATTTTGACCAAATTAAATTGAGAATATTTAATTAATTTTAAATATTTGAACGATAATTTGATTTGAACCCCCGATTTAAATTTGAAGTTGGCGATTAAATTATAAAATTTAATCTATTGTAAGTCGAATAAAAATTCGAATCTTCATTTTTAAGTTGAAGAAAAATATTTCAAAAGCTTTTAAAATTCGTATTGATAATTCTGATGATAATAGAAGCTTCGGGATCGAAGTTGAAATTTATTTGATCAGTTTTGAAATTTATCGTTCGTATCGATATTTAAAAATAGTCATTTTTCAAACAGTCTCGGAACTCGACGAAACCAGTTCCATTGGGTCCGTAATAGTTTGTTATTACCGGATTTCAAATTTCGTATTGAACGGAGTTGCCGTGTGACCGTACGATATGTAAATGCGTCGAAATAAAATCAAATTCAAATTTGTATAATATTTAAAAATTAGTCAACACATCAGTTACTTTCCCCCTGTAGACACGCCATAATTCACGCAGGGAATCACGAAAGAAAATCGTGTAAACCATGCCTCGTTAAAATTTTAAATATCCCTCTGTTCAAGAAATCAAAACGAAACCATTTTCGTTCGTTCAAAAATCAATGGCTGCGTCTCCCTCTTCATCCCCAAATCAACAACAACAAAAAAATGGAGACACTCAAATCGAATTGCAACCGAAGGGGAACCGCGTGCTCGAGTCGCGCGGCAGTGGAGATGAATTCACGAGTTCAAGTGGGTTTCGCGAGGAAAGGGGGCGAGTCGTTCGATCTGATGGAGGGTGTCTCGCGCGACAGCAAATCGTGGTGGGTTCTCGTTTGGGGAAACGAAGGTCACTGGCATCGACAGAGGCGCGTGCGCGCGAGGAGTGGCAGCAAGCAAGGCGATGGCATCGTCGAGATTAGGGCTTCGCGAGAGGAAGGCCAGGGCGCGGAGTCGATAAGGGCTGAGCATCGGAGTCAGTGGGGAGGCGTATCAGCTAGGGCGATGTTGACAAGTTAGTGATGGAGTTTGTAGTGATTAGCGGAGGCATTTGGCAACGATGGAGATGGTTCGTGGCTCTGGGGTGGTCGATGACATCGTGCTGGGTCGTTGGGAGTCATAGTTGTCGTGGTGGCGATTCCCGAGCATACAGTGAGGTATGCGATTCGTTTCTGTCTTCAGTTTGTTTCTAAGAAGAAAAATTAATAACACATATAATCTGAATGTATTTCAGTGAATTTTCATACAGTAAAGAAAAAAAAAGTAAGTAATGTTTTAATTAAGCAGTTTAAAATTTTAGATGTATAAATGTATGCAGAAAATAAATTGGAAGCAGTAAAGAATAATCTGTTAAATAATACGATATGTTCATTTGTTGAATTACTAGATTTATTTAAACAATTTATTATGGGATTAATCTGTTAATGAACTTATTTAATAAATCGATAAAGATATTTTATAAAGAAAATGTTGGATTAAATTTGTTAGAATGGAAATTTAACTATTCAATTTATTCGAATATTAACGAATGGTATAATTATTTATACAAGGTATAAATCAAGAAAATCGAGTCAAGTTTGGAAATGGATTGCAAATAAAAGGTGAGATTTTCTCACTCGAAGGAAATTTGAATTTACAGTTATTATTGATTGATGATTGTTATTGGATTGTTGATATTAGATATTTTAGGATATATCTATTATATATAGCAATATATACATATTGGCATATGTATATATTGGATTGATGATTTCCCGCCTCGTATAGCGGATGAGACCCTATTGCGCCGTTAGTAAGCGGATTTATAAAAACCCATATACCGCGATAATTCCGTACTGGAGCGGAATTGGTATTGTGCTAACGTCTGTGGATGCAGGGAAACAGGTTGGAGGGATCCAACTGGATTCCTCAACTGTATTTATTGTTTACAGATATTGTGATATTTGTTGATTATCATATTGATATATGATGTTTTTTTGAATGCCATGATTGACTATTTGATGCGTTGCATCATCGGATCCATTTTTAAAGTCTAAAAATAACGATTTTGGATTTTAAAAGGATTTGTAAAGTGATTTGTAGAAATATACGTTTTATTGAAATTTTTGAATTGGTTTATTTTAAATAAATAAATGTTAAAATTTTAATGTTAGTAAAATTGTGATTTTTGTGAAATACGACAAAAATGTTATTTTTGAAATAAACAATTGATAAAGATTATGAAATAGTTTAAATTGGAATTGTTGAAGTATTTTAAACAATTCATATAAAAAGATTTATAAAAATTGATATTTTTATAAATTAAAAATATTGGAATTTTGAAATGAGTTTTATTAAGTGTTAAAGTCAAATAAAAATGGATTCCATAAGTGAATTGAAATTTATAGATTCATAAATTGTGAAGTTATTAAATGGATAGATTTTGTAAAACAAAAAGATTTATAAACAATTATCTTATAAATGGGATTTTGACATTTAGATGAGAAATGAATAGATGTTGTGAATAAATGGATTATAAGTTCTTAACTTATAATATAAACTTCCGGTATATAATTGAGTTATATAAGTTGAATTGGATAATTTAGAAATCGAAGTTTTATAAATAGAAATGGGATTTATAAACATTGTTTTATAAATTCAAAATCAATAGAATTTGATAAATTTAACATTGAAGTTATTAAAGGAGATATATTCGTGATTTTGGACAGCGAATTATCCTTTAAGTTAAATGTGTAGAAATTGTTAAAATTGGGATAGTAATTATATTCATGAATTTGGACAGTAAATATATATTATTGAATAAAATTAATATATTTTGGGAAAAGGAATATTGTTAAATGAAGTTGTTTTAAAAGATGTTTTAAACCGTGTGAACTATCGAAATCATAGATTTCAACATTTATTGTTGAAATAGACGTTTTCGAAAAATAAGGAAATGGTGGACTATAACACTGTTGTTATAGTAAATGATTTCCAAAAGGAAATGTTTTTAATGTAGTATTGGGATTTATATATATCTATCTAAATTCGAATCCCTATACTAGTGATTTTGAGTTGTCGTAACGATGTTTTACGTAACATTCGTTTTGACTCAAATTGATGTTGTTATAGAAAATAGATTTCCTTAAAGAATGAAATATATACTTAATCTGATTTAAGTATATCGAATATTTTCCAAGTGTTGAAAATAAATGATTTGTGAAATACTTATTTTTAAATAAGTATGAAATTTCTTTTCCAAAATGAAATGAACGTTTTGAGAATTTATCTTTGTAAAGATAAATTGAAATTGAATATTGAAATCGATTTGAAAATCGTATATCTGTAGATATTTGAAATATAAATTCACTATGGAATTTATAAAAAGAGAGACTGTTTAAAAATAAATATCGATTTATTTTAGAAGTGTGGAAATTTTATATCTAGTAAAAGATATTTTGGAAGATAAAATAATTTGGAAAATTATTTGGAATATGATGATGTTGTGCATCTTTATTGATAGTTAAATAACCGACTATCAATAATTACCTTTAGATAGGTATTTGTTGTGAATTGGATGAATTTGAATGCCACACTTATTTTTGAATAATCGCTCACTATTCGGGTTAGCCGGGAAAGGACCATGGGGTCGTATAACCCATTCCGAATATGTGATACGTCGTTATGAATTGCATTCGAAGACCGGTGTTGAAGACCGGATATTTTTGAAAACGGAAGGATTACCGTCGAGTTACTCTACATCGGCTGATCTCCGATTTAGAGGTTTTATCACCCTTAGTGACGGGAAGTCCGGACGTGATTAGAAAATTATCCGGAAATGCAAGGGCTTCGTGAGAAGTGCCTTCGGTTCTGTTCGATCCCGGAACAGACTTGTATGGAATGTGTGTCTGACGTTACAATTTGAGATATAAAGCTGATTTCTTTCAAATACATTTCTGTTGGTGGCGGAGAATTTATTCTCTTAGCTTAACACCCTTCTCTGAGACGTACGAGCTCAGAGGTTATGTAGTTGAAATTTATCAGCGATATATCCCAATTTGGTAACGTGGCATACTGAGTGTTGCTGTGAAATGATCAGTGTTTGATCATTTGTGATATGATCATTTGTTTGATCTTATATCTTTGTGATCATAGGTTGATCATTTTGTTGGACCCGAAGCAGGGCTTTGTAGAAAGCGTAGCTTTGTGGACGAGACTTCGTCGAGCCTCACACCCCGGAAATAGTCGAAATAGGAAGAATGCAGCAAGGTTCTAGGGAGTAGCGCCCCTTAGTGTATGTCATTCCTTCTGGATAAAGGTGGTATCATGGTATGGAGCCCAGATACTTAACCTCTGTGGTTACTGCATTATTATTATCTATGTGGTTTGTTGCGAATCGGGGATCCTCGGGAAGATCGGTGACGATCGGGGGATGGCATACTCGTGTCAGTAGTTACCTACTTTTGCAGAGGTAACCCGGCCTTGTGTTGGCAGAGATCTAACCGTAATGTTAGGTTATTTCTCGGGTCGTCTATTCCAGGGACGTACCCATCGTGGAAAAGGAAGTTCCTTAGCCTGACCATTTGTTGGAAATCCAAAGAAACAATACGAGCCTTTACGATTTCAATTGTATAACCTGTCTCCTCAGGAGGCAGCTATAGCAGGCATAATATAATGGTACCTATGCTGGCTAAGATTTATATTCTACTTTTGAAATGTTTTCCACTATGCACTAATAATAATATCAAAAAGAATTTGATTTTTGCGTAGTAAGCATCTTTGACTATCATAAGAAGAAATCTCCTCCAAGTCTGCGTTTGCATTGTGTGTGTGGTGGGAGGTCTTATGGTAGTTTCATTTTCCAAAAGCATTGCGAATTTACTTTAAAAATATTCCCTTGTTGTTTTTAAAGATATAACTGTTTTACGATCTCACACCAGTCACCATGACTGACTCGGAGTTTATTGTTCCCTTCTAAACTCTGGGTGCCCACCAATTTCCACACGGGCAGTCTAGAGTTAGATTATCAGGATATTCTGGATATTCTGGAGCTTTGGAGATAAGCTGGAGGACGAGACGTAGTATTTGTATCTGATATATTTATTCCGCTGTGTATTCTGTATGAGGACAAGTTTATATAACTGTCCATTGTTGTATATTGACTCTGATGATTGATGTATGTATAAAATGATATCGTTCTTTGTTTTAAAGATTATTCATTTATCTATTATCTATTGTTCCGCTGCGATGTGTAAGATTCTGATATTGTTCTGTTTTCTGTTTTTGCTCTTGTTCTGTTGTTCTTCTATCTTCTTCTTCTACCTTTTTCTTCTTTCTTAAAACCATAACTTTTCGGGTTTCCGACATTCGATTGCTCGGCAGTCGATAAAGTGAGTATCGATGTTGAATTTTCGAAAGTCGAAAATTTTCGGGATGTTACATTTGGTATCAGAGCATATGGTTAAGCGACAACCCTGCTCTGTTGGGTGTTACTCATTAGAGATAGAGTCAGCAGTACTCTAGAATGAGTTGAGTGTAATAATAGATATGAGCGCGTATTTGTTATTGAATATAAAATTGTTTTGTATTGTGATGATTGGTTTATTGAGTGGTATATGAACCTTCGTCGGCACAGTCTTGCAAAACTGTATCGAAGGGGTTTCTAAACACTTGAATAGAACAATTCGACACAGTATTGTTTTAAAATAGGGTGAATGAGATAATTTTGCCCAAAACTATTTTTGTATACAAAAGAAATAATTTTCTGTAAATTATTTCAGTATATGGTTGCATGGTTGTTAGGAAAGTGATAATATTGAAATGTTATCATTTTTATATGAAATTGAATAAGAAATGGAAATTGTAACTCCAAAGTTAAGAAATGAATTCGTATACAAATGAAATTTGAGAATATAAATTATAAATGTGATTTGTAATTTAAAACGGGATTCCAGAGAAGTTTTTGGAAATGTTTTGAAAAGAATTTGTAAATTTTGGAGATTTGGAAAGTTTAAATCATTTTTGATTTGAAAATGGATTTCAAGGGTTTTGAAAAATGTTTTGAAGGAATGAAAAGCTCTAAACTCTTTTCGGTCGCTGGAAAATAACTTCGATGATGACCGCGGCATCGTTGGTGTTCATTTTCGGGTTTCCAAAAGAGAAATTGCTGCCAAGTTGTTTTAAATGAAAGTTGTTTGAAAAATTTGGGTTTTGTTTTGAAATTCAAAAGATAATTTGATTTGTTTTCAAAATGGCCTTAAAATGTTGGTAAACTCTGGAATGCTATATAAAGATATTTATGAAATATTACTAAGTTGATAACTTATACCAATTGAATTTTGATAGAATAAATTTAACTTAAAGATGAAGTTAAATAAATGTAAGTACAAGTGAATCAATTGTGATTTAATGAAAGCGAAATTGAAAGTTAAATTAGTGAAATTAAACCTTGAATTGTGAACTAAATGAAAGAATGGTTCGAAATTGCAAATAAATTCAAGTAAGTAGAAATAAATTTCAAATGAACGGAATTTACAATTGTAAGTGAATGAAGTATTAAACTGAAAGTTAGTAAGTGAAGCTAATTGATTATTGACCAAATGGATAAGGTTTGAACGAATTAAATTCAATGATCATAAATGAAGATAAATTGAATTCCAATAGAATTGAAAATGTGAATTATAAGTTCAAATGAATGTGAAATGAAAAATTGAACGAAATTGAATATGTAACTTCAATAGCGAATTTAAAGATGGTATAAGTAGTTTATATTGGAAAATTTGTAATCAAATTTGCAAAATGATTTGAATGTTGTAACTAGATATAATGGCTAGTAGGATATACAGGTGTATAAAGGGATTGGAAAATTTATTTCACAGATAAATTTGAATTGCTCGAAAAAGGTACGTATTTGAGTTTTAATATGAGTTTTTGATGATTTCTCTCTAGCCGCTTGGCTTTTTCTTTTTCTTTTTGAAATCTGAGAGTCCGTAGGGACGTTTTGTAGTCGTGCCGTATTAGCCGCGCAAAGGAGACGCTGGCGAAATTTTTCGAAAATTTAGGGCGTTAGAAAATTTTTGAGAAAATTTTGAAAGTTAAAATTTGAATTTAAACTCGAATTTGAATTTTGAAGTTAAACAATGTTGTTTTGAAACTTATAATTGAAGTTGGAAATTTAGTATGAATAATAACGAATCTTTAGTAGAAAGATTTGTTTTGGAAAATTGATAAAACTATTTGAATGTGGAAAGATAGTAGACGAGTTAAGGACCTTTTTCTCTAACTTGTAATTTCGAGGACGAAATTCTTTTAAGGAGGGAAGTCTGTAACGACCCAGAATTTTGACCAAATTAAATTAAGAATATTTAATTAATTTTAAATATTTGAACGATAATTTGATTTGAACCCCCGATTTAAATTTGAAGTTGGCGATTAAATTATAAAATTTAATCTATTGTAAGTCGAATAAAAATTCGAATCTTCATTTTTAAGTTGAAGAAAAATATTTCAAAAGCTTTTAAAATTCGTATTGATAATTCTGATGATAATAGAAGCTTCGGGATCGAAGTTGAAATTTATTTGATCAGTTTTGAAATTTATCGTTCGTATCGATATTTAAAAATAGTCATTTTTCAAACAGTCTCGGAACTCGACGAAACCAGTTCCATTGGGTCCGTAATAGTTTGTTATTACCGGATTTCAAATTTCGTATTGAACGAAGTTGCCGTGTGACCGTACGATATGTAAATGCGTCGAAATAAAATCAAATTCAAATTTGTATAATATTTAAAAATTAGTCAACACATCAGTTACTTTCCCCCTGTAGACACGCCATAATTCGCGCAGGGAATCACGAAAGAAAATCGTGTAAACCATGCCTCGTTAAAAATTTAAATATCCCTCTGTTCAAGAAATCAAAACGAAACCATTTTCGTTCGTTCAAAAATCAATGGCTGCGTCTCCCTCTTCATCCCCAAATCAACAACAACAAAAAAATGGAGACACTCAAATCGAATTGCAACCGAAGGGGAACCGCGTGCTCGAGTCGCGCGGCAGTGGAGATGAATTCACGAGTTCAAGTGGGTTTCGCGAGGAAAGGGGGCGAGTCGTTCGATCTGATGGAGGGTGTCTCGCGCGACAGCAAATCGTGGTGGGTTCTCGTTTGGGGAAACGAAGGTCACTGGCATCGACAGAGGCGCGTGCGCGCGAGGAGTGGCAGTAAGCAAGGCGATGGCATCGTCGAGATTAGGGCTTCGCGAGAGGAAGGCCAGGGCGCGGAGTCGATAAGGGCTGAGCATCGGAGTCAGTGGGGAGGCGTATCAGCTAGGGCGATGTTGACGAGTTAGTGATGGAGTTTGTGGTGATTAGCGGAGGCATTTGGCAACGATGGAGATGGTTCGTGGCTCTGGGGTGGTCGATGACAGCGTGCTGGGTCGTTGGGAGTCATAGTTGTCGTGATGGCGATTCCCGAGCATACAGTGAGGTATGCGATTCGTTTCTGTCTTAAGTTTGTTTCTAAGAAGAAAAATTAATAACACATATAATCTGAATGTATTTCAGTGAATTTTCATACAGTAAAGAAAAAAAAAGTAAGTAATGTTTTAATTAAGCAGTTTAAAATTTTAGATGTATAAATGTATGCAGAAAATAAATTGGAAGCAGTAAAGAATAATCTGTTAAATAATACGATATGTTCATTTGTTGAATTACTAGATTTATTTAAACAATTTATTATGGGATTAATCTGTTAATGAACTTATTTAATAAATCGATAAAGATATTTTATAAAGAAAATGTTGGATTAAATTTGTTAGAATGGAAATTTAACTATTTAATTTATTCGAATATTAACGAATGATATAATTATTTATACAAGGTATAAATCAAGAAAATCGAGTCAAGTTTGGAAATGGATTGCAAATAAAAGGTGAGATTTTCTCACTCGAAGGAAATTTGAATTTACAGTTATTATTGATTGATGATTGTTATTGGATTGTTGATATTAGATATTTTAGGATATATCTATTATATATAGCAATATATACATATTGGCATATGTATATATTGGATTGATGATTTCCCGCCTCGTATAGCGGATGAGACCCTATTGCGCCGTTAGTAAGCGGATTTATAAAAACCCATATACCGCGATAATTCCGTACTGGAGCGGAATTGGTATTGTGCTAACGTCTGTGGATGCAGGGAAACAGGTTGGAGGGATCCAACTGGATTCCTCAACTGTATTTATTGTTTACAGATATTGTGATATTTGTTGATTATCATATTGATATATGATGTTTTTTTGAATGCCATGATTGACTATTTGATGCGTTGCATCATCGGATCCATTTTTAAAGTCTAAAAATAACGATTTTGGATTTTAAAAGGATTTGTAAAGTGATTTGTAGAAATATACGTTTTATTGAAATTTTTGAATTGGTTTATTTTAAATAAATAAATGTTAAAATTTTAATGTTAGTAAAATTGTGATTTTTGTGAAATACGACAAAAATGTTATTTTTGAAATAAACAATTGATAAAGATTATGAAATAGTTTAAATTGGAATTGTTGAAGTATTTTAAACAATTCATATAAAAAGATTTATAAAAATTGATATTTTTATAAATTAAAAATATTGGAATTTTGAAATGAGTTTTATTAAGTGTTAAAGTCAAATAAAAATGGATTCCATAAGTGAATTGAAATTTATAGATTCATAAATTGTGAAGTTATTAAATGGATAGATTTTGTAAAACAAAAAGATTTATAAACAGTTATCTTATAAATGGGATTTTGACATTTAGATGAGAAATGAATAGATGTTGTGAATAAATGGATTATAAGTTCTTAACTTATAATATAAACTTCCGGTATATAATTGAGTTATATAAGTTGAATTGGATAATTTAGAAATCGAAGTTTTATAAATAGAAATGGGATTTATAAACATTGTTTTATAAATTCAAAATCAATAGAATTTGATAAATTTAACATTGAAGTTATTAAAGGAGATATATTCGTGATTTTGGACAGCGAATTATCCTTTAAGTTAAATGTGTAGAAATTGTTAAAATTGGGATAGTAATTATATTCATGAATTTGGACAGTAAATATATATTATTGAATAAAATCAATATATTTTGGGAAAAGGAATATTGTTAAATGAAGTTGTTTTAAAAGATGTTTTAAACCGTGTGAACTATCGAAATCATAGATTTCAACATTTATTGTTGAAATAGACGTTTTCGAAAAATAAGGAAATGGTGGACTATAACACTGTTGTTATAGTAAATGATTTCCAAAAGGAAATGTTTTTAATGTAGTATTGGGATTTATATATATCTATCTAAATCTGAATCCCTATACTAGTGATTTTGAGTTGTCGTAACGATGTTTTACGTAACATTCGTTTTGACTCAAATTGATGTTGTTATAGAAAATAGATTTCCTTAAAGAATGAAATATATACTTAATCTGATTTAAGTATATCGAATATTTTCCAAGTGTTGAAAATAAATGATTTGTGAAATACTTATTTTTAAATAAGTATGAAATTTCTTTTCCAAAATGAAATGAATGTTTTGAGAATTTATCTTTGTAAAGATAAATTGAAATTGAATATTGAAATCGATTTGAAAATCGTATATCTGTAGATATTTGAAATATAAATTCACTATGGAATTTATAAAAAGAGAGACTGTTTAAAAATAAATATCGATTTATTTTAGAAGTGTGGAAATTTTATATCTAGTAAAAGATATTTTGGAAGATAAAATAATTTGGAAAATTATTTGGAATCTGATGATGTTGTGCATCTTTATTGATAGTTAAATAACCGACTATCAATAATTACCTTTAGATAGGTATTTGTTGTGAATTGGATGAATTTGAATGCCACACTTATTTTTGAATAATCGCTCACTATTCGGGTTAGCCGGGAAAGGACCATGGGGTCGTATAACCCATTCCGAATATGTGATACGTCGTTATGAATTGCATTCGAAGACCGGTGTTGAAGACCGGATATTTTTGAAAACGGAAGGATTACCGTCGAGTTACTCTACATCGGCTGATCTCCGATTTAGAGGTTTTATCACCCTTAGTGACGGGAAGTCCGGACGTGATTAGAAAATTATCCGGAAATGCAAGGGCTTCGTGAGAAGTGCCTTCGGTTCTGTTCGATCCCGGAACAGACTTGTATGGATTGTGTGTCTGACGTTACAATTTGAGATATAAAGCTGATTTCTTTCAAATACATTTCTGTTGGTGGCGGAGAATTTATTCTCTTAGCTTAACACCCTTCTCTGAGACGTACGAGCTCAGAGGTTATGTAGTTGAAATTTATCAGCGATATATCCCAATTTGGTAACGTGGCATACTGAGTGTTGCTGTGAAATGATCAGTGTTTGATCATTTGTGATATGATCATTTGTTTGATCTTATATCTTTGTGATCATAGGTTGATCATTTTGTTGGACCCGAAGCAGGGCTTTGTAGAAAGCGTAGCTTTGTGGACGAGACTTCGTCGAGCCTCACACCCCGGAAATGGTCGAAACAGGAAGAATGCAGCAAGGTTCTAGGGAGTAGCGCCCCTTAGTGTATGTCATTCCTTCTGGATAAAGGTGGTATCATGGTATGGAGCCCAGATACTTAACCTCTGTGGTTACTGCATTATTATTATCTATGTGGTTTGTTGCGAATCGGGGATCCTCGGGAAGATCGGTGACGATCGGGGGATGGCATACTCGTGTCAGTAGTTACCTACTTTTGCAGAGGTAACCCGGCCTTGTGTTGGCAGAGATCTAACCGTAATGTTAGGTTATTTCTCGGGTCGTCTATTCCAGGGACGTACCCATCGTGGAAAAGGAAGTTCCTTAGCCTGACCATTTGTTGGAAATCCAAAGAAACAATACGAGCCTTTACGATTTCAATTGTATAACCTGTCTCCTCAGGAGGCAGCTATAGCAGGCATAATATAATGGTACCTATGCTGGCTAAGATTTATATTCTACTTTTGAAATGTTTTCCACTATGCACTAATAATAATATCAAAAATAATTTGATTTTTGCGTAGTAAGCATCTTTGACTATCATAAGAAGAAATCTCCTACAAGTCTGCGTTTGCATTGTGTGTGTGGTGGGAGGTCTTATGGTAGTTTCATTTTCCAAAAGCATTGCGAATTTACTTTAAAAATATTCCCTTGTTGTTTTTAAAGATATAACTGTTTTACGATCTCACACCAGTCACCATGACTGACTCGGAGTTTATTGTTCCCTTCTAAACTCTGGGTGCTCACCAATTTCCACACGGGCGGTCTAGAGTTAGATTATCAGGATATTCTGGATATTCTGGAGCTTTGGAGATAAGGTGGAGGACGAGACGTAGTATTTGTATCTGATATATTTATTCCGCTGTGTATTCTGTATGAGGACAAGTTTATATAACTGTCCATTGTTGTATATTGACTCTGATGATTGATGTATGTATAAAATGATATCGTTCTTTGTTTTAAAGATTATTCATTTATCTATTATCTATTGTTCCGCTGCGATGTGTAAGATTCTGATATTGTTCTGTTTTCTGTTTCTGCTCTTGTTCTGTTGTTCTTCTATCTTCTTCTTCTACCTTTTTCTTCTTTCTTAAACCATAACTTTTCGGCTTTCCGGCATTCGATTGCTCGGCAGTCGATAAAGTGAGTATCGATGTTGAATTTTCGAAAGTCGAAAATTTTCGGGATGTTACACCTTAGGAAATATATCACAAATATTTTTAAACTTTGAGTTAAAATTTCAATGGCTTTTCTTCTTCATCATCTATAAATTCCTAAAGAAAACTATTTGCAAACCATCTTCAAATCACTTCAAAATTTTCCACAAGGCTTAGTAATATATTAGAGAACCTTCTACCAAGTCAAAAGTGGAAGAACCACACTCCACCTTCTTAAAGGGGCCGTGAGCATATAGAGAGGGAGGAAGGCAAAGAAGCCAAGGCAAAGCAAGAAGAGAAGGAAGCAAAGGTTTTGCAAGGAAGAGGTTAGGCTTGGTTAGCTTAGATCTTGGTTATTGTTGGATTAAAGGTGAGTTAACACCTCACTTTGAATGAATAATATAACATATGTATGTTGTATTTTATTGTGTTAATGTTATTTAAATTGTTAAGTGACATATGTTAAAACATTGATTTGAATTCTTGTTTTGAAAACAAGTGATACATAAGATTCATATACATGGAATTGAACAAACTTGGATGGACTTCAGTGGACTTATATGACATATGACTAGGCCTTGAACAAAGCATGTAAGTTGTAGTTAAACATAGGTTGAGATATGACTCAGATTTGAAAGTGGCTTATAGCGATAGTCGCTATAGAAGCAGTTCAGAATTGTATTGTTTTTGGTAATTGTTATGGAACTTTGTAGAGAGATCCATAGGGATTTCTTGCCATATTTACAAAATTTTATATGTATGTTTGTTGCTGTTAAAAGCTTAAGTAGTAAAAAAAATTAAATAACATCTCAAACATGGCCTAAACATCATTAGTGCAAAACTGCCTTTTTTAACCTTGATTTTTGGACTTCTAATGTTTCAAAAATGGCTTAAGTTTAAGAAATTTGTTTCATTATTTTAAAAAGTATTACCTAACTCATACTATAGTACTTTAAAAGTAGTTTGGGATTTATATGAATTAGTTATAAATTTCCAAAGGAGGGATATTTTAACAAAACATGTCATTTTCAAGTTTCGAATTTTTTCAAACTTGTTATTTTCAAGTGGTATTTTAAAAGAGTGTTTTAAAATATATTAAAAGTATTATGAAGTATAAATATCTTATATAAATATATTGGAAAATATCTTATATAAATATCTTGGAAAATATCTTATCGTGTGAAAATATCTTATCTTGTATAAATATCTTATGCACACATTACCTTTTTAAATTGTTTTAGATTATAAAACAAAAGATTTAGAAAGGGGTTAGTAATTGCTAAATGGCCAAATGGTTGATTGTTTAAGTTAATTATCAGAAAAGTAATTAACTACGCTTAACGCTAATAAGCCGACGAAGTAATCTTATTTGTTTGTTAGAGTTAAGATTGATGTCAAGTAGAGATGGAGCAATAAAGCTCTAATCTACTGGGCTTCCCTCTTAACCGAGGAATAGGTAAGTGGAAAATGTCAAAAACGTGTTAATCGAGTTGATTTCTTATTGTTTATTGAAACCATTAATACTATACTTAACACTAAAAGCTGACGAGGTAGACTTATCTATTTGTGAGATTCAAGACTGAAGTGTCTAGGAAAGGTTTGGAGCAACCAGTGCCCAAATTTACCTGCTTCACTCTTGGGCAAGGAATAGTTTAGTTGGAATGTCGGAAATGAGTTAAGCGTACGAATCGTGATTTGTATAAGCAATTCTTTTGATTGAATAAACGATTAGTCGATTATCGAACTTGACCTAATATTAACTTAGGAAGTAATTGAAAGGCTTCATGATTTTATACCAATAAGAATCCCCGGGGAGGGGTATTGGTAGGAAACAGCTCTAGCTCTCACTTACTTCTGAAAGAACTAGAATCGAGTTAACCGGAAATTCATCGATTGGTTTTGAAGAGTCCAAGATCGGTAAGTGTTCTACTTAATGAACACCACTTCAAAACTAGCATGGGTTCTATATTTTGGAAGCAGTTGAAGAGGGGAATCTATATGGAGATTCGAGATCTGTTTAAGATGCATGTAAATGTTCATGATCTATTTAGGATGTGGGAAACTATGTGTGATTCCAAGATCTGTTGATATATGAGAATCCATGTGTGGTTTCGACATCTATTCGAGATGCAAGGATCCAATTTGGGATTCGTGTTCTATTCGAGTGATGAAGGCTCGTGTGAAAGATGCAGAATGTAATCTCGTCATCGGAAATGGCTAAAGACAGAGTAGGATGCATAACCTGGGGTTAGTGACCCATGTATGGGTGTTACCAACTCTATATCGAGAGATGCTTATCGGTATGTTGCACGCAGGAGTTGGTGATATTTGGTTCACGTTGTTCATGTTTATGTTTGGACGTTGGGCCGCTTATGTTTGCCTTATGGTATATTTTATCTAAAGATATATGATGCTCGGAAAGTGATTTATGATCCTTGTGCATGGAGTTTGGATTTGGTTTCCCCGAAGAGATCTCCGTGGAAAAATCCATTATGCAAATGTTCCTTATTAGTTTTGCTTGTACCCTCCAAATATGCTATTGAATGTAACCAATGTAACCATTCCAGCAATGTTATATAATTTAGTGCTACACCCTGGACATTATCTATTATATCACTATATTAAACTTAATAAATGGTTGGTTTCTTTGAGGGAGAAAAACCGTTATGGATTTCCATACTGTCCCAATAATTACTGTTCTGGTTATATATGTTCTTGTGTTTCTCATGCTGATTTACCATACTGATCTGGATGTTATCTTCTTAATACTTGGGTCAGTCCCGTGTATGTTTCCAGATCTTGCTACGGATTCTTTGGAGCTTCTGGAGAAGGGTTGGGGTTCTACCTATCGTAACATTTATTTCCGCTGCAAATTCTATATTGAATATATCAGCATTGTGAGGACAAGCTGTTATAACCGTCCAAGCAAATGATAGTATTTAGGCTTTAGTAAATTTGATATCTCTGTATTTAGAGTGATCCTTTATATTGTTCTTTGATATCACATATTATCATTCCGTTATGAGATTCAGATATCGTGTTCTCCTTTTCTTGTTCTATTCTTTTTCTTTCATTTTACCCTAATAATTCGGCACTTGGGTGCTCGGCACACGAATACCATGAATGTATTAGTGTCATCGTTTGAGGATCGAAAAGGTGGGTCTTTACATAAAACCATATGTATCAAGTCTAGTAATAGAAATTAGATTCATAACCACACTAGGAATATAAACTACATCATGTAAAATCAAGAATAAAAGCACCCTTCAAAACCAAAATGAGGAGCTCCAACAGCCTCGACTTCAACCTCTAATCCGTTAGCAAATTTAAGTTTCATTTCTTCCCTTTGAAGCATCCTCATGAAATGGAATCCCTGCAATGAGTTCGTAATGTGCACAGAAGCACCAATGTCAACCCACCACATATTTAAGGGAACATAACTAAAAAGGTTTTACAAATCATGAAATTTAAACCATTAAACTTTTTAGAGAGCTAATCTTTAAACCTCACACAGTCCTTCCTCATGTGTCAATGCTTCTTTCGGTGATGACACTTAGGAGCATGCACTTGTTTTGTACCAAATATACTAGTCTTGTTAATACAAGTAGCCATATTCACTTTATTTTTATATTTACCATTGTCCTTATTTTTTGGTTTTGGACTTTGAACAGCAATGTGTGCATAGTTAGGTTTCTCAGCCTTAATCTTTTCTTCTTCTTCAACACACATAGCAATTAATCTGCTCATTTTTCACTTTTCTTTCTGCATATTATAATTGATCGTGAAAGGACCAAATTGTGAAGGAAGAGAAGTCATAATGAAATGAACTAAAAGCCTTAAGAAATTGTCATATCCATACCATTTAATTTTCCGACCATATTATTCATCATCATGCCACGTTCACATATACCGCTTGTCCCGTTATACTTGCTAGTAAGCATTTTCATTATGAGAGTACTTGCATTAGCCTTAGAAGTGCTTTTATACTGCTCTTTAATAGAAGCAATATACCGTTTACCAGTGAAAATATTATTCGCATCATCCTTCTCAGAAAACCTCCTCTTATAACAGCTGTAATAGTAGTTTTTATAATCATGAGAGACATGTGGTTTGACCACTACCATTTTGCAAAATTAACCTTTTCATCATCAGCACTTATCGCTATAATAGTAGGTTTGTCCATTTGTAATGCTAGGTCAATATCTAGGACACCAAGACAAATCTTAAATTGTTCTTTTCAAGTGGAAAAATTAGTTTCATTCAATGGTACTATTCTAGAGATTTGAGCATGAAAAGTATTAAATGCTGCATTGGATTCAATAAAATGAAATGCTTATTATTATCAACTATAAGTTCACAAATAGCATAACAACATTAAATCAACTGTATATAGAGAGACATAGAGTAGTTATGCTGAAATAAATAATAAAATGCCAAATTATATTTCAGTCCAACCATAACAGTTGTTGCATAAAATTCAATTTCATATTACCGTTAGGCAGAAACAAATTGAATTGTTAAAATAAATAAATTCGCTTAACTAATCATAATGGTAATTAAAGTTGATAAAATTGTTGTTCATAATATATTAAAGGTAAAAATGAAATTTCATGAAAATTAGTTTGATACCACTCATAATTTATTAAATATAAAAACGTAATTTCATGAAAATCAATTTATATCACCGTTGGGTAGAAACAAGCTGAACCATTTAAACAAATAAATTTACTTAATAAATCATAATGACAATAAAAGTTGGTAAAATTACCGTCCATAATTTATTAAATGTAAAACATAACCGTGACTTTAAATCACAAAACCCATTTTAATAAAGTGGCAGTTACAATTCAAAGTTGATAGAAATTGACAACAACCCATTATTAAAAAATTAAAAAATGTTATATGGTTTAAATTACTTAAAAAATATACATTAAACCATACATAGTATTAACAGATTCAAAATGCAACATATATGGACATATCAAAACTCTTGGCCATGATCTAATTTGGACCAAAATTTCATGCAAATTAGTTGTATTAGATCCAACTTATCAAAAGGAGAGTGCTTATGTGATTCATGACATGATGCCTCTTGGTTAAAGGTCTTTAACATTACAACTCCATTGAAAATAAATTGATTAACATCTACGTGCATATATAATAGAGAATAAAAATTCTCCTTTTAAGTATTTCGTTCAAAATTATATGAAAGTATTTATAAATAAATTAGTTGAATCTGTATAGCTTTTATACGAACCACTAAAAATCAATTTCGTAAAAAAATGCATCTTATATGAATTTACGATCAGTCTAATACAATATGAAAGAAATATAATAAGATCGTAATATCTTTTGCAGCTATAAGACAATCAATCCAGAATCTCTAAATCCAAAATAAAATAGCAAAAGAATTTAGATCTTATAGTTCTGAAGTGAAGACATCATGAGGTAGAAGCGTTAATACTAATCTTCAATAATTTTCCTCAAATTTGATGATCGAGACGCTTTTGCATTTTTTTCTTCTTTCCTTTTGTAATCTTATTGGACTTAAAAAAACGTTTCAAAAATAATTCCTTAAATGCAAAATAAGCAGAAGAATGTTTTGATTTTAGAATATCATCGGTCCAAACAGAGAAGAGGTCTATATATATATTCTAAGGCAACATTTGAACAGGTATAATTATTAATAGCAATCTGGATTTTTCCATCAAAAATTCAGATGTCATTTCATTAATTTTTAAATGAAATTGATGCACAATAATAACATATGCTACATAATAAATAAAACTAAAAATACACACCAAAAAATCTATGATTTCAAAACTTCATACATCTTCAAAACTTTAATGCAATGGTAAAAATAAGCATGCTTTGGCTACAAAATAGAGAATATTATCAACTAGCAAAACATATGTTATCATGTATCTAGGAAAACTTTATGCATGTGTATTTGAGATATTATTAACTATAGGCTATAGTAGAAAAGAAACGCGGATTAGCATGGGGGCATTATACTCTTCTACCACTGGACCATTGGTGTTTGAACTTAAAGTTATTTAGACATTCATGTAGTTATCAATGATGAAGTATTAATTAGCCAATCAATCATTTTAAGCAAATATTAACATTCCAATCTTCAAGTAACTATGATTTTGCATGTTTATATTGGAAAGAAAAAGGATAACAGCTCTTATTGCCAATAACAGTATCGAACCAAGGTCACCACATAGGTACAAATTAAAACAAACACAAGGCTAATGTCCAAATTCAATTATTTATCAGCTTTCTGTTTACGGAAACATACAAATATGTTCCTCAATCCTATTGTTGTATTGAAAATTTATAGCTGCTTAAGCTGCCAAATGGTTATTCATACCTTCAAGCATGACTGTAGTGCATAGAACAGATTCTCATATACTCGGCAAAAAAAACCTATCCAATTTGATCTGGATTTGATTTAGCCACCAAAAATAGCATAAAATATAAATTTCAAATGGGAACAGATGCCATATGAAAAGAATATAGTAAAACTGTTAAATGGTGCATAGGAGAATGTTACTGTTACATACATGCCTACGAATTTAAACTTCAAACATGACAAAATAAGGGTATTTTTTAATATTATTGGACATTGCAAATTATGATTTTAACATTACAACCAAATTATGATTATCCACTATCTTTGTTTGCATCCTTTCTATTGTAACAAAATGATCCCAATGAAACAAAATGAAATGTGTAGCATAAAAAATGTTAACTTAATAACCAAGATGATAATAAAGACAACGGGGATGCTTATTAAGATAACCTTATTATTAGAACATTAGTTCTTCGTTTTAATGATGACAACTATATATTGTACATATATACTATATCATGATGATAGGCTATCATTCAAGAAGACAAAAGGCAAGGTAATAAACTAGAAGAATCATTAACAAGTCAAAGAAGTCAAAACTATGGAGCTTCAAGATCAATAGTATGTATATGGTCTTAGATTGAATTGTAAAATCTTCTTGATAGTTCATATACACACACAAAAACACACACAAACACAGATATCAGCATAGCATAGAGATTAAACTTAAAATAACAAATGTTAATATATAAAACTGAACATACACTATTCAGTCGACTAAACTTGGTTTCAGTCGACTGAGCCCAATTTCAGTCGACTGAAACTGTGTTAAACTATTTTTAATAAAAATTCACATATTTGCTGCGAAAATTAAAACGTTCATACTTAGTAGACTGACATATTCGCTCAGTAGATTGTGATCCTATAACAACTACTTTTTATGAAAGGTCGCCTTTAAGAGTTGCGACTATTTAAATAGTTTTCTACAATTCTGAAAGGATTTCTTGAAGATTGACAACTCTTGATTTCTTCTCTTCAATATATATAAATAGCACAACAATTTGTACTTAGAGATACACCTTTTATTCTGATTTCTATCGTTTATACTCTCTTGTGCTATTCTAAGCATTTGTACTTTCAACTCTAGTACTTTATTTGCTATTGTTCCAATAATCACTTTGCACTCACTACGAATCATCAAGGAGATTATAGGAACCGTTGTACTATCAAGTCAAAATTAGTGTTAGACGAACACAAGATTGTCAAGTGAGAATTGTATTTTTCAAAGGAAAGAATAAATCCGAGAGTTGCTCAGATTGGTTAAGTTGTAAACCTATTCCTTCAGGTCAAGCGAGGGATTTACCAAGGAAATACCTAAGAGATGCTTAGGGACTATATATAGGAGAGGTGCTCCGAACCAGCATAAATCTCAGTGTGTACAATACTTATTGCTTTATTATTTCATAATATAAATTAGTATATATATATATACTTTTTTTATTAGCCATACACGATCTACTAGTTCTTTCATTTGGTATAAGTGCACGGTTTATTCAAAATCATAACACAATTTTGAATACTATGGCCAATATGAGTTACAACACAATTCAAGAAGGACAATCAAATGCACGTCCACCATTTTTTATGGGTTCTAATTATATGTATTGGGCTACACATATGAAAGTTTTTATGGAATCAAGCAGTCTTGACATTCGGTTATCTACTCAATCTCAGTATGTAGCTCCTACTACTAAAATTAGTACCTGGACAAATGCTCCGAAAACTGCTGCTTTAAATAATGCAAAAGCTATGAATGTTTTATATTATGCATTAGATAAGAACGAATTTTCTAGAGTTCTGATGTGTAAAATGTCTTATGATATATGGAACATGCTACAAGTCACAGATGAAGGAACTACCAAAGTAAAGCAAACTAAGATAATTTTGTTGACAAATCAATTTCAATCATTTAAAATGAAAATTAATGAAAGCATCGTAGAAATGTACTCTAGATTTCAAACTATACAACACGATCTCAGGGCATTATGAGTTACCGATTTTGATTTAGTTACACATATTCTAAATGCATTAAACGATGAGTGGGAAAGAAAAGTATTAGCTATAGAAGAATCCAATGACCTCTCTACACTCAAAGTAGAAGAGTTAATTGGAAATTTAATGTCATATGAAGCAATTTGCAGCTAGAAAAGATCTAGCCCAAGAAAAATGAAGTATTGCATTTTAGGTAAATAATGATGGCGACTCAGACTTGGATGAATAAGATGTAGTTTTCTTTGTTAAAAACTACAACAAGTTCAGAGAATTCAATAAAATGGTGCAAAAGCAAAAACCAAGCAACTCCAATGATGCTTCGTTATTTAAATGCTATGGGGGCAATCGATTTGGTCATATGAAAAAGGATTGTCCAGAATTAAACAAAGATAAGAAAAGCTTCAACAAGAACAGCAAATATGAGAAATTCTCGAAAAAGAAGCATGCATTTCAAGTAACTTGGGATGATTCCTCAAGTGACAATGACAGCAACATCGATAGTGATGAAAAACAAGCCAATGTTTGCTTCATGGAAACTAAAGATGAGGTACTCCAACACAAACAGGAGAAATGGATTCTCGATGGTGGATGCTCCAAGCATACGACCAGAAATGCTAATATGCTAATGAATATCTCTTACAAGGATGGCAGAACCGTCACTTTTGGAGATAATTCCAAAGGCTATGTTATAGGAGAAGGAGATGTTACTTTTGTCTGTATATCTAACTCTCCCCTTATTTCAAATGTTTATCTAGTTAAAAATTTAAAACACAACCTCTTTAGTATTAGTCAATTATGTGACAAAGGATTTACTATATGATTTGAAACAGGAAAATGCAATATCTTTGATAAAAATAAAAATATAATCTTTGAATAAAGACACACAATATTTATATTTTAATTATGAAAATAAGGCATGATAAAGGTGTTTGCTTAATAGCAGATATTTCTGATCAATGAATTTGGCATAAACGTTTTTGTCATATTAATTTTAAAAATATTCATAACTTAGCTAAAAATAATTTAGTTCGTGGTTTTACTAAAATAAATTTTAAAGCCAATAATCTATGCGATGCATGTCAAAAAGGAAAACTAAAAAATTCCTCTTTTAATTCTAAGCAGGAGATTTCCACAAAACAACTTTTAGAACTTTTGCATTTGGATCTTTATGGACCAATGCAAGTTAGATCAATTAATCATAGTAAATACGTTTTTGTTATAGCTGATGATTTTTCATGATATACGTGGATATTCTTTTTAAAACACAAAAGTGACATTTTCGAAACCTTAAAAAAAATTCAAAACGTATTCAAAATCTAAAAGATTTAAAAATCAAAACAATTAGAAGTGATCATGTGGAGAATATGAAAATGATCATTTCAAAAAATTGTAATAAAAAGGGGATAAGTCATAATTTTTCACTTTCTAGAACACTACAACAAAATGGTGTTGTAGAAAGGAAAAACAAAACTCTCCAAGAATGTGCAAGAACTCTTCTTTGTAGTAGTAATTTATGTCAAAATTTTTAGGCAAAAGCTGTAGCTACTAAATGCTATGTTCTAAATCGTGTCTCCCTAAGGCCTTTAACCAAAAATACTCCTTATGAACTTCTTTTTGAAAGAAAACCCAAAGTATCTTATTTTAAAATATTCAGATCTAAATGTTTTATTTTAAACATTAGTGATCCTATAGGAAAGTTTGTTCCGAAAGTTGACAAAGGAATATTTGTAGGATACTCAGATCAAAGTAAAGCATACAGAATTTTTAATAAAAAATCTAGTAAAATTGAAGAGACATTATATGTATCATTTGATGAAAATTTTAACACAATTAAAGAAGATGATGAAAACATAATTCAATTAGATATTCAAAATGAACAAATCGAATCAATTAATCCTGATAAAGCTGAATTAAAATCACCCACTTGAATATTAAAAGATCGTCCAATAGATAATATTATAGGAGACATTAATACTAAAGTTTCAATGCGCAATTAATTAACTCAAATAGGACATGTAGCTTTTATTTCAATTATTAAACCAAAGAATGTTAAAGAAGCTTCTATAGATGATTATTAGATTATCGCAATGCAAAAAGAACTAAATCAATTTGAACGTAATAGTGTATAAGAACTTGTACCAAGACCCAATGATCAATCTGTTATTGGCACTAAATGGATTTTCAAAAATAAAATGGATGAAAATGGTGATATAGTTTGAAATAAAGCAAGACTTGTAGCTCAGGGATATTCTCAGGAAGAAGGAATTGATTATGAAGAGACCTTCGCTCCTGTAGCACGTCTCGAAGCTATAAGAATTCTCCTAGCATTTGCGTGTCATCATAACTTTATAATATATCAAATGGACGTTAAAAGCGCATTTTTAAACAGATACATTAAAGAAAAATGTCTATGTTGAACAACCACCGTTGTTTGTACATGAACAATTTTCAAATCATGTTTTTAAATTATGAAAAGCACTTTATGGTCTTAAACAAGCTCCTTGTGCTTGGTATGAAAGATTAAAAACATATCTTTTAGAATCTGGTTTTCAAATTGGCAAAGTTGAATATACTCTTTTTATAAAAGTAAATAAAAACAATATTTTAATATTTCAAATATATGTAGATGATGTTATCTTTGGATCAACTAATAAAAACTTGTGTGATGAATTTTCAAAAATTATAACAAATGAATTTGAAATGCCGTATATGCGAGAATTAAATTATTTTTTAGGATTACAAATTAAACAATTAAAAGACGGAATTTTTATTGATCAAGAAAAAATATTGTAATGATTTAATTGAACATTTTTGAATGGATAATGCAAGTAGTAAAGCTACTCCTATGAGAACTAGTATTCACTTAGACAAAGACGAAAATGGAAAAGATGTCGAACAAAAATTATATAGGAGTATGATAGGATAGCTATTATATTTAATTGCTAGTAGACCTGACATTTTAAATAGTGTTTGCTTGTTTGCACGCTTTCAAGTTAATCCCAAAGAAATGCACTTACGGGCAGTGAAAAGAATTTTGCGATATTTATCAAATACCAAAGATTACAGACTTTTTTATCTGAAAGACTGTCCACTCGAACTCGTATCATTTAGTGATGCCAATTTTGGTGGTTGTAGATCGGATCGGAAAAGTACAAGTGGAACTTGTCACTTTATCGGTCAATCTTTGGTATCATGGTTTAGTAAGAAATAAAATTGTGTTTCATTGTCTACATGTGAAGCAGAATATATATCTACGGCACTAGCTTGCACTCAAGTTATATATATGCAACAAACATTATAGGATTTTGGAGTAAATCTAAATAAATATCCTATCTTTTGTGATAACACTAGTGCAATTAATTTATTAAAAACCCTTATTAATCACTCAAGGACTGAACAAATTGACATTAGACATCATTTCTTGCATGATAATGTAGAAAAAGAGAAAATATAAATAGAATTTGTTACTACAGACAAAAAAATAGCAGATATATTTACTAAACTTCTTTGTGAAACTACGTTTTTAAACCTTAGTCGTAATCTCGGAATATGCTCGGTTAAAGATTTAGATATGTAAAGTATATTTCACATAATATTACATTAAACCAACATCACAAATTAGAAATTGAAAACCATTGGACATCAATTAGATTATAAAAAAACAAAATTTTGTAAGGAACACAAAGGATTACTAAATTTAACTAAAGGAAGAAATTAACCCAGAAATTACAATGCTTACAAATAGTAAAAGCCAGAATATATATAAATAGTCTCTTCAAAAAGAAAAAGAATGCATACAAAAGTTAAAATCTATATACTATCAACATGTCGGATAATTACGATTCCACTCATTTGTCTCTCGATTTTAGCTCTCTTTCCTCTTACAGTGGATATCCATCTCCGAACGTTTCAACTCCTCATTCTACAAAATCACCATCTATCCAAATTGATCCTTCTCTGACTGACCATACCAGATTCTCGCCCAAGGTAAAGAAGATAAGAAGAGTTTTGGAACTGCACACTCATACTAAAATAGATGAAATACATCACTATCAACAAGAAATAATGAATGTAAAAGGGAGATGTACTACGAACAAAAAAGTCAAGGTGTTCATTTGAATATTTTGGAAAGGTGTGCCCTTGCTATCTACGGTCATTGCCCGACCAAAAAGAGCATACACCAACGTAGTCCGCGTATTACCGAGTCTCCGATTGTTAATGAAAACACTCCACCAACAAATTGCTAAGAAACTAGCCCATCCACGTCAAATTGGAATAAAACTCTAGTTCAGTATAACAGGTGGTCTCCACTTCGGCCATTAATTGAAGATACCAAGGTGGAACCAAATTCTTGGGGTCGTTTTCCTGATAACAAGTTTGACGATTCGGAAGATAATATATTTTTATAATATTTTTTATAAAGCTATGTGTAATAAATATCCAAAAATGGATGTAAACAGTAATATATATATATATATATCATATGTAATATTAAATTAGTTTGTTTTCAAAATTCTTCTTTCAAAATAACATTTAAGGGCAAAGAAAACATTTCTGCACAGGTTCAGTCAACTGAACCAGATTCCCAGTCGACAAAACCTGTATCAAATTGATGGTACACTCTCTGCCTCAAAAAAACATGGTTTCAGTGGACTGGGAATCTGTCTCGGTCGACTGAACTTGTTCAAAAAATGTCCAATAACTCTCTGCCTCTAAAATACGTACTTTTAGTCGACTTAATTTATATCTCAGTTGACCGAAATTAATAAATTGCCAGTATAGCTATGTTTTCCATCATGCCTTTTCATCAAATCGTTTTGTCTCTTCACAAACCCTACCTCCAAACTTCATTTTAATGGTTCCAAGAAAGAAAATTTGTAATGACCCACTATTTTGGACTATTCGCATCCGCACATGTTGGACTTGAATAATTCAAAATACCGAATTGTTAATTTAAATTGGCAAAACTCAGCATATACAGTAAATAAAATAATCACAGATCATAGACACAGAGTAATATGACAGTAATGCAACGGAAACAAAAGAATAGTAGTTCATGAAGCTACTATATATATAACAGAGTTAAACAAGATACAACAGAGGTCTCGAATACATAGATATCTCAATACAATAGTCAAATACAAGATCTGAATACATCACTGGAATCAACTGAATAACTGAAAGCTGGATAGATAGTTGGATCTCCAAGCGAAGCTCCAACTCCAAAGGTGAGTCTCAAATACTGTATCACTCAGTCTGACCCGAGCGTAAAGAAAAACACAAAACACTCGAGTCAGGATTAACATTCTTATATCAATAAATCAAACTCAAGTGAAATAACGACTGAAATACAAGTAACTCAAAGGATGTTTGGGATAACCATCCTCTAAGGATCCGTTAAACTATCTACTATGTAGTAGTGTACGCTAAGTAGATAATGTCTAATCAGTAAAGTACGATATCAAAATAGCGTTAAGTCATGGCCCATTCCACCCTTAACACATTTTTATTCCCAAAAGCATATACAAGACCGTAGTTTCCCCAAAACCGGAAGTCACAAGAGGGCAATCCATATACTAAAGGTACAAACCAAAATCGTAGTGGTCGCGAATAGGATAATCAGTATGACAAGGTACATGAGGCGATACCAACTAGGATACTAGTAGTTGCGTGATCCGAACTGATGTTGAGCATAGCAACTACTACCTCAACACCGCGAAACAACACTCCCATAATCGAGGGGTGCACCCAAATCGAATCACAAAAAGTAATAGATATGGTAACGAAGAAGTGTGTCCGCTAGAGGTGGCGAACCTCAATGGCCCGGCGCGGCTCCTGTTTTAGTCATGTCAGGGGTCATCCAAAATCGTTCTCTTTCTTCATTCAACGCGTTCACCAAACCATCCACTTCATTTTGGATCAACACTCCGCGTATAATAGTTATTAAAGTGGTTTTCGGTATCGACAGAGAATATGTCCATATCCGATCCCGGTCTCTTTAATAACTACGTATTATTACACCTATGGTCCTTTAATAAAATTTTCAAAATAGTTATATTTCAAAACCGACATATCATTGCCATTTCAAAACCATATAAAAACGATATCACTTTTCCTTCAAATAAATCCATTTCAAAATCATATCACTTTCCAAAGTTATATTGCTTTCGAAATCATAAGTCTTTTAAAATCATAACACTTTGGAAATCAAACTTGAAATTCATAACACTTTGAAATCCTAGCACTTTCCTCTTAAACGGTTTAGATATTCACAAATCAATTTACATAAACTCGAATTTCAAAATTAAAATTTAATTAAATCTCAAATCATCAATTTCAATTCAATTTAGTTTCTAAATAACCATTTCAATCTATCGATTTCAAATACATATTTAAACCATAAAATAAGCCATTTCAATTTCAATATATTTCAAAGCTTTAAATATTTAACATTTCAATAGCATCTAATACAACTTCAATTCACAAATTCAAATAAACAAAATATCCCATTTAAATTTATATCATTTGAAATATTCATTAAAGTCACTTTTAATCAAATTCAAGTTAAAACATATCTTTAGAATTTCAAATTTTATAAATTTCAAATCAAACTTTATTTAAGTATAATTCTTAAATAAATATAATTTCAAATCATTATAAACTCTATATTTAAAAATATAGATAAATAAATACTTAAACATATTTCATATTGATTCAAATCAACTTATTAAATCAACTTTAATAAATCTTTAAAATAATTATTTATTAAAACCATATACTTCTTTCAAAACTGTAGAAATGTTTTTCAAAACATTTATATATAGACCAATGGTGTCTGTATATAATTTTCTATCCTATGGTCAAGTGATACGGATATTTATCATTTCTATCCGCAATTTAAAATATATCCGGGTATATATCTTTTCAACCCGAAATCCCAAATTCAATTTAATTTGAAAATCGCTTGGGTTTATCATTTCAACCCATAACGATTTTCTCCTATTCTAAAGTCCGTTCGGGTATGTATCATTTCAACCCATAGTGATTCTATACTAACAGGGAACTTGCAGAGTGATAATGGATATGATAATAATATAACAACGGTAACAGGCATATATCATCAGTATAAATAACAGATAAGGGTGTCAGATGTCATAGGTGAACAGATACAGATGATGGCATATATATATATATATCAATATAAATAACAGATAATGGTGTCAGGGGTCATAGGTGAACAGATACAGATGATGGCATAGATATAGCAATATAAATAACTAACAGCAGCATATTTTAATTGTCGTTTCAATTGAAATCAAATTTAATAAATATAAGAACGTTAATCGTGAGTGATTTCTCACCTTTCGAGGTTAGAGAAGAACGAGAACAAGCTGAGTAATGAATCCAAGCATGAATCCCAAAGCAGAGCTAGATTGGCACGAATTTGACGGACAACTAATAATAGGAGTTGATGGGAATAAATCAGATCAGCCTGACACAAACAGAAAATTTATTATTATGATTTTGTTAAATCCGAATTTTAAAACAAATAATAATATATATATAATTAAAAATCATTATTCTTAAACACATATATTTAAAAGTCAATATATTATATATTTCCAAACAATACTTAACAATATTTGTAAAGCAATATTTATATAAAATTGAACACACTATTCGGTAAACATTAGAACTTTGTAATATATTAAACCAAATTTACATATATCGGTCCATATACAGAAAACAAAAATTTAAATAAACATATATATTACTACTGACATCACTTTATCAAACTAGCATATATACTTCAACATATAACTGACACCCGCAAAGATGAGGAAGCACCAGGTCATATATAAATTCATATATAAATAAAACAACCAGATCTTACATAACGCAAAAGAAATCATTCTGCAAAACATTCAGATTGAAATTCTTATATCAGATTTATACAACCGGTACATACATCCTATGTATCTAAACATCACTTATATATATAAATCTATCTAAACTGTAAAAGTCAACATACCTATATTTTTTAAAAAGTGTATATATATACTAACACTCATATATTTTAAAACTGTGCATATAAATTTATATAATATGAAAACTAAACTTGTATATATATAGCTACATATATGTAACTGCAAATCTCATAAACTTATACAACTCAATTGACATAGATTACATAATATATAATATACTATAATAATACCACCTACTTTACAAAGTAACCATTCTATAGTTTATATATCTGACAACTCATATAGTATAACATTTTAACAAAACAATATAATTTTCACTGTAAGTATATATATAAACTGTAAAGCATACATGTCACAACAAATAATATATATAGCATATAACTTAAGTATATAATTATATATATATATATATCATATATGCATATGTATACCTTTAAATTATATTTTAAAACATATATATATACACACTAACTTACCTACGAATGACTCATACAACAGGCTGCGAGATGTAGGCAGAGGCCTTGACAAGGCTCGGCGATAGGTTGGTGGCGGGTACTGCTGACATGTGTGTGGAGATTGGTGGCGTGGCGGTGCGGTTTCGAATGGAGGACAGGCCGTGAGGGGTGGTTCGTTGGTGTGAGAGGGCGGAGCTGGCTCGGCCTGCTATGGAGCAGATGGGGTAGGCTGTGTCGTAGCTAGGGGAGGTGGGTCTCGGTGCTCACATGTGGAGGTGTGGGCCGTGGTAGGCTCGGGCAGACGTTGGCCAGCACGTGGAGGAAGTGGCGACATTCACGCCAGCGAAGTGGTGATTTCTGTTCGTTAAGGTGATGGATGGCCTTGAAGCAAGCTCGGGCTGCTCGTCGATTGTTGGAGAGGAAAGGAGGCAGGTCGGAGGGAATAGCAGCTCACGGTGAGGCACTGCAAGGTGAAGCCGAGAAGAGTGAGCGGCAGGCGGTGGCCGATGTGGCTTGCCGTGGGCTAAGGGAGGAGTTGCATGTGGGATTCGGTGTGCCGGCGTTGCTTGGTGAAGGTGGGAAGGAAGGCCGGTGGAGTGGTTTCACGCGAGCAGGCGAGAGGAGCGGGTGGTAATGTGGTTGCGTGAGGAACTGGGTTTCATTTAAGGTGAGGAGGATGGATGGTTGCAGGCGAATTCGAATATATGATTTGTATCTTCTTTTGTGTTAGGCGAAATAGTGAAGTGGAAAGGAAAGACAGGCTTCAGGAAGATGAAGATGTAAAACAAGGCGACAAACAGGAAAGTCTCAAAACTTGAATATGTAGAACAGAATAAATAAAGTGGGCAGCTGTTGATTTGAAATTAAATATTGCAAAGTTCACTCGACTGGAAATATGAGAAGACACCAAAACAAAAGGCACACGCAAAATATATATGCGGAAATCTTATGAAAAGAAGGGTCCATCATTGCTTTTCAAATAAATGCAGCAATCACTGAGAAGTTTCACTCGTTTGAAATTTGAAAGGACAAGGAAAAAGAAAGAACGAAAATATGTTACCGCTCTGATAACTGTTACGTCGATTTTCACTGCATAACCGATGTCGAGTACAGAAATAAATAGACTGTGGTGATCAGTACAGCGAGACTAATAGAATGGTACACATATATTAGCAGTACGATTTAATTATAAAAATTCGAATTTTCTAATAGCGGAAAATGCAAGAAAAACGCTGAAAAATAAGATCGACGGAGCCAAAGATGTCCGAATTTGGAAAAACGACAAACTGAAATCTTGCTCAGAAGATGCTTTAGAATTTTTCTATGTAAAAATATTTAGGTTTCGGAAACATTTTATTTTCATCGCTTTTTAACTGATTAAATTTAAGTAAATTTTCGCGCGAAATAAACTTTCATATTTTCAGACGAAAATTTACCAGTTGCTATGTTTAACTAAACGCATTCCAAATATCAAATTTATATTTCAAAATTTTATCGTTTAAAATTTCACAAAATTTCAACTAATTACGTTATTAAAACAGTTGAAATTTTACGGGTCATTACAAAATTCCAGCTTTTTGCCCTAAACCAAACAAAGACAAAGCTCCGGCTTCTTCTTCATCCACTCTGGCTCATCCCGAATTTGCTTGCGATGCTCAAATCTTAGAGTGGCTTAATGGGAGTGCCAAAATCTACGGATCATCAACGAATTGATGACAAACGAATTTTCCAAGAAATTGTTTACAAGATGGAAGATTTTGGCCCTTTTGGCATAGAAGATTTAGCAAGACAATATGGGTTCCTTTCTTTGATTGGTGAAAAAAAAATAAGGTACAAATTTACCCATTCTTAGTTAAATTATTCAATGCAAATCTTTGTGGAGATTTCCATACACCTCCAAATGAAACCGGTGAGGGAATTTTATGGAGTAGAGTGTTAGGAGTTGATATAGTGCTCAATGTTCAAGACCAAGGTGCTATTTTAGATTGTAATGGCCATGGATCTACCTTATATAGTGTCTACCATCGTGATTATGCCTATGATTCAACTAGTTACAGATTCTATATTGAAAACACGGAAAATACTTTGGTGGAATTAAGACCTCAGGCCCAAATCATTAACAAAATGCTTCTTCATACTGTTTTTCCTCGCACCGGGAGCTATGAAAAAAATGTATGACTATAACTACAGGGCACTTTATACCATTTATTCAAACACACAACTTAATTGGGCAAAGATTATTCATGATGAAATAAAAAGCTTTAGTTCCCGTTCCTACAAAATAATGTTTTTTGGTTCCTATCTCATGAAGATATTTGTTCATTTTGGAATTAATGTAGAAATTTTACAAGATTTCATCTCACCCGAAGTTATGGACCAAAAATCTATTTCACTTATGAAATTACCATCTCAAATAGAACCCCTACATCCATATAATGTTTACTTAGCAAATTTGGTAAAAAATACCTTTGGTCAATCATCTTCCCAACCGTTTAAGCTCAAACTTTTCAAGATCAACCTGGCTGTCAAACTAGTCATGGAATTAGTGAAGAATTCAATTGGTCTTCGGATAGTAAAAATGAAGTTTCATTGGTTCAACCTTCCAAAACCATCAATGCCACAATAGCTATTCTCCGAAATCAAGAAATTCTCTTCAAACAACAACAAAAAATGATGAAGCATCAAAAAACATTTGGGAATTTGCTAGAAAAATTTTGGAAAAAAGTTCCTTCATGCTCATGCTCATCATCATCCGAGCCTGAATCTAGGTTGTTTCAACTTGTCCTACATATATTTGGTAAGTCTATCATATCTTCTTTTGTAATTTCATGGTGTTTGGATATGTGGTCATCCAAAAACTTTCATGGTATTTGGTGTTGTGTTGTGTTGTGTTATGTTGGTCTGTGACTTAATTTATGGTGCTATGTGACTCTTTGTATAAACAATTGTTAGTCTTATGATGTGGTATGTATGTGAATACTTCTCTTTGATGATATTTGTGTAAATGTTAAGTATTGTGAGTATTTATATGCATATTCATTGTGTTTACAAATACCTTTTTGTTGTCACCAAAGGGGAAGAAACATATAGATAGGGGGAGCATGAATTTAGGGGGAGCAAAATCAATATCTTTAATTCAAACTTTGATAGTTGTCATCATAAAAAAGGGGGGATTGTTAGAACATTAGTTCTTCATTTTAATGATCTCAACTATAAACTACACATATATACTATATCATGATGACAGACTATCATTCAAGAGGACAAAAAGCAAGGCAATACGAAAGAAGAATCATCTACAAGTAAAAGAAGTCAAAACTATGGAGCTTCAAGATCAATAGTATGTATATGGTCTTAGATTGAATTGTAAAATCTCCTTGATAGCACACAAAAACACACACAAACACAGATATCAACATAGCATAGTGATTAAACTTAAAATAACAAATGTTAATATATAAAACTGAACTTACACTGTTCAGTCGACTAAAAAGTGTTTCAGTTGACTAAGCTCAGTCGACCGAGGCTAATTTTAGTTTACTGAAACTGTGTTAAACTATATTTCTTTTAAAATTCAAATATTTGCCGTGAAAATTAAAATCTTCATATTCAGTAGACTGGCGTATTCGCTCAGTAGGCTGAGATGTTGTAAGTGCTACTTTTATGAAAGGTCATCTTTAAGAGTTGCGACTTATTTAACAGTTTTCTACAATTCTGAAAGGATTTCTTGAAGATAGTCAACTCTTGGTTGCTTCTCTTCAATATATATAAATAGCACAATAATTCATACTTATAGATACACCTTCTACTCTGATTTCTATATATTCAACTCTCTTGTGTTATTCAAAGCATTTGTACTTTCAACTCTATTATATTATTTGCTATTATTCCAATAATCATTGTGCACTCACTATGGATCATTAAGGAGACTAGGAATCATTGTACTATCAAGTCAAAATTAGTGTTAGACGAACACAAGATTATCAAGCAAGAATTGTGTTTTTCAAAGGAAAGAATAAATCTGAGAGGTATTCAGATTGGTTAAGTTGTAAACATATTCCTCTGGGTGTATACATTTACTTACTGCTTTATTATTTCATAATAAATTAGTGTGTGTGTGTATATATATATATATATATATTTGTTTTATTAGCCATACACGATCTACTAGTTCTTTCACTTATTATATTTTAGTAGCATGTAAATTCAAATTTGTTAAGGTGTATTTGACTCGAAGAGTGTTAGTTTTCCAGATATTTTTTCTTTTACAACACTTTATTTAAATAATCATGTTTTCTAGCTATTATTGATAGGAGTGACCCATTAAGAATAAGATATGAATGAAAATATAATCAAAATAAAGAAGTAGCTTTGGGTGAAGGGTGAGTTTTCATAATTGATTCATTCCAGCTTATATCAGAAGATGTTGAACTTAAGGCTGGTTGTTTCTACTCTATGTTTTAATTAATAAAGCATTTCAACAACATGTGAATTATGCACCACCATGGTTGAAATTTGAATATATATTCCATTTAACCAGTGTTAATAGGGCTCTTGAATTTCATTTATGAAACAAAAATCAAAAATCCAAACCAAAGCATTCTCCAACAAATGTGGGAGCTTGTTAAAAAAAGGTGGAATCTAACCCATTCTACAAGGCCACTTTAGTAGTTAATTGTTATATTTATACATTTAAATTTCTATGACTCATTAGTGGCAATTCAAATTGTAACTATGGCTTATATAGCATATGATGGATTCTCTACTTCAATTTTGTTAACCAGTGATTAATTTCCCATTAGTACCACTGCCACCTGTTCAGAGCCAGCCTTGAATAGGGGCTAAAGGGTGATTGAACCAAGCCCCTATTCTCGTTGGACCCCTAATTTTAAGTAATATAATTGTATTTATTAACATGAAAAACAATATGAAATGATGAAACTGCCTTAGTTTCTTGATTTCAAAGTAATGAAATTGCTTTTCCTCAATCGAAAGTTAATGAAATTCCTTTTCCTCAATCAAAAGTTAATGAGTATTTAGGTTAACAGAGCCCAATTAAAATTGTAGTAGAGTAACACCTATTACAAAAGTTTTCCAAATTGGAGAAGACATTATAGTAAAAGATCTTCCATTTATTACTGGACTCCTCAAGATAGCGGATATCAAAGGAGATTTCTTTTAGGGTTTCTCATAGCAGAGGAAAAGAAGATTAGTATAGTTATTTAAGTGATAAGGAAAAAACAAGAGCACCCATTGAAAAATATTACCCAAATTTTAGTGATTTTTGGCGAGACAATGTACTAGCGCTCTTTATTTTCTTTTTTACATTTATAAATCAGTAGCGGTGGTACTTACATTGAAATGCTACTAATTGATGCCAACTAATAACGATGGCTTTCTCTTAAAAGAACCAATTTCTCAAAAGAGAAACCCTTTAGATCAAGACTTCAATGAAATTCTTTACAAAAATGCATTAAGTCTTCCTTAACATTTCAAGGATATTATATAAATTGCACTCGAGTAAAAAGATCAAAAGTAACATTTCAATGATAGAAATCCTAGATTTATTGATAAATATTAGTTAAGTGTTATTTCTAACACCACAAAGTTCTTATTGTATTCAATCGTATAGAACACATGATCTTGCACTATGGTTTACTTTCTCATTTCAAATCAAATATTTTCATCTAGATTTGGTACATTATGAATGCGGCTGTTCACCATTCAATCTTTGTATTTGATCAAATATGGATTAAATATCCATAATCTTTTATTGCTTTAGAGTTCAAAACTCTTAATACGTAGTCTTAGAAAATTATCACTTAAGTGACCAAGATACGAATGTTTTCGTGGTTGTATTATTTAGCTCTTGCATGGGTCTTAAAGTTACAACATGGTAAGTAAGTCTTACATTTCTTCATCAATTTTCATTTCAGCTCATTTAGTATATTCTAATCTATAAACTATATAACTTGCTCAAATTTATTGAAGTCGATTATTATAATATCTCGCATGTTCCTATATTCTTCTTAGATTAGTTTATTATATTTATGTAAAACGGGTCCCATTGAATTCTACATCTCTCAAAAATCATAAAAGAGTTGAGGGAATTTCATAAATTCTTTCAGTGTGTGTTAGGATTCGTTTATCATGTTGCTACAACCTTGAGGGTACTCAATTGCAGTCCCTATAAATGTCAAGTAACTTTTACTAATTATATCACGTATATAACTCCTAACCATACTTTTACTTGCTCTTAATCATCTTTATGATACTGATGGTGCTCAAAAACTCATAAATTAGTTAGATACTCTAGACTCATCATTTTACGATAGTTTATGTGTAGCTATGTAATTGTTGAGGGTGCTCAACAACCATAGACATGTAAAGTACTCTATTTATGTTATAAACGAAGGAGAGAAACTATTTTAAATTCATAGTTTGAAATAATATTATCCGAGTATTATCGACATTATAAGGGAAATGAGTATATACTCATGATATCATAAATCTCTATATCCAATATATATTCCCTTAATTCTACATGGGTTTCAATTCATTTAAACCACTTGTTCCTTGTACGTATTTCTTACACACACAGTATAATATTTGTAATTCATTAATGTATGTGTGTGCATCGTAATTCTCTATTAATTAAACATTTTATCAGTTTAAATAAAAAATTATATTTACATAAATTTAAACAATTTTAAATTTACTTATTTATAACATTAATGAATGCAAGTTTAAAACAATCATGAAATATAATCATACCCTTATAAAATTTAATTTTAATTCAAAATAATTTGAAATTTATTTATTTATAACATTTATAAATTTTAGTGTAAAATTAAATTAAATTTTAAATTCATGTTTTATAACTCTTAAAAAAATTATTATATTCAAATATGCTTATTTGAATCAACCTAAGCCCAAAAATCACTTCTAAACCCATTACCAGAACATACCCTTGAAACATACCACTTCGATGAGCTAGGCAAAGGCCAGGAGATTGTGAGGTTTTCCATTTATAACAACGTTCCTTATCTAGGGTAACCTTCACCTTAGTTAAAGAACATTATCCTTAAACACCAATCTAATTGGTTTTTCCAAGTGACTACCCTATGCGTTGGTTAATTAGTCATGTGAACACAATGCGAGCTCCGGTACCATTATCGGATCATGTGCATTTGCAATGGAGGTAAAATGTGAAAATGTAAAAAATCCTTTTATTAATTTGCCTAAAATCATATTTTGTATTTACATAAATAAAACATTTATACTATATCATATTTCAGTGATGATTAATAAAAAGGTTTGTGGTTTATTTTAATTTAATTAGTTTGCATATTACAATTTTATGTTTGATTATTATGTTAAAATTATAATATATGTTATTTTTAGTTAATTTAATTTGATTTAATTTGATTTTATATTTCAATTTATAGTATGCTTACATTCACAATACAAAACTTATACCAATAATAAATATGGTGATCTAAGCTAGGGTATACATGATGAACATATATCACGAGAATATAGTTAACCATTAGGATTAATGGTCGTTAAATATAATGTTTCGTAACAATCATTTCAAAATGTCTGTGTGGCCTTATACACACACACATAGAGAATGATATATATTTGTGCGTGTGTTATCCAGCCTTTTGACTAAGCAGTATCAAGACCGATTCGATTAATAGAACTTGAAAGCTATCGACGTAGAAAGCCTGGATAGATAGTCAAAAAGTCCAGAAAATAAGCATAACCAAGGTCACCAGGCAAAAACAAGACCATTCTAAAAGTTCCAAGATTTGATTCGTCAATCTGATGGATCGGTGCTGATCCCTGGCTATGATCGGTATTGATCCATAGGTTCTCCTTAGAACCACTTCATTTTCATCCTACTACTTAGTCTTGATGCCAAAAGTCTATTCCAAGCTCTATAGATCGATTACTCATTGTTTGATATCAAATAACTCAAGGCACCCGAAATCAATAAGTTTATTCCTCCCATCGATCCATCGGATTGATTTAGAAACAAGCTTATAAATACATAAACAAGTTTGGAATTACAAAGCTAACGATATATCACTTCATCCCAAAGTAGCTAGAAGGATCCATAAGAAGATCTTATCGATCAGTACCGATCCATGCCTATGTATCGGTACAAATCCATGGCTGTTGCTGACAAGGCCACGTTTTCTCGAGAAAAACTGCTTTAGATCATGGAGATCGTGGAGGAGAACTTGGTGGAGTATTTCCCGCTAACCTACGACTATAAATAGACATGAAGGGTATCATTTTGGGGATCTTTTGCCTCTCTTGCAATTTTTACATAATCTCTTGTAATTGCCCATGGAGTGGTACCGAACCATAAGAACAGCACTTGTAAAACAACTATATCATCAATAAAATTTACAAGTGGACGTAGGCAATGTTGGTCGAACCACTATAAACATGTGTTGTTTCTGTTTTTTTTTTCTCATTTTCATTTAATTTTCATCACTTTATTCTCTACTTAATCTTTGGGTGTTGGTGCCACATTTTTGTACTAACATTTTGGCGCTTTCACCGAGAATCGATTCTCGGTCTGTTTGGATCCGTTATCTATTATTAGATTGCCGAAATCCAAGAGATGGATCTAGTTTTCTTCATTTTTGAAACTTTTAACTACTCAGATTTTCATAAAATCTACACAAGTGCTTTCTACCATGGCTCAAAGAAGATGCCGATCCACCACTTCACGTGCTGCTGAGAATGTTGACAATGCTGGTTCCCAACATGTTAAGAAGATTGCACAACAAACCATTAATGAAAGTCAAAACCCAACAGAAGTGATTACTAGGATTGAGATGGACCATATAATGAAGCAAATGGAAGACAAGCTCCAGGAAAATCACAGTGAACTTAATCAGCAAATGAAGCAAAGCTTGGATTTGTTGAATCAACTAACAAACAGCCTTTTGGAGAAGTTGGAGGGATATAACACCTTCTGGTTCAGAATCTGACAATTCCTTATTATCGAAGCAAAGGCAGAGGAACAAGAAGCAAAAGATAGTTCAAAAGGACACTAGGAGGTCGAAACAGATGACGGGACCGAACTGCGGCCATGGCATATGGATTAGTACTGATCCATCCAGAGGGATCAATATCGAACCATATAATTGTGGTTCAAGCTGTCACTTCTAGGTGATTGTGCTGGTTTTGTTTTGGGACGTGCTGCAAACAACCATAATGTTGGAGATCAGGCGAGTGCTATGGATCCACCGCGGACAGATCATGTGCATGGAACTACTTAACGAATGGTTCTCCTAGAGTCTGGAGAACCCAGGTATCGTAAAACAAACCAAGAGTGCTTGCCGAGCTAAACACTTGGGGTGGATCATGATTACCGCCGCTCAAGAGATCCACCTAAGTCGGATTTGATTGAAATGATCAAGAGACTTATAAGTGAGAGCCCGCATCAGACTAAAGATGAGTGGGGTTCCTCCTCGAGCAGAAATTCGTTCACAGAAGATATCCTACGCGTAAAATGCCTGAGTAGGTTTGTAATGCCAATGATGTCATCATATAATGGGAAGATGGATCTGAGGTAACACTTGATGAAGTACAACTGGCATATGGATTCTACCAGAGCTACGGATGTTGTACAATGTCACCGTTTCCTAATTTTCCTGGAGGGAGTGGCAACGATATGGTTCACTCGGCTGCCACTAAGATCCATATAGTCTTTCAAGCAATTGGCGTGAAAATTCATTGAGCAATTCTATATGCACATAACCCATTCAAAGGACATCATGTTACTTTACAACTCCTTCAAGGGAGCGGGAGAGTCTTTGAAGGATTTCTTGCATAGATTTAATACTGCGGTGGCTAAAGTCAATGCATAGGGGAATACTGTATCGATGCCACCGATTAAGGATCCATCATAAGATTGACTTTGGGAGATGGTTGAAGATGAAACACCACCGACAATGGACGTATTTTATAGATAGGCAAATTAGTTCTTGCACTTGGAAGAGGCAAGTACTAGCGATAGGAAAACCAACGTCGGACAATCGACGGAGGTAACATAAAGTAATATTGTTATGAAACACTCTGGAGGGAATTTTGGCAATGTTGATGTTAATGTGGAGAATTAAAGTGGTGGACAAAGCAAAAACAATCTTAGGGATAAAGATAAGAAGTCGGATTCATAGAGACGTCCGAGAATCCTAAAGTTTGACAATTACACTCCATTGAACAATTCGATTGAAAACGTAAACTTGGCTACTTAGGGTAAAGAGCTGCACATGAAGCCAGGTCCTATGGAGTCGACTAAAAAGGAGAAGAAGTCTAGCAAGTTCTTCATATTTCACGAAATGCATGGTCACAACAGCAATGAATGCAGACATTTGCATGATGTGATTAAAGAGTTGATTCGCAAAAAGAAATTACAATAGTTTATGCAAGCCCCGTAGGATAGTGGGTAAGGGACTTCAACCTCCCAATAGGGGTAAACCGGGCCTGGTGTTGATGAGCCTAGGCGGTATGAGAAACGTCTCATGATAAATACTATTATTTATGGACTACATTAGGCTGAGAAAAGTTGGAATGAGATGGAATGGTATATGGGAGCGTTAAAGCGCACAATGAACGAGATTTGTTTTACTGTCGAGGACGATGTTTCGACAAAGCAACTCAAAACTGTGACAGATGGTATAATGTTCTGAAATAGAGATGCTGATGCCATAGAGGCCCCGACGACCGATCCACTTATGATATCAGCCACGATTGGCCCAACTATTATGAGGAAAGTGTTGGTTGACTATGGAGTTCAGTCAACATTATGTTCAAGAAAGCCTATGACCAGATGCTTCTAGAGGGCAACGACTTAAAGCAGTGTAAATCTCGGATCTAAGGATTTAACGGGACTGCTACTAAGCATATGGGATTTGTGTGTCTACCAGTGGTACTTGGAGAGGGCTACTACAGGAGAGTGCAGGTCTTGCCTTTTATTTTATTGGACATCAATTCTGCCTACAATGAGTTTTTGGACCGACTGACCTTTACTTAATTCAGAGCAGACATCGCTCTATGGTGCTTAACGATGAAGTTCCTGATCGAGAATGGTTTGGGAATTGTTCAGGGAGATCAAGGGCTTGGCCACGAATGTTATGTCATCGAACTGAAAGAAGGGAGGCGAAGAGAGAAAGGAAAGGGTGTAGAGAGGACTCTCTGCATCAAGGCTCTCAATGTGTAGCAACCATCGCTTGAGCCTTAGCTTGGGCAGCACAGTCTGTTCTATAAGGATACAGATCCGTGGAAAGAGCCAAAGGACGAAAGGGTAGCTCCAGCTGAGTTGACAGTCAACCTGCCGATCTGCTAGGATGATCCTATATAGGTCATGAAGGTCGAATCTCAACTTGGCATGAAATTGATGAAAGAATTAGTTAGCATTCTCCGGGCTAACCTGGATGTGTTCGCCTGGACTCACCCAGACATGTATGGAATATCACCGAAGATAGTGAGCCATGCATTAAATATAAATCCTGAATGCATCCCTATAAAAAAAATGCCGCAGCCTGGGTCCGAAGAGATCCGTTGCACTCAAAGAAGAAGTGGATAATTTAAAGGAGAGCGGCTTCATCCATAATGCCCTATACCCAGAGTAGTTATCAAATCCAGTCTTGGTAAAGAATTCAAATGCAAAGTGGAGGAAATGCGTCGACTATTCCGACCTGAATAAGGCATGCTGAAGGGCAGCTTCCAACTCCCGCGGACTAATCATCGGGTGGACTCGATAGCCAGACATGAATTGTTATCATTCATGTATGCATACTCTGGATACAATTAGATATTCGTGCATGTTCCAGACCAAGAACACACCAGGTCATAACCGATTTGGGACTTTACTGCTATCTTATTATGCCATTTGGACTAAAGAATGCTGGAGCGACTTACTAGAGATTGGTGATCAAGATGTTTAACGATTAGATCGGACGCTCGATAGAGGTTTATTTTGACGATATGCTTGTCAAGTCATGGTGATCAAGGAACCACATTGATGATTTGGCAGAGATGTTCAGCGTTCTATGGAAGTATATGATGAAGCTTAACCCTTTGAAATGCTTATTCGGCGTCGCATTAGGGAAATTCTTAGGCTTCATCGTGACTCCCATGGAATCAAAACCAATCAGGAGAAGATCAAAGCGATGAAGAACAACAAAGCCCCAGAAACAATCAAAGACATTCAGAGCTTGAATGGGAAGGTCACCTCCCTGAGACAATTCATCTCCAGAGCCACTGACAAATGCATCCCTTTCTTTGATGTGATCAAGAAGGGGAAGAGGAATTTCGCTTGGATGTAAGAATGTATAGATGCATTACAGGCTCTAGTGGATCACTTGGAGAGACCCCCATTCTGTCAAAGCCACTGAATGATGAGGACATATTTATTTATCTAGATGTGTCAGTGACTCAGTGCACACCCTAAGCGCTGCACTCGTGCACGAGGACTCTCGAATCCAGACGCTGGTGTACTACATTAGTATGCGGTTAACAGGAGTAGAAAGAAATTACCCGAAGCTAGAAAAGCTCACATATTGCCTGCTAATCGCATTAAGGAAACTCCGCCCCTACTTTTAGGATCATCCAATCAAAGTTCCAACCGACCAGCCTTTGAAACAGGTCTTGCAATGACCTAAGACCTCTGGGAGGCCATTGAAATGGAATAATGAATAGAGCCAGTACGACATAACGTATAATCCTCGGAGTGCGATCCAAGGTCAAGCTTTGGCGGATTTCATTGCTAAATACACTATGCGAGTTGGTATTTCAAAGAGCAGTGGAGAGTAGAGTGCCATATGGAAAATGTACATGGATAGTGCATCTAACAAACATTGTTCTGGTGCTGGAGTCATTCTGGTGACTCTCAAGGAACATCCGATTTCTTACACCCTAATACTCAACTTTCCCGTAACAAACAATGAAGCAGAATATAAGGCCTTGATTGCGGGTCTCAAAATTGCCATGGAGCTAGGAGTTAAGATGTTGCATATCTTCTGTAATTCCCAACTAGTGGTATGTCAAGTGCGGAAAGAGTTTCAAGTGAAAGGAGTGATACTAGCTCCTTGTATGAACCGAGCCCATGAATTGCTTAGTGATATTGAATATTACACGGTAACGCATATTCCCAGAGAGGAAAATGCATGAAGACCAACTCGCTAGCTAAGTTGGCTAGTTCTGGAGATGCACAGCTCATGGATCTTGTTTCGATGGAAGTGCTGTCGGCTTTGAGCATCGACCATATGGATGTCGACTGGATCTTAGAGGCTGAATCTGAGAAAGAGTCATAAATGACTCCGATAAAGAACTATCTATAGAGAGGAATCCTTTCAGATAGGAAGTATGAACGACGTCAACTCCTTCTTAAAGCCACAAGATTCATCATACAAGAAGGAGTACTTTATAGCAAAGGATTATAAGTTCATATGCTTCGGTGTGTCATCGATGGTGGGGCCATGTAAGTCTTGGAGAAGTTCACGAGTGGACATGTGGTGACCACGCCGAGGGTGAACTCTAGCGAAGAAGATCCTTCATTATGGGTATTTCTGGCCAACTGTCAACCAGGACGTAGCTGATTACACTAAAAAATGTGACAAGTGCCAAAGATTCGCCAAGATACCAAGAGCCCCGCCAATAGAGATTACCCAAATAGTCAGTTCCTTGCCATTGTTAGTTTGGGGAATCAATATCATTGGTGTGTTGCCAATATCTAAGGGTGGTGCGAAGTACACCATCATCACGGTTGATCACTTCACCAAATAGGCTGAGACAGCACCATTAGCCATAAACACTACAAAGAAAGTAATCCACTTTGTGGTCAGAAACATCATCTGCCATTTTAGGGTTCCATAAATAATTATCTCTGATAATAAAACCCAATTCGACTGTGTCGGATTTAAAGATTTCTACCGTACTCACCATATTGAGAAGATGTTTGTTGCAGTGGCACACCTCCAGGCGAATGGATAAGTCGAGGCAGTTAATAGAATCATTAAGTTCATTCTCAAGAAGCGATTGGAGAAGGCTAAGGCCAAGTGGGTCGATGAACTTTTATTGGCACTTTGTGCTTATCGAACGGCCCACAAGTCAGCGACTGACCACTCTCCATTCGCCCTAGCTTATAGATCAAAGGCTACGATCCCGGTTTAACTTGAAGTGCCTTCTTTTCGAGTGACTCGCTATAATCCATAAATGAATGAGGAATTCCTGCTCGAGTCTCTCGATATGATCGATGAGAAGCATGAAGAGCTGACTTGAGAGTAGCCACGCATCGGAATCGAGTCACCCGATACTACAATACCAAGGTCAAGATTCGAACCTTCGAAATTGGCAATCTCATTCTCAAATGAATCTTCCATACTCTAGGAACTTGGGCCTGACATGGGAATTTCCATATGCAATTGAACAGAAGCTTGTAGATGGCACATTCAACCTGGCAATAGTGGACGGGATCTCACTTCCGCGGGCATGGAATGGAGACACTTGCAACGTTATTTCACTTGAATGTAAATTTGTACATATCTAATCAAAGCTATGTAACCAGACAAGAACTTTTATTTCTAGTGTTACTAACAGAAATGACTTCCATGTGTCTATGCTCGACTTTACATTGGATTGGTGATATTTACTTAGATGAACTTGCATGTGTAATATGCAGGTGTGCAGATACTCAGAGATTGTGCCAACCAAGCTTCCGTAGTCCATGATTGGATGCTCAAACCTCAACTGCACTTAGCATCCGAAGAGATGCCAAACAAATCTTCTAACCCGCGACTTGAGGGCAGAGTATAAACATTCAAAGGCTAAACGAGATAGTTCACCTCTATTGGTCATCTCCAGAGTTTGGCAGAGCATCCACACCTTGTCCGGAGCAGGTAGGATAAAAGTTCTATGCTCGAAGATAGGCGAGATCTTACTTACATCGATCAATGTCCATAGTTAGGCACGATTGAAGACAAACATCCTGGAAAAGGATGTTTAAACCACTATGATTAAGTGGTTAACTCCGACAGTCCGACCGACACCCAGAGTTTGGCATGGTTAGGGCATGTGTTCTGGAGATGGATGTCCATAGAGACATCCAAAGATGAGTTACCTCGATCGACGCTCAAAGTTAGACGTGATCATATTCAAAATGTCCTTGAAATGGATGTTTAAGTTAACTTGCTAACCAAGTGGAGTTTGACCACGTTCTAGAGTCGAATATGGTCATATGAAAACAAACATTTTAGCGATCTTTCTTGGAAAAATTCACCCAAATGATGGAAGAGACTAGTAACTTAGTCTGATGATGATGGAACAGATTATTAACTTGGTCCAATGATGAGGAGAAGTGAACTGCAAATACATTGAATGTAAAGCGCATTTCTCGAACACTTAGACAAATTCACCCAAGACCTGAACAAAATAAAAGGTCTTTATTATTCACAACCAAATAAGACTTGAAAGAAAAAGTTCAAGTGTTATTGATAACAAGACTAAAAGCAAAAGCAGGTGGCCGAACCCACACAAAACCGAGCTGAAAACAAAAGCTGGTCCTTAATACTGTACGACCAAAAGCAAAAAAGGAGATGGATGATCATTTCTTGGTTCTCTTAATTTTCTCTTTCTTCTCTACAGAAAATGGCGCACTGGATGCCTCTAGTTTTTTCATTAATCTTCCTCGACTTCCTTTTCACTTCAAGGGTGAGTTGAGCAACGAGGCGACATACATGCTTTGAGCACTTTCGATCATAGGTAGCATGACCGAAGAAAAAATGGTCTCGCCATACAAAGCCATTGACAAGGGAGGGAGGAAAAGTTAGTCGACTCTTGTTTAATCTCTGCAGTTGACCTAAGATGTTCTTTAACAAATTCGCTCATTGAAAACCCATGTGCAAAGTCGAGCGTACCAGTGATCTCAATCTCATCATCAACATATGTTCTTCGAAGCCACTAGGACCCTCTTCTTGTAATGCACCAATCATTTGCGTGCCAGGATCTGGAGAAACACTAACTAGAATGCTCGAAGTCATCCTTAAGATAGTCATGATCATTGAATCGGTCATTGTCGCATATTGTCCAGGTTAGGAGCTCTTCTTCGGAGATTAGAAATCGCATGCTGACCTGAAATTTGAGAAAGATGAAATGAGAGATTAGCTACATCGACCAACGTTATATAGCCTCTCTCAAATATGGGTGAGGTCAACGATATACCTCCGCCTGATTAAGGCTCGGTGTGGGCAAGCGTACCATCCAAGTCCCCCTCCTGGATATGAGATAACATGCTTGGCTTGTAAAGTTGCAGTGCATCTGGATTATACTTAGAATCTGATGGAGTGGTAGAGGCAGCTGGAGGCCCAAAAGTATGACCTGTAGTGGTATCCTGAGGAGTATTGCCCGAGCCTTCGTCTTGATCTTTTTGAACTATGGTAGCCAGCTCTAGATGTAAAATAAGCTCAAATATTCTGAGTGCTTCCATTTCCTCTGCCCTCGTAATCTCTTTCTCCAGTTCTGCCAAGTCCACTTCACCTCCTTCTGAATGTTCTCACTCTTCTTCACAATCTTCTCCTAAACTAAAGCACGGGGATAAGCTTTACCAAACCATGACAATTCTCGAAACTTAAGAACGTTGGCATTGTAGTTGGTGATGAGTGAATTGAAACTATCTTTAATTTGCCTCTATGCAGCTACCACTAACTCATCAACCTTCTTAGCCGTTTCCAACGTGTTGTCTCTCTACTTACGAGCCTCAATAGTTTCTTCACAATATTCTTGAGCCATCTAGAGGGCTTTACCTTTGTTTTTCTTTCTTTTTTCAAGTTGTGCCTTCAGCCTCTTCGCCTCTTTAGCTAATTCATGATTTCTGTGCTAAGTGGACTCAACTTGACTCGACTAATTCAGCCATCTAAGGATCAGAGGCGATCAGTTGTTCTTTTTCGATAATAGGCTATTCAACAGGATTCACGATAGGTGCTTTATCAGATTTGCATTGGGAGGCATCAGAAGCAGTGGATTTCGATGGATGGTGAGAGTGCTAAGAAGTGTGGGATGATGCTACTACCATGAAGGAGTCGATTACATCCAGGATTGGCCCAAGATGAGAAAAAGGATCATCTAAAGCCTGTACAGGAGTTTCAAATGCAATTGTGACTGACGAAGGCAGAATTCGAACCTTCTTTTTGCCAATTTCAATCCTAAGGCTTCTCCTTGGAAGAGGTTATTGGTCTTCGTCATATTCACCATCAGACAGATCACGACTTACGTCAGTACCTGCATGGCCTACTCCTTCTTCCTCATCACTACCTCTGATCTCACCTTCTTCTATATGCTCTTGTATATCGCCAGTCTCGACTACAGGGATTTGGACTGAGGGCATCGATGAGTGGTCTCTATTATTTCTAGACGACGAACCGTCCTCATCACTACTAGAAGCTTCTAGAGCAAGACCAACACTATGACTGGTGTCTAATAGGTTATAGACTTACAAGTTTTCATTACTTAGAAGCATCTTAGCCTCTCTCTCTTCCCCTAGAATCTGATGAAGTTGTTAAATAGTTTCCTTCAAAGTCGCATTTCAAGGCCTCTATAGTACATCTGTGAAGAACAAAAAAGACATTCAGTGATAGTAAAACTTTGAAACTAGTACAAAAAGGTCAAGAATAGAGCTCGGTTACCAACCATGATTCGGCAACCTTTGGAAGGCTCTTAGAAGACGAGGGAAGGATTCCCCTTGCGACGCTTGAAGTTGAATAAATATCGATTTCTAGATTGTTGGCGACCTGGTCAAAGTGACGAGCGAATATGATAGACAAGTTATGAAGAAAAGCATAATTGTTCAGATGGAGTTGTGTTGGAGCTAGTTTTATAAAGTGCAGAACTCGTCGGATGAACTGATTAAATGGTGGGATGCCTCCTACCAAACACATATACCTATTACATGTTGTATACCTATCTGCCGGATAGTGTGCTCTTTGGTGGCACGCCGAAAACCAACACATCCTCAAATGGGATTTCATGCTTCTCAAAAATTCTTCTAGGTGATCTTCTTTGATTTTTAAAGTGGTAGAAATGAGAGGATCGTCTAATATAACAGCATCATTGAGCGTATAAGGCACGGGCTCAACTTCTGGGCCTTCTATGAGCTCTACTGGAACTTCTGGAATAGGTCATTCTACTTGTGGATTTTCGGGTTGAAGTGCAGGCTGTACCGGAGATTGTCGTAAGGATGGAACCATAGTCAAGCTTGATCGTTGCCTGATTCAGCATATCTAGAAGTTGATGGGCCTACAGCTTGAGTGGAGAGATGCCCAAAATGTCTATGACCCATAGCTATCAAGACTCAACACATAATTGATATCAGATTAATTAAAAGTACATAATTGATATCAGATTAATTAAAATTTGTGCCCCATGCCAAAGTTTAAACCTAGTGCATTGTTATGCAGTCCCGTGCTGTGCTGATTTCCAATATTGTGCAACAGTTCATTTAAAATCGAGAATTTATCCGAAGTGACTGTCATTGTTGACCGTCCCGTCGGACATCACATCATCAACCATGCTTGGAGCCAAGGAGATGAAGTTCGATACAATGCAAACAATTAATCCAAGGCAAAGTTAAAAATCAAGATAGAGTTCACGAAATTCACTAAGGGTCGGATCGATACCGATCCAACCCCTTAGAGGAATTTCAGTCCTATTTTGCATCTTCTACCCGATCCAAAAGCACCGCCATCCACATATTGATCTCCTAGCCTTATCCATCTCCACCACCGCCTACCTAAAGATGCCGAAGGTCAGCCAAATGATTGATTCGAGGATTGGAAAAAATATGGGTTGAATAAAAAGTGGCTTGGGCACAATCCTATTGGTTCATTTGATGGAGAGTTTAAGCCTGGAGTGATGACGGCGGTAGCTTGAAGGACGAGGAAAGGTGATGTGCAGTTCTGTTAGCAATAATTTCAATGGCAGAATAAAACTTGAAATCTCCAAGCTAATGTTCACAAATAAAGTGAAGGACAAGAGGAAGCGACTCAAGTATACAACCATTAATCCAAAATAATTAGAAATGGATTTGCCTTATTCTAAGGCCATGCTTCGGTACCGATCCATGCCCATGGATCAATATCGAACGATCAAAAAAAAAGTAACACACACACACACACTTGTATGCGTATATGTGTTTATATATCTAATGTTTCATAGGGACCGGTATGTAAATGGAACCAAGGCATGATGGAAAATCAAAGCACTTGTGTGTGTGTGCGGACTCAGGATTCAATAACTGGAACCAAATGAGAGTAGATTCAAACATGAAAAATATAGAAAAGGAATCAGTTAAAAATTGTCGAGCTCAGAATGACATGTTACGAGAGCACATTCCAATTTTATAGTCTCAGATGCTAGCGAAGCATCATAACAAATGGCTATAGACATAACACTTTACCGAAAGGGTCCGAAAAAAGGATAACAATTGTTCAAAGCATGAATTGGAGTCTAATATGACAATCCCAACTTGTATTTATTCAAAGCACATCGTGTTTACAACAAGATGCACTTTAAGAGCAAGTGTTATCTAGCCTTTTGACCAGAAAGTATCTAGACTGACTTGATAAATAGATCTTGAAAGCTATTGAGGTAGAAAGCCCATAGATATAGCCAAAAAGTCCAGAAGCTAAGTACAAACAAGGTCACAAGGCAAATACAAGACAAATCTAAAAGTTCCAAGACTCGTTCCGTTAATCTGATGGATCGATACTGATCCATGGCCATGGATCGATACCGATCCATGGGTCTCCTCAAAACCACTCCATTTTCCTCCTACTACTTAGTCTTAATGCCAGAAGTATATTCCAAGCTCTATAAATTGATCGCCCATTGGTTGCTATCAAATGACTCAAGCGCCAAAAATCAACAAGTTTATTCGTCCTACCGATCCATCGGATTGATCTATAAACAATCTTATAGATACATAAACAAGTTTGGAATCACAAAGCTAACGATATATAACTTCATCCCAAAGAGGCTAGAAGGATTCATAAGAAGCTCTTATGGATCGGTAAAGATCCATGCCTATGGATCGGCACCGATCCATGGCTGTTGCTGACAACGTCATGTTTTCTCATGATAAACCACTTTTAGATTGTGGAGATCGTGGAGGAGAACATGGTAGAGCATTTCCCACCATCTTACAGCTATAAGTAGACATGTAGTAGCATCATTTTAGGGATCTTTTAGCTCTCTTGCAATTTTTACATAATCCCCTGCAATTTCATATGGAGTGGTATCGAACCATAAGAACAACACTTGTAAAATAGATATATCATCAGTAAAATTCTCATCTAGACGTAGGCAACGATTGGCCAAACCACTATAAATGTGTATTGTTCTGTTTTTTGCTCATTTTCATTTACTTTTCATCACTTTTATTCTTTACTTAATCTTTGGGTACTGGTGCCACATTTTGGTACTAACAATATATATATAATGAATATGTATAAATGTAATTATGTATATGTATATAATTTTCAATCACGAACTTACATAATACATACATGCATATATATATATATATTATAGTTTCATATGTATTCAATAACACACACACACACACACGAGGAAGGTTCGATGACACCCTGATTTTGAAGCACCACTTTAGCACCTCTATCATATCTAGAGCTACATTATTCCAAATGCTATAAATTTTTATAGATGTTCAATCCACATATATAAGACTATTGTAACAGCCCGCCCCAAAACAGACATAAATTCCGACCTAGAAAATGCCCATCGAAACTTAGACTCGTTCCAATGTTGGTTATTGGTTGATAAAAAGAGCAACACTGAGCTATTTATCTATTCATTCAAAGCTCACAGCAGAAGGATAAAATATAATAACATAAATAGTGCCCATTTTATTTAAAATCTCAAATGTAATAAAACCATAGCATAATGTCAGTAATAACCGTTACATAACCAAGATTCATCATGTTCAAAATACATTATCATCTTTAAATAGGTACGTTAGAAAATAACATGTTAACAAACTTCTTCGCTGACACCCAAAAAGTTTAAGGAAATTGAAACTTGGTAGAGTATAATTTTTAGTAGTCCTAGGTTGACTTGCTATGAAGGCACGTGCTCTATGTTGAATCCATATTAACTTCGAAATCATGAATGCTTAGGAATTCGAAACAAGTTATGATCAAATCACAAGTGTTTGAGAATTTGAAACAAGTTACAATTTAGGAAGACTTTCTTAATATGTTATGAAGCTGTTGAATATCCAGGGCCTTATTTGTCAAAGTCATAAGGGTTCGAAATGTTCAATAGTGAAGCCAATGAACATGTTGAAGTTATATGTGCTTGAGAATCATAAACTAACAATCTTGTCTCTTTATTCAATATGCTATACGACTGTACATGTACAAGTCCTTCTTTGTAATATGGTTAGCAAAGTTACAATTGTCACTAAAATCCCCAAATTAATTTATGGTTACAAAGTTTAAAAAGTAAGAAATAAGAAAAGAATTGACTACCCCCTCCTCCATGCCCCTAGTTCCGTATTTATAGGGGTTAGAAAGGCACGACATGGATGCCACATGTCAATGCAGCATGCTTGATCTTCGGCATCAAGGTCCATCTCGATGGTGCTTAGGATATTGCTTTGCTTTGATGGTTCACAACATCCTTTGGTGTATTGAAGGATTACAACATCATCATCCTAATTGCATGCAGCTTGATAGCTTTTGATATCATCCCTAGAAATAAAGGTATTCTACATCCTTTATCGTACTGATGACATGCGATATGCTCTTGTATATTGTTAGCATGCGGTGACCTTCCTTTGTTTTAATATTGATGGAATGCGGCATGGAATTAATGCGGCACTGATTAAGTGTAGCTTGGATGATAAGCGGCATTGAAGAGATGTGACACTAGATAAAGGTGGTATTGATAAGTAACGGCATTAGCTTCATGTGGCATCATTTATTGGTGATATGTGACATATGGATGAGTCATGACATCGAAGATATATGATATCTCCAATCATATTGATGACTTACGACAAGCTTCGATCTTTTATCACTTGGCAATTGCTATTGATGACATGCGGCATCAATGGTATGCATCATCAATAATATTTAATGCCTTTATCACATTGATGGCTTACAATATGCTATCTTCCAATATCATGGCCTTGATGAAGTGTAGTGCTTTATTGATGTTAGGCGACACCAACGGTATGCGACATCATTGTAGGCCTTCGCCATTGGCTTTGATGGCCTGCTTTTCTTTAGTTTAACACTTCCTTTGTCTACGAGGTCCTTTTACTCTGACATTCTTTTTGTCGTCATGCCTTCATGCCTTCGGAATCAATAATGGTAATAAAGTTGCCCACCCTAGTATGAAGGAAGTATTGTCTTTTTAAGTTAATACCTTGATAATGGCACTTTCCACCCATTGGTCTTCTCCTTCAGATCTGACCGCTCATTTAAATATAATCCAACGGTGATTGTTTATCTTCTTTAGCCCTATAAATAATAAATCTTCTTCTTCATTTCCTTTTTTACCTACGATTCAAAACTCAAGCAAAAAGAAATTTCTTTAAATTCTCAAAATTATTCAAAACTTTCAACGTCAGGCATCCGAACTAACGTCAATGTACGATCTTCATTTTTAGTTACATCGATAAACCAAATTAAGAAATTCTATGCTAGAATCATTGTTAGGGTTTTATTTGGGGATTCTTGGATTCGAATCAATGTTTGGTTTTAGATGTAAATTTTCATATTACTAACTGAAATAATGATCTATAATGCTTATGAATGAAATTAATTTTGAATTATTATGTCGATGGAGGATTTACTAAGTTTATTGGAGTCATGTGACATCAATCTTGGGAGCTTCTAGTTTATTTACGAAGTGAATAACTTTATTAAACCCAAAACCCGATATTACCTTGTTTGGTTCTGAAATTGTTGCCTTGCAACATCAAACCAATGTTTGACATCAAATCATTTTTTCCTTTTTTAATATATTTCGACAACCAATCTGAAACTTAGGAAATTTTATAATGCGAGATCCTTATAATGTTAGTAACTAAACAGTGGTGCGACATTCATTCATGAATGCAACATCATTTTAAGGGTTATTGTGAAGTCGATAACCTTACATTGTGTGTCATTATTCTTTTCTAACAACTATTTAGAATGTTGTGGTTTAAATTTTATGCGACATCACTAATTTGTATCGTAGCTATCGTATGGCAAATTCATGAACTACTCATATACTTGATCTTTTAATAAAAATATTTTTAGACCATTATGGCATCATTCATTGATTTCGGTTACTTGTCATTTTGATATTGATTCATTATTATGACATCATTATTATGACATCAGTTTAATGATTTTGACATTTAATCGGACTTCTTTTGTATAATTATAAATTTACCTTTCCACCATGGATCTAACAATTGTTTACATATTTTTGATTGACTAAAAACTTAAGCACTTCATAATTTTGGCATGGATTATTTAATGGTCAAATCTTGTTGTAAGTATAATAGTTAACTTGTACTTCAACAATTCTCTATTAGTGCTTAGGTAATTTTTGATTAACTTGTTATCATTTTGTTTTAGCATATAATTGTCTATTTTATATCATAAGCATTCTAAATTTCACAAAATATTTAGTATTCCCTGATTTGGTATAATATCACCTGGTAGGTAAATGGAAGGCAGGAAGGCAAGCAAGAAAGCCAGTAAGATCTCTAAACCTTCTCCCTCTATCAAGAAAGGGGATTATCATCTCAACCAATCATATATGACCACTTAAGAAGAAGTGGACACTATCCTCAACGAATTTAGGATTATAAACATAGAAGCAATTCCTACCGGTCCTTCGGTAGAGTTGATAACCCTCCAGAAGGGTTCTTTACCTTCACACAAATCCATATCTCGCACCTAGGGTACCTGCCTTTTCTCAATTTTCTTTTGTACTTCCTGGAGCACTTAATTATTGCTCTGACTCAATTAAGTCCCAACTTGTATGCCTATTTGAGCTTCTTGGAAGTTCTTGCTCAAGAAGCCAAACTTCCCTCTTTAAGTGCTGAAATTCTCCATGTCTTAGCTAGCCCTGTGAGATTAAGTGAGCAGTTGGATAACCTAGTTTATTGTATTCAACCATTCCCAAAGGGCTTAATCACTAATACTATTAACAAGACAAAGGGATGGGTGAACCAATTCTTCTATGTTAGATGTTATTCCCTTAAGATTAGGGGAACTTCCTCTGTTTTCAGTAAGCTTCCATTTTCTATCACTTATGTTATATTTTTCATTCTCTTATAATGAACGTTTTCCTTCAGGTCCTGCTTCTAAACAACCAAGCTCTTCTGTTGACGACACTATCCGGTCTTTGACTCAATCTTCCAAGATCATGGGCGACAACATTTAATGGAAGTGAATCTCCGTAAATATTCCCTAATTTTGGATAGCCACATAATACTTGAAGAACCTCTAATAATAAAGAGGGGAAACGATCATTAGTCAGTAGTAATCGGAATACTTTCTCCATTTCTTCTCAAGTTCAACTTGAATCTTCTGGTAAGTTTTCATTACTACTTGCATAGAATCTCTTATGTTATTACATCACAAGCTTCTTTCTTTGATTTAGTATCTTCTGCACTTGTTATTTCTTCTAAGAAAAAGGAGATCAAAGATGATGCTTCCACCCAACCAGATCAAGTAAATATGCCTTTATTGAAGATTCCGTTGTTATGGCAGTTGAAGCACCTAAAAGCAAAGCGAGCATTAGCGCTCTTGTTGATACTTCACCTCCTCCCCCCAGTAAAATACCTAAGCTCATGGGTGATTATACCTTTATTGTTGTGGATAAGGAGAAACATGTGAATATTGATTCAAGCCCTTATATTATAAATTTGGATTCTCCTAGGCATATAGTTCAAAAATCTGTTGAGGTGGCTCACTCTTTGAATCCCTTTCTCAACATTTCTCCTCCTAATTTTCTAACGACTCCTCGCCATATATGTGATGAGCTCGGGCTGTTTCCTTCTTCAAATGATTCTCTTCCTTCTGAGGCTCAAATTCCTTTGATGAGTTTTGATGATCTTCTTCGATTGGCTGCCAAATCTCCTTCATTGGTTTCTCTCAAGACACCATAGCCTTTTATTTATACTAAGAATCATCTTTACATCATTATTAAACAGCTCTTATTAGTATGCATTTCTTTTTGTTCAGTTAATTTGGGCTTTAGCTTTGTATTTCTTGTTTTGACTTAGGCTTGTTATTTATTATAGGTGGCCAAGCATATATTCTTCCTCCAAGAGGCTTTCAATAGCCCTCTAATGAAGTGGCTGAGCTTAAGGGACAAATCTCCTTACTAAATAGCAGTATAATTGATATCACTATAGTAAGGGATGAGGCTGTTTTTTGAAAAAGACAAACTTGCTTCCTTTTTTGACGAGAATAAGAAAGATAAACAGTTATTGGAGGAAGAAGTGAAAGCATTGAAGGTGGATCTTGATAAGGTCACCAAAGAGAAGGCCGAGCTAGCTGGCAAGAATAAATCTTTAAAGGATAGGTTGAAAAGGAAAGCGATATTCTAACTTATTTGAACAACATTATTAGGGATGCCAAGGAGAAAGTCTACTTTTTCCTCAATAATGCTCTTACTATGATTACCAAGAAATGCTAGAAAATTCTTTTTTCATGGCATATAGCGATAATATCCAAAAGTGTCTAGATTTAAACTTTCCTTCCTCCCTAGATTGGAATGAAAGATTCAAAAGAAAGTTTAATCTCATATTGAGGAGAGCTCAAGGGTGACTTCAACAAGAGTTTCTCACCAAAGAGATGGTCGATTCTAAAAAGTTATTAAATTTTGATGCCCCCTGCCTTAAGAGGAGACAGATTCTGGGGAGGAAAAAGACAATGACAATGATAATGATGATAGTGATGGCCATGACGATGATGATGGTGATAATGGCGATGGAAAGGTCCTTCAAGACCAAAAGATGGGGGAAATGGATCAGGTGATCCTAACTTAGATTTATCTGAACATGATGCGGGCTTTTATGAATTTCCTGATCCACAAGGTGATATAAGGAAGGATAACCCTTTGAAAGACAATGCACCCCCGAGTCATCAGCCTAGAGGAAAAACTCAAGTTTCAACTTCCCAAGTTCGCATCTCTTAGGTATGGAATTCGCTATTTAAATATTTAAAGTTGCCAAGTGGTTTTTAGTTAATAAACTTATTATCTTAGTTAAGGAGAAAGACCAAGTATTGTTATGAGACTATATATGAAAAGAGTCAAAGGGAGATGTGTCGATCACATAGAGAAGTTGATAGATTAGTTGATGAACTTAATAAACTTTCTAACAAATACAAGCACCTCTCTGCTAGTGCTATGTAGTCAAAGTTTTTTAAGGAAAAGCAAGTTGTCCCTAATTTGAAAAATGGTCGTCTTTACTGGGACAGAATTATGAGAGAGAATGCGGAGTTAATGACCCTATTCTGGATGGTTATTGACGACAGGGAGGCTCTAGTATAGTTCCTCTATAAAATTTATTCTAGAAATGTTCTCACCAACTTTTCCTTCTTAGGGGAAAAAGTAGGGGCTTAATTAGACATCTTCGTAAAAGATATATAGACGATCATGGAAGCAACCCTCATCCCAGGGCTTGTTGGAATCTTCTTAGGGTTGCTACCATTCCCCATTATCTTAATACCCTTCCTCCCGAAAAGATTAAGTATAGTAAGGAGAGATTTATTTTTGAATTTTATAAGGGATCAATATTGTATGAACCCAAATGATTGTATGACTGTAATGTGTAATTCAGGTAGCTTATAATTTTTATCACCTTTGTCACTTTGTTCTTAGTTTATTTTTCATATGTTATACAGATTAAGGAATCCTTATGTAGCCCTATTCCCATGGAACTCTTGAGTAAATTTATTAAGTTAAAGAGTGATTTTAAAGAGAAGTCATTAACTCTCAGAACATCTGAGTTTGCAAAACATTGCTTTCTTAGATATCTATAGGAAGTTTATACACGATCCTCTCACTTTAGTTTTGATTTCTTAGGTAATGAGAAGGATAAATACTTAGTGAAATTCGAACTTATCATGCTAAATTTCTATGTGGTCACACCAGCTCTCCAGCCATAAATGAGACTATCATCAATTCCCTACAGTTACCCCGTAAGTGATTAAAACTACTTTTGATTCTACCTTTTCCTTATCTGTTGGGTGATTTAAAAAGGATAAAATTGATGTTTCAAAACTTTAAGAGTTAATTGTAAATAGCATTGATGTAATTTTGAATTTGCTTAAGTTGTAAATCTTTGTCGTTTAATAAAGAAAATACTTTTTGTGTATTGATTTTTTTCTTGCTAGGAAAAACTGTTGACACTCGCGTCTAGTGGCTTAGATATCGTTGCTTGACTTGATTCTATTAAAATAGGATTAGGGCAGAATGCAAGAAGAAACTCTTTTTTCAAGGCACTGTGGCTTTATGATTTTCGAATAATCTAGATGCGCGATAATGGCAAGACAAATATTACAAATTACGATCTACGTTTAATAGTTTTAAAGAAATGACTTTTGATTTATAGAATCAAATTAAAGAGAGGGACGGGAGAATCTTGGAGCTAAAAGGGAAGATAGACACAATTTGCCAATCTGGACCTTCTGTCCAAAGTGTCGAAGCTGACACAAAAACTATGCGATTACACCAAAAGGCGATAGATCTCGAGGTGGAGTTACTAAAAAGTCAAGTATATTACCAATCTTTAAAACTTATCATGAGTAGAGGCAAATCTAGCCTTCCTACTCCTACCCCTTTGATTGGTAAAGAAAAGTTTTTAGCTTTGTTAAATATTCCTATGGGCTTGGATGATGGCAAAATCGCCAGATGGTGCTAAAGAGTTAGATTTGAATGCGTTCAATTTTTGAATAAGTAGCAGAGTGATAAAGTTTCCACTGTCTTAATACTTACGAGGATAAAGTTGAGGGACGCGAGTGTGAAAAACACACTTGAGTAAGAGGTTGAAAAATTAAAGAGCAAGATTCAACTTCTTAAAGGAGCCAATAAGGCGCTCGGTCATGCACTGAAAATTAAAGTCAATTCAATCGACGATGCGAATACTATTCATAAGAAAGAGAAGGAGCTTAAACAAAATTTGAATGTAGCAATTTGTCATATAACCGATTCATCTTCGGTTGCTGAAGATTTAAGGAAACTGGCCTAAGATTTTAGCTCTTAATAGAGCTTCATTTGTAAACTTTTTTAATTAGACTTACTTTTTATCCTATATTTTGTTTCCATTTTTTCTGGACATAATCTATTAAATGGTAAATAAACTCATACCTGAGTGGTTTATATTTTGAATTCTATTCTTTATCTTTGCTTGAGACTTGCAATTAGCTTCTTAGTTTCAGTCTAATGCTTTGCATTTTGAGCCTTTAACGTAAAGGCCAATAGTCTGCTGGTTATGTGAAGCAGAAGCCTTGCTGATTAAGCACTCCGAATCTTAGTTGGTACAAAGATCATTAATTTGATCTTGATGTAAGAGTCTGCTTCTTCATTAATATACATCCAACAGTTTGCTTAATAACGTAGATTCTTGTTCTTTTAATAAGAAAGTTAAATCATAACATTAATAGGTATTGAACTCGATTGATTACCATAATAGGTAATAGTTTTGATTAAATCACGAACGGAAGACCAGAGAACAATCTGGCATAATAATTTGAATAAAAGACCAAAAAATCATCTAGAAATAATGGCACTTAAATTGAAGCCCAGAAAATTATCTGGGATAATTATAATCCGAATTAAAGACCTAAAATTATTTGATAATGATAACCTGAATAGTAGACCAAAAATCCATTCTGGCAAAAATAATCTGAATAGAAGACTAAAAAATTATTTGCTAATAATAATCTAAATAAAAGACCAAAAAATTATCTGGTAATAATCAAAATAGAAGACCAGAAAGTTCATTTGGAAATAATATTTTCTTCTGTGTTAACGAAGAATTCCCCTTTCTTTGAATCATGATAGCTCATATTTGATAGATCTTCCTCTAGAAGATTGCTTGATTTCTGCTTTAGAGCATGAATGGCTCATTTTTAACTTGACCTTCCTCTAGAAGATTACCTCAAACCTTCTTTAGGATTGAACTTGATTTTCTTTTGTATTTGATATTCCTCTAGAAGACGACCTCAATCCTTCTTTAGGATTAAGTTTGATTTGCTTTTGTATTTGATCTTCCTTCAAAAGACTGCCTCTTACTACTCTTCAGGTAGTGATTTAGGCTTTGATTGGTTTCTTTATTACCATCTCAGGTAATAATCTCAACTTGGATCGCACTCCTTATCACCATCTTAGGTGATTATTTAGTTCTTTCATTCTATGCGTTTAGTTAGCTATATTAAGCAGAACCAAAGACTTACCCGACCTTCTTCTAGGAGGCGCTTTGGTAAGGCCTTATAGGCTGTACTGAAGACTGGTTCGATGCATTGGCCAGGCCATCTTAGGCAGGACCAAAGGCTTACTCTGTCCTCTCTCTAGGAGGCGCTCCAACCAAGCCACATAGAAGGGATTAAAGACTTGTATATACTTTGGCTAGGCCATTTCTAGCAGGACCAAAGGCTTACTTTAACCACCTTTTAGGAGGTGCTTTGCCAGGCACTTGTGGTGGGATCAAAGGCTTTATTCGCCCCTTATTACCTTATAGGTAATCATTTAGAATTTTCCTTTTTTTAAGAGATTCTTACTTTATTCTATGATTGATCCAGTAGTTATACTTGTTTCATTTCAGGATTCTTTCTTTATTGTTGACTTGTTCGACATCTCTTTATAAATTCTTTAAGCTTTCCTTTTTCTAGGAAGTTGTTGATCACCTCTTCCAAGCTTTGAAATTGATTAGTATCGTGGCCATTTGAGCGGTGATAACGACAATATTATCCTCCATGATCTCGTTTATTCTTTGATCATTTCTTTTGAGAGGGCCAACAATTTAGCCTTTCCTTGGTTAGGAGGTAAATATCCTCATAAGAAGCAGTATGAGAATATTTCTTAGAAAGTCGTGAACTATTGGAGGATGATTTCCTTGATTTCCACCTAGCATTTTTAAATGTGACGGGCTCTTTAGCCTCCATAGAAAATTTTCTCTTTAAAGAGCTTTGAGTCTTAGTCAATTTATGCGATTGATTAAGCACATTCTTCCACTTTTTGGTGAACTGGTCAAAGTCTTTTGTTATTTCTCTTTCAAAAATGGTTCTTTTTGCTTGGAGTTGAATCTCTTTCTCATTTCTATGAAAATGTTATCTTTCTTTCCCAAAGAAAAGATTGGTGTAGGCCTTATGTGAAATGGGTTTAAGCTCCATTCATCTAGATCATAAAGAGTTACTTGCATTCTCTTATCTTCCATGATTTGTAATGCTAACACCTTTGGTACTTGCTTCACATGAAATCGAGGATCACTGGTGGTTTGGTAGGTTGGACTAACTACTCGAGGCTCGGAAGATCCTTGTTCGGAGATAGCCATTATCCAAACGAGGTTGGATGGGATTTGGAATAGCTCCTTAATAGGATATGCTTGGTAGGGATAAATTCTTTAAGTCCTATATATGTAGGTTAAGGATAGTTCCGCTTATGGGCTAAGCGGAGACGGAGGTTCAAACCCTCCTTCTAGCATCAAAATATTAATGAATTTCTTCACTAACACTAAAAAATTATAAGGAAAATGAAACTTGGTGGAGTAGAATCTTTAGTAGTTCAAGGTTGAATTTCTATGAATGCACTTGCTCCATGTTGAATCCTTATGAACTTCGAAATCATGAATGTTTAGGAATTCGAAACAAGTTATGATCAAATCATAAGTGTTTGAGAATTCGAAAAAAATCATAATTTTGGAAGTCTTTCTTAATATGCAATGCAGTTGTTGAATATCCAAGGCCTTATTTTTCAAAGTCACAAGAGTTCAAAATGTTCAATGGTGAAGCCAGTGATCACGTTGAAGTTATATGTGCTTAAGAATGATAAACCAACAATCTTGTCTTCTTATTCAATATACCATGTGATTGTACATGTACAAGTACTTCTTTGCAATAAGGTTTGCAAAGTTACAATTGGCACTAAAATCTTCAAATTGGTTTAAGGTTATAAAGTTTAAAAAGTAATAAATAAGAAAAGAATTGACCGCCCCATCATCTATGCCCATAGGTCCGTATTTATAGAGGTAGAAAGGTACAACATGGATTCCACGTGTCAATGCGGAATGCTTGATCTTCGACATCAAGGTCCATCTCGATGGCACTTAGGATATTGCTTTGGTTTGATAATTCATGACATCCTTTAGTGTATTGAAGGATTATTGCATCATTATCCTGATTGCATGAGGCTTGATTGCTTTTGACATCATCCCCAGAAATGAAGGCATTTAGCATCTTTTATTGTACCAATGACATGCGATGTGCTCTTGTATATTGTTAGCATGGGGTGACCTTCCTTAATTTTTATATTGATGGAATGTGGCATGGAATTAATGCGGCATTGATTAAGTGCAGGATGGATAATAAGCGGCATTGAAGAGATGCGGTATTGATAAGTAATGACATCAGCTTCATGCGGCATCATATACCGGTGATATGCGATATGGATGAGTTGCAACATTGAAGATATATGACACCGCCAATCATATTGATGACTTACGACAAGATTCGATCTTTTAGCACTTGTCAATTGCTATTGACAACATGTGACATTGATGGGATACGGCATCAATAATATGTGATGCCTTCATCACATTGTTAGCTTACGATATGCTGTCTTCCAATATCATGGCCTTGATGAAGTATATTTCTTTATTGATGATAGGTGACATCATTGTAGTCCTTTGCCATTGTCTTTGATGACCTGCTTTTCTTTAATTTGACACTTCCTTTGTCTACAAAATCTTTCAACTATAACGTTCTTTTTGTTGTCATGCATGCATGCCTTTGGAATCAATAATGGTAGTAACATAGCATAAATAGACTACTACCACAAGCTCCTCTCATCGTCATCTCCATTAGAATCATCATCTCCTTCCCTAACCTGTGTTGTAATGAGGAGAGAGTCAAAACAATAATGTCTGGTGAATATAAATTTTGAGTCTTTCTATATTAGTACTTGGGTAGTATAAATCAAACAAGGATATGTCTTACGTATTCAAGCTATATTCAAAATCTTTCCAATTATAAGCCCTTAGGCTTATCCAATTCCATAATCAGTAACCCATAACTATCTTTGTTAATGTCTACCAATGCGAGTTTGGAGGAGAAGAGGTTTGGAAATTAAACAATAAACAAAAACAAACATATAGGATTTCTTACCTAAAACCCTAAAGATTGAATCTTGGAAGAGATGAACTGACAGAGCTTCGTTAAGTTCCCTAAATAATTTGTGAATAAAGTGAGGGGACTAGGTTCTTAATTATAGTGGTTGGAACGCACTAGAACCGTCGGATTAAGGTCGGTTAAAAATAGTAAAATTTGATATGTTAAAACGCATAAGACCCTAGCTGCCACTTAATAGCACATGTCGACCGCTAGCGGTCGATCGATCGTGGGTCAAGGGTTGACCGATCCTTATTCTAGCGATGTTAATATTTGTGTCGTTGTTAATTTGTTTTCTCCCTTAATTACCATTTAACGTTAATGTTAATTTTAATATTTACTTAACCCCTAAGTATATCACTGCTAACTTTCGGATTTCAAATTTTTGGAATTAATTATTTATTTGAATTTGAATTCCTTTTTAAATTAATTTGAATTTGAAACTTCAAACGTCCATAACTTCCTCGTTTGAGCTCCATTTTCAACATATTATATTTGCAAATTGATTAGTAAATCGCCACAAATTCAACGGAATAACCTTCATGGTCAAATTCTGACTTTATAAAATTTTCATTTTTATCTCTATCTTATTTAAATTAATTTATCCAATTTATTTATGGTTGATTTTATGGGGTGTTACATTCTCCCCCCTTAAGAGGATTTTGTCCTCGAAACCTTTCCAAGGGGCGAACAACGTAACGTGCAATAAAAATTCATGTTATATAACCTATTTATCTACATAACCATCTACTCAACCAAAAGTGCAATGCTATTATGTGCTGCAGACATATTATGAGTGAGCTCAATCCTAGCATGAGTGTGTAACCGTGTGCGACGGCATGGGACGCTAGTGGCTCCATCTCAATATCCCAATTGATCAGGCTCTACCATAGTGGCTATGCTATGAAGACATTTCCTCAGATGCAAAACTTGATAAACGTCATGGAATCCTGCTAACTTATCTGGTAACCCCACATGATATGCAAGTTTTCCTATTTTCCCCAAAATTTGGAAAGGCCCAATAAATCTTGGTGCTAACTTTCCGAACTTTCCAAATCTTACAATCTTCATACACTACTTAATTGACTCTATCTTCTGAAGTCTCGCGAATTAAATTTTGTCCGAGTAAGATTTAGTCGATGGTTTCCCACCAATAGTTTAGCGATTTGCATGGCTTCCCACAAAACGCTTCAAAGGGTGTCATACCAATCGTCGATTTGTAACTATTATCATACGTAGATTCTTCTAAAGGTAAATGCTACTCCTAATATCCTCCAATGTCCATGATGCAAGCTCTAAACAAATCCTTCAAGATCCTATTTACCCTTCTAGTTTGTTCGTCGGGTCTGCGGGTGGTAAGCGGTGCTAAGATTCAACGAAGTTCCTAAAGCTGTTTGCAAACTCCTTCGAGATTTGCTAGTACATAATAGGTTCTAATCACTAACGATGCTAACTGGAATTCCATGAAGTCAAACCACCTCCTTGATATACATTTGTGCTAGAGACGTTGCGATTCTACTGCTCCTAACTGGAAAAATTGTTTTTTTCTAGCAGTAAATTTTCTACCTCCTCCTTCATCTTTGTTCAATAGAAAACTCTCTTCACATCCCTATACATTTTATCTCTTTCTCGAATGGTAGCATTCTACAAGCTAAAATTTATTTTTCACAAAATCATAAAATTTCAGGGATTGAATCATTCTTTAATTTCTGGTTGTCAACCAAATTTCCTCATTAACTTCCAGTCTTACCTACAGTTCATCACTAGTTAAGTGTCCCTATAAAATTTCTTTATTTTTGTTGCTTCTTAATATATATATATATGTGTGTGTGTGTGTGTGTGTGTGTCAAGCGTTTCAATCCCATCCATAAAATCAACACAGTGATAAAACATGGACATATCTTATACCATACCTGATGCTTTTCAGGTAACTAAGGGAAACAACTAGCGATTATAACGCAAAACTCTAAAAGAAATTTTTTTTGGATGCTGTCGTTTATCATCAACTAGTGTAATTGGTGTTGAGATCATAACACTACTTAGTAAATTAAGATGGGTATCCCCAATATATCATTCCATTACCCACTACTTTCCTTAATTTTCCTTCTTGGTATCTAATAAATGCAATCCATTCGTTACTTTAGTTAATATACCCATAATAATTGATCAATATTGTCAAAATTGGGGCACTCTAATCAATCATTATCTAAATCTCTTTTATATTTTAGAAATTTCAAAATCCATCTATTACTCCAATCCAATTCCTCCATAAATGCCATATTAAATTTCCCTAATCAGCCCCTATTTAATTTCTTTGTACTCTCATTAATTACAAATTTATTGCCTGTTAAATTTGTAATCAATATCCATAAATTCTAATTCATTAATTACTAATTAATACATATACAATCGTAATTTTTTTTATTTTTATATATTTTTTATTTTTTGTCGTTAAGCGCGGTTATACGTATATACTAATTTCTAAACTAGAACACATATTTTCGCATTTTTAATTTATCAGAGCTATCCTTCTAAAAAGGATTACCGTTAGAATTTCCCATAAATTAACCACAAATAAATTTTTGCTTTGTTTTAAATTAAAAAGAATTATTTCTTTTCTTTTACTAAGATATATGATGTAAACTATGAAAAGGGATATCCATGTGTTACACATCTCTTTCTCCTTTTGTTAATCCTTTGTTAATTCAAACAATGTGCTTTTATACTTATTTTGGAATATGATAATTTATGAAAATTACATGGAAACTGCTCCAAATAAATGAAACATAGAAATTTACATTCCAAGTCGTTTAGGGAAACCTAATTTACAACCCAATTATAGGTCCGAAATATCTTTAGAACTTTACCAACTTCTACAAATAAAGGCTTGGGACTGATTTTAAATTCCAAATCAGGTTGTACATCCTATTCTTATTTTGTTCATATCCTAAATTTTTTATCATGTCTTATCTAAGTATTGATCCCCATCTACTCCATAAAAATTTGGTTTTCACTATTCTTTATAAAACCAAAATTTTCAATAAATTGTTTCCATACAAATAAACTTATTACATTAAAATCAACATTTTTTTACTCTATATCATGGCCTATACTTATGAAAAGTTCATTGATTACCATTTACGGGTATATTATTATTATTATTATTATTATTATTATTATTTTCCAAATTTAACTCTTTTTAAATCCATTACAAAGATTATAACTTCAATATCATTCCAAAATAACATATTTTCCTCTATTAGACATTTATTATTTCAAAAATATTTCTAATTATAAGATAGTTATATTAGTAGACTTCAAACTCTAATCTATTCACATGAATGCTAAATTTCTAATTTCAAGTTGTTATATTATTCTAAAGATATACATCAACATCTATTGCTTTATCACTCAAAATGTATTGTCACTTAATTAAATACTTTTTGTAACTTTGTTTAAAACCCCTATAATCTTTTGCAATCCTTTTCTTATCAATCTCAATTTATTTATCTTTCATTACCATTTTAATTCAACAATATTCTTATTCAAACTAGTTCTAAATACAAATAGAAAAAATGTATATATAAAATTCTCATCTTTACATAAGTGCTTTTCCTTATATACAATATTATCCCGGCTCATTTATTAATTATCATTTAATTATATTCAATTTTCAAAAACACCATCTATAACTTTAAATGATGGAAAAATGGAGTAGATAAGGATAACTTCTATCTTATTAATTTCTTATCCTATTCCTATTACTCCTCTCCTATATTATTTATTACTGGATTAAAATTTTATTGCATTCACACTCCCTATTTCCTTATATGGAAATGTTCCTCATACCTTCCTTATCGAGCTTTCTTACCCTTCTAGTATTTTTATCCTATTCAATCAAATGCCATTTCCATTTATCCACCCTTGTAAGAGAATTTTTAAAGAACTTCCAAACAGTAAAAATCATTGAGTCCAACCTACGCTCCATTCTACGGTTATTTAGAAAAATGAAGAATCCAAAACTTGTAAACTTTTTAACTTAACAAATTTTAAACAAAGAAAATCATAATTGAAAACCCCGTTTCTCAACTCTTTAAATCATCAGATTTAAAAATTTCTCCCAAAATTTCAACTTACGATACCTAAGATATTCATTTAATAATCCTTTGAAAAGCCCTTTAAAACATTTATTTTAAAAAATATTATTATTAAATTCTTTCTCATGGGGTTGGGTTTAGAAATTGACTTTGATTGTTCCTTCTTTTGAACTTTCATACTCAATCTTTAAAAATATGGTTATCCTCTTATGTTGATTAATGTATATGTTTGAACCAAAATGGCACAAACACCTAATAGATTAGGTAGATAATAAAAAGTGAAGAAAATAAATGAATAAAGAGTAAGAAAAAACACACGGTAGTTTATAGCGGTTCGGCTAATCTTTGTCTACGTCCACTTAATGATTTTATTGCTTATATTCTAACTTTAAGGCAGAAGTTCTTACGGGTCGGTACAACTCCGACAAAGATTACAAGAAATTAGAGTAAGGTGATCAAGAGTCAAAAGATCCTTAAAATGAGCCTCACCACTCTATTTATAGGGGTAGGAAGCCAAAAAATCTTACTCAGAAGATCTCCACATAATTTTCCACCCCATAGACTAGTTCTTTTGAGAAAATCACGGCCAACTCACCAATTTGCAAGGGTCGGTACCGACCTAAGGACTTGGATCAGTACTGATCCATAAGATGGCCAATCTGGTCATCTTGAACTCTTTGCTTTGGCTCATTTTATGGTTATCTTCATGATTCCATAGTTGTTTACAGCAATATTAGCTTGTTTCTGAGTCCAAATGATGGATCCATGGAAGAATGGAGTTGCTGATTCAAGTGTTCATGGAGATCGATAGCGAATTGCATTGGACCGACAAAACAACAAAACTTCTAGCATCGAGTAGAGTGTACAAGCAGATGATAGGACCTATTAGTTGGTGAAAGTTGGATTGGTACTGACCTAGGGGGTTGGGTCGGTATAGACCCACCACTTAGGTAGGTTCTTGGCTCTCTGATCTTTTATTGGTTTGGCATTTCACTTGTGATCTTGGATGTGTTTGGTTTTTGGACTTCGTAGTCATATCTCCGGGCATCTTTCCTTGATAACTTCAAAGTTTGACTTGTCAAGTTTGCTTGTATACCGCCTGGTCAAAAGGTAGGATAACACTTGCCCACCAAAGCATGCCTTGCGAATAGAAGGTGTGCTTTGCTTAAGAACAAATGTTGGTGTCGATGAGATGTTATGTAATGACCCTAAAAGAAAAATGATGAAAGTTACATTTATCTTAAGAATTTCTGAAATTATAAAATGTATAATGCATTAAAACAGAAAAAAAAACTTGTTAATAAATAAAATGTGCATAGGAGCTTTTGTTTGATAAAATGCAAGGAGTTAAGGTGATTAAAAAATTGGGACTCAAAACAAACATAGTTCCATGTCCAAAGAATTATATAAATATATATATATATATATATATATATTTAATATATGGGGTGTTTTCTGTTTTATTTAAAGACAGAATAAAATGAAGTTTAATATAAGGTTTAAATGTCTTATATATTTATGCTAGAAATAATTAGCATGATATATGTGATTTTTTTTAACACATAAAGGTGTATGAGGAGTTGCTGTTTTTAACTAAAGGCAGAATAAAAATATATACAGGATCAAATATGGATTTTTATATCTTATATTTATTTCAAGCAAATAACATAGTGTGAATGATTTTTACAACACATGATTATGTATGATAGTATGCATGATTGAATGGAAATGGTAGTTAGGTAGAAAACACAAGAGGGTTTGAAGTTTCTTTAAACTTAGAAGAAATAAAAATAAACAAGGGGTCACATGCATATGGCATGAATAAAATAGAGTCATGAAAATGGCATGAAGTGTTTAAAATGCTTGATTCCCGAAATAACTAATTAAGGTAACCAGAAGTCTGCATTCCCAATTAAGGACCACACAGGGAAATGATTTGTGCATGAATATCTAAGGGCATCAAGGAAATTACCCATTTTTCTTAAACCCTAGAATGGTTTTATAAATACCTGCACATAACCATATCCACCATTCTCTCGGGATCAAAACAAAAATAAAATAAAATAGGAGAAACATTAGCTTGAAACTTTGGAGGATTTGCTGTTCAGGGGATTAAGGCAGTAAAAGGAGAACACTATGTGAGTATTTATCCCTTTGTATACAATGGCATTAAGTCCTCTTGTAGGCAGCCTAAAATGTTATAAATCATTTAAAATCTCTGAAATGATTTGTTATGGGTGAGATGGATGTCTGTTTGTGCATTCTTGTTTGGGGTTTTAATCTGTATGTGGGTTTTCATACTTAAAATGGTTTGAGCATTTTTGTTCTATTTTATTATTATGAAGTATGGATCTAAATTATTTAGGAAATAGGCAGCAAGACAGTGATCTAGCTCATGTTTATTTCTTGGATAATGAAGCATGAAACTAAACATTCATATCATAAGTCAGAGGAGAATTTCTGGGTTTTTGAGGGATTTCCTTAATAAAACCCTTATTCATATATTCACAATAATATAGAAGAAAGATAGTAGGATCATGATGCTTAAATTATTTTTAGGAAAAACCATAGGTAGGCTGGGTATTTTCTGTAATAAGAAAAATAAATGGAGAACATGGGGTTGAACCAGAAAGTATAAAAATAGATAAGCCTTTCTGAAACATGAATGAATTGGGAGTTTTTATGATTGAATTCATAAATAGAAGCTTAATAAAATAAGCAGAAACTGGAGGGGGATTTATTAAAGAAAATTAAATTGGTCATTTGGGAGTTAGTCAATGATCTGCTTGCTTCAGGTGGGAGTAAGTATATGCATGGTGCAATTGCACCCTGAGGCCTTTGTGTGTTGGAATAAATTAAATAACCTGGGAGTTTCCTTCACAATGCATACATGGTGTTCATTTGACAAGGAGTTAAAGACCATAAAATAAATGGGGAATGGGGTTTAAAAATCTGGATTATAAATATCTAGATATGGAGTTAAATCAATCAAGTTTTAAATAATATGCTTTGATTAATTGCTGGGTGAAAATTGGGAGTATAAAATCTGAGTTTACTCATTCAAAAATGGAGGAAAATGAATCAAGAATTATATATATATGTATTTTGATTATTAGCTGGGTATTGTTTGTATGAATGAATGTGTCTTTGTATCACTTGGAATTAACCAATAATATGCTAAATTAGGAAGACATTGCAAGTTCACCAAAAATTATGAATATGTGTATAAATATGATAAATGCTCATACCAGTGAAAACTGACCCTTTTGGTTGCCCTTGCAATCATCTGGGTGTCTCATTAAAATTGGGGCAGCTCAGTGAATTGCTTGCAGGAAATTGAAGTTGGCTTGATGGATGAAGAAGGCATTAGCTACTAGTATAAATAAAAGAAACCAGTTTTAAGTTTGCAGTTGTTTTGTAATGAATTCATTAGTCAGATTTCATGTTGTAGTTGAAGTTAATTGAAGGGAGTTTTCTAAGTATTTGGATTAAAATATGTACTTAAGTAAACCTGTTTTGAATGACTATTGATGATGTTTGGTTAACTGCTGATTTTATGAATGTCTGATTTGGAGAAACAAGGGGATGGACATATCATATAAATATGATATGTGTATGTGATAATATCTGATTTTTATTGCCTGAATTTATATTATGATTTATAAAAAAAATTAAAAAGCTAAGGTGGTTGATTTTAAAATGAGCTCACAAGATTTGAGTAGGGGTATTCAAGAGAAATGAATTTGTGCATGGCAGGTAAGTGATACAGGCTTGTGTATGAATTCTGGAGTAAGAATCAATTAACATGCATTTGTGTATTAGATTTCAAAAAAAAATTATGAAAGAAACAAACCTGGAAGTAATTGTATTCTTTGGTTAATGGATTGAATGTATATGGATGCATTTCCAGGAATTTAAATTAGGCAGAAACATGCTTGTGATAGGAATAGATCTTTGTAGAAGTTTGTTAATATGAGGAATATGGGTTTGCAAGTGGTAAAAGAGGGACTATGGCCGGCCTAGATGGCCATGGGTCAAACTCTTGTAGCCTGGAACCATTTTATTTCAATTCATGAAATGTAAGTGTTTCCAGACCAAAAAAAAAACTCCAAGCAACACTCAAATGACCCCAAGTATTTTCAATAAAACACCAAGTACTCAAGTCTGCACCATGTTAAACTTAAAAATGCAGCATGGCTTTAATTGTTCAACCTGAAATGGTAAATAGGAATTAGTTCCAATGCTCATGCCTGTAAGTATAATTTTTGAAGTGATTTCATACAAGTACTTGATAACTATCATAAGAACAATTAAATGCCATTTTAGTGGTAATAGACTTATTTAGGCAGAAAGTCTAGAAACCATGGAAGAATGCACTGTGCACTGCAATATTATACATATAAGCATTATAATTGCTAAAAATCTATCTCTTGCAGTAGAATAAAATTAGGGAAGAAATAAATGGTTATGCTGACAACATATATGGTATTTTGTTGCCTGTTTGATTCAAATTCTCTTTGCAAATTTGTTAGCTCTGAAAGACAAAGGGAAACAATTATATATCATCAAATATGTAATTGTTTTAATATGTTTTGTGCATTGATATGATTATATTGGTAAACCCAGGGTCTTGGGAAAAATATTTGGAAATTATTTAAATATTCAAATATAGAAGAAATGGGGTTTAGTGGTGAATTCCTTTTGTATGCTTTAAAAAAAAATGTGTTTGAGAGTAGGGTCACCACAGTTGGTATCAGAGCTATGTTTTAAATAACATAGTAAATATTATTGCATGCATATGGATGTTTGAATGCATTATTTGAATTATTGTTGTTGGATGCTTTTGTTTTATGTCTGAATAAAAAAATGTGTGCATATGATACATGCACAGTGTGCACAGAAATAAAATAAACAAAGTTAAGACACCAAGAATGATGAGGGTAAACAAACTAACATAAAAATCATATTTATAGCAATATGGTAGGAACAAGACATCACATAGGTGCAGGACCATCACATGAGCCACATGTGATAAACATGGAGGATTTTGTGAGAGCTTTGAGAGATGGAATAGCACCAAGGCATGACAACCCTCATGAGGAGCTCTCCAAACTCCTTAATACATGCACCAATTTGGGAGGAAAGGATTTTGAAGGTACTGAAGGAGCTATGGGTGTTCAAACTTGGATAAGAACTATGGAGAGGGTCTTTGCAGATATGCAAGTCAATGACCAAAGGAAGAGACAGATAGCTTCAAGGAGGTTGAAGGGGGTTGCACTGGATTGGTGGGAAGTTGTGATAGCAGGAAGGCCAGAGAATAACATCACTTGGGATGAATTCAAGGTCATGCTTAAGGCTAGGTTTGTCCCAACATCTGCCAAGGCCACACTGCTAGAAGACTTTATTAGATTAAGGCAAGGAGGCATGAGTGTGAATGAGTACACTCAGAAATATGAAGGATTGTCTAAGTATGGAATGGTGTTAATAGGGAATGAAGAAGCAAAGAATGCAAGGTACATTCAAGGCTTGAACCCTAGTCTGTCAAGGGCAATGTTGCCATATAAGGAAAAAACCTTTGATCAAGTAATTGATCTAACTCTCTCATTTGAGCAACATGATGCCACCAGAGAGAAATTCAGGAACATGAAGTTCAACAAGAAGAAGGGAGGTCAGAACAAAGTGCAACCTTATGACAAGAACAAGGCAAACAAAGGAGTTAAGAAGGGGGAAGGAGCAGTAGCACCTGAAAGCAAGAAACTCACTCATTGTTTTAATTGTGGAAAAGCTGGACATTATAGTAACCAATGCCCTGACCCTAAAATACCTAGAGGAGGCTGCTATAATTGTGGAAGGATGGGTCATCTAAAGAAGGATTGCCTAGAGACTAATAGAAGAACAGCAAGAATATGAGCTTTGGCAGCAAACAACACTGGAAATGTTGGGCAACTTGAAGGTATAATTTTTATTCATACCCAACCAATATCAGTAATATATGACACTGGTGCCTCACATTCACTAATATCCTTGGAAATTACAAAGAAGTTAGCACTTGCTTGTGTTTCTATTGATCAACCCTTAACTGTACACAGCCCCATAGTGAGTTATTGTATGTTAGGGATGAAGTGTATGGGTCTGAAATTAATTATAGGGGGTTATGAATTTAATTCAGATCTATATACTTTAAATTATCCTGGTATTGGGGTTATTTTGGGGGTGGATTGGTTAATGAAAAACAAAGCAATTTAAATTTAGAAAACCTTACTATTTCTTTGGAGACAAATGAAGGCAAAAGAATTACAATTCTAAGTGAAATAACAAAGAATACATGTTTTAATAAAATCTGGAGTATTAATGAAGTTCAAAAGGAATTAAAAATAGAGGAAATTCCAGTAGCCAATGAATATATAGATGTGTTTGGAGAGGTGAGGGGAATTCCTCAAAACAGGCCAGTTGAATTGAAAATAAAATTAATGCCAGGAACTAGCCCAATCATTAAGAAGCCTTATAGAATGGGTCCAAAAGAGTTAGTGGAATTAAAACACCAACTAGAAGAGTTAGAAGAAAAGGGGTTCATAAGACCAAGCAGTTCTAGTTGGGGTTCCCCAGTGCTCTTTGTTAAGAAGCATGATGGAACCATGAGGATGTGTGTGGATTATAGGGATTTAAACAAGGTGACCATCAAGAATAAGTATCCACTGCCTAGAATAGATGATCTATTTGATCAATTGCATGAAGCTAAAATATTTTCAAGGCTAGACTTAGCCTCTGTGTTTCACCAAATGAAGGTTGTAGAGGAAAGCATTGAGTACACAGCCTTTAACACAAGATATGGCCTTTATGAATTTCTAGTAATGCCATTTGGTTTAACCAATGCTCCCTCCTATTTTGTAGATTTGATGAATAGAATTTTTAGAGACTTTTTGGATAAATTTATTTTGGTATTTATAGATGAAATATTAATTTATTCAATGTCAGAAAATGATCATGCTATGCATCTACATTTAGTATTATCCAGGCTTAGAGAACATGAATTAAAAGCCAAGTATTCAAAGTGTATATTTTGGCAACATGAAGTGAAATTCTTAGGACACATAGTGTCACAGCAAGGGGTGAGTGTGGATCCAAGCAAGGTCATTGCAGTTCAATCATGGAGTAGACCCAAAACAGTGACTGAGGTGAGATCATTCTTAGGTTTGGCAGGGTACTATAGGAGGTTCATCAAGGATTTTTCAAGAATAGCCACGCTAATGACCAAGCTAACAAAGAAGAACCAACCATATGTGTGGACTGAGCAGTGTGATCAAGCCTTTGAAAAATTGAAGCAATCATTGGTGGAGGCTCCTGTCTTGCAAATCCTAGAGGTAAATGAAGGAATGGTTGTATACACTGATGCTAGTGGGTCTGGGTTAGGTGCAATGCTCATGCAACATGGCAAGGTGGTGGCATATGCATCAAGACAGCTTAAACCCACTGAGACCAAATAAGCAACTCATGATTTAGAATTAGCTGCAATAGTGTTTGCATTAAAACTTTGGAGGCACTATTTGCTTGGGGCAAAATTTGAATTATTCACAGATCATCAAGCATTGAAGTATTTATTTTCTCAAAAATATTTGAATATGAGGCAAGCAAGGTGGTTGGAGTTTCTAGCTGCATATGATCTAGATATTTTGTACACCCCTGGAAAAGCTAATAGAGTGGCAGATGCTTTGAGTAGAAATCATATTAGATTAGCAAGTTTGATGATTGATGAATTTAAAGACCTTGTAGTGCTTGGGGAGGCAGATATATATAGCAAGGATGGAGTGAATTTTAAAGAGCATGGTGACATGGTGGAGTATGGTACACTGGGATTAATCATGGTGAAATCTAACCTGGTGGAGAAAATTGGTGGCATGCAAGATCAAGATCTAAATTTAAAGGAGAAGAAAGAAATGTTATTAAATAACATTGAGTCAGAGAATTTTAAAATAGATCCCAAGGGATATTTGAGGGAAAATGAAAAGCTTTGTGTACCAGACTTTGCAGAATTAAAGGAAGAAATCATGAATGAGCATCACAAAACTAAGTACACCATACACCCTGGTGGCACTAAAATGTATCATGATTTGAAAAGGAGCTACTGGTGGCCAGGAATGAAACAAGCAGTGGCAAAATATGTGGCAAAGTGTTTAACCTATCAACAAATCAAGGCAGACTATCAAAAGCCCTCTGGCATGTTGCAACCTTTGGAGGTACCTCAGTGGAAATGGGAAAGTATATCCATGGATTTTGTGGATGGTTTGCCTAGAACCAAGAAAGGTAATGATAGTATATGGGTAATTGTTGATAGACTCACCTAGTCTGCTCACTTTGTCCCTGTCAGGTCAGACAGAAATGCACATAGGCTAGCACAATTATTTATTAAGGAAGTGGTGAGATTGCATGGCATACCAAAGACCATTGTAAGTGATAGAGACACTTTGTTCACCTCAAGATTTTGGGAGAGCTTCCAAGAAGCAATGGGAACTCAACTTTGTCTAAGCACTGCCTACCATCCTCAAAGTGATGGGCAGAGATAGTGAATAAAATATTGGAAGATTTACTTAGAGCATGTGTGCTTGATTTTGGGGGTGATTGAGAGGATCATATCCACTTGGCAGAATTCACTTACAACAATAGCTATCAGTCAACAATAGGAATGGCTCCCTTTGAAGCCTTGTATGGGAGACCCTGCATGTCTCCTGCCTGTTGGTTGGATGTGGGAGAGGGTGTAATATTGGGGCCAGATCATGTTAAAGAAACTTCCAACATGATTGAGTTAGTTAGGAATATGATGAAGGCATCACAATCAAGACAAAAGTCTTATGCAGATAGAAAGAGGAAGCCAATGGAGTTTGAAGTAGGAGAGTATGTTTTTCTGAAGGTATCACCAATGAAGAAGGTGTTCAGGTTTGGGAAATCTGGTAAGCTCTCACCAAGATTTGTAGGACCATATGAAGTCATACAGAGAATTGGTGCCATGGCCTATAAGCTTAAGTTACCAGAGGAATTGAGTGGTGTACATCCAGTATTTCATGTCTCTCAATTGAGAAAGTGGGTACATGATGAAGGAGCAATTTTAGAGTCACCTACTCAAATTCAAATTCATAAGAACTTGGTCTATGCAAATGAGCCAGTGGGGATTGTTACTAAGGAAGAAAAGAGGCTGAGAAACAAGGTGATTAAACCGGTGAAAATTCAATGGAGCTTGGACCCCAATGATTGTACATGGGAGGTTGAAGACAAAATGAGGGCTAAATACCCCAATTTGTTTTCTGATGGAGAGGTACGTTTAAGTAGCTTTATGATAGCTTTCTGAATATTTTTATATATTGCTTGCTTTCATAAAATGTGAGTATGGGGTTATGGAGTTAAAACAGACAATGGATTAGTACTTTTATTTGGAGAATTAGAAGGAATTATGGGGACATAATTCCCTTAAGGGGGAGGGTATGAAAGAAAAATGATGAAAGTTACATTTATTTTAAGAATTTCTAAAATTATAAAATGTATAATGCATTAAAGCAGAAAAAAACTTGTTAATAAATAAAATGTTCATAGGAGCTTCTGTTTGATAAAATGCAAGGAGTTAAGGTGATTAAAAAATTGGGACTCAAAACAAACATAGTTCCATGTCCAAAGAATTATATAAATATAAATATATATATATATATATATATTTAATATATGGGGTGTTTTCTGTTTTATTTAAAGACAGAATAAAATGAAGTTTAATATAAGGTTTAAATGTCTTATATATTTATGCTAGAAATAATTAGCATGATATATGTGATTTTTTTTAACACATAAAGGTGTATGAGGAGTTGCTGTTTTTAACTAAAGGCAGAATAAAAATATATACAGGATCAAATATGGATTTTTATATCTTATAATTATTTCAAGCAAATAACATAGTGTGAATGATTTTTACAACACATGATTATGTATGATAGTATGCAGTTAGGTAGAAAACACAAGAATGTTTGAAGTTTCTTTAAACTTAGAAGAAATAAAAATAAACAAGGGGTCACATGCATATGGCATGAGTAAAATAGAGTCATGAAAATGGCATAAAGTGTTTAAAATGCTTGATTCCCGAAATAATTAATTAAGGTAACCAGAAGTGTGCATTCCCAATTAAGGACCACACAGGAAAATGATTTGTGCATGAATATCTAAGGGCATCAAGGAAATTACCCATTTTTCTTAAACCCTAGAATGGTTTTATAAATACCAGCACATAACCATATCCACCATTCTCTCGGGATCAAAACAAAAATAAAATAAAATAGGAGAAACATTAGCTTGAAACTTTGGAGGATTTGCTATTCAGGGGATTAAGGCAGTAAAAGGAGAACACTATGTGAGTATTTATCCCTTTGTATGAAATGGCATTAAGTCCTCTTGTAGGCAGCCTAAAATGTTATAAATCATTTAAAATCTCTGAAATGATTTGTTATGGGTGAGATGGATGTTTGTTTGTGCATTCTTGTTTGGGGTTTTAATCTGTATGTGGGTTTTCATACTTAAAATGGTTTGAGCATTTTTGTTCTATTTTATTATTATATGGATCTAAATTATTTAGGAAATAGGCAGCAAGACAGTGATCTAGCTCATGTTTATTTCTTGGATAATGAAGCATGAAACTAAACATTCATATCATAAGTCAGAGGAGAATTTCTGGGTTTTTGAGGGATTTCCTTAATAAAACCCTTATTCATATATTCACAATAATATAGAAGAAAGATAGTAGGATCATGATGCTTAAATTATTTTTAGGAAAAACCATAGGTAGGCTGGGGTATTTTCTGTAATAAGGAAAATAAATGGAGAATATGGGGTTGAACCAGAAAGTATAAAAATAGATAAGCCTTTCTGAAACATGAATGAATTGGGAGTTTTTATGATTGAATTCATAAATAGAAGCTTAATAAAATAAGCAGAAACTGGAGGGGGATTTATTAAAGAAAATTAAATTGGTCATTTAGGAGTTAGTCAATGATCTGCTTACTTCAGGTGGGAGTAAGTATATGCATGGTGCAATTGCACCCTGAGGCCTTTGTATGTTGGAATAAATTAAATAACCTGGGAGTTTCCTTCACAATGCATACATGGTGTTCATTTGACAAGGAGTTAAAGACCATAAAATATATGGGGAATGGGGTTTAAAAATCTGGATTATAAATATCTAGATATGGAGTTAAATCAATCAAGTTTAAATAATGTGCTTTGATTAATTGCTGGGTGAAAATTGGGAGTATAAAATCTGAGTTTACTCATTCAGAAATGGAGGAAAATGAATCAAGAATTATATATATATTTATTTTGATTGTTAGCTGGGTATTGTTTGTATGAATGAATGTGTCTTTGTATCACTTGGAATTAACCAATAATATGCTAAATTAGGAAGACATTGCAAGTTCACCAAAAATTATGAATATGTGTATAAATTTGATAAATGCTCATACCAGTGAAAACTGACCCTTTTGGTTGCCCTTGCAATCATCTGGGTGTCTCATTAAAATTGGGGCAGCTCAGTGAATTGCTTGCAGGAAATTGAAGTTGGCTTGATGGATGAAGAAGGCATTAGCTACTAGTATAAATAATAGAAACCAGTTTTAAGCTTGCAGTTGTTTTGTAATGAATTCATTAGTCAGATTTCATGTTGTAGTTAAAGTTAATTGTAGGGAGTTTTCTAAGTATTTGGATTAAAATATGTACTTAAGTAAACCTGTTTTGAATGATTATTGATGATGTTTGGTTAACTGTTGATTTTATGAATGTCTGATTTGGAGAAACAAGGGGATGGACATATCATATAAATATGATATGTGTATGTGATAATCTCTGATTTTTATTGCCTGAATTTATATTATGATTTATAAAAAAAATTTAAAAAGCTAAGGTGGTTGATTTAAAAATGAGCTCACAAGATTTGAGTAGGGGTATTCAAGAGAAATGAATTTGTGCATGGCAGGTATGTGATACAGGCTTGTGCATGAATTCTGGAGTAAGAATCAATTAACATGCATTTGTGTATTAGATTTCAAAAAAAATTATGAAAGAAACAAACCTGGAAGTAATTGTATTCTTTGGTTAATGGATTGAATGTATATGGATGCATTTCCAGGAATTTAAATTAGGTAGAAACATGCTTGTGTTAGAAATAGATCTTTGTAGAAGTTTGTTAATATGAGGAATATGGGTTTGCAAGTGGTAAAAGAGGGACTATAGCCGGCCTAGATGGCCATGGGTCAAACTCTTGTAGCCTGGAACCATTTTATTTCAATTCATGAAATGTAAGTGTTTCCAGACCAAAAAAAAACTCCAAGCAACACTCAAATGACCCAAGTATTTTCAATAAAACACCAAGTACTCAAGTCTGCACCATGTTAAACTTAAAAATGCAGCATGGCTTTAATTGTTCAACCTGAAATGGTAAATAGGAATTAGTTCCAATGCTCATGCTTGTAAGTATAATTTTTGAAGTGATTTCATACAAGTACTTGATAACTATCATAAGAACAATTAAATGCCATTTTAGTGTTAATAGACTTATTTAGGCAGAAAGTCTAGAAACCATGGAAGAATGCACTGTGCACTGCAATATTATACATATAAGCATTATAATTGCTAAAAATCTATCTCTTGCAGTAGAACAAAATTAGGGAAGAAATAAATGGTTATGCTGACAACATATATGGTATTTTGTTGCCTGTTTGATTCAAATTCTCTTTGCAAATTTGTTAGCTCTGAAAGGCAAAGGGAAACAATTATATATCATCAAATATGTAATTGTTCTAATATGTTTTGTGCACTGATATGATTATATTGGTAAACCCAGGGTCTTGGGAAAAATATTTGGAAATTATTTAAATATTCAAATATAGAAGAAATGGGGTTTAGTGGTGAATTCCTTTTGTATGCTTTAAAAAAATCTATGTGTTTGAGAGTAGGGTCACCACATTTTAATAGGTGAATATTCTGGTTATTAGCCGATCAAGTCGTTGCGAATCATCTCGTTCCTTTAGATTCTCTTGTCAATCATGGTTCGTTCCAGACCTGTCATAACTTAAAACTCTAGACACTGCCTAAGAGTTGTCTATACATCATCACAATTCCGATTTCATTTGGAGTCATTACATCACATATCAAAATCGTCCTGTGTTTATCCAAGATTTACATCATTATTATTCTGGTTTCATTTAGAGCGTATCAAAACCATCCTATGTTCACCCAGGATTTGTCAATTCTATTCTAATTACAAGGCATTAAAATCCTTTTGTCAAAATAAAATTTGTTTTCATTCTTAGGTTCAATCTTTCTGGATCATTTTATATCCTGTTTAAAGCACAATCTCTCTGGACCGATAATCAGATTCGCGGCGGTTCAGGGCCGATAATTAGATCTGCGATCTCTCTAGATCGTTAATCAAATTCATGGCCGTCCAGGCCAATAGTTAAATCCATCATCTCTTTGGATCGTTAATCAAATTCATGGCCGTTCGGAACCGATAATCAAACCCTTTGTCTCTTTGGACCGTTAATCAAATATATGGCCGTTGGGGACCGATGATCAAATTCATGGTCTCTTTGTACTGTTAATCAAATTCATGGCCATGTTGGGCCAATAATTAAATCCATAGTCTCTCCGAACACTTACTGAGACCAATCTGCTCGTTCTCCGACAAGGGGACTCAACTGCAAGCAAGCCCATCCTCTCACGCTTCGGGGAGGTAACTTACTTCCTGCACTCCAGTTCATCTCTACGGACATGACATAAAGCGATTCAAATCCAAGGTCTCTCCAAACCTTTGTCAAGCCCATTCTGCTCACTCTCTGGCAAGGGGAATCAGTGACAAGCAAGCCCATTCGGTCACGCTCCGACGAGGTGATTTACTTCTTACACTCTGATCCTTGCTCTTCGACCGGGACTTAAAGCGATCAATTTCAATCATCACATTCAAGTGGTATATAAAATCCTATTCAATTCCAGGGGGTCATCAATCTCTGTTGTCCTAATCTATTTTGGTCATCACTTAGGGAGCTTAAGTTAGGGCATCTAGCAGACATCTAATTCTATAAAGGTCACCTTCAGACTTCCAACTTAAAGCATTCCAAGGGACTGATTAGGATCTTGTACACGTGTAAGCGGTCCTAGGTTAATGTTATGAAAATATCCTAAATAGTCATCTCAGGCATCCAACTCAGAGCATGCCTAGGGACCGTTCAGAATCCTGTACATGTGTAAGTGGTCTGAACTGATATTGTAGCATTTATTAAGAATAATTACAAGATAAATGATTCTAACCTGACCTCAAGCCATTCGAAACTTGGGGTTATCATCCAAACATAGTCCCTGATTCAAGATTTCATTCTGCCATCGATTCCAACGGTGAGTTTTTGGCACGTACTCCTTCGGTAGGACGTTCGTATTCCGATTCAAATTCTGGTGTTCAGCATCATCACCAAGATGCACATCATTCCTTCCTTGGCCAGGATGACCCATGCCCTCGAGCCTTTGTAGGTCGGTACCGACCCATGCCCGTGGGTCGGTACCGACCCATACGTTTGGCTCAGGGTTTGTCCCGTGTCGTTCTACTCCACTTCCATTTACCTATGCTCTGGCTTCTGGTCTTTGATTCTAATTTGCAATAGCTATTACTGTTCCCATGTCCCATTCTCCTAAAGAAATTCTCCATCTTCTCTTTTTAGCGAGCAATCACCATATCCTACAATCCATTCATCATGGTTTCCATCTCATCCCTAGTTATGTAGATTGATGGAGGGTTAGCTCCCGAGGATGGCTCTTGGATGCCCCCTTATTGATTTCCTACAACAGCAATCCTCTTAGTTGATTGCCTTGTCATTTTGAATCTTCCCAAGTCTTAAAACAGTGAGTTTAAGTGTTTCTTAGTGAAAGCACTAAAATGTTTGAACCAAAAATGGTACAAACAACCAATAGATTAGGTAGAGAATAAAAAGAGAAGTAAATAATGAAAAACGAGTAAGAAAGAACACACAACAGTTTATAGTGGCTTGGCTAATCTTGGCATATGTCCACTTAATGATTTTATTGCCTATATTCTGACTTGGAGGCAGAAGTTCTTACTGGTTGCTAACACTCTGATAGAGAGTACAAGAAATTAGAGTAAGGAGAACAAGAGCCAAAAGATCCTAAAAATTGAGCCTTACCCATTTATTTATAGAGGTAAGAAGCCTAAAATCTCACCCGGAAGATGTCCACATAGTTTTTTACGCCATAGACTAGTTCTTATAAGAATATCACAACCACCTTACCAATTTGTATGGGTCAGTACCGACCCAAGGACTTGGATCGATACCGATTCGTATGATGGCCAATCTGGTCACCTTGAAATATTTTTTTGGCTCATCTCGTGGTTAGCTTTGTGATTCCATAGTTGTTTGTACCTGTTAGCACCAAAATTGGTCACTAACCTCGTAGAGAAAGATTGTGTAGAGATATAAATGATGAAGATAAATTAAACAAGGAAGAAAATGCTAATTTAAATGCAGAAAGTAAGAACACCAGATTTATAGTGGTTCAGCGTAATTGCCTACGTCCACTTTAAAGTTTCACTTTATTGATCTTCTTAATGATTGATTACAAATACAATTCGTAGATCAAATGCTTGAATGGAGTTGCTAAGTAAAGAAGATGAGTCTGAAAATGGCAGAGTCTCCCCAGTGTTTCCGAAAAAAGGTCCCTTTCACTATGCCCATGCCCCTCTATTTATAGACAAAGATGGGTTGGACTTTCCAAGTGGGCTCGGCAGCCGAACACTTGGGCCCAAATATAGTGGTCGCCGTATGCCGAGCCAAATAGGCCGAACACAACGATGCCGAACGACCCTCTCTATGCCGAACGATATGCTCGCCGCGTGGGAAGAGTAGAACGAATATCAGTCGAAGCCGAATGTGCCTCTGGCCGAACGAAGCGCTTGATCGAATGTTGTCTTTGGCCGAACGTTGGTGTTGGCCGAACGATAGCTTTAGCCGAACGATGGTTCTGGCCGAACGATGCTTTTGGCCGAACGATGTCTCTGGCCGAACGAGGGCTCTTGGCTGGACGTTGCCTTTAGCCGAGTAGTGCTTTTGGCCGAACGATGGTTCTGGCCGAACGATAGCTTGTGACGAATAATACAGCCATGCCGAGCAATCGTACACGCCGAACGTCTTCTGATGCCGAATGCTGTTGGATGCCGAGTACTCCTGGATGCCGAGTTCTGCTGTATGCCGAGTACTTCCTGGATGCCGATTTCTCCTGGATGCCGAGTACTCCTGGATGCCGAGTACTTCCTGGATGCCGAGTTCTGCTGTATGCCGAGTACTTCCTGAATGCCGAGTTCTGCTGTATGTCGAGTACTCAATTGCTTGGTCAAATCTCCAGGAAACACTTGCCCCCCCCAAAGTGTATTGCGTGATTGAACGTGATACACTTTGAGTTATGTAGCCTTCACGTTCCATTTCAAATCCTTGACTAACTTCGAATGGAGATGCCCTTTTGAGAATATCAGTGGTTGTGTTGTGTGCGTGCTATGGGATGAATGCCGAATAGTACGCTCGAAGCCGAACGTTCCTTACGTGCCGAACAATCCTTCGTTTTGAAGTCGAACGATACAGCTTTGACCGGTTCTACCGGACATAGCCCCTTCGACTTCCACCTTTCTCCCCTATAAAACCAGGTCCTTCCCTTCTTCTCTCCTTTACTCTTTTACTTCTGCCGCTCCTCAAAGATTCGCAATTCTAGTCAGTCGACCAGATTTAAAACCTGACTACTCCTTCCTAAGCTCCAATCTGCAAACTAGGTATTATTCCTCGTAGGATTCAAATAGGTTTCAAACGAGATGGCCGAGTGTGTCATGTAGAAAGCTTTCGAGTAGGTCGTCTTTATTGCGTCTTTATTGCCGACCGATGATGCGAGGCGAGGAGGAATGATTAGGAGTGTTTTCACATATGACCATTGGACTTGGCTTCTTCGTGCCGAACCGAAGTTAAGGGGGGAAGAAAGAAGAACGAAAGTTTTGGAGTTGGTAAGGGTGTTGGATGGCATAGCTCTGGTCCGGCGTATGTTGTCATGCGCCGGACGGTGGAATGGAGGGCTGCCGAACAGTATTTTGGCTGAACAAACCAAGGCCGAACACTCATCAAAATGCCGAACAATAACTTAGCCGGACAAAACCAAGGCCGAACATACTTAAATGCCGAACCATATCAAGGCCGAACAATCATAAACGCCGAACAATACCTAGGCCGAACACTCCATAAATGCCGAACAATAACTTAGCCGGACAAAACCAAGGCCGAACATACTTAAATGCCGAACCATATCAAGGCCGAACAATACAAATGCCGAACAATCATAAACGCCGAACAATACCTAGGCCGAACACCACTTAAATGCCGAACAGTATCTGAGCCGAACAGAACAAATGCTGAACCAAACTTAAGCTGAGCAAACATAAACGCCGAACTATGCTGGACCATGACGAACAAAGCCTTGGCCGAACAAACAACACTTAGGTCGAACAATTCAAATGCCGAACCAATCCTAGGCCGAACGATACAAATCCTAAACTACATTTAACAAAACAGGGATAAGGACCCGGGCGCGCTATCATATGAGACTGACCTGGACCATTAACTCCCTGGTTTTCATAGACATAAATCTGAGCTTAAGTTAACACACGTTTTCTGAATCTGGAACTGTAATCACCACAAGGCGGGCTTTTTGGGACGGTCAGCGATGACGGTCTTCGAAGACAATGATTCGAAACTCGTTTTCGTATCTTTGTAATCTCTAGATTCTTATTGCTTATACACGATTGCTTGCACTAGTTTTCACACCACGTGGGGGGAATATTCGTATTGTTAATTCTAACATTCAATGTTTTTCAAGTATAGTTTTCACAGGCACTTAGACAGATTCATTATTTATTGGGGATGTCTAAAAAGTCTAGCTCCGCCACTATATCCGATAGGTCTGGGCCGTCATCAAGGCAAGAAGTTGCTGATACTTCAGATCCGTCGACTTCCCCTTCCCACAACTTAGCTCCTGATGCCCTGGAGGCAACAATTCTCTTAGACGACCCGATCGACTCACTGGCTTTGAAGATTAACGACGTCGCGCTTCGGCGAATATGCTCCATTCATGGGATTCCTTTCGCCGACGTGTTAGTTCCGTCGCGACACGATCGCCCTCACCTGCCCCAGTCGGATATACCACCTGCAACAAGTTCATGTGCTGGATGGGCAGCGTGCCTCCATTCAATTTATTTCTTCGGGACGTGTTGCAGTACATAGACATTGCCTCGTCGCAGCTGCATCCCAATGGTCACGCGTTTATATACGGGACCTACCTACTCTTCATGGCCGTCTTCTCTAGGCCTCCAACTTCTGGCGACATCAGATACATTTATATGATCAAGAAGCGGAAAGATAGTCCCTCCTTCATGTTCCTCGAGCCGTACCACAAATGCCAAATCTTGACGGGAGCATGTAGCAAATTCGCCCTGTATAAACAGGAATGGTTTTATGTGCGTTGCCCTCCTGGTTTTGCGAGGAGATGGGTTGAAGGCAGTAAGTCTCTTTGCTGAGTCATCATTTGTGTTTAATTGGAGTTATGTTTTTCCTAACTCCTGGTTTCACCTTTTCAGGTATTAACCCGCGTCCGGAGGGCCGAGGATATTCTGAGGCCGTTGAGACCATTAGAGCCCTTCCTGCCGAGGAACGAGACATCCGAACCATCATTTCAAATGAATCATTGTCGAGGTTCGGCTTGCTAGCCCCTGGCCGTCGGATTAGCCTTCCGGAGGGCGTTTCCATTCCCAAGCCAGCATCCGGTAAAGGGAAAAACAAGCTGGATCATCATCACGCCACACTCCTGATGCTCACGAAGAGGGTGAGCATAAGGAGGATGAAGCTCCCGAAACTCAAGGCGAGAATGTGGCTCCCGCTTGGAATCCGGTGGTCGAAGTACACGACATTGAAACGTCATCCTCCCCTTTGAAGGGAAAGAAGAAGTTAAAATACAAGATACGGAAGGAGAAAGTCGGCGGAACTTCAAAAGTTACACTCATCCCATTAGAGAAAGAGGCTTCCTCACAGCACATGGAAAGTTCTCTAAGGGGTTTGTCGAATCTTTCCATCCCCGACGATCTACTTAATTACGGGTTTGACGATCCTGAAGCCCTCAAGTTTTCTTCGCCCGCTAGAGGCAATGCGGGAGTTCAACTCCCAGTCCAGGGAGACAACACTCCGATTAGTAAAGATAAAAGAACTGGTCCGTTGGGGGGAACACTAGGACACACACGCACATACGCATTCCATCATACACTTCCAGTTTTTTCTTATTTCTCGGATTCTTCTTAACTCGTTGTTATCTTTATTCTTTGTAGGTGACATGGGGCGCTCTCACGGACTCGATCGCCTTCACGGCTCTTCCATATTTCATCATCCCGGGCGGGATTCAGGTTCGGGCAGACGCAGGGACAGAGATGATTATGAAGATAGAGACAACCGTCCTCGTGATTCGTCTTATCGTAAGAAGGCATATTCTCAATCTTCACAGTCCCGTGATCCTCTTCCTCCAACTGAGTCGGATAGAGAGAAGTCTTCACAAAAGGGGTCCCAACCCGATGCTTCTCGAGAACAACACTCCGGTTCGTCGAGTACCAGGCAAATTCGGGAGCAACCAAAAATAGCAGAACTTCTAAGGCCTCCTCCCCCTACTCCCGCGGTTGACCCAACTGTAGCAGAGAAGATGGTCGATCTTAAGGCCAAGTTCCCAAAAATTTGCTTTGATGGTCTGAAATTCCTCCCAGCTATTCATCATATCCTTGGGCATGTGAAGCAGAGTGCCATTGCCTGTAACAACGACGTCTATGTTCAACATGACGCGTTTGTACACTTGGTTGAAAAGATCTCAGAGGTGTCTGTTAAGCGACAATATGAAATTGATCGTATGAAATTGGAGGCTGGCTATGACAAGAACATCATCAAGCATCAAGACGAAGAGCTCGCTTCGTATAAGTCGAAGCTGGAAGCCGCTGAGCAAAGTGTAAAAGATACTGCTGAGGCAGTCGCTCGTTTAGAGATGGCTCACAAGAGGGAACTTAATGAAGCGGTCCAGCGTAGCGGTGCTCTTGCCTTAGAAAAAGACTCCATCCAAAAAGAAAGGGATGCGCTCGCCATACAAGTCAAAGAGTTGAAAGAATTACTCTCCAAGGAGAAAGATGACAAGGTAGCTGCTCAAGAAGAGTCACAACGATACTGTGATGAAATCGTTGCTACTCGGCTCTTGAAAGCGAAACTCGATGACGAACTTGCTGGGGTTGAAAAAATGAAAGACGAAGCCCGTGAGGAGGGAAAAAGAAAAGCTGCGGAGGAGATTGACTCTCGCCTCGAGGCAGCCGCAGAGGCCGGCAAGGTAGAGGTCAAGTGTATGTTTGACCCATTGATTGCTGAGTATGGAGCCCGCGTCCTTATGCATCGTGACTTGACATTCTTGGGCGAGGGCTATCTCGAGTCCCTAGCTGAGGCCTGGGAAACTTTAGTGAAGATTAGGAAAATTGAGTCGGGTTCTGAAGAAGTCGATGAGGATGCTCTGGTGAAGGAATTTCTTAGAGGGAACGAGCCAGCGGAATTATCTGCAGCTTTGGCTCTTTATAGCAAAGGCTCTCCCCTACCAGAAGAGAAAAATGATGACGCCGGTCCATCTGGGGCTAAGACTACAGCTCCTCATGCTGCTGCTCCTCCTACTGTTCAATCGGCTGGTCGGCCGACACATGACCCATTCGAGCAGCATGCCAGCTACGATCCTGAAGACCCCGTGCTTGGTGTTCATGTGCTATCCCCCATTCTAGAGGGCGAAACTCCACGCGCAACTGATAGCCAGCCAGAACCCGGTAGGAAACTCTTCTTTGTTAGAAGTTAAAAGATCTGTCATTTTCTAGCAACGATTATTCGTCCTAATGTTCATTCTTTATGTTTTCATGCAGGCTGCTCCGATGCCGAGCCAACTCCGAGGAGCGATGACGCCAAGGAAGAGGCAGAGAAAAAAAGCAATGTTTCTCATGCGGAAGTAACTCCTGGCCCTGACGCCCAAGTGATCGGGGCGCTAGATGATCATAAGCTTGACACCTCATCTCCTGCCGAAGGGAGTGATGAAATCGAAATCACTGCGCCTCTGAACATACCTCGAAGATGAGCATGAAAGAACGCCTTGCCGAAGAGGAGAAGAAAAAAGTCGAGGTCAAAGTTGAACCTGAAATACTGGAACTTACTGTAACGACCCGTATTTTTACGGATCGAAAACATCATAAGACTATTGTCAATAGGTCGTAATTTTGTTAAGTCGTCTAGGGTTTAAGTCGTTCGAAGCTTAAATCAAGTAGAAGTTAAGTCATCACAAGTCCAGGCGAGATTTTGACCAAGACTTAGGTCGTAGGCGACCTAAGGAGTTAGGTTGCAGCATTTGTGGTGACCTAAGAAGACTGACCAACTTATAGATTAGACGACTTTAGCATTGGCGAGTTACAACCTAAGGGGTAGGTCGGCGACGACCTAAGGAGGCTGGGGTAGCAGTGGAACAACCTAAGCAGTTAAGTCGTATAAGAGTTTAGGTCGTAAGCAACCTAAGGTGGTTAGGTCGTCCAAACGATTGAAGTGTTAGGTCGCGTAGTGGTTGATTTGTTAGGTCGTAGACGACCTAAGATTAGTTAAGTCGTAGACAGGTGAGTTTTGATAGGTTGTAAGTCGCAGGCCACTAAGTCGTAAGTCGTGACGTAGTTAGGTCGTGAATGCGCATTGTTTTAGGTCGCGCGAAGGGTTAAGGAGTTAGGTCGCTGAGTCGTGAGCGACCTAGGAGTTAGGTCGGCATGTGTTAAGTCGCGCAGATAAGTTAAGTCGTATGTCAAGGGGTTCGTTAGGTCGTAGGTCGTGGCTCTATAGGTCGTGGACGACCTAATTCCGGGTGACGACTTAAGGAGAATTTCAGCTATAAATACTCGTCCATTTCCTCACTTTTTGGGATCTGGATTTCGAAGCGACGAAGTGCTACCATTTTGAGAGCTCGACCTCTACACTTCTTCACTTCTTTTCTCCACTCTAATCTAGTGATTCCTTCCATCCAAGTTGAAGATCAAATTGAAGATTCAAGAGCTTATCTACATCCATCGAAGATAGATTTCATCGTTTGAAGTGGATTTGTGATAGATCGAGTTTGATCCTTCGCTGTCCAGATCTGAAGTGTGTTGCTTTTAAGGTGTTTAGGTGATTTGGTGAGTTGTGATTATCTCTCACACGGATCCAAAGGAGTATATCGGATCGTTGGCTTGATTTTGTGTTAAAGTAGTGATTTCCATGCATTTTCTTCATCCTAAGTATAGATCCATGTATATCCATTGTTCATGATGATTCGATAACCATTTTACTAAGTGTTAACCTATGCAAGTTCATTCATTAAGATTATAGAGATATTGTTCATGTTTTCATGCTTGTTAGACTTTTAACTCTTTAATTACGAAATTGCCATTATTGTTATAATTGTCTATTTAGATCATATTTGAGTGCTTGATTACTTGGATTAATGTTTGACTTGATTGATTGCTATGAATTAGATGATTGATGATTTGATTTAGACCGAAGATGATTCAAAAGCTAAGGGAAAGGCTCTTGAATTGGAAAAGCTGCTCGTGGCATATGTAGCGGGTGATGAAGCTCATATGGATAGATTTGATGATGATGTTGAGATGGAGCTTTGCTATGATGATGATGAGGCGAAGCAATGATATGAGATAGTCTTGGTCTAATCCAGACGGGATCATTCCAAGAATGTTGGTAACTCGGTGATATGGTTTGAGTTAGAGGATAATGGATTGCTCGAGAGGCGCTTGAGCTAGTATGGAAATAGTCGTCGAGGAGGATGACTAGAAGGCTGAGATCTCATCGTTGTTGAAGGTTCTAGCATGCTCAAAGCAAGAGTACGTTGGGTAGATTCGATAGTCCCTGAAGGCTACTGATTGGGTAGTCAAGTACTCTGGGCAGATTCGATAGTCTTAGGCACGGGTCACGATGACGTGCGGAGTTATGTCTAGAACCGGGGTTTCCATTAGCCCTTGACGGACGGATGAAAGAATGTGCCGGTCATTCAATTAACGGTGATATCGAAGCAATGATAACAGTGATAGCCAGAGTCATGGATGTTTGGTTGTATCGTTATTCGGTCTCAAGAGCGGTATTTTCTGGGTGCTTATCTGATCTTGGTTTAGGCCTTGGGGGTTTGTACTCGGAAAACATCGCCCTTGACTCGAGTGATAATTGCTTTACTTTAAATTGTATGCTCTGCTATGTTTGCTTCTGCTTAGTGTGTGTCTAGGGGCTATCACTGTAGAAAGAGGTTGGAGTGGGAGGGTTGTATTCCTATTTCTTTTCCTTTATGCTCTTTTGGTATGTTGTTAGTTAATTTACTGCTCACTAAGACTGTTGTCTGACTCAAGGCTTTATGTTTTAACTCTTATTGCCTTGGGTTGTTCGTCCATTTTGGGACGGGCAGACTAGGTAGCAGGTGACAGGTGCTGATCTTGCTTCCCACGGTGCTGATATCGAAGACGAGCTGGAGGATTGCATATTATTTTCTTATTATATGTACTGGATGTTCCGCTGTTTGTAAATTCTCTGAGTGTTATGTAGTGAGGCTTGATGTATTGACTATTCAGATGTTTGTATTCAACTATTATGAAGTTTATTGATGGGATTCTATTCTGTGAAGCTTCACTATATATATATATATGTTCTATTGTATTTTGTCCATGCGCTGTGAGTAATACGATAGATTCTGCTGTTTTAACTTTACCTTGACAATCGTCCATGGCGGCTTGGCACACTTTACAGCGCACTATCTCTAGGTTTAGTGCAGGGGTCATGGGCGGTCGTCACATTTGGTATCAGAGCATTGGTTAATCGATTTTACCCAACGCTCGCTGACGTAACTACGTATGAGAGACATAATTGTATTTTGATTGATGATTACTATAGATAATATAGTAGCCTAGTAGAGTTTGAGTCCTGTATGCAGTTGTTTCTCATGATGTGCTGACCATTCCTTTTTATTGATATTAAAGATGAGTCGAAGAGGGAGACCAGCTGCTAGGGAAGGCCGTGCTGCTGAGGGGACTGCTGATTATGCAGCTATGTTCGAAGCTATGATGACTTCGATCATGAGAAGGATACCAGTTCCGGGGACAGCAGTTGATGTTGGAGTTCAAGTTCAAACTCCAAAGCCGGTGGATTTTGCTAAGTTGTGTAAAGACTATACTGCTCTTGGAGGGAAGGTTTTCTTGGGAACAGAATCAACTATTGAGGTCCAAAGATGGATAGATGCTTGTAGAAGGATTTTTGGAGATTTGGGGATTGAGGATGCAACTAAGAGGAAGTTGGCATCAAGACAGCTTCAAGGGAGAGCCTCTGATTGGTGGAACTCTATTACATCAATACTCCGGAGGAAGAGATTACTTGGGAGCAATTCCAAACCAGATTTGAAGCTAAGTTCATTTCTACAGCTCAGAAGTCTGTTCTGTTCAAGAAGTTTGTGGAGCTCAAGCAAGAAGGAAGACCAGTTCTTGAGTACGTTTCCGAGTTTGAGGCTTTGTCCAAGTATGCCCGGTCGTATATCGAATCTTCGTATCAGAAGAACGAGAAGTTTGTGACAGGCTTGGACAGTTATCTTGGGAGGCAGTTGGTGGATCATTTGGACGATTCATTTGAGAAGCTTGTGGAGAAGGCTCTCAGGCACGAGAGTCTGTTTTCTAAGGAGGGATCTGTTGTTGCTGTAACCAGGGAAGGGTCTAAACCACAACAGGGTGGAAGCAATAAGAGGAAGCAGCAGCAGCAAAAGGGTAAGGATGGCCAGAAGAAGCCAAAGGGCAAAGTGATCTGCTACAATTATCAGCAGAAGGGCCATTTCTCTAAGGATTGCAAGAATCCGAAGGTACCGATGAAGTGTCACAACTGTGACAAGCCGGGGTATATCAAGAAGAATTGTCCAGAACCGAGAAGGGACAAACAGATTGTGCAAGCTTATGCTTTGGGAGCTGTTCCATCATCTTCGACAGCTCCTACCGTTGAAGAGAAAGGAAAGAGTGTAGTGGTTCAAGGTACTCTTTTCTTATGTGGTGTTCCAGTTAGAGTGTTGTTTGATACTGGGGCGTCGCATTCGTTTGTTTGTAGTGAACTTGTAGGCCGGTTGGGTTTAGAATCGGACATTGTTGATAGGCCATTGATTGTGACTAATCTAGTTGGGGGTTCGTCTTGTTTGTGTATGTTATGTCGTGGTCTGATTGTGTCGAGTCATGGTTGCTCTTTTGTTTGTGATTGTTTTGTTCTGAACTTTGCGGGGTTCGGAATTATTTTGGGTATGGACTGGCTTAGGAAGTATGCGGCAAAGGTTGATTGTGAGAGGTTGGAAGTGACAGTCGAGAATGTGGAGGGGCGAAAGATTGTGATACGATGTAAGCATGAAGAAGGCGTCTTCATGAGCTTCATGTATTCGCTGGTTGTTCCACGGGATGGACTGTCATCTGTGCCAATCGCTAATGGATTTGAGGATATCTTTGACGAGGTCAAAGGGTTACCACCGCATAGAGAGATCAAGTTTCGTATAGATCTAGTTGATGGAGACAGACCTATTGTGATGCCTCTTAGGCGGATGGCGCCTAGGGAACAGCACGAGTTGAAGGTGCAGGTTGATGATCTTTTGCAGAAAGGATTCATTCGGCGTAGTGTGTTCGAATGGGGTGCACCAGTTGTGTTCGCAACCAAAGCGGATGGGTCGTTAAGGTTGTGTGTGGACTATCGTGAGCTGAATAAAGTGACTAAGAAGAACAAGTATCCATTGCCGAGAATAGATGACTTGTTTGATCAGCTTCACGAAGCTAAGGTGTTTTCTCAGATGGATTTGGCAACGGGATTTCACCAGTTGAGAGTGGCTAAGGATAATGTGCCGAAGACTGCTTTTAGGACACCATCTGGTTTCTTTGAGTGGCTGGTAATGCCGTTTGGATTGACCAACGCACCAGCATATTTTGTGGATCTTATGAATAGAGTGTTCAGAGATCAGTTGAGTAAGTTCGTGCTAGTGTTCGTGGATGATATTCTGATTTATTCCAGAACTGAAGAAGAGCACGAGACGCACTTGCGTATTGTTTTGGAAATCTTACGGAAACATCAGCTGAAGGCTAAGTTTTCGAAGTGTCACTTCTGGAAGAGTGAAGTGAGATTCTTAGGCCATGTTATCTCTGGAAATGGAATAGCGGTTGATCCCGCTAAGGTGGCAGCAATCCAGGATTGGGTTAGACCTAAGAATGCATCTGATGTGAGAAGTTTTCTTGGATTAGCAGGATATTATCGACGGTTTATCAAAGACTTCTCCAAGGTGGCTGCACCGTTAACAGGATTGACGAAGAAGAACCAATTTTTCAGTTGGGATGATAAGTGTGAGCAAGCTTTCAGAATCCTGAAAGAGCGATTGACAAGTGCTCCTGTTCTGACTATTCCAAGTGGGAATGATGAGATGGTGGTTTACACCGACGCATGTGGTACTGGACTTGGAGCAGTACTAATGCAGAAGGATAAAGTTGTTGCATATGCAAGTCGACAGCTGAAGCCGCATGAAAGGAATTATCCGACTCATGATTTGGAATTAGCGGTGACTGTATTTGCTCTAAAGATGTGGAGACATTATCTATTGGGAGTTCGATTCGAGTTGTTTACAGATCATAAGTCGTTGAAGTATCTTTTCTCCAAAAAGGATTTGAATCTTCGGCAACAACGATGGCTAGAGTTTTTAGCATCATATGACTTTGGTATAGCCTATACTCCGAGAAAAGGTAACGCAGTGGCAGATGCGTTAAGTCGAAGACATGCAGGATTGGGAGCCATGTTTTCAGAATGGAAGAATCTTGAGTATTTAGCTGGATTTGACTTCAGGCCCAGATGTGAATTGGAACCTGAGATGTTGGCAAACTTATCGATAAGACCGACTCTTGTGGAAAGAATTGGCAAGATTCAAAAGCGAGATGGTAAGCTTGTCAAGATTATCCGTGATTTGGAATCTGGATTGGACCCAGAAAAGGATAAGGGATTCGAGGTCGATCAAGAAGGTTGGCTTCGGAAGCAAGGATGACTAGTTGTTCCCGATATTAATGAATTGAGAAGTGAAGTTCTAAAGGAAAGTCATCACTCGAAGTTGACAATTCATCCAGGTGGAAATAAGATGTATCGGGATATGAAGAGAACCTATTACTGGGAAGGTATGAAGAAGGATGTTGGAAATTTTATTTCCAAGTGTATGAACTGCCAATTGGTAAAGGCTGAACAGAAGAAGCCAAGTGGATTGCTTCAGCCATTAGAAGTTCCTACATGGAAGTGGGAGAAAATATCGATGGATTTTATTGATGGTCTACCTAGAACAAGAATGGAAAATGAAGGGATTTGAGTCATCATAGATCGTCTGACTAAGAGTGCAAGATTCATTCTTGTTCGATCGACTAGGACTGCATCAAAGTTGGCAGAGTTGTATGTTAAGTGGATAGTTCGATTCCATGGTATTCCGAAGAGTATAGTGAGCGATCGAGATCCATTGTTCACTAGTGGATTTTGGAAGAGTTTTCAGGAAGTTTTGGGAACCGAGTTATGTTTGAGTACAGCTTATCGCCCTCAAACAGATGGTCAGACCGAGAGAGTCAACCGAGTTTTGGAAGATCTCCTCAGAGCTTGTGTTTTGGATTTTGGAGGATCATGGGAAGATCACCTTCATTTGGTGGAATTTTCGTACAACAACAGTTACCAGTCAAGTATTGGTATGGCACCATATGAGGCGTTGTATGGAAGACCGTGTAACTCTCCGACATGTTGGTTAGAGGCCGGAGAAAAGCTGATGCTTGGGCCAGAGATGATTCGATAGACTTCGGATTGCATAGAGATCATTCGGAACGAATGAAGGCAGCCCAAGACTGTCAGAAAAGTTATGCCGATAAGCGTCGTAAGGATTTGGAATTCGACATTGGTGATATGGTTTTTGTGAAGATATCTCCACTGAAGAATGTTATTCGATTCGGAAAGAAAGGAAAATTGACTCCGAGATTTGTTGGACCATTCCCGATCATCGAGCGGATTGGAAAGCTCGCCTATAGATTGGAGTTACCAGAGAAGATGTCGGGTGTGCACAATGTTTTTCATGTATCGTATCTACGGAAGTATGTGCACGACTCGAATACAGTGGTTTCTGCTGATAGTTGCGAAGATTTCGAAGTTGATCCAGTCGATGGAAGACCTCGTAAGCCGCTTCGTGTTGTAGAAACCAACACGAAACAGCTTAGGAGGAAGGTAGTTAAGTTGCTGAAGATACAATGGAGTGATGATGATAACGACTGTACGTGGGAGGTGGAAGAGAGGATGAAAGCAGCTCATCCTGAACTCTTCAAGGTATGGCCCTAAGGTGTCGTGTCATCTAACGAAATTGTAACTTGTTCTGGTTTTAGAATTCTGCATGCTAAGCTAGAATTGGATGCATGGTTTGTTGATTTCTATGGATGGTAGGCGTGCAGAATAGTCTTTGATTGCTCTTGTTTGTTTGGAATTTCGGGGACGAAACTCCTAAGGGAGAGAGAATGTAACGACCCGTATTTTTACGGATCGAAAACATCGTAAGACTATTGTCAATAGGTCGTAATTTTGTTAAGTCGTCTAGGGTTTAAGTCGTTCGAAGCTTAAATCGAGTAGAAGTTAAGTCATCACAAGTCCAGGCGAGATTTTGACCAAGACTTAGGTCGTAGGCGACCTAAGGAGTTAGGTTGCAGCATTTGTGGCGACCTAAGAAGACTGACCGACTTATAGATTAGAAGACTTTAGCATTGGCGAGTTACAACCTAAGGGGTAGGTCGGCGACGACCTAAGGAGGCTGGGGTAGCAGTGGAACGACCTAAGCAGTTAAGTCGTATAAGAGTTTAGGTCGTAAGCAACCTAAGGTGGTTAGGTCGTCCAAACGATTGAAGTGTTAGGTCGCGTAGTGGTTGATTTGTTAGGTCGTAGACAACCTAAGATTAGTTAAGTCGTAGACAGGTGAGTTTCGATAGGTTGTAAGTCGCAGGCCACTAAGTCGTAAGTCGTGACGTAGTTAGGTCGTGAATGCGCATTGTTTTAGGTCGTGCGAAGGGTTAAGGAGTTAGGTCGCTGAGTCGTGAGCGACCTAGGAGTTAGGTCGGCATGTGTTAAGTCGCGCAGATAAGTTAAGTCGTAAGTCAAGGGGTTCGTTAGGTCGTAGCTCGTGGCTCTATAGGTCGTGGACGACCTAATTCCGGGTGATGACTTAAGGAGAATTTCAGCTATAAATACTCATCCATTTCCTCACTTTTTGGGATCCGGATTTCGAAGCGACGAAGTGCTGCCATTTTGAGAGCTCGACCTTTACACTTCTTCACTTCTTTTCTCCACTCTAATCTAGTGATTCCTTCCATCCAAGTTGAAGATCAAATTGAAGATTCAAGAGCTTATCTACATCCATCGAAGATAGATTTCATCATTTGAAGTGGATTTGTGATAGATCGAGTTTGATCCTTCGCTGTCCAGATCTGAAGTGTGTTGCTTTTAAGGTGTTTAGGTGATTCGGTGAGTGGTGATTATCTCTCACACGGATCCAAAGGAGTATATCGGATCGTTGGCTTGATTTTGTGTTAAAGTAGTGATTTCCATGCATTTTCTTCATCCTAAGTATAGATCCATGTATATCCATTGTTCATGATGATTCGATAACCATTTTACTAAGTGTTAACCTATGCAAGTTCATTCATTAAGATTATAGAGATATTGTTCATGTTTTCATGCTTGTTAGACTTTTAACTCTTTAATTACGAAATTGCCATTATTGTTATAATTGTCTATTTAGATCATATTTGAGTGCTTGATTACTTGGATTAATGTTTGACTTGATTGATTGCTATGAATTAGATGATTGATGATTTGATTTAGACCGAAGATGATTCAAAAGCTAAGGGAAAGGCTCTTGAATTGGAAAAGCTGCTCGTGGCATATGTAGCGGGTGATGAAGCTCATATGGATAGATTTGATGATGATGTTGAGATGGAGCTTTGCTATGATGATGATGAGGCGAAGCAATGATATGAGATAGTCTTGGTCTAATCCAGACGGGATCATTCCAAGAATGTTGGTAACTCGGTGATATGGTTCGAGTTAGAGGATAATGGATTGCTCGAGAGGCGCTTGAGCTAGTATGGAAATAGTCGTCGAGGAGGATGACTAGAAGGCTGAGATCTCATCGTTGTTGAAGGTTCTAGCATGCTCAAAGCAAGAGTACGTTGGGCAGATTCGATAGTCCCTGAAGGCTACTGATTGGGTAGTCAAGTACTCTGGGCAGATTCGATAGTCCTAGGCACGGGTCACGATGACGTGCGGAGTTATGTCTAGAACCGGGGTTTCCATTAGCCCTTAACGGACGGCTGAAAGAATGTGCCGGTCATTCAATTAACGGTGATATCGAAGCAATGATAACAGTGATAGCCAGAGTCATGGATGTTTGGTTGTATCGTCATTCGGTCTCAAGAGCGGTATTTTCTGGGTGCTTATCTGATCTTGGTTTAGGCCTTAGGGGTTTGTACTCGGAAAACATCGCCCTTGACTCGAGTGATAATTGCTTTACTTTAAATTGTATGCTCTGCTATGTTTGCTTCTGCTTAGTGTGTGTCTGGGGGCTATCACTGTAGAAAGAGGTTGGAGTGGGAGGGTTGTATTCCTATTCCTTTTCCTTTATGCTCTTTTGGTATGTTGTTAGTTAATTTAATGCTCACTAAGACTGTTGTCTGACTCAAGGCTTTATGTTTTAACTCTTATTGCCTTGGGCTGTTCGTCCATTTTGGGACGGGCAGACTAGGTAGCAGGTGACAGGTGCTGATCTTGCTTCCCACGGTGTTGATATCGAAGACGAGCTGGAGGATTGCATATTATTTTCTTATTATATGTACTGGATGTTCCGCTGTTTGTAAATTCTCTGAGTGTTATGTAGTGAGGCTTGATGTATTGACTATTCAGATGTTTGTATTCAACTATTATGAAGTTTATTGATGGGATTCTATTCTGTGAAGCTTTACTATATATATATATATGTTCTATTGTATTTTGTCCATGCGTTGTGAGTAATACGATAGATTGTGCTGTTTTAACTTTACCTTGACAATCGTCCATGGCGGCTTGGCACACTTTACAGCGCACTATCTCTAGGTTTAGTGCAGGGGTCATGGGCGGTCGTCACACTTGGTATCAGACCTTTGAAAATCATTCTCCCAGGCAGGTCCAAACCACTGGATGTTCCTTCTCCTACTCCTGACTCCGCTTCTTTAGCAAGCAAGAAATCCAAGAAGAAGCGTGAGGGAGAGGAGTCGTCGGAAAAAACAAAAGAAGACAAGAAGAAGAAACCGAAGAAATAAGCGCTATACTCGTTCAAAGAGTTCCTTGCTTAAGTCTTGTAATTACTTTTATCTTTTGTCTCTGTTGTTTGTATAGTTAGGTTCTTGACTCCAAGTTTCGGAGGGATAACTGTGTAACCCCATTTTGGACTGTTGAATAAAGTTCAGTTTCTTTTTCGCTTGAATGATTCTCTTGTTTTTTTTTGGTTTGCTGACTAATTGTGGTCTTAACTCAAGTTCTTATGAATTGCATTATTTCCCAATCCATTCTCGTGTTGTTCGTACATTCCTCGGAGTGGCATACTTCTTATTCCACATTTCTTGAGTACATAGACTTTTTTCTAAATCCGCGTTCCAGGGATTTAGAGTAAGTTGATCCGCATTCAGGGGATTCGGAGATTCGAATCGTTTATACTCTAGTCCTCGCTCTGGGGACTTAGAGTACTCCGGTCCGCGCTCTGGGGACTCGGAGATTGAAATCGTTTATACTCTAGTCTGCGCTCTGGGGACTTAGAGTACTCCGGTCCGCGCTCTGGGGACTCGGAGATTCGAATCGTTTATACTCTAGTCCTCGCTCTGGGGACTTAGAGTACTCCGGTCCGCGCTCTAGGGACTCAGAGATTGAAATCGTTTATACTCTAGTCCGTGCTCCGGGGACTTAGAGTACTTCGGTCCGCGCTCTGGGGGCTCAGAGATTTGAATCGTTTATACTCTAGTCCTCGCTCTGGGGACTTAGAGTACTCCGGTCCGCGCTCTGGGGACTCGGAGATTGAAATCGTTTATACTCTATAACACGCTCCGGGGACTTAGAGTACTCCGGTCCGCGCTCTGGGGACTCGGAGATTGAAATCGTTTATACTCTAGTCCGTGCTCCGGGGACTTAGAGTACTCCGGTCCGCGCTCTGGGGGCTCGGAGATTTGAATCGTTTATACTCTAGTCCTTGCTCTGGGGACTTAGAGTACTCCGGTCCGCGCTCTGGGGACTCAGAGATTGAAATCGTTTATACTCTAGTCCGTGCTCTGGGGACTTAGAGTACTCCGGTCCGTGCTCTGGGGACTCGGAGATTCGAATCGTTTATACTCTAGTCCTCGCTCTGGGGACTTAGAGTACTCCGGTCCGCGCTCTGGGGACTCAGAGATTGAAATCGTTTATACTCTAGTCCGCGCTCTGGGGACTTAGAATACTCTGGTCCGCGCTCTGTGGACTCGGAGATTGAAATCGTTTATACTCTAGTCCGTGCTCCGGGGACTTAGAGTACTCCGGTCCGCGCTCTGGGGACTCGGAGATTGAAGTCGTTTATACTCTAGTCCACGCTCCGGGGACATAGAGTACTCCGGTCCACGCTCTGGGGATTCGGAGATTTGAAATTGTTTATACGAGTTCGTACATCGTACAGGATAATGTAGTTCTAGTAATTCATCACCCGACTATGAGGTATAAAGACATTAGTAATTCATGAAAAATACGGCTTCAAGCCTTTATTAACGAAAAGCGACTAAACTGCCTGATTACATGGCTAAAAAGAAACTAAGTTACGACTGAACGAAAACATACAGGAAATAACTGTGCCTAAAACAGGAAAGAAACATACTAAATATAATAATGTCACAAATATTCACTGTTCCACGCTCGGGGGAGTGTCGCGCCATCGACGGTCGCTAGCTTGAATGTTCTCTCTCCAAGCTTCCGTTCAATGACGTACGGACCTTCCCAGTTGGGATTCATACGTGATGGTACCGGGAAGACTCGTTTCAGAACGAGATCACCCATATCAAAAGTCCTTGGGCGGACTCTGCCGTCGTAGTAACGCTTGACTCGGTGCCTATGCGCTGCCGCCCTTAACTCGGCCTCTTCACGTTTTTCATCGATGTAGTCCAACGATTCCAACAAGAGGTCCTAGTTCGACTTGGGATCATAGTATGTCACTCGGTGTGATGGAACTTCAAGTTCCATGGGGTATAACGGCTTCTGAGCCGTATGCCAAGGCGAATGGAGTGTGGCCGGTCGCGGACTTCTGGGTAGTTCTATAAGCCCATAATGCTGTTGGGAGTTCATCTACCCACTTGTCTCAGACCTTCTCCAGACGCTTCTTCAGTATGGACTTGATTATTTTGTTAACGGCCTCGACTTGTCCGTTAGCTTTTGGGTGTGCAACGGTGGCGAACTTCTTCTCGATGCCATACTTTAAACAGAACTCTTTGAACTCTCTGCTTTCAAATTGTGTCCCGTTGTCCGTAATGATGGTGCGAGGAAGGCCAAAGCGGCATATAATGCTTCGTACAACGAAGTTAATGACCTTCTTAGAGGTGATTGTGGCCAAAGGTTCTGCCTTAGCCTATTTAGTGAAATAGTCGACTGCAACTATCGCGTATTTCGCACCACCTTTGGATATAGGCAAAGAGCCGATTATGTCGATTCCCCAGATTGCAAATGGCCAGGGACTAACCATTTGTGTGAGTTCCATTGACAGAGTCCTCGGGATTTTCGCATATCTCTGACACTTGTCACATTTCCTTGCGTAGTCGGCAGCGTCCCGATTTACGGTCGGCCAGTAATACCCATAGCGGAGGATCTTTTTCGCTAGCGTTTTCCCTCCAGTATGGTCGTCACATTCCCCTTCGTGAACCTCTTTCAAGACCTGCTTTGTCTCATCATGAGCGATGCACCGTAATAAGGGGACTGAGAACCCTTTTCGATACATTAATCCATCCTGCATCACGTATCGCGCGGCCTTTCGAAGGACCTGTCGTCTTTCGCTCCTTTTTTCTGGTAAAGTCCCGGTCGTCAGGTACAGTTTGAATGGGGTTATCCACGACTCCTCCTCGATTTCCGTTTCCAACACACGATCAACTTTCAAAGGCTTCTTTCCCATTCAAACTTTCAAAGGCTTCTTTCGGGGCATGAAAGGCCTCAACGGGATACAATCCCATTTGCTGAGCATCGCCTGTGCTCGCAAACTTAGCCAACGAGTCGGCTTCTTTATTCTGTTCGCACGGGACATGCGAAATATCATAACGCTCAAGATTCGACAGTAGTTCTTGAACCAGAACAAGGTACGGAGTGTGCTTCTGTCCCTTTGCTTGGTAATCTCCCCGCACTTGGTAAACCACCAACTGTGAGTCACAAAAGATTTCAACTGATTTGATCCCGAGTTCTCCGATGAGCTTCAAGCCAGCAATCGGTGCTTCATATTTTGCTTCGTTATTTGTAGCTGGGAAATCGAGCTACAAAGCATAACAAATTGATCGATTTTTCGGAGTTACAAGAACTACACCCGCGCCGGAGCAACGGTCGTTTGATGCCCCATCAGTGTATAATCTCCATCGAACAGGGGGAATGACGTTGTGATTATCTGGTTCGACGGGTATGGTAAACTCATCGATGAAATCTGCTAATGCTTGCCCTTGTATGGCTCTTCGTGGCAAGTAGGCGATATCGAACTGGCTCAACTCGATGTTCCATTTTAACAATCTTCCAGAAGTTTCTGGTCGTTGGAGTACCTGCCGTAGGGGTTGATCGGTATAAACACTAATGGAGTGCGCTTGAAAGTATGGGCGCGGCTTACGTGATGCAATCACCAAGCAATAGGCCAATTTCTTGATTTTAGGGTAATTTCTTTCTGCCCCCGTTAAGCGTTTGCTAACGTAATACACCGGCTTTTGGATTCGGTCCTCCTCGCGAACCAAAGCAGCACTTATAGCATGTGGGGATACGGCCAAGTACAAGTACAGCATCTCATGGTCCACTGGTTTTGACAGCACTGGTGGACTCTCCAGATGCCTCACCAGATCCCAAAATGCATCCTCACAATCGGATGTCCACTCGAAATTCCTCTTCCCTTTCTTTATTATATCAAAGAAAGGGATGCACTTGTCTGTTGCCCTGGATATGAATCGACTCAACGCAGCCACTTTCCCGTTCAAGCTTTGCACTTGCTTTATAGTTTTGGGCGCTTGCACATCTCGGATAGCTTGAATCTTTTCTGGGTTAGCTTCAATTCCCCTAGCATTGACTACGAATCCCAAAAATTCCCTGACGCAACGCCAAAGGAGCATTTTAGAGGGTTGATTTTCATCCCATAATGTCTGAGTATATCGAACATCTCTGCCAAGTCTCGGATGTGGTCGTTTGACTGTCGTGACTTCACGAGCATGTCATCCACATAGACTTCCATCGTCCTATCAAGCTGGTCTTTGAACATTCGATTCACCAAATGCTGATAAGTTGCTCCTGCGTTCTTCAGTCCGAAGGGCATTACTACATAGCAATATAGCCCGACATCTGTAACGAAGCTGGTGTGTTCTTGGTTCGGAATATGCATCGGGATTTGATTGTAACCCGAGTATGCATCCATGAATGATAACAGCTCATGTCCTGCAGTGGAGTCGACCAACTGATCAATCCTAGGCAACGGGAAACTGTCCTTGGGGCACGCTTTGTTCAAGTCGGAATAATCTACGCAAGTTCTCCATTTCCCATTCGCCTTTTTCACTAGCACGGGATTCGATACCCATTCGGGATAGAGGGCGTCGCGGACGAACCCATTGGCTTTGAGTTTTTCCACTTCCTCTCTGAGAGCAGCGGACCTCTCTGGGTCCATTCCTCTCCTCTTTTGTTTAACTGGGACGTATTTCGGGTCTATGTTCAACATATGACTCGTAATGGCGGGAGAAATCCCGCACATATCAGAATGCACCCAGGCGAAAACATCAAGATTTGCCCTGAGGAAATCACTAAGGTCTTCAGTCATTGCGGGGCCGAGTTGTGATCCGATCTTCAGCACTCGCGATGGATCGTCTCGGCTGACTGAAATGTCAATTGTTAATTCAGCCGGCGCTGCCTTTTCTTCCCTGGGTTTCTCATCGTCATCTCTCGGATCTATGTCTCTAAAGATCCGAGAATTATGCCCGAGCCAGGGCTGGGCACTACTTGTCAATCATCATTATTAAGGATGCGGACCGGAATGTCTGCAACCTTTCCTTTCTCATTCCGATGGGCCTCTCTGAGCTCTGCCACATAACACGCACGACCGGTCGCCTGGTCACCATGAACAACTCCTACTCCTTTGTTAGTTGGGAATTTCAAAGTCAGGCACCATGGGGCTAATGCTGCTCTAAACTCAGCCAGGGCCAGTCGGCCCAGGAATACATTATACGGAGAATCCACATCCAAAACTACGAAGGGCAGGATTCGTACCCTGCGACGTTCGCCTTGTCCCAGTTCAACTGGTAACTCAACATATCCTACCGCATCGGTCGCTGCACCATTAAAGCCGTGTATACGAACTTTGGACGGTTTCAAGTCCTTTGTTTCCATTTTCATCTGGTCATAAGCCTTCTTGAAGATGATGTTGATAGAACTTCCACAATCAATCAGAATTCTTTTCACATAAGCCGGTCTGATCGTTGCAGATATGACCATCGGGTCGATGGTCGGAGCCTCCACTTGGTCAGCATCTCTGTTTCTAAACACTATATCGTCTGTCATTACACGCTGCTACTTAGCAGGGGTCCCATCCTCCACGTTCGAACAACACTCAAAATCTGCATGCTTCAGGGAACTTGCATACTGCTCCATCTCTTGCCAATTCTTATCCGCAGGGTGAGGTCCGCCGATGATTGTGTTTATGACTAGTCTACCCACAGTTCGGGCAGGCTTTTCAGGATGACGCGGAGCTGGTGCACGACCTGGGTTGGATGTTCCCTGTCCTCCTTCCTGTGGATCCTTCACAAACTCTTGTAACTTCTTTTGCCTGATCAACTTCTCTATAGCGTCGTGCAGGTGTCTGCACTCTTCCGTATTGTGCCCATAAGTCTCATGGAAGCGGCAATATTTCCCGGTCCGCTTCTGTTCCTCGGTTGATTCTTTTGGACGTGGCTTTCTGTACTGAAAAGTATTGCAGGTTGATAGGTAAATGTTCTCAAGAGACGCATTCAGCGGGGTATACTCGTTGTAGCTTGGAATTCTCGGCCACTTCCCCGCTTCTCTCTTCTTCCCTTGATTTCTTCCTCCGGACTCCTTAGGCTGCCCAGGCTTGTTCTGGACATTGACTTGGACCTTTCCCGAGTTGTCTCCGGACTGCTTCACAGCGATGTTGCTTTTCACGGACTCTTGGATAGGTCCTGGTGCCTTATCTCGCCTTACCCACCTAGCTTCCTCTCTTCTTATGAACTGGTGTGCCTTCGAGTAAAAACGCTCTAGCGTAGTCGGAGGTTTTCCTGCCAACCAGTCTCTAAATTTAGAATCCGGATCCACACCTCGCATCACAGCCATTAGAATTGCATGATCATTGGGATTACTGACTTCAGTTGCCGCAACATGGAATCTTTGTAAATATTCCTTCAATGACTCCTCGGGATTTTGGATTACACTTGACAGAGACATTACATCCTTTGGACGAGTAGTGTGTATCCTGAACTGCTCAATAAACTTCTTTGCCAACTCCTCAAAATTGGATACGGACCGCGGAGGAAGTCGGGTGAACCACATAGTAGCGATCCTAGATAGAGTAATTGGAAAGCATCTACACTTGGTTGCATCATTTGCTCTAGCTGAATCCATCATCCACTCGTACCTCATGACATGTTGTCTAGGGTCAGTCTTTCCCTTATACGCAGGGATAGTTGGCATACTAAACTTTCTGGGGTACGCCGCCTGCAGCACAACATCTGTGAACGGAGTATGACTCCTTGATACTCCCCAATCGTCATTCGATAAGCCCTGATTTTCTTTCATCAACTGCCTGACCATGGCTGTCAGATATTGTGTCTGTATGGAAGGTGGAAGGTTAGAGTCTGTTCTATGCGACTGCCCATGCTGATGCCTCGTCTCCTGGCGATCTATCAAACGTGCATCTTGAGGTTCGACATCGTTAGCATTTTGATGGTCTGGGCCTCCAGCCTCCACCCGCACTCCGGTTCCGAAGTTTCCAGCTCCTGCTTGGTCACGGTCTCCAGCTGTTTGAGCAGCGGCATCTGCCCGCGCAGCTTCAGTCTTACAGCGTCTGCGCCTGGGAAGTTCATCAGAGGAAGTTGAGCTGTCAGATGAGGAATAAGGAGCGGGATTTCCCCCAGCATTCTGTTGCTGCTGTTGAGTGAGTTGTGCCATCAGGTTGGCGTTAGCTTGCATCTGCTCTCCTAGTTGTCTCCTGCTTTCCCTGAGTTCTCTCATCAAGTCGTTGAACTCTATTCGGGTGACAATTGGAGTCTGGTCCTGGGCGGCTATTCCTACACCCGAAATTGCTGGCTGATTGCTAGGTCCTGCTTGTTGCACGCTAGCAGTCTCATGGGCATCCGCATTATGAGAAGCTGACCTGGTACGTGGTATTGCCATTGTAGAGTTATTGGTAGGAACTCTGAGTAGAATCAACGGATATCCTGTCAATGAGTCGTATCTTCTTTGGGGGATTTGTTCAATCCAGTAGCTTCAAAGCAGATCCTTAAGGTCTGAGAATTCAGTTCTCAGTGAAAGCACCAAAGTGTTAGCACCAAAATTGGTCACTAACCTCGTAGAGAAAGATTGTGTAGAGATATAAGTGATGAAGATAAATTAAACAAGGAAGAAAATGCTAATTTAAATGCAGAAAGTAAGAACACCAAATTTGTAGTGGTTTAGCATAATTGCCTACGTCCACTTTGAAGTTTCACTTTATTGATCTTCTTAATGATTGATTACAAATACAATTCGTAGATCAAATGCTTGAATGGAGTTGCTAAGTAAAGAAGATGAGTATGAAAAATGGCAGAGTCTCCCCAGTGTTTCCGAAAAAAGGTCCCTTTCACTGTGCCCCTGCTCCACTATTTATAGACAAAGATGGGTTGGACTTTCTAAGTGGGCTCGGCAGCCGAACACTTGGGCCCAAATATAGTGGTCGCCGTATGCCGAGCCAAATAGGCCGAACACAACGATGCCGAACCACCCTCTCTATGCCGAACGATATGCTCGCCGCGTGGGAAGAGTAGAACGAATATCAGTCGAAGCTGAACGTGCCTCTGGCCGAACGAAGCGCTTGATCGAATGTTGTCTTTGGCCGAACGTTGGTGTTGGTCGAACGATAGCTTTAGCCGAACGATGCTTCTGGCCGAACGATGCTTTTGGTCGAACGATGTCTCTGGCCGAACGAGGGCTCTTGGCTGGACGTTGCCTTTAGCCGAGTAGTGCCTTTGGCCGAACGATGGTTCTGGCTGAACGATAGCTTGTGACGAATAATACAGCCATGCCGAGCAATCGTACACGCCGAACGTCTTCTGATGCCGAATGCTGTTGGATGCCGAGTACTCCTGGATGCCGAGTACTTCCTGGATGTCGAGTTCTGCTGTATGTCGAGTACTTCCTGGATGCCGAGTTCTCCTGGATGCCGAGTACTCCTGGATGCCGAGTACTTCCTGGATGTCGAGTTCTGCTGTATGTCGAGTACTTTCTGGATGCCGAGTTCTGCTATATGCCAAGTACTCAATTGCCTGGTCAAATCTCCAGGAAATAGTACCAATACTAGCTTTTTTCCGAGTCCAAATGATGGATCCATGGAAAAATTAAGTTGCTGATTTAAGAGTTTGTGGAGGTCGATAGAGAATTGCATTGGACCAACAAAACAACACTTGTAGTAGGCTTCTAGCATTGAGTAGAGTGTATAGGCAGAAAATGGGACCCATTAGTAGAGGAAAGTTAGATTGGTACCGACCTAGGGGGTTGGGTCGGTACCGACCCACCACTTAGGAGGGTTTTTGGTTCTCCAGTCTTGGGTTGATTTGGCATTTGCCTTGTGATCTTGGATGTGTTTGGTTTCTGGGCTTTGCAGTCGTCTCTTTGGGCTTCTTGCCTCGATAACTTCGAAGTTTGACTCGACATGTTTGTCCTTATACTACCTTGTCAAAAGGCGGGATGACAATATACCTTCTTGTGGAAGCTTGTTTCACTGCATCTTCGCATATTTCTTTGCTCCCCTCATTCATTACTTCCAGATGCTTCCAATTATATTGCCTTAACATGTTTATTCGCTATTTCTATAAATATTGATTGTCCGCAATAATTGATTATTATTTTAGCCAGACAATTTAAAAAAAGCATTAATTCATTTTAATTCTCTACTATACATTCCTTATCTATCCATAACTACCCTAATAATCTCTTTAATTAGTCCATTTATATCCCTATTAAATTCTTAACTCCCTATTTATTTCACATTTATTACCTTATTGATTTTTTATTTACAATATTTTCCATCTATATTTTCCATCTTTATTATTTAATACACTTATAGATCTACAATTAGAAGGAAGTTTAGGTCGAACAAAGGAGCCAAGTACCATTTAGCTTCTGCGGTGCTTCCATATGTCGTGGTCATGCTCTTCTTAGTCCACTCCTTACAATACGTCCTCTGCCCATAAGTAATCAAGGTAGGAGTATAAATTTAACTTTATTTATTTTTTCAACTCATAGTCGCTTCGCCCATCCTTTTGGAATATGGTCCCAATTACTTATGTAGTAGGAATTTATAAAGTTGGGCATTTAGTTAAAATAAGTGTGTGTGTGTGTATGTATAGTTGGGTTTCTTGAAAAGTTATTTCAAAAATAAAAAATATGACCCTCATACATATAACTATCCCCATTGATCGAGTAACCTAAGCTCATATACCAAATGTAACAACCCACCTCAAAACCTACATAAATTCCAACCTAGAAAAGGCCCATCGAAACTTAGACCCACTCGAAAGCTGGGTGTTGGTTGGTAGAAAGAACAATACAGAGTTATTTATCTATTAATTCAGAGCTTACAACGAAAAGATAAAATATAATAACATAAACATTACCCATTTTATTTAGAAGCTCAAATGTCATAAAACCATAACACAATGTCAATAATAACTGTTACATAACCAAGATTCATCATGTTCAAAATACATTGTCATCTTTAAATGAGCACATCAGAAAATAGCATAAATAAATAAATAGACTACTGCCATAAGCTCCTCTCATCATCATCTCCATTTGAATTGTCGTCTCCTTACCTAACCTATGTTGTAATAAGAAGGGAGTTAGAATAATAATATTTGGTGAATAGAAATCTCGAGTCTTTCTATTTTAGTACTTGGACAGTATAATTCAAAAAAGAATATGTCTTATGCATTTAAGCTATATTCAAAATCTTTCCAATTATAAGCCCTAAGGCTTATCCAATTCCATAATCAATAACCCATAACCATCGTCATTAATGTCAACGAATGCGAGAGATAAAACGCAAGCCACTTAATACCTTTTTAATGGAAAATAGGTAGACTATAACCATTTAAGACCTCAATTGAGGTAGGCTTCCATCATTTAATACCTACTCCCAAGGTGGACTCCTCACATGTGTCTATCTAGCTGACATTGCATAAAAATCTCTTTGGACACCTACTACTTCCCATTGAAGAAGATCTTTCTGAGATATCCTCAACCGTGCCTAAATCCAATTTTGACCCTTTAATAATTTATACATGGGAAAAAGGTGGGCCCTCAAACAACCACTTAATACCTTCAATCCTCGACGCGGGTCCTTCGTATTATGACCCGTACCCCGGAGACGTCTCACATTAGTTCGAATATTCATAAGAACTGCTAGCCAGATTAGCTAGGCATAATTTCCCTATAAAATTCAGACTAATTTCGCATCATCTGTAGTTACTTATTATAGACGATGTCTCACATCAGCCCAAAAGTCACACTATTCATAGCCAGATTAGCTGGGCAGACTTTTGTGTGTCTTTGACTGACCTTGCATTCCTATAACATCGTCATAATTCATAACACTCTCAAAATATATTATCACACATCTCACTGTTATTTATTATTTTAGGCCCTATAAGAATTCCTTCTTAATTTGCCTTAACAATCAATTACTTTCTTAAGGGGGGTTTAATGATAATTTTTACCCTAATCAACTATGCAATTAATACATCATAATTGTACATTATTTATGCTAGTTTATATATATATAAATTATTAATTTCTACGTGTGTGAAGATTACATCCTAAACTAGCATTTAAATGTCAAATCTTGCAAAATTATACAAGTCTCGTTTTCACAATAACATGTATACCATAAATCCAATATTCCAAAATCAAATCAATAAACTTGTATACATAATCCATATCCAACTTATTTTATATTAAAATAACAGAGTAAATTAATAACATAAACTTACGATTTAATTAATTTTGCGCTCTATTCAATTTCTTTTACATGAAATTATACAAGGGAGATTCTATTCAATTTGTACAAATAGGCAATGTAAACTACGAATAAGAATTCGTACCTTACACACCATTTCTTAATTAAATACCTTAACCTGATCCAAAGAAAAAAAAGAAGTGGAATAAAAGGTAAAACACTTAAATTGCAAAATCCACAAAAACTTAATTATTCCAACACAAAACAATTAAGATTCAAACCTAAGAATTGACATTTCGCTTTAGGGAATTTTGGAGGTTTTAAAATGATGTTTTCGTAAATCAAAATTCCCCAAATCATATATCAAATCCAAACTACACTATTCAATTACTAAAATATAAAAACTAAGATTTGCACTCACCATAGGTCCTTAGCTTTACCACCTTTTGAATTTGACACACCCTTAACAATGCCTTTTAGATCTCTTCTTTTTGATATATACAATAAGGGATTTGTATATATGTTAGATTCATAAAATTAGAGGTTTAGAGGAGAAGAGGTTTAGAAAATAAATAATAAACAAAAATAAATATATAGTATTTCTTACCTAAAATCCTAATGAAGTTTTTCTGAATCTTGGAAGAGATGAATGGACAGAGCTTTGCTAAGTTCCCAAAATAATTTATGAGTAAAAGTGAAGGGACTAGGTTCTTATTTATAGTGGTTGGAATGCACCAAAACTATCGGATTAAAGTCGGTTAAAAAATAAAAAATTTGATACGTTAAAACGCACAAAACCCTAGCTGCCACTTAACAGCACGATCGACGGCTAGCGTTCGACCAGTCGTGGGCCAAGGGTCGACCGGTCCCTATTATGGGAACATTAATATTTTGGCCATTGTAAATTTATTTTCTTCCTTCATTGCCATCTAAAGTTAATTTTGGCGTTAACGTAACCCCCAAGTATAATCTCTGTTAACTTTTAAATTTCAAAATTTTGGAATTATTTATTTATTTAAGTTCGAATTCTATTTTTTTTTTTGAGTTCGAATTCTATTTGAATTAATTTGAATTCGAAACTTCAAACATTCATAATTTCCTCGTTTTACCTCCATTTTCAACATATTATATATGGAAATTGATCAAAAAATCACCATAAACACAATGACATAACTTTCATGGTCAAATTCTCACTTTTACAAAATTTTCATTTTCACCCTTATCTTATTTAAATTAATTAATCCAATTTATTAGTTACGGTTGATTTTACGGGGTGTTACATTCTCCCCCCAAAAGCATTTCATCCTCGAAATCTGTTATATCAACCGACACACCAGCGGGCCTCAATTTTTGCTAAATCGAAAACCAAAGCCTACCAAAATTTGAATCGTTTGTTTGGTATCCCGCAAATAAAACAAATGAATGCATATCGGTGCTCTAACAAAATAACTTATAGCGGAATAATAAAAATATAATAGATCACATAATTACTTACTAAGGTTTGGCACTTCCGAAGTTAAGTGTTTGTGTCAACACCGAACACACCAAGCACTAGTACCTATCCTTCTAGCTATCCTGTGGGTTGTAATATGGAGTGGGTCAGAAAAACTTTCTAGTGATTGTTAAAATTATTAATTTTGTACATAACAATAGTTTATGCCAATTGTTTACAGTATCATGTTATGTATGTTTACATTTTATTAGTTGTCTCGACTCCACGTCCGCGCGCACTCAGTTCCCATTTACCCCCTATAGAATCATAGCTACGTATGTATAAATATATATCCCATGGTCCTCCAATTGGACCATCATACTATCCCCGCTAGTATCTCTCTATTAGCACCCGTTCGAATCTCTTGTTCTCATTGTATGATGGTCTAGTCGCTACGCAAATCAAGGGACTCCCACAGTGTTTAATGATGGATTTTCATACATTTTGTTGTATTCTATCTCACTTTGAGGATTTACTACTTCATCTACTTCCTATTGTGGACTTGGATCCATGGACTACCCCAACCATTTTGAAGGAACTCCTCTATGGGTTAACAAGCCTTGCCCTAACGAACAACAAACAAACAACTGTGGCGTTGCATGACCCAACATGGTCAACCTCGGTAGGTAGATGAAGACCAGCTAGGTGTAATCATGTCCTTCTCGTTGACTGCTAAGGCCTGATAATGTTCTCGACCTATGACAGTCATATCCTTGACCTTTTGTAATGACCCGCAATTTTTGACGTTTCAAATGTGAATATTTAATCTATTTAAATACTCAGATTTGATTCAAATGTAATAAATTATAAGGAAATTAAATTTTGATAAAACGACTTGATTTTTGATGACGTCATTTTAATTTAATTTATAGAATTTTTTCATAATTTTTAATATGGAAAATAAAAATATATTTTTTTGACGCGTTTTGCGCCAAACGTCCGTACTTTTGAAACTTCACATAATAAATTAACTTGTCTATTTTATTACTGTTTTATGATCGTCTCACATTGTTGTGCACGATCGTAATTTTATTTATATTATTTGCGGCTTGTACGCGAATGGAATTATGCAGGGAGGGGTACCGCAAAACTTTGTAAACATAATAATTAAACTACATGTCTTACATGAACGCAACCATCCTTTCACTTGAGTAATGTCTTTGCATTTAATGTTAGAATTTTAGCAGCTTAGCATTATTTGTTTGGTACTTGCTTTCCTTACCTCTTAAGGAAATGTTAATTTATATATATACACGTTACCCTCACAATCAAAACTTTTCATTATCTTTTCATTGTCCTGGTGCATTTAATGTTTGTACTTTTTGATTACATTAGTCATAAAGTAAATTTTGATTATATATATTTGTACGCATGAACCAGAGGAGGGAGAGATATTTTTTTACACACATTTACATCCACTTTCCCACTTTTTCTCTATGCGCATGCAAGTTAATAGCAAACTTACTTCTTTCTATTTTTCATTTTAAAATGATACCTCATCCCTTTCAAAAAAGCACCATTTTGATGTGTATACAAGCACACCATTTTACATTTTCTTCTTGAATAAAAAAGTTTGGTGTGCATGCAAATGAAGCATGCGTGAGGCATGGGGTTTGCATGTGAGTTTGTATTGTAGTTGAGAGGGCCATGAAGATACGAGAGCAGGTTGCAGAAAAAAAAGAAAGATAAAAAAAACATAGCGCGTGCGTTCATGAAAGTGAAGGACGAAAGGCTTTGCATGCACATGAAGCGTGAAGCATATACAGCAACGGAAGCAAGCTAGAGGCGATAGTAGAGAAAGAGAATTGGTTATTTTGCAGATTGGACCCTTTTAATGTGGTCAATTGCATGACATATGAGGGAAAGTGAATGGGCTGTGGTTTGGCTTTGGGTAGTTCGGTGGTGCGCTGTTGCATGGGGAAGTATATGTGTATGCGCAGCCATGAAGATTATTTGTAGGAGAAATGAGCTTGACGAGTGTTAGAAGTAGCATGGAGAATGGAAGTGGAAAATTTGTGTACAGGCAAAGTTTGGCAAGGGTTGGAAGCGCATGCATGATTGGTTTTGATGGGCTTTGTGCAAGTGAATGGTGGGGTGACAGTATTTAATAGTTGATTTATTTAGGTTATTTGATTTAATAAATTAGATAGTTAAACTTTTAAAAAGATTTATCTCACCACCCGTCTGTTTAACCCGTGGTCTTTGACGTTATATTCCTATTAATTTGTAGAACACACTAGTATAGTTTACTGACACGTTTAGAGAAGTGTAAAATATTGATAGAATATTAATGATATTTTATTAGCATAATAAATCTCCATTCTGCTATTACAAACCATGGATTTATTGTTATTCGATAATTGATCCGTTTCATGCTAATTGTTAATTATTTAAATAAATAGATGTATTTCTATTTATTGTTGTTGTTGATTGATTATTTGATTGTTTGGATTGCGCTCGGCCAGTTTATGAGCACTGATTATTATTTATTGATTGTTGACTTTGCTCGACCAGTTTATGAGCAATTAATTATCCATATGCATGGGCTGGATCACTACTAGAAAGACTTCGTATAGCGACGAAGCCTAGCGACGGTTTGCGACGGCTAAAAAAAGCGGCCGTCGCAAACCGTCGCTAGCCGTCGCTATACGAAGTATACAGATCTGCCGAGACCATCAGCTCCTTCATTCCCTCTTCCCCAATTTTTTCCCCCAAATCACTTCCTCCTTCCCCCCCGACGCCTCCCGTCACCATAGCCGTCGCTCCAGCTTTCAACGCCTCCAAATCACCCAAATTTACGTCGGTATGCTTCTAATCTCTATTTTGAATGTAAATTTGATATTTTTAGGTTTAGTTTAAACCCTAAGTCAATTATGATTTGTTGTTAAATTGGGTATTAGCAGTGTTGTTAGATTAGATATTAGTAGTGTTGTATGTTGATTTGATAAATTAATTAGTTTATTATCATGAACTTGAATTATTTCGTATTACATTAACTAGTTTATCATGATGATCAAGTTGAATAAATGGTTGATGTAGATGATTAGTGTTGGCGATTAATATGGTTAGTTGTTTTAGGCGAAAAAATAGTGCATATTAATGATTAACTTGGTTATTGATAAGTTTACATGAAAGTATTTCATAGTTTATGAAATTGATAAATTACAAATTTAAGTTGTTAAAATCTAAATTCTGCAAATATGAGTATTACAAATTACAGTATTGTACAAAAATAAAGTTTATATAGTATTGTACAAATTTAAGTTTGATAAATTACAAATTACAGTATTGTACAAAAATAAAGTTTATATAGAAAATTAAAAAATGAATATGAGAGCCTTAAAAATTATACAAATATCTAATTTTTAAAAAAAAATAGGAAATGACTTTAAAAACAACTGATATTGTACTGAAATCTATTTTGTAATGAAATTAAGAATTGAATATAACAACAACAAAGATTACGCTAAAATCTATGTCGTAAAATAAAGAAATGAATATTGAACTAAAATTGTTAATTGAATGTTGAACTAAAATTTAAATATACAAATTTATTAAATAAAATTTAAATAGTTGAAACATTGTCAAAATTTGAAAAGAACAACAATATTTGATAAAATTTAAAGAAATTTTTTTATCTCTTAGATTGGCTTTGGCCCTGTCTAGCAAGTGTTGTATATGATCGTTATATGGATGTTCGTTTTGGTAACGGAACGGACATTTATATTCATCTGATACAATATTTATCGGATTTGTCCCTGTATTGGACAAGTTACAAACACAATAAAGTAATTACATATTATAAATCATTTCATTTTAAACGGTTACAAAATTTCGATAGCGCTTCCTTTACGTTCTCTGTGTACACGCATTTGTGTACGATACAGGGAACAGAAGGGAAGTGCTGCCGAAATTTTGTTGAACCGTTTAATCTGAAATAATTTATAAAATGTAATTACTTTATTGTGTTTGTAATGGGAAGTAGGATGACTGACCACCGTAGTGAAAACCAAAATACTAAAAAATTAAAAAATCCCATGAATTTTTTATTTTGAATTTTCTGCAACGGTGAACTGTTTACAATGGAGAATGGTTGAAAATTAATGATTTAAAGTGTCTAACATACATTTTCAAATCAGGAAAAATGTTCAATTATTTTCTCGACCGTACTTGGATGTATGAAGTCAGAACTAGAAAGAAGGGGTCAATAAAGCAACATTTCTACAACGGTGTACACGAATTTATTAGATTTGCTAAATCAAATAACCGAAACAACACAGAAATTCGTTGCCCGTGTAGTAAGTGCCAACATTTGAAGCATTGGAAACCGGATATAGTTGAAGTACATTTGTATCAATATGGTTTCGTGCCTGATTATTATTTCTGGGATCGTCATGGAGAACTTGTTGAACCTACACCTAATACTGAACTATTAGAGGACGGTAATATGATGACGAATCCGATAGAAAATATGGTGGATGATGCAGCACGATCAATGTTTCCTACAACTGAAGCTGTCGATGAAGACGAAAATGTCGAAGAAGAACCGATTGCGGGAGCTAAAAAAATATACGATTTGTTGAATTCTGCTAAGAGGCCGTTGTGGGACGGATGTAATAGCGGAACCGAACTTTCAGTAACCGCCGAATACATAACTATGAAATCAAAATTCAACCTTACGGAAGCTGCATTTACAGCAGTTGTACAAGCTGCAAAACGACACATGCCACCCAATAATCTGATGTGCGATAGTCATTATAAAGTAAAAAAATTAATGTCCGCTTTCGGTCTATCGTACGAGAAGATAGATGCATGTGTGAAAGGTTGCATGTTGTATTGGAAAGACGACGTTGTCCTCAGAAAATGCAAAATATGTAACGAAGAAAGATACAAACCAAGAAAGAAGAAAGGGAAAGAAGTCCCGTACAAGAGAATACATTATTTACCCATCACTCCCAGACTTCAAAGATTATATGCATCTTCTGCTACGGCCTGTCATATGCGATGACATAGTGTGAGAACAGCGGAAGAAGGAACTTTGATACATCCATCCGATGGAGAAGCATGGAAACATTTTGATAAGACTTATCCCGCATTTGCTGCGGAAAGCCGTAATGTCAGACTTGGTTTATGTACGGATGGTTTTTCACCATTTTCACAGTTTGGTAGTAAATATTCATCCTGGCCAATTATCGTTACTCCGTATAATTTACCTCCATGGATGTGTATGAAGACACCATATATGTTTCTCACCACTGTTGTTCCCGGCCCTCATGATCCAACCCAAGAAATTGATGTTTATTTACAACCATTGATCGACGAGTTGAAGAAACTGTGGTATGAAGGAGTCGAAACTTACGATGTATCAAGGAAATTTTTTTTTCGTATGTTCGCTTCTTTGTTATGGACTATTAATGATTTTCCTGCATACGGGATGCTTTCTGGTTGGAGTACAGCCGGTCGTCTAGCATGCCCTTATTGTATGGAAGAAACACGAGCATTTTCGTTACGATATGGGAAGAAAGTTTCGTGGTTTGATTGTCATCGGTGTTTTCTTCATCCCAATCATACTTTTAGAAGAGATAAGAAAATTTTCATAGCTAACAGAGAAGAGAATCTGAAACCACCCAAGGTTTGGTCAGGCGAGGAAATATACGAAATTGTAAGGGACTATCCAAAGATACATGAAACTGGAGTCCAGACTGAAATCCCAGGAAAGTCAGACATTCATAATTGGCGCAAACAAAGTATATTTTGGGAGTTACCATATTGGAAAGATCTCTTACTCCGACATAATATTGACGTGATGCACAACGAAAAGAACGTGTTTGATAATCTGTTTAATACAATTTTGAATGTAAAGGGCAAAACCAAGGACGATTTGAATTTAAGGCTTGATATAGCAAACTATTGTAAGCGGCCGGAACTTCATATGAAGCCTAGTGACAATAAAAAACCGAAAGCGTGCTATGAGCTAGACAATAAGCAAGTAAAACTTGTGCTAAAATGGGTGGAACATTTAAGATTTCCTGATGGGATTTCTTCCAATCTTCGTAGATGTGTTGACTTCAAAAATAGTAAACTGAGTGGGATGAAAAGCCACGATTGTCATATCATGATGGAATATTTACTACCCGTGGCTTTCAAAGAACTGTTGCCCGTAAAAGTATGGAACGTCGTAACAGAGTTATGTTTGTTTTATAAACAGCTTTGTTCGAGGAGGAGAACCATATTTGGGATGCTATTATTGACCCGCCTTCTCGGACCAGTCGACGGTATAGCTATGGAAATGTGGAGGTAAATTTTGACATGTACTAATATATAAATTTACTTATGCTTATGAATAGTTAAATAATTTTAATAATATTACTCATGCATATGAACTATTTTACAGGCGATGAGAATGCAGAGTGCATACAGGAGGTCGTAGCAAGATGCGGAGATTGCTCAGTTGAGGGCGACGGTAGAAGAAATAAATGACTGGAGGAAGAGTTTCTTTGAGCAACAGCTGGATGAGCGGATTGCGGCTTATTTACAACAGCATGGGACGATGCCTGGAGAGGACGACAGCGATGGCGAGGAGTAGGTACGTTTGTTTGCTCGTGTTATAGTTTGGTATATACACATTTTGGTTAGTTTGGTGTATATATATTTCAGGATATTATGTACATATTTTGATAACTTCTAGTTGATGGATTTGGTTGGTTATTATGTATATATATGTCGGGATAACTATGTACATATTTTTGGATTTGGTTGGATGTTATATTGTTTGATTTGGTTGGATTTGAAAATGATATTTGGTTGGATTTTATATTGTTTGAATGTATGGTGATGTTATATGATGGATATATGATGGCTATAGTTGATGAATATGGTGTATATTGGCCGTGATGATGTTATATGATGGTTGTTGTTTGAAGTGGAGAAGGGCTTTGGAAATAAAAAAAATTTGCTTCAGATTTGCGACGGTTTGTGACGGCTAGTGACGGCCTGTAGGTTGCCAGATTGCGACGGTTTGCGACGGCTAGTGATGCCTATTTTGCCAAAAAGTTGTGTTGCTTAGCGACGCCTAGTGACGCCAGGTAAACGTTGAAAAATTTCCACGTGTCACATTTGCAGTCGCGAACCGTCGCTATTTTGGTGACGGAGCCGTCGCTAAAACCGTCGCCATACTATTGGGCGACGAGGCAAATAGCGACGACAGATAGCGACGGCTTGCGACGGCCGGCGACAGCTAAAAGCCGTCGCTATCTACTGCCGTCCTTGTAGTGGATAGAAAACACTTCTAGGCTAACACCTCGTGATTTATTTCACAATTTGACTAAAATGTGTTTAGCGATAATATTGGTTCATTTAATTGTTATAATTAGTTATAATAATTTGACATCAATGAAATTGTTTTCAAAGTTGGTTTTCATAAATGAAGTTTATGAAATGTTAAAGAAATATAAATATTTGAAAATGGATATTTTAAAGTTATATTATATAAAAGTGATTTGTATAATGGTTTTATAAAAATGTTTTATAAAACAGAAAGATTTTGAGGACTAAACCCGATGGTTTTAAGATGATTTTTGAAAGGATTTGGAAATGCAAATTATTATAGATTCGAAGTATTTGTAATTATTAGTGTAAATGATTTTGCCACTTCAGGATATAAAGTGATTTGTTATGTTACCGACGATTCGAGTAACCCATAACTAAAAAGTAGGAAAGGGATGTGCAGATGTTTTGTAGCCTTAGGATAGTCTGCTCTTGTTGTAGAGGGATATACATATCTATATTTATTTTTTAGAAGGCTAGGACGCAGTTGCTTTGTTATGGCTAGAAACCTCCCGATCAAGTAGCATATAGTTTTGTATGCTTGTATATTGATATCGTTTCAAAAGGATGATTTGTTTTCAGATTCCAAAGTAAAGGACTAGTTTGAATATATATATATATATATATATATATATATATATTTCAAAAGTTTTGAAATAAGAATTGGAGAATAAAGTCCAAAGAGATAGTTTATGTAAAGTTAATTAGATTTTAAATCTAAAATTGAAGATTAAGCCTAAGTGGGTAGTTTTGGGAATTGCACATTATTTGTGCATCGTAGGCTCCATGATTCCTATTTGCGGTAAAAGGACTACGTTGGCTTGATCCTATATCTAATTGGGTACTCAATTAGACAGGGGTATGTAGGTAGTCACAAGTGGTAGTGATGCAGCCCCAATAATAACATAACATTTTTCTGATTATTGTTTGTCATATATCGTATATTGTTGTATCTTTCCTGCCTACTGTTTTATTCCACATTTACATTGTTTATTGAGTTCGGAGGTAAAGATATGGCTGCTTCTCACTAGAGTTGCACAGCTGTAGATTTATAGTTTATTTGTAGTATTTGATTTTGAGTTTGTATTAAAGCACAATGTAGAATAAATGATTACTCTGATAACTTGTATAATTGAAAGTTGTATCCTATACATTTAGTTATGTTGAATATTTATCAAATATTGTGTATTAAGTTGTTAGTTTTCATTCGTAGTTTTAGAATGGACGGGTTTTTCGGCGATTTTGATTTGTCTGAAACCCTGATCGTTACAGGTTATCAGGGTTTTTCGAATGTGAAGAATGTAACGACCCGCAATTTTTGACGTTTCGAATGTGAATATTTAATCTACTTAAATATTCAGATTTGATTCAAATGTATTAAATTATAAGAAAATCAAATTTCGATAAAACGACTTGATTTTTGATAACGTTATTTTAGTTTAATTTATAGAATTTTTCCATAATTTTTAATTTGAAAAATAAAAATATTTTTGTTTGAATCATTTTGCGCTAAACGTTGGTACTTTTGAAACTTCACAGAATAAGTTAACTTGTCTGTTTTATTATTGTTTCATGATCGTCTCACATTATGACGTACGATTATAGTTTTATTTATGTAATTCGCAGCTCGTACGCGAACGAAATTTCATAGGACTGGGTACCGCAAAACTTTGTAAACATAATAATTAAACTACATGTATTACATGAACGCAACCATCCTTTCACTTGAGTAATGTCTCTGCATTTACTGTTAGAATTTTAGTAGCTTAGCATTAATTGTTTGGTACTTGCTTTCCTTAGCTCTTAAGGAAATGTTATTTATATATATACGTTACCTTCACAATCAAAACTTTTCATTGTTATGGTGCACTTAATGTTTGTACTTTTGTTTACCTTAGCCATGAAGTAAATTTTGATTATATATATTTGTACGCATGAACCAAAGGAGGGAGATATATTTTTTTGCTCTATGCGCATGAAGTAAATTTTGAAGTAAACACACATTGACATCTACTTTCCCACTTTTGCTCTATGCGCATGCAAGTTATTAATAGCAAACTTACTTCTTTCTATTTTTCATTTTAAAATGATACTTCATCCCTTTTTCAACAAAGCACCATTTTGGTGTGTATACAAGCACACCGTTTTCCTTTTTCTTCTTGAATAAAAATGTATGGTGTGCATGCAAATGGAGCATGCATGAGACATGGGGTTTGCATGTGAGTCTGTATTGTAGTTGAGGGGGCCATGAAGATACATGAGCAGGTTGCGGAAAAAAAACATAGTGCGCGTGTTTATGAAAGTGAAGGATGAAAGGCTTTGCATGCCCTGAAGCGTGAAGCATACAGCAACGGAAGCAAGCAAGGGGCGAGAGTAAAGAAAGGGAATTGGTTATTTTGCAAATTGGACCCTTTTAATGTGGTCAATTGCATGACATATGAGGGGAAGGTGAATGGGCCGTGGTTTGGCTTTGGGTAGTTCGGTGGTGGGCTGTTGCATGGGGAAGTACATGTGTGTGCGCAGTCGTGAAGATTATGTGTAAGAGAAATGAGCTTAACGAGTGTTAGGGGGATGGAAGTGGAAAATTTGTGTACAGGCAAAGTTTGGTAAGGGTTGGAGGCGCATGCATGATTGGGCTTTGATGGCCTTTGTGCAAGTGAATGGTGGGATGAAAGTATTTTAATAGTTGATTTATTTAGGTTATTTGATTTAATAAATTAGGTAGTTAAACTTTTAAAAAGATTTATCTCACCCATGCGAAGTCCATTTAACCCGCGGTCTTTGACGTTATATTCATATTAATGAACAGAACATACTGGTAGTAGTATAGTTTATTTACACGTTTTGTTTGCGTCAAAAATGATTACAAACCCCGAATGTTGTGAAAGCACCAGTGTATGAATACAAATCAGCAATATTCAAACACAAATTTCAGATCTAAACAAACAACAAACAGCAATCCAGAAATAATGAACAAAAACACGAGATTTATAGTGGTTCGGCTATCTCCGGCCTACGTCCACTCCAAAATTTTTATCTTTTATTGATCGATGGTTGAAGATTACAATTTCCTATCGCGTAGTACAGCGGATTTTATGATTATAATCTGAATCTAAGGCAGCAATGGTGATCTGAAGTAAATCTGGCAAAGTCCGGGCGCTCTTTAGCTCTCAAAATTGTCCGACCTCTTTTCTGAATGACCAGGGGCTCTATTTATAGGTGTAGGAGGCTGATATTTCGCCTAAATTGAGGGGAGACCAGTTCTGGCACGTGAGGGAGCCCACATGGCCGAGATCTGGAGATCCGGGCCCACTTTGGGATCGATTCGACCCTTGGTTCGAATCGATCAAGAAATTGTCCAATCAAGCTGAAATTTGGTGTGGACATTCTTCAACATGTGCTCAAGCTTCTGTGAAAATTTCATGGCGTTTGGACTTGTAGAACTTGAGTTATGATCGATTCAATATGGTGTTTTTCGCTTCTTGGAGTCGTTCGAATCGATACCTTCGAATCCATAGGGTCGACTCCATCTCCTAGCACGTGAAGGCAATGACGTGGTGCGCGTGCTTCGGGTCAACCCCCCTTTTTCTCCGAGTTTTACTGAGTCGAACCCGGGGTTTCAGCTAGGCGGACTTGGCAGATTCAAGGCAATCGATTCGAAGGCATGTTTCTTCGAATCGATGGAATTGGTGCTTGGTCGAATCGATCCAGATATGCCACTGTGGATCGATTCGAAGTTATCTCAATGTGGGTGTTCGAAGATGCTGGAGTCGAAGTTCCTATCACTGCATGGATTCGGAGGTAATGGAGTCGAAGTAAAGGTGCCCTCTATCGATTCGAAGCAACGTAGGCCTGATGGATTCGAACTTGACGAAGGCGAAGCTTTGCTCCTTCTGATCGATACGGAGGTCGTGCTCTGTTGATTCGAAGGTCTTCATGGTGATGGATTCGAATCTTGGTCGATTCGAACACAATGAACAACATATTTCCTTAATCTTGCAACGTTCGTATTTTGAGCATACGTACTCGGATCGACTCAAATTTGGAACGTTGGTTTCTACGGCTTCGCTTGACGCGTCTTATCAATTGCAGCCCGATCCGGACTCGGACAAAATTCATCGATATCCATGGTGAACCTGCGATGCACAATCGATGTTCATGACTAATAATCATTGATTTTCAGTTAATCTTTGAGTATCTCAGCTTTGCCAAAAGTTGGGATAACATTTTGCCCCCCAAAACATGCCTTTTGGTAAAAGGCGTGTTTTGATCAGTCTCAAATTAAATGCAGTGAGTTCATGTGTATCTCATAGCTTATAGCATTTTCAATCAAGTCCATGGCTGTTCGAAGCCGAATTGTTATCAATTCCTTCCAGTAGAAGTTAAGAATGAAATTCTGAAGCCTCTCCGGACTGTCGATGGTCACTCCGGACCCTTGTCAAACCCATTCTAGATTTAGCGATTGAATAGAAAGGTCCTATTGCACTCCGGCGTTGCTTTCTATCCCTTGCACTCTAGCCCCAGCTAGGGCGTATAGCGATGTCTTGGTCATTCTGGACCGATCGTAGCCTCTCTGGGCTCTTACTGGATCCCATCCTGTCACTCTCCGGTGAAGGGGAAACAACGATGAGTGAGCCGATCCTGTCGCTCTCCGGCGAAGCGGCTACACCCCCTGCACTCCGGTTCAGTGTTTTTGAACATTAAGCGATGTCATGACCTAAATCTTTAGGTCGATCATAGCCTCTCCGGGCTCTTGCTGGATCCCATCCTGTCACTCTTCGATGAAGAGGAAACAACGTTAAGTGAGTCAATTCTGTCGCTCTCTGGCGAAGCGACTCACTTCTTGCACTCCGGTTCAGTGTATCTGAACATTAAGCGAGGTCATGGCCCAAATCGTGGGCCGATCATAGCCTCTCCGGGCTCTTATCGAATCCCGATCCAATCACTCTCCGGTGAATGGGAAACGATGCTTAAGTGAGTCGATCCTGTCGCTCTCCGGCGAAGCAACTCACTACTTGCACTCCGGACCCCGCCTCTCCGGGTAAGGTCATAAAGTGATCATGTTTATATTGATATTTAATGTTCATCCTTTAACTCTCCGGTTAAAAGGTTTATTTTAATAAGTGTTTCTTTATTAAATTCAAATCCTAAATGTTCAATCTCAAACACCAGGAAAAACAAGACAATGCCTCTCCGGGCAGAGCGATCTATTTCCATCTCAGAGCATGCCTAGGGATCTCTCCGGTTCCTGTACATGAGTAACTGGGATAGCCGTTTTATTTTGGAAATCAAATCTAAGAAAACTAATCGACCAGAGTCCAAATCTTGAACTTGGCCCTTGCCATCACAATCAGTTGATGACGAGTCGTGATCCCGATCCAGGATCATTCCTGTTTGATTGAGGCGATAGTTGTTCGGGCCTAACCGCCGTCGTACGTTCTTTGACATACTGCGGCAATCTACCACTCCTGGCATGTTCTTCCACCTCATCCTTCAGGTGGCGGCATTCATCGGTAGTGTGCCCATCCAGCTCATGGAATAGGCAGTACTTTCCAGTCCTACGTTCTCGCTCCGTGGGATCTCTCCTGGGTGGTTTTCGATAGGGGAGTTGCCCCCGAGTTTCGGTGTAAATTCGTTCCAGTCCTGCCACCAAGTCTGTGTATTGCCTGAATCTGGGCTCTCGGAATTTCTTCAGTTTATCAGGACCATCATGTGCGTCATCCTGCTTTCTCTTTCCTTTGTCTGCCCTAGACTGTTCCCTGGCGGTTCCTTCGCCTTGTGCAACATTTATTTCCTGCCTCTCGGCTCGTGATTCCTCTAATCGAATGAATTTTTCAACTTCATGGAAAAACTCTCCAAGATCTCGCGGTGGATCTTTAGTCAAAGAGTCTTTGAATCGGTGCCTTCCCCAACTCCTGCCACTACCGCCATCAGAATCATTGATCGATCCGGGTGATCTACAGAAGCCACCGTTGCATTGAATCGTAGCAGAAAATCTTTTATGGACTCTCCGGTCCTTTGCTTTATTGAAGCTAGAGTCATCACACTCTTGGGCCGTGTTACGTGGACCCTGAACTGTCTCATGAAGCAATCCACAAGCTCGCCCCATGTTCTGATTGATCCAGTCTCTAATTGTCTGAACCAAAGTGCAGCCAAATCTGATAAAAATAAAAGGAAACATCGTGCCATCACTTCCTCGGATGCTCCAAGTACTTCCATGTGTCTAATGTATTTGGTAATATGCATGGTTGGATCCGACTTCCCGTCATACGAATCCAGCATTGGTAGTTTGAACTTTGGAGGGTTCCTTGCATTCCTGATATTCGGAGCGAACGGACTCCGACTAACTTCTTCCAATCCTCCTCCTGACAACCCTCCTCTCATGAGTCGTCTCACTAGGCCAATCATTCTTTCATCTCCATCCAGGGGTTGCCCCCTTGTCATGTCTCTGTCTTGCCCTCCGAGCCTTGTAGGGAATTCTGGTACGTACTCTTCGGGTGGCTCGTTAGCATTTGTGTTGGCCCTAGCCGGTTGAGCTCCTTCCAAAGCTCCTTCTGCGTTGGATCCTGCGGGCCTGCCCCCAAGCCCTTGTTGATTGCCTTCTGGTTCTGTATTCTGTCCTCCATTGGGTTCCATAGCCCTAGCTCCTTGTTCCACATTCACGGCCGCTGTAGCTGGTCCAAGGCTCTGTGTCCCTGCAGCTCTCATTTGCTCGAAGAAATTCTGCAGCATCTCTTGTTGGCTTTTCATCATTCTTTCCTGCATTAGGTTATTCATAGCCTCCATCTCATCTCTAGTAATGTAGATCGAAGCTTTTTCTTCTCCAGCGCCAGAGGATGCCTCTTGACTTCCTGCCTGTTGGCTCCTCTCAGTTCTTTGTCTAGTTTGTCGAGTCATTGTAGAGTCAGATCTGAATCCTTAAAATTCCAAATCTAAACTTTGAATCTGGTGTAGCGGGTGCTAGTTCTTCTCAGTGAAAGCACCAAAGTGTTTGCGCCAAAAATGGTCACAAACCCCGAATGTTGTGAAAGCACCAGTGTATGAATACAAATCAGCAATATTCAAACACAAATCTCAAATCTAAACAAACAACAAACAGCAATCCAGAAATAATGAACAAAAACACGAGATTTATAGTGGTTCGGCTATCTCCGGCCTACGTCCACTCCAAAGTTTTTATCTTTTATTGATCGATGGTTGAAGATTACAATTTCCTATCGCGTAGTACAGCGGATTTTATGATTATAATCTGAATCTAAGGCAACAATGGTGATCTGAAGTAAATCTGGCAGAGTCCGGGCGCTCTTTAGCTCTCAAAATTGTCCGACCCCTTTTCTGAATGACCAGGGGCTCTATTTATAGGTGTAGGAGGCTGATATTTCGCCTAAATTGAGGGGAGACCAGTTCTGGCACGTGAGGGAGCCCACATGGCCGAGATCTGGAGATCCGGGCCCACTTTGGGATCGATTCGACCCTTGGTTCGAATTGATCAAGAAATTGTCCAATCAAGCTGAAATTTGGTGTGGACATTCTTCAACATGTACTCAAGCTTCTGTGAAAATTTCATGCCGTTTGGACTTGTAGAACTTGAGTTATGATCGATACAATATGGTGTTTTTCGCTTCCTGGAGTCGTTCGAATCGATACCTTCGAATCCATAGGGTCGACTCCATCTCCTAGCACGTGAAGGCAATGATGTGGTGCGCGTGCTTCGGGTCAACCCCCTTTTTCTCCGAGTTTTACTGAGTCGAACCCGGGGTTTCAGCTAGGCGGACTTGGCAGATTCAAGGCAATCGATTCGAAGGCATGTTTCTTCGAATCGATGGAATTGGTGCTTGGTCGAATCGATCCAGATATGCCACTGTGGATCGATTCGAAGTTATCTCAATGTGGGGGTTCGAAGATGCTGGAGTCGAAGTTCCTATCACTGCATGGATTCGGAGGTAATGGAGTCGAAGTAAAGGTGCCCTCTATCGATTCGAAGCAACGTAGGCCTGATGGATTCGAACTTGATGGAGGCGAAGCTTTGCTCCTTCTGATCGATACGGAGGTCGTGCTCTGTTGATTCGAAGGTCTTCATGGTGATGGATTCGAATCTTGGTCGATTCGAACACAATGAACAACATATTTCCTTAATCTTGCAACGTTCGTATTTTGAGCATACGTACTCGGATCGACTCAAAATTTGGAACGTTGGTTTCTACGGCTTCGCTTGACGTGTCTTATCAATTGCAGCCCGATCCGGACTCGGACAAAATTCATCGATATCCATGGTGAACCTGCGATGCACAATCGATGTTCATGACTAATAATCATTGATTTTCAGTTAATCTTTTGGTATCTCGGCTTTGCCAAAAGTTGGGATAACACGTTTAGAGAAGTATAAAATATTGATAAAATATTAATGACATTTTATTAGCAGAACAAATCCTCATTCTGCTATTATAAACCGTGTAGATTTATTATTATTCGATAATTGATCCTTTTGATATTAATTGTTAATTATTCAAATAAATAGACGCGTTGCTATTTATTATTGTTTTTAATTGATTGTTTGGTTTTTTGGATTGCGCTCGGCCAGTTTATGAGCACCGATTATTATTTATTGATTGTTGACTTTGCTCGACCAGTTTACGAGCAATTAATTGCCCATATGCATGGCCTGGGTAGAAAACAATTGTAGGCTAATACCTCGGGATTTATTTCACAATATGAGTAAGAGGTGTTTAGCGATAATATTGGTTCATGGTCGACGACGGTCTTTCTATCGGTTTAGGAAACCGTCGAACGAATTTTGAAATAAAATTTACTGCAAGCGCACGGCGTACACTTGTAGTACGTGGCGAATACAGGTCGATCCGCAGGGAATTGATGATTGTAAAATTCTATTCAATCAAATTAACCAAAGTTGAAAGTGTGATTAGCTAAAAATGTAAGAAACTAACAAAAACTAGCAAAAGAAAAATAGATAAAAATATGAGAGTTAAATGACAATTTAGAGATAAATCCACTCTCTAGATCATATAATTCAACAATGAATGAAATTATGATCTCTTTTTTGGTCATAAGTGAGTTTAAATGATGTGTTTACCATAAGTATGGCTTATTTGTGCTATTAATTAGCTCAACATAAGCCATCAAACTATAACACACCCCTTAAATCACTTACTAACTCTGATGAAAATAACAACAAAGTTGAAAATGAAATCTATTTTAAGCATGATCTATTAACTATTGTTTAGAAATATAGGTCACCAAATTTTAATTTCACATTTACTTCATTACCATCATCATATGCAGATGAAGAGGTAATTATTGCTTGTGATTGTTTAAGCATAGCCTATTTGTTATGAACAACAAAGACTATCAAAAGTCAACATGAAACAATAAATCACAACAACATTTCTTTAAGCACAAAAGAGATCAAAATTATCAAAATGTTGAAGCTACATTATTAGAGGCTTCATTACCCCTAAATTGAAGGGGTTAAGCTCTCATTTTTGTTATCATATGGACAAATGTAGCTAGCAACATGAAAGCAAAAGGAAAGGAAAATGAAAGCTAATGGAAAAGAGAAGCTAATTAACAAGAATTAAAACTAATCTACTTTGCATAAATGTAAACTACACTACTAACATAAGAAGAGAAGAAGCATGTAAATAAAAGAGAATTAACATTGCATAAAAGAAAGAAAAATTACATGAAATAAAATGGCTAAGTAGGCATGGAAAAAGAAGAGAGAAAAGCTTTGATTTATTTCCTAAGCTAAAAACTAAGTAAGAGAGACTAAGAAGAAGAGGGTTACATGAAGATAAGGGGTATTTATACAAGTGTTAAACCCTAATTCATATTTTGGGGAATGTCCAAATTGCCCTTGTGGTAGTGTGGTGGCCAAGTAATCATTAACATCCATTAATCCCCCACTTAAATGTACATGAAGCTTTAATGTCCTTTTATCATGTGCTTAGTTCCTAATTGAAAATCAAGGTAAGTGGGTGGGGTTCTCCATGATCATCACTTTGAATTATTTTCATCTTCATTTGTTCTCTACACTCTTGTGCATGCATATATTATCATCAAGCCACTTGTAAAATTCACCAAATTTCCTACAAAACAACATAGAAAATTCCAAGTAAATTTGCACAATTTAATAAATGCATAAAAATGACCATTTTACCCCTATATGAAGATGAATATGTGACAATTTGAAAATAATGTGAATTTTGATTGAAACAAGTTAAAATATCCGATATGATCATTTATTTAATTTAAATAGATTAATTATGGTGGTAAAAATATGCACATTTACGTGCACATCAGTTCATTTATATTATAATTAGTTATAATAATTTGACGTCAATGGAATTGTTTTCAAAGTTGGTTTTCATAAATGAATTTTATGAAATGTTAAGAAATATAAATATTTGGAAATGAATATTTTGAAGTTATATTATATAAAAGTGATCTGTATAATGGTTTTATAAAAATGTTTTATAAAACAGAAAGAATTTTGAGGACTAAACGAGATGGTTTTAAGATGATTTTTGAAAGGATTTGGAAATGCAAATTATTAGTGTAAATGATTTGCCACTTCGAGATATAAAGTGATTTGTTATGTTATCGATGATTCGGGTAACCCATAACTAAAATATGGGCAAGGAAGGTGCAGATGTTCTGTAGCCTCAGTATAGTCCGCTCTTGTTGTAAAGAGATATACATATCTATATTTATTTTTCGGAAGGCTGGGATGCAGTTGCCTTGTTATGGCTAGAAACCTCTCGATCAGGTAGCATATAGTTTTGTATACTTGTATATTGATATCGTTCAAAAAGGTGATTTGTTTTCAGATCCTATATATTTCAAAAGTTTTGAAATAAGAATTCGGGAATAAAGTCAAAAGAGATAATTTTTGTAAAGTTAATTAGATTTTAAATCTAAAATTGAAGATTAAGCCTAAGTGTGTTTGTGCATCGTAGGCTCCATGAGTCCTATTTGCGGTTGGAGAACTACGTTAGATTGATCCTGTATCTAATTGAGTACCCAATTAGGCAGGGGTACGTAGGCAGTCACAAGTGGTGATGCAGCCCCAATAATAACATAACATTTTTTGTTTATTGTTTGCCATATATCGTATATTGTTGTATCTTTCTTTCTTACTATTTTATTCTACATTTATATTGTTTATTGAGTTCATAGGTAAGGATATTGCTGCTTCTCACCAGAGTTGCGCAGCGGTAGATTTACAGTTTTGTAGTCTTTGATTTTGGGTTTGTATTAAAGCAGACTGTAGAATAAATGATTACTCTGATAACTTGTATAATTGAAAGTTGTATCCTGTACATTTAGTAATGTTGAATATTTATCAAATATTGTGTAATAAGTTGGTATTTTTCATTCATAGTTTTAGAATTGAAGGGTTTGTCGGCGATTTTGACTGGTTCGAAAACCCAGGTCGTCATACCTTTGTCCTAACACATGTTGCATAGTGCCTGATCCCACTCACCATCCTGTTTAGATTACCAAGTGCAATCAAGGCAACACCCCCCTCTAATACATATTTGAAGCATACTAAACTTTCTATTATGGGTATACCTTCATTTGTACCGTGTATACTCTCTATGGGTTCTATGGTTGGACATGTCTCACATCAATGCAATGTTACACAACTGTTGGTCGGCCTAATGTGGGCAGACTTCTATTATGCAATACTACTGACCTTGTATTCCTAACTACTCTAATGACCATTTGTCATATCATTTCTTTAATTATACTTTAATTATAATAGTTCACACCCATCATAAACACATATTCGAGGCTACTTACATATATCTTGATATACATACATACATATATGTATGTATCTGTGCAGTTAATGCCCCGCTATTACCCCGCTATAACCCCACTATATCTCGTAGCGGATTTCTACCGCTACGATTTTCCATATAGCCCCACAATATAGCCTTTCCGCTTTAATCGCCGCTATTTCCGCTATATCCCGTTATTTTCGCTATTCCCGCTATATCTTCTCTAATAAAATGAATTGAAAAATTCAATTTATCCATTATAAAATTATGAAACTAATTTATTCGATTTAATTTTTAATATATTTTTAGAAATGAAAATACTCTAACATTCTACTAAATTCAATTATGTTATATACCAGTTTTACGTTTATTTAAAGTTTATTCGCACATGTTTTTATTTAAAAAATATTTATGTATTAGTTACAATTCAATTGAATGATAATTTTTCATTTAATTACCATTTATATATTCGTAAAAACATTAAGTACGAGTTTTATATGCTATTTTAAAGCCATCTGCTATATCCCGCTATATCCTCGCTGTATCTCCGCTATGACTTTTTGCACCTCCACCGCTTTGAATCTGCCGAGCGCTTTAACTGCACAGGTATGTATGTATATGTTCATACTTTCTTAATTATTATGCCTCGACAACTCTACAGTTGACCCTAGGTCTTTATTTCACTATGTATTTCACCTTTTTCTTTACTTTAAGTTCATTTACCACTTTTCTCTTATCAGGTTCAAAATTCCATTTTCCATCCTTCTTATCAATTGTCTATTTTTCCATTTCTATTCTCATGTTATCCTTTTATTTCTTCTTACCCATCTTTCATATTTCATTTCGTTTACTTCCTGTTTTTACTGGTGTTTCGCATCTAAACTTTCTAGTATCTTTTTACTTCATTCATATCTTTCTGTTTAACTTTTGGGGATTACTATATTTTAATGCGTTGGAACTACAATTCTATTCTAAAATGTTAACACCGAAAATTTCTATGTCTTATTCAAAAAGAGAGGTTTGTGTGGTGTTTGTAATTACAAGAAATTATCTTTTCCTTTTATTATTTGAAATAGGCGGTACAAAGTACGTTAAGTATCCCTATTTTGTTCGTCTCTTTCTTTTTAGGTGTATTCCTTGTCATTTCAAACATCGCACTTTTATTTATTTAAACTTGATAATACATAGAAATCTACTTGTAACATCCCAAATTCCAACGAATTAAAATATCAGTTAAAACCCTAAAATCTAAATAAAGTTCCTTCATTTTACATTCTTTTTCGACGTCCAAAAACCAATTTATTATTGTCTTATCACAATAGTTCCTTAATTCCATATTTATTAATAATAAATTTAGGCAAGTTTCCAGATTTCATTAAATCTTATTCCATAGTAAATTTTGTTAGATTTATTTCATTAAATCCATTACGTAAACAATAAATTTATATCTAATCATTATGCACTTATAGATTTGTACCTTATCTTTACGCACTTACAGATTTATATTCAAATTGATTATAAATAGGCATAATTGAAATAGATTACAATGAAATAAATCTAATCTTATTACAAAACATGTAATTTTTCCACTCACCTTTCCAAGTATTCCCAAATCTCCAAATCTAATCCTACTTATCTGTATTTCAATTTTACTCCCTATTTGGATTCCCATAAAATATATACATATAGATCTATTAGAATTTGGATCAGAAAGAAGAAATTTAGGTTGACTATAATTTCAAATCCAGATTTACAGTTTACTTTGGTTGTAGCGACTTGATTTGAACCGATTCTCTATCTTTATCATCTACTAAAATCCTCCAGTAGTGTATACGTGAAAAGTAGACTATTTCTATAAATTTAGAGGTTTGGAGGAGAAGAAAAAATGGTAGAGCTTTCATGCCCTTTTAAAAAATTATGAGTTGGAAGTGAGGGTCTAGGTTTATATTTATAGGGGTTCAAATCAATCCTAACCGTTCAATTAAACTATTTTAACTCCAGGCAGTTTAGGCCTTAATTTATTGCTGATTTATTAGATCATAGATCGACCGCTTCCTACCTACGGTCGACCACTAACGGTCGACCTAAGTGTATCTTGGATCGACTCTCGATTTGTTTTCTACATTAGTTTGATCACGTTGATTTTGTTATTTTTCTTCCTTAGTTACCTGATTTCATTCATTTCTTTCCTACTATATATATTCTTTTGAGATTTCAATTTAACGGTAACATTTCTTAGTGTTTAATTTCCATTAATGTTATCAATTAATCTTTAGTTTGTTTTAATTACCATATTTGCAATATAATTGTTTTTGATTCAAAAACTTCAAGCATTAATAACTTTTTCGTTTGAACTTTGATCGGGAAAAATTATATATGCAAATTGACCAAAATATCGCCACGAACCGAATGGTATAAGTTTCGTAGCCAAATTCTAAAATTTGAAAAAAAATCCTATTTTTAACATTATTACTTATTTATTGTATTTATTTTTAAATTAATTAGCGTTAAAATTGTGGGATGTTACATTCTCCTCCTTAAAATAATTTCGTCCTCGAAATCTTAAGAACTCGACAATGCAACTTAACATACAATCACTTTAAACTAACAAGCAATTAGTGTGTAAGCAATTTTGCATCCAAACGTAGAAGTACGTGGTGTATCACAACTTATATGATATTTATACTAAGCAATTCTAAATATGAGCCTCTTATATGAATGCATTATTTTAAAACAAATTTGAAAATATGGTGCTAACATCGTAAATATACTAGCAGTTCTATATGAATGCAGCTTTTGAAAACCAAAAACTTTATTTTACATCCAAATTTTTCTACGCTTCTATAAATAGAATTATAGATCAACCAAATTTTCATCCAATACCTATCATCCAAAATCCTAGCATACCATTGCTAACATCCAAATTTAGAATAATCCAGTTTTCTAAACCTATTTTCTTATGCTAGAAAAGAGTCTAGATGGAAAATTCCATATTTGCATCCTTCTCATATGTATACTTTTTTCCACTGTACCCTGGAATTTTCTCTTTAGCCCCCAATTCTTTTTCAACTTTTCCAAAAACAGTTTGCATAGTTAGTTTTACCTTAAAGTTTTAAAACACTGTTCATTTCAAAATTAACTTTTTGTTGCTAAGAAGATATGGAGAAAGTGATTCCCTAGCTATAACATCTTTCTCGTTTGTTCCTATCCGTATTTTATTTTACTGCCACTTCAAAAATATTCCCTAATGTCAAGTATGTGGCATTTTGAAAATTTGAAAATTTTCCTTATTTTCAATTCAAAAATAATTTTACATTCATTTTAGATCTTAAATAAAGTTTAAAATTCTAAGAACTTTCTAAAACATTTTGTAAAAACATTTTTTTTCAATGTACACACACACAAATATATATATATATATATATATATATATATTCAAAAATAGATTTCTCCACGTCTCATGAAATCGGGGTCCAGTCAACAATCCAATGTCTATAGTGAACTCCTCTTAATTTACGTGAGAAATTTTAAGTTTCAAAAACTTTTCTTTTATTTACAATAGCAACCAACAACCAAGTTCCATAATAAATTTTAGCCATTGAGTTACATGGACATAGACCCATGGCTATGCAACATCCTCTCCCAGTTCTTGGCATGCTGAAATTCATTTCCCAATTTTATTTTTGGACTTACCATTTTATTTCATTTCTGTTTTTAATAAATTTTCTTAATTTATTTCTTAACTTCCAACCTCTACTATGTTCATTTATTTTTCCTCAAATCGATTTTTCTTTTAAAGTATTTTCAACTTTTACTTCTTAAAAATTAGGATTCTTAACTCAAACTATTTATTAAGTTTTCCTTCCAAAAACTTATTTATCATGCCAAACCATTTCTTTCTAGAAACGCACTTTCTAAAACATCTTTTATAAAAAATTAAAACAATAAAAATTAGAGTAGATAAGAACAATTCTCATTCTATCATTTTTTTCTTTCCAATCATACTATCTCCACTTTTAATCCTAGGTGGAGTCTCCAATATTATATGAGTGAGACTTTTAGAAGTTACTTGTAATAAATGCGCTTAACAATGAAAAAAATCCATTTTCCTTTGTTCAACCTTTAATTTCTTATGTTGCTTCTAATTAGTTTATTTAGCATTATTTTTTTAGTATGTTATGCTAACATTATTTCTAATTACTAACATTATTTTATTTTAATTCACAATATTATTTTTATACTTTACAATGCTATCACTATCCAACTTTTCTCTATCTAAACTGCACTAATTCCAATAATTTTTTTCTCAATTAATAGTCTTCTTAGTTGAACTATTGTAGTGCGCTCACGTAAAACTTTGTTTTAGGGTTCTAAATCTTCTTTTCTATGCTATTTACCCTATTCCAAACTTATACCACTTTCTATTGTCCACCCATAAAAATGGTTTTACTACTTAAAAATTCTCATTACATAGAAAAAACCATAAGTTATATTTCTCTACCATTTTTTTTCGAAAGAAAATAGCTTTCTACAAAATTTCCTTTATTAAAATTTTAGATTTTAACAAATTTCAATTTCTACTGGAAATTTATATTTACACTTCTCTTTCTTTACAAAGAACTAGAGGGCTATATATACTTTATAACCTTTTCAAACATATTGCTTTTGCAAACCATTTTATTGAAAATTTTCAATATATATATATATATATATATCCAACAAAACTTTCATTATATAAATTTTTTTTCGAAATCTAATTACTTACCTTTTTTATCAAATATATTAATTGTATATTTTTCTAAACTTTAAAAACTATTTTCTATTAGGTTAGACTCAGAGTGGGTTTCTAACAGCTCCCTTAAGAACATCTTTCCTTCAATTTACTAACTTGTTCCTTTCACAAGAAAGAAAATCCAATTACCAATTAAGAGTGACCATTTCACATCCTTCTTCAGGAACATCCCTATTTCCACTATCTATAACATATGGATTCTTATTTTTCCCTTATCTGGACCTACTATACATCATCAATCGACAATCATATAGGGATCTACAATCGTTGGGCTACTGAGGCTCGACTAGGGAGTCACATACCATCCAGCTTCAAGTATCTTCCATATGCAACTACTTATAGTTGGAATTCTTAGGATTTAATGTATATTATATTTATATTTATTGTTATAGAAAAAATCCACTTAACGTTTCCTAATATTTTAAGATCGACTAACCTAAGCTCTTATACCAAACATAGCAACCCACACCCAAGTAGGCTTGAATTTTTGCCAAATCAAAATCCCAAGTCCACGAAAATACGGATCGTTGGTTTGGTATCCTATAAATAAAACAAATGAATGAATATCAGAGCTCTAAGTAATAATTTATAGTAGAATAATAAAATAATATAGATCACATAATTATCGACCATGATTTGACACTTCCAAAGTCCAGTGTCTATGTCAGCACCGAACACGCCAAGCACTAGTACATGTCCTTCTAGTTATCCTATGGGTTGTAATGAGGAGGGGGTTAGAATAACGTTCTGGTGGTTGGTAAAATTATACATTTTGTACATAATACTAGTTTATGCCGACTGTTCACAATATCATGTTATGTCTTTTTACATTTCGTTAGTCGTCTCGACTCCACGTCCGCGCATGCTCTCCAATCTACCATCTATAGAATTATAACTACGTATATATATCCCATGGTCTCCCAATTGGACCTAGATACTATCCTGCTAGTATCTCTCTATTAGCACCCATTGGGATCCCTTGTTCTCTTCGTACCACGGTCTCATCGTTACGCATATCGAGAGACTCCCATAGTGCCTAATGATAGATTTTCATAAATTTTGCCATATTCTGTCTTGCTTTAGGAATTTACTACTTCGTCTGCTTCCTATTATGGACTCAGCTCCATGGACCACCCCAACCATTTTGAAAGAACTCCTTTAAGGGTTAACTAGCCTTGCCTTATCAAACAATAAGTAAACAATTGTGGCGATACATAACCCAAAATGGTCTACCCTGGTAGGAAGATGAAGACCAACTAAGTGTAAACATGTCCTTCCTGTTGACTGCTAAGGCCTGAAGACGTTCTCGACCTATGACTGCCCTACCCTTGACCTTGGTCCCAACACATGCTGCATAATGCTCGATCCCGCTCACCATCCCGTTTAGATTGCCTAGTGCAATCAAGGCAATATCACTCTCTAATACATATTTGAAGCATACTAAACTTTCTATGGGGGGTATTCCTTCATCTATATGCAAGCATATACTCTCCGTGGGTCCTATGGTTGGACATGTCTCACGTCAATGTAGTGTTACACAACTACTAGTGGTCCCTTACGGTGGGCAGACTTCTATTGTATAACACCGCTGATCTCGCATTCCAACCTACTCTAATGACCATTTGTCATATCATTTCTTTAATTATATTCTAATTGTAGTAGTTCACATCCATCATAAATGCATATTTGAGGTACATATATATATATATATATATATATATTCATTCATACTTTCTTATTTATCATGCCTATATAACTCTATGGTTGACCCTAGGTATTTATTTCACTATGCGTTTCAACTTTTTCTTTACTTTAAGTTCATTTACCGCTTTTCTCTCACTAGGTTCAAAATTCCATTTTCCATCCTCTTTATCCATTTTTAATTTTTCAATTTCAATTTTCATGTTATCCTTTTATTTATTCTTGCCCGTCTTTCATATTTCCTTTCATTTACATCCAATTTTTATTAGTGTTTCGCATCTTAACTCTTTAGGATCTTTTTAATTCATTCATATCTTTCTGTTTGACTTTTGGGGCCTACTACAATTTAGTGCGTTAGAACTACGTTTCTATTCTGAAATGTTAACACTGAAAAGTTCTATGTCTTATCCAAAAAGAGAGGTCCGTGTAGTGTTTGTAATTACAAGAAAATAACTTTTATTTTTATAATTTGAAATAGACGAAACAAAATACGGTAAATTTCTTTATTTTTTGCATCTCTTTATTTTTAGGTGTATTCCTTGTCATTTCAAACATCCCACTTTTATTTATTTAAACTTGATAATACATAGTAATCTACTTGTAACATCCCAAATTCCAATGAATGAAAATATCAATTAAACCCCTAAAATATAAATAAAGTTCCTTTATTTTATATTTTTTTCTACGTTTAAATACCAATTTATTATTGCCTTATCGTAATAATTCCATAATTCCATATTTATCAATAATAAATTTAGGCAAGTTTAAAATTTCATAAAACCTTATTCCATAGTATATTTCATTTGATTTATTCCATTAAATCCTTTACGCATAAATAATAAATTTGTATCTAATCATTACGCACTTATAGATTTATAGCTAACCATTACACACTTACAGATTTATATCCAAATTGATTATAAATATGCATAATTGAAATAGATTACAACGAAATAAATCTAATCTTATTACAAAATATGTAATTTTTCCACTCACCTTTCGAAATGTTTCCAAATCTCCAATTCTAATCCCAGTTATCAGTATTTCAATTTTACTCCCTATTTGGATTCCCATAAAACATATACATACAGATCTATTAGAATTTGGATTAGAAAGAAGAGATTTAAGTTAACTATAATTTCAAATCTAGATTTACAGTTTACTTTGGTTATAGAGACTTGATTGACTATAATCTATTTATAATTTGGATTATGTGTTGTAGACATATCATAAGTGAGCTCAATTCTAACGTGAGTTTGTGATCGTGACATATAATTATGTATGCAAACGATCGAAATATGCATGAAAATTTCTAAATGAGTGCAAAGTGCAGCAACCATCTCCTGCCATCCAATCTAGCAACCACGATGCCACCAAAACCTAATTTTAGAGAGGAAAGTTAACTAGAGAAAAGCTTAGGATGAGAAGTTCTCACGCTTTTCGCCGAACTTTCTCTCCATTGAACTCGAATCAACCTAATTTCTTTTTTGTGGAGCTTCCTAGTTCCATACTCCACAATATATGCGGTGGCACAGAATGCTATTGGCTTCATCTCAATATTCCCCAATTGATTTGGCTCTACCACAGTGTTTGTACTATGAACGCACTTCCTCAAATGCAAAACGTGAAAAATGTCATGGACTCCTGCCAATTTATCTGGTAACTCCACAAGATATGAAAGTTTTCCTATTTTTTCCATTGTTGGGAAAGGCCCAATAAATCTTGGTGCCAACATTTCAACTTTCCAAATCTTACAACCTTCATAACAACTTAATCGAATCTATCCTTTTGAAGTCTTGCAAATTAAATCTTGTTTGAGTATGATTTTTTCGGTTGTTTCCCACCAATAATTTGGCAATTTGCATGGCCTTCCATAAAGCACTTCAAAGGGTGCTATATCAATCATTAATTAGTGACTATTATTATACGTAAATTCTACTAAAGGTAAGTGTTGCTCCTAATGTCCTCTAAAGTCCATGATGTATGCTCTGAACAAATCCTCCAAGATCCTATTCACTCTTCCGGGTTGCCAATCGGTCTAGGATGGTAAGTAGTGCTATGATCCAATGAAGTTCCTAAAGCTATTTACAAACTCCTTTGAGACTCACTGGTACATAATGGGTTCTTATCACTAACGATGCTAACTGGAATTCCATTAAGTTGAACCACCTCCTTGATATACATATGTGCTAGAGACCTTGCAGTCCTATTGCTCCTAATGGGGAAAACGATTTATTTTTCTAGCAGCAAATTCTGCTACCTTCTCCTTCATCCTTGTCCAATAGAAAAATTTCTTCACATGCTATACATTTTATCTCTTTCTTGAATGGTGACATTCTACAAGTTCAAATTTATTTTTTCCAAAATCCAAAAATTTCAGGGATTGAATCATTCTTTAATTTTTGGTTGCTAACCTAATTTCCTTATTAACTTCCAGTTTTACCTATAGTTCATCACAAGTTATGTGTCCCTATAGAATTTCTTTATTTCCGTTGCCTTTTAAAATATATATTTATCAAGCATTTCAATCTCATCCATAAAATCAACACGGTGATAAAATAGGGACATATCTTATACCATATCATATGATTTTCCTATAACCAAGGGGGACAACTAGCAATTTCAATTGCCCTACATTGATTTGTCTCATGCCTATTCATCATGTGATAGTGGCAATAGGATCCTCCCCAATTCCTTCCATATTTAGGTTTTTTCTTCTATGATGGCCAATAGTTGAGTTCTTCCTTGGTTAGCAAATAAACATTGTCAATTGATGTCAAATTGCATTCCTTGTGAAGTCTCGACTTGAAGCTTGTCTTTTAAGGATGGTTTTTAGATTTTTTTATTGCTTGATTTTGAAGCCTCATCCTCAACGACCAATTTTCTTTTCAAACCCTTTTTAATCTCACATGAAGGCAATATTGCACTTGTTGCTTGATGTCATTTTTGTGCAAAGGTGGTATAATCAGCCATCATCCCTTCTTCAAAGATTGTGCCTTTGGTATAGAGTTGAGTTGTTTTCTTCATTTGGTTAAACAAGTTTTTACTCTTATCTTTTATTCCCTCTAAGGAAAAGATAGGTGTGGGGCCAATGTGAAAAGGGTTTAAACTCCATTTTTTGGATCATAAGATTCATCTCTCTTTTTCTTTATGATCCTTAAGGCTTCCAATCTCAACATTTGCTCCTCATGTAGTTTAGAATCATTAGTTGTTCTTGGGGAGAATCTAATTAAATGTTGTTCTGAGGATCATTTTTCGGACTTTTTAATTTTGCTAAACATGATGATGTAATGTCTAAAGTAAGTAAACTTGGAATAGAATTGGGTTAGAGGAAAATAAAGTTGGAAGTTCAACAAGGGTGAAGGTTCAGGTCCTCCTTCTAAGGCCAAAAATGTTAATAAGAAAACTTGTCAACACCCCAAAGCAGAGTTTAGAGTATAAGTGATCCTTTCGAAAACTCCTTTCGAACAAATTAAGATATTTAAAACCTTTAGAAACCTTATACCCACCTTTCGAAAAGGTTGTGGTAGTTGAAACTCCTTCTTATATAACCTTTCGACATGGTAGAAGCACTTGATTCTCTTCTACAACACCTTTCAAACCAGTTATATTGGTTTAGTACCTTTTCAAAACCACCCTTTTGAAGTAGTTGAAGTGACTCAAGAGTTGGTCCTAATGATCTAAGGATATGAGTTAAATTAAAAGGTTTCAACTTCTTCGGAATCTAGCTTTTCGATGGCTTGAGGTAAGGACCTAAGGATCTAAGGACATTAATTAGGCTAAAAAGGTTTCGACTTCCTCAAAAGGTGACCTTTCGATCAGGTTGACATAAGCAGATCAAAAATAGAATTTCATAGAAACATTAAATCAACTAACATATCCAAAATGCCATAACTTGCTTTGATTATCTTTTTTCTTTATTGATAGTAGCTTAGGCAATACAAAGTAGTCAAATCCCCAATTCAATTTGAGAATTAGGGTTTACAAATTCAAGAAAGTAAAAGAATGAAGTGAATCAAATCAAATCCCCAAAACAAGAACCCTACGGTCTTATTTATAGGCGCTGGTTGAACCCTTTCGAATCAAACCTTTTGACCTATTCGAAAGGAGTACCTTGAAGACCTTTTCACTGCCGCTAAAGTTTGGGCGCCCTTCTTCTTTTCTTTAAAATAGAACTTGATTGCTTTTGACTTCTTCGAAAGGGGTATGTGCGCTCTTCACTTTTTGTTGCTATGTTGTTGCTAGTAAGAAAGATGCGAGCTTTCGAATCTATCGATAGGTGCATCTTTATGTCTTTAAAGGAGTCGGAACATAGCAAAAAGTTTAAGTGCAAAAGATAGCTTTCGAAGGCATACATATTGACTGACGTGAAACCTCCATTTTCTGGTATATATGAATGCTATATTGAACTTAAATGAACTTTACTTTATAATTGTGAATGGTCTCGACTGATTCGAAAGTCTAATATTGCTTTCAAAAGGGTAGCTTTGCCCAAATGTTCTTCCGTAGGATGTGAATGAAGGGGAAACTTGGTATTTCAAAAGGTTTGGCGTGCATGTGAAGGCTTGTAATCTGTTGCCATCGAAAGGTGTTCCTTAACTCTTTCGAAACGTCATCATGCATGCAGAAGCTATTGTTTTGAAAGGAAACAATGGAAGCGAAAGGGTGTCTTTGTAACCTTCTGACCTCTTCGAAAGCTCATAGAAAATTCAACTTTTGCAGATGCATCCCTTCGACTCCTTCGAAAGGTCTTGTTATTGCTATCTCTCTTTGTAAATCCTTTTTTTATGTTATCCCTAGTTTCAACAAGGTTGAAGTGAATACTGATGGTAACAAACTTGAAATTTGAAATGTAGCCTTATAGGGCCTTCCTTGTCACTCCATACTAATCGCACCTTGATTGGGATCAGAAATTGGGGATCCGATCCGATCTGTTGCCTATGTGAAGTGCCAATTCCATACTTAGCCATTTTTTGAGTGTTGTTCATCTGAATCCATTCCACTGTCGTCCATAGTTTCAAATTCAACCAATTTCCAATCCGATAACCATCCTTTTTAGCCAAATTCATGGTATCCCTGCCTAACCAAAAGCGAGATAACATTTTCCCCCTAAAACATGCTTTATGGTAGGAAGGCATGTTTTGAATTGATATAAATCCAAAATCCGAAATCCATAATCCATTGATAGCCATAATTTCCAATCCAAAATTCAATCCAAATCCACGGTATCTCTGGATCATTTTATCCAGATCTGCATCCATCCAAAGCCAAATCCTTCGTTGTTCGAAGCTGATATCCAAATCCATGACCTCTGTGGGTTGTTATCCTAATTCAAATCCTCGATCTCACTGGATCCATGCTGAGCACAATCTGTAATCGATGACCTGAGTAGGCCGATCAATTGCGTTTAGGCGAAGCGACCTACCCCTTGCTAGGCAAAGTCCATACTTGACGACCTTGATCACTTTGGATCCTTATCAAGCACAATCCTCACTCGACGACCTGAGTAGGTCGATCCATCGTATTCGAGCGACCTACCACATGCGAAGAATAGTCCATACCTGACAACCTATTGGGTTTTATTCTTCGACCTCGATACCTAGTAGAGGACTTAATCCATAATGCACGAGCCTGTTTCGTCATGTACGCCTGACGAAAAGGCCTGTACCTTGCGATTATTATCTCGTCTCCCCGGACAGGACCACAACTGTGACCTGTGTTATCTATTACATTGATCCAAATTTAAACATTCCTAAGTCCATTTGCCAAAATATAAAATAAGAGTACATACAACCAATAAACCTTCAAATAAAATTTGAAAAACAAGAGTTCAAAGCAAACAAGAAGGAAAAAGACCAAATTTCACAAACCTAAGCACTATAGTTTATCATCATCTCAGAGCATTCCTTGGGACCATCCTCGATTCTGTACATGTATAAGTGAGTTAGTCGTCCTACTGCGAAGTTTGTTACTTATTTCATGCCATCCGGATCAATTGATGACAAGTTGATGATGATGCCTTGATCCAGTGCCATTTTCATTTAAGGTGGACGGTGGCTTCTCCTGTTCCACCGACGCGGCCCGAGTTTTTACGTATTATTGTAACTGACCATTCCTTATGTGTTCCTTAATGATAACCTTCAAATGCCTGCAGTAATTTGTATTGTGCCCATCCAGCTCATGGAATAGGCAGCGCTTTCCCGATGTCCATTCGCATACGGAGGGTTCCCTCTTTGCCGGCCTTCGATACAGAAGGCATCCTTGAGTATCCAGATATATCTATTCCAGGCTTTCATTCAATTCAAAGTAAGAAGAAAATTTGGGTGCTCCACTCTGTCGCCCAGATCCACCGTAGTTATTGTCCATGTTCCATTTACCCCTATTCTTTCCTGAGCCTTCACCGGACGGTTCTCCACCCCGTACCATATTAACTTCCGTTGCCTCCATGTTAGCTTTTGAAACTTCTTATCATAGAAACCTTTCTGCTTCATGGTGGAATTCCCAGAGATCCATCGATGGATCCCATATCAGTGATATCTTAAAATCTGAATTATCTGCAACTCCTAACACTGCTGCAATCAAAACCATTGATGGATCTGGTTGATCCACCGAAACAACTTACGCATTGAACCTAGTTAAGAAATTCTTGAGTGATTCTCCTGCCCACTGCTTTACTGATGTCAATGTCATCACATTCTTGGGTCTCGTAATGTGAACCTGAAACTACTTCATAAATCTTTCGACCAATGTTGTCTATGTGCTAATAGAACCGCTTTCCAACTATCTGAACCATAGCGCAGCTACATCTGTTAAGTACAGGGGAAAGCATTGGGCCAGGACTTCTTTCGATGCCCTCAGTACTTCCATGTGCCATATACCTCATAATATGCATAGTTGGATCCGACCTTCCGTCATAAACTTCCAGTGTTGGTAGTTTGAATTCTGGTGGATTCCTAGCATTACTAATATTAGGAGCAAATGGATTTCTATTTACGTCTTCCAGATTTCTTTCGCTAATCCTCCTCTCATAGCCCGTCTAATCATTTCCAAAAAATTTCATTGTCTTCCAAAGGTTGTTTTCGAGCGTCATTTCCAAACTATCCCCCAAGTCTACGAGGGAATCCTAGTACACACTCTTAATTACACACATCTGCATTCCGATTAACACCAAACTGCTAAGCATTGTCCAACACCCCACTTGGGATCGATCCAGCCTGACTCGAGGGATGCCCCTAAGTCTTGGTCGATCAATGACGATCAAAACTGGTGGATCAGTGCCGATCGTTCTGTTTTGGACGGGGACTGCCCCATGCTGCTCTACTCTATCCAACTGACTGTTAGCCTCATTTCCATGATCCTGGTTCTAATTTCTAGCAGTTCCTATTGCCTCAACCCCTTGATCCAAGTTGCCATTAGCTCCAGCTATTCTTTTTCCTTGATTTTATGCTCTAGCTTGTCTGATCTATCGAAGTCAATTTTGCATCATCTCCTCTTGCCCCTTCAACATTCACTCCTGCATCGCATTCCCCATTGCTTCCATCTCTTACCTAGTGATGTAGGTGGAGATTTGATTAGATCCAGCTCCAGAGGAAGCCTCTTGAATCCCTTCATAATGGCTCCTAGCCGATTCTTGTCTCCTTGTTGATGGTTTCACCATTACTCTGAATCCAAGCTCTCTAATTGTTCCTAAATATGACCAAATCCACGGAGGCTAGCTTTCTCAGTGAAAGCACCAAAATGTTAGCACCTAAAATGGTCACCAACACTCAGTTGTATGTGAAAGCACCAATATCCAATATTTAGATCCAAATAGAAAAATATAGATTCATGGACTATAGACTAGACTATAGAAAAATAAATGAACATGCAAGTTTTACAGTGGTTCGGCAAACTCCAGCCTACAACCACTCTAATAATATTTTTATTATACTATAGGATTACAAATACAGTTGTTTCTAGCCTTAGAAAATTAATGGAGGAAGAGATTAAAAGTGATGAAGGAGAGCCAAAAGAAGTTCCAATAGAAGATCCCTTGCAATAAGCCAAGTCTGCTATATTTATAGGTGAAGACGTGCATGGTTCTAGTTGAAATTTCGACAAAAGAACCTTCAGGCCCAGACGACCCAACCCACAAAATTTGGGATCGATCGCTTACCAAAAATGTCGATGTCGATCATTCATATTAACTCCTTTTGGGGTGCGATCATTCTAGCAAGTCTCCATAATGTTAGCTACTTACCCTCCAAATTTCATGCGATTCTGACTTACTGTTTGTGAGATATTGATCGATCATCATTGATTTGAATTGTTTTATTGATCAATCCATATGGATCATGACCGATCGATCCAACTTCATCGTGGGGCCCAACGATCGATGGTTTGGGTCACTCATGTTGTAGTGTAGTTTTCCTCCAAATTTCATATCAATTTCTTTTGTAGATTTTGAGTTATAGATCGATTATCGTCAAAAATCACCGAAACGGTCGTCGAAAAACCCACTTTAGGGTTGCCCTTAAGCGAGACCCAAAGTAATCACCTTTCTGACCTGTAGTAGGTGCAAAAAATTCTAGCACTAGGTTAGACATGTAAAATACAAATTTTCTCCAAGCAAACATGATTCTGTAACACCCCTAATTTTTTATAACATTATTAAGGAGATTTAAATAGATAAATTAAATAGAATAATGTAAATGTTAAGTGATAAGGGGGTTTAGATTTGAATAAAGATAGTTAAGGCCGTGCTCAATTAAATAATTAAGTGGGCTTAAGAATGGGTTATATGTTAATTATATTACTTAAGGGTAAATTGTAAATTTTCTGCACATAACCCCTTACTCTTATATATTTTCGTTCCTCATATTCATTTCCTATTCATGTCATTTTGAAAATGCAAAACAGAAGCGTAAAGAGGAGCCTGCCATTAACAAAGGAAGAAAAGAAATTTTCAATCAAAAGCTAAGGATTCAAGCTTATGGAAATTAATCTCTATCCAATCTCCTTATCATAATCAAGGTGAATAATAATTCATTCCATCTTTACTTTGTTTTATAATCATATGTTTTCGGATTTAAGGTTAAATTCAATTTTATGATGATTTGGATGATGATATGCTTGAATTACAATTTGTTTGATTTAAACAAGAATGTTTAAATAAGATTTTATGCAGTTTTAGGACAAAATTGATTTATGTTGATGTGTAAATTCCAGGGAAATTTTTTATGTTGTGTAAAACATGATTTTGGAGTTAGGTTTTAATTTTGATAATTTTCCAAGCTAAGGAAAGATTACTATAAATTTTCAAAGGAAAATATGGTTTATTGGGTTTATAAATTTATTTCAAAAAATATATTGAGAATTTGGGTGTGAAATTTTGATATGTTAGAAAACATGAATAAAATGAATTTTTGGAATTTTTCTGGATTTTTCATAAGTAATTTGCTATGCAAAATTAAATTATTTTGGAAGAAGACTTATTAGCAATATTGGTTTTGCTTAATGGAAGGGCTTATTTGCTAACTTAACCGTGGTTTAGATCTGAAATTAGCGGCAGTTGTATTAGTAAAGAATTTGAAAAGTTAAAGCAACCAGTCATAAGTTTACATGTGGCAGGTTAGTTAAAGTGTTTGCTTTAATTAGTATTAAATCAGGTTTACCCAGAAAAGTCGGTTCCGCCTTCTTTAGAAGTACCTTTCAACTAAGAGCTTCTGCCTTCAATCAAGTCGAAACCCACTATGCCGAAACCAATGCACAAGGTATCACTCAGATGGTATGTAGTGGATTGGAGAAAGGCAGAAGGCTTGGTATCCGATGGGGTCGGTACCTTTGTTGTTTTAGAAAGAGAAGCGTCTGCCTTTGTTTTAATTAAAGCATTCGAAGGAGTCGAAGCATATGTTTTCGAAAAAGGTTTTCTAAATGCTTTAGAAGGGATTGCCATCAACTTATGTTTTAAAAAATACGCTTTCGAATGGGTTTCTTTACTTATAAAATTATGCTTTCGAAAGAAGAGGTTCCGACCTAGTCGAAGCTTTGCTGCCGTTCTTTAGCCTTTTGAGGGTATTGAAGCCATCAATGCTTTTGAAGGGTTGTTTTATTTTAAAGATGTTTTAAGCTACTTTCTAAATGCTTCCAAAAGGGTCCAAGGGTTTTGAAGTCAATGGCTTCGAAAGGGGGTTTCGATGCTATCCTTCAATGTTTTGTTTAAATGGTTTGAGGCTTTCGAAAGGGATGGTGCTCACGCCATCAAGTTTTCCTCAATACTTTTATATGAAAAAGGATGGTCTCGAAAGAGATACTTTCGTTTATATATACTTTGACCCAAATAAAAATTTTAAGTATAAACCCAATGGTTTCGAAGGGGGGACTTTCAATGGTTTCAGAAGGGATACTTTCAAAGGTTTCGAAAGGGGTACTTTCAATGGTTTCGAAGCTATGCTTCTAAGTGTTATCAAGTAATACTTTAATACGCTTGAAAGGTTTTGAAAGAGAAGTTTTAAAGTGTTTCAAAAGGCAGGGGCCTAATGTTTTGAAAAGAGATTTATATGCTTTCGAAGGAGGTTATCCAGTGAACTCGAAAGCAAGGTTTCAACAGCCTTAGTTTTTAAAGCAAATAACCCAAGCTCATTTTTGAAAGAAAATCATGGCATGAATGTATAAATTGTTTGAAAAGGAGTTTTTGAAGAAGTATTCTTTGATTAAAAAGGGTTAAAGGGATTAATCAAGTTACTGTGTATGTTTCTTCATATATATATATATATATTCACATTGTAATGGACCCATAACTGAATTTAAGGGAAGGGCAGAATAACCAGCTAGGTTGATCCAGTAGTGAATATAAATTAAGTTAACTCCTGAATGAGCAGAATTACATCCAGGAGGTTAGGAAGACCAAAATATAGAATGCTAAATTATTAAAGGAAAATATATTGGCAGAGGCCAATTAGTTCTCAGTAAGCCCATGAAAACTGTGTACAGGAAAAGATATTGGCAGGGGCCAATAGGTTCATAGTTAGCCTATGAAAACTATTTATAAAGGAAGATGTCAGAAAGACAGGTTCATAGTAAGCCCATGAAAACTATGATTTGATACTGGCAGGGGCCAGTATGTTAGTAGTTAGCCCATGAAAACTATATCTGGATTAAGATATTAATAGATGTTAACAGGTTCCTAGTCACCCCATGAAAACTAGGGTAAGATGAAAGGATGTTGAGGTCACCAATAGGTTCCTAGTCAACCCATGAAAACTAGGATAAGAGTAAAGATATTGGAGTTACCAATAGATTTATCGTGATCTAATAAAACTATGTAATTGGACAAGGAGTCCTTATACATTTTACCGATATTAGTTAGCCCATGAAAACTAATAGGTTAATAGTAATCCTAGAAACTATAATTGAGATAGATAGTCAGAATGAATGGGGATGAGAAATTCAGAATTGATTCATTGGTTTTTCATATCATCATATCATAATGCTTTGAGATGTTTTAACCATTGTAGATGTAGGAGCACAATATATGGTTTTATAAAGGTTTTAGGATACTAGTGGGGAAAATCCGTTTCGTTAAGCGGCATAGTCTTACTAGATATCTAAAGATTTGAGATGGTAGATTATTATTCATACCAGGCTTTATGTTTGACTCGAAGTTTATGTTTTCCCCTTAAAATCTCGGATACTCAATTAATTTGGGTAGTTTGAGAGTTGAGGTTTTTAGGTGCCTCATTAGACGAATAAAGCTTCCAAAGACGTGTAGGAGGCATGATAGATATCTAGAGTTCTCTTTTATTTTCCACTTTGTTGTTTTGTAATGGAAAAGTTGTTAAATTGCCTATATATACTATGATCATCCAATGAGGCATCTTCATATGTCGTTCTTGACGTATGTTGTAATAAATATATTTTCTCTGCACGTGGTTGACGATTGTGGGATTATGTAATGAATTGGAAATATTTTGAAATGAAATGTGATCTTGTTTGATGTTTTAAATTTTTTCCAATTCATGTGTTTCTGTGTATCAATGTATCTAACACCGTCGTATTTGGTCGCCGAGGATTAATAACTATGGATGACTCCAGCATTCATAGCCATTAGTTTTGGGCCTCCAAGTAGGGGGATGTTACATATTCCAACTCCAAGCACAAAAAATGATCGGTGTCGATCATGTTTCTCCAAGTAACCTCCAAGCAAACATGCATCCGACTCCAAGCAAATAGTAAATTTTCTCGGGTCTGACTCCAACCAAATTACCAACTATTTGTCAACCCCGACCATCTTCTTTTGCCTATAACTCAAGAATACGAACTCCAATCGACTTGAAATTTGAAACGTAGCCTTGTAGGGCCTTGTCACTCCATACTAATCGCACCTTGATTGGGTCAAAAATTAGGGATCCGATCCGTTGCCTAGGTGAAGTGCCAATCCATAATTTGCCATTTTTTGAGTGTTGTTCATCTGAACCCATTCAATTATCATCTATAGTTTCAAATACAATCGATCTTCAATCCTGATAACCATCCATTTTAGCCAAATTCGTGGTATCCTGACCTGACCAAAAGGCTGGATAACACTCACAAATAACATCAAGATAAAGAAGTATGCTCTAAGTCCCTCAGAATGAATGTCGACATCCATGTTACTATCAATTCTGACGTCATAGATATGCGACATACTAGCATAACCATAAACCACATCATAAGCAACACCAAAGGAATGAAGGTAAGCCAATACCGGAAGTATGAAAATTGATCAATATCGGAAGCTTACAGTATTGCATCCCATCGATAAGAGATTGTATAAAACATCACAAAACGTCAATGAAGCCAGAAATATTGAAGGCCGTCAATGTCGCCTTTCAAGTAACGCTATGCTCACTGTATGTCGCACTAACTCCTCAGTGGATATTACACACAGCATGCCTTATTAATACCACACGTTGTCAAATCCACACTGAATGTTGACTAAAAGTTTGTCGGAAGATACTAATTAATGCTACATTGCTTCAATGTCGATCCTATTCGATGTTGCCTCTGTTCAGTATCATTACTCTTCACTGCCACCTCTCAAGCATTACTGCATGTCAATAAAGCCGAGATTGATATGGCCATCAAATAGTATCGTCACTAATCAACGTTGCTGATAAGAAATGCCGCTTGTCATCAATGCTGTCTCATTTCTAATGAGGCTTTATATCAATGCCGCACTTTGGAGAAATCACCGCAGAACACTGATGCATTGATGATGAACGTCGAAGGCTAATTAACACCGTTGCATAATGGCACCACCACATATCAATACCGCTGCATGATTGATATTGCTTCCTTTTGATAAAGTATGCTAAAGATTATCAAAAGCGAAGCATTGAACCTGACGTCAATGATAATGCCGAGAACTATGCATGTCAAAAGTTAAGCGTGCGGAGAGCGGCATCGAACATCTATTACGAACCCCTCTACACCTATAAATACGGACCTAAGGGGCATTCATTTCTTTCCTCATATCTCAAAATTATACTTTTTGTAACCCTAAATTGATTTGGGGGGAATTTTGATTTGATTGTAATCACGCATAATTTATATGAATAAGGACTTTGACATGCCAATTACCTTGATTGTGGACTTTGGATTTTATTGGACATGAATATGCATATAATGAAGCTACTTGGGCCCAAAGCAATTACAATACTACTTATACAAAATCACAGGAGCTTCGGTCTAAGCTAGTGTTTATATGCATAGCCTCTATCTTACGAACCACATATGAAAATTGGACTATGAACATAAGCACTGTTTACTTAGTTCACTGACATGCTTAATGGGCTACTGCACATATTTACTACTTATCTTCTCTTTCCTTTGGATATATGACTTGGGACCTTGAGTACACTATTCCTAAAGATGGTATGGATTCTCGAATATATTATTCCAAGTGTTCTTAAGGTCTCTCGAGCATCTTGTTCCAAGTGACCTTAAGAGATATTGGCCTTCAAATACAGACCGTCAAAAGTCCATGGGCATTATGGACCCATTTCTTAATAATATCATCTTATGCTTGACCTTCAATGTTAATCTTATTCTTGATCTAATCAGCATCATCTAAACCCTGCTTAGTCATATCCTGATAAGGTTTCAAATCAAGGATTGGCTCATCATTCTTAGCATCATGGGTGTTATACCGATCATTGATTTAAAACTTTGATGCTAGAAGGAGGGCTTGAACCTCCGAATCCCTATAATTCTCTACCTAAATTAATTACGTCAAGTTTCATTTATTCTAGGAATATGAGAAAATCAAGGCGAGTTAATGCACTAAATGAAGAAGTCATACAAAGGTGACATTGGAAGAGAATTTGTTCCTAAATTTAACTCGAAAAATGCAAAACCTGGAAAGCCAACAAAGATGGCACAACCTACTAATACCGAAGCTAAAATTAAAAACCTAGAATAATAAGTGTCAGTGATGAAAGAACTTTTGGAAGGGATCCTTGCACAAAAATCTTCTAAAACCACCACACTCACAAAAGGGGATGAATTAGATTCTCGAAGAAGAGGCTTGGATGCTTCTTTGCTTAAAAACAAAAGTAAAGGCAAACTCACTATAACTCCATAAAAAAGAAAAGGCGACCAACAGGCTGAGGCAATTGATCACTCTCCAAAATCATTGACGGACAATAAGATTAAAGCAGATTACCAAGGAAGATTAGAGGAGAAGTCCAAAGAGCAATCTAGAAGTTCAACCTTCAAATGGTACAAACCTGTTAGGAGAAATTACCACAGTGAAGAAGCCTATCTAAGAAATATGGACAAGAAATGGCAAAGGATTTGCTTAATATTAGGGGAAAAAGAACTCTTGATGAAAGAGTCAACAATAACCATCAAGACTCAAAAATAACCACCGAGAAGCTCCCTTCACAGATGAGATCATTCCCACCAGGATACCAGGATCCCATCTCACATCAGGATCCCATTCTTAAAATACAAGGGACTACTGACCGTGATGATCACCTAATGTAATTTGAAAGTCAAATGGATCTTTACAACGCATCTGGATCAGTGCGTTGCAGAATTTTCCCTACTACCTTCTAGGGTGCACCAACATTATCGTGAAAGGACTATCTGTCCTTGGAAACAATTTTTTTACGAGTTCTCAGTGCAATTTTCTATTTGTAAAGACCTCACAATTGACTACAATGTACTAGCTAATATCAAGTAGAAGCTGGGGGATTTATTAGGTAATTATCTTAAAAGGTTTAATGCCCAAGCATTAAAGGGGATAGATATAAATTGATGGCGATGTGATCAGGGATGATCGAGAAAACACCATTTTGGCAAGAACTTTATCTCCATGGATGTAGGGACCTTTAGGATTTAAATTTTAAATCTAATAAATTCATCCATATGGATGAAATGTATCAGGCCAAGAAAAAATCCCAAGCAAAGAAAGAAGTGGGAAAAGCTGGCTTTAGTCACAATAATAAGAAACCAAGATGGGAAGAAAAGACCAACTGCACTGCTCTGAACAAGACAATATCCTATATTTACACTATAGCAAAAGAAGGCATGATTCGTTCTAGACATTTAAAGGAGTTTATCAAAGATGGTCAGAAAACTGCTCGATATGAGGATGGAAACCAAAGACTTCTAAAAAATGTTCCAAATTTGGTAGAAAGTGATATTCAGCCAGATTTCATGCCACCCCTCATCAGAATTAACGTTATTCATGAAAGTCCACATCTAGCTGGAAGTGGTAAAGGAGCTAGGAATCATTACATTAGAGAAGCAAGAGATGGAGTCTTCTCTATTCAAGAAGAACAACCGCTTAAGAACCCAAGATATCAAATCCAAATGCACAACTTAACCATCACTCCATAAGAGCTAAGAGGAGTCCACCATCTATATAATGATCCACTTATGATAACTGCACAAATTGGACTCTCTGTGGTTTCTCAAATTTTAGTGGATACTGGAAGCGCAGTCAACGTAATTTTTAAACATGCCTTTGACCAAATGGGAATACAAGAGGAAAAATAAGAGCCAAGCTCTAAGCCCATCTTTGGGTTCGATAATAAAGGATCAGCCCCCGTAGGGTAGATAAAACTTCTGATGTAGACCGTCATACTCCAGGACCTTCGAGACTCTTTTTATTATCAGGGATCAACCCTCTTATTATAATGCCTTCTTTGTGAGGCTAGATGCTTTTGTCTCACTAAAATACTTAATGGTGAAATTCTTAACTAAAAGCGACTGGAGCACAATAAGGGGAGAACAATTTAGCTTTCATGAAATGTACTTCGCCATACTTGAGAAATATGAATGAAACCGTCTTTCTTGTTATAACTCGAAGCAAAGTGAATCTAATATGGTTGAAATTACAACGCCTTTGGATGAGGGTTCTTTTAACCAATCATCCAAAGCGAAAATAAAGCAAAATATGCATGCATTACAAAGATTAGATTTCTATGAAAAGAAAAGAAAAGGGAAAAAACAAACTTGGTAGAGGATGAAATAGAAGATGAAGAGATAATCACCAAATTAGATTGTAGAGGTGAATAAGAACGAATAAAGCCCATGGAAGATCTTGAGGAAATATGCTTGGACCCAGTTGATTCGACAAAAACAATAAAGATTGGGAAAGAGTTGGATAGTAAAATTTAAGGGGATTTAACTCAATTTCTTCAATCCAACTGTGATGTATTCGCCTGGACCCATTTAGATATGATGGGAATAGATCCGAACATTATGTGTCATGCTTTGAGTATAAACCCAAACATTACACCTGTTTGGCAGAGGAAAAGGCAGTTTGATAAGGTCCGGTCTAATGCTCTAATAGAAGATGTGAAGAGATTGCTCGAGAATTGTTTCATTAGATAAGTACTCTACATGAAGGGGTTAGCCAATCCAGTGTTGTTCAAGAAATCTAATAGGAAACGGAGAAAATGTGTCGATTATACAAATTTAAATAAGGCATGCCCAAAAGGCTAGTACCCTTTTTCAAGGATAGATCAATTAGTAGATGCAATAAGAGATCATAAACTATTATCTTTCATGGACGCTTATTCCGGATACAATCGAATTTCAATGTTTAAACCAGATGAGGAGAATTCTAGTTTCATAACAGATTAGGAACATATTGTTACAAAGTAATGCCTTTCGGGTTGAAGAACATTGGGGCGACATAACATAGATTAGTGAACAGAATGTTCAGAGAGCAAATTGGCCGAAACATGGAGGTGTACGTGGATGATATGCTAGTTAAATCTCAAGAGGAAAGCAACCATCTAAAAGATCTTGAAGAGATGTTCAAAGTGTTATGGAGATATCAGAGGAAACTCAACCCGCAAAAATGTTCTTTAAGGATTTAATCTGGAAAAATATTAGGATATATTGTCAGCGCTAGAGGAATTAAAACCAACCCTGACCAAATTTAGGCTATTAAAGATATGGCAGAACCTGAGACAAGAAAAGTTGTAATGAGTCTAAATGGAAGAGTAGCAGCGTTAAATAGATTCATCTCTAAGTCCACCTAAAAATGCATCTTATTCTTCGACATAATCAAGAAGAAGAAAAACTTTAAATGAGGGAAGGATTATCAAAAAGCCTTTAAAGAATTGAAAGACCATCTGGAGGTGCCACCAATCCTATCCAGTCCCATAGACGGGGAAAGCCTTTACTTTTATATGGCAGTCTTTGAACATGTCGTCGTTTCTGTTTTGATAAGAGAAGATAAAGGAATTCAGCTCCTAGTATGTTATACGAGCAGAAGGCTCAAAAATGTAGAAACTAGATATCCAGTTATAGAGAAATTGGCATACTACTTAATGCTCACTACACGAAAACTAAGAGCTTTTTTTCAATAACACTCGATCAAGGTCCTAACCAACTTTCCACTGGGATAAATTTCTAGTAAACCTGAGACTTTAGGAAGACTAGTAAAATGGGAGTAAAGCTCATCCAATATGATATTGAATTCCAACCCCGAATGGCAATCAAAGGACAGGCCCTAGATGATTTTGTTAATGAATGTATAGGTTTCATTAGAGAGAAATCGAAAATGGAGAAGGATTTAAAGCCCTAGTGGCAATTGCTTGTGAATGGAGCTTCAAACAAGCATGGTGTAGGAGCAGTATATGTGATTATTACTCCGGATTGACATTGTTTACATTATGTAATGAAGTTGGGATTTCTAGCGACTGATAATGTGGTAGAATATGAATCAATGGTGGCAAGACTCACCTTGGCCCTACAATTGAAAATTCATGGGATCGAGGTTGTTAGCGATTCTCAATTGATGGTAAATCAGTTAAACCAAACATATCAGACAAAGGATTCCAAGTTGGTCATATATCTCAGGAACGTGTTTGAAGATGTTAGCTCAATTTGAGGATCTCTCTGTACATCAAGTGCCAAGAGGGAAGAATTCTCTTGCCGATTCTTTGGCTAAATTGGCTAGCTCATGAGGGGCACCAAAAACGCGAATTGTACCGGCAGGTTACCAATCAACTACAAGTATAGAAGAGAAGGCCCCCAAAGCAAGAAATGAATCCATGGTGCTAACCCGATCTCAAGCTTTGACACATGTGAAGGAAAAGAATGAAAATGGAAGCAAAACCCTCCAAAAGTGATTTTCTCATTCGGAGACAAAAGACCGATATAAGAACAATTGGATTACACCCATTGTTGACTATTTGATACATGGAAAATTACCGATGGAGAAAAAGGAAGCAAGAAGAATAAAACAACAACTCCGACTTTCATCATAATGAATGGACTACTCTATAAGAAAGGATATTCCCTCCCTTACTTAAAATGTGTGAGTTCAGAAAGTGGATCGAAATTATTGATGGAGACTCATAAGGGAATTTGCGAAGAACATTCTAATGGTATAAAATTAGCCAAGAAAATCATGTGACAAGTCTTCTATTGGCCTTAGATGACTAGGCATGCTACCGATTATGTAAAAAGATGTGAAAAGTGACAAAAGTTCTCTAAAATCCCACGTCTACCACCAAGTGAATTGGACTTTGATCTCAATCCCATGGCCTTTCGATGTGTGGGGAATCGACTTAATCTAACCACTTCCAACATCTAAAGGAAGAGCTAGGTAGTGGCTATTGGTTATTTCACAAAGTGGGTAGAAGCATAACCTCTTCCAAATATCACATCAGGGAAAGTACTCAAGTTCATGATCAAGCATGTTGTCACCATATTCGGAATTCCGCATAAGATAGTGTCCGACAATGAAACTAAATTCAAGAGTAAGAATTTACACAATTCTGTAATGAAAGTGGAATAGTCAAAAGCTATTCATCTATATCACATACCAAACCTAATGGAGCCGTTGAATTTTCTAATAGAATTATTAAGACCATTCTCAAGAAACGATTGGATAAAGCTAAAGGAAATTGGGTGGAATAACTACGTTTAGTATTATGGGCCTATAGAACCTCCGCTAAAATTTAAATAGGACATACCTCATATTCCTTAACATATGGATGTAAAGCCATGCCTCCAATCGAGACTGAAGTACCCTCCCATCGGAGGATCGCATATGCATTTAATTCGAACCAAGAATTATAGAAAGAATCCTTGGACTTAATCAACGAGTTAAGAGATAAAACGGCCATACGGACGGCTAAGTATCAATGAAGAATAACCAAGCATTACAATTCTAAAGTGAAAGAAATATCATTTCAAAACGGAGATTTAGTGCTCCGAAGAGTCATGGAAAATACTAAGAACCCAGCGGATGGACCACTCATGCCAAATTGGGAAGGACCCCTAATTATACACAAAGTAATCCTACCAGGGACCTATAGACTATGTCGACCTGATGGTAATATAGTGGTGAGAACATGGAATGCCGAACATTTGCAGCCATATTTCCTGACAATGGAAAATAAAAGAATTAAAGCAAGAATGTCTACTAGATCAACTATGCAAAGGAATAATAATCACCTAAAAGAAAAGCCTAAATCACTACCTAAGACGGTAGTAAGGAGCAAAATAAAGCCTTCAGTACCGTCTTTAAGGCTTGATTGAAGCGCCTCCTAGAGGGAGGATGGAGTAAGCCTTTAGTACTTGGCTAAAGCATCGAACAAGCCTTCAGTACCTGGCTGAAGCACCTCTTAGAGGGAGGACGAGCTAAGCCTTTAGTACTTGGCCAAAGCACCAAACCTGTAACATCCCGGTATTTCGGGCCCATTCGCATCCACACATGTTAGACTTGAATTGCTCAAAATATCAGATTGTTAATTTATATTTGGCAAAAATCAGCATAAATAGTAAATAAATCAATCACAGAATCATAGACACAGAGTAATATAACAATAAGTAGCGGAAACAAATGAATAGTAGTTCATGAAGCTACTATATATATATGACAGAGTTAAAACAAGATACAACAGAAGTCTCAAATACATCGAAGTCTCAATACAATAGTCAAGTAACAAAAGCTGAATATATCACCGGATCAACTGAATAACTGAATAGATGTAGATGGATCTCCAAGCGAAGCTCCAACTCCAAAGGTGAGTCTCAAATGTTGCGACACTCAGTCTGACCCGAGCGTAAAGCAAAACACAAAACACTCGAGTCAGGATTAACATTCTTATACCAATAAATCCAACTCAAAAGAAATATCAACTGAAATACAAGTAACTTAAAGGATGTTTGGGATAACCATCCTCTAAGGATCCATGGAACTATCTACTATGTAGTAATATACGCTATTATAATAATGTCTATAGTAAAGTAAAGTATTAAAATAGCGTTAAGGCGTTACCCATATCCCCCTTAACACATTTTATATATTCCCATAGTCTATACAGTACCATAATATCCCCCGTACTAGGTGTCGTCAAAGGGCACTCCATAGGTATGGTACAAAACAAACTCGTAGAGGTCTTGATAAGGTAGGTGACATGGCACAACTAGGCAATGCCAGGGTAGATATACCAATTACACTTCTGGGATGGTGGTAAGCATAGCAGAAACTACCGCCCACCTCGAGCCATACTCCCAAATCAAAGGTGCGCACCAAATCAATCACAAAGTAATAGAATGGAAAATCAAAGAAGTGTGTCTGATCGGAGGAGCTACCTCACTTGGCCCGTCAATTGCTCCTGTTTTAGCCACCTTAAGCTAACTCACGGGAGTCAGGTCCACGTATATACCTCAAATAGAATCGTTGCCACCATCCTGCTTCATTCTGGAATCTCCACCGCGTACACAGTTGTTAAAGTGGTTTTCGGTATTGGCAGAGAGTATGACAATAACCGATCCCGGTCTCTTTAACAACCAAACGTTATTATAACACCGTGGTCATTTCATTTCAAATAATTCATATTTCAAAACCAAAATATCATATCATTTCAAACCATATCAATACGATATCATTTCTCACTTAAAATAATATTCATTTCCAAAATCCTAACACTTTCCAAAATTATAACTCTTTCGAAATTATAATACTTTGAAATTATAACACTTTAGAAATATAATACTTTCCTCTTAAATAGTTTAGATATTAATAATAGTATATATACTAAAATAGTTATAAATAAAATAGTTAATATATAAAATAGTTTGTATATTAAAATATTTTATATTAAAATAGTTTATATTAAAATAATTAGTATATATAAAATAGTTATAAGTAAAATAGTTTATATTAAAATATTTTATATATTAAAATAACTTATAAAATAAAATATCCTAATAAAAATGCTTTATATAATAAAAATAGTTTCCTCAAAGTTTACAAATCGATTTAAATCAACTCAAATTCCAAAATCCCATTTTAAATCAGATTTTAGTTCTTCCATTTCAATTCATTTCAAATCTAAATAAACTATTTTATATTGATTTCAAATATAGATTTGAACTAAAAATAAACTATTTCGATTTTAATAGATTCCAAAGTTTAAAATATTTAAACCTTTACAATAACTCAATTTGATAAATTATTTATATTTCAAATTTAACTTCATATTTATTTAATATTGAAATATTCACTTAGTCAATCCAATATCATTTAAATAGAACCTTAAATTACAAATAAACTAAATATCTCATTTGAATTTTTATCTCCATAACCAATAATCAAGTTAAAAATCATATCTTTAAAATCTCAAATTTAAAATCAATTTCAAGTCAATCTTATTTGAGTATAATTCTTAAATAAATACAATTTCAAACCAATTTCAAATATATCTTTCCAACCTCAATTTATTAAAATTATTATAAAATCTATCTTAAAATTTTTTAAATAAATACTTAAACAAATTATATATTAACTAAATCAAACTTTATTAAATTAAATCTTATTATTAAACTTATCTTATATTAAAACTTAATTTATATATTTTTATAATAGTAAAATTATAAGTAAAATCTTAAAATTTATAATTTCAAACTAACTTATAACTTTAAAATTTCAAACATATGATTTTAAAAATCTAAAATTTAAACCTTTATAAAAATAACATTTATATATATGTAATATCTTAAAATCAATATTTATTAAAACCATGTATTTCTTTTCTAAACTTTGGAAATCATTTTCAAAATATATATAGACCAACGGTGTTTGTATATAATTTTCTATCCTATGGTCAAGTGATACAGATATTTATCATTTCAATCCGCAATTGAAATATATACGGGTATATATCATTTCAACCCGCAATCCAAAATTCAATTCAATGAAATCGCTTGGGTTTATCATTTCAACCCATAACGATTTTCTCCTATTCTACAAGATCGTTCGGGTATGTATCATTTCAACCCATAGGGAATTCTATACTAACAGGGAACTTGCAGAGTGAGAATAAATATAACATATCAATAACAGGCATACATTACAATAACAAATAGAATATAAATAACATGTCATGGTGTCAGATGTCACAGGTGAACAGATACAGATAATAGCATATATATAGCAATTTAAATAACTAACAGCAGCATATTTCAATTGTCCTTTCAATTGAAATCAAATTTAATAAATATAAGAATGTTAATCATGAGTGATTGCTCACCTTTCGAGGCTAGAGATGAACGAGAATGAGATGAGTTACGAATCCAAGCACGAATTCCAAAGCAAAGTAAGATTGGCACGAATTCGACTGATAGAGCTGATAAATAGAATCGATGAGAATAAATCAATTTAGCTTGATATAAACTGAACAAAATATATACTATTATTATTATTATGTTTGTACCAAAATTGGGCACAACACTCTTCGGATGTCTTTGAAGAGATAAAGTGAAGAAATTAAATGTAAAAAGAGGATTTATCTAACAAAAACTCCAAATTTCAGAAATGAGAATAACTAAAATGCAGGGAGACACAAGAATTTAGAGTGGTTCGGCGTATTGCCTACGTCCACTATGAAGTAGTTTGCTTTATTGATCTTTCTTTGATGTTTACAATCGATTTCAATGAATTACAGCGAATAACAATGATTTCCAGCAATGAAATTCGCTGGTAGCAGCAGCAATGGAGTTTAGATCTGGATCTGGCGGAGTCCGGGCATTGGAGATCTCAAAGAGGAAGAAGAACCCCTTTTCTGTTGGCTTTGGGGGTCTATTTATAGGTGTAGGAGGCTGGCATTTCGCTCAGATCTCGGGAGACCCTCTCTGGCACGTGACCAGGCTCGCACGCCCAAGCCCGTGAAGTTTCGGTCCGATCCGTGATCGATACGAACAGATTTCGTATCGATCAAGATTTCATCCAATGGAGTCAAAATTTGGCGTGGACATTCTTTAGCATGCATGTAGTCTTCTGTGAAAATTTCATAGCATTTGGACTTGTAGATTAGGAGATATGATCGACACGAAATGAGATTCTCGGCTGCTGTTTGGTTCGACTCGCTTCTGTTTCGACTCGCTTCCGTTCGACTCGGTGATATGGTGCTTGAGTCTTTGGATCGCTCTGCCTTTGACGCTGTCTCGAGCGAGTCAAAATGTACATCGATTGAGAGAGTCGATGTGTGCCCAGATTGAGCGAGTCGAAGCGTGCACTGGTCGAGTGAGTCGAAATGGAGCGTCCTGAGAGATTCGAGCAGTGGCTTCGCCAATGGAGTCGAAGTTGATGGAGTCGAACAGTGGTTCGAACGGAGCAAGTCGAAGTAGGCATCCGATGGTTGCAAAGCGAGTCGAAGGGAGCGAGTCGAAGGATTCATTTCTGGTGGATGCGAAGCGAGTCGAAGTAGGCATCTAAGGGATGTGAAGCGAGTCGAAGGGAGCGAGTCGACCGGTGATTGGTTTTCATCCAATTTTGTATCGTTCATAACTTGAGCATACGAACTCGTATTGACTTGAGATTTGGAACAATGACTCTCATGGCTTAGCTTGTCATGTCCTACCAATTTTGGCTCGATCCGGACTGGGACAAAATTCATTGATATCCATAGTGAGCCTGTGTATAACTGATCTCTAGGACGGGCCATCATTGTTTACTAGTCAATTCCTTGGTGTCACGGCCTTGCTAAAAGGCGGGATAACATTTGCCCCCCAAAGTACGTCTTGTGAAAACATGACGTGCTTTGAAGTGCTGCAATCTTCATTCTGAATAGTCATCGTCTTTTCGATGGAAGCTGTAATCTTCGACTGTTTTCTCTTGAAAATGCAAGCTGTTGACGGTTAACTATTGTACCCTGTATTGTTGCGACTGATTGCTATATGCTAGTGGTTACCCGTTTGTTGCGGTAATCGTTATTGGATGAGTTTCTGATTTCTGAAAATCTGGAATATTGAATATTAGTACGACATTCATGCATATATGTTAACCTGACTCTCGTTGACGTTTGTACGTCCACGAGTCGTTCTTAGTTTATTTTATTTTTTGAATTACGCATCGATCCTCTCCTGAACCGATGTGAAATTCGATGCAACGACGCTCGATGGTTTCTTTTGAATGTTCCTTCGTAACGATCCTCTCCTGAATCGATGTGAAGGGTTGAAACATCGAAGATGATTTTCATTGGATTTATGGATGCGGAGTAAGTATTTCGTGTCGATATGGATGGAGACACTGGATACGAACAGGCAATTCGTATCGATTGAGTTGTCCTTTGGAAGCAGTGATTTGATGGAGTCGATGGATGCGACACGCTTTTTCGCCTTGATGATGGATTCGAACTGAACGAGTCGAAGTGGAGCGAGTCGATGTGGAGCGAGTCGATGTAGACTTCCCTGATGGATTCGAACTGCTTGTTCGACTCAGTCTTGGACTCGAACTGCATAGGAGTCGGAGTCGAAACGCACAGGAGACAGAGGAGCGAGTCAAAATGCACAGGAGATGGAGGAGCGAGTCGAAATGATGGCTTGTATTGCTGCATCGGAGATGGAGTCGAAGGCAAGTGATACGAAGGAGAGCTTCGTATCGACGCACTGGAGAGGGAGTCGAAACACGTGTTCGAATCCACCGAGATACGAATCGTTTATTTCCTTTGTTTTTGATCCCATATAAATACTTTGTACTTAGCCGTTTTTTCACTTTTTACTTTTCGCTGTCCTGCCTTACTTTCGCATCGCTCTGAGACTCGAGACAACAAAGAAGAAAACAATCTTGCCTTTGAACTCATTCATCCCTTCAATCGCTCGAACTAACTGATAGATTTAGGTAATCCTTTAAGCAAACCCAACGCGTAAGCAATGAGACCCGGTTTTTAATATCAAATCAACCAGAGTTGTGATCGATCGAAAGTTCCATGGCCTCAGCTTCGTGTCGATCTGAGTAGGGGTTTCGAGAGGACGAGGCGGAGGCCTTCATATCGATCGATGGTGGAGCTTCGCATCGAGTTGATTGCTTTGAATCTATGGATCGATACGAAGGGGCTGTGTCTGATCAATTTGAAACGATGGCCTTCGATCGAATCGAAGTGGGTGGCTTCGGAGCGAGTCGAAGTGTGTTTCTACCAAAAATGGGCACAACACTCTTCGGAAGTTTTTGAAGAGATAAAAGTGAAGAATGAAAATTAAGACTGTGGATTATCTAACAAAAACTCCAAATAGCAGAAAGTAAATTGCAAAGACAAGCGATTTAGAGTGGTTCGGCGTTTCGCCTACGTCCACTATGAAGTTTGATGATTTTATTGCTCGATACTTGAAGATTACAATTTCTTATAATGTAGTACAACTGATTTTTTTGAGCTAAGTCTGAATCTAAGACAACCGTGGTGATTTTGAGTAATTCTGGCAGAGTCTGGGCGCTCTTTAGCTCTTAGAATTATCCGACCCATTTTCTGAATGACCAGGGGCTCTATTTATAGGTGTAGGAGGCTAATATTTCGCCTAAATCTCGGGAGACCAGTTCTGGTACGTGAGGGGGCCCACATGCCCACTCTCAGGAAATCCGGGCCCACTTTGGGATCGATTCAAAGTCCATTCGAATCGATCAAGAAATCATCCAATCGAGCTGAAATTTGGTGTGGACATTCTTCAACATGTGCACAAGCTTCTGTGAAAATTTCATAGCATTTGGACTTGTAGAACTCCAGATATTCTCGATTCGAAATGGTATTCTTTGTTAGGCTGTTTCGTTCAAATCGATGCATTCGAATCGATTGCTTCGAATCGATGATGGAGCACGCTTCTGTGATGACGTGGAGCGCGAACTTCGTAGCGATCCGCTTTTTTCGCCAGTTTGATCGAGTCGTCCCGGAGACTTCGCTGCTTTGACTCGATGGATTCGAAGACACCAAAAATCCCTGGATTCGAATGGTGCCTACTTCGTATCGATAGCCAAAGTGTCTCAATCGATACGGAGTCGATCGTAGCTGGATGGATTCGATGGAAGGCACTTAATGGATTCGAACACGCCACCCTTGCATTGATTCGGAGCAGAGCATCTGATGGGTACGAAGCAGGATGTCTTTATGGATTTGAGTGATGGATACGAAGCTTGACCATCTGATGGATTTGAACAGGGAGGTAGTGATCGATTCGGAGCAAACAGATGTTGATGGATTCGACATAGGTCCCACCTATGGATTCGAATCAGGGGAGATCTCCTTCATCTTGTATCGACCATAAGTTGAGCATACGAACTCGGATCGTCCTAAAACTTGGAACGTTGGCTTCCCTGGCTTTGATTGTTATGTCTTGTTAATCGTGGCTCGATCCGGTCTCGGACAAAATTCATCGATATCCATAGTGAGCCTTTGTGTAACCGATCTTCAAGACGAACTATCGCTGGTTTCTAATCAAGTTCTTGGTGTCACGACCTTGCCAAAAGGCGGGATAACAAAGTGGATGGCTCTGGATCGAGTCGAAGTGTGTAGCCTTGGGAGCGAGTCAAACTGCGCAGTCTTGGGAGCGAGTCGAACTGCGCAGTCTTGGGAGCGAGTCGAACTGCGCAGTCTTGGGAGCGAGTCGAACTGGGGCTTTGGGATCGAGTCAGAGTGTCGCGCTCCGATCGATTCAAAATCCTTAGCCCCTTGATCTAGTCGAAATTGCATTCCAACCTTTTGACCGAGTCTGACTCATACGCGCACGACCACAACTTATTAATGCGAACATGGCTCTCGTGAGCAATACAAATTGAACATTCAAAAAATTTGAAAATCCTTGCACATTTGAACAATTGACTCCGACGAGCTTCAAACTTGTATTACTGGACTTATCCGTTTCACCGCATATCTGATTGCCTATCGAAGCTCGTCGACGAAACTGGAACTTATCAAAATGATACCAAACTTTAACTTGGAATGATAGTTAACGGTTGGATGGTATGGTTGTGACGGTCAGCGATGACGGTCCTTCCGACTGAATTCCGAAGTCTCATCGTTTACATGCTTCCTTCAATCCTGTTGATCTTCTCAAATGATATACAGTATTGCACTGCACAACGCACTCACACACTTTACACTAGGGGATGCACGAGCGTTATTTGTCAGTTTAACAATGATTTTTTTATAAGCTAGCTAGTCATGGAACCTTCAAGTTCTCAACAGCCGGAACTCCCAAGTTCTATTCCACCAACCATAGAGATACCGGTTATTGAAGCCGAAGTTATAGACCCAGCTCCGGACGATCGTCCGGGTGACTGGTTTATTTGTAATCCGCTAGATTCAGTGCCATCGGGTATCTCCGAAGATATGCTAGGACGGATTTGCTTAAGGCACGGTTTGTCGCTCGACGACGTGCTACTTCCTGGGTTAAATGACAGGCCACATAATCCCCCGGAGGGGTTTACTGCTTTCAACCGTCACGCTTGCACAGCGGGGACACTTCCTCCCTTCAATCAATATATAAGGGAGATGTTATCGTTTCTTGGCATAGCTCCATCTCAGCTACATCCCAATGGGTATGCCTTGTTGAACAGCACCTTTGTTCTGTTTATGGAGATCCTCTTTCGACCGCCGAAGCCGATCGAAATCAGATATTTATTCAACGTCAAGAGCCATGGAGACAGCCCTTCTTTCACCTTCCTGGAAGCGGTCAAGAATTGCCACATTGTACTGGGTTCTTGGGGAAGGCTAAGTTATTATAAAACTGAATGGTTCTACGTTTGGTGCCCCCCTGGATTTGCTAGGCGGTGGTTGGATAGACGTAAGTGTTGCCTTTCTCTCTTGAATCATTGAGATACTAGTAACCGACTTCAAAACTGACATACTTTTTCTTTTTTATAGCCGCATTCTCTCGCCCCGACGGCGCATACTTCAGAGAGCTTGTTCGGATTCTTCAAGCGTTTTCGGGCGAAGAGAGGCACATTGACTTGGTCTTGACCGACAGGAATTTGAGGACTGTCGGGCTAATAGAACGGAGGTAGAGCATTCGGCTGGAAGGGACACTTAAAGTGGTCTCTAAGAAACGGGTGAAGCATAAAGCGCCCGTAGTCGTGATCGCCGAAGAAGTTGATCCAGAAAGAACGCCTACTGAAACCGAGCTCCCAGCTGGGCCTTCTGCCGATGTCTTGGATTCGGGAGGAAGAAGAAAAGGCAAGGATGCTGTTCACAAATGCCCTAAATCTGAGAGATTTAAATCCGTTGTCGTGTCTTTACCTTTCCTAGGGGTTAGAATTTCGGAGGCTCCTCCCCCGCAAGTAGAGAGTCCTTTTGCAGGGCTTGCTGATATTCCGATCCCGGATTTTGTGTCATCTCCACATGACGCCGGGACGGAGGAGCTTGATAGTGCTCTTGAACTGAGCGGGTCGCTTGCTACGAGTGCGGCCGACATTTCCGATTGGTCGGGGGGTTGCACATGCATACACTTCACTACACTACATGATTCACAACTGTACTTCGTCCAACTTAGGAAGTTACTAACTCTTTCCTCGATTCTCATTTTCAGGTACTATGTCTGGAAGAGGATCGATGCTCGGGAATCTCCGCTCGGCCCGAAAGGCTTCTTCTTATTATGAGTCCCGTAGGAGAGAATCGGATAGAGATCGCGATCGCGAGTACTCTAATCAAGATAGGTACGGGCGTGATAGGGATAGAGAATACAGACATCGGTCTAGATCACACTCTCCTCCTCCTAGACTTCCGTCCCCACCTCCTGCTTTTGTTCCACACCCACCGGAGCCTCCTCGTCACATGCCATCTTCTCATACTTCTAGATCTGAGACTCATCTTCAGAGAGTTGAGACCACGGCCTCTATGATTACAGAGCAGGTCCCAACTGAACCCACAGGAGAAGGGGCCCTTAAGCTGGCTCAGATGATGAAAGACTTTCCGAACATTTGCTTTGATGGCTATGTCTTCCCGCCACACTTAAAAAGAATTCCGTCGGGCGTGGAGAACACGATGCATGAGTACGTTCATGACATATACACCCAGTACAGAGAGTGGGTAAAGGCTGCGGAGGAAGCTTCTAAGGTGGCCTTTGAGCGAGCTAAAGCGCTTGAGAAACTGGAGACCGAACTCGCCCAAAGGGACAGGATTATACAAGTGCTTACTGCTGAGGCCGAGGCTTCTCGGAAATTAGAGATTGAGGCCACCAAGAAAGCTGATAAAGCGAAGGCAGAAATGGAGAGGTTGGGGCAGACACACGTTGCCATGGTGGAGGAGATGAGCCACCGGAACATCGAAGTCACCGCCGAGCTGGACGCGGCGGTCAAGGAGCTTAATGAACTCAAGGCCAAATTTGCTGATATGGCCAAGGAGAAAGATGATGCGAACAACGCAGCCCAGGAGGCGTGCGAACAAGCTGTTCTGCTCAGAGGTGAACGGGATGCGGCTGTGGCTAAAGTCCAGAAGGTGGAGACTAAGGTCGAGGAGAGGGTGAAGTTGGCCGAGTCCAAGCTAGAGGCTGACATCGAAGACCTTCTCGTCGTTTACAACGCTAATGTGCTGAGGCACAGGGGTCTAGCCTGGCTCGATGATTTTTCGACGCATCTCTACAATGCTTGGAGCCGACTGGTTGAGGAAGAGAAAGAGGCGCATCAGGGCGAGTCCGTGGATGAATTCGAACTCGAGAATCGCATTCTGACTGATGATGAAAAGAAGATTCTCCATGAGTCGATGATTCTGCGTGAGAAGGAAAAACTTGGCGCCCAGCACATTGAAGTGGGAGAGGGTTCTGGAGTTGACCATCATGAAGCAAGCCTTGAAGTTCCAGCATCAACCCAGCCCGAATCCTCATCTACGGTCGATCCTCAGGCTGTTCCTGCTTATAATCTAGATCAACCGCAGATGTCACCGGCTGCAGCGCAAGTTATTGACGCCGCTCTGCCGCCTACGAGCCAAATTGAGGAAGGTATTCTAAACATTCTTCATATCTTTCTTAAGTCGAAATCTTTGATCGAGCTAAGTTCTAACAGTTCTCTTATTTTTCGTCCAGTGATCGATGCTGCACATGTCGGGCTTCCTGCTACTCAAGAATCACACCAGACACAGGAGGCTACCATCACCGAAGCGATCACCGTGACTACTGCAGCGCCTCTTGACGATATTCAGGGAGGCACACTTGTTTTTGACGAGCAACTGATGAAGGAGCTCTTTCGCCGTCATGGCGACCCTTTGGCTGATCTATCATTTGTCATGGGCGGAGGCGTTCCCACCACGAGTTTTTCGATGCCGACTGCTGATGCTCCCATCGAGGCTCGGTCGGCCGCTGAAGAGGAAATCTTGGCACAAATCGCTGCTGAAATGGATGCCGCAACACATGGTGGCAGTCTTGGAGGTGGGACGGTGACACTTGATCCAGCTCTGCTCAGAACAATATCGCCTGGCGGTACGTTCTCCGATGCTAGTGCGGCTATTCCATCTTCCACGTTTGATCCTATCCCTCCGACTCCTCCTGTGGGAAGCATCCTGGTTCCTTTGAGTTCGGAGGAAGACGTTGAAATAATGCCATCGCCCGGAGACTGTCCACCGACAGGCAAAGGCTCGAAGAGGAAGGATAGTGGTGGCTCGGTGGGCCTGTGCCGAAAAGGAAGCTGTGGAAGAAAAAAAGATTAGACACTCTTTCCTGGTTTATTTTGACTTGCATTTTGTTAGCCGTGTATAGATGCGGGTTCGGCCCCTGCTAATAAGAATTTTTGGAACAAACTTGTACACGAACTTCTTTTATAAACAATAGAAATGAAACTTCTCTTTTTTGACTTCTTTTTTGTCATTGTGTATTTGCCTAAGTGTTTCAATATCTGACATGCACTTGTGAAGTTTCAGCTTTCGAATGAAGTTTGTTTTTGCTTTCCAAGTTCGGAAACTGTGGATAGGGTTTGCGACCGGGGAGCGAGTTGAATTTTTACATCGCATCGCTTCAGTCAATGGTCGATGCTTAAGTCCTGCCCCCCCCCCCACTCTTGGGGGTGAGTTGTGGATCATCAGTTGACGATCATTTCTCACTTATAACATGTTGAGTCTAGTGCCACTGAGCGGATGTCTGAGGCAAGCGGAGATTGAGTAATGCATCCATGCTTGTTTGACTGTCGATGATCATATCCACACTCCAGGGAGTCCCATTTGTTTATCGGTGGTTGGTCACGCCGGCTTAAGTTTCAACCATATGCCCGCAATCTGGGGACTTGGAATTGATGTTAATACTCTGACTCGCGCTCTGGGAGTTTGGAGTTGATATCTATGCTTTGATTCATGCTTCGGGAACTTGAAGTTGGTGTCTACGCTCCGCTTCACGCTCTGGAAGTTGGGAGTTGTCGTTTATACTCCAATTCACGCTCTGGGAATTTGGAGTCGATGCTTATACTCCGCTTCGCACTCTGGGAACTTGGAGTTGACGTTTATACTCTGACTCGCGCTCCGGGTGTTCGGAGTGGAGGTTTATACTCCGCTTCGCACTCTGGGAACACGGAGTTGATGTTTATACTCCGACTCACGCTCTGGGAGTTCGGAGTTGATGTTTATACTCTGACTCGCGCTCTGGGAGTTCGGAGTTGATGTTTATACTCCGACTCGCACTCTAGGAGTTTGGAGTTGATGTTTATACTCCGAACTCGCGCTCTAGGAGTTCGGAGTTGAGGTTTATACTCCGATTCGCACTCTGGGAACACGGAGTTGATGTTTATACTCCGAGTCATGCTCTGGGAGTTCGGAGTTGATGTTTATACTCCGAACTCACGCTCTGGGGGTTCGGAGTTGAGGTTTATACTCCGCTTCGCACTCTGAGAACACAGAGTTGATGTTTATACTCCGACTCGCGCTCTGGGAGTTCGGAGTTGATGAAGGATTGTCGTGTATCAATCCTTTTTTGACTTTGATGTGATGGCTTGCCCCCGAGCTCGGGTTTCACTTAGCGAGTGATTGGTTGCATCGCAGTCACTCTCTATTTGAATAAATCCCACCGTATGGTGAAACTTAGCTCTCCATGCATAGTGATGGTCATATGAAGTATCTCAAGTAAATCACAGCTCTGGCTTGAAGAGGTTGCATTTTATTGCTGAAATAAGAAAGTATGGCGAAGTCAGTTGCCTTATTACAAGTTCTAATTTCGAAATGCATAAACAAATTTCAGAAAAGGAAAGTAAACTAAATGGATAAAGATAGCCTGTCAGGTGTAATAGCAGCGAAGGCTCTCGCTATTCCAAGCTCTTGGCAGGGTAAGACTGTTGACCGTCGATAACTTGAATGTGCCATCTCCGAGCCTTCGTTCAATAACATACGGTCCTTCCCATTTCGGCATCATATGTGAAGAAACCGGATAGATTCTTTTTAAGACGAAATCGCCTAGTTCGAAGGTTCGCGGATGGACCTTGGCGTTGTACAACCGGGCGACTCGATATCGATGCGCAGCTGCCCTCAAATCAACTTCTTTACGCTTCTCATCTAGTAGATCGAGAGATTCAGCAAGTAATATAGCATTTGTCTTTGTATCATAGTATGTCACACGATGAGAAGGTACTTCAAGCTTGACTGGAATAACGGCCTCTGAACCGTAAGAAAGAGAGAATGGAGTGTGGCCGGTCGCGGTCTTGTGGGTTGTTCGGTAAGCCCATAGAGCCATAGGAAGTTCATCGACCCACTTTCCCCCGACCTTTTCCAGTCGTTTTTTCAGGATGGATTTTATAACTTTATTAACTGCTTCGACCTGTCCGTTTGCCTGAGGGTGTGCAACTGCGGAGAATTTCTTTTGGATGTGAAATCGTTTGCAGAAATCTTTATATTCAGCACTGTCGAATTGGGTTCCGTTGTCCATAATAATGGTGTGTGGGAGATCGAATCGACAGATGATATTACGAACCACAAAGTTGATCACTTTCTTCGTTGTAATGGTAGCGAGAGCTTCGGCTTCAGCCCACTTTGTAAAGTAATCAATTGCGATGATGGCGTACTTCGCACCACCTTTTGCCAGAGGTAGAGCACCGATGATGTTAATGCCCCACATTGCGAACGGCCATGGGCTGACCATTTGCGTTATCTCGGTAGGAGGAGCTCTAGGAATTTGGGAATATTTCTGGCACCTATCACACTACTTTGCATAGTCCAATGCATTACGATTCACGGTAGGCCAGTAATACCCGTAGCGAAGTATTTTCTTGGCAAGGGCTTGCCCCCCGGTGTGATCGCCACATTCTCCCTCGTGCACATCGCGCAATACTTGTTTAATTTCATCGTGAGCGATACACCGGAGTAGGGGAACTGAGTACCCCCTTCTGTACATGAGTCCATTCTGGATGGTAAATCTTGAGGGCTTCCGAAGGACTTGTCTCTTTTCACTCCTACGCTTCGGCAGGGTTCCGTGTTCAATGTAATTTCTGAGTGGGGTCATCCATGAATCCTTTTCGGGAACGGTTTCGCATACCCAGTTTATTTCTGTCCGGTCGATACTTGGGGAAGATAGCGTTTCTACGGAACAAGTCCCATTTGCTCACCTGTGCTGGCTAGCTTTGCTAATGAATCGGCCTTTTGGTTGCGCTCCCGAGGTATACAATAGATGGCGTAGTAATCAAACTGATTCAATGCTTCCTGAACTCGAGCTAAGTAAGCAGCCAACCTTCGATCTCTTGCCTGATAATCTACCTGTACTTGACACACAACCAATTGTGAATCGCAATAAATTTCCACAGCAATAATTTTCAGATCTCTGGCGAGTTTCAAGCCAGCTAAGAGGGCTTCGTATTCAGCTTCATTATTGGTTGCATGAAATTAAAACTTCAAAGCATAGCATATAGATCGACCTTCGAGGGTTTCGAGCACAACACCAGCGCCCAAACACCGGTCGTTCGATGCACCATCAGTATACAGCTTCCAGACATATTCGGGGGATTTACTGGTTTCGGACAAGTCCTCTAAAATGGTGAATTCAACTATGAAATCAATGAGGACTTGTCCTTGGATTGCTTGTCTTGGAGTGTAAGTAATATCAAACTGACTCAGTTCGATGTTCCACTTGAGTAGCCTACCAGACATCTCAGGCCACGAAAGGACCTGTCGTAATGGATGGTCGGTGTAAACAACTATGGGATGTGCTTGAAAATACGGTCAGAGTTTTCTTGGTGCGATTACAAGGTAATAAGCCAACTTTTCTAGCTTTGGATAGTTCCTTTCAGCCCCAGTCAATCGTTTGCTGACGTAGTACACTGGCTTTTGTATCCCGTCTTCTTCTCGAACCAAGGCAGTGCTGATAATGTTTTCTGATATTGCCAAGTATGCATACAACTTCTCATGATCAATAGGCTTTGACAGTATTGGCAGTGTGGATAGATGTTGAACTAGTGCTTGGAAAGCGCCCTCACACTCCATGGTCCATTCAAAGTTTTGTTTCCCTTTTCGGATCAGATCGAATAAGGGAATGCATTTGTCAGTGGACTTTGAAATGAACCTGCTCAATGCTGCTACCTTTTCATTGAGACTCTGGACTTGCTTTATAGTCTTGGGAGTTTCAAGATTTCTGATTGCCCAAATCTTTTCAGGATTGGCTTCGATTCCCCGGGCGTTAACAATGAACCCAAGGAACTTTCCGGATGCAACTCCAAAGTGACATTTCAGTGGGTTGAGCTTCATCTTGTATTCCCGAAGTATGTTGAACATAGTTTCCAGGTCTTTAACATGGTTGGTGGAGAGTCGCGACTTCACAAGCATGTCGTCTACATATACTTCCATGGTTTTCCCAATTTGATTGGCAAACATCCAATTGACCAATCGTTGATAAGTAGCCCCAGCATTCTTGAGTCCGAATGGCATAACCTTGTAACAATAAAGTCCTAGATTGGTTACGAAGATGGTATGTTCTTGATCGGGTAAATGCATTGGTATCTGATTGTAGCCTGAATACGCGTCCATGAAGGATAAGAGTTCACGCCCAGCTATCGAATCTACTAGCTGATCAATTCTGGGAAGCGGGAAGTTGTCTTTGGGACATGCTTTATTCAGATCGGAATAATCGACACATGTTCTCCAATTTCCATTTGGCTTTCAGACGAGCACGAGATTCGACACCCACTCAGGATATAGCGCGTCTCGAATGAATCTGTTCGCTTCAAGCTTTTCTACTTCTTCTTTAAGGGCGGTAGATCTCTCTGGATCCATACCGCGCCTTTTTTGTTTGACCGGGACATGCCGCGGGTCAATGTTCAGAGTATGGCTCGAGATGTCCGGCGAAATCCCACACATATCAGAATCTGTCCAGGCAAATACGTCAAGGTTTGCCCGCAGAAATTCAACCAATTCCTCCTGAGCTTGCTGGCTTAGCTGAGATCCAATCTTTATCATTTTCGAATCATCGTCACTGTCAACTGGGACATCGATTGTTAGTTCGGCCGGTAATGCTTGAGTTTCTTTAGATTCTCCTTCGTCTTTAGTTTCTCTTGGATAATGGTCCTTGAGGAATTGGCTGGGGTGCTCGGGCCTGGGCCCGGGCGTTAATTGTCAACTATCGGCGAAATGGACGCAGAGAGATTCCTCTATGCCCTTTCCTTTCTCCTTTCGTTGCGCCTCCCGCAGCTCAGCAACATAACAGGTTCTGGCAGTAGCCTGATCTCCCTGGACGATTCCTATTCCATGATCAGTGGGAAACTTTAAAGTCAAACACCACGGGGCAATGGCTATCCTGAATTCAGCGAGGGCCGGTCGGCCCAAGAAAGCATTGTAAGGGGAGTCTATGTCCAAAACAATGAACTGCAACATTTGTACTCTCCGACGTTCTCCAACTCCCAACTCTACTGGCTGTTCCACCATTCCAGTGGGTATACTGACACTTCCGTTGAAACCATGGACTCGAGATTGACAAGGCTTCAAGTCCGCGGCTTCCATCTTCATTTGATCATAAGCTAGCTTGAACAAAATATTCACAGAGCTTCCACTGTCAACTAAGATCCTTTTCATCCACGCGGGACCTACTTGTGCTGAGATGACCAGTGGATCGATAGTGGGAGCTTCGACTTTATCAACGTCTCTGTTCTTGAACACGATGTCATCCGTCATCGTTTTCTGTTGCTTGGCATGAGCCCCCTCATCAAAACTACTGCAACACTCGAAGTCCGCATGCCTGATAGAACTGGCATACGACTCCATTTCCTTCCAGCTTCGATCTGCTAGGTGAGGACCACCACTTATTGTATTGATAACCAACCTCCCGTCTGTACGAGTGGGTTCCTCCTGTCTTTCTTGATTTGGTGCACGATTCTGATTTGATGGGCCCGCACCACCGGATTGCAGCGCCCGCACATACTGATCCAACTTCCGCTCACGTATCAGTTTTTCAATGAGGTCTTGTAAGTGACGACACTCATTGGTGTTGTGGCCATAACTCTCATGGAATCTACAGAATTTTCCTGTTTGGATTTGCCTCTCGGTTGGTGGTTTTGGGGCAGGCTTCTTGTATTGCATGGTATTGCAGGTCTGCAAATACACATTTTCCAACGACGTGTTCAACGGAGTATAATTATCGTACATGGAAGCTCTATGCCGTGGTCCACGATCCTGATCGCGTTTTTTGTTCTGATTTCTATTGTCCCTCTACTGATTCTGTTTATTTTGGACGTTCAACTGAATTTTTCCAGAACTATCTCCGGACTATTTAACAGCGACGTTACTTTAGATACCTTCGATGTTGGGCCCTGCGTCATCCTGCTTCCTAGACTATATTGCATCCTCCCTTCTCAGGAATTGGGCTGCCTTGGAATAGAAACGGTCCAATGACGCAGGTGGTTTCCCAGCTAACCAATTTCCGAACTCGGAATCAGCATCAATCCCCTTGGTTAGTGCCATCAGGATAGAGTTATCATTGGGATTGCTTATTTCTACACACGCAGCATGGAATCGCTCCAAGTAACGTCTAAGTGTTTCTCCGGGAGCTTGCGTAATACTAGACAGAGTGTTAACGTCCTTAGGCCTCGCCACGTGCATACGGAATTGTTTGACAAACTTGGTGTCCATCTGGTCAAAGTTAGAGATGGATCGCGGTGGCAAACGAGCGATCCACATGGTAGCGATGCCCCCTAGGGAAATGGGGAAACTACGGCACTTTACGGCGTCATCAGCTCTAGTAGCATTCATCAGCCATTCGTATTTCAAGACGTGTTGATTGGGATCAGAACTTCCTTCATAAACTGGCAAAGCTGGCATCCTGAAGTGCCGAGGTGGTTCGGCATATAAAACGTCATCGGTGAAAGGGGTATGACTCCGGGAGATTCCCCAGTCGTCATTAGAGAGACCCTGACTTTCACGGATCATTTGGCGGATCATTGCTGGTATATCCGACGTTCAGATACTTGGAGCATGTTGTGCCAAGGTGTGGTCGGGTTCCACAGCGCGAGTCTGGATCGGACGTGGTCGACGGTCCGTGCCTCGCCTCCTTGGTTCAACATCCTCAAGGACATAAGGCTCAGGAGTCTGCTCTCATTGGTTACGTTGAGGATCAGCTTGGTTTCTAGCATCACCTCCCCGTCCGGCAGTGGTGGTAGTAGCAATGTTGCCGGTAACATGGTAAGGAGCGGCTCCTCCTCGAGTTGAAGGTTCTGTACAGAGACTAGCGGATGGTCCAGCTCTAGGTTGCCCAAGGTTCGAAGCAGGTTGGTGTCCCGTGGCTTGGGTGTAGCTTACCCCTAGCAGTGGACGTGTGGATCTGGTTTGGCCATAGGAGGAGGCTGAACTTTCTATGGAAGAATAAGAACCTTGGTCTCTTCTGGATCTTCTTTGCCTTTGGCGATTTAGCTGGTTAGTCAACTCTGTGTTGGCGCGCAGTTGTTCAGTTAGCTGCTGTCGACTTTGGATCAACTCTTGAAGCAATGTCTGGAATTCTTGTCTAGTGATTGGACCTGACGGATCTGAAGGTCCTGCAGCATTTTGTTTGGATGGAGGTGATTGCACGGGATTTTGTCGGTCCCGTGCTCCTTGATCAGCAGCTGTAGAAGTGGTACGTGTGCTCACCATAGTGAATTGATGAAGTCCTTTCCTAGATCTGATTGCAAATCTGAAAAGAATGGAAGGGCTTCAAAGTTCTAGATCTGGATCTTCTTCTTAGATTTATGCAATCCAATATAGATAGGAGATCCAAAGAGCAGGAGAAAAATTGGGTTTTCTCAGTGAAAGCACCAAAGTGTTTGTACCAAAATTGGGCACAACACTCTTCGGAAGTCTTTGAAGAGATAAAGTGAAGAAATTGAATGTAAAAAGAGGATTTATCTAACAAAAACTCCAAATTTCAGAAATGAGAATAACTAAAATGCAGGGAGACACAAGAATTTAGAGTGGTTCGGCGTACTGCCTACATCCACTATGAAGTCGTTTTCTTTATTGATCTTTCTTTGATGTTTAAAATCGATTTCAATGAATTAAAGTGAATAACAATGATTTGCAGTAGTGAAATTCGCTGATAACAGCAGCAATGGAGTTCAGATCTGGATCTGGCGGAGTCCGGGCGTTGGACATCTCAAAGAGGAAGAAGAACCCCTTTTCTGTTGGCTTTGGGGGTCTATTTATAGGTGTAGGAGGCTGGTATTTCACTCAGATCTCGGGAGACCCTCTCTGGCATGTGACCAGGCCCGCACGCCGAAGCCCGTGAAGTTTCGGTCTGATCCGTGATCGATATGAACAGATTTCGTATCGATCAAGATTTCATCCAATGGAGTCGAAATTTGGCGTGGACATTCTTTAGCATGCACGTAGTCTTCTGTTAAAATTTCATAGCATTTGGACTTGTAAATTAGGAGATATGATTGATACGAAATGAGATTCTCGTTTGCTGTTTGGTTCGACTCGCTTCTGTTTTGACTCGCTTCCGTTCGACTCGGTGACGTGGCGCTTGAGTCTTTGGATCACTATGCCTTTGACGCTGTCTCGAGCGAGTCGAAATGTACATCGATTGAGCGAGTCGATGTGTGCCCAGATTGAGCGAGTCGATGCATGCACTGGTTGAGCGAGTCGAAACGGAGCGTCCCGAGAGATTCGAGCAGTGGCTTCACCAATGGAGTCGAAGTTGATGGAGTCGAACAGTGGTTCGAACGGAGCGAGCCGAAGTAGGCATCCAATGGTTTCGAAGCGAGTCGAAGGGAGCGAGTCGAAGGAGTCATTTCTGGTGGATGCGAAGCGAGTCGAAGTAGGCATCTGAGGGATGTGAAGCGAGTCGAAGGGAGCGAGTCGAAGGGAGCGAGTCGACCGGTGATTGGTTTTCATCCAATTTTGTATCGTTCATAACTTGAGCATACGAACTCGGATTGACTTGAGATTTGGAACATTGACTCTCATGGCTTAGCTTGTCATGTCCTACCAATTTTGGCTCGATCCGGACTCGGACAAAATTCGTTGATATCCATAGTGAGCCTGTGTATAACTGATCTCTAGGACGGGCCGTCATTGGTTACTAGTCAATTCCTTGGTGTCACGACCTTGCCAAAAGGTGGGATAACATATTATAAATTTCCTTAAAACAAATATTCAATTTTTAAATACATATTTAAAATGGCATATTTACATATTACAATTTGAATTTAAGTTAAAGCATATATTTTTCTCAAACCAAAAATTTTAAATGAAGAAAACATATACCAAAAAATCTCTATAATATATATAAAATAAACTAACATCCTTTTATACATGTATTTTAAACAATAGTAATATAGCTACTATAATTATATATATAATACTTATATTATTTACTTATTATATTATAATTTTAACATAGAACAACATGATAAGCTTGCAGCTATGCACATAGATTTGAAACATATAATATACAGACTCGTATAACCATAACATATAATACAACAGTTCAAATATATCATTACTTAGTTTTAAACACAACTTTAAATATCATATATATATATATATAAATGCAGACCGTGTATATATAAGTGTAAACAATATATGCAAGCTATTATAAATATATATATATAAGCTACTCAAGTTATATACAGACTTCCTATATACATGCAAACAAGTAGGTATACAACCTATGCAGACAACATGTATGGAAATGAACGTATATATGGCCACTTAACCAATATACAGTAAAAAAATATACTGTAAACTTATATATACACTTTGTAAACAAATATATATATATATATATATATACATACATGTTTTAAAGAACTAGCATATACTGAGATGAACACAAAATATACACTAAAGTAAACCTTATATATATATAATAGGTCAGATGAATTACAAACAAATAAAAATATGCAAAAAATATGAAAACTTGACATATATATTGTTATACTTGAAAGTACTTAACAGTTGCATGCATATGACAAACCACATATATATACAGGTTACAAAGCATATTTTATTAAATAATACATATACTATACTACCCATAGATCATATAAAGTCAGGTTATAAACAAACTAGCCTACAGATCTAAGTTATGCAAACAATATATACACTTATAAAAATGCAAGGTATCTATATCTATTATATATATTATAAACAACAACACTTAAACTTGCATATATAAAGTATTTTTATACTAAATATTGTAAGCAAGTCCTCCTATATATATTTGCATATCTACAACTGTAAGGTACTAAACAGAAGAAAACAAAGCAGCTTGTATAGAAATATATATATAAACTAATATATTTCATGGTATAAAATTATAGTTTATACTAAAATATATTTATAAAAACCGTCAAAATATATACAACAGATCATAGCTTATATAACTTACATATATAAAAATCTTGTCTACCTTTACGTAGAACCCATTCTATAATATATATATATAACAGATAAAAAAAATCACTACAAACTTTGTAATATATATAAACTAACTTTATAAACTAAATATTATAACACATAGATCTATCTAAAACATCAAAAACCCAGTTATCAGCAAATTATATTATACATATATAGATATGTATGTTAGCCCTTGAGATGATGGTTTTGATGACAACAACCTTAGGACTTGTTAGAAAATATAAATACTAACGTTATGGTTTAGATATATATGTATATGCAGAATATAAACATGCAGGTACCAAGAATGAAGACTGTACAGTATAGAGATACAAGACTGATGAATTAAAAGACCAAAGATATCAAGATTGAAGACTCATGAGTATCAAGAAATCAAGTTATCAAGAGTTCAAGATTTTAATAGTACAAGATATTTTAGTTAGGAATTTTGTTAAAACTCCTAGAAAAGCACTGACATCTTAAAATCCATTTTATTCGTGGAATGGAATCCACTTCGAGCCCGTTAAAGGGATGGAACCCTAAGTAGGATGGAACCTACGAAAAATCTAGTGGAACATTGTTTTGTATCCACTAACCTTTATTTAAATGTTTTACAAAATTATATCTTGTTTTCAAAATGATTTCAAAATCTTCCTTTTTAAATCAAAAACATCTATCATGGTTTTAAAAGCCTTTTAGCCTCAAAATAATCTTTATTTTCAATATCAAATTATCCTTGGTTTTAAACTATTTTTTAATTATAATATATTTAACTTTTAATATTTATACTTAGATTTAAATATAAAATTATAGTAAAATTTTACATATACCAAAATATTATTCTCTATATTTATTTATGTATTTTAACTATAGTTAAGTATATTTATAAAGTTTAAAATAGTTTTAATACAAGATATAAGTTATTTTCAAAGAAAAACAAATTACCAAAAATAACTTAGGCTTGTCGACAACCCCAAGGACCCCTTGTCGACAAGGTGACAGTTTATTTCAAAAGTTTGAATTTCAAAGGAAGTGTCTATTCGTCATATCCTTTCACGAATGGACATGGCTGTTGTTCTATTATAAATAGGGGCTTTTTTAAATGAATTTATAATCATATTTTCTCTGATTTCACTCCTCTTCTTCTTCCACATTTCTTTATATACATTTTTATTATTACTCTGCCGAAATCACCATTGAATCTAACTAGATCATCTCTGGTTTGATTCTCTATCACTATCTCAACAAGATCCTAGTGTTATTCAGAGTTTTAGGCTTCTTTGTATTCAATCGAGCGAGAAAAGGTGTGATTGTAGCCTGGAAAATCAATCGGGTGAACTTGTTGCCCGTAAAAACAAGTATCTCTACCCAGAGGATGGTGAATCTGGAGCGGTGTACCTCGTGGCCTTGAAATCGAGGGTGTAATTGTAAGAATTGATTTTGAAAGGAAATTCGTACTTGTGTTGCGGGACTGAATGTAGGGTAACTCCGAACCAGTATAAAATCCGGTGTGTTCTTTCCTTTATTGCTTTTACTTTATATCTGCATTTTTGTTTGATTCTGTGATCATATCTGTGTCTGAATATTGCATATATTTGTGTTCAAATTAAGATAAACTCAAAAGAATTAGTAATTCCTTAAAACACTATTCACCCCCCTATAGTGTTAATTCTAGCCTTAAGATCCGTTAATCCACATTTCTCACATTTTGTATCAGAGCATTGGTTTTCAAAATTTTCATAATCTGAATTTTGAAAAAAATTTAAAATGACACTTTTTTATAAAATTATTAACACTATTTTCATATGAATATGTCACAAAATCATCATGATATTGTTGTTTCAAACTATATTTAGTTATTTTGAAAAGTCGCTTAATTCTTTAAAAAGTTATGTTGTTTTGCAGGTGAAGAGTTATATCAAATGACTATTGGTTAAAAGATATCAGATAATCATTCATCGATCAAGAAGAACAAATGGATATATAATAACAATCGACAATGAAATGGGTACCAAATCAAAACAAAACTTTTTATTCTCATCTACAACTTGATTTGATACTATATTTCTCTCCATCTGCTTCACAATGTCACTAGTTTCGTGCGAATCCATCAAGAAATGACCAAGTTACGGTCAAATGAAGTTTTGGTGAACAAAGAGAAAACGGAAAGAAAAACTGTCAAAGGTATTCTTCAAATTGCATTCAGAGATTTATGTATTTTGTCCCAACTCCTTTTCCAAATTGTAGTTCTTGTTCTCACGGTTGTTTTGATGGGTGGATCATCAAATTCTGATCAAAATTGAGTGAGATATGACAGTTTGAAGTTGGCTATCCAAAACTGAAAACTGTGCATGAGATTTCCTGCATTTCTCTTACTCTTCGTCCTGTTGCACTACAATACCATTCAAATTCATCACCAAACTATTACTAGATCATAGCCCTTGCCTTCCTCTTCGATTTGCCGCTGGTTTCATCCAATTCCGTTAAGAAACGAAGGAGATATGCCTTCTAGAAGTTTGATAGTAAATAGAAAAACGGGAAGAAGAAGAAGAAGAAGAAGAAGATAAAGTTTTATGAAAAGTGGTGACTGTTGGTCCTATTTATAGCGGTTGAAGTGTCCATTCATTCAAAATTCAAATTCAAAGTTTTGGTGTCAAGTTGGTCAATCTACTAAATCATCTGTATCCTTCTCATACGGTCTTCAAATTCAGCAAATGAATATACTATGATGATCAGAAGAACAAGCCCTGCAATAGAACAGATCTCATCGTCAAATTCTAAAAGATATAAATGTGTGGTTCACGATAATGGAAGAACAAAAAAGTTAGAAAGATAGAGAAGTGAAAAAAGTGGTACGCTTTACTATTATTTCAACTTTATTGTTGCATTTAGGAATATATATTTATGCATTTAGTTAGGTATAGAAATTTATCTCTTTTATAAGTTTTGATATTATGGTCCATATATTGACACACCATGGTATACATATCGATATACCAGTCTAAATTTTTTTAAAGTCTTTTAAAATGTGTTTCCTTTCAAATAAAACCTTACTACTAATTTATTACAACTATACTAAGTAGAAAAGCATACCTTCATTTGTGATTTCAACTTTTCTAATGTTGTTTTTACTTCTCGTACTCTATTTCTTTTAAGATACTAATTTTATGTCTTTAAGAAATTAATAGAATGAATTTAGAATGTTAGAATAAGGCTCTATTTATAGATTTCTTTATTTAATAAGATTGTGCCACATCACACGACACTTGTCATATAAATAGATAGTGACATACATGCAAAATGACACATGTCATTACACTTGTTCTTTAATAAAAGCATTTTTACATGCATAATGCCAAGTGTCTTTACACATGTTTTTTTCATCATTTTTCTTTATATTTTTTATTTACTTTAATTATAATAACCACTATAAAAACAGTTGGGTCAAAAACAATTATTTACATGTCAAAATCTAGTCGTAAAATTAGTGCAAAATAATGTTAAAAACAGACCCAGAACTTTAGATAGCATTTCTGAAATGTTGTATTTGCTTCTGTTAACGTTTTTTAAGCACTGCAAATTCGTTTTTATAGCATTACTGTGCTATGAAAGGCTGTAGTGTTTCAGAAACTTTTCACAACATTTGTTAAATGCTGCAGTTTCTATTTTATAATATTTTGAATATATTTTACTGCAAAAACTTTTTAAAGCATTCTGTAAATGTTGTCTTTTCTATTTATGCTTGTTAATTAGATATTACTTATCACTCAAGTTTATCTTATAATCTAAATATCTCTTACCATAGTATATATATCATCATACCATTCTACATATTATTATTTTTACTTCGTTATCATTTTATTTCATATTACATATCATTATGCATCCTATTTCATATCACATTTCATTGCATATTACATCATAAATTACAATTCATGAAATATCATAATCATTTGCATCATAAGTTGCACTTCATTCTGCATATCATCTCATGCTACATTGCAAATGTCATACATTTCATACTGCATTACAAACTACATATTGCATACATGTACACATAACAAGTGTATTTTATTTAGGGGGAGTTTATATTATTGTCTTATAGTATAGGGTTATTAGTTTTTGATTTCTTTGGTATGTTTTGATTAGCTTGTTTGACTAGATTGACTTGTTTGAATTGATTGACTTGATTGACTTGTTTGACTTGATTGACTTGTTTGACTTGATTGACATGATTGGATTTGATGTGTGTGTTGATTGGATTGTCTGAAATATACTTATACATATTTATGTATTGAATAATTATAATATAATTATGTTAATGTCTTTCACATTCCATTTACTATACTTTGTTCTAATATTAGTTTAAGGGGGAGTTTTATGGTTTTAGGATGGTTTTGTTGATGACAAAGGGGGAGAATTATAAAATAGAGTAGTTAGGCTTAGATTAAGGGGGAGTTATTAGTTTTAGGGGGAGTTATAGTGAAGGTGAAGTATATTTTATAAACATAGGTTGTCATCATCAAAAAGGGGGAGATTGTTAGTCCTTGAGATGATGGTTTTGATGATAACAACCTTAGGACTTGTTATAAAATATAAATACCAACGTTATGGTTTAGATATATATGTATATGCAGAATATAAACATGCAGGTACCAAGAATGAAGACTATACAGTATAGAGATACAAGACTAATGAATTTAAAGACCAAAGATATCAAGATTGAAGACTCATGAGTATCAAGAAATCAAGTTATCAAGAGTTCAAGATTTTAATAGTACAAGATATTTTAGTTAGGAATTTTGTTAAAACTCCTAGAAAAGCACTGACATCTTAAAATCCATTTTATTCGTGGAATGGAATCCACTTCGAGCCCGTTAAAGGGATGGAACTCTAAGTAGGATGGAACCTACGAAAAATCTAGTCGAACATTGTTTTGTATCCACTAACCTTTATTCAAATGTTTTACAAAATTATATCTTGTTTTCAAAATGATTTCAAAATCTTCTTTTTTAAATCAAAAACATCTATCCTGGTTTTAAAATACTTTTAGCCTCAAAATAATCTTTATTTTCAATATCAAATTATCCTTGGTTTTAAACTATCTTTTAATTATAATATATTTAACCTTTAATATTTATACTTAGATTTAAATATAAAATTATAGTAAAATTTTATATATACCAAAATATTATTCTCTATACTTATTTATGTATTTTAACTATAGTAAAGTATATTTATAAAGTTTAAAATAGTTTTAATACAAGATAGAAGTGATTTTCAAAGAAAAACAAATTACCAAAAATAACTTAGGCTTGTCGACAACCCCAAGGACCCCTTGTCGACAAGGTGACAATTTATTTCAAAAGTTTGAATTTCAAAGGAAGTGTCTATTCGTCATATCCTTTCAAGAATGGACATGGTTGTTGTTCTATTATAAATATGGGCTGTTTTAAATGAGTTTATAATCATATTTTCTGTGATTTCACTCCTCTTATTCTTCCACATTTCTTTATATACATTTTTATTATTACTCTGCCGAAATCACCATTGAATCTAACTAGATCATCTCTGGTTTGATTCTCTATCACTATCTCAACAAGATCCTAGTGCTATTCAGAGTATAGGCTTCTTTGTATTCAATCGAGCGAGAAAAGGTGTGATTGTAGCCTGGAAAATCAATTGAGTGAATTTATTGCCCGTAAAATCAAGTATCTCTACCCAGAGGATGGTGAATCTGGAGCGGTGTACCTCGTGGCCTTGAAATCGAGGGTGTAATTGTAAGAATTGATTTTGAAAGGAAATCCGTACTTGTGTTGCGGGACTGGATGTAGGGTAACTCCGAACCAGTATAAAATCCGGTGTGTTCTTTCCATTATTGCTTTTACTTTATATCTGCATCTATGTTTGATTCTGTGATCATATATGTGTCTGAATATTGCATACATTTGTGTTCAAATTAAGATAAACTCAAAAGAATTAGTAATTCGTTAAAACATTATTCATCCCCTAGTGTTAATTCTAGCCTTAAGATCCATTAATCCGCATTTCTCACAATGTAAACTATATTTAAAAACAAATAAAAAATATAATATATACCTATATATAGCATTCGGCCTTGGTGGGGAAAGATGACCTTCGGCCATGGATGAGTGCAGGAGGTCGAGCAAGGCAGAAGCTCGTTTGTGGTGGAGGCTGGAAGTTCGGTTGAGGCAAATTCAGGTGGATCGGGAAAAGAAGGTGATAGGCTCAGCTCTAGAGGTGCTGGAGGGAGGCCGAACAGAAGAGAGAGGGGAAAAGGAATGGAGGCGAACTGGAAGTAGGTGGTGAGTGATCGACGAAGTAGTGTGAACTTTGGTCTGCTTGGGGTTGGCTTCAGGAATTGGTGGAAAGGCACGGTTGCAACTTCGGGCAAAGGAAAAAATAAAATGAACATACGAGAATGAAAAATGAATATGGCAAATGAAATGGCCCGGTTTTGAACAGACAAAATAAATGAAAATGCAGAGTCACGATCGTTGATTTAAGGAATATTAAAAGTTTACGACTATTGGATTTATACTATGCAAAATAAAAAGGCACCAGAAACCAAAAGACTTTAGATACAGTTATCTGATTCATGGATTCTACTGTATACCGGACTTCAAAACACAGAATTGAATATACTGCAGAGATCAGCACGACGAGACGATCAAAATGGTATACAGATATTAGTGGTACGACCATCCTATCAAAAGTTGATAATCGGTACTGAAAATGCTACTAATTTGCCAAAAATAAGATAAATGGAGCAATAGCAGTCCAAATTTGGCGAAATGAAATATGACGTCTCACTCAGAAAAATGATTTACAAATTTATTATATAAAAAAATTCAGGTTTGAAAATATTTTATTATCATCAAATATTAACTAATTTAAATTGAAATAAAATTACATAATAAAATAAACTTCCATATTATCTGATGAAAATTTACCATTTGCTATGTTTATATAGACGTATTCCAAATATCAAATTTTTTTATTCAGAATTTTACTATTTAAAATTTCATAAAAAATTAGTTAAATATGTTATTAAAACAGTTAAAATTTATGGGTCGTTACAAAACCAACCTTCAGTATCGTCTCTAAGGTTTGACTGAAGCACCTCCTAGAGGGAGGATGGAGTAAGTCTTTGGTACCTAGCCAAAGCATCGAACAAGCCTTCAGTACCTGGCTGAAGCACCTCCTAGAGGGAGGATGGAATAAGCCTTTGGTACTTGGCCAAAGCAATCTTTTATAGGAAGACCAATCAAAAATAAGCTATTTGTGCTCTAAAGCAAAAGCAATCTTCTAAAGGAAGATCGGCCAAATATGAGCTATTATGCTTCAAAGTGAAGATAGAGCAATCTTCAATTGTTACCAGATAATTTTCTTAGTCTTCTATTATTATTGCTGGATGAATTTTTTGGTCTTCTATTATTATCGAATGGATTTTTTGGTCTTATATTATTATCGAATGGATTTTCTAGTCTTCTACCCACAAATGAATTTTCTGGTCTTCTATTATTGTATGATGAATTTTCTGATCTTCTACTACTAGATGAATTTTCTTATGTTCTATTATCATTTTTTTTCTCGTCTTGAAATATTGCCAAATGGATTTTCTAGTCTTCTATTATCATTACCAAAGGGATTTTCTAGTCCTCGATTGTTTTTACCAAACGGTTCTTCGGACTTTTATTCGGGATGCATGTATTGTGGCCAAAATGAATTGTTGATCTTCCCTCCTATAATATGATCCAATGATTTCTAATTATAATCACTGCATGATTTCCAAAGCTTTTATTCGGAAAGTTGTTAATGTCCGATAGTGAAAATAATCTTGGCTTATATGAACAAATATGGAAAATATCCCAAATCAAAGGATTCATACCGTAGCCAAATCTGAAAAGGATCCCTAAAAATTTAAATACTAAGTTTATAATGAAAACTATCATTTCATTCTATATTGTGCATAAAAATAGGATTAAAAGGGAAAGGTTACAAAGAACCAGCGAACAAGGGAATTCTTGATTTTACACTAAAGTCTAAAAGGCTTCTTTTATATAAGGAAGGGGACAAATGTTTTCCATATAATTCTCAAGGGACATAAGCAAGGATGGTTGTATCAAAACTAAAGAATAATGAATGAAAAGATGATAAACAATAACGAAGTTCATGGTGAGAAACCTTGTCGCCTTTAAGAATTAGGGGCAATTCGCAAATAACATCAAGGCAAAGAAGTATGCTCATAGTCCCTCAAAATGAATGTCGACATCCATGTTACTATCAATTCTGATGTAAAAGATATGTGGGATACCAACATACATGACACTGCATCAACAAGAAACACCGAAGGAACGAAGATATACCAATACCGAAAGTATGAAAATAGATCAATATCAGAATATTACAATACCACATCTCATCAATAAGAGATCGTATACAATATCGAAAAACGTCAATGAAGCTAGAAATATCGAAGGCCATCAATGTTGCCTTTCAAGTAACGTCGTGCTCACTCCATGCCGCACTAACACCTTGTCGGATAATACCCACAACATTCCTTATTAATACTGCATGCCATCAAATCCACACATAATGTTAACTAAAAGCATGTCGTAAGCTATGAATCAATGCTGTATTGCTTCAATGTCACTCTTATTCAATGTTGCCTCTATTCAATATCGTTACTCTTTAATGCCACCTCTCAAACATTACCGCATGTCAATAAAGCCGAGATTGATATGGCCCTTAACCGGTATTGTCACCAATCAACATCGCTAATAAGCAATGCCGCTTGTCATCAATGTTGTCTCGTTTCTAATGCGGCTTTATATCAATGTCGTACTTCGGAGAAATCACTGCAGACAATCGATGCAATATTAATGATGAATGTCGTAGGCTAATTAACACCGTTGCATAATGGTGCTACCACATATCAATATCGTTGTATGATTGATGTCGCTTCCTATTGATGAAGCATGTCGAAGATTATCAAAAGTGAAGCATGGAACTTGATGTCAACTATAACGCCGAGAGCTATGCATGCCGAATGTTAAGCGTGTCGAGGGAGGCATCAAACAGCTATTACGAACCCCTTTACCCCAATAAATACAGACTTAGGAGCAACGAGGAAGGGGTGGTCATTTCTTTCCTCTTATCTCAAAATTATGCTTTTGTAACCTTAAATTTATTTGGAGGAAATTTCGACTTGATTTTAATCATGCCCAATTTATATGAAGAAGGACTTACATGCCAATTACCTTTATTGTGCACTTTGGATTTTACTGGACATGAGTAGGCATATAATGAAGATACTTGGGCCCGAAGCAATTGCAATACTATTTATACAAAATCAAAGTGGCTTGGATCTAAGTTAGTATTTATATGCATAGCCTCTATCTTGCCTTCTAAATATAAACATTGGACTATGAACATAAGTACTATTTACTTAGTTCATTAACACGCTTAATGGGCTATTGCACATATTTACTACTTATCTTCTCTTTCCTTTGGATATATGACATGGGACCTTGAGTACAACATTCCTAAAGACTGTATGGGTTCTCGAATATATTATTCCAAGTGATCTTAAGCGCTCTCGAGCATCTTATTCTAAGCGACCTTAAGATATCTCGAATATCATATTCCAAGAAATCATATAGGCCTTCGAATAAGGACCATCAAAAGTCCATGGGCATTATGGACCCATTTCTTAATAATATCATCTTATGCTTGACCTTGAATGTTAAGCCTATTCTTGATCTAATCAGCATAATCTAATCCGTGCTTAGTCATATAGTGAAAAGGATTAGAATCAAGGATTGACTCATCATTCTTGGCAACATAGGTGTTATACCAATTATTGTTTAACAAAACTCAACCCTATGTTTCGGCTAACACCCTTGGTTAATGAATCTAACCTTACATTTAGCTTTCTTACTTAAGTCTATATACTTGAGGTCTCGGTTAATTATACTTTTGGTATAGTTATGCTCCCTTCGGTATCACCTTTCGATATGCATTGGAAACTACTCTCTACACTTCTGATGCTATCTTTACATGTGTTGACTTCATATTAGCTTGAATTAGTTTTTTCTGGCCGTTATAGTGTACTTTGCCAACACGTTCAACACCATTTGTGGATTGGGTCTACTAACAAATTATTAATTGCTTTATTTAATTAAATTACCTTTCAGCCACTATTGTTTTACTTTTAGCTCTCTATTATAGGCCTTCGACCAATATTAATTTCCTTCAGAAATTACTTAATTTATTCTCGGAAAATCTTAGGAAATATTAATTATGATTTTTTCTGCATAATTCTACCCGTTTTCCATGTTATATAGCACTCCAATAATTCATATTAATTTATTTAATTAAAGGAAAATTCTATAAATCAAAACCCATCCTAAAAATATGTTCTCAACATCATATTAAATTTTTGGATTTTTTTGATTACAAAAGGTACAAGATATATCCATCATAAACCTAGACGTGAGGAAATTTATGAAAGAAAGAGATTAGTAAATATATTACTCATCTAAATTCCTTAGTGAATAAAGTCCTAAATACCCTTAGCTTTAAATCGTTTTATCTCTTCTTATTGTTTAGGATGCAAGCATCATTAAAGAGCTCAATCATTTTTAATTTTAGTTTTGAGTAAGAAATCCAACATATAAGAATGATGATACCATTTGTATTATACTCCCTTATGTGCAATTGGCTCATCATTCCCCTTTCTTACTTAATCCATTCTTAACATCATCATTGATTTTTACATGTTTAGATTGTTCCCATTGTTAATCCCATGCAGGACTAAAAAATATATTACCAACATAGGTAATAATTCTATGCCCAATATATGAAGATGTCGACATATGCATTATATATAGTGGAATACAAAATCATTTATATCGTCTAAGCCACTTGCTTCACCTTCGGAGCTCTTGTTCGTCATCCAAAAGCAACCTACCTAAAATCAATAAATTCATTCTACTTGAATGAGCACCCATGAGTTTATAGGGAAATGACAATAAAAACACAAGTCAAACTTAAAGAGTGGTATGAGTAACACAATACCCTAAACATAGAACATAATGACACGACGTCGCTAAACCATGAAATAGGTTTTCCCCACATTATGCCAAACAATTATATAACACTAAAACATAAGTAAGGGTCTACATTTCCCTCCAATGGCTCTTATTAAATCATTAGGTCAAAATCAAAAAAAAGTTTTGGTTTACCATTAAGCAACCACTCTATACTTTTCAGAATCTGAAATACCCAATCTCAAACTGCCACTAAGGGTATACACACTATCAAAGGTGAAGGTTTACAGCATAAGCATTCGACAACTACTAAAGCCTTATGCCTTCACTGCCTCTCTGACTGCACTAAACATATTATCGGGTTCGATTGCCACTCCAGGCCTTATACCTTCAATATCGCACTTCGGTTGCCACACCTAACCTCATGCTTACTTCGTTCTCGCATCTCAGTTTCCACTTCAGATCTTACACCAACGCTATCGTATTTCAGTTGCCACTTCAGGCCTGAAGCTTTTCTTGACTGCCACACATGGATTCACACCTTTCACTGTTCCTTTGGTTGCCACTATGGGCCTCACCCCAATTGCTTTCGTGTCCGGATGGTTTCCATTTTAGGCCTTACACCATGCTTTCGTACTTCAATTTCCACAAAATGTCATGCACATACACTTTCAGGTTTCGGCTGCCGCATTAGGACTTATGCCTATACCATTCTCGGTTTCCACAATAGGCGTTACACCACTATTTCGGACAATCGACTGCCACTTCAGGCCTTATGTCATCTACCGAATTCACCACCTCACCATTCACTATTAGGCTTTTTACTTAGCTATATGTTCAGTTCAGCAAAGTTGACACTTTAACAACAATGTTCTAAGTATGAGTTTAGGGCCTTCTATGCTCATACACTCAACACTCACTTTCGGGAATTTTCAGTTACTGTTCCAACAACTTACTGAAAGCTGCACTACTCTCGGCCTCATATGGAGAAATCCTGCCTTAGTCTTATCCTTCTGACTTATGAAATTAAATTCTTAATTTTTTGAAATCCCTTCCTCTTCCAAATATTCACTATTAGGTTTTAGAAATCTTTACCTAAACTCAACCCTAGGTTTCGGCTAACACCCTCGGTTAATGAATCTAACCTTATAGTAAGCTTTCTGACCTAAGTGTGTATACTTAAGGTCTCGGTTAATTTTACTTTTGGTACAACTATGCTCCCTTCAGTATCACCTTTCGGTATGCATTGGGAACTGTTCTCTACACTTTCGACACTATCTTTATACGTGTTGACTTTAGATTAGCTCAACTTAGTATTTTCTGACCGTTATACTGTACTTTGCCAACACGTTCAACACCATTTGTGGATCTGGTCTACAGAGCAATTATTAATTGCTTTGTTTAATTAAACTACCTTTTGGCCACTATTATTTTCCTTCTAGCTCTATATTATAGCTCTACGGCCAAACTTAATTTCCATTAGAAATTATTTAATTTATTCTTGGAAAATCATAGGAAATATTAATTAGGAATTGTTTCTACATAATTACGCAAAACTCTCTTTTCTACCCATTTTCCATGTTATATAACACCCCAATAATTCATATCAATTTATTTACTTAAAGGAAAATTCTATAAATCAAAACCCATCCTAAAAATATGTTCTCAACATCATATTAAATTTTCGATTCTTTTGGATTACAAAAAGTACAAGACATATCCATCATAAACTTAGATGTAGGGTAATTTATAAAAGAAAAGAGATCAGAAAATATATTACTCACCTAGATTCCTTAGTTAATAAAATCTCGAATACCCTTAGCTTTAAATCTTTTTTTCTACTTCTTGTTTAGGCCGCAAGCATCACAAAAGAGCTCAATCGTTTTATTATTAGTTTTGAGTAAGTAATCCAACATATAGAAATGATGATACCATTTGTTTGATACTCTCTTATGTGCAACCGGCCCATCATTCCCTTTCTTGCTTTATCCATTATTGACATCATCATTGATTTTTACATTTTTAGATTGTTCCCATTGTCATCCCCATGCTAGACTAAAAAATACAATACAAACATTGGTAATAATTCTATGTCCAACATTTAATATGTCGACATAGCGTTATATATAACGGAATACAAACTCATTTATATCATCTAAGCCACTTGCTTCATCTTCAGAGCTCTTGTTCGTCATCTGAATGAAACCTACCTAAAATCCATAAATTCAATCTACTTAAATGAGTACCCATGAGTTTATAGGGTGGGTAACATATTACTCTAAACATAGAACTTAATGAGACTACATTGCTAAAGCACGAAACAGGTTTTCCCCTCATTATGCCAAACATTCATCTAACACTTAAAAATATAAGCATGGGTCTACATTTCCCTTCTATGGCTCTTATTAAATCATTAGGCCGAAATCCAAACCAAGTTGTAGTTTACCATTAAGCAATCACTCTTTAATTTTAGAATCCAAAATACCCCATCTTAGCCTGCCAGTGAGGCTAAATGCCTATTATCAAAGGTAAAGGGTTACAACACAAGCATTTGACTGCCACTAAAGCCTTATGCCTTCACTACCACTCTAATTCCACTAAACACATTATCGGATTTGGTTGCCACAGTAGGCCTTATACCTTCAGTATCGAACCTCGGTTGTCATACCTAACCTCAGGCCTACTTCGTTCTTGTATCTCAGTTGCCACTTCAGACCTTCCATGAACGCTATCGTATTTCGATTGCCGCTTCAGGCCTTAACTTTTCTTGACTGCTACACTTAGGTGTATATCTTTTATTGTTCCTTTGGTTGCCACTATAAGCCTTACACCAGTTGCTTTCGTGTCCGAATGGTTGTTGCTTTAGGCCTTACACCACGCTTTCATACTTTTTTTTCCACACAATGTCTTACACATACGCTTTCAATTTTCGACAGACACATTAGGCCTTACACCTACATCATTCTTGGTTTCCATAATAGGCCTTACACCACTCTTTCAGAAACTCGACTACCACTTCAGGCCTTATGTCGTCTACTGAATTCACAAGCTAACCATTCACTATTAGGCTTTTTACTTAGTTATACCTTCAGAAAAGTTAACACTTTAACAACAATGTTTTAAGTACAAGTTTAGACATTCTATGACTGTACCCTCAACACTCACTTTTGGAAATTTCCAGTTCTGGTTCCAACAACTTACTAAGAGCTGCACTACTCTCGTTCTCATATAGAGAAAGCCTGCCTTAGTCTTATTATTTGTGACTTATGAAATTAAATTTTTAGTTTTTTGAAATCCCTTCCTCTTCCCAAGGTTCATCATTAGGTTTCAGAAATCTCTACCTAAACTCAACCCTAGATTTTGGCTAACACACTTGCTTAATGAATCTAACCTTACAGTTGGCTTTCTGACTTAAGTCTATATACTTAAGGTCTTAGTTAATTTTACTTTCGGTATAGTTATGCTCTCTGTAGTATCACCTTTCGGTATGCATTGGGAACTGCTCTCTATACTTCTGACACTATCATTTCACGTGTTGACTTCAGATTAGCTTGACTTAGTCTTTTCTGACCGTTATAGCGTACTTTGCCAACACGTTTAAAACCATTTGTGGATCTGATCTACTGACCAATTATTAAATGCTTTATTTAATTAAATTACCTTTTGGCCACTATTATTTTCCTTATAGCTCACTATTATTGCCCTTCGGCCAAACTTAATTTCCTTTAGAAAGTACTTAATTTATTCTTGGAAAATCATAGGAAATATTAATTAGGATTTGTTTTTGCATAATTATGCAAAGATCTCTTTTCTACCCATTTTCCATGTTATATAGCACTCTAATAATTCATATCAATTTATTTACTTGAATAAAAATTCTATAAATCAAAACCCATCCTAAAAATATATTCTTAACATCATATTAAATTTTCAGATCTTTTGGATTACAAAAAGTATAAGAAATATCCATCATAAACCTAGACATGGGGGTAATTTATTAAAGAAAAGAGATTAGAGAATATATTACTCACCGAGATTCCTTATTTAATAAAGTCTCGAATACCATTAGCTTTAAATCTTTTTTTTCTTCTTGTTTAAGCTGCAAGCATCACTAAAGTACTCAACCTTTTTATTTTTAGTTTTGAATAAGTAATCCAACATATAGAAATGATGATACCATTTGTATTATACTCCCTTACGTGCAACTGGCCTATTATTCCCCTTTCTTACTTTATCCATTCTTAAGCCTTATTTGAAAAGACATGATAGTTTCTCATTTAATACCTTGTAATAAGTAAATGTACACCCAGATTCTTATCACATTATATTCGATAATTTAATAATTTAACTCTTTTAATAATTATTCTCTTAATTCATTATTTAATTAATTATCTATTAATTTATGGGGTGTTACACCTTGGTTACTAGTTGTTTCTTTCTCCAAACTTCAAGACCTTTCTTGACCATGGGATGCAACTCCATATACAAAGAATCACTAATCTTCACCAATGGAGGCTAGGGATAGGCTTTTATTTCAGTATATTGAAACAATGGTAGGGGTTGGCTATTTATAATCATTTAGATCACAAATATATAACACCATACTCTCTAGATCTGAAGACAAAGTCCCTACCCTCCTCTCTATGCTATCGCCCCCTTTCTCTATGTTTGGGCTTCCAAACTTCAGGCCTAATTGATTTAAAAATTAAATTAATTGTTATAAGCCTGTTCCTTAGTTAAATAAATATATAACTTTCAAACATCATTTTAATTAATTTTTAAGGTTCAGACAAATAATTAAAATGCTATAAAAATTTAATACAACATTTGTGTTAATTTTATTATTAATTCATAACATTTATAAATTAATTTTACATTGCTCGAACACAAAATTAACTAACAACGCATTGTGTTGACTCTTTGGTGTGAACTCAGTCCTCGGTCAGTATGTAAAAATTTAAATACTAAAGCATGTACAGACTTTTCCAAAGTAAATATTGATCACAAGTTCAATCGCTTTTAGATCATTAGAGTAAAATCCAATTTTTAATTTTTTTAGGCTTCACCTTGTAACGATATATTGTGCATGTTTTCTTTTCATCATCACTGTATCACTAATTTATCCAGAGTTTGGTATAGGGTCAAAAACTCTACTAATATCTACAGTTAATTGCGCAGATCACTTTAAAGTCCATGGTTCAATCCTAAAAGATTTATTGATTAACCGATCTACTATGGCTAGAGATTTTGACTTTAATTTGACAACCAAATACAGTGATACTAACATTCTACAATAAACGAGATAAATCTTCTTGAATGGTGTTTCACTTCAAGTAGTTCAATATATAGCCAAGTACGGTTGTAACATGATCAATGTGTCATGCGATTAACCATAATCGAAATATAACCTGGTTACCTAAATCCATAATACCATAAAGTCTAAAAACTATTGCACGTTGTTACAACGAGATCTTCTATTTTGATTTAGTTGTATTAACCTATAGAAGAATATCATTGAGTCATTATGTGATTGTTTCAACCATCCACAAGTACGAAACTCCTTGGTTCCCCTAAGGGTCATTAGTAATTCACAATCTATTATATGGAGAGAATTATGTACACTAGTCTCAACGGATGTATTAATATCCTTTTCTTGATACATCTTGACTAGGAATATTTAAGGAATAAGTACTTAAATATTGGTTTAGTACTCAGAGTTACAAACATATTTGCAACTACAATGGTAAGACACTTTTCCTAAGGATATTCTACTTACATATATTAGTATATATATAACATTAATTATACCCAGTATAAATATATATATAATAGAAAAGTAAAACTAGAAGCACACTTCATTTCGAATAAGATTCCCTATAAGAGTTAAGTTATATAATCAAATTACATGATTGCTCTTAGAGCACACCCTTAACTCTATCAATTGTCATGTGATTAACTATAATCAAAGTATAATTTAGATACTTAAGATTCACAACATTCTCAATTCAAAAGACAACAACTGCACATTACCATATGTGATCTTCTACTCGACTTTATAACAACTTATATAAGACTCTCGATGAGTCATTAATTATTTATTTGTTTCAAACAACTACAATTACATAAGCCTTTGGTACCTCCAATGGTCATGAGTAATTCAACATCCATCTTATGGATACCTTTTGTACACTAGGCTCAATAGATGTATTGGTATTCTGATCTTGACACACCTTGACTAGCAGCATTTTAGGACAAGTATTTACTAACACGATTCAACACTCATGGTTATGAACACATTCGTAACAAGAATTAATTAAATAATTTTTATAAGGATTTTCTACTTGTATATATTTAAGTTTTATTTTTAGTTTAGTTTGAACAAGGTTCGCTATAAGAGTTACGTTATATAATTTAATAACATAATTTCCCATATGGTACATCCTTAACTCTATCAGATGCCACATGCATGAATTCATCTAACCTCTTACGAAATCTAATGCAGTCGATCCTTTATGCCTTATATGTGTACATCCAATCTCATTAAATTTACAACAGTTCCATATATATTGCATAATTAATATAAGTTATATTACATATCTATTCTATCTATTTTATATAAAGTTCAATATGTGACTATTTGTATTCTTTCTCCATATTCATTCTCATCTCTATACTTGATTCTAACTGATTTAAAGGTAAATTTTGCATTCAGGTGCTCTATTTATTATTTATTTATTTCCATGATGAAACATTAACTCTTTCTTACTCTTACATTAAATGTCTAGGTTAATCATCAATTTTGATAAAGAAACCTCTGTCTCTGTTATTTCTCTTATCTACTCCTTCATTCCAATATCTCATTATTCTTTGCCCATTATATTATCGGTTTTAATTTTATTTTCTATAACCATGGTTTTTATCGAGGTAAAACCGATTCTTTTCTCGATCATCGTATAAAAGCTTAGCTTTATTCTTCTCAAATTATAGGTAATATACTTCTTCAATACCCAAATTTAATTCTACAGTGGAATAATGCTTGGTGTATGTAAAATGGAAAATCAATAATTTGTATTAATTATGTTTAATTATTTTAAATTCTGTACTGAATTTTATATCTTATGTGCTAGATCTTGACTATGAAAAACTATTTTGGTATTTAAATTGTTATCTAACATAATCAAAGCTTGATGTACATTTAGTCGCCTCAAATACCCCTGAAATTTTGTGAATTATTTATGTACGCAAATTTATTTGATAGAGAGCTTAATCTGACTACAATGTCGGATGCCCACTCCTTTGCCTGTCTCGATCCTTATGGAAATGTTTTTGATGATTCACTAACAAAATGTAAAAAGATTAAGTGGGTAACTTCAATCTTATAATATTTTTTCAAAAAACAAATCATTGAAAGCCTTTGGTATTGAGGAATTTTTTAGATGACTAAATGTAACTTTTGCTAGTGAAACCTTTTTTCGATTTAGTGTATTAGAAATTCGATATGACCATTTGCATTTTTATTCTCATTCACTCTTAGCTCATATTCAGTACTCTCGTTTAATAACCTACCTTAAACTTAAGAGAGGATCTTGAAGTAAACATGATTGGTTATGCGTAATCAAATAATGTAGAAATAAAATGAAATATAGACCTCAAACATAAATATTGTTAATTACCTCAATCATCAATGGTAAAAAAAGTAAATGAACAACACAAGTAAAAAATCTTTCATTAATTTCATATTAGGAGATGATAAGTTATGATATTTAATTATACTTGGAATATGCATGTAAGTCAATATTTCTGTAATTATGTTAATGTTATAGGGAAGGATAATAATAATTAAATATATTTGACTATGTCATATTAGTTTTTAATACAGTTGGTTTAGTCATTCTTTTTTTCATCTTTTCTTATTGAAACAATAGAAGAAATAATAATAATTTGACATTTAGTAATGAAGGTTTTCATTATGTTCTATTATAGCACCAAGTTGAGTTGCAAATTATTCTTTACTATGTTAGTATTAGTTACGCTTAGATATTTTAAAGGAAAAACAAAATTATATTTATAACTAAAGTCGATAACAACATAATCACAATAAAATTAGTTGAATTCATATGTATTGATAAAGTATAAGATCGGAAAAATGTGACTGGAGACATCGGATGAAGAAATTTTGGTTTCATTATTTGAAGAGAGAGGAAAAGTTGTGTTATGGTCATGAGAAAATAATATAAATGAAAAAAGGTTTGTGTAGGTAGGTGAATGAAGTATTTGGTTGGGTGAGAGGATAAATGGACGAGTGAAGTATTTTAGTGGGTATAAATAGTATCTTCCTTGTTTTACATTTAACCCCTTCAAGTATACTTATATCTTAACAAACCACTCAAATACATAAATAGTCAACATGTTTACTTTTCCTCTATGATAATTATTGTAGTATCATCTTATTCCTCAAATTTATACGCTCATTAAAGGCTATAGAATACAAAGGGGCAATCATTAAAAATCCATTAATTATAAGTTTCTTTATTTTAATTCTCAAATTATCTATGCTGATATAATACTCCTTTTCTCTATCTTCGCATCTTTTTTTATTAGTTGGATTGGCAATTCATTATTTATTATCCCTTTTATTATATATTTTCACTGGATATGGATTAACTATGAGTGTATTCTATGATTGCTTTGATTAATTTTGATTTTCAATTTTAAATTAATAAAACCCTCAAATTGATGTATTATGTGAATCAATTTAATTCAATATTTGTTCGATTTTATTTTGTGATATGTTTATTATTTCTTCAAGTTATGAATAATCTATCTATTATATATATATATATATATATAAATTATTCGACCTCCATGACATTTATCTTTGTTCTTATTTTATCTCATCCTCAATAATGCAAATTAAAGTGCATTTTTTCTTTTACCCTTTACAAATTTTTTATGATTTTTTTTCAAAGCATACCAGTATTAACTTAACAATTAGTGACAATAAATCTCAATTATTTAATAGACTAAATATCGAAACCTATGCTTATTTATGAATTCTTTTCCTAAAACCCTAAAAGAAACCTTTTTTTTAGAAAAACACGGGTGTGTAGCGTGAGACTACACAGCCGATTATAAAATAATATAAGTAGGTAGTAGTCGATCAACAAGCCTGATCGATAGCCAAAAAATAATCATGTTCAGCATACACAGAGAGAACTACATACAATAAACAGCCCAAATAAGCAAAAGAAACTAGTATCTAGACCTAGAAAGAGCAGGGCCAGCGGAGAGTAGGATCAGTCGCCATTGCCATTATCTCTGGGGGGGAGGCGCATAGTGAAAGGCCACCTTCGTTTCGATCCTGTCCACAGCGAAAATAAGTAACAGATTCTGTTACAGATTCCGTCAACCGTGCATATGGGTTTGTTGAAAACAAACGCAATTCTTTCTTTCCAGATGCACCAACTGTAAATGTGGTCAAAGAATGAGTGTAGAGCAGGGATGTATCCTATGAGGTTAGCACAAGTCGCAGCCCATATATAGTAGGAGAAGTCACATGTAAAAAAGAGGTGAGGAATAGTTTCATCTTGCCTCGAGCAGAAAGCGCAAAGAGGGTCTAGTGGCATATTTCTACGTCTAAGTCTATCTTTGGTATTGATACGAGCGTGGATGAGACACCATTGGAAGAAGAGGATGCGGGGAGGGAGTTTGCATTTCCATACTCTTGCGAAGCTAAAAGATCTGCCTGGGTGACTGAGGTAAGAGTAGCATGAGGCGATTGAGAATCCTTTCGCAGGAGATAAGGCCCAGGTATAATGGTCTGGCGAGGAAGAGAGATGGAGTGATAAGAGCAGGTGAGTGGCTGAAGTGAGTTCGTTCAGGGTGCTAAGGTCAAAGAGAGCAGAGGGGCATAGGCAGTCGGGGCCAAGGGTATAGATTTCACTAACAGATGAGTTATGATGGGTTGTGTGGGAAAATAGGGATGGGAACAGACGGGCGAGGGGAGTTTGATCGTGCCAAGTATCAAACCAGAACCGACAGCAAATTCCATTCCCAACAGAAACATGAAATAGAGACTTGACTCGGGGTATGGATTTTAACACACCAGCCCAGAAGGGGGAAGGTTTGAGGCGAGGGGTGGAGTGAAGTACCAAGTGAGGGTTGGAATGATAGTGAAGCTAAAGTATCCATTCTTTCCAGACGAAGTTGCCCGGTGTGATGATACGCCAAAGCCATTTAGATAGGAGAGCTATGTTGAATGAGCCGAGGTTGACTATTCCCAGACCACCATGGTCTTGGTGTAGATAGACAGTCTTCCAGTTGATCAAGCATTTTGTTTGAGTACCTTTCCAGAGAAAAGATCTTCTAATACAATCAATTTTCTTTATAACCCACTTTGGCAATTTGTGGAATGACATCTTATTCGCAAATACTCTAAAAGAAACCTTGGTTAGTAATTAACATGTTCGGTTTTCATTTTTTTTCATAATACTATCTTATTCACAAATATAAAAATCCTCATTAATGCCTACTGAATACAAAGAGTCTATCATTAATGATCATTTGTTTATGTTAGTTTCAATTTCCCTATTGTAATTTTCAAATTAAATATGCTCATAATTACTCCTTTTTCTACCTCCACATCTTCTTTTTACCAGATAAGTGTTCATTAACTATGATATTTTTATGATTGGTGTAAAAAACATTGATCATATCGACGAAACCATCAAATTGATGTATTATGTCAATTAGTTTAGTTCAACATTCGTTTATTTTTATTTTTTGATAATGTTTTCTAATTATTCATGTTAGGTCTTTCAACGAGCACTTTCGAATGTTGATAGTTTCATATCTACATTCGCATCCGAAATAATTTTCAGATATAGGCATATGCAAATATGGACGGATGTCGAACAACTTTCCTATCCGTTGATCAATAAATATAGACACATAAATAGAAAATTTTGGTTTAGCGTAATTATTTTTCAATTTCATTGATTATAAAAGTGTGAAAAATAAACGAAACTTATTATAATAAATAGTTTTGAACAGTTAATATGCACTAAATGCATATAAATAAACTACTAACTTAATAAACAATAAATTTTTATATTTTATTCTACTAAAATAGAAAAAATATGAATTATAATGTTGGCTAATTATCAGATGCAAGTGCCTTTGTTTCTACATCTGTACCTTTTTCTTCTTTAGATAACATATATTTATTCACTTTTCAAATATGGATGCAGACAGATTTTAAAATTTTCACTTATCCATTGGTAGGTCTACTCATGTAGTGAGTAAATTATCTATTTTATATATTTTATTATGTATTATGTTTGATCTTCTTGACATATTTATCTTACTTCTCATTTATTCAAGTCAAAATACCATTCTCCTTAATTTGTTGCAAAATTTTCTTTTACCCACTACAAAATTTTTATTAGTTTGTAAAGCATATTAATACTAAGTTAGCAATTAATGACAACTCATCTCAAATATGTAATAGATAAATTATCAAAATCTACTCTTATTTATGAAATAGGTTGACTTAAAGAATCAAAATAAAATTTGTTTACTGCATCGATTGAGCTCAATTTAAAAGCTTGACTCTCGTTATCCATCATTTCTGTAACGACCCAAAATTTGACCACTTTAAAATATATTATTTAAATTTATTTTAATAATAAAATATGTAATGTTATATGATTCAAACAATATTAAATAGAATTTGGAAAGAGAAGTATACACAAAAATAGTAACATTTGCCTATATCGACAAAAGTGATAAAATGCTGATTTCAGAAAAGTAAGTTTTAATGGTTAAATAAATTGTTTTAATTTATTTATGAGTGTTTATAATTTTAAATAACATTTTATAAATTTATTTTTAAATTTGTTTTACATAAATAAATAGTTTAACTAAAACGTCAAAATGTGACCGTAAAACATTTTGTCGAAAATCAACGTTTTATCGATTAATAGTTGTCGCAACGTCGTCGTTCCTTTATTTTCTTATATAGGAACATATATTCAAATAGTATAAGTATTAATTAATTCACTAATCAAGTTTACTTTTACTAAACATACGTAGAAAATTCTAGAATATAATTAACAAATAGTAAGCATAAAAAGATAAAACTACAAAAGTCAAAAAGTAAAACATCAAATCAAACAAACATAATTATTACTTTCTTTACTTAATATTTAAGTAAAAATGACATAAAATAATGATTTGAAATGTGATTTTAAGTGTTGAAAAAAAATAATGTTGCTTAAAAAGTAAGTAAGGTTATTTTGGTAATTTGGTAAAGAGATATTTTGGTAACTTACCACTTCATTTTTTTCTATAAATACCAACAACTTTCTCACTTTTTTCACACCATTTCTACTGTAACAACCCGCATATTTTATGATTTTATATTTAAATATTTTATTTAGATATTACGTCGTTAGTCAGATTAAAGTCTAAAATGCTACTTTTTGCAAACGGTCGAATTATGACTCGGGACCACTTCCATTGAGTCCAAAATGGCGTTTGCGTCTTTTATGAGTATAAGCTTCGATATGTTTGGAGTAAGTTGAACTTTACTATTTTCTAGTGGGCTTTTGGGTTTGGGTTTCACCCAACTCATTCTATACCTTAACTCAAGCCTCTCCTCTCCATTCATTCTCATTTCATTTCTTATTCTATTGCACAACTGAAAATGGGGGAAAAGAAGAGGAATTAGAAATTCCAAGCCCTAGATTCAATTGCAAACTCCAATTCTTGCTCCAAATTCCAAAATAAGCTTAGGTAAGCTCCATCTTCATCTTCTCCATCTCTTCTCCTCTTTAATTTCAGAAAATTCCTAAACCCTAATTTAGGAAATACTTGTTTTGATCTTAGAATGAAGCTTGTAGAGTTGAAGTGAAGAGTGGTTGATATTTTCTTTGCATTTGAGCTTCTTATCCTTGTTTTTGAGTTTAAAGGTGAGATTTTTGAACTCACATCTAAGCCTATAGCTTTTTTCGTTATTGGGTAAGAATTTCTAACATCAATTCATGTTCATTTGTGTTCGATTTGGATCGATTTGGTGAATTGTCCAATTTTTGGTTTTAGAATCCAATTTTTGTGAAAATCCGTTCTTTGATGTTTGAACACATTAGCAGAGTGTTTCAGGGGGCCATACAAGCCTAGGTTGTCGCTTGACGTAAGTCCTTGGCCGTGGTCGCTCGCTCGTCGCTCCCGTTCCGTGTTATCACATTTGCCCCCAAGGGGCTAGACTGATTCTGCCCAGGAAGCAGGTTCAGTTGACTGAACCAGTAGGTCAGTCGACTGAACCAGGGGGCAGAAAAACGTTCTGCCCCTATATCAGTCGAATGACATCTGGGTTCAGTCGACTGACCTGGGGGGACAGAAATCCTTGCCCTTGTGTCAGTCGACTGACACCCTGGGTCAGTCGACTGACCTGGAAACAAAAAGTTTCCAGGCTCTGGGCCAGTCGACTGACCCACTGGTTTAGTCGACCGACCTGCTCGTCTTAGCCTATTTATTGTTTCACCTTGGTTTTCCAATTTCGATCGATTCGTGTCGATCCAATTAGTTGTTATCGCATTTTTGACTCTGATGATCCCTTTTGACTTCGTACACGGGTTTTTATAAAATGATCTTTTTAAATTGTATTAAAAGCTCGTTCTCCGATTATAATTTCTATTTAAAACACACACACTTTTGCACTCCGAGCGAAGAGGGAGGATAATTAAATGATTAGATAAAACACGTGCTATGAACACGTGGGTTCATCTTTTCAGTTAATTCCTAATATATTCGTTTGACTGTTTTGACCTTTGGGTCTGGTTTACCGATGAGACGAGGTGAACTTTATACTGCTTTGAGTGTGAAATTGACTAACGGATAGTAAACCATTTAGTGCGAACGTGGGGTATGGGACTCACGTTAACATTTTCCGGGTTCCTTACTGAGAGTTGTGACACATTCCGCCGGACAGTGGTGTCCAGTGCCGCCACTACGATTTGTCGCCTTTGGGCATTGCCTTCGGGCGTTGCCTTTTGGCGTTGCCTTCGGGTGTTGCCTTCGGGCGTTGCCTTCGGGCGTTGCCTTCGGGCGTTGCCTTCGGGCATATGGATCCTTGTACTGAGCTCGAGCATCTTTTGTTTCTTTGACAATTATATTTCCTTAGAATATCGCCCTTCGGTGTAGGTTCTTTGAACCACACGATATATAGCGATTATCTTGTGGAAACTTGTGTTACCTTTATTGGTCTTTGTCATTTGCCTTTTGGCTTGTTTTGGGATATGTATGTCCTTAGTTTATTTGAGTTGCCTATGATATGAGGCTTGTTTTGATTCATCTTATGTTAGATGATTTGGATATCCCTTTTGGAGATAATTGTGATACTTTATGATTTTGTATGTTCATTATCATTAGTATATCTAACTGATTTGTTTAGCTAGACTGACCCGTGTATTTTTATACTCGGGTCAGACCGAGATGTTTCAGGTTAGGTATTTTGGACTTAGCCTCTTTTGCTTCCGCATGGACTATTCCGCTAGATTCTTTTTGTCATAGCTTTTTGTGTAGTCCTTTTTGTCTGTAACTCTGATATATACTCTATTGACTCGTCTGTATATTGTGGTTTGCTTTACCACTTGACATGTATCATTTTGTAAACTCTGTAATGTATCTGTATATGTGTAAATGCATGTGGTGATCTTCTATTCTGCGATGTGTATTACATTTAAGCTGTTGTATTTTCTTCTGATAGATCCTTCAGCCACCTATGGCTTTGTATTAAGTATTTATTGGAGATGTCGATCCATTTAAGTAAGAAGTGGCATTGTCGGCATATTCAATAGATAGTTAAGACAGGGTTATAGATGGTCGCTCCTATCCAGCTCTATTCTCCGTATTAGCAGACGGTGTTACCTAGTAATACTCTTTGCTAATGTGGGTCTCGGAGTGGGGCGTTACATCTACCTTCTTCTTCCTCCTTGAAGCTCTTTTTAATGGCTTCTTCTTCTCTTTTTTCCGTACTAACTTTTCAAAATCATATCAAATAAACTCCAAACACGACCAAACTTTGCCAAAGACCTTAGAATACCATTAGAACATGCTTTAGCATCTAAGAAGTGAAGAAATGATGGAGGAAGGGGTAGAATAGGAGGAGGCTGAACCATATGAGAAAAGGAAGCAAGTTCGGGAAACTCCGGAGCAAGAAAAAGAGTAGGAAGTGCCGCCGATTTCATTCCAAGGAGCTAGGAGCAAATTCAAGTTTCTACGAAAGCTCTGCCGAATTTTTGGGAGTTTGGAAGAAAAGGTCGATAGCATAAAGCAAAAGAAATGGAGTAGAAGTTGATTAGCTGAAGTTTAAGTGAAGTGTTATTAGTAAGAATGTTGGTAGGAAGTTAATCGATTTTGTTAAAGGTGAGTACTCATATTTAAAGTTAGTAATTTCTAAAAATATTTCAAGTTAATAACATGAAAAGTTTAGTGTATGTTGGATGATTTAATGGATGATAACTTGGTTGATATTATGGTTGATTATATGTTTCTGATATGGATGATAACTTGGTTGATATTATGGTTGATTATATGTTGTGATATGGATGATAACTTGGTTTTATAAATGATAAGAAAAATGTTTAGTAAGCATAGTTAATTTAATAAGAATTTAAATCCATATAAATATGTGTATGGAAATTATTTAGCCTCTTAATGAAATCAAAATATCTAAGAAGATTGAAAATGATATAATACTATAATATGAAATGAAATGAAAAATGGATTTGAAATATGAAAAAAATTGTTTAAAATGAGTTTAAAATGATTTAGAAATGTTTTATAAACATTAAAAAGTGTTTCCATGAAGTTTGAAAAGAAACTGAAATTTTAGTCAAAAATAGGCGCGTCGTGTAACGGTAGATAGGCGCGTCGCGTAACGGAAAAATAGGCGCATCGCGTAACGAGTGTAAAAGTTGGAATATAGCTTGAAATTCTTCGAGATAAGAATTTTCCAGTCTATTATATCCATAGTTTTCCAACGAAGGAAGAAAATCGAGATTTCAATAAGTAGATTTTAAGATATGAGTAAAACAAGTTTTTGAAAAATCGCGGTTTTGCAGTTTGGAATCCAAAACTGGATTTCTTTAAAAATGATGTTTTAAAAGTGATTTAAGTAATAAAAATAGATTTTCAAATAGTAAAAAGTTGTTTTAATCAATATAGCTTTAAAAAGCACTTTCCATAGCACTTTTTCGTGGCACTTTTCAATAACTTTTGAAATATAGTTTTAGCACAACCGTTCTTATCCAAATCTTTTGTAAAGGTTCTTAAATGATTAATAAAGTATTCAAAGGGTGATTTGAAGGATTTATGGAATGCTAAATAAATGAATAAGTGTTTTAAATAATGATTTGGAAGTCATAAATCATTTCTAAAAAATGAAAGGAGTATGCGGAAACGAATAGTACATTTGTCATGCTTATGAGATCTAAACGGTAAAACAAGGTGTGTAACTATGTTTGGAAATGGAGAAACCAGTGCGCTGAACTTACCTGGCCTTTATTTTATCTTTTAGACGAGGGGTGGAACAAATCGAAAGGAAAGTCCGGATGCTCTAAAAGATCATAATTAAGTTTTTTCCAAGATAAAAGGAAAGAAACAAATACTTTGAATTTATTATAAATGGTTTATATATAATATTTATAATATCGATATTTTATATATAAAAGCAATGGAATTATAAATGAGTTTTATAAGTGTTAAAATGAAGTTATAAATGAAAGATTATAAGTAAATAAGATTTAATGAAGTGGAATTTTATAAACGTTGTTTTATAAATATTAGAATTGATTTTATAATCAAATTTATATATGGATTTGCAATTGAGATTTAGAAATGAATTTATAATGGATTTTATAAATAATAAGATTTGAAAGGAATGAATTTGTAAATAAGAGATTTATAAGTAATTAACTTATAATTGGATTTTGACTTATAAATGAAATATAAATGGAATTTGTTAGTAAAGAAATTTTGTATATGGAAGTTTATAAAATATAAATGGAATTTATAAACACTATTTTGTAAATCTAAAATCAATTTAAATTGACAAGTTAAATATGAAAGTTTATTAAAGGAATTATATTCGCGATGTTGGGCAGTGAATAATCCTTTAAATTAAATATTTAGAAGTAATGAATTTGGCAAAGGAATTATATTCGTGATTTTGGACAGTGAATAATCCTTTAAATTAAATGGATGTTTTGGAAAGTGATATTATAAAAATGGAGTTTAAATGGTTTGATAATAAAATAAGTTATGAATTTACTTATTATTAAAATAAGTATATGAAAATGTTTTCCAAATATCCAATAAGTGAAATGGTTGTGAATATTATCTTTTTAAAGATATTTTGAAGTGAATAATTGGGAAGTGTTTTGAATTATAAACGATTAATAAAAAAATCAGGCCCACTGATTACTTAAGTGCTAGATTTTGTTTGTTACTTTGATAGTTAAATAACCGACTATCAAATTTGGCCATTTTAGTTCCTCAACTTGATGTAGAAACTAATTAGTTGTACACTTAGTACGTAATTGGCTGTGTAGGCTTGATTATCGTTTGTGTTGAGAATGTTGATTCATGTAGTACGGAGTGATTACTCCTATCTACCGAGCTTCCTTCTTGGTCGAAGGATAGCAAGTTGAAAGTTGGAGACGTGATCTTAGTTTCTGTGTGAAGTTGAGAAATGCTTTTACGTTATTGGTACGAATAGACCGGGATCAGATTTATCTGAAAACCACTTTGGACCAACATATATGCGACTATTGTGCAGGTTGGTCAATGATATTGATATTTAGGATTTTCATAGTGAAGGACTGCTTGTTGATCGTTTGGGGTTAAAATCCCAATATACATATAGTAGCAGTAGTCTCTTCATTATGAAATATCCAATGCATGGACTGTTCGCTACTAATCCTAGGGATTTCCCGACAGGATGTGGTAGGAAAGTACCTTCAGTTTGTCCTGTTCCTGGACAACTTGTATGTACGAGTGTCTGACATTGCATTTCTATGATTACGTACATTGGTTTTTACAAACGTACATCTGTTTGGTGGCGGAGAAGGAAACTTCTCTTAGCTTAACACCCTTCCTTGAGACGTACGAGCTCAAGGGTTGTATTTTTGTGGAAGGCAATTAGTAGTCAACGGAAATGGCAATGTGGCATTCAAAGTGATGTGATTTGTGATATGTGAAAGGTAATCGATACTTCTTTGGCCTCACTCCTCGGAAAATGATTGAAATAGGGATAGAAGCAGCAAGGCTAAGTGGGTCGCTCCCAATTATGAGATGTTATCACTGTTCTAGATATATCTTTACACGCTATAACATTGTGTATCTGATTATTGTTGATGTATGCTTGTGGCCACGATTAAAGGTCGGTAACGACCGGAGTAATGACATATTCGGTACTATCTAGGAAGGGGTAGGCCGGTCTTGTGTTGGTTTAGGCGCCCAGTATCTGGACCCTAGGTACATCCCTTTAGAGGTGTACCGAGTTTTTGAAAAGGTAGTTCCTTCACCTAGTCATTTGTATGGAAATCCAAAATCTAATACGTGAAGCCATTTTCTATTGTAGAAAACTTATATTACAAGGTGTATGCTGGAATTTAATAATGTAACAATTTCAGCTATTTTAATATTATTTGTGTACAATAGACACTATTAGAATATAAGAGGATTTGATATGAGATGTTTGGTTATCGTAAGGTAAAAACATTGTCGGTATTTATTTGCGACTCGGTCTTACGAGATACCTTTTGTTTTGATAAAGGAAAAGTTTTGATAAATTTATAAATTCAGTTGAGATGTGTTTTCTCACGCTGGTTTACCAGACTGATCCGGGCGTTCTTCCCTTTCAATGCTCGGGTAAGACCGAGTATATTACAGGTTCAGTTTTGGTGCTTTTGGAGCTTCAGCAGGCGAGCTGGAGATCTTCATGTCGTATACATGTATCTGTTTATTATTCCACTGCATTGCATTGCATTGCATTTTTGTTGTTGTTGTAAAACATCAGCATTTGTGAGGACAGGTTATTATAACTGTCCAAGCTGATGATTATTTATTGTGTACTTTGATATTGGTTTATGTATATTACAGTTTCTCTTTGAAAAGATTATTGATCTATATTATATGTTATTCCGTTGCGATGTGAGATTCTGTATCGTCTTGGTTCTACTTCTCTCCTTTTCTTCTCTTCTCTTCTCTTCTTCTTTCTTCTGTCTTTCTTCTCACCCTCTCTTTTCTTTCTTATGATTATCTACAATCGATGCGCTTTGGGTCGGACATGTGTGGTTTATTGTCGGATTCAGAGGGTGTCGATTTCGGGTCGTCATAATTTCATTCAACTAAAGGTAGAGTTTGTTGTTTTTGTTCTAAGTATATGATTTAATATCTTTGTCTTAATAACTATGTCCAAAAGTATGTGTTTTCTTATTATTTTTTCAATTTGCATGCTTATGAATTTGAATTCCTTCACATTAAGCTTGGTTATCTTAGATTTATTCATACATGGATGCCATGGAATCTTCTACAGTTCTATGAAATTTAAAATAGGTAAAATTGAAATGAAATATAGAATCACTACTAAAGTGTGCTAATTATTAAGGTAATATTTTGTTGGGTTATTTTCATGGGAATATTATATTTTACATACTTGTATATGCTTGAAATGAATATATATCCTATATATAATAAAACATGATTATAATCTTCATCATATATGGAAATTAAGTAGACTGGGTTATAAATACTATTATGAAGTTTGGCTATAAAAATAAAAACTATTACGAGCATTAGTAGCGATGGTAAGTTGATATTCAAAAGAAAATTTACACCGAATGTTTGAATGAGTCTTCGATGAAAATTCATGGTCAATGTTTCAAACTATGATATCATGTGAAGAATAAAATTAAATAAAGGTTAATTACATGAAAAAGATAAGGGGAATATCATGGATTATTAAATAAGAGGTGGTATTTAAATGAAAATTATTCGTTAATTAGAGATAGGTATTAAGCAATATCAGTTTATTGAAGAAGGATGGGTATGAAAGATGTTTCCAGTCAATTAATTATTTGAAGAATTTGTAGGAAAATATTAAATATTAGTATAGGAATAAATCATAATCTAACTAGGAGTAACCCATCCATAAATTTTGGCTTATTAATATAAAAAAAATTTAGTTGTTTCTTGCATTTTACAAGTCATATTTTTCACTACATTTCATTCTTCCTTTCATTACAGTATTTATTTTTTCTATGTGTGTGTGTGTCCATACACACACACACACACATATATATATTCTATTGGGACACAAGTTTGTGACACAATGGATCTTAATCATTATATTGCCCTATGATTTCCATCTCACATAAAGGGGCAAAAAAAATCAACAATCCAGATCTAATATGTTACCAATTGTGTTTTATTTTGTGTCCAAATATTCACTCCATATATCTATTTGAAAATTGTATATGTATTGAAATTTACATGTTTAACATGGGATAAAAGTATCTTAAATTGATATCACTTACATTTGGAAATTAACAAACAATCATGCTTAATAATATAATGCTTACCAAGTTAGGGATAATTATGCTTAATGTTATCATTTATTAAAACCACTATGCTATAAATATTAATTAGACCGTATATGCTTCAAGATTATTTATGTAGGTTTATTGGCAGTCTTTTGTCAGTAGCGTCCAAAAATAAAGTATTCTAAAAAATTACAACTCAGAAAAACGCACTATCAGCTTCATATATTTAAAAATTCTAAAAAATGCATCATTAAATAAATTATAAGATGAACGTTGTATGCATGGCATGGGTTAGCACTAGTTATTGTAAATAACTTAATTAGTTATTGCATAGTTATTTAGGTTATAATACATAATTATTTCTAATATGTATTTTTATTTATTTATTTGGTTTAATTACCATTTGATTCGAACTGTACCACATATTATTGCTTAATCGTAATATAGGGTTATTATATTAGTTTAGACAAAACTTCCATATGAATTTCATTTTTTTGGAATTGTAACCTTCATTAACTACTTAATTGATTAGTTCTATGAGGCATACTATCATCTCAATGCATTTTTTTATTTTATCTTAATACAATATTTTTTTATTTAAAAAATATTTTATATGGTTTGACGTCTTTTATATTGGTCAATTAATCTATTTCCTATTACAAAGATAACGATATTTTTACGTTTCATAAACCATTTCACTATAAATGACTCAACAAAATTTAGGCACCATGTCTCGTTATTCCTCGTATCGTATGCCAATGCATATATACAAGAAGTATAAAGGAAGTACTATTATAATTTCGAACTATTGAGATTAAATGATTTACGAAATGTATTATCATTGTATTCGTAACTTGTCTAATACTAGTACTAGGACAAATACTGGATCATATATAATACATGTTAGATGGGGTCAAACAATTTAAGGTATTTCATAATTAATTATTTTTACTTATATTATTAATTAATTTTGGTCTCACTAATATTATTACAATTGATAATTTCAAAATGATTCGACCACAACTAAATTAACTCAATTACAGGGATAATTTTATGACACAAAATATTCACAATGATAAATGATTTCAATAATAATTTGATGGCAAGACTATTTGAAGATCTAGATATTTAACCAAGTTGGTCCTTATAAACATCCAATAGTCCAATTTCAATAATAATAATAATAATAAACTAAGTTCAATGTTTACCAATGATAAATAATTTGCTCCGATTCAATATTTATATTACTTCAATTCAAGAATAAAAAAAGCGACCAACTTCGTATTAGTCCAATTTTCCCAATCACTAAACAGTCCTCAAGTAATTCAACAATGAACAATGAACCATACCTATGGAAGGCAACAAGCAAAGTTAAGGAGGGATCATCGGAGAAGGTAGCAAGCAATGTCAGTTTATGAAAAAGGCTAGGTTTGGTGGCAGCGATGAGATCATCAAAGAAGGAAGCAAGCAAGGTCGAAGGCAATGAGTAGCATTGAGTATTGCGAAGACAAGGTAGAGGAGGCTAAGGAGTTTGATGATTATAGGGTCAGGGATGATGGAATTTTTTTGAGATAGGTCATATGTAGATCTTAGGTTTTTTTTGTTATTTTGATTCGGAGGAGAATGAGGGTACTGATCCTGGGCTAAGACGAGATATGGAGCATAGAGCTAGTAAGGCATTCTTGACTTGTTAAATGTTGTCTTAACTTGAAAATATTATACATTTTATCATAGTTTTTTCTGATAATAAGAGTGACACTTTATTCAAGCAAAGCATTCCTTTTCATAACTTAGGGGAGCTCACTAATGACTTTTATGACCTTATCCTATAGCATCATCTCACTTGCCACTTAAGCTAGTAGTCTATAACAATTTTATTATAATTTTATTTATAGTATATATCACAAAATGATATGTACTTTAAATAATATTATAATTTTACTTGAATAATGGTACTTAATTTCAAAAGAGCACTCATTAGATGTCTCGGGAGTTTGAACATCTAGAAACTTAGTCTAAAGCACCTTACCACTTGCTACTTGAGCTAATGGTTCTTATCAAATTTATTTTTTAAATTATTTATAATTTAATTTTATTATTAGAATTGTTTTTAATTTTAAAAGGGTATGTTATTTGCTAAAATTTTAATTTTAATTTTACATAACGGCACTTAAACTTTATAATTTAAATATTATTATAATTTTATTTTGTTTCGGATATTATTTTAATTTTAAAATATTATATATTTTATTACAATTTTTTTTGTTCATATTATAATTAGTATATAATTTAAATATTATCATAATTTAGTTTCATAAATGCTTTAGTTTATTATGATTTAAAAAAAAATACTATTATATAGTATACAATTAGAAATAGCTAATTATTAAATATAATCAAATAAATTATAAGGATGAGGATCAAATTGGATTCAAATGATACGATATTATATATTTAAGCTTGTGGCTAACAATAAGGATTTTTTACCATTCAATTTTGAGAATTCCAAACCTAAAAGAGAACTGTTAATTGAAATTGTTCATTATCAATAACTTATGTATAGAATTTTGTCAGAAATGACAATTTTGAACAAACAGTCCTATTTGCATTCTAAAATTTCAAAATCCAACCTTACAAGTTCTTTAATATTGTGTGAAAAACTTAAATATATGATACCTCTTCATGTCACCCAATTTTATCATTGATCTTGCTAAAGCTTGTAAATAACCGAAAATAGTTTATTATCGAATAAAATCAAATAATTTATAATAAGATTGATAATAAAATTAATTTCAACCAATACAATATTATATATTTAAGTATTTTGGAGAAACTTGACGAATTTATATGGTTGAATTTTGAGAATCCAGATGTAAATTAGACTTTCAGTTCAACTTGGTTGTTTTCAACAAGTTATGTATCAAATTCTATTAAAAACGATTAGTTTGAACCAACGATCCTATTTACATTCTGAATTTTTAGAATGCAACCAAAAAATTCTTTGACATTATATTAAAAGCTCATATATATATATATATATATATATATATATATATCGTGTCATTCCTACTTAATTTGATCATCGATCTTACCAAAATTAGTTAATAATCTGAACTACTTAAATACCAACCATAAACAAACAACTTATAAGATCCAGTTCAGACAATACGATATTATAAATTTAAGCTTATTGGACAACAATGATGATTCTATTATCGAATTTTGAAAATTTCAATTACACACATGATTGTCAGCTCAAATTGTATTGATTGTTTTCGATAAGTCACGTACAGAATTCTATCAAAATGACTAATTCATTAGTTCTACTTGTTTTGAAATTTCAATCCAAACGTACAAACCCTTTAATATCGTATGATAAATTTAATTATATGTGATATCAAATATTAGCATATATAAATAAATAATACAAAATTAATACAAAATATTATTTAAATAAACTAATATGTATTATAAAATTAATAATTAAGAAAATCAGTACTGTGTACATTTTTAGAAAATGAAAAATAATATTTGACAATAATTTAATAAAGTTTAAAATGTGAATAAAATATAATTAATATAATTATAAAGTAAAATAAACTAATAAAAAAAGCAAATATCCAATTTCCAACACCATCATCACGAAGGTATCACAATGGCATCGGGAAATTAACAGACATAGGGAAAACTTAAGGAACCGTGACGCCTTTCCTACTACTCGTTGGAATTATTTCGCTTCAGAATAAGCCACTAAATAAACATTGGGTTGGAAGGATGACATTGCCATTTTCCTTGACTTAGCGAAGACATAGCGACACTATATAACGTGGCATCAGAGTGACGTCCGCGAATGATGATGGAAATTTGATGCTCCTCAACAGTGGGTTCTAAATGGTTAAGGAATTAATATCCAAATCTCGGGAGCATGTAAACTTATGCCTTCTTATATGTCAACATCCACGATTATTAACAGTCGCTATATGGGTTAATCTGGCCAGACGGAGGAATCGGTCTCGTTTAGAGCAACTGTTCATTACTGTACAGAGAGCTTATCATTTCAACTTGCAAGGTTATGGATTGAGATCTTCTGCTCCGCTGGAGGACCACACTTTTAAAAAATAAGATGCGCACAATGTGCTAAAATGCTACAAAGATGAGACCCCATTAATTTATGGCCAAAGTTAAGCATGTAAATGAACACAAACATAAATTAAAGGTTGAATTTGGTAAACATAAATGGAAATCAACATTATCAACCGTTTAATACAATGCAGAAATGAAATAAATAAAGAAAACTCAAATAGTCTAAACTGTACTTTCTTGAACAACTAATATAAACAGCTTATCGAATAGCTGAATTGCAATCACTAAACTTATTAAACAAAGTAGAAAACCAGAGATTTTCGGTTCTCGTTCACATTGTAGACATAGCAACGCATGACATCATCATTTTTCCTTCAGAAAAAGATCTGTGACAGACAAAAAATATATATTAGCATACATCAGTAAGACTTAAGCATAAAATTCGATTATATTGTTGATGCTTACATCCAATAACGACGACTATGAGCCATAACATAAGAGATTTGATAGAAAAATAGCCTCTCTTTTTCTCAGCTCTTTTTCCATTGCCTGTTCCATATTTTATTCCGCTATCCTACAAAAGTTCAATCCACACATTAATGAATATATAATAGATATGATTATATGAAAATTTAATAGAAATAAATAAGTTCAAATGTTTTGCCTTCACATCTTCATCGTCATCAGAGAATGTTTCACTTTCTTCAGAGAAATCTTCCTCATTGTTGATTTCAGTCACTTTATCTGAATTCATTTTTTCCGAGTTATCAGTTTGATTCTTATTTGTCTTGGGCTCACTGTGAGTGACCTGCTTCTTCGTAACATGATACAAATTGTCCAGATTTGTTCTCTTAAACTCAAAAACGATGTCTTCATTTCCATCCTAAGAAAAATATAGTTAAAAACATGGAAACTAGATATGGTAAAATTGTTTAGTGTGCATTAGACTTAATATTATGGAATTTACAAAATATTATTTACCTTTTCGTCTGCATCAACAATATGTTTATCCTTAGAAGATAATAATTTTCTCATTTCATCCTGCATTGATCTCAATTCATGTGCCTCCATCTCCAAATCAACATCTACACTTTTACGAAAATCTTCAGTGCAGTCATACAGCATACCTTCGTCTTGCTTCTTGGAATTGATACTTTCTTTTGATTCAATGGACCTCATTTCTTTCATGTCATCAAATGAATGTTTAGTACTATACAATGAATCTTGACTTGAAAGCTTAAACATATCATCTTCATGATCCCCTTCATTTGGTTTCAAATCTACCTTGTATTTTGGTCTAAGGCGATTTGCATCTAAAAGTTTGAACTGAGACTTGCATTTCTTTATGGTTGATTTCACCAGCGCAATTTTCTTGTTGCGCTGCGAGAATAATTTTGTCAATTTATTGTTCTCTTGCATTTATTGAATTAAAATGATGCACACTTTCTTTCTTCCGTGCCTGCATATATATAGCAGAGGAGTTAATGTTAGTGATGCAGGAGTATTAGACACACAAACATGCTAATATTAAAGTACCATTAAAAGTACAGAGGATGACAAATGATCGTCTGCTTAGCTAATTGTCTATTATCTTTTGTTAGTCGTTCCTTCTATTGTGCAAAGCGGTTTTAATGGGTTTAATTTTTTTTTTAAAAAGGAGGAAGGTAGGAAGAAGAAGAAAGTGTGTTTCATATTTTACTATATGAGAAACAATATCATTTATATCAGCATAAAGATTGTCCTTGAAACTTAAATGTGCACAGTAAAAATCATGTTATAGATCACACATTCAAAGAACTATCAAATTACATGATTGTTGATGCCAAGAAATGAATCAGACACTATATAGAATTAAAAATGTGTGTGTAATATTAACTTAATCACTATATATACTCTTATCTTAGAATTACACTATATACACTCTGCTTACGCAAAAGTCAGGCACACTGGATAAACGATGATACAATTGAAAAGTAATTCCAAACCTTTATGAATCAAAAAATCATGCTGAACAGTATGTAAAAACATAATCCAGAACTAACTAGTTACAGAAACAATACATTTTGTCTCACATGTTAGAGATCATGGAGATAATTCACTAGCTATACCAAAGCTTTTATTGAAGAATGGTTAATCATAAAATCCATATCAAACACTTACTTATCATGATCATAAAAAACATATCACATGCAAGCCAAAATTCATTGTACTTTTCGTTAGATATGAACAACAATATTCACAAACAAATAATTTGAACATATAATAAAGGAACTTGATTAGAAGACAACAATCGATAGTAACTTACCTCGGATCAAAATATGAAAAAGACTTGCAGTTTTTTTAATTTAATATTCCTATATCCACTCACCTACATGTAATGATTTAATTTGAGTTGCTGGCTAAAATTCAGATTTTGACTAGCTGTTAAAACGCATAAACTGAAATTCAAAAGAAAATATCTCATTTTGTAAACTATAGACTAGGTCTTACTAAAATGAATCCATTAATCCTACAATGAGGGTTATTTGAGTTACTTTTGTGCGGCCTACATAGTTATTAGGGTATTTGGGATATCATAAAAATATACGGTTAAAAATCATGGTTTAAACGATAAAATTTACACGATGTTTTTAACTTTGATGATGTTTTGAAATGATCTCATTTTTTGTGGATATGATGTTCTTAGTGTAAATTGAATATCATTGAAGTTTCATTTAATTTCGAATTCTGCAGCTTTAAAAACAGTATGAGTGTAAATGAGGTTAGCAAAAGAGAGGTGAAGCTCCTACTTCAATTTCAACTCCTTTGTAGCTCTGTAACATCCACCGTTGTATTTGACAAATTAGTGGTTGAATTTAATGTTATTCTCTCCCATGCTATTTAGATTATACTTCTTGCATCATCATTGAATCCATCCATTAATTTGGCTAAGCCATTGAGATACTGGAGGGCTACAAAAAGGCCAAAAAGCGAAGAGGCTATGGGTTATACACGCAAAAAGCGCGCACACCAACGAAAAATAAAATCCTCTTTTGCAACATGACATTTACAATGACTACCGAAACTAATGTAGAACCAAAGGGCCTTCTATAAAATTTATTATAAAATGCTGTAAATAACCGAACAACACTTTTTCAATAAATGTTGGATTTTTTTCTACAATATTCTACAAAATAGTCGTAAAAAACTACTTTGAACAACATTTCTAATATACTATGAAAATCCACTTTTTAAGAACGTTTATTGCATGTTTTTCAAACTTTTAAATTTGACAAAGATTTTCAAACATTGTAAAAGTATTTTATATTTAGATGTTTCTTATGTTTGAAATATATTTTTAGTACTGTAAGCAAATTTATTTTCTAACTTTCTATTGCACTTCAAAACCATTACGTATACTTTATGAATAGCAGCATATCTGCATCCGCATCCGAAATCAATTTGGAATATCTGATATCCGCGTCTGCGGATACGACGGATATCCACTACTAGAAACTGCATTGTTTATCTAAGTGGTATTACCGACGAAGCTCCAAAACCAAAAATTAAGCATTAGCGGGCCTTGATAAAGCGTTGGTAATTATATGTACGTAACCTTACTGTTGCGTTGCAGACGATGTTATAAAGGCGTCGGTAGATGTAACGACCCGTAATTTTCAATAATTAAAATTAGTTAATTTAATAAGGTTTTATGATTTAATGTTGGAAGAAATTTTTTTTTTATAATTTAATAGTAAGAATATAACTGGAATGAAATGTAGTAGTATTAATTTAAGGTAATTGATAACTGCTTTAAATGTAATTCCAATTAATCAAAATGATTAAAAAGTTATAATTGGTTATAGATTATAAATTAATTGTAATAATGTGTGTATTAATTAGTAATTAGATTAAAAGAGTAATTGATAATTTAAATGTTGTATTAACAAATGAAATAGTATGTAATAAATTGTAATTGAATAAAATTAGAAGTGTATAAATAATTATAACATTTGTTGTAAACAATCAACTTATAAATGTGATTAAATTAAGCTAAAGATGACAATTGTTATTTGTTACCTGTTTGTTTAACTTGTTGAAATCAAATTGGAAATAAATTGCAATAAATGTAATTAAATATTGCGTTAATGGAAATTAAGATAAAATTGAAGAATATTAACGTAATAAGATACAAACCAAGGTTAATTATGTCCATAGAATAATGTTTGATTAAATAAAAAGATTGAAATCTAATTAAACCAATTTACTGGAATTATAATATAATTAATTGGAATTTAATGTAATTAAATATTGTGGTTAATGTAAGAAAAGACGTTAATTGTAGAAAACGAGGATAACAAGAAAGAAACCTATGTTAACAATTTCATAAGGTATTGGTTGATTTAATAGTAGGAGTGTAAATCAAAATTAAAGAATAAAAATGAATAAGTTTAGTAAAGGAATAAACATATGTTTATTTATTTGAAATTTTTGGTAGCTGAAAGATTGATTGTAGAGATGAGAAACTATTATTTAGTAAGAAATGTGTAATTACCGTTTATATCCAATAGTGTATAAATATGTTTAAATTACTATTAGATAGGAAATAATTGTTCCACTTCTTATTACATTCATTTAGTCCATTTTGAAACTTAATCAATTGAAATTAATGTAATTGAAAATTTTCAATTAATAGGAGAGAGAATACTAAATTGTAAATTAATAGGTGTAATTAAAAGTAGTTTATGTTTTGTGAAAATATAAGGAAAGTTTGATTTAATGAAAAGAACATTTAAATAAAATAAAATGAATGTTTCATTTGTGAATGTAGGTTTAATCTCATTAAAATAAAGAATAGAATTATTGATTTTAAAGGAAGAAATATATGTTTACTGAACTGTTTTTTAGCTTAGAAATATATGTTTACTGAACTATTTTTTAGCTTACAGATTGATTACAAGAATAAAAAATAATCTATTTCAAAGCTATTTATTACTCTTGTGTATAAACAACAAATTTATAAACGTGTTTAAATAAACAAATGTTCTATTTTTTCATCAATTTTAGTTATCTGTTATGAAATTTAACTTTGTAAGTAATTGCAATTAATGTAATTCAAATATTTCAATTAAAAGAAAAGAGAACGTTGATTGCAATTAATAGATTTAATAAAAGAAACGCACGTTTTGTGTTAAACAAAAAAGGTGTTTTAATGGAAATAAAAGATCATTTTGGGAAAACCAAATTGAACGTTTTCATTTTTAAGGTAAGTATAAAATTTTTATTATGCGTAAATAAAAACCTAAATGCGTACAAATTTGAATATTATTTGAGTTAATGAAGTTAATTTGGTTACGTTTCAAAAAAATTAAATTTCAAAGGGTTGTGCGATGTACACGTTCCCTTCATTTTTTTTGTTATTAATTGTTGCATGAACGTTTTAAAATAGTTACCTTATTATTAATACTTGATCCGTTCATTTCTCCTTCTATTTAATACCCGAGCCTAGACTTTTAGGTTGTATTTAATTCTTGCGACCTCATTTTCACATATACAAAGTATTACTTTTATTTGGTTTGCAAACTTTTCCATTCCTACGTACATTTTCTTATGCATTATTAATGCCTGGAGCTTTCAAAATAAAACGTGACATTTATTTTGTCATTCCGCCTTCATTTCCTAATTATAAATAACCCGCAGCTTATTTCTTCATTTGCGTTTTGTTTCTCCTGACACCTCATATTCAAAAGCTCTTATTCTTGCAAATCCAAAAGCTTTCTTTTATGAAACATGATTTTTTTTTCCCCGTACACGCCATTTCCTCATCTTAGTTGTTCTTCAATCTTTTCCTTAAGCCTCATCTTGAGAGAAACGTAAGTATTAAAATTTGTTTATTTTTTTATGCGTACTAATTATTATTTTAATAATATTTCTTATAACATGAATTTTTTTGCATATAAAATTTGATTCACGCGCGATTTCTTCTTTGGATTCATATTTAAATTCTGGACAACATGAAATTAATTTAGTTGAATTTGAAGACTGTTGAGTTTTTGCGCTTCTGTTTGGATATTTATGGGCTAAAATTAAAGGTCAATATTTTAACTCACTCACAACTACTAAATTATCTTATGTTGGTTAAATTAAATTTATGATGTGAATAGAAATTGATTGATTGATGTTTGGTATATTTAAATTATCATTCTAGTTAAATATGACTTTTATTGCATATAATCGTCATTTAATTTAATATTAAATTTTAATTCATCAGTTTATACTTGTTATTGATAATCAGTTAGCTATTGATGTTTATTGATTGATTTGAATGATGATTTTGATGGATGTTTGATTGTTGATATTGGATAGCTGGATGTAATATTTTATATTGTTGTAACACTACAAGTTCCCTATGGGTTGAAATGATATATACCCAAACGATCTGATAGATTAGGGAGAAATCGTTATGGGTTGAAATGATAGACTCGAGCGATTTCATGTATTGCAATTAAATTTTGGGATTTCAGGTTGAAATGATATATACCCATAAAAATTTAAATTGCGGATTGAAATGATACATATCCGTACCACTTGACCATAGGGTAGGGAATTATATACGGACACCAGATTGGTTAAATTAAACGATTTTAAATCCTTAAAATTTGAATTTAGTTAAATGATCTTTTGAAGAAAACTTGATTTATATAAACTGAATTATTTTCGGAAATCCGAGTTTTAAATGTTGAAATTGGAATTGGTTTAAATTGGAAGGTTGAAGTTGTAATTGAAGTTTAAACGGCATTTATCGAAATTAAGTTATTGAAAAGCTGGAATGGAAGAAATGGTTAAATATGAGGTTAATTTCAAAATTTATTATCTCAATATAAACTGTAAATGTTCTTTTAAATTCTAATTTTAAGATTTTCAACTATTAAAATAAGTTAATCTATTTTAAACCCACTTAATCAATTTAAACTATTTAATTTAACATATTTTAAACTAATTAACCTATTTAACCTATCTTAATCTATTTTAATTTATTTAATCTATTTTAATTTATTTAATCTATTTTAATATATTTTAATCTATTTTATATCATTTAAACTTTATTAAACTATATTAAACTATTTTAATCTATTTAAAACTATTTTAATTTATTTTAAACTATTTAATCTATTTTAATTCTATTTAATCTATTTTAATTCTATTTAATCTATTTTAAATTCATTTAATCTATTTTAAACCTTATTAATCCAAAATAAACCTATTTAATCTATTTTAAACTATTTAAACTATTTTAAATCTAATTAAAGTATTTTAATCTATTTTAAATTTATTTAATCTATTTTTAAACCTATTCAACCTAATTTATCTCCATTTAAAACTATGTAAACTAATTAAACTATTTATAACTATCTAAATTATTTTCGAAATTTCAGATGGTGTAAAGTGGAAATGTTTATAATTAAAGCTTTGATTTTTAAGCGAATAAGGTTTAATGATGTTATAACATAAGTAGGGATTTAAATGACATATTTGAGGAATATGATGATTTTAAACAAGGATTTATCTATTTTTGGAAATATGAATTCGAAAGTGATATGATTTCAAATGCGATATAATTTTGGAAGTAAATGTGAGTTCGAAAATGATATGGTTTTGAGAATATGATATTTTGATATCAATTGTGAATTGACATTTGAAATGTAAAAGAACCATCCGGTGTGAAATAAGCGTTTGGTTATAAAAGAGACCGGGATCAGATATTGTCATACTCTCTGCCAATACCGAAAACCACTTTAACAACTGTGTACGTGGTGGAGATTCCAGAAATGAAGTAGGATGCTTTGGCGAATGATTTTGTATGAGGTATTTACGTGACCCTGACTCCCGTGAGTCAGCTTGATGTGGCTGAAACAGGACCTACGCCGGGCCAAGTGAGGTCATTCCTCCTATCGAGCACATTTCTTCGATACCATTCTATTACTTTGTGATTGATTTGGTGGCCACCCCTTGATTTTGATTTGGGAGTGTGTTCCGAGGTGGGCGGTAGTAGCTGCTATGCGTTACCACTAGTCCGGATCCGCAAAACGGTAGAATCCTACCCTGAGCATTGCCTCGCGTGCCTTGTCGCATGCCTATCGCGCCTTCTACGACTTTGTTTTGTACCATATCTATGGAGTGCCCTCTGATAGCCCTCTAGTTTACGGAGGAATTACGGTACTGTATAGACTATGAGAATATGTAAAAATGTGTTAAGAGGGATATGGGTAACGCCTTAATGCTATTTTAATACTTTACTTTACTGTAGACATATTATAATAGCGTATTGTACTACATAGTAGATAGTTTAACGAATCCTTAGGAGATGGTAATCCCGAACATCTCTTAAGTTATTGCACTCACGTTAGACACTGGATAGGAGATGTTTAACCCCGTAAACATCTCTGACGTCGTTGCACTCATATTTATTTACTGTTGATTTAACTTACATAAGATCTTTTAGTTCTAACTCGAATGTTTTGTCTTTTCAATGCGCTTGGGTTAGTCTGAGCATTTCAGTGTATCGAAGACTGCTTAAAGGAGGATGAAGACGAGGATTTTATACTATTACTATGTATTATATTTATTCCATTGCATCATGTTCTTCCGCTGCATTTATTTATTCTTGTTGTGTGTAACTCTGATCTGTATTATAAAAGTTTAATCAATGTTATTTATAAACAGCTTCATGAACTGTTTATTTGATTATTATATTTTGTCATTCTACTGCGATATTCTGTATTTGTTTTTCTTTCTTTCTCTGTTTTTTCTTATTTACCCCATAACAATCTGCCATTTTGAATGGTTTGAGTCTGATGAATGTGTTTGCTTAAAACGTCCAAAAAGGCAGGTCGTTACAGTTGGTATCAAAGCTTTGGTTTAGCGATAACCTTAGCTTTGTAGGGTATGACTCATATTAAATAAGGTAGTAATACCCTAGAATGAGTCGTTGAGTGTATATATATGAGAGAGCGTATTTGTTAGTGTTATAAAAAGGGTTTTATATTGTGTTAATTTGTTCCGTTTTGTATTTATAAATTCTAGTCGGTGCATAAGACGTTATGACATTGATAGGGATTTCTAAAAACTTAATAGGATAGACCGACACAATATTGTTTTGAAATATAGGTGAATGAAATAATTTTGCCTATTATATATTTTGCATATAAAATAATAAATTTTATAAATGATATAGTTGGTTGTTATATATTTGCTTGTTAGGTGGTGAAATTTATATAAATACTGATTGAAAAATAAGAGTTGCAAATAAAATGAATATACATTGGAATTTGAGAACTTAAGTTCGGGGATTTTGAAATTTTCTTTCGAAAGATTTTGGAATATAATATTAATATTATTTAGAAGTATTTTCTGATATAAATATTTCAAGATGATTTGAATGAAATGTTTCAAAAAGAAATTTTTGAAGGAAATAAGTTCTGTACTCCACTCTCTGTCGTTGGGAAATAATTTCGGTGATGAGTGCACGCATCATCGACGTTCATTTTCGAGTTTCATAGTTGGTAGACGGTTGTGGTGGTTTTACTACACCTTGTTTTGATAAACGAATCTTAATTTTTAATTTCTAAATATGATTTGATCTATAAAGGATAAATATATATATATATATATATATATATTATTTTCTGAGTGACTAAAATGAACCCGGAGTTTAGTTCTTAAATTTTCTGACAATTAGTAGTTTTCAATTATTGAAATGAATGTTTTAATTATTTTAATAATTGGAAGTTTCTAGAATGAAGAAAATATATGTAATTAGATGCTAAGTGATTAGTGGTATATATGAGAAGTTAGGAACTTGTAAACTTAAGAATAATGAAAATTTAGAAAATGAATTATTGAACTTGAAAGAAAAAAATGAACAAGATGAACTTGTGTAACTTTTTATTACATTCTAAAAGACATTTATATATAACTTACCAAAATATCATAAGTTGAAATGTTAATAAGAATATGTAATAGAATATTATACAAGTAAAACTTGGAAAAAAATTTGAAAGTGTTCAATGAAATTACTTCTATAAATAAGAATTCTAATGTTATAAATTGTTATAAACTGAAGTTAATAGTTTGAAATGCTACTAATTAAATGTAATAAAAGTGAATAATGTAATAAAAATGATTATAAACTTAAGTTAACATCTTAAGCTATTTATAATTAGATTGAATAGTAAAAGGTGAATAATGTAAGTAAATAATTATAAACTTAAGTAATGTTGAAGCCATTTATAATTAAAATGAGTATTATATTAATTGAATGATTATAACTTTAGAAAACATTGAAATGATTTAGAAATGGATTTAATATTCAATAATACTATATATGGAAGAATAAATGTAAAAAGAAAATAATCTATTAATGGTGAATTAAATTTGTAAAGAAACTTACATGGAATGAATACTCTAAATAATTGAAATGGAAATAACTTATGTAAACAATGAATGTAAAATAGTGAAAGAAAATGGTATTGTATAAATGAATGGAAAATGAATTTTGTAAGTGATAAATGTAAAGAAATTAAACAAGCATTGTATGAACAAATGAAAAATGAATAGGGAATAATGTGAAAAAGAAAGAGTAATAAGGATAAAACTTAAAATTATTTGAAATTATTGTTTGTTGGGCTTATGGATTGGTTGGGAAAGGATACTTCTATTTTGTATAAAGATGTATAAATAATCTATAAAGTTATCTATGATTGTTGAGTGTATGGTTACTTCATATTTTATTTATCATTTTATACGATTAAAAGTTTCTGAATCCGAACAAATCATTTGTTTTGGTTGAAATGGATGGATGATTGTTTTCTTTGTTGAAATGATGTTTGTACTGTTGTTGCAAGTGATTGTTGTTATGTTGTATTGATTTGTTTTATTATCTAGTTGAAAACAACTTAAAATATTTCTCTTTTACATAATATTAACTCTTTGGATTATATAAGTGAAATACAGGTTATGGAAGCAATTGCTACTGCTTTTGGTTTCATAAAATAAGCGTTATTTGCCCGTCAAATAGGTACGTTCTCGAATTACGGTTTCTAGCGATGTTATATTGTTTTACCGTGGTTTGGGATATATTATTTTGAAATATATGATATATTGTTATTATTGATATTATTATTTCTCCCAGACCTCTCCGTACAAAGGGGACTCTGCCGAAATTTTCTATGAATTTTGGACTTAGAAAATTTTGTGAAATGTTTTCCAAACTTTTGTCAACTTGAATATAAAGGGATTTAATTGTTATAAATTGATATATTTTATTTAAATTATTTAATTTTGTAAATTAATTGTTTATAAATTTAATATTTTGAAAAAGATATATTGATTGCTTAATTCCTTCTTTTGCCTTTGTAGCGATCCAAACTTGACCTTCGAAAATCGGCACCCGCACTTCACTTGTACTCGAAATGTCGTAGATTCAAACGCCAAATCTGGCACGCCGGAGCTTATAAAACAGTAAGTACAACAACACGGCGGAAGAAAAAGAATAGATGATATCATATACAACTTCAATGAATACAATATCCAGAATGATATACAACAATGATATCAATAATACACGGCAATATCAGAGATATGATACAATGCTACAGCGGAAATAACAATAATGGAAGAGATTACTCCAAATGATCTACAAAAGAGAATGACTCCAACAACTCCAACATCAGTTCGAACCACCATCACGATGCACAAAGATAAGCAAGTGGAGTCATCCACTCCGATGAAGTGAACTAGCTCCAGGTAATCTATTAAACCTGAATATCTGAAAAACTCAACTCTAGACTGCCCGTGTGGAAAATTGTGGGCACCAGAGTTTAGGAAGGGAACAATAAACTCCAGGTCAGTCATGGGACTTGTATGAGCAAACAAAAACAGTTTATCTTTAAAACGAAACACAAAAGGATTTTAAACATTGAAACCCGCAATACTATTTGGAAAATGAAACAACCATAAGACCTCCTGCCACACACACAATGCAAACGTAGAATTGGAGGAGATTTCTTCTTATGATAGTCAAAGATGCTTACTACGCAAAACAAATCATTTTGATATTATTATTAGTGCATAGTGGAAAACATTTCGAAAGTATAATATTAATCTTAGCCAGCATAGGCATTTCACGTTATGCCTACTATAGCTACTATGTTCAATAGCAGGTTACCGCCACATTCCATAGCAGGTTATACAACTAAAACCGTACAAGGTTCGTATTGTTTCTTTGGATTTCCAACAAATGGTCAGGCTAAGGAACTTCCTACTGTCACATGGGATCGCCTCTGGATGGACGTCCCAAGAAACCAACCTGGCTCTCTGCCAACACAAGGCAGGGTTACCTCTGGGTATAGGTAACTACTACACGAATATGCCATTCCCCGGTCCTTTGGGACCTTTATCCGAGGCCTCGGTAACCAACATCACACAGTAATAAATAAAGTGTGTCCACATGAGTAAGTATCTGGGCTCCATACCATGATACCACCCTTTTCCAGAAGAAAATGACATACCCTAAAGGGCGCGACCCTCATAACCTTGCCGCATCATTCCTGTTTCAACCATTTCCGGGTTGTGAGGTTTGATGAGGTCTCGTCCACAAAGCTACGCTTTTCACAAAGCCATGCTTTGATCACAAATGATCAGTAAATGATCATCAACACTCAGCATGCCACATTACCAAATTGGCAGTATATCGCTGATAACCTTCAACTACATAACCTCTTAGCTCGTACGTCTCAGAGAAGGGTGTTAAGCTAAGAGAATAAATTCTCCGCCACCAACAGAAATGTATTTGAAAGAAATCTGCTTTATATCTCAAAGTGTAATGTCAGACATGTAACCATACAAGTCTGTTCCGGGTTCGAACAGAATCGAAGGCACTTCCGAAGAAGCCCTTGCAATCCGGGTATTCACAATCCCGATCGGACTTCCGATCACTTAGGAAATCTCTATACCAGCGCGACTCAGTGCAGAGACAATTGATAGGTCATCCTATCATTCTCGCAAATACCCGGTCTTCAAAACCGGTCTTCAAATGAGATCCATATGCGACGTATCATTATTCGGAATGGGTTATATGACACAAAGGTCCTCTCCCGGCTAAACCGAATAATGAGCGTAATATTTACAAAATATATGAATAATGGGATTCCAATTAAGTCACAATTTATTACCCAAAACCTTTCTTTCAAATGGTTTAAACACATTACCATTTTTAATCTTTTTAAACAAAAAGATTCATTTCACAAAGTTCACCCAGTTTCACAAAGATTCATTCACAGATTTTCCAAATCAATTTCCATTTCAATTGGATTAACTCATTAAATCTTGAAAACAAAGATTTAACTGATAGTTTTCAAAAACACGTTTTCAAAGATTTATTCGTAATTTGGAAAACCATCTTCAATTCAAACTTGAAATTCCTTTAATTCAAATTGGAAATCCATTTCTTATATAAGAGCTTTTATCAGGTGAAAACAATTAGTTTTCCAAATCACTGAATTCAATTTCAAGTATTGAATTCAAATTTAAATCAATTTATTTAAATATCAAGTTTTATTAAGTTATTTAAAATAACTTTTACATTTGAAACTCATTTACAAAGCTCTTAAATTTCAATTTCCAAAACTATTTGGATTCAAGAATTCAATCTTTAATATCATCAAAAATCTGTGACTTAACTGATTTCCACGTGAAATCCATATTTGTGTGTGTATGGTGTAGTCCAGGGGTTTCACACAGTAGTGCAATATCATTCAATCATCACAGATCAGAACACAGAATATATAGTTGATAAGCGGTATAAATTATAACGCTTATCTGTTATTCACAGATCACAGATATAAAAATCACAGATAATAATTTACATTCATCCTAGATAAATGAACTACAATACAGATTACACACAAACCAAAATATATCATAAAGCATCACAGATCAGGGAATATCAGACAATTCAATCATCTAGTCAAGTCCAAACAATCATAAGTCTGGTTAATTCCAATCAGATTAATTACTTATGAATTACTAATCCTAGTTAATTAACATTAATAAATTACAAATTATTTTGATTAATTATTCTTTAATCATTTATTAATTAACCCTTAATTATTATAAATTATTTGATTAATTATCCTAAATTAGTTACAATAATTAATAAATTAATCCTTAATTAATAATCATCTCTTAATCACTTTCATTTATTAATTAACCTTTAAATTAATTTATTATTCTCAAATTAATTACCTTAATGAATTAATCACATTAATTAATTATTCTTTAAATTAATTAACCTTTAAACATTTGATTAATCAATCTTTAATCATTAATTATCCATCTTTAATTACTTTCATTAAGTAATTATTTTTAAGTAATTAATCATCCTTTAATTAATTATTCTTTAATTACTTGATTAATCAAACTTAAATTATTAGTTAATTTACCTTAATTAATTACACAAATTTATTTATCTTAATTTCATTACCTAAATTAATCATCTTAGTTAATTAAGTAATTATACTTTAATTACTTTTGTTAATAAAACTTGATTAAATTAAGATAACCCATTTACTACATTAAACTCTTACCTACCATTTAAATTAAATTAAAAGCTTGAATTTGGTTTATACAAAATCATCATCTTTTAATTTATTAAGGTTAAATACCTTTCACTTTAAACACATTTCAGTTTCATCGATTACATTTTACTTGAAACATTCAGGAACAAATTACAAAATTTTGTTTAATGTAATATTTATACAAACCAAAACTATTTTTAAAATAAATTTAAAACTTTGAAAATATATCCCTTTAAAACTTAAACTTGTTTAACATCATTCTTTAAACTCAACATTTCATACATCTTTAAAACTGGTTAAAAATTTGTTTAAAATTTTGAAACTTATTTACAGTTTAAAAAACTGGACAGGTTTAAATCTGGAAACAAAACGTTCTCGAGCCAAAATCAACAAAACCCGAGACATACTCAAACTTTCCCCGAGCACACTCGCATTTCCACTTTACTTCGAGACCAACTCTCGTTTTCTCGAGCACGTCCACGAGTTTCCTCCTTCTTCCCCAAACTTCAACAACCCAGATACCCAAATGGCACGCGTGCACGTGCACAGCCAATATCATCGTCGTTGGTCAATGCGGCGGCCACCAACAAGTTGCCTTCCATCCCTCAAAGCAACATTAACACCCAGAACTTGGATTAATCTCGAAAATACGAGTCGAGACATCACGACCCAAACAACCATCAGCACGTCATCGGAAAAACGACTCGCACCAGCTCCTCTGGCCATTAGAGGCCACGAAATCTTGACCCGAGCTCCGTCGACGTGCGACGCCATGATTTGCACCGGTGGCGTGATGTCCGATCACCCATGGAAGACGCGGCACTATTATTTTCGAACGTGAACAAAATGGGTTCTTAAACCCTACTTTGACCTCGAATCTAAGATTCAATGATCTTTAAATTTTTCTGGCATTTTTCTAGTGATCTATAATGCTCAAGCTACCAAAGATATTGATCTCGAGAGCCACCATCGCTTAGATCATCTGATTTTGGCGAAATTCCATTTTCTGTTCAACTCAAAACTGCTCTCTATCTATACTTCTAAAAATTATAGTTTTTTATTTAAAAATCTTATTCTTGAATGTTGATTCAAGTGATATGATTGAATTAGCAATTTACAAAACTCGAATTCAACATAGGATTACCTGTTACTCTGTAAATTAAATTTCCAAGTTGGTATATTTCACCAACCTGTCTAAAACAAAATTTTATAACTTGATCTATATTTGAACAACTTATTTTGTTATAGACTATAAACCTATAAATGATTGGATGAAGATATTTTGTATTTTGATTAGCTATTCAATCCTGAAACTAAAAACAGAGAAGACAAATAAAAATCACAGAACACTCATATACAAACACAGAGCAATGTAAACAAAATACATATACAAGCATATTATTATCAATGAACTTTACGCATAGATTTAATTAGACTTAAGTCTTAAAAAATTTGTTTACTCACTTTGATTTCCAGGAAGAACAGAGCTTTACTTTTTGTTGAAACAGACCTTTGAAATTTGCAAGCTAAATCCTGTAATCTCTGATTTGCATTTGTTTTAGATTGAAGTATTGTTTAAGTTTGAAATGGTTCTTTACTTCATTCATTTTTTTCTTCCTTTCAGTTTTAAATGGACGAAACTGTGATGAGGATGGATATATAAAAGATAGTTTACAGGGATGTATTATTTTGTACAACATAGATCAGAGAAATATATTTTTTTCCTTTGGTTTATCAAACAAGATCTCGGCTGATAGATAATATATTGTGCTAGCATTAATTTCTAAGTACTTTATGTTTCTTTATTTACAAGTGCACATACTTATATTTTGCTTGGTGGCTGATGGATAACATTTTGTATAAGTGATATTAATGTGTTTTGTACATCACCAGATTTTTCTTGGCTGATGAGATTTTTATTAACAAATGGAGGCTGAAATGATATGTTGTAGTGTACTAGGGTATTGGTATTAGTTGCTTTGTACAACATACTTATCCTTATTTGCTTGTACATATATATTTGTAAAATCTTTTCATTTCGACTGTAATGATATTGTTTTGGTGCTTATGGCTCCCCATATGTTTACATGCTTATATTTTTGTTTCATTCTTTTGCAATACTTTATCATATATTTGCTAAGGTCTTCTCTTTGGTAAACCATTCATATATACATATTTTGTTTTCTTTCTTTTCTTTTCTTTTGCTTTGTCTTAATAATACTACTTTAAAATAGATTTCTATTTTAATTTGTCGTTAGATTTTATCTAAGTGTTACTTTGTATTTTATAACTTATCTTATATATTCATCTCTATTTATAACTCAAATATTTATTTTACTTCTATATTTTTTATTTATTCCTTATTATTTTTCTTCTTTCCAACTTTAATACTTGTCTTGTATTTTATATATATATATATATATATTTATTTTTCAAACCATTTATATAAGATTTAAATTCAATTTAAATGTATATATATATTATTTCAAATTTACCCATATATGCCCATATACATATATATTCACATATATACATATATATACAACATTTTAATTTTAAATGATTTATACAGAATTTATTTGATTTCGGGGAAACTCGCATCAATTTAATCGATTAATTTCACAATTTTATTCAAAAATTAATTTTAATTATCATTTTAAATTTATATAAAATCCGGGGTCGTTACAGACTTCCCCCTTTAAAATAATTTCGTCCTCGAAATTTGCCACGGAGACACAAAGATAGATGAAGAATATTTCATCAACTCAAACTGAATATCTATTCTGCATTTGGCTTACCAAATCAGAATACCAATAATAGATACGAGAACGAATCTATTTAACACTTTACAAAATACTCGGGTTATCCAGATCTACGAAATATGCAGTGGCATCGGTTAGTCCGAAGGGATAATTAACCATTCGTAGAACATATCCGGACCCAAAAATAGACAGATATATGGATACAATTTCAAAACTTTCAGTTTAGAAACCAAATTATACCTATCAACCATAGCAAACAATGCAACCAATTCATTCAAACAAACAATTTTGGTCCATCCGGAGTTTATGTCCCTTATTCATATATATCGAATTTCTTCCTGGATCTACCAGGAACCATCGAAGAATTAAGAAAAGATACTGAACAAAAAAGATTGATAGAGAAAAGATTGCCTCCTTGTTGTTACAGGATATTGACCATTTATAGTCGTATTCCCCTATCCCCTATCTTATCCTCTTCTTGCACTCATACTCACTATCAGTGGATAGCAAGAGAATTTACTGAGGCATTCGAACGAATATCTGAGGAATACTCATTCTAGGGTATACTTCACCCTATCTCTAATGAGCTACTTAATGTGTTATACTCCTGAGCTAAAGTTCAACCTTAGCTCTGATACCAATTTTAGCGATCCAAACTTGACCTTCGAAAATCGGCACCCGCACTTCACTTGTACTCGAAATGCCGTAGATTCAAACGCCAAATCTGGCGCGCCGGAGCTTATAACACAAAAAGTACAACAACACAGCGGAAGAAAAAGAATAGATGATATCATATACAACTTCAATGAATACAATATCCAGAATGATATACAACAATGATATCAATAATACACAGCAATATCAGAGATATGATACAATGCTACAGCGGAAATAACAATAATGGAAGAGATCACTCCAAATGATCTACAAAAGAGAATGACTCCAACAACTCCAACATCAGTTCGAACCACCATCACGATTTACAAAGATAAGCAAGTGTAGTCATCCACTCCGATGAAGTGAACTAGCTCCAGGTAATCTACTAAACCTGAATATCTGAAAAACCCAACTCTAGACTGCCCGTGTGGAAAATTGTGGGCACCAGAGTTTAGGAAGGGAACAATAAACTCCAGGTCAGTCATGGGAATTGTATGAGCAAACAAAAACAGTTTATCTTTAAAACGAAACACAAAAGGATTTTAAACATTGAAACCCGCAATACTATTTGGAAAATGAAACAACCATAAGACCTCCCGCCACACACACAATGCAAACGCAGAATTGGAGGAGATTTCTTCTTATGATAGTCAAAGATGCTTACTACGCAAAACAAATCATTTTGATATTATTATTAGTGCATAGTGGAAAACATTTCGAAAGTATAATATTAATCTTAGCCAGCATAGGCATTTCACGTTATGCCTACTATAGCTACTATGTTCAATAGCAGGTTACCGCCACATTCCATAGCAGGTTATACAACTAAAACCGTACAAGGTTCGTATTGTTTCTTTGGATTTCCAACAAATGGTCAGGCTAAGGAACTTCCTACTGTCACATGGGATCGCCTCTGGATGGACGTCCCGAGAAACCAACCTGGATCTCTGCCAACACAAGGCCGGGTTACCTCTTGGTATAGGTAACTACTAGACGAATATGCCATTCCCCGGTCCTTTGGGACCTTTATCCGAGGCCTCGGTAACCAACATCACATAGTAATAAATAAATTGTGTCCACATGAGTAAGTATCTGGGCTCCATACCATGATACCACCCTTTTCCAGAAGAAAATGACATACCCTAAAGGGCGCGACCCTCATAACCTTGCCGCATCATTCCTGTTTCAACCATTTCCGGGTTGTGAGGTTTGATGAGGTCTCGTCCACAAAGCTACGCTTTTCACAAAGCCATGCTTTGATCACAAATGATCAGTAAATGATCATCAACACTCAGCATGCCACATTACCAAATTGGCAGTATATCGCTGATAACCTTCAACTACATAACCTCTGAGCTCGTACGTCTCAGAGAAGGGTGTTAAGGTAAGAGAATAAATTCTCCGCCACCAACAGAAATGTATTTGAAAGAAATCTGCTTTATATCTCAAAGTGTAATGTCAGACATGTAACCATACAAGTCTGTTCCGGGTTCGAACAGAATCGAAGGCACTTCCGAAGAAGCCCTTGCAATCCGGGTATTCACAATCCCGATCAGACTTCCCATCACTTAGGAAATCTCTATACCGGCGCGACTCAGTGCAGAGACAATCGATAGGTCATCCTATCGTTCTCGCAAATACCCGGTCTTCAAATGAGATCCATATGCGACGTATCGTTATTCGGAATGAGTTATATGACACAAAGGTCCTCTCCCGGCTAAACCGAATAATGAGCGTAATATTTACAAAATATATGGATAATGGGATTCCAATTAAGTCACAATTTATTACCCAAAACCTTTCTTTCAAATGGTTTAAACACATTACCATTTTTAATCTTTTTAAACAAAAAGATTCATTTCACAAAGTTCACCCAGTTTCACAAAGATTCATTCACAGATTTTCCAAATCAATTTCCATTTCAATTAGATTAACTCATTAAATCTTGAAAACAAAGATTTAACTGATAGTTTTCAAAAACACGTTTTCAAAGATTTATTCGTAATTTGGAAAACCATCTTCAATTCAAACTTGAAATTCCTTTAATTCAAATTGGAAATCCATTTCTTATATAAGAGCTTTTATCAGGTGAAAACAATTAGTTTTCCAAATCACTGAATTCAATTTCAAGTATAGAATTCAATTTCAAGTATTGAATTCAAATTTAAATCAATTTATTTAAATATCAAGTTTTATTAATTTATTTAAAATAACTTTTACATTTGAAACTCATTTACAAAGCTCATAAATTTCAATTTCCAAAACTATTTGGATTCAAGAATTCAATCTTTAAAATTATCAAAAATTTGTGACTTAACTGATTTCCACGTGAAATCCATATTTGTGTGTGTATGGTGTAGTCCAGGGGTTTCACACAGTAGTGCAATATCATTCAATCATCACAGATCAGAACACAGAATATATAGTTGATAAGCGGTATAAATTATAACACTTACCTGTTATTCACAGATCACAGATATAAAAATCACAGATAATAATTTACATTCATCCCAGATAAATGAACTACAATACAGATTACACACAAACCAGAATATATCATAAAGCATCACAGATCAGGGAATATTAGAAAATTCAATCAACCAGTCAAGTCCAAACATCCATAAGTCTAGTTAATTCCAATCAGATTAATTACTTATGAATTACTAATCCTGGTTAATTAACATTAATAAATTACAAATCATTTTGATTAATTATTCTTTAATCATTTATTAATTAACCCTTAATTATTATAAATTATTTGATTAATTATCCTAAATTAGTTACAATAATTAATAAATTAATCCTTAATTAATAATCATCTCTTAATCACTTTCATTTATTAATTAACCTTTAAATTAATTTATTATTCTCAAATTAATTACCTTAATGAATTAATCACATTAATTAATTATTCTTTAAATTAATTAACCTTTAAACATTTGATTAATCAATCTTTAATCATTAATTATCCATCCTTAATTACTTTCATTAAGTAATTATTTTTAAGTAATTAATCATCCTTTAATTAATTATTCTTTAATTACTTGATTAATCAAACTTAAATTATTAGTTAATTTACCTTAATTAATTACACAAATTTATTTATCTTAATTTCATTACCTAAATTAATCATCTTAGTTAATTAAGTAATTATACTTTAATTACTTTTGTTAATAAAACTTGATTAAATTAAGATAACCCATTTACTACATTAAACTCTTACCTACCATTTATATTAAATTAAAAGCTTGAACTTGGTTTATACAAAATCATCATCTTTTAATTTATTAAGGTTAAATACCTTTCACTTTAAACACATTTCAGTTTCATCGATTACATTTTACTTGAAACATTCAGGAACAAATTACAAAATTTTGTTTAATGTAATATTTATACAAACCAAAACTATTTTTAAAATAAATTTAAAACTTTGAAAATATATCCCTTTAAAACTTAAACTTGTTTAACATCATTCTTTAAACTCAACATTTCATACATCTTTAAAACTGGTTAAAACTTTGTTTAAAATTTTGAAACTTATTTACAGTTTAAAAAACTGGACAGGTTTAAATTTGGAAACAAAACGTTCCCAAGCCAAAATCAACAAAACTCGAGACAAACTCAAACTTTCCCCGAGCACACTCGCGTTTCCACTTTACTTCGAGACCAACTCTCGTTTTCTCGAGCACGTCCCCGAGTTTCCTCCTTCATCCCCAAACTTCAACAACCCAGATACCCAAATGGCACGCATGCACGTGCACAGCCAATATCATCGCCATTGGTCAATGCGGCGGCCACCAACAAGTCGCCTTCCATCCCTCAAAGCAACACGAACACCCAGAACTTGGATTAATCTCGAAAACACGAGTCGAGACATCACGACCCAAACAACCATCAGCACGTCATCGGAAAAACGACTCGCACCAACTCCTCTGGCCATCAGAGGCCACGAAATCTTGACCCGAGCTCCGTCGACGTGCTACGCCACGATTTGCACCGGTGGCGTGATGTCCGAACACCCATGGAAGGCGAGGCACTATTATTTTCGAACGCGAACAAAATGGGTTCTTAAACCCTAATTTGACCTCGAATCTAAGATTTAATGGTCTTTAAATTTTTCTGGCATTTTTCTAGTGATCTATAATGCTCAAGCTACCAAAGATATCGATCTCGAGAGCCACCATCGCTTATATCATCTGATTTTGGTGAAATTCCATTTTCTGTTCAAATCAAAACTGTTCTCTATCTATACTTCTAAAAATTATAGTTTTTGTTTTAAAAATCTTATTCTTGAATGTTGATTCAAGTGATATGATTGAATTAGCAATTTACAAAACTCGAATTCAACATAGGATTACCTGTTACTTTGTAAATTAAATTTCCAAGTTGGTATATTTCACCAACCTGTCTAAAACAAAATTTTATAACTTGATCTATATTTGAACAACTTATTTTGTTTTAGACTGTAAACCTATAAATGATTGGATGAAGATATTTTGTATTTTGATTAGCTATTCAATCCTGAAACTAAAAACAGAGAAGACAAATAAAAATCACAGAACACTCATATACAAACACAGAGCAATGTAAACAAAATACATATACAAGGATATTATTATCAATGAACTTTACGCATAGATTTAATTAGACTTAAGTCTTAAAAAATTTGTTTACTCACTTTGATTTCCAGGAAGAACAGAGCTTTACTTTTTGTTGAAACAGACCTTTGAAATTTGCAAGCTAAATCCTGTAATCTCTGATTTGCATTTGTTTTAGATTGAAGTATTGTTTAAGTTTGAAATGGTTCTTTACTTCATTCATTTTTTTCTTCCTTTCAGTTTTAAATGGACGAAACTGTGATGAGGATGGATATATAAAAGATAGTTTACAGGGATGTATTATTTTGTACAACATAGATCAGAGAAATATTTTTTTTCCTTTGGTTTATCAAACAAGATCTCGGCTGATAGATAATATATTGTGCTAGCATTAATTTCTAAGTACTTTATGTTTCTTTATTTACAAGTGCACATACTTATATTTTGCTTGGTGGCTGATGGATAACATTTTGTATAAGTGATATTAATGTGTTTTGTACATCACCAGATTTTTCTTGGCTGATGAGATTTTTATTAACAAATGGAGGCTGAAATGATATGTTGTAGTGTACTAGGGTATTGGTATTAATTGCTTTGTACAACATACTTATCCTTATTTGCTTGTACATATATATTTGTAAAATCTTTTCATTTCGACTGTAATGATATTGTTTTGGTGCTTATGGCTCCCCATATGTTTACATGCTTATATTTTTGTTTCATTCTTTTGCAATACTTTATCATATATTTGCTAAGGTCTTCTCTTTGGTAAACCATTCATATATACATATTTTGTTTTCTTTCTTTTCTTTTCTTTTGCTTTGTCTTAATAATACTACTTTAAAATAGATTTCTATTTTAATTTGTCGTTAGATTTTATCTAAGTGTTACTTTGTATTTTATAACTTATCTTATATATTCATCTCTATTTATAACTCAAATATTTATTTTACTTCTATATTTTTTATTTATTCCTTATTATTTTTCTTCTTTCCAACTTTAATACTTGTCTTGTATTTTTTTTAATATATATTTATTTTTCAAACCATTTATATTAGATTTAAATTCAATTTCAATGTAAATATATATTATTTCAAATTTACCCATATATGCCCATATACATATATATTCACGTATATACATATATATACTACATTTTAATTTTAAATGATTTATACAGAATTTATTTGATTTTGGGGAAACTCGCATCAATTTAATCGATTAATTTCACAATTTTATTCAAAAATTAATTTTATTTATCATTTTAAATTTATATAAAATCTGAGGTCGTTACAGCCTTCTTTTCCCTTTTCGAGACGAAAAGTTTTGAGTGGGGGAGAGTGTAACGACCTGTAATTTTTGATAATTAAAATTAGTTAATTTAATAAGGTTATGTGATTTAATATTGGAAGAAAAAAAATTATGATTTAATAGTAAGAATATAACTGGAATGAAATGTAATAGTATTAATTTAAGGTAATTGATAACCGCTTTAAATGTAATTCCAATTAATTAAAATGATTAAAAAGTTATAATTGGTTATAGATTGTAAATTAATTGTAATAATGTGTGTATTAATTGATAATTGGATTAAAGGTGTAATTGATAATTTAAATGTTGTATTAACAAATGAAATAGTATGTAATAAATTGTAATTGAATAAAATTAGTAGTGTATAAATAATTATAACATTTGTTGTAAACAATCAACTTATAAATGTGATTAAATTAAGGTAAAGGTGACAATTGTTATTTGTTACCTATTTGTTTAACTTGTTGAAATCAAATTGGAAATAAATTGCAATAAATGTAATTAAATATTGCGTTAATGAAAATTAAGATGAAATTGGAGAATATTAACGTAATAAGATACAAACCAAGGTAAACTATGTCCATAGAGTAATGTTTGATTAAATAAAAAGATTGAAATCTAATTAAACCAATTTACTGGAATTATAATATAATTAATTGGAATTTAATGTAATTAAATATTGTGGTTAATGTAAGAAAAGGCGTCAATTGTAGAAAATGAGGATAACAAGAAAGAAACGTATGCTAACAATTTCATAAGGTATTGGTTGATTTAATAGTAGGAGTGTAAATCAAAATTAAAGAATAAAAATGAATAAGTTTAGTTAAGGAGTAAACATATGTTTATTTATTTGAAATTTTTGGTAGCTGAAAGATTGATTGTAGAGATGAGAAATTATTATTTAGTAAGAAATGTGTAATTACCGTTTATATCCAATAGTGTATAAATATGTTTAAATTACTATTAGATAAGAAATAATTGTTCCACTTCTCATTACATTCATTTAGTCCAATTTGAAACTTAATCAACTGAAATTAATGTAATTGAAAATTTTCAATTAATAGGAGAGAGAATACTAAATTGTAAATTAATAGGTGTAATTAAAAGTAGCTTATGTTTTGTGGAAATATAAGGCAAGTTTGATTTAATGAAAAGAACATTTACATCAAATAAAATGAATGTTTCATTTGTGAATGTAGGTTTAATTTCATTAAAATAAAGAATAGAATGATTGATTTTAAAGGAAGAAATATATGTTTACTGAACTGTGTTTTAGCTTACAGATTGATTACAAGAATAGGAAAATAATATATTTCAAAGTTATTTATTACTCTTGAGTATAAACAACAAATTTATAAACGTGTTTAAATAAGCAATTGTTTTATTTTTTCATCCATTTTAGTTGTCTGTTTTGAAATTTAACTTTGTAAGTAATTGCAATTAATGTAATTCAAATATATCAATTAAAAGGAAAGAAACATTGATTGCAATTAATAGATTTAATAAAAGAAACGCACGTTTTGTGTTAAACAAAAAGGGTGTTTTAATGGAAATAAAAGATCATTTAGGAAAACCAAATTGAACGTTTTCATTTTTAAGGTAAGTATAAATTTTTTATTATGCGTAGATAAAAACCTAAATGCATACAAATTTGAATATTATTTGAGTTAAAGAAGTTAATTTTGTTACGTTTCAAAAAATTTGAATTTCAAACGGTTGTGCGATGTACATGGTTCATTCATTTCTTTTGTTATTAATTGTTGCATGAACGTTTTAAAATAGTTACCTTATTATTAATACTTGATCCGCTCATTTCTCCTTCTATTTAATACCCAAGCCTAGACTTTTAGGTTGTATTTAATTCTTGCGACCTCATTTTCACGTATACAAAGTTTTACTTTTATTTGGTTTGCAAACTTTTCCATTCCTATGTACATTTTCTTATGCCTGGAGCTTTCAAAATAAAACGTGACATTTATTTTGTCCCTCCACCTTCATTTCCTAATTATAAATAACCCGCAGTTTATTTCTTCATTTGCGTTTTGTTTCTTCTGACACCTCATATTCAAAAGCTCTTATTCTAGCAAATCCAAAAGCTTTCTTTTATGAAACTTGATTTTTTTTTTCATTTTTCCGTACACGTCTTGTTCTCATCTTAGTTGTTCTTCAATCTTTTCCTTAAGCCTCATTTTGAGAGAAACGTAAGTATTAAAATTTGTTTTTTTATGCGTACTAATTATTATTTTAATAATATTTCTTATAACATGAATATCTTTTGTATATAAACTTAGTTTCACGCGCGATTTCTTCAGTTGGATTCATATTTAAATTCCGTACAACATGAAATTAATTTGGTTGAATTTGGAGACTGTTGAGTTTTGCGCTTCTGTTTGGATTTTTATGGGCTAAAATTGAAATGACCCTCCTATTTCCACCCTAATTTCATAAGGATTTTTTTTTTTTTACTTAGAGATGATATATAGATATATCATTCATTACAAATATATTTTCCAAGGTCATTTTCTTTTTCCAATAAACAAAATATATCCAGGATCAAAATAACTTACCAATATAAATATATCAGTGTATATCTAATAACATACACATACATATGAAGATGTATGTGTTCTTCTTGTTTAAGTTCAGAGTATATACTTTTTTTTTTTTTACAAGAACATTCTGTTTGATCTAGATTTTTAGCAATTCAGATTTAATTATTGTATCTTGATTTTTGGCCATAAAATCCACTGGAGACATGTATTTCAGTCTGTCATTATAATTAAGAAATGATCAAGTAATAATCAGTAGTAAACAAGCTTTTTATATAGATGATTGAGTTAAAGTCTGGATAGTATCAAATTCAGTATAAAAGAAAGTGGATCCTAAGTGAACACAAGCAACATCTAGGCGTAATGGAAACGCGCCTAACTTATACACAAGAGGTCACGAGTTCGAGTACTATGCAGGTCGGTTCAAACACAATTTTTGTTTTTTTTTGTATAGTTTGAAATCTGATACCTACTTATCTTTGTACATATCTATATAATGTTTGCCTATAACCTATCATACAAAACAATTCTTCTTACTTTACTATTTTTAAAACCCATTCCTACAACTGTTTTAAGAATTTATAATCATATTTTTGCTCAAATATCAACATGTACACAGATATACATGTACATGTCAATATCTCTGCTCATTTTCCAGAAAACTGGGGGAAACAATTGCTAAATGTACTAAGCTTGAAATGCATTTTTATTTTTAGAATACAATCTATCATGATCAACCAATACTTCATTCATTTGGAGCTGGTTAACTCATGAATCCTGTATCTGCCACACTAGTTCAAAGCAATGGAGATACCTTTTTATTGCATTCTGTCTGAAGCTTTTTAGAAAAACAATTTACTTTCCTCAATACAATTCAGAAATGAATTCACACTTATTTACAAAGCATTTCAGTAAAAGAAAATAAAATCCTTTTAAGTTTACTTCTTGCTAAATCCAGATTTTGTTCTAAAACTCAGTGCTCTGTTATGTCACAAGATTGGCTAATACATATATAAATTATGCTATCACATAATTGTATATTTCTTCCAGATTTTTATTTATATGAACATACTTGAGCATATTTTTTTGTTTATATTTCAGACACCACCTCAAAAACAAATCAAACCTTAACACACAACCATTTCAACAGAACAACAAATTTTAATCTGACACTTTACAGATCATAAGGGCAACTTGATCACTAACCATAAAATATTCAATACATGACTGGAAATCTTAGAAACATAATATTTTTCCTGAATACATGCAGATATAATCAATTTAAGCTCTTATTGAAAACTAGCTAGCATGTTCATTCACTCCTCCATAACAGCCATTACTTCATTTTACTTAGTGCCTGGGTTACCTGAAAGAGCATGAGTGGCTGCCTCATTTTAAAATGAGACACCCCAGATGCCATGAGCAAACAAGGGTCAGATCTATGATCTGGTATGAGTAACATCAATTTATTCATGATATTAAGCAATAGAGAATATAAGGGTACTAACTTGTTATTTAAGCTAATTTCTGCAATCAGTTGCTTTAACATAGTATAACTAAGTTGATTCAGGTATGATATATTCATTTATCATTCTAACACTTGCATACTTAATCATGCAAACATAATTATCTATTGCAACAATTGCATTCACTGGAATCATCTTGGTTCCATACCATTCAACCTAAGAAATATCCATATTCCTATTCCTTCATTTACAGGTTGTAATATTCAATTTAAATCCCTGCCTCATCTGCTATTTAGGAATCACTGGGACACATTGCAATGAACTAATTCACATCATTGCACAAAGATCTCAGGGCTTAAACAAGCCATGTGCCAACTTGCATACTTCAAATATGACAAGCATTCCAGCAGTCTTCTTGGCCTTCCCTTCCCTAGTTTATTTACTAGTGTACTGTCTTAAATCCTATCATCAAATATGCTAAGTGAACATGTCACTGCAAACATGGAAACATCCATAATCTTTCCTAGCATAATTCTCCTCAGAAATAAGCAGACAGTTATTTCTTAAATGGGGTCAATATGTCTTGATCTTAGTAAAACATAAGAATATTTTCAACTGTAAAAAAAAGAAGCATGGCATGTTATATTGATCTGCAAGCCTTTATGATTGATTCAGATTCAAGATCTGGTTCAATCATAATTTTAGCTTGTGGGTTTCTTTTTTTTTGATTTGATTAAGGGCTCAGCACTTAGAAAATTTCCATTGCACCCTTAACATTTTTCTTTTCAAGCCTCAGCACCTATACCAAGTATAATGCAGCTCCAATCATTTTCATAAAGTTTCCATGCCATAGATCTATAACAGTTGAGAGTATTCTCTATATAATTTTTAAGATCCTAAACTTTAACATTTATGAGAATAAATAAAACAGTATAATACTCATCCAAAGACAAATGTCTCAACCACTCAAAGATCATCCAAAATCATCCATATTAAATCATATCAGATTTAAAATAAGACATCCAAAAAGCATTGATGAAATCATATACATCAAAACCAGAAATACATAAATAGCAATATAAAAAGTGGCTGCCTCAACTCAGGTCTTAATGCCATGAACTCAGTGAGATTACTCACCTAAATGTTTCTTCTTATTAATCCAGAAAATTCTTGTTTGAGTGTTTTCTCCTTCCTTCCAATTTTTTTTCTTCTTTTCTTATTTTTGTGCAGCCCGGGGTAAAGACAATTCTACTGCCTATTTATATGCATTTTCCTCTAGGGTTTTGTTGAAACAGAATTCCATTTCTGTCCTGGCTATCATCATGCATTTTTCATTCATAACACCCCGGCCATATTAACCAATTTAAAGGCTGCATTTTCTTTCTTTTACTTTTCAGAAAATGGCCACTCACCTAGTCATGTTAAAAGTGTGACTATCCTATTTTATATTTTAATTATTTCTGAAAATCCCCTTTGCTATTTTTGCCTATACAAGCTTATTAACTTGTATCACATTTCATGTCATTTTAATGTCATAGTTTTACTTGCTTATATATATATATATATATACTTTTCAGTGCTTAAAAATATATGTATTTGTACACATATCTTATCTAAGCTTATTTTAATTTCTCTTTAATTTCAGAAGCATATGCACCTATATGTATACAGGTTTACTAATATACATAATTTTCTCTTCTGGGTTTTAAATAAAATTTGTTTACTGATTTAAAGTAAAACCTACTTTTCTTATTTTCTAAGATGATCCAGAAATCAAATATCCATGTTGCCAAAAATCATGTTTGTATTGCTTTTCAATTCTTGTTTTAAATCCAAGAAATCTGGAGTTCTTCCTTGTGCCATTTCAGTGTGCACGTGCACACATATACTTGCACACTATTTATTCCAGAGACTTCACCATATTTAAATCTAAATATTTCAAAATTAAATCATTTTACAAAAATGATTTTTCACAAAATTTTGGGGTATTACATTCACCCCTCCTTTTAGGAATTGTGTCCTCACAATTTTTCTAACATTTATAGTGAGCATCTTTTTCTTTTCTGAAAACTTATCAAACATATGCATAAGCAAACAAATTCAACCATATCAACCATGCATAACAAAATTTTCCAGAAAAAAAAAATTACCTTTTAATTTTGCAAAAAGCTTAGGACAATCCATTCTAATCTTATCCTCTAACTCCCATGTGCAGTCATTAGGATCACTACTCCACTGGATCTTAACTAGTTTCAAAGTTTTGCTCCTTAATTTCTTTTCTTCCTTGGCTATAATCCCCACTGGTTCTTTTTCATAAACCAAGTCAGGATTTATTTGAATTTTGGTAGGCTCTTCCAAAATGTCTTCTTTATCATGTACCCATTTTCTAAGTTGGGACACATGAAAAACATTATGCATTGCTTTCATTTCCTCTGGCAGTTCTAATTTGTAAGCCAATGAACCAATTCTTTCCAGAATTTTATAGGGTCCAACATACCTTGGTGTAAGCTTACCTTGCTTGCCAAATCTCATGACTTTCTTCATAGGTGAAATCTTGATGAAAACAAAGTCTCCCACTTCATATTCCACTTGCTTTCTCTTCCTATCTGCAAATTTCTTTTGCCTATCTTGAGCTGCTGCTATTCTTTTTCTTATTAACCCAATTTTCTCTGTAGTTTCTTTAACATATTCAGGTCCAAGAACAGCCCTTTCTCCAGTCTCTACCCAGCATATAGGTGATAAACATGGCTTGCCATATAAGGCTTCAAATGGTGCCATCCCTATGGTGCTTTGGTAACTGTTATTGTATGTGAATTCAGCTAGATGGAGGTGGTCTTCCCAGTTGCCTCCAAAGTCCAGTGTACATGCTCTCAACAAATCCTCTAAGACTTTGTTCACTACCTCAGTTTGACCATCTGATTGTGGGTGGTAGGCAGTGCTTAAGCACAATTCACTCCCCATAGCCTCTTGAAAACTTTTCCAAAATCTTGAGGTGAAGATGGTATCCCTATCACTCACAATGGTTTTGGGTATGCCATGCAACCTTACTACCTCTTTCACGAATATTTGAGCCAATTTTGGAGCATTTCTTTCTGCTCTAACTGGGATAAAATGTGCTACCTTAGTTAGCCTATCCACTATTACCCATATACTTGTGTTTCCCTTCTTAGATCTAGGCAGACCATCTATGAAATCCATAGATATATCCTCCCACTTCCACTGTGGTATGCTAAGGGGTTGCAATAGTCCTGATGACCTTTGTGTCTCTGCCTTGACTTGTTGGCAAGTCATGCACCTTGCAACATATCTGGCCACATCTGACTTCATCCCCTTCCACCAAAGATTTCTTTTCAAATTTTGATACATCTTGGTGCTACCTGGGTGTATGGAGTACTTACTCCTATGGTACTCATTTAATATTTCCTCCTTCAATTCTATATTTTCTGGAACACATATCCTATTTTTATTCCTTAAATAACCCTTTTTATCAACTTGATAATTTATTACTTCCTCCCCTTTTGATATGAGCATTTTCTTTTCCACCATGTTTTGGTCTTGTTCCTGCATTTTCCCAATCTTAAGAAGTAAATCTGATTGCAGAGATATCATACTTAATTTTCCTTTACCTTCACCTTCTTCAATAGGCATCATTTGTTCCTCACTGTTTTCCTCAATTTCCAAATCAGTAAGTATAGACAAATCCCTAAACTCTTCCATCATCAACATGGCTACTTTGGCATGTTGTCTACTCAAGGCATCTGCAACTTTATTTGCCTTGCCTAGTGTATACAGTATATCTAGATCATAGGCAGCTAGGAACTCTACCCATCTATGTTGCCTCATGTTCAAATCTTTTTGTGAAAATAAATATTTCAGTGCCTTATGATCAGTGTACAAAATGAATTTGGCACCTAACAAATAATGTCTCCAAAGTTTCAAAGCATACACAACTGCTGCCAGTTCAAGATCATGGGTTGCATATCTGGTTTCATGTGGCTTTAATTGCCTAGATGCATAGGCTACCACCTGGTCTTGCTGCATCAACACAGCCCCTAACCCAGAGCCACTTGCATCAGTGTACACAACCAAATTTTCATTTCCTTCTGGCACTCTCAATACTGGTGCATTAATCAGAGCTTCCTTTATTTTGATAAAAGCTTGCTCACATTTTTCTGTCCATACAAAGGCTTGGTTCTTTCTAGTTAAATTGGTAAGTGGTGATGATATTTTTGAGAAATCTTTTATAAATCTCCTATAATATCCTGCCATCCCCATAAATGATCTAATCTCACTGATGGTGCTAGGCCTTTTCCATGCTTGGATTGCCACTACCTTGTTAGGGTTTACTGATATTCCTTTGGCAGAGATAACATGCCCAAGGAAATGCACTTCTTCTTTCCAAAATGCACATTTTGAAAATTTTGCCTTTAAATCACTTTCCCTTAGCCTTGACAAAACTAAATGCAAATGATTTTTATGCTCTTCCACTGTCTTGGAATAAATCAAAATGTCATCAATAAAAATCAGTACAAATTTGTCTAGATAATCTCTAAATATTCTATTCATCAAATCAACAAAATATGAAGGAGCATTTGTCAAACCAAATGGCATAACCAAAAATTCATATAAGCCATATCTTGTGTTAAATGCAGTATACTTAACACTTGAGTCTTCAACCTTCATTTGATGGAATCCTAATGCTAAGTCTAATCTAGAAAATATTTTAGCTTCACTGAGTTGGTCAAAGAGATCATCTATTCTAGGCAATGGGTATTTATTCTTGATAGTTACTTTATTTAGTTCCCTGTAATCTATGCACATTCTCAAGGTACCATCATGTTTTCTTACAAACACTACTGGAGAACCCCAGCAGGAATTGCTTGGCCTTATAAATCCCTTGCCTTCTAATTCTTCCAACTGATTTTTCAATTCTTTCAGTTCACTTGGCCCCATTCTATAAGGTTTCTTGATTATTGGGCTTGCTCCTGGAATGAGATTAATTTGGAACTCAACTGGTCTGTGGTGTGGAACACCCTTAACTTCCCCAAACACATCCAAGTATTCATTAACTATGGGAATTTCTTCAATGGTTAGTTCACTCAGATCTTTTCCTAAGTCAACTAAATGATACAATTTCCCTTCCTTAGCTATTTCACATAGAACTGTGATTCTCTGGCCTTTAGAATTTTGCAATGATATGGTGGATGAGTCTAAATTAATTATGGCTTTAAATTGCCTTAACCAATTTACCCCCAATATAACTCCTATATTTGGGTAATTTAAAACATATAAATTGGAGATAAAAATATTTCCTCCTATGTTTAACTCCACATCCACACAATTCATGTTCAAAACACTAGAACTCCCTAGGGGACTTTGTACAAGCAATGGGGTTTCAACCAATATGCAGTTTAATTTTAACACTTTAACTAATTCATAGGAAATCAAAGAGTGTGTTGCTCCAGTATCATATACTACTGGTATGGGTATGGCACAAATGAATAATGTACCTTCCACTTAGCCATGATTTTCAGCATCAATTTTCACTGCAGATTTGCCTTTTCCTTCCAAAGTTGCCAATTTCCCTTGCTGTTTATTCTCAGGGCAGTTCCTCTTCATATGCCCCTCCTTCCCACATAGGTAGCATTTGAAGGCTCCTCCTTTCAACTCTGGGCACCTTGGTTTGATGTGTCCTTCTTTTCCACAATGATGGCAAACCAATTTCTTCTTAGTATCATTGGCTTTTGTATCTTTACTCTTCCTGTTGTCTGCCTCCTCCTTCTTTTTATCATAAGGGTGATATCTTCCCTTATCCTTCTTGTTGTTGCTCTTAAAATTCCTATATTTCTCTCTTTCTTTGTCATGTTGTTCCAGTTTCAAAGCCAGATCAATTACTTGATCAAATGTTCTATCTGCATATGGTAGCATAGCTCTGCTAAGTCCTGGGTTTAGTCCTTTTATATACCTATCATTCTTGGATGCTTCATCTGCCACTAGCATTGCTCCATAATTAGATAGCCCCTCAAACTTTTGAGTGTATTTAGTGACATTCAAAGTTCCCTGCCTAAGTTTGATAAATTCTTCAAGCAAAATGGTCTTGGCTGATGCTGGTACAAATCTTGCCTCCAACATCTCCTTGAACTGATTCCAAGTGATTTCATTTTCATTTCTTCCAGCTATGATCACCTCCCACCAGCTTAAAGCTACCCCTTTCAGTTGTCTAGAAGCTACTTGCCTCTTCCTTTGGTCATCCAACTGCATGTCATTGAAAATCCTATCAAGTGTTCTCAACCATGCTTGAATTTCCATCACACTCTCAGTCCCTTCAAAACTCTTGCCTCCCAAATTGGAATAAGTCTTCAGTAGTTTTGAAAGCTCTTCATGTGGGTTCTCAGGCCTATGCCCAATTCCATCTCTTAAAACCCTCACAAATTCTTGCATATCAAGCATTTGAGGTGCACTGGGTCCTGCATTGTGATGAGATCCTCTTCCTACCATGGTCTGCTAACTAAATTCTGGGTAAATGGTATTAGTATATTATGAGTACTTCTATAATTTCTATTTTCCTATCTAAATTATTTCATCCAAAACAAACAGACATAATACATTTCTATAATACTTAACAATCAATGCAACCAAGTGCTCTGATACCAAACTGAAATGACCCTCCTATTTCCACCCTAATTTCATAAGGATTTTTTTTTTACTTAGAGATGATATATAGATATATCATTCATTACAAATATATTTTCCAAGGTCATTTTCTTTTTCCAATAAACAAAATATATCCAGGATCAAAATAACTTACCAATATAAATATATCAGTGTATATCTAATAACATACACATACATATGAAGATGTATGTGTTCTTCTTGTTTAAGTTCAGAGTATATACTTTATTTTTTATTTTTTTTACAAGAACATTCTGTTTGATCTAGATTTTTAGCAATTCAGATTTAATTATTGTATCTTGATTTTTGGCCATAAAATCCACTGGAGACATGTATTTCAGTCTGTCATTATAATTAAGAAATGATCAAGTAATAATCAGTAGTAAACAAGCTTTTTATATAGATGATTGAGTTAAAGTCTGGATAGTATCAAATTCAGTATAAAAGAAAGTGGATCCTAAGTGAACACAAGCAACATCTAGGCGTAATGGAAACGCGCCTAACTTATACACAAGAGGTCACGAGTTCGAGTACTATGCAGGTCGGTTCAAACACAATTTTTGTTTTTTTTTTGTATAGTTTGAAATCTGATACCTACTTATCTTTGTACATATCTATATAATGTTTGCCTATAACCTATCATACAAAACAATTCTTCTTACTTTACTATTTTTAAAACCCATTCCTACAACTGTTTTAAGAATTTATAATCATATTTTTGCTCAAATATCAACATGTACACAGATATACATGTACATGTCAATATCTCTGCTCATTTTCCAGAAAACTGGGGGAAACAATTGCTAAATGTACTAAGCTTTGAAATGCATTTTTATTTTTAGAATACAATCTATCATGATCAACCAATACTTCATTCATTTGGAGCTGGTTAACTCATGAATCCTGTATCTGCCACACTAGTTCAAAGCAATGGAGATACCTTTTTATTGCATTCTGTCTGAAGCTTTTTAGAAAAACAATTTACTTTCCTCAATACAATTCAGAAATGAATTCACACTTATTTACAAAGCATTTCAGTAAAAGAAAATAAAATCCTTTTAAGTTTACTTCTTGCTAAATCCAGATTTTGTTCTAAAACTCAGTGCTCTGTTATGTCACAAGATTGGCTAATACATATATAAATTATGCTATCACATAATTGTATATTTCTTCCAGATTTTTATTTATATGAACATACTTGAGCATATTTTTTTGTTTATATTTCAGACACCACCTCAAAAACAAATCAAACCTTAACACACAACCATTTCAACAGAACAACAAATTTTAATCTGACACTTTACAGATCATAAGGGCAACTTGATCACTAACCATAAAATATTCAATACATGAATGGAAATCTTAGAAACATAATATTTTTCCTGAATACATGCAGATATAATCAATTTAAGCTCTTATTGAAAACTAGCTAGCATGTTCATTCACTCCTCCATAACAGCCATTACTTCATTTTACTTAGTGCCTGGGTTACCTGAAAGAGCATGAGTGGCTGCCTCATTTTAAAATGAGACACCCCAGATGCCATGAGCAAACAAGGGTCAGATCTATGATCTGGTATGAGTAACATCAATTTATTCATGATATTAAGCAATAGAGAATATAAGGGTACTAACTTGTTATTTAAGCTAATTTCTGCAATCAGTTGCTTTAACATAGTATAACTAAGTTGATTCAGGTATGATATATTCATTTATCATTCTAACACTTGCATACTTAATCATGCAAACATAATTATCTATTGCAACAATTGCATTCACTGGAATCATCTTGGTTCCATACCATTCAACCTAAGAAATATCCATATTCCTATTCCTTCATTTACAGGTTGTAATATTCAATTTAAATCCCTGCCTCATCTGCTATTTAGGAATCACTGGGACACATTGCAATGAACTAATTCACATCATTGCACAAAGATCTCAGGGCTTAAACAAGCCATGTGCCAACTTGCATACTTCAAATATGACAAGCATTCCAGCAGTCTTCTTGGCCTTCCCTTCCCTAGTTTATTTACTAGTGTACTGTCTTAAATCCTATCATCAAATATGCTAAGTGAACATGTCACTGCAAACATGGAAACATCCATAATCTTTCCTAGCATAATTCTCCTCAGAAATAAGCAGACAGTTATTTCTTAAATGGGGTCAATATGTCTTGATCTTAGTAAAACATAAGAATATTTTCAACTGTAAAAAAAAGAAGCATGGCATGTTATATTGATCTGCAAGCCTTTATGATTGATTCAGATTCAAGATCTGGTTCAATCATAATTTTAGCTTGTGGGTTTCTTTTTTTTGATTTGATTAAGGGCTCAGCACTTAGAAAATTTCCATTGCACCCTTAACATTTTTCTTTTCAAGCCTCAGCACCTATACCAAGTATAATGCAGCTCCAATCATTTTCATAAAGTTTCCATGCCATAGATCTATAACAGTTGAGAGTATTCTCTATATAATTTTTAAGATCCTAAACTTTAACATTTATGAGAATAAATAAAACAGTATAATACTCATCCAAAGACAAATGTCTCAACCACTCAAAGATCATCCAAAATCATCCATATTAAATCATATCAGATTTAAAATAAGACATCCAAAAAGCATTGATGAAATCATATACATCAAAACCAGAAATACATAAATAGCAATATAAAAAGTGGCTGCCTCAACTCAGGTCTTAATGCCATGAACTCAGTGAGATTACTCACCTAAATGTTTCTTCTTATTAATCCAGAAAATTCTTGTTTGAGTGTTTTCTCCTTCCTTCCAATTTTTTTTCTTCTTTTCTTATTTTTGTGCAGCCCGGGGTAAAGACAATTCTACTGCCTATTTATATGCATTTTCCTCTAGGGTTTTGTTGAAACAGAATTCCATTTCTGTCCTGGCTATCATCATGCATTTTTCATTCATAACACCCCGGCCATATTAACCAATTTAAAGGCTGCATTTTCTTTCTTTTACTTTTCAGAAAATGGCCACTCACCTAGTCATGTTAAAAGTGTGACTATCCTATTTTATATTTTAATTATTTCTGAAAATCCCCTTTGCTATTTTTGCCTATACAAGCTTATTAACTTGTATCACATTTCATGTCATTTTAATGTCATAGTTTTACTTGCTTATATATATATATATATATATACTTTTCAGTGCTTAAAAATATATGTATTTGTACACATATCTTATCTAAGCTTATTTTAATTTCTCTTTAATTTCAGAAGCATATGCACCTATATGTATACAGGTTTACTAATATACATAATTTTCTCTTCTGGGTTTTAAATAAAATTTGTTTACTGATTTAAAGTAAAACCTACTTTTCTTATTTTCTAAGATGATCCAGAAATCAAATATCCATGTTGCCAAAAATCATGTTTGTATTGCTTTTCAATTCTTGTTTTAAATCCAAGAAATCTGGAGTTCTTCCTTGTGCCATTTCAGTGTGCACGTGCACACATATACTTGCACACTATTTATTCCAGAGACTTCACCATATTTAAATCTAAATATTTCAAAATTAAATCATTTTACAAAAATGATTTTTCACAAAATTTTGGGGTATTACAAAAATCAAAGGTGAGTGTTTTAACCCACTCACAACTACTAAATTATCTTATGTTGGTTAAATTAAATTTATGATGTGAATAGAAATTGATTGATTGATGTTTGGTATATTTAAATTGTCATTCTAGTTAAATATGACTTTTATTGCAATTAATCGTCATTTAATTTAATATTAAATTTTAATTCATCAGTTTATACTTGTTATTTATAATCAGTTAGCTATTGATGTTTATTGATTGATTTGGATGATAATTTTGATGGATGTTTGATTGTTGATATTGGATGACTGGATGTTATATTTTATATTGTTGTAACACTGCAAGTTCCCTATGGATTGAAATGATACATACCGAAAAGATCTAATAGATTATGGAGAAATCGTTATGGGTTGAAATGATAGACTTGAGCGATTTCATGTATTGCAATTAAATTTTGGGATTTCAGGTTGAAATGATATATACCCGTAACATTTTAAATTGCAGATTGAAATGATAAATATCTGTATCACTTGACCATAGGGTAGAGAATTATATATGGACACTGGATTGGTTAAATTAAACGATTTTAAATCCTTAAAATTTGAATTTAGTTAAATGATCTTTTGAAGAAAACTTGATTTATATAAACTGAATTATTTTCGGAAATCCGAGTTTTAAATGCTGAAATTAGAATTGGTTTAAATAGAAATGTTGAAGTTTTAATTGAAGTATAAATGACATTTATCGAAATTAAGTTATTGAAATGTTGGAATGGAAGAAATGGTTAAATATGAGGTTAATTTCAAAATTTATTATCTCAATATAAACTGTAAATGTTCTTTTAAATTCTAGTTTTAAGATTTTCAACTATTAAAATAAGTTAATCTATTTTAAATTAACTTAATCAATTTAAACCATTTAATTTATTTTAATCTGATTTAGCCTATTTTAAACTAATTAACCTATTTAACCTATCTTAATCTGTTTTAATTTATTTAATCTATTTTAATATATTTTAATCTATTTTAAATCATGTAAACTTTATTAAACTATTTTAATCTATTTAAAACTATTCTAATTTATTTTAAACTATTTTAATTCTATTTAATCTATTTTAAATTCATTTAATTTATTTTAAATCTAATTAATCCATAATAAACCTATTTAATCTATTTTAAACCATTTAAACTATTTTAAATCTAATTAAAGTATTTTAATCTATTTTAATTTTATTTAATCTATTTTTAAACCTATTCAACCTAATTTATCTCCATTTAAAACTATGTAAACTAATTAAACTATATATAACTATCTAAATTATTTTCTAAATTATCTATGGTGTAAAGTGAAAATGTTTATAATTAAAGCCTTGATTTTTAAGCGAATAAGGTTTAATGATGTTATAACATAAGCAGGGATTTAAATGGCATATTTGAGGAATATGATGATTTTAAATGAGGATTTGATCTATTTTTGGAAATATGAATTCGAAAGTGATATGATTTCAAATGCGATATAATTTCGGAAGTAAATGTGATTTCGAAAATGATATGGTTTTGAGAATATGATATTTTGATATAAGTTGTGATTGACTTTTGAAATGTAAAAGAAACATCCGGTGTGAAATAAGCGTTTGGTTGTTAAGGAGACCGGGATCGGATATTGTCATACTCTCTACCAATACCGAAAACCACTTTAACAACTATGTACGTGGTGCAGATTCGAGAAATGAAGTAGGATGCTTTGGCGAACGATTCTGTATGAGGTATTTACGCGACCAGACTCCCGTGAGTCAACTTGATGTAGCTGAAACTGGACTTACGCCGGACCAAGTGAGGTCATTCCTCCTATCAGGCACATTTCTTCGATACCATTCTATTACTTTGTGATTGATTTGGTGGCCACCCCTTGATTTTGATTTGGGAGTGTGTTTTGAGATGGGCGGTAGTAACTGCTTTACGTTACCACCAGTCCGGATCCGCAAAACGGTAGAATCCTACCCTGAGCATTGCCTCGCGTGCCTTGTCGCATGCCCTATCGCGCCTTCTACGTCTTTGTTTTGTACCATACCTATGGAGTGCCCTCTGATAGCCCTCCAGTTTACGGAGGAATTACGGTACTGTATAGACAATGGGAATATATAAAAATGTGTTAAGGGGGATATGGGTAACGCCTTAACGCTATTTTAGCATATTGTACTACATAGTAGATAGTTTAACGAATCCTTAGGAGATGATAATCCCGGACATAAATGATTTATGAAATTTTGTTAATCCCGGACATAAATTATTAGGAGATGATAATCCCAGACATAAATTTTGTTAATCCTTCAACTTGAAATGATTTATGAAACATAAATATCATTACGAGTGTAATGAAATGTAGAATGACCAGCCATTATAAAAAATGTAGAAATTCGTGGGTTATATAGCTTTGAAATTATTTGTAAATTCCATAGTTTTATAGTAAAACTAATAATGTTATTAAAATTGATAATAAAACTAATAATGTTATTGAATGTAATATTAATATTTTTATTTAAATTAATATTATTATTGAATGTAGTGCTAAAATTAATAATGTTATTTAAATTAATTACAAAATTAATAGTGTTATTTAAATTAATAATAAAATTAACAATGTTATTTAAATTGTTAATAAAATTAATAATGTTATTGAATGTAATAATAAAATTAAAAGCCTTATTTAAATTAATAATAGATGTACTAATGAAATTAATAATGTTATTTAAAATAATAATAAATGTAATAATAAAATTAATAATATTATTTAAATTAATAATGTAATAATGGTATCAATGTTTGGTTTTATTAAATAAATGATGGTAATGTTATTATTAATGTTTGGTTTTATTAAAAAATTAAGAATAAAATACTATTATGTGAATAATAATGTAATTTATGTTTATGTGTAGAGTATAGAAGATGGATTATTTGAAAGATCGAACTTGGATGTACATGAAAGGTGTAAAAAAAGAGGAACGATACCATTACACTTTAGAAATGATGTGAATGCATTCATGAAAGTGGCATCTTGTAGTAAACCAAATATGAAAGAAGTTTGATGTCTATGTTTGAAATGTCATTGCCTAAATCTTATAGAGCATTATACTATGATATTACATTTACACTAATATGGTTTTATGGTCGACTATCTTATGTGGATAAATCATGAATAAGAATACCACGTTGTGCAAGAGGGGACCGTAAATATGGTTGTGGATTGCGACGAACCACTTATTGAAAAAGTGCAGATTTAGAAAATAGAATGACTGAAATGGTTCATGATGCTGCTAGTCTGAGTATGTGGACCGATGTAACACCCTTTATTTTAGTTTAACATTATTCAGAAAATTTAATTAGATAGATTTAATATAATAATGTAGTGGGATATGAGGATGAGGTTTCAAAATTAATTGGGTTATGACTTAACTAATTAACTAATAAGATTGTTTTAAAACTTAACATATAAAAGGATATATGAAGAGGGCAAAATAGGAATAGGTCAATCTTTTATCTCTTAAACCCTCACCCTTTCATCCGTTCTCACTTACGCTCATAAACAATCAAAAGAAAAACCTAAAGGTTGGCCATTTCTAAGGGGAAGAAGGGAACGAAGTCAAAGGGGATTTAGTAGATAAAGCTTAGGGGAACTAAACACCATCAAATCTCAACTCCAAGATCTAAATTAAGATGAATAATAAGTGAACCATTATATTTCTTGTTATTGAATTCAACTATGAATAGTATCTGAATTATTTTGATAATTTTTGCCAAGTTATGGATGTATAATCATCGTTTGGGTAGAATAATAATTTGTGGAATTTTAATGAAATTATTTAGATCGGTTTTAAGGGAAAAACCTAAGTTTTTAATCTCCAGATGCTTGATTTTCGGGAATGTTGTGTAAAACATTAATTGGAAGATTGTGTTTTTAATTTCATAATTTTCCAAGTTAAATTAAATATTTTATAAATTTCCTAAAGAGAAAATATGTTTATTCGGGTCTTAATTATTGAAAATAATTAATTATTTTAGCTTCGAAATTTTTATAAGGGAAAGAAAACGTTAACTCTAATTTTTAGTGATTTTTAGGGATTTTTCTCAAGTAATTATGAATTACTATGAATTTATTACATTAGATAAGCATTTAAATTAATAATTAATCAAGGATATTAATCAATTAAGTTGGTGTATGTTTTGGGAATGAAAAAAATTGGTTGCGGCAGGTTTTCTGGAAAACATTAGGTAAAATATAGTATTATCCAATAGAAATTTGACAAGAGTTAAAATTTGGTGAAAAGTAATTGCTTTTAGTAGAAATAAATCAGTTTTTACGATAATTCTGATATTGCCATGTTGTCCATATCAACGCCAAATCCATTCGACATCAATTTGAATGGATACATATGATATAAACTATGTTGGTATAGAATAGATCTATTTTGGTTGGAGTCATAGTATAAAACAAGCGGCATAGAATTAAGGCCGATATGCGGCATAGAATAAATGCCGATATGACAATCTTGTAATGAAACGGGAGTATGCCGCCCGCCTTTATTTCTTTGTTTTAAAATCTTTTTCCCACGGTATTGATACCACTAGTTTTCACCATTGTTTTAAAATGATGCCGCATACCACTATTTCGATTATTTTCTATATCAACACCATAGCTTGAGGCAGTGATGCCGCAAGTAATATTTTTGATATTAACTGTTTTACAGCGATGATGCCGCTATTACTTGATTTCGGTATAAAGGAATTTGTATCGTGGGTTATCAAGGCCGATACCCTATGTTTTATGGCATAGAACCGAAGTACTATATTTTACAACATTATAGTATTAATGCCACAAGCGACTGATTTTCGACGATATTGCCAAGCGGCATTGATGCCGCTACGTTTTATTTTCAATGCCGGCGAGGCTTTGTTTATGCTAACTAAAACTATGTTTTAAAGAGGCGAGATAACCTATGTTTAAGAAGGTTGATAACCTTACGACTTAGGTAGTTAGCCATGTGATTTATAAAATCAATTTTTTGTTTTCTAACCGTGGATAGAGGTTCGACGTTGTATAGTGCGGCATGAATGCCGTAAATTTTCTTAATTAACGGCGGTGAGCCATAAGTTTTACTTGACATGTTTCATTGGGGATACTAACGTAGATTAACTTAGATATGTTGTATGCTTTGGAAATTTGACATTACTCATTGGGGATACCAATGCATATCATTTTGAGATGTTATAAATTTAAGGGGTATACAACCTAATTGGGGCCATCAATAGACATAGGTTGAACATTTGGGTTAAACATGAATTAAATTGATGAGCGATGGGTTCTTAGTTATCCTAGGAAATCTATGGGATGTGTGATGGATAGTGCACATCATGCCGGAGATGGATAGTCTCTATGTCGCTGATGAAGGATTTGTAGTCATCTTAGGAAAACTATAGTATATGAGATTGATAGTCCACGTCATTTTAATTAAATGAAATATGTGGGATGGATAGTCCACATAACTTTGCTAATGAAACCATGTGCGATGGTTAGTCCATATGTTAGAGGATGGGTAATCCAAATAATAATTATATATGAGATGGGTAGTTCACATAAATATAAGACAGATGGTCATTTGAAATTATGACAGATAGTCAGATGAAATTAAGATGGATAATGAAAAAAATTTGGGATGGGTAATCCAGTGCATGTTGCATGATTGCAAATGTTTATTTATTATGTTTTAGCCATTTTGGACACAAAAGCACAGTATATGGTTGATATGTTTTGGCTAATCTACTAGTGAGGGGAAAACCCGTTCCGCCTAGCGGCGTGGTCTCGCTAGATATCTATTTGGTTCGAGATGGTAGGTCATTATTCACACCAGACTGTTATCTGACCTGAAGTTTTTGTTTTTTCCCTTAAACTCTCGAGTACTTATTTGAGTAGGTCAGGAATAAGTGTTTCTAGGTTTCCAGTAAAATGAATAAGCTTCCGAAGACGTGCATGAGGCAATCTGGCTATTTAGGAGTTCTTATCTAATTCGCTATGTTGTTTGATTTTGTTTGTATAGGTGTAATGACAAGTTATATAATTGCCTAATGTTAGACTCTGACCCATCAATAGGGCATCTTCATATGTCGCTCTTGGAGCATTTTGTAATAACTATATTTTTTTTGAACGTGGGATTACGAATGAGATTATGTAATGAATTTGAAATGTTATTAAATTATGTTTGAAAATTTTCATATCCATGAGCTTTTGATTATTGATATGATTAACATAGCTGCATGTCATCGGAAATTAGTACTATGGATGACTACAGCATCCGTAACACTTAGTTTCGGGCCTCAAAGTGGGGAATTTTACAAGTTGGTATTGGGGCATATATTTATGTAAAATTTAGAAGATTAAAAGATTTTTGAAAATATAATCCTAATGAATCAGAGAATAAGATTTGAGTATGGGATAATGCTATAGTAACGTACTTGTATTTGCTATATATAAGTATGTATTCTCCCTTCTCTCTTAAACCGTTTTTCTATCTCTTATTAAGGCTCATATGGAGATTACGAGAAAGCAAGGTATAGAAGAAGGAAACATAAGAGTGAATCTATATGGAGGAAGCATTACAACAAATGGAAATGCTTGGCCCAACACCGAAAGGAACCAAGGTCGATAGGAAAATGCTAATCAAAATGTAAATGCTAATATAGGTGCTGCGACCCTACCAGCAGATATGGGGACTATGTATTGGTTCTTTGTCAACATGATGCAAGATGGATCAGCCGCTGGTTTGGCGGAAGAAAATGCTGCAAATGCAGGAGGAGTTAATCCCTTAGCACTGGTTGGTAATAACTATGCTAAGCTGAACCGAGATTATACTAGTCTTGGAGGAAAGCCTTTTCTTGGAACTGAGAATGCTATTGAAGTGAAGAATTGGCTATTGCACTGTGATAGAATCTTTGCTTACCTAGGGTTGAATAATGATTAAAAGTGGAGGTTGGCATTGAGGCAGTTGCAAGGAGCTGCTTTATACTGATGGAATGGAGTGACCGTTGGAGTGCGAGAGGAGGATCTGACTTAGGCCGAATTTCGAAGGAGATTCGAGGAGAGATTCTTATCTAAAGTAGCCAAGAGTCAACCTTGCTTAGGAAATTTATGGAATTGGGGCAAGGGGAAATGTCAATGTTAGAATATGCTACAAAGTTTTATGAGCTGTCTAGGTACGGATATACCATTACTGATATGGTAATCAAGAGGAATGAGAAGCTTACCCGGGGTTTGAGACCGGAAATTGCTAAAGCAACAATGTCACATCTTCGAGATCCAAGTAATGTAGTGGTGGAAATGGCTATATGGAATGAGGAGATGCTTGCGACTTTTGGGAAAGAAAAGTCGGTGGAAACCTAGAGTTCTCAGAATAAGAAGAGGAAGTTCTTCAAGAAGAAGGAAACTAAGAAGGGTGGAGCTACCAAGAAAGAGAAAGCAGATATTGTTTGTTATAAATGTGACAAGAAAAGGCACTATGTTAATGAGTGTCGATCTAGTGATGGAAAACGATTATGGGAAGGTAGAATGTGAAGTGCTTTAACTGCGACCAAGTGGGGCATCACAAGAACAAATGTCCAGAAGTGGCCAAGACCAATAAATGAAAGGTGTTTACTTTGGAGCCATCTGCGTCGAGACCAACAGCAGTTGAGAAAGGAAAGTCTGTGATGGAAGGTACGCTTTTGATTCATAGAATACCAATTAGGGTTTTGTTTGATACTGGAGCATCACATTAATTTATCTCTCAGTGTTTAGTAGATAAGTTAAATTTAGAATCATCATATCTTGTTACTTAATTAAGGGTAGCTAATCCATTAGGAGGGTATGCAACTCTGGGAATGAAATGTGACCATCTAGAATTTGAGTTGCTAGGTTATACCTTTACCTACAGTTTGTTTATGTTTAATTTTGTGGGTTTTGGGATTATTTTGGGTATGGATTCGTTGAGTAGACATGACACTAGGATATTTTGCCGGGACAAAAAAATATCATTGAAACACCCTGATAGTAGTCACCAAATCATATACTCGGTTGAAATTTGAGTACAAAAGTTTGCGCTTTACTGGGTGCCACAGAAGTGGAAGATGAGTTAAATTAGGTTTATGTTGTAAAAGAATTTGCAGATGTTTTTGAGCCAGTGGCAGGACTACCACCTAAACGAGCTATCGAGTTTGGAATAGATCTTGTGCTTAGAGCTGAACCCATGTGTAGACCACCTAGCAGAATGACACCTACCATGATGAAAGAGTTGAAGGTGCAACTAGTGGACTTAGAAGGAAATAATTTTATTAGACTAAGCAGTTCGCCTAGGGGAAAGGCCATGGTGTTCGTGAATAAAACGGATGGGTCATTAAGATTGTGTATCGATTATCGTGAGCTGAATTAGAAGACGATAAAGAATAGATATCCTTTGTCGAGAATAATGATTTATTTAATCAATTAAGTGGAGCCAAAGTATTTTTCCATTTGGATTTGGTGATAGGGTTCCATCCATTGAGGGTTACGGAGGATAGTATTCCTTTGACGGCATTTCGAACAAGATATTGTTCATACGAGTGGTTATTAATGCCATTCAGATTGACTAATGCGCCTGTTTCTTTGTGGACTTGATGAATCGGATATTCCGAGAGCACTTCGATAGGTTTGTATTGGTGCTTATTGATGACATTTTGATATATTCTAAGGATGAAAGAGATCATGAGATTCATCTTAGAATAATGTTTGAGTCATTAAGGCAGCATCAACTAAAAGCAAAGTTTTCTAAGTGTCATTTTTGGAAAAAAGAGGTGAAATTTCTTGGTCATATAGTTTCAGAGAAAGGGTTGTTAGTGGATCCAGCTAAGATCGAAGCTGTAAATGGTTTGAAGAGACCCAAGACGGTGACCGAGATAAGGAGTTTCCTTGGATTAGCTAGCTATTACCGGAGATTTATTAAGAATTTCTCGTGGATAGCAGCACCCTTGACTAAGCTAACTAAGAAGGATGTAAAGTTTGTTTGGTTCGATAATTGAAAGGAAGCATTCCTTAAGTTAAAGCATTTATTGACCAATGTGCCCATGTTAATTGTGCCAAATGGTACTCAGGACTTAGTGGTGCATACAGATGCATGCAGAATAGGGTTAGGAGCTGTGTTGATGCAAAATGGTAAAGTAATTTCTTATGATTCTCGACATCTCAGACTGCATGAAGTTAGATATTCGACTCGTGATTTGGAGTTGGCGCGGTGATTTTCACATTGAAAGTGTGGAGACACTACCTCTTAGGAGAAAGGTTCGAGTTATATACATATCATAAGTCTTTGAGGTATTTATTCTCTCAAAAAGAATTGAGTATGAGACAGCAGAGGTGGTTGGAGTTTTTAACAGCTTATGATTTTGGTATTGAGTATATGCCAGAGAAAGGAAACAAAGCGGCGGATGCATTTAACAAAAAACACCAGAATGAGGTGTTAGCTATGTTGGCAAAATGGAAGGGTTTAGAGGCGTTAACTACTTGTAGTGTGCAGTTAAGATCGACTGCTAGTTTTAGTCAAAGTATTGCCACGTTGTCTTGCTATGAAGTTTGACCAGTATTGATCGAAAGGATTGCTTCTAAGCAAAGAGATGATCCATGGTTAGTTGAACGGATTTGAAAGTTGGAAGGTGGAACTTAGATTAATGATTTGAAAGATTTTATCCTTGACCGGAGAGGGTGGTTAAGGAAGAAGGGACGGTTGTGTTTTCCTGATGTTGGTGACCTAAGGAAGGAGGTTCTTAGGGAGTGTCATCGATCGAAGTTTACTATACATCCTGGAGGAACTAAGATGTATCATGATATGAAGAGAAGTTTCTTCTGGGAAGGTATGTAAAGGGATATAGGCTTATGGATGAAGCAATGTTTGAATTACCAACAAGTGAAAGCCAAGCATTAGAAGACAAGTGGTTTGCTTCAACCTTTTGATATACTAGTTTGGAAGTGGGATTCGATATCCATGGATTTTATTGATGGGTTGCTAAGGTCGAACATGGGAAATGAAAGTATTTAGGTCATAGTGGATAGATTGACCAAGAGTGCACATTTCATTCCCGTTAAGTCAAGAAGGATGACACTTGTATTGGCTAAGTTGTTTATGAAGAATATTGTTAGACTGCATGGATTTCCTAGTAGTATCGTCAATGACAGGGATGCTTTGTTCACTAGTGAATTCTGAAAGAGTCTGCAAGAAGTGTTAGGTATCAAGCTTAAGATGAGTACCGCTTGTCACCCACAGACAGATGAGCAGACAATGAGAGTCAATAAGGTACTAGAAGATTTGTTGAGAGCTTGTGTACTTGATTTTTGTGGGTCATGAGAAAACCATTTGCACTTAGTTAAGTTTTACTATAATAATAGTTATCAAAATAGTATAGGAGTGGCGCCTTTCGAAGCTTTGTATGGAAGGCCTTGCAAATCACCAGCATATTGGTAGGAGACCGGAGACAGATTGGTCCTTGGTCCGGATATGGTAAGAAAAGCTATAAAGAAGATTAAGTTAATCTGAGTTAGGATGAGGGAAGCTCAGTGTAGGCAGAAAAGTTACACAGATAAGAGGAGTAAAGATTTAGAATTCTCAGTTTGAGATCATGTTTCCGTTAAAGTATCACCGATAAAGGGTGTGGTACGATTTGGAAAGTCACGGAAACTAGCATCAAGATATGTTGGATCATTCCCTATTATAGAGAGGATTGGGAAACTCGCGTTCCGGGTAGAGTTACCGAGTAGTTTGGCAGGAGCCCATAATTTTTTTTTCATGTTTCTCAACTTAGAAAGTAAGTGCGTGATCCGGACTCTACTATTGCTCTGACTGCATTAAAAGATTTAGTAGTAGAATCGAATCTGACTTTTATTAGGCAACCAATTCATGTTGTGGCGAGAGATGAGAAGAAGTTAAGAAACAAGATAGTCAGATTGGTGAAAGTCCAGTCGGGTGACAACAAGAAAGACTGTACTTGAAAATTAGAGGACATGATTAGGAATACTTATCCTAAGTTGTTATGATTTTATGTTCTATATTTGTTATATATAGACTTTGTAGCTAATATGATATACTAGCATTGTTTGCATGTTTGATATGCTTGTTATATAGTCTGTATTGGTTTTTTAAGAAGAAGTTCTTTAAGGAGGAAAGTGTGTAACACCCCTGATTTTAGTTTAATATTATTCGGGAAATTTAATTGGATAGATTAAATAGCATAATGCAGTGGGATATGTGCATGAGGTTTGATAATTAATTGGGTTAGGCCATAACTAGTTAACTGATGAGATTATTTTAAATCTTAACATATAAAAGGATATACGAGGAGGGAAAAGTAGGAATAAATCCATCTTTTAACCCTTAAACTCTCACCCTCTCGTACATTCTCACTTACACTCAACAATCAAAAGAAAAACCTAAATTCCGACCATTTCTATGGGGAAGAAGGGAACGAAACCAAAAGGGATTTGGAAGATAAAGCTTAGGGGAACTAAACACCATCAAATCTCAACTCCAACATCTAAATTAAGGTGAATAATAAGTAAACTGTCAATGTTTCTTATTCTTGAATTCAGCTATGAATAGTATCCGAATTATTTTGATAGATTTTGCTAAGTTATGGATGTATAATCATTGTTCGGGTATAATAATGATTTGTGGGTTTTTTATGAAATTATTTGGATCAGTTTTAAGGGAAAAACCTAAATTTTTAATCTCCAACTGTTTTGATTTGCGGGCATGTTGTGTAAAATATTAATTTGGAGATGTATTTTTAATTTCATAATTTATCAAGTTACATTAAATATTTTATGAATTTTCTAAAAAGAAATAGTGCTTATTCGGGTTTTAATTATTGAAAATAATTATATTGTCCTCGAAATTTTTATATGGGAAAGACAATGTTAATTCTGATTTTTAGAGATTTTTGGGGATTTTTCCCAAGTAATTATGAATTACTATGAATTTAATATGTTAGTTAAGCATTTAAATTAATAATTAGTTAATGATATTAATTAATTAAGTTGGTGTAAGTTTTGGGAATGAAAAAAATCTGTTGCGGTAGGTTTTTGAAAAAAATTGGGTAAAATATAGTATTATCCAATAGAAATTTGACAAGAGTTAAAATTTGCTAAAAAGTAATTGCTTTTATTAGAAATAAATCAGTTTTTATGATTTGCCATGTTGCCCATGTCAATGCCGAACCCCGGTGACATCAATTTGAATGGATACATATGATATCAACTATGTTGGTATAGAATGGATTTGTACTGTTTGGAGTCATAGTATAAAACATGTGGCATAGAATTGAGGCCGATATGCGGCAAAGAATTAATGTCGCCTACCTTTATTTCTTTGTTTAAAAATCTTTATCGCACGGTATTGGTATCATTAGTTTTCACCCTTGTTTTAAAATGAAGCCTTATACAACTATTCGATTGTTTTCTATATCAACACCATAGCTTGAGGAAGTGATGTCGCAAGTAATATTTTTGATATTAACTTTTTTACGGTGATGATGCCGCTTTTACTTGGTTTCAGTATAAAGGAAATTTATATCGTGGGTTGTCAATGCCCACACCCTATGTTTTACAACATAGGGCTGAAGTACTATGTTTTATAACATATAGTATTAATGCCAAGCGGCATTGATGCCGATACTTTTTATTTTTAGTGCCGGCGAGGCTTTGTTTGTGCTAACTAAAACTATGTTTTAAAGAGGCGAGATAGCCTATGTTTAAGAAGCTTGATAACCTTATGATTTCAACAGTTAGCCATGTGATTTATAAATTCAAGTTTTTGTTTTGTAACCTTGGATAGAGGTTCGACAATTATAGTGTGGCATGAATGCCACATATTTTCTATATTAACGGCGGCGAGCCATAAGTTTTATTTAGCATTGTTCGTTGGAAATACCAATATAGATTAACTTCAATACGTTATATGCTTTGGAAATTTGACATTAATCATTGGGGATACCAATGCATATAATTTTGAAATGTTATAAATTTAAGGGATATACAACTTAATTGGGGGTCGCCAATAGACATAGGTTGAACATTTGGGTTAAACATGAATTAAATTGATGAGTGATGGGGTTATAGTTATCCTAGGAAAACTATGGGATGCGTGATTGATAGTCCACATCATGCCAAAGATGGACAGTCTCTATATGGCTGATGAAGGGTTCTAGTCATCCTAGGAAAACTATGGGATGCTAGATGGATAGTCCACATCATTTTAATAAAATGAAATATATGAGATGGATAGTCCACATAACTTTGATAATGAAACCATGTGTGATGGTTAGTCCATGTGGTAAGGGATCCAAATAATAATTACATGTGAGATGGGTAGTCCACATAAATATAAGACGAATAGTAATTTGAAATTAAAATAGATAGTCAGATGAAATTAAGACGAATAGCCAAATAAATTTGGGATAGGTAATCCAGTGCATGTTGCATGTTTGCAAATGTTTATTTATTATGTTTTAACCATTTGGATGTAGGAGCACATTATATGGTTGATATGTTTTGCTTAAGATACTAGTAAGTGGAAAACCCGTTTCACTCAGCGGTGTGCTCTCGTGAGATATCTATTTGGTTCGAGATATTTGGTTATTATTCACAACAGACTGTTGTCTGATCCGAAGTTTTTATTTTCCCTCTTAAACTTTCGAGTACTTATTTGAGTAGGTTGGGAGTAAGGATTTCTAGGTTTCCAGTAAGACGAATAAGATTTCGGAGACGTGCAGGAGGCAATCTAGCTGTTTAGGAGTTCTTACATAATTCGCTGTGTTGTCTGATTTTTTCTGTATGGGTGTAAAGGAAAGTTATATAATTGGCTAGTGTTAGACTCTGATCCATCAATGTGGCATCTTCATATGTCGCTCTTAGAGTATTTTGTAATAAATATATTTACCCTGAACTTGCAATTACGAATAAGATTATGTAATGAATTTGAAATGTTAATAAATTGTGCTTTAAATTTTTTATATTTATGAGCTTGTGATTATTGATATGATTAGCATAGCCGTAATTTTCCATTGGAAATTAATATTATGGATGACTTCATCATCCGTAGCACTTGGTTTCGGGCCTCAAAATGAGGGATGTTACAACCAATGAACAAGATTTAGAGGAACATCTTAACTTGGAAGCGAAAATGTTTTTCAACTTGTTAGAAGCATCAAAATGACCACTCTATAAAGGTTGTAAAATGACACACTTGTCAATGACATATAGTTTAATCGGTACAATTGTTATCCCGCCTTTTGGCAAGGCCGTGACACCAAGAAATTGACCGAGAACCAAAGACACTCCGTCCCGAAGATCGGTTATTTGCAGGTTCGCTATGGATACTAGTAAATCTGGTCCGAGTCTGGATCGAGCTACAATTGATGTGGCATGACAAACAAAGCAATGAAAGCCAACGTTCCAAATTTCAAGTCATTCCGAGTTCGTATGCTCAAGATATGATCGATGCAACTCAAATGATCACGTTGTTTGTATCCATCAAGCAACCAGGAGGAAACCTCATTCGTATTGATCTGTTCGAATTCATCGGGCTCACCTAGCTTCGTATCGATGAGGGGAGCATAAGTTCGTATCCATAGAAAGCGGCGTTCTTCGCATCCATCATCTCCAGCTTGTTCGCATCGATCAACCAACGTCCACTTCGTACCCGTCATAACCATACAAAGCCGCTACTTCGTATCGATTGGCCAGTGATCGATATGAACAGAGCAGTTACAATCGGTACAAAAGGAGCAGTTATGATCGATACGAACGGAGTAGTTACGATCGATACGAATAGAGCAAAACTGGGTCGATACGAACGAGGAACATCCATAGGGAAGACTCGATCGTTCGGCATGAAATGTGGATCGATCTTGAAAGCAAGCGTCACGTCGACTGGCATCACGTGCAGAATCACGGATGCGAAACCATCAATACGAACGATATTGACGAAGTCAGCAACCTTTGATAAATTCAAGCTTGCATCAATCATAACTCAAAATCTACAAGTCCAAATGCCACCAAATTTTCATAAGAGCTTGCGTACATCTTCAAGAATGTTCATGATCGATCCCGACTCGATTGGACCAAATCGTGATCGATACGAATTGTGTTTGTATTGATCATGGATCGACTCCAAACGGTCAGGGATCGATCGCGTCGACCCACCCACATGTGAGAAGAGGTCTTTCGAAATCTGAGCGAGATATTTGCAGCCTACGCCTATAAATAGTAGCCCTGGACCTACAGAAAAGGGACTTTTGGCTCTTCTATGTCCAGACTTTGCCGAAATCACTATTGTACTCAATTTTTACTGTTGTAATTCATTGTAACCAGCAAGCAAAAGTTAATAAAAGTCAACCATTTCATAGTGGACGTAGGCCATACGCCGAACCACTCTCAATCTGTGTGTTTCTGTGCGTTTTTCTTGCTTATTTTGGTGTGTTTGTTAGATCTGCCTCCCTTTTCATTTATATTAATGTCATTTTACCTCTTCAAACACATCCAAAGGGTGTTGTGCCCAATTTTGGTGCAAACACTTTGGTGCTTTCATTGAGAAAACCCAGTTTTCTCATACTCGTTGGATCTACTATCGATATCGGATTGCAAAAATCTAAGGAGAAGATCCAGATTTCCAGTTTAAAGTCCTTCCATCCTATTCAGATTTTCATCAAGTCTAGAAAAGAGCTTCGCTACCCATTATGGTTAACACCAGGACTACCTCAACTGCCACAGATCCAGAAGGATGGGACATACAGAACCCCATACAACTACCTCCTGCCGATCAGAATGCTGCCAGACCATTAGATCTGCAAAGCCCTGTCACCAGTGAAGAATTTCAATTGCTAATGCAAGAGCTTACTCAAAGTCGTCAACAACTCACTCAGCAATTGCACGCCAACATAGAATTAACCAATCAACTAAATCGTCAAAGGCGAAGAAGATCCAAGAGGGATCAGGCTTCCTATTCATCCATTGAGACTTCAGCCTCTTCTGACTACCATCATAGATCCACGTGCCCACGACTAGACGGAAGTTACACACAGGCCACTGGGCATCAGCACACATTGAATCTTGGGCAACTGAGAGTTGGCCCGTCAACCAGCCATCAGACTGGACCCTCCTCCCGAGGAGGTGCTGCCCCATATCAAATTACTGACAGCCGCACTACCACCGCTACTACTGAATTGGGAGTTGACGCTCGGAACCGAACGGATCTGACCCACCGCCAACGCAACCTTACTCCTGGGCCTTATATCCCAGAAGACCTGGAACCAAGGAGGCGAGGTATGGATCGTCGACAGCGACCGGCCCCTCCTCGCATTGTGGAACCCGACTACACCTTGGCCCAACATGCACAAAATGTCCAGATGCTGGATATCCCGACGATGATCTGTCAAATGGTCAGTGAAAGTCAGGGAATTACTAATGACGACTGGGGAATCTCCCGGAGTCATACCCCTTTTACGGATGAAATACTCTATGTTGAACCACCTCGGCGATTCAGGATGCCGACTTTACCCGTTTACGAAGGGAGCTCTGATCCTAATCAACATATCTTGAAGTACGAATGGTTAATGAATGCTGCACGAGCCGATGATATGGTTAAATGCCGAAGCTTCCCGATTTCCTTAGGGGGCATAGCAACTATGTGGTTTACCCATTTACCGCCTCGATCTATCTCTTGTTTTGACCAGTTGGCAACAAAGTTTATTGAGCTGTTTCTTATGCATGTCGCAAGGCCGAAAGATGTTAATACTTTGTCTAGTGTCACTCAAGCTCCTGGAGAGACACTCAAACGTTATCTGGAGAGATTTCATGCTGCATGCGCCGAAATTAGTAACCCCAATGATAATTCGATTCTGATGGCACTGTCTAAGGGGATCGATACCGACTTCGAGTTCGGCAACTGGTTGGCTGGAAAGCCCCCTGTGTCATTAGATCGTTTCTATTCCAAGGCAGCCCAGTTCTTGAGAAGGGAGGATGCGAAACAGTTTAGGAAAAAGGATGACACAGGGCCCAATGTAGAAGTGATCCAGAGCAATGTTGCTGTTAAACAAACCGAAGAGAGCTTTGGGAAAGTACAACTAAATGTACAAAATAAATAGAATCAACAGAAAGGCAATGGAAACCAAAATAGGAAATGAGATCACCGCGACGTAGGGCTCCCATGTTTAACAGTTCCACTCCTTTGAATACGTCGCTGGAGAATGTGTATCTACAAACCTGCAATACTTTTCAGTATAAGAAACCTGCTCCGAAACAATCATCGAAAAAACAGATCCAGACAGGGAAGTTTTGTAGATTCCATGAGAGCTATGGACATAACACAAATGAATGCCGTCATTTGCAGGATATCATTGAAAAGTTGATACTTGAGAGAAAGTTGGAGCAGTTTGTGCGGACGCCGTAGTCCGGAAGTGCGGGCCCATCGAATCAGAACCATATGCCAAATCAGACGAGACAGGAGGAACCTGCTCATACTGGCGGGAGGTTGGTGAAAAATACTGTTAGTGGTGGTCTACATCCAGCAGATCGAAGCTGGAGGGAAATGGAGTCGTATGCTAGCTCTATTAGGCATGCGAGCTTCGAGTGTTGTAGTAGTTTGGAAGATGGGGCTCTGGCCAAGTAACAGAAAACGATGACTGGCGACATCGTGTTTCGAGACCGAGATGCCGATAGAGTCGAAGCCCCAACCATTGATCCACTTGTCATTTCATCCCAAATAGGTCCTTCTTGGATGAAGAGGATCCTAGTGGACAGTGGAAGTTCAGTAAATATATTGTTTAAACGAGCTTCTGACCAGATGAAAATGGAAGCAAAGGATCTGAGGCCTTGTCAGTACCGTATCCATGGCTTCAATGGAAGCGCGACAATACCCACTGGGATGGTAGAGCTACCAATGGAATTGGGAATTGTAGAACGCCGGAGAGTCCAGATACTACAATTTGTTGTATTGAATATAGATTCGCCATACAATGCCTTTTTGAGCCAACCGGCCCTAGCCGAGTTCAGGCCTGCCATCACCCTTTGGTGTTTGCTTTAAAATTCCCCATCGACAATGGAGTCGGAGTTGTTCAGGGAGAACAGGCTGTTGGAAAAGCCTATTATGTTATGGAGCTGCGGGAGGCACAGCGAAAAGAAAAAGGGAAGGGCGTAGAGGAATCTCTCTGTGTCCGCTTTGCTTGGAATTGACAATTGACGCCTGAGCCCAGGCCCTGGCACCCCAACCAATTCCCCAGGAATCTTGACCTAAGAGATACTAAAAGTGAAGATGAAAGTAAAGATAGTCAAGCTTCCCCGGTCGAGCTGACGATCGATGTTCCGATCGACGATAATGATGATTCTAGAATGATAAAGATTGGATTTCAGCTAAGCCAACAGATGCAAGAGGAATTGGTTGAATTTCTCCGGGAAAACCTCGGCGTGTTTTCCTGGATGCACTCTAACATGTGTGGGATCTCGCCGAAAATCGCAAGTCATGCATTGAATATTGACCCGCAAGCATGTCCCGGTCAAGCAAAAAAGGCATGGTATGGATCCAGAGAGATCTGCCGCCCTTAAAGAAGAGGTTGAAAAGCTCAAATCGAATGGGTTTATCCGAGATGCATTATATCCGGAATTGGTGTCAAATACTGTACTTGTCCGAAAGCCAAATGGGAAATGGAGAACATGTATTGACTACTCAGATCTGAACAAAGCTTGCCCTAAAGATAGTTTTCCACTTCCCTGAATTGATCAGCTCGTAGACTCAACAGCTGGACATGAACTCCTATCCTTCATGGATGCGTATTCCGGTTACAATCAAATACCCATGCACTTGCCCGACCAGGAGCATACCAGCTTCATAACCAATATGGGGCTCTACTGCTACAAAGTTATGCCTTTTGGACTGAAGAATGCTGGCGCAACTTACCAACGGTTAGTTAATCGAATGTTCGCTAATCAGATCGGAAAAACCATGGAGGTATACGTGGACGACATGCTCATGAAGTCGCGATTCTCCACTAATCATATCAAAGACCCGGGGTTAATGTTTAATATCCTCCGAGAATATAGAATGAAGCTTAACCCGTTGAAATGTCACTTTGGGGTCGCATCCGGAAAATTCCTTGGATTTATCGTCAATGCTCGAGGGATCAAAGCTAATCCTGAAAAGATCTGGGCAATCAGAAATCTGAAAACTCCGAGAACTATAAAGCAAGTTCAAAGCCTCAACGAGAAAGTAGCGGCGCTGAGCATGCTCATCTCAAAATCCACTGACAAATGCATTCCCTTCTTCCACCTGATTAGTAAAGGGAAACGAAACTTCAAATGGACTACGGAATGTGAGGGCACATTCCGAGCACTAGTTCAACATCTTTCTACACCACCCATTCTGTCAAAGCCTATTGATCACGAAAGGTTGTACATTTACTTGGCAGTGTTAGAGAACGCTATCAGTGCTGCCCAAATCCAGGGGGAAGATCAAATACAACGGCCAGTATATTACATTAGCAAACGACTGACCGGGGCAGAGAGAAATTATCTAAAGCTGGAAAAGTTGGCTTATTGTCTTGTTATTGCCTCAAGGAAGCTCCATCCATATTTTCAAGCTCATCCTCTCACCGTCTACACCGACCAGCCGTTACGACATGTCCTTATGCAGAGACGTCTGGTAGGTTACTTAAGTGGAATATCGAGCTAAGCCAGTTTGACATTACTTACACTCCAAGGCAAGCTATCTAAGGACAAGTCCTGGCAGACTTCATAGCTGAATTCACTATCCCAAAGGACTTGCCCGAAACTAGTGAACCTCCCAAGTATATCTGGAAGCTGCATATTGATGGTGCATCAAATGACCGTTGCTCAGGTGCAAGGGTTGTACTTGAAACTCTTGAAGGTCGATCTATATGTTATGCTTTAAAGTTTGATTTTCATGCAACCAACAACGAAGCCGAATATGAAGCCCTGCTTGTCGGATTGAGACTCGCCAGAGATTTAAGAGTCATTGCCGTGGAGATTTATTGTGATTTGCAGTTGGTAGTGTGTCAAGTTCGGGGGGAGTACCAGGCCAAAGATTGAAGGCTGGCTGCTTACCTAGCTCGGGTCCAGGAGATACTGAATCAGTTCGATTATTATGCCATTTATTGTATACCCCGAGAGCGCAATCAGAAAGCCGACTCATTGGCAAAGTTAACTAGTACAGGTGAGGCACAACAGATGGGAATCGTTCCCGTGGAAACATTGTCTTCCCCGAGCATCGATCAGATGGAAACAGATTGGGTATTTGAGGTCATTCCCGATAAGGAGTCATGGATGACTCCGTTTAGAAATTATCTCGAGCATGGGACCCTGCCAGAGCGCAAGAGTGAAAAGAGACAAGTTCTTCGAAAGGCTTCACAGTTCACCATCCAGAATGGAGTCATGTATAGAAGAGGATACTATGTTCCTTTGCTCTGGTGTATCGCTCATGATGAGATCAAACGGGTATTGCATGATGTACACGAAGGAGAATGTGGCGATCACACCGGGGGGTAAGCCCTCGCCAAGAAAGTGCTCCGATATGGGTACTATTGGTCGATCGTAAATTGCGACGCATCGGATTATGCCAGAAAATGTGACAGATGTCAGAAGCACGCTTGAATTCCAAGAGCCCCACCTACCGAAATAACTCAGATGGTCAGTTCATGGCCGTTTGTAGTATGGGGCATTGACATTATTGGCTCTCTACCTCTAGCCAAAGGTGGTGTGAAGTACGCCATCGTAGCAGTTGATTACTTTACCAAGTGGGCGGAAGCTGAACTCATTGCTACAATTACAACAAAGAAAGTGATCAACTTTGTAGTGCGTAACATCATCTACCGATTTGGTCTCCCACATACCATTATCACAGACAACGAAGCTTAGTTCGACAGTGTTGAATTTAAGAATTTCTTTCAAAGGTTCCACATCCAGAAGAAGTTCTCCGCAGTTGCACATCCTCAACCGAATGGACAGGTCGAAGCTATTAATAAAGTTATAAAGTTTATTCTGAAGAAACGACTGGAAAAGGCCGGGGCAAAATGGGTCGATGAACTTCCTTTGGCTTTATGGGCTTACCTAACAACCTAGAAATCCACGACCGGCCACACTCCATTCTCTCTTTCTTATGGTTCAGAAGCCATTATTCTAGTCGAATTAGAAGTGTCTTCTCATCGTGTGACATACTATGATCCGAAGAAAAATGCTGTACTACTTGCCGAATCTCTAGATTTATTGGATGAGAAGTGTGAAGAGGCTGATTTGGGAGCAGCCGCATATCAAAGCCGAGTCGCCCAATTATACAATGCCAAGGTCCGACCCCGAACCTTTGAACTCGACGATCTCGTCCTCAAGAGAATTTACCCGGTCCCTTCACATATGAAGCCAACCTGGGAAGGGCTGTATGTTATTGAACGAAAACTTGGAGATGGCACATTCAAATTATCGACCGTTGACGGTCTCACTCTTCCAAGAGCCTGAAACAGCAAGAGTCTTCGTCGCTACTACATATGACAGGCTTTGTTTATTTATTCAGTCTATTTTTCATTTGCAATTTGTTTATGCATTTTGAAATTTGAATTAGTAATAAGGCAACTGACTTTGCCATATTTTCTTATTTCAGCAATAAAATGCAATCTCTTCGAGCCAGGGCTGTGATTTATTCGAAATACATCATATGACCATCACTATGCATGCAGAGCTAAGTTCCACCGTACGGTGGAATTTATTCAAATAGGGAGTAACTGTGATACAACCAGTTACTTCCTAAGTGAAACCCGAGCTTGGGGACAAGTCATCATGCTAAAGCCAAAAAAGGATTGATACACGACAATGCTCTAACCAACTCCAGATTCCCAGAGTGCGAACTGGGGTACAAACATCAACTAACTCCAGATTCCCAAAGTGTGAACTGGAGTATAAACACCAACTAACTCCAGATTCCCAGAGTGCAAACTTAAGTATAAGCATCAACTAACTCCGGATTCCCAGAGTGCGAATCGGAGTATAAACATAAGATAACTCCATATTCTCAGAATGTGAACTGGAGTATAAACATCATTTAACTCTGGATTCCCAGAGTGCGAACCGGAGTGTCAACACCAACCAACCTCAAATTCCCGGAGTGCGAACTGGGGTGCAAACGTCGACTAACTTCGGATTCCCATAGTGTGAACTAGGGTATCGACAGCAATTAACTCTAAGTCCCCGGAGCGTGGATTGGAGTATAAACTTCGACTAACTCTAAATCCCCAGGGAATGGATTAGAGTTTAGACACAAGCCGGATGCGAATCGATTATCCTTAAGCCAACTCTGAATCCCTGGAGTGCGGTCAGAGTATAAACATCGAATGACTCTAAATCCCCAAAGTGCGGATTGGAGTATAAACACAAACTGGGTGTGACTGACCACCCGTGACAATAACTTAAGTCCCCAGAGCAAGGACGTATCTAAAAAACCTTGTGCAGGTATGGCAGACCACCATTCTACAAGTGCTATCCCCAGAGCGTGGATACGATCACCAATAGACGAGCAAGTGTGATTCGACCACCTGAACTCGTCCTGTTTCAATTTTACTTTAACGAAGTTTAGCTCAATATATTAAAAGCAATCAACAATTGTTAATCAATCCTTTTAATTCCTCCCCGGAGCTGGGGGCAGAACTGAAGTACCAGCCATTGATTGGGACGATGCAATATCGGAATTCAACTTAGCGCTCGATCGCGACCCAAAATCATGACTCTGGAACTTAGCAACTAAACCCGAATCTGATTAAAGGCTAAAACTCCATAAGTGAGTTGAATGAAAGTTCAAACATTGAAGCACTTTAACAATTGAACACAAATCGAGCTGAAGACAAAATGAAATTTTATTTCAATTATTCTTTGGAAGAAAAAAGGTAAGTACAAAACTATACCAAAAGTCCTACTAGCAAGGGCCGAACCCGCATCTATACATGGCCTACAAAAAGAAAACAAAAGTGGATTCCTGTCTATCTACCAAAAATGAGCCGAAGAAACATGTCTACTCTTTCTTCTTTCTCGGCTTCTTCTTCGGCGTTGACCCGCTAGATTCGCCGCTTGGTTTCCTTTTCGAACCCTTGCCTTTTGGCGGCCGATCTCCAGTTGGGGGCATTATATCAACTTCCTCCTCCGAACTCAAGTGAATAGGAATGTTTCCTGAAGGCGGAGTCGGAGGAATATGATCAATGTTAGCAGGCGGAGGAGGCACACTTGTATCAACGACAGTCCCTCCCGGGGAGATCATCCGCAAGGGGGCTGGGCCAGGTCCCGCCATTCCGCCTCCAAAGCCACTGCCCCGCGCAGCTGCCTCCATCTCAGTGTTGATTTCGGCTATAATCTCCTCTTCGTGAAGTGTTTGTGCATCGCCGGGGACTCCCGCAGTTGGGGTCGAAGAACTAGTCATTGGCGCGCTTCCACCCATAACAAACGACAAATCGGCAAAGGGGTCACTGTGATGACCGAGAAGTTCCTCCATCATCTATTCATCGAAAGTGAGTGTGCTTCCCTGTGCTCCATCAATTGGTGCCATGGTCGTTGTGGTGGTCGCTTCTGTTATGATGGCCTCCTGCGCATGATGTGATTCTTGAGTTGCAGGAGGCATGACCGATGTGGTTCCGATCACTGGATAAAAACAAAGGAAGGACTGTTAGTAATTATTCCAAGTGACGCTTTCGATTTTGGATAAGCATAAAAAATATTTAGAGTACCTTCCTCAGTTTGGCTCGCGGGTGGCAGAATAGCTTCAGAGACTTGCTCGCGAGCTCGAGATAACTGCGGTTGATCCATGTTATAAGAAGGAACGGGCTAAGGATCAACCTCAGGTGTGAATTCAGGCTGAGTTGGCGTAAGAGTTTCAGAACTTATATCATGGTGCTCGACACCAGAGCCTTCTCCAACCTCCGAGTGTTGAGCGCCAAGTTTCTCCTTTTCATATGAGATCATAGTATCGTGGAGAACTTTCCGTTCATCTTCATTCAACACTCGGTTCTCGAGCTCGAACTCATCAACCGATTCTGCTTGTTGTTCAGTTTTCTCATCCAGCACCAAACAGCCCCAAGTGTTATACAGGTATGTTGGATAATTGTCGATCCATGTTAGATCCCTGTACTTCAGCACTCTGGCATTGTACGTAATCAGAAGATCTTCAATATCGGCCTCTAACTTGGCCTCCGCCATCTTAACTTCCTCCTCAACCTTAGACTTGGGCTCCCGAACTTTAAGTACGGTCGCATCCTTTTCATCCCAGAGCACCATCGTGTTTGAACGCCTCCAGGGCTGCTTTGTTTGCGTCGTCCTTTTCCTTAACGATTTCGGAAAATTTGGCTTTAAGCTCATTAAGTTCTTTCAGAGCAGCATCCCTTTCGGCTATGGCGGTGGTGTTTCGGTGGCCCATCTCCTCCACCAAAGCGAAATGCGTTTTTCGCATTCTTTCCATAGATTGAGTTGCCTCATCAGCTTTTTGGGTGGCCTCTATTTCAGATTTCTGAGAGGATTCAGCTTCATCATTGAGCACTTGGATAATATGGTCTTTCTGGGCAAGGTCGGTTTCTAACTACTCAATTATTTCGCTCGCTCAAAAGCCACCGCCAACGCTTTATCCGCGGCTTTCATCCACTCCTTATATTGGGTATAAATATCATGGATATAGTCGTGCATCATTTGTTCAGCCTCAGATGGGATGTTCTTTAAGTGAGGAGGGAAGATAAAGCCGTCGAAGCAAATGTTCGAAAAATCTTTTCTCAGCTGGGCAATTTTAATCGCTCCTTCCCCAGTAGGCTCTGTAATAGCTTGTTCAGTGATAAGGGGAGTCTCGGCCTCGATTCTACGACATTGCGGATCGAGCCTGGGAGCCTGAAAAGATGGTTTTTGACGTGGAGGCTCTACTGGTTGTTTTCCGTGACCTAAGGGTTGTGTGGGAGCACGAGGAGGTGGAGAACGTGATCGGGAGCGATATATGTATTCTCTGTCTCTATCCCTCTCCCTCTCATAACGTTCTTGGCTAGAATAACCGCGATCGTGGTTTCTATCATCCTCCCTCCGGCGGGACTCATAGTATGAACTCGATGACTGGTGCGCTGAACGGAGACTTCCAAGCATAGAATCTCGCCTACTCATCGTATCTGTAAAGTGAAAGAAAAATAGAGTTAGTAATCTCCCGAAGTAGACAACTTAAAACTGGAAATCGTGTAGTGCCGTGAAGTGTATATGTGTGTGCAACCCCCCGACCAACCGGTAATGTCGACCGCACTTGTGGGAAGAGACTCGCTTAAATCTAGAGCACTTTGAAGCCCCTCCAATCCGATGTCGTGTTGAAGTGACACATAGTCCGAAATCAAAATATTAGCAAGTCCTTCAAAAGGATTCTCTACTTGCGAGGGAGGAGCCTCCGAAATTCTAACGCCGGTGGCTAGTTGGGACACAACTTTGGATTTCCATCTCAAGGATTTGTGACGCTTGTGTGTTACTTCCTTGCCTTTTCTCCTTCCCTCTGAACCCTGAAAACTGTCAGAAGGCCCGGCTAAGGGTTCATCGTTCGTGGGCGTATTTTCTTCATCGCCCTCCTCGGCTATTACAACCCCGGGCGCTTTACGCTTCACCCCTTCACTACGGGGCTACCCTGAGCGCTCCTTCAAGTCTTATGCTTTGGTTTCGTTCGATTAGCCCAACGATCCTCAAGTTTCTGTTTATTAGCACCGAGTCCAAATCTCTCATTTCGCTCGGCACTTCCTGAAGAATCCGCACTATTTCTTTGAAGTGATCACCTTCGGGTCATGGAATTGCGGTTGTAAAGGAAAGAAGATATTAGTTTCAATGTCAAATTATGACCATCCCGTTAACCACTGGAAAAATTGCAGCACTTACGTCTGGCTAACCATCGACTAGCAAACCCTGGAGGGCATCGGACGTAGAACCACTCTATTTTAAAGTAACCGAGCTTGGTCCAGGATCCCGTCACCACTTGGCAGTTCTTGACTGCCTCTAGAAATGTGAACGAAGGACTGTCTCCCCGACTCTTAACATTAAAAAGATATCTGATTTCTTCCGGGGTCGAGGGGTGAAAGAGATGTTCCATGAACACGATGAACAAACTGTTCAGCAGTGCATATCCGTTCGGATGTAATTGTGACGGGGCGATTCCAAAGAAAGCTAGCACCTCTCGAATGTATTGGTTGAAGGGAGGGAGAGTACCTGCCGTGCACGAATGTCTGTTAAAGGCAGTAAACCCTTCCGGGGGAGCATGTGGCCTATCATTCGGTCCCGGTAGTAAGACGTCGTCTAATGACAAACCGTATCTTAGGCATATCTGCCCTAACATATCTTCGAAAACGTTGGACAGCACAGAATCTTGCAGATTCCCGATAAACCTGGCCCCTGGAAGCTCGTCTGGAGCTGGAATTGTAACTTCGACAGCGATGACCGGTGTCTCTATTATTAAGGGAGGTGAACTTTGAGGCTCCTGTTGTTGCGAACTTATAGGTTCCATAACTAGTCAACTTAGTAAAAATCATCATTAGATTATAATAAGCTCGTGTGTTCCCCGGTATGAAGTGCATGAGTGTGTTGTGCAATGCAATGCTCTATATTATTTAAGAAATTCTACGAAGATTGAAAGGTGTTTGAACGACGAGACTTCAGAATTTAACCGGAGTGACCGTCATCGCTGACCGTCACAACCGTGCCATCCAGACTTTGGAGACCGATCCCAGTTAAAGTTCATTACATTTCGTCAGGTTACAGTTCCATCGACGAGCTTCAAAAGGCAGTCAAATATGCAGTGAAATGATTAAGTCCAATTATGCAAGGCAGAAGCTCGTCGGAGTCAAGTGTTCAAGTATGCAAGGAATTTCGTATCGATCAAATTTTAAACTCAGATCAATCACCAGAATTCACTTCATATCGGTCCAGGAACCATCATTTCGTATCGGTCACAAAGCTTCACTTCATATCGATCAGTGGAGTCTATTTTGTATCGATACAAAACACTTTACCTCGTATCGATCTTCGGCAACGCCTTCGTATTGATCATTTTTCCCAGAATTTTGTATCGATTTATCGATCCGAAGATCCCCAAATCATCGATATGAAACAACCTTTCCTATCGGTACGAAGTTGTATTACATTCAAGGCCGATATGAACTACTCCCCCTAAATCGATACGAAAATGTATTCCCTTCCTTCTCCCATCGATACAACATCGAGGCCGAGCCATTCCTCCACGAGTCCTTCGTATCCCTATGCTTCGTCTTCTCCAAAGCTTTACAGGGATCACCTCACCAACCCTCGACCTCGTTTCGACCATCTACGGCCATCATTTCACCAGAATCGGTCACGGAAACGGCTAGAGTGGCAAAAGATTTCATGTCTCATCGATTTTAGTGCAGATTCATCGATTAATTACCTAGAATTAGCGTTTGGTTTGGAGATTTGAAGGCTTGATTCGATTGGGAAGCAAAGACAGTTCTAACTTTCCTTTTTTAAGAGCAATACGAAAGCAAGGCAAGAGAGTAAGTAAATGGGAAAAATTCTAAGTACCAAAGTATTTATACTATGAAGGTGTCCATTCGTCTCCCAGTAGCTATAACTGGCCGAAGCGGTCCATTCCATCATCGATACGAGATGGCTCGGTCGTATCCTTCAGCTCGACCGGTACTAAGACCAATTCATATCCAATGCTTAAATCAAGTCAGTTTTAACGTCACCCGTACGAAGCATGACTTGTATCCATCTTGTGATCGATACGAAGCACGAGGCCAAGGCTTATTTGAGTTGTTCGAATCCATCAAAAATGCATCGATACGAAAACTCTAGTTCGTATCCATCAACATAAAGCCCACGAAGACTCATATCCATCGATACAAAATGCTTTGAAAAACCACCTAATTCGTATCAATCGTCGTCGATACCAAAAACCAATTTTTGATTCTTCGAATCAATCCAGGAGAGGATCGATATGAAGAGATACATTAAAGTAACCATCCAGTGTTGCTACAACTCTAATTTCACATCGATTCAGGAGAGGACCGATACATAATTCGATATGAGAAAACTGACAACGACTCGTGAACATGCGAACGTTAACGGGAGTCAGGTTAACATACATACATGCATATCTGTTGAACTAATATCCATTTTTAAAAATTCACAGAAGTTGAATGCTCACCTGGTGACAATTACAACAACGGACAACAGTTTGCCATCAATCGATACATAGTTATAACAGTGCACAATACAACAATTGGCAGTCAACAATTCATGTTACTGAAGATCAGTTAAAGGTTATATCTTTCGACGAAAAGGCAACAACTGTTCAACAAGTTGGATAAAAATGTTCAGAATGAAGATTGCAACTTTTCAAAGCACATCATGTTCTCACAAGACGTACTTTGGGGGGGCAAATGTTATCCCGCCTTTTGGCAAGGCCGTGAAACCAAGAAATTGATTGAGAACCAAAGACACTTCATCCCGAAGATCGGTTATACGCAGGTTCGCTATGGATACTGGTAAATCTGGTCCGAGTCCAGATCGAGCTACAGTTGATGTGGCACGACAAACAAAGAAATGGAAGCCAACGTTTCAAATTTCAAGTCATTGTTCATATGCTCAAGATATGATCGATGCAACTCAAATGATCACGTTGTTTGTATCCATCAAGCAACCAGGAGGAAACCTCATTCGTATCGATCTGTTCGAATCCATCGGGCGCACCTAGCTTCGTATCGATCAGGGGAGCACAAGTTCGTATCCATAGAAAGCGGCATTCTTTGCATCCATCATCTCCATCTTGTTCGCATCGATCAACCAACGTCCACTTTGTATCCGTCATAACCATACAAAGCCGCTACTTCGTATCGATCTGCCAGTGATTGATACAAACAGAGCAGTTACAATCGATACGAACGGAGAAGTTACGATCGATATGAACAGAGCAGTTCTGATCGATACGTATAGATCAAAACTGGGTCGATACGAATGAGGCGCATCCATAGGGAAGACTCGATCGTTCGGCATGAAATGTGGATCGATCCTGAAAGCAAGCGCCACGTCGACTGGCATCATGTGCAGAATCACCAATGCGAAACCATCGATACGAACGATATCGATTCAAAGTTAGCAGCCTTTGATAAATTCAAGCTTGCATCGATCATAACTCAAAATCTACAAGTCCAGACGCCACTAAATTTTCACAAGAGCTTGCGTACATCTTCAAGAATGTTCATGATTGATCCCGACTCGATTGGACCAAATCCTGATCGATATGAATTGCGTTCGTATCGATCACGGATTGACTCCAAATGGTCAAGGATCGATCGCATGGGCCCACCCACGTGCGAGAAGAGGTCTTCCGAAATCTGAGCGAGATATTTGCAGCCTACGCCTATAAATAACAGCCCTGGACCTACAGAAAAGGGACCTTTGGCTCTTCTACGTCCAGAATTTGCCAAAATCACTGTTGTACTCGAGTTTTACTATTGTAATTCATTGTAACCAGTAAGCAAAAGTTAATAAAAGTCAACCATTTCATAGTGGACGTCCGAACCACTCTAAATCTGTGTGTTTCTATGCGTTTTTCTTGCTTATTTTGGTGTGTTTGTTAGATCCGCCTCATTTTTCATTTATATTCTTCATTTTATCTCTTCAAACACATCCGAAGGGTGTTGTGCCCAATTTTGGTGCAAACAACAATATCCAAATACAATGCATCTGAAAACCTAATGAACGCGTTCTTAACTTATGTAAAGAAATGCTCCTCCCGATAATGTATTAGTGGGGTTAAAAGAGAGGTCACTATCCCAGGATTGCTGTGTATAAAAAATTAACACATTCTTAGAGTAGATATATGATTTATTAGAAGGAAGATAAAGATCCGACATTGTGTAAGTTATGTAAACAACCTAGATATAAGTCGACGTAAACCAGTTAAGGATGTACCTTTTACCAAAATGCATTATTATTCGATTACACCAAGGTTGCAAAGGTTATATCCATCTGCTGCTACGGTGAAACACATGCAATGACATATTGAATGACAATGAGATGAAGGTGTTTTATGTCATCCTTTAGATAGTGAAGCTTGAAAACATTTCACAGGACATATCCTGATTTTGCTAAAGAATCATGTTATGTTAGAGTTGGTTAGGGTATGGATGGTTTTCCCCATTTGCTTCGTTCGGTAAGCCTTACTCTATGTGTTCAATTATTCTAACACCTTACAATCCCTCCTTGGATGTGTATGAAGATTCCATGAATTTTTCTAATTGTATCTTTTCATGGACTAATAAATCCAATAAAACGGTATAGACGTGTACTTGCAGCTTTTGGTTGATGAGTTGAAAATGTCGTGGACAGAGGGAGTTATTATATACGATGTTCCAAATAAAGAACATTAGATTCTTTATGTGGATGAGAAGCGATCATTTTTCATATGGAATGCTTTCAAGATGGAGTACTAGCATTAATTCACTTTTCCTGTTTGCATGGATTGAACAGAATCATTTCGACTTACAAATAGTGGCAAACAGTGCTAGTGAGATCAACATCATTATTTTTTGCACGTAAACAATCGAATTAAATTTGATAAAAAAAATCAAATAAATACAACTATTACATTGGAGCCACCTTCCACTCTAAGTGGTGAAGAAGTGTATGAGTTCGTAAATTATTCTAAAATACAGAAGATATGAAAAGAGCCCAAAATTCCTAGTAAAGCAGAGTATCACAATTGGTGTAAACGGTATGTTTTGGAAGTTACCATATTGAAAAAATCATAAACTTCAACACATTACATACGTAACACGTATGAAGAAAAATGTGTTGAGAACTTCTTTAGCATGATGATGAACTTGAAAAGTAAAAAACAAAAGATAATTTTAAGTTAAGAAAGGATATTGCATTATATTGTAATCGTCTTGAGCTTAAAATTTATAACAAACTTCAAAATTTCAAATGCCTTGCTTGTTACGGACTGGAAAATAAACGTCGACAAAAACTATTAGAGTGGGTTCAAAATTTGAGATTTCCAAATGAAATTACTTCTAACATGAGAAGATGCATTGATATGAAGGATCTTCAAATGTCGGGCAGAAGAGTCATGATTATCATGTATTTTTAGGGACTCTTTTCCCAATAGCATTTACGGAGCTATTATGCCCGAAGGTGTGGATGTTTATTTTACCGAGCTTAGTTTGTTCTATAGAAAGCGGTGCTCAACCACACTTATTTTTGAAGTCTTGTATGGAAGACCATGTAAGTCTCCCATATGTTGGTTAGAGATCGGGGATAGATTGGTTCTTGGTCTGGATTTGGTGAAGGAAGCTACGGAGAAGATTGAGTTGATCCGAGTTAGGATGAAGGAAGCTCAATCTAGGTAGAAAAGTTATGCTGATAGAAGAAGAAAAGATTTGGAATTTTCCATCGAAGACTATGTGTTCATTAAGGTTTCACCGATGAAGGGTATGATTAGATTTGGAAAGTCAGGAAAGTTAACATCTAGATTCGTTGGACCTTTCCGTATTGTTGAGGGGATCGAAAAAATCGCTTATAGATTAGAGTTACCGAGTAGTTTGGCTGGAGTCTATGATGTTTTCCATCTTTCTCATCTTAAGAAATGTGTTAGAGACACGGAGGCTACCATCACGCCTACAGTGTTAGAGGATTTAGTAGTAGAACCGAATTTGACCATAGTTAGAAAGCCGATTCAGATTATGGCTAGAGATGAGAAGAAGTTGAGGAACAAGACAGTCAAGTTAGTAATGGTTCAGTGGAGTGACAATGCTAGAGACTGTACTTGGGAAACATAGAGTAGGATTAGAAACTCTTACCCTGATTTGTTTGATGGTATGTTTCACCTTTGGTTGTTTTGATTGTGTACCTTATCGTAATTTCGAGGACGAAATTCTTTAAGGTGGGGAGTCTGTAACACCCCATATTTTTATAACATTATTTAGAATAATTAATTGGGTAAATTAAATAAATAATGTGAAGATTAAATGGTTGAGATTTGATTAACAAAGGGTAGCCGTGCCATGTTAGTGTGTTAATTAAAATGAAATAACCTAAATTAATGTGCTAGGATATGAGAAGGGCGATATGGAAAATATGTAAGATTTATACCCTAAACCCTTAGGAATGGAACTCACGTTCATTTTAATTTCATTCAAACTAAAATTTCCTTAGGCCGACCACCATTATCATTCTCAAGAAGAAGATTAAAGCTAGGATTCAAAAGAAGGAAGAAAATCAACTAAATCAACATCAAGTCTCACATCTATAATCTCAAAGCTAAGGTGAATAATTACTACATCCCAATTTCTTTTAGATTTTGGTTTTAAGATTAGACCCGAAATGATTTTGCAAGTATATGCCATGTTTTGATGATTAAAGTTATATATATGTATGTATGTATGTATGTATGTATGTTGATGGATTATACATGTTCATGTTAGTTTTTATGATATGTTTAACATGAAAACCTTATTAAATGACATCCAAATGCCTTGAAAATTTAAATATAGATCAGAAATGATACTTTAGAGATGGGTTTTGGTTTTCATAATGTTCTGAATTAATATGGATTTTATATTAATTTTCTATTAAAGGAAATTGTTTATTTGGTTATAAATTATTTTCGGCTAAAATAATTATTATTTTGGGTTGAAATTTTTATATGTTAGGCAACATATTAAAATAGATTTTCTATGATTTTTCCAGATTTTTCCTAAGTTATTTTATGAATATATAAAATTATTTAAGGTATTGGACCTAAATGTTTTATATATTTGATTAAGGAGAAGGGGCATTTTATAAAAGAAAATTATTATTTAATTTTGAAAATAGTGGCAGCATATTTTTGAAACAATTTGTTAACCAATGAAAATTTGACAAACAAAGGCAGGTTAGTTGAAAAGTTATCTCTTTTAAGTTAAAAACAAAGAAAACATACTTTTAGCATGTTTCAGCCTTTGCGGCAACACACCTTCAGACCCAGACCTTCTGACAAGGTCGATAGGTTCTAAGCTTTCAACAAGGTCAAACCAATGCATACGATATCAAGCTACTTGGTACGTAATGAATTGGACAGAGTCGAAGGGTTTTAAGTCGAAAGGTTGATGGCCAAAGAGGTTGGGGTATGTTTGTTTTATAAACCAAAAGCTTTCACCTGCTTTTCCTTCGAATAAGAGCTTTCGACTTGGTTGTTTTCTACTAGGTCAAAATATTTAAAAGAAAGGTTTTAAACCCTTTGACACAGTCGAAAGGTTGTAGCTGCTTTATTACTACTTTGTTTTGAAACCTTCCGACATAGTCAAAAGGTTACTGCCGCTTTATAAATGTTTTGTTTTGAACCTTTCGACAAATACGAATGGTTTACTTATAAAAAAAAACTAGCTGCTTCTCCATGCTTTCGAAAGGAAGCTTTCGACTTAGGTGACTTACCCTTGTTTTAATTGAAGTATAACTAAGCTTTCGAAGCAGAGCTTTTGACTTAGTCGAAACGTTGCTTCCAATAGAGTCGAAAGGTTTTGAATGAAGGTTTCCACTTGTTTAAATTGAACCCGGTAAGTTTTTGAAAGGTTTAGTTCAATGGTTTTGAAAGGTTTATTGAATGGTTTCGAAAGGTTTATGAAGGAAGGTTTTCCAAAGGTTTTTCTAAGACAATGTTTTAAAGTGGTTTCAAAGAAGGATGTCCAAAGTTTTATAGTTTTCAAAAGGTTTGCTTTTCAATAGGTTCGAAAGGTTTGGAGAATGGTTTCGAAAGGTTTGATGTATGATTTTGAAAGGTTTGTGGAATGATTTCAAAAGTTTGATATTAGTTTTGAAAGAGAGGATTTCAAAATATAGAAAGAGGTTCTTTCAAATGGTTAAATGTTTTCATCAACTAAAGTTTGAGTTAAGAATATATATAACATGGTGATATGATTTTGAGTAAAGTATAAAGATTATATACTTTTCCTTGTTTATGTTTGATTTAAAGGTTTCAAATCATTTTGAAAATGTTTTCAAGGAAAATTATGGGAGGGGATCCTTAAGTGAAAATGACTTAGATATTAGAATACCAGATGGGACTAGCATGGGGTCGCGCCCTATACATTAGCTAATAGCCCCAGCTAATTGTTTGTCCAAAATTCCAGTGTGTAGGGCTTTGTCACATGTAGACTAAAATTATGATTACACACCGAAAGGAATATATGTTTGTATATAGATAGGTTACTGGTCAGCCCGAAAATCATTAGGATCGGGAAGACATGGGAGATGATAAAGTTAGGGACAGACCGTCCAGAAGTGAAGTATTTAAAAGACAGTTAAGGATAGATCGTCCAGATGGGAAATGTTTAATAGATAGTTAAGGATAGATAATCCAGAAGAAGAATATCTAACATGTGTTAGGTTAACTTTGATTGTATTGTCTGGCAGGTCCGAGTCAGCCAAAGGTTAAAAGTTATCCAAACAAAACTTGTGTGTTTGAAGAGATAGTTCATTATTACCTGATATTTATGTATGTTTACATAATGATTGCTTTACAGTATTTAACCATTTTGGATGCAGGAGCATAGTATATAGTTTTATGAAAGTTTTGCAAAGATATATTTTAAAAGGATGTTAGTGATGGGAAACCCGTTCCGCTAAGTGGCGTGGTCTCACTTAACATAACTATTCCGGGATGTATAATATTATTCACACCAGGCATTATGTCTGATTCGAAGTTTATGTTTTCCCTTTAAACTCTCGGGTGCTCAAAATTAATTTGAGTAGGCTGAGGGATCAAGGTCTTTTTCAGGTTTTAGTAGGATGATGAATAAGCTACCGGAGGCATACGGGGGGAAAACGGATAGCTATTTAGGAGTTGCAGTTCTTGTTATGTTTTGATGGATTTTCCGCTGCGTTGTTTTGTATTAGGTCTATTATGACCATATGACTCTGGTCAACCAAGGGGGTATCTTCATATACCTCTCTTAGCATATTTTGTAATAATTATATTTGATCTGTGCCTGGGAATGATTTGGGATTATGTGTTGTGAATGTGAAACAATTGGTTTTGAAATGTAATGAAGTAAAAGTTGTCTTTGAAATCTGTGTTTTGTTTCACATTCAAGTGCTTCTAATATTATTAATACCATTAACATAGCCGTATTTAGTCGACGAAAGCTAATACTATAGATGACTGCAGCATCTGTAGCGCTTAGTTTTGGGTCTCTAGATAGGGGATGTTATAATAGAATATGTGTAGTGTCCTTATTCTTAGATCCTTTGCTATCCACGACGCCACTATCAATGCCTCATACTCAACCTCGTTGTTAGTCGCGGAAAATTCCAGCTTCAGTGCATAACAAATTGACCTTCCTTACGAAGTTTAAATTATTACTCCTGCACCTGAGCTATGCTCATTCAAAGCTCCATCCATAAATATTTTCCAATGAGAAAGTGTGACGAGTTCACCTTCCTCTTTACCATCCCGCACGGTAAACTCAGTGGTGATATCCGCCAATGCCTTCCTGTTTATTGCTCTCCACGTGTGGTAAGTAACGTCGTATTGAGTCAACTCTATGTTCCACTTTAGCAACCTTCCTAAAGTTTCTGGTCGATATAACACCAGCTTTAAGGGCTGATCCATTAGCACCTTAATCGAATAAGCTTGGAAGTATGGCTGTAACTTCCTCGATGCAATCAACAACCAATATGCAACTTTCTCCAACCTTGGGTAGTTCCTCTCAGCTCCAGTAAACAGCTTTCTGATGTAATAAATCGACCTTTGAATCCTTGCCTTCTCACGTACCAATGCCACGCTTAGTGTGGGAGCATACTGCCAAATAAACAAATAAATCCTCTCCGTCCAATGGTTTGGATAGAACTGGTGGTGTCTCCATGTGCCTCAACAATTCCTTGAAGGCATTTTTGATAGTCTTGATTTCATTCAAAATTCTTCTTACCCTTTTAAGAGCATCGAAGAAGGGTATGCACTTATCTATCGCCCTTGAGATGAATCGACTCAAGGCAGTAATCTTTCCATTCAAGCTTTGTAATTCCTTCTTCATGGTTATGGTAGTTACATTTCTTAAGGCATCAATCTGCTTCGGATTGGGATCAATGCCTCTCGTGTTCACAATAAATCCAAGAAATGTTTCTGATGCAACTCTAAAAGAACATTTTAATTGATTTGGCTTCATTTCATACTTTCGTAAAACTTCAAACATCTCTGAAAGATCATCCAAGTGGTTCCTTGATAGCCGTGACTTTACAAGCATATCATTTACATATACTTCCATTGTCCATCCAATTTGATTCCTGAACATAGAATTTACTAATATTTGATACGTAGTGCCAACGTTCTTCAGACCGAATGACATTAGTCGATAACAGTACAATCCTAAATCCATTATAAAACTAGTATGCTCCTGATCCGGTATATGAATCAGTATCTGATAATAACCTGAATAAGCATCCATAAATTAGAGTAACTCATGTCCTACAGTCCCGTCTACTAGTTGATCGATCCTCAGCAAAGGAAAGATATCCTTCGGGCATACTTTGTTCAAGTCAGAATAGTCCATACACGTCCGCCACTTTTCATTTGATTTCTTGACCAACATGGGGCTTGATACCCATTTCGGGTATAGAGCATCGCAGATAAAGCCTTTTTCCATTAGCTTATCCACCTCTTCCCCCAATGCAATGGATCGTTCCAGACCCAGACTACGTGTCTTATGCTTTACTGGTGGAAACCGTGGATCCACATTAAGTGTGTGACATGCTACCTCTAGTGATGTCCCGCCCATATCTGAATGTGTCCAAGTGAATACGTCCAAATTACCTCGAAGGAAATTAGCAACACCAAGCTGAGATCTAATCTTGAGAGTCCGAGATGGACCGTCTATATCAATTAGAACATCAACTGTCAGCTCGGTTGGTGTCGTCCACACTTCCACTAACATCTTCCTGGGATTAATAAGATTATCAAACCTACCATGGTTCCCAAGCTAGGACTTAGGCTTTAATTAATATGCTTGTGGATTCCAAATGCAAAGAGTTTTCTCTACATTCTTGCCTTTCTCTCATAGTTTCACTTCTCTTAGCTCTACGCGTAACACTCCTAATCGGTTGATTTACCTCGCTTGTAAATCCACGTATTTTAGTTTTACAAGCCTTGACATCTTTAAGCTAATTTTCATTTGGTCAAACATTCGTCTGAACAGAATGTTCACATAACTTCCGCTATCCGCCAGGACCCTATGTGCTATTGTTGGTCCTGTAACAGCCGTTATCACCATGGGGTCAAAAGTTGGTGCTTTGACACGATCAGCATCCTTGTTTCTAAACACAATATCAACCTTGACGGGCTTGTAACATCCTCTATCTGGTGGCCCGAAGCTAAGTGCTACTAATGTTGCAGTCATCCATAGTATTAACTTCTGATGACCAAATATGGTAATGTTAATGGTATCCATAATATCAGAAGCACTTGAATATGAAATAAAATCATCACAGGTTAAAACATTTTTCTGATTACATTTCAAAACAACATTTCATATCCAAGTTACATAATCCCAAACGTTTCCTTGGTTCAGATCAATTATAATTATTACATAATACACGAAGATCGACATATGAAGATGCCCCCTTGGTTGACCAGGGTATTAAATAATCATACCACACAACAGAATAAAACAAACAAAACAACTCCTAAATAGCTAGCCATCAGCCTCCTGCTCGTTTTCGGAAGCTTTATTCGTCATTCTACTAAAACCTGTAAATCCTCAACCCTCAGCCTACTCAAATCAATTTTGAGAACCCGAGATTTTAAGGGGAAAAACATAAACTTCGAGTCAGACATAAAGCATGATGTGAATAATACAATACATCTCGGTTATTTGATATTAAGTGAGACCACGCTGCTTAGCGGAACGGGTTTCCCCTCACTAATATCCTTTTAAAACATATCTTTTGCAAATCTTAATCCTGTAACCAAAACCGGTTAAAACAATAATATCAATATCATGAAAGCATATAAATAAGGTAACAAATGGACTATCCGTTCGAACACTGTAGTTTTGTTTGGCTAACTACTAAACTTTGGCTGACTCGGGCCTACTAGACAAAATAAATAAATAATTCTGGATGGTCTGTACCTAACTTAATTCTCCAGGGTGTGTTGCGGGCTCACCAATAACCTATCCTCACTCTGTATATTCCTTTCTCTGTGTAACATCATTTTAGTCTTACCTGTGACAAAGCCTTACAAACTGGAATTTTTGACCAAATTAGCTAGGGGCTAATAGTTAATATATAGGGCGCAACCTTATACCAGTCCCATCTAGTATTCTAATATCAGAGTCATTTTACTTAGGATTAACTACCCATAAATTTCCCTTGAAAACCTTTTCTTATCAAAATGATTTAATCCTTTTAAATCATACTTAAACAAGGAAAATATACTATGCTTTACTCAAATCACTTTGCCATGTTATATATGCTTCTACCAAAAATAATGTTGATGAAACCATTAAACCTTTATTTAAACCTTTAAACAATATCATTTAAAACCATTGAAACTATGCCTTTCGATCAAGTAAATCCTTAGGACGAAAGGCCAAAACATACCTTTCGAAACCAATCACATAGTCCTTTCGAAAACATTAAAATTATCCCTTTCGGAAGCTTCAAAACCTTAGACATCCTATCTTTAAATCACTTAAACATTGCCTTTCGAAAATATTGGAAACCTTCCATTTAAAACCTTTCGAAACCATTAACTTAAACCTTTCGAAAGTATTAAATCCATCAAACCTTTCGAAAGCATTTGGGTTCAAGTAAAACATGTGGAACAACCTTTCGAAACCATTCAAAACTATGTTATTCGAAACCTTTGGGTTTATCATTAAAAATCTCAAAAGGGTCATAAAAGAACAGGGTCGAAAGCAACACTTTCGAAAGCTCTTTCCTAAGTAAAAGAAGTGACGGTATCGAAACCATTCCCTTCGATAGCAATGGAGAAGTGGCTTTAATTTAAAAAATAAAGGAACCTTCCGAAAGCACTGCTTCGAAAGGAAAAAGGCGGCAGTAAGAGGGGTTTTGATCTAGTCAAAAGCCATTACTTAAAACAAAAAGGCGCAACCATTCCTTTAAGACAATTTAACCTAGGCCAAAACCAACCAATTCGAAAGCTAATTAAGTCGAAAGCAAAGCATGCGCATTCTCTTTTAAAAACGAAGACATACTTCGACCTCCACAGAACCCCATGCTTCGACTTCATACCTTCTGCCTTAGTCCAATTTTCTACGTACCAAGTATTGATACCAGGCGCATTGATTTCGACCGAGAAGGAGACGGAAGTAAGACGTCGGAAGAAGGGTGCCGAAAGTGGTGAAACATGTAAAAAGCATGTTTAAACTGATTTTTAGCTTTTTAAAGTAATCTTTTCAACTAACCTGCCTTGTTTGTCAAAATATTATAGGTTGCTAATTTCTTTTCTAAAAGTGCTGCCAATATTTCAAAAATAAACAATTTAATTTATTTACAAAATACCCCTTCTTCTTTGATAAATATATAAAACATTTAAGTCCCATACCTTAAATAATTTTATATATTCATTTAAACACTTGGGAAAATTCTATAAAAATTTCTATAAATCATTTTTAATATGTTTTCCAACATATATAAATTCCAGACCCAAAACATATATTATTTAGCCGTAAATAATTTCAAACCCCAATAATCATTTTCTTTACTAGAAAATTAATATTAAATCCACATTAATTTAGAAAATTATGAAAATTGAAAGCCATATCTAAAATATCATTTCTGATCATATACTAAAATTGCTAGGCATGTGGATGTCATATAATTGGTTTTTCAACCTAAAACATATCATAAAACCTATATGAATTACCATAAGTCATCGACAAGCATATATCTCCATTTCTACAATAAAAACAAGGCAAATAACTTTGCAAAATAATTCGGATTTCATCATAAAACCGAACACAAGAAAAATATGAGATGCAGTAATTATTCACCTTTAGCTTTGAGATTAAGGATTTGAGATTTGATCTTAATTAAGTTGCTTAAGCTTTTCCTCTTGAAATCTTCTTATCTTCTCTTGTTTTCCTAATGGTGGTCGGCCTCTTGCTTTGGTTTTAGTTTTGTGAATATAGAAATGAACGTATAGAATATGGCTTAAGGGGTTTAGGGTATAAGAATAATACTAATTCCTATATTTCCCTTGTCTATTTCCTAACATTTTGTTTCATTTCAATTTACGTAATTCATTTGGATTCATGGCACGACTACCCTTTAGTAATCACAAATCTCAATCCCTTAACCATTTTAAATTATTTCATTTAATTTACCTAACTAAATGTTACTAACTAATGTTATTAAAAATTAAGGTCATTACAGAGCCTTTGTTGCTTGCAGGAGCTCCATCCTCTATGGCAAAGCAACATTACCGTGGTGCGTGCTTTAACGAGCTCGCATACCATTCCATTTCCTTCTAGCTTTTCTCTATTGGATGAGGTCCTTCTGTTATCGTATTCATAACTAACCTTTTATCAGTTCGCCTAGGCCCCTTTCCACTAGGTCCAGGCTGATTCCCTTGGGCAGACAGCCCTTGGGATCTTTCATTATGGCTGCCATCCTACGGTTCTCTCACATATTGCAGAAGCTACTTCTTCCCTATTAATTACTCAATAAAGTATATTAAATGCAGGCACTCATTCGTGTTGTGTCTGGGTTTCATGGAAACAACAGTACTTCCCTAAGCACCTTTCCTCTTTGGTCGTCTCCCTCCTTGGCGACTTTTTATAACATTGCGTTCCTTGCATAGCAAGGTATATATTTTCCAGCGTATTGTTCAAGGATGTATATTATCAGGCCTCATTTTCTCAGGCGCTTCTTGTTTTCATTTTGCCTATCACCAAGGCCTTGATTTTTTTCTTTTGATTATTCAAATTTCCAACATTAACAGCCACATTATCGAAGCTTTCTCTAGTCTATTTAATCGCCATGTTGCTCTGGATTACTTCCTTCAATTATCCACCGTTAGCTTGTCCAGCTGCTTGACTTGCTTCTTCCTAATGCAAGAGCTAATTAGCCTTTCGGTGGAATTCTTCCGTTGTTGTCGGTTTTTCATTATTAACTATTTACCAAGTCCGTGTCTGGGTATATGCCCCGAACCAATGCCATAAATACTAAATCCTTGCTAACCTCTATAACTACCACATTAAACTGATTCAAGAACCCCTTCAATGACTCCTTAGGTCCTAGAGACAGGCTTGACAAGTATATCACGTCCTTTGGTCGAGCAGTATAAAGCCTAAACTACTCTATAAACTTCCTTTCTAGCTCATCGAAAGTCGATATGGACTTTGGCATGAGCCGAGTAAACCACATTGATGCAACACCTTCTAGAAAAGTAGGAAAACACCTGCATCGAACTGCATCCGTCGCCATGGCACCATCCATGTTCCATTCATATTTGAATAAGTGATGCTTGGGATCAGTAATCCTAGGATACTCTTCCCTCAGAATGTTCTTCGTGAATAAATTTCTACTTGTTGTGGAACCCCAATCCTTATTCTTTCTACCTTTTCTTTCTTCTACCAACCGTTTGACCATATCTACTATATACTTCTTGCTAGAACGATACTCCGAAGGTCGACTATCAGGGGCTGCACCGAGTGTTTGGCTCTGCAAATGATCTTCGTTTTCCTGCTAATGTCTAGATTCTCCATTCTCTGGGAGGACTACTCCTTCAGTCTTCCGTTGACGTGTAGTTGTTTCCATTTCAGTTGTTTGAACTCCAGCATCACGGGTAGCAACATCAAGCTCATAACCATCACCATCACGTTGTAGATCATCCTCCAAATAAGACAAATCCACGGCCTCAGCTATTTGTCCCCCCAATCCTCCAAGATTCTTCTTGATATTGACCTGATTTCGATCAATACCTAGTTAATTCCTTCTACGAGGAGCGCTCTGATTTCCTCCAGCGACTCCTTCTACTGCTCCAACAATTCCTTCCTTCTATTTTTGCTTGCCATCTCACCTATTCAGACCAGAAACAGATGAGTTTTCCTTTCAAATCTAGCAGGAGAAACTTCCCTCCTACTCCTCCTAGTCCTCTGTGGTGTTGGGTCAATAGTGCTATGTTAGCATCCATCTTTTCCATCAACGCTTTTTGATTGTCGACCAACTTCTGATTTAGTTCATGTATCATTTCATCAAATTCCACTCTAATAACCATCTCCTTAGGAGCAGATGATCCTTGTAATGCCTACTGGTTACTAATACATAATGAGAATCCACTCCTTCTGTACCATCAACTGTTCTAGCCGATCTTCCAAGTTTCCTAGGTGTCATTTATTCCTTTATGCCAGTTCCTTTAAGTTCTGGATCTAACCTCTGGACACTCCAATCCAAAGTAGAAAGCAAGATCTACACCTTAGAATCTTAGTTCTTAAGAAAGCACCAAAATGTTGATACCAAAAATGGGACAACACCCAAAAAACTGTTGAGTTATTGAGATCTAGTAGAGAGTATATGAAAAACAATAAGAACAACAAGGTTTTTAAAGTGGTTCGACAATCTTTGGCCTACATCCACTGTAATTTATTGATTAAAGATTTGAAAGGCACTAGTACAAGGGATTGGCAAGTTCTTACATCCTAGAACAACCAATAGTATTATCTTAGTGACTATGGTGAGGAGAGATAGAAGATGAAGAAAATGAGCCAAAAGTCCTCTTCCAGTCGTTGTAGGGTCTGTATTTATAGGGAAATCGTCCAGTAAAGCCGAAGGCGTATGATATACTAAGTCCATATCCAGATCTGCGAATGTAGGAGGAGAAGATGAGGCCCCTTAGGCCATAAATTCTATTTGGTACTGACCTGAAATGGTCGATACCTTCATGAATTTTGGAGGGGGACTTCATCTTCTTCCCTCCATCGGTCTTGTACCCCCGATCCATTATGTTCCAAGCAATTTCCCTCTGAGAGTGAGTCCTTTCTAAGAGGTTCTGATATTGCTCGTACTTATCTGGTATCTCTTAGAAAATCCTTTGAGTTGTTCGCCTATTCCTTGAGAAAGCTTTCCCGATCATCTTTTTTATACTTCCATGTATAAGAGCTTCAGAGGCCCATAGAGGCAAATAAAGCGATCAATACCGAGTAGAATGTACTAGGTACCGAGTTGTTTCCTTAGCTCTAATTATCCTCTAAATTCTTTAGTTCACTCCTATTGCCTTTCTAAGTGTATTCCAAAGTTCGTATATCGTTTTGTCTTCATCTTGACGTTCAGATTCTAGTGAAATCTGCTTGGTAAAAAAGCCGGATAACACATCTGTTAATGGGATCGACATGAGATTGGATATTGGGGCTTTAGGTACTATTTTGCAAATACGTGCTAGTGGGATATTTTTTGGTGATATAGAAACTAATGATGTTGCTGTTTTATACGAAATTTTTCGTCAAAATAAAGGAGATTGGACTAAAAAGAATAACCTAAGAGACAAAGCACGTTTGGTTTTAAGTATGTGTAACATAATATTATGCCTAAAAACACATAGTCTTGATGAAGCCTACCCCATACATCATCAATGCACTTATGTAATTCTTATCGGCTTACGTGCCAATTGGGTAGATTTGATTCTTAGAAACATGCTTGGTAGAAATTGATTCAGAAAACCAGATCTTACAATCCCTATAGAAATTTACTTACTCGAATATTCAAGCACTTTAAGATTAATTTGAGATCTGGCCAGGTACAGGAGAATGTATTTGGCATAGTTTTCTATCGGGGAGTATTTGCAAGAATGAAGATTTCTAAAATCTTTCAGCCTTATCCTCCATATACTGAAGGTGTGACTCATTTACCTTATATAGCAGAGGATATTCAAGAGGAAGAAGAGACATCAGATGAGCTATTGCCTCCTTATTATGATAATGACGAGGAGTATAAGAAAAAAGGTCTAAAAAATCAAGAAACAATTCTGAAAAATCAAGTTGAAATTAAGACAGAGCTGACATATACCTGGAAAGAACTTGGAATTATCAATCGAATGCTTCATGAGCTTTGTGGTACATCCAAACCAAAGAAGAGAGGATAAGCTCCCACTTCTACTTAGCTCTCTTCAGGTTCTAATTAGTTTATAATATTTAACTTAGTATGATTTACATTTTAGCACTATTTATTAAACTATTTTGATTATACTATAACATGTAGGCATTATCCGTATTTTTCTGCATTTGTGGCATTCTATGAAAATGTAGGCATTCTGTGAACATATGTTGCACTAGACATTTTATGTCAATTATTTAATCAGTTGCATTAATCATTCTATGTTTGTGATAGAGTGTGATTTCTGTGCTGAAAATATTTATTGCTAAGTATTTCATCGTTCTCAGTTATAATTTTATCTTCTTTTTGATAAATGATAAAGTGGGAGAAATTATAAGCTTTTTGATAGGAGGAGATGCATTATTTTGGAGAATTATTATTACTATTTATAGTAATTTAAATAAGTAGTTGTCATCATCAAAAAGGGGGAGAATGTTAGAGCCTCAGTTTTGACGATGTCAATGAAATATATTCCACTAACTATTTGATTGTATAATTTAGCTTGGACAACAACATATATAAAATATAGCTATTTCATAAGATCATATATCAATAAATGACAAGCTATGGCTAATGAGAAGAATATTGCAATTGATGAAATTTGATGAAATCTCTAAGTGATAGAAGAAAAAGAATTGACATCGAAGAACTAAGTTTTTACATTTAAGTTAATGGTCGAGTCTAAGGTTTTATATTTTGTAAAACCACTAATATGACCTCCATTTCATTCCAAACCCTACCACACACTCTGGAATTATATACTTCACTTATACAGATTTTCTCAGAATTTTTGAAGCTAAGAGAATCAAAGAAATAAGAGAAATAGAACAAAACAAAGCAGGGCAACAGAAACCTATTACCACCGATCGAATGATGATGATCTCACTAGTGCATCGGTAGTGACAGATTTTATTTGTTCCCTACGACTGTTTTTCACTGTTGCTTTGCATCTCTTCGTCACTTCACCTCCAAACAAGTGCTTCCCTTGATGGCAACTCTCTGACCAATCACTACGCTTTAATGCATCCATAAAAGCAGTGGCAGACTTCAGATTTGGAGATATGTTTTCATAATACAAATTCTATTGCTTTCTCTCTCACTGACTGTCTGATCACTACTGCTTCTCTAATCAATCAACTAGATATTCTCATACTAAAACTCCTAAACCTTTGAACCTCTACTTATCCATATCGAGTAATTATAGAAGTTGTACAATAACGACAAGAATCATGTATTTTAGGTATAACTTTGTCGAAGAACCTTTTCTACTTTTATCAAAAGGTAGGCATGTGAGGTGCTCAGGCAGTCTATATTGTAAACCTATTCCTTCGGGTTAAGTATGGTGTTTGAAAGGAAATACTTTGTGGAGCTTAAGGACTGGACGTAGGAGAGGTGCTCCGAACTAGGATAAATCTCGGCATGATCCTTTATTTACATTACTTTGCTTACTTTGCAATACTTATTTTATCACTCATACTGCAAGTATATAAGTAGTGTTGACCTTATACGATCCTTGCGCATTTCGACATAAAAAGGTGATATAAATAAAACGATCCATTTGTGTTAGTGACACAAGAAACATAAGTTTATTTTGCGCCTTATCCTGCCATAAACAACAACAAGGATGAGTCATAGGTTGTTGTTAAAACAAAACCTAAACGGTCATTCAATAGGGATATGATCATTATCGACAATCAGCCATACCAAAATGATCAGGAGGACAACATAATACTCCAAATAACAAAAGATGTCGATGATATATGATCACTTAACACTGAAATATTTGATAGAGTAGAATTAGAAGATTCGAGGTTGATGATGATTATGATGTCAAAGATAATGAACATGAATATGATGATGATATTGTAAATGATGATAATTGATAAAGATGCCTACGATTAGTATCATATGTACAATTTATTGAAATACTATTTTTATATATGTACATTATTTTTGTATTTCTCTGTTTGTCGTGCCTAGTAAATGTATTTTTTCATTTTATGCTTATACACTTTAATTTAGTTGGAGATGAATGATATATATGTCATTCTAGAGAAATTAATTTCCTATTGTTAGATCATATGTCAGATTGTATGTATCCATAACTCCTTTATATTATAGCAGGTTGATAATCAACCGATTTTTACAAAAATATCTCTAACTTGTAGATGATTTACATCCAACAAAATGTTTCCAGTCCGAAGAAAGCACTACATATCTTTTTGTAATAGTATAACCAACATTCCATTTTTGTCTCTTTCTTGCAGCTTCAAGTATAAAATGGAATCATTATTGAAATTGCAGGAAGCGGCAAACATGAATTGTTTGTTATACTATTACAAATATATATGTAGTGTTGTCCCCGGACTGGAAATATTTTGTGGATGCAAATCATCTACAAGTTGAGGATATATGTGTAAAACTCGGTTGATTATTAACCAACTATAATATAATGTGGAGTTATGGTTGCTTATCATTTACGATGTAAGGTAATTCATGCTTGTTTCTGTTCGCGCCAAAAATGGCATGAACACCCAATTGAGTGAAAAAGTATAAAATGTCAAAGAAAAAAAATATAAACTTAGTTAATCTTTATTGATTATCATCTATTCCTACATAGCTATTTTTACAACTCGGTAGTCACAACTTTGTAGGAATCCAACCTAATAGTTTTCAGAGTTATGATTTTACAACTCGTGGTAGCTAGAAGTTCAGAATCGATAAGAAGAAATATGTCCTCTCTCTCCATGCACTCTCTACTCTATTTGTAGGTGGATATCTCCACATTTGGCTTCGAAAAATGCTATGCACAATATCCACGTCATGCACATTCTTCCACATAATTTTCTTAACCAAACTCCGACCCAACCACTATGGTTCAGTGTCGAACCATGAGGCATAGGTCGGTGTCGATCTAGCTTGAGTCCAACTCTAGGATTTTTAGTCTTTGCCTTAGATTTTCCTTGTTACTATCTTTCCCACTTTTTGCCCTCAATTGCTTCGAGTACGACCCAGGACTTTGCCCATTTTCTTCGAGTCGTGGATCGATGCTGGCTTAGCATGGCCAAACCATAAACTCGAGCTAATTTTTTCCTTTCTCATTCCTTGCAATGTCCGCTATCTTGGCTTCATACAATATTTCCCAAGTTTTCATGTTCATTTTTCATTCCTTGTACATCCAATCCGATCGTTCGAGTTCGTTCAGAGACTATGAAAAATTCATCCCTAACAGTTCTAATTTCTACTATAGTTATGTGTCATTGTAAAACACAAGTTACATATCTATATGTATTATTTTAACAGATATGTTTTGTCGATGCCGACACAGTCATGCTGGTTCATCATCATCGAGTCTGGGTGACTACCACTCGTCAGAGCATGGTGATGTCGACGAACATATGATGTCTCCATTTATTCAGGCTATCAATGCTCTGATTGTTAGAACCTTCATTCTATGGTTTCAATGACAAAAACTATACAATCACATATATTATATATCATATCTAGAATATAGGTATATACTACAAGAGATCATCATGCTCAAAGATATCAGGACTCGAAGACAAATAGAGATTTATGGACCATGCTATAATTAGTAAGGTTATACTAGTGTATTAAGAGTCTTAGCTAAATATTGTAAGGTCACCTTGAGTATATATGCACACACGAATTCATATACACAAAATCGGCTTTTGAAAACATTCAAAACTGACATAAACAATTTATAGTCTGAAAATGCCAGCCATAGACGTTTGTGGAAAATCCACAAATGTCTGTGAATAATTTTAGGAAATTCTTTCCTGAAGTCACAAACGTCTGTGGAAAATACACAAACATATGTCATCTGAAAAACTGCCCAACTTCGAATAGACACTTCTATTGAATAAACAGAAGTCAACACTTCATTGAAAGGTTGCAGCCATTAAAATGAATAGACCTTATCTAACAGTAACAACTCTTCATCTGCATCTCTTTAAATCTATAAATACTACAATGATTGAGATTGATAAAAAGGAAACAAAACTTGAATTAGTTGAATATTTTCTCTCTTGATTTCTTATCATTATCTTATGCAACATTGTTTACATACTCTCAATCTATTATAACCAAAATATAGTTTTGGTTAAACCACTTCCTACAACTCAAAGCATTCACATTCACATACTCAAAGGAGATCATAGGAAGATTTGTACTATCAGTCAAAAACTGTGTTATTTGGAACACAAGATTGTCAAAGATATACTTTTGTATTAACCGATTCCTCCGGCGAAGCGAGGGTCGGTTGGTTAAAGAGAATACCGAAGGAGAGCTCCTGGACTGGACGTAGGACGGGAGGTTCGAACCAGTATAAAATATCTGGTGTGATTGTTTCTATTATCTATCTTACATTCAATTAGTACACTCTGCTTATCTAGTTAGTAATACACATGCACACACACATACACATACATATACATACATACATACATATATATATATAAGTTGCATTATTTATAAAGATCCTATAGACTTTCAATTGGTATCAAAGCCTGGATTTCTAGAGATTGTAACAACATCCTAGAAAAAATGGCCATAAAGAGATCCAGTCAAGGCAATAGAAAGAGGAAGAGCAATAAAGAAGAATTAAAGGAGCAAACAAGCAAATACTTTATGGCAAAACTCAATCACAATCAGTACGCTTAGATTCTTTATATAAAGATCTTTTGTTAGCACATGATGAATTAATAAAAGATTGTACGACTTTGAATAATGTTAATTGAATTGCATTAGCTAAGTTAAAAAATTATGAGCAATAAATTTCCAATTTAAAAGAGGAAAATAAATTTTTGGTAAAACAAACTAAATTGTTTGAAAATATGGTAGAAAAACTTGTTTTACAAAAAGATTTTCTACAAAAAGAAAATGAACAATTAGAAGCTAAAAATAATAATCTTTTAAAAGAAATCGATGTATTGCAAAATAAAAATATATTTTTGTCATATTCTTTAAATAATTCTAGCCCTTTAATTTTGTCTCTTGAAAAATAGAATAAAGCTTTAATTAAAAAGAATTTAGAATTATCTAAAAAATGTATGATTCTAAAAGATAATAGCAATATTTTGCAAAAAGAAGTTTGTGATTCTAAAGCAAATTTTGAAAGATTAAATAAAAAAATCTTAAGTTTTAACAAAAGTAAAGATATCTTATCTTCCTGCGGTTTAGGCTATAAACAAGCTAAAAGTAAATATAGTACTAGATATGCATTAATGTATACTAATTTTAGTGCTAGTACTAGTAAACATGATAGTCCTAAACCTACTTACAGTAATAAAAGTACTTTGTTTAGAAATGATAGAAAATATTTTTCAAGTACCAAGCTAATAACAAATAGTATTAAAATATGGATTTCGGCTAATACAATGGATCATAATAAACAACTTTATATTAGCAACTATTATAAGAATGTGATTTATAATGAAAACTATATTTATAAAGGTTCAACCACACCCAAATGGATATGGTTTCCCAAGACCTTACCCCCGGACCCAAATATAAAAGTGGGTACCAAATTTTTTTTTGCAAGTATACCACATATACAGAGGGAGATATATTCTAAATTTTCTAATACTTTTGGAAATGAAGCCCATAAATACGATGTTCAAATTTTCAATGTGAGTATGATATGTGATGTTGTGATGGTAAAAATTATGATTACTGTAAGTGGTATGTTCTTTAAAATCTTAAACACAATTTTTTTAATATTTTGTACACCTATGAATTTATATTAGAGAGTTCTTCTCGTATAATCATTCATATTACTCCTATTGATATCTATTTCCTTTTTGTCGATGACAAAGGGGGAGAATAACTATACGACCATATCGATAGGGTAGTATTAACTTAAGATGAGAACAAACTGCATATCGATTAATTTTAAAAATAAACTTATGTGTTATTCGTATCTATCTATCTCATTTGCTGTGTCTATATGTTTATGTTTCTCTTATTTTATTTTTGATAATGACAAAGGGGAGAAATATAGGAATATACATAGGGGAAGATTAAATTAAGGGGGGGAGGGGGGGTTATTTTATCATGACTAACGATCGTATAGTTGTCATCATCAAGAAGGGGGAGAATGTTAGAACCTTCATTCTATGGTTTCAATGACAACAACTATACAATCACATATATTATATATCGTATGTAGATTATAGGTATATACTAAAAGAGATCATCATGCTCAAAGATATCAAGACTCGAAGACAAATAGAGATTTATGGACTATGCTTTGATTAGTAAGGTTATACTAGTGTATTGTGAGTCTTAGATAAATATTGTAAGGTCTCCTTGAGTATATATTCACAAATTAATTCATATAGACAAAATCGGCATTAAAAAAGATTCAATAGTGACATCAACAATTTATAGTCTAAAAATGCTGGCCACAGACGTCTGTGGAAAATCCACAGACGTCTATGAATAATTTTGGGAAAATCTTCCCCGAAGTCATAGAAGTCTGTGGAAAATCCATAGATGTTTGTCATCTGAAAAACTACCCAACTCCGAATAGACACTTCTATTGTTCTATTGAACGAATAGAAATCAACTCTTCATTGAAAGGTTGCAGCCATTAAAATGAATATACCTTATCTAACAGTAACAACTCTTCATCTTCATCTCTTTAACTATAAATACTACAATGACTGAGATTAAAGAAAAAGGAAACAAAACTTGAATTAATTGAATCTTTTCTCTCTTGATTTCTTATCACTATCTTTTGCAGACATTGCTTACATACTCTCAATCTATTATAGCTAAAATATAGTTTTGGTTAAACCACTTCCTACAACTCAAAGCATTCACATTCACATACTAAAAGGAGATCATAGGAAGATTTGTACTATCAGTCAAAAACCGTGTTATTTGGAACACAAGATTATCAGAGATATACTTTTTTATTAGCCTACTCCTCCTGACGAAGCGAGGGTCAATTGATTAAAGAAAATACCAAATGGGAGCTTAGGGACTGGACGTAAGAAGGGAGGTCCGAACCAGTATAAAATATCTGGTGTGATCGTTTCTATTATCTACCTTACTTTCAATTACTATACTTTGCTTATCATAGTTAGTAATACACACACACATATATAAGTTTCATTATTTATAAAGATCCTATAGACTTTCACCTACTGATGCCACCGGTCCATCCACTTGTGCGTCTGATATGGACTCTTCTTTGGTCCACTAATTTGATGTATTCAATAGAGAATGATAATTGGGGTGAGTAATTACTTATTTGAACATTGCAGTTGAAATCATACGCATACTAACATTAATACATGTATACTCACACACACACATATGTATATACATATATATATATATATATATATACAATAATTTACTAATTACATATTTACATACATACATACATATACGTATACATACATATATATGTGTGTGTGTGTACATGTATGTTTTCACTTGCGATGCCACATTCGATGTTATCCGTGATGGCTTGCTTACATGGATCACGACATTGTAGCCAAGATTTAGTGACATTCCCGATGACGTGAAGAAATTCATGTTTAAGGAATTTATATAAAATAATATTATTATAAAACACACTATATAAATATGTATGTCATTTGTTTCATAATATCTTCAATTTGCATTTGCAGCAAAATTTGCTTGGAGAGAGGGCGTTTCTGATGACCTTGTGAGAAGGATTAGGACAACTGCAACATCTAAAAATACCAGGAATGAAGTATAATATGTGTTGGAACGGAAAAACGTATCCATCCCTTGCTCAGGAGATATATGACTAGTTCTTAAAGTATTGGAAGACAAAAGAGTTCAAGAAGATAGCAAAACAAAATGCCGAATTCATGAATAGAAATCCTAAGTTACATACTATGACACCCCAGATTTTTGGTAACATTATTTAGGATATTTAATTAGCTAAATAAAATAAACTAATGTGTTGATTAGGGGATTGAGATTTGATTTAATTAAGGGGTAGCCGTGCCATATAAACAATAAATTGAAATAGATGTAACGACCCGTAAATTTTTAGTGGTTTTATTTATTTAATTAATTGAATTTTTTGTGAAATTTTAAAAATAAAATTTTGAATTGAAAATTTAATATTTGGAATACTCTATTTAAACATAGAAAAAGGAAAATTTTCATCTGATAATATGCAAGTTTATTTTCTTGTGTAATTTTATTTCAATTCAAATCATTTAATATTTGATGATAATAAAATGTTTTCCAAACCTGAATATTTTTATACAATAAATTTGTAAATCATCTTCTGAGTGAGACATCATATTTTGTTTCTTCAAATTTGGACTGCTATTGCCCGTTTATCTTATTTCTAGCAAATTAGCAGCATTTTCGGTACCGATTATCGACTTTTGATCGGATGATCATACCACTGATATCCGTGTACCGTTTTGATCGTCTCATCGTGCTGATCTCTGTGGTATATTCAATTCTGTGTTTTGAAGTTCGATACACAGCGGAATCCGCGAAAACGGTAACCGTATCGGTACTGGGTTTTGGTGCCTTTTGGTTCTTGTGACCTTTCATATATTGATCGTAGAATTTCTACAACCATTTGCTTTTATTACTTCATGGCATCCAATGTGTGACTTTTGGTTATCCCATTAATTCAATATAATATTGTTCGTTTAATATACTTTGGTTCCTTGATTTCATTTTTCTACCTTAATGAATTATCACTTTCTTCCATTTTTTTTTGCTTGCGTCCCTCTAACTCGTCCTCATTTTTTCCTCCCTGCAATCAATGAAACCCTTCTTTCACCACCTACAAACCCATCACATTTACTCCTTCTCTTCACCCCGCAGCTACACCCGCTCCACCATAATCCACCGCCCGCCCACCTCACATCCTGCAAGGCTAGCCGAAGTCGTACAACAAGCCTACCCCATCAGTGCCGAGATCATTAGCCACACTTCAACCCACAACAAACTTCACTCCACAACCCACTTCGGCCGAACTTCCTCCACCTCTGCCGAGACCGAGCTGCTACCCCACCTCCACCATAAGCCGCAACCTCGCCTGAACCTCCCCAGAGCCGTCGAGCCTTGTCTAGGCCTCTGCCTTCAGCTCGCAGCCATCTTCGTCTTAGCCTCCTCTAGTATATATAGGTAATATATATATTGTTGATATATATGTATTGTAAGATGGATGATTTTGAAAATATATATAATCTATAGTTTACAGTATATATATATGGTTTTATTTGTTCGTCTTTACAGTTTATATAATTTAACAGTTTACATATAGTATATTTTATGAAATATATAATTCGATCTATATATATGTATAAGTTTGTATATAAACTTTAAAATAAATAACTTTTTGTACTTTCATTTGTATGTATTTATATATGTATTATGCTTAATGATAGTGTCGAACTGCATATGGATATAAGTGCGTATATTATAAGTTGCGTGTATATATATAAAGTTATATGGGTTGTATAATTTGTATATATATATATATATAGTAGTTTACATATATTTGAAATGTTTGGGTTTTATGTATTGGTTTATAAATTTATATGCATACGGTTATCTAAATCTTATCGACTGAGATCTATTGTTAAAAAACATATATTATGTTAATGATAATACGTGTAGTATAAAGGAAATATATAGTACAATATATATATATAGTGTTTTGTGGTGTAGCTGTGCATAGAGTTTTTAAATATATATAGTTATATATACTGTTGTTGTTTTATATCGGTTATGTAAGTTTATATATATAAATGAATTAGTATAGTAGCATCTGCTGTGTTATATATACGTGTAAAGTAAAGATTCTCCATTTTAAGTTATCTTGTTTTCAAAGATAGAAAGTTTTATATAATATGAGTACTATATACTTGATTTTTTAACAGTGCTTGTTTCGATATATATATATATATATATATAGTTTTAAAGTATGTGATATGTGTATAAGTAAAACAATATTGATTTTTATAAAATAATAATATATATTTTTCTATTTCTATTCAACTGATTTGATTCGTTTTCATCAACTTCTATTTATCAGCTTGTCCATCGAATTCGTACCAATCTAGCTTTGCTTTGGAATTCGTGCTTGGATTCGTAACTCATTTCATTATTGAATCTCTCTAGCCTCGAAGGGTGAGCAATCACTCATGATTAACGTTCTTATATCTATTAAATTTGATTTCGGTTGAAAAGACAATCGAAATATGCTGCTAAATTGAACTGTTAATTATTTAACTACCATATTTGAAATGCTATTATCTGTAAACGTTCACCTATGGGATATGACACCATATCCTATTGTTTATATTTTATCACTAATGATATATGCATGTTATTGATATGTTATATTTATTCTCACTATGCAAGTTCCCTGTTAGTATAGAATTCCCTAGGGGTTGAAATGATACATACCCGAGCGGTTTTATAGAATAGGAGAAAATCGTTATGGGTTGCAATGATAAACCCAAGCGATTTTCATTGAATTGAATTTGGGATTGCGGGTTCCGTAGACATTTAAATTGCGGATTGAAATGATAAATATCCATATCACTTGACCATAGGATAGAAATTTTATACAGACACCGTTGGTCTATATATATATATATATATATATATATATATATATATATTGAAAATGATTTCCAAGGTTTTGAAAAGAAATATATGTGGTTTTAATATATATTGATTTTAATATATTATATCTTTAATATAGGTTTTATAATAATTTTAATAAATTAAGTTGGAAAGAGAAATAGAAATAAATTTGAAATTTATTTGAATTTTACTTAAATAAAACCGATTTGAAACTTATTAAATTTGAGATTTTAAAGATATGATTTATAACTTCATTTTGATTTAAAGTGATTAAATGAATATTTCAAGTAAATAAATTGAAGAGAATATTTAGTTTAAATTATAATTTAAGGCTTATTTAAATGATATTGGATTTTATTAAGTGAATATTTCAAAACTAAATAATAATAAAGTTAAATTGAGATATAAATGAAGTTTTCAAATTTAGTTTTGAAATGTTGAATATTTAAACTTTTGAAACATATTGATATTGAAATGGTATATTTTGTGGTTCAAATCTGTATTTGAAATCGATAAATTGAAATGGTTTATTGAGAAACTGAATTGAATTGAAATTGATGAATTGAGAATGAATTAAATTTAATTTTTGGAATTTGAATTGATTTGAATCGATTTGTGAACTTTGAGGAAACTATTTTATTATAAAGTATTTTAAATATATATATATATATATATATATATTTTACTTTATAAATTATTTTAATATATAATTATTTTAATATAAACTATTTTTAATATAAACTATTTTAAATAAAACTATTTTTAATACATTAATTACTTTAATGTAAATTATTTAATTTATAACTATTTTATATACAAATTATTTTATTATATTAACTATTTTATTTTAATATATATATATTTTTTAATATCTAAACTGTTTAAGAGGGAAGTGTTATGGATTTTAAAGTATTATGATTTCCAAGTGTTATGATTTCCTAAGTGTTATGTTTCAAAAATGTTATAATTTCTGAAGTGTTATAATTTAGAAAGTGTTATGATTTTGGAAATAAATATTATTTTAAAGGGAATAATTATATCAAAGTGATATGGTTTTGAAATGAATACGATATTTTGATTTTGACGTATGAACTATTTGAAAAAATGACCAAGGTGTTATAACAACGTTTGGTTGTTAAAGAGACCGGGATTGGATATTGTCATACTCTCTGCTAATACTGAAAACCACTTTAACAACTGTGTACATGGTGGAGATTCCAGAATGAAGTAGGATGGTTTGGTGGCGATTCCATATGGTATTTACGTAGCCTTGACTCCCGTGAGTCAGCTTGATGCGGCTAAAACAGGAGCCATGCCGGGCCAAGTGAGGTCATTCCTCCGATCAGACACATTTCTTCGATACCATTCTATTGCTTTTGTGATTTGATTGGGTGCACCCTTGGATTTGGGAGTGTGTCACGAGGTGGGCAGTAGTAGCTGCTATGCGTTACCACCAGTCCGGATCCGCAAACGGTATATCTACCCTGGCATTGCCTCGAGTACCTTGTTGCATGCCCTATCGCGCCTTCTACGAGTTTGTTTTGTACCATACCTATGGAGTGCCCTCTGATAGCCCTCCAGTTTACGGAGGAATTACGGTACTGTATAGACTATGGGAATATATAAAAATGTGTTAAGGGGGATATGGGTAACGCCTTAACGCTATTTTAATAGTTTACTTTACTATAGACATATTATAATAGCGTATATTACTACATAGTAGATAGTTCCATGGATCCTTGGAGGATGGTTATCCCAAACATCCTTTGAGTTACTTGTATTTCAGTTGATATTTCCCTTAAGTTGGATTTATTGATATAAGAATGTTAATCCTGACTCGAGTGTTTTGTGTTTTGCTTTACGCTCGGGTCAGACTGAGTGCCATAGCATTAGAGACTCACCTTTGGAGTTGGAGCTTCGCTTCGAGATCCATCTATATCTTTTCAGCTTTCAGCTGTCTAGTTGATTTGTTCAGACTTATCATCAGTTGTATTCGAGACCCCATTGTATTTGAGATATTTTGTTGTTTTCTTATTTCAAACTCCGATGTTTATATGGTAGCTTCATGAACTACTATTTATCTATTCCGCTGCTTATTGTTATATTACTCTGTGCCTGTGATTCTGTGATTGATTTATTTACTGTATATGATGAGTTTTGCCAAATAAAAGTTAACAATCTAATATTTTGAGCAATTCAAGTCTGACATGTGCGGATGCGAATGGCACGAAATACCGGGTCGTTACAGTTGTTAATGCGGTGGATTATGGTGGAGCGGGTGTAGCTGCGGGGTGAAGAGAAGGAGTAAATGTGATGGGTTTGTAGGTGGTGAAAGAAGGGTTTCATTATTTGCAGGGAGGAAAAAATGGGGATGAGTTAGAGGGACGCAAGCAAAAAAAATGGAAGAAAGTGATAATTCATTAAGGTAGAAAAATGAAATCAAGGAACCAAAGTATATTAAACGAACAATATTATATTGAATTAATGGGATAACCAAAAGTCACACGTTGGATGCAGTGAAGTAATAAAAGCAAATGGTTGTAGAAATTCTACGATCAATATATGAAAGGTCACAAGAACCAAAAGGCACCAAAACCCAGTACCGATACGGTTACCGTTTTCGCGGATTCCGCTGTGTATCAGACTTCAAAACACAGAATTGAATATACCACAGAGATCAGCACGATGAGACGATCAAAACGGTACACAGATATCAGTGGTATGATCATCCGATCAAAAGTCGATAATCGGTACCGAAAATGCTGCTAATTTGCTAGAAATAAGATAAACGGGCAATAGCAGTCCAAATTTGAAGAAACAAAATATGACGTCTCACTCAGAAGATGATTTACAAATTTATTGTATAAAAATATTCAGGTTTGGAAAACATTTTATTATCATCAAATATTAAATGATTTGAATTGAAATAAAATTACACAAGAAAATAAACTTGCATATTATCAGATGAAAATTTTCCTTTTTCTATGTTTAAATAGAGTATTCCAAATATTAAATATTCAATTCAAAATTTTATTTTTAAAATTTCACAAAAATTCAATTAATTAAATAAATAAAACCACTAAAAATTTATGGGTCGTTACACTCTCCCCCACTCAAAACTTTTCGTCCCCGAAAAGGAACGAGGTAGTAGAATGGAAACAACCAGAAGAAAATAGATTAAAAACAAAATAAAACAATTAATTCAAAACCATATAGATTTCAATTTAAATTAATTTATATTCAACAATTGATTTTAAATTCAAGGTATTTCATTAAGTTGATTTTTTATTTCAATTTATTAATATTTGATACAAAAGGTTTCTTTCAAAACAAAATTTTATTTATTTTGTCTCATTTACTATTCAATCAACCTATTATTCTATTTATCTCTATTAACATTTTTTTATAATTAAAATTTAAGTTTATAACATTTATTATGATCACTCAAATTTTAATTATAAAACCATTTTATATTGTATATTATCCAATTACATATTCGACTTCTGAATAATTTAGATAAGTTATATTAGAATGAAATTGGGTATTATACAAGTAAACTTTTCCCAACTCAATTATTTCAAATTTAATTATTTATTCAAAATTTTGGCTTCATTTTATAATTAAAATCACCTTTAACATAAATTTAAGAATTAAATTTCCGATTAATTTCAAACCATTTAGAGATACATATATATATATATATACATATACATATTCTATATATATCAAACCAAATCTTTTATCATATACATATATATATAATATATGTAAATCAAGTCATATTTTAGAAATTCAAATCAATTTAATTCCCAAAATAAAAGTGTAGCAAAGCTACAGAATGGTCTCTTCACTTTGAAACTCGAAAATGAATGTCGATGATGCGGCCGCCATCACCAAAATTATTTTCCAGCGACAAAAGAGAAGAGTACTGATTTAAGCTTTTTAAATTTCTTTGGAAACGATTTCTATTCGAAAATACTTTAAATAATATGCATTTTAAAAGTTTTAAACCAAAGTTTGAAATCACCGGAAATTAAATTCTCAAATTCTTAATTTAAATTCATTTCAATTCCCAAATCAGTTTATAACCATGTTTCATAATTTCATTAGTAGAAATTAGCCACAAGGGCCTCTTTAGCAAGTGGAATTAGTTTCTAGGACACACAACTGAAATAATTACTTTCAAGGACAAAACGTAAAATAATTAGTTTCTAGGGCCTAAAAACCTATGAATTTATGTCCTTGAAAGTAATTAGACTGCTGACTTTGTCCTTGAAAGTAATTATTCTGCTAATTTTGGCATTGAAAATAATTTCTTTGAATGTATGTCCTAGAAACTAATTGGACTGCAAAGTTTGTCCTTCTGGTGAAATGCCCCATTTCATTATTTATACCATTTGGCACTGGTCAAAGGTTTACAAAACCATTAATGAAATCAGATATAATTGTTTTTAACAACCAATTTATTTAACAAATTAATTTCAGAAAAGTATACTTATATATAATATAATTATACAAAATTCATGTCATTTACCAAATTTGAAAACAATATTGTGTTAGTTTACTCTGTTTAAGTGTTTTGGGATTCCTATCGATATCGTTGATCAGACGAATCGATCGAAACCCCAAATCAACATTAACAACTCAAACAACACAATATAAAATATTTTTATATTAATACAAATACCCTCCCTCACTCGATGATTCCAGAATGGATTTCAAAACAAGGATAGAGATCCAAATATAGAGGGATCCTAACCAAAGGAATTCAACTAGAAGATAGGCTCGATAGAGAGATAAATAGATTAAATTATAAAATAGAGAGATAGATAGACTTATATAAATCGCAGGCGACCTTAATCGGGTCTACCGTGACTTCAAGAATACGATCGATGCAGAATTCTGAAGCAAATCGACATTCGATCACAAGAGAATTTACCCTGGTCGTCTACTAGAGAACATTAAGGTATAATAAGGGATAGCAACATCAAAACTGAGGATACCGAAATCTCCGGTGAATCAGTGCCTGTTGTAAAGGAGTTTCACCCCTTTACAAATCATACAGTGGAGCTATGGGATGCTCCAGGATCAAAAGAACACAAATAGAGAGAGACAAGAATAGATTTCAGAACGAAGGAGAAAGTTCCAAAATTCAAAGAAAACCCGAGTCAAAGAGGAAGAGATTCAAGCTCGAACGAAAATAATTCTGTAATTAAATTTACTCTATATGCTAAGTTTTGCCTAAAACCTGGCTCTGATACCAACTGTAACGACCTGGTATTTTCAACCATTCGCATCCGCACATGTCGGACTTGAATTGCTCAAAATATCTGATTTTTAATTTATATTTGGCAAAACTCAGCATATACAGTAAATAAATCAATCACAGAATCACAGACACAGGTATTACAACAATAAGCAGCGGAATAGGTAAATAACAGAGTCGAAATAAAATACAACATAATATATATGTACAATGTAGTCTCGAATACAACAGATGACGAATCTGAACAAAACCACTGGATAGCTGAAAGCTGAAAAGATACAGATGGATCTCCAAGCGAAGCTCCAACTCCAAAAGTGAGTCTCAAATGCTGTAACACTCAGTCTGGCCCGAGCGTAAAGCAAAACACAAAACACTCGAGTCATGATTAACATTCTTATATCAATAAATCCAACTCAAGTGAAATATCAATAGAAATACAAGTAACTCAAAGGATGTTTGGGATAACCATCCTCTAAGGATCCGTGGAACTATCTACTATGTAGTACAATATGCTATTATAATATGTCTATAGTAAAGTAAACTATTAAAATAGCGTTAAGGCGTTACCCATATCCCCTTTAACACATTTTTTATATATTCCCATAGTCAATATAGTACCGTAATTCCTCCGTAAACCGAAGGGCTATCAGAGGGCACTCCACAGGTATGGTACAAAACAAACTCGTAGAAGGCACGCTAGGGCATGTGAACACGGCACACGAGGAGATGCCAGGGTAAATATACCAATTGCACTCTCGGACTGGTGGTAACGCATAGCAGCTACTACCGCCCACCTCGGACACACTTCCATAATCAAAATCGAGGGGTGGCCACCAAATCAATCACAAAGTAAAATATAGTACCGAAGAAATATGCCCGATAGAAGGAATGACCTCACTTGTCCTGATATAGCTCCTGATTTTAGTCACATCTAAGCTGACTCACGGGAATCAGGGTCACGTCATACCATATAGAATCGTCGCCAAACCATCCTACTTCATTTCTGGAATCTCCACCACGTACACAGTTGTTAAAGTGGTTTTCGGTATTGGCAGAGAGTACGACAATATCCGACCCCGGTCTCCTTAACAACCAAACGTTATTATAACACCGCGGTCATTTTATTTCAAATGGTTTATACTTCATATCAAAATATCATATCATTTCAAAACCATATCAATACGATATCATTATTCACTCTAATAATATTCATTTCCAAAATCATAATACTTTCCAAAATTTTAACACTTCTGAAATTATAACATTTTTGAAACCATAACACTTAGGAAATCTTAACACTTGGAAATCATAACACTTTGAAAATTCATAGCACTTTGAAATCTTATTACTCCACTTAAACAGTTTAGATATTAAAATAGTATATATAATAAATAGTTTATATAATAAAATAGTTTATATAATAAAATAGTTTATATAATAAAATAGTTTATAAAATAAATAATTAGTATATTGAAAATAGTTAAAAATTAAAATAGTTTATATTTAATTAATTTATAAAGTAAAATATTAAATAGTTTTAAATATATTTTAAAATAATTTATATAATAAAAATAGTCTTTCTCAAATTTCACAAATCGATTCAAATCAACCCGAATCCCAAAATCCCATTTAAATCAAATCTCAGTTCTTCCATTTCAATTCAATTCAAATTTCAATAAACCGTTTTATATCGAATCCAAATATAGATTTGAACTACAAAATAAACCATTTCGATTTCAATAGATTTCAAATGTTTAAATATACAAACTTTTACAATAACTCAATTTGAAAATTTCATCTATATTTCAAATTCAACTTTACCATTATTTATTATTGAAAAATTCACTTAGTCAATCCAATATCATTTAAATTACAATTTATATAAATTAAATATTCCCTTCAATTTATTTATTTGAAATATTCATTTAATCACTTTAAATCAAAATCAAGTTATAAATCATATCTTTAAAATCTACAATTTAATAAGTTTCAAATCGGTTTTATTTAAGTAAAATTCAAATAAATTCCAAATTAATTCTATTTCTCTTTCCAACCTAATTTATTAAAATTATTATGAAATCTATATTAAGATATAATTCTTAAAATCAATATTTATTAAAACCACATATATTTCTTTTCAAAACCTTGGAAATCATATTCAAAATATATATAGACCAACGGTGCCTGTATATAATTTTCTATCCTATGGTCAAGTGATACGAATATTTATCATTTCAATCCATAATTTAAATATATATATACGGGTATATATCTTTTCAACCCGCAATCCCAAATTCAATTCAATGAAAATCGCTTGGGTTTATCATTGCAACCCATAACGATTTTCTCCTATTCTACAAGATCGTTTGGGTATGTATCATTTCAACCCAAAGGGAATTTTATACTAACAGGAAACTTGTAGAGTGAGAACAGTTATGATAATAATATAACATATCAACAACAGAGATATATCATCAATAACAAATTAAATAAAATATAAATAATAAGATATGGTGTCATATCCCACAGGTGAACAATTTCAGATAATGGTATATCTTATATAGCAATTAAAATTAACAGTTCAATTTAGCAGCATATTTCAATTGTCATTTCAATTGAAATCAAATTTAATAAATATAAGAACGTTAATCGTGAGTGATTGCTCACCTTCTGAGGCTAGAAATGACGAGAATGAGATGAGTTACGAATCCGATCACGAATTCCAAAGCAAAGTGAGATGGGCACAAATTAGACGAACAAAGCTGATATCAAGGAATCGATGAAATAGTTAGAATCAGCCCGATAGAAACAAAAATTATATGTCATTATTATTATTTCCATGAAATCAATATTTAATTTAAAACAAATAATATATATATATATATTAAAATCATTGTTTTAATTAAACACATATATTAAAAATAAAATCTTTATATATTTCCAAACCATTTAAATTTTAACACATAGATCAAAGATTACTATTTTCAAATCTAAAACCAAACTCCCATATCCTCATATATATAAATTAATATATAACCATATGAATTTTAAGATCAAAATGATAATATCTATGAATTATATAAGTTCATATGTAAAATAAGCAGATTGCAAATCTGTTACAACATATATAAATTAGATATATAACTACATAACCAGTACCTAGCTACAACCCTTTCAATACCATATATATATATATATATATATAAAATAAAAAAATAGGACAGACATAACTTATGTACACTTTTATATATACAGTAACTTTTATAAACTTATATACACAACATAAACAACAAACTTATATAACTCATATATCAATACATAACTTTATAATTACCAATCATATATATATATATAACTACTTTATTACTATACATATAAAACCTCAGCAAATTGCACTGTCCAAATCTCATTTTATAAACTGATATATATATATATATAACATCTTACTTTAAACCAAACATGATATATATATTAATACTTACAGGTTTATAAAGCTTATATAATCAACATAAAATATGGTTTGTAAAATTATAGATATATAACACTTACTGCATACATATATACATAAGCAGATCAACAACTTATAACTGCAATATAAACATAAATATATTATAACTATATATACTAATATAAGCTTTCATACTATAACATATATATATATATATAAACTATAGCCGAAACAGTATACTAAATTTTCACAGCAAACCATCAACATACAATATATATATATATGCTACTACTATATATATTTTTAAACTGATATGTAGACTGACATTAAGCAACTGCAAACTATTACTTTTAAAACTGTATACATATATACCACAATAATATAAACCAACTCATACAGTAAATAATATGTAAACTATTATGTGATGTCTATTGAGGCTTATTGTAGAAGCTCATAATAGTTTACATACTATTTACTATATGAGTTGGTTTATATTGTTGTGGTATATATGTATACAGTTTTAAAAGTAATAGTTTGCAGTTGCTTAATGTCAGTCTACATATCAGTTTAAAAATATATATAGTAGTAGCATATATATATATATATATATATATATATATTGCATGTTGATGGTTTGCTGTGAAAATTTAGTATATTGTTTCGGCTATAGTTTATATATATATATATGTTATAGTATGAAAACTTATATTAGTATATTTAGTTATAATATATTTATGTTTATATTGCAGTTATAAGTTGTTGATCTGCTTATGTATATATGTATGTAGTAAGTGTTATTTATCTATAATTCTAAAAACCATATTTTATGTTGATTATATAAGCTTTATAAACCTGTAAGTATTAATATATATATATATATCATGTTTGGTTTAAAGTAAGATGTTATATATATATATATATCAGTTTTTAAAATGAGATTTGGACAGTGCAATTTGCTGAGGTTTTATATGTATAGTAATAAAGTAGTTATATATATATATATGATTGGTAATTATAAAGTTATGTATTGATATATGAGTTATATAAGTTTGTTGTTTATGTTGTGTATATAAGTTTATAAAAGTTACTGTACATATAAAAGTGTACATAAGTTATGTCTGTCCTGTTTTATATATATATATATATGGTATGCAAAGGGTTGTAGCTAGGTACTGGTTATGTAGTTATATATCAAATTTATATATGTTGTAACAGATTTGCAATCTGCTTATTTTACATATGAACTTATATAAGTCATAGATATTATCATTTTGATCTTAAAATTCATATGGTTATATATTAATTTATATATATGAGGATATGGGGGTTTGGTTTTAGATTTGAAAATAGTAATCTTTGATCTATGTGTTAAAATTAAAATGGTTTGGAAATATATAAAGATTTTATTTTTATTATTTGTGTTTAATTAAAACAAAGATTTTAATATATACATATATTATTTGTTTTAAATTAAATATTGATTTCATGGAAATAATAATAATAGCATATAATTTCTGTTTCTATCAGGCTGATTCTAATTATTTCATCGATTCCTTGATATCAGCTTTGTTCGTCTAATACGTGCCCATCTCACTTTGCTTTGGAATTCGTGCTCGAATTCGTAACTCCTCTCATTCTCCTTCATTTCTAGCCTCGAAAGGTGAGCAATCACTCACGATTAACGTTCTTATAATTATTAAATTTGATTTAAATTGAAACGACAATTGAAATATGCTACTAATTTGAACTGATAATTTAAATTGTTATATATGATATACCATTATCTGAAATTGTTCACCTGTGGGATATGACACCATATCTTATTGTTTATATTTTATTTTATTTGTTATTGATGATATATCTCTGTTGTTGATATGTTATATTATTATCATAACTGTTCTCACTCTACAAGTTCCATGTTAGTATAAAATTCCCTTAGGGTTGAAATGATACATACCGAACGATCTTGTAGAATAGGAGAAAATCGTTGTTGGTTGAAATGATAAACCCAAGCGATTTTCATTGAATTGAATTTTGGATTGCGGGTTGAAAAGATATATACCCGTATATATTTAAATTGCGGATTGAAATGATAAATATCTGTATCACTTGACCATAGGATAGAAAATTATATACAGGCACCGTTGGTCTATATATATATTTTGAATATGATTTCCAAGGTTTTGAAAAGAAATATATGTGGTTTTAATAAATATTGATTTTAAGATATTATATCTTAATATAGATTTTATAATAATTTTAATAAATTAGGTTGGAAAGAGAAATAGAATTAATTTGGAATTTATTTGAATTTTACTTAAATAAAACCGATTTGAAACTTATTAAATTTGAGATTTTAAAGATATGATTTATAACTTGATTTTGATTTAAAGCGATTAAATGAATATTTCAAATAAATAAATTGAAGAGAATATTTAGTTTATATAAATTGTAATTTAAGGTTCTATTTAAATGATATTGGATTGACTAAGTTAATTTTCAATATTAAATAATGGTAAAGTTGAATTTGAAATATAAATGAAATTTTGAAATTGAGTTATTGTAAAAGTTTGAATATTTATACATTTGAAATCTATTGAAATCGAAATGGTTTATTTTGTAGTTCAAATCTGTATTTGGAATCGATATAAAATGGTTTATTGAAATTTGAATTGAATTGAAATGGAAGAACTGAGATTTGATTTAAATGGGATTTTGGCATTCGAGTTGATTTGAATCGATTTGTGAAATTTGAGAAAGACTATTTTATTATATAAATTATTTTAAAATATATTTAAAACTATTTTAATATTTTACTTTATAAATTAATTAAATATAAACTATTTTAATTTTTAACTATGAATTTCCAAAGTGCTATGAATTTTGAAGTGTTATGATTTCCAAGTGTTATGATTTCCTAAGTGTTATGGTTTCAAAAATGTTATAATTTTAGAAGTGTTAAAATTTTGGAAAGTATTATGATTTTGGAAATGAATATTATTTGAGTGAATAATGATATCGTATTGATATGGTTTTGAAATGATATGATATTTTGATATGAAGTATAAACCATTTGAAATAAAATGACCGCGGTGTTATAATAACGTTTGGTTGTTAAGGAGACCGGGGTCGGATATTGTCGTACTCTCTGCCAATACCGAAAACCACTTTAACAACTGTGTACGTTGTGGAGATTCCAGAAATGAAGCAGGATGGTTTGGCGATGATTCTATATGGTATGACGTGACCCTGACTCCCATGAGTCAGCTTAGATGTGACTAAAATTAGGGGCTATACCAGGCCAAGTGAGGTCATTCCTCCTATCGGGCATATTTCTTCGATACTATATTTTGACTTTGTGATTGATTTGGTGGCCACCCCTCGATTTTGATTATGGGAGTGTGTCCGAGTTGGGCGGTAGTAACTGCTATGCGTTACCACTGGTCCGGGAGTGCAATTGGTATATCTACCCTGGCATCTCCTCGTGTGCCGTGTTCACACGCCCTAGCGCGCCTTCTACGAGTTTGTTTTGTACCATACCTATGGAGTGCCCTCTGATAGCCCTCCAGTTTACGGAGGAATTACGGTACTGTATAGACTATGGGAATATATAAAAATGTGTTAAGGGAGATATGGGTAACGCCTTAACGCTATTTTAATAGTTTACTTTCCTATAGACATATTATAATAACGTATTGTACTACATAGTAGATAGTTCCACGAATCCTTAGAGGATGGTTATCCCAAACATCCTTTGAGTTACTTGTATTTCAGTTGATATTTCACTTGAGTTGGATTTATTGATATAAGAATGTTAATCCTGACTCGAGTGTTTTGTGTTTTGCTTTACGCTCGGGTCAGACTGAGTGTTACAGCATTTGAGACTCACCTTTGGAGTTGGAGCTTCGCTTGGAGATCCATCTGTATCTATTCAGCTTTCAGCTATCCAGTGGTTTTGTTCAGATTCGTCATCTGTTGTATTTGAGACTACATTGTACATATATATATATATATTCTGTTGTGTTTTATTTCAACTCTGTTATTTACCTATTCCGCTGCTTATTGTTGTAATACTCTGTGTCTGTGATTCTGTGATTGATTTATTTACTGTATATGCTGAGTTTTGCCAAATATAAATTAACAATCAGATATTTTGAGCAATTCAAGTCTGACATGTGCGGATTCGAATGGTTGAAAATATCAGGTCGTTACAATAGAGGAGCGGTAAAATTGGAAAGAAGCCACTCTTATACCTTAAACCCTTGGCCGTGTCCCCCTACATGTCCATTTTCATTTTATCAATAAAATTTAAAACTAAGGTCGGCCACCATTAACAAGACCAAGAGGAAGAAGATAGAGAAAAGATAAGGAAGAAGCTAATTCAAATCAAATCCATTCACATCTCAATTTCTATAATCTTTAAAGCTAAGGTGAATAACGTTTACATCTCATTTTTATTGTGTGTTCGGTTTTTAGATGAATGCCGAATATTTTGCATCGATTTGCCATGTTTTTGAATGATGTAATGTTTATATATACATATTGATGATTGGGGTTTTTAGGCTCAAGGAAAAAAGTTGAAGAAAAATTTAGTTTCAGGGACAAGAAGTTTGTTTTTTAGGCCGAAGGACACTTTCTAGTGTAAATCACAGAATGATATATGTAACTATCATTTCCTGTTTACACTAAAAAGTGTCCTTCAGACTAAAAAGCAAACTTGTTGTCCTTGAGACTAATTTTTTTTACAATTTCTTCCCTATGCCTATTTTCCTGTTGATGATTTATGTATGTTCATATTGATTTTATGACATGTTTTAAGGTGAAAACCCTATAAAATGACATCTGAATACCTTGCGAATTTTTTTGAAGATCATAAATATTATTTTGGAGATGCATTTCAATTTTCAGAATTTTCTAAAATTATGTGAAATTTAAATAAATTTCTAGTAAAGAAAATGTTAATTTGGGTTAATAATTATTTACGGTTAAATAATACAAGATTTGGGTCTGAAATTTTTATATATTAGAAAACATATTAAAAGAGATTTTTCTGGAATTTTTGTAGATTTTTCCTAAGTGTTTTAATGCTTATATAAAATTATTTAAGGTATGTGACTTAAATGTTTTATATAATTAAGAGAGGAAAATGAGCTTTTTGCAAAATAATTTAAATTTTTTAATTTTGAATGTCGGCATCACTTTTGAAAAATTGTATTACTATTTATTGGTAAAGAAAGAGGCAACCAATCAAAATTTGACACGTAAAGCAGGTTAGGTGAAAAGAACTATTGGCTACATGTTTCTCACTATTTTGACACCATCGGCACTATGTTCCACCTCCTCATCTTCGCTTCTGACACAGTCGAAACCAATGCACATGTTATTAGTTTACTATTACGTAGGGAATTAGATGTAGGCGGAAGGTATGGAGTCGAAACCAGCGGTTTCGAAGGGGTTGAGGCAGTACTTTGTTTTTAAATTAAAAATGTGCCTCTTGCTTTCGACTAAAATGGCTTTCGACTGAGTAACTTTCGACTAGGTCAAATGGTTTTAAAAGGAATGGTTTCGATTGGATTGTGCTTTTGTTTTGAATGTGAGCTTTCGACTAAGAGAAGCCTTTTTACTGCCTCCTTCTACCTTTCGACTCAAATGGTTTCGAAAGAGTTGCTTTGTTTTTAAAAATATGGCCACCTCTCCAATGCTTTCGAAAGGGATGGTTTCGACACCATAACTTCTTTACTTAGGAAATGGTTTCAAAGCAGATGCTTTCGACTTAAATGTTTTAAGACCCTTTTAAATAACTGAAGTAAAACCCAAATGGTTTCGAAAGAGATAGTTTTAAATGGTTTCGAAACAGATGCTTTCTACTTTAATGGGTTTTTGATCCTTCTGCTCTACCTGAAGGCATAATCCAAATGGTTTCGACTGAGACGTTTTTCAAAGGTTTCGAAAGGGCAAAATTTTGAATAGTTTTGAAAGGTTTCCACATATTTAAACTAAATCCAAAGTACTTTCGAAAGGATTGAGTTTTGACTGTTTCGAAAGGTTTTAATGAATGCTTTCGAAAGAGGTGGTTCCCTAGGGTTTCGAAAGGGTCGAAAGGAAAGAATTTTCCTATATTTTCGAAAGGAAATACTTAAAAGGTTTTAAAGAAGGATGTCTAATGTTTTGAAGCATTCGGAGAAAAGAAAGGAAACGTTTTTCCAATGTTTTCAAAAGGCAATATTTAATGGTTTCGAAAGGGTCTTTCAATGGTTTCGAAGGGGTTGCCTTCTGTAACGACCCAGATTTTTCAGTCGTTTGATTTTAAATATTTAAATTGTTTTAAATATTGATTTGGAATAAAAATTGATTTTGGATAGGAAGATTCTGGTTGAAAATTTTAGAATGAATTTAAATTTTAGATATAACGATTATCGTAATATGAATAGTGAATAATTCAAATTTGAGTTGTATATGAATCGAAACGATTTCTAATGTTGATATAAATTCTATGGGAATTTTAATTGAGTTAATAAGTTTTTAAACCAAAATTTCAAGTGATTTCGCAAATTTTTGAAATCGTCGATTTAATCAACGCGTTAAAATAGTGATCCGGGGCACCATCTCAACATTTGACGAGAGCAGTTCCATTGGATCCATAATAGTGTATTATTATTGGATTTCAATTTTCGTAGCGATTGGATTTATCGTTTGGTCGTGCGATCTGGAAACGCCTAGAAATAATTTAATTTAATTTAAATAGTCGATTTAAAAAGCTATATTCTCCATACGATCAAATTAGACTTCGAAACTTGTTCCATTAGGTTCGGAATAGCGGTATAATATTAGAAACGCCGGGCATCATGCCTCGATAAAGATTCAAAATAAATATCTGGATATTTTGAAATTAAATAGAATATATTTATATCGATTTAACCCTTCAGCCATTTTCTTTCATTTCAAAGCCACCCTATAATCGACCTAACCCTGTCTTCGCCACCCTATCATATGAAACGCGACTCCTTTCAGTTCAAAATCACGTAACTCCTCATATCTTCTTCTTCAGATTCCATAGCACGATAGAATAAAAAAAAAGTCTGAAACTCGAAAACAAAACAAAATCGACTTTCAAAAACAAAATCGTTGAATCACACTGTCCCTATTAGATTATAATCGCGTAGGCTTGTGTCTTCCTCTTGTTTTTCAAAATCCAAATCAATTGGGGAATCGAAATTGAAGAAAAAAAAAGAAAATCAAAATCGCGAACGCCTCCTCCTTCTCGAAATGAATCAAGTCAAATTATACATATATACGTGACCTCAGTTGGTGATATTAAGGCTTGGGCTCGAACGCGATGGTGAGGGGAGTGCACGAGCATGGATTGTGACGGCGGCGAGGTGAACTAGGTGCACGACAGGGCGAGTCGCGATGGGGGATCGTGGCATAGGCGATTATGAAGCTGGAATATGGAAAGACAGGTGATGTCGAGGTGCGACAATAAGGTCAGCAATGGTCAAGGAGTCACGATTTTCAAGTGGACATCGGAGGTGAAGGTCTGATACTAGAATGCACAACAAACCCTAATGTTTAGGTAGGATTGGAGAATTGACATGGGTAGCTTCGTGTCATTTTGAGAACGCACAGCAAACTCTGATACTGGAAGGAATTATCGCGTTTGGGAAGAGATATGGAAAAGGTGAATTTATTGTTTGGGCTAGGTCTTACTGTTGCATTTAGGTAATTAGAAAATTTAAATTTATAATTAGTTTTATTAATTACAAATTGGAATAGTTAACTTATAAGAATTCGTAAAAAAATTTGTGCGAGGTCAGAAAAATTACGAAACAGATGGCATTGGATTCGTAATGACGTAGGCTACGGAATAAAATTTGGTTTGGAGATTTTTAAAGTCTGTTGGAATTTTAAATGAAATTGAACACCTTTTCAATTTAATTTAAATTGGAACAGGTTGCAAATTAAATCAAGGTGAGTAAATCTCACTCATTTGGATTACCAGATTTAATTTTAAATAATTAAAAATTAATTATTGGATGTTTGGATGAATTGATATTTTATTATCAGTTGAATGCTATAATATATATAGTAGTATATATATTAGCAGTTGGATATATTTCCAGCCGCTGGAGCGGATGAGACCCTATACACCCCGCATAATAGTGGATTACCCTATATTACCACGATATCCCCCTCGAAGTGGGATTGGTATTTTATGTTATCTAACATCTATGGATTCAGGGAAACAGGTTGGTGGGATCCAACTGGATTCCTCAAAAATGTTGATTTTAATTTCATATATAGTGATATATGATTTGTGTGAATAATCTGATATAGATTTTTTTATGATTGAATTTTTGGATGCTATAGTAGCACTGACCATAATTTTGGTATTTTAAATACCATAAAATATTTTTTTGAATTTAGAAGAATTTAAAAGGTGATTTTGAATATAAAAATATTTATATCGAAATTTGGATTATTTTAAAGAAATAGATTTGGATAAAACAATAATTGATTTTGGGTTGTACTTAATTATTCGTAAAAATATATTTTAAATAAGGATTTTAAAATAATTTACATAGAGGATTTTTAACAATGGATTTTAAAATGGTATTGCTGGGAAAAATATGGAGAAGTAGCTAAAATCGATATTTAAAATAGATTTGTGAAATAAGTGGGATTTATAAAGAAATGGATTTATAAAATGGAATGTTATAAATGAGATTATATTTGTAAACAAGTAAACCCCAAATGGGTTTATAAATTTTTAAACAATATTTATAAATAAGGGAAGATGATATCAGTTGATAAATTGGAAATATAAATACACAGTGTGAATTTATATCGAGATACAGAAATCGGGTTTGGGGAAAAATAGAAGATTCTATTTTTGAAATGTGAGAAGGGTTAGGAAATCGAAATGAAATCGAGGTGATCTGAATAGGGAGGGATTTAATTCAGATTGGAATATTGGATTTTAAAACGAATTTTCATCGAGAAATTAAAATTATTTTAAATGAGATTTTTATTTATTAAACTATGTAGTTTAAAACTATTATCTAGATTAAAATATTTTGAAAAAGTTTGTTATTAAAATATTTAATATTAATTGAAATAAATTCTAATTTTTTTGTAAATCAATTAGTTTATTTAAAAACGATTTGGAAATGAATTATCGATGTTTATTTAAAGTGTTTTAATATTTTAAATAATTACTTAAATATGTTTTAAAATGAATTATTATTTTAAAATACTTATAATATATATATATATATATAGTTTTGAAATGATTGAAATTTATTTATAAATTCTCTCGAGATTTGAAAACGGTGTTTATTTCACGGATATGATTTTTATAAGAGAAATCTTATAGTGAAATTTTGGGGACTTAAGGGAATTTCCAAAGTATTTAAAAATAGAAACTTCAGAAATGAATTAGAATTCATAAAAGAAGTTAGAAATGAGTAGTTGTGATTATAGACGAGTATAATCGGTTTTAAAATTTTAAAGGAAATTAATTTATGAATTCCGAAAACTTATGGAATTCGTTGGGTTAAGGGAAATACAAATAAATTGAAAAGAATTTCGAGAAGTATGAAATGAATGGACAATTTTCCCAAGTATTGGAAATAAAATGGTCTGGAAAAAATATGCTTATTAATATTTTCCTAAATGTTGAACTGGAACGGTTTGAAAATTTTATTACGAGAGTATTATTATTATAGAAATATTTTTGGAGTGTTGAACTATAAATGGAATTGAAAAAAAATATTTCTAAGTATGGATATGATTTGGAAATATCTTGTTACGGATATAAGTATTTGAAATTGTTTTAAGTTATTGAATATACCGGAAGAGATTCGAATATATATCTTTGTAAAGATATTTTGAATAAATATTTTGGAAAAATTATAATATGGGCCTAGTGACTGATTATGTGTGTTATTTGATAGTTAAATAACCGACTATCAAATCTGGCCAAATTCGTTGATCGTTTCAAAGAGACCGGGATCGGATATAATTATCTGAAAACCACTTCGATCCAATTTGTATGTTACAAATTGTGATATCGTGAAGATAATGAAGACGGTGGTCTTGGAGTTTCGGTTTGTTCGGACCCAAAACAACTTGGATGGATGAATGCTATCATTTGCATCGTTGTCTGGAAGGCAATGTTAGCATTCCAAGTACAAATGCTATTCTAAAGGTAAACGTAGCCTCAAGCCTCATCAACCGGGAATGACTAAAACAGGGAAGGTGCAGCAAGGCTAAGTGGGTCGCACCCAAGTAGGGTATGTTATCACTTTTCTAGATACCATCAAATATATTTTACTTATGGATATGGTTGTCCATGGAAAAGAGAGCACTCGATAAGGGTGGGAACACCCGAGGTGATAACATATTCGGTACTATCCAGGTTAGGGGTAGGCCGGTCTTGTGTTGGCAGAGGTTCCAGGAAAGGTCCTCGGTACATTTTTATGGAGGTGTGCTGTGACGGGTAGTACCTTAGTAGCCCAGTCATTGTATGGAATCTAATATCCACTATGAGCCTGTACGGTTTTGATTGTGCCGAACTTTGTTGAAATGTGAGATGCAAGCATTTCAGCTATTTTCTAATTTACTTTCTATAGACACTATTATAATATCAGATGGTTTTGATATAAAATGTTTGGTTACCGTAAGGTAAAAACCTGTCGTGTTTATGTGTGACGTGGTCTTACGAGATAGCTTTGTTTTCAAATGATTTTTGAAATAGTAATAACTCAATTTGAGTGTGTTTTCTCACGCTAGTTTTCCAGACTGACTCGGGTGTTATTTTATTATAATGCTCGGATCATACCGAGTATTACAGATTCGGGTTTGGTTGCTATGGAGCTCAGGAGATGAGCTGGGGATTTCAGGCGTATACCACGTATTTGATTATATTCCGCTGTGTGTAGACTGTATAGTCAGCACTGGTGAGGACAAGTTATTATAACTGTCCAGTTTGATTGTTGATTCTTGTACCCTGATAATTGTATGTATATTAATAGTTACAGTTTCTTTTGTATAAAAATCAGTTATTATATATTATATTTTGTTCCACTACGATTGTGAGATTCTATGTTGTTGTTTCGATTTCTTCTATCTTTTCTTCTTTTCTATCTTTTCTTCTTCACCCCTAAAGATTTGTATTTCCGTTCAATTTGAGTTGAACTGATGTGAATTATTGTCGACTCAAAAGGTACGGATTTGCAAGCCTTTACATTTGGTATCAGAGTTGAAGGTTAAGCGAGAACCTTGGCTTTAGTGGGGATTACTCATTAGAGATAGGGCAGTGGTACCCTAGAATGTGTTTGAGCGTATTAATAGATATGAACGCGTATTTGTTAGTGAATATAAAATGTTTTATATTGTGTTGGTTGATTTATTGAGTGGTTAGGAATTCTGGTCGGCACAGTCCATACAACTATATCGATAAGGGTTTCTAAACACTTGAATAGAGCAATTCGACACGGTATTGTTTTGAAATGGGGTAAATGAAATAATTTTACCCAAATTATATTTTAGGATAAAAGAAAATAAGTTTTTGAAATTATTATAGTATATTGGAATGTTTGGTTGATAATATATAATCAAAACAAGATTATAAGAATTGAAATGGTTCATATAATCAAATGAAAAATTGTATAAGTATGAATTATACAAATAAATCATAATTAAAATGGGTTCAAACTAGAATTCAGAGATTATATCCCGGAAGGTTTGGGAAAATATTTCCAAAAGTGTTATGGAAATGAAATTGGTGTTATTTTGGAAATATTTTTGAATGGTAATATTGTTGTGAATTGTTTTTTTATAATGGATTTTGGAAGAGATGTAGCACAGAACTCACTACATCGTTGGAAAATAATTCTGGTGATGACGACCGCATCATAAGTATTCATTTTCGAGTTTCTAAGTGACGGATTGCTACCGGTTTCGTTGTTTCAAGATTATTTTGGGAGAATGAGTTTGATTTAAAATTTCAAAGGGATTTAGCTGGTAAAAGCAGGTTTGATTTGAAAATTCCAAAAGAATGGTTCGTTAAAACCAAAAAGAGCTATATATTTAATTTCAAAATGATTTAAATTGAAACCGGGTGTTTGAATTCTGAAATTCTCAGCTATATGATTTATGAATCTAGAAGAAAAATAAGTTTTTGGATTTATAACTAGGGAAATGTGAATTTATATATGAAATAAAATTTTACTTGGGTAGAGTTAAATAAATCGAGTTAGTAAAAGAGAATTTTGTGGATTAAAAATTTAACTTGTGTAAGTTCAATGGATTGAAGGAATTGAATTTTAACTTAAGCTAAGTTAAATAAAATTTAAGTGGATTAGAAATAATATTATAATGAATTGAATATCAAATTTGAGTTGAAATAATGTCCATATTCAAGCTAAGCTATAAATGATGGTATAACTATGTGTTATAATTATTGAATGGAATCAACTCAAGTATAGAGTTTATAAGAATGTGAAAAATAAGTTGTGAAACTTATAAATTGGAAAATGGAATAGAAATAAACAAAATAACGATGGCTTGATACTTTGATGGAGAAATAAAAATTCAAACTTGAATTATAAAATAAATTAAAACTCAAGTAAAATAAATGAAGGGATTGTTGAAATAAAAATCAGATATTGGATTATAAGATGAAAGTGAACTAATTAGATAAATTAATTAGTTAATTGAATATGGAAATGGAACTTAACTTGGTTAAGTAAAATGGATTGTGAATTGAAATTGAATATGGAACTGGAGTTATAAATGAAATTCGACTTAAATATAAGCGAATTAAATATATTTTGAAATGTTGTCGAATAAAATAGAAATGGATTGAAATGGTGATGACTTAAGTTATAAATAAATTCAATTTAGGTGTAAATAAATTGAATATGGCTTTGGAATATTATACAAATGAATTCGAGTATGAAATTGAGTTTGAAATGGAAAGGAATATAGGTGTTGAATAAAAGGTTATAATAAACCTTAATATAATTTTATTGAATGATTATCAAGTAAATTTATGAAATGGATATTTAATGAATTAGCATGGAATGATTCTGAGTTTAATTAAATGGATTTGAATATAATGAATGTGGATATGAATGGAATGCAATTGAATTGATTGAGAATAAATTGGAAATGGAATAAAATTGAATATAAATTGATTTGGAATCGGTTTAAAATAGCTATAAACTGGAGTGGTTATTTGATAAAGAATATATCACCGAAATAGCATGGAAAATTTGTTGTTAATGTAAACGGGAGTAAATAAAATTCTATGAATCAATGGAAAGTGAATAAAGTGGGTCAGAACCAATTTGGAATGGATATATATATATATATATATATATATATATATATATATAATGTGTGTAATTATGAAGTGAATGCAAGTAAATTAGGTTGTAAATCATTCGAATTGAACGAAATGACATATAATCCATGGAAATAAATAATCGAATTGTAACGACCCGGTATTTTGAACCATTCACATCCGCACATGTCAGACTTGAATTGCTCAAAATATCATATTGTTAATTTATATTTGGCAAAACTGAGCATATACAGTAAATAAATCAATCACAGAATCACAGACACAGAGAAATATAACAATATGCAGCGGAATAGATAAATAGTAGTTCATGAAGCTACTATATAAACATCAGAGTATGAAACAAAATACAAAAAAATATCTCAAATACAATGTAGTCTAGAATACAAACAAACGACAAGTCTGGACGACACAACTGGATAGCTGAAAGCTAAATAGATATAGATGGATCTTCAGCAAAGCTCCAAAGCTCCAAAGGTGAGTCTCAAATGCTGTGACACTCAGTCTGACCCGAGCGTAAAGCAAAACACAAAACACTCGAGTCAGGATTAACATTCTTATATCAATAAATTCAACTCAAGTGGAATATCAACTGAAATACAAGTCACTTAAAGGATGTTTGGTGTAACGACCCGCCATTTTGGACCATTCGCATCCATTATAAGTGTATAGGTAGACACTCATGCCGGAGTTGAATTGCTCAAAATACCGCGTTGTTAATTTAAATTCGGCAAAACTGAACATATACAGTAAATAAATATAATCACAGATCACAGACATAGTGTGACGACCGCCCATGACCCCCGCACGGAATCTAGAGATAGTGCGCTGTAAAGTGTGCCAGGCGACCATGGACGATTGTCAAGGTAAATTAAAACAACGGAATCTATCGTATTACTCACAGCGCATGGACAAAATACAATAGAACATATGTATAGTGAAGCTTTACAGAATAAAATGCCATCATATAAAATTCCATAATAGTTGACTACAAGCATCCAAATAGTCAATACATCAAGCCTCACTACATAACCCTCAGAGATTATACAAACAGCGGAACATCCAGTACATATAAGAAAATAATATGCAACCCTCTAGCTCGTCTTCGATATCAGCGTCGTGAGAAGAGAACAGCACCTGTCACCTGTTACCTAGTCTGCCCGTCCCAAAATGGACGAACAGCCCAAGGCAATAAGAATTAAAAACATAAAGCATTGAGTCAGACAACAGTCTTAGTGAGCAGTAAATTAACTAACAACATACCAAAAGAGCATAAAGGAAAAGGAATAGGAATACAACCCTCCCACTCCACCTCTTTCTACAGTGATAGCCCCCAGACACACACTAAGCAGAAGCAACATAGCAGAGCATACAATTTAAAGTAAAGTAATAATCATTCGAGTTAAGGGCGATGTTTTCCAAGTACCAAGGCCTAAATCAGATAAGCACCCAGAAAACACTACTCTTGAGACCGAATGACGATACAACCAAGCATCCATGACTCTGGCTATCACTGTTATCGTTGCTTCGATATCACCGTTAATTGAATGACCGGCACATTCTTTCAGCCGTCCGTCAAGGGCTAATGGAAACCTCGGTTCTAGACATAACTCCCGCACGTCGTCGCAGCCCGTGCCTAGGACTATCGAATCTGCCCAGAGTACTCGACCATCAACAGTTGGCCGTTGGGACTATCGAATCTGCCCAAACGTGCTCTTGCTTAGAGCATGCTAGAACCTTCAACAACGATGCTATCCAAACCTCCTAGTCATCCTCCTCGACGACTATTTCCATACTAGCTCAAGCGCCTCTCAAGCATCCATTACCCTTAACTCGAATCATATCACCGAGTTACCAACGTGCTTGGATGATCCCGTCTGGATTAGACCAAGTCTTCATCACATGATTGCCTCGCTTCATCACATCCTCGCAAAGCTTCATCTCAACATCACATCATCAAATCTATGCATAAGAGCTTCATCATCCCGCTACATATGCCACGAGCAGCTTTCCCAATTCAAGAGCCTTTCTCTTAGCTTTTGAATCACCTTTGGTCTAAATCAAACCATCAATCATCTAATTCATAGCAATCAATCAAATCAAACATTAATCCAAGCAATCAAAGATTCGAATATGATCTAAGTAGACAATTATAACAATAATGGCATTTTCGTAATTAAAGAGTTGAAAGTCTAACAAGCATGAAAACATGAACAATATCTCTACAAACTTGATGAATGAACTTGCATAGGTAACATATGATAAAATGGATGTAACATCATCATGAACGATGGATCTATATGGATCTACACTTAGGATGAAGAAAGTGCATAGAAATTCCTATTTTAACACCAAATCAAGCCAACAATCCAATATACTCCTTTGGATCCGTGTGAGAGATAATCACCACTCACCAAAACAAACTCAAATCAACACGCTTCAGATCTGGACAGCGAAGGATCAAGCTTGATCTATCACGAATCCGCTTCAAATGATGAAATCTCACTTCAATGGATGAAGATCTTCAATCTAAGCTCTTGAATCTTCAATCTTGATCTTCGATTTGGATGAAAGGAAGCACTAGATTAGAGTGGAGAAAAGAAGTGAAGAAGTGTAGAAGTCGAGCTCTCAAAATGGCAACACTTCGTCGCTTCAAAATCCGGATCCCAAAAATGAAGCCAACCCCCTTCTATTTATAGCTGAAATCTCCCCTAGGTCGCTCGGAGTTAGGTCGTCCACGACTTACGACCTAAAACCCACCGACCTAAAGACTTACCAACCTACGACTTAACAAAAACCCCAGCCTCTACGACCTAACCAAACGCGCATCTGCGACCTAACTGCTAAGTCCTTACGCGACCTAATACTCACGCGCCTCAACAACCCAGCGACCTACCGCATATGCTCATTCACGCGACCTACGACTTAACACCATCGCGACTTAACAAAGTCACGACCTAACACTTATGCGAATACAACTTAGCACCTCAGCGCACCTAAGCGACCTAACAGATGCGCTTCCATGCGACCTATCAATCCAACGGTTTAAAACAACGCGCGACTTAACTATGCGCGATCTAATACTAAACCAAACCCAGCGACCTAACAACTATAGAACTCCACGACCTTACTTAGGTCGTTTACGACTTAACTGCCTACGACTCAGAAATCCCACGCGACCTAACACTCACGCGACCTAACACACAAATAGCCTAGCGACCTAACTACACACAAGTCATACGACCTAACTACTCCTTCCTTAGGTCGTTGCCAACCTATCCTTCTAAGATCGCTAACTTACCCTGCTTCCTATACTTCTATCTCTTAGGTCGCATGTTCCTTAGGTCGCTCCCCTATAGGTCGCCCAATACTCTAGGTCGCTCCAACCGACCTAACACTTAACCGGTTCACTACCTTAGGCCATCCAGACGACCTAACAACTCAACTCTCAAACTTAAGTCGCTCACCCTCTAGGTCGCGCTACCTCTTAGGTCGTCTACGACCTAAACCAAGATGACCTAACCTCTAAGTCGCAAGCCTTCTTAACTCGCTAACATCCTATAGGTCGGTCATGACTTAGCTCTTAGGTCGTTCACGACCTAGGACTTAGACAAATTATATCTAAAATCTGAAATGACAACAAAATGCTAAAATTCCAGATTTTGACGAACTTGTCGATCCGTAAAAATACGGGTCGTTACATTCTCTCCCCCTTAGGAATTTCGCCCCCGAAATTCCAAACAATCAAAGCAATCAAAGACTATTCTACATGCCTACCATCCATAGCAATCAGCCAACCATGCATCCAATTCTAGCTTAGCATGCAGAATTCTAAAACTTAGAACAAGTTACAATGTTGTTTAGATGATACGACACCTTAGGGCCATACCTTGAAGAGTTCGGGATGAGCTGCTTTCATCCTCTCTTCCACCTCCCACGTACAGTCGTTATCATCGTCACTCCATTGTATCTTGAGCAACTTAACTACCTTCCTCCTAAGCTGTTTCGTGTCGGTTTCCACAACACGAAGCGGCTTACGAGGTCTTCTATTGACTGGATCAACTTCGAAATCTTCACAGCTATCAGCAGAAACCACCGTACTCGAGTTGTGCACGTACTTCCGTAGATATGATATGTGAAAAACATTGTGCACACCCGACATCTTCTCAGGTAACTCCAATCTATAGGCGAACTTTCCAATTCGCTCGATGATCGGGAATGGTCCAACAAATCTCGGAGTCAATTTTCCTTTCTTCCCGAATCGAATAACATTCTTCAGTGGAGAAATCTTCACGAAAACCATATCACCAACGTCGAATTCCAAATCCTTACGACGTTTATCGGCATAACTCTTCTGACGGTCTTGGGCTGCCTTCATTCGTTGCCGAATGATCTCTATACAATCCGAAGTCTGTCGAATCATCTCTGGCCCAAGTAACGGCTTTTCCCCAGTCTCTATCCAACATGTCGGAGAGTTACACGGTCTTCCATACAATGCCTCATACGGTGCCATACCAATACTTGACTGGTAACTGTTGTTGTATGCAAACTCCACCAAATGAAGGTGATCTTCCCATGATCCTCCGAAGTCCATAACCCATGCTCTAAGAAGATCTTCCAAAACTCGGTTGACTCTCTCGGTCTGACCATCTGTTTGAGGGTGATAAGCTGTACTCAAACACAACTCGGTTCCCAAAACTTCCTGGAAGCTCTTCCAAAATCCACTAGTGAACAATGGATCTCAATCGCTCACTATACTCTTCGGAATACCATGGAATTGAACTATCCACTTAACATACAACTCAGCCAACTTTGATGCAGTCCTAGTCGATCGAACAGGAATGAATCGTGCACTCTTAGTCAAACGATCTACAACGACCCAAATCCCTTCATTTCCCGTTCTTGTTCTAGGCAATCCATCGATAAAATCCATCGACACTTGTTCCCACTTCCATGTAGGAACTTCTAATGGCTGAAGCAATCCACTTGGCTTCTTCTGTTCGGCTTTTACCAACTAGCAGTTCATACACTTGGAAATAAAATTTCCAACATCCTTCTTCATGCCTTCCCAGTAGTAGGTTCTCTTCATATCCCGATACATCTTATTTCCACCTGGATGAATTGTCAACTTCGAGTGATGACTTTCCTTCAGAACTTCACTCCTCAATTCATCTATATCGGGAACAACTAGTCGTCCTTGCTTCTGAAGCCAACCCTCTCGATCGATCTCGAATCCTTTATCCTTTTCTGGATCCAATCCAGATTCCAATTCACGGATAATCTTGACAAGCTTATCGTCTCGCTTTTGGCTCTCGCCAATCCTTTCCACAAGAGTAGGTCTTATCGATAAGTTTGCCAACATCTCAGGTTCCAATTCACACCTAGACTTGAAGTCAAATCCAGCTAAATACTCGAGACTCTTCCATTCTGAAAACATGGCTCCCAATCCTGCATGTCTTCGACTTAACGCATCTGCCACTGCGTTACCTTTTCCCGGAGTATAAGCTATACCAAAATCATATGATGCCAAAAACTCTAGCCAACGTTGCTGCCGAAGATTCAAATCCTTTTGGGAGAAAAGATACTTCAACGACTTGTGATCCGTAAACAACTCGAATCGAACTCCCAATAGATAATGTCTCCACATCTTCAGAGCAAAAACAATCGCCGCTAACTCCAAATCATGAGTTGGGTAATTCCTTTCATGCGGCTTCAGTTGTCGACTTGCATACGCAACAACTTTATCTCTCTGCATCAGCACTGATCCAAGTCCAGTACCACATGCGTCGGTGTAAACCACCATCTCATCATTCCCACTCGGAATAGTCAAAACAGGAGCACTTGTCAATCGCTCTTTCAGGATTCCGAAAGCTTGCTCACACTTAGCGTGCCAACTGAACACTTGGTTCTTCTTCGTCAATCCTGTTAACGGTGCAGCAATCTTGGAGAAGTCTTTGATAAACCGTCGATAATATCCTGCTAATCCAAGAAAACTTCTCACATCCGACGCATTCTTAGGTCTAACCCAATCCTGGATTGCTGCCACCTTAGCGGGATCAACCGCTATTCCACTTCCAGAAATCACATGGCCTAAGAACCTCACTTCACTCTTCCAGAAGTGACACTTCGAAAACTTAGCCTTCGCTGATGTTTCCGCAAGATCTCCAAAACAATACGCAAGTGCGCCTTGTGCTCTTCTTCCGTTCTGGAATAAATTAGAATATCATCCACGAACACAAGTACGAACTTGTTCAGCTGATCTCTGAACACTCTATTCATAAGATCCACAAAATATGCTGGCACGTTAGTCAATCCAAACGGCATTACCAGCCACTCAAAGAAACCGGATGGTGTTCGAAAAGCAGTCTACGGCACACTATCCTTAGCTACTCTCAACTGGTGAAATCCCGTTGCCAAATCCATCTGAGAAAACACCTTGGCTTCGTGAAGCTGATCAAACAAGTCATCTATTCTCGGCAATGGATACTTGTTCTTCTTAGTCACCTTATTCAGCTCACGATAATCGACGCAAAATCTCAACGACACATCTGCCTTGGTTGCAAACACAACTGGTGCACCCCACTCGGACACACTACGCCGAATGAATCCTTTCTGCAAAAGATCATCAACTTGCACCCTCAACTCCTGCTGTTCCCTAGGCGCCATCCGCCTAAGATGCATCACAACAGGTCTGGCTCCTTCAACTAGATCTATACGAAACTCGATCTCTCTATGCGGCGGCAACCCTTTGACTTTGTCAAAGACATCCTCGAATCCATTCGCGATTGGTACTAATGACAGTCCATCCCGTGGAACAACTAGCGAATACATGAAGCTCATGAAGACGCCTTCTTCATGCTTACATCGTATCACAATCTTTCGCCCCTCCACATTCTCGACTGTCACCTCCAACCTTTCGCAATCAACCTTAGCTGCATACTTCCTAAGCCAGTCCATTCCCAAAATAATTCCAAACCCCGCAAAGTTCAGAACAAAGCAATCACAAACAAAAGAGCAACCATGACTCGATACAATTAGACCACGGCATAACATACACAAACAAGACGAACCCCCAACTGGATTAGTCACAACCAATGGCCTATCAACAATATCCGGTTCCAAACCTAACCGGCCTACGAGTTCACTAAAAACAAACGAATGCGATGCCCCAGTATCAAACAGAACTCTAACTGGAACACCACAAAGGAAAAGAGTACCTTGAACCACCACACTCTTTCCCTTCTCTTCAGCAGTAGGAGCCTTCGAAGACGACGGAACAGCTCCCAAAGCATAAGCTTGCACAATCTGCTTGTCCCTCCTCGGCTCTGGACAATTCTTCCTGAAATGCCCTGGCTTGTCACAGTTGTGACACTTCATCGGTGCCTTCGGATTCTTACAATCCTTAGAGAAATGGCCCTTTTGCTGACAGTTGTAGCAAGTCACTTTGCCTTTCGGCTTCTTCTGGCCATCCCTTCCCTTCTGCTGCTGCTGCTTCCTCTTGTTGTTTCCACCCTGCTGTGGTTTAGACTCTCCCTTGGTCACAGCAACAACAGATCCTTCCTTAGGAAACAGACTCTCATGCCTGAGAGCTTTCTCCACAAGCTTCTCAAATGAATCATCCAAATGATCCACCAACTGTCTCCCCAGATAACTGTCCAAGCCTGTCACAAACTTCTCATTCTTCTGATAAGCAGATTCAATATACGATCTGGCATACTTGGACAAAGCTTCAAACTCAGAAACATACTCAAGAACTGATCTTCCTCCTTACTTGAGCTCCACAAACCTCTTGAACAGAACAGACTTCTGAGCTGTAGAAATGAAATTAGCTTCAAATCTGTCTTGGAATTGCTCCCAAGTAATCTCTTCCTCCGGAGTATTGATGGTAATAGAGTTCCACCAATCAGAAGCTCTCCCTTGAAGCTGCCTTGATGCCAACTTACTCTTAGTTGCATCATCAATTCCCAAATCACCAAAGATCCTTCTACAAGCATCTATCCACCTCTGGACTTCAATAGTTGATTCTGTTCCCAAGAAAACCTTCCCTCCAAGAGCAGTATAGTCCTTACACAACTTAGCAAAATCCATCGGTTTTGGAGTTTGAACTTGAACCCCAACATCAACTGACGGCCCTGGAGCTTGCATCCTTCTCATGATCGAAGTCATCATAGCTTCGAACATAGCTGCATAATCAGCAGTCCCCTCAGTAGCACGGCCTTCCCTAGCAGCTGGTCTCCCTCTTCGACTCATTCTCAATATCTATAAAAAGGAATGATCAGAACATCTAGAGAAACAACTGCATAAAGGACTAACTTACTGCTAAACTACTATATTATATATAGTAATCATCCATCAAAATACAATTACGTCTCTCATACGTAGTTACTACAGCGAGCGTTGGGTAAAATCGATTAACCAAGGCTCTGATACCAAATGTGACGACCGCCCATGACCCCCGCACGGAATCTAGAGATAGTGCGCTGTAAAGTGTGCCAAGCGACCATGGACGATTGTCAAGGTAAATTAAAACAACAGAATCTATCGTATTACTCACAGCGCATGGACAAAATACAATAGAACATATGTATAGTGAAGCTTTACAGAATAAAATGCCATCATATAAAACTCCATAATAGTTGACTACAAGCATCCAAATAGTCAATACATCAAGCCTCACTACATAACCCTCAAAGATTATACAAACAGCGGAACATCCAGTACATATAAGAAAATAATATGCAACCCTCTAGCTCGTCTTCGATATCAGCATCGTGAGAAGAGAACAGCACCTGTCACCTGTTACCTAGTCTGCCCGTCCCAAAATGGACGAACAGCCCAAGGCAATAAGAATTAAAAACATAAAGCCTTGAGTCAGACAACAGTCTTAGTGAGCATTAAATTAACTAACAACATACCAAAAGAGCATAAAGGAAAAGGAATAGGAATACAACCCTCCCACTCCACCTCTTTCTACAGTGATAGCCCCCAGACACACACTAAGCAGAAGCAACATAGCAGAGCATACAATTTAAAGTAAAGTAATAATCATTCGAGTCAAGGGCGATGTTTTCCAAGTACCAAGGCCTAAATCAGATAAGCACCCAGAAAACACTACTCTTGAGACCGAATGACGATACAACCAAGCATCCATGACTCTGGCTATCACTGTTATCGTTGCTTCGATATCACCGTTAATTGAATGACCGGCACATTCTTTCAGCCATTCGTCAAGGGCTAATGGAAACCCCGGTTCTAGACATAACTCCTGCACGTCGTCGCAGCCCGTGCCTAGGACTATCGAATCTGCCCAGAGTACTCGACCATCAACAGTTGGTCGTTGGGACTATCGAATCTGCCCAAACGTACTCTTGCTTAGAGCATGCTAGAACCTTCAACAACGATGCTATCCAAACCTCCTAGTCATCCTCCTCGACGACTATTTCCATACTAGCTCAAGCGCCTCTCAAGCATCCATTACCCTTAACTCGAATCATATCACCGAGTTACCAACGTGCTTGGAATGATCCCGTCTGGATTAGACCAAGTCTTCATCACATGATTGCCTCGCTTCATCACATCCTCGCAAAGCTTCATCTCAACATCACATCATCAAATCTATGCATAAGAGCTTCATCATCCCGCTACATATGCCACGAGCAGCTTTCCCAATTCAAGAGCCTTTCTCTTAGCTTTTGAATCACCTTTGGTCTAAATCAAACCATCAATCATCTAATTCATAGCAATCAATCAAATCAAACATTAATCCAAGCAATCAAACATTCGAATATGATCTAAGTAGACAATTATAACAATAATGGCATTTTCGTAATTAAAGAGTTGAAAGTCTAACAAGCATGAAAACATGAACAATATCTCTACAAACTTGATGAATGAACTTGCATAGGTAACATATGATAAAATGGATGTAACTTCATCATGAACGATGGATCTATATGGATCTACACTTAGGATGAAGAAAGTGCATAGAAATTCCTATTTTAACACCAAATCAAGTCAACAATCCGATATACTCCTTTGGATTCGTGTGAGAGATAATCACCACTCACCAAATCACCAAAACAAACTCAAATCAACACGCTTCAGATCTGGACAGCGAAGGATCAAGCTTGATCTATCACGAATCCGCTTCAAATGATGAAATCTCACTTCAATGGATGAAGATCTTCAATCTAAGCTCTTGAATCTTCAATCTTGATCTTCGATTTGGATGAAAGGAAGCACTAGATTAGAGTGGAGAAAAGAAGTGAAGAAGTGTAGAAGTCGAGCTCTCAAAATGGCAGCACTTCGTCGCTTCAAAATCCGGATCCCAAAAATGAAGCCAACCCCCTTCTATTTATAGCTGAAATCTCCCCTAGGTCGCTCGGAGTTAGGTCGTCCACGACTTACGACCTAAAACCCACCGACCTAAAGACTTACCAACCTACGACTTAACAAAAACCCCAACCTCTACGACCTAACCAAACGCGCATCTGCGACCTAACTGCTAAGTCCTTACACGACCTAATACTCACGCGCCTCAACAACCCAGCGACCTACCGCATATGCGCATTCATGCGACCTACGACTTAACACCATCGCGACTTAACAAAGTCACGACCTAACACTTATGCGAATACGACTTAGCACCTCAGCGCACCTAAGCGACCTAACAGATGCGCTTCCATGCGACCTATCAATCCAACGGTTTAAAACAACGCGCGACTTAACAATGCGCGATCTAATACTAAACCAAACCCAGCGACCTAACAACTATAGAACTCCACGACCTTACTTAGGTCGTTTACGACTTAACTGCCTACGACTCAGAAATCCCACGCGACCTAACACTCACGCGACCTAACACACAAATAGCCTAGCGACCTAACTACACACAAGTCATACGACCTAACTACTCCTTCCTTAGGTCGTTGCCAACCTATCCTTCTAAGGTCGCTAACTTACCCTGCTTCCTATACTTCTATCTCTTAGGTCGCATGTTCCTTAGGTCGCTCCCCTATAGGTCGCCCAATACTCTAGGTCGCTCCAACCGACCTAACACTTAACCGGTTCACTACCTTAGGCCATCCAGACGACCTAACAACTCAACTCTCAAACTTAAGTCGCTCACGCTCTAGGTCGCGCTACCTCTTAGGTCGTCTACGACCTAAACCAAGATGACCTAACCTCTAATTCGCAAGCCTTCTTAACTCGCTAACATCCTATAGGTCGGTCACGACTTAGCTCTTAGGTCGTTCACGACCTAGGACTTAGACAAATTATATCTAAAATCTGAAATGACAACAAAATGCTAAAATTCCAAATTTTGATGAACTTGTCGATCCGTAAAAATACGGGTCGTTACACACAGAGTAATAAATGCAGCGGAAATAAAAGAGATAGTAGTTCATGAAGCTACTATATGAATATATAAAATACATCAGAGTTTACAACAGAAGAGTAATACGATACATCAGAGTTAAGCCAGATACAACGGAGGAGTAACACGATACATCAGATACAAATCAGAATACATCACTGGAATCATCGAATACTGGAAGAAGAATAGATGGCTGGATCTTCAAGCAAAGCTCCAACTTCAAAGGTGAGTCTCGAATACTGGTACACTCAGTCTGACCCGAGCGTAAAGCAAAACACAAGACACTCGAGTCAGGATTAACATTCTTATATTAATAAATCCAACTCAAGTGAAATAGCAATTTGAAATACAAGTAACTCAAAGGATGTTTGGAATAACCATCCTTTAAGGATCCGTTAAACTATCTACTAGGTAGTAATGTACGCTAAGTAGATAATGTCTATCAGTAATAATAAGATATCAAAATAGCGTTAAGTCATGGCCCATTCCACCCTTAACACATTTTTATTCCCAAAACCATATACAAGACCGTAGTTTCCCCAAAACCGGAAGTCACCAGAGGGCAATCCATATACTAAAGGTACAAATCAAAATCGTAGTGGTCGCGCATAAATGGAATACAAGTATGACAAGGCACATGAGGCAATACCCAAGGTAGTGATACTACCGTTCGCCTGATCCGGACTGGTGAGAACGCAACGCCGCAGCGCCCGCAACACCGTGAAACAACACTCCCAAATCAAGGGTGCACCAATCGACAACAAGTATAAGTAGTTCGAAGAAGTGTGTCCACTTGAGGTAGCAAATCCTCCATTGGCCCAGCACAGCTCCTGTTTTAGTCATTTCCAATTTGACACAAGTGTCAAGGCTATCCATTATCGTTCTCTTTCTTCAGTCAACACGATCACCATTCCAACCACTTCATTCTGGATCATCACTCCGCGCATAGTTATTAAAGTGGTTTCGGTTCAGATAGAGAGTATATCCATTACCGATCCCGGTCTCTTTAATAACTTTCGTAATTATTACATCGATTGGTCGTTTATATATTTCAAAAACCAAATCAATTTCAATCTCAATTTCAATTCGTAAACCAGCATTTCATTTGTCTTTCTAAACCAATTTCTAATATTTACGTTTCAAAACTTCCAAATTTTCATTTCAAAATCTTATAATTCAATTTCAATATCTATTTAAAACCATTCAAATATTGATTCAAGTTCGTATATAAGTTTCATTTCGAAAATCATTTAAATCAATTTAATTTAACATTCAAATCAATTTAAATTCGTTTATCGATTTCATTTAATATTCGTAAAGTAAATTTATCATTCAAAACAATTTCTATTAAACCTTTCATTCATTAAATCAATTTCTTAAGTTCAACTTCATTAAATCAAAACTTCAAATCGAATTAAATTAAATTCGTCAAATCAATTTCTTTCAATTACAAGTCTTACATTAATTCCAAAAATATCACATTTTCATTTCTTGTTAAAGAAATTCAATTTCACTTATTTACTTTCTTAAATAATTTTCCAAAACTTACTTAATAAAGAAAACTCGATTTCAATTATTTACGAAGTAAAATCCACTTATTCAAAAGTTCAATTTTTCTTATTAAAGAATTTCAATCCAATTTAATCATTAAATAATTTAATCTTATTTAATTGCTAAATGATTCAAAACTTAATTATTAAATAATTTCAAAGTTTAATAATTTCAACTTAATTATAATTTCAAACTTAATTATTAAATCATTTCAAAGTTTAATAATTTCAAACTTAATTCAATCATTTCTCAATTTAACAACATTCTTTCAACAATTACATTGTTAATATTTTGTTTCAGATTATTAAATATTAACATTTTCCTTTCATTAAAAATTCAAATTTCAACTTCGTTTCAAAACCATATTATTTATTCAAATCAAATCTTCATTTTTTTTAAATCAATTTATTGACTAATCGGGTTTTATTTAATTTCCTATCCTAGGTCAAAGTTCAATTTGAGTATTTATCATTTCAACCCGATTCCAATTCAATTCAAAATCAGAGCATAACAAAGGGAACTTGCAGTGTGATAACTGGGATGGTGTCAAAGTAAATAAACAAGCAATAACAACAATCAATAACAATCCAATAATCAATTCAAATAATCCCGAAATAACCGGATTAATTCGCATTGTTATTTGTACGAATTAATATAATTATTTCTAGAATCTACACTATCATTTAATGTAGATTAAAGATTATTACACTAATACTTATACGGTTCTTCAATTGTCATTTGATTTCAATTTTAACACTACAACAATTAATCAAATATACGTTCAATGGTTCAAAGTGTAATTATCACTATTCTACATGTCAATTTATTTAACAATTAAAAGGGGTCATATTATACAAATGTCATTTAATCAAATTTAACATTTAACTATCCTATATCAAGTTCAATTGCATACTACTTATCAATTTAACATTAACAATTTAATGTCCAATATAAACATCAACAATCAAGCAATTATCAGCCAAACTGTATTATCATCGCATAAATAATTAACAGATAATGGTGTCAGATGTCACAGGTGAACTGATACGGTAATAGCATATATAACAGTGTAATTAACTAACAGCAGCATATTTCAATTGTCGTTTCAATTGAAATCAAATTTAATAAATAAAAGAACGTTAATCCTGAGTGAGTGCTCACCTTGCGAGGCTAGAGAAGTTTGACAACAGAATGAGCTAGAATTCCAAACAAATCAAGATGGGCACGAATTCGACGAAGCTGATAGATAAGAATTGATGCAAATGAATCAAGATCATCTTGATATAACTGGAAAAAAAAATATACACGTTGTGATTTTTTTCTAAAACTAATTTTTTTTAAAACATACATTAAAATAAGATATATATATATATATGTTCAAGCCAATATTTAACTTTCATACCCATAAAGAAAATCTATATATATATATATATTTGGAAACTAAACTAATGTATATGAGCATATATCCAAAACTCACGTACAAGTTAGATAATGTAAAATAGAATTTCTTTAACATAACGAAAAAAAATACAATCTTTAGAAAATACCCATGCACAAACACATATATGCGAACCATTATATGTGTGAACAATTTAGATTATATTAATATAAACATAAATATACCTGAATATCCTTTCATCACAAAATCTGGGAAATATATATTTTAACATAGTTAGGTAAATAATATATTATATACATACGAAAATTTCGAAATATGTATATAACCAGGAGTCAAACATGTACAACCTTTGTAACATATAATTTACATACTTTCATAAGTTTTCATATATAAACTATAAGTTATATATGTACATGCAGGTTTAAACTTATTTCCATATACATATGACAAACTGCTTCTATTAAAATATATGCATGCAGACTTGATGAGCAAATAGTATTTATACGAAGACTTTATATATCTAATCCATAGATTTTAGCTTATATAACTCATATATAGATAACACACACGAAATACTTTTAAACACATATATTCACCTTAATATATATATACAACTTTTAATACTATAAAACTGTAAACAATATATACTAACCAACTATTATGTCACTAACATAAAAAAAAATCTTTATATACAGATTTGTACGAACTATACTACAACAACTTATATAACTAAATTGGTATGCACATACATCTTTCAAAACCCAAATATATCAAATTTACGCAACTCTATACATATTTTAAATCATATACAGATATACCTACTTTATATATATTATCTATAGAAAGGGGTCGGACTTCATAATACAATGTATAGTATAAAATACTTTACAACCATTCAAATATAACTTGCATATATATAATTAATACTTAAACACATCAGTAAAAGAATATATACAAATGAATACATGCCTAAATTAAATTCTAACAAAGTATATGCAAACCTAGATATCCAAATATATATAAAAAAAATCAATATAACAAATTTTTATAGCGTATATATAATTTTATATAGAACAGAACATATACCTATCGATATCTCAACAACAAAGAAAGTGCTTGGCTAGTGATGAATTTGGCGAGAAGAGATAGGGGCGGGTGGATCTCGGCAGAGGAATGAGTGACAAGACGGCTGCTGTAGTAAGGGATGAGCGTGGAAGTGGCTGGCCAGCATGGGGAGATTGAGACGCGTGTTAGGGACGCTTGGCTGTTGAGGCAGTGGGATCTGCCTCATGGCTGCGTGGTGGGGTTTGGTCGGAGCCAGGTGGCGCAGAGGGGAAGTGGCCGGGAAGATGAGGTGTGTGGGGATGGACTTGGGTCGGGTGATGGAGGCATTGAGTTTTGGGTTGCTGAAGGAAGCTCTCGGATGTCAATGGTGGAGCTATCGGTTGATGGGCAGGGGTTCAGGCGGCAGAGAGGTGTTTGGATCAAGTCGGGAGGTGGGTTGGGCGAAGCTAGTTGGTGGCAAAGTTGTGGAAGCAGTGGAGGCAAGGGCGGTTCTCGGCCTGGGTTAAAGGGTGGTTTTCGTGGCGGGTAGGCCGTGTGGCTGGGTTGTCGGTGTTCGGAGGGCGGAGGGGAGTGATGGGAGAATGGAATGGGGAGGCTTCGTGGAGAGATGGGAAGAGGAATAGCTTCTGCTAAAAGAATGTGGCATTTGAATTTTTTTCCTTCTCGTGAATGGAAGAAAATGAAAGACCAAAAGTTTTTTTTTTTTTGAAGATAGTGAAAGCCAATAGTCGCATTATAAATGCTAACGGCTATCAGGTTAATACATTGGAAAAATGTAAAGGCACAGATAAAGAGAAGATTGAAACGATTATCCGTACGGTTACCGATTGCCGGTTCTACCGCATACCAGATTTCAAAATACAGAATTGAGTATACCACAAAGGTCAGTACAACGAGACGATCAAAATGGTATACAGATATCAGTGGTATGATTGAATTATAAAAATTCGAATTTTTCTACTGGCGGAAAAATGCAAGAAAACGTAGAAAAATAAGATCGACGGAGCCAAAGATGTCCGAATTTGGAAAAATGACAAACTGACATCTTGCTCAGAAGATGGTTTAGAATTTTTCTATGTAAAAATATTTAGGTTTCGGAAACATTTTATTTTCATCGCTATTTAACTGATTAAATTGAAGTAAATTTACGCGCGAAATAAACTTTCATATTTTCGGACGAAAATTTACCAGTTGCTATGTTTAACTAGACGTATCCCAAATATTAAATTTATATTTTAAAATTTTATCGTTTAGAATTTCACAAAATTTCAACTAATTACGTTACTAAAACAGTTGAAATTTACGGGTCGTTACACTCTCCCCCACTCAAAACTTTTCATCCCCGAAAAGAAACGAGGTAGGAGAATAGAAACAACCAGAAAGAAAAACAGATTTGAAATACAAAATAACAATTAATTTAAACCGTATAAATTCAAATTTAAATTAATTGATATTCAATAATTGATTTAATCCATTTGATTTCACTTAAGTTAAATCAAACTCAACTATTTCTAAATTCATTATCTTATTATCCAATCATCTTCAGTTTACAATTTCTAAAACCGTAAATTTGAATAGTCTTTTATTATAATCATATTTTCTTCAACAATTTAAATTCCTCTTTATTTGTAACGACCCGATATTTTCAACCATTCGCATCCATTATAAGTGTATAGGTAGACACTCATGCCGGAGTTGAATTGCTCAAAATACCGCGTTGTAATTAAAATTTGGCAAATCTCAGAATATACAGTAAATAAATATAATCACAGATCACAGAGTAAAATAATGCAGCGGAAGTAAAAGAAATAGTAGTTCATGAAGCTACTATATAAATATATCAGTGTTACATAAGATACAACAAAAGAAATAGAGAACAACAGAAGTCTCAATAAAATAACCAAGTACAAGCTGAGTAGGACAACAGAACTGAAATAGATAGGACAAGACAAGCAGATAATCTCCAGCGATTCAAATCTCCAAGCGAGTGGAAATCCAAATCTGTGAATAACTCAGGCTGACCCGAGCGTAAAGCAAAACACAAAACACTCGAGTCAGGACAATATATACTTATATAATGTAAACCAACTCAAGTGAACTGTAATAAAGGTACAAGTAACTTAGAAGATGCTTGGGACCGCCCATCCTCTAAGGATCCGTTAAAATATCTACTATGTAGTAATATTCGCTATTATAATAGTGTCTAAATAAGTAAAGTATAATCATATAGAAAATAGCGTTAAGGGGATGGAGAACCTTAACGCGGTCGGATCTTAAAATCATAATCGTAGTAAAGCTCGATATGGTAGGTGACACGGCACAACTAGGCAATACCAGGGTAGATATACCAATTACGCATCCGGACTAGTGGTGACGCATAGCAGCCACTACCGCCCACCTCGAACAACACTCCCAAATCAAGGGTGGCCACCAAATCAATCACAAGTAATAGAATGGTATCGAAGAAGTGTGTCCGATAAGAGGTGCTACCTCCTTGGTCCGTCAATCGCTCCTGTTTTAGCCACCTTATGCCAACTCACGGGAGTTGGGTCCACGTAACATAACTTAAGAACGTCGTCACCATCCTACTTCATTCTGGAATCTCCACCGCGTACACGGTTGTCAAAGTGGTTTTCGGTATCGACAGAGAGTATGTCCATATCCGATCCCGGTCTCTTTGCCAACCAATCGTTATTATAACCCGTGGTTATAACTTTTAAAAACAATACTTTACTTCAAAATAAAATATCATTTCAAAACCATATATTTATCAAAATAAAGATTAAATCAATTCCAAACCATTTCCATATATTTAAAATATCACATCATTTCAAAACTTCATTTCAAATCATTTCAATATATCAAAATATCATATCTTTCCAAAACTTCATTTCAAATCATTTTAATATATCAAATATCATTCTTTTCAAATCTTCATTTCAAATCATTTTTATATAATAAAATATCATATCCTTAGAAAACTTCATTTCAAATCATTTTAATATAATAAAATATCATATCCTTACAAAACTTCATTTCAAATCATTTTAATATAATAAAATATCCTATCAGTTCAAATCCAAATATTCAACTTTTAGATACCTTTTAAATTCAAAGATATCATTCATTCACTATCATTTTAAATCACCTTTAAATAGTTTATATTTCAATCAAAATAATTCATTTAACCCTTTTAAAAGTGTAATTATTATACTTTCAAATCAAGTATTCAATTTCCAAAGTTTCAAACCATCCTGAGTTCGTTTACTAAGTCAAAAACCCTAATTATTAAAATTTCAGCATTTCACAGCATTTAAAAACAACTACTACAAGTTATATTTGAAAACATTTTTAATTCAGCAAAGACAGCACTTAAAACTGCTGTTAAAACTCAGTTTTAGTTGAATTATAGTTCAAAACAGAAAAGACAGCATTTCAGAAGTGCTGCGGTAGTTCAGATTTCAAACAAGGGTTAAATTTGGTTTCAGCAAAGACTGCAGACCATTATAGCATTTCCAGAGAATGCTATAATAGGCCTGAGTTCAATTAGACTATAAGTTCAATTACAGCAACTACAGCATTTCAGAAATGCTGTAATAGCTCTTTTTACACAATTTTAGTTCAAAACAGAATCTATAGCATTTCTGAATGCTATTAAAAGTAGATTTCAGGTGTTAGTGTATTTCCAGCAATTAAATAACTTCAATTTAAAACACATAAACATTTTAAAAATCATATTTTAACATTTAAAATGTTCATTTACATATCATTTAACATGTATCTTTTTCACAATAAATTTCTTATAATTAAATCCAATTTTCAACAATTTACTTAATAAATTTAAGTGTAAAAGTTTCCAATTCTTCACATTTCAACAAATAACTTAACACTTCAAATTTAAATTACCATTTCACAAATTTAATTAAATTTCCAATTTTATTTAATTAACTTAAACCTTTAATTAAAACCAAATTTAACATTTCCAAGTCAAGTTATATTTTAAAAGATCATTTTTAAACAATCATTTATTTAACCACTTAAATTCATAGGAAATCAATAATACTTTAATAAATCACTTAAATTCAAATTTAATCAAATTATCATATTTACCATTTCCAAATAAAATTTTATATCCATTTTATTTATATAACTTAAATATCATTTTTAACCAAAATTCCAAATTTCCAACTTAAGTTATATTTCAAAAATCCAGTTAAACCATTCATTAATTACATTTTTAACACATAGAAAAATCATAATTTCTTTAATTCAAAATATTTCAATATCTATTTAAGTCAATTTCATAAATTTAAAATTTTTAAAATACTTAAAAATATCCAAAAACACTTTATAAAATAACCACGGGCCTGTATATAGTTTTCTAGCCTAGGTCAAGTGACACGGATATGTATCATTTCAATCCGCAGTTTAAAAAGAAAAATCCGGGTTCTATCATTTCAAACCCGCAATCCCAAGTTAAAATAAATTAAATAAAAACCATTCAGGCCTATCATTTCAGCCCATAACGATTTTTCCCTATTCTAAAGTCCGTTCGGGTATGTATCATTTCAACCCATAGTGATTCTAATCTAAAGGGAACTTGCAGTGTGATTAACTGATGAAAATAACAAAACAGCATAATATAATAGTAACATATGATATAACAGGTGTTTAAGCAGGTGTGAACATCATATAATAGTGACATAGCAAATATAATATGGTGGTGCAATTACAGATTCACATGTGATCAATTTACTATTAATATAAGTATAAAACTGTCTGGTGAGAATAACTCACAGTTTTGTGCTGGAGACACAACGACGAATGCACTAATGAGATCCAAACAAGCACGATAACACGATTCAAATAAGAGTGGAGGAGCCAAAGTATCAAATTCCTAGAATACAAGTCAAACAAAACAATACAACAACGATGAGTTTCAAATCAGCTACGATCAAAACTACACTAGAATAGGCTGCACAGAATCAAATAGAAATGCTTGCACTTGCTTTCTACCTCATATGCTTCAGCAATGGGCTGTAAAAGCACTGTAATGGAAGGGTTTTGGATCAGGTTTGAATCAGGTTTGGGTTCAACAAGTCGTCCATACATAGGAAAAGATGATGCAAAGGTATGTGTGCATGGAACTACAACTATAGGGCAAACAAACATGATTTCATGCAACCAAAGGCCACGGCCAAGGCAACCTTAGGCACGGCCAGATCTGTAGGGGGTTAGGTACAGGTGTGGTAGTGGGTTTCAGGTCGTCTATTGGTGGTGGAGGTGGAGTAGGTGGCGGCCAAAGCAAGATATGGAGGGTAGGCGATGATATGTGTGGTCTAGGCAATGTTTTAAGGAGTTTTGTGCAAGTTTTTGTGGGATTTTGGTCAAGGGAATGGTATGGCATGATCATGGCAGAGGATTAGGAGGAGGAGCTGCTGCAAATGATGGTGGAGAGGATGGTGGTGGTGGTGGTAGAGGCTAGGCCTAGCAAAACACAAGAAGGATCAATGCAACAATCAATAGAAAAATCATAAAAACAAGAAGAAAGATGATAGAATTTACCAAATTTTTGTAAAACAAATGGCCATGAGTTTTTTCTCAAGAAAGATGATAAAATTTTCGTGAGAAAGAGTGAGGAATGTGGCTGAAAGATGGAGTAAAGGTACGGCCAAAAATCAATAAAGAGGAGGTTGAGAAATGAAAGGTCGGTAGATAAAAGGACATTGGAGTTACAAGAGTTATAAAACCTTTCAAATTTCCACCATTTCTTTTTAAATTTTAAATACATGTAAAATATGTATAAATACAGATAAAACACGAAAATATAGTAAATAAACAAAAATAAATAAATAAATATTAATTAAATATAATTAAATTAAGAAAATAACAAAGAAAATGTAAATTAGGCTTGAAAATTTGAAAATAAATGAAATGAACTTTGGGAAAATTGTATGTACATGAAAAATATTTATAAATAGAGATAAAAACATAAAAAAAATGCATACATAAAAATGAATAAATAAATTTTAATTAAATATAATTTAAATGAAGAAAATAGCAGAAAAATGGAAACTACCTTTAAAAATAGAAAATAAATTCAATGAGCTTTGGAAAAATTCAAACATCACTTTATAAATATTTAAAAGACAAAATATACATAAAATAACATATTAACAAATATTAAAATAAAATATGACAAAGAAAAATATAATTTATACAATTTAAAATAACAAAATTGCAAAATAAACAATTTATACTCAAAATTGAAATGTACATATCTTTTGCAATTTAACTCCGTTTTCAACGAAACGAAAAGCAGTATTCATGTTATTAAATCTATTTTCATAATAAAAGATAAAATTTATAATTTCAAATATTTAAAATTTAAATTTAAAAGTCAAAGTTTGACTATTTTAACCAAAATTCACTTTTTGGAAAATTATTCTATTCAGTCATATTTGTAATTCTAATCCATATCAAAATCAAAGTTTATATTTAAAATAACAAAATTTATTCTTTTTCATAAATAAAGCTTTTTAAATCTGGAAATATCAATTTAAAAATAATTGTAAAATACAGGGTTGTTACACTCTCCCCCACTCAAAGCTTTTCGTCCCCGAAAAGGAACGAGGTACGGGAAAGCACAGAAAAAGATAGAATGAAATAGAATTAAGACAAGATGATAAGAAGATTGGAATTACACCTGATAACTATTGTTATAGGTAAGTCTAACAAGATGGAGGTGATCAAATCAAGAATATAAGCACGAAAAAAGATCCCCTAGAGTCTGAATCTCCTTTTTCACTTGACCGACAGTCTATGAATGGAAAAACAGTGTTCAGATCCAGATGAGTAACAAAGATTATAGAAAGATATCTAAATAGACTGGTATAAGCAATAGCCTTCCCATTCTGTAACAAGATAAGAGAAATAAGGACAACCAAAAGATAGTTTGGAAAAACAAAATAAGATAATAAATTTAAAACCATAATGCTTTGAAATCATAACAATTTAGGGATGTTTATCATTTGGAAATCACACTACTAAAATCATAACACTTTGGAAAAGTTATTCTTTTAAAAAAAAACATAATACTTAGAAAATCATAACACCCTAAAAAATCTTCATTTAAACCATTTTAATTCAAGGTCAAATAATATTCATTTTAAAGTTGTAACATTTCTAAGTTCATTTAATTATAAAAATTTCCAAAACATTGTCTTTTCAAAATAGCAGCACTTATAAAATGCTACAGTAGATATATTAGTATTTCAAATCAGTTCAATTTCAAAAATATTCATTTGGATATCATTTAACTTATGACTTATTAAAACAAACTTTTATAAATAGAATATCTAAATTAAACTATACTTCGTTTATTAAGTCAAAATTTCACTATTTTACTTAACTCTTAATTTAACACATAGCCTAACTCTTTATTTAAAATACCCATTTCATAAATAGATATTCCTTTAATAAGTTACACTTATTATTCCATTTGGAAACCAAATTCTCAATTATCAAATTTTAGTGATGTTAAAATACATTTTAACTCTTTAAATCATAATTACTCATTTTTCAAGACATATCTATTTCATAAATAAAATATTTATATAGCAAATATAACAATCAAATTTCTTTACACATTTATTCATTTAGACATCAATTAAACTTTGAATTCAAGTTAAATAACTTTATTACAAAATGTCTAATTCAAATGTATTTTATTTTATCTATTCAAAGATACATTATTTATTATACAACATATTCATTTCAGGAAATAACCTTTATTAAAATTTCTAGGTTAGACTTAAGGTTCCATATTAAATCAATTTGATTATTAAGTTATTTAAATAAAATCTCTTTAGATTCCTTTTTCAATATTTACCTCTGTAAATCTTTTATAACAAAAATTTAAGTGTATAACATTTATTATAACCACTCAAATTTTATTTATAAAAATCCTTTCTATATTGTATATTATCCAATTTCATATTCAACTTCTGTGTAATTTAGGTAAGTTATATTGGAATTAAATTGTGTGTTATACAAGTAAAACTTTCCAATTCAATTATCTCAAGTTTGAATCATTTATTCAAATTTTTATTTTCTTCTTATAACTGAAATTATTCTTTAAGATAAAATGTAAGAATTAAATTTCCGATTCCCTTCAAACCACTAAGAGATAAATAAATATATGTATATAATATGTCAAATCAAATTTAAATCATATATCTATATATATTATAATCCAGTCATATTTAGAAATTCAAATCAATTAGATTTTCCAAAACAAAGCTGTAGCAAGACTACAGAACAGTCTCTTCACTTCGAAACTCGAAAATGAACGTCGATGATGCTGCAGTCATCACCGAAATTATTTTCCAGCGACAAAGAGAAGAGCACTTAAATTTTTAAACTTTAAAATCCTTTAGAGACAAATTTTTATTCAAAATACTTTAAATAATATCCTTTTAAAAAAAATTAAACACAAGGTTTGAAACAATTGGAAATTAAATTCTTTAAATTTCTTGTTTTTAAATTCATTTCAGTTCCCAAATAAATTTATAAACAACTATTTATAAATTCATTTGTAGAACAATAAATGATAAATCAAGTATTATCATTTCAAATTATCAATTTAAATCAATTTATTAAGTTCCATAAATTTATATATCCAAATTTATTTCATTAACGAAATTTTAAAATAATATTGTGTCAGTTTGTTCTGTCATAGTGTTTTAGAAATCCTATCGATAGCGTTGATCAGACGAATCGATCGGAAACCCAAATCAACATCAACAACCCAAACAACACAACATATAAAACAAAACATAGATTTTCAAGTACGATTCAAAATGTTTGGAGACAGTTTAGAAACAAAAGGCAAGATGGTTAAACAGAGTAGAGAGATGGGTAAGCTTAGATAAATCGCGGACAACCTTAACCGGGTCAACCGTGACTCAATGGATAAGATCAAATGTGGATTTTCTGGGGTAAATCTACCTTCAATCTAAAGAGATAGAGTTTGGAATAATAAAAGATATTAGCATCTAAACCAAGGATAAATATAAATCTCTGGTGAATCGATGCTGATTATAAAGAATTTTCACCCTTTTACAAGAAAATTAGAATATTGGAGGTCTCGCCAATTCACTATAAAGATCATTGGAAGTGGAGTCATGGGATACTCCAGAATCAAAAGATGATGAATAGTGAGGGACACGAATGAATTTCGGAACCGCAGGGAACGTTCCAAAATTCAAAGGAAAACGAATCAAAGGAAGAGATTCAAACTCGAACGAAAGTGATTCTGTAAATAAATTTACCATACATTCTAAGTTTTGCCTCAAAGCCAAAGCTCTGATACCAACTGTAACGACCCGATATTTTCAACCATTCGCATCCATTATAAGTGTATAGGTAGACACTCATGCCGGAGTTGAATTGCTCAAAATACCGCGTTGTAATTAAAATTTGGCAAATCTCAGAATATACAGTAAATAAATATAATCACAGATCACAGAGTAAAATAATGCAGCGGAAGTAAAAGAAATAGTAGTTCATGAAGCTACTATATAAATATATCAGTGTTACATAAGATACAACAAAAGAAATAGAGAACAACAGAAGTCTCAATAAAATAACCAAGTACAAGCTGAGTAGGACAACAGAACTGAAATAGATAGGACAAGACAAGCAGATAATCTCCAGCGATTCAAATCTCCAAGCGAGTGGAAATCCAAATCTGTGAATAACTCAGGCTGACCCGAGCGTAAAGCAAAACACAAAACATTCGAGTCAGGACAATATATACTTATATAATGTAAACCAACTCAAGTGAACTGTAATAAAGGTACAAGTAACTTAGAAGATGCTTGGGACCGCCCATCCTCTAAGGATCCGTTAAAATATCTACTATGTAGTAATATTCGCTATTATAATAGTGTCTAAATAAGTAAAGTATAATCATATAGAAAATAGCGTTAAGGGGATGGAGAACCTTAACGCGGTCGGATCTTAAAATCATAATCGTAGTAAAGCTCGATATGGTAGGTGACACGGCACAACTAGGCAATGCCAGGGTAGATATACCAATTACGCATCCGGACTAGTGGTGACGCATAGCAGCCACTACCGCCCACCTCGAACAACACTCCCAAATCAAGGGTGGCCACCAAATCAATCACAAGTAATAGAATGGTATCGAAGAAGTGTGTCCGATAAGAGGTGCTACCTCCTTGGTCCGTCAATCGCTCTTGTTTTAGCCACCTTATGCCAACTCACGGGAGTTGGGACCACGTAACATACCTTAAGAACGTCGTCACCATCCTACTTCATTCTGGAATCTCCACCGCGTACACGGTTGTCAAAGTGGTTTTCGGTATCGACAGAGAGTATGTCCATATCCGATCCCGGTCTCTTTGCCAACCAATCGTTATTATAACCCGTGGTTATAACTTTTAAAAACAATACTTTACTTCAAAATAAAATATCATTTCAAAACCATATATTTATCAAAATAAAGATTAAATCAATTCCAAACCATTTCCATATATTTAAAATATCACATCATTTCAAAACTTCATTTCAAATCATTTCAATATATCAAAATATCATATCTTTCCAAAACTTCATTTCAAATCATTTTAATATATCAAATATCATTCTTTTCAAATCTTCATTTCAAATCATTTTTATATAATAAAATATCATATCCTTAGAAAACTTCATTTCAAATCATTTTAATATAATAAAATATCATATCCTTACAAAACTTCATTTCAAATCATTTTAATATAATAAAATATCCTATCAGTTCAAATCCAAATATTCAACTTTTAGATACCTTTTAAATTCAAAGATATCATTCATTCACTATCATTTTAAATCACCTTTAAATAGTTTATATTTCAATCAAAATAATTCATTTAACCCTTTTAAAAGTGTAATTATTATACTTTCAAATCAAGTATTCAATTTCCAAAGTTTCAAACCATCCTGAGTTCGTTTACTAAGTCAAAAACCCTAATTATTAAAATTTCAGCATTTCACAGCATTTAAAAACAACTACTACAAGTTATATTTGAAAACATTTTTAATTCAGCAAAGACAACACTTAAAACTGCTGTTAAAACTCAGTTTTAGTTGAATTATAGTTCAAAACAGAAAAGACAGCATTTCAGAAGTGCTGCGGTAGTTCAGATTTCAAACAAGGGTTAAATTTGGTTTCAGCAAAGACTGCAGACCATTATAGCATTTCCAGAGAATGCTATAATAGGCCTGAGTTCAATATTAGACTATAAGTTCAATTACAGCAACTACAGCATTTCAGAAATGCTGTAATAGCTCTTTTTACACAATTTTAGTTCAAAACAGAATCTATAGCATTTCTGAATGCTATTAAAAGTAGATTTCAGGTGTTAGTGTATTTCCAGCAATTAAATAACTTCAATTTAAAACACATAAACATTTTAAAAATCATATTTTAACATTTAAAATGTTCATTTACATATCATTTAACATGTATCTTTTTCACAATAAATTTCTTATAATTAAATCCAATTTTCAACAATTTACTTAATAAATTTAAGTGTAAAAGTTTCCAATTCTTCACATTTCAACAAATAACTTAACACTTCAAATTTAAATTACCATTTCACAAATTTAATTAAATTTCCAATTTTATTTAATTAACTTAAACCTTTAATTAAAACCAAATTTAACATTTCCAAGTCAAGTTATATTTTAAAAGATCATTTTTAAACAATCATTTATTTAACCACTTAAATTCATAGGAAATCAATAATACTTTAATAAATCACTTAAATTCAAATTTAATCAAATTATCATATTTACCATTTCCAAATAAAATTTTATATCCATTTTATTTATATAACTTAAATATCATTTTTAACCAAAATTCCAAATTTCCAACTTAAGTTATATTTCAAAAATCCAGTTAAACCATTCATTAATTACATTTTTAACACATAGAAAAATCATAATTTCTTTAATTCAAAATATTTCAATATCTATTTAAGTCAATTTCATAAATTTAAAATTTTTAAAATACTTAAAAATATCCAAAAACACTTTATAAAATAACCACGGGCCTGTATATAGTTTTCTAGCCTAGGTCAAGTGACACGGATATGTATCATTTCAATCCGCAGTTTAAAAAGAAAAATCCGGGTTCTATCATTTCAAACCCGCAATCCCAAGTTAAAATAAATTAAATAAAAACCATTCAGGCCTATCATTTCAGCCCATAACGATTTTTCCCTATTCTAAAGTCCGTTCGGGTATGTATCATTTCAACCCATAGTGATTCTAATCTAAAGGGAACTTGCAGTGTGATTAACTGATGAAAATAACAAAACAGCATAATATAATAGTAACATATGATATAACAGGTGTTTAAGCAGGTGTGAACATCATATAATAGTGACATAGCAAATATAATATGGTGGTGCAATTACAGATTCACATGTGATCAATTTACTATTAATATAAGTATAAAACTGTCTGGTGAGAATAACTCACAGTTTTATGCTGGAGACACAACGACGAATGCACTAATGAGATCCAAACAAGCACGATAACACGATTCAAATAAGAGTGGAGGAGCCAAAGTATCAAATTCCTAGAATACAAGTCAAACAAAACAATACAACAACGATGAGTTTCAAATCAGCTACGATCAAAACTACACTAGAATAGGCTGCACAGAATCAAATAGAAATGCTTGCACTTGCTTTCTACCTCATATGCTTCAGCAATGGGCTGTAAAAGCACTGTAATGGAAGGGTTTTGGATCAGGTTTGAATCAGGTTTGGGTTCAACAAGTCGTCCATACATAGGAAAAGATGATGCAAAGGTATGTGTGCATGGAACTACAACTATAGGGCAAACAAACATGATTTCATGCAACCAAAGGCCACGGCCAAGGCAACCTTAGGCACGGCCAGATCTGTAGGGGGTTAGGTACAGGTGTGGTAGTGGGTTTCAGGTCGTCTATTGGTGGTGGAGGTGGAGTAGGTGGCGGCCAAAGCAAGATATGGAGGGTAGGCGATGATATGTGTGGTCTAGGCAATGTTTTAAGGAGTTTTGTGCAAGTTTTTGTGGGATTTTGGTCAAGGGAATGGTATGGCATGATCATGGCAGAGGATTAGGAGGAGGAGCTGCTGCAAATGATGGTGGAGAGGATGGTGGTGGTGGTGGTAGAGGCTAGGCCTAGCAAAACACAAGAAGGATCAATGCAACAATCAATAGAAAAATCATAAAAACAAGAAGAAAGATGATAGAATTTACCAAATTTTTGTAAAACAAATGGCCATGAGTTTTTTTCTCAAGAAAGATGATAAAATTTTCGTGAGAAAGAGTGAGGAATGTGGCTGAAAGATGGAGTAAAGGTACGGCCAAAAATCAATAAAGAGGAGGTTGAGAAATGAAAGGTCGGTAGATAAAAGGACATTGGAGTTACAAGAGTTATAAAACCTTTCAAATTTCCACCATTTCTTTTTAAATTTTAAATACATGTAAAATATGTATAAATACAGATAAAACACGAAAATATAGTAAATAAACAAAAATAAATAAATAAATATTAATTAAATATAATTAAATTAAGAAAATAACAAAGAAAATGTAAATTAGGCTTGAAAATTTGAAAATAAATGAAATGAACTTTGGGAAAATTGTATGTACATGAAAAATATTTATAAATAGAGATAAAAACATAAAAAAAAATGCATACATAAAAATGAATAAATAAATTTTAATTAAATATAATTTAAATGAAGAAAATAGCAGAAAAATGGAAACTACCTTTAAAAATAGAAAATAAATTCAATGAGCTTTGGAAAAATTCAAACATCACTTTATAAATATTTAAAAGACAAAATATACATAAAATAACATATTAACAAATATTAAAATAAAATATGACAAAGAAAAATATAATTTATACAATTTAAAATAACAAAATTGCAAAATAAACAATTTATACTCAAAATTGAAATGTACATATCTTTTGCAATTTAACTCCGTTTTCAACGAAACGAAAAGCAGTATTCATGTTATTAAATCTATTTTCATAATAAAAGATAAAATTTATAATTTCAAATATTTAAAATTTAAATTTAAAAGTCAAAGTTTGACTATTTTAACCAAAATTCACTTTTTGGAAAATTATTCTATTCAGTCATATTTGTAATTCTAATCCATATCAAAATCAAAGTTTATATTTAAAATAACAAAATTTATTCTTTTTCATAAATAAAGCTTTTTAAATCTGGAAATATCAATTTAAAAATAATTGTAAAATACAGGGTTGTTACATTATTCCAAATTATTATTAAATTTGTTCCACTTAATATATCTTATTACATATATTTAAACCATATAAATTAGATTAAACCATATAAAAGTTTCTATTTAAATTAATTTACATCTATTAATTTCTTTTAAATTCAAGGTAATTTCATATGTTGATAAAATTTCAATTTATTAATTTTCCTTCAAAACAAAATTTATTTTCAATATTAACTGAGTTTTACTTATTATCCTATCTAACGCTGTTAACATCTTTATAATCAAAATTTAGTGTATAACATTTATTATAAACACTCAAATTTTATTTATAAATTCAATTTATCTTATATATTATCCAATTACATATTCAACTTCTGAATGATTTAGGTAAGTTGTATTAGAATGCAGTTGAGCAATATACAAACAGAATTTTCCCAATTCAATTATTCAAGTTTAAATATTTATTTCAAATTTTTGGTCTTATTTATAATTAAAATCATCCTTTAACAAAATTTAAGAATTAGATTTCCAATTTTCTTTAAACAACTTAGAGATATATATAATATATTCATATCAAATCAAATTAAATTTTAAAATAAGATACCTATATATATGTATATAAAAATATACTGAAGAAATTCAAATCAAAATATTTTCCAAAACAACCGTAGCAAGGCTACAGAATAGTATCTCCACTTCGAAACTCGAAAATGAATGTCGATGATGCGGCCATCATCACCGAAATTATTTTCCAGCGACAAAGAGAAGAGCACTAATTTCAACATTTTAAAAATTCTTTGAAAACGATTTCTATTCGAAAATACTTTCAATACTATATACTTTAAAATTTTAAAACCAAAGTTTGAAATCACCGGAAACTAATAAATTCTCAAATTTCTGAATTTAATTCATTTCAAATTCCAATCAATTTATAACCAAGTTTATAAATTCATTTATTTATATTATGCAATAGTCAATGGTTTACAAACAATAAATGAAAATCAAATATTATTATTTCAGACAACAAATTCATTAACAATTTAATTTCAGAAAACTTATATTTATATATAATATAATCATTCAAAACTATTTTGTTTATTAAATTTGAAAACAACATTTTAATATAAATTTAGAAATACATTTCTTTGCTCGACGATACAGGAATGGATTTTCAAAATAAAGATAGGGATTCGAATTTTTGTTGACTCAAATCAAAGAAAATTTGATTCGAAAATAAGTTTGAAACAGAAGATAAGATAATTCAATTACCAAAATCGGGAGATGGAGGAGTTTATTTAATTCACGGGCAACCTTAACCGAGTCGTCCGTAACTTCAAGAATAAGATCGTTGTAGAATTTTGAGGCAAATCGACATTCGATCTCAAGAAATAGAATTCAGGTATAGCAGGAAATAGATAGCATCGTAAACCGAGGATATAGAAATCTCCGGTAAATCAATGCCTATTGTAAGAGAGTTTTGCTCCTTTACGAATCATTCGAAGATTGGCGAGACCGCCGATCTATTATAGATATCATTCAAAATGGAGTTATGAGGTGCTCCAGAATTTACAGAAGACGAATAGTGATGGACACGAATGAATTTCGAAACCGAGGGAACGTTCCAAAATTCAAAGGAATCGAGTCAAAAGGAAAAGATCGAAACTCGAATGAGAGTGATTCTGTAAATACATTTACCCTATATGCTTAGTTTTGCCTAGAGCTACCAAAGCTCTGATACCAACTGTAACGACCCGCCATTTTGGACCATTCGCATTCATTATAAGTGTATAGGTAGACACTCATGCCAGAGTTGAATTTCTCAAAATACCGCGTTGTTAATTTAAATTCGGCAAAACTGAACATATACAGTAAATAAATATAATCACAGATCACAGACACAGAGTAATAAATGCAGCGGAAATAAAAGAGATAGTAGTTCATGAAGCTACTATATGAATATATAAAATACATCAGAGTTTACAACAGAAAAGTAATACGATACATCAGAGCTAAGCCAGATACAACGGAGGAGTAACACGATACATCAGATACAAATCAGAATACATCACTGGAATCATCGAATACTGGAAGCAGAATAGATGGCTGGATCTTCAAGCAAAGCTCCAACTTCAAAGGTGAGTCTCGAATACTGGTACACTCAGTCTGACCCGAGCGTAAAGCAAAACACAAGACACTCGAGTCAGGATTAACATTCTTATATTAATAAATTCAACTCAAGTGAAATAGCAATTTGAAATACAAGTAACTCAAAGGATGTTTGGAATAACCATCCTTTAAGGATCCGTTAAACTATCTACTAGGTAGTAATGTACGCTAAGTAGATAATGTCTATCAGTAATAATAAGATATCAAAATAGCGTTAAGTCATGGCCCATTCCACCCTTAACACATTTTTATTCCCAAAAGCATATACAAGACCGTAGTTTCCCCAAAACCGGAAGTCACCAGAGGGCAATCCATATACTAAAGGTACAAATCAAAATCGTCGTGGTCGCGCATAAATGGAATACAAGTATGACAAGGCACATGAGGCAATACCCAAGGTAGTGATACTACCGTTCGCCTGATCCGGACTGGTGAGAACGCAACGCCGCAGCGCCCGCAACACCGTGAAACAACACTCCCAAATCAAGGGTGCACCAATCGACAACAAGTATAAGTAGTTCGAAGAAGTGTGTCCACTTGAGGTAGCAAATCCTCCATTAGCCCGGCACAACTCCTGTTTTAGTCATTTCCAATTTGACACAAGTGTCAAGGCTATCCATTATCGTTCTCTTTCTTCAGTCAACACGATCACCATTCCAACCACTTCATTCTGGATCATCACTCCGCGCATAGTTATTAAAGTGGTTTCGGTTCAGATAGAGAGTATATCCATTACCGATCCCGGTCTCTTTAATAACTTTCGTAATTATTACACCGATTGGTCGTTTATATATTTCAAAAACCAAATCAATTTCAATCTCAATTTCAATTCGTAAACCAGCATTTCATTTGTCTTTCTAAACCAATTTCTAATATTTACGTTTCAAAACTTCCAAATTTTCATTTCAAAATCTTATAATTCAATTTCAATATCTATTTAAAACCATTCAAATATTGATTCAAGTTCGTATATAAGTTTCATTTCGAAAATCATTTAAATCAATTTAATTTAACATTCAAATCAATTTAAATTCATTTATCGATTTCATTTAATATTCGTAAAGTAAATTTATCATTCAAAACAATTTCTATTAAACCTTTCATTCATTAAATCAATTTCTTAAGTTCAACTTCATTAAATCAAAACTTCAAATCGAATTAAATTAAATTCGTCAAATCAATTTCTTTCAATTACAAGTCTTACATTAATTCCAAAAATATCACATTTTCATTTCTTGTTAAAGAAATTCAATTTCACTTATTTACTTTCTTAAATAATTTTCCAAAACTTACTTAATAAAGAAAACTCGATTTCAATTATTTACGAAGTAAAATCCACTTATTCAAAAGTTCAATTTTTCTTATTAAAGAATTTCAATCCAATTTAATCATTGAATAATTTAATCTTATTTAATTGCTAAATGATTCAAAACTTAATTATTAAATAATTTCAAAGTTTAATAATTTCAACTTAATTATAATTTCAAACTTAATTATTAAATCATTTCAAAGTTTAATAATTTCAAACTTAATTCAATCATTTCTCAATTTAACAACATTCTTTCAACAATTACATTGTTAATATTTTGTTTCAGATTATTAAATATTAACATTTTCCTTTCATTAAAAATTCAAATTTCAACTTCGTTTCAAAACCATATTATTTATTCAAATCAAATCTTCATTTTTTTTTAAATCAATTTATTGACCAATCAGGTTTTATTTAATTTCCTATCCTAGGTCAAAGTTCAATTTGGGTATTTATCATTTCAACCCGATTCCAATTCAATTCAAAATCAAAGCATAACAAAGGGAACTTGCAGTGTGATAACTGGGATGGTGTCAAAGTAAATAAACAAGCAATAACAACAATCAATAACAATCCAATAATCAATTCAAATAATCCCGAAATAACCGGATTAATTCGCATTGTTATTTGTACGAATTAATATAATTATTTCTAGAATCTACACTATCATTTCATGTAGATTAAAGATTATTACACTAATACTTATACGGTTCTTCAATTGTCATTTGATTTCAATTTTAACACTACAACAATTAATCAAATATACGTTCAATGGTTCAAAGTGTAATTATCACTATTCTACATGTCAATTTATTTAACAATTAAAAGGGGTCATATTATACAAATGTCATTTAATCAAATTTAACATTTAACTATCCTATATCAAGTTCAATTGCATACTACTTATCAATTTAACATTAACAATTTAACGTCCAATATAAACATCAACAATCAAGCAATTATCAGCCAAACTGTATTATCATCGCATAAATAATTAACAGATAATGGTGTCAGATGTCACAGGTGAACTGATACGGTAATAGCATATATAACAGTGTAATTAACTAACAGCAGCATATTTCAATTGTCATTTCAATTGAAATCAAATTTAATAAATAAAAGAACGTTAATCGTGAGTGAGTGCTCACCTTGCGAGGCTAGAGAAGTTTGACAACATAATGAGCTAGAATTCCAAACAAATCAAGATGGGCATGAATTCGACGAAGCTGATAGATAAGAATTGATGCAAATGAATCAAGATCATCTTGATATAACTGGAAAAAAAAATATACACGTTGTGATTTTTTTCTAAAACTAATTTTTTTTTAAAACATACATTAAAATAAGATATATATATATATATATGTTCAAGCCAATATTTAACTTTCATACCCATAAAGAAAATCTATATATATATTTGGAAACTAAACTAATGTATATGAGCATATATCCAAAACTCACGTACAAGTTAGATAATGTAAAATAGAATTTCTTTAACATAACGAAAAAAAATACAATCTTTAGAAAATACCCATGCACAAACACATATATGCGAACCATTATATGTGTGAACAATTTAGATTATATTAATATAAACATAAATATACCTGAATATCCTTTCATCACAAAATCTGGGAAATATATATTTTAACATAGTTAGGTAAATAATATATTATATACATACGAAAATTTCGAAATATGTATATAAACAGGAGTCAAACATGTACAACCTTTGTAACATATAATTTACATACTTTCATAAGTTTTCATATATAAACTATAAGTTATATATGTACATGCAAGTTTAAACTTATTTCCATATACATATGACAAACTGCTTCTATTAAAATATATGCATGCAGACTTGATGAGCAAATAGTATTTATACGAAGACTTTATATATCTAATCCATAGATTTTAGCTTATATAACTCATATATAGATAACACACACGAAATACTTTTAAACACATATATTCACCTTAATATATATACAACTTTTAATACTATAAAACTGTAAACAATATATACTAACCAACTATTATGTCACTAACATAAAAAAAATCTTTATATACAGATTTGTATGAACTATACTACAACAACTTATATAACTAAATTGGTATGCACATACATCTTTCAAAACCCAAATATATCAAATTTACGCAACTCTATACATATTTTAAATCATATACAGATATACCTACTTTATATATATTATCTATAGAAAGGGGTCGGACTTCATAATACAATGTATAGTATAAAATACTTTACAACCATTCAACTATAACTTGCATATATATAATTAATACTTAAACACATCAGTAAAAGAATATATACAAATGAATACATGCCTAAATTAAATTCTAACAAAGTATATGCAAACCTAGATATCCAAATATATATAAAAAAAATCAATATAACAAATTTTTATAGCGTATATATAATTTTATATAGAACAGAACATATACCTATCGATATCTCAACAACAAAGAAAGTGCTTGGCTAGTGATGAATTTGGCGAGAAGAGATAGGGGCGGGTGGATCTCGTCAGAGGAATGAGTGACAAGACGGCTGCTGTAGTAAGGGATGAGCGTGGAAGTGGCTGGCCAGCATGGGGAGATTGAGACGCGTGTTAGGGACGCTTGGCTGTTGAGGCGGTGGGATCTGCCTCATGGCTGCGTGGTGGGGTTTGGTCGGAGCCAGGTGGCGCAGAGGGGAAGTGGCCGGGAAGATGAGGTGTGTGGGGATGGACTTGGGTCGGGTGATGGAGGCGTTGAGTTTTGGGTTGCTGAAGGAAGCTCTCGGATGTCAATGGTGGAGCTATCGGTTGATGGGCAGGGGTTCAGGCGGTAGAGAGGTGTTTGGATCAAGTCGGGAGGTGGGTTGGGCGAAGCTAGTTGGTGGCGAAGTTGTGGAAGTAGTGGAGGCAAGGGTGGTTCTCGGCCTGGGTTAAAGGGTGGTTTTCGTGGCGGGTAGGCCGTGTGGCTGGATTGTCGGTGTTCGGAGGGCGGAGGGGAGTGATGGGAGAATGGAATGGGGAGGCTTCGTGGAGAGATGGGAAGAGGAATAGCTTCTGCTAAAAGAATGTGGCATTTGAATTTTTTTCCTTCTCGTGAATGGAAGAAAATGAAAGACCAAAAGTTTTTTTTTTTGAAGATAGTGAAAGCCAATAGTCGCATTATAAATGCTAACGGCTATCAGGTTAATACATTGGAAAAATGTAAAGGCACAGATAAAGAAAAGATTGAAACGATTATCCGTACGGTTACCGATTGCCGGTTCTACCGCATACCAGATTTCAAAATACAGAATTGAATATACCACAAAGGTCAGTACAACGAGACGATCAAAATGGTATACAGATATCAGTTGTATGATTGAATTATAAAAATTCGAATTTTTCTACTGGCGGAAAAATGCAAGAAAACGTAGAAAAATAAGATCGACGGAGCCAAAGATGTCCGAATTTGGAAAAATGACAAACTGACATCTTGCTCAGAAGATGGTTTAGAATTTTACTATGTAAAAATATTTAGGTTTCGAAAACATTTTATTTTCATCGCTATTTAACTGATTAAATTGAAGTAAATTTACGCGCGAAATAAACTTTCATATTTTCGGACGAAAATTTACCAGTTGCTATGTTTAACTAGACGTATCCCAAATATTAAATTTATATTTTAAAATTTTATCGTTTAGAATTTCACAAAATTTCAACTAATTACGTTACTAAAACAGTTGAAATTTACGGGTCGTTACATTTGGGATTTCCATCCTCTAAGGATCCGTGAAACTATCTACTGTGTAGCAATATACGATATTATAATAAGTCTATAGTAAAGTAAAAGTATTAAAATAGCGTTAAGGCGTTACCCATATCCCCCTTAACACATTTTATATATTCCCGTAGTCTATACAATGTCGTACGCTCCTCCATACACTGGAGGTTTACACAGAGGACATCACATAGGTACGGTACAAAACAAACTCGTAGAAGGCGCGCTAGGGCATGTGAACACAGCACTCGAGGCAATGCCATGGTAGATATACCAATTGCACTCCCGGACTGGTGGTAATGCATAGCAGCTACTACCGCCCACCTCATGACACACTCCCAAATCAAAGGGTGCACCCAATCAAATCACAAAAGCAATAGAATGGTATCGAAGAAATGTGCCCGATCGGAGAAATTACCTCACTTGGCCCGGTATAGCTCCTGTTTTAGTCACATCTAAGCTCACTCACGGGAGTCAGGGTCACGTCATACCATATAGAATCGTCGCCAAACCATCCTACTACATTTCTGGAATCTTCACCACGTACACAGTTGTTAAAGTGGTTTTCGGTATTGGCAGAGAGTATGACAATATCTGATCCCGATCTCTTTAACAACCAAACGTTATTATAACACCGTGGTCATTTCATTTCAAACAGTTCATACTTCATATCAAAATATCATATTCATTTCAAAACCATATCAATTCAAAATCATTTATTCAATTTAAATAATATTCGTTTCAGAATCGTAACACTTTCAAAATCATAATACTTTCGAAACCATAGCACTTTGGAAATCAATAACACTTTTCGTAACCATAACCGTTCTAACTTAAACAGTTTAGATATTTAAAATAATATATATATATATTAAAATAGTTATAATTTAAAATAGTTTATATATATAAATAATTTATAGATTAAAATAGTTTATATATAATAAAATACTTTATATAATAAAAATAGTTTCCTCTAATTTCACAAATCGATTCAAATCATCTTAAATTTCAAAATTTCAATTTAAATCAATTCCAGTTCAGCCATTTCAAATTTAAAGTTCGAAAAATTCAATTTTAAATATTCAAACATTTACAATATAAATTTCATTTATATTTCAACATTTTAACTTTAAATTTATTCAAATTGAAATTATTCCTTTAACCATTTTTATAACAATTTATTTAAATCCCAATTTATATATTTAAATCAATATTAAATATTCAATCTCATTTTTATTCAAAATTGAGAATATTCATTTAATCACTTTTTATCAAATCACGTTATAAATCAAGTTATAATCATATCTTTTCAAAATCTCAAAACTAATAAGTTTAAATCAATTCTTTCTTAATTTCAATTATTAACCGATTTAAATTCCAAGTCAACATTAATTTATCTTTCCAACCTTTATTATTAAAGTTATACATCTATTTTAAAATATTAATATAGATTTTAAGTAAATAATTTTAAAACATATTATATACTGATTAAACTAAATTTTATTAAATTAGATCCTATTAGATATATTTTTAAGAAAATAAAATTATAAGAAAATCTTAATATTATAATTTCAAAACTAACTTATAAATTTAAAATTCCAAAACATATAATTTTTAAAATCTAAAATTTTAACATATATAAAAATAACATTTATATATTATATTTTAAAAATCAATATTTATTTAAAACCATATATCTACTTTCAAAACTTTGGAAATCACTTTCAAAATATAGACCAATGGTGTCCGTATATAATTCTCTATCCTATGGTCAAGTGATACAGATATTTATCATTTCAATCTGCAATTTAAATATTTATGGGTATATATCATTTCAACCCCAATCCCCAAATTTAAAATAAATGAAAGTCGCTTGGGTTTATCATTTCAACCCATAACGATTTTCTCATATTCTACAAAATCGTTCGGGTATGTATCATTTCAACCCATAGGGAATTCTGAACTAACAAGGAACTTGCAGAGTGAGAACAGATATGATAATAATATAACATATCAATAACATGCATATATCATCAGTGATAAATTGAATATAAACAACGGGATATGGTGTCATATATCACAGGTGAAAAATTGCATATAATAGCATATCGTATAAAGCAATTATATAAATAACAGTTAAATTTAGCAGCATATTTCAATTGTCCTTTCAAATAAAATCAAATTTAAAAAATATAAGTATGTTAATCGTGAGTGATTGCTCACCTTTTGAGGCTAGAGAGATTCAAAATTGAAATGATTTACGAATCTAAGCACGAATTCCAAAGCAAAGCAAGATTGGCACGAATTAGACGAACAAAGCTGATAATAAGGAATCGATGAAACAATTAGAATCGGTTGATATAAATTGAACTAAATATATATATATATATATATCTTATTTTTATTTTCAGATCTATATTAAATCCCTAACACATAAAATATCCATATATTTTTGAAAAACCAAATTCACATATACTTACATATAAACTAATGTACATAAACAAACATACAAACTTACATACAAGTTTTATACTTTAAAATAATATATATATATATATATAATGTGATGACTCGATTTTTCATACCCGAAAAATCGAAGCATCGGGATTAGAAGAAGAAGGAGGTAGAAGCAAAGAAAACAACACAACAGAATCTCACATCGCAGCGAAATAAAATATAATATATAATAACTGATCTTTATAGAAAAGAAACTATATCTGTTTATACATACATCATCAGAATACAACATCAGAGTACAATACAATCAACATCACAATTCAGGACAGTTATAATAACTTGTCCTCACAAAGATGACTATACAACTTATGATACACAGCGGAATACAACAAATACGGGTGATACGTCTCGCCATCCAGCTCGTCTCCTGAGCTCCACAGCATCCTATCCTGTACTGTAATACTCGGTCTGACCCGAGCATTATAATAAAATAACACCCAAGTCAGTTTGGAAAACCAGCGTGAGAAAACACACTTAATTGGATTATTAAAGTTTTCCAATCCCTTTGAAATCAAAAGCATCTCGTAAGACCACGCCACAAATAAACATGTCAGATTTTTACCTTACGATAGCCAAAACACTTTTTATCAAAATCCTCTGATATTATAATAGTGTCTATATACAAACACTTATTCAAATATCTGAAATTGTTACATGATTAAATTCCAGCATACTAGCCACAAAGTGGGTTCTACAAACAAAATCCGTAAAAGGCACGTAGGGAGAATGGATTTCCAACAAATGACTAGGCACTGGGGTACCACCTGTCAAAGTACCTGGTCTAGATCAGTGTATCGAGGACCACGCCCGATCCCCTGCAACAGAAGACCGGAACTACCTAAGGGTAATTCCGAGTAAGATCACCCCACGGTTGGCGCGACCAACCGCCACATAGCCGAAATAAAAAGGGACATCTAGACAGGAATGATCTCACCCTAATGGGCGCTACCCACATAGCCTTGCTGCATAACCCCTGATTTTCAGTCATTCCCGGTTGATGAGGCTTGAGGCTAAGCGTTACCTTTATAGAACACATCTCTTAGAATGCCCATCGCCCACTTGACGATGTTCCGAATGCATTCGTCCATACAAGTCCATCCCGGGTTCGAACGGAACCGAAGGCACTATTCCTACTACATCCATTTTGGAATCACCCTCAGGATTAGTAGCGATTAGCCCTTGCACTTCACTGCTCCATCTTCGATTCCAAACTCGTTTTCCCCACGAAAACGTACAAACCGGATCGAAGTGGTTTTAGAGAAATAAATCTCGATCCCGGTCTCTTCGAAACCATCAGCGCATTGGCCAATATTGATAGTCGGTTATTTAACTATCAATTAACATTCACAAACATCCATCAAACAATAAATAATTTTCCCAAATTATTTATTTACCTCACAAATATCTTCGCAAGATATGTTTCCACTTTCAACCCTTTGAAAATAGTTTCAATCCATTTTTCTTCCATGGAATAAATTTCCCAATAATTTCTACTTCCACTGAAATCACCAAATACAAACACTTAAGATTTAAAAATAGTTTAAAACATTATATTATAAAATATACTTTAAACATTTACATTTAAAAACTACTTTAATACTTTATTTAAAGATATATAATTTAAGAATATTTAAAATAAAGCTATTTATAAAATATAACACTAAATTTTATCTTTTCTAAAACAAAATACTAAGTCATTTTTAATAAGTACTACTATAATAAATTTGAGAAATACTTACTTCAAAATTAAACCATTTGAAAAATAATAAATTTCCTAAAACACACTTTGAAACACTTTAAAATCTTTAACTTATACTTAAAATTTCGCTTTGGAAACGTACTCGGCTATTCCAAGGAATATGCTTCTCTTTCACATCTTTAAAAAAAATAGATCACTATTTATTTTCTTTCTTAAACAAATTCACATTCCTTTATAAATTCCCACCTTGAGTTTATATTTCCAAATATACACTGATATTTTACTTCACCTTATAAACCCAGTTTATAAATTCATAATCTCATTTCCCTTTTTAAATTCCAATTTTAAACACTTAAATCAATTTTCAAATTGATTTCAAAATTACTCCATTTTGAAATAAACTCCTTTACTTACTCAATTTATTCAAATCCGTTAACTTCATATTTTATTTCTTCATTATGATTAAAATCTTTTTAATTGAAAATACCAATTTCAGATTCCCCAAATTCCTTCTTTATCCCTTTTAAATAAACTCAAAACTTGAATTTAAAAATAAATTCTTTATTCTTGATATAATATCACTTAAGCTTAAAATTTAATATTTCTCTGTTTATTTAAAATTCCCTTTCCCATACTCGGAATTTATTTATTAGGATTTAAAAATCACTTTTATTCTTTTCCCAATTCATTCTTATTTTTATTCAAATTCTCTGTAGTTATTTCACTTAAAATTTTACTCTTATATTTCTTTCAAAAATCCAATTCTATATATTTTATAACTCAGTGTTCCAAAATATTTCAATCAGACCATAGTATCCAATATTCCAATTATCAATATAAATTCATCACAGAATATCAAATATTCATAACACAAAATATTAACAATCTAACTACTTTGAGGAATCCAGTTGGATCCCTCCAACATGTTTCCCTGCATCCACAGATGTTAGCACAATACCAATTCCACTTCGAGGTGGAATATCGTGGTATATGGGATTAATATAATATCATCCTCTATTATGCGGTGCATAGGGTCTCATCCACTATATAATGCGGGAAATCAATCACTCCAATATGTACATATACTATTATATATAATATCACATCCAGTCAATTCAATCATTCAACCAATTATTTAAATTTAACCATTTAAATTTAATAATAACCTAGATGAGTGAGATTAACTCACCTTTGATTTCCATTTGCAACCCATTTCCATCTCAGCTCGATTTCTTCATGATTATAGACCTTGAATAAATATTTATACAGTTTATCAATATTTGAAATAATCGAATTATTAATTACCGTTTAATTTTGACTGATGATTTATTTAAACCATAACTACATTCTAAACTAATATCTCCTTTAAAAACCTTTTAGTAACTAATTAAATTAAATAAGCAATTAAATAAGTTATTTGATCAATTTAATTATCATTCATTAATTTTAAAATAAAATAATAAAATCTAAAATGTGTATGTATATATCTTGATCAACAATTGTTTATATCCTAAAATTAAACAGCAAGCTAAATATGCATACATCTGAACCTATTATATATTTATTAAATTAAAACATATTCTCATGTATCCTACAGTTGAATTAAAATCCCATCTCTATATTTTCAATCTGTATGCGTATAGATTTTATTAAGAAAAATTAAACAGATTGTATACCTTGCTGACCAGAATCTAGCTCAGACAACTAAAGACGTCGCGGCATCTGCTTCTCCCAAAACGACAGCATGTAACGACCTCGACTCATCCTTCCATCGACACTGGCTTCACTCATCCAAGATACGAACGAATTCGAGATCCACACCTCTTCTTGTTGTGACGCCCCTGAAGTGGTTGAGCTCAAGCCCGACGCAGACGAATTCGTGACCTCGATCTCCTACAAAACACCAACCCGCAATCCCAAACGTCGCGCGCTTGTTCCTCTCAAATCGAGCAGGCTTGGCTTTCACCCTGTCCGAGTTTGAAGCGAGCCTCAAGATGCTGACTCGATTCATTTGGAAAGGAGAGACGCCACTCGATTTGATCGAAACCACTACTGCATGCCATTCTCCTCCACGCACGAAAATCGCGACTCTAGATTATCGATTTGAACAGCTTTGGATTTTTTTTTCGATTTCGAATAAGAGAAGGGCTCGGTTTTATTTTAAACAAAGGAGCTGCCATTATTATTATTTTTTCTTTTTATTTTGGGTTGATTCGCTCAGAGAGAAAGAAGGAAGGGATCGCGATTTTGTTTTGAAATGTTTTTGAAAAGGAGGGGCCACGAATTTTGATCTTGAAGGGAGGAGGAGGAGAGATTCGTTTGAACGAAAGAGAAGGCATTTTTTTAACGAGCAGAGATGAAAGGGAATAGTGTGTTCGAAAAGGTAATTGAAGCATGCTGAGATAAACTAGCTACGGTAGCCAAAAATGATAAAAAGACGGCTGATGTGAAGAAAAAAAATACAGCTGAGGTTGACTATATATAAATCTATATATATTTAATTTAAATTCAAAATGTCTCGATAAACGCAACTTGAAATCTCGACCTCCTGTCAAGGCGTGCCGCCAGGCATTCGTAATGTTATACTCCTATTCCGAATGCAATGGAAAAGGGTTCGAGTCCTAATTCGATCGTATGGAGAAGATAACTTTTTGAACCCAGTCATTATATTGAATTCGATATAAAATTTCAGCGCGTTTATATACCGTACGCTCACACAACAACTCCCATCACTACGAAACTTGAAATCCGATAATAATACACTATTACGGATCCAATGGAACTGGTTTCATCGAATTACAAGACTGTGCCCCGGAAGGCTATTTTTAAATATCGATTTAAACGATATAATTTCAAAACTGAACAATACACTTTTAAATTCAATTTTAAAAGTTCTATCACCTTCAGTATTAACAATGTAAATTTTCCAAGCCTTCAAATTATTTTTAACAGGCTTAAAACCCCAGATTCAATATTTTACCCAATCTCCAATTATTAAATTCAATATTTAATTATCCAATAAATAGAGATATTTGAAATTCAAGTTAAAATTTACTCTTTTGAATATTTAAAATCAATTAAATATTCCCATCTCAAATATCTAAAACTCCGGGTCGTCACAAATAATAAAAGTCAATATCAACTTACTTTATTAAATATATGTATATGTATATGTATATGTATATGTATATGTATATATAATTCAAGTCAAGTCAATCATATATATAAGCTCAAACAATCATATATATATATATATATTATATTAAACCCATACTATACTATCTATATTGTATATATGCAAATGTACCCTTTAAACATATAATAGAATATTCCAAACATGTTACATCATCTTATATAAACCAGCATAGATAAACTGGCATAAAATCTCTTACAGTAACAAATATAATATATACTCTTCATCTTTCCAATAAATATATAACAATAGCGTATCTCTTAAAGTAGTTAAAACTGTAAAAAGTAGAATATAAGCAAATGAACCAAAATATGAAAGCTTACATATATCTTTCATATATAATTTAAAAAAAATCAAATAAGAACTTAAAAATATAGAAAAAAAACAAAATTCAAAAGTCGATGTATATCAATATACCACAGGAAATCATTTCTCAAAGCCTATATACTATATGTACTACATATATATATATATATGGTTACCTGCATAAATTGTTACAGGAGTATAATATATATATGAATCAGATCTTAACCAAAATATGCACAATATATATATATATATATATATATACGTATATATATATATACGTATATATATATACGTATATATATATACGTATAACATATATATGATATATAACACAGCAAATATATACAAACCCATTTTACAACTCAGGTAACTTATATAAACTCATATTGTAAATAACAGATCATTGTATATAGCTAATAATTTATATAAAATAAGTATATAAATATATGTGTACTGTGAGCCTAGGAACAAGCAACATGTTTATAACTAATTATGTCACAATACCTTTATATACAACAAGTAACCTATATATATACTAACATAGTATACAAAATATATATAATACCTTAAATAAATTTCACAATACCTTTATAAAATAAAGAAGGTTGCGGTTGAAGTTCTTGTGGAAGGCGGGGCTTGAGGCAAGGGTGCGGAGAAAATGAACGGCTTCATGCCTTTTTTTGCTGAGGTGTGTGTGCATGGAGGGCCAAGGTGGAGGAAAAACAAGGTGTGGTGGCAGCTAAAGGCAGACGTGCAAATTGCATGAGCAACAGGTTTCAAGTGAAAAACAAAAATGAGCAGTGATTTCCAAACTAATGTCATACATGCGAACTGAAATGTAAATTCTTTCAATTCCCTTATTTATTTTTTGACTGTAATAGGAGCTAGATTACTCAGAACCAAAATATGGACATTGATTCTTTTTTTCCGAGTGGCAAAGCAACGAACCCGAGGGAGAAGAAAATGAATAGAGGAAGGGAATTGAACAGTGAATAAAAGCAAATATCTTTTGAACCATTAGAAAAGTAAAAGTTAGAAATAAATGTGATATGAACGGTCATGTTATGATTCAGCAGAAAGTTATTAAAGCAATTTATTAGATTGCTTGGACTGCACGTTCAAATTTGAAAAGGCACGGGAAGTAAATGTCGATGTTTGTGGTATCGATACGATGTACCGTTTTATCGTTTCCATCGCGTATCGGACCTCAAAACACAGAAATAAATATACTGTGGCGATCAGCACGATGAGGCGAACAGAACAGTACACATTATCGGTGATATGATCAAGTTATCAAAACTCGACTTTTCGCTGCTGAAAATGCTACAACTCTGTCGAAAATAAGATAAACGAGGCTAGAGGAGTCCAAATTTGATGAAACGAAATACGACGTCTCACTCGGAAAATGATTTGCAAATTTATTATATAAAAATATTCAGGTTTGGAAAACATTTTATTATCATCAAATATTAACTGATTTGAATTATATAAAATTATACAACAAAATTAACTTCATATTATCAGATGAAAATTTACCATTTGCTATGTTTAAATAGACGTATTCCAAATATCAAATTTTTATTTCTAAATTTAATTATTTAAAATTTCACAAAATTTCAGTTAATTACGTTATTAAACCATTAAAATTTACGGGTCGTTACACTCTCCCCCACTCAAAACTTTTCATCCCCGAAAAGGAACGAGGTAGTAGAATAGAAACAACCAGAAAGAAAATAGATTTGAAATATAAAGTAAAACAATTAATTTAAAACCATATAAACTACATTAATTTTAAAATTGGTTTATATTCAATTAGTTGATTCCAATTTATTTTATTTAATCAATCAAATTTATTGTGTTCACATTTTATTGATTTCATTTCCATATATTTTTATTCAATTGATTTGTTTCAAATTCATTAACATTTAATGCAATAATTTCACAACAAAATTTGTTCTATTTTACTCATTTATTAAATCTATTTGATCAACCATAGTTAATTCCACCTCAACATTCAACTTCAACTACTTAAAACCATATAGATTTCAATTAATATTCAACAATTTGGTTTAATCCATTTTATTCAACTAATAAATAGTCATTCAATTTAAAATTGATTTTTTCATTTTATAAACATTTCTTTCAAACAAATTCATTTTTAAATTAACTCATTTATTTTATCCATTTATCTTCAGCTAAGTTGATTCCACTAAAATTCAAGGTCACTGTTCTTAAGTTCATATTTACCTGCTTAAATAGTCTTCTCTTTTAGTTATTAAATTTATTTCAGTTAACATATTTTGCAACATATGTTAGGTGTATATAATTTATAACCATATATTATTCAACAAATAAATTTTCCTTTTTTCTATTATCCAATTTATTATCAGTAAATTCTCTTAACAAAATAACATTTTTGATATCCTATTACTTATATCATAGTGTATGTTATATAATTACATTCTAATTACATTTAAACTTTCTAGGTAAGTTATATAAATGTTTATGAGTGGAATTAAATACTATACAAATTTTTCTTATATCTACAACATTTATATTAAGCCAGATTTTAGTTTGAACAATTTATTACTTAAGTTTTCTTCTTGTACAACCCTATTATATCCTAACATTTTAACTTTTGAATAATTTTGGCAAGTTATATATATTAGAATGCAATTTAGTATTATACAAATAAGTTTTTATTCAAATTCAACTATTTCAAGTGGGTTAAATTTCATTTATCATTTTTAGATATTCCACTTATTCAAAAAATTGCACTTTATTTCAATAATTGAAACCATTTCTTAATATAAGACTTAAGATTCAAATTTTTTGGTTTCTCCTCAAACTACTTTGAAATAATTATATACATATACCTATATAATTTATAAATCAAATCATCCTCAACAAATTCCAAATCAAACCCATTTCCAAAATAAAAAATGTAGCAAAGCTACTAAGTGGTCTCTCCACCTTGAGACTCGAAAATGAATGTCGATGATGCTGCAGTCATCACCGGAATTATTTTCTAGCGACAAGAGAAGAGAGTACCGACTTAATTCCTTTAAAATTATTCTTTTGAAACAATTTCCATTCGAAAATAATTTCAAATAATATATTCTGAAACCTTAAAACCAAATTTTCCTTGAAAATACCGGAAATTGAATTCTCAAATTCTTAATTTTAAATTCATTTAAATTCCAAACCAATTTATAAACGATGTTTTATAATTTCATTTATTTATATCATGTTGTAATAGTCAATGGTTTAATAAATGAAAATCAAATATTATCATTTCTAACAACCAATTTAGTTAACTTTTTAATTTCAGAAAAATTTATACTTATATACATATATAATATAATCATACAAAATTATTTTATTTACCAATTTTGAAAACAATATTGTGTCAGTTTACTCTATTCAAGTGTTTTGGAATTTCTATCGATAGCGTTAGCTAGACGAATCGATCGAAACCCAAAATTCAAACTTAACAACTCAAACAACACAATATAAAACATTTTTAATTTTAAATACAAATACACTCCCTTACTCGATGATTCAAGAATGGATAGAGATTCAAATATAGAGGGGTCCAAATCAAAGAGAATTCTAACTAACGAGATAGACTTGAAAGGAAGACAAAATAACTAAATTACAGTAGGGAAAAGATGGATAGACTTACAATAATCACGACGACCTTAACCGGGTCAACCGAGATTCCAGGAATAAAATCGATGCGGAAATTCAATTTCCCGCTTGAAGGGAAGAGGAGTGACTTCACCCAATATCAGGATAATTTCTGATTATCAGAGTGGAGTTGAGATCACAAGGCTGAACATCAAGCGAAATGATAAACTGCCTGCAAAATCCCGAGGAAATCTACATTCGATCATAAAAGAATTACCCGAATCGTCTACTAAGAAACGGTTCGGGCTTGACAAAAAATAACGGCATCGTAAACCAAGGACGTAGAAATCTTCGGCGAATCAACGTCTGTTGTAAAGGAGTTTCACTCCTTTACTAATCATATTCAGGTTGGCGAGACCGCCGATAGTATTAGTTACGGATATGGATGAAATTGCCAATAGAAGTGGCGAGATGAGCTCAAATTGATTATAGAGATCAACATAAATAAAGCTATGGGATGCTCCAATATCAAGAGAACACGAATAGAAGAAGCCAAGAATGGATTTCAGAACAAGGTAGGGTTCCCAAGTTCGAAAGAAATCCGAATCAAAGAGGAAGAAATTCAAGCTCGAACGTAGGTGATTCTGTAATTAAATTTTACTCTATATGCTAAGTTTTGCCTAAACCAGAGCTCTGATACCAACTGTAACGACCCGGTATTTCGAACCATTCGCATCTGCACATGTCAGACTTGAATTGCTCAAAATATCAAATTGTTAATTTATATTTCGCAAAACTCAACATATACAGTAAATAAATCAATCACAGAATCACAGACACAGAGAAATATAACAATATGCAGCGGAATAGATAAATAGTAGTTCATTAAGCTACTATATAAACATCAGAGTATGAAACAAAATACAATAGAATATCTCAAATACAATGTAGTATAGAATACAAACAAATGACAAGTCTGGACAACACAACTAGATAGCTGAAAGCTGAATAGATATAGATGGATCTTCAGCAAAGCTCCAAAACTCCAAAGGTGAGTCTCAAATGCTGTGACACTCAGTCTGACCCGAGCGTAAAGCAAAACACAAAACACTCGACTCAAGATTAACATTCTTATATCAATAAATTCAACTCAAGTGAAATATCAACTGAAATACAAGTAACTTAAAGGATGTTTGGGATTTCCATCCTCTAAGGATCCAAGGATCTATCTACTATGTAGTAATATACACTATTATAATAATGTCTATAGTAAAGTAAAAGTATTAAAATAGCGTTAAGGCGTTACCCATATCTCCCTTACCACATTTTATATATTCCCGTAGTCTATAAAATGTCGTACGCTCCTCCGTAAACTGGAGGTTTACACAGAGGATACCATATAGGTACGGTACAAAACAAACTCGTAGAAGGCGCGCTAGAGCATGTGAACACGGCACTCGAGGCAATGCCAGGGTAGATATACCAATTGCACTCCCAGACTGGTGGTAGCGCATAACAGCTACTACCGCCCACCTCATGACACACTCCCAAATCAAAGGGTGCACCCAATCAAATCACAAAAGCAATAGAATGGTATCGAAGAAATGTGCCCGATCGGAGGAATGAACTCACTTGGCCCGGTATAGCTCCTGTTTTAGTTACATTTAAGCTGACTCACGGGAGTCAGGGTCACGTCATACCATATAGAATCGTCGCCAAACCATCCTACTTCATTTCTGGAATCTCCACCACGTACACAGTTGTTAAAGTGGTTTTCGGTATTGGCAGAGAGTATGACAATATTCGATCCCGGTCTCTTTAACAACCAAACGTTATTATAACACCGTGGTCATTTCATTTCAAACAGTTCATACTTCATATCAAAATATCATATTCAATTCAAAACCATATCAATTCGAAATCATTTATTCACTTTAAATAATATTCGTTTTAGAATCATAACACTTTCAAAATCATAATACTTTCGAAACCATAGCACTTTGGAAATCAATAACACTTTTCGTAACCATAACCGTTCCAACTTAAACAGTTTAGATATTTAAAATAATATATATATTAAAATAGTTATAATTTAAAATAGTTTATATATATATAAATAATTTATAGATTAAAATAGTTTATATATAATAAAATACTTTATATAATAAAAATAGTTTCCTTTGATTTCACAAATCGATTCAAATCATCTTAAATTTCAAAATTTCAATTTAAATCAAATCCAGTTCAACCATTTCAAATTTAAAGTTCCAAAAATTCAATTTTAAATATTCAAACATTTACAATATAAATTTCATTTATATTCGGCATTTTAACTTTAAATTTATTCAAATTGAAATTATTCCTTTAACCATTTTTATAACAATTTATTTAAATCCCAATTTATATATTTAAATCAATATTAAATATTCAATCTCAATTTTATTCAAAATTGAGAATATTCATTTAATCACTTTTTATCAAATCACGTTATAAATCAATTTATAATCATATCTTTTCAAAATATCAAAACTAATAAGTTTAAATCAATTCTTTCTTAATTTCAATTATTAACCGATTTAAATTCCAAGTCAACATTAATTTATCTTTCCAACCTTTATTATTAAATTTATACATCTATTTTAAAATATTAATATAGATTTTAAATAAATAATTTAAAAACATATTATATACTGATTAATTAAATTTTATTAAACGAGATCTTATTATACATATTTTTAAGAAAATAAAATTATAAGAAAATCTTAAAATTAAAATTTCAAAACTAACTTATAAATTTAAAATTCCAAAACATATAATTTTTAAAATCTAAAATTTTAACATATATAAAAATAACATTTATATATTATATTTTAAAAATCAATATTTATTTAAAACTGTATATCTCCTTTCAAAACTTTGGAAATCATTTTCAAAATATAGACCAACGGTGTCCGTATATAATTCTCTATCCTATGGTCAAGTGATACAGATATTTATTATTTCAATCTGCAATTTAAATATTTACGGGTATATATCATTTCAACCCGTAATCCCAAAATTTAAAATAAATGAAAGTTGCTTGGGTTTATCATTTCCACCCATAATGATTTTCTCTTATTCTACAAAATCGTTTGGGTATGTATCATTTCAACCCATAGGGAATTCTAAACTAACAAGGAACTTGCAGAGTGAGAACAGATATGATAATAATATAACATATCAATAATATGCATGTATCATCAATGATAAATTGAATATAAACTACGGGATGTGGTGTCATATATCACAGGTGAACAATTGCAGATAATAGCATATCGTATAAAGTAATTATATAAATAACAGTTAAGTTTAGCAGCATATTTCAATTGTCGTTTCAAATAAAATCAAATTTAAAAAATATAAGAATGTTAATCGTGAGTGATTGCTTGCCTTTCGAGGCTTGAGAGATTCAAAATTAAAATGAGTTATGAATCTAAGCACGAATTCCAAAGCAAAGCAAGATTGGCACGACATAGACGAACAAAGATGATAATAAGGAATCGATTAAACAATTAGAATCAGTTGATATAAATTGAACTAAATATATATATATGTATATATTATTTTTATTTTCAGATCTATATTAAATCCCTAGCACATAAAATATCCATATATTTTTGAAAAACCAAATTCACATATACTTACATATAAACTAATGTACATAAACATACATACAAACTTACATACAAGTTTTATACTTTAAAATAATATATATGTATATATAATAAAAGTCAATATCAACTTACTTTATTAAATAAATAAATAAATATACACATATATATATATATAATTCAAGTCAATCAAATATATAAGCTCAAACAATCATATATATATATATAATTAAACCCATACTATACTATTTATATTGTATATATGCAAATGTACCCTTTAAACATATAATAGAATATTCCAAACATGTTACATCATCTTATATAAACCAACATAGATAAAATGGCATAAAATCTCTTATAGTAACAAGTATAATATATACTCTTCATCTTTCCAACAAATATATAACAATAGCATATCTCTTAAAACAGTTAAAACTGTAAAAAGTAGAATATAAGCAAATGAACCAAAATATGAAAGCTTACATATATCTTTCATATATACTTTAAAAAAAATCAAATAAGAACTTAAAAAAATATAAATAAAACAAATTCAAAAGTCGATGTATATCAATATACCACATGAAATCATTTCTCAAAGCCTATATACTATATGTACTACATATATATATATGGTTACCTGCATAAAATGTTACAGGAGTATAATATATATATGAATCAGATCTTAACCAAAATATGCACAATATATATATATATATATATATACATATATACATATAACATATAACATATATATGATATATAACTTATATATAACACAGCAAATATATACAAACCCATTTTACAACTCAGGTAACTTATATAAATTCATATTGTAAATAACAGATCATTGTATATAGCTAATAATTTATATAAAATAAGAATATAAATATATGTGTACTGTGAGCCTAGGAATAGGCAACATAGTTTATAACTAATTATGTCACAATACCTTTATATACAACAGGTAACCTATATATATATACTAACATAATATACAAAATATATATAATACCTTAAATAAATTTCACAATACCTTTATAAAATAAAGAAGGTTGCGGTTGAAGTTCTTGTGGAAGGCGGGGCTTGAGGCAAGGGTGCAGAGAAAATGAACGGCTTCATGCCTTTTTTTTCTTTTCAAGAATTATAAAACTTCCAATTTATCTTTAAAACACTTATTATTCATTTAAAAACATTTATAAATGATTCTAGAAAGAATCATTAAGTTTAAATCTTTATTTCAAAAGTTATAGAAACTCCAGCAGAAAAGTGATGTGAAGAGTGTTTAAAACGGCTCATTTGATTAAAACAACTTTTTAGTGTTTGAAAATTCTTATTTTCCAATTCAAATCTCTTTCAAACCATTTTAATAGATTTATCAAATTTATTTCATATTTTTAAATCATTTAAAAATATCATTTATAAAGAAATTCTTTCTAAGATTCCGAACTGTAAAACCGCGATGTTTTTAGAAAATTGTTTTGGACGTGTTTCAAAATCTACTTAATGAAATCTTGATTTTCTTTCTTCAATGGAAAACTATGGATATAATAGTCCGAAAAATTCTTATCTCGAAGGATTCTGAGCTATATTCCACTTTGTACACTTATTTAACTTTTATGGCGTGAAATCGCGAACTACCATTACGCGACGCGCCTACTTTTGACTTGTTTTTCAATTTCTTTTCAAACTTCGTGGAAACGCTTTTAAATGTTTATAAAACATTTCTAAATCATTTTAAATTCATTTTAAACAATATTTTTCATATTTCAAATCCATTTTCTATTTCATTTCACACTATAATATTATATTATTATAATACTCATTTTCAAACTTTTTTTTATATTTTAAAACCATTAAGAGGCTAAATAACTTTATAAACACATCCATATGGATTTTATTTTTCATTAATTAATCATGGTTAATTTCTTAACCATTTTTCTTATGATTTCTCATAATTTATCACAACTAAGTTATCAACCATATTAAAATCCATATAATCAATCAAGTAATCATCTAAGCATTTAAATTTATAATTTAAACATTCATATAATTATTTCTAAATGTAAGTAAATTGAGTACTCACCTTTAACTAAATTGATTAACTTCCTACTAACATTCTTATCTAATCACACTTCACTAAACTAACCTATACTTTACTAATACATCCATAAATAACTCCACCACCTTGCCCATGCTCACTACCATCCTTCCTCCTCCACTTTGCTCTCAGCCCAATCCTTCCTTCCACCTCCATAGCTCATGGCCAAAGCCTCCCTATTCCAATACTCATGGTTTAAGGCCATTTAAAGAAGAGAAGAAGAAGAAGTGAATTAAGAAGAGGTTAGAGAGTAATTAGTGGATCGGTGCTTAAGCACTCCACTATTTTTAACCCTCCTACCTCTCTTAAAGAAGACAAGCCATTAATGAGCAAAAGAACACTCAAAAATGAAGAAGAAGAATAATGGGAAGTGTGAAGAAAATGAGAAGAATGGATGGGTATTTATAGGAAAAGTAAGGAGTGGTGAATTACAAAATTAATCCTTTACAAAATTACCAAAATATCCTTACTTTATCTTACTTTTTCAACACTTACAATCACTTGTCACATCACTACTTTATATCTTAATCACTTAATGCATAAGGAAAATAAAGTAAAAGTTTATTTGATTTGATTTGACATGATTTTGTCCTTTTATGTTTGCTTTTTCTTAATGATTTTCTAGAAATTTCTAACCTTAGTTAGCAAAAGTAAACTTGATTAGTTAATTGTTAATACTTAACATATTTAAAAATGAGCACATGTATATATACATAAAGGTGCAACAATGTTGCGGCAGCATTTATTCGACAAAACGTTGATTTTCAACAAAATGTTTTATGGTCACATTTTGATGTTTTAGTTAAACTATTTATTTATGTAAACCAAATTTAAAAATAAATTTATATAATGTTATTTAAAAATATAAACACTTATAAATTAATTAAAATAATTTATTTAACCATTGAAACTTACTTTTCTGAAATCAGGATTTTATCACTTTTGTCGATATAAGCAATTATTCCTATTTTTGCGTATATTTCTCTTTGCAAATCCTGTCTAATATTATTTAAATCACAAAATGTTATATATTTTATATTTAAAATCACTTTGAATAGTATATTTTAAAGTGGTCAAATTCTAGGTCGTTACAAAGATCTATGAATCCTTAATTACTTAATTGTTTCGAAAGCTTTTTATCAGATCTAATCGTGTTTTACAAGTGTCAAACACATCAAAAGGTCTCTTCCGACTTGATCGAAACCTCTGCATTTTCAAGTAATTTTAGTTATCAATTCCAGGCCACCTTTCATTGGACTTCTACTTTCGAATGGATTGAAACCTTAACCCATACCAGATTTACCATTTATTCCTAATCTAAACCTAAGACACTTAAGACTCAAGCTTTCGACAAGGTCAAAACCATTCAAAACTGATCATAACCTTAAGTCTTAGAGCCATCCATTAGGCTTCCGCAACTACTTTGAAAGGACTATTTTGAAGGGGTAATCAAGCTACTTCATCCAGTTCGAAAGATCAAAAAGAAAGGAATACGAGCATTTCGACTGGGTCGAATGGTCGATAAGAGTAAGCTATCATAACAAGAACCTATTCAAAATGGTGAATTAAAAGGATTATCCACATCTTACCTTCTTCCACTTAACCGAAAGAGATCAAAAAGGACAAACCTCATCCGAAGAACAACTTTGGGGTGTTAACAAGTTTTCTTGTTAACATTTTGGCGCTATAAGGAGGGCTTAAACCTCGGCCTCTGTTGAACGTCCAACACCACCTATCTCTAACAAAATCCTATTTAAGCTTATCTACTTTTGATCTAACTTCTTCATGGCTGGCAAAGTAAAAAGATCTGAGCAGGGATCTTCTGAACCACACTTGATTGGATTCTCCATAGAAACAGCTAATGATAAGAATCTCTAGGAAGAACAACTGTTAAGGATGAAGGCTTTAAGGATCATAAGGAAAAAGAAAGTTGAAGCCTATGATCCACTTAAATGGAGCTTAAACCATTTTCATGTTGGTCCCACCCTAATCTTTGCTTTTGGGGAAAAGAAAATGGAAAGTGACAATTTACTTGACCAAATGAGAAAAACAATTCAACACTATACCAAAAGCACAATCTTTGAAGAAGGAATAATGGCAGATTACAATGCATTTGCACACAAATGGGGTCAAGTCACAAGCAGGACAATACCAACACCGGAACCTCAAGGAGTTTTAAAGAGAAAACTAGTTATCAAAGGGGAAACTCCAAAGCCAAGTAATAAAAGATTTAGAAGCCATCCTCAAGAAGCAAGTTTCAAGTCAAGAATTCCTAAAGAATGTAATCTAACAACATCTATAGAGAATGTCTACTTGCTAACAAAGGACGAGCTCAACTTTGGCCATCACAAAAGAGGAAACCAAAATATAAAAGGAACCTGGGAGGATCCTATTGTTATTACCATATGATGAATGGTCATAAAACTAATCACTGTAGAGCCTTGGAGGGGATGATAATCAACTTTTACCGTCAAGGCAAAATCAATAAGTTTATAAAGAAATACTGAATGAGATCAATAAAGAGCTACTTTTCTTTAAAGAGAATCTACAGGGTTGGGAGTGAAATACTCCTTTTATTTGGACATTACCTTAAACGGTCAAAGCCTCTGTCCGCGCCGAGTCGGCAAGGGCCGAGCACCTTCTGGAGGGAGGAGTGTAAGCCTTTAACCGCGCCATGCTATGGCCAGGTTAAAGCATTGACAAGCCCTTGGTCGCACCTCTGGTCAGCTCAAGGAACCTTATGAAGGGAGGAGTGTAAGCCGTTATCCGCGCCACGCTATAGCCAGGTTAAAGCATCGACTGGCCCCTATCTGCGTAATGCTATGGCCAGGGTAGGGCACCTCCTAGAGAGAGGAGTGTAAGCCTTTATCCGCGCCATGCTATGGACAGGTTAAAGCATCGACAAGCCCTTGGCCACGACTCTAGTCAGGTCAATGCGCCTTCTGGAGGGAGGTTGGGTAAGTCCTTGGTTCTAGCCTCTATGAATAAGCTAACCAAGAGCACCAGACAATAATGGACTAAGACGTCCAAGCCCAAGAAGAGGCTCATCAATAACGGACTAAGACATCCAAGCCCGAGAAGAGGCTCATCAAAACAATGGACTAAGACGTCCAAGCTCAAGAAGCGGCACATTTATAAAGGAATAAGACGCCCAAGCCCAAGAAGTGGCTCAACAAATAACAGACTAAGATGTCCAAGTCCGAAAAGTGGTGTATCAATTAGAGGACTAGGATGTCCAAGCTCGAGAAACAGCCAATCAACCATAACTTCATACAAGGCCTAAGAAGTTTATACATGTTGGAGAAGACAGAATCTAAGGAGTAGAACAGAACTCCGCTTATTAATACTCGAATCTGGATTTCGGGTCTCTTATTTCTGAACTTCATCTATTAATACCCGAATCTGGGTTTTGAGACTATTTCTTAACTTCACTTTACTGCCCTAATCTGGGCTTGAGATTTCTATTATGGATTTTCGATTATCCACTACTAATGCTCGAATCTGGGATAAAGACTTCTAACTGGAAGATCATTATTATGAATTTATGGTTATCATCCATTAATACCCGAATCTGGGTTTCATACTTTTAAACTTTCAAATTTCATTCATTAAATACTAAAATATGGGTCATTAGATTTCTACTACAAATTTTCAGATGATGACTTCTGGATTTCTATTACTTGATCATATTTAACTCACTATTAACTATCTCCAGAGGATGGTTTTCTAAAGACATTTATACCCCTGGTTTAGGATAAGACTTCCAACCAACGGGTTTCAGATATTCCAGCAATATGGGTTAAAGTTAAAGTCGCCATTATTTCTTATTATGACCAAAAATGGGTTTCAAACATTTAACCAAATATAACTACTTTTCATTTATTACCATATGATTAGCATAATGATTTGTTAATCTTTGCGAATGATATGCATAAACTTATACATCAATTTAAAGCTAACAGTCAGAAATATTGTTTGCTTCATACTTTTTAGGGAAATCAGAGCAGTAAAGAAGAATAAAAGATCCAGCAAATATAGAAATTATGGTATGAGCTATCAAACAAGTGTGTCAGAAATAAGATTACAAGAAAGGATCACAAACCAGGTGATATTTATAAAATTTACATGATTTACACAACTACTGAAATTATTTACAAGTGTATAGAACAAATATATACATCTTTAAAAATATGAATTCTTCATAAATCTTTAGTAGCCTTGTTTAGGTACTCAACAATCAAAGGATCTACGATGTGATGGATAGCGATACAAAGAACTTCTTTGAGTTTCTTTTCTTTCTTCCTTATTTTGTCAGCATCATCAATCGCATCAATATTAGTTTTCAAAGCACGATTGAAAGCTCTATTTGCGCCTCTAAGGGTTTTATTTTCCCTTTCCAATTCAGCGACGTGCTTCAAAAGGAGATAGTTATCGCGCTCGAGTTTTTGAGTTCTAGCAGCATATTCATTTATGCGCTGTGAGTATTTAACTTTTTGCTGTTCATTAAAATATTTAATCATTTCGAATTTAACTTTCCTGCACCACTCGCCCACTACCTTCTCGTCTAAGCCAGGGGTAGGATTTGTTGTAGTGGGAAATTTCTAAGCAGCAAGAAAAGTAGATCTTGTAGTTTTAGCAACAAATGAAGTAGCAGGGGAAACTGGTAAATTAATACTCTAGATATTATACCCAATAATGAATTCCAACGACCCACACTGAGCATGACTGTCCTTCAATTTCATCTCCAAATCGCTTATCTGTTGAAAAAGTTCTGACATTTTACAATCGAAGTCAACTGAAGGATTCGACTTAACTTGATGCTTCAAAGCGGAGATCGTTTCATTCTTACTATTAACATCTGATTCTAAACCGGCAATTTGATCCTTAATATTTTTGACAATAGTTTTCTAAAGCAAGAATCTTTTATGACATCTTAAAGTTTCGACATTGCTATGAAAACGAGCAAGTAAAGTATCTTCGAGAAGTTTACTCTTTTCAAGTTCTGCTAGCAGCTTATCCTTAAGATTAACAAAGCGAGACAATGAATCTAATGAAAGAGGTGCCGCAGATAACTGTAATTCCTATTTAAATTAAAAAAAGAAAGAATGAATTCAAAACCAGAATGATCAATCTCTTTATTATTATAATAAATTATTACAACTCAGACAACAATGAAACTAAAAGTGTAACGACCCGCCATTCATTCCATAGAATGACGCATCATTAATAAGAAAGAAAGGGATAGAAAAGAGAAAAGAAGAGAAGAGAGAAGAAACAACATCAGAATCTCAACAACGGAACGAATAAATTATATTAAAATCATAACTTATTACATAGTATACAACAATTAACAGAGTTACACAGATTATACATCACATACTAGACGGTTATAAACATCTGTCTAGACATTACAACTCAAACACATACAAGACACTATCACAGAGATCAACACAGCGGAACTGTTTCCTGGAGATTTGACCAGGCAACTGAGTACTCGGCGTACAGGACGACTCGGTGTCAACTAGTGATCGGCATCTCATAGTACTCGGCGTCGTACTCAGCGTCTCATAGTACTCGGCGTAGTACACAGCATCCATTGTACTCGGCGTCAGGTAGCACTCGGCATCTCATAGTACTCGGCGTAGTACTCAGCGTCTCATAGTACTCGACATCCAGTGGTACTCGGCGTTAGAAGACGTTCGGCGTATATAGCTACTCTACATGGCAGCATCGTTCGGCCAAAGGATCGTTCGGCTAAGAAGCATCGTTCGGCCAAAGGATCGTTCGGCTAAGAAGCATCGTTCGGCTAAGAAGCATCGTTCGGCCAAAGGATCGTTCGGCTAAGAAGCATCGTTCGGCTAAGAAGCATCGTTCGGCCAAAGGATCGTTCGGCTAAGAAGCATCGTTCGGCCAAAGGATCGTTCGGCTAAGAAGCATCGTTCGGCCAAAGGATCGTTCGGCTAAGAAGCATCGTTCGGCCAAAGGATCGTTCGGCTAAGAAGCATCGTTCAGCCAGAAGGCAGGTTCGGCTTCGACTGACAACTGTTCTACACTTCCCACCCATCAAACGTACCGTTCGGCATTGAGAAGGTGGTTCGGCGTCAATGTGTTCGGTCTACTTGGTTCGGCATACAGCGACCACTACACTTGGGCTAGAGTGTTCGGCCACCAAGCCTACCTGGGAAGTCCAGCCCATATTTGTCTATAAATAGAGGGGCAGGGTCACAGTGAAAAGGACCTTTTTTGGAAGAACAATGGGGAGACTCTGCCATTTTTTATACTCTCCTCTTTTTAGCTAAAACTTGTATTCAAGTCATTAATACATGGATTGTATCTGTATTCAACTACTTATGAAAGAAATAAAGATCAAAACTCAAAGTGGATGTAGGCAGTTACGCTGAACCACTATAAATCCGGTGTTCTTACTTTCTGCATTTAAATTAGCATATTCTTCCTTGTTTAATTTAACTTCATCACTTACATCTCTACACAATCTTTTTCAACGAGGTTAGTGACCAATTTTGGTGCTAACAGGAACACTATATATCTATGAACGCTGAAGCCTCCTGCTCCATTTCTCCTCCAGAATTCGTCAAAGCTAACCTGAATCCCTTGGCTACTCGTAAAAATTTGAGTACCCAAGAGTTTATAAAACAGAAAATAAACACTTGGGTCAGACATGGGTCTGGTGTGAGTAACAGGTTAAAGTTGCTTAACTTTGAAAATCCTTTGAAAACAAAAAGTATCACGTAAGACTCCCCACACATAAACATGGGTAAGTTTTTACCTTACGCTAACCAAAACATTTGATAGGAAATCCAGTTATATTACAATAGGGTCTAGGGTTTTCAAGTAAAATACAGAAATAGCTGGAATGCTTACATCTCACGTTCCAACATATGTGGGCACAACTAATACGTACGGCGCTTATTGGAGATTGGATTCCATACAATGGCAAGGCTACTGGGGTACCGCCCGTCATAGTACGGGGCCTAGATCACCGTACCGAGGATCACTCCCAATCCCCTGCAACACAAGGCCGGAACCATCCCTTACTGGATAATTCCGAATAAAAATCACCCCACAGATGGCCATCGCCAACTGCCCACTAAGCCGAATAAAAGGAACTTCTAGACAGGGATGACCTTACTCTCAGTGGGTGCTACCCACGAAGCCTTGCTGCAACTCCCCTGTTTTAGCCATTCCCGGTTGATGAGGCTTGAGGCTATGATTACCTTTAATCAGAACACACCACTTAAAATGCTCATCGTCCACCTGACGATGTTCTGAAAGCATTCAATCCATACAAGTTCGTTCCGGGTTCGAATGAAACCGAAGGCATTATCTCGTTACACTCATTTTGGAATCACCCTCAGAGTTAACGACAATAACCCTTGCACTCTGAATCTTCATCTTCACTTGAGATTCACGACCTATCGTTAATTTGGATCGATGTGGTATTCGGATATCCAAATCTGGAAACCCGATCCCGGTCTCATCGAAATCCAAAACGTATCTTTTAAGGCCAAGTTGTTTTAAAGTTAAAACAATTCAATTCAATTATCTATATTCACATAGATAGATAATTCACAATATTACAACAGATAATCCATATTATCATCACAAACAGATAATTCACATTATCATTACAATTCAACTAAACATCCATATCGCAGATCAACACATATCTCATCAGAGATATCAAACAATGCAAAGCATTCAATATTATTCATCCATTCCTAAGTAATGATTTATGTCATCTCTAATTAATTTAAAGTGAATTAAATTAATTATTTCATTCTATAAATCCTGCTTACTTAATCATTAATTAAACTAATTAATTAATTACTTTAAGTATCCATCTAAATTAATCATTCCTGATTAATTATCCTTTAATTACTTTAAGTGATTAATCCTTAATTAATTTCACAAATTAATTATCTTAAACCATTACAGTAATTAATCTTTAATTACTTCATTAATTAATTAACTATACTTAATTGCATTAATCCTTAATTAATTACAATTAATTAATTACTTTAATCGCTTATTTTTGATTAATTAGTTTAAATTAATCAACTCTTAATTACATTATTAATTATATTAATTAATGATCCCTAATTACTCTTAATTAATTATCCTATTTAAATTAATTACATTAGGTCATTTATCTTTAATTAAACCACATTTATTGAACACCTTTGATTTATCTCATCCAGTAAATAACTTCCCTTAATTACTTCATTACATAAATTAATTACTCCTTAATTAATTATCTTTTAATTAATCCCTTGATTAATTATACAAAGTAATTAAACTCAATTTACTTTCATTATTAAAATCTCCTTCAATTAATTTCATCTAGTAATTATCTTAAATTAATTTACTTAATTTATTTAAACTTATCAAATTTATTTAATTAATTACCTTAAGTAATTAATTCCTTTAATTACTTCCATTAAGTAATTATACTTAACCAATTTCATAAATGATTATCATTAATTAATTAATTTAATTGATTATCAAAATTAATCACATTAATTATTTAATAATCCCTAGTTAATGATCTCTCATTAATTATTAACCATTCTTTACTTACATTCCTTAAGTAATTAAACTTAAATCAACCATTATTAATTACAAATTAATTAATTCTTAATTACCAATTAATTAATCTCTAATTACTTAATTAATTGCTTAATTAATCTTTAATCACCTGATTAATTTATTCCTAATCATTTATTAATAATCTATACTTATCTAATTAATGATCCTTAATTTCAAATTAATTAACCTTTAATTAATTAACTTATAATCCTAATTATTTAATTAATTAACACTAAATCATTAATTAATTAATTTACCCTTTAATTACCTTATTAATTTAATAAATCAACTCATTAATTCTTAATTATCTTTAAGATAAATTATTTCTTATAAATGACTTAATTATCATTTCCAAATACATTTGAAACCTTTTGCTTTTAAATTTTCCTTTGAATTTCATTTCAAATTAAAGAAAAATAATTACAAATTTAACTTAACAAAATTTAAAAACCTTTTTAAATCACATGTTAAGAAACACTTATCTTATAAAAGAAATTTAAAAGAGTTTTATACCAAAATCATTTTAAATTCAAATTCATTTTAAAATACACTTTAAACATTTTTAAAGTTGCTAAAACATTTTATTTTTATAAAACTTTATTTATTTAAAACTAGGAGACAAAGATTAATTTGAATCCATATCTTAAAATCTGGGTTTAAAATTTGTTTAGATCCCTGCTTTCAAATTTAAATCCATATTTAAATTTGAAAACCTTACAGGTTTTAAAAACTATCACAACCCAAAGCCCCGAGCCACATACTCAAAACCCCCTAGAACTCCTTCGAGCCTTCCACCCAAAATCATGATAACTTCTCGAGACAAAACCCAGACCAAAATACTGATACCAAAACAATGCTGTGCACATGCACCGATTAACCAACCTCCTCCGATCATCTACGACAACTTCCTCAAGTCGACGATCATCCTTACACTAAAACCCGATCACCAGAGCTTCGACAACAACTCGTATTCGAAATCGAGCATCATGACCAAACCTGGAACAAGAAGCAAAACCAGGAAAATCCTTCGTCCTCATAATGTCGATCATCGGAATGCCTATGCTTCCAGCAGCGCCTTCGCCATCCATCGAGCTGCCAATTCCCAAAGTTCTGACGAACTCGATCCACCAGAGACGCCTTGACCACCAAAATTCTCGACCTTGCCAAAATTAGGGTAACAATCAATTTCTGATCACCGCCACCTCCACCATGGTTAGAACATCTTCTTGACATTTTTCCTAAATTCCCTTATTACTCCTCTACCACCAAAGAAGATCACGACTTCTCCGATCAACTAGATCATCAGAAATCACCTAGAATTCAAATTCTGGTCAAACTCAAACTGCTCGTTCTATACCCCTCTAAAAATTGTGATTCCTCTTCTAAAAATCATAATTTAGTTTAGTGATTCAGTTTATAATCCTGGATTGCTAAATTAACATGTTTGCATTTTATACAAAACCCAACTTTCTTGTTCATTTTTATTTCCAGAGTAATTCCCATTTTATTTTAACTTAAATAAAATTTTAAACTCTAATCTATGATAAAACAAGAAATTATTGTTTATAACTTAAATCATAATAGTGACTAGGTCAAGAGATACAGAATTTAAATCAAAAACTGAGCTTGAAACTGGAAACAGAGATATCACAGGTAATAGACATGCACACCAATATATTCATATATATACACACACAGAGATTTACTTAAAAATATACTCACAGACAAACTTATTTTCAGAGATAAACATGCAACCGAATCATATAATTAAACATTTAGATAGTGATGTTACTCACCTGTCAAGAATGATAAACAGAGCAACTTTGTTTTTGAAAACAGCTTTAAACTTTAAACTGGAGTTGCTGGAATTTGTAAAAGAACTTGAAAATTTGAGTGCATGCAAGATGATTTTGAGCTTGCTTTGATGATCTGCTACATGCCCTTTTTCTTTTATTTTTGAAAATGCTTTGCATGCTCCAGGTTTTGATGTTGAAAATGAATTGCAGGCTTTGTTCTTATTTTTGAAAATGGGTTATAGATCTTGTTTTTGGTTTGAGGAGTTGAATACTAATTTGATAAATTTATGGTTTGTGGAAGTTTTTGAGTTACAGGCTGAAGTTTCTTACTTTGAAAATGAGAAGATAAGGAAAGAAATAGAAGAGAGGGGAGATGTATGTTTATATAGATTTATTAGGATTTATTTAAAATTAAATAAAATGAAAAATAAAACAATGACACTTGCCCAAATTATCAACATTTGTCATATATTTTTGTTCATAAATTAACACATGTTATATTAAGTTTTAATATGATAACACTTGTCCTTTTAATTAATTAGTATTTATTTTAAATGTTAATAAAGGTTAATGTAAGATTATACTTAATAAATTAGTTAATAAGCACTTATATATATATATATATTTAAAAGAAATAAAATCAATGATATTCATAAATAAAAGTTTATGTTATCCCGCCTTTTGGCAAGGCCAGGACACCAAGGAATTGATTGGATTCCGAATATCGCTCGTCATGGATATCGATGAATTTTGTCCGAGTCCAAATCAAGCTACAATTGATGAGACGTGATTAGTAGAACAAAGGAAGCCAACGTTCCAAGTTTTAAGACAACCCGGGTTCATACGCTCAGGATATGAATGATTCAAATTGAAGGGAAAGGCCCAGATTTCGTATCCATCACTTTGGATGATTTCGTATCCATCACTCTGGGTGGTTTCGTATCCATCACCGAAGCCCTAGTTCGGATCGATCATGGTTCGTACCGATCAGCTTTGAATCCATCGAAGTACACAGGTTCGACTCGTTTTCCTTCGAATCCGTCGAACTCGTATCGATGGGCTCCGTACACAATCAGCAGTTGAAGCGCTTCGCATCCATCAGCCAACGTCTGCTTCGCATCCATCGGATCTCCTTCATTCGAACCCATCGAGTTCGCATCGATCTAGACTCGTATCCATCAACAGGTGACGTGTATCGCAACCATCAGTCGACGACCACTTCATGTTCAACGAGTCAATAAACTGGGATGACATGCCATTCATCGAACCAAACGAGGCGAAGTATATGGAGTCGAAACGGTTAATGCGGAGTAAAAGCCGGATCGAAGCGAAGCGCGTGCGCCACATCATCTTGAGAACACGTGCAGTCATCGACATGAGGTGATGGAGTCGAAGTCATGGAGACGAACCAGACAGCCTTCGAGAAATCTCAGTTCGTATCGACCATATCTCGTGATCTACTAATCCAAATCCAGTGAATTTTTAAGGAAAGCTTGAATACACACTAAAGAAGGTCTCCACCAAATTTCAGCTTAATTGGATGTCATCTTGATCGATACGAAATGGATTCGTATCGATTGCAGATCGAGGCCAAACTTTCTGGAAACGGTCGAGTGGGTCCCCTCACGTGCCAGACCAAGTCTCCCGAAGTTTAGGCGAGATCTGAGCCTCCTACGCCTATAAATAGAGCCCCAGAGCTAACAGAAAAAGGATCTTTTTCCTCTGAAGCGTCCAGACTCTGCCGGATTGAGATTTGTATCATATCTTTGTTGTTAATTTTGAATTCTAATCTGTAATCCTCTGTTGTTTGCTGTAATCGCTTGTAATCATTGAAAGAGCATCAATAAAATCATCAAAACTTCATAGTGGACGTAGGCGTTACGCTGAACCACTCTAAATTGCTTGTCTGTGCATTTTACATTTCTGTTTGTTGGAGTTTTTGTTAGATAACCTCTGTTTTAAATTTACATTCTTTATTTTATCTCTTCAAATAACTCCCGAAGAGTGTTGTGCCCATTTTTGGTACAAACACTTTGGTGCTTTCACTGAGAAGACCAGTTTTTTCTCCTGCTCTTTGGATCTACCATCGATACCGGATTGCACAAATCCAAGAGGCAGATCCAGATATCCGATTCGGAATCCTACCACTCTATTCAGATTTGCATAAAATCTAGGAAAGGACTCCACTACTGAAGATGGTTAGTACAAGAACCGCCGCTACCGCTGCTGATAAGGAAGGCCGAGAGAGACAGAATCCTGCGCAATAGCCTTCTTCCAACCAGGACAATACCGCTCACTCGGATCCGTTAGGGCCAGTCACCCGACAAGAATTTCAAGTATTGCTCCAGGAGCTGACACAAAGCCGTCAGCAGTTGGCTGAACAGTTGCGTGCCAATATCGAGCTAACCAACCAGCTAAACCGCCGGGGCCACAGAAGGTCCAGGAGGGATGATGCTTCCCGAGCATCTACCGAGAGCTCAGCCTCATCTGACTATCACCACAGGTCTACCCGCCCCCGGTTAGAGGGGAGCCGCGCTCAAACTGCTGGATATCAACCCGCCTTGACTGTCGGGCAATTGAGGACAGGACCGTCAACCAGTTTCCAAACAGGACCCTCAATACGAGGAGGCACTGCTCCATAGTACACCACGGACAATCGCGCTACAACCGCCGTGGTAGAGACAAGGGTTGATACCCGGAATCAGTCAGAGTCGAATAATTAGTAGCGCGGACATACTCCTGAACCATATGTCCCAGAAGATGCCGAGCCAAGGAGGCGAGACACGGACCGTCGACAGCGCCCGGTCCAGACTCGCACTGTGGAACCAGACCACACCTTAGCTCAGCATGCCCAGAATTTGCCGGTGTCAGACATATCAACCATGATACATCAGATGATACGCGAGAGTCAGGGGCTCACTAATGATGATTGGGGAATCTCTCGTAGTCATACCCCTTTCACCGACGAAGTGTTACATGCTGAACCCCCTCGGCGATTCAGAATGCCGACTCTCCCAATATATGAAGGAAATAGCGACCCCAACCAACATATTTTGAAATATGAATGGTCAATGAGTGCTGCAAGGGCTGACGATGCAGTGAAGTGTCGAAGTTTCCCCATCTCTCTGGGGGGAATCGCGACAATGTGGTTTACACGATTACCACCTAGATCCATTTCTTCGTTCGACCAACTGGCCAAGAGATTTGTAGAACAGTTTCGCATGCATGTTGCTAGACCAAAAGACGTTAATACCCTGTCCAGTGTCACTCAAGCTCATGGAGAAACGCTCAGGCGTTACCTGGAGAGGTTCCACGCAGCGTGTGTTGAGATCACCAATCCTAACGATAACTCAATCTTGATGGCTTTGACCAAGGGGATTGATCCTGATTCTGAATTTGGGAACTGGCTAGCCGGTAAACCGCCCGCATCGTTGAACCGTTTTTACTCCAAAGCTGCTCAATTCTTGCGGCAAGAGGACGCAAAACAGTCTAGGAAGCAGGACGATGCGGGGCCCAGTATTTAGGGAATATAGAGTAATGTAGCAGTTAAACAATCCGGTGAGAGTTCCGGGCAAGTTCAACTAAACATACAGAACAAACAAGCCCAGCCAAGGGGAAACAATAGCCAGGATAAGAAGAGAGATCAGAACCGAGGTCCTCGACGTAGGGCTCAAATGTTTGACAATTGTACACCGTTAAACACATCATTGGAAAACGTATACTTACAGACCTGCAACACTGTACAGTATAAGAAACCTGCTCCGAAGCCCTCATCAGAGAGGCAGGTTCAGACGAGGAAGTTCTGTAGATTCCATGAAAGCTACGGCCACAATACCAATGAGTGTCGGCATTTGCAGGACCTCATCGAAAAGTTGATCAGGAAAAGGAAGTTGGATCAGTTTGTACGGGCGCCGCAATCTGGTGGAGCGGGCCCTTCAAATCAGAATCATTCACAAAACCAGGAAAGACAGGAGGAACCCACCCGTGCGGGCGGGAGATTGGTTATTAATACAGTAAGTGGTGGTCCCCACCCGGCAGACAGAAGCTGGGGGGAAATGGAGTCGTATGCTAGTTCTATCAGGCATGCGGACTTCGAGTGTTGTAGTAATTGCGAAGACGGAACCCCAGTTAAACAACAAAAGATAATGTTTGATGATATCGTGTTCAGAAGCCGAGACGCTGATAAGGTCGAAGCCCCTACAATAGACCCACTAGTCATATCTGCCCAGGTAGGTCCTGCTTGGATGAAGAGGATCTTGGTTGATAGTGGAAGCTCTTTGAATATCTTGCTTAAACGGGCTTACGACTTAATGAAAATGGAGGCAAAGGACTTGAAACCTTGCCTGTCCCGAATCCACGGTTTTAACGGGAGTGCCACGATACCCATTGGAGTGACTGAACTACCGGTTGAGTTGGGGGTTGGAGAACGCCGGAGAGTCTGGATTTTACAGTTTGTCGTCTTAGAGATTGATTCACCTTATAACGCATTTTTGGGCCGACCGGCCCTAGCCGAATTCAGGGCAGCCATCGCCCCATGGTGTTTAACTCTAAAGTTCCCCACTGATCATGGGATTGGAGTTGTTCAAGGAGATCAGGCCACGGGAAGGGCCTGTTATGTTGCTGAGTTGCGCGGGGTGCAACGTAAAGAGAAGGGAAAGGGCGTAGAGGAATTTCTCTACGTCCGTTCTATTGATAATTGACAATTGATGCCTGGGCCTCGGCCCGGGCACCACGACCAATTCCTGAAAGACCTGGACCCTAGGGACAATGAGGATAAAGACGAATCTACGGAGAGTCAAGCTTCTCCGGCCGAACTGACTGTGGACGTCCCAATCAGTGAGGATGATGATTCAAAGATGCTGAAAGTTGGGTCTCAACTGATCGAGCAGACACAGCAAGAATTGGTCGAATTTCTTCGGGCGAATCTCGACGTCTTCGCCTGGACACACTCTGACATGTGCGGAATCTCGCCGAGCATTGCAAGTCACTCCCTGAATATAGATCCGCGACATGTCCCAATAAAGCAGAAAAGGCGCGGTATGGATCCAGAGAGATCTGCCGCCCTTAAGGAGGAGGTTGATAAATTACAATCGAACGGGTTTATTCGAGATGCTTTGTACCCAGAATGGGTATCCAACCCCATACTGGTTCGAAAGCCAAACGGAAAATGGAGAACCTGCGTTGATTACTCTGACCTAAACAAGGCCTGTCCAAAAGATAGCTTCCCACTTCCACGAATTGATCAGCTCGTAGACTCGACGGCCGGACACGAATTATTACCTTTTATGGATGCTTACTCTGGCTATAATCAAATCCCCATGCATCTGCCTGACCAAGAACATACCAGCTTCGTAACTGATCTGGGACTCTACTGTTACAAAGTCATGCCGTTCGGTCTAAAGAACGCTGGAGCAACATACCAACGCTTAGTCAACCGGATGTTCGTCGATCAGATCGGGAAGACCATGGAGGTCTACGTGGATGACATGCTGGTGAAGTCTCGATTTTCCACGGATCACGTCAGAGATTTAAATTCGATGTTCAGCATCCTTCGAGAGTATGGAATGAAGCTCAACCCATTGAAGTGCCACTTCGGCGTCGCGTCCGGAAAGTTCCTTGGGTTTATTGTCAATGCTCGAGGGATAGAAGCGAATCCTGAGAAAATCTGGGCAATAAGAAATTTGCAAACCCCTAGAACCATAAAGCAAGTACAGAGTCTCAACGGAAAGGTCGCAGCATTGAGCAGGTTCAAAGTCCACCGACAAATGCATTCCTTTCTTCGATCTGATCCGGAAGGGAAAGCGAAACTTTGAATGGACCACGGAGTGTGAGGGCGCATTTCGATCACTAGTTCAACATCTTTCCACACCTCCGATCTTGTCAAAACCAGTTGACCACGAGCAATTATACCTCTACCTGGCAGTATCAGAACATGCGATTAGTGCTGCTCTAGTTCGGGAGGAAGACAAAGTGCAAAACTCGGTCTACTATGTTAGTAAGCGGCTAACAGGAGCTGAAAGAAATTATCCGAGACTGGAGAAACTGGCCTATTGCTTGGTCATTGCCTTGAGAAAGCTCCGCCCCTACTTCCAGGCTCATCCTCTTACTGTGTACACCGACCAGCCGTTACGACAGGTCCTCACGTGGCCTGAGACGTTTGGTAGGTTACTCAAATGGAACATTGAACTAAGCCAATTTGATATTACATACGCTCCGCGGAGAGCCATTCAAGGACAAGTCCTGGCAGATTTCATAGTTGAATTTACCGTTCCAAAAGACTTGCCCGAGACCAGTGAATCCCCCGAATACGTCTGGAAGCTGTATACTAACGGTGCGTCAAACGACCGATGTTCGGGTGCTGGGGTTGTACTTGAGACTCCCGAGGGTCGATCCATATGTTATGCTTTGAAGTTCTATTTTCGTGCGACTAATAATGAAGCTGAATATGAAGCCCTCTTGACCGGCCTAAAACTTGCCAGAGATTTGAGAATTATCGCTGTGGAAATTTACTGCGATTCGCAGTTAGTGGTATGTCAAGTACGAGGAGAATATCAAGCAAGAGACCGAAGACTGGCTGCTTACTTGGCCCGAGTTCAGGAAATACTGAACCAGTTTGATTATTATGCCATCTATTATGTGCCTCGGGAACACAATCAGAAAGCCGATTCATTGGCAAAGTTAGCCAGCACAAGTGAAGCGCAGCAAATGGGACTTGTCCCCGTTGAAACTTTGGCCTCCCCGAGCATCGATCGGATAGAAATGAACTTTGTGTCTGAAACCGCTCCCAGTAAAGAATCTTGGATGACTCTGTATCGAAATTACATTGAGAATGGGACGTTGCCTGAGCCTAGAAATGAGAAGAGACAAATTCAACGGAAAGCTTCGCGATTCGTCATCCAGAACGGAGTCATGTACAGGAGAGGTTATTCCGTTCCCCTCCTCAGATGTATCGCCCACGAGGAAATCAAACGAGTGTTGCATGACGTACACGAGGGAGAGTGTGGCGATCATACCGGAGGACAAGCTCTCGCTAAGAAGATACTCCGATATGGGTATTACTGGCCGACAGTGAACAAAGATGCGGCGAACTATGCCAGGAAGTGCGATAAATGCCAAATACATGCCCGAATTCCAAGAGCCCCGCCTACCGAAATAACCCAAATGGTCAGTCCCTGGCCATTCGCAATGTGGGGCATCGATATCATCGGCGCTTTACCTTTGGCCAAAGGCGGTGCGAAATACGCCATATTTGCCGTTGACTATTTTACAAAGTGGGCTGAGGCCGAAGCCCTTGCAACCATTACGACAAAGAAAGTGATAAATTTCGTGGTTCGCAACATCATCTGTCGATTCGGACTCCCGCATACCATCATCACTGATAACGGAGCCCAATTCGAGAGTGCGGAATTCAAGAATTTCTGTCAACGGTTTCATATCCACAAAAAGTTCTCGGCTATCGCCCACCCCCAGGCGAACGGACAGGTTGAAGCTGTCAATAAAGTTATAAAATCAATCCTGAAGAAACGACTGGAAAAGGCCGGGGGCAAGTGGGTCGATGAACTTCCTATGGCGTTATGGGCCTATCGAACGACTCACAAAACCGCGACCGGACACACTCCGTTTTCCCTATCTTATGGCTCAGAGGCTGTTATTCCGGTCGAGACGGATGTGTTTTCTCATCGCGTGACTTACTATGATCCGAAGGCGAACGCTATACTCCTGGCCGAATCTTTGGATCTATTGGATGAAAAACGGGAAGAGGCTGATTTGAGAGCAGCCGCACATCGAAGTCGGGTCGCCCGACTGTACAACACCAAAGTTCGACCTCGAACCTTCGAAATCAGCGACCTCGTGCTCAAGAGAATCTATCCAGTTCCTTCACACATGAAGCCGAACTGGGGAGGACCGTATGTGATTACACGAAGACTCGGAGATGGCACGTTCAAGCTGTCGACCGTTGACGGTCTCGATTTGCCAAGGGCTTGGAACAGCGAAAGTCTCCACCACTATTACATATGACAGGCTTTATTTATTTCATTCTATTTAGCAATTTGTTTCTGCATTTCGAAATTTGAATTTTGTAATAAGGCAACTGACTTTGCTGCATTTTCTTATTTCAGTAATAAAATGCCACTTCTTCGAGCCAGAGCTGTGATTCATTAAGTACGATATACGACATCACGATGCACGAAGAGCTAAATCCCATCACGCAATGGGACTTATTCAAATGGAGAGTGGCTGTGATACGACCGGCTGCTCGCTAAGTGAAACCCGAGCTCGGGGGAAAGCCATTACACCCATATTGATAGGATTGACACACGACAATCCTGCAATCGACTCTGTATTCCCAGAGTGCGAAGCGGAGTATAAACATTCAACTCCGTGTTCCCAGAGTGCGAAGCGGAGTATAAACAATCAACTCCGTATTCCCAGAGTGCGAAGCGGAGTATAAACATTCAACTCCGTATACCCAGAGTGCGAAGCGGAGTATAAACAATCAACTCCGTATACCCAGAGTGCGAAGCGGAGGATAAACAATCGACTCCGTATTCTCAGAGTGCGAAGCAGAGTATAAACATTCAACTATGTATTCCCAGAGTGCGAAGCGGAGTATAAACAATCAACTCCGTGTTCCCAGAGTGAGAAACGGAATATAAACAACTAACTCTGTGTTCCCAGAGTGCGAAGCGGAGTATAAACAACTAACTCCATATTCCCAGAGTGCGAAACGGAGTATAAACGACTAACTCTGTGTTCCCAGAGTGCGAGACGGTGTATAAACATCAGTCAACTCCGTGTTCCCAGAGTGCGAACAACTGCTTGCGAGATGACTTATATCCCCGGAGTGTGGATGAAACGATTCATAAGAAAACAAGTGTAGTTCGACCACTCGGTCCTCGCTCGATGCAATCACAAGCTGATCATCATAACTTAACCCTGGAACTGGGGGCAGAGGCAAATGTTAATCATTACCCGAAACTGTATGATGTTCAGCTCCGATGCGATCCCCTATCACAACTCAAGTCCGAGGTTTCCATACTTAACAAGCAAAATGAGCTATTCTTGAAACGATAAAATAATGCAAGTACACCGGACCGAAGTTCGAACACTGCAGTATTCAAGCATAGAAAGAACATAAGCTGAAACTAGAAGACAAAATTTTATTTCAACTAAATCAAAAGCAATGGTTCATACACGAGCCTTTCCAAAATATTACTACTAGCAGGGGCCGAACCCGCATCTAAACACGGCCTACAAAAGGGACAAAAAGAAAAAGTAACAAAATCCCTGACTGCCAAAAGAGGAAAGTATGCCTAAAAAGAGTGTCTAATCTTTCTGCTTCCTCAACTTCTTCTTCCTCGAGGAGCTACTGGAGCCACCAGTACTCTTTCGTTTAGAAATTTTCTCCCTAGGCAGGCTCCCCTCGGATGAAGGCATGATGTCGACGTCCTCGTCCGAGCTAGACTCTATGGGAATGCTTCCCGCAGGAGGAGTGGGAGGAACAGAACCCGTAGCCGGAGGCAGGACCGACGCACTAGTGTCAGTAAGCATGCCCCCAGGAGATACAATCATAAGAGGGGTGGGACAATGTGCTGCTGCTCCGCCATCCGCGCTGCCACCATGCGCAGCTGCCGCCATCTCAGCATTGATTTCGGCCAACATCCTTGCTTCTCGCTGCACTCTGGCCTCACCATATGCTGTGACAGCCTGGGTTGAAATATCAGAAGTGGACGAGAATCCGCCAAGGCTGGATGATAAATCTGCAAAGGGATCACTCTATCGGCCAAGGAGCTCGTTTATCATCTGTTCATCGAAAGAGAGTGAGCTCCCCTGTGTTACTTCCATCGGCACTGTTGTCACAACAGAAGTTCCCTCAGAAATGATGGCCTCCGGCCCTTGACGTGATTCCTGGGCTACGGAAGGCGCCGCCGGTGCAACTCCAATCACTGGTCAAAGAAAGGAAACGTCTGTTAGTATACACTTCCATACGCATTCTTCACCCCAAACGAACAAGGGATTAGTTCAGAATACCTTCCTCGGTTTGGGTCAGGGTCGTTTGAACGGCTTCGGAGGAATGCTCCTTAATAGGAGATAAATGTGGTCGGTCTGGATCATAGGCCGGTATAGGCTGGGAGTCGATCGTCGGAGTTGGCTCAGATTGAGATGACACGACAATCTCAGAACTTGTGATACGGTGCTCAGCACCAGAGCTTTCTCCAATTTCCTGAGATCTGGCGCCAAGCCTCTCCTCCTCGTGAGAAATCATGGAGCCATGGAGAACTTTCTTTTCGTCATCATTAAGAATGCGGTTCTCCAGCTCGAATTCATCGATGCCTTCATCGGGATGTCCAGATTTCTCCTCCTCAACCAACGTATTCCAAGCATTATAGAGATGTGTTGGATAGTCGTCGAGCCATGTCAGATCTCGGTGCCTTAGCACATTGGCATTGTAAGTGATGAGTAGCTCTTCTACCTCGGCCTCAATCCTGGCCTCCGCCTGTCGTACCTTCTCGTCAACCCCAGCTTCAGCTTCGCGAGCTTGTTGCATAGCCGCTTCCTTCTCCTTTCGGAGCGTCACTGCCTGATCACAGGCCTCCTGCGCAAAGACATTAGCTGCATCTTTCTCCTTCGCCATTTTGGAGAACTTTGATTTCAGCTCATTAAGCTCCTTAAGAGCGGCATCCCTCTCGGCGGTAATGGTGGTGTTCCTATGACCTATGTCTTCGATGGCAGTATAGTGCTCTTGTTTCATTCTGGTCATGGCAGAGTTTACTTCGTCAACCTTCTTTAGGGCCTCCATTTCAGATTTACGAGAAGACTCAGCCTCCGCGTTGAGTGCTTTTATGATTCGGTCATTGTGACCCAACTCCTTCTCAAGCTTCTCAATGGCGACGCCCCGATCGAATGCCACTTTGGACGCTTTCCTCGCGGCCCGTGCCCACTCCCTGTACTGGAAGAAGATGTCCGCAACATAATCATGGATAGTGGTTTCAGCGGTTGGCGGAATTCTCCTCAAGTGCGGAGGGAAGACATAACCATCAAAGCAGATGTCGGGAAATTCTTTCCTCATCTGTGCCAATTTAAGCGCTCCTTCACTGGACGCATCAGTCGGGACTAGTGTGGTAGCTGAAGAGGTGGCTATTTCAGTCCTGCGCGGAGGATCGGGCCTCGAAGCTTGAGAAGGTGGCCTAGGCCGTGAAATTTCAGGAGGATGAACAACTGCTACCGTAGGAGGTGCGGAGGTCCTGGGAGGAGGAGAGCGAGATCGGGATCGGTGAACGTATCCCCTGCCTCTGTCAGACTTCTCCTGACTAGAGTGTCCTGAGTCGTAATCCCTCTCGCCCTCTCTCCTGCGTGGCTCATGATAACGGCGCTTGTTGCGCAGACTACCAAGCACAGAACTTTGTCCAGACATCGTACCTGAAAAGCAAACCACGGAAAATCAGTAGCCGTTTGCAATATGTTGTTTACGGTTAGGAAAATGTGTTATGCCGTGAAGAGTGTGTGAATGTGTAACCCCCCGGACCAACCAGAAGTGTCAATCGCACTGGCAGGAAGAGACTCGCTAACATCGACGATATGTCGCGGTCCACCCAATTCAACGTCGTGTTGCTCGGGCTCGATGTCCGGAATTGGAGGGTCAGCAGGCCCTTCGAATTGATTTTCAGCTTGTAGGGAGGGTGCCTCCGCAATTCTAACTCCTGACAGGGGGCGGTGTAAAACCACCGACTTCCGCCTCCCGGATTTAGGCTGTTCGGAGGCCACCGCTTTGCCTTTTCTCTTTTCATCAGAATCCGAGATTGCATTAGCAGGTCCGACCAACGGTTCCTCGTCGGTATGAGTTCTCTCGGAATCGGGTTCCTCAATTATCACAACCCTGGGTTTCTTCCGCTTGACCTTTTCTCTGAAGACGGTCTTTAATGCGCCATCGAGCCTTATGCTCTATCTCCGCCCAATCAACCCAAGAACTCTGAGATTCCGGTCCGTCAGTAGCAATTCAATATTCCTTTCTTCACTAGGAATTTCTTGAAGGACCCGAACTATCTCTTTATAATAGCCACCTTCAGGTCGCTGGATTATAGCTGAAAGAAAAGGAGTAGGAGATATGAGTTTAATTTCATTCAAAAATTGCCCCGTCGATTACTTGGAAAAAGACGATACTCACGTCTGAACAGCCATCTTCTGGCAAACCCCGGAGGACATCGGACATAAAACCACTCTGACTTGAAGTAGCTTAGCCTAGTCCATGACCCCGTGACAACTTGGCAGTTTCTTACAGACTCCAAGAATGTAAAAGATGGGCTGTCAGTTCGACTTTTGAAGTTGAAGAGGTATCTTATCTCGGTCGATCGAGGAGGTCGGTAGAGGTATTCCATAAATGCGATGAACAATCCATTGAGTGAAGCATATCCGTTCGGATGTAGTTGAGACGGAGCAATATCCAGGTAAGCCAACACTTCTCTTATATAATCGTTGAACGGAGGAAGCGTACCGGCTGCGCATGCATGTCGATTAAAAGCGGTATACCCCTCTGGGGGATTGTGCGGTCTGTCGGCCGGTCCCGGCAGTATTACATCGTCCAACGACAGGCCATGCCTTAAGCATATTCTCCCTAGCATATCTTCGGAAATATTGGACGGAACAGAATCAGGTGGACTATTGATAAAGGACGCGTCAGGCAACTCGTCCGGAGTTGTACCGATTACTTCGGCCTCGATATCCGGAATCTCAAGTCTGGGAGGGGTTGGGTTCTGAGTTTCTTGTTGTTGCGAAGTTGACGGTTCCATGGCTAGCTAACTCACGAGAAATTATCATTAGATGATAAACAGCCCGTGCATCCCCCCGTGTAAAGTGTGTGTTGTGCGGTGCAAGTGTTGTGCGTGACTCGAGCAGATTCTATGAAATAAGCCGAAATGTGAAAACGGCAAAACTTTGGAAGTCAGCCTGGAAGTGACCGTCATCGCTGACCGTCATGACCACGCAATCCAGATGCTAGATAATTGATTCAAGTGTAAGTCCGTTATATATTCGTTAGGTTACAGTCCCGTCGACGAGCTTCAAAAGGCAGTCAAATATGTGGTCCTGTGATCAAGTTCAGTTATGCAAGGTAGAAGCTCGTCGGAGTCGAGGGTCAAGGTATGCAAAAGTGAAACTCTCTAGAATTATGGTAAAGAATGCATTTATTTCTACTCCATCATGATGTCAGTTCGAATCGGTCAGATGGAGTTCGTTCGAACCCATCAATGTATCAGTTCGAATCGATACCAGTGAGCACATTTCGAGTCGATTATCAGGGGCTGAGTTCGTATCGATCAGAATGAGGTAACTTCGCATCGTCCCTTGGTTGCTTGGTTCGTACCGATCAGAAAAGTTTTAGGTTGACATCGATGACGCTAGAATCGACGGTTTTCGTATCGATCGTAGACACAAAGTTTGCGTCGATTCGAAGCTAAGGGATTCGTGTAACTCATTCATGCGTATCAACCATTTCGTATCGGTACGATCAACCGCCTGAGCCATTGGTTCGAACTGCATTGACACCAGTTCACTCCAAGAATCGATGCGAAATCCAGGAAGAATCTCATCGCTCTCACCAATTCAAACATAACCCCCATATCGATTCAAAATCGCCCTCTCCGTCCTTTCTTCTCCAATCTGCATAAATCGCCATGGCCATCGTAGCTTCGAGCCAGATCTGGTTTTACCAGTTGCCAGAATGACAGATTGATGAAGAGAGAGCGGATCCGTGGCTACTTCGTCATTTAGATTCGCAGTTGCCTACCAAGTTTGAAGCTTGGATTCGAAGATCTGGAGGAACGAATTTGATCGAGTCGAAAGTGTGGAGTTGTCATCTCTTCCCGAATCGATCGCAAGAGGCTAAAGGCAACAGTAAAAACAGAAAGTGAAAAAGTGAAAAATGGGCTAAGTCCCAGGTATTTATATGGAGTCCAGGGTGGAACCGGGTCGATTCGACTCCCAGTCAACCTGACCGGTCGCAACCAGTCAAATGGCGCGTCGAAGCGAAGGTCCGTTTCGAACCCACCAGACTTCCTCGATTCGAGATGCGCAGAGAAGCCACCTGAAGATAATGGACCCCATCGATTCGAAGCACGCGTCCTCAGTGAAGAAAGGTTTTCCAACTTTTAACGTCGATTCATGAGAGGATCAATACAAGAAGATGGTAAAAGGCGGTCATCAGACATCGTTTCAACTCAAATTTCAAATCAGTTCGAGAAGGGATCAATGCGAGGTTCAATGACGACAAATGATGATGATGACTCGCAAACTTGTGGCTTTTCAAAGCACGTCATGTTTTCACAAGACGTACTTTGGGGGGCAAATGTTATCCCGCCTTTTGGCAAGGCCAGGACACCAAGGAATTGATAGGATTCCGAATATCGCTCGTCATGGATATCGATGAATTTTGTCCAAGTCCAAATCAAGCTACAATTGATGAGACGTGATTAGTAGAACAAAGGAAGCCAACGTTCCAAGTTTCAAGACAACCCAGGTTCATACGCTCAGGATATGAATGATTCAAATTGAAGGGAAAGGCCCAAATTTCGTATCCATCACTTTGGATGATTTCGTATCCATCACTCTGGGTGGTTTCGTATCCATCACCGAAGCCCTAGTTCGGATCGATCAAGGTTCGTACCGATCAGCTTCGAATCCATCGAAGTACATAGGTTCGACTCGTTTTCCTTCGAATCCGTCGAACTCGTATCGATGGGCTCCGTACACAATCAGCAGTTGAAGCGCTTCGTATCCATCAGCCAACGTCTGCTTCGCATCCATCGGATCTCCTTCATTCGAACCCATCGAGTTCGCATCGATCTAGACTTGTATCCATCAACAGGTGACGTGTATCACAACCATCAGTCGACGACCACTTCATGTTCAACGAGTCAATAAACTGGGATGACATGCCATTCATCGAACCAAACGAGGCGAAGTATATGGAGTCGAAACGGTCAATGCAGAGTAAAAGCCGGATCGAAGCGAAGCGCGCGCGCCACATCATCTTGAGAACACGTGCAGTCATCGACATGAGGTGATGGAGTCGAAGTCATGGAGACAAACCAGACAGCCTTCGAGAAATCTCAGTTCGTATCGACCATATCTCGTGATCTACTAATCCAAATACAGTGAAATTTTAAGGAAAGCTTGAATACACACTAAAGAAGGTCTCCACCAAATTTCAGCTTAATTGGATGTCATCTTGATCGATACGAAATGGATTCGTATCGATTGCAGATCGAGGCCAAACTTTCTGGAAACGGTCGAGTGGGTCCCCTCACGTGCCAGACCAAGTCTCCCGAAGTTTAGGTGAGATCTGAGCCTCCTACGCCTATAAATAGAGCCCCAGAGCCAACAGAAAAAGGATCTTTTTCCTCTGAAGCGTCCAGACTCTGCCGGATTGAGATTTGCATCATATCTTTGCTGTTAATTTCGAATTCTAATCTGTAATCCGCTGTTGTTTGCTGTAATCGCTTGTAATCATTGAAAGAGCATCAATAAAATCATCAAAACTTCATAGTGGACGTAGGCGTTACGCTGAACCACTCTAAATTGCTTGTCTGTGCATTTTACATTTCTGTTTGTTGGAGTTTTTGTTAGATAACCTCTGTTTTAAATTTACATTCTTCATTTTATCTCTTCAAATAACTCCCGAAGAGTGTTGTGCCCATTTTTGGTACAATCACTTTATAAATATATTTAGAAATGCAAAACAATTTAAATATCTATCCTTTTGAATTTCAAACTTTAAATTCAAATTCAAATCAAAGTTAAAATTCTAATTTTAAAATCAAGTTATATACATACATATATAACTACACATTCAATTTGAAAATAACAATTCTATTTTATTAAAGTCTATTTATATCTATATATAAAACAATATATTAATAATATTGTTTGAAATAACAATTTGTCAATTTTAAAATAATTTATAAAAGAGATTATAAATTACTACTATTACTAAATGAATTAACATATCATATGTAAATTGTATTTTAAACTTATATATATATATATATACACTCTTAAATCATATTTATTAAGCAATCTTTAAAAAGAAAATAAAATAAACCTTATTATTAATCTTATTTAAAACCATATAGTTATTTGTTTAAATAGCTTTGAAAAGCTTAATATTAAATAAATCATAATTTTCAAACTATCAAAAATGTATATTAGAAATTTAAAAACAAGATTTTATTTATTTATTAAATTTCAAACCAAAGCTTATCTATTTACAATATATACACACATATATATACATATTATAAATAGAAATCATTTTATTAGTTTTTAAAAGATAAAAATTCACTACTTAAATATTTATTTAATTAGATTATTAAATCAATTCAAATTTTATTATCAAAGATTATCAAATCAATTTAATTATTTAAACAGATTATTAAATTGATATTGTCCAAAAATTCCGGGATATCACATTCCTCCCCCCTTAAAAGAATTTCGTCCCCGAAATTTAAACAAAGGTAATTTAATAATCTATTTAAATCACAAGCATATATTATCATCCATATGCTAACAACCATAGCAACCAATTCACCCAATCAAACAAATCTAATTATCCAGACAAAATTCTGGATAGAACTCCCTAGAGTTTCCCAGGTATAAATACCGGGATACTCGCTCTACAGAATCCAAACAATCAATACTACTAAGCTATAAAGCTCCTACTCATCTAGATCTACAAAACTAAACAGGATATCAGACTACAGACAAGTCTGACTCAACAACCAAATCTCCCTGAACTGCTGGTTCCTAAACCAGAGATAGATCAAACACGTACTCCCTCAGAGATACGTGAAACACATTGAATCCCAGTTACTGGCAATTCAACCTTGAAGACCAAGCACTTATCCTTACAAGAATACAGAAAGATCCAATATTACTCAGAGCTAGCTTCCCAACTTACCCTATCTTATTGCTCCTTTAACCAGAGAAAACCTTAACAATAACGAAGTTTCCAACTTCGAATTCCAAATTCCTCCGTCTCTTATCCACAAAATCCTTCTGTTAATCCTGGGCTGTCTACAGATCCTTCCTGATCAGCTCAACCTTCGCTGATGCTCCTCGAAACAAACTGGACCAGAAATAACCCAACAAAATGATCCTCTCAAGATGAACCAAGACCAAGAACACCAACTCTACTCACAAACATCAGAAGACTGAACTAACTTCTCCTATCCGGAAAAGATAAAACAAATGCACTCCCAAACTGCTTCCGCTACACAACTCTGATTTGAGGTAGAATGAAAATGCTGATGAAGAACACGAGCACAAACTGGACAACACATCCCAGAAATATGGTTCATCAAATCCAAAAAGAAAAACTCAGAAGTTCCATCAAATCCTGAGCTGCTTCACCAAAACTTCTCTCTAGGAAACATCCTTCAATTAGCTGAACCGCCGGTATCAATCCTGGAATTCTAGTCGATAAGAAAACTCAATCTCCAGATGTGGACAACTTCTGACTACCCTGAAGACATCTAGAAAAACTCTGATAACCCAAGAGAACACTCAGCAATCGCAAGTCACTTTTGCGATCAACCCAGCCAAAATGCAAAGAAACCGTTCTCTCTTTACCAATCAAAACAGTTCATACTTAACTATCCAATCCATCGAAGAAATGGATCCACTCTACTGCTTCTGAAATTCACCTCTAGAATACTGCTTAGCCAAAGATCTCCTTGTCGGCACACAGAACACTACGAGCTGCACTGCTGACACAGATGCCAAAGACTTCCTTATCTAAAGCTCTTCGAGAAACTTGAACCTTAAACTAAACAGAAACACCATGCTGAACTCAGCCACAACACCGAAGCAGACACACTTCCTCAAACTTGCCCCAAAAGAAAACATCTTCGGGAACATCTATAGTCACTGCATCTCATAACGCAGCTACTTCTTCCTGAGGTTGCCAAGATACCATTACTCGCTTCTTCCTAACCGACAGATCTAACTCTACTCATCCAACTTCAAAGGTAAACTCCGAACCTTAACAGGTTTCCTTCAGAGATTGGTGAAATCCTTACACCATAACAAAGCTCACTCGAGACGGTATTAGGTCTACAGTCTCGTCAGATACACTTCCAACTTCAAACATTCAAATTCCAACCATTGGTAGTTGTGTTTCACACACCACCACCCTATCTACCCTTAGAACTCATATTGGAAAACCCGAACAGGTAACCCAACAAGTAGGTAGAAATATATATATATAATTATATAAAAATTACAAATACGCGCTCTCAAGATAGACACCACTCCAGAGCCTAGGTATTATCTCAACCAATCGCTCTGATACCACTGTAACGACCCGCCATTCATTCCATAGAATGACGCATCATTAATAATAAAGAAAGGGATAGAAAAGAGAAAAGAAGAGAAGAGAGAAGAAACAATATCAGAATCTCAACAGCGGAACGAATAAATTATATTAAAATCATAACTTATTACATAGTATACAACAATTAACAGAGTTACACATATTATACATCACATACTAGACAGTTATAAACATCTGTCTAGACATTACAACTCAAACACATACAAGACACTATCACAGAGATCAACACAGCGGAACACTATATATCTATGAACGCTGAAGCCTCCTGCTCCATTTCTCCTCCAGAATTCGTCAAAGCTAACCTGAATCCCTTGGCTACTCGTAAAAATTTGAGTACCCAAGAGTTTATAAAACAGAAAATAAACACTTGGGTCAGACATGGGTCTTGTGTGAGTAACAGGTTAAAGTTGCTTAACTTTGAAAATCCTTTGAAAACAAAAAGTATCACGTAAGACTCCCCACACATAAACATGGGTAAGTTTTTACCTTACGCTAACCAAAACATTTGATAGGAAATCCAGTTATATTACAATAGGGTCTAGGGTTTTCAAGTAAAATACAGAAATAGCTGGAATGCTTACATCTCACGTTCCAACATAGTTGGGCACAACTAATACGTACGGCGCTTATTAGAGATTGGATTCCATACAATGGTAAGGCTACTGGGGTACCGCCTGTCACAGTACGGGGCCTAGGTCACCGTACCGAGGATCACTCCCAATCCCCTGCAACATAAGGCCAGAACCATCCCTTACTGGATAATTCTGAATAAAAATCACCCCACAGATGGCCGTCGCCAACTGCCCACTAAGCCGAATAAAAGGAACTTCTAGACAAGGATGACCTTACTCTCAGTGGGTGCTACCCACGAAGCCTTGCTGCACCTCCCCTGTTTTATCCATTCCCGGTTGATGAGGCTTGAGGCTACGATTACCTTTAATCAGAACACACCACTTAGAATGCTCATCGTCCACCTGACGATGTTCTGAAAGCATTCAATCCATACAAGTTCGTTCCGGGTTCGAACGAAACCGAAGGCATTATCTCGTTACACTCATTTTGGAATCACCCTCAGAGTTAACGACAATAACCCTTGCACTCTGAATCTTCATCTTCACTTGAGATTCACGACCTATCGTTAATTTGGATCGATGTGGTATTCGGAAATCCAAATCTGGAAACCAGATCCCGGTCTCATCGAAATCCAAAACGTATCTTTTAAGGCCAAGTTGTTTTAAAGTTAAAACAATTCAATTCAATTATCTATATTCACATAGAGAGATAATTCACAATATCACAATAGATAATCCATATTATCATCACAAACAGATAATTCACATTATCATTACAATTCAACTAAACATCCACATCGCAGATCAACACATATCTCATCAGGGATATCAAACAATGCAAAGCATTCAATATTATTCATCCATTCCTAAGTAATGATTTATATCATCTCTAATTAATTTAAAGTGAATTAAATTAATTACTTCATTCTATAAATCCTGCTTACTTAATCATTAATTAAACCAATTAATTAATTACTTTAAGTATCCATCTAAATTAATCATTCCTGATTAATTATCCTTTAATTACTTTAAGTGATTAATCCTTAAGTAATTTCACAAATTAATTATCTTAAACCATTACAGTAATTAATCTTTAATTACTTCATTAATTAATTAACTATACTTAATTACATTAATCCTTAATTAATTACAATTAATTAATTACTTTAATCACTTATTTTTGATTAATTGGTTTAAATTATTCAACTCTTAATTACATTATTAATTATATTAATTAATGATCCCTAATTACTCTTAATTAATTATCCTATTTAAATTAATTACATTAGGTCATTTATCTTTAATTAAACCACATTTATTGAACACCTTTGATTTATCTCATCCAGTAATTAACTTCCTTTAATTACTTCATTACATAAATTAATTACTCCTTAATTAATTATCTTTTAATTAATCCCTTGATTAATTATACAAAGTAATTAAACTCAAATTACTTTCATTATTAAAATCTCCTTTAATTAATTTCATCTAGTAATTATCTTAAATTAATTTACTTAATTTATTTAAACTTATCAAATTTATTTAATTAATTACCTTAAGTAATTAATTCCTTTAATTACTTCCATTAAGTAATTATACTTAACCAATTTCATAAATGATTATCATTATTAATTAATTTAATTGATTATCAAAATTAATCACATTAATTAATTATTTAATAATCCCTAGTTAATGATCTCTCATTAATTATTAACCATTCTTTACTTACATTCCTTAAGTAATTAAACTTAAATCAACCATTATTAATTACAAATTAATTAATTCTTAATTACCAATTAATTAATCTCTAATTACTTAATTAATTGCTTAATTAATCTTTAATCACCTGATTAATTTATTCCTAATCATTTATTAATAATCTATACTTATCTAATTAATGATCCTTAATTTCAAATTAATTAACCTTTAATTAATTAACTTATAATCCTAATTATTTAATTAATTAACACTAAATCATTAATTAATTAATTTACCCTTTAATTTAATGAATCAACTCGTTAATTCTTAATTATCTTTAAGATAAATTATTTCTTATAAATGACTTAATTATCATTTCCAAATACATTTGAAACCTTTTGCTTTTAAATTTTCCTTTGAATTTCATTTCAAATTAAAGAAAAATAATTACAAATTTAACTTAACAAAATTTAAAAACCTTTTTAAATCACATGTTAAGAAACACTTATCTTATTAAAGAAATTTAAAAGAGTTTTATACCAAAATCATTTTAAATTCAAATTCATTTTAAAATACACTTTAAACATTTTTAAAGTTGCTAAAACATTTTATTTTTATAAAACTTTATTTATTTAAAACTAGGAGACAAAGATTAATTTGAATCCATATCTTAAAATCTGGTTTTAAAATTTGTTTAGATCCCTGCTTTCAAATTTAAATCCATATTTAAATTTGAAAACCTTACAGGTTTTAAAAACTGTCACAACCCAAAGCCCCGAGCCCCATACTCAAAACCCCCGAGAACTCCTTCGAGCCTTCCACCCAAAATCATGATAACTTCTCGAGACAAAACCCAGACCAAAATACTGATACCAAAATAATGCCGTGCACATGCACCGATCAACCAACCTCCTCCGATCATCTACGACAACTTCCTCAAGTCGACGATCATCCTCACACTAAAACCCGATCACTAGAGCTTCGACAACAACTCGTATTCGAAATCGAGCATCATGACCAAACCTAGAACAAGAAGCAGAACCAGGAAAATCCTTCATCCTCCTAATGTCGATCATCGGAATGCCTATGCTTCCAGCAGCGCCTTCGCCATCCATCGAGTTGCCAATTCCCAGAGTTCTGACGAACTCGATCCACTAGAGACGCCTTGACCACCAAAATTCTCGACCTTGCCAAAATTAGGGCTACAATCAATTTCTGATCACCGCCGCCTCCACCATGGTTAGAACATCTTCTTAACATTTTTCCTAAATTCCCTTATTAGTCCTCTACCACTAAAGAAGATCACGACTTCTCCGATCAACTAGATCATCAGAAATCACCCAGAATTCAAATTCTGGTCAAACTCAAACTGCTCGTTCTATACCCCTCTAAAAATTGTGATTCCTCTTCTAAAAATCATAATTTAGTTTAGTGATTCAGTTTATAATCCTGGATTTCTAAATTAACATGTTTGCATTTTATACAAAACACAACTTTCCTGTTCATTTTTATTTCCAGAGTAATTCCCATTTTATTTTAACTTAAATAAAATTTTAAACTCTAATCTATGATAAAACAAGAAATTATTATTTATAATTTAAATCATAATAGTGACTAGGTCAAGAGATACAGAATTTAAATCAAAAACTGAGCTTGAAACTAGAAACAGAGATATCACAGGTAACAGACATGCACACCAATATATTCATATATATACACACAGAGATTTACTTAAAAATATACTCACAGACAAACTTATTTTCAGAGATAAACATGCAACCGAATCATATACTTAAACATTTAGATAGTGATGTTACTCACCTGTCAAGAATGATAAACAGAGCAACTTTGTTTTTGAAAACAGCTTTAAACTTTAAACTGGAGTTGCTGGAATTTGTAAAAGAACTTGAAAATTTGAGTGCAGGCAAGATGATTTTGAGCTTGCTTTGATGATCTGCTACAGGCCCTTTTTCTTTTGTTTTTGAAAATGCTTTGCATGCTCCAGGTTTTGATGTTGAAAATGAATTGTAGGCTTTGTTCTTATTTTTGAAAATGGGTTACAGATCTTGTTTTTGGTTTGAGGAGTTGATTACTAATTTGATAAATTTATGGTTTGTGGAAGTTTTTGAGTTACAGGCTGAAGTTTCTTACTTTGAAAATGAGAAGATAAGGAAAGAAATAGAAGAGAGGGGAGATGTATGTTTATATAGATTTATTAGGATTTATTTAAAATTAAATAAAATGAAAAATAAAACAATGACACTTACCCAAATTATCAACATTTGTCATATATCTTTGTTCATAAATTAACACATGTTATATTAAGTTTTAATATGATAACACTTGTCCTTTTAATTAATTAGTATTTATTTTAAATGTTAATAAAGGTTAATGTAAGATTATACTTAATAAATTAGTTAATAAGCACTTATATATATATATATATAAAAGAAATAAAATCAATTATATTCATAAATAAAAGTTTATACATATATTTAGAAATCCAAAACAATTTAAATATCTATCCTTCTGAATTTCAAACTTTAAATTCAAATTCAAATCAAAGTTAAAATTCTAATTTTAAAATCAAGTTATATACATACATATATAACTACACATTCAATTTGAAAATAACAATTCTATTTTATTAAAGTCTATTTATATCTATATATAAAACAATATATTAATAATATTGTTTGAAATAACAATTTTTCAATTTTAAAATAATTTATAAAAGAGATTATAAATTACTACTATTACTAAATGAATTAACATATCATATGTAAATTGTATTTTAAACTTATATATATATATATACACACTCTTAAATCATATTTATTAAGCAATCTTTAAAAAGAAAATAAAATAAACCTTAATATTAATCTTATTTAAAACCATATAGTTATTTGTTTAAATAGCTTTGAAAAGCTTAATATTAAATAAATCATAATTTCCAAACTATCAAAAATGTATATTAGAAATTTAAAAATAAGATTTTATTTATTTATTAAATTTCAAACCAAAGCTTATCTATTTACAATATATACACACATATATATACATATTATAAATAAAAATCATTTTATTAGTTTTTAAAAGATAAAAATTCACTAATTAAATAGATTATTAAATCAATTCAAATTTTATTATCAAAGATTATCAAATCAATTTAATTATTTAAACAGATTATTAAATTGATATTGTCCAAAAATTCCGGGATATCACAAAAAGAGTACAATTAAACATTTGCTTTACATCTAAAGTTGAGAAACTGCATTTCTAACTTTAGTTAATGAATTAGCAGAAAGAATAACTGTTGAGTCAAAAGGATATTAACTCCTTCTGGAGTGATAAGCGGTGGATATTACTGTAGTCCCATTCCCCGACTGGAGGACTATCAGGACCGCAAATTAGTTTAGTATGGAATGTCCGGATCTCCTTAAGTAGCTTTTCTTTCTCATCACCAAGAAAATCGAAACGGAGATGAGGATGTTCCATGTTAAGTTTTTTAAATCTCTAAGAAAACAATATCTTGCCAATTTTGAAGATTTTAAAATTGATGCCTTTTCGAGATAAAATCTTCTCGGTTTAACACATTGACTTAGGTAACCTTTAGAGACAAGATTGCTTGAGGAACATTCTCTCTGTGATAACATAATAAAATGCATCTAAGCATAAAAAGAAGACTAAAACATATATTTACAAATCAACGTTATTACATATTCACAATCATTCATCCGGTTCATACAAAATTGACTTAGTAAATAATTCTGAAACAAAATTATCCTTATAAAACTTGAGTTTTTCAGGAGGAAGGTCTTAGGGAATTGATATGAGTCGAGGCAAATTCCAACATGCGTCGGGATGCGGGTCAGATCTGAATTCATCCAAGTATTTTTTGTGTAAACACTTAAGTAAACCCCTACCAAAATCATCTAAATATGAGAAGTCAATGGTCAGGTGTCTACAATAGGCCTTGTATAAGAATTTAACTAAAATGACTCTCTCCTTGATTAACATCCAGAAGAGGGTAAACAATTCCCAGTTTTCCTTCAAAAGAGTATCGTATCGAAGGCGCGCTCTCCTCAGGCGTAGGGCAGCTTCCTGATGTTTAGAAAAAGCTAACACTGCCGCACTTCTATTGAGTCTATGATATTTATCAGAAAGAATGTTGTGCTCCTTCAATTGTCTGTCTAATTCCCTATATAAACTTTTCAACTCTGCTTGTTTCCTTTCAAGCTTGGTTTTATAAGGGTGGATAGATTTCTTCCTTATCTAAAATAAGTAGTTTACGCTATTATTATCTTCGAAGCAAAAGATGTTTAAACAGAGAATCCCATACCTAGGATACCGGGATTGGTGCTTAGGAAGCCCGCTCTCTTTCTTTTGGCACTTCAACATCAATAGAAGCAGGCTCTTCTTGTGGTCCAGAAGGTGCGGGAGACTTAGGCGGAATCACTTCATGAAGGGATGAATCTTTTTTAAAGGACTTCGTGTTTTCATCCCCGTCTTTCTTCGAAGCTTCAGTATGGCCACCCCCGTTGCCACTTGATTCTTGTTCGCCGTTGATGTTATCATCCCCATCATCATCGTTATCATCATCATTGTTATCATCATTATCTCCCTCCTCTTCTTCGACGGCTTTATCTTTGTCATCTTCTTCTTCGGTGTCAAATTCGACTTCGAAGGAAGGAACGTCAAAAGAAAGAATTTTAGCACTGTCGATTTCCTCCATCTCAGCAACTTCAATCCTCTGCTCCATCATTTTGACTGTATCCATGACCCTATCAACAAGAGCAGTGTCGAGCGAGGGGAAGCTCAAATCTAGGCATTTATCGACATTATCAGAGAGGCGAGCATTAAGGCATCTTCAAAGGAATCCATAATAATGTCTACAAGAGACGAGTCAAGGAATAGCGACACTTGCTGCTTCGCATCAGAAATGGTGCTAATAGCCAGTTTTAGGGAGGCCTTGTTGTTTTTCAGCTTTTCCTTTAACAAGGATTGTATAGCTTCTATCTGTCCTTTTTCCTCTTCAAACTCTTTTAGATCTAGTAACAAAGCTAAGTTCTCGTCGGCTAGAAATTGGCGAGCCTTCCTCTCCTCCAAGATAATAGATTCTGACTGAGCAAGAGAAGCTCTCAATCATTCCAATTCAGTTGTAGTTTCACTCTTCTCTACAGACAAGGAGGAAACTTGGTTATCCAAGGCAGCAATTTCCTCTCGAAGTTTAGATGTTTTGGCGGAAGATTTGGACACATTTTCGTGCAGTAAGAACTAGCTTTTGGAAATCTGAAAGAAAAGTATAACATAAGTTAAAAAATTAAAGAAAAACAGAGATAATAATGTTAAGTAACGAAACACATACCAGGAGTTTTTGTTCAAGAAGGGATCGATGGTGTCTCTTCAAATCAGAAACATAGGATGGTGGCTGAATTGAAGTGAATGACGGAGAATTTAAGATACACTGGATCATCTTCTCACTCGGAGGTGTGGAAGCTAATGGTCCAAAAAGATTTAGCACTTAAGTAGGCTCGAAGTCCCCAACGCCTTTTGCATCTGCTCGATTACGCTCGGAGAGTTGGAGACAACGATGCGAGAAAGCGGATCAAATTTGGTAGGAGTTTCCTTAGGTAAGACATGAGGAGCTTCGACGGATGGACTCTTTATAAATTCCCCAACATTAATAGACTCCTCCTCTTCAAATATTAGAAAATAAAGAACTTCAACCACTTTAACTCTTTTTAGGGGTGGTTCCACCGTAGACGCTTTAATTAACTTTCTTTTGGCAGCCATCTTAGACCTGGCAATAGCTTGGGAGAAGGATGGCGCATGGGAAGTCGAGGAGAGAGGAGTAGGACCACTGGTAGGTTTTTCCACCTGAGGAGCAACTGAAGAGAATTCAAACAGATTATAAGTCAGCAGAATAATTTTAAAAAACAACACAGTAATAGATAACAAGTGCAGCGTTTATAACTTCCCGGAGTGGTCAGCACAAATAGGTGACATTGGGGAGAAATTTGTAGGATCTCCCAAGGAAAGGAAGCATTTGCTTCGGGACGTGTGTTGGATTAGAGGGGGTTGGCCGAGAATCCTTTGTCTAGTCGGCAAGAGAGAGTACTTCCGCAAATTTGTGAGGTTCAACAATGTTAATCTATTCTCGATTTTACTTGAAGCTGCAATTAAGGACTCCACTACCCTTTTATCCTCCTCATTTAGTCCTTTAGCAGCAGCGCCCGAAAAAAAGCATATATCAGCAAATAAATATAACTAGATAGAAGGAAAGTAATGAAATTTGAGCTTACGAGGAGTAGAGAAAGTCCCGCCAACATTTGGGAAGCATCTGACAAAGAAGAACCGGTTCTACCAGTCTCTAAACTTGTTCACTCCCTTTGATATTAGTTTCTTGGGAGGATTCGCCCTAAAGATTTGGTTGTTAAGGTTGCTGAGCTTAACCAACCGGACGAGGGATTCAATACATTAGCTTTCAAGGAGGGAATGCCAGATTCCAGCGCCATCAACTCCAAGGATAAAAGATAAGTGTAGACGTTTAGAGATAGCTGAATCAGAGTAATTCCTAGATGAGCAAGGAACCTAGACAAGAATTCCGAAAATTGAAGAAACCCTCGGTGCCATATATGTATAGCAGTGTAAGCGAAGAACTCTTCAGGAGGGCTGCTGATAGTGTCATTTTCAGTAGGTGGTATGGCTTCTACCCCGGTGATTCCAAAGTCATTGAGGATTGCATCCACTTCATCTTGAGTGGATACCAAAGAACGCTTGGAAGTAGCTTCGAATTTCTTTGGAGAACTCATTATTTTGCCACGCGAAAACGTTTCAGTTAGAAATTACAGTTTGTTATGAGGTTAACGTTCTTTTAAGGATTAGTAGAAACCTACTACAATAATTTGAACATCAAACAAAACATGAAACTACAAATTCTTGAAAGAATTTTAGAGTTAAAGATGAGATTTATTGAGCTTTCGACACAGTCGAAAGGAAAATAAAAGTTAACACTTAACAAACACCTCTCAACAAAGTCGAAAGCCCATATAAACATCTGTCGAGCTTTCGACAAGGTTGAAAAGGAGGGTTGAAGTATATGTCCAATCAGCACTCTTCAACAATGTCGAAAGCTCAATAGGAACTATGTTATTAGAAAAGAATCGTTAAAACCAACATAAAAATATGAACAAAATATACATTACCAATATTCAGTAAACAAGGGAAAAGACCCTTCGACACTGTCGAAACCCATTACCTTAGTTTTTCTAAAAGAATGTTAGTGTTGTCGAAACCTTATATGCCAACAAAGTTGAAAGTTTTCGAGTTTGAATTAAGGGACGTTTCGACAATGTTGGAAAAGAGAAAGATTAAACCCCAGTCAGTTATAAAAGGTTTCGACGGAAACAAGAAGTGGTGTATCGCTTCGAAGTATAACAACAATAAAATTTTAATCATCATAGTAGGTTACGACTAAGTTGAATATAGTAAGTTTCATCTAAGTCGAAACATTTGATTCGCAACTTATACAAAGTGTCTTTTCTTTAATCCCCTTTTACAAAAATATGTATTTTAACTTAAACTAATAAGGAATAAGTATGTTCTAAAGGTGTCAAAACCTATGCAACAAAATTTATGCTTTCAAAAGAGTGAATTGAAATAGACAACTTCTTCGAAAGGTGCCTAAATATGCTAACACATAAAATTGCTTTGAAAAGGTTGGCAGCATGCTACTTTACTAGTAAACTTTCGACGGGGTTAGTCAAACGAAGCGCTACGCTACCTTTCGACCCCATCGAAAGAGGCTAAGAAAGCAAAATGGAATTTTCCACCTTAATCTCTTTCGAAGGGGTAGAAAGGTAAATTCATTACGCCAGTTTTCTAATTTGTACAGCGCAAAGCTTCTAAGCGAAGTAATCAAAAATCTTCTTCTTCTCCAAACCCGATTTCAACCGAGGAAGTTAAATAATAATAATAATAATAATAAACAAATAGATTAAAACGCAAATCAATTATTTAATAATCGTAAGTATGAAACTTCAAATTCTCTAAACAGAGCAATAACAATACAGTTTGAACTTGAAAGGGTTAAGGTGAAGAGCAATAGAAAAGTAACTTAAATCACGCCATGAAGTCAAACTACATATTGTTTCAAAACAAACAAAAACTTAAATAATATCCACTGAATTCAAAATAATGATACAGATCTGAGTCAAAAGTGTGTTTAAGGTTGAAACCCACTGTGAAATGGATGTTTTGGAAGGAAAGATGGGATAAAAAGACTTACTATAAATTCAAATTCCTCGTTGTAGATAAAGATTTATTTAAGGATTAAGAACCATGATTTTTTGCTCGAAGATGATTTTACTTGCAGGTGAATGAAGAAGATGAAGAGGAAATCGCAATTTATAAGAAAAGTCAGCAAAGAAAATAGACCTCCCGATTGAAGTTAAATGAATGGCCCAGATTCATCCAGGGATATGAAAAGGCGGAAACATTGAAGGTTTCGAAATGATTGACTTGAAAAGTCAAAGGCATCCCTTCGCGGGGGGGGGGGGGAGGAAATGTTACCACCATATATCCTTTTGACCATGTCGAAACCCTATTGGATAGAAGGCAAAGAAGAACAAGAGAGGAAAGAACTAGCAAAACCTTTCGAAGGAGTCAAAGGGATGCAATAGCCAAAGAATAGAAGTATCAAAACCTTTCGAAGGGGTCGAAAGGGTCAAAAGCATGCTTTCGTGTCAATAAACACCTTCCGAAGTAGGTGCTTCCGCAGGTATGAAGACCTTACGGAGGAGTTAAGAAAAGAAGCTTTCGAAGACAATGCATAACGACCTTTCATATGCATCCAAACCTTTCAAAACTAAATGTTTCGCCTTCACTCAAGTCACTCAGAAGCACACCATGATTGGAACAACCCTTTTGAAAGCCAAACCAAGCCTTTCGAACCGGTCGAAGCCATTAATATCCAAGGAAGGTTCCACATCAAGTCATAAGCAAAAGATTGGAAGCTATTAACGGTGTCGAGACCATCACCAATTCAACACCTTCGAAACACCTGGAAACAACCCATCGATAGAGTCGAAAGCTCTTACAAAGCAACACAAAGAAGAGAAGGCACAGTCGCCCCTTTCGATGAAGACAGAGCCAATCGAGCCTATTCGAAAGCATTGCAGAAGGGAGCGCATATGTCAAAAGAGGTGAAAGGCATCCGAAGCTACCTTTCGACCAGGTCGAAAGCACTAAGTCGAAAGGTGCCAATCCGCATCTATAAATAAGACCCAAGCGGTCTGGTTTAGGGGATCCGAACTCATTCATTATATACTTGTACTTTCTTAATTCTAAAAGTTGTAACCTTAATTTGTAAATTGAATTGGGGAAGAATTGATCAATAAAGGCTTCTTTGAGTTAATAAAGGGAAGATTTATGAATCCTTAATAACTTAATTGTTTCAAAAGCTTTTTATCAAATCTAATCGTGTTTTACAAGTGTCGAACACATCAAAAGGTCTCTTCTGACTTGATCAAAACCTCTGCATTTTCAAGTAATTTTAGTTATTAATTCCAGGCTACCTTTCATTGGACTTCTACTTTCGAATGGATTGAAACCTTAACCCAAACCAGATTTACCTTTTATTCCCAATCCACACCTAAGATACTTAAGACTCAATCCACACCTAAGATACCTAAGACTCAAGCTTTCGACAAGGTCAAAACCATTCAAAACTGATCATAACCTTAAGTCTTAGAGCCATCCATTAGGCTTTCGTAACTACTTTGAAAGGACTGTTTTGAAGGGGTAATCAAGCTACTTCATCCAGTTCGAAAGATCAAAAATAAAGGAATATGAGCGTTTCCACTAGGTCAAAAGGTTGATAAGAGTAAGCTATCATAACAAGAACCTATTCGAAAGGTGAATTGAAAGGATTATCCACATCTTACCTTCTTCCACTTAACCGAAAGAGATCAAAAAGGACAAACCTCATCCTAAGAACAACTTTGGGGTGTTAACAAGTTTTCTTGTTAGCAGATTAGCTGAATATATACTTAATTTTATCAAAAACCAACTTTTGTAAATTTTACGGTGAAAGTCCAAAATCTTTATTCTTTGTAAATAATTTTAAAAATAAGTTCACCATTCTTATTTAAGTTTGAAAATTCTATATCTAAATATTTAAAATAAATTAAATATTCCATTTTCAAAGTAGTAAAATTATGGATCATTACAAACCCAGTTAATAAATTTCAAAGCAATCAATTGGCGTAGCTATTAACTTAAGAGAAAACATGAAAGTTGAACATAATAAGATTTGAAGAAAGTGAAACAAAGATTTCATAATCTTTTAACTCATTTTATTCAATACATTATACATATTTATACACATGGAATTAGACAAGATCCTAAATCAATGAAAATCTGTCTAATTGGATTGTCAAGTCTTATCCAAAATGATTTATTTTCATATTCATGAAATGTAAGGAACAAAACAATTTAGGGGGAATAATCAAACTAATATTTATGTTAATTTCAACAGGAAAATAAATCATTTTTGGAATAATCAAACCAATATTCATTTTCCTGTTGAAGTTGACATAAGATTTATTAGTTTTCCTGTTGAAGGTTGCTACCAAAAATGATTTATTTATGTTAACACATGAAGGATGCTACCAAAAATTATTTATTTTCCTATTGAAGTTAATAGGAAAATGAATAATCTTTTATCTCATTTTATTCAAATTTGGTAGCAAGTCCCAGTATAACCGTCATCTACTACCTACTAAAGTATTTTGCATGCTTCACTAGGCTTAAATATGTTACAATATATGCAACCTTCATGTGTATAAATCGTCACGTAGCATAAAATTTCTATAAAAATAACACCTTCATAGACAAAAACATGAATATTCAAAACTAAATTTCGAAAAATTTACATATAAGAAAGTACACTTTCAATTTAAAGGAAGAGTAGCATAGATCTAAAACTTCATAATAGAAGTGTAGCATATATTTGAGTTTTAACTAAGATTTTGATAATAAGCTTTCATGAAAAAGTTGTTGGGGATTACCTAAACCCACAACCGAATCTGAGTTAAGCAAAGATTTTAAATCCCTAAGCTATGAATCAATTTCGATGTAGTGGAGTTTAGGATGAAAATACTGGGAAGGAGAATAACTGGAGCAGGAGGATGAAAATTTAGGAACGAAAAATAATTAAGGGTGTAGTGAGGTGTTGCGTAGTATAGTAGTAGCTAGGGAAAATTAGAACATTTGGAACAACCCACAACTGTTGCTATTTTGCAGCGGACCAAAACAGTTGCTAATTTTTGAATACACTCCCAAACATTTGCAATGGTCCATAGCCGTTGAAAATTGCCGCATTCCTTTGTTGTGAAACTTCCATTATGTTATAGTGAAAATAAGACGATAGCAGTAACACAGAGCATATCTACCACTAAGATCATCGTATAATCTCAAAGTGAAAAGAATAAAATATAATATTAATATAGACATGTAGATGACTAAATACATACCATATCAAGAGACATATGATTAATTATCATAATACAATGTGTAAACGCATCAAATCCCATACACAACATATCTCAAAATGAATATATAGTCTAAATGTTAATATACTAAAAATTGGATAGATATAACTTAGTGATAAAATAACTATGGCCATATGAATCACCTCCAACTAGCGACAAAGGGAGGTTCGTAAACGGTCTGGTGAAAAGAAGATGTGACTAATCTGCATGATTACCAATACACTACTATATCATGAATAATACCAACCTGTAATAATTGAGGTAGTGAAAATGTACCTCAACTTGTATAACGCAAGATAGCACATTTACTATAGCGCTATGCTATATGATAATTTTATCATATACTAATCAACATGGCACCAATCGTGACTCAACTATCATAAACTTGGCTAGTGGGCCACAGGTCTTTCAATAAGGCCAAGTCCCGCTATGCTCGATCACTAATGTAAGACCAATACCACGATGCTTCATGCAACGTCCACCACCTATAATCATATCAAACTCGAATTGATATACACATGCCTAGTCGATACCATTTGTTTAACAAGGGGACATAAGACAAGTAGCTCGAGGCCAATCACCTTTTACTATAAAGTAGTCTGAGGTCTATCGCTTTACTCTCGAGATAGAATGCCTTTTATTTCTAAATCAGTGTCGCCAAACAGGCATAACCTAAGTAATCACACCTCATTTTACAAATCATCTTGAAATTTAAAATACCATAGCCATGGCTAAATGGTATGAACTTACTCTATATATGCAATATCATATGGAACATATGTTGCAATACCCTAGCCATCACGTCTTAAAGCCACCGAACCACTCTAGAAAATCCACCGTGCAAATCCTGTATCTTAAACTATCGCCATAGTCTCTATCTCGTATGATATCACTCGATGTTTCTCAATACAAAGCAATCATCCTTCAATTTTTCACATTTCTCTATAGTCACACTGGACCTTACGAGTGTCATGCAGGTCCCGAAAATGAATCTAATATCTTAAAATCCCAAAATCCAAAATTAAAGCTCAATTCTCTTACTGACATCATTTCAGATGTCTGAATACGGTATTCAGATGTCTGACTTCTATTTCACATGTCTTGATGCAAATTTCATATGTTCTAATCCCAATAGATTTACATTGAAAACATGTAGGATAAAATCCCTAAATTTTAGATGTCTTAATCTTCATTTCAGACGTTTGAAAATCTTATTTTCACAAGTTTGAACCTGGATGAGGAATTTCCCTTAGTAAAGATTCTCCCCATCATTTATTATTCGTCTTCATCTTTCCCATTTACAACATACGACTTTGTGTCACGGAGACATTTTACACTAACGTTGTTCAACTGGGTTCATGCCCTTGTTATGAGTCGTACGACAATTAGACAAGTGCAACTTCACATTCGAAGAACAAATTTGAGGCGCTGAACCGGTTTTACAAACACTCGAGTTCAAATACTCATTTAAACATTTCAACTCTACATTTCAGACACAATGCTAACTACATATGTCATAAAGCATCTCCTAGCCACTCTATCAGTTTCCTAACAAATAATCAAACCAAACACAATATGATTTGTACCAAGTGATTAAACATAGTCATTCTACAAATAATTACTTTAAATACAGTCATAAAAAAGATTCTTAGATATGAACCCCAAATTCAAGTTCATTACTCAAACCATAACAAACATTGGATATTTAACACGAGTTTAGCATAATTAATTATAATACATTATATAGTATAAATCTCGCTAATTTCGTATAGGGAAATCCAGACTCCAATATAACCCATTTTGACGCTACACATTGATTTAAAATCTAGCTTCAAACTCCGTTGAAATGTGAACTTGAAAAGATAGATTTTTGGAGAATCTCTTAGCTTGATTTAGATATTTGATTCATAATTTTGATAGAAGAGATGAAGCAGTTATGATGGTTTAAAGTTTGAAACCCTTACCTTTTCTTTTGCAAAGATGGAGAAGAAGAAGAGAGTGGAAATGAATAAAGGAAGAGCTTCACTTCAAAAATACACAAGCAACTATGGCCAAATGACCATTTTTCCTATGTCTTTTCTTTTCTCCCCATAGGTTTGATTGATAAGTAATAAATGTCATTTAATGTATTAATTGTCATAGTTAAATGTTGAAAGAAATGATATGTTTCTCTCCTTTCATATTCAGTCATATCTTCACTTTATTAATTAAACATAGAAAAAGAGGGAAACAAATAATTTCCTTCTCTTAATTTATTTTTACATGTTTCATTTATACATATATACACCACTTATACATCGCACTTACACTTAACATCAATGAATGTATTTGATACATTCATCATATCACATACATTTGTATATTTAAAGTTCCTTAAATTACCATATTGAATAAAATATTGATTTTATTTAAAAGAAAATTTAGACAAGATCTAAATGCATTTAGACTTCATAGGCCCGTTAATGATCCAAAATGGTAAAAATTTTGAAATTTACCCATTTCTTCCGCTGTGGGCTGGCCCAGTTCTAACATGTGGCACAGTCATCTCCAATGATGCTATACTGTGCATATAAATCTCGTTTCTTTCTCATAGGACAATGATAAGGAAATCCATCCATTAATGGTTAGGAGGTGATCTTCGATCTTATCTTTGACTGTTTATTTCCTAAAGAACCGGGGTTGAGTTTACCGAAAACCGTCGAATGTTGTTTCAAAGAGACTGGGATCGTATATGTTATCCGAAAACCACTTCGATCCAACTCAAGCGTTCAAAGTGAAGACATCTTAAAGATGATGGAATTGGAGATGGAGCTCTCAATCGTTTCGTTCAGTCCCAGAACGAACTTGTATGGATGAATGCTGATATTGCATTGTTGCCTGGAGGGAAGTGTTAGCGTTCCTAGTGGGAAGTGCTATATGAATGGTAAGAGCGTGGCCTCTTCGAGCCTCAATGCTGGGAAATAAATAAAGCAGGGATATGCGGCAGGGCTAAGTGGGTCGCACCTAAGTAGGGTATAATCATCCCAAGTCTAGAGCGATATTCATGTATGCTTCAGGATCCTATTGGGTGGTTGTTGATTGCAACCAAGGGGTGATTATATTCGGTGCTACTCAAGAAGGGGGTAGTGCCGGTCCTGAGTAGTAGAGATGCAACATGTTTTAGCCTCCCTTACATTTTATCTAGAGGTATACGAATTCGGTGGGTAGACCCTTACTCTTTCATAGTCGGAATCCATTCTCCAATACAAGCCTTCGATTTTGGTTTTAGAACCTAGTATGCTAGAATTAAATTAATATAACAATTTCGGCTATGATTAATAAGTACTTGTATATTAGACACTATTATAATATTAGAGGATTTCATATGAAATGTTTTGGTTATCGTAAGGTAAAAACCCATCCGTGTTTATGAGCGGCGTGGTCTTACGAGATACCTTTGATTTTTGAAAGGTTTCTATAACTTTAAAAGGTCAATTGGGTGTGTTTTCTCATGATGGTTTTCCAGACTGGCTTGGGTGTTATTTTATTATAATGTTCGGGTCAGACCGAGCGTATTTACAAATTGTTTTGGATGCACTGGAGCTCAGGTGACGAGTTGGAGGTCTTCAAGTCGTATTCGCGTATATGTTATTTTCCACTACTTTGTTGTTGAAATTATCAGCAGTTGTAAGGACATGATGTTATAACTGTCAAGGCTGATGATTGTGATTGTTATTGTACTCTGATGGATGCATGTATATAACAGTTTATCTTTTGTAAAGATCATTAATTATATTATATGTTGTTCTGCTGCGATTATGAGATTCTGTGTTGTTTTAATTTTCTTCCTTCTTCTCTTCTCTTCTTCTTTATTCTTTCTTTCTCTTAACTATCCAACTTTTCGTTTGATTTGGGTTGAACATGTGTGGTTTATTGTCAGCTTGAATTGTGCGGAAAAGCGGGTTGTTACAATTAGGCTTCTTTTGCTCCACCTTCACGCTTTGGCATGTTAAGTACCTAGAAATATATTCCACTACTTGCCTTTTAATATTTGGCCAATAGAAAACCTTTACCATATTGCGGTACATCTTATCACCACTTGGATAAGTGATATTCCTTGAATGGTGACATTCACAAGTTACCCCATCTATCACCTTACCAACTACCGGCACACATTCCCTTCCGTCCCGCCCGCCTAAACCTACCTTTATCATCGATGGAATAATAGTCCAAATGAGTAGATCACTTATCTCTCTCCAACTGCTGAAAGATACTATCCAACTTTGTATATTGCTTCGGCTTTGTAAAACCCTGAAAATTTAATAGAATTTAGTAAGAAAAATTAATTAAAATAAAACGAGAACTTAAAGAAAATTTCCACAGATTTCCAAATTTGGCTACGATACTTACACCATTGCGTTCATAATGATTTTCTGGAAGATTTTCATATATAACACTTGGAAATCGGAGTTAACATGAAGAAGTTATGGGTGTTATAAGAACTGTAAATTGAATAAGAAACTTAAACTAAGAATATATAAAAATTACATTTGGACCGGTCAACCCAGATGGTTCGATGGTCGACTGATGGCGATTGACCTAGGGTATTGAGCGGTCAATTGTAGCCTTTGTAAAAAACCGAATGTTTCGATTCCAGTGATGTGTGTGAACGAGTGTGATTGATTGCTTAGGAACGAAGTTATGATTTGTGAACCAGATTCTATGAAAATATTTCCTAAACTAATCTAATGGTCCAAACTAAACCTTACCTCTATAAATACTAAGCTAATGAAACCCTAATTCTCACATAAAAGTTTACAGTAACAAAACTCTGCAAAAACTTTCTCTCAACCCTAAATCTTAATTTCTATAAAATCAAATAAATTCAAAATAGAAGAATAGAAGAGGTAAAATCAAGAAGGATCAAAGTGAAGCTACTGATTTGGGAGGGATGATTCTTAAGCAAAAGCAAAAGGAAGAGCTTAAGCTTGAGGTGAGTGGACACAAATTTGATAAGTTGATTATTGTAGTTAGGTTTAAACTATTTTAATTGATTGGGATGTTAGAAAACCCTAAATTGAATATGCTAAATCAAAAAATTAATATGTTAAACTCTAAATTTGAATCTAAAACCCTATAATTGAGTTACGGTAAGTTATTAACCTAAAAATATTTGCTTAGACACATAATCTATCATCAAATTGCAAATCCAAAATAGCAAACCCTAAATTGATATGTATAAATTGGTCACTTAGTAAATTAGGGTTAATTAAACATTGCTAAACAACAGAAATTAACTAGATAAAAAAATCAACAATTTAAAAATGTCAAAACCCTAATTTTGTTTGCGAATGGTCGACCCTGGACCCCCAGTAGTCGACCGTAAAGGAACGGTGGTCGACCGTTCCTGAAGAAAATTGCCAAATTGAACCTCGCCCTAAGGCCCAAGTTAAATAATAAAGTTTATATAATTTAGTAGGAAATTATATAATTAGTGAACTAATTTTTTGAGCCTATCTTGGGCTACGTACATATATTTGAGAGAATAGAAAAGTTAGTTCCCTATCGGTGTTTGACCAGGGAGACGTATTTCGCAAACATGGATGTTGATTTGGGTGATTTATTTCGCAAACACGGAGTTGATTAGGGCGATGTATTTCGCATAGGATCAAAGGCGTTTCGTATGGATGGGCGTGCAGCATTGGCAAAGACACTAGTTGAGTGAGCCAGGTGCCAATAAGAGATCCATACACGCATGATTTTGGCGCATCGTGGTGTAGATGGATGCTAATGCAGCACGATAAGAGGCTATAGATAAATTGGAGCTCGGTACTAACGGGAGTTCCTAAGGTGGACACCGACGCCACGATAAGAGGCATTTTGCTACTACAATCGAGAGATGAACATAGGTACATACGATGAGTCAATATACGAGTTTGCATTATGGTGTTATCCCTCTCCGGGCATAGTGTTGATGATAGGTATGACGGGAGAGTAGTTCCCGCTTTGGCCAATCGTTAGCATGAGGATCGATTAGTAGTTTGACCCATTGTGTTAGATAAGAATCCTTAGGTACTGGATCTTAGAAATTCATAGACACTTGTTACACATCCTATATCACTTAGAGTAGTTTTAAAGTTAGCTGCACATGATCGTCGTATTAGACTTGTACTCATTCACCAGTCTTTTTTTATGACCCATTCTTTTTCCATCTTTTCCCCACCACGGGTGGACATGGCAGTAGGTGATTGGCCCATTCTTCATACTTGGAGTGTCAAGCTTATATTTAGAGTCTGCTTTTATCCTATTTTACTCTCCATGTATTATTCTAGCTTATCAGTACTTTTTGCTTCATGTATCAAAATTTGAGGAATATTTTTTAATGCACTCTGTATTGGATCACGTACTGATATTTTTTTAGAATATGACTTGATATTTTCTATGATTTATATTTTTATGTAACATATACATGTTTTTTATTCCTTCAGTTGTGAGTTTTGAAAGTGTAGTATATCTAAGATTATATCTACTTGTATTAGTCCCTAAAATGTTAAAGGTTAAAACCCCGACGATCCGCATTTCTCGACACGATGCAAGGCTGAAAGCCACACTGAGCTTTGGATCGACGTGTTGGGAGGTGCGGGTTGTCACAATTAGCATCAAAGCATAGGATCGAAGTTCCTTAACATTAGGACCGTATTAAGAGAAAGTTTTTAAAAAAAGTGTTTTTCAAAAGGTATTCCGAAAATGTTTTATAAAGTTTTTCAAAATGGACTTTTTAAAATATATTTGTATAAAAGTAAAGATTTTTCAAAAGTTTTTCCACAGATTTTATACATATCGTAATCTCTCTTTTGTGCCTATGTTATCTTTGATTTTTGTCTATGTTATCTCTCTTATTCGTGCCTATACTATTTGTGAAAATTTTCTAATGAAGTTCTTAAAAATTCACAGATAAAAGATGAGTGATCCTGCTGGTACAAGCTTCGACGATGTAGCCAAGATCTTGGGGGTGAACATCCCTATATGGTTCCACCGGTATCTTCAGGTTAGGGGATAAGCTAATCTAAATCTCACTAAAGAGCCTGCGAAGGGAGCGACAGGTGTGGTACCTGCCCGCCCAACTATCGCTACAGACTTTGCTAAGCTATGCAAGGATTTATCTTTGTCTTGGAGGCAATCCATATATGAGGATGGAGTCTTATGCGGATTCGAGGATAAGGATTCACGCTTGTGATAGGATATTTTGTTTGGTGGGTTTTACTGATGTTGTGAGGAGGTAGTTAGCTACGTGGAAGTTATAGGGAGAGGCATTGAGTTCGTGGGTGGTTATTGCTCTGAGACCAATAGAGATTATATTTCTTGGGATGAGTTTCATAGAAGGTTTTAGATGATGTTCCTTTCTAGGGCGGAGGAAGGTGTTCAGCTGGAGAAGTTTATACATCTTAAGCAGGGGATATGGCAGTCAAGAAGTACATAAACCGGTTTAATGAGCAAGCCAGATTCGGTATGGGGCTGAACAAACCTCTCCAAGGTTTAGCTTTGAGTCACATTCCTATGGGTGCTACCTATGAGGGGCTAGTGGAGATGGCTTTACTCAACACCATCTCCAAGGAGGAAGTGAAAGAAGATGCTCAGAAGGTTGGAGAGAAAGGGCACCAAAAGAATAAGAAGAGGGGATGATTTGGACCAAAGGGGATGATTCAAAAAAAGGACTTGAGGTGTAATAAGTGTAGTAGGACAAGTAATTTTACTATGGATTGTAAGACGGATCTCTCAAAGATGAAATGTTATAACTGCAATCAATTTGAACATGTGAATAAGCTTGCAAAGCACCACTGAAAGCTTCTATTCAGACTTCTACTCACGTGGTTTCGGCTTGTGCACTAGAGGCAGTCCCTAGCTCGAGTGCTTAGCCAGTGGTAGATAAAGGTAAGAAAGTGGTGATCGAAGGTGTGATAACTCTTTTTGGTTTATCTACTCGCACTTTATTTGATACTGGGTCTTCATATTCTTTCATTTCTAGTAGACTTATTGATGACTTATACATACACACTGGTATAGTCATGGACCATATAGTTGTGTTAAACCCCGTAAGAGGACCGGCCTATTTTTCTATGGTATATAGAGGTTTAAAGTTGCTTATTTTAGGGGTTGAGTTTGATTGTGATGCCTTTGTACTTGGATTTTCTAGGTTTGGATTGATATTAGGCAAGGATTGAAAGACTATGTATGGGGCTATTTTAGACTGTGATAGGAGGGTAATTAGATTGAGCACGTGTAGTGGACGTAGCTTGGAGGTTTATTGCTACCCCAGAGGATCGAGCTACATATATTCATTTGACCTATCACATGATGAGCTTAGTACAGTGCCTATAGTTAGAGATTTCCTAGATGTTTTTGATGAGGTTATCGGTCTTTCACCCTAGAGAGAGATCGAATTTAGAATCTATCTTGTTGAGAATGTTAGACCAATCGTCTTATCACTAAGGCATATGGCTCCAAAGTAGAGACACTAGTTGAATAAGCATGTGAATGAGTTGTTGGAGAAGGGTTTTATTAGGAGGGGTATTTCTAAATGGGGAGCACTAGTCATCTTTACCACTAAGGTGGATGGTTCTCCTAGACTTTGCATTAATTATAGGGAGTTGAATAAAATGACAAATAAAAGTCATTATCCATTGCCCCGTATAGATGATCTCTTTGATCGGTTAGTTGGAGCTACAGTATTCTCTCAGTTGGACTTGGCTACCGGGTTCCATCAACTATGTGTAATCAAGGATAATATTCAGAAGATAACATTTTGTACACCCGGCGGATTGTATGAGTGGTTAGTCATGCCCTTCGAGCTGGCCAATGCACCATATACTTTGTTGATTTGATGAGCCGATTATTTAGGGGGTTGCTAAACAAATTCATCGTGGTATTTATGGATGATATCCTAGTTTACTCGAGAAGTGAGGAGGAGCATGTGACGCATATAGGAGAAGTGCTCGGTACATTCTGAGCGCATAAGCTGAAGGTGAAATTTTCGAAGTGCCACTTTTACAAAGAGGAGGTATGCTTTTTGGGACACATCGTCTCAGAAAGTGGTTTGGCAGTTGATCTCAGTAACGTGGCAGCAATTTAGGATGGGCATGTTCCAAAGAATACCACGGAGGTGAGAAGTTTCCTTGGTCAGGCGGGCTACTATCGAAAGTTCATTAAGGACTTCACGAAGATCTCTGCTCCACTGACCCGTCTTACCAAGAAGAATCTAGTCTTTTCGTGGGATGCCAAGTGCAAAAATGCTTTTATCAAGCTGAATGAGGGATTGGCTAGTGCGCCAGTTTTGGTACTACCGGATGGGATGAAGCAACTTACAATTTATACCGACGCCTGTAGAATGGGGTTAGGTGCGATTTTGATGCAAGAAGGAAGGGTGGTGAGTTATTCGAGTAGGCAGCTGTAGACCTACGAGAAGAACTACCCTACACATGATCTTGAGGTTGCAACTATTGTATTTGTGTTCAAGTCATGGAGGCATTATCTTTTAGGGGAGCGGTTTGAGCTATTTACGGATCATAAGTCCTTAAAGTATTTGTTCTCCAAAAAGGATTTGAACTTGAAGCAGCAGAGGTGGATGGAGTTCTTGGCATCGTGTGACTTTGATATCTCTTATATCTTGAGCAAGGGTAATGTAGTGGTAGACGCTTTGAGTAGACAACGTGCGCGTGCAATGTTGATTCCCTTGTTCTTGGAGTGGAGACATTTGGAGTACATTTCTAGCTTTTGATTTCCGACCATCATCAGATATTATCCTAAGATTACTAGCAGCTTTAGATGTTCAGCCTACATTAATGGAGCATATTGGATCTAGTGAAAAGGAGGATAATGAGTTAGTAGATATTATAGAAAGGATTGGTAGAGGAGAGCCATCGAGTCATTTGAGGCGTTATGCCATTGACTTAAGAGGATGGTTACAGAGGCATGATAGGCTTTGTGTTCCTCATAGTACAGATTTGACTGATGTGGTATTAGCTGAGTCTCACCGTTATAGGATGGCCATTCATCTCGGTGGTGACAAGATGTATTGTGACATGAAGCGAGTTTTCTATTAACCCGGTATTAAGAAGCAAGTGGCATAGTATGTAGCTAGGTGTATGACTTGGCAGAGGGTAAAGGCAGAGCAGAAGAAGCCGGGAGGGTTGTTGCAGACATTGGATATTCCTCAGTGTAAATGGGAAAGTATTTGCATGGATTTTGTAGATGGTCTACCTAGGAGTAGGAGAGGGAATGATAGAATTTGGTTCATAGTCGATCAGTTGACCAAGTGCGCTTATTTCATACCAGTGAGGAGTACTAAGATGGCGGCGCTGTTAGTGGCTCTATACGTGTGAGAGATTGTTAGCTAACATGGAGTTCCTATTAGTATAGTTAGCGACCGAGATCCTCTTTTCACTAGTGAGTTCTGGAGAAGTCTATCGGAGGCTTTGGAGACTGAGTTGAGCTTGAGTACCGCATATCATCCACTGACTGACGGACGGACGGAGAGTGAATCGGGTTTTGGAGAACTTGTTATGGATGTGAATTATAGACTTTGGAGGTTCTTGGGAGGATCATTTTTCGTTAGTGGAGTTTACCTACAACAATAGTTATCAAGCGAGCATCGAGATGGCACCATTCGAGGTGTCGTATGGTAGATCCTGTAGATCACCGTAACAACCCGCATATTTTACGATTATATATTTAAATGTTTATTTAAATATAGCATCGTTTGTTGAATTTAAAGTCCAAAATGTGACTTTTTGTAGATAGTCAAATCCGGACTCGAGACCACTTCCATTGAGTTCAAAATGACGTTTACAACTTTTTTGAGTATAAATATTGATATGTTTGGAGTTGATCAGAATTTTGGTATTTTCATTTGGGCCTTGGGTTAGGTTCTAATCCACTAACCCAATAAAAGAACCCAAACTTCTATACCAAATACCTAACTCCCCTACTCTTCATTCATTCTACTCATAATTTCCTAACACTCAAGCTAAAAGGAAAATGAGGGAAAAGATAGGAAATTAAAATTCCTAAACCCTATATTATTAGGAAATTCAAATCCAAGTTCCAAAATCAAGGAAATGCTTAGGTAAGCATCCTCTTCATCTTATTAATCTCAATTCCTCTTCAATTCTTGATTTTTCCTATAACCTAACTTAGGAAAAACTTTGCATTTGATTATAGATTGAAGGTTCTTGAAGTGAAGTTGAAGAGAGATTGATCTTGCTATATGTTATATTCATATCTTTTTCCGCCTTAGTGATATGAATATCTATGACTGATTTATGTTATGCTTATTTTATATTTGTTTCTGAAGGCCACATAGCCACTGTGTAGTAGCTTTGAGTTTGTATTTGATATGTCAGATTTCCTCTTAAAATGAAATGAATGACATACTATCTGACATATGGTACTCGCACAAAGCAATTACATAGATGGTCGCTCCTCAACAGCCTTATTCTTTGTACTAATTGACGGCATTACCCAGTAGTGTCCTTGGTTAGTGTGAGTATAGAGGTGGGGCGCCACAGCTTGGTATCAGAACCAAACTTCAGAACAATATAGAATATTATAGCAAGGATCATTGTCCTAAGTCTCTCTTAGGAATCGTGCCTTAGGATTTATTCGAGTCATAGGACCCGCTCTATCCTATTTCCTTTCATGATGTCTTGTTTTATCAATCAAGTTTGTTTGATATTCATTCTGAGAATAACCTTTTTCCTCTTCTTTCTTTCTTAAAGAAGAGAAATGGTTAGATCTGGCCATCCCAGCGTCGGTCAATCCAGTGCTACTCCTCAGGATGGCGTATTCATGTCTGCCCAACAGATTTTGGATCTTGTAAAGAATGCCCAAGCTGTCGGACCCATTCCTGAGCCTACTCATCCTAAATCCTGGTTTGCACGCTTGTGTAGTGATTATACCAATTTGGGTGGAAGGCCATTCAAGGGTTCCAAAAGCGTTATAGAAGTCCAAGCTTGGCTTAGAACATGCGATCGCATCTTTTCTCGCATGAATCTTATGGATTTACATCAAGTCCAAGTGGCTTCTAGCATGCTCCAGGAGAGAGCATTAGATTGGTATGAGCTCTTGATTTTGGAAATCGTTGAAGTGGACCTTACTTGGGAGCAATTCCGGGAAAGGTTCGAGTTAAAGTTTGTGCCGGAGGCTGAAAAAGTAACTTTAGCCGGCGCTTTATTAACCTTGTTCAAGGTGAATCTTCTGTGACCGATTATGTCGCATCTTTTGAATCCCTCTCTAAATATGGGGTCGAGTATATTAATACCCCATTGAAGAAAAATCAGAGGTTTATATATGGGTTGAATAAAAACCTTAAAAAGCCTTTACTTCTGAAACTAGAAGTTTCTTTCGATCAGCTTGTAGATATCGCTCTTCGACTTGAAAAGGCCGATAAAGAAAGTGATGGTGATGTCGGGGTGCCAAATAGAACTTCAACATCAACAAGAAGAGGCAATTCAACAGTAAGTTCAAAAGCCCTAATCCCAACAAGAAAGGGAAGCAAGCAACTTCGGTAGCAAAGACTCCTACCTCTAATCGTGGAGAGTGCTACAATTGTGGTTCTAAGAACCACTATGCAAATAAGTGTCCGAAACCCCTTTATTGTCGCTATTGCAAAAGTTTGGGTCATTATATATCTGCATGTCTCAAACTTCAAAGCAAGAAAGAGGGAAAGCTGAATGTTGTGCAAGCCCCCAGTAACACTTCTCTTGGTCAAGGTATTTCTCATTCTGTCCATGATGGCATTATTATGTCTCGTGATCATCTTATTCGAGTTCTTTTTGATACAGATGCATCTCACTCTTTTATATCAAAAGAACTTGTTGATACTTTTTCTTTAAATGTTATGGGCTTGATGACTTCACTGAGAATTGCGGATCCGGTTGGTGGATCCACAACACTCAGTTTGTTTTGTAAAGATGTCGAGATTTTTTTATGTGATTATGTTTTCCGAGTCGATTTGCATGTTATGTGTTACTTAGGTTTCAGAATGATTTTGGGAATGGATTGAGTTAACCGTTATGAAGCCCACATCCTATGTCCCGAGAGGACTATCCATCTTCGACATCCCCAATCTATTAAGCAGATTTCTATCATTCTTAAATATTCAGATTCCAATTCGGTAGCATTCTTATATTCTCTAAATCCTCATAATGATGATAATGATGATGAGGAAGATGTCATTTCCCTCATTCACGTTGTTTGTGAATTTCCCGATATATTTGAGCCGTTTTAGGATTACCACCTAAGCGAGCAATTGAGTTCAGAATTAATCTAATCCCTAGAGCTCTACCTATCATTCGTCCTCCTTATCGTATCGTATGACTAATAAGGAAAATGAAGAGATGCGTAAACAATTGTCCGAATTGGAAGCAAAACAGTTTATTCGTTCAAGTTCCTCTCCATGGGGAGCTTCAGCTATCTTTGTGAAGAAATCCGATGGTACACTTAGGCTTTGCGTTGACTACCGCAAGCTTAATGATCTCACCATCAAGAATAAATATCCCTTGCCTCGGATTGATGATCTATTCGATCAACTTAGCGGTGCTAGAGTCTTTTCACAGTTAGACTTAGCAACCGGTTTTCATCAGCTTCGTATTGCAGAGGATAGCATTCCTTTGACATCGTTCCGTACCCGTTATGGATCTTATGAATGGCTTGTTATGCCATTTGGTTTAACGAATGCTCCAACTTATTTCGTTGACCTTATGAATCGAGTTTTCAAAGCCTTCCTCGATCGATTTGTTCTCATCTTTATCGATGATATTCTTGTTTATTCTAAAACTGAGGAAGAGCATAAAAAACATCTTCAGATTGTGTTGGAAACTCTAAGAAGCAATCAATTGAAAGCAAAAAAATTTAAGTGCCACTTTTGGCAATCCCGTGTGAAATTTTTAGGACGTATTATTTCTGAATCCGGAATTTCCGTGAATCCTTCAAAGATTGAAGCGATTCAAAATTGGAAGAGACCGGAGAGTGTGATGGAAATTCGTAGCTTTCTTGGATTGGCGGGCTATTACCGTCGGTACATAAAAGACTTTTCTAAAATTTTTGTGCCTCTTACTAGTTTGACAAAGAAGGGAGTTAAGTACATTTGGTCAGACAAATGTGAAGTTACTTTTCAGAAATTAAAAGAACTCCTTTCCGATGCTCCTATTCTTGTGATTGTCGAAGGGAACCAAGACTTGATTGTTTATACCGATGCTAGTCGTATTGGCTTGGGAGCCATTCTTATGCAAAGGGAACTTGTTATCGCTTATGCTTCTAGGCAGTTAAAGGCTGCCGAGACTAGATATACCACTTATGATTTTGAGCTCGCGGCCATTGTTTTCGCCCTTAGAATTTGGCGTCATTATCTTTTGGGAGAGAAATTTGCTCTCTACACCGATCGTAAATCTTTGAAGTATTTGTTCTCTCAAAAGGAACTTAATTTGCGTCAACAAAGTTGGCTCAAATTCCTTTCATCTTATGATCTTGATATTCTTTATACTCCTGGAAAGGGAAATCGTGTTGCCGATGCTCTTAGTCGTAAGCAACAAGCAGTTGTTTCCATGATGATATCCGAATGGAATGATCTCAAGATTCTATCCACTTGTGAGATTCGAGATCGTGAATCTGATTCATGTTCGTCTCTTGTTCTATGTAGCCTTGAGGCTCATCCTTCTCTTTTAGACCACATCCTTGAAGCTCAAAAGCATGATCCTGAATTGGCTCTTCTTAGCCAAAGTTGTAAGGATAAGAATAAGGTTGATGGTTTGAAAGACTTTGATATTGATGCTCGCGGAGGCATTCGAAAATTTGGTAGACTTATCGTGCCGAATATTAGTACTCTTCGTAAAAACATTTTAGAAGATTCTCATCTTTCTAAATTTACCATTCTTCCCGGTAGTAGTAAAATGTATGCGGACATGAAACGATTTTATTATTGGAATGGAATGAAATTTGATATTGCTAACTTCATTAAGCATTGCATGACTTGCCAACTCGTTAAGGCCAAGCATCAAAGGCCCGGTGGGTTATTGCAACCTTTAGACATTCCCGTTTGGAAGTCGGATCAAATTTCCATGGACTTTATTGACGGTCTTCCCCGTTCTCATTCGGGTCATGACAGTCTATAGGTGATTGTGGATAGACTTACAAAATTCACCCATTTTATTCCCGTTCGGTCCAATCGGACCGTACCTCTTTTGGCCAAATTCTATTTTAAAGTAATTGTTAAATTGCATGTAGTTTCTACTTCTATTGTTAGCAATCGTGATCCATTATTTACTAGTGGATTTTGGAAGGGTCTTCAAAAAGCTTTGGGAACGAAGCTTAATTTTAGCACCGCTTATCATCCTCATTCCGATGGACAAACAGAGCGTGAGAATCAAACTCTTGAAGATCTCCTTCGTGCTTGTGTTCTTGATTTTGGCGGAAGTTGGGAAGATCATATTTCTCTTGTTGAGTTTTCTTATAATAATAGCTTCCAATCTAGTATTGGTATGGCACCTTTTGAGGTACTTTGCGGAAGGCCATGCCGATCTCCTTCGCGTTGGCTTGAAGCCGATGAGAAGCTGGTTTTAGGTCCAGTTTTGATTCGTGATGCGACAGAAAAGATTGACCTTATTCGTCATAGGATGAAAGAGGCTCAAAGTAGACAAAAATCCTATGTCGATAACCGAAGAAGGAATTTGGAATTTTCTGTGGGAGATTTGGTATTCATTCGTGTTTCACCTATAAAGGGAGTTGTGCGTTTCGGTCGATCGGGAAAGTTAACACCTAGATAAATTGGCTCATTTCCCATCACTGAACGCATTGGTTCCGTGGCTTATCGCCTTTCATTACCGGCTCAATTTTCAGCTATTCCTGACGTATTCCACGTTTCTCAACTACGGAAATGCCTTAGAGATTCCAATTCTATTCTTGAGCCCGGTGTTATTGAAGCAATTGAAGTTTCACCTAATTTGACCTATGAGCAACATCCTATTCGTATCATTGCTACGGAGGTTAAACGCCTTCGAAATAAAGATATTCCGCTTGTGAAAGTTCAATGGTCTGAAAATCCTAAAGATTGTTCTTGGGAATCCAGAGAATTCATCGAGCGAACACATCCGGACTTACTCTCTCGTGCTCTTTAAGGTGAACTTCTCACTTCAAAATTTTCTTTTCTGTTGATATGCCTCAAAGTGGTTGTTACTCTTTATTTTCTACTTAAGTATTGCAAGGACGCAATTTCTTTAAGGAGGGGAGTCTGTAACAACCCGCATATTTTACGATTATATATTTAAATGTTTTATTTAAATATAGCATCGTTTGTTGAATTTAAAGTCCGAAATGTGACTTTTTGTAAACAGTCGTATTCGGACTCGAGACCACTTCCATTGAGTTCAAAACGACATTTACAACTTTTTTGAGTATAAACATTGATATGTTTGGAGTTGATTAGAATTTTGGTATTTTCATTTGGGCCTTGGGTTTGGTTCTAGTCCACTAACCCAATAAGAGAACCCAAACTTCTCTACCAAATAACTAACTCCTCTACTCTTCATTCATTCATTCTACTCATAATTTCCTAACACTCAAGCTAAAAGGAAAATGGGGAAAAAGATAGGAAATTAAAATTCCTAAACCCTAGATTATTAGGAAATTCAAATCCAAGTTCCAAAATCAAGGAAAAGCTTAGGTAAGCATCCTCTTCATCTTCTTCATCTCAATTCCTCTTCAATTCTTGAGTTTTCCTATAACCTAACTTAGGAAAAACTTTTCATTTGATCATAGATTAAAGGTTCTTGAAGTGAAGTTGAAGAGAGATTGGTCTTGCTTTGTTTTAGAGCTTCTCATTCCTTGTTTTTTGAATTTAAAGGTGAGTTTTTGAACCCACATCTATGTCTATACCTTTGATAGTTGTTAGGTATGAATTCCTAACATCCATTTCATGTTCATTTGCTTTTGATTTGAATTGGTTTGGTGAATTTTCCAATTTTTGGTATTTTGACGTCAAAATCTATGAAAATCCTACTATGGATGTTTGGACATGTTGTTTGGAGTGTATTGAAGAGCCTAGAGGGCTGGGTTGTTGCTTGGCATAAATCCCTAGCCACTGTCGCTCGTTCGTTCACTTTCGAGTTGAATTGGCCATCAATGGCCTAGGCAAATTTTGCCCTGAGCTTCAGCTCAGACGTCTGGTAAAACACTCAGACGTCTGAGGCAAAGGAATAAACATTCCAGACCTTAAGCCCAAACATCTGAGTGATCTGGAAAAATTCCAGACTTTCGGCTTAGACGTCTGGGGAGAACTACCAGACATCCGGCGTTGTTAAAATCAGCCAATTTCCCTGTTTTTATGCAAAATTCTGTTTTAATCGATTTTTGTTGATCCGGTTGGTTGTTGTCACTTATTATTGACTTTGATGACTTCTTTTCTAGATTTTTTGGAATATCTAGTTGATGGATTTGATATCGATTTTTATGGTTTTAATTCACGTCGTCGAATGTGAAATTTTGGTGATAGATTGTTTTTACAATCATTTCTATGATTTGTCACTTTAAAATACAAAGGTTTCTATACTAGTAGTAAATACTCAAACTCTTTCACAAAAACGATTTCAATGCTACTTTTAAATAAAAAGCTCATTTTTAAAACCGTTTTCAAACCTTTACCTCATTCGTATGAGAAATCTAATTAAACGGCTTAGCAAAATAAGTGGTATGAAACACTTGCGTTTACTTCGTCGGTTAATTCTTGGACTTGTTCGATTGAAATCTCATGACAATCTTCGAGTGGAAATCTACAATTTGTTTGTAAATATTTAAGTTAAGCCAATGGTTATGGGACACAAAACTAAACTCATTTATTTACTAGCTTGGTGTAATTTACACTTTTATTGATCAATGATGATCATTTTGTGATTTAGACTTGCGACGTGCAATGTCTCTTTGTCCGCGTGGGGGACTATACCCTGTTCTGTAGAGCTTCGGCTCAATTTGGTGGGGTAGCGACCCATGGTCTTTTGACCGTTCGTGGAGCAATCGGCTCAATGAGTCTGTGCATGGGGCGTATCTTTCTAGGTGCGTCAATGTTTGGCTCAATCAGTTTCAGTCCATGGGGCGTATCTTTTTAGGTATGCCGATGTTCGGCTCATTACGGGTTAGCGACCCATGGGAATAGCGTTTCGTTTGTGATGCACGTGTTGGTGAGTTTTCATGCTCCCGTTTGTGATAGGCCTCCCCCTGCTTTGTGTTTTTCTGGATTTCTAATTATTGATTTCTAGAAATTGTATTTCACCCATTTTTGTGATTGGCATTGATATGTTTTATCAATATTTGAGGTTTGGTGAATAAGCTCAAGAATATGATAATTCTTTTTAGTGTTTTGAGAAAATTTGAGATATTATACGATTTTCATTTGTTATCAAATATAGACTTGTCACAACATGGTATTATTGTTATCATATGATTTTGTCATATCTCTTATTCTATCTCATCTTACATGATATTTATAGCTAGACTGATCCGTTTATTATTTTTCTTCTTAAATAATACTCGGGTCAGACCGAGGTGTTTCAGGTGCTTCCACTTGACTTCTTAGCAGGGACTAGCTTCTGACTTTTGGCTAACTACTTTAGCTTAGTAGTTTTTGTTTTTATACATTCGAGATAGAGACTCCTTGATGTATACATATTCTTTTGTCTAGCACTTGTACCTATTCTTTTGTGATGTAGTGGATCTTGTATGACCACTACTTTGATGTTCACTTCTATATGTTATATTCATATATGTTTCCGCCTTAGTGATATGAATATCTGTGACTGATTTATGTTATGCTTATTTTATAATTTTTTTTCCGAAGGCCACATAGCCACTGTGTAGTAGCTTTGAGTTTGTATTTGATATGTCAGATTTCCTCTTGAAATGATATGCATGACATACTATCTGACATATCGGTACTCGCACAAAGCAATTACACAGATGGTCGCTCCTTAACAGCCTTATTCTTTGTACTAATTGACGGCATTGCCCAGTAGTGTCCTTGGTTAGTGTGAGTATAGAGGTGGGGCGCCACAATCACCGTCCTGTCTATGGGATACAACAAATAGGATTATTCTTGGGCCAAACATGGCATGGGTGACATCGAAGAAGGTAGATTTGATCCATAAGAGGATGAAGACTGCTCAGGATAGACAAAAATCTTATGTTGACAGGAGACATATGGAGCTAGAATTCGTAGTGGGAGACATAGTATTTATGAAAGTTTCACCCCTTAGGCATGTGATAAGATTTGGTAGTTCGGGGAAGCTATCACTGAGATTTGTAGGGCCCTTTTCGATATGCCAAGAGTAGAGCTTCCGGAGAAGTTAGTGGGGGTACAAGATGTTTTCCATGTGTTGCACTTGCGGAAGTGCTTGCACGATACAACTACCATGGTTGAGCCGAGTCAGCTAGAGAAGGTGGAGGTTGAGCGAGAGTCACTTGTTTGTTGTGCACCCGCTCGTACATTAGAGCATGGAACAAAAGGCCTCCGCAACAAGGAGATCAGACTTGTTAAATTCCAATGGGGATACGACCCAGCAGATAGTACATGTGAGCCTGAGGAGAATATCTGAGCTACCCACCTACAACTCTTCTCTAGTACATCTCGAATTTGAAATTCTCACAAGTGTAGAGTTTAATTGAGTAGAACTTAGGTGGAATGCCCTTTAGCTAGAGACCTTTGGATGATAGGAATGGTCGTATACATATTGGTAGGACATGTTTTGAATGATGGATGCTAATGTATGTATATGGATTCATGTTTGAATTGTACTCTTTTACACGTTAGGATAGTATATCCCCTAGGTACATACATGAACACTTATATCTAGTTGCATGTTATTTCTTGATTATTGTTGTGCTAGTGGATGTTATGCATGTGGATGTTGCATATGTTTGGATGGTTGTGCATGCATATAAAATTATAAGTATATCATTTAGGATGTTGCATACATTTGGATGCATAGCATGAGCATTTTGCATAACAGGAGGTCGAGTGAATCAGTAGACCGACTACTTTTTCGCATTAGAATAGGTCCACGTGCATTCACCTTACATACACACACACACATACATATTACATTAAAAAGTTTCTAAAGACAATGATTGCTCGTGGATGATAGTTGAGTAGATGGTTATAATTATTGGTTGATGTGTGTAAGTTGCATTTTTCCATCCTTAAAGATTTCGGGGACAAAATTCTTTTAAGGGGTGAGAATGTGACATCCCAAAAATTTAATTAAAATAAAACATGAACTTAAAAGAAAATTTTCACAAACATCTGAATTTGGCTATAAAACTTGCATTATTGCGTTTATAGCGATTTTTCGAACAATTTACATATATAACAGTTCGAAATCGGAGTTAATATGGAGAAGTTATGGACATCAGAAGAATTGGAAATTGAATAAGAAACTTAAAATAAAAATATACAAGAATTACATTGGAACCTGCTGACCTGGAGAGTTCGATGGTAGACCGATAGTGGTCAACCTAGGATGTTGAGCAGTCGACTGTAGCCCCATGAAATCAAACTTTTCGATTTCCAGTGACGTGTTTGAACGAGTGTGATTAATTGCTATGGAACGAAGCTGTGACATGTGAACTAGATTCTCTGAAAATATTTCCTAAGCTAATCCAATGGCCCATACTAAACCATTCCCCTATAAATACTAAGCTAATGAAGCCCTAATTCTCACATAAAAGTTTATAGTAATCAAACTCTACCAAAAATTTCTCTCAATCCTAAACCCTAAAAATTCTATAAAATCAAATAAATTCAACCTAGAAGAATAGAAGAAATCAAATCAGGGCGGATCAAAGTGGAGCTATCGATTTGTAGGGAACGATTCTCAAGCACAAGCAAAAGGAAGAGCTTAGGCTTGAGGTAAGTGGGCACAAATTTGATAAGTTGGTTATTGTAGTTAGGTTTAAACTATTTTAATTGAGTAGGATGTTAGAATACCCTAAATTGAATATGCTAAATCCAAAAATTAATATGGTTAAACTTTAAGTTTAAATCTAATACTCTAGAATTTGAATTACAATAAGTTATTAACCTAAAAATATTTGATTCATCAAATTGCAAACCCTAAATTAACTTATTGTAATTAGGGTTAATTAAACATCGCTAAACAAAAAATTAACTGGATAAGAAAATTGACAATCTAAAAATGCGAAAACCCCAATTTTGTTCGCTGATGGTTGACCCTGAACCCTAACGGTCGATGGGCAGCGGTCGACCGTAGAGGAATAGCGGTCGACCGTTCCTAAATAAAATTGCCTAATTGAACCTCAGCCTATGGCCCAAGTTAAATAATAAAATTTATATAATTTAATAGGAAATTATATTATTAGTGAACTATTTTTTCGAGCCTATCTTGGGTTATGTACACACGTTTGGGAGAATAGGGAAGTTAGTTCCCTATCAGCATTTGATCTGATCTATGTATGTTGCAAACATAGATGTTGATCAGGGTGATTTATTTTAAAAACACGGAATTGATTTAAGCAATGTATTTCGCATAGGCTTAGGGGCATTTCGTATTGGTGGGCACGCAGCACTGGTAGAGACACTACCTGAGTGAGCCCGGTGCTAACAGGAGATCCATGTACGCATGATTTCAGGTGGATGCTGGTGCAGCATGATAAAAGGCTATAGAGTAAATTGGAGTCCGGTACTAACAAGAGTTCCTAAGGTGGACATCGGGGCCGTATGATAAGAGGCATTTTGCCACTATGATTGAGAGATGAACATGGGTGCATACAATGAGTCACTATGTGAGTTTGTGTTACGGTGTTCTCTCTCTCCAGGCATAGTGTTGATGATAGGTACGGTAGGAGAGTAGTTCCAGCTTTAGCCGATCGTTAGCGTGAGGATCGATTAGTAGTTCGACCCAGTGTGTTAGGTAAGAATCCTTAGGTACCGGACCTTCGAAATTAATAGACACTTGCTACACACCCTATATCACTTAGAGTAGTTTTAAAGTTTGATGTACATGATCCTCATATTAAACTTGTACTCATTTACCAGACTTTATGTTCGACCCATTGTTTTTCCATCTTTTCCAACCACAGATGGACAAGGTAGCAGGTGATTAGGTCATTCTTGATACTTGGAGAGTCGAGCTTATATTTGGAGTCTGCTTTTTATTAGTACCTTAGGTATTTGTTTTGATGATAAAAACTATAGGACATTATATAAAATATAAATACTAATGTTTTATCAAGTTATATATAATATATAGTGCAAGATATTAGATGGGTGTTGATTAAGAAGACTATATAGGATCAAGAATAGATTCAAGATGCTGATATAAAATTTCGAGAGTTGAAGAATGAAGACTCATGAGTATTGGAGAGTTCAAGATTTCAAGGTATTCCAAATAAGTTATAGAGTCGTAGAAATTATGTTAAAACCTAGATAGCACTTCCGTGATCTCTCTCTCCTTCTCTTATTTTGTTTTAAATTATTTTTCAAATATCATGGTTTTAAAATAATCTTTTCAAAATATTTCTCAAAATGATTTTCAATCTCTTATACTTATAAAGATATTATTTTAATGTTTTAAAGTTTATATATGTATATATTGAATTTTTGTTTATTCTTTAATAAGTTATAATTATATTGATTTTATACATATATTATTTACATTATATTAAAATTTTCAAAATTATTATATAAAAGCTTATTAAGTTTTATTATGATTAAAATATGTATAAACTATGCTTAAATGATTTTACAAAGTATCAAACTATTTTACAAAACAACGAATTTTCAAAATAATTTTAAAAGTATTTTTTAAATTTTAAAAAGAGTATGTCGACATACTCTATGTATGTATGTCGACATGTAACAACCCGTATTTTTGGGTCTTCGAATTTGAATATTTAATTTGTTTAAATATTCGGATTTGAATTTAAATTATGATAAAAAAAATTTTTAAATTTGGACTTGATTTTTAATGATGTATTTTAAATTTAATTTTTAAAATTTTCCATAATTTTTAATTCAGAAAATAGTAAAATTTTTGTTTGACGCTTTTTGCGGCAAATGTAGGTGCTTTTGAAACTTCGCTAAATAATTAACTTGTCTATTTTATTATTGTTTTGTGATCGTTTCATGTTGTTATGTGCGACCGTATTTTTATTTTTGTTGTTTACTGCTTATGCACAAACGTGATTTTATGCAGCGTTGGACCGCAAAACTTTAAAATAACACATATAAAATCACACGGGCAACTTTCTTTTCCACTCTGATGTTCGTACTTGCTGTTGCTTCAGTAGCTTGCATTTTGGTGGCTCACATTTAATGTTCGTCCTTATTTTCCTTAACATCTAAATATTTCAGCATATATATTTGGATGCAGTTCGAATAGAAAGTGAATACAGTTTCACTTTAACAACTGGTTCACTTTTTTTCTCTATTTGCATAATAAAACATTTCAACTTTCAATTCATTTTTCTAAATAACTCCATCTACACTAACTATTAGCAAAAGTCGTCAACATCAAAGTTGAAGAGGGATGAATGAGCTACACTTTTCATTCAAGTTGTACTCGAGATGGTCGAGCCAAGAGGAAGGTATAGAGGATGGGAATTTCGGCCTTGGGTTTGTGTTATCCATGGCTATACTACATTCTTGTGTGTATTCTTGAGAGGGTAGCTGGTAAAGATCGATGCTCGTCATTGATATGGGATGGCATGTGGTGGTTGTCGTGGCCCTTGGGTGGTTTGGAGCTTGCTTGGCCGTGGAGATAAGGGTGCAGGCTTGTAGATGGTGAAATAGAAGTTGTGTGTAGGCTTATGTGTGGCTGTGTGGAGGCGAGGCAGCGTCTCGGGTAGGGGCCACGTGCATTAGGCGATGGCGGCATGTATGCGTGGTTTTTGAGAGAAAAATATAGAGGAGGAGGCTCTATTACGTGAAGGCAGGGAGGTGTTGCTACATGGGGAGGCGTGTGGCATGAAGAGGGAGCTCAGGTAGGAAGTAAGCGTGGGCATGGTTGGTCAGTGGCCGAGGGGCGCTGTAAGGTGGAAGAAAGGGTTTGGTGCAAGCAAGGGAGACAGAGGAAATGGTTGCAGGCAAGTAAAATGGAAATATGGGTACTGTTCATATCACAGGATTTTGCAAATAGAACCCTGTCAATGTGTTCAATTGCATGATGAAAGGGGGAATTCCTTACTGTGTGGGTAGGGTGCGAGTTGCTTGGAAATGGGCTTTGGCGCAAAGGAATTTGGGTGAGAAGAATTTTATTCCTTTTATTTGTTTTTAATAATAATGCTATGTTTAAAAACGTGATATATAGCTTGTTTTAAATCCAATCAACTCGCAAATTTTTGCGTTCTACTCGTATTGATGAGTACAACGTTATAGTATATCTTGTTGATAACTTTGGACGTGTAAAAATTTATGACATATTAAACGGACAGGATTTAAATCACGTTATTTTAATAATAATGTCGATTAAATTTATATACCTTAATTATTCATATTTATTTGGCAAATATATTATTGCTGAGTTAAATTGAATTGAATATGATAATTGGACACCTGTTTAGCAAAATAAAACACTGTTTTCGCTAATTAATTTAGTTTGACATTTAATTAGTGGAATAAATCCCCATTTTGCTATTTTATAGCTTTGGACAATTGATTATATGTCGATAAATTGATATGCCACTTTAAATAAGCGATATATTAACCAACGATGGTTAAGTGTTAGATTTATTTACATAATCGTGGATTATGTAAATACTTGTTATTAGCTTGAAAGTTAAATTGGGTAATATGGTGGCTTATTTAAGTACCATGGTAATCATTAAGCCTTCTTTGAATCTGAAAAATTAATTATTGATTTGAAAGTTATTTAAAAATAATTATTTTTATTATAAGATTTAAAGATAATCATTATTTAATAATAAGATTTTAAAAAGGTAATAACTTATTTATTAATAATATTTTAAAGATAATTTATAATTGCTTTGATAATGATTTAAAGTTAATTATTTTATTAGTATGATTCTTAAAAGATATTTTAAAGTTATCTATTTTTTTTTGAAATGTTTTAGTTTAAGTATTATTTTAAAGTTATTTGGTTATAGTTTAGAAATGTTTTAATTATATTTTAATTAATTATTTAAAAGATTATCTATATTTTAATTTTTGATTAAGGTTGATTAATTTTATTGATTTAAGTTATTTAATTAATTTAAAGGATAATTAATTTGCATATTGATACAAGTTTAAGGTTGATTAATTATTATTTTAATAACATTTTAAAATTTATTAATTATTATATTAATATCGTTTTTGAAATTGATTTATTAATACAATAATAGTGTTTGAAATTAATTTAATATATTCTAAAGTATTATTTTAAATAATATTTGACTGAAATGAAATAGAAGGATGTTTAAATAGTAACTTTTTATTTTAAGTTATTTTAAATAAGGTATGGTTTATTAAGGGAACCTTAATGACTCAAGGAGTTAATTAAATAAGTTGTTTAAATATGGGAAGAGCTTTATAAATGGCTTTGGATCATTATAAAAGAATTTATAAATGAGTTTCAAAGAATCTGAGAAGGAGAAGTTTTATAAACAGGGTTTGGAATTTATTAAGAATGTTTTATAAAGAGATTGGTGTTTGGGTTTCTCCGTTTTAGGTGACATTTGGGTTTGAACATTTAAATATGATTTCTAAATAGAAATTCTTTCTAAGTGTTTAGTGAGTATACTTATATCATGATATAAGTATATGGAAATTTTCTAAGTTTTGAAAAGTGAAATGGTTTGTAAATATACTTATACCATTGAAATAAGTATATGGTTATATTTTCCTAAGTATCGAAAATATAGTGGTTTGTGAATATACTTATCCTGTTGAGATAAGTATATGGAATTGATTTCCAAGAAGTTTAGTTCGAAGATTTGAGTTTTTTCATAGATAGTTTTGTCAGATCTAATACCTGACTTCATTCTGGTTGGATCGAAGATTTTGTTTGCTGATGGCCTTCAAGTTGTTGCTGCTGTTCATCTCCTTGGTCTCTAAGGAAGAAGCTACGACCTGGAAGTAAATGAGGTTGCTTTGTTTTGTTCTCGCTCGCCGCCATTGTTTTTTATTTCCTTCGAGATGAGATAGGAATTAAATGAAGTAGTAGAAGTGTCGGTTTGCCTTATTTGCTTTGAGATCTGTCTCGAAACTTCTGATATTTGGTTACTGTTTAGTGGGCTTTGGGCTGGTATTTTGTTTAGCTCGGGCCTATCTTGGTTGTTTGAGTGTAGTCTTTGTTTTGTTTTGGTCTTGTAAGACTTTTGTATATACTTTGCTTATAGTTATAGAATACTTGAACCCATTTTCAAAAAAAAAGATTAATTTAAGGGGCTTAGTGACTTTTTATGGGAAATGTAATCTTTGTTTTGAATGATTGTTTATTTTATAATTAAATAACCGACTATCAAATCTTGGCCAAAATATGTAATCCTTCTTAATTTTGGTGGTACGGAATTATACCCTACTTAACACCGAAGGATTTTAACTATGGAAATATCTAGGGGAAACACGAAGATTATATGGTACAGTTACCATCGAAGGTGCTATATTGTACGTATAAACTCGTTTCGTTCCTCTAGGACAAATGATAAGGAGATCCATCCACTTAAACGGTTAGGGGTGATCCCTGCTCTTATGTATTGTCTGATTATTTCCTAAAGAACCGGTATTGAGCATTTCAAAAATCGACATTTGGTTTTGTGGAGCACCCGGGAAACGAAATAGTGTACTTGTAAGAGATGACTTGAAACCATAACCACTCCGAAAACCATATACGGTTCTACAGAGGAGATTCATGATATATTGAGATGTTAGGATCCATGCGTGATTCCAAGACCCGTTGGGGTATGGGAATCCAAGTGTGGTTCCAAGATCTAATTGAGATGTGGGAATCTATGTGTGATTCCGAGACCCGTTGGGGTATTGGAATCCACGTGGGATTTCGTGATCTATTTGGTGGCGGTGCGTAAGCTGGAATGCCGGACGTTGCCTCATCAGCGGGACTGACTTAAACCAGAGATAGGAGGCATGGCCAGTAGGATTGGCAAACCCATAGGGTGTAGTCGGCTCCACCTAGACATTACCTACAGTTGTTATGCATGCATGGGGCGATGCACACGGTCTTAGCGAGACCAGCTATGTTTTTCCTATGGTACATCACTAGGGTTGTATGCTGCTTCGGAAGGATATCTCTGATCCTTGTGCAGGAGGACCGTTCCTCGAAGTACTGAGGGCACCTCCATGGAAATCCTACACAATTAGCGAACGTGCCGTATCGATTTTTGATTGTATATCTTGTATTGTTGTGATGTACACTCACGAGCATCAAAGCTACTTGATTATTATTATTTTCGCCCTTAGACATTATTATAATATCACTGGATTTTCTAATATAAAGGTTTTGGTTATCGTAAGGTAAAAACCTATCCGTGTTTATGTGCGGTGTGGTCTTACGAGATGCCTTTGATTTTAAAGGATTTTAAAAGTTATAATAAATAAAATTCCTTGTGATTTAAATTCTTACACTGGTTTTACCAGACTGACCCGGGCGTTATTTTCCTATAATGCTCGGGTCAGGCCGAGCATATTTCCAGGTTTACTTGGACACTTGGTGCTTTAGGAGATGAGCTGGAGGCCCAGATACGTAATCATATAGATGGTTATTTTTCCGTTGCATTTATTATTGTATTTATCAGCAGTTGTGAGGACAGGTTGTTATAACTGTCCGGGCTGAAATAGGTTAGTATACTCTGATTGATGCGTGTACATACTTATATTATAGGTTTGTTATGTAAAGATTTTCTATATATTATAGATCATTCGTTCCGCTATGAGATTCTGTATTGTTATTTTGTAACAGACCAAAATTTTAACAAATATTTGATTCATTTTATTTAAAGACTTTGGTGTTTGATTTCTTAAAAGTTTAATTTTGGAAATTTTCTTGTAATGATTATAAATCAATTGCCCAAATTTTTATAAATATAAACAATTTCTGTAATTTTGATTTGGGTTAAATTTTAACTTTAATAGGGATTTTATATTTCAGATTCTAACTTCCAAATCTTTTAATCTTAAACTGTATATAATTGTACAGCTTTTGTTCCACTTTTGTTTCGTTTAAATTGGTTTTATACTTTTAAATTTAGTAATAAATAATGTGATACAAGAAATAAATTTTACGTTTCTTTTATACGTATATACATCCGTTTTCTTAGCTATGTAATAAACAAAATCAAATTTTATTAATTAAGGTGTATATAGCTATTTAATTTTATGTTTAAAGTGATACGTTATTTCCTGAAATACGTTAGCGTTTAAATTTACTAAATAGGCAAGAAACAAATCATTCGATACGTTACTTTTGGGCATACATTTTAAAATTATCTCTTGCTTTTAAATATACCCATTTGATTCCATACGTTAGCTTTGCAAAGTCATCAGCCGTGCATTTTATAAGGAATTTGAAATCTTGCCTTACACTTCACGTGGGAATTATTTCATTCCTTTGCCACTTTCCGTTTTCTTCTTTTAATTAATAGAAATAAATTCCTTCAATTCCTCTACCGATCAAAATTTTATTTCTTACCTTAGCTATATATAAACCAATTAATCAGTAACCATGCATTTCCAAGTGGGAGAGATATGAATTCCATAGCCGTTCCAATTTCATTTATTGCTTGCCTTGCCATTCACGTGTAGATTTTCTACACTTTCCTTTTGCTTCATTTTTATAATGGGAATCAGAATATATTTGTTGCCTTCCATACGCAACATCAACGCTTATACTTCTCTTAAATACTCAGTCACGTATGCAATTACCCACTGTAATAATATTTGGTTTCAAAATTTCTTGCCACTTTTGCCTCCTTGATTCACGCAAGCTCTTTATAAAAACAAAACCCATGTAATATCAACGCAAGTTTTTCTTTTAAATACTAAACATGTTCATAATTCCATCACCACATCAGTTGACTTCATCTCTTCTCTTGAGCGAGCTTTGCATCAGGTAATGGCTACCTAATATTTTCTTGCTTTCTTTTATTTTCTTTTGTTTCTTGCTTCCACTATTTTGTCTTCTCCAAGTGGTGAAGTGATCGAGCAAATTTCGTCAATTATCCTCTTATTTGGATCTCGTTCCAGTTTTGATTTATTTAAAGATTTGTTATGATCGTAATTAAATTCGCGTAATTAGTTTTATTCGTTTTGTTTCAAGATTTGAATTTGATCGTCGCCTCCGTTGAAATTTGATCGTGCTTTCTGTACGTTTGTCCGGTGTGGATATCGTTTTTGAATCTAATCTTCTGCGGCATTTAAGGTGAGTAAATCTCACACGACTATTCATACTTATATAATTGTGAAGCAACCACAACTGAATGTGTAGAATTAAAAATGATGTTATAATTGCCTGTGATTATTTATATATGATGTTAAACCTGTTAAATTGCATGTCATATCATCTGTTACATTTTGTTTTATTTTTACTGTTATTCTATTCTGTTAAATCACACTGCAAGTTCCCTGTAGAATAGAATCACTATGGGTTGAAATGGTACATACCCGAACGTACTTTAGAATAGGAAAAACCGTTATGGGCTGAAATGATAGGCCTGAACGATTTTTATTTATTTGTTTTGTCTTGGGATTGCGGGTTTGAAATAATCAAAACCCAGAATTTTACTGATTACGGATTTAAATGGTATTTTTCGTATCACTTGATTTAGGTGTGAAATATTATCCGGACCCGTGGTTGATTACAAAATATGTTTTCTTATAAATTTTATGTATTGTAAATGAAAAAAATATGAAATTTGACTTATATTGGATATAAAATGTTAAGCAGTAATTTTCTAAAAGGGTTAAATTGTATAAATTAATAGATGGTTTGAGTTGTAGTGTGGGAGTTTGATTTAACTTAATAATGGGAATTTAAATAAAAATGGAATTACAAGCTTAACTTGGTAATTGATAATTGATGTATGAATTGCATAAATTTAAGGTAAAAGAAAACATCAAGTTATTGTAAAGTAAAGTTAAGCAACTTATAGTGGATTTTTACTGTATGTAAAGGAATTATAATTAAAATTGGATGTTCATTTAATTAAGATGTAAATTAATAAAATTATAGGTTAAATGGTATCCAAATAATGAATTTTGAAAGGTAAAATAAATTTGATAAGTTAACGGTGAGAAAATTTGAATTGGTTTAAAATGTTAAATAAATGGATAGTTAAATGGAAATTTGGAATATAACTTAATTTGGAAATTGGTGATTTGTTTTAAATTGGAAGTTTAAGTAAATTAAATAAAATGGAAATTAAGTTTAATTTATGAAATGGTAGTATAAAAATTTAAGTGTTAAATAAATTGTTAAAATGCAAAGAATAGGAAAATTGTACACTTGAAGGTAATAAGTGAATTATTGAAATTTGATATTTATTTGTGAAATTTACTTTATAAAAATCGTAAGTTAAAAGGTGTTTAAATGACCATTTTTAAAGTGGAAAATATGAAATTTTATAAGATAAAATGGTTTAAATTGAAGTTTATTTGTTGCTGAATTAAATTAAATCCTTTAAGTTGAACCCTGAACTATTACAGCAGTCTTTAAATGCTGTCTTTGCTGAATTGAATTGTTTTGAAATGTAACTAATAGCAGCATTTTTTAAGTGCTGCGAAAGCTGAAATTTAAATTGTTTTTAAAGTATTTAAGTGAATAAATGAGTTCAGTAAAGGTTAAATTTTTGGAAAGTAAATATTTGATTTGTAAGTATAATGACTTCACTTTTTAATGGTTTAAATGAATGATTTTAATTTGGAATTATAAATCATTTTGAAATTTATAACCACGGGTACATTTACACTGTTATTTGCATTGTTTATTTTAATATGGATATTTCTATGATAGTGTTTATTACTACTTAATTGATGGTTTGACGGATCCTTAAAGGATGGGCGATCCCAAGCATCCTTTAAGTTATTGTGCATTACTATTACAGTTCACTTGAGTTGGTTTACATTGTATAAGTATGTATATCCTGACTCGAGTGTTTGTGTTTTACTTTACGCTCGGGTCAGCCTAAGAATCACAGCTTTGGATTCACCTTCTGGAGCTAGAGTTTTGCTGGAGCTTATCTATCTATCTATTCGTCTACTTCTTCCAGTTATTTCCTAGTCAGTATTGTCCTTGTAATTTTGATTTATGTATCCAGACTTCTGTTGTATCCATTTTTAAACTATGATATTTTATATATGTTTTGAGAATATGTTGATAGTAGCTTCATGAACTACTATGGTATATTATTTCCGCTGCGAGTTATTCTGATATTCTATGTCTGTGATTCTATGTTTGATTTTATTTGCTCCAAATTTTATTACAATCTATTATTTTGAATTATTCAAGTTTGACATGTGTGGATTATTGTCGATTTGAATGGTCCAAAATAGTGGGTCGTTACATTTGGTATCAGAGCCAGGTTTTTGGGCAACCTTAGCCTGCGGAGCAAAAACTCATTAGAGATAGGGTAGAAATACCCTAGAATGAGTGAAATCAATCTCAGAATCATTTCTTTGTGAGAGAACGTATTTTCGAAGTATAAAATGATTTTCAAATGATTTTTTTAGGATTTTTGTGATATAAATTTTCTTGCTTTGAAAGTAAAATTTTCTAAACTTCATTCCTTTCGTATCCATCTTGTTAGTAATTTCTTCGATTAGGATTCCTTTGAATTTTGGAACGCTCCCACTTGTTCTGAAATCCATTTCTGTCTCCCCTAACTGTATTCTTTTGATTTTTGGAGCATTCCATAACTCCACTTTGAATGACCTCTATAAAGACCGGCGATTCCGCCAAACTTTGAATGATTTGTAAAAGGGTGAAACTCCTTTATAATCGGCATTGATTCACCGGAGATTTCTGTATCCTCGGTTTACGATGTTTTCTATCTTCTGCTATATTTAGGTTCTATCTTTGGCGATCGAAGGTCGATTTGCCTTAGATTTTCGCATTGATTATATTCCTGAAGTCACGGTTGACCCTGTTAAGGTCGCCCGCGATTTATATAAGTTTATCCATCTTCTATTGGTAATTTGATTATCTCATCTTTGTTCGAGCTTATCTTCGAATCGGAATTCTATTTGATTAGGGTACCTTTAAAATTTGAATCTCTGTTTTGTTTTGAAATCCATCCTTGAATCATCCATTGGAAAATTTGTGGTTGATTGTCTTTTGAATTTTTTGTATTCATCGTAGTTTTTATTTTGGTAAGGATGACCATATTTATATGTAAAGGTGAAATGTTTTCGATAAGGATTATATACCATTTTAAAATTGAGAATTTAAAGTTTTGAATGGATTTGAAATTTTGAAATTTATATAAGAAATGGTTTCATATAGAATAATTTATAACTAAAGGTTTTGAATCTGAATTTGAGTGATTGAACTCCGGCATTTTTGAAACTGGTTTTAAGATTTTGGAATAATAAATAATATGATTTGAAAGTATTTTCCGAATATGAAATGTTTCAAATGATTTTAATAAGTTTCAAATGATTTCGAAGAAATTTCAAAAGAAGTTGAGAAAATAGAAGTCCAGAACCCATTTATGTCGCTGGAAAATAATTTCGGTGATGAATGCATGCATCATCGACATGGATTTTCGAGTTTCAGAGTGGGGAAGAGGCCACTTCGGTAGCTTTGCTATGCGATTTATTTGTGAAACCAGTTTTTGATTTCAAATTCCGAAGTGTGATGTGATATTCGAAAGATATATGTATATATATTTGAAACAATTTGAAATGAGCCGGTGTTCAGTCTTTGAGTTTGGATCTGATTTGATATAACCCTATTTTTTTGGAATTGATTTACTGATTTGTTGGTTATTTCCAACTCTTGGATTGAAATATGATTTCTTCGACTATTTTGAAGGTTCGAACACTTCCAAATCAAGGTTAACTTTTCAAAAGCTAAGAAATTTTGAAGTATAAAGTATATAAGTTTGGTATGTATGTTTAAAGTATGTAGTAATATGATTTAAATAAGTTGAAACTTTTTTTGTTAAGTAAATGAATAAGGCTATTTTGAATTTTTCAAATATGAAATTTAGATTTGAAATGTTTTGAAAAGAATTTGTCCTTCAAAATATTTTGAATAAAATTTAGTTTAAATGTTTTAACTGGGTAACATATTTATAAAACTGTACATTGAACAAGTTGGAATAGATACATAAGTTGTACGTATGTTGTTTTATTCGCATAATTAATTTGATCCAGATTTGAGTACACAAGTTCGAGGTGAATTACACCATTTCGTGTTAGGATTTTTCATTTGATTCTTGATGGCGAACATTTGATATGGATTTTGGGCTTGATTCTAGAATTCTCTATCATAGTATATGGCTATGCAAGGAGACTGATGGCTTCTCATCGAGAAACCATATCGAAATCCGCATTAGGGAAGTCGAATGGACAATACTAGTTCGAAAGTGAACTTGTGTGATCGAGCGAGCGATCGAATGTGACTTTGCGAAATGATGACATATGTACATCTTATATTCTAATATCATTGATTTACTTGCCGCTGAAATTGGAAGTTGTTGGGTTGGATATCTTTGTAATTAAATTGGAATTCTTTCTTTTATGAAAAACTACTATCAATTTAAAACCATTTTTCAAAAATATTTTTCTTTTATTCTTCTCAAGCAAACTGTTTTATTCTATTTTACATACAAACTGTTTTAGTAAGCAAAGATGTTCAATCCCATATGGCTCTTCATGCAGCGAAATTTATTTTTGAAATTTTGATCCTTATATAAGATGGACTTTATGTAAATATAAGATGATTTTGGAAAGGAATTGTTTGATTTAAATTATATTGATTTGGAAATTTGGATTTATTTTCTAAATTTATTATTTTGGAAACTTTGGAACTGAAGATACTTGATTTGGAAGAATAATTTGGTAAAAGCGTATATGATTTTGAAAATTGTATTGATATTTAAACAAATTGAAATTTTAGAACCTTGTGTTATTGAATACTTGATTTGGGAGTTATCGAACTTATATAAAAATTTGGTTTGTATAAGTATGATGTTGATTCGAAAACTATGGATTTGAAAAGGTACTCAATTTTAAAAGTAAAATCTTATATAATTGAAGTCTATATAAGTATGATTTGATATACTATTGATTTTGGAAAGTATTTGATTTGAAAATGAAATCTTATATATAATGGACTTTATATAAGTATTATATTTGATAGTGATTTGAAAAGGTACTATATGATACATATTTTCGAAGTAAAGATATGGAAAGTGCCTTCTGCTTCATATCCGCTTTGTGGCCACATTGTGGATTCATTCTATCGATATTTCTCTGATTTTTGGTTTTCCGGATATGATACTCGAGTGTCCATCGAATTCCATGGCGTTACCCATGGTCTTACGAGCGCGACTGCATAGCGTAATTCACCTGGCTGGATGGCCTAGGGGTACGGATGTTTCCTGGGGGATTCAGGCATAACCATTGTGTATCCTGTGATCTATGTAGGTCGTATTAGTAGCGAAATCCGCAGTGCTGAGAAAGCTTACGGATACGGATGTTTCCTGGGGGATTCAGGCATAACCATTGTGTATCTGCGGTCTACTAGTCATCATGGCGGAATTCGCAGGGTTGAGAAAGCTTACGGATACGGATGTTTCCTGGGGGACCCAGGCGTAACCTTTGTGTATCTGCGATCCATGGTTAGACAAAGGTTTTGTTTGTTTTTTTTGTTTGGATTGTACTTTTCATATCTGTTTTTAAAAGTTTTCCAGTATTTTCACTAGGTGTTGAGACAAGTCTGATCAACGCACTGCCAGAGTCTGCAGGAACGAGGATAAACTTGTTAAGACATCGAGTTATAAAAGTATTTTGATAAAATATTATATAAAGGATATTTTGATCAGTTATTTCCTTTTTAAAAGATTTAAAAGTGTTTTAAACGTTGTTTACCTCTTTTCTAACAATCTGAATTTAAAAGACTTTTATGGATATAATAAAATGGATTTAACCAAGTTACTAAATATTAAAGAATTCTAATTGAATTTATATGGTTTTTAAACTAATGGCTCATCCTTATCTTTCGACCTATTTTGCCTCCTAGCTATCCCAATTCACCATTTTTCCTACTTGCTATTCCTATTTCTCTTATTTTTCTTACTAGCTATTCCTATTATCCTGTTTTCTTCCTTTTCGAGGACGAAAAGTTTTTAGTGGGGGAGAGTGTAACAGCCTAAAATTTTAACAAATATTTAATCATTTTATTTAAAGACTTTGGTGTTTGATTTCTTAAAAATTTAATTTTGGAAATTTTCTTGTAATGATTATAAATCAATTGCCCAAATTTTTATAAATATAAACAATTTCTGTAATTTTGATTTGGGTTAAAGTTTAACTTTAATAGGGATTTTAAATTTCAGATTCTAACTTCCAAATCTTTTAATCTTAAAGTGTATATAATTGTACAGCTTTTGTTCCACTTTTGTTTCGTTTAAATTGGTTTTATACTTTTAAATTTAGTAATAAATAATGTGATACAAGAAATAAATTTTACATTTCTTTTATACGTATATACATCCGTTTTCTTAGCTATGTAATAAACAAATCAAATTTTATTAATTAAGGTGTATATAGCTATTTAATTTTATGTTTAAAGTGATACGTTATTTACTAAAATACGTTAGCGTTTAAATTTACTAAATAGGCAAGAAACAAATCATTTCGGTACGTTACTTTTGGGCATACGTTTTAAAATTATCTCTTTCTTTTAAATATACCCATTTGATTCCATACGTTAGCTTTGCAAAATCATCAGCCGTGCATTTTATAAGGAATTTGAAATCTTGCCTTACACTTCACGTGGGAATTATTTCATTCCTTTGGCACTTTCCATTTGCTTCTTTTAATTAATAGAAATAAATTCCTTTAATTCCTCTACCGATCAAAATTTTATTTCTTACCTTAGCTATATATAAACCAATTAATCAGTAACCATGCATTTCCAAGTGGGAAAGATATGAATTCCATAGCCGTTCCAATTTCATTTATTGCTTGCCTTACCATTCACGTGTAGATTTTCTACACTTTCCTTTTGCCTCATTTTTATAATGGGAATCAGAATGTATTTGTTGCCTTCCATACGCAACATCAACGCTTATACTTCTCTTAAATACTCAGTCACGTATGCAATTACCCACTGTAATAATATTTGGTTTCAAATTTCTTACCACTTTTGCCTCCTTGATTCATGCAAGCTCTTTATAAAAACAAAACCCACGCAATATCAATGCAAGTTTTTCTTTTAAATACTAAACACGTTCATAATTCCATCACCACATCAGTTGACTTCATCTCTTCTCTTGAGCGAGCTTTGCATAAGGTAATGGCTGCCTAATATTTTCTTGCTTTCTTTTATTTTCTTTTGTTTCTTGCTTCCACTATTTTGTCTTCTCCAAGTGGTGAAGTGGTCGAGCAAAATTTCGTCAATTATCCTCTTATTTGGATCTCGTTCCAGTTTTGATTTATTTAAAGATTTGTTATGATCGTAATTAAATTCGCGTAATTAGTTTTATTCTTTTGTTTCAAGATTTGAATTTGATCGTCGCCTCCGTTGAAATTTGATCGTGCTTTCTGTACGTTTGTCCGGTGTGGATATCGTTTTTGAATCTAATCTTCTGCGGCATTTAAGGTGAGTAAATCTCACACGACTATTCATACTTATATAATTGTGAAGCAACCACAACTGAATGTGTAGAATTAAAAATGATGTTATAATTGCCTGTGATTATTTATATATAATGTTAAACCTGTTAAATTGCATGTCATATCATCTGTTACATTTTGTTTTATTTTTACTGTTATTCTATTCTGTTAAATCACACTGCAAGTTCCCTGTAGAATAGAATCACTATGGGTTGAAATGATACATACCCGAACGGACTTTAGAATAGGAAAAATCGTTATGGGCTGAAATGATAGGCCTGAATGATTTTTATTTATTTGTTTTGTCTTGGGATTGCGGGTTTGAAATAATCAAAACCTGGAATTTTACTGATTACGGATTTAAATGGTATTTTCCGTATCACTTGATTTAGGTGTGAAATATTATCCGGACCCGTGGTTGATTTCAAAATATGTTTTCTTATAAATTTTATGTATTGTAAATGAAAAAAATATGAAATTTGACTTATATTGGATATAAAATGTTAAGCAGTAATTTTCTAAAAGGGTTAAATTGTATAAATTAATAGATGGTTTGAGTTTTAGTGTGGGAGTTTGATTTAACTTAATAATGGGAATTTAAATAAAAATGGAATTACAAGCTTAACTTGGTAATTGATAATTGATGTATGAATTGCATAAATTTAAGTTAAAAGAAAACATCAAGTTATTGTAAAGTAAAGTTAAGCAACTTATAGTGGATTTTTACTGTATGTAAGGGAATTATAATTAAAATTGGATGTTCATTTAATTAAGATGTAAATTAATAAAATTATAGGTTAAATGGTATCCAAATAATGAATTTTGAAAGGTAAAATAAATTTGATAAGTTAAGGGTGAGAAAAATTGAATTGGTTTAAAATGTAAAATTAAGTAAAATAGAAATTTGGAATATAACTTAATTTGGAAATTGGTGATTTGTTTTAAATTGGAAGTTTAAGTAAATTAAATAAAATGGAAATTAAGTTTAATTTATGAAATGGTAGTATAAAAATTTATGTGTTAAATAAATTGTTAAAATGCAAAGAATAGGAAAATTGTACACTTGAAGGTAATAAGTGAATTATTGAAATTTGATATTTATTTGTGAAATTTACTTTATAAAAATCATAAGTTAAAAGGTGTTTAAATGACCATTTTTAAAGTGGAAAATATGAAATTTTATAAGATAAAATGGTTTAAATTGAAGTTTATTTGTTGCTGAATTAAATTAAATCCTTTAAGTTGAACCCTGAACTATTACAGCAGTCTTTAAATGCTGTCTTTGCTGAATTGAATTGTTTTGAAATGTAACTAATAGCAGCATTTTTTAAGTGCTGCGAAAGCTGAAATTTAAATTGTTTTTAAAGTATTTAAGTGAATAAATGAGTTCAGTAAAGGTTAAATTTTTGGAAAGTAAATATTTGATTTGTAAGTATAATGACTTCACTTTTTAATGGTTTAAATGAATGATTTTAATTTGGAATTATAAATCATTTTGAAATTTATAACCACGGGTACATTTACACTGTTATTTGCATTGTTTATTTTAATATGGATATTTCTATGATAGTGTTTATTACTACTTAATTGATGGTTTGACGGATCCTTAAAGGATGGGCGATCCCAAGCATCCTTTAAGTTATTGTGCATTACTATTACAGTTCACTTGAGTTGGTTTACATTGTATAAGTATGTATATCCTGACTCGAGTGTTTGTGTTTTACTTTACGCTCGGGTCAGCCTGAGAATCACAGCTTTGGATTCACCTTCTGGAGCTAGAGTTTTGCTGGAGCTTATCTATCTATTCGTCTACTTCTTCCAGTTATTTCCTAGTCAGTATTGTCCTTGTAATTTTGATTTATGTATCCAGACTTCTGTTGTATCCATTTTTAAACTATGATACTTTATATATGTTTTGAGAATATGTTGATAGTAGCTTCATGAACTACTATGGTATTTTATTTCCGCTGTGAGTTATTCTGATATTCTATGTTTGTGATTCTGTGTTTGATTTTATTTTCTCCAAATTTTATTACAATCTATTATTTTGAATTATTTAAGTTTGACATGTGTGGATTATTGTCGATTTGAATGGTCCAAAATTGTGGGTCGTTACATATTTTTCTTCTTGTCTTCTTCTTTTCCCTAACTATCCACTTCTCTGTTCAATTTGAGTGTCTCGTGTGTGGTTTATTGACCACTTAAATTGTATGGAAAAGTGGGTCGTTACAGACATAGTGGTCAATTTTTTTCAAAGTTTAAATTTCAAAACAAGAATCTTTTTATCGTATCTTTTCGCAAATGGATATGAACGTTGTTCCTCTATAAATACCAGACTTCCAAATGAATTTTTTAATCATCATTTTCTTATTCATCTCTCCTCCTTCCATTCTTTCATTTTCTAGATCAAAAAATACCCAAAACTTTGCCAAAATTCAACCATAATCAAATTCAATCATCACTAGTTTGATTCTCCTTCATCTACTCTCTGATTTCTCTCATCTCTATCACTCAAACCAAGATCAAAGTGTTATTCAAGAGTTATAGGGTCAACTGTAATCGAGGTCGAAAATCTAAGTCTGTAAAGCTCTATCAAATCATACTGCTATACTTGTGGGTGTGAATGTAGCCCGTAAAATCAATTGGGTGTGCTTAATAGCCCGTAAATCTAGTGGGTGTGTTTGTAGCCTATAAATCAAGTGACTCTGCCCAGAGGTCGAGATTCTAGAGAGTGTGTCTCGTAGCTTTGAAATCGAGATTGTATTTGCATTTACTAGTTGAAAAGGAATCCGTTTAAGGAATTGTGGGGGACTGGATATAGGGTAACTTCGAACCAGTATAAAATCCTAGTGTGTTCATTTTTTTTACTTTTACTGCATTTACTTTTATCTGCACTTTGATTCTATGATTGTTAATTACATCATTCCTAGTAGAATTTTAAGAATTTGAAAAATATTTATATAATCCATTAAACACTATTCACCCCCCCCCCCCTCTAGTGTTAATTTGGGCTTAAGATCCCTATTTCGTTGACTCACATTTGGTGTCAGAGCATTGGTTTTCAAAGTATTCATAATCTGATTTTTGAAAAAGTTTCAATGGCAATTTTTGATAATATTTTTAACACTATTTTCGTAAAGATAATTTGCAAAATTATTATGATGTTGTTTCATAAATTTGCATCTATTCATTATAAAAAATCAGGTCATCTTTTAACAAGGTATGAATTGCAGGAACATATGTGTTACATAGCTTTTAATGAACTGATACCTGATGATCAAACTCTACAGATCAGAAAGGACAAATGGATAATGGATGCTCAAGACACATGATTGGAAATCCGGAGATTTTGAAAAATATAGTTTACAAAGATGGTGGATCGGTAAATTTTGGAGGCAATTCTAAAGGATATGTGATTAGCATCGGCAATGTCGGTAATTCTAAAAATCCTATTATTTCTAATGTTTTGTTGGTTAGGAATTTAAAGCATAATCTGTTCGGTATTGGTCAATTATGTGATAAGGGTTTCAAAATTAAATTCGTAAAAGATAAATGTCACATTGAAGATGATGAGTCAAATATTATATTTAAAGGTATTAGGAAACGAAACATCTATATATTAAGTATGAAAATCTCAAATGATAATTTGTGTCTTTTGGCTGAATCAAGTGATCCTTTGGTTTGGCATAAAAGATTTGGTCATTTGAATTTCAAACTAATATCTAAATTGCTAAAAATGATCTAGTTAGAGGTCTTCCCAAAATGAATTTTAAAGTTAATAATTTATACAATGCATGTCAATTAGGAAACCTTAGATAAAGTTTTTTTAAATCAAAAGATATGATTTCTACCTCTCAACCCCTTGAACTTCTTCACTTAGATCTTTTCGGTTCCTCATAGATACAATCTATAAATCACAGTAGATATTTATTTGTAATCGTAGATGATTATTCTAGGTTTGCCTAGATGATTTCTTAAAACTTAAACTAATGCATTTGAAATGTTTAAAATCTTTGTTAAACGAATTTAAAATCAAATGACTAGTAAAATTAAAACTATTCGGAGTGATCACGGTGGAGAATTCAAAAATGAAATTTCTGATTTGTAATAAGAAAGGTATAACTCATAATTTTTCATTTTCACAAACACCACAACAAAATGGAGTGGTAGAATGTAAAAATAGGACGATTCAAGAGTGCGCTAGAACTATGCTAAATTATAGTAATTTACCTAAAAAATTTTGGACATAAGCAGTTGGTACTTCATGTGAGATATTAAATAGAATTTTAATAAGACCGTTAACTAGGAAAACACCATATGAATTATTTTATAATAAAAAGCCTAAAGCGTCATACTTTAGAGTTTTTGGAAGTAAATGTTTATTTTAAATACTAAAGATATTTTCGATAAATTTGATGCTAAATCAGATAAAGAAATCTTTATTGATATCCAAATAGAAGCAAAGCTTATAAAGTTCAATACTGAAACTAATATTAGTGAAGAGATATTACATGTCTTATCTGATGAAAATTTTAAAGTTTATAATCCAAATATCGATGAAGAAGAAAACATTGATAACCCAAATGAAATTAGTAATAATGAGATTACCGAAAACAAAAATAATAATAATTCAGAAAATTCACATCCAAATTAAAGAACAAGATACTTGAAAGATCATCCTACGGAAAATATACTTGGAAATACTATTAAAACTAGAAATCAACTAAATAAAATGAGTAACGTTTCTTTTATTTCAACTATTGAACCTGAAAATCCAAAGGAAGCATCAACTGATGATTCATGGATTCTTGCTATGCAAGAGGAATTGAATCAATTTACAAGAAGTGATGTATGGAAATTAGTCCAAGACCTGAGGATAAATCCATAATAGGAACTAAATGGGTATATAGAAACAAAATAAATGAACAAGGAGAGATTGTGAGAAGTAAATCTCGATTAGTTACACAAGGTTATTGTCAAGAAGAATGAATAGATTTTGATGAAACCTTTGCACCCATAGCAAGATTAGAAACTATACCAATTTTACTTGCTTTCGCTAATCATAATAATTTTAAGTTATATCAAATGGATGTTAAAAGTACATTTTTAAATGGTTTTATTTAAGAAGATGTATATTTAGAACAACCCCCACTTTTTGAAGATGAAAAACTACCTAATTATGTTTACAAACTAAAGAAGGCTTTGTATGGTCTGAAACAGGCTCCAAGAGCTTGGTATGACAGACTTACATCCTATCTATTACAATCAAATTTTGAAATAGGCAAAGTAGATAGTACACTTTTTATTAAAAGAGATAAAAATGATATTCGGTTAATATAAATATATGTAGACAATATCATTTTTGGATCTACCAACGATTAACTAAATAAGGAATCCTCGGAAATAATGACCAAGGTATTTGAAATGAGTCATATGGGAGAACTAAATTATTTTCTAGGATTACAAATAAAACAACTAAGTTATGGAATTTTCATTAGTCAAGACAAAATATGCTAAAGATATAGTTAAGAAATTTGGTATGTCAAATACCAATGGTAAACCAACTCCCATGGCAACTAATGAAAATAAATAAAGAAGAAAATTCAAAAGATGTAGATCAAAAATTATATAGAGAAATGATTGGATTACTACTCTATATAACTGTTAGTAGACCAGATATAATGTATAGTGTTTGTCTTTGTACAAGATATCAATCTCAACCTAAATAAACTCATTTAAAATCCATAAAATGAATTTTGAGATATGTAAACAACACATTAGACTATGGACTTTTTTACCCAAAAGAATACTCCTTTGAATTAATTTCATATAGTGATGCTGACTATGCTGGTTGGAAATCAGATCGACAAAGTACAAGTGGAACTTGTCATTTTTTGGGACACTCTCTAGTTTCCTAGTTTGGTAAGAAGAAAAACTCTGTATCTTTGTCTACGACAGAAGCAGAATATATTTCAGTAGCATTAGCCTATTCATAGGTTATCTATATTCAACAAACATTAAAAGATTTTGGTTTAAATTTTACTAAATCGCCAAAATACTATGATAATACAACTGCGACCAATCTATATCTAAAAATCAAACTCATCATGCTAGAACTAAAAATATTGATACAAGACACCATTTTCTAAAAGATAATGCAAACAAAGAAATAATATCACTTGAATTTATAAACACTAAAAATCAAATAGCTCATATATTAACAAAATCATTGAATCAAACATCTTTTACTAAGTTAAGAAGAGAGTTAGGAATTTGTTCTCTATCGGAAATATAAAAATAATGAAGTAAAAATTACATAATATAAAGAAAAACAAAATAATCAAAATTATAACATATACGTCGACATATCCTATCCCCTACGTCAATATATAACGGTATTTTTTATTTTTTTAAATTTCCCCCTAAAATTCAAATTGGTGGTTATATAATAACCAAATTTAGACTTTCTTCTTCATTTCTCTATATTCTCTTTATTTTAATCTTCTAAAACAAATAAATCATGGCCTCCTCTAATCCCAAACATTCTAGAGAAGAGAATTCATCATTTTCCTTTCCTTCTCCTACCCAAGGCCCCTTCCAAAACATTACTATGGCCAAACTTATTAAATTGGAAGGACAAATGAAGAATGTTCTAGAGATGATGTAACGACACGTAAATTAATCGCTTTATATTTAAATAATTTTTAAATATTTAAATAATTTTTAAATATTTAAATAATGGATTTTAATAACCAAATAAACATAATTTAAATATTAATTAATGATGTTAAAATCATTTTTAAATTTTGTTTACAAAAACAAATAGTTCAAATAAAAATAAAAAATATGACCGAAAAGTGTTTTCCGAAATTTCGATTTCTCGGCTTTGGAAAGTCGTCGAAAACATTGTGCACATTTTTGTATCACCCATATTTACATGCACACACATGCACATATGTCATGTAATAGGTTAATGATAGTGTTAAAATTAATAAACCATGTTAGAAGTAAATAAAAAAAATTAGGCTTAAAAATATATAAAATAAAACCTAAGTAACCTAAAGGAGTATATGCCATAACCTAAACTAGCAAGGAGAGTACAAAGCATGGTGCAAAGGGAGGGGGCAAAGGGGTGTGTGTGCACCTAAGGGGATGGAGAGGCATGGCCTCCATTTCTCATGACAACAAATATTGTTTTTTTAATGTTTAAATTAAATTAAATTAATCCTATATTCATGTCTATAAATACCTCTACCCTAACTCCATTTCTCACTTTGTTCTCACTTTACACATTCATTTACATACTCATTTCTCTCTTCTTCATGTTCATGTACATCTATGGCTTCCAAGTCCATGTTTTAAGTTGACAAAATATTACTTTCTTCACTACAAAACTTCACATATTCATCTACAACCCCTCCTCTTGCCAAAACAAAACCCTTCTCTACAAAACAAGACCCTACACCCCACATATCCACCATGGCCGAGCCCTTTATGCTCTAGGCCGAGCCTAAAAGCCCATTAGTGGTCCACCAAATCAAGCTAAAGCTTAGTCCTAGTGATTTTCGAAGAGTTAGTGTGATTTCCATTCAAGTTGGTAAGCGTTGCGGTGAGTAAAGCTTCCACCTTCGAACCATAAAATTTAAACCATATTCATGCCCATAATTGTAGCTATTGAATGTTTACCATATAATTGTAATGATGGTTTGGTCGATGTTTGGTTTGTTGCTTGAAAAGATAGTCGTATTTGAAAGTTAGTAAGCAAAATCATTGGTTATATGGAAGTCTAGTAGTCAAACTTATGCCATTGTTGTTAAACGCTTGATATATGTTATGTTATTGTAAATCGTCATGTATTTATGCTCATCCTTGGTTACGTGATGTATGGTTATGTTGCAAATGTCATATGCTCGAATTCTGAACCACACGTATAGCGATAGTCGCTATATCGGCACTTTCGGAAAATCACCTTTTATCGAAACAGTTTGGTTTCATTTTCGTGCTTTGAATTATTTTACAAGTTAAGCAAGTTTTTTATTAATGATGTTTCCAAAATACATAATTATTTTAATAATGATTATTTAATTAAATTAATTATTTAATTAATCATTTAATTAATAAGGATTAAAGTTAACTAATTAACTTATTAGTGATGTATTTTAAATTTAACTAATTACTTAGTTCATGATGTTTTAATTTTAATTAATCATTTTATTTAATGACGTTTAAGGCTAATTAATCTTTGGATAATGATGGATTAAGATTAATTAATTTATTAATTAATGATATTTTGATATTAATTAACCCTTTTTAATTAACAACTTTTAATGGTTAATAAATCTGTTTAACCTTAAATAAATATTTTCTTAAATGAAGTTTTAAATTAACTAATCAGTTTTAATAATGATATTTAATTATTATTTAGTTTAGTTTAATTAATTATATTATTAATAAATTGAATTAATGATGGTTTAAAAGTAATTTACCCCTTTTTAATTAAAGGGCATTGAAGTGAATTTATCAACTTAATTAATGAAGTTATAAAGTTGATTGGTAAATATAATAAGGATGTTTTAGGTGGATAAAACCTTTTTGTAATGATGTTCAAAGCCCATTAATCTCTTTTAACAAAGTATTTTAAAACTAATACTTGTAATGTGAAGCCAAGTACGAATTCGGGTTTTTTTAAAGAAAAGTTTGAATTGTTTGTGGAAATGAATTAATTTCCTTAAAGCGATTCACTTATATGGAAAAGATTTATTTGTATAATTAGCACTAAACATTGGAGAAGCAGACTTGTTATTTCGAAAGATAAGAATAATTGTGAGACATGACTTTGAGGTAACACTACCTTGACTTGTCCAGTATTATTGTTAACCAAGAAATAATACGAGTTTTAATTCAACGAGTGGTGATAAGTATACAAGACTTAATTTCCATATAAGATCGTTTTATATCCTCGATAGTTGGTTCCTCAACTATCGGTTAATTTAGCTTCTTTATTTTCGTCATTCTAAGACGATTTATTGTTCCGTTGAGCACTATTATTGTGAAGACCCAAATTGTTGAGATAAGAATAATTAAAAAAAAACAGAGAAAACTTTCAAAAACCAAATATATATATATATATATATGTAGTCTGGAGATAAATATTGGGAATGAGTTAAAAGTAATAATAGTTGAATTGAGTGAGTCTTATATTCACATGTAAACATATACATATATGTATCTTGAATATAAACAGTAATAAGAAATGGAATTTCAGAGGGAAGAGGATATATAACTAAGTGTATATATGGACATATGTTACTATATGTTGTATTTATATGTATATACCCAGAAAGAATAAACATAAGATAAGTAAAGAAAGAACACCAGAGTAATTAAGAATATGTATACACTTACATATCCAGAGAAAACAGATGGTTTGAGGTATTAACTAGGGGTTAATTGATAAAGAGGATATACATGTATATATTACAATTTAACATAAAGAGAATAAAAATAATTCTGTAAAGAGAAAATTGTTTTCAACAATTAGGTAAGGAAAAAGATGATATATTCTTTGATAAAATAAGATGCCTTAAAAACCAGTCTTATATTAGTTATGCATAAGTAAAATTTTGAAAGATAAGCCACATGAAAATAATATACAAATGAAACATGCAAATTGCATGTACACAGGGAAAAGCAGTGGATAACTGCTTTTACCAGAAATAGAAACCAGGGGAAAATGGCACATTTAGCCATAACAGCACACACATAATTCTTGAGTGATGTGAGGATAAAAGGGGTTTTTCCCTTCAGTAAAACCCTAGTGAAAATGATTTAAATCAAGAAAAGAAGCAGAGGTTTTTCTCTGAGGAAAAACAGAAACATATTAAAAAAAAAGAGAAGAACATACACTATTTGCAAGCTTAGGCAATCTCGGGGAAAAGAAGGGAAAGGTGAGTGATAAATCAATCTCTTGAGGCTAAGGCATTAAGACCCAAGTTAAGGGCAGCCATTTTATTTCTTTTGTGCTTGATCAACTTGTTTTACTTTCTCTGAATTAATGAATGCTGAGCATGGTTGGTGTATTGATAGATTTTTGGTTGATGCTTTGATATGCTTCATTTGATTGTTGATAATAGTAATGCCATGATCTCTGGGATGGATCCAGTATCATAAACCATCAGTTTGTATTTATGATAGTAAGATAAATACAATTTTATTATGAAGTAGGGTAAAATTGAAAGATAAGCCAGGCAGTGTGAACAAAGGAGGTTCATGCTTATGTCTAGTTTGTTTTAAATTAGAAATGAACAATGCAATAAAATTATTTATGTGCTGATTTGTTCAGATCTAAGGTTAAAAATGTTTTTGGGGTTTTTTCTCTAAAAACCTTACCCTATGTTCACAATAGAATTAAGCATAAGAATTTTTAATGGAACTTTACTGGATTTGCTAAGAGATCATGACATTCTGGAATACAGAAGTATACAAGTGATAAAACAAATTTTTGAATGAGACAACTGGAAAGAAAAATGAAATGAAAACATGACTTTCATGAATGAATGTAGGGTCAGTTGAAATCCCTGAGTAAGATTAACTCTCTCTCTCTGATTCATAGAAAAGAAAGAAAGTAAAAGCAATCAAGGAGTTAATAAAAATCTTTCTGAAATAAGAAATGAGACTGGTCACTAGATTATAAAACTAATCTAGGAGAAAAGCCTTGATCTATTCATCATAAGGAGTATGATGGGTATGTGCATGACTTGTTTAAGTCCTATAGGCCTTTGTGCAGGGGTTAACAGAATTGAGTCCCTTGCAATGCACACATGGTGTTCAATGGCAAAAGAGATATGACCAAATTAAATTGATAAATCAAGTTTTAATGTTGAGTTATGGAAATTAAATGAGTTAATTCCATAAGAATGGGTGTACATGTATACTGGATTGAATGATTGAATGGTTGCTTGTGTGCATGAATGTGGTAGGAGCTTAGATACAAATAATTATCCAGTTATACCATGAATTCAAAAATCTTCAAGTATTTTAATACCCTGCACTGCAATTTAAAAATGACAAAATATTGTATTTTGATTTCACTCATACCAGAATTATATTCTGACCCTATTTGTTGCTTTGTAACATCTGGGGTGTCTCATTTCTATGGAGGCAGCTCTAGATGTTGCTGCAGGAAAGGATGCATAGGAAACTTGTGTGCATGGGCAATTGAAGATTACTTGCATTTAGAATGTTTAAGGAGTTTTTGGCAGTTATGTTGTAATAATTAGGCCAGGCCAAAAATATCATTATGGTTTAAGTATTATCTGGATTGATATGTGTTTGTTTTATTGAGAAGTGAACTTGTAGGAATCCTTAAGTATTATTCATACTTTCATATGTGGGTTGCTATTTTAAAAGAGTTAAATCTGCATAGTCTCTGGTGGAGAAAGATTTTGGAGACCATGTCATGTAATTTTGATATGTGCTCATGTCTCCTGTAGAAATGTTTGATGAACCTTAAAAAAAATGGTAGAGCAGAAACATCATAGGAAGAAAAGAATAGAGTAAAAATCAATGAATTTGTAAAGGTTGAGTTGAATCTAAACTGGCTAACCAGTAGGCTTAACCATGACTTACAATTGATATAGGTCCATGCAAGGCTGAAAGGCATAGCCTGAATCTGGTGGGGCATTTGATTTCCCCGGTGAAAACATGTATTGCTTGGAGAAATAAGCTCATTTACCTGCTTAGTAATTGTAGACTCTACTGCACCTATGCTTAGCTAATTCCTGCTATTTGGATACTTAATTCAAATCTGGTAGTGTTGGGTCATAATCAAAACCTTTGATAAATTATAAATGCATATGGTCTTGTTTGTAATGAGCATTCCCACCATTCAATAGAACAGTGACCACAACATTGTTCTCTTCATTAGAAAATATCAAATATCTTCATCATAAGTTCACCTGGAAGTCTTGCATTTTGTCTGATCCTTTTTATTCACTTTGCCTTGAGTTTACTGACTGCACACATGACCTTAGTCTCTGTTTAGCATGATAGTTTGAGTTAGCATTTTGATATGACTGTATTGTTTTCCTCTGCTAGCCTTAAAAATTAGCTTGTCATTACAAACACCCTCATGATTATTGCAACTTATAAATCAAAACATGGATATTCCCTCTGATATAAAAGCTGTTTGAAATTGAAATGAGTAAAACAAGCTAACCTAATAAACATGAGTCATGTTGAACACTTTTTACTTAAAATAGAACAATATGTATCAAATCACAAAAATCCCAGGATTAAAAGGGTATGGCTTGTAAATTCAGGAGTCAATAAATTTGTGAGGTAGAACAAGAAAATAAGAGCACCAGTAATATTTAATCCTAAAGTTAATCAAGCTGGAGTTCTAAAAAGAAATAAATATATATGATAAATAGAAAAAGCTATGTGACACCAAATCTCTAATATGAGAATTAAGGTGGGAAAGAGTTTCTTTGCTGTTTAATCACTCTGAAAAGCAAAGAACCATTTATATATCTTCATATATGTAAATGATAGGATTTATTTAAATACTGATATATTTATATTAGTAAAATTCAGGATCTTGGGGAATCAAATTAAGGGAAGTGATCCATTGTAAAGTATATTTATATGTATTGTAAAAAAAAATTCTAACAGAAAATTCTATATAAATATATGATATGAGAAGTGGGTCACTTCAATTATCCTTTGTCAAAAATGACTAAAACCAAAGCGCGAGAGGAGGCCAAGCTATGTGGGGTTGCTCCTATCAAGATACTTTCACATCTCATCTAGATTGGATTCGGTAGCTCTATTAGATGTGAAATATTAGGATTCTTGGTAAGGTTTGGCGGGGTCCGGCTTGGAAGGTTTTGAGAAGTGTCATAGAGTAAATGAGCTTCTTAGAAGTATATTACTATAGGTATACTTCAAGTGGGGTGCACCTTCCTAGTCATTTGTTGGAGATTTTCCTTTTCTTATTTGATTCGAACCTTCAAATTTTATCACCTTACTTTCACCAGAAAGAGTCAACCACTTTTCATGGTGTTTTAATTATTTATCCATTCATTACGTTTGAATGTTGATTTATATGAGAGTAAACCCGTTCCATGTTCAGTGGCGTGGTCTCATATGTTTGTGTTTAATTACATACCTTCGTTTAAAGTTTTACTCATACCAGACAAATCGTCTGACCCGAGTTGTTTATTTCCATGAACCCTCCGATACTAATTTTATTTGAGTAGTCCGAGAGTAGCAGGTCTTAGTTGGGCTCTTTTGAAGATGGTGTCCAAGCAGGAGGCTTTTCATATTCTTATTTATTTATTCTGCTGTACTATTTAGTTGGTGTAAGTGTATTTTGTTTCAGCATTTGTAAAGGCAGGACTTTATAACTGCCTAAGCTGATTTGTAATACTTTTGTGTAACTCTGATAACTCCCTGTTAAGGAGTAACCTAATGTGCTATTTCCATTATTTTATTTAGAAATTTCATTTTGAGGTGTTCTATTCTGTTCTTTATTTCACCCCACGACGATTCATCTTTCTAATGCGTGGGCAACGACACACGAACACCGAGGATGTGAAGTGTCGTTCCTAGGGATCAGAATGGCGGGTCGTCCCAATTGGTATCTGAGCTTTGGTTAAGAGAACACCTTAACCTAATTGGGGTACAACTCATTAGAGATAAAGTGAGTAGAGCCCTAGAATGAGTTCATCTTGAGAGAGCGTTTCCTTTTCTTCCCTAAAAGTCTAGTTTTAGATCCTTCATTGCAAGTTTTCATTTTATCATCTTTGGCCCTATCTTTGTATTCTAATGATACCTGTCACTTATCCAGGTTATTGAAAATGAGTACTAGAGGGAGGGGATCTGGAACCATCACAGCTACAAATGGCAGAGCTCCTAGAAACCAGCCAACTGTAGAGCCGGTAGTTGAAGCAATGATGCAAGTTCAGCCGCCTCAGAACTTTGCGACCTTATGCAAGAATTACACTACTTTAGGTGGTAAGCCTTTCTATGGAACTGAAGACATTCTGGGAGTTCAGACATGGCTCCGCTCTTCTGAGAAGATATTCAGGGACTTTCAGTTGGAAGATGCTAGGAAGAGATTGTCGACATCGCGTCAGCTTCAGAAAGCAGCAATGGATTGGTGAGATTCAATCACCATGAATATAACAGAAGAAGATTTCTCTTAGGCATAGTTTAAGGAAGTTTTTGAAGCTCGATTTATCCCAGAGGTGGGTAGGACTCGGTTGTTCAGAAGTTTCATGGATTTGAAACAAGGTGAGATGACAGTGGCGCAGTATGAGCATAGGTTCAATGCATTATCTCGCTTTGGACCAGGTTTGATTGATACGCCACCTAAGAAGAATAAGATGTTCGTAAAGGGAATGTGACCAGAATTCCATCGGGAAATGACCAATCATCTCAACGGTACCTTTACCAATTTGATCAGTATGGCTTTAAGATTCGAAATTCTGGATATTGAGCAAGGAGTTCAGAAAGGGGAAGTGCCAGTAGTTAATGCCCAACCTTTATCAGTTATCCATTTTGCTAATAAACCGGTTTTCAAGTGCAAAGGGAAGAAGAAGTGGCCGGGAAAGAAGCTTGGAGGTGGAGCTCCAGCTCAGAACAAGCAGTTAGACTTGACCAAGATTCTTTGTTATAAGTGCTATAAAATAGGCCATTTTGCAAATAATTGCCCGGAGACTGACCTACCAGTATGCTACAATTACAACCAACATGGACATATGAAGAACCGATTCCCTTTTCCAAAGAAGGGGGCTCAGGGGAAGGCTTTTATTATTGAGGAAATACCATCTACTTCTAGGGATCCAAAAGGAAAGCGGGTGTTGCAAGGTACACTATCCATTTCTGATATTCCTGTTAGACTGTTATTTGATACCGGTGCATCCTATAGTTTCATTTCACAAGATCTTATTGATAATTTTAACCTCAAACCCATTCTTTTAAAAAATTATCTTTGCATGTCGAACACAATTGGGGGTCCGACCAATCTTGACACCATATGTTTGAATGTGCCTATTTCTTATCAAGATCGGCCTTTCTTTTCTGACTTATTTGTTCTTGGGTTCACAGGGTTTGCGGTAGTATTGGGTATGGATTGGTTATCTAAATTTAGAGCAGTCATAAAATGTAATCAAAGGATTATCAGAATTAGTGATGCTGGAAATGTTGGTATAGATATTTATTGTGGGGAGCCTAATAAGTTGATGAGCAATTTTCTCTATTCGTTCGAAGTACACAAAGAGGAGATAAGTAATATACTAATTGTTAGGGACTTTAAGGATATTTTTGAAGAAGTGCAAGGTTTACCTCCTCACCAGGAAGTAGAGTTCCATATTGATTTTATTCCAGGACCAGACCGATTGTACAACCTCCTAGAAGGTTGGCTCCAAAGGAAAGAAGAGAGCTAGAGAAGCAGAAGTTTGATTTGTTGCAGAAAGGTTTGATTTGACGTAGCACATCGAGTTGGGGATAGCCAGTAGTGTTCGTCACCAAGGCTGATGGTTCTCTTAGATTATGTGTAGATTACTGAGAGTTGAATAAGCGGACTATCAAGAATAAGTATCTTTTACCTAGGATTGATGACATGTTTGACTAGCTCCACGGAGCTCGAATATTTGCTCAGTTGGATCTTGCCACTGGTTTTCATCAATTAAGGGGAGTAGAGGAGAGTGTACCCTTAACAGCTTTTTGAACCCCTATAGTTTTTACGAGTGGTTAGTGATGCCGTTCGGATTGACTAACGCACCTGCTTATTTTGTAGATTTGATGGCTAGAGTGTTTCGAGACTTTCTTAACAAATTTGTTCTCATTTTCATTAATGACATCCTCGTTTATTCTAAAATGGAGGAAGAACATAAGTTCCATCTTCATGTTGTTCTTAGTACTTTAAGACATCATGTTTTAAGGGCTAAGTTTTCTAAGTGTCATTTCTTGAAATCCGAAGTTAGATTTCTAAGGCACATAGTTTCGGGAGAAGGCATATCAATGGACCCAGCTAAAGTAGTTGCGCTTCAAGATTGGAAGAAACTTGAAAGTGCGACTGAGGTCAGAAGTTTCTTGGGTTTGGCAGATTTCTATAGAAGGTTCATTAAAGACTTTTCGATGATTGCTTCTCATCTAACGAAGCTAATGAAGAAAGATGGTAAGTTTGTTTGGACACCCAGGTGCGATCAAGCATTCAATGAGTTAAAGGAAAAATTGACAAGTGCCTCTGTCATGACTATTCCAGATGGGAGTAAAGGGTTAACCGTTTACTCGAATGCTTGTACGACTGGATTGGGAGCAGTTTTGATGAAAAATGGTAAAGTTATAGCGTATGTGAGTCGGCAGTTGAAATCTCATGAGAAGAATTACGCTATGCATGGTTTGGAGCTTTTGGTAGTTATCTTTGCATTGAAAGTGTGGAGGCACTATCTGTTGGGTGCAAAGTTTGAGTTATTTACGGATCACAAGTCATTAAAGTGTCCTTTTACCCAAAAGAATTTGAACTTAAGACAGCAAAGATGGCTGGAATTTCTTGTGTCTTATGACCTAGAGATTCTTTATACCTAAGGGAAAGCAAACGCTGTTGCAGATGCATTGATTAGGAATGTGGCGACGATTGCAAATTTGGAAGTTGAGCCAGTACTAATGGAGAGGATTGCATATTTCCGGGAAGAAGACCCTAATCTAGCTCAACTTAAGAAGAATGTTGAAAATGGAATTAATTCTAGTTTTCAGATTGACTCTCGAGGCATTTTAGAAATGAATGGATGGATTTATGTGCCTGACGTTAATGGAATTAGACAGGAAGTGCTGAGAGAGTGCCATCGGTTAAAGTTATTCATCCATCCAGGAGTAACTAAAATGTTTCAGAATATGAAGAAGACCTTTTGGTGGAAAGGGATGAAGAGAGACATTTCAATTTTCGTAAGCCGGTGTGTGAATTGTCAACAGGTCAAGAGTGACCAGTAGAAGACCATTGGGTTGCTCCAACCATTGGAAATACCGAATTGGAAGTGGGAACAAGTATCCATGGATTTTATCGATTGGTTGTCCAGAACAAGAAGAAGTAATGAAGGCATCTGGGTAATTGTGGGTCGATTAACAAAGAGTGCCCACTTTATCCCCGTGAAGTCTTATAGAACTGCAGCTTCTTTAGTAGGGATTTATTTGAGGGAGATCATTTGACTGCCAGGAATTCCAGTAAGTATAGTTAGTGATCGAGACCCCATCTTCACCAGTTGATTTTGGGGAGCATTGCAAGTCGCTTTAGGAATAGAGTTGAATTTGAGCATAGCTTATCACCCACAGACTAATGGACAAACTGAAAGGGTGAATCGGATTTTGGAGGATCCCTTTAGAGCATGTATTTTGGATTTTGGAGGTTCTTGGGAAGATCATCTACATTTGGTAGAGTTCTCTTATAATAATAGTTACCAAGTTAGCATTGGCATGGCACCCTACGAGGCTTTGTATGGACGGCCGTGTAAATCACCTTCATGTTGGGTTAAGACTGGAGACCGGTTAGTCTTGGACCAGAAATGATTCGAGAAGCATCGGAGAAAGTGGTTATGGTCAAGGAAAGAATGAAAGAAGCTCAGGATCGATAGAAAAGTTATGCCGATTAGCGAAGAAGGAACTTAGAGTTTGCGGTCGAGGATTTGGTATTTGTAATAGTTTCCCGATGAAAGGAGTTATTAGATTCAGAAGAACAGGCAAGCTAGCACCTAGATTCATTGGACCATTTAGAATCCTTGAGAGGATTGGATCGTTAGCCTATAGAGTAGAATTGCCTGAAAGATTGTCAAAAGTCCATAATGTTTTTCATGTATCTCATCTGAGAAAGGATGTTCATGATCCGTCGCTGATTGTAGAGACGTCTGTTCAGAAAGACTTAGAGATAGAACCAAATTTGATGGTAGTCCGACATCCAGTTCACATTGTAGACAGGGATGAAAGGTGATTGAGGAACAAGGTGGTTAAGCTTGTGAAGGTTCAGTGGAGTAATGACCCTCGCGATTGTACTTGGGAGACGGAGGATCATATTAGAGAATCTTAACCTGATGTAATGTCAGGTTAGTTGTTGAATGCATTATGAATGTTCTATTATGGCATAGTTGCTTTGCATTGTTATATGAATTTTTTGGTATAATAAATACATACCTTTTGGATTGTCTTTCGTGTATTAATTTCAAGGACGAAATTCTCCTAAGAGGGGAGAATGTAACGACCCGTAAATTAATCACTTTATATTTGAATATTTAAATAATTTTTAAATATTTAAATAATGGATTTTAGTAACAAAATAAACATAATTTAAATATTAATTAATGATGTTAAAATCATTTTTAAATTTTTTTAACAAAAATAAATAGTTCAAATAAAAATAGAAAATGTGACCGAAAAGCGTTCTGTGAAATTTCGACTTCTCGGCTTCGGAAAGTCATAGGAAATGTTGTGCACATTTTTGTATCACCCATATTTACATGCACACACATGCACATATGTCATGTAAGAGGTTAATGATAGTGTTAAAATTAATAAACCATGTTATAAGTAAATAAAAACAAGATTATGCTTAAAATATATAAAATAAAACCTAAGTAACCTAAAGGAGTATATCCCATAACCTGAACTAGTTAGGAGAGTACAAAGCATGGTGCAAAGTGGGGGGAAGGCAGTGCGTGTGCACCTAAGGGGATGGAGAGGCATGGCCTCCATTTCTCATGACAACAAATATTGTTTTTTAATGTTTAAATTAAATTTAATTAATCCTATATTCATGTCTATAAATACCTTCACCCTAACTCCATTTCTCACTTTGTTCTCACTTTACACATTCATTTACATACTAACTTCTCTCTTCTTCATGTCCATGTACGTCCATGTCTTCCAAGTCCATGTTTTAAGTTGACAAAATATAACTTTCTTCACTACAAAACTTCACATGTTCATCTACAACCCCTCCTCTTGCCAAAACAAAACACTTTTCTACAAAACAAGACCCTACACCCCACATATCCACCATGGCCAAGCCCCATAAGCTCTAGGCCGAGCCCAGAAGCCCATTAGTGGTCCACCCAATCAAGTTAAAGCTTAGTCCTAGTGATTTTCGAAGAGTTGGCGTGATTTCCATTCAAGTTAGTAAGCATTGCGGTGAGTAAAGCTTCCACCTTCGAACCATAAAATTTAAACCGTATTCATGCCCATAATTGTAGCTATTGAATGTTTACCATATAATTGTAACGATGGTTTGGCCGATGTTTGGTTTGTTTCTTGAAAAGATAGTCGTATTTGAAAGTTAGTAAGCAAAATCATTGGTTATATGGAAATCTAGTAGTCAAACTTATGCCATTGTTATTAAACACTTGATATATGTTATGTTATTGTAAATAATCATGTATTTATGCTCATACCTTGGTTATGTGATGTATGGTTATGTTGCAAATGTCATATGCTCGAATTCCGAACCGCCCGTATAGCGATAGTCGCTATATCGGCACTTTCGGAAAATCACCTTTTATAAAAACCGTTTGGTTTCATTTTCATGCTTGGTATTATTTTAAAAGTTAAGCAAGTTTTTGATTGATGATGTTTCCAAAAATAATTAATTATTTTAATAATGATTATTTAATTAAATTAATTATTTAATTAATAAGGATTAAAGTTAACTAATTAACTTATTAGTGATGTATTTTAAATTTAACTAATTACTTAGTTAATGATGTTTTAATTTTAATTAATCATTTTATTTAATGATGTTTAAGGCTAATTAATCTTTGGATGATGATGGATTAAGATTAATTAATGATATTTTAAAATTAATTGACCTTTTTAATTAACGGCTTTTAATGGTTAATAAATCTGTTTGACCTTAAATAAATATTTTCTTAAATGAAGTTTTAAATTAATTAATCACTTTTATATAATGATATTTAATTATCATTTAATTTAATTAATTATATTATTAATAAATTTAATTAATGATGATTTAAAGGTAATTTACCCTTTTTTAATTAAAGGACATTGAAGTGAATTTATTAACTTAATTAATGAAGTTTTAAAGTTGATTAGTAAATATAATAAGGATGTTTTAAGTGGATAAAACCTTTTTGTAATGATGTTCAAAGCCCATTAATCTCTTTTAACAAAGTGTTTTAAAGCTAATACTTGTAATGTGAAGCCAAGTACGAATTCGGGTTTTTTTAAAAGAAAAGTTTGAATTGTTCATGGAAATGAATTAATTTCCGTAAAGTGATTCACTTATATGGAAACGATTTATTTGTATAATTAGCACTAAACATCGGAGATGTAGACTTGTTGTTATTTCGAAAGATAAGAATAATCATGAGACATGACTTTGAGGTAACACTACCTCGACTTGTCCAGAATTATTGTTAACCAAGAAATAATACAAGTTTGAATTCAATGAGTGGTGATAAGTATACAAAACTTAATTTCCATATACGATCATTTTATATCCTCGATAGTTGGTTCCTCGGCTATCGGTTAATTCAGCTTCTTTATTTTCGTCATTCTAAGATGATTTATTACTCCATTGAGCATTGATATCCTTTGTCAAAATGACTAAAACAGAAGCGCGAGAGGAGGCCAAGCTATGTGGGGTTGCTCCCATCAGGATACTTTCTCATCTCATCTAGATTGGATTCGGTAGCGCTATTAGATGTGAAATATTCGAATTCTCGGTAAGGTTAGGCGGGGTCCGGCTTAGAGCATTCCAAGAAGTGTTACAGAGTAAATGAGCTTCTCAGAAGTATATTACTAGAGGTATACTTCACGGGGGGTGCACCTTCCTAGTCATTTGTTGGAGATTTTCCTTTTCTTATTTGATTCGAACCTTCAAATTTCATCTCCTTACTTTAACCGGAAAGAGTCAACCACTCTTCATGGTGTTTAATTATTTATCCATTCGTTGCGCTTGGATGTTTATTTATGTGAGAGTAAACTTGTTCCGTGTTCAGCGACGTAGTCTCATATGTTTGTGTTTAGTTACATACCTTCGTTTAAAGTTTTACTCATATCGATTTGTTTATTTCCATGAACTCTCGGGTACTCATTTTATTTGAGTAGTCCGAGAGTAGCAGGTCTTAGTTGGGATCTTTTGAAGACGGCGTCCAAGAATGAGGCTTTTCATCTTCTTATTTATCTATTCTGTTGTGCTATTTAGTTCGTATAAGTGTATTTTGTTTCAGCATTTGTAAAGGCAGGATGTTATAACTACCTAAGCTAATTTGTAGTACTTTGGTGCAACTCTGATAACTCCCTATTAAGGAGTAACCTGATGTACTATTTCTGTTATGTTTATTTAGCAGTTCCGTTGTGAGGTTTTCTATCCTATTCTCTATTTCACCCCACGATTATTCATCTTTCTGATGCATGGCAATGGCACACGAACACCGAAAGATGTGTTAAGTGTCATTCCTAGCGGTCTGAAAGGTGGGTCATGACAGAGATGTTGACTGAAATATAAGTTGTATAACTTCGTATGTCTAAAGAACAAGAGAAACAAAGTAGAATTCTTCGCAATTTACAAAAATATCTATTAGATAATCCTATGAATCCAATAGTCATTGAAGATGACTCTACAAATTAACTATTCATAACCCCATCCAAGGCAGCGATGATGAGGAAGAAGAGGAAGAACACATGAAGAAAGATGACGAAGACTGATGCATCGGAGAAGTATGTTGCAATCGAAATGGAAATCTCATCGAATAAAAGAGGAACTTTTGCCTTCATTATCCTCATTGTCTTATTCACAAATCCAAAATCATTAGGAAATCACATTAGGATGGTACTTGTCTTCGTAAATTTGATTGTGTGTTGTGTATATTTAATTTAACATTTGTTTTACTTACTTATATGTAGATTCTAAGATGTGATTGGATTATGGTGTGGTATTGAATGAATATATAGATTGGTTTGGTTACTATTAATGATTTGTGTTATCACTTATCATTTCTTATATATCATTCTTATCATTGTTTCCATTTCATGATTATCTCATTTTAAATATCACTTATTGTTCTTATATAAATCATTCTCATCATCATTATACGTCATTAGTCTATAATATTTTATTTAGGAGGGGTAAGATTTAGAGTACGAGTTAATGTTAGAGTTATAGTTTTAGATGGTTACTTTTGTTAATGACAATGGGTGAGAAATATATAAATCTAGGCATAGATTAAGGGGGAGTTTTGTAACCCGGGGGAGTTATATTACATTTTATTTACAGAGTTGTCATCATCAAAAGGGGGAAGATTGTTAGTACCTTAGGTATTTGTTTTGATGATAACAGCTATAGTACATTATATAAAATATAGATACTAATGTTTTATCAAGTTATATATAGTATATAGTGTAGGATATTAGATAGGTGTTGATTAAGAAGAATGTACAGTATTATGAATAGAATCGAGATGCTGATATAGAGTTTGAGGAGTTGAAGAATGAAGACTCGTGAGTATTGGAGAGTTCAAGATTTTAAGATATTCCAGATAAGTTATTGATTTGTAGAATTTATGTTAAAACCTTGATAGCACTTTCTTGATCTCTCTCCTTCTCTTATTTTGTTTTAAATTAATTTTCAAATATTCTAGTTTTAAAATAATCTTTTCAAAATATTTCTCAAAATGATTTTCAATCTCTTATACTTATAAAGATATTATTTTAGTGTTTTTAAGTTTATATATATCTATATATATATATCTATATATATTGAATTTTTGTTTATACTTTAATAAGTTATAATTATATTGATTTTATATACATATGATTTACATTATATTAAAATTTTCAAAATTATTATATAAAGTTTTATTAAGTTTTATTATGATTAAAATACGTATAAACTATGCTTAAATGATTTTACAAAGTATCAAACTATTTTACAAAACAATGAGTTTCCAAAATAATGTTTTAAAGTATTTTTTAAGTTTTAAAAAGAGTAAGTCGACATACTATACGTATGTATGTCGACAAAGTGGCCGATTTTTTTGAAATTTAAATTTCAAAAGAAGTGTCTTTTCATCGTATCTCTTCACGAATGGACATGACTGTTGTTCCTCTATAAATACCAGACTTCCAAACGAAGTTTTTAATCATCATTTTCTTATTCATCTCTTCTTCTTCCATTCTCTCATTTTCTAAATCAAAATATATCCAAATTCTGCCGAAATTCAACCGGAATCTAATTCAATCATCAATAGTTTGATTCTCCTTCATCTACTCTTTGATTTCTCTCATCTTTCTCACTTAAACCAAGATCAAAGTACTATTCAAGAGTTATAGGATGAATTATAATCAAGATCGAAGATTTGGGTCTGTAAAACTCTATCAAATCATATTGTTACACTTATGGGTGTGATTGTAGCCCGTAAAATCAATTGGGTGTGCTTAATAGCCTGTAAATCTAGTGGGTGTGCTTGTAGCCCGAAAATCAAGTGACTCTACCCTTAGGTCGGGATTCTGGATGGTGTGTCTCGTAGCCTTAAAATCGAGATTGTATTTGCATTTACTATTTAAAAGAAATCCGTATAATGAATTATGCGGGATGGGATGTAGGGTAACTTCGAACTAATATAAAATCCTGGTGTATTCTTTCCATTTTACCTTTACTGCATTTACTTTTGTTTACACTTTAGTTCTGTGATTATTTCTGTAATTGTTAATTACATCGTTCCAAAAAGATCTTAAAGAATTTGAAAAATATTCATATAATCCATTAAACACTATTCACTCCCCTCCATTGTTAATTTAGCCTTAAGATCCCAATTCCACTGACTTACACTTTTACCCTATTTTACTCTCTATTTATTATTCTAGCTTATTAGTACATTTTGCTTCATATATCAAACTTTGAGGGATATTTTGTTATGTAATCTATATTGGATCACGTACTGATATTTTTCTAAGACTATGGCTTGATATTTTTGGGATTTAAATTTTTCTACGATATATACATGTTTTTTATTCTTTCCGCTGTGAGTTCTGAAAGTGTAGTATATCTTAGATTATTTATACGTGTATTTGTCTCTAGAATGTTAAAGGTTAAAACCTCAACGATTCGCATTTCTTGGCACGACACGAGGCCGAAAGCCACACTGAGCTTTGGATCGACGTGTTAGGAGTTACGGGTTGTCACATTCCTAGCCCTAATATAGTTAATAAATGCTAGCTTAACTTTCAAAGCTTCTAATGAATTTAGAAACCACTCTGCTTAAGGTCAAAAATCAAAGCTCACAATGTACTCCAACTGCTTCCACTCCTTAAAAATCGAGCCTGGTGTAGCATGCCTCTTACTCAAGGCATCTGCCCTTATATTTCCTTTTTTTAGCATATACGAAATATCAAATCATATGAGGTGAATACTCCATCCACCCCTATTGCCTCAGATTTAAATCTTTCTAAAAGAATAAATATTTGACTGACTTGTGATCCATAAATAATTCGAAACGTATGTCCAAAAATTAATGTCTCCTTGACTTCACCCAAAAACTATAGTTGTTAACTTGAGATCATGTGTTGGATAGTTCCTCTCATGGATCTTCAACTGTCTACTAGCGTATGCCACAACTCTTCCTTCTTTCCATAAAAACAACTCCTAGCCTCGTACCACAAGCATTGGTTTAAACTGTAAAAGGCTTCGTACCATCGAGGATGATTAAGACAGGTGCACTCGTCAACAATTCCTTCATGCATACGAATTCATGTTCATACTTTGCATTCCAAAAGATAACAAGATTTTTCTTAGTAAGGCTTATTAGAGGTACAGAAACCTCCACAAAGTCTTTAATGAACTTCTAGTGAAAACCCTACAAACCAAGAAAGCTCCTAATTTCGGTGGCATTTTTGGTACCTTCTAGTCTTGTACCATGGCCACTTTTCTTGGATCGACTGCTAATCCATGCTTAAAATATGTCCAAGAAAACATGCCTCCTTTCTCTAAAAATGGCATTTGGAGACTTTTGCCTTCAATTGGTGCTTTCTCAAGGTATCAAGCACCTCTCCAACATCTGTATTGTGGTCCTCCTCGATCTTGGAATAAACAAGGATGTCATTTACAAATACTATGACAAATCGATTCAACTATTTTTAAAAAAACATGACTCATAAGAATCACAATAGGTAGAGCATTGGTTAGTCCAAAAGGAATGACCCACTACTCATAAGAACCCTCTAGTGTGTGAAAAGTAGTTTTCATTATGCTCTCCCTTGCCACCCTCAACTGCTGAAAATTTATAGTGAGATCCAACTGCAAAAATTCTCTCGCTCCAACTAACTAATCAAATAAATCATTGATGCGCGGTAATGGATATTTATTTTTCCTTGTCAATTTATTCAACTCGTGATGGTCAACAAACAACCATAAAGATCCATTTGCTTTAGTAGTGAACACAACTTGCACTCCCCACTTCAATGAGCTCCTTTGTATAATCCCTTTCTAGAAGAGTTTGGAAACTTAGGTGTTTAACTCTTTTCTTTCTCTATGTACCATTCGCCTAATAGGCAATACAAATGGGTTTGAGCCTTCAATAAAAGCAATACGCAATTATATTTCTCATTGGGAAGGAAGACTTGTAATCTCCGTGAATACATCTGGGAATCTTTGTACGATAGGAATGGATTCTAACTCATCTTGGGATAGATCTAACAAATATAGGCAACTCAACATCATCGATACATTAGGCTCGCAATAAATATCTAGGTTACACCCCATGTCACTCCTCATACGAATCACCCTCATGCCACAGTCTTATACTGCCCCATAGCACAACATCTAATCCATTCCCAATGGTAATCCATACCTTGAAAACCCTATCAAAAAAGCATTACATATGAATTCCTTACCATAAATTTATAATTTTCATTCTTAACAAACTATAAATAAGTGGGTGATCCCCCAACGGGATTCAACACCACCACTAGATTAGGCACAATATGAGTCTCTAATTCTAACTTATCAACCATACTTCTAGAAATAAAAGGATGTGATGCTCCAGTGTCAAATTAGGATTATAAAAATCAGATATAAGTAACACACCTTCCATAGTGGATGTAGAAGCAGCATGTCCAATTCCTCCGCTAGTGGAGCACTAGCACTAGGAACTGCTTCTAGTGCATAGACCTTCACAATCTGACTGTTTGTGGCTCCTAGTCCACCTTTTCCTAAGGTAGGGAATGCACTCTTTATATGTTCCAACTAGTCGCACTTGTAACACTGCATTATTTCAAGGTCCACTCTACGGTCCTTAGCATGTGACCCTTCAAGTTGCAACGTCTGCAAACAACGGACTGCTTCTTCCCTTTGTCAGGTGAATCTTTTCCACCTCTGTTCTTATGCTTCCCTTTGGAATGTGCTTTTCCTCCCTCCTTCTTAGGCTCTTCCTTGGTATCCTCCTTTGTGACGGTATTGAGCAATGCCATTCCCACTAATTTCTCATAAGTGGCCATCATTGGAATATGACTTAGTGCTTTCAGTGCTTAGTTCAATCTATTTACAAATTTCCTAGCCATCTTCGCTGGTTTATTTATTAGCTCTGTCGCATATGCCGCAAGTTTGGTGAATCGATTCACATACTCCTTCACAATCAGGCTACCCTACTGTAGGTGAATTAAATTCTTAATATAAACTCCCTTCTCTGCCTCCGAGATAAACTTGGCCTCAAACCTTTGCTTGAAATTTCCCTAAGTGATGTCCTCCTAATTTTTCTTGGAAACCACCATCTCTTATCAGTTTAACGCCTCTCGCTATAAGTGCCATACAGCAAGCTGTCGCCTTATAGCATCCCCAAGGACCAAAACTACAAAGATATGCTCATATATTAAAGCCAAGCCCTCATATCCACTAAAGACTCAGTTCCTACAAAAGGATTTCCACCCATACTCGTAAGATCTTTGTACGGCTTCTAGAAACTAGTAACGGGTGTGTGATTAGGAACCACTACAGGTGTGGCGAGGTTGACATAGGCTTGGCCAGTGGCTTGCAAAAACCTATGAAATAATTTGTGTATATTCATACCAAGTACCTCTGGCAACACATACTTAAAGCCCTCTCTGATCTGGTTACTCATCTCTACTATCTGTAAAAAGGATTATTAGCAAGTATTCCTTAGAGATAATGAACTAGATTGGAATAAATTTGGTGTGTGCTTTTGTCAGACACACACACACACACATATATATATATATATATATATATATATAGACACACACATGTCCTAATATAGTAGGAATCACTTAAACTAAGCCCTGATACCACATGTAAAAACCTGTTATCTATGATGTTTAATCCAAGTTCAAAAGATGTCAGTGACGACGGATCATTTTGAGGTAAATTATAAAACAAATCACGAAGCTATCTAAAAAAACATCTATACTTTTTAAAACTCACAGCAGAACGAACCAAAATTTAATACTAAAAATAGAATACCATAATCCCATAATAAAACAAATAGTAATTAATAGTCTCTAGTTATACAATATCTCTAGATAAGGAAAAGGAAATATTCTGAATTGTGGATTGCGGAATGATGGATCATAAGGAAAATTAAATACTAGAGGTGGTGAATAGTGTTTCCTAACTTTTGTAAATCTTTTTAATAAAATTTCAAGATTAATACTAAATCACATATTATCAACATAGAAATATATCAACAATCAACCACAGATGCAAACACAGATAAAAATAAAAGTAATAAAGTAAAATAGAGAGTTGGAGAGATGAAACCAAAGATTTTATACTGGTTTGGATTTCTCCTACATCTAGTCCCGTACAACTGATTTTGAAGATTTCATTTCAAATGCCAATCTTTAGCCGGGCAGAAGGCAAACCCAAATACAATCATGATTTCGAGGCTACGAGACACACCCTCCTGAATTTCCAAGCTCAGGGTAGACTAACTTGATTTGACTAGGCTATAAGCACACCCACTAGATTTACGGGCTCCTAAGCACATCCACTTTATTTGAATGGGCTACAAGCACACCCAAAGCAAATACAAATAGAGTTGATAATTTTTCCAAAGATAGTTTCTTTAACTTTGGATACAATGAATCATATAGCCTCTTGAATAGCACTTTGTTCTTTGAATTGAGAGAGTGATGTTTCCAAAACAGTAAGAAAGTAGTATTGAATCAATATAATGAAGTATGAATTGATTCTAAGTGATTTTGAAGAGAATAGAGTATATTTTTAATGAAGTTTTCAAGAGAGTAAGAGGGAAGAAAATAAGTAATTAGTTGTCAATAAATTTGTTTGAACTCCCTTTTATAAACTAAATCAACAAATGTGTCTGTTTGTGAAGAGTTACGATGAATAGAAACTTCATTTAAAATTTAAAAAACCAATTGGTGGCATGTATGTCGACATGCCATCTGCCTATATGTCGACATATGTATGTATATTTTAAAAACTTGTTTCTTTTAAAATGTTTTGAAAGTCCTATACTTTGTAAAATAATTTTATACTTTGTAAAATAGTTTGAACATAGTTTATAAACATTTTGAACTTTGAAAAACTTTTATAAAATAGTTTGAAATTTATTTTGAAAATTTATTTTGTTTAAAAATATAAAAGATATAAAATAGGAGACAAAGATCAAAGATTGTTATCAAGGACTTTAACAATATAAGCTATGAATTTATACACTAAATTATAATCTTGGGATCTTCATATCTTGGTCTTTGAAGTCATGATATTCATGCCTATCTCTTGAGTCTTTATACAGTACAGTGTTCGATTCATAACGTATGTAATATTCTACACTATATACTATATAATATTGATAAAACATTAGTATATATATTTTATGTAATTGTATATGGTTTTATATGGTTGTTGTCATCAAATCAATAACTGAGATATTAACAATCTCCCCCTTTTTGATGATAACAACCATTAAATATTCATGTATATAAAATATGATACAATACCCCTAAGTTTTATAACTCCCTTTGAATATATGCATATGTATATTTTATACTTTTTCTCCCCCTTTGTCATTAATAAAAATGGATGAAAAAATAAAAACTCCTTCAAAATAAAATACATAGAAACTATAGAATCAAATCAATAATTAAGCATTAAAATAAATGAAGCATTATATAAGGATTAAATTATGACAATTAAAACTAGATATAAGATAAATTATGGTATAATAATAAAAATAATAACAGAAACTATGTTTATTAATTCAAATTCATTTATTCAAATCATACTATAAATCCAATCATACAATCAAACAAAAAGCAAGCAAATCCAAATATAAATCCAAACAAATACAATCCTAAGAGTATTAATTTACATGTAATAAGTTATATATTTACATATTTATAATTTTAAAACAAGCCAAATAGCAAGACAATCCTTGGAACTTCAACCCAACCGTCAATCCAAAGATTGGATCTGCTTTGATGGCATCCCAATCTTCATTATCCTTATTCTTAGAGCACTTTGGGTTGTTAGTTTGATCGTCTTTGATTAAGGAAGAAATCAACCATTAAAGGGCATTAAAATGATTTTCTTGCTCTTTGATCATCTACATTTGACTTGATTCTAAATGCATTTGATTCCTTAAGATAAAGGTAAGAATATCCTTAAAAGATTGAAGAGTTTGTTCAAGGTTTTCACACAATTTTTGGTTTGGAGAAGGCATTTTTGTTAAAAAAAGTTTGAGAATAAAAAGGGAGTAGAGAATAAAATGATGAGTGAGTTGTTCTGGAAGAAATAGGCTTATGTAAGAGTGAAAAGTGATTTGGAAAGATTGAGTAAGTGGTAGTTATTTTATTTTTAAATTTTAAATTTTTGCCAAACGGCTAACATATGTCGACATATACAATTTATGTATGTCAACGTACATACCTGAAAATGCAAATCTTATGTTTTTATTTAATTTCATTCTATTTTAATGACTTCCAGAGACTATTAGAACAATATGTAATGGCAGGAACAATTTTTCACTGATAAGTAAAGATGGTACACAACACAAAAGCGAAATACATAAAGATAACATGAATCAAACTAGAACAATACACCAAAATAAAAGCTAGACATCATAAGGAAATAACTAGATAGGCTTAGAAAAATGTAGATGATGATGACGAATTTCCATCAAGCTTGCGAATAATTTTCCAAAAGTATTTGTCCAGTTTGTTGAAGAGGGAAGTGAACTTTTTACTAGAGGAACATTTAAGTTTCTTCTAGTTTTTAAGAAGCTTCTTTTGGTTCTTTATAATATCTTTGTTGGAAGGGTGAGATAGTTTTTCGAAGCTTTCTAAAGAAGTATCCCTTTCCTCCTCTTCTTGATTATCCTCTTCTTCCATTTCCATTTCACCTCTTTCTTCTTCTTGTTATTGAATTTCTTGCTCCTCTTCCCATGTCAATCTTTCTTCTTTTTCAACAAGAGTCTCGTATGGTTCAAAACAGGAAGGAATATGCATAAGAGAAACGTTTGACTTGTCGAAAAAATTTCAAGGTAGAGTTGATTCTCCTCTTAAATAAACACCAAAATATATGAAAATTGTAACAACCCTAATATTTTGTAAATATTTTAAATCATTTTTAAATGAAATTTTATTTCATTATTTTATTTTTCAAATATTTTTGAAGTATAGTATAAATTTTAGAAGTAAAGTTAAAAAATTTCCAAAGTTAAGTGTATTGGTTTGCAATTTTTAAAAGCTAGTTTCAATATATTAAGCATTTTCTTCATTTTTCTTCCTATTTTTCCTAAAAAAACAAATAATTATTTTTCCTTTTCACTTTATTTCATTTTTTTTTATTTAATTTACTAATTTTATTTGCTTTTATTTTAATTAAAAAGAATGGAAATTGGAAGAGACAAAAAGCTTTATAACATATGACTTTTGGTTAGCTAGTCTTTCCATTTTTGGCCGTTCCTTTTTCTATTGATGGCCATGACTTTTATTTCCACTTTTCAGGTGAAAACTCACTTCTCATTTCACAATTTTCGGCATCATTTCAGATTTGAGAAAAACTTTGGTAATGGCTTCTTTTTTCTATATTTTTTCTTCTTCTTTTTCCTATTGATTTTACAATGTTTTGCCAGGTTCTCTTGCCTATTTTGCTCGGCCACCACCTAGCTAGCCACGGCCATCAGCTCCACCACCTTCTCCTCTTCACCATCCACCACCTAGCAGCACCTACCCCTCTGACCAGTCAAGGTCGTGCCTTCCAATTGTTCAAAAACTCCACAAAACAATGTTCAAACTCCTAAACATATATAGCCGAGCCACCACAACTTCATCACCTTCATCCACCACCACGGCCACCACCAATAGCCGCCACCACCTTGTTATGACCCCTACCCACCACTCCAACAACTGACCAGACCTGAACATGACAGGGCCGAGCCCAAGCATCCATTGGCCGAGCCAATATGGTGCACAAAACTCCACTATTTTGCTTGCCTCTTTGTATTCTTATGATGTAACTCCTCTACCACTTCAATTACTTGTAGCCGTGCCTTCATGTGTCCTTACCCGAGCCAAACGCATGTCAAACCCGAGCCATATTAACCCTCTAGGCCGAGCATATGATTGTAGAAAGCATGGCAAAAACATTCATTTCATTATTTGTTTTATTTCAATGTTGTTTTATCCAATGTGTATTGGACTTATATTGATATTGTGTCTTGTTTGTTGGTTGTTCACAAGATCTCTAGCTTGGTTCTCTTCCACCTGAATCTATAGTCTTGTCATCGTGCCTTCTGGAATTTGTTTGTGTCATTTGATTTGATATCTCCAGCTATATAGAGGTGAGTAATCACACCTGATATCCGTACTTATATAACGGTGAATTGATAGCAAGTGAAAGTGTAGAAATAATTATATTTGTTATACCTGCCTGTGATGTAAATTATATGATGTTAAACCCTGTAATTAACTTGTCACATCATCTGTTGTGTTTTATTTTATTTACTGTTTATTCTATTCTGTTTGTCACACTGCAAGTTCCCTGTAGAATAGAATCACTATGGGTTGAAATGATACATACCCGAACGGACTTTAGAATAGGGAAAGATCGTTATGGGCTGAAATGATAAGCCTGAGCGATTTTTATTTAATTTTATTTACTTGGGATTGCGGGTTTGAAATGATAAAACCCGGATTTTCTTTGTAAACTACGGATTGAAATGATATATTATCCGTATCACTTGACTTAGGCTAGAAAATATTATACAGACCCATGGTTATTATATATATTTTTGGAAATTTTTAAGTATTTTAAAAATGTAATAATATGATAAATTGATTTAAATTGAATTTTTAAAATGATTTATTAAAGTGGAAATGATTTTTCTATGTGTTAAATGTAAAATAGATGAATAGAAAATTATGATTTTAAAGTGTAATTTAATTTGGAAATTTTGATTTGATTTTAAAATGGAAATTTAAGTTAATTAAATTAAAAATGGAAATTAAGTTTTAAAATGGTGAAAATGGAGATTTAAATTTAAGTGTTAAAGTAATTTGTTAAAAATGAAAAGGGAAATTGACACACTTGAATTTAATAAGTGAACTTTGAAAATTTTGATTTTTATTTGTAAAATTTTCTTTATAAAAATCATAAGTTAAAGGTATTTAAATGAACATTTTTGATGTGGAAAAATATGATTTTTATAAGTTTAAATGATTTAAATTGAAGTTTATTTGTGGCTGGAATTGTATTCAAAACCTAGAAATTCAATTAATAGCACTTTAGAAATGCTATCATTTCTGGAAATGAACTAATTCTGAACTAAGTAGAATCTGCAGCACTTTGTAAGTGCTGTGGTTGCATAAATGAACTAAAAGACTAAAATGAACTAAGGCTATGCCAGCACTTGGTAAGTGCTGTAGTGGCAGGAACTAAATTTAAAATTGAAACTAATGAAGGGGCTATTGTATCACTTGTTAAGTGCTGCAGTAGGCTGAAATGTGATTTTTGTATGTAACTGAACTATTACAGTAGTTTTTAAACCGTTGTCTTTGCTAAATTGAATTAAACCTTTAATTTGAACCCTGAACTATTACAGCAGTTTTGTAAATGCCGTCTTTTCTGAATTGAACTATTTTTCCTTTAAAACTGAACTATTACAGCAGTTTATAAATGTTGTCTTTGCTGAATTGAATTGTTTCCAAATATAACTTACTGTAGCACTTTTTAATGCTGTGAAAGCTGGAATTTTAATGTTTTAATGTTTTTAAGTGAATAAATGAACTCAGAAAAGGCTAAAATTTTGGGAATTGAATATTTGATTTAAAGGGATAATAACTTTGTTTTTAAATGGTTTAAATGAAGTATTTTGATTTGAAATATAAACTGTTTTAAATTTATAACCACGGGTTATAATAACGATTGGTTGGTAAAGAGACCGGGATCAGATATGGACATACTCACTGTCGATACCGAAAACCATTTTAATAACTGTGTACACGGTGAAGTTTCCAGAATGAAGTAGGATGGTGGCGACGATCCTAAGGTATATACGTGGATCCAACTCCCGTTAGTTGGAATAAGGTGGCTAAAACAGGAGCGATTGATGGGCCAATGAGGTAGCACCTCTGATCGGACACACTTCTTCGATACCATTCTATTACTTGTGATTGATTTGGTGCGCACCCTTGATTTGGGAGTGTTGTTCGAGGTGGGCGATAGTGGCTGCTATGCGTCACCACCAGTCCGGATGCGTAATTGGTATATCTACCCTGGCATTGCCTAGTTGTGCCGTGTCACCTACCATATCGAGCTTTACTACGAGTTGTGATTTCTCCCGTATCCTGTGGAGTATTGAGGGTAACCCCCATTTTGGGAGTACGCTAATACTGGATAGACTACTGGGACTATTACGTGTTAGGGTGAGTTCAGATTAAATGTAAAGCCCTAATGCTATTTTAAAGTATGTTTATTTTATATTAAACATTATTATAATAGCGAATATTACTACATAGTAGATAGTTTAACGGATCCTTAAAGAATGGGCGATCCCAAGCATTCTTTAAGTTACTGTACCTGTTATTACAGTTCACTTGAGTTGGTTTACATTGTATAAGTATTTATGTCCTGACTCGAGTGTTTGTGTTTTATTTATGCTCGGGTCAGCCTGAGTATTCACAGCTTTGGACTTCCCTTTTCTGGAGCTAGGAATCGCTGGAGTTTCTGCTTATCTAGTTGTTCATCTATTTCAGTTTCAATTGTTCTATTTCAGCTTTTGTATTAGAGACTTATGTCTTTGGGATTTCTATTGTACTTGTTTCAGAACTGTATTGGTTTTCAGACTATGTATTTTGTATCTGTTTTTGAGACTCTGTATTTTAGTGGCTTCATGAACCACTATTTATTTTATTTTCCGCTGCGAGTTATTCCGATATTTCTGTGTCTGTGATTCTATGAATGATTTCATTTGCTCCAAATTTTATTACAATCTGTTATTTTGTATTATTCAAGTCTGACATGTGTGGATTATTGTCGATTTAAATGGTCCAAAATAGTGAATCGTTACATTTGGTATCAAAGCTTTGGTTTTGGGCAAACCTTAGCCTATGGAGCAAAAACTCATTAGAGATAGGGTAGAAATACCCTAGAATGAGTGAAATCAACCTCAGAATCATTTCTTTGTGAGTGAACGTATTTTCAAAGTATAAAATGATTTTAAAATGATTTTTAAAATGATTTTTCAAAGGATTTTTCAAAGATTATTTTTATATAAAATTTTCTTGTTTTAAAAAGCAATTTTTCTAAACTTCATTCTTTTCGTATCTACCTTGTTAGAAATTTCTTTTATTAGGACATGCATCCTAGTGATTTTTTTATTGTCTTATCTTATCTTTGTCTTCTCTGTACCTTTGTCCTAAATTCATTCTTGATATTTTCAGGATGAATTGTGGAAATGCTAGAGGTAGGGGTCGTGGTACTGCCCCAGCTCCTCAACTTGTTGCACCTATTAGGTTTACTGTTCTCTATAAGGAATTCTCTCAGCTCGGTGGTACTAAGTTCACCGGTTCAGAGAGCATTATCGAAGCCCAGCAATGGTTACGGAGTTTAGAGAGGATCTTTACTGGTCTTGAGATTACTGATGCCCAGAAGCGTCAGTTAGCAGCTTGGAAGCTGCAAGAGTCAGCCTTAGATTGGTGGGAGTCTGTTACAGCTCACACTAACGAGGGTGATATTTCCTGGGAGCAGTTCGGGTATCCTTTGTGTTATCTTGAATTTTTCCCCATTTTCCTTTCTTTTGAATCTATCTTAAGTTCTATTTTTGTATCTTCTTTCCAGGGAGGCTTTTGTGGCAAAATGGATGCCCGAAGCCGGGAAATCCCAGCTTTATCGAGAAATCATGGATCTCAAGCAGGGTACCATGTCTTTTTCTGAGTACGAGCGAAAGTTTAATGAACTCTCCAAGTTTGGTCCTGGTCTTATCGACACTCAGCTTAAGAAAAATGAGAAGTTCATAGCTGGAGCTCGCCCAGAGTTCTACGATCGTCTTATTTCTCATGTTCATGGCACTTTTACTGAGCTTATGGATATGGCTATTCGTTATGAGAACCCTACTTCCAAGGGTCCTGCTGTTTCTGGTGCTCCTACATCTCAGTCTTCCTCTGCAAATTCTAAGAAGAGAAAGCCCAATTTCCACCAGTAGAAGAAGAATTGGCTCAAGAATCCGAGCTTGGGATCTTCATCATCTTCTCCTTCTCAGAGGCACCCTATTGATCTATCTACCATTACCTGCTTCAAATGTGATCAGAAGGGACACTATGCTAACTGTTGCCCTACTTCAGTTGGTGCTGCTGTTCCTCCACCTCGGGTTACCAGGAACAATCTTTGTCATGTTTTTCTTCAGCTAGGTCATTTTAAGAATGACTGTCCTTTGTATCAGAAGGGAAAGCCATCTGGTGTTTTTGCTGTCACATCTGCTTCTTCACCTGCTGCACCTACTCCTGCTCCTATGATGATCAAGGTACTCTTCAAGGCACTTTTACTTTATTTCATCATCATGTTCGTGTTTTATTTGATACTGGAGCTTCGCATAGTTTTATTTCTATTGATTTGTGTGATAAGTTTGAACATCTTCTTTCTCCTGAGTTTGCTGTTGAATCTTTGTGTGTTAAAAATCCTATCGGTGGTCCCGCAAATCTTAATAAGATTTGTAAGCAAGTGAGACTCTTCTATTCTGGCCATAAATTTTCTGGTGATTTCTATGTTCTTGGTTTCGATGCTTTTGATTTATTGCTTGGAGGTGATTGGCTTAATAGGCATAATGCCCATATCTGTTTTAAATCCCGAATTGTTTCTCTTAAGGATGATCGGGGTAATTCTTTGGTTATTCAGTGTCGTATGCCTCATGATTATGCTGGCAGCTTTATCTTTTCTTTGGATGCTTCTGCTGTTGATCTTCAGTCGACTCGTGTAGTCAAACTCTATCCCGATGTATTTGGTGAAGTCACTGCTCTACCTCCTAAGCGGGAAATTGATTTCCGCATTGATCTTATTCCTGGAGCTCGACCTGTAGTTCTTCATCCTAGAAGAATGGCACCCCGCGAGAAGGTTGAGTTAGGGAAGAAAATTGAGGACTTGTCGTCCAAAGGTCTGATCAGACCTAGCTATTCAGAATGGGGAGCAGCAGTGGTTTTTGTCACTAAGTCTGATGGTTCTCCCCGGATGTGTGTTGATTATAGGGAGCTAAACAAGCTCACTATGAAAAACAGATATCCAATGCCTCGCATCAATGATATGTTTGATCATCTTTATGGTGCTACTGTTTTCTCTCAGCTTGAACTTGCCACAGGTTTTCACCAGCTCAAAGTTGCTGAGGAAAGTATTCCCAATACTGCTTTCCATACTGAGAATGGATTCTTTGAATGGTTAGTCATGCCTTTTGGTTTGACTAATGCTCCTGCTTTCTTTGTTGATTTGATGAATCGTGTTTTTCGTGATGTGCTTAATAAATTTTTTCTAGTCTTTGTTGATGATATCCTTGTTTTCTCTAAGTCCAAGGAAGAGCATGAGTCACATTTGAAATATGTTCTTGAAACTCTTAGAAATCATCAGTTGAAGGCTAAATTTTCTAAATGCCATTTCTGGAAGGATGAAGTCCGATTCCTCGGGCATATTGTTTCTGGTAATGGAGTTTTTTTTATCCAGTCAAGATCGCTGCGATCAATGTAAGCCTTTCTCCCCTTTTCTTCCTTGTTTCATTCAATTTATTCTATCTTTCTTATTGTCCTTATTTATCCCTATTCTGTACAGGATTGGGAAACTCCTAAGACTCCTACTGATATCCGTAGTTTTCTGGGCCTTGCCGGTTATTACCGAAGATTCACTGAGAATTTTGCTCGGATTACTGCACCTCTCACTGCTTTGACTTGGAAGAATGCTAAGTTTATTTGGAGTGATGAGTGTAAGGCTGCATTCAGTGAGTTGAAGCACAAGCTTACTTCTGCACCAGTTCTTACGGTTCCAAATGGAAATGAGGGATTAACGGTATACACTGATGCTTGTCGTGAAGGTTTGGGAGCTGTTTTGATGCAGGATGGTAAGGTGATTGCGTATGCTAGTCGTCAGTTGAAGACCCATGAAATAAATTATGCTGCCCATGATTTAGAGTTGCTTGCTGTTGTTTTTGCTTTGAAGTTGTGGAGACATCATCTTTTGGGTACTAAGTTCGAGCTTTTCATAGATCATCAGTCTTTGAGATATATTTTCACTCAGAAGGATTTGAACCAGAGACAAGTTAGGTGGTTAGAGTTTCTTGCTTCTTATGACCTCGACATCAACTATACCCCTGGGAAAGCTAATGTTGTGGCAGATGCTTTGAGTCGGAAGAAGGCTATGTTGTGTCATCTTGTTGTTTCTTCTCCTCTTGTGGATCGTATCATGGCTAAGCAAGATGAGGATGAGATTCTTAGGTTGATTAAGGAGAACGTTCGAAGTAGAGCCGGAGATAGTAGTCTTGATGGCAGTGGTGCTCAGATAGATGATAAAGGTGTGTTGAGGATTAATAATAGGATTTGTGTCCCGAATGTTGATGGATTGAGATAGGAGTTACTTCGGGAGAATCATCAGTCCAGACTTTCTATTCATCCGGGTGTGACCAAGATGTATCAGGACATGAAGAAGATATATTGGTGGAAGGGTATGAAGCGAGATATCTCCATTTTTGTTAGTAGGTGTGCAACTTGTCAGCAAGTCAAGGCAGATCATCAGAAGACCCCTGGTTTATTGCAGCCTCTTGAGATTCCCAATTGGAAGTGGGAACAGGTTTCTATTGGTTTCATTGATGGATTACCGAGGACTAGGAAGGGTAATGAGAGTATCTGGGTTATTGTGGATAGATTGACCAAATCAGCTCATTTTATTCCGGTCAAGTCTACCCGTTCTGCTTCTACTTTGTCTGAGATTTACATGAGGGAGGTTGTTCGTCTCCATGGTGTTCCTCTCAGTATTGTTTGTGATCATGATCCTATCTTCACTAGCCAGTTTTGGAAAGCTTTTTAGGATTCTTTGGGTACTCGTCTGAATCTGAGCACTGCTTACCAACCACAGACCGACGGTCAAACGGAAAGGGTGAATCAGATTCTTGAAGATCTTCTTCGTGCTTATGTACTTGATTATGGAGGATCTTGGGAAGATCATCTCCATCTTGTCGAATTCACCTATAACAATAGTTATCAGGTATAATTTCTATCTTTGTTTTAATCTTATCTTAATCTTTTATCTATCTCATTTCTATTCTTGAATTCAGGCCAGTATTAAGACGTCTCTGTTTGCTGCTCTTTATGGATGACCTTGTAGATCTCCTTCTTGCTGGATTGAATCCGGTAATCGTTTGGTTCTTGATCCTGAGATGATTTTAGAGGCTTCTGAGAGAGTTGAGGAGATTAGGAGGAAGAAGAGGGTTGCTCAGGATAGGCAGAAGAAGTATGCTGATAGGCGTAGGCAGAGTTTAGAGTTTGCTGTTGGTGATTTGGTTTTCCTTAAGGTCTCTCCCTTAAGGAATGTTATTCGATTTGGTCATAGAGGGAAGTTTTCTCCTAGATTTGTTGATCCTTTCCGCATTTCGGAAAGAATTGGTTCTTTGGCTTACCGTCTGGATTTGCCCGAGAAGTTCTTTGGAGTGCATAATGTATTCCATGTTTCTCATCTTCGTCGCTATCTGCATGACCCATCCCTTATTGTTCAGCCTTCTGCTCTTGATAGTTTGGATATTGAGCCTAATCTGACTGTTGAGAGGAAGCCACTTCGTATTGTCGACAGAGGTACGAAGTAGCTAAGAAGGAAATCTGTTAGTCCGGTCAAAGTATAGTGGAGTACTGATGATCGATACTGTACCTGGGAGATGGAGGAGAGCATTCGTGCTTCGAATTCGGAATTGTTTGTTTCAGGTACTATTTGTTTTTCTATCTTGCTTTTTTCTTTGTTTTCCTTGTTTCGTTCTTTTCGAGGACGAAAAGATTTGAGTGGGGGAGAGTGTAACAACCCTAATATTTTGTAAATATTTTAAATCATTTTTAAATGAAATTTTATTTCATTATTTTATTTTTCAAACAGTTTTGAAGTATAGTATAAATTTTAGAAGTAAAGTTAAAAATTTTCCAAAGTTAAGTGTATTGGTTTGCATATATTAAGCATTTTCTTCATTTTTCTTCCTATTTTTCCTAAAAAAACAAATAATTATTTTTCCTTTTCACTTTATTTCAGTTTTGTTATATTTTATATACTGATCTTATTTGCTTTTATTTTAGTTAAAAAGAATGGAAATTGAAAGAGACAAAAAGCTTTATAACATATGACTTTTGGTTAGCTAGTCTTTTCATTTTTGGTCGTTCCTTTTTCTATTGATGGCCGTGACTTTTATTTCCACTTTTCACGTGAAAACTCACTTCTCATTTCACAATTGTCGACATCATTTCAGATCTGAGAAAAACTTTGTTAATGGCTTCTTTTTTTCTATATTTTTTCTTCTTTTTCATATTGATTTTACAATGTTTTGCCATGTTCTCTTGCCTATTTTGCTCGGCCACCACCTAGCTAGCCACGGCGATCACCTCCACCACCTTCTCCTCTTCACCATCCACCACCTAGCAGCACCTACCCCTCTGACCAGTCAAGGCCGTGCCTTCCAATTGTTCAAAAACTCCACAAAACAATGTTCAAACTCCTAAACATACATAGCCGAGCCACCACAACTTCATCACCTTCATCCACCACCACGGCCACCACCAATAGCCGCCACTGCCACCTTGTTATGACCCCTACCCACCACTTCAACAACTGACCAGACTTGAACATGATAGGGCCAAGCCCAAGCATCCATTGGCCGAGCCAATATGGTGCACAAAACTCCACTATTTTGCTTGCCTCTTTGTATTCTTATGATGTAACTCCTCTACCACTTCAATTACTTGTAGCCGTGCCTTCATGTGTCCTTACCTGAGCCAAAAGCATGTCAAACTCGAGCCATAATAACCCCCTAGGCCGAGCATATGATTGTAGAAAGCATGGCAAAAACATTCATTTCATTATTTGTTTTATTTCAATGTTGTTTTATCCAATGTGTATTGGATTTATATTGATATTGTGTCTTGTTTGTTGGTTGTTCACAAGATCTCTAGCTTGGTTCTCTTCCACCTGAATCTATAGTCTTGTCATCGTGCCTTTTGGAATTCGTTTGTGTCATTTGATTTGATATCTCCAACTTTATAGAGGTGAGTAATCACACCTGACATCCGTACTTATATAACGGGGAATTGATGCAAGTTAAAGTGTAGAAATAATTATATTTGTTAAACCTGCCTGTGATGTAAATTATATGATGTTAAACCCTGTAATTAACTTGTCACATCATCTGTTGTGTTTTATTTTATTTACTGTTTATTCTATTCTGTTTGTCACACTGCAAGTTCCCTGTAGAATAGAATCACTATGGGTTGAAATGATACATACCCGAACGGACTTTAGAATAGGGAAAGATCGTTATGGGCTGAAATGATAAGCCTAAGCGACTTTTATTTAATTTTATTTACTTGGGATTGCGGGTTTGAAATGATAAAACCCGGATTTTCTTTGTAAACTACGGATTGAAATGATATATTATCCGTATCACTTGACTTAGGCTAGAAAATATTATACAGACCCGTGGTTATTATATATTTTTCTGGAAATTTTTAAGTATTTTAAAAATGTAATAATATGATAAATTGATTTAGATTGAATTTTTAAAATGATTTATTAAAGTGGAAATGATTTTTCTATGTGTTAAATGTAAAATAGATGAATAGAAAATTGTGATTTTAAAGTGTAATTTAATTTGGAAATTTTGATTTGATTTTAAAATGGAAATTTAAGTTAATTAAATTAAAAATGGAAATTAAGTTTTAAAATGGTGAAAATGGAGATTTAAATTTAAGTGTTAAAGTAATTTGTTAAAAATGAAAAGGGAAATTGACACACTTGAATTTAATAAGTGAACTTTGAAAATTTTGATTTTTATTTGTAAAATTTTCTTTATAAAAATCATAAGTTAAAGGTTTTAAATGAACATTTTTTATGTGGAAAAATATGATTTTTATAAGTTTAAATGATTTAAATTGAAGTTTATTTGTGGCTGGAATTGTATTCAAAACCTGGAAATTCAATTAATAGCACTTCAGAAATGCTATCATTTCTGGAAATGAACTAATTCTGAACTAAGTAGAATCTGCAGCACTTTGTAAGTGTTGTGGTTGCATAAATGAACTAAGGCTATGACAACACTTGGTAAGTGTTGTAGTGGCAGAAGGGGCTATTGTAGCACTTGTTAAGTGCTGCAGTAGGCTGAAATGTGATTTTTGTATATAACTGAACATTTACAGCAGTTTTTAAATTGTTGTCTTTGCTAAATTGAATTAAAACCTTTAATTTGAACCATGAACTATTACAGCAGTTTTGTAAATGCTGTCTTTTCTGAATTGAACTATTTTTCCTTTAAAACTGAACTATTATAGCAGTTTATAAATGCTGTCTTTGCTGAATTGAATTGTTTCCAAATATAACTTACTGTAGCACTTTTTAATGCTGTGAAAGCTGGAATTTTAATGTTTTTAAGCGAATAAATGAACTCAAAAAAGGCTAAAATTTTGGGAATTGAATATTTGATTTAAAGGGATAATAACTTTGTTTTTAAATGGTTTAAATGAAGTATTTTGATTTGAAATATAAACTGTTTTAAATTTCTAACCACGGGTTATAATAACGATTGGCTGTTAAAGAGACCGGGATCGGATATGGACATACTCTCTGTCGATACCGAAAACCACTTTAACAACTATGTACGCGGTGGAGTTTCCAGAATGAAGTAGGATGGTGGCGATGATCCTAAGGTATATACATGGACCCAACTCCCGTGAGTTGGCATAAGATGGCTAAAACAGGAGCAATTGACAGGCCAATGAGGTAGCACCTCTGATCGGACACACTTCTTCGATGCCATTCTATTACTTGTGATTGATTTGGTCCACACCCTTGATTTGGGAGTGTTGTTCGAGGTGGGCGGTAGTGGCTGCTATGCGTCATCACCAGTCCGGATGCGTAATTGGTATATCTACCCTGGCATTGCCTAGTTGTGCCGTGTCACCTACCATATCGAGCTTTACTACGAGTTATGATTTCTCCCGTAGCCTGTGGAGTATCGAGGGTAGCCCCCATTTTGGGAGTACGCTAATACTGGATAGACTACTAGGACTATTATGTGTTAGGGTGAGTTCAGATTAAATGTAAAGCCCTAAAGCTATTTTAAAGTATGTTTATTTTATATTAGACATTATTATAATAGTGAATATTACTACATAGTAGATAGTTTAACGGATCCTTAAAGAATGGGCGATCCTAAGCATTCTTTAAGTTATTGTACCTGTTATTACAGTTCACTTGAGTTGGTTTACATTGTATAAGTATTTATGTCCTAACTCGAGTGTTTGTGTTTTATTTACGCTCGGATCAGCCTGAGTATTCAAAGCTTTGGACTTCCCTTTTCTGGAGCTAGGAATCACTGGAGTTTTTGCTTATCTAGTTGTTCATCTATTTTCAGTTTCAGTTGTTCTATTTCAGCTTTTGTATTAGAGACTTATGTCTTTGGGATTTCTATTGTACTTGTTTCAGAACTGTATTGGTTTTCAGACTATGTATTTTGTATCTGTTTTTGAGACTCTGTATTTTAGTGGCTTCATGAACCACTATTTATTTTATTTTCCGCTGCGAGTTATTTTGATATTTCTGTGTCTGTGATTCTGTGAATGATTTCATTTGCTCCAAATTTTATTACAATCTGTTATTTTGTATTATTCAAGTCTGACATGTGTGGATTATTGTCGATTTGAATGGTCCAAAATAGTGGGTCGTTACAAAAATTCTAGTAAGCTACACTCCATGGTAGAGTGTGTTCTCATGTCTAGAAATATTCTTTTGAAAAAACTCATCTAAGATGACTTGTGCCCAATTGATGTCATAGTTTCCATAAATTGCAAAAAGTGCTTTAAAACTTTTGAGTAGGATTATTGCAATTACCCGTTCTCGAAGTGATATTTTGTTGTAAAATAAGACTCATAAGTCTTGATTTTGGTCAAAGATTTTAGTGATTAAAATCATATTCTTTATCATTTTCGAAATGTTGTAAAAAACTTCATGATTATGTTCATCAATGTGAAAAGTGGAGTGGTCAATTCCACTAGATTTGCAACCAAGTATACGACCCAAAAATTCACAATTTAAAACAATTTGAGTGTCATTTACACTACTCTAAATTTTCCCCTCTTCTCCTTGAAAAAATTTTCCATTCAAATTTGCATAAAACATTTTAACTAAATCCAGATAACACACAAATCATTTTGCAATGAGTCAACTAAACTAAGAATTTCGTTTTGAAAGCAAAGACCTTGAAGACCATAAGAGGAAAAATCTCAAACTTTACAAATCTTCTAGGAAAACATTTCTAGAAGTAGCATACTTCATATAATTATCAATGGCTTCTTTGTCATTGAAAGAAAGCCTTTGGTTCTCTTTGAGAGTCTAATGGTTTTAGGAGTTTGACTTGAGGAGGCCATTTTTGAGTTTTTGAAGAGATAAGAGAATGAAGAGATTTTTAAATTTTGAAATAAAGTGAGTAAATGAATGGGTAGAAATAAATTGATTTAATAAAGATTGAAGGGTCATGTTCTCTGGTCAAAAAGATGCCTATTCAGAACATGGGAATATGTACAAAAGAGAAGGAAAATCAAATTTTGAATTTGAAATGAACTTTCAAATTTCTAGTAGGTATGTCGACATATATGCTCTATGTATGCGTCATATGAGTCGTAAATTTCAAAAAATAAAACTTAAAAAAAGTATTCATGTATGTGTGTGTGTGTATATATATATACTTGTATACATCCAGTATTATTATTAATCTATATTTTATTCCTAGATTTTATAATAATAATAAATTAATAATAAAAGATACCTTTTGCCACTTTCTGTTGATCAGTTCTGACTAGTCTGTTATCGTCATGAAACACATATTCACATCCTCGGTATTTGGTTCATTGTCATTTGAGGAAGTATCTGAATCGTCCAATGTTATTGTATACGTCTTTTTTTCTTTTTCTAGATGAATCAGTAACTGGTGAGATCTTTGATTTATTATGATGTGGACAGCCTCTTTGCAGATGATCGGGTTCATCGCAGTTGAAACACCTTATTGCATTTCCAGCTCCAGGATTCTTGTTTTCAAATCTCCGAAAATTATTCATCTTTTTATACTTTAGGAACTTTCTGAAATTTCTGGTTATGAAAGTAATTTCTTCATCATTGTCATCGTCTGAATCCTGACCGTCGATTATTGCATTGAAAGCGATGGATTTCTACTCTGTTGCCTTGCTTTCTCTTTTGTCTTATAATTGTGTTTCATAGGACATTAAATTGCATATTAACTCTTCAATTTTTAGAGTACGAATGTCATTAGCCTCTTCAATTGCTAGTGTCTTTTGATCCCACTCTGAAGGAGAGTAAATTGAGGATTTTTCTAACTTGGTCCTTTTTAGAAATTTTTTTTACCTAATGCTACTAAAAAATGCACTATATCTTGAAATCTACAATACATGTCAGAAATAGACTCATTTGGATTCATTTTAAATAACTGAAACTGAATAGTTAACATGGAAATTTTGGCATGTTTAAATTTACTAGTGCCATCATGTGTAACTTGCAGTGTTCTCCAAATTTCATATGCGGATTTATAAATAGAGACTCTATTAAATTCATTTTTATTTAGCGAGAAAAATAAAATATCTATGGCTTTAGAATTCCTCTATGCCAATGTCTTTTGGTCAGCAGTCCATTGTGCAAAGTTAGTCTGGGGTTCAGTGTAATTATTTTGTGTAATATTCCAAATTTCTAAATCATTAAGCTGTAAATAAATATTCATCCTACATGACCAATAAGTGTAATTACTGCCATTAAAAAGTGCGGATCTAGCAGTAGATTGTCCTTCAACAGAAGTGTTAACAAATGTACTAATATTGTTGCTAGCCATTAAAACTTTTCAAAAATCAAATTACGAGTTTTTAAAAACCAAGTACTATGATACCAAATGTGGGTGCGGAATTATGGATCTTAAGGGTAATTAAACACTAGACGGAGGGTGGATAGTTTTTCTAACTTGAGTAAATCTTTTTAAATTTCTTTCGAGATTAATATTAAATCACATATTATTAACGTAGAAACATACCAACAATCAATCATAGATGCCATCACAGATAAAAATAAAAGCAATAAAGTAAAATAGAGAGTTAGAGAGATGACACTAAGAATTTATACTGGTTCGGATTTCTCCTACATCTAGTCCCATACAATTGCTTGAACATATTTCTTTTCCAATGCCAATCTTTAATAGGGCAGAAGGCAAATCCAAATACAATCTCAATTTCGAGGATACGAGACACACCCTCCTGAATTTCCGAGCTCATGATAGACTCACTTGATTTGACCAGGCTACAAACATCCCTACTATATTTTCGAGCAACTAAGCACACCCATAGAAAATACAAATAGGATTGATAGTTTATCCAAAGACAATTTCTTGAACTTTGGATACAATGGATCCTATAGCCTCTTGGATGGCACTTTGAACTTTGAATTGCGAGGGAGATGTTTTCAAAACAGTAAGAAAGTAGTATTGAATCAATACAATAAAATATGAATTCATTCTAAGTGATTTTGAAGAGAATAGAGTATATTTTTAATGGAGTTTTAAAGGGAGTAAGAGGAGGGAAGAAAATAAGTAACTAGTTATCAAAACATTTGTTTGAACTCCCCTTTATATAATAAATCAATAGATGTGCGCATTCGTGAAGAGCTACGACGAATAAACACTTCATTTCAAATTTTCAAAAAACCAATTAGCGGCATTACCATCTGCCTATATGTCGACCTATGCATGTATATTTTGAAAACTTATTTCTTTTAAAATGTTTTGAAAATCTTATACTTTGTAAAATAGTTTTATACTTTGTAAAGTAGTTTGAACTTAGTTTATAAACATTCTGAACTTTGAAAAACTTTTATAAAATATTTTGAAATATATTTTGAAAATTTATTTTGTTTAAAAATATAAAAGATATAAAATAGGAGATAGAGATCAAAGATTGCTATCAAGGACTTTAACAATATAAGCTATGACTCTATACACTGAATTATAATCTTAAGATCATTATATCTTGGTCTTTGAACTCATGAGTCGTCATGTCTATCTCTTGAGTCTTTATACTATACAGTCTTCGATTCAGTACCTGTGCAATATTCTGCATTATACAATATATAATCTTGATAAAACATTAGTATCTATATTTTATATAATGGTATATGGTTATTGTCATCAAAATCAATAGCTGAGGTAATAATAATCTCCCCATTTTTGATGATGACAACCATTAAATATTCCTGTATATAAAATATGATATAACTTCCCTTGAGTTACATAACACCCCCTGAATATATGTATGTATATATTTTATATTTTTTCTCCCCCTTTATCATCAACAAAAATGGGTGAAAAAAAATAAAAACTTTCCCTAAATAAAATACTAAGAAACTATAGAATGAAATTCAATAATTAAGCACTAAAATAAATGAAGCATTATATGATGATTAAATGATGATAATTAAAACTAGATATGTGATGAATTATGGTATAATGATAAATAAGATAACAGAAACTATGTTTATTAATTCAAATTCATTTATTCAAATCATGTTGTAAATCCAATCTTAAGAGTATTAATTTACACATAATAAATTATATATTTACATATATATAATTTTAAAACAAACCAAATAACTAGACATTCCTTAGAACTTCGACCCAACCGTCGGAGTCAAAGATTGGATCTGTTTTGATGGCATCCCAATCTTCATTATCCTTATTGTTAGAGCATTTTGGGTTGTTCGTTTGATCGTCTTTGATTAAGAAAGAAATCAACCATCAAAGTTTGCATTTGACCAAATTCTAAATGCCTTTGATTTCTTAAGATAAAGGTAAGAGTATCCTTGAAAGATTGAAGTGTGTAACGACCCACTATTTTAGACCATTCAAATCGACAATAATCCACACATGTCAGACTTGAATAATGAAAAATAACAGATTGTAATAAAATTTGGAGCAAATAAAACCAATCACAGAATCACAGACACAGAATATCAGAATAACTCGCAGCGGAAAATAAAATAAATAGTGGTTCATGAAGCCACTACAATACAAAGTCTCAAAACATATTCAAAATACATAGTCTAAAAACAAATACAGCAGAAGCCTGAATACAAGTACAGTAGAAATCCCAAATACATATGTCTCTAATACAAAAGCTGAAATAGAACAACTGAAACTGAAATAGATAAATAACTAGATAAGAAGAATCTCTAGCGGTTCCTAGCTCCAGAAAGTGAAGTCCAAAGCTGTGAATACTCAGGCTGGCCCGAGCGTAAATAAAACACAAACACTCGAGTCAGGACATTCATACTTATACAATATAAACCAACTCAAGTGAACTGTAATAAAAGGTACAAGTAACTTAAAGAATGCTTGGGATCGCCCATTCTTTAAGGATCCGTTAAACTATTTACTATGTAGTAATATTCGCTATTATAATAATGTCTAATAATAAAATAAACATACTTTAAAATAGCATTAAGGAGTGACCCAATATTCCCCTTAACACGTAATAGTGCCAATAGTCTATACAGTACCTGCGTACCTCGAGAGGCTACGAGAAGATACTCCATAGGTACGACACAAATAGAAACTCGTACAAGGCGCGCTAGGGTAGGTGACACGGCACAACTAGGCAATGCCCTGGTAGATATACCAATTACGCATCCGGGCTGGTGGAAACGCATAGCAGCCACTATCGCCCACCTCGAGCCACACTCCCAAATCAAGGGGTGCACCCAATCAATCACAAAAGTAATAGAATGGTATCGAAGAAGTGTGTCCGATCAGAGGTGCTACCTCATTGGCCCGTCGATCGCTTCTGTTTTAGCCACCTTATGCCAACTCACGGGAGTCGGGTCCACGTAAATATACCTTTAGGATCGTCTCAACCATCCTACTTCATTCTGGAATCTCCACCGCATACACAGTTGTTAAAGTGGTTTTCGGTATCGATAGAGAGTATGTCCATATCCGATCCCGGTCTCTTTAACAACCAATCGTTATTATAACCCGTGGTTATAAGTTTCAAAATATTTTATATATCAAATCAAATACTCCATTTAAACCATTTAAAAGTAAAGTCAATATTCTTTCAAATCAAATATTCAATTCCCAAAAATTTAACCTTTTCTGAGTTCATTTATTCACTTAAATACTTTAAAACATTAAAATTTCAGCTTCCACAACACTTTGAAAATGCTGCGGTAAGTTATATTTGAAAACAATTCATTTCAGCAAAGACAGCATTTAAAAACTGCTATAATAGTTCAGGGTTTAAATTAAAAAGGTTTAATTCAATTCAGCAAAGACAGCGTTTAAAAAACTGCTGCAGTAGTTCAATTATATTCAAAAATCTCATTTCAGCCAACTGAAGCACTTAACAAGTGCTACAATAGATCTTTCATTAGTTTCAGGTTCAAATTTAGTTTCTGCAACTACAGCACTTACAAAGTGCTGTCATAGCCCTTAGTTAATTTTAGCCTTTTAGTTCAATTCTGCAACTACAGCACTTACAAAGTGCTGCAGATTTTATTAGTTCAGTTTTTAGTTCATTTTCAGAAACGATAGCATTTCTGAAGCGTTACTAAAAGAATTTCCAGATTTTAAATAGAATTCCAGCCACAAATAAACTTCAATTTAAATCATTTTAACTTATAAAAATCACATTTTTTCACATCAAAAATGTTCATTTAAATACCTTTAACTTATGATTTTTATAAAGAAAATTTTTACAATAGAAATCAAATTTTCCAAAATTTCTCTTATTAAATTCTAATGTACTATTTTCCCATTCATTTCATTTTTTTTCAATTTACTTTAACACTTAAATTTAAATTTCCATTTCATAAATAAAACTTAATTTCCATTTTTATTTAATTAACTTAAACTTCCATTTAAAATCAAATCACAAATTTCCAAATTAAGTTATGTTTTAAATCACAATTTTTCCATTCATTTATTTAACATTTTTAATACATAGAAAAATCATTATTTCTTAATTTAATCATTTTAAATTCAATTTAAATCAAATTATCGTATTTTTACATTTTTAAAATACTTAAAATTTTCCAGAAAAATATATAAAATAACCACGGGTCTGTATAATATTTTCTAGCCTAAGCCAAGTGATACGGATAATATATCATTTCAATCCGTAATTTACAAAGAAAAATCCGGGTTCTATCATTTCAAACCCGCAATCCCAAGTAAATAAAAAAATAAATAAAAATCGCTCAGGCTTATCATTTCAACCCATAACGATTTTTCCCTATTCTAAAGTCCGTTCGGGTATGTATCATTTCAACCCATAGTGATTCTATTCTACAGGGAACTTGCAGTGTGATTTAACAGAAATAAATAAACAGTATAATAAAATATAACATAGCAGATGATGTGACAAGTTTATAACAGGGTTTAATATCATATAATTTACATCACAGGCAGATATAACATGATATAATAGTTTCTACACATTCACTTGTTGTCACTTCACAATTTATCTAAGTATAAATGTCATGTGTGAATACTCACCTCTTTACGTTGGAGTTAGCAAATCAAACACACAAACAAAAATCCAGAAAGCACGATAGCACGACTTGATTCGAGTGGAGAGAGAGCCAAAATGTTAATCTTGTATTCACAAATAAAACAAAGCAAAATAAATATACCTTTACAATACAAAGATAAATTTTGAAACAAATGGAAATAGAGTTAGACAAATGACATCACCAAGCTTTTAAATCGAATTTCCTTGTTCTTAACTCAACATATGTTCGGCCTTAATGCTCTATTGGTTCAGTCACAACATGTTTTCAGGTGGTAAGGCTCGGGTATGGATCAATATGGTATGGTTAGGCAAGAGAATATAAAGAGGTAGGAGTTACAAAGTGGAAGGCAAAGAGACAAGGCTAACAAGTGGAGTTTGGTCACCATTTAGGCTCGGCCTATGGTCAAGTGGCTCGGCCAGGGGCTACTACAGGTCAGGTCATGATGGTCAGGGGTCATGTCAACAGGTGTGGTGGTTCTAGGGTGGTGGTCGTGGCTACAATGAAGGGGATGTTGAATATTTGGCTCGGCTATGTACATTTTTTGGAGTTTATGCAAAGTTTTGTGGAGTTTTGATCATGAGGAGGTCACGGCACTTGCTGGTCAGAGGGGATGGAGGTCAGGCCGTGGATGATGTGGGGAAAGAAGTGATGGTGGTTGGTGAAGGTGGTGAAGGGGTTTAGGCCGAGCAAAACAATGAAGATGAACAAGCAAAACAATGGCAAATCAATAGAAAAAATGAAGAGAAAAAGTAAAAAAAATGGAAGAAGCCATTACCAAAATTTTCAGAAATGTTTTGGCCGAAACTTGTGATGGAAATGAGAAAGTTTTTACGTGAAAAGCAAATAAAACTCACGGCTAAACAATAGAAAGGAACGGCCAAAGCAAGTGAAGGGTCTAGACAATGAAAAGTCACAAGTTTTAAAGCTTTTTTGTCTCTTTGAATTTCCACTTTATATTTATACAAAATAAACAAAATAAAATCAGTAAAAAAAATTAAAGACAAACAAAAATAAAGTGAAAATGAAAATAAACAATTATTCTTAGGAAAAATAAAAAGTAAATAAAGAAAATAGTTTATTATATTGAAACTAGAGTTAAAACTTGCAAACAAAATACAATTAACTTTGGAAAATTATAACTATACTTCTAAAATGTTTTAAAAATAAAATATTTAAATAAAATTTAATTTAAAAATATTTGAAAAAATATTGGGTTGTTACAAAGTGTTTGTTCAAGGCTTACACACAATTTTTGATGTAGAGAAGACATTTTTGTTAAAAAAATGTTTGAAAACGTAAAGAGAGTAGAGAATAAAATGATGAGTGATTTTTCTGAAAGAAATAGGCTTATATACGAGTGAAAAGTCGTTTGGAAAGATTAAATAAGTGGTAGTTATTTTATTTTTAAATTTTGAATTTTTGCCAAACGGCTAAATATGTCGACATATACAATGTATGTATGTCAACATACATACCTGAAAATGCAAATCTTATGTTTTTGTTATAGTTTTTGTATTTGCTTAATTTCATTCTATTTTAATGACTTCCAGAGACTATTAGAACAGTATGTAATAGCAAGAACAATTTTTCATTGATAAGAAAAGATGGTACATAGCACAAAACAAAATTACATAAAGAGAACATGAATCAAACTAGAACAATACTCCAAAATAAAAGCTAGGCATCATAAGGAAATAACTAGATAGACTGAGAAAGATGTAGATGATGATGAAGATTTTGCACCAAACTTGCGAATAATTTTCCAAAGTATTTGTCCACTTTGTTGAAGAGGAAAGTGAACTTTATAGTAAAGGAATGTTTAAGCTTCTTTTGGTTTTTAAATAGCTTCTCTTGGTTCCTTAGAATCTCTTTGTTGGAAGGGTGGTATGGTTTTTCGAAACTTTCTAAAGAAGTATCCACTTCCTCCTCTTCCTCTTCTAGAGTATCCTCTTCTTCCATTTCCATTTCATATCCTTCTTTTTCTTGTTGTTGAATTTTTCACTCCTCTTCTTATGCCAATCTTTCTTATTTTTCAATAAGAGTTTCATATGATTCGAAATAGGGAGGAATATGCATAAGAGAAATGTTTGCCTTATAGAAAACTTTTTCGAGGTAGAGTTGATTCTTCTCTTAAATCAACACCAAAATAGAGTGTTTCTCATGTCTAGAAATATTCTTTTGAACAAAGTCATCTAAGATGACTTGTGCCCAATTTATGTTGTAGTTTTTGTGAATGGTGAAAAGAGTTTTAAAAACTTTTTGTGTAAAGTTATTGTAATTACCCATCCTCGGAGTGATATTTTGTTGTAAAATGAGACTCCTAAGACTCGATATTGGACGAAGATTTTTGTGTTTAAAATCAAATTCTTCAACACTTTAGAAAATGTCGCGAAAAACTTTGCTATTTTGTTCATCAATTTGAGAAGTCGAGAGGTCAATTCCACTAGATTTGCATCCAAGTATGTAACGACCCGTATTTTTACGGATCGACAAGTTCGTCAAAATCTGGAATTTTAGCATTTTCAAGTCATTTCAGATTTTTAGGCAGATTTTTCTAAGTCCTAGGTCGTGAACGACCTAGGTGATAAGTCGTGGCCTTAGGAAGTTAGGTCGTAGTTGGCGACCTGGGAAGGTGGAGCGACCTAAAGGTTAGGTTGAAGGTTAGCTTAGGTCGTGTGCGACCTAAGGATGAAGTGGTTAGGTCGTACGGCAGTTTAGGTTGGTTGAGTGACCTAGGAGTTGATAACATTTAAGTCATAGACGACTTATAGGGGCAACGACCTAAGGAAGCTAGGGGATAAGCAGGAAGCGACCTATAATAGTTCGCGACCTAAGGGTTAGCGAGTTAACAACCCAGTATGTTGCGACCTAGTGGATAGCTTGTTAGCGTAGTTAGGTCGTTAGGCGACCTAAGGAGTTAGGTCGCATAAGTTGTTAGGTCGCATGGATTGGTAGGTCGCTAGGATAGTTTAAGTGTTAGGTCGCGTGGGTCTAAGTGTTAGGTCGTAACACTGGTAAGTCGCTGAGTTGTTAAGGCGCGTGAGCGTTAGGTCGCTGATGCGCTATGTTGGTGTGTTAGGTCGCTGAGGTTATAAGTCGTAAGCCTTTAAGTCGTTGAAGCGCCTGAGTTGTTAGGTCGCAGATGTCCTCGTTAGGTCGTAGGATGGAGAGCTTTGTTAGGTCGCGAAGAAGCGGTCTGTGGTAGGTCGCAGGTTAGTTAGGTCGTAGGTCGCTGAGTGCTTGGATGCGCGTTTTGTTAAGTCGTAAGGTTTGGGCAAGTCTTTAGGTCGGTTGGTTTTAGGTCGTAGGTCGTGGACGACCTAACTCCGAGCGACCTAGGGAAGATTTCTGCTATAAATAGAGGGGGTTGTTCTCACTTTTTGGGATCCGGATTTTGAAGCGACGAAGTGCTGCCATTTTGAGAGCTCGACTTCTACACTTCTTCACTTCTTTTCTCCACTCTAATCTAGTGCTTCCATCCATCCAAATCGAAGATCAAGATTGAAGATTCAAGAGCTTAGATTGGAGATCTTCATCTTTTCAAGAGAGATTTCTTCGTTTGAGGCGGATTCGTGATTGATCAAGCTTGATCCCTCGCTGTCCAGATCTGAAGCGTGTTGATTAGGGTTTGTTTTGGTGATTTGGTGAGTGGTGATTATCTCTCACACGGATCCAAAGGAGTAGATCGGATTGTTGGCTTGATTTGGTGTTAAAATAGTGATTTCTATGCATTTTTGTAAACCTAAGTGTAGATCCATGTGGATCCATTGTTCATGATGATTCGACAACCATTTTTGTATATGATTAACCTATGCAAGTTCATTCATCAAGTTGTAGAGATAATTCTCATGTTTTCATGCTTGTTAGACTTTCAACTCCTTAATTACGAAATTGCCATTATTGTTATAATTGTCCATTTTGCTTATATTTGAATGCTTGATTGTTTGGATTAATGTTTGATTTGATTGATTGCTATGAATTAGATGATTGATGGTTTGATTTAGACCAAAGACGATTCAAAAGCTAAGGGAAAGGCTCTTGAATTGGGAAAGCTGCTTGTGGCATATGTAGCGGGATGATGAAGCTCTTATGCGTAGATTTGACGATGTGATGTTGAGATGAGGCTTTGCGAGGATGTGATGAAGCGAGGCAATCATGTGATGAAGACTTGGTCTAATCCAGACGAGATCATTCCAAGCATGTTGATAACTCGGTGATATGATTCGAGTTGAGGATAATGAATGGATATGAGAATAGTCATCGAGGAGGATGACTAGGAGGCTTGGATAGCATCGTTGTTGAAGGTTCTAGCATGCTCTAAGCAAGAGTACGTTTGGGCATATTCGATAGTCCCAACGGCCAACTGTTGATGGTCAAGTACTCTGGGCAGATTCGATAGCCCTAGGCACGGGCTGCGACGACGTGCGGGAGTTATGTCTAGAACCGGGGTTTCCATTAGCCCTTGACGGACGGCTGAAAGAATGTGCCGGTCATTCAATTAATGGTGATATCGAAGCAATGATAACAGTGATAGCCAGAGTCATGGATGTTTGGTTGTATCGTCATTCGGACTCAAGAGCAGTATTTTCTGGGTGCTTATCTGATTTAGGCCTTGGTACTTGGAAAACATCGCCCTTGACTCGAATGATTATTACTTTACTTTAAATTGTATGCTCTGCTGTGTTGCTTCTGCTTAGTGTGTGTCTGGGGGCTATCACTGTAGAATGAGGTTGGAGTGGGAGGGTTGTATTCCTATTCCTTTTCCTTTATGCTCTTTTGGTATGTTGTTAGTTAGTTTACTGCTCACTAAGACTGTTGTCTGACTCAAGGCTTTATGTTTTTAACTCTTATTGCCTTGGGCTGTTCGTCCATTTTTGGGACGGGCAGACTAGGTAGCAGGTGACAGGTGTTGTTCTCTTCTCACGATGCTGATATCGAAGACGAGCTGGAGGGTTGCATATTATCTTCTTATTATATGTACTGGATGTTCCGCTGTTTTGTATCCTCTGAGTGTTATGTAGTGAGGCTTGATGTATTGGCTATTTGGATGCTTGTATTCAACTATTATGGAGTTTTATATGATGTCATTTTGTTCTGTAAAGCTTCACTATACATATGTTCTATTGTACTTTGTCCATGCGCGGTGAGTAATACGATAGATTCTGTTGTTTTAATCTACCTTGACAATCGTCCATGGTCGCCTGGCACACTTTACAGCGCACTATCTCTAGATTCGGTGCAGGGGTCATGGGCGGTCGTCACATTTGGTATCAGAGCATTGGTTAATCGATTTTACCCAACGCTCACTGACGTAACTACGTATGAGACACGTAATTGTATTTTGATGGATGAATACTATATATAATATAGTAGCTTAGTAGAGTTGAGTCCTTTATGCAGTTGTTTCTCTAGATGTTCTAATCATTCCTTTTTATAGATATTGAGAATGAGTCGAAGAGGGAGACCAGCTGCTAGGGAAGGCCGTGCTACTGAGGGAACTGCTGATTATGCAGCTATGTTCGAAGCTATGATGACTTCGATCATGAGAAGGATACCAGTTCCAGGGGCAGCAGTAGATGTTGGAGTTCAAGTCCAAACTCCAAAACCAGTGGATTTTGCTAAGTTGTGCAAAGACTATACTGCTCTTGGAGGGAAGGTTTTCTTGGGAACAGAATCTACCATTGAGGTCCAGAGATGGATAGATGCTTGTAAAAGGATCTTTGGTGATTTGGGAATCGAGGATGCAACTAAGAGGAAGTTGGCATCGAGACAGCTTCAAGGGAGAGCTTCTGATTGGTGGAACTCTATTACCATCAATACCCCGGAGGAAGAGATTACTTGGGAGCAATTCCAAGTTAGATTTGAAGCTAAGTTCATCTCTATAGCTCAGAAGTCTGTTTTGTTCAAGAAGTTTGTGGAGCTCAAGCAAGGTGGGAGATCTGTTCTTGAGTATGTTTCTGAGTTTGAAGCTTTGTCCAAGTATGCTCGGTCATATATTGAATTTGCTTATCAGAAGAATGAGAAGTTTGTGACAGGCTTGGACAGTTATCTTGGGAGACAGTTGGTGGATCATTTGGATGATTCATTTGAGAAGCTTGTGGAGAAAGCTCTTAGGCATGAGAGTCTGTTTCCTAAGGAAGGGTCTGTTGTTGCTGTGACCAGGGAAGAGTCTAAACCTCAGCAGGGTGGAAACAAGAAGAGGAAGCAGCAGCAGCAGAAGGGTAAGGATAGCTAGAAGAAGCCGAAAGGCGAGGTGACTTGCTACAATTGTCAGCAGAAGGGCCATTTCTCGAAGGATTGTAAGAATCCAAAGGTGCCGATGAAGTGTCACAACTGTGACAAGCCGGGGCATTTCAGGAAGAATTGTCCAGAACCGGGGAGGGACAAGCAGATTGTGCAAGCTTATGCTTCGGGAGCTGTTCCTTCGTCTTCGAAAGCTCCTACTGCGGAAGAGAAGGGAAAGAGTGTGGTGGTTCAAGGTACTCTTTTCTTATGTGGTGTTCCAGTTAGAGTTTTGTTTGATACTGGAGCGTCGCATTCGTTTGTTTGTAATGAACTCGTAGGCCGGTTAGGTTTGGAACCGGATATTGTTGATAGGCCATTGGTTGTGACTAATCCAGTTGGGGGTTCGTCTTGTTTGTGTATGTTATGCCGTGGTCTAGTTGTATCGAGTCATGGTTGCTCTTTTGTTTGTGATTGCTTTGTTCTGAACTTTGCGGGGTTCGGAATTATTTTGGGTATGGACGGGCTTAGGGAGTATGCGGCAAAGGTTGATTGCGAGAGGTTGGAAGTGACAGTCGAGAATGTGGAGGGGCGAAAGGTTGTGATACGATGTAAGCATGAAGAAGGCGTCTTCATGAGCTTCATGTATTCGCTGGTTGTTCCACGGGATGGACTGTCATCGGTGCCGATCGCTAATGGATTCGAGGATGTCTTTGACGAAGTCAAAGGGTTGCCGCCTCATAGAGAGATCGAGTTTCGTATAGATCTAGTTGAAGGAGCCAGACCTGTTGTGATGCCTCTTAGGCGGATGGCGCCTAGGGAACAGCAGGAGTTGAGGGTGCAAGTTGATGATCTTTTGCAGAAAGGATTCATTCGGCGTAGTGTGTCCGAGTGGGGTGCACCAGTTGTGTTTGCAACCAAGGCAGATGGGTCGTTGAGATTGTGTGTGGATTATCGTGAGCTGAATAAGGTGACGAAGAAGAACAAGTATCCATTGCCGAGAATAGATGACTTGTTTGATCAGCTTCACGAGGCTAAGGTGTTTTCTCAGATGGATTTGGCAACGGGATTTCACCAGTTAAGAGTGGCTAAGGATAGTGTGCCGAAGACTGCTTTTCGGACACCATCCGGTTTCTTTGAGTGGCTGGTAATGCCGTTTGGATTGACTAACGCGGCAGCATATTTTGTGGAGCTTATGAATAGAGTGTTCAAAGATCAGTTAAACAAGTTCGTACTTGTGTTCGTGGATGATATTCTGATTTATTCCAGAACGGAGGAAGAGCACAAGACGCACTTGCATATTGTTTTGGAAATCTTACGGAAACATCAGCTGAAGGCTAAGTTTTCGAAGTGTCACTTCTGGAAGAGTGAAGTGAGGTTCTTAGGCCATGTGATTTCTGGAATGGGATAGCGGTTGATTCCGCTAAGGTGGCAGCAATCCAGGATTGGGTTAGACCTAAGAATGCATCTGATGTGAGAAGTTTTCTTGGATTAGCAGGATATTATCTACGGTTTATCAAAGACTTCTCCAAGGTAGCTGCACCGTTAACAGGATTGACGAAAAAGAACTAAGTGTTCAGTTGGGATGCTAAGTGTGAGCAAGCTTTCAGAATCCTGAAAGAGAGATTGACGAGTGCTCCTGTTTTGACTATTCCTAATGGGAATGATGAGATGGTGGTTTACACCGATGCATGTGGTACTGGACTTGGAGCAGTGCTAATGCAGAAGGATAAAGTTGTTGCGTATGCCAGTCGACAACTGAAGCCGCATGAAAGGAATTACCCAACTCATGATTTGGAGTTAGCGGCGATTTTATTTGCTCTGAAGATGTGGAGACATTATCTGTTGGGAGTTCGATTCGAGTTGTTTACGGATCATAAGTCGTTGAAGTATCTTTTCTCCCAAAAGGATTTGAATCTTCGGCAGCAACGTTGGCTAGAGTTTTTAGCATCATATGATTTTGGTATAACTTATACTCCGGGAAAAGGTAACGCAGTGGCAGATGCGTTAAGTCGAAGACATGCAGGATTGGGAGCCATGTTTTCAGAATGGAAGAGTCTCGAGTATTTAGCTGGATTTGACTTCAGGCCTAGATGTGAATTGGAACCTGAGATGTTGGCAAACTTATCGATAAGACCTTCTCTTGTGGAAAGGATTGGCGAGAGCCAAAAGCGAGACGATAAGCTTGTCAAGATTATCCGTGAATTGGAATCTGGATTGGATCCAGAAAAGGATAAAGGATTCGAGGTCGATCGAGAGGGTTGGCTTCGAAAGTAAGGACGACTAGTTGTTCCCGATATAGATGAATTGAGGAGTGAAGTACTGAAGGAAAGTCATCACTCGAAGCTGACAATTCATCCAGGTGGAAATAAGATGTATCGGGATATGAAGAAAACCTACTACTGGGAAGGCATGAAGAAGGATGTTGGAAATTTTATTTCTAAGTGTATGAACTGCCAGTTGGTGAAAGCCGAACAGAAGAAGCCAAGTGGGTTGCTTCAGCCATTGGAAGTTCCTACATGGAAGTGGGAGCAGATATCGATGGATTTTATTGATGGACTACCTAGAACAAGAACGGGAAATGAAGGGATTTGGGTCATTGTAGATCGTCTGACCAAGAGTGCGAGGTTCATTCCTGTTCGATCGACTAGGACTGCATCAAAGTTGGCTGAGTTGTATGTTAAGTGGATAGTTCGATTCCATGGTATTCCGAAGAGTATAGTGAGCGATCGAGACCCATTGTTCACTAGTGGATTTTGGAAGAGCTTCCAGGAAGTTTTGGGAACTGAGTTGTGTTTGAGTACAGCTTATCACCCTCAAACAGATGGTCAGACCGAGAGAGTCAACCGAGTTTTGGAAGATCTCCTCAGAGCTTGTGTTTTGGATTTCGGAGGATCATGGGAAGATCACCTTCATTTAGTGGAGTTTGCGTACAACAACAGTTACCAGTTAAGCATTGGTATGGCACCGTATGAGGCATTGTATGGAAGACCGTGTAACTCTCCGACATGTTGGTTGGAAACTGGAGAAAAGCTGATACTTGGGCCAGAGATGATTCGGCAGACTTCAGATTGTATAGAGATCATTCGGCAACGAATGAAGGCAGCCCAAGACCGTCAGAAGAGTTATGCTGATAAGCGTCGTAAGGATTTGGAGTTCGACGTAGGTGATATGGTTTTTGTGAAGATTTCTCCACTGAAGAATGTTATTCGATTCGGGAAGAGAGGAAAATTGACTCCGAGATTTGTTGGACCATTCCCGATCATCGAGCGAATTGGAAAGCTCGCCTACAGATTGGAGTTACCAGAAAAGATGTCAAGTGTGCACAATGTTTTTCATGTATCATATCTACGGAAGTATGTGCACGACTCGAATACAGTGGTTTCTGCCGATAGCTGTGAAGACTTCGAAGTTGATCCAGTCGATAGAAGACCTCGTAAGCCGCTTCGTGTTGTTGAAACTGACACGAAACAGCTCAGGAGGAAGGTAGTTAAGTTGCTCAAGATACAATGGAGTGATGATGATAACGACTGTACGTGGGAGGTGGAAGAGAGGATGAAGGCAGCTCATCCTGAACTCTTCAAGGTATGGCCCTAAGGTGTCGTGTCATCTCGCGATATTGTAACTTGTTCTAGTTTTAGAATTCTGTAAGCTAAGCTAGAATTGGATGCATGGTTTGTTGATTGCTATGGATGGTAGGCGTACAGAATAGTTTTTGATTGCTATGATTGCTTGGAATTTCGGGGGCGAAATTCCTAAGGGGGAGAGAATGTAACGACCCGTATTTTTACGGATCGACAAGTTCGTCAAAATCTGGAATTTTAGCATTTTCAAGTCATTTCAGATTTTTAGGCAGATTTTTCTAAGTCCTAGGTCGTGAACGACCTAGGTGATAAGTCGTGGCCTTAGGAAGTTAGGTCATAGTTGGCGACCTGGGAAGGTGGAGCGACCTAAAGGTTAGGTTGAAGGTTAGCTTAGGTCGTGTGCGACCTAAGGATGAAGTGGTTAGGTCGTACGGCAGTTTAGGTTGGTTGAGCAACCTAGGAGTTGATAACATTTAAGTCGTAGACGACTTATAAGGGCAACGACCTAAGGAAGCTAGGGGATAAGTAGGAAGCGACCTATAATAGTTCGCAACCTAAGGGTTAGCGAGTTAACAACCCAGTATGTTGCGACCTAGTGGATAGCTTGTTAGCGTAGTTAGGTCGTTAGGCGACCTAAGGAGTTAGGTCGCATAAGTTGTTAGGTCGCATGGATTGGTAGGTCGCTAGGATAGTTTAAGTGTTAGGTCGCGTGGGTCTAAGTGTTAGGTCGTAACACTGGTAAGTCGCTGAGTTGTTAAGGCGCGTGAGCGTTAGGTCGCTGATGCGCTATGTTGGTGTGTTAGGTCGCTGAGGTTATAAGTCGTAAGCCTTTAAGTCGTTGAAGCGCCTGAGTTGTTAGGTCGCAGATGTCCCCGTTAGGTCGTAGGATGGAGAGCTTTGTTAGGTCGCGAAGAAGCGGTCTGTGGTAGGTCGCAGGTTAGTTAGGTCGTAAGTCGCTGAGTGCTTGGATGCGCGTTTTGTTAAGTCGTAAGGTTTGGGCAAGTCTTTAGGTCGGTTGGTTTTAGGTCGTAGGTCGTGGACGACCTAACTCCGAGCGACCTAGGGAAGATTTCTGCTATAAATAGAGGGGGTTGTTCTCACTTTTTGGGATCCGGATTTTGAAGCGACGAAGTGCTGCCATTTTGAGAGCTCGACTTCTACACTTCTTCACTTCTTTTCTCCACTCTAATCTAGTTCTTCCATCCATCCAAATCGAAGATCAAGATTGAAGATTCAAGAGCTTAGATTGGAGATCTTCATCTTTTCAAGAGAGATTTCTTCGTTTGAGGCGGATTCGTGATTGATCAAGCTTGATCCCTCGCTGTCCAGATCTGAAGCTTGTTGATTAGGGTTTGTTTTGGTGATTTGGTGAGTGGTGATTATCTCTCACACGGATCCAAAGGAGTAGATCGGATTGTTGGCTTGATTTGGTGTTAAAATAGTGATTTCTATGCATTTTTGTAAACCTAAGTGTAGATCCATTGTTCATGATGATTCGACAACCATTTTTGTATATGATTAACCTATGCAAGTTCATTCATCAAGTTGTAGAGATAATTCTCATGTTTTCATGCTTGTTAGACTTTCAACTCCTTAATTACGAAATTGCCATTATTGTTATAATTGTCCATTTTGCTTATATTTGAATGCTTGATTGTTTGGATTAATGTTCGATTTGATTGATTGCTATGAATTAGATGATTGATGGTTTGATTTAGACCAAAGACGATTCAAAAGCTAAGGGAAAGGCTCTTGAATTGGGAAAGCTGCTTGTGGCATATGTAGCGGGATGATGAAGCTCTTATGCGTAGATTTGACGATGTGATGTTGAGATGAGGCTTTGCGAGGATGTGATGAAGCGAGGCAATCATGTGATGAAGACTTGGTCTAATCTAGACGGGATCATTCCAATCATGTTGATAACTCGGTGATATGATTCGAGTTGAGGATAATGAATGGATATGAGAATAGTCGTCGAGGAGGATGACTAGGAGGCTTGGATAGCATCGTTGTTGAAGGTTCTAGCATGCTCTAAGCAAGAGTACGTTTGGGCATATTCGATAGTCCCAACGGCCAACTGTTGATGGTCAAGTACTCTGGGCAGATTCGATAGCCCTAGGCACGGGCTGCGACGACGTGCGGGAGTTATGTCTAGAACCGGGGTTTCCATTAGCCCTTGACGGACGGCTGAAAGAATGTGCCGGTCATTCAATTAATGGTGATATCGAAGCAATGATAACAGTGATAGCCAGAGTCATGGATGTTTGGTTGTATCGTCATTCGGACTCAAGAGCGGTATTTTCTGGGTGCTTATCTGATTTAGGCCTTGGTACTTGGAAAACATCGCCCTTGACTCGAATGATTATTACTTTACTTTAAATTGTATGCTCTGCTGTGTTGCTTCTGCTTAGTGTGTGTCTGGGGGCTATCACTGTAGAATGAGGTTGGAGTGGGAGGGTTGTATTCCTATTCCTTTTCCTTTATGCTCTTTTGGTATGTTGTTAGTTAGTTTACTGCTCACTAAGACTGTTGTCTGACTCAAGGCTTTATGTTTTTAACTCTTATTGCATTGGGATGTTCGTCCATTTTTGGGACGGGTAGACTAGGTAGCAGGTGACAGGTGCTGTTCTCTTCTCACGATGCTGATATCGAAGACGAGCTGGAGGGTTGCATATTATCTTCTTATTATATGTACTGGATGTTCCGCTGTTTTGTATCCTCTGAGTGTTATGTAGTGAGGCTTGATGTATTGGCTATTTGGATGCTTGTATTCAACTATTATGGAGTTTTATATGATGTCATTTTGTTCTGTAAAGCTTCACTATACATATGTTCTATTGTACTTTGTCCATGCGCGGTGAGTAATACGATAGATTCTGTTGTTTTAATCTACCCTGACAATCGTCCATGGTCGCCTGGCACACTTTACAGCGCACTATCTCTAGATTCGGTGCAGGGGTCATGGGCGGTCGTCACAAAGTATATGACCCAAAAGTTCACAATTTAAAACAATTTGAGTATCATTTACACTACTCTGAATTTGTCTCTCTTCTCCTTGAAATATTTTCGATTCAAATTAGCACAAAACATTTTAACTAAATCTGGATAACATGCAAAATCATTTTGAGAAGCGTCGACTAAACCAAGAATTTCATTTTGAAAGCAAAGATCTTGAAGACCATAAGTGCTAAAACCATCGAACCTTGCAAATCTTTCACGAAACACTTTTCCGGAAGTAGCATATTCCATATAAGTATCAATGGCTTCTTTGTCATTAAAAAGGAAGACTTTAGTTCTCTTTAGGATTATAATGGTTTTAGGAGTTTGACTTAAGGAGGCCATTTTTGAGTTTTTGAAGAGATAAGCGAATGAAGAGATTTTTGAATTTTGAAGTAAAGTGAGTGAATGAATGGATAGAGATAGATTGATTTAATAGAGAGTGAAGGGTAATGTTCTCTAGTCAAAAAGATGCCTTTTCAAAACATAGGAATAGGTACAAAAAAAAAAGAAATTAAAATTTTGAATTTGAAATGAAATTTCAAATTTCTGGCAGGTATGTCGACATATGGGCCGTAAATTTCAAAAAATAAAACTATAAAAAATATTCCTATATATACACACACATAAATATATACATATATACACACTCTTATATACATCCAGTAATATTATTAATCCATATTTTATTCTTAGATTTTATAGTAATAAAAAAATTAATAAATAAAAGGTACCGTTTTTTCCGCTTTCTGTTGATCAGTTCTGACTAGTCTGTTATTGTCGTGAAACACATATTCACATCCTCAGTATCTGGTTCATTGTCACTTGAGGAAGTATCTGAATCATTTAATGTTAATGTATATGCCTTCTTTCTTTTTCCGGATGAATCAATAACTGGTGAGATCTTTGATTTATTATGATGTGGACCCCAGTCTCTTTGCAACTGATCGGGTTCGTCGCAGTTGAAAATATTGTACTTCCAGGAGTTGTTTTCAAATCTCCGAAGTTGTTCATCTTTCTATACTTCACGAACTTTCTGAAATTTCTGGTCATGAAAGAAATTTCTTCATCATCTGAATCTTGATTGTCGGTTATTGCATTGAAAGCGATGGATTTCATTTATGGTGCCTTGCTTTCTCTTTTGCCCTATAATTGTGCTTTGTAGGACATTAAATTGCCTATTAACTCTTCAATTTTCAGAGTACTAATGTCATTATTCTCTTCAATTTCTAGTTTTCTTTGATCCCACTTTGAAGAGAGTGAATTGAGGATTTTTCTAACTTGGTCCACTGCAGATAAGTTTTTACCTAATGCTACAGAAGAATACACTATATCCTGAAATCTACAATACATGTAAGAAATAGACTCATTTGGATTCATTTTAAACAACTGAAACTGATTAATTAACAAGGAAATTTTGGTCTGTTTAACTTTATTAGTGCCCTCATGCGTAACATGTAGTATTCTCCAAATTTCATATGCAGATTTACAAATAGAGACTCTTTATCTAGCAAAATAAAATATTCATGGCTTAGAATTATTCTATGCAAGTGCCTTTTGTTCAGTAGTCCATTGTGCAAAGTTAGTCTAGGGTTCAGTGTACTCATTTTGTGTAATATTCCAAATATCTAAATCATTAGATTGTAAACAAATCTTCATCCTAAATGACTAATAGGTGTAATTACTTCCATTAACAAGTAGGGGTCTAGCAGAAGATTATCCTTTGACAAAAGTCTTAACAAATTTACTAACAGTATTGCTAGCCCTTAAAACTTTTCAACAATCAAATTATGAGTTTTTGAAAACCTAGTGCTTCGATACCAAATGTGGGTGGCGGAATTATGGATCTTAAGGCTAATTAAACACTAGAGAGGGAGTGAATAGTATTTCTAAATTATATAAATCTTTTTAAAGTTCTTTTAAGATTAATATTAAATCACATATTATCAACACGGAAATATACCAACATTCAATCTCAATTGCAATCACAGATAAAAATAAAATCAATAAAGTAAAGTAGAGAGTTAGAAAGATTATATTAGGGATTTTATAATGGTTCAGATTTCTCCTACATCTAGTCTCGTGCGATTGCTTGTATAGATTTCATTTCAAATGTAAATCTTTAACCGGGCAGAAAGCAAACCCAAATACAATCTAGACACTACACCAGAAACAGCTTTTGACAGCGTTTCAAAAACGCTGTTATATGATACGACAACGTTATTATAAACGATGTATAACGACATGCTGTCGTAGATGCAAAAGTTTTAACAGCAAAATAGAAAACGCTGTAAAAAAATTGATACCACAGCGTTTATTAAACGTTGTTATATGACACAACAGCGTTAGAACAAACGCTGTATAACGACAAGCTATCGTATAAAAAGAACTTACAACAGCTTAATTTTAAACGCTGTGGAAATTATTCTTTTGACAACGTTTTATTTAGGCTGTTAATATTTTTATTACAGCGTTTAATGCGTGCTGTGTTATGTTTTTACAGTTGGGATGATGTTTTACTACGGTTTACAACAGTGTTTAATAAACGTTGTTACTCACTATTTAATGATAATTACAACACGAATTAAACGTTGTTGTTTCTTCATTGACAGCATTAAAATAGATGCTGTCTTCTATTTATATGATTTTTACAGCATTAACATTCCACTATATTTGCATATTCCAGAACTACATTTTGAGTATAATCAAGCAACCAGTATATATAACATGTTCTAATGAATAATAATCTATTAAATAAACTAGCTAAAACAATATTAATATACAAAAAACATCTATAAATCAAGTTTCAATAATATCCATAAACAAAAATAACACAGCAACCCAAACTCCAAATCCTATAACGAGCCTCACCAAATTCACCAAAAGATTCTAATTGCCTTGAAAACCCGAATTCAAACTCTATCTCGAACTTCTCACACATTCTTTACCTTTGTGCCGCTAGAGGAAACCCCTTATTTCCAGATCTATCACCAACTGAACAGTGGTTAAATTTCCAAATCGAGCAGCCTAAACCAAAGCCGCACCATACCCGTCAAGCAAATTGCTTGAACTCTTACACCATTTACAAACTGAAACAAGCAGCTTCGCGTCCACCAGCTCCATCTACAAACTCTTCTAGTTCATCAGCAAATCAACCAGACCACCTACAAAGTTCACAACACTCAACCCTTGAATGTACAGCCACCCTCCATCTCTTGCTAAACAATTAACTCCTTCATAGCTACATCACCAAACTAGCTGCGAACACCAACCTACAACCTTACCTTCTTACTGCACTTACATCCACTTCCTGTACATCGGAAATTTATCCCATTCACCTAAACTGCCACTACAGTCCAACACCTCATTCAACCACTTAAAGCATCACAACTTCAATCCATTCCAACACTACCAGTCCCCTACTCCTCCACTTCCATCACATACACCAAACTGTCCAGTTCAACCTGCACATTCATCTTCAACCCCCTTTCACTGATGTCCACCCACTACCTACGAACAATCTTCACCTTCCTTCTGCAGCATCTATAACCAGTCACTGCCTTCCTCGACCACTACCAAGTTCAAGCAACAAAACCTCCATCCGAACACCCTCCTTATCCTTATGACAATTCAGTAATCACACACGCTCTCATTTGGGACAACAGTCGCAGTTGAAAAATTACCTTATGACCAAAACAAAAACACAATAATCCAAATATTACCTTATGACCAAAACAAAAACACAATAATCCTATGTTTATTCAAAACAGAATGGGATCGTATCAAATTTAGGTGAGTAAATCAAAATCTTGATGAACTGATGGAACAGTAGCAGTCGGAGGGATGATATGTGATGAGTTTAACTCTGATATATCCCTTCTTGGCACGACAATTGTTTTTAGATGATGATATCTTTAAATATTCATATATTCTAAACAATATCTCACTTATTCACTTATAAATATAATTTGAAATCGTACCTGACATTTCATTAACATGTGAACCAACTGCTCTAGCTCTGATTCTACAAGTCTTCTTTGAGAGCGAGTAAGCTTTTTGTTTGTTGTTTTCTTCGTACTTTTAACCATTTTCTGCAGGTATAACAGAATTCTGAGCATTTCAACAAAAAGGTTCAAACTATGAAAATCTGTAGCGTATAAAGATTAGCATCAAAGAAATTAACACAAGAAAGAACAATATAAGTAATATATGTAGCGTATGTTTGATGGAAAATAGTGTTTCTATGTTTGTCATATTTTATTTTTCAATATTACCTTGTTTGAAGTGATTTTAGGTCGGAGAAATTTATTGTGTGGTGTGTTGTGGTTTGTATGATGGAGTGATGGGTTGTGGTTGTAATTTAACAGCATGTATATTGTATTGTGTGGTTGATTATTGTATGTGTTAGTTTATGATTCAGTCTAATTTTTTTTCTTGAAGGATAATTTGTTGATTTTGGTTATTGTATGCGTTATTTCCTGTGTTATCAGTCTTTTCTTTTTTTGGGGTGGAAGATGCTCCATTGATTTTTAAGCATGTGGTTTTTGAAAGAAAAACTAATAGATTTGGCTGATACAAGAGGAGAGAAAAAGAAAAGTGGATCTAATAAAATATAATGTTTATGTTATACTGACCCGACGAAACGAAGAAAACTAGGACTTCAATATTTTAAATCTGAAATGAAGCAAAAACGGTTGATACTTGATAATTAGCCACTACCAAACAACACCACCATTAAACATGCAGATTAATACGACAAAGACATTTAGCTACAACTGCCCTTCATAGAGAAGATATTCTTGGCAAAACCAATAAGCTATTCGATTCCAGCTCAGAGGTCTTTTGCTTGCAACTTTTTAGTACGTAAAACAAATACATGCATCTGTTATCCTCCTCACAAAATAAGATAATGAGTTATCCTCCGAAAATAACATAGCATAAGGCAAACAGAGATTCCAACAAAAAGGTTCAAATTATGAAAATCTGTAGCGTATAAAGATTAGCATCCAAGAAATTAACACAAGAAAGAATAATATAAGTAATATATGTAGCTTATATCTCATGTAGTCAAATAAATAGAATGAAAGCTTGACTAGTTAATACAAATATTACAAGGCCGAGGCATGTTTATATACCTAAGTATATAAAGAAACTGGAAGTGTTATCTAATCAGATTAGAAAATGGAAGGCATAGGCTAGACTACAATTTTATTATAACTAAGATATACAAACAAGAATATAACTTAAAGCATGCAATCTACTTTATTATAGAAATAGGGTAACCAGCGAGACAAATGACAGGGATTCAAGTATAAGAATGCACACATGCTTCAAATAAAATCATGCAAGCAAGCTACAGATTCAAAACCATTTTCTGCTCCTTTTTCGTTGAACAGATGGGTAATCTTTATATAGTAGATGTGTGAAATACCAAAATCCTTTGCATCTATGAATATCGAAATTCAAAACTAAATATTTTAACCAAGTCATCTCCTAATATCTTTTGTTTATTAGTCATGCTCTGTTTTGAAACAAAACTGAGCTACTGAGGTCTCCGTTTTGTTTTCAAAACTGAGGTCATGCTCAGTTTTGAAAAAAAAAACTGAGCTTTCAGTTTTGTTTCAAAAATTCAAAAGTGAGCTCTCAATTTTGTTTCAAAACTGAGATCTCATCTTTGAGTCAAAACTGCTTTTAGTTATGTTAATTCATCAAGTCTGCCAGCACACATACGTAGCAGCATAAAGGAAATCAAAACATTCAACAACAAACATGAAGACTATTGGCAATGGAGTTCGAATAATGGAAAATTTTCATTTAAATCTGTTTAGGATGGTATTAGAGAAAAAAGAGAGATACAACAGTGGCATAGCACTGTATGAAACAATTTTTGTGCTCCTAATGACTACATATTTTGCAATATCAAATAGGCTGCCTACAAAGTAAATTCATAAAATTTCATGAAAATTCCAAAAAATGAGTAAAAAAAGTGTGAAAAGAGAAGAAAGTCACAAGGTCAGAGGTTCAAACAATAAAAAAATCATCGTAAAATATTAAGTAAAGTGCAAACCATTTTTCCTTTTTTCTAGAAAAAGTCAAAATGTTTCAAAAATTTTAAAGAAAAATATAAGATCTTCGAAAATAATTCAAATACTTTCCAAACTTCAGTTCTTGTTTTCTGTAATTCACAGTTCTTTATCTTTTCAAAATAATTATGTATCTCATATCCCAGTCTAATGTGAGATTAAATATTGATCTCAAGCTCACTTCAACTAACATGACATAATTTAAATGGAAAAGTATGTGACATTTTAGCTTGTGGATTTTCATGAAGACCACTCTAAGTTGTCCTCGTTTAATAGATAAGACTGGATCAATCACCCAATAATCATCAATTAACACCGACCATTTCATGGTTGATGTATGAAAACCCCAAACGTAACATACTTATACCAATGACTAACACACTAATGTCTCCATATATATGGCTAAGCTTTTAATATAAGGTTTTTCCAAATGGATAGAGATAACAATTTCTACTAGAACTAAATGTATATTGTGAAGGATTTATGAAACAGGTAGGTGATTTGGGTACCTTTTAACTTGAAGATAACTGATATAGTCAGCACTTGAAATCTTTATACATTTCACACAGAAATCCCACAAAGTAAATTACTCAAACATCTTATGCGCAGACAGAGCAAAACAAATATCTTCTTTCGATATTTGTGTCCAGCAACCTATTTAACTGCAATCATACCACGAAATATATATCTACTCTTATAGCTCACGATTTAACTTTAGTCGTAGTATTGAAAATCAAAATAATTAGTAAAATACTATTGTCATCTTCAAAACTTAAAAGGAAAAGAATAGTACCAGTGGCTAGTAGTAGGAGTTATCATGTGAGTTTTATCTTAAGCTATCGTCTTTGTATTCCTATATAATTATTGGGACAGAGATATGAAGATATATGCTATTCAAAACTACTAAAACATCAAAAATAGTGAAAACAATGAAAAAAATATCGGTTTAATACTACATTACAAACCCAAAACATAGGTATCATTGATTCCTATGCAACAAAAAATAGAAACATTTTACTAGTGTCTACCAGAGATCTGATAATGAGCAATGATTTGAAATCGAACTAAAAACTAGGGTAAAAAAATGCTCACCGAATTTTCTATTCTCGACTGATGCAGGGCAACCGCAAGTAAGAAAATCAAAGTGGAAAGGGAATCTGCCGAGTTTAGAGCAACTGCGGGTAGGGAAATCGAAGAAGAAAGGGAAACCACCGAGTTTAGCTAGCGATAGAGAAATCCACGAGGAGGATGATGGATTGAAATCGAAATGACTTTGGGGGAAATTGAAATTGAGGAAGAGGGAAAGGAATACTGTGTGAAGAAATTGGAAAACGGAACTTCTTTTAACCTACGGGGAAAATGAAGACCACGTTAAGGCGGCAAACCAAAATGTTTTTGTCAGCGTTAAACCCTAAAAACAATACTATGAATACATTTTCTACCGCTTTCCATGTTTGAACGCTGAGAATGAATGCTATCGAAACTAAATTTTGTTGTAGTGAGATTTCGAGAGTATGAGACACACCCTCCTGAACTTTCGAGTTCAAGGTAGACTCACCTGATTTGACAAGGCTACAAGCACACCCACTAGATTTTCGGGCTACTAATCACACTCACTTGATTTGAATGGGCAATAAGCATACCAAAGCAAATATGAATAGACTTCATAGTTTTCCAAAGACAATTTCTTGAACTTTGGATACAATAGATCTTATAGCCTCTTGGACAGCACTTTGATCTTTGAATTGAGAGAGAGATTTTTCCAAAACAGTGAAAAAATAGTATTGAATCAATACAATGAAGTATGAATTGATTCTAAGTGATTTTGAGGAGAATATAGTATATTTTTAATGGAGTTTTCAAGAGAATAAGAGGAAGGAAGAAAATAAGTAATTAGTTATCAAAAAATTCGTGGAACTCCCATTTATATAGTAAATTAACATATGTTTCTGTCCGTGAAGTTGTGATGAATAAGCACTTCGTTTCAAAATTAAGAAAACTAATTGGTTGCATGTATGTCAACATACCATCTGCCTATATGTTGACATATGCATGTATATTTTGAAAAGTGGAAAATAAGCACAAGGACAAACTTTGAAAAAAAATTAGGCTGAAGGACAATAAGTTTTTATTTTTAGGCCTCAAAATGGCTTGGCTTCACTGCTTGATTTCTCTAGGTTTACTTAGGGAAAAAGATCGATTCGTCGAACCAGGAAATCGATTTGCCACTGTGTAGTTAAAGTGCTTAGCGATCCCATGGCGATGGAAGTGCAAAAAGTTACAGCGGGAATATAGCGAAAAATAGCGGAAGTGCAAAAAGCTTCATTTGATATTAAATAAAAGTTAATATATTCCAATTTTCACATCATTTGTGTAGGAAAAAGAACTCTTGTTTAATCTTATATAACAAAACTGAAGAATATCATGATTTATGCAGTCTAGATTTGGTGAACAACAGATTCTTAACATGTATTGAGCATTTATGCCTTAAAATCAGGTGTTTAGCCTAACTTTGTTTATTTGGTTCAGAAGAAAACTAGTCAAATCTACCTTTTTATATTAATATTGCTAAAGTGGGTGCTAAAAAGCCTTGATTTAGTGAGTGTTGTGGAAAATAGCAGGGCTTAAAGCGGATCTACTGTTTAATAATGCTATATTGAAAAATCATAGCGGTCGAAGAGCGTTATGCGCTATAACGGAGATTTTGTAGGGCTTTAGCAAGGCTTTAACTACATAGATTTGTAGGAATATGATAATGGGAATCGCTTCGCGTTCTGTTTTGCCAAGGGAATCCTAAGAAGAATTCCTACATCCACGAAATCCCAAAGGAGCCTTGTCCCGGACAATTAAAGTGCTTTCATCCGAAAGCAAATGAATAAGAAACTCAATCTTGGTTTCCCATGGAAATACTTTCCAGAACTACTTCGTTGATTTCGTATGAACGCAAATGAGAAGTGCAATTTTTGAGGATAAAATTTAGGAACACTCTAAGCTCAAACTCAAGGTTTGAACGAAAAATGCATTTTTCACTGTTCATGTCCTATCATATGTGACTGAAAAATTGACATTTTTCTTAAACAAAACAGACCTTTGAGTGTCTCATACAGGCTTGAATTGCTCGATTACGTCTTACAAACCTCTACTTCGACTCTAGGCACCCCCCCTTAAGTCAGCTCTAATGCCTCTTGTTCCTTTAGTCTCCCTTCAGTCTTCTGGTTGACTCTGTTCTCTAGTATACTATGACTCATTTCCGAGGAGTCGGTCGGCTTGAGTCCCTCTCCCCTCCCTGTGACCATACCCTTCCCAATCCTTTAAAGGACACCTCTATGCCTCTTCAGTATCACCAATATCGCACATTTAAGTTAATATAGTTTCATTAATTATGTGATCTTGAAAACTATTTGAATAAATTTAACTAAAAAGTATTCGTCGGTTGATCTAATAAATCATAAAATATAAAAAATTCAATATGTATACCATATTCATACCAACAAAAGTGGTAAAATTGTTTTTCATTCAAGTATAAAGGTATATAAAGCACATTACATGAATAACATACATGAATAATATTAATTTTTTTATTATTCATTTCTCTCGATGAATTTATCAACCCAAACTTAAATAAAAGGCTTTCCAAATATAAACCCATAGCTAACTTGCTATCAACCCAATATCTCATATCTAGTCCATGATGTCCTATCAATGTAAGAGATAATACTCAAGTCACTTAATATCTTTTAATGGGAATTAAGTAGACTCTGACCATTTAATACCTTATTTAAGGCAGGTCCACGTTAGTTACTACATATAATCGTAAGGTGGACTCCTCACTAGTAACTATCTAGCTGACATTGCATGGAATTTCTTCAGTCACTTAATACTTCCTATTGTAGCGGGCCTTTTCCTGAGATATCTTCTACTGCGCCTAACCCATAATCCCGACAATTTACTTCTTCTTACATAGAGAAGAGACAGGCCCTTACACAACCACTTATTACCTTCAATCTCTGAAGCAGCTCCTTCGTATTATGACCCGTACCTCAAGGTAACGTCTAACATTAGCCTGACTATTTGTAGGTACTGGTAGCCAAATTAGCTGGGCACATTTAACCAATAGAATCTCGGACTAACCTCGCATCATTGTAGTTACTTATTATAGACGATGTCTCACATCAGCCTCAAAGGCACACTGTTGGCAGCCAGATTAGCTGGGCATACTTCTATGTGATTTTGACTGAACTCGCATCCCTATAACTTAGTCATAATCTATATTACTCTCTACATATATTATCACACATCTCACCGTTTACATAATCAAGGACTTATAAGAGATCTTTCTTATTTCGCCTTTAACATTAATTACCTTCCTAAGGGGGATTTTAATAAAATTAATAACTTATTTAGTACTCAATTATATGTTATAATTGTATGTTAATTACGCTAATATATATATGTGTGTGTGTGTGTGTACACGTGCTTAGTAATTTCTAAGTGTGCGGAATTTATGCCCTAAATTAGCGTTTAAATGTCAACTTTTTCTACAATTATACAAGTCTTATCCCATATTATCAAAATGCCAAAATTCCAATATTCATATCCAAAAATTCCAATCAATAGACTTGTATACAATAAAAATTTAAACTCAACTTATTATATCAAAATAATGGAATATATTGATAATAGAAACTTACAATTCCAATTTTACGCTATATTCAACTTCTTTTTCACATAAAAATAAGCAAAGAAATTTTTATTTAATTCATGAGAATAAGCGGTGCAAACGACGAATAAAATTCGTACCTTAATACCATTCCTTAATCAGAACCCTTTAACCAAATTCAAAAAAAAGAATAAGAAGTGGAATAGAAGGTAAATTATCGATACTGCAAATCTAAACGATTTTCATTGTTTTGACATAAAGAATTGAGATTCCAACATAGAATTGACATTTCGCATTGAAGGAGTTTTGGGGATTTATAGTATGATTTTTTCGCAAACCAAAACTTCTGAAGGCATATTCAAACCCAAAATATATTAATCAATTACTAAAATAGAAAAGCTAAGATTTCCAGTCATAGTATATCCTTAGATTTGCTTCCATTGAATTTGACACGTCTTTAACAATCTCTACCAGATCTCTTCTTTTTGATATATATATATAGCAAGGGATTTGTATATATACGTTAGATTCAGAAAATTGGAGAAGAATAGGTTGGGAAATTAAATAGAAAACAAAATAGATATATAGGATTTCTTACCTGAAACTCTAATGGAGTTTTTATGAATCTATGAAGAGACAAACTGACGGAGTTTCGCAAGATTCCCAAAATATTTTGTTAATAAAAATGAGGGGGATAGGCTCCTATTTATAGTGGTTGAAATGCACCAGAACCTTTGGGTTAAGGTCGGTTAAAAATAATAGAATCTGATACGTTAAATATCCAAAACAAGGAATCGCTGTTAAGTCCCTGGAATTGAAAGATGATGTAAGAAAAGTCCCTCCCAAATAAGTTATGAAAATTAGGTCCCTATTTTTAGATTTTGGCTAAATTATACCGCTTTTGCCCCTGAAAAGAATGCTAAGTCGATTTTCTAAAAGAGGACAGTTTGGTAAAAAATAACAAAATAGGGACCTAATTTACATGTATTTATGAGCAGGGACTTTTTGTGCATGAGCTTTGAAAATAGGGACCTTTGGTCCAAAACCCCTATCTAAAAACCCTAGCCGCCACTCAACAACACAAGTCAACCGCCGCTACCCAACGGTCGACTGCCAAAGATCGATCGATCCAAAGGGAGCGGTCGGCATATACGTACTATTTTGGGAAGATTTTGTGCCGTCGCTTTTTAATTTATTTTCTTCCCTAATTATTATTTAATGTTAATGTTATTTTTAACATTTACCTAACCCCTAAGTCTAATCACTATTAACTTTCAAATTTCAAATTTAAGAATTAATTAATTATTTGAATTTTATTTAAATTATTTTAAATCTGAAAACTTCAAACGTCCATAACCTTTTTATTTAAGCTTCATTTTTCGAACATTATATATGGAAATTGATCAGAATTTCTCCATGAACGCAACAACGTAACTTCCATGGTTAAATTCTGACTTTTGCAAAATTTACATTTTTAGCCTTAACTTATTTAATTAATTTATTCATTTTATTTATCTGTGGTTGATTTTATGGGGCGCTACATCATTATATATCATTAAAACATGTTGCCTTCAACATGAGTATACCATATATTAACAAAAACGATAAAATTATTTTCTACTCAAATACAAAGATATACCATTACATTAATTACACATAGATAATAATAACAATTTCAGTTTATAATCCACTTATTTCATTGAATTTATTGTACGTTGTATAACAAAGTTCTAATTTTAACACTAAAAGTGTAAATACTATATTTTAAAATACTACCGTGTGCAATACATGGGTTACATCCTAGTATGTAAGATTAGCAAAATTAACAATAACAATCTTCACAACTTAAATAAAGGAAGCAAACATAGAAAGTCATAAAGAATAAGGATTTAAATGCACAAAGTCAAAGGGTATTAGTCATGTTAAGGTTCTTTGCTTTGAATCGAATTAAACTACATGCTCCATCGCTTGTACGGGCCCGGTCAATTCCTTTGAGTTTCATTTTTGCGAACATACTCTCCAGGAGGGATACTTAACGCATTAGCTATAGCACTGCATGGGTCGATACGCGCAGCACCTAGTATCCATCATTTACGGTAAGGACTACTGAGGTAACTAATCTCATTTTCTCCTCTAGCTTTCGTCTCTCGGTATCAGTGTTGGTCCAGTAGAGTGCTTTTGTTGTTGGTGTTCTTCCCTATCTCTATGCTTTTCACCGCTCCACCGGAAATTCCCTTTGCCGCTACTGTACTCCGGCTTGGTAGTTTCCACCGCCTATCCAGGGTTAAGCTTTGGGATTTGATGGCAGATTCGAAAAGCCACCTGCAGAAGTCTTACGTCCAATCATTCCGGATAACGCTCATATCCTCCATCTTACCATAGGCGTTTGCACAGAGTTAGCCGATGTTTATTCCTCAGATACCATCATTGCTTCTTTGAGAAAAGAAGTTCATGACCCATGGGCCTTCTACCTCCATGCGGCATTGCTCCATCAGGCTTTTGTCCATTGTGGAAAATTCTCCACTTTTGCCTCCATAAGAGTTTGCATCGTATCTCATTCCCAGTGTGGTTGACGTCCTCTCGAAACAGCTACTAATCATCACCTTCGTAAGCTATTGCCGTACCAACTAGCTAATCAGATGCAAACCCATCCACGGGCAGATTCCTCCTTTTACTCAATCTAGGGGTATTAGCAACCGTTTCCAGTTGTCGTTCCCCTCCTAAAAGCATACGTGTATGTGTAAGGCAACCAAACATAAAGACGTCTGATTGGAGATAACAAAATCGGTCATTTTGGCCTCAAAAAGGCTTGGCTTCATGGCTCAATTCCCCTGGGCTTACTTAGGGAAAAAGGCCGATTCGTCGAACCGGGAAAATCGGTTCGTCGAAACAGAAAAATGGGAATCGCTTCACGTTCTATTTTGCCAAGGGAATTCTATGGGGAATTCCCACATCCACGAAATCCTAATGGAGCCTCATCCTAGATTGAAGTGCTTTCATACGAAAGCAAATAAATAGGGAACTCAATCTTCGTTTCCTAAGGGAAACACTTTCCAAAACCACTTTGTTGATTTCGTTTGAAAGCAAATGAAAAGTACACTTTTTGAGGATTAACTTCGGGAACACTTTGAGCTCAAACTCAAGGTATGAACGAAAAAGGTATTTCACACTGTTCATGCCCTCTCACACGTGAAACCCGAAAAACTTTCATTTTCTTAAATAAAACAGGCCTTTGAGCGTCTTATACAGGCTTGAGTTGCTCGACTGCATCTTACAAGCTTCGACTCCGACTATACACGCCCTTTTCTATTGGCTCTGATGCCTCTTTTTCCTTTAAACTCCCATCCGTCGACTGATCGACTGTGTTTTCTAGTATAGACCTCATTTTCATGGAATCGACTAGCTCGAGCCCCTCTCCCAATCCTTTAAAGAACAATCCCCCTCCCTCAACTAAAGGGGGTTCTTTCAGAGACTTTGTGCATGTCGCTCCCTTTGGAGCTCTCTAATTGTATGTGACACCCTATCGCTTTAGGCTAATGGGTGCCCAGGGCCGAAGCTCCCTTCTTGCGTCACTCCAGATTGGAGAGGGCAATGACTTGGTCTGATGGCAGACATCTGGCTCTAATGCCTTGCATAGCATGTATTCTTTTTATCCAGAAGTCCTCTTCCCGGACCAGAAGAGACTACAGGGAAGCACCTGGCTCTAGATCAGCTTCACTTCAAGTTTTTTTTGTTTTACCGAATTCCAGACACGCTTGCCTCCCAGTTCTCGACCACCACCTCCAAGCTCAAAGAACTATTCACAATCGACGAAGGCTCGTTTAGAGCTCCTCAATCGCTGAGTGGTCCAATTCTCCAAGCTTAATTAACCAGTCATCTTAATGAATGGCATTCATTGTCTAGTCTTCCCCTTTGCACCCAAGGAAAACGCGACTTCCTTGTTCAGACCTCCCAGGACTAACTGGATGAACTTCCTGCATCGGAGGACATAGGCTCCCTCGTTCAGACATCTCCCTATGGTGTCTAAGGAGCCCTATGGATAGCATAAGTTTATTTTTCTTTTTAAAACCTGTTATCCTGCCTTTTGGCAAGGCCGTGACACCAACGAATGGACTTGTAATCGATGACGACCCGTCCTAGGGATCAGTAATGCACGGGCTCACAATGGATACCGACAAATTTTGTCCGAGTCCGAATCGAGCCAAAATTGATAGGACATGACAAGCTAAGCCATGAGAGCCAACATTCCAAATCTCAAGTCAATCCGAGTTTGTATGCTCAAGTTATGAAAGTTACAAGATTGGACGAAAATCAATTACCGTTCGACTCGCTCCTTCGACTCGCTCTCTTCGACTCGCTTCGCTCAGAGGCCTTCTTCGACTCATTCCTCTTCGACTCGCTTCACAGCCATCTGAAGTACCTACTTCGACTCGCTTCACTCAGAGGCCTTCTACGACTCGCTCCATTCGAACCACTAATCGACTCCATCAACTTCGACTCTATTGGCGAAGCCACTGCTCAAACCTTTAAGGACGCTCCATTTCGACTTGCTCAACCAGTGCGTACTTCGACTCGCTCGACCTAGGCACGCTTCGACTCGCTCGACCAGTGCGTACTTTGACTCGCTCGAAAAAACATCAAGGGGAGAGTGAGATTCAAGCGCCACGTCACCGAGTCGAAACAGAAGCGAGTCGAATGGAACAGAAGCGAGTCGAAGAAAACAGCCTACCGGAAATCCCATTTCGTATCGATCATATCTCCCAATCTACAACTCCAAATGCTATGAAATTTTCACAGAAGACTACGCGCATGCTAAAGAATGTCCATGCCAAATTTCGACTCCATTGGATGAAATCTTGACCGAGTTGAAATCTGTTCGTGTCGATCACGGATCGGACCGAAACTTCACGGGCTTGGGCGTGCGGGCCTGGTCACGTGCCAAAGAGGGTCTCCCAAGATCTGAGCGAAATATCAGCCTCCTACACCTATAAATAGACCCCAAAGCCAACAGAAAAGGGGTTTTTCTTCCTCTTTGGGATCTACAACACCCAGACTCTGCCGGATCCAGATCTGAACTCCATTGCTGCTACAAAACAAAATTCACTGTTGTTGTACTCAAGTTTCAAAACTATAACTCACTGCAATCCACTGTAATCAATTGTAATCAGCAAATGAACATCAATAAAGTCATTAACTTCAAAGTGGATGTAGGCAAGATCGCCGAACCACTATAAATCTTGCGTCTCTGTCTACTTCTTTCAGTTTTAAGTTTATTATTCTTCATTTTTATCCTCTACATTACTTAGATCTGTGATCTGTGATTATATACTGCTGATTTGTGTTCATACACTGGTACTTTCACGAAATTTGGGGTTTGAGACCATTTTTGGCGCAAACACTTTGGTGCTTTCACTGAGAATAACTAACACCCGCTGCACCGGATTTGGAGTTCAGATTTGAAGGCTTAAGGGTCATATCTAAAGAGCTATGGCAAGACAATCGGGTAGAAGACAAAGAACAGAGAGGAGCCACCATGAAGGAAGTCAAGAGCCTTCATCGAGGGGCAATCAAACTTCAGCTTTCATCACCAGGGACAAAATGGAGGCTATGGCGAATTCAATTCATGAAAGGTTGTTGAAGAGTCAACAAGAAATGATGCAAAACTTCTTTGATCAAATGAGAACAGCAGGAATAGCTGGAGCTTCAGGAGTTCAGATCCACGGAACTGGGGCAGAAGGACCAAACAGGCAATCAAATGGAGCAGCTCAACAAGGCACGACCCCTGATCCGCATACAACTGCTAATCTGGGTGGATCCAGACATAGGGGCACACCCCCCAACAATGATGATCCAGTTCGTGGAGGGATTCTAGTTAACACCACACCACAGGATGCTGGAAGGAATGCAGGAGCGCGAGATGAGGAGTATGTACCAGAATTCCCTCGAGGACTCGGGGGGCAAACTTCGGCAGACAATGCTGGATTGGCTGAGATTATCAGGCAAACTATGCGAGGAGGTTTGACTAATAGAGATCTGGAAGGAGTAAACAAGAGTCTGTTCACTCGTGAAATTAGGATAGCTCGGAATCCACCAGATTTCAAGCTGCCTAGCGTGGAGATGTACAATGGCAAGGCAGATCCAACTGATCATTTGATGAGGTACACGCGACATATGGAAGTGCTGGGGGCATCGGAGGAAGTGATGGCCCGAAGTTTCCCTCTGTATTTGACGGATATAGCTGCCGTGTGGTTTAGACAGCTGGAAGAAGGATCTATTAGGACATGGACGGAATTGGTGGACAGATTTCTAAAGCAGTTACGGGTTCATATCAAGAGACCGAAGAATGTGATGATGCTAACGTCAGTAAAGCAAAGGATGGATGAATCGCTTAGAGCTTTCTTAGCTCGGTTCAATGTAGCGGTAGCTTCGGTGGATCGACCGGATCCATCGATGGTTTTAATGGCAGCGGTATCAGGAGTCAGAGAGGATTCGGACTTCAAAGTATCTCTAATACGGGACCCACCACTAGATCTAGGGGAATTCTTTCACGAAGCTGAGAGATTCCTTCGGCAGGAAGATGCGTGTTCAGATATGAAATTAAAGGTGGTAAATGCGACTGAGGATGGAGGGCCATCCAGCGGAAACTTGGATAAAGATAAGGCAAAAAGGAAGCTGGATGATGAATCAGGAAAAGCTATGAAGCGATGGAAGGAACCAAAGTTTTCCACTTACACAGGATTAAACGAAACGTTGGAACGGATATTCATGGAAACTCGGAATCGCCTTCCCTATCGAAGGCCGGCTAGGTGATGCAGCGCGATCTACTAGCTCGTCTGATTTGAGTCATTCAAAGATTTTAGGTCGTTCACAACCTAGTGAAGGTCGCTCATGACCTAGTGAAGGATGCTCGCGAGTTACTCGATTCAACATTAAGGCATGCAAACGACCTACGGAGATGAACAAACCAGCGCGCATTTTATTAGGTCGCTCGACCTTATGTGGCAGGAAGAAAGACGAGTTACGACCTAAGTTAGGTCGCGGGGTGTTAGGTCGTTGGAAGATAGGTCGCATGAAGAAGATTCTATTGCTGAAGAACTTAGGCCGCTATTCTTTAGGTCGCTCAAGGGCCGCTTCTTTTTAGGTCGCTCGACCTTATGCCGCTATCCTTTAGGTCGCTCAAGATAAGTCGCTGCCATGTATTTTTAGGTCGCTTGACCTTATGTGATGTTGTACTTAGGTCGCCTGTGTTGTACTTAGGTCGCGTATTGATGTTATGTGTAAACTGTTGAGTCGCTATTGTGTTGTAACAAGCTGTTAGGTCGTTAACGACCTATACTAGGTCGTAAGTCGTAAGTCATTGCCTGTGTTAGGTCGTGGATGACCTATGTGTTGTGATGTAAGTGTGGAGTTGTATAACGCCTATAAATATGGGGGTGTGTCAATTGTAATAGTTTAGTTGATTTTGAATAAAATTTGTTTGAGTGCTTTGTGCCTCTTTTGAAATTGGTAGTTGAGTGTAATCTCCTATCTCCACCTTCGGTATTCGAGTGCACTCGAATCAACGATCGTTGAAGCCGATTCGCGGAATCAAGTGCGCTTGATCAACGTCGAAGAATCGTAGATCTTTAAACACGGTATCGTGCGCGATCAACGTGTTTGGGATAGCTAGAATCTGGCATCTTTAGATCAACGGATTTGGGCATTCGGTATCTTCCATTCCATCGATTGCTACTTTCATCGTCACATTCACTTTCAGTTATCCGCTGCTGCATCATTTGGTATCAGAGCCAGGTTTAGCCAATCATAGCTAAGCCGAGTCTTGGAGCCAATTCTTATTCAAGAGTACAAGCCGTGCATCACTTTGTTATTTAAGGCCGAGAATTGAAGTGTTTGTGAAGTTTCAAATCATGCCGCCAAGAAGAGCTAATCGCCATTAAAATGTTGAAGCGTTGTATAGAAGAGAAGAAGCCGATGAGATGGAGCAAAGAATTAACGAAAAATTTAGTGAGAAGCTTAATGAAGGGATTGGTCGATTAGAGAAGATGATGTTGGAGATGAATCAAAATCAGAGAAGGGTTTCACCTGAATCTAACCATAGAGGAAGTAGAGTTTCACCACATTCCAATCGAGAGAGAAGTGTTGATAGTGATCATAGAAGTCTGGGTCGAGATTGTTATAGAAATGTTGATGACCGAAGTCGTGATAGGAATGTGAATGATCGTGATCGGAGGAATGTAGGTCGAAGGGATGTTGATGGAAGGAATGGTGGTAGTAGAGATGTTGGTGGTCAGGATCGACATCGATATACATCAGATTTTTAAGAGGAGTTTGATGGTGGTAGTGTTCATGGACGAGGACGAGGACAAGGAAGAAATCAGTCGGAGTATGATCACAAATGGGAATCGGGGATGAAAACTGAAATTCCAGAATTCAAGGGTGGAATGGTAGCGGAGGAATTTTTGGATTGGTTGTCTAATGTGGAGGAAATTTTTGACTTTAAGGAAGTTCCAGAGCATCGAAGAGTGAAGTTGGTTGCTACACGATTGAAAGGGAGAGCTATGGCATGGTGGCAGCAAACTAAACTAACACGGGAGAGAATGGGAAAGTCAAAGATTGAGTCTTGGGAGAAGATGAAGAAGATGATGAAAGCTACTTTCTTAACTTATAATCATCAATCTCTTATGTATCAACGATTGCAGAATCTGAGACAGGGAACGAAATCTGTGAATGATTATGCGGATGAATTCTATCAGTTGATTGCGAGGAATGATATCATGGAGACGGAGGAGCAGTTGACAACTAGATTTGTTGGAGGGTTGAGAATGCAGATTCAAGATATGGTGAACATGTTTGATCCCAGATCTATTGCTGAAGCACATCAAAAGGCTCTAGCTTGGGAGAAACAAGGCAGGAGAGGTGGTGGTGTGTTTACAAATTCCAACAATCCAATGAAAGGGGCTAGTAGCAATGCGAATGTTTCGAAGGCTGTTGCAAAACCTATTGTTAATGAAGTGGCTAAGACCAGGATCAATAGTGGTATCAAATGTTTCAATTGTCAGGAGATTGGTCACAAAAGTAATGAATGTCCAAAGCCAAAGAAGAGAACGATGATTGCTGAGGTAGAGGATGAGGAGGTAGAAGCTGAATGTTCTAATTCGCTACATGATGAGGAGGAAGAAAATGTATCGGGAGATGAAGGGTATTCATTGATGATGAAGAGATCTTGTTTAACACCAAAGCAGGAGGAAGAAACTAGCTAGTTGAGGAGTAACATCTTTCAGTCAACGTGCACTATCTTGGGAAGGGTTTGCAAGTTTGTTATTGATGCAGGAAGTTGTGACAATATTATCTCTACAGAGGCTGTGAAGAAATTAGCATTGAAGACTGAGAAGCATCCGAAACCTTACAAGTTAGCTTGGTTGAGGAAAGGTGGGGAGGTGAAAGTTGGACGAAGAGCTTGTGTTAATTTTTCAATTGGGAAGAAATATAAAGATGAAATTTGGTGTGATGTTGTGGATATGGATGCATGCCATCTATTGTTGGGGAGACCATGGCAGTACGATAGGGCGGTGCAACATGATGGGCGTACTAACAGTTATAGTTTCATGTTTGAAGGTACTAAGATCACTTTAATTCCTAAGAAGCGACAACACGAAGAAAGCAAGTTGGAGGAGATTGAAGAGCTGAAAACTTTGTTATCATTGAAGGAGTTTGTAAAGGAAGTAGAAGAGGAGCCTGAAGTGTTTTTTTTGATTGGACGTGAGAGTAATGAAGTGGTTGAAATCCCTGAAGAAGTAAAGCCAGTGCTGGGAGAATTTGACGATGTATTTCCTGAGGAGCTACCAATGGAGTTACCGCCGTTGAGAGACATTCAACATCAAATTGACCTTGTTCCAGGAGTTGTGTTACCTCATAGACCACATTACAGAATGAGTCCAAAGGAACACAAGGAGTTGAGAAGGCAAGTGGAAGAGTTGCTTGAACAGGGGCGTGTACAGGAAAGTTTAAGTCCTTGTGCGGTGCCAGCTTTGTTAGTGCCGAAGAAGGATGGATCGTGGAGGATGTGCACTAATAGTCGAGCACTGAATAAGATTACAGTGAGATACAGATTTCCTATGCCTAGACTGGATGACTTGTTGGATCAACTTAGTGGGGCTACTATCTTTTCGAAAATTGATTTGAAGAGTGGTTATCATCAAATTCGAATTAGACCAGGGGACGAATGGAAGACAGCATTCAAGATGAGAGAAGGTTTATATGAATGGCTGGTTATGCCGTTTGGTCTTTCGAATTCACCTAGTACATTTATGCGGGTGATGAATCATATTTTTAGACCTTTTATTGGGAAGTTCGTGGTGGTGTATTTTGATGATATACTGATATATAGTAGGAGCTCAGAAGAACACTTGCAACATCTGAGAGAAGTGTTAATGATACTGCGACAGGAACAATTTTATGCTGCAACGAAGAAATGCGTGTTCATGACGCATAGTGTTTTATTTTTGGGATATGTTATTTCCAAAGGAGGTATACAGGTGGATCAGAATAAAGTTGAAGCAATCAGAAATTGGCCACAACCCAGGACGATAACAGAAGTTAGAAGCTTTCATGGTTTAGCATCATTCTACCGAAGATTCATTCCACACTTCAGTAGCGTGATGGCACCAGTTACTGATTGTATGAAGGGGAAGCAATTTTCGTGGTCAGAGGAAGCAGGATTTGCTTTTGAGAGAATCAAGGAACTTCTGACGACGGCACCAATTCTAGTGTTGCCGGATTTTCAGTTGTTGTTTGAATTACATACTGATGCATCTAAAGTTGGGATTGGAGGGGTGTTAAGTCAGAAGGGACGACCTATTGCATATTTCAGTGAGAAGCTATCGGGAGCCAAGATGAGATATAATACTTATGATGTGGAGTTTTATGCTATCGTACAAGCTGTGAAGCATTGGAGACAATATTTGTTTCATAAAGAATTTGTTTTATATACTGATCATGAAGCGTTGAAGCATATGCAGGGACAGGACAAGATCGCAGCTAGGCATGCTTCGTGGATTGCATACTTACAACAATTTACATTTGTGGTGAAGCATAAATCGGGAATTACGAATCGAGTGGCAGATGCATTGAGTCGAAGGAATCATTTGTTGACTACAATGAAGGTTGAAGTGACAGGGTTTGATGTGTTGCCAGAATTATTGGTTGATGATCCTTACTTTGCGAAGTTTGTAGATGAAGTCAAGGAGGAAAAGACTGATGAGTTTGTATTAGTGGATGGTTTTCTATTCAAGGGAAATAGATTATGCATACCCGAGTGCAGCTTACGAATGAAGATTGTGAAGGAGTTGCATGAGGAATGTCATATGGGGAGAGACCGTACATTACAGTTGATTTCGCAATCATACTTTTGGACAACTATAAGGAAAGAAGTTGAGAGGTTTGTGGAGAGATGTCATATTTGTCAAGTATCTAAAGGAACAGCGACGAATGCAGGACTGTATATGTCATTACCTGTGCCTATTAGACCATGGGTTGATATCAGCATGGATTTTGTTTTGGGTTTGCCTAGAACTCAAAGGGGAAATGATTCTATATTCGTTGTGGTAGATAGATTTTCCAAAATGGCACATTTTATCGCTTGTAAGAAGACAGTTGATGCCGTCCGTGTTGCTCAATTATTCTTTAAAGAGGTGTATCGATTACATGGGCTATCTGAATCTATTGTTTCTGATCGGGATACTAGATTTCTAAGCCATTTTTGGTTAAGTTTGTGGAAGATGGTCGGAACGAAGTTGAATTTTAGTAGCGCCTATCATCCGCAAACAGATGGGCAAACGGAAGTGGTTAATAGATCACTGGGAAATTTGTTGAGATGTCTTGTGAAAGACAATTTGAAGAGCTGGGATATGAAATTATGTCAGGCAGAGTTTGCACATAATCACGCTGTTAACCGTAGTACGGGTGTCAGTCCGTTTCAAGTTGTATACTCAGCAAGTCCGAAAGGTCCATTGGATTTGACGACAGTGCCATATCAGAAGGGAGTTGTTAAGCGGGCTTGTGATTTTGTAACTGAGTTGCGGGAGTGCCACAGAACTGTTCATGAATGATTGCTTGCATCAAACGAAAAGTATAAACAACTGGCGGATAAGAGGCGAAGGAGTGTGAACTTCAGAGAAGGCGATTTGGTTTATGCCGTGTTGACATAAGATCATTTTTCAGTGGGAACGTACAATAAGTTGAAAGCTCGAAAAATCGGTCCAGTGAAAATTTTGAAGAAAATCAATGAGAATGCATATCAGTTGAGATTGTCGGATGATGTTCATACTTCTAATGTTTTCAATGTCAAATATTTGATTCCGTATCATGGGGATGAGCTTGTTGTGGAAGAAGAAGGTGCAAATTCGAGGACGAATTCTTGTCAACAGGGGGAGGATGATGCAGCGCGATCTACTAGCTCGTCTGATTTGAGTCATTCAAAGATTTTAGGTCGTTCACGACCTAGTGAAGGTCGCTCACGACCTAGTGAAGGATGCTCGCGAGTTACTGGATTCAACATTAAGGCATGCAAACGACCTACGGAGATGAACAAACCAGCGCGCATTTTATTAGGTCGCTCGACCTTATGTGGCGGGAAGAAGACGAGTTACGACCTAAGTTAGGTCGCGGGGTGTTAGGTCGCGTGAAGATAGGTCGCGTGAAGAAGATTCTATTGCTGAAGAATTTAGGCCGCTATTCTTTAGGTCGCTCAAGGGCCGCTTCTTTTTAGGTCGCTCGACCTTATGCCGCTATCCTTTAGGTCGCTCAAGATAAGTCGCTGCCGTGTATTTTTAGGTCGCTTGACCTTATGTGATGTTGTACTTAGGTCGCCTGTGTTGTATTTAGGTCGCGTATTGATGTTATGTGTAAACTGTTGAGTCGCTATTGTGTTGTAACAAGCTGTTAGGTCGTTAACGACCTATACTAGGTCGTAAGTCGTAAGTCGTTGCCTGTGTTAGGTCGTGGACGACCTATGTGTTGTGATGTAAGTGTGGAGTTGTATAACACCTATAAATATAGGGTTGTGTCAATTGTAATAGTTTAGTTGATTTTGAATAAAATTTGTTTGAGTGCTTTGTGCCTCTTTTGAAATTGGTAGTTGAGTGTGATCTCCTATCTCCACCTTCGGTATTCGAGTGCGCTCGAATCAACGATCGTTGAAGCCGATTCACGGAATCAAGTGCGCTTGATCAACGTTGAAGAATCGTATATCTTTAAACACGGTATCGTGCGCGATCAACGTGTTTGGGATAGCTAGAATCTGGCATCTTTGGATCAACGGATTTGGGCATTCGGTATCTTCCATTCCATCGATTGCTACTTTCATCGTCACATTCACTTTCAGTTATCCGCTGCTGCATCACTAGGAGAGAGCCCTCTAAACGTGAAAGGGCATCAGGAAGGCACTGTCTTTTTCACGATTTAGACGGACATGATACCATCAGTTGCAGGCATCTGAAGGACATTATTGAGGAGCATGTAAGGAGTGGGCAATTACAACAATATGTCGGGGCTCGGAACACGGCGATGGAGCAAGAGCAACCGCCATCTACCTCAAACCACAATGGTGCAAGACCCAGGGATGAGGGTCGATTGGTTATCAATTGACCGGGATGATATGAAATAAGTAGCAAACTACTGGCAAACGGCCAAGTCATCTACTCATGTACGGGGACGGAGATGGCCCCTAGGCATGCTCTGAATGATGATAAACCGGGACGCCATGGTTTGTGAAATCTGCTTTCTCTTTTGATTCGGACATTTTCTTTTTCTGGTTCGATTTTGGAGTTTGGTTTGAACTCCTGGTTTTGTTTGTTTTCTGGTTTGAACTTTCGTTTGGATGATTGCTTTATGTTTTGGATATTGATTTGGATTTCTGATATGGATTTTTGGTTTTTCGATTTGATTTGGATTTTGGATTGGATTTTGATTGAGTTTTCATCTGGTTTTTGGAAAACGGTCGTCGGGTATGGATTATGCCTGGCAAGGGATAAGTCTCTTCGTCCGAACATGGTGAATTGGCTTATTCAGGTCGTCGAGTATGGACTATGCTCGGCAAGGGTCCGGAGTGACCAGGATTCAGCCTAGGACTTAGGCCCTATATTATCGATTGCTATTTCAGGTCGTCGAGTATGGACTATGCTCGACAAGGGTCCGGAGCGACCAGGATTCGGCTTAGGACTTAAGCCATGGTAATTATTTAACGCCCAGGGACACTGGGCCACGGTTGTCAAGTGTGGATTGCGCTTGGCAAGAACCCGGAGAGGTTACGGATTTGGATATCAACCCGGAGAGGTCCTGGATTCGGTTATTGGTTATTGAATGAGGATGGATTAGGACTCAGATATCGAGTATGGATGGATATAGAGTTGGCTAAGGCTTTGGCTATTGATCTGGAATCAAACGTCGACTCGGAGTAGTCAAGAACGATACATTTGGATGATATGGCTATGGACTTTGGATTTCGGATTCTGAACTATTCAAAACACACCTTCCAACCGCAAGGCATATTTTAGGGGGCAAGTATTATCCCGCCTTTTGGCAAGGCTGTGACACCAAGGAATGGACTTGTAATCGATGATGATCCGTCCTAGGGATCAGTAATGCACGGGCTCACAATGGATACCGACAAATTTTGTCCGAGTCCGGATCGAGCCAAAATTGATAGGACATGACAAGCTAAGCCATTAGAGCCAACGTTCCAAATCTCAAGTCAATCCGAGTTCGTATGCTCAAGTTATGAAGGATACAAGATTGGACGAAAATCAATTACCGTTCGACTCGCTCCTTCGACTCGCTCTCTTCGACTCGCTTCGCTCAGAGGCCTTCTTCGACTCGTTCCTCTTCGACTCGCTTCACAGCCATCTGAAGTACCTACTTCGACTCGCTTCACTCAGAGGCCTTCTACGACTCGCTCCATTCGAACCACTAATCGACTCCATCAACTTCGACTCCATTGGCGAAGCCACTGCTCAAACCTTTAAGGACGCTCCATTTCGACTTGCTCGACCAGTGCGTACTTCGACTCGCTCGACCTGGGCATGCTTCGACTCGCTCGACCAGTGCGTACTTCGACTCGCTCGAAACAACATTAAGGGGAGAGTGAGATTCAAGCGCCACGTCATCGAGTCGAAACAGAAGCGAGTCGAATGGAACAGAAGCGAGTCGAAGGAAACAGCCTACCGGAAATCCCATTTCGTATCGATCATATCTCCCAATCTACAACTCCAAATGCTATGAAATTTTCACAGAAGACTACGCGCATGCTAAAGAATGTCCACGCCAAATTTCGACTCCATTGGATGAAATCTTGACCGAGTCAAAATCTGTTCGTGTCGATCACGGATCGGACCGAAACTTCACGGGCTTGGGCGTGCGGGCCTGGTCACGTGCCAGAGAGGGTCTCCCGAGATCTGAGCGAAATATCAGCCTCCTACACCTATAAATAGACCCCCAAAGCCAACAGAAAAGGGGTTCTTCTTGCTCTTTGGGATCTACAACACCCAGACTCTGCCGGATCCAGATCTGAACTCCATTGCTGCTGCAAAACGAATTTCACTGCTGTTGTACTCAAGTTTCAGAACTATAACTCACTGCAATCCACTGTAATCAATTGTAATCAGCAAATGAACATCAATAAAGTCATTAACTTCAAAGTGGATGTAGGCAAGATCGCCGAACCACTATAAATCTTGCGTCTCTGTCTACTTCTTTCAGTTTTAAGTTTATTATTCTTCATTTTTATCCTCTACATTACTTAGATCTATGATCTGTGATTATATACTGCTGATTTGTGTTCATACACTGGTGCTTTCACGAAATTTGGGGTTTGTGACCATTTTTGACGCAAACAAAACCAAAAAGTCAAAAAGTCAATATGGATGTACAAAAACTAACAACTTTTAAAAGTCACTTTTTAACTTAATTTAAAAGTAGTTCTTTTTTGTTTTTTGACTTGCAAAAGTAAAGTATATGGTAGAAAAAATTCAAGAAAATTTGGTAAAAACTAAAAAATTCGATAACCAAAATTTTCAAACTAAAACTTTTGAATTCAAAATTTTAAATTTAAACTCCAAATTAAAATTTTCAAATATTCGAACTAAAATTTGACAGTTCAAATTTTAGAATTCAAAATTTCAAACTCAAAATTTAAATTTTGATTTTTCAAAATTCAAATATCAAAATTTCAAAATTTGAACTTCTCGTTTTAAATTTTGAATTTTCAAATCTGAATTTTCAAAATCTGAATTTCCAAAATTTAAATTTCCAAAATTTAATATTTCCAAATTCAAAAATGAAATTTTAAATTTCATAAATTTGAAATTTAAATTTTTAAATTTTGAATTTTTAAAATTTAAATTTTCAAAATTAAAAAATTGAATAAATTTCAAATTTGAAATTTTAAAAATCAAAATTGAATTTTATAATTTTCTACTTTGAATTTTCAAATTTCAAATTATGATTTCTTTTCCAAATCTCGAAATTTGATTTTTTTTTTTTCAAATTCCAAATATCGAATTTTCAAATTTTCCTATGTCAAATTCAAAATTTGGGCTTTTGAATTTTAAAATTTTCAAGATTTGAATTTCTAAATTTAAAAATTGAAATTTTGAAATCGAAACAATCGAATTTTCAAATTCAAATTTTGAATTTTAAAATTTTGTGTTTCTATATTTTCAAATTCAAAATTTGGATAGTCATATTCCAAAATTAAAATTTTATATTTTGAAGTTTGTAAATTTAAACTTTCAAATCTCAGATCAGCAAATTTTTAATTTTCTAAATTTGAATTTTCAAATTTTGATTTTTCGTTATATTGATTTTTAGATTCAAAATCCAAAATTTGGAATTTGAACTTGAACTTCTGCATTTTTGACATTTACGTTGAAAGTTTATCATTTAAACTTTTCAAAAGTAAAAAAGACTTTGCAATAAGCAAAAGCACTTTTGCTTTTGATTGCTGAAGGACCTAAGGTTTCATTTGCTGGAGATTTAAAAGGCTTTGCTGGCCAATGCATGAGTAAAATCACCCTTGCTTGCAATATCATTGATATACTGATGGTAGACAAATCAGAAAAGGCAAAATACTACAAATGTAAATCTAAAGCATTAATTTGAATAAGTTGCCGAACTGATAATCAATATGAATAAAAGAAGAAAAACCAACAAGTTCCACATCAATTGTTATCATTTAATACATAATCAGCTGTCTGCATCGAAGAATTACAAAACTGTATCCAAAGAGTACAACCAAACAGGAGCAAGACTGAATTAGAATTACCAAACGAGTATATTGCTCAGATCAAGTTCTAGACACAGGCATCCCTTATACATTGTTATTTCATTTTTTATAAATATATTAACAATAACGCAAATGACTCACCATTGTCAAAAATGTAGGATGCCGCATAATTTATGAAACTTACTCAGCGTTCAGGTACAGAAATAGATAATTAAAGAGAAGGCTGGCCATTGAATGATGGCGCAGACATAACATTCAATACTTCGGTCACTGAAGCCATGGAACTTAGGGCAGCTTTCAGAATTTCTTGTGAGCATCCAGGCTTCACAATGCTTTTCACCTGACATTTATAACAGACATTGAGTCTCCTCAGTCCAATATTCAGATTTAAAATTCACTTCAATGTATGATAATAGTGCTCTCTAGAATTTGAAAAAACAACAGCTTTTATCTTCTTCTTTTTCTCTGAGAATAGGATTTATAAAGACAACTTATAACTATAGAACGTTTATTAGTGCATGAAAAATGTTTTACAAACTATTGGGAATGTATAACCTCCGGTCAACTTGGAATGGCACGAAAACAAGATGTACTGCTATCTGATAGTAATTTAGTTCCTAACAATTTGAGCTTTAAACTAGTTACCAACTCGTTATGGTGGCATGCATGTGGACATTTTAAGTTAAATCCTACATGTATACACTTGAAAAGGAAAGTAAAAGATTAGAAGGTGAAAAAAGGTACTTTATCAAGATATTCTTGAAGTTTTTTGATCCGACCCATGTAATCTTGGTCTTCCACACGCAAAGTAATGGGTTTTGCATCAGCACCTGGACCTTCAAACTGAATGGGACCAGGGTTTCTATACATGTCATCCATAAGAAAACTTGAAGCTTTCTGTCTCAACAACCTAAGAAATATTATGTGTTTAGTACCACTAAAATAAGAATGTTTAATTTATTATATTCAGTTTCATTTTGCACAACCTAAAATAAAGGTAAAACTATATCATAATGCATACAGTGTCACAGGCTAAGCTGGTTAATCGCATAGAAAAAAAGATGAAATATAATTTCCGACATCTACATTTTGAAGTGCAAACATCATTACTGGGTATATAAATTACGAAGGTTTTAGCAGACCTCTGTCCACATATTCTGGTCACTGTAGGTTTTAGCACACTAGCAAATATTGTTTGACTTCCCAAAATGGAGTCAACAAACAACTATCTTAGTAGTCTTTTCTAGAACTAATTTGTGCTCAAAGGGAGTTGTGTCTTGTATCAGTATTAAATAAAGATCACATAAATGTTAAGCATTAAATTAGAAACCATAACAGACAAGTATTTGTGGTCGCAGAGAGTGGTGCCTTGTAAACGAAGATATTGCATGTTTAATAAGATGTGTTCATCACAGTAACTAATATTGTGTTCTCACTGCTGAGAAACATACTCATAAGCTTTTCCTCTCAAGTCAATAGTTGCAGGATGAAGAGCAGGTTTTCCTATAGGAGTGGCTCCAGGACCACGCGAATACCGCTTGACAGTCATCATTGCCTAGTTTCATAAATATAAAGTTATATACTGATTTCATCCATGTCAGTGTATTGGATAAGGTATACTTCGATGTTTAGAATAATGCCATCAGGATGAGTAATGAGAGCTGCACAAAACTTACTGTTATTGGAGTAGCACCACATCGCCATTTATTGACAGGCTGTTTTAAGTTTGTAATTGTAGCCATGTAACCATTCAAACCAGCAGCTAGTATAAGATAGCAGATGTCTCCCAATACCTGAATATGTGAAGTTCATTTATTTAACTAAGACATATGGATAAATAATACATGCTTTTATACTTACATAAGCATAATCGCAGTCAAATTTTGATGGTAAAGCCCCTCTAGCTTGATATCCAAAGAAATGACAAATAGCATTGAATTTCTTTCCCTTGTATGTCCCTTCTTTCTGAAAGGCAAAAGAATAATAAGTAAATAAGACAGTAAGGTATGTCATGGTCTATTTGAAATTAAATAAATAATGTCTACCATTCTCTTGTTCATTTCTGCTTCCACCAAATAAGCTAGTAATTTTTCCGTCTCAATCTAAATCAATAGAGGATACATCAGGTCAAAAGAGAATAGGTAAAAAAGCAAATGATTTCCAAATTATTATGGGATAATAAAAGTTACCTGAGATAGCTGAGCCGATTCATCAGATTCAGGATGGAGAAGTAGCTGCATTAAAGAAAATGGCATTGATGCATTATAGATCCCAGTTCAATAAAAATAACAGACTAATGAGTTATTAGCAATATAACAAAGGTTTAAAAAAAAAAATCTCTCCTTGTGAAAGAGGCAAAAACAAAAATAACAAACTAATTCAACTAACAATCAAAGGAAGAGGGATGTTAAAAAGAAACCTGTTTCCTTATGAAAAGCGGCAAAAATTCAAAAAGTGCAGATGCCCAAGGTGAAAGTTGAGTGGAAATGTTATCAATAGAAACGCCTTGAAGATGAAGACTATGAATTTCCTGAGAAGTTAAAATAAAAATAAATCAATTTCTAATGAGGCTTCAACCTACAAAAACTAGAAAAAATGACAATAAAGTAACTATACAATGATATAAATGGATAGAATAACAGACTACATAGAAACAAAATATGAGGAAAAACCTGCAGCAGTGCATATAATTCTGGAATACTCTCTACGAGTCCTTCAGGGATAAGAACAACACCATGATTTTTGTCTGAAACAAAGATACAAAAGCCATAAGCATTATGTCTGTATACCAAAGACATAATAACACAACCTACCTTGCTCGGCTCTTGCTTGAACTGCATCACAAATTTGTTTTGTAATGTCAAAAATGGTTAGTTTTGACATAGCAACTTCCTCTCCAAGAATTACCTAAGAATAAAACAGGGGAAACATTAATTGTCACTAGTATGTATGCATTAGTTCTGTTTAGTACAGAAATGAACAATTTCCCACCAAATTTGGATGTGACTGTAGTGCGCATTCCAATGCTACATGAGAGGCCTTGCGACTCATCAAGCGGACAAAGTAATAGTACTACAATTGAAATGAAAATCATCACAACTAGAGATAGATGATTTGTTAGCTATATATCCAAGTGCATACAAACAAAAATAAAGGCAAACTTTACCATGACATCCCAAAGTTAGTTCTTTTTAAATTTGATCAAAAAAGCAGCAACAGAGATAATTAGTGGACAGATAAAAATAAGGTACAGAAATTTTGCTGCAAGAAATATAGACATATAACTTATTTGTATCACCATACAGTAACATGTTTTGGGATACTTAAAATTGAGAGCGAGCGGCTATTGGGACACAAAATTTGACACAATAAGTATTGGTCGTTGGATTCTTTGTCTTTACATGGGAGGTGAAAATCGGAGGGAGATCCAATAGTTAAGATCTGTGCTGTCACATTTTATGTCACCAACTTCTGTCAAATAGAATTTCCCCTTAAAATTAATCAACGGATATTAAGGGGCAATCTTCTGAATAAGATTTATTTTATAGCAACTAACAATAGATGATGTTAGAGAATATTATGATAGCAGTAATATCAATATGCACATAACTCTATAGTTTGGTACATGATAAATTATGTAAAATGTAGTCTGAAGATAAAGGAAAAGGGCTGCCAATTACTATTGTAAATATAATACCAAATTGAATATACAATTAAACAAAAACAATTACCTTCTGTGCAGAGAGTGCATCTATACAGATATTGCTTATTAGTTGTGAATTAACCTGCGAAAATAGGAAATCACTTCAGCTATTTAAGAAACGCATAAAGCAACGGTTATCTGGTTGATTAAAAAATTGTGAATATTGGGCTCAGGTCCTTAAAATCAAACTTAATACACGAAAACTCCTCCCAAAAAAAGATAGTAAATTAGGTCCCTAGAATTAAGTTGTTGAATAATTGCATACATTTATGCAATCATATACAAAAATTGCATAAATGTCTGCAATTTTTTTGGTGAATAATTTAGAAAATTTCCGCAATTTTTTCAATTTCTGCAATTTTTTCATCGAATAATTGCGAATGGATATAATTGCATAAATGTATGTAATTATTCAGTAACTTAATTTTAAGGACCTAATTTACACACTTTTTTGGCGAGGATGTTTGGTGTATTTTGAAACTTAATAGGAACTTCAGCCAAACTGTCCCTAAAAAATTTAGGTACATATAGCACACTTCATTATGCAGTAAAAGTAGTTATATATACCACACTCCATTGGAGAAAATATAACATTTATATTTAATATTATGCTCAATCATGGCCAGTTAAAATTGATGTTTATACATCAAACACACGCTGTAGCTTCATGTATTGCTTAAAAGGCATAAATGCAAGTCATATCATTAGGACCAAGGAAAATAATAATTAAAGAACACCTAAGGAACAAGCTATGTCATGAATCATACCCTGCATATGGTATCAAATCCAACATTCATCTCCACAAACTGATTTTTGAGATCTCCATACAGTGTAACAGGAACACCAACCACCTGTTAGCATAGACACTATATTTAATATCATGGGCCAAAATCATGGATAATATTTATGCTCAATCAAGGCCAGTTAAAATTGATGTTTATGGGGCATACGCGCGTGCGCACACACACGCAAAGAATAAACTAAACAATAAATATCCGTTGCTGTTAAATTGATGGAGGTGTTTCACAATTACGAATGAAATCCCTTGGAATTTTGTGCAAACGGTTAATATGTAGCTTGAAATCAGGAAGCATAAAGATGAGAAGTGTGATTATTGCTCTATGATAATGAATAATCTACACAGATATTGATATTGGTTTCAGGATGAAAACATCTGTATGAAATAACTGTCCAACAAAATAACATATATTTGTCACAAAAACAATTTTCAAATCAATGGATTGCCACTAGCATAAAATTGACATTACAGGCCTGCTGCACATTATTTTCAAGAATATCACTAATTATAATATAGCACTATGCTTTTTGTCATACAAGTACAAAACTCCAAATTTATAATGATGTATGCTAAATAACCTTCTTTTAATATAAAAGACCCAGTGCAACATGAGAAATAAGAAATGTTGACAATTTATTTGGACTTAAAACACACCCATTTAATATTCATCCTTCATACGTAAAACTAACAACGCGAATTAGGATGTTAAGGCATATAAATGTCAAAAACATATCCAATACAAAATCAATAAAGTTGATGATTTCTTGTTCTTGCATCCAGAGCATCCGCTGTCACAAATTCCCAATGGGGGGATTTTCTCCATCACACCCCACAAAAATGACATATCTTGAACACAACGACGTTGATAAGTTTTAATGGGTGATGAGGAACAGGTGCTAAATACACATAATCATAAAGTGGTTTATGTTACTATTGCTGAGATGCATACAACCTTTAAAGAAATATAAACTTGTTAAACTATGCATCACAACTACCTTTGTCGGTATATACTTTAATAGGCGATGAGGAACAGGTGCACACATAATCATAGAGTGGCTGATGTTACTATTGCTGAGATATATGCAACCTTTGAAGAAAAGTAAACCTTTTAAAAACTGTGAATTAGAACTACCTTTGTTGGGCATTTTGATTCAGCAAAAGTCTCTGCCAGCTGAGCAGCATCAGTATTAGATGTCACTCCTAACAATTAGAGCATCAGTATTAGATGTCACTCCTAACAATTAGAGCGCTAAACGTAGGAACCACACCCAAAAAAAAATATGACAAAGTCAGGACATGAATATTTGAGAACTAACCTCCAATAATGACAAGGCCATCCAATTTCAGAGCAAGGCAGGCAGCTCTAGTGGCATTCACTTGTTCGGTTGTTCTGATCTGATCGACCGTGCGGCCAAGTAAATCAAAACCACCTTACAGGGAGGAAAAACATTTCTGTTAACGAATGATTAAGATTGTCAAGAGATCATAAATTTGAATAAAAGCTACGAACCTTGGTTCTTATAAGTAGCAAGAACATCATCGGTTATCTCCATAGTTTTCTGGGCAAATAAACCTTCAGTACCACCTATAGCAGCAAAAGAGAGTTAAAGAAATGCACATCTCACGCAACAAATTAACCAAGATGAAAACAAACATGTATTTGAAGAAAATAAACAAAAAAGATATTATGGTATCAAAAGTCATGATAAATATATGAGCTAAGTGAATGTTGCATGTCATGTGAGGTTTGAAAACTGATAAAGATTGTATGTGGGGACCAGCATTGCTAGTGAGAAAACAAGATACAAATAATTTGCACTATGTAACTTGGGAAAATCTAGCGATTTGTCAGGTCATCAGGGATACAAATAATACTCATCGTTCAAACTTGCATACTCAGCGAGCACGTGCACAGAGAGAGAGGAGGGAGGGGGGGTTTTGTTTGCATGCGGGGAGGGGGAGGGGGAGGGGGAGGGGGGGTTGTATAACTAGGTCCTAAAATGATTCTTAAATGCCTACCGCTGAAGGGTATTAGAAAAGCATTTTGCTTAGACAATTAAATAGATTTCAATTTAGTAGGACGGCTGTCAATGTTACAGCCATAGAATCGATGTGTGTCTGATCAAAACAACAACAAAAAAGTTATATAAATGGTGATATCGTTATATTACTGATATTTTGATTATTTTGTGGGGGTGTGGTGGTTAAAGGAACTCTGTTTTGTGCAAGGGTATTTTGGCGGTTCCAACCCAATTGAAAAAGTTACACTACATTCAATAGTGGGAGTTGCAGAACCACTAAAAAACGGGCAACCCCTCCAAACTAAAAACGGTCTCTTTAACAATACCTTTTTTGGTTTCTGACTGAAAAAAACAAAGCGATACTATCGTTTTTGGTTCCGACTAAAGGCATACTAATCATTATTTGTGCTTCCAGGGTTGAAATTACAATACCCAATATGCAAGGGCTTTCAACTTGAGGGCAATGATTACTGTTTTAGGTAAAAATAAGAATGATGCAGATAGAACAAAGAATATGGAGTGTGTAGCGAGAAACTAACAAGGAATACGTGGTGGATGTTATTTATCGTTACAAATCAGAGACATTTATTGTCTGGATGAATCATTCAATGTGGGGGACATGCTTACCAATAAATCCAAGTAAAATGCTTTTGGGATTGTGAGATTTGATGGCATTATGTAGACCCCATATCACATTATGTCCTCCAGGGGATTGTCTTCCAGAAAACACAACACCAATCCTGCAGCGTAGAATGTGAGATGGTAACTTCTTGGTTGTTGCCATTATAAGGTAGTAAGATTTTTATAAAAAAAAATTAATTGGGTATTTAGGTGGTAGTGCATAGTTGTACTACAAGTTTGGGTAGTATATAGCATACTACAAGTACACATATGTCTAGTGATTCGAATCACGCGATACATCGAATTCAAACCCATGACAAGGTAATAATAATATTATGCATGTTTATCCATTTATAACCTACCTTGTATCACCTCCTGCTACTAATAGTGAAATATAAAGGACATTTGTGAAAATAATTCACAGACGTGATTACCCAGTCAATGTGCATCAAATTAAGTACTGTAGATCTATGAAGCAAGTAGTCATGTAAAAGCATAATTTGTTGAAAAGTGCATAATGCTTAATCAAAGAAATGTAAATAATGCTGTGGAAAAGAAACAAAATGAGCATAAAAGGAAATAAAAGTTAGCTACTCGACTATAAATTTATTGACTGGGAAGTAATAAAAAGTACAAACCTCATGACAGGATGCTCTTCAATAACTTGCGCACCAGGAACCTGTACGTTTGCCCTCAAAAAATGAGCCAACGGTTGGCCATAAGTGTGCGGGAATGCTCGACTGATCACATGTGAAGACGAGTTATCAACAGTAGTTGTGCAATCACCAAATTCCACTCTTACAGTGGTGCCCTAATCACATATGAGAAAAACCATTTATATTGCTTTGTTCAAGATAAAATTAGAAATAAATAATAGTATGTATATCCATTACAAAAGAGATAGTTGACAAGCTTCAATAAAGGGAAAAAATCAAATCCAGATTCAAAAAAAAAAAGTAAATAAATAAATAAGAGAGGGAGAAAGAAAGAAGAAAAATCACTGACAAGTCACATATCACCAGGTGGAAAATCGTAAATATACATAGTCCAAAAGAAAAGGACTATATACTTCATTGCAGCTAATCTATGATTCAATATACAAAGATTTAGCAAATCTAACGCATTTCATGATTTTGAAAGACCCGGATTCAAGTTCATAACCTTTGTGAATTAAGATCTAACTCCGATTGCGATGAAAAGTAATTGTTCATATATTTTCCTCATGAACCCTAAGCATGTCTCCGGTTAAAAAATATTTAACAATTTAAAGCCTGATTTTCATTATTCTGCGCAAGATTTCAAAACACGCAGATCTTGCACTAGTCAATACACAGTCAAATAGAAATCAATATTATTTCTGGAAGAATAAATGTAACTTTCTAACACAGCCTAAATTATTGATATAGTAATTTCAAACCATTTCAACTTAAGAAGAAGGGAAAAAAAAAATCTGCATCAAAAGAATATACTTACCCATCACCACTATACGGCTATAATTAACACTTGAAAAATAATTTTGTTTTAAAAAATCAGAACAAAATACAGTTCACAAAAATTAGATCTAGCAGTAAACAAACTTAAACTATCCAAAGTTCTGCTGAAGAGTAAAAATGAAAAAGGTACCTGAAGGCAAGGAGGGAGCTCAGGTTGATACTTAGCTCTCTCCTTCTGCAACGCGGAGAGTTCTCGAGTGACGCCATAATCCGAGTTCATTTTCGTTAATAACTTTGAGTTAGTAAAATAATCGAGAAAATATAATCGGCAGATGGATTTGTTGCTGGTGGTGTTATATTTTGACGGACTTACCAACAACTGCGCCACCAGTTTCGCGTTTTGACCCTAAAGGACTCGGACGTCTATAGTTTTACGGGAATACCACTGTACTATTTCATATGTCCCAATCCGACGGAATATGTATCTAACCAAAAGTCATTTGGAATGAGCTCAAGGGTTCACGTCCACCGCTGCACGCATCAAAACAACTTCTAACATTCCTAAACTTCTTTTTTGTTTTGGATTTTCATTCAACAACGATGTTCACGATACATTTATCTTTGAAAAACAATCATTTAAAAAAAATTCGTTAACATACAAAATAAAAAATAAAACGTAGAAAACAATCCGTTAACCCTCCATCGTCGTAATAATTTATAATTTTAAATATTCTCCTCCTCTCTTCTTATGTTTTGTAATGCATATTGAAAACACAAAACTAAAAATGAAATTAAACCGACTTATAGTTTCAGAAGGAGCACCTTCCAAAAAGTGATGGAATAAATCAGAAATTTCTGCATTTTTTATGGAATTTCCTTTTCTTCCAATTATATTGCATCAACTTGTTTGATTGGGCTAGACCTGTTGTAGCGATTCGTCTTTTACGATGCCCTGAAAATATGTTGATCAGCGCATATATTCAGAATAACGTAGTAGGCCTACCGTCGGGTAAATTTGAAAAAAAAAATCTAAACTCTAAATTTTGGCATGATCCCTACGCAACTCACTACGGAAAGAACAATATATGATATGACAAATATATATATGTGCACAAAGGCTTGATAGTCAAATGCTCAAAGGCATGACAAATATCATTCATATATATATTCAGTCCATGCGTCTAATCATAAACATAGGCAACATCTCCAACCCAGAAAGTTCATCTCTCTAGCTAGCTCTTCCCAAAATAAACTCGTTATTACTCATATTACTTTGATAGAAGTAATCACAAGTTCCAATTAGTAAATAAAAGAGAGAAAACGAGGGTTTGGCAAAAGTCCGATGAGGGGAACTAGCCCCATAATGATGTAATTAAGTGCAGATATACATCCTAGCATGCAATGGGTCTACGTAATATCATACATTAAAACAACATGTTCTAACTATATAAGGTATCAACAATATGAATAGATGAATGCACGGTTAATACTGCACTTCATGGTCAAAGGTGTCATAAATCTTCTAATCCCGATCAAACTCGAAATATAAGGCAAACACAACTATAACAATGCTATAAATCCAAGCATCAACAGACCCAAAACCCCTCATGAATCTTCTATGTGTAAAACCATAAGTCGTTGTTATTCAAATATTCCTAATTAATGTCCATGATCAAAAGTGTCGTAGATCTTTCAGTCCCGATCGAACTCGAAATGTAAAACAAATACAACCATATAACGATGTTATATATCTAAGCATCTCAATTCCCAAACACCCCGTAAAAATCCACTATGGGTAATAACCTAAGTTAGTGAAGTTCGAATATCCACAGTCGTAATTGAAATGTTGAATTATCATTAGCTACCAAGAGAGGCATATTTGATGCAACAAATAGCCCATGATTCCGAGCTGATGCCTGTGAATGTTTACTTGCGGGTCCCATCACAACACATAATTGTAATATGAACAGTATATAACCTACTTTAGGATGTCGTCCCAATCTTGCCCCCACCCCTACTCTAGAACTACATCTGCAGGTTGTGTCGTCACTCAAGGTACAATGGATTCATTTTACTAACGTTGTATATTTTCGAGTGTCTATGGTTGAACAAACCAGATCCACGTATAACCGCCATAACTGCGTAAACACATTCCCACACAAATACACAACAACTTGATCTTATCGCTTCCACGTGAATCCTCGGACATTTCCTTGAATTGCCTCAAACTTCATCGAATTCTTCAGACTCTACCAAGCTCCAAAACATCCATCTTGACTTGCCTCGAAATAAATCAGAGGCCTCACCATGCTCCGACCAAAGCTGAAGCGATATGAACATTCACCGTCATTCATCCTGGTGCAATTCCACTATTTTTCTTGGCACAAAAATGCATATGTGCACTATTGTGCCCAACATAGTAGTGCACATGTGAATTACTATGTCGGACATAGTAGTGCAAAGGTGCATTGATGTGCTTAACGCAATAGTGCAAATGTGCATTGTTGTGCACGACACAACAGCGTACTACTATGCACATAGCAATGGTACCAATATTTGTAGTTGCACAATGGTGGTTACGCTGTTGTGCAAATGAACAACAGTGGGGGCACGAAGTGCAAACATGCACTGTTGTGCACGGCACACTAGTACCGCTGCTGTGCCAATGCGCAACCGTGTACTACTATGCATATCTCAATAGTTCCATTGTCGTGTAGTTGCACAGCAGTTGTTACATTGTTATGCAAATACACGGCAGTGGGGACATAAAGTGCCCCTCCCCGCCTCTTGCCCTTGGCTTCACCAGATGCTTTGCCTAGCCAATCCTAACATCCCATATTACCTTGTTGTGCCTAAAGCTAGAATATGGGGTTATTTTCATTTAACTGGCACTTGGTTTGTTTCTTTGGTTTATTCTCTAACAAAGTTCATAGTCCATACTATTAAACCACTTCAAATCCAAAAACCTATGCTTAAAATCCCTCATTTGATTACTACTCTAGCTAATGTTATTAATTCACTCTCAAGTTACCACTGGGGCTATTTCATACAATCATAGCTTAATACCATTTCATATGATTATAGTTCAATGTCCAATAACACATACTATTAAATCATTCATATAGCTCAAGTAATAAAACATCAAGTGATGAAATCTTTCCATTATCTACTAACTTTTACCAGCATCATTATTCTTATCTTCAAATTTTGTTACGTAGTTCATATCGTCTAAAAATAGTCTAATAATCTTCGTACTCCACATATCAACTACTAGTAACCAAATATTAAATGTATAATTTTTCTATCGCTTACTAACCTTCTCAAATGCCCAACTTTTATCGATGTTACTATGGTTCAACTTTAGTTATACATTTGTTAAGTTATACATTTGTTAATAGCCACTTCAATCATTTCATAAGCCATTAACCATTTGCCCTTAATTACTTACTATCTTTTAATATCATTTATATAACATGAAATCACTTCCCCTTGCTTGTAATCCACAAACCATATTGTATCAACCTTCACTTTAGTGGAAACCAACATCAAGCATCCATATAACATTTCATAGCAAAACATACATGTATATATAACTACAAGTGACAAGTTTGTATCCACTCACCTAGCAACCATTAGCAACCTCAAAGCAACAAGAACACATTCTCCATGTCTCTTTGTTATTATGGTCGAAAATCAAACCACCTCCAAACGGTCTAATACTCATTGAGATTGTAGAGGAGGATAATTTAGATGATTTTTGTTTGATTTTAGGGAATTTATTGTGAGAAATGCAGATTACGGATCTTAAGGCTAGAATTAACACTAGAGTGGGGTGAATAGTGTTTTAAGGAATTACTAATTCTTTTTGAGTTTATATTAATTTGAACATAAATGTATGCAATATTCAGACACAGATATGATCACAGAATCAAACACAGATGCAGATATAAAGTAAAAGCAATAAAGGAAAGAACACACCGGATTTTATACTAGTTCGGAGTTACCCTACATCCAGTCCCGCAACACAAGTACGGATTTCCTTTCAAAATCAATTCTTACAATTACACCCTCGATTTCAAGGCCACGAGGTACACCGCTCCAGATTCACAATCCTCTGGGTAGAGATACTTGATTTTACGGGCAACAAGTTCACCCGATTGATTTTCCAGGCTACAATCACACCTTTTCTCGCTCAATTGAATACAAAGAAGTCTATAACTCTGAATAGCACTGGGATCTTGTTGAGATAGTGATAGAGAATCAAACCAGAGATAATCTAGTTAGATTCAATGGTGATTTCGACAGAGTAATGGTAAAAATGTATATAAAGAAATGTGGAAGAAGAAGAGGAGTGAAATCAGAGAAAATATGAATGTAAATTCGTTTAAAACAGCCCCTATTTATAGTAGAACAACAGCCATGTCCATTCGTGAAAGGATATGACGAATAGACACTTCTTTTGAAATTCAAACTTTTGAAATAAACTGTCACCTTGTCGACAAGGGTTCCTTAGGGTTGTCGACAGGCCTAAGTTATTTTTGGCAATTTGTTTTTCTTTGAAAATAACTTCTATCTTATATTAAAACTATTTTAAACTTTATAAATATACTTTAACTATAGTTAAAATACATAAAGTATAGAGAATAATATTTTGGTATATATAAAATTTTACTATAATTTTATATTTAAATCTAAGTATAAAAGTTAAATATATTATAATTAAAAGATAGTTTAAAACCAAGGATAATTTGATATTGAAAATAAAGATTATTTTGAGCCTAAAAGTATTTTAAAATCAGGATAGATGTTTTTTGATTTAAAAAGGAAGATTTTGAAATCATTTTGAAAACAAGATATAATTTTGTAAAACATTTGAATAAAAGTTAGTGGATACAAAACAATGTTCCACTGGATTTTTCGTAGGTTCCATCCTACTTAGGGTTCCATCTCTTTAACGGGCTCGAAGTGGATTCCATTCCACGAATAAAATGGATTTTAAGATGTCGGTGCTTTTCTAGAAGTTTTAACAAAATTCCTAACTAAATTACTTATCTTGAAATCTTGATAATCTTGATACTCATGAGTCTTGAATCTTGATATCTTCGATCTTGAGTTCATCAGTTCTTGAATCTCTATACTGTACAGTCTTCATTCTTTGGTACTTGTATATATATCATGCATATACATATATATCTAAACAATAATCTTATTCTAAGGTTGTTGTCATCAAAACCAACTTCTCAGGGACTAACAATCTCCCCCTTTTTGATGATGACAACCTTTGTTTGTAAAATATTACTTCTATCCTAATACCCCCTTAATCTATGCCTAACTATCCTATTTATACTTCTCCCCCTTTGTCGTCAACAAAAACAAAGTTTAAATCTATACAACTCCCCCTTAATCTAATACTATATTACATGTGATTATAATGATAGTGTTACCATAAATAATCAACACTTAATTCTAAAACTAAAACTTAGCCCTTAATAACTAACTCTCCTAAGTAAGAATCCATATATGATAATCTTTATAATAATGATAATGTGAGAATTCAAATATGAGAACATAAATCATTTATTAATTATAATGTTATATTTACATTTGCGTAGAAAATGTAAGTAATATCATATACAAATAACGATAAGAAAGAGAGAAAAGAAACTAATGTGTATCCTTGACAATGGGAGATCTATGAACCGAGCAATTTGGGTAGTGGAAACAGAAATTCCACGTTGTTCGACTAGATTTCCATCCTTGTCAAAGCACACTTCGCCAACGCAAACAACTTTGTTGTCATCTTCAGCGTGCTCTTCTTCCATGAGGGCTTCTTCTTCTTAATTTAGTAAATATAGATTCATTTAAGGGTTTTGTTAAGATATCAGCAATTTGATTCTCAGAATTGATATAATCGAGAGTAATTACTTCCTTACTTATATTATCTCTGAGAAAATGATGTCTGATATCAATATGTTTAGTTCGAGCATGATGAGTAGGATTTTTGGATAAATTTATTGCACTAGTATTATCATAATAAATTGGTGATTTTGAGATATTTAAACCAAAATCTTTTAAAGTTTGTTGCATATATATTACTTGAGAACAAGCCAAAGCAGTAGAACTATACTCTCCTTCGGTTGTTGATAAAGAAACTGTGTTTTGCTTTTTACTAAACCAGGAAACCAGAGAATGCCCCAAAAAGTGACAAGTTCCACTTGTACTTTTTCGGTCTGGTCTACAACCAGCATAGTCAGCATCACAGTAAGATATTAATTCAAAGATCATTTTTAGGATAAAATAAGTCATAATCAAAGGTGTGTTTAACATATCTTATGATACGTTTTATAGCTTTTAAGTGGGTCTCTTTAGGTTGGGATTGATATCTTGCACAGAGACAAACACTATGCATGATATCAGGTCTACTAGTAGTGATATAGAGTAGTGATCCAATCATTCCTCTATATAATTTTTGATCTACATCTTTCGAGAGATCTTCTTTACTTAGGTACTCATTGGTTGCCATGGTAGTGGGTTTTCCACTTGCAGTAGTCAAACCAAATTTACTAACTAGGTATTTAGCATATTTTTCTTGACTGATAAAGATACCATTATCTAATTGTTTTATTTGCAATCCTAGAAAGAAGTTTAATTCACCCATATGACTCATCTCAAACTCTTTTGTCATTATTTCAGAAAATTCTTTATTCATTTCAAAATTAGTTGATCCGAAAATGATATCATCCACGTAAACTTGTACTAGTTGAATATCATTTTTATTTCTTTTAGTAAAAAGAGTATTATCTACTTTACCAATTTCAAAGTTTGATTGTAATAAGTAAGATCTTAGTCTATCATACCAGGCTCTAGGAGCTTGTTTTAGACCATATAGAGCTTTCTTAAGTTTGTAAACATGATTTGGTAATTTTTCATCTTCAAAAAGTGGTGGTTGTTCAACATATACTTCCTCTTTTACAAATCCATTTAAAAAGGCACTTTTAACATCCATTTGAAATAATTTGAAATTATTATGATTTGCGAAAGCAAGTAGAATCCTAATGGCTTCTAATCTTGCTACGGGAGCAAAGGTTTCATCACAATCCATTCCTTCTTCTTGACAATAACCTTGAGCGACTAACCGGGCTTTATTTCTAACGACCTCACCTTGTTCATTCATTTTATTTTTATAAACCCATTTAGTTCCAATTATAGTTTTATTTTCAGGTCTAGGAACAAGTTCCCAAACATCATTTCTAGTGAATTGAATTAGTTCTTCTTGAATAGCCAAAATCCATGAATCATCAGTTGATGCTTCTTTTGGATTTTTGGGTTCAATAGTTGATATAAAGGCTACATTGCTCATTTTACTTAGTTGATTTCTAGTTGTAACAACAGATTGCATATCTCCTAGTATATTTTCTATAGGATTATCTTTTAAAAGTTTAATCTTTTTATTAGGATGATTAATTTCATTATTAGTTTCAGTTGACTCCTGATTTTGAGTAACTAAATCCTCTTCATCATTTGTATCTTCAAAAATTTTGAGATTTTCATCGAATGAAACATGCATTGTTTCTTCGATGATGTTAGTTCTTAAATTAAACACTCTGTATGCTTTACTTCTATTAGAATATCCGATAAAGATACCTTTGTCGAATTTAGGATCAAATTTATCTAAGTTATCTTTTGTATTTAAAATAAAACATTTACTTCCAAAAATTCTAAAATAAGATACCTTAGGTTTCTTTCCGTGAAGAAGTTCACAAGATGTCTTATCAGTTAAAGGTCTAATTAAAATTCTATTTAAAATACAACAGGTGGTAGCAACTGCTTCTGCCCAAAAATGATTTGGTAATTTACTATCTGAAAGCATAGTTCTCGCACACTCTTGAATCGTCCTATTTTTATGTTCTACTACTCCGTTTTGTTGTGGAGTTCTTGGAAATGAAAAATTATGAGTTATTCCCTTTTTATTGCAGAATTCTTCAAACTTTTCATTTTCAAATTCACCACCGTGATCACTACGGATGGTTATAATTTTTACAGAAAGTTGATTTTGAATCCTTTTTGTAAAGTTCTTAAAACATTCAAAAGTATCACTTTTATGTTTCAAAAATATTGTCCATGTAAATCTAGAATAATCATCTACAATTACAAAAACATATTTACTGTGATTTATTGACTGAATTTGAGATGGACCAAATAAATCAAGATGAAGTAATTCAAGAGGTTTTGAAGTTGAAATCATAACTTTTAATTTAAAGGAACTTTTTCTAAGTTTTCCTAATTGACATGCATCACATAAACTATCTACTTTAAAATTCATTTTAGGGAGACCTCTTACTAGATCATATTTTGACGGTCTAGGTAAGAGTTTGAAGTTCAAATGCCCAAATCTCTTATGCCAAATCCAATGGTCACTTGTATTTGCCAAAAGACACAGGTTATCATTTGAAAGTTTCATACTAAGAATATAAATATTCTTTTTCCTAATTCCCTCAAATATTATGGTTGAATTATTATCTTCAATGTGACACTTATCTTTTTCAAATTTAATTTTATATCCTTTATCTCAAAGTTGACTAATACTTAGCAGATTATGTTTTAGATTCTTAACTAGCAAAACATTAGTAATAATAGGAGTTTCAGAGTTACCGACATTGCCGATGCCAATCACATATCCTTTTGAGTTGTCTCCAAAGTTAACCAGTCCTCCGTCTTTGTATATTATATCATTCAGCATATCTTGATTACCAGTCATGTGTCTAGAGCATCCACTATCGAGTATCCATTTATTCTTTTTGATTTGCATAATTTGTTCATTGTGGATTGATTCCTCAACACCCATAAAACATGTTTCCTGCACATCATACAATTTTGGTAGACAACTTGAATTTGAATATCGATTATATGCAGACTCATGAGACAATAATGATCTGAATATTTCTAAACTAGTATTAACAAGTTTTTCAAACATATCCATTTTAAAAGCGTTTTCAAAATTCATATTATGAAACTTTGAAAACCTTGCTCTGATACCAAATGTGAGAAATGTGGATTACGGATCTTAAGGCTAGAATTAACACTAGAGGGGGGTGAATAGTGTTTTAAGGAATTACTAATTCTTTTTGAGTTTATATAAATTTGAACACAAATGTATGCAATAATCAGACACAGATATGATCACAGAATCAAACACAGATGCAGATATAAAGTAAAAGCAATAAAGGAAAGAACACACCGGATTTTATACTGGTTCGGAGTTACCTACATCCAGTCCCGCAACACAAGTACGGATTTCCTTTCAAAATCAATTCTTACAATTACACCCTCGATTTCAAGGCCACGAGGTACACCGCTCTAGATTCACAATCCTCTGGGTAGAGATACTTGATTTTACGAGCAACAAGTTCACCCGATTGATTTTCCAAGCTACAATCACACCTTTTCTCGCTCGATTGAATACAAAGAAGTCTATAACTTTGAATAGCACTGGGATCTTGTTGAGATAGTGATAGAGAATCAAACCAGAGATGATCTAGTTAGATTCAATGGTGATTTCGGCAGAGTAATGGTAAAAATGTATATAAAGAAATGTGGAAGAAGAAGAGGAGTGAAATTAGAGAAAATATGAATGTAAATTCGTTTAAAACAGCCCCTATTTATAGTAGAACAACAGCCATGTCCATTCGTGAAAGGATATGACGAATAAACACTTCTTTTGAAATTCAAACTTTTGAAATAAACTGTCACCTTGTCGACAAGGGTTCCTTGGGGTTGTCGACAGGCCTAAGTTATTTTTGGTAATTTGTTTTTCTTTGAAAATAAATTCTATCTTGTATTAAAACTATTTTAAACTTTATAAATATACTTTAACTATAGTTAAAATACATAAATAAGTATAGAGAATAATATTTTGGTATATATAAAATTTTACTATAATTTTGTATTTAACTCTAATTATAAAAGTTAAATATATTATAATTAAAAGATAGTTTAAAACCAAGGATAATTTGATATTGAAAATAAAGATTATTTTGAGGCTAAAAGTATTTTAAAACCAGGATAGATGTTTTTTGATTTAAAAAGGAAGATTTTGAAATCATTCTGAAAACAAGATATAGTTTTGTAAAACATTTGAATAAAAGTTAGTGGATATAAAACAATGTTCCATTAGATTTTTCGTAGGTTCCATCCTACTTAGGGTTCCATCCCTTTAACGGGCTCGAAGTGGATTCTATTCCACGAATAAAATGGATTTTAAGATGTCAGTTCTTTTCTAGGAGTTTTAACAAAATTCCTAACTAAATTACTTATCTTGAAATCTTGAACTCTTGATAATCTTGATACTCATGAGTCTTGAATCTTGATATCTTCTATCTTGAGTTCATCAGTTCTTGAATCTCTATACTGCACAGTCTTCATTCTTTGGTACCTGTATATATATCCTGCATATACATATATATCTAAACAATAATGTTAGGATTTATATTTTATAATCTTATTCTAAGGTTGTTGTCATCAAAACCAACTTCTTAGGGACTAACATTTATTTCATGGCTTTTAATTGGATATTGGGCTTGAAGCTTTTGGTTTAAAGAAGAGAACAAAAGGGAAGTAACATGAAAATGAAGAGATTAGGAGTGAGGATGTGCAATTGTTTGTATGTAAGTATAATGGCCTTTGGGTCCAAAACCATCCTCTTTTAATATTAACAAACTCATTTCCTTCATAACTCTAAACGCCTCGATGTTTATAGTCAAAGGACTCAGAAATGTCGTTCCAAACACAATGGAAGTAGCCTCAAGCTCTAATTCTATCATATGCAAAAGTTAGCTTTCTCAATCACTTAAGGGTCAAGCCCTAATAGTTGACTGAAAATTCGTTGCTCTAAATATATCAAAGCTTATACTTAAAAGACTCGAAAACAGTATTCCAGATATAATGAAAAATGTCTCATAGCCTAATTCACAGTTGCAAAAGTTAGCTTATTGGATCATTTATAAATCGACTTCCAATATACAACTTAAAATCCACTATCCCAAATGTATCGATGTTTATATCAAAAAGCATGGACACGACATTCCAAAAACAATGGAAGTAGTCCCGGACCTTGATTCCATTTTCTCCAAAATTTAACTTTTGAGTCATTGATTAAATTAACTTTTAATATTCAAATAAACCATTTTAATATTTAGGTGTTCAAATATAGGTTATTACACCTGTCAAGTATATCAGATCCAGTCATAAAAGGGTTGGATAAATTCGGCCTATTTTAGATCCATCCCATTTGACCCGTTTAGTATAAAGGCCAAACCAACTCAACCCACTTATATATGGATTACTCACCTATCTCATTTAAGAATTTAAATTAGATTTGACCAATAAAAAATTAGAAAATATATTTAAAAAGTATACTTTTTAGGTTTTTAATTTCTAAAATAATTAAAATTTCAAATTCTAGTTGGCATTAAAATACAAATTTTCATTAAATCAAAGTTTAGATGTGGGGGTGTATCATGTTATTTACCAAGTACAACTGTTGGTCGTTATGGAGAAGTACAAGGTACTTTCAGAATATGAAGTATTGGACTATTCCATATTGTTTATAATATAGATATAAGTTTAATGGTCAAAGTCTCGCTGATTCCGAATAAGTGTGAAGAAGTTACTATAGTTTGAATGGAAAAATAGCGACTTATACCTAGTCGCTTAAGTATAAATTGAAAAGAGTAAATTATCACATGATTATCCAATGATTTGGAGATTAATGAATTATTGCAGTACTTTTCAAGCTAGAGTTTAGATGTAGGGACATAGCTTGCTATTTGCTAAGTACAACTGTTAGTCACCGTAGAGAAGTACAATGTACGTTCAGAATATGAAGTACTCGACTGTTCTATATTATCCATAATATACATGCGAGTTCATTGGTCAAAGTTTTGTTTGATTTTGAGTCACTATGATGAAGTTACTATAGTCGGAACTAAAAAATAAGCGACTTCTACCTAGTCGTTCGAGTTCATATTCTACATTATCAAATTCTCTAATTGGAAAATTGGAATTTCTTGTTCAATTCTGATTTTTCTAACTTTGATTAATTCGAATTCCGATGTCGATGGAATGAAATTTGAAATAAATTACCTTACTCCGTCGATGGCCGGAAGGAGTCAGAAATGCTTCAGATGGTATGAAAATTTTCCATACTCACCCTTGATTATGAGCACATCCTCATCCGAGTATTTCACATTGAGCAAAGCTCACTCAATCTCTTATCTTTACTTTCACACCGGATTAGAGGGATCATTATTCTCAGTAACCTCATAAAGCAGAGCATCGTTATACTCCATATTGCTCACAGCACTGAGTACTCACTTTAGTTTAATGTAATTTCTCTTACACATATATATTAACAAAGTAAGTTTATCATCCGCAAAGCTCAAAAATCAAGTGATAAACTATGGATCTGAAGTTCTAAATAACTTATGCTAACCTTGGATATGCCTCTAATGTATGTAAATAACCTCGATATAAAGTAAGTGAAGCACGGATCTTCTCAAAACTTAGAACAATGCAAACACTATAAACTATTATGCATCCTAGTGATAGAGTTAAGGATACACCCTAGAAATAATTATGTAATTCAATTACCAAACTTAATTCTTATAAGAAATATAATTTGAAATAGATATGTTTTCTATTTGTATTTTTTTCTAAAGCAAGCCAATTTTTATAGTGGCCCGTCCACTTGTATGGAATAATTAAAATAGGTGTATGAAAGATGGACTTTAACAACTTTACAACACACACATACATAAAAACTATGAAAATTCAATTAGTCGCACGTTAACACCAACTAAAATGAATGGATACAACTACATAACATATACAATGACATGTGAAACCATGTATCAAAATGATACAAGCTTGTAATAACCAACAAAACCTATTGCATGGGTTGAAAAGCCATCAGATTCCAATCCATCATATAGTTTCGATGACCAAGCAATTCCAAGTATCCAAAAGATTGCAAAATTTGCAATTATGGACTAGGCATTGCAAGATACATAATTCCATCAAATACCATTTCCAGCAACCAAAATATAACAGATAACATACACTGTTGCATCAAAAGTGATTACCATTAAACAAGCATAACATGAATCAACGAGCAAAATGGCACCCCTAGAGCTACCTCCTTAAATGAAGCATAAATGCAAAGATCAAACATTTCATATTTTACATAAATACAAAAAAAACAAAAGCTTAGCTTTATCGCTGACATGTACACCTTCAGATATTTGCAAAGAGCTGAAAACAGCCACGGTTTAGATTGCAACAAAAACAAAATCATGTAAAGCGACTAACCTCATCCAAAGAAAACCAACAGGCCTAGATAATACTACCAACTAAAATATATCTCGATGTTAACAATAGCAAGGTGGAAAAAAAATAACAAAATCATACTAGTGAAACTGGGAAACCTGAAACAACAATGAAGGATAGAGGGAGTACCAACGACAACGCCCAAGCAACAACATCATCAACCAACAGAGCTCCTATATGCTCATTAGGACAGCCAGAGGGATGAGAAGCTAGACTAAACACTATATTTGTATTGTATGTAAATATACATAATGTTAATAGTACATTGTAACATATAAGCATCCTAAAATAAAGTGTTTGGTCGGTTGTAGTTACGAAAAAAATTCATATCCATGAGTATTGAATCAAACAAATAAAGATAAATCTTAAATGTTCTTAGTCATTTGGTATTTAGAGAATGGGTATTGATATACTAGCAAGGATAGTGTATGTAATGTTATTTATGCAGTGCATAGTGTTTTACTCATGATTGTTAAGGGCACTAGTAGGTTACGTACTTGTAATCATTTGAAATGATTACACAACGAATCACTTAGAGTCCTTTATAAGTTAATTTATCTAAATCAACTTGTAGATCCCATATGACGATGTGCAGTTGTTTTTTGACTAAGAATACCATGGATCTTATGTGTGTAAACCTTACTTTAACTATGGTCAATCACATGATATGTGTTCTTGTATGGTCATACTTGGGTTTGTATCGAGACACATGAAGTGAAACACTCAAGAGATAATTCATGTCCTTCAATACGGAAGGTTAGTGCCACCTTAGTTGGAAGATAACTCAAATTCAAAGTTTTTACTAGAGTAATTCGGTTAATCGATAAATGTTATCGGATTGAACCAAAAAACTTTAAGGTCCAGGTTCGTAATTAAATACAGGTGTTATTAGAGTATTGGCCATTGACTAAACTTTAGACGTGCAAGAGATAGAGTGACAACAACTGACATAACGTGGGCAACATATCGTTGTTTAAAGGTGTTACTTTAAAAATAATTAGAAGAAGGACTTCATCCAGATGATCTACAAGCGATTGAACTCATATTCAATACTATATGTAACACCCCACCTCTATACCCATACTATACAAAAGTATTACCGAGTAATATTGTTAGATAATATAAAGAATGAGGCTATGTTGGGTACATATGTGAATATTCCCTTGGGCTAACACTAGTACGTATTTAAATATCAAATATAACTCACCACAAAACGTACACAGTATCGGCAAAAAGCAATAAACACATGTGCCTTCAAGATAGAACAATACATAAAGTGTACAAACAGAGAGCAAAGAGTCAGAATCGCAACGATAATATATAATACATAATTATACATGGTAGTCCATTATACAATACCAAAATATACATACATGAATAAAGGGAATGCGGATTACGGATCTTAAGGCTGGATTAACACTAGAGGGGAGGTGAATAGTGTTTAATGAATTTTATGGAATTTTTGAAATCTTTTGAAATTAAACACAGACAGATGCAATTCACAAACACAGAGACAATCACAGAATTAGACACAGATGAAAATAGTAAATAAAAAGCAGTAAAAGGAAAGAACACATTGGAATTTTATACTGGTTCGGAGTTACCCTACATCCAGTCCCACACAATTTCTTATGCAGATTTCTTTTCAAATATAATGTCGATAATACAACCTTGATTTCAAGGCTACGAGATACACCCTTCCATCTTCGAGTCCAGGGCAAACTCTCTTGATTTAACCAGGCTACAAAGTCACCTAATTGATTTATGGGCTACAATCACACCCAATTGATTTACATGCCACAATCACACTGTTTCCAATATCACTTTGATAGATAGAGAGACTCGATACACTTCTTTGATTACAAATGATCCTATAACTTTGAATAGCACTGAGATCTTGGAGAGAGAGTGGCAGAGAATCAAACTAGAGATGATCGAGTTTGATTCACTTAGGATTCCGCCAGAGTTTTGTTAAAGCATGTGAAATATAAGAGAATCTTTTTGTGGAGAAGAAGGAGTGAAGAAATGAAGAAAAACTTATGTAAAATTTCATTCAAAACATCAGGTATTTATAGAGGAATAACAGTCGTGTCCATTCACGAAAGGTTATGGCAAATAGTCACTTCTTTTGAAAATTTAAATTTTGAAATAAACGGCCACCATGTCGACATGGATGGACGGGGTATGTCGACATGCCCATGTATATTTTGAAAATTGATTTTTCTTTAAAAATGATTTCTATTCTAAAACTTGTCAAAACAATTTCTTAAGTTTATAAACCATTTTAAATATAGTTTAAACTTAAAAAGAGATTTAAAAAATAATCTTGAAATATATAATCTATAATATTAAAAACTAAGTATAAAATATATTTTGAGATTTTAAAACTTATAATATTAAAACCAGGAGATAGTTTAAAAACAAGAGATGATTTTGAAATCAAAATATAAAAGATGATAAAAATATTTTAAGGCTAAAATATTTAACTGAGAGAGATGACTTTCAAAAAGTTTTTGGAGAAATATTTAAAATAAATCATTTTGAAAATTTCGTGGATTCCATTCCACTAGAGAAGGTCGTGGGTTCCATCCCACTAAAGAGGTCGTGGGTTCCATCCTACTATTAAAGTGAGAAGGTGGATTCCATTCCACAATTAAAATCCGAATAAAGATTTTAGTGCTATTATGAAGTTTTAACATAAGTCTAGACTTCAATACTTATCTTGATATCTTGAACTCTTGAAATCTTGGATTCTTGAAATCTTGAACTCTTGAACTCTTGAATTCTTGAAATCTTGAACTCTTGATACTCATGAGTCTTCAGTCTTGATTTCTTCAATCTTGAATTCATTAGTCTTAAATCTCTATACTGTACAGTCTTCATTCTTTAGTACCTGCATATATATCCTGCATATACATATATATCTAGAAAAGAATATTAGTATTTATATTTTATAACAAGTCCCAAGGTTGTTGTCATCAAAACCATCATCTCAGGAACTAACAATGAAATCATATAATACTTAACTAGCATACAATATACCACATTCTAGTCTCCTCTATGCCCAAACACGGGCTGGTCCCACTGTCCCCGAACCTAAAATGTCTTGGACTGACTCGAGCATTATATAAATAACACACAGGTCAGACTATGTCTAAATTATGAATTAATGTATATATGTGAAACAGTATATACTAAGGATAATAATGTGATAACATGACATAACAACTCAAGTTAATGATTACAATGTATTATATTATATATGTAAATGTTATCCAGCCTTTTGGCTCGGCTGTATTCAGTCTGACTAAACAAGTTAGATTAGACGATCATCAAGGAAGGTAGCCCAATAGATGATTATTAAGCTCAGAGATCAAGCGCAGGCAATGATATGAAGCGACGATCAACCGAGGCCAAAAGATAGACTCTCTAGAATATTCTAAGTATGGAATAATGCCTCCCCTAGGCAGGGGATTAGTGCCTATCCCTTTCCCTAGGGGATCAGTACATATCCTCAATTTTTGTTCCAAACTTGGTAAGATCGATATAGAGTGACAAGGATGGCTCCATGAGGCTATGTTTCAAGTTTCAAGTCATTTGGAGTTCGTATGCTCAATTTATGAGCAAATTACTGCACCTATCAAAAGGGATCGGTATAAAAGGGATCGTCCATATTCAGCTTTCACTACATATTGCAATAGTGATCGGTTAACTCAAAATCTACAAATGCTATCAACATAAAACTTAGAGTATAAGCTAATTAGGACATGTGGAACACCCCATAGGGATCGCATGGCATTTGGAGCAAGTTGGAGGGATCGGTTCCTATCCCTCTAGAGGGATCGGCAGAAATCAGAATTCAAGCAACAATACTTCACGGAAAATGCGATATCTCACAAACCATACGTCTGAATTGCACGAAATTTAGGGAGAAAAATAGCTAACATCATGGGGCATCCCTCGTAGGGATCGCAGCTCATTTGGATGCATTTATAGGGATCGGTACCAATCCCTATTGTGGGCCCTCATGGGCCTGCAATTTTTTAGGTAGCCTCATCTTGGTCTTCCGAACCTTTTGCCAAATTTTCAGTCCAATCCGTACACGTCTTCCCCTATAAATACAGCAGGCACGACGTTTGAAAAGGGATCCTGCTTTCTCTATCGAGGCGCTGCCATTTTTATTCTTCACTTTTATACTAATGTATCCCAGCTGATCCAAACATTCTTGTAATCATAATGAAGTGATAGATCAACAAATATATAAAGTGGACATAGGCCAAGATTGCCGAACCACTGTAAAAATCTATGTTTTCATTTATTATATTTGCTCTGTTTTAATTTCATTCTTTATTTAATCTCTACTAGATTCTATTGGGTGTTGACGCCTTGATTCTATTGGGTGGTGATGCTCATTTTTGGCGTCAACACTTTGGTGCTTTTACTGAGAGATGAATTTTCAGCTTGATTGGATCTCATCATCTACTTATGGATTCCCATATTCGTGAGATAGATCCAGCTTTCAAACGATAAACTTCCTATTCTACTCAGATTTGAAGGAAATCTAAAGGAAGCTGATAGCCATGGCTAGAAAATTAAATCAACTTCACGCGGAGTTGATGGGAGTGATGATGCTAGTTTTCTTGTTTGGAGTGTTCACCTATTCATGCCTATTTGGAAGGGATCGGAGTCACTCATGTATGCAAGATCTTGGGATCAGATGTTGAAGTTTCCCTCTCATATGGCAAACTATCGATCCCTCACCAAGGCAATTTAGCCAATCCCTATACTACCGATCCCTCTGTCAAAAGCCCTATCTGACCGATCCCTATACCCAAAAAAATATGGATCGAGTACTATCCATTTTAAAAAATATATGAATCGGGTACGATCCATTTTTATAAAAAATAGCTCTAAAACAAAGTGCATTCTATCCACTTAAACACAATGCATTTCTAAAATCTGAACCCATGCCGTGGCGCAATGCCCCCGCATTTTTGATTCGAAACTCAACTTGAACACAGTGCATTCTATCCACTTCCCTTACGTCCTATGACTGACCGGGGAATAGAGGATCAATCGGCAGCTTCTGAATTGCAACCAAGGAAAGGGTAAGAAACCGCTACTCAAATGATACTCCTAACGGTTGGAGAACATAGGTGATGTGACTCTAAGCAAACCCAAGAACCTTTGGCCCAAATCCAAACTCGGGTAAAACTAAGATTTTCTCCTAGAAAATGCCAAGATGACTCCAAGCACCGTTCTTCACTGACCCAGCACTTCGAATTCAATGACTCCAAGCAAACAGCAGATTTTTTCGGGTCCGACTCCAAGTAACTTACCACTAATCTGTCAATGCCGGTCCATCTTTCTTTGCTCATATCTCGGGCATGCATACATCATTCACAAGCATAACAAGTAGCTATAAATTAAAAATGAACCAGATTGCCGATGACTGAAGCATCTCCCCCAGTCGAAGCCTATTCATTGAAGTCGTTCAGTGTGCAGAATATCTGAGGAGATTCAATGTACCAATCATATCTGTTTACTCAGGAAAAACCGACCCTAGACTACATCCCATGAAATTCAAGTGGCATGTGAATTCCGCCAGAGCGATATATGCCATCGAATGTGGACGCTTTCATATATTCCTCTAAGGTGTAATGATTATGCGGTTTATGCGATTATCGCCCAAATCCATCTCCTCATTCAATCAACCGGATTAGAATTTTGTCGAGCAGTTTAGAATGCATGCGACTCACACCAAGGATGTGATGTCATTATCCAATTTATTTAATATGCTAGCGAAGATATCATACTGATTGCGTTGATGAGGGGAATCGACCCCCAGACAGATTTTGGCAACTAGTTAGCTGGAGAGCCTCCTACGACCTTGGATCATTTTTATTACAAAGTGAATCATAATCTATGCACGGAGGAGGCAGAGCAGAGTAGGAGAAAGAACAATACAGGCCCATTGGCTAAGGAATTAGATTCCAGGAGACGGCCCGGATCTCAAAATTCGACTCATATACTCCTTTGAATGATTCAATCGATAACATCCACTTGGAGACTCATGACTCAGAGTAGTACTGAAAACCAGCCTCGAGAGAGTCCATCGAAGCCCAGAGAAAATCCGAGGAATGTTGTATATTCCAAGGTGCACACGGTCCTAACACCGGCAATTACAAACACCTCTGAGATGTGATCGGAAAGCTGATTCGAAAAGGAAAGCTTCAACAGTATGTGCAAGCCCTACAGAATGGCAGGTAGGGAACATCCGATGCCTATCAATAAAAAACTCAAATTATCAATTGGACCGCTGACGGTCGACATACCGCTGAAAGAAGCTAGTGGCAAAGTAGAATAGCGAGCACATGATGCTGCTTCACTTATCAATTAGATTTATTCCGATCTTCTTTGAATTATTTTATTTTAATTTTAATTTCAATTTCAATTTCAATTATGTTGTGAACTACAACCAACTTGAATTAAACTACTTGCATATGATGCAGGGAACCAAGTACCTAGAGTTGGGCGCCAACCAATCTCCGCGGACCATGATCGGACCTTTGGAGTTTCATCAAGATAAACGTGATTCAACTGCTCTCAGCTACTATATGCCTCTGACTTAGGGCCAAGGACTCAAAATGGAAAAGCCCGACAAAGTCAGGATCCAGCAAAAAGTGGACACGACTGATCGTCTACTCATCAACTTCCGCACCTGACTTGGGGACCAAAGAAAGACTTGGAGTGGATGCACTCAACCATCCACTCCCTAGCTCATACTTGAAGTTCGCCAAAATACATATGCCTCTCCCAAAGCTCTGCGATGTCGGGATCCAACTAAAGTAGACATGATTTGATCATCTACACATCGACTCCTACCCTAGACACAAAGGGCAGTTCGAAAGCTCGACTTAAAGTAGGCGTGACTGATTGCCTACTCATCAACCACCGCCCTCAACACGTGGACACGACTGCAGCTTGAGGTGTATGTGACTTGATCGCCTACCCGATAAATCTCTCTGTTAATGTTAACCAGCTAATTTTCTATCGATTAGAAAATAGTCAAAAAAAATTGAAATAAATTTACCGCAAGCGCACGGCGTACTATTGAAGCACGTGGCGAGTACGAGTCGATCCGTAGGAAATTTTTAAGATTTTAAACTTGCTATTCAATCAAATTAGACCAAAATGAGAGAAACTTGTTTTCAACTATTTGTGAACAAAGAGAAGCTAAAGCTAAAATAAAAATAAGATTAAAAACTATGAAATTAGAGAACAACTTAAGGGCCAATCCACTCTCATATTTTTGTAAATCAATCAAACAAATAATCTATGATCTCGAGTTTTGATATTAAATGAACTTATTGTTGTATTTATCATAAGTATGGTTTATTTATGTCATTAATGAACATAAAGGAAACCATCAAACTATAATACAACAAATAAGCCACTTGTTAATTCTCATGAAAATGAAGCAAAGCAAAAACTATTTTTAAGTATAATATATTTACTATTGTGATTAGTAATATAGATCATCAAATTTTGTTTTCACGTTCATTTCAAAATCAAAAATCAATTAGCAAATCATGATGTAACTTGTGTTTATATTGAATAAGAATAGCTCATTTGCAAATGCAACATAAGCTATCAAACCCACTTGTATAAACTTACATCAATATCTACTTTCATGAAGCACAAATACAAGAGATCATAAAGCATAGAATTGTTGAATTTACATAATACTTGAGAGCTTCATTACCCCTAAGTTGAGGGATTTAGCTACTCATTTGTGGCATTGAAGCAACATAAGTAAATTTCAACATTAAAAGAGAAGAAAATAGAAAATAAGCAAAGAAGATAATGTAATTAAACTACTTACAACAAAAGGAATTAAGCTACACTACTTGCATGAATGTAAAACTAATCTACTAACAAAGAAAAGGAAAGAGCATAAATAAAGCATGAAAAGTAAATAAAAGCATGTAAATAAGAGAAGAGAAAGAGGCTAAGAAGCCATTTTTATTTCATGAAACATTGCTTACAATTTTGAACTCTAAGTTTCTAAGTAATATGAAAGGTATAAGATGATTTACATGTACATAAGAGGGCTATTTATACATGCATAAAACCCTAAGTTTATTTTTAGGGAGCTTCCCAAAATGCTCTTTAGGAAGTGTGGCCACCAAGTAACCATTAGCCACTAATTAATCCCTCATTAAAAGTGCATGAAGCTTTAACCTCCACTTAGTTGTCCATTAGCTTCTAATTGTAGATTTAGGCAAGTGGGTGTGGTCCTCCATGTTCATGGTCTTGAATTATTTCCCTCTTCTTTCCTTTGTGTTCATTTGTGCATGCATGTATCTTCATATAAGCCTCTTCCATATGTATCCAAATTCCTATAAAAATCATCAAAAAATGTCCAAGTAAAAATTCTTAAATTAACACATGCACACAAATGACCATTTTGCCCTTGAATGAAGATGAAAATATGATGGTTTGAAAATAATTGAATTTTGGTTTAACATGTAAAATCCCAAATATGATGTGTATTTAAATAAAAAGAGATAAAATATGGATGTAAATATATGCACATTTACGTGCACATCAGTCAACTTTCTAGGAGGACTACTAAGCGAATTGGACAAGACCTGACTGCCTAACACAGGTATGGATGTGATCTAGCCATCCATCACTTACTCCCTTCCTCGACTTGATTGGTGGAGCTACAATCACCAAGTGGACGTGAATCTATCGTCCATTTGTCAAGTTTTGTCCTTGATGCTGGGGGTAGAATTCCATTCCATGGACATTCGACAACTCTTACCTCGACTTAACAACTGGAGTATAAATCAAAAATGGGTGTGACTGACCACCCATTGACTAACTCTGGTCCCCAGAGTGCGGACTGGAGTATAAACACCAAAAAGATGGATGTGATACAACTGTCCATCGACCAACTCAAGTCCCCAGAGTGCGTACTGGAGTATAAACATCAAATAGGTGTGACTAACCACCCATTGACCAACTCTAGTCCCTAGAGCGCGGACTAGAGTATAAACATCAAACGGGCGTGATTGACCACCCATCGACCAACTCTGGTCCCCAGAGCGCTGAATGGAGTATAAATATAGAACGGGTGTGACTGACCACCCATCGATCAACTCTGGTCCCCAAAGCGCGGACTGGAGCATAAACATCAAATAGGTGTGACTGACCACCAATCGACCAACTCTAGTCCCAAGAGCGTGGACTGGAGTACGAACATCAAACGGGTGTGACTTACCACCCATCGACCAACTCTGGTCCCCAGAGCGCGGACTGGAGTATAAACATCAAACAGGTGTGACTAACCACCCATCGACCAACTCTGGTCCCCAGAGCGCGGACTGGAGTATAAACATCAAACGGGTGCGACTGACCGCCCATCGACTAACTCTGATCCCTAAAGCATGGACTGAAGTATAAACATAATTCAGGTGTGAACCGACCATCCACGAGATAACTCTAAGTCCCTAGAGTGTAGACTGGAGCATAAACATAAATCGAGCATGAACCGACCGCTCATCAAATAACTCTAAGTCCCAAGAGTGCGGACTGGAGTATAAACATAAATCGAGCGTGAACTGAACGCTCGTCAAATAGCTCTAAATCCTCAGAGTGCGGACTGGAGTATAAACATAAATTGGGTGTGAACCGACCGCCCGTGAGATAACTCTAAGTCCCGGAACGCGGACTGAATTATAAATATAATTCGGGTGTGAATCGACCACCCACGAGATAACTCTAAGTCCCCGGAGCGTGGACTGGAGCATGAACATAAATCGAGCGTGAACCGACCTCTCACAAAATAACTCTAAGTCCCTAGAGTGCGGACTGGAGTATAAACACAATTGAATAGATGAGTGGATTACGACTGTTCTCTATTTCGCAAACTCCATGAATAGATGAGTCAATTTCGATCGTTCTCTATTCCACAAACTCCAACCTGAAATCGACGGGAGGAATACAAATCACTAAAAGCTGAATACGACAGCTCACTATAGCTCTGGCTCAGTGTTCTTTACAACTTAAGACAATGATCGCAAGGAAGCCTTAATATAAAGCTAATCATAACGACGTCCGAAGTACTTGCGACTGACAATATTGTGCTGCTGGGTCGACGGGTCAATATCGATCCATGCCAAACACAAACAAATGCGACCCGGTTGTCCTTTGAAAAACTATGATCACCAGAGTGCGGACAAGAGAATAAACCATAAAGACTTGATCATTAATTCTCCAGCACCCTCCTTCGATTCGTCAGGAGGAGTATGAAACAAGATGAGCATGACCCGACTGCACCTGAGCCAACTCTGCCCTTAGATCTGATTAGAGAATATGAATCAAAGTAGACGTGGTTGACCGTCCAGTACCTAACTCATGCCCGAATTCCGACGGAGCACCAAAGTATTCCCTCTGGAAGGGAAAACCAGAATACAATCCAGGATAGGCGAGACTCGGCCTTCCATCAACTAACCTGATCCCGCGATTCAACTGGAAAGAGTGTAAAGCTCAAGTGGATATGGCTTGCCTTCCTACTTATCGATGTATGCCCCAGATTTAGGGGCACGAGCGAGAAACAAGATGAATGACCATTCATCGATCAACTCTATGTCTTTGGAGCTTAGGCGGGATTATAAACATAGCTAGGACGAGACTCGACCATCCATGTAGTACATTTATCAACCCGAGACTGGAAGCAGAAGTGTGATCATCCAAAGACTGGGTGTGATAGCTCAATATTGTAACTAATATATAGTGTTTACAATGACTTGAGGCTACGACCAAAAGGATGCCTAGAGATAGAATCATCGAATCGATGCCCAAGCTCCTGGGCAACTGACTATCATTCCAACCTAAATGACGAGCAATACATCGTCAGTACATTGAATGGAAAGCACGTTGCTCGAATACACAAGCAGATTCAAACTCAAAGTAAGAGTCAGCTATGCAGCTGCATACAACTCGAGGCTGACCCCTACTCGACATTTACTTCAACGTGCTTCTAAGCCCGATCTTTGGCCATTTGTAGATAATTGCTTAAAGCACTTAGAGCCCTTCATTATCAGACTCAATAACTCACGACAGGACTCTGGGATTCGACCGGAGTAACCATCATCATTGAACATCCTAACCAGATTTCATGTTGATTATTACATGAAATAGTTACATTTGAACTCAAGGAATCAAGGCTGCAACTGCTTAGCTGATAATCGACATTACAGTCAGCCATGGCGACCCATCACAGGTACTAAAGATCGGATCACAGCTCAGTGTAATGACGATGAAGGAATTAGCTGGCTTTCTCTGAGTGAACCTTGATGTGTTCGCTTGGACCGATTCTGACATGCATGTGATCTCATCGACATTACTCTATGCATTGAATATCGAACCAAGGCATATCCCGATGAGACAAAAGCAACGCGTCATGGATCCGGAGAGGTCTGTTGGATTTAAAGTGGAAGTGGATAAACTCAAAAGCAATAGTTTTACTAATGACACCCTCTACCCAAAATGGGTATCAAATCCAGTTCTTGTGAGAAAAGCTAATGGAAATTAGCAATCATGCGTCGACTACTCAGACCTGAATAAGGCATGCCTAAAAGACAGCTTTCAACTTTCGAGGATCGACCAGTTGGTAGACTCAACTGTTGGATATGAACTGCTTTCATTTATGGATATGTATTCCGGGTACATCCAGGTCCTGATGCACGTCCTCGACCAGAAGCACATCAGCTTCATTACCGATCTAGGGCTATATTGTTATGTTGTGATGCCGTTTGAACTAAATAATGCTGAAGCTACTTACTAGAGACTTGTCAACAGGATGTTCAAAGACCAACTCGGGCGATCGATGGAAGTATATATGGATGATACGCTTGTGAAGTCACGACGATCAAACGACCACATCGATGACTTAGCGGAGATGTTCAGTTCTATCCAAAGATATGGAATGAAATTCAGTCCCTTGAAATGCTATTTCAGCGTTGCGTCAGGGAAGTTCCTGGGTTTAATGCTCAACTCTCTTAGAATTGAAGCCAACCCTAAGAAGATTCAGGCAATCAAAGACATCTAGGTACCGAAGACAATCAAGCAGGTATAAAGTCTAAATGGGAGGTCATCGCACTAAGTCGATTCATCTCTAGGGCCATCGACAAGTGTACTCTCTTCTTCAACCTAATCGAGAGACGGAAAAGGAATTTCGAATGGACACAGGATTGTAAAGACGCATTCCAAGCTTTGGTGAACCACTTTAAGAGACATCCCATCTTGTCAAAGCTGGTAGATTATAAAGATTTATACATCAATTTAGCCATGTTGGTACATGCCATAAGCACTGCAATGCTATGCAAAGAGAACTGGATCTAAAGACAAGTATATTATGTAACCAAGTGATTGATAGGCTCACCCGATTAACGTCTATGCCGACCAGCCGTTATGACAAGTCATGCAATGACTTAAGACGTTTGGAAGACTACTCAAATGGAATATCGAACTAAGCCAATTCGATATCGCTTATCTCCTTCAAAGAGCTATCCAGGGACAGACATTGGCGGACTTCATAGCTGAATTCACTACGCCAGATGACTCTCCAGAGAGAGTAGTGGAGAATCGAACATTCGATGGAAAATGTACATGAATGAAGCATCCAACGATCAATGATCTAGCGCCAGAGTCATGTTAGCGATTCCTAAGGAACGATCGATCTACAATGCCCTGAAACTCAACTTCCCTACAACAAATAACAAAGCCGAATATGAAGCTCTAATTGCTGGGCTCAAGCTTGCCAGAAAACTGGAAGTGAAAACTTTACAATTCTTTTGTGATTCCCAGTTACTGGTATGCCAAGTTAGGGGAGATTATCAGGTTGGGGGACAACAATTTGCTCCTTGTCTCGGCCGGGTCCAAGAGCTGTTGGTCGACTTCGAGTATTACACTGTTACACATATCCTCAGAGAATAAAATGAAAAAGCCGAGTTACTGGCCAAGGTGGCTAGTTCTGGGGATGCGCAACAAATAGACTTTGTCTTGGTTGAAATACTTAACATTCCAATCATCAACAGACGAAGATTGACTAGATCTTAGAGACAGTGTCGGAAAAGTAGTCATGGATGAATCCTATCAAAGACTATCTACAATGGGAAATTATTCCTGAATGGAGGAATGAAAAATGATAGATCCTCCTCAAAGCTTCACGCTGCATCATCCAAGAAGGAGTCATGTATAGAAAGGGCTTTCTCCATTCCCTTTCTTCAGTGTATCACCCATAATGATATCAAACGAGTCTTGAGAGAAGTCCATGATGAAGAATGCGGCGATTACACCAGGGGGCAAATATTGACAAAGAAAATACTTCGCTATGGGAATTACTGGCGAACTGTCAATCGAGATGCAGCTGACCATGCTATTCAATGCGATGAGTGCCAAATGTTTCCAAAAATTCCGAGGACCCTCACCGACGAAAATTACTCAAATGGTCACTCCATAGCCGTTTGCCGCTTGGTGTATTGACATCATCAGCTTCTTGTTGATTCTAAAGATGGAGCGAAATACACCATCATAGGAGTTGATTGCTTCACCAAATGGGCTAAAGCAACATTTAACCATGATCGCGATGAAGAAAACAATCAACTTCATTGTCTGGAACATCATCAGTTGTTTTGGCCTTCCATAAACCATTAAAAATGATAATGGAGCTGAATTCGATAGTGCTGAATTTAAAGACTTCTACCGTCGGCATCATATTAAAAAGAGATTTACGGTAGTTGCTCGCCCTCAAGCAAATGGACAGGTTGAAGCTGTGAACAAAATCATAAAGTCCGTTCTGAAGAAACATTTAGAAAAGCCTAGAGGCAAGTGGATCGATGAACTCTCGCCAGCATTATGGGCATACAGAACCACCCACAAGTCATACTCCATTCACCCTTACTCACGACTCCGAGGCCATCATCCCTATAGAACTTGAAGTCCCCTCTCATCGAATGACCTTTTATAACCCTTATTTCATTATAAAATAATATATAAAAAAAGGAATTACAATTAAACTAAAAGGAATTGGCGGCGACTCGTGAGCGTACAACCACATACGGGAGCCAATGACAAGAGCGTGTACCTGAACCTGCACGTGTATAATCAAAAGATTCGATATCTTGAAATCGATAGAAATTGGATTTTCACCTAGAGTTATTAAAGAAAAGACTGGATCAGATAGCCAAAGCTAACTAGCTCCATAAAATCGGGTACAGATAACAACTGATGGAATACAACCCATAATTTATATTATTGGAATCGACCAAGCATCATGACGTTCAAAGAGAGATACAACACTTTGGGGAGATAATTCAATGAAAGGATAACGACTATTTAGGAAACTAGATGGATTTCTTTTCGACGACCCTAATTTGCTTCGAATCAAAGCACGTCATGTACGCAACAAGATGTACTTTGGGGGGCAAGTGTTATCCGATTTTTTGGCTCGGCTATATTCAGACTGACTTGACGATCATCGAGGATGACTGCCCAAAGTGATGATTATTAGGCTTAGAGATCAAGCGCAGGCAATGATATGAAGCGACGATCAACCGAGGCCAAGAGATAGACTCTCCAGAATATTCTAAGTATGGAATAATGCCTCCCCTTGGTGGGGGATTAGTGCCTATCCATTTCCCTAGGGGATCGGTACATATCTTCAATTTTTGTCCCAAACTTGGTAAGATCGATATAAAGTGACAAGGAAGGCCCCATAAGGCTACATTTCAAGTTTCAAGTCATTTGGAGTTCGTATGCTCAAGTTATGGGCAAATTACTTCACCTATAAAAAAAGATCGGTATAAAAGGGATCGTCCATATTCAGCTTTCACTATATATTGCAACAATGATCGGTCAGTAACTCAAAATCTACAGATGCTATCAATATGAAAATTGGAGTATAAGCTAATTAGGACATGTGGAACACCCCATAGGGATTGCATGGCATTTGGAGCAAGTTGGAGGGATCGGTACCTATCCCTCTAGAGGGATCGACAAAAATCAGAATTCAAGCAATACTACTTCACGGAAAATGCGATATCTCACAAACCGTACGTCAGAATTGCATGAAATTTAGGGAACAAGTAGCTAACATTATGGGGCATCCTTTATAGGGATCGCAGCCCATTTGGATACATTTATAGGGATCGGTACCGATCTCTATTGTGGGCCCCGATGGGCTTGCAAATTTTTGGGTAGCCTCGTCTTGGTCTCCCGAACTTTCTGCCAAAATTTCAGTTCGATCCGTATACATCTTTCCCTATAAATACATCAGGCATGGCGTCAGAAAAGGGATCCTGCTTTCTCTACCAAGGTGCTGTCATTTTTATTCTTCACTCTTGTACTAACGAATCCCAGCTGATCCAACCATTCTTGTAATCATAATGAAATGAAAGATCAACAAAAATATAAAATGGACGTAGGCCAAGTTTGCTGAACCACTATAAAAATCTTTGTGTTCATTTACAATATTTGCTCTGTTTTAATTTCATTCTTTATTTAATCTCTACTATATTCTTTTAGGTGTTGAGGCCTATATTTTATTGGGTGTTGATGCCCATTTTTGGCATCAACAATAAATATAACGAGGAAGGCGCATGCATAGTTTCTAATTACAATAACTTAAAAGATTATCGAAACATCACATGACAAGAATATCACCAAAACCATGCATAAAGATGTCATCATCCATATAGAAACACAACAAATCAAAAATCACAGAATTAATAACAAATGGGTGAATCATCCATATCCAGAAATCATCATCTAAATCCAAAAATTCAATAAAAAGATTTGTGCTAGCACATGGCAATGCCTAAGTAAAATCAATAATGAGTAAGCCATCTGCCTGAAGAGAATAGGCCTTCTTTTTAGAATGGATAGGTCGTCTTCCCATTAATCACATAAAGATAAGATAAGGGGATTTTTTATTTCTTAGACATAGTCTCAGGGTAGGAGTATAAATAGTATATGTCTATTAACCTTACACACACTGGAACTAGACGAGAGATTAATAACATGTCTGCCTACTCCAGGAGCCTCACATGTGTCCGTTTGACACTGCTCCTACAGTCATCGGTTACCTCCCCTTCGGTATCGTGATAATATCCACCGTGTGTTATAAACATGCTGCAAAACTACGTTATGCATCAATCACGACTTGACACATTGCCCCTACAGGTAACTAACTGCTGTAGAAGTGGTAGTTAAATAAAATACGGCTAGAGACAAGAGAAAAACTATTTTAGTTATGGAGTCACTTCCTCCATTCCTATCGATATGTGAACTATGCTGGTTTTAAAATAATTTTGTTTTAACATTTCAAAGATTTAAAATAAAATTTACTTATGCAGACCGTACTTAAAGAAGTTGGAAGAGAACTGTAACATCTCCTATATAGAGGCCCAAAGCTAAGCACTACAGATGCTGCATCGTCCATAGTATTAACTTCTGACGACTAAATATGGCTATGTTAATGGTATCCATAATGTCAGAAGCACTTGAATATGAAACAAAATCTCAGATTTCAAAAAAACAACATTTTACTAATTACAATTCAAAACACATGTTTCACATTCAAATTAGATAATCCCATAATCATTTCCCAGGTTTAGATAAAATATAATTATTACATAAATACACCAAGAGCGACATATGAAGATGCCCCCTTGGATGACCAGAGTACTATCTAGACATAACTGTCTTAAATACAACACATCAGAATAAAACAAAACAACAACTCCTAAATAGCTATCCGTCAGCCACCTGCTCATCTCCGGAAGCTTTATTCGTCAACCTACTAAAACCTGTAAAACCTCGACCCTCAGCCTACTCAAATCAATTTTGAGCACCCGAGAGTTTAGGGGGAAAAACATGAACTTCGAGTCAGACATAAAGCCTGGTGTGAATAATACTATACATCTCAGTTATTTGATATTAAGTGAGACCATGCCACTTAGCGGAACGGGTTTCCCCTCACTAATATCCTTTTAAAACATATCTTTTGCAAACCTTTATCCTACAACCAGAACTGGTTAAAACTGTAAAGCATTATTATCTAAACATACATATCAGGTAACAAATGAACTATCTGTCCGAACACTATAGTTTTTTTGGTTAACTACTACTTTTGGCCAACTCGGGCCTACCAGACAATATAATCTAACACTGTTAGACACTCCTCTTCTTGATGGTCTGCCCCTAACTATCTGTAAAATACTCCTTTTCTGGATGGTCTGTCCCTAACTTATCATCTCCCAAGGTCACCTGGTCCTAATGGTTTTGCGAGCTCACCAATAACCTATCTGTATACAAATATATATTCCCTTCATTGTGTAATCATAATTTTAGTCCTACCTGTGACAAAGCCCTACACACTAGAATTTTGGACTAAATTAGCTAGGGCTAATAGCTAATGTATAGGGCGTGACCCAATAACAGTCACATATGGTATTCTAATATCTAAGTCATTTTACTTAGGGTAATCTTCCCTTAAATTTTCCTTGAAAACCTTTTCATCTCAAATCGATTAAAAACCTTTAAGCCAAACTTAAACAAGGAAAATATATACTCTATGCTTTACTCAAAATCACCTTGCCATGTTATATATACTTTACTCAAATCTTTGTTGATGAAAACATTTAAACCTTTGAAAGTACTCCATTCGAATCCATTGAAAGTACACATTTCGAAACCAAGTAAAACCCTTCTTTCACCTAGGCCGAAAGGCCAAAACATTCCTTTCGAAACCATTTAAAATCTTCTTTTCGAAAACGTTGGAAAACCATTCCTTCGAAAGCATTAAAACCTTAGACATCCTCCTTCAAAACCTTTAAACATTACCTTTCGAATACATTGGAAAACCTTTCCTTTCAAACCTTTCGAAACCATTGGGGAACCACCCCTTCGAAACCATTCTTTAAAACCCTTTGAACGCAATAGAACATCAAACCTTTCGAAAGCCTTTGGGTTCAAGTAAAACATGTGGAAACACCTTTCGAAACCATCAAAAACTACTCCTTCAAAACTATTTGGGTTCTACCTTCAACAGAGAAAAAGAGTCATAAAACATTTAAGTCGAAAGCACTCTTTCAAAAGCATTTCCTAAGCAAAGAAGTGATGGTGTCAGAACCAACCTTTCGAAAGCACTGGAGAAGTGGCTAAGTTTTAAAAGCAAAGTATACCTTCTGAAACCATTGACGTCGAAAGGAAGAAAAGCGGCAGCTAAGGGGTTTCGATCTCGATTAAAGCATTTACTTAAAGCAAGAGGTTCAACCCATTCGAAACCTTTCCTTTAAAACATTTGACTCAGCCGAAAGCCAACTAAGTCGAAAGCATACCCTTCGAAAGCAAAGCAGGCGTGTTTTCATTTAAAAGTAAAGACATGCTTCGACCCCTTCAGAACCATTGGTCTCGACCGAGTGCCTTCCGCCTTAGTCCAATTCACTCTGTACCAAGTTATTGATACTATAAATACCCCTTCTCCTTTTATAAATATACAAAACATTTAAGTCCCATAGCTTAAATAATTTTATATGCCTATCAAACACTTAGGAAAATTCTACAAAAATTCCAGAAAATCATTTTTAATATGTTTTCTGACATACATTAATTCCAAACCCAAAATATTATTTATTTAGTGGTAAATAATTTAAAGCCCAAATAATCATTTTCTACACTAGAAAATTAATATAAAATCCAACTTATTCAGAAAATTATGAAAATTGAAAACCATCTCTAAAATATCATTTTTGATCTATATCTAAAATCTCAAGGTATTTGGATGTCATTAAATATGGTTTTCACATTAAAACATATCATAAAACCTATATGATTAAGCTTAAATCATCAACAAGCATATATAAATAATTAATCATTCAAAAATATGGCATAAACATGCAAAATACTTCGGATTCATCTTAAGACCGAAAACAATAAGAAAAATGAGATGTAGTCATTATTCATCTTAGTTTTTGAGATTAAGGATTTGAGATTTGATCTTGACTAAGTTTCTTAAGCTTTTCCTCTTAAAGTATTCTTTTTGGTTTTCCTAATGGTAGCCGGCCTTAGTTTATATTTTTGTTTGTGAATTATGAATGAACATGAGGATGAGGGCTTAAGGGGTTTAGGATATAAGTATGTATCTATGCCTATATTGCCCCTTATCTATTATACTTAACCATTTTATTTTAGTTCATTTGTTATCAAGGCATGGCTACCCCTTGTTAATTACAAATCTCAATCCCCTAATCATCACATTATTTTATTTTATTTAGCTAATTAATTATCTTAAATAATGTTACTAAAAATATGGGGTGTTACAAGAACTGAGGGCAAAAGAGAACGTTCTAAGGTACAATGGAAAAGAGCACATAAGAGAAGGATGGGAATTATGGATTTTTTCCATTCAGACCATTTTTCGACATAAGAATATAGGTTTAGAAAACAAAATTTTTCTAAATTTGGATTTTATCAATGGTGTGCTATGATTTTAAAGGGCATGAATTAGATGAAAAATTGGTTGAACTATACTTCTATTCATAGAAGTATGGGAAAATTTGGATGTAAAAACAAGTTTTTTTGTAGAACTACTTGCATATTTAGGGTGTTTGCACCATATTTTCGAAATTGTTTTAAAATAATGCATTCATATAGAGGCGCTGATTTAGAATTGCTAAGAATACATATCATATGCATTATAATTACTGTGCACTTGTACATGATTGGTTGCAAAATTGTTTATACGCTAATTGATTGTTAATTTAGAATGGTTGTACGTTATGTTTCGTTTTCAGTCCGTGAGGAATTTCGGTGATGAAATTCTTTCAAGTGGGGAGAATGCAACACCCTTTAATTTTAGCGCCAATAAATTAAAAAGAATTTAATAAATAAATGATAATGCTAAAAAGGGAATTTTGGAAATGTCAGAGTTTGGCAATGAAACTTAAGCCGTTGGGTTCATGGCAATTTTCTGACCAATATTCATATGTAAACTTTTCCAATCGGAGTTCAAATGAAAAAGTTATTTACGATTGAAATTTAAGAGTCAGAAATAATTATATATGTAAATAAGGAAACAAATAATAATTAACCAATGTTAATTAAAAACCGTTAAGTTTAACAGTAGCTTAGAGGTTATGAACCTAATTAGTGGAAACAAATTATAACGTTCAATCAGTAGAGGAAACAAAAGCACGAAATTGTTTATACAAAGAAATTAATTAACAAAATGTCTAACGCTGTCAAACTTATGCAATTAACACACCATAGGTCAACCCCAAGTGTACCAAGGTCGACTGGTAGCGGTCAACCATGGGTGAGGGGCGGTCGACCCATGATTTATTAATTTTGGCTGTAAATTATTTTCTATGGGCCTGGATTTAATACGGTTTAATTGGACTGTTGGCATTGGTTTGAACCTCTATACATATAGACTTAGACCCTCACTTCTTACTCATAATTTTCCAATGGGTGCGGAAGCTCTGCCATTTTCTCTTTTCCTCCAAAAACTCTAAATTAATAGAAATAATTTAGTTAGCACGTGTACACTATTGGAGGATTTGTAGAAGATGATAGAGATGGAGAATAGGTTCAAATCAAGTCGCTACAATCAAGGTAAACTGTAAATCCAGATTTGAATCATAATAAACCTAAATCTCTCTTTTTTAATCCAAAATTCTAATAGATATGTATGTATATGTTATTTGTGAATCCAAATAGAGAGTCAAAATGGAAAATACAGATAACAGGGATTAGATCGGGAGATTTGGGAACGCTTGGAAAGGTGAGTGGGAATATTATATATTTTATATAATATTAGATTTTATCATTGCAAGTCTATTCCTATATATATGCTTGAGAAATTTAATTTGAATTGTAAGTAAACTATTATAAATGTGATGTTGTGATTTAAAATTTTCCTATATATTTTATAATTAAAGAACCGAATATTTTCCTATTATGAATTGCGTAATGATTAGCATTGGTATTTATGCGACATATATGAATTGGATAAATTATAATGTATTACTTAACGATTAGAATTGGTATTTGTGCAATGGATATGAATTGAATTAAAAAAAAGCTTGTTAAGATTTTAGGGGTTTTAGTGATATTTTAATTCATTGGAATTTAGAGTGTTGCAAGTAGATTTTTATGTATTATCGAGTTTAAATAATTAAAAGTGTGATATTTAAAATGATAAGGAATACACTTTAAAAGAAAGAGATGTACAAAATAAGGATATTTACTGTATTTGTACTGTCTATTATAAACAACAAAAAGATGGTTTCTTATAATTACAAACGCCACAAATTTCTCTTTTTGATAAGACATATAAATTTACAGTGTTAACATTTTTAAAAAAGAAACATAGTTCCAACGCATTAAGATATAGTAAACCCTAAAAGTTAAAAGGTAAGAAATGAATGAAGTAAAAGGTCCTAAAAGGTTAAGATGTGTGTAAAACCAATAAAATTTGGAAGTAAATGGAAAGAAAATATGAAGATATGCAAGAAGGAATAAAAGGATAGCATGGGAATGAAATGGAAATAGAGAACAGATAAAAAGGAGTATATGAACAATATTATGAACTTGATAAGATGAAAGCGGTAAATGAACTGAAAGTAAAGAAAGATGTGAAACACATAATGAAACGGATACCTAGGGTCAACTGTAAAACTGTAGAGGCATGATAATCAAGTAAGTACGAAAGAATATTTGGATCGTTCCATGACTGGATGGGACGTAGGGGATTACAGTAGCAATTATTGAGTTGCAATCAAGGAATGGGTAAAGAAATACTACTCCACCGTACTCCCAGAGGCTGGAGAACCTAGCTAATATCCCAAGAACTGGAGTTGATTAATATATCATGCTTTTAAGGTGGAATGCAACTTCCTCCAATTGAACAGCTTTTAAACTCCTGAATTGACAACTATGGTACGATGGCTAATATGACGACTCCCCTACACTGTCTACTCTGCCAACTCAAAACATAGCTGGTCACCGCTGAACCATCTTCAAATGCCCGCATCTTAATCATTCCACGTCCACATGACTAAAAGCATGGCATACAACCTCAAGAGGACTTCCTTAATACCCTATATAGGTCTCCTATCTGGATGAAAGTTTGGGATAAACACCAATCTATTAGCCCATTTTAACAAACTCGCCGTCCAATCGGCGTTACCAACCAGGCAACCACTCAAACGTTGGACAATCATGCACGCATCATTCGCCAGTATTACAAGACCCCATAGCCATAAAATGGACCTAGTCATAATGACAATCGGAGAATCTTCCCCAGTGGAGACCTATTCATTGAAACCATCCTACCTGCAAATTTTCCAGTGAAAATTCAATATGTTGACTATGTCAGTATACTATGGAAATACAACCCCCGACACTACCTCATGATGTGAGAATGGCACATGGACTCCACCAAGAGTGATGAATGCCATCAAATGCAGATGTCTTCCCCCATTCCTCAAAGAACACTGTCATTCATGGTTAGACATACCAGTTCTACTTCTCATATTGATGAAGGGAATAAAGAAGCTGGCAACCAATGAATTTATCCAAAGCCTACATCCAGTTGCTGCCAATACCCATAAAACGAAGGGCCGGGAACCCCCGACCCCTATCAATCAAGAACTTTGATCAAACTGAATAATTTGCGTTAGACATCCAACTATGAAGGGCTGGACCGAAGTGCAATAGCGAGCATACGATGCCGCTTCACTTATCAATGAGATTTAATCTGATCTCTTTTGAATTATTTCTATTTCAATATCGTTTACGTTACGAAATATGACCTACTTGAATTAAACTACTTGCAAATGATGCAGGTAACCGAGTACTTAAGATTGGGTGCAAAACAACCTCCGCGGACTATGATCAAATCATTGAGGTATCATCGTGACGAGCATGATTCAACCACTCATCGACTACTATATGCCCCTGACTGGGGGCAAGGCATCAAAGTGGAAGGGACCGACAAGGTCAGGACTCTAGTACAAAGTGGATGCAACCAACCATCCACTCATCCGCCCATGCAATTTAATTAGGAGATGTAAGAAAGACTTGGAGTTATATGTCCCAACAATGCACTCTCCATCTCGTACTTGAAGCTCGCCAAAATACTTATGCTTCTTCTGATGCCTGATAAAATCGGAATAACACCAAGGGTTGACGTGACGTCACCATCCATGCATCCAATCCTACATTAGACACTTGGGATTATTTGAGAACACATGTTTAAAGTGGATATGATTTGACCGTTCACTCTCCAGTTTGCTTCTGTAATTCGGCAAAACAGTCATGCCTTAAACCAACTTCATCAAGGTCCAACCCTCAATTTAAAGTCATCAACGACTGACTGCCTACTCGCTAACCATCACGAGTTGCCATTTCAACTCTCTTCCTTAGCTCGATCGAAAGAATGCAAAGTATAAATTGGACGTGACTCGACTGTCTGCTCTCCCATTCTTGCACCCGACTTAAGGGAAAATACACAACTCAAAGTGGATGTAGTTCGACCATCCTTTCCTATGCTCGAGCACAAAGCTTGCCAGAACACTAATCTTACTCCTTAGGCTTAGCAAAAGTGGAATCCAAATGAACATGGACGTGATCCAACCATCCATAAACTAAATCTCATCCTTCGTTGAGGGGCATATAGTATTCCTCATAACAAATAGGTGAATCTTCCATATCTAGAAATTCAATAAAAAGGTTTGTGTTAGCACATGGCAATGCCCAAGTAAAATTAATAATGAGCAGGTCGTGGGTCTGAAGAGAATAGGTCGTCTTCCTTGAATGGATAGGCCATTTTCCTATCATTCAGATAAAGATAAGATATAAGGATTTTCTATATCATGGACACAGTCTCAGGTAGGAATATAAATAGTATGTCTATTTACATTACACACACTAGAACCAGACGGAAGACTGACAACACGTCTGCCTGCTCTAGGAGCCTTACATGTGTCTGTCTAACACTGCTCTTATAGTCATCGGTTACCTCCCCTTCGGTATAGTGATAATATCCATCACATGTCATAATCACGCTGCAAGACTATGCTATGCATCGATCACGACCTGACACATTGCCTTTATAGGAAACTAACTTTTGGCCTAGGAGACATAGGGACAAACACATATATGCCGACACATGGAAATAGGCAGACACAAGACCATATATATATATATATATATATATATAAATAGTATCATAGATTTGAGATGCGACCACCGAGATCAAGCCATCAGGGTGGATAATGGCCAATCTAGTTCACTCCCAAAACATAAAGGAAGCTAGATAAGATAGATAGACACATAATATCTACACTCGATAGCCAACACATAGCCCCACATGAATGCCGACGCATGGCTCTATATATCGTTGCCATGCAGCTTGATAATATTGTCGACACACAACTATGTACGATTGCCGACACATGGTAATGCATGATATGGATGCCATATGGGTTGATACTATTTCTGACACATGACTTGATACAATCGCCAATACGTGGTTCTATACATGACTCGCTGTAGTGAGTCTCTCATAAATCACCGTCACGTGAGTGTTGTTAACCCAAAAAGTGGGTCAACACCCTGGAGTATGATGTGAAAGCACCAGCTCTATTAGAATAAAGCAAATATAATAGAAAATAGCAGGAAAGTAAATGAGACAAAGAGATTTTTATAGTGGTTCGGCTGTTAACTAAGCCTACATCTACTTTATAACTTTGATTATTGGTTTGATCTAACTTGAATGAGATTACAAGGTGACTGCGAAAGAATTAGTCACAAGTACGAGGGTTAGACTAATTCTAAGTCTTAGAATAGCCTAGAGTATCTGCCTTGGTGACTATGGTGTAGATGAAAGAGTTGAAGAAGAGATGGAGATCCCTCCTAGTGATAGTAGAATCCAGATCCTTTCTTGGTTACTCTATGGTTTGTATTTATAGGGATAGTAGTCATTTTGGATCAGAAGCTCACTTCCGGAGAAGTCCAGAGATCGGCCCAAGATAGCATAAGAAATGTCATGAAGACACGAATTAAAGGTTAAACTCGGTATTGAGTCAAAGACTTAACTCGGTGTCGAGTTTAATCCTTAGCTAATCTTTGGCTAAAACTTCTTATTTTGAACTCCTTGCTTCGTCCAGATGTCCTCCATGTAACTTGGTAGGTTATTAATGAGTTTTGATTATCATTCTTCCATGACTTGGATTAACCTGCAACTTGAACTATCATGTCTTCATTTCTTATGATTGGCTCACCGAACCTCTACGAAACTTCATGAATATGCATAGGAAGACTAGGGGATCACTTGGAAAAAGTGAGAAGAAGATATGATGTGTCATTTAAACTTGGTGCCGAGTCAAGGTGGTTAAATTGGACCGAGTTAAAGACTTTAGCTATTTTGAGCTTCATATTTTTTGAGCTCTTCCCTTTGTTCTTCTAAGTATCTCTACCAAGTTTTAGGTCGTTCTATCTTCGTATCGACGTTCTAATTCCTAATGGTTTCTGCTTGGTTGAAAACCCAGTTAACATTTGCCCCTAGAGTATGCTTTCGTTGGAAACAAAGTGTGCTTTGGAACAAGATAAGTCTTGAACTACTATCTTATGAGTTTCAGTCGATCGTTGGATTCCGTTTCGAGACGTTGTTTTTAACTGGTGAACATTTGATTTGCTATTTTTTAATTTCAATTTGAATTTCAATTCTCTATACCAGCGATTCAATTTTTTCTCTTAAATTTACGCAAGGCTTTAAGTTGGCATGTAGGTCTATTGTGATGAGTTGGAGCTAATCCAGGTTTAAACGGTAAACTCGGTACTGAGTTAAATTTTAACTCGTCCTGAGTTAAGGACATGAGCAATTTTCTAAGTTTTTTCTTATTTATACTACCTTGCTTGGCTTTAACTCCTCACTTGCTTTACTTCACTCCAAGTTTATAAACTTCCAACCCGAGTTCCTAACTAATGTGCACGTAAATGTGCATATTTTTACATCCATGTTTAATCTATTTTTATTTAAATAAATGTCATAATTGAGTATACATGTTTAAAACCAAATTTCAAATATGCTTTCAAGTCATCATTCATACATCAATGTGGGTGTAAAATAGTAATTTTTTGCATGAATTAATTTTGATAATATTTATTTTCATATTTTCTTTTTAATTATAGGAATTTTGGACGGAGATATGAAGATGTTCTCATGGAAATATGCATGAATAATGATGGAAACAAAGGAATGAAGATGGAAATAATTTAACTCATGCATCTTGGAGGACCCCACCTACCCACTTACCTTAATCTACAATTAGGAGCTAATGCATAAGTTAGTGGAGGTAAAGTTACATGCATACTTGATGATGGATTAATTAGAGACTAATGATAACTTGGTGGCCACACTTACTAAGGGGTATTTTGGGAAGCCCCCTAAAATATAGATTAGGGTTTTGTGCATGTATAAATAGCCCTATTATGTTCATGTAATGGATCTTTAATCACTTGTCATATTAGAATGCAAGTTGTAGCCTCAAATTAAAAGAGAAATAAAAATGGCTTCCTAAGCCTCTTTCTTTTACTTGCTTTTATTTCATGCTTTCATGTTCTTTTATGTTTATTTTCATTTATATGCTCTCTTTTCTTTCATGTTACTAGCTTAGTTTTATTTTTATGCAAGTAGTTAGTTCATTTTTATTTTAATTAGCTTGCACTCTTCTCTTATTTTCTATGCTGAAATTTGCATGTGTTGAAATGATAACACAAATGAGTAGCTAAACCCATTCAATTTAGAGGTGATGAAGCTCTCTAAAAGTATGTAAATTCAACATATCTTGTCATTTATGATCTCTTTTTAATGCTTCATGAAAGTGAATGTTGATGTAAGTTTATAAAAGGGAATTCGATAGCCTATGTTGTAATCACAAATGGGCTATACTTACTCCATATAAACACAATTTACATCATCATTTTACTAAGTGATTTTTGATTGTGGAATTAAAGTAGAAACAAAATTTGATGATCCATGTTACTAAATACAATAGTAAATAGATCATACTTAAAATGGCTTTAGCTTTGACTTCATTTTAATTGAACTTGATAAGTGATTTTACGTGTTGTATTATAGTTTGATGGTTTAAGTTATGTTAATTAATAACGTAAATAAACCATACTTATGATAAATACATCACTAATTCCATTTAAGATCAAAATAGAGAGATCGTAGATTATTTATGTGTTGATTTACAAAAATATGAGAGTGGATTTGCCTCTAAATTGTTTTCTAATCTCATATTTTCGTTCACTTGTTCTAGCTAGTTTTACAATTTTTAGCTTAAAAACAATCTCAAGTTTGGTTTAATTTGATTGAGTAGAATTTTAGTCTAAATAATTCCCTGTGGATTGGCCCGTACTCGCCATGTACTAAAATTGTACGCCGTGCGCTTGCGGTTAATTTTTAATCAAAATTTATCGGCTATTTTCTAATCCGATGGAAAATTAATCATTAAACACTAACCCTAGCTATGCCAATTCAAGCACCTTCTCCACTGCCATTAATCTTCCAACCTCATCTCCAGACTCCACCACCTCCTCGCATCTCTCGTCGTCATCTGAACAGGCCATCGCCACCATAGCCGACATTTGGGAGACCCAGACCCAATTCAAACCCTAGGTCGAAGCCTCTTTCTGTGTGGATTGAAGGTTGGCAATGGTGGATGCTTGCTTTGGTGGTGATGGAGATGGGGCTTTGCTTTAGTCGATTGCAATCCAAACGTGATTTGTTAGCGGTGTAGTTAGGGCTGGATCTCATGTTGAATGCATATGACTTGAGAGATAAGCTATGCCTCCTAGTTTCGACCATCTTTTCCCATGGAATTGACTAAAGCTAGATCATTGAATTGATTCTGATATGATGATTTGCTTTAGTTTTGAACATATCGGATGACTTCATTGCTTTGCATTTCTGAATATCCAGTGTCCCTGAAAAGAAAGAACTTTTCGTGTTGCTCCAGACAAAGGATCCGTTATCGATCGTCGATCGATAATGGGTAAGAGCAGAAAAGATAATTTTAAAGGATGACACAAATCGTTTTTTCAGTGTGAGCGAGCTATCTACACAGGATGGTCCATTCGTGGTGTTCGGGACACTGGACTCATTCTATATAGATAACATGCTACATCTGCCTCGGTCAACATTTGGAATCCAATTAGTCAGAAATGCCGACTTCCTTTGGATTTTAAGTGTTCACTACTCGGGAATTCTTACTAGGAATAAAGCGTACCTGACCATGATCAACGAGTTTTATTGTTTAGAACGACGCGCCAATCGACGTGCCACAAGTTCGTTGATGGAGCATCCACTCCTTTAAAGGTCGAGTCAACAACTGCATCAATCTCTCCATCCGTTCTCGTGGGGCCAAGCCAACCCGCGACTTTTGATTTCTATGGCTTGCTAGTTCTTATAGGGCCTGTACTTGACCAGTTGCCTCCTGAGCTGAGAATTTTGACCGATCCTTCGGAATAAGCGCCTTTAATTTTGACAGCTAAAATGCTTCAAAATATATGCATATAGCATGACATCTCGAAAGGTGACATTCGTCTGCCTACTCAAGCCGAATTTGCACATAATCCTTTTGAAGGCTTTATTGCTTGTAATTAATACATGTGCCTAAGCGGTGCCTTGTCGTCGTTTAATCGGTTCTTGTCTGTTATTCTTTAAGATTTAGGATTGGCACCATTTCAAATTCATCCCAACGGTTCTGTGCTCTTAAGTTCCCTGTACATCTTATTGATGACCAGCTTGGGTGACCCCTAAGGCTAAATGAACTTGTATATCTCCTACACTTTAAAAGGCGATAGGACTGCCCATCCTTTATAATTATTGGAGCCTAGAGAGGATGTAAGTTGATAAAGGGTCTTCACAACAAATATTTATCCTTCAAGAACGAGTTTTTCTTCGTCCGATGTCCAAAGGGCTTCAATTACTTCTGGTTGTCTGAAAGTAAGTCATTATTCCTTAGCTCTTGCCATTCCAAGTGATTTTCCAGTTTTGTATGTCTTATTGCAGTCATCCTGAGGCTGGCAAATAACGATGAGCTCAAAGCAATGCTTGAAACTCTTAAGGCTAAGAGAGCTTCCGAGCACACGATGGAGTTCCATTTGAAAAATGAGAACCTTCGACGGCTCGATTTACTTCATCCTGATAGATTTGCTGTAAATGACGAGCCGTCAACATCAAGTGGCCCTAGGAGACTGTAACACCCCGTAAAACGAACCGTAAATAAATAAACTAAATTGAATTATATATGATAAGGGTAGGATATGAAAATTTTATAAAAGTTGGAATTTGACCACGAAAGTTATTCCGTAGCGTTCATGGTGAAATTCTAATCTGTTTCCACATATAATATGCTGAAAGTGGAGCTCAAGCTAAGAAGTTATCAGCATTTGAAGTTCCCAGGTTTAAATTAATTTAGTTTGAATTTAGATGCAAATGAGAAATCAAATTTAGGGTTTAAATTTAAAAAATTAGCTTGGAGGCTAAATAAACGTTTAAAGTTAAAAAGTTATTAAAATAATCTTGCAACAAAAATAAATAATTGTTCCTCAAAATAGAGGAGCGGTCGACCTATATAGGTCAACCGGTTGATCATAGTGGTCTACCCGTCGCCCAAAGGCGGTTGACCGCTTGGCAACAAAAGTTGCCAGTGGAGGCTAGGGTTTAAAGCTTTGTTTTATTCGGTTGTACGCTTCAGATTTACCCATTTTCTACCTACTTCCATCCTACAGTTCTAGCGTGTTTCAACTTCTATAAGTAGATCCCTATCCTCTCCACTTTTATTCATATTATTTTTGGGAATACAATGAAATTCTACCATTGCTATCTCTCTAAAAAGTTCAGAAACTTCGTAGAGAATTCAAGTAAGAATTCAACTTATTTCCTATTTGTTTCTTCTTCCTCCAATCTATTCTTATCCTATTCTTCTCTAATTATTCTAAATCTATTGAATATATATACCTATTCCCTACTATGTGTGTATATATCAAAAGAGAAAGAGAGAGAGATTCTGGAAGAGATCAGAAGGTTACAAATCCATTTGATGAAGCTAAGGCTAACCTGTGAGTGGAAACCTTAGTATTTCTTTTAGCAACTATTTAGTGTATTTCTTTTTGGATTTGAATATACCTTAGGGATTTTGGGATTTCAAAAATATGATAAATAAAATTCCCGAAAATTCCTTTTAATTTCGATATGTCAATTATGTGCTGGGATTCCCAATTATTTATATTAATTTGATGGAATTTATTTTGTTTATGCAATTTTTGATAATTTCACAGTCTATTCCACTTCTTCTTCTTATTTGAGTTAAATTATGATCCTTCAATAAAATAATGGGTTTAGATTACGAATTCTATTTGTAGTTTACACCACTTATTTTTATCTATTTCTTTGTAAAAGAGGAGTTGAATAGAATATGGGGTTTAGATTGCAATTCTTATTGTTTAAGATATTCCATTGAATTGGTGTAATAAATTGAGTTACTATTTTATTTACAAGTTTGTTATTGCAGTTTTGATTATGAATATTTATTCCCTGTTTTGGACATTAGAATCCCATGAAATCTTAGGCATTTGAAGAAAAAGGACTTATAGTAATAATTGGTTAGGGAATTGACATTTAATGCTAGTTTAGAGCGTAAAATCCATGCAGTTAAAACTTATTAGGCGCAAATATTTATTTATCTCTATTTACGTAATTAATGTATAATTATTGTGTATATGGCGTAGTTAATTAGGCATTTATTTACATTTATTTCCCCATTAGGAAGGTAATTAATTATGAGGCGAAAAATAAGAGGAAACTCTTATATAGCCTAATTATTATTTTAAGGCATAATAAGGAAGATTCCTTATAAGGCGTTATTTATGAAACAGTGAGATGAGTATGTGTGTGTGTGTGTATGGAAAGTAATTGATTTGTGGCCAAGTTATAGGGATGCGAGGTTGATAGAGTTACATGACGGAAGTCCGCCCTTCACTTTGAGGCTACTAACAGTTGTGTACACTTTTATTAATGTGAGATATCCTTATTATAAATATTTGTAATGACGCGAGGTTGGTCCCAAATTTTGTAGGAAAAATCTGCCCAGTTAATCTGGTTAACAGTTCCTAAGAATATCAGACTAATGTGAGATGTCATTATGAGTATAAGCCATAAGACGAAGGTCCTGGTTCAGGGTTTTGAGGTATTAAGTAGTTGGACTCGCTTTTTTCCCCAATTGAAGTATTAAATGGCCAACGGGACATGTTAGGTGGTATCTCTACATGGGTCCGCTTCTAAAGATGGGTCTTAAATGATTGGGTTTTCCTTAATTATGGTCTTAAATGACCAAGTCTGCCTATTTTCCACTTGGAAGTATTAAGTGGCCTATGAGATTCCATATGATGTTATCTAGATAGTACCATTGAGGAGCACACTTTTGGAAATAGGTCTTAAATGATGGAGTCTACCTTAATTAAGTATTAAATGACCAGAGTCAGCCTATTTTCCACTTGGAAGTATTAAGTGGCATGGGTACCGTCTCTCACATTATTAGCTATTTATGAGGTGTGACTGGGATATAGGATTTAATAAATCTGCTGCTGGAATGGAAGGTATTAAGTGGTTGGACCTGCCTCTTTTCCTTACAAAAAAGTATTAAATGAATTTAATGGGTTTATGTTCGTAGATATATTCTTATTTTGAAATATACCGCCTAAGTACTGAAAGGTAAGACTCAACGTTTTTATTCACTAGACACTTGTTGTTCTGACACCCTCCTCGATACAACACAGGTTAAGGAAGGATTGATGGCTGCGACGATGCTTAGAGATGGAGAAGCTTGGCATGTCATAGTATTTATTATTATTTGCTTTTTTACGTACCCATGATTTAGATAATTGTTGCAATGGATATTATGTTACGGTTTTTATGTTATTTTGCGTTATGATATTTTTATGGTTTTGAAATAAATGGGTACACTTTACTATTATATTTTGTTCCATCCACTATCAGTTCTAAAAATTTAGTTATGGCACTGCAATGTTATTTCATTTTACTACCAATAGCTTACCTTAGAACAGATCTAAGTTTCGATAGGCCTTTTTGGGTCAAAATTTAGGCCTGTTTCTGGTTGGGTTGTTAAATTTGGTGTCAGAGCCTAGGTTTCTCGATCAATGGGGATAAACTATACATATGAGAGACCTATTTGTTATTTTGAAAAAGGTTTTTCAACAAGAATTTTTAGAGAATTCTTACTATATATATCTATATCTATACCATCTTCTTGAACATACGCACGTACACTAAGCAACCTTTTTTCTTTCAACATGTAAATCTTATCTTAGGAAATCATCACTAAAGGTTTAACCTATGGATAGTCGATATAGTTGATAATCAATCTTCTTCAAAACAAGGGAACCCTACCAGCAGAAGATCACCCTTTCATGGAATGCCCGAACGGTTTAAACAATATCTTAGGACTGTCGAGTAGATTCCTATTCCTCCAACTGCACTGGTAGCACCCATTGCCCCGCTCGCCGATGCAGCACCCCGTCCTGTCGACTTTCCTAAGTTGTGTAAGGACTTTCTCAATATAGAAAGGAAGACATCCTCTGGAACTAAAGGATATTCGAAAGCTAAAGCTTGGATTAGTAACCATGAGAAGATATTTAGAGAGCTTGGTTAGGATGATCAACTAAGAAGAAGAAAAGCAGCTTGGCACCTCAGGGAAGAAGCCTTGAATTGGTGGAACTTTGTAACTGATGAGCATTCGAGAAGGATATTTCCCTTGGGATGAATTCAAGGATTGATTTGAGCAGCAGAGGTTAGCTTGCAAGTGGAAAAGTTCATTCAGCTAAGATAATGAGATTCTACCCTTAAGGAGTATATAGCTAAGTTTATTGAATTGGCTAAATTTCGGATGAACCTGATAGACACACCTATGAAAAAGACCATAAAGTTTGTAAAGGGCTTAAATTCCCAACTAAGAGAATGTTGTTGACCCAAGTACATATGGGAGCCACGCATGAGATGTTGGTAGAAATAGCAATGCTGCACATGGCCAATAAAGATGATATGGGAAGAGAGAAGGAGAAGTCTGCATTGACCCAAAAGCAAGGAGGGTCTAAGAAGGGGAGCTTTTGGGGCAACAAGAAGTCGAAGGGGAATTTTAAGAAGGATGTAAAGGTGTGTAAGAAATGCTAAAGAAAGGGTCATGAAGCTAAAGATTACAGGGTGAGTATGATAAAGGAAGCTTTTAAAGGAAGGCACTTTAACTATCATGAAGAAGGGCATCACAAGAATCAATGTCCCAAGATGGCTAAGGAAGGATCAAGCGAATAGTTCTATGCTATTAAAGCCGTCCCTATTTCCAGTAAACCACGAAGAGACCAAGGAAAAGCAATTCTAGAAGGTATAACTCTTATTTTTAGGGTCACTATTCATACCCTGTTTGATTCGGGGGCATCACATTCCTTTATAGCTAGGGATGTAGTAAATTCCTTAAACCTTCAAACCCAGATGGTCAACGACCCAATAGAGGATTCCAATCCCATTGAGGGTTCGACCCACCTTTCTCTTATTTGCAAAGACTTAGTGTTATTTATATGCAACGTTGATTTCATATGTACTGCGTACGTTCTAAATTTCAAGGGGTATGGGCTTATCTTGGTTATGGATTGGTTGTTATATTATGGAGTCATTCTTGACTGTGATAAGGGGGTAGTACGATTAAGGAGTTGTAGAGGTCATGACCTAGAAGTTCTTTGTACACCCAAAGCTTTAGTTGAGTTAGCCATTTATAGTCACTAAATCTACTTGTTGCTGGAAAGCCATCATCTGTACCAGTAGTTTGTGAATTTCTTGATGTCTTCGAGGAGGTCTTGGGTCTCCTATTCCATAGGGAGATTGAGTTTCGAATCGATTTCGAGAAGGATGCCCGACCCGTCGCTCTACCTTTGAGACATATGGCCTCCAAAGAATGAAGGGAATTGAATAAGCAAATCTCAGAGCTATTGAAGTAAGGATTCATCCATAGGAGTACTTTTGAGTGGGGAGCCAGTTGATTTTACTACTAAGGCAGATGGTTCTTTGAGACTTTGTGTCGATTTTAGTGAGTTGAACATGTTGACAAGGAAGAATAGGTACCCTCTATCTATAATAGATGACTTGTTCGACCAGCTTGTAGGGGCTAAAGTCTTTTCCCAATTAGACTTAGCAATGGGATTCCATAAGTTGAGGATTGCAGAGGAAAGCAAGCCAAAGACCGCATTCCATACTCCAAATGGGCTCTATGAGTGGGAAGTAATGCCTTTTGGACCGACGAATGCCCTAACATACTTTATGGATTTGATGAGTAGAATATTTAGAGGGCAACTTAATAAATTTGTCGTGGTGTTTGTTGATGATATCTTGGTTTAGTCCAAAGGCAAGAAGGAGCATGAGGACCACCTTAGGGAGGTATTGGAGACCTTGAGAAGAAACCAACTCAAAGCCAAGTTTTCTAAATGCCACTTTTGGAAAAATGAAGTTAGGTTCCTTGGGTATATTGTTTCGGAATAAGGGTTGGCCATGGACCCTACTAAAGTGGAAGTTGTCCAAGGATGGAAGATTCCTAGTAATGCATCAGAGGTTAGAAGTTTTCTAGGGTTGGCAGGCTACTATAGGAAGTTCATCAAGAGCTTTGCACAAATAGCAGCCCTTTTAACCCGATTAACTAAGAAGAATCTATTTTTTGTTTGGGATGATAGATGCACCAAGGCATTTGAAAAGCTTAAGGAGTCATTGACTAGTGCACCTGTGCTCACTATTCCAGATGGAACCAAGCCGTTTATGGTTTTCACAGATGCATGTGGCACATGATTAGGGGCAATTCTTATGTAAGAAGGGAAGGCAGTTGCCTATGCTAGTAGACAACTAAAGGACCATGAGAAGAGATATCCAGTGCCCGATTTAAAATGGGCAGCCATTGTTTTTGCCTTAAAGACGTGGAGGCATTATATCTTAGGGGAAAGGTTTGAGTTATTCATTGATCATAAATAAATTAAATACCCATTTTCCTAAAAAAAATTGAATCTTAGGCAGTAGAGGTGGATGGAGTATGTAGCATCATTTGACTTTGGTATTCAATATACCCCTGGAAAAGGGAACGTAGTCGCCGACGCCCTTAGTCAAAGACGTGCTACCCTAGGTTTTATATACGAATGGAAACAGTTGGAATTTCTCTTGAATTTTAACCTCCAACCGTTAATAGAACCCATCCAAGGTCTTCTATCAGTTATGGAGATTATACTAGCCTTGATGGATCGTATATGGCATGGGCAAGTGAAAGATGAGAAGTTAGTAGAGATTTTGGAAAAAATGAGAAAAGGAGGGCATTTTCCCCATGCCATAAGGTATTCAGTAATGAGAAGGGATGTTTGAGAAGAGATGGACGTCTTTGCATCCCATTTATTGATGATTTGATAAGAGATATGCTTTTGGAGTGTCACAACTCAAGGATGACAATTCATCCCAGAGATGATAAGATGTACAAAGACATGAAGAGAATTTTCTTTTGGAATAGAATAAAGAGGAGCGTAGTTGAGTTTATTGCTAGGTGTTTGACATGTCAAAAGATAGAAGCTAAACAAGGAAAGCCTGGTGGATTATTATTACCTTTGGAAATTCTGACTTGAAAGTGGGAACATATTTTGATGGATTTTGTGGAAGGATTGCTTAAAAGTTAGAAGGGAATGAGGCTATTTGGGTCATTGTAGACAGACTCACCAAGAGTGCTCATTTTGTTCCAATTAGGAGGAATAGAACTAGTGCCTCTCTCGCCCAGATTTATATTAAGGAGGTAATTCATCTACATGGAATTCCTGTAATCATAGTCAGTGATAGGGACCCCTTGTTCACTAGCGAGTTTTGGAGGAGCCTACAAACAACTTTGGGAACTTCTTTGAACCTTAGCACGACATATCACCAACAAATAGACGGACAAACAGAGGGTGTGAATAGGATTTTGGAGGACTTCTTGAGAGCTTATGTCTTGGATTTCGAAGGATATTAGGAGTAGCATTTACCTTTGGTCGAGTTTGTGTATAATAATAGTTATCAAATGATAATTGGTATGGCCCCTTTTAAAGCACTTTATGGGCGGCCACGCAAATTTCCTAATTGTTGGTGGGAAACCACCAACAAAGTATTGCTCGGACCCGGTTTGATCTGTGATACCATAGAAAAATTAGAGTTGATCAGGCAAAGGATGAAGGTAGCGTAGGACTGTCAGAAGTCTTATGCGGATAAAAGAAGGAAAGAGCTTGAATTTGAGGTTGGAGATATGGTTTTTGTTAAAATCTTCCCTCTTAGAAAAGTTGTTAGGTTTGGCAAGTCTGAAAAATTGGCACCTAGATTTGTTGGACCATTAAAAATTCTAGAAAGAATAGAAAAATTGGCATATCGTGTGGAGCTTCCTGATAAGTTGGCAGGAGTCCACAATGTTTTCCACGTTTCTCACCTTAGGAAATACCTTCATAACACCACTAAAAGAATAGAGCCTGATTAGTTTTGATTTTGAAATGGAGCCTACGGTGCCTCGTGCCACCGCATGCATTGTGGAGCACGGTACTAGGAGACTCCACAATAAAATAATTAGGTTGGTCTGAGTACAATGGGGGGACAATCCGGTGGAAAGTACATGGGAGACCGAGGAGAAGATGAAGAGCACTCACCCAAAGCTTTTCACCGGTAATATTTACCTCCAAAATTAGGATTTTGGTTGCATCGTGGTTACTAGATTAGATGGCAATAGATGGCTGTTACACTTTTTCACAATCACTTTACACTTATGTAGAAATTTTTATGCATGTTTAGGATATTTGCTTACATACTTTCATGACACGATTACACACTCATGCTAGGATTGAGCTCATTGTAGCATATTTGTAGTTCATAATCACAATGCACTATTGGTTGAGTAGATGGCTATGTAGAGAACTTGGTTGTATAACATGGATGTTATTGCAAGTTACGCTGTTTGTTCCTTGGAAGATTTCAAGATGAAATCCTTTTAAGAGGGGAAAAATGTAACATCCCGTAAAATGAACCATAAATAAATAAGGTAAATTGAATTAAATATGATAAGGGTTGGATATCGAAATTTCATAAAAGTTGGAATTTGACCACGAAAGTTATTCCGTTACGTTCATGGTGAAAATATGATCCGTTTTCATATATAATATGCTGAAAACGGAGCTTAAGCAAAGAAGTTATGAGCATTTGAAGTTCTCAGATTTAAATTAATTTAGTTTGAATACAAATTCAAATTAGAAATAAAATTTAGGGTTTAAATTTCAAAAATTAGCTTGGAGGCTAAGTAAATGTTTAACGTTAAAAAGTTGATTAGGGAATAAAATAATCTTGCAATGGAAATAAATAATCGTTCCCCGAAATAGAAGAGCGATCGACCTATATAGGTCAACCAGTCAACCATATCAGTTGACCGATCGCCCAAAGGTGATCGATCGCTTGGCAACAAAAGTTGCCAGTAGTGGCTAGGGTTTGAAGCTATGTTCTATTCGGTTGTACGCTCTAGATTTACTAGTTTCCTACCTACTTCTATCCTACAGTTCTGGTGCGTTTCAACTCCTATAAATAGAACCTTATCCTCTCCACTTCTATTCATATTATTTTGGGGAATACAATGAAATTCTGCCATTGCTATCTCTCTAGTATGATTCAGAAACTCCGTAGAGAATTCAGGTAAGAATTCAAGTTATTTCCTATTTGTTTCTTCTTCCTCAAATCTATTCTTATCCTATCCTTCTCCAATTATTCTAAATCTGATGAATATACATACCTCTTCCCTATTGTGTGTGTATATCAAAAGAGAGAGATTCTAGAAGAGATCAAAAGGCTACAAATCCATTTGAGTGAAGCTAAGGCTAATCTATGAGTGGAAACCTTAGTATTTCTTTTCCACAATTTTTAGTGCATTTCTTTTTTGGATTTGAATATGCCATAGGGATTTTGAATTCCAAAAATATGATATATAAAATCCCCTAAAATTCCTTTTTATTTCGATATGTTAGTTATGTGCTGAGATTCCTAACTATTAATATTAATATAAAGGAATTTTTTTCATTTATGCAATTTTTGATAATTTCATAGTCTATTCCACTTCTCCTTCTTCTTTAGATCAAATTGTGATTCTTCAATAAAATAAGGGGTTTAAATTACGAATTCTATTCGTAGTTTACACCACTTATTCATATCTATTTCTTTGTAAAAGAGAAGTTGAATAGAATATGGGGTTTAGATTGCAATTATTATTGTTTAAGATATTCCATTGAATTGGTGTAATAAATTGAGTTTCTATTTTATTTACAAGTCTGTTATTACAGTTTGGATTATGAAAATTTATTCCCTGTTTTCGACATTAGAATCCGATGAAATCTTGGGAATTTGAAGAAAAAAGACTTGTAATAATAATTGGTTAGGCAATTGACATTTAAAACTTAGATCATAAAATCCGCGCGTTTAGAACTTATTAGGCATGAATTATTTATCTCTATTTATATAATTAACATATAATTATTGCGCATATAGCATAGTTAATTAGGCGTTTATTTGCATTTATTTCCCCATTAGGAAGGTAATTGATTGTGAAGCGATAAATAAGAAGAAACTCTTATATAGCCTAATTATTATTTTAAGGCATAATAAGGAAGATTCCTTATAAGGCCTTATTTATGAAACGATGAGATGAGTGTATATATACGGAGAGTAATTGATTTGTGGCTAAGTCATAGGGATGCGAGGTCAATAGAATTACATGACGGAAGTTTACCCTTCACTTTGAGGCTACCGACAGTTGTGTACACTTTTGATGTGAGATATCCTTATAATAAATATTTGTAATGACGCGAGGTTGGTCCCAAATTCTATAGGGGAATCTGCCAAGCTAATCTTGCTACCAGTTCCTACGAATAAACGGACTGATATGAGATGTCATTATGAGTATGGGCCATAAGACGAAGGGCCTGCTTTGGGGAAGGGGGTTTTTGAGGTATTAAGTGGTTGGACCTGCCTCTTTTCCCTAGATGAAGTATTAAATGACCAAAGGGACATGCTAGGTGGTATCTCTACAGGGGTACGCTTCTGGAAATAGGACTTAAATGATGGGGTTTGCCTTAATTAAGGTCTTAAATGACCAGAGTCTGCCAATTTTCCACTTGAAAGTATTAAGTGGCCTATGATATTCCATATGATGTTAGCTAGATAGTACCATTGAGGATCACACTTCTGGAAACATGTCTTAAATTATGGAATTTGCCTTAATTAAGGTCTTAAATGGTCAGAATCTGCCTATTTTCCACTTGGAAGTATTAATTGGCTTGGGTACCATCTCTCACATTATTAGCTATTTATGACGTATGATTGGGATATGAGATTTTAGAAATCTGCTGCTGGAATGGAAGGTATTAAGTGGTTGGATCTGCCTCCTTTCCTTATAAAGGAGTATTAAATGACTTTAATGGTTTTATGTTCATAGACATATTCTTATTTTGAAATATATTGCCCAAGTACTGAAAGGTAAGACTCGAGGTTTTTATTCACCAAACACTTGTTGTTTTGACTCCCTCCTCATTACAACACATGTTAAGGACAGAGTGATGGCAGCAACGATGCATAGAGATGGAGAAGCTTGGCTTGTGGCAGTATTTATTATTATTTGCTTTTATGTGTAGCCATGGATTTAGATAATTATTGTAAGGGATATTATGTTACTGTTTTATGGGATTTTGTGTTATGATATTTTTATGGTTTTGAAATAAATGGGTAAACTTAAATATTATATTTTGTTCCGTCTACCGTGAGTTCTGAAAGTTTAGTTATGGCTCTGCAATGTTATTTCATTTTACCACCAACAGCTTGTCTTAGAATGAATCTAAGTTTCGATGTGCCTTTTCTGGGTTGAAATTTAGGCCTGTTTCGAGATGGGTTGTTATAGAGACATACTCGCTCCTCAGCCTATGCTCGTGACACTGACGGGGAGGCTCAAGAAAAATAGGCTGGTCCATCAGAGATAGCACATCCCGAAGAGATTCCTAGAGCTTATATAAACTTACCCTCCAAAGAGGACATTATGGGGGATAGGGATAAGGGCCACATTGAAAGTGACTATGCTCTGATACCAAATGAAAGTGACCGTGCTATAGGATCAAGTAATATGGAATATAATAAATAACTAGTGCAAAAATAGTAGCAGTAAAGTAAAATGACACCAGGAATTTTTATATTGTTTCGAACTCCCGTACTACGTCCAGTCCCAGACTCCTTCTGGAATTAAAGCTAGCAACCCTCACTTAACCCGGAGGAATAGGTATTACACTGCCTGAGCAACCGAACAGGACTTGATCGCCTAAGTAACAGAACATGACTTGACCACCTGAGCAACCGAACATGACTTTCTTACAAACTGGATTAACTTGACTTTGTGTGTTCTGAATAACACGGATTTGTCAGTTGTAGCACACCCTTCCTATAATCTTTTCCTCAAGATAGATGTGTATATTTATGTGTGTATGAAGAATAGGAAGATCAATATTGCTTGAAAAATATAGAGGTGAATATGTAAGCAACGATTGTATGAGAGATTGTAAATAATGAACTCAAGATTGCAAAGTGCTATAGGTCAAAAAGAGATTAGAAAATTAGGTTGTTTGATCACTAGAAACATATATATATAGTAGTTAAGGAGTTGCAACTGCCGGTAAAGAGATCTCTACGAACAACAATTGCTGCAACTCTTCACGTAGGAGAAGGCTGTTCACGAAAGGAAGTGTCTATTCATAAAATATGACAGTTATACAGTGGTCAGTCGACTGCCTTAGAAGATTCAGTCGACTGAATTTAAATCGTGCATGTGCATTTGAAAGTGCACAAGTTCAATATGCTGTTTATAGATATTCAGTCGACTGAATGACCTTGTTCAGTCGACTGAATTCTATTGATAAACAAAAATTACCATAGCTCATTTGGTTAGAGCACTTGCCTTTTAAACTAGTGACCTGGGTTCGAGCCCTGCTCCATGCATTTTTTGAAAACTTGATTTTGATTATGCATGCAAGTTTATTTGAATGTGAATGATGATTCTTGAGGAAAGATTTTAACAAAGCACTAAACTAGACTCTATATACACATTTGATGACTCTTGTTCAAATATATAACTATATGAACCATACTTTGAGTCGTTGAGTCCATATGTTGTCGTAGTCGTAGATTCATGAATTGTTGTTTCATGTCAGCAATCAAAACCTATGATCCAACATTCTCCCCCCTTTTGATGATGAAAACTCCATTTGTTACGGATGAATTTTCAACAAGCTTTGTTGACTTATCTCTCCCCCTGAATATATTTCTGTAATTGTGCTATAAATTTCTCCCCCTGAATCTATGGTATATATTCCTGTAAATAATTAATCTTTTCTCCCCCTTAACCTGTGCTTGCATCGTTTATTCCTGCAAATAGTGTTAGAGCAATATCTTTCTCCCCCTTTGTCATCGACAAAAAAGAGAGTTTATATGATGACATAAATTATATTTCACATAAGTGTTAACATAGAATAATATAGAACAAAATAATTACTACTTATAATGTAAGGTATAAAAAAAACATTTAAAGCATGCGATTCCCAAGGTTCTTATAATTACCTAATTTTTAGGAAACCATACCCATTTGGGTGTGGTTGAACCTTTATAAATATAATTTTCATTATTAACTATCATATCAAAATAATCATCAATGTATTTTTCTTTATTTTTCCAATTAACAGGACCCCAAATACTTAGATAATTTTTATTCATATTTCCCGTCAATGATTTTGTACTTCTAAAGAAATTATAAACATTATTGGTCATAGCAGTATTTGAACTTCTATTAAAATTGGATTTAGACTTTACTCGAAATTTAGTACTGGAACTAACATTTTTACTATACATGAAAGTGTATCTAGTGCTATTTCTATGATTAGTTTTATTATATCCTAAACCACTTTTATCATGTAAAGGTCCAGAACTAGATAAAATTATGTTTAAACCGTTTTGACCTTTATTAAATTTTGTGACTTCAGTGTTAATTTATCAAATTTAGCTTTAAAGTCATAATTATTATTTTCAAAAGAAATATTACTGTTTCTCAAAATATCAATTTGCTTGTTCAATTCAGAATTCTCCTTTATTGACGTACAGTTCTCATTTTTGAGAAGAAAAATTCGAGATTCTGAATTTTCTAAAGATGACTGTAATAAATCATTTTGTCTTTTCAAATCCGTAATTTCTTTCGAAAAATTTTCTTTTTCTTTTTCAAACAAAGTGTTTTGTTCATCTAGAAAATCTTTAAGAGCCTCAAAATTATTTTTCAAAACACCATGCTGATTTTCTAAATCTAATCTCTCTTATTTTAATTTCTCATTTTCAATTTTGATTTATTTCATCTTTTCTAAAATAAGAAAGTTATGCCTTGAGATTTTATCGCATATACTAACTAATTCATTATTACCATTTACTGAAATTTGTAAATCAAAAAGTACCTTTTTGTAGTCCTCACTGGTGGCTTTGACAGAGATTTTGCCTATTGTATTTCGATTGGATCGTTTTCTGGCCATTATTCTATGATGTTGTGACGATCGATAGAATCCTAGGCTCCGATATCAAATGAAAGTGACTATGCTCTGATACCAAATGAAAGTGACTATGCTATAAGATTAAGTAATATGGAATATAATAAATAACTAGTGCGGAAAATAATAGCAGTAAAGTAAAATGACACCAGGAATTTTTATACAGGTTCGAACTCCCGTTCTACGTCTAGTCCCAGACTCTTTCTAGAATTAAAGCTAGCAACCCTCACTTAACCCCTGGCTTAGGTATTTCTCTCGTCTCTCCGATGCTTCAGACACTTTGATTTACTTCAAAATACTTTTCTAAATTATGCATCTCCATTTCCCAACTTGTAGGTTAGCCAACTCTCCAGCCTCCTCCTTCTGCCGTTCAGAGTTTGGGACCTGTTGGTATTTTCATTGCTTCTGCCGTCGTCTTTGTAGCGACTTCTAGCATAGTTCCTATCTCCAACCTGGGTGTAATTCTGAACAGATAGAGGCGCTACAAAACTTAGAGGATATCTCGGCTTCTGTGGGTGAAGAGGTGGTGATTACTTGTGAGTCAGGGCTGACAGACAAGACGAACATAGCAGAGAGACTGGAGGAGGAAAAGAAGGGGTTGCAGATGAAGAAGGAAATGGAGGAGCGAAAGCACAAGACTCCCACTACCATCACGTTGAAGGTGTCGAAGGAGTGGAGTTCGACTACTGGAGGGTCAGAGGGGTCCAACCCCCTGTAGGAGGAGAGATCAGTAAGGATAATAGGAAGAAGCTCCTGATTCGCCAAGGCAGGGGCAGTATAGGCACTGGGAAAGGTGAAAAGAAGTTAGGATGAGCTTGAGCACCGCTGGAGCAGGGTACTCGTTGTCTTTTTATATGTTTTTCTAGTTTCGGAGTATGTACAAGTATAGAGTTTATACTTAGCGTCATTTTCCTTTTGTTGTGGCATCAGTAACGTTTGTACGTTTTCTTTTTGATGTCCGAAGCAGGCCAATATTATGCAAGTACGCCCCCACTGTTTGATATTGTACATAAAATGATATAAGTAATGAAAAAGATTAGCATTTCCATCGCAATCTCTTCTGTGTACTTTTCTATATTCTATGTACCATGCTTATTTATATATCACTATACATGTACATAATATGATTGCTTGTCTCACAATTTCCATATTATATATTAGGGGTGTTATGGTTGCGGCAACCGTCATTATTATCACCAACCGTAACCATAACCGTTGTTGACGGTTATAAATTCCTATAACCGTTACCGCAACCGTGTATGACGGTTAACCGTTATATTTTCGATTTTGAATCATGTTGTACATATATTTTCAATTATATGCATTATTGATGATAAATTCATATGGCTCTAACTGTTTTTTGCAAATTTATTTATTTATTTATAAAACGTCCAATATGCATGCACGTATTATTAGTTCATGAAGACACATATTATTAATGTACAAGTTATTCCTTTAACTTAAACTTCTAATTTTTATATCTTAATGTTAAATATTATACAAAACAATCATGTATGGTTGGATGGTTAACCGCGGTTATCTAATTCTTCAACCATTACCATAACCGTTACCGTTATATATGGTAACCGCATGAACGGTTGGTACGGTTGAGCGGTTGATGGTTCAACCGTAACAGCCCTATTATATATTGCTGTATTGTGTGATATATGATATATTTATTTGCCACATTTCTATGCATGTAAATAGTGTAAATAGTGTAACTTGTAGTTTTTATGCATACTACTTTACTTGCCTCTATTGTGGTTACCAAAATTCTCTATTTGGCATAACAGAACTATGGAGTGATTTTCATTCTGACCAAGTGTTAGTGTGTTGTGTGCCCTCCAGTCCATGGTGCTAGTTACTCCGAACACCTAATATAAGACTGGATGCTCTAGGCACCTCTCTGGTTGCCCCTAGTCCATGATGTATTACAGCTCCTTTTTTGGAAATATGTAATTTGAATGCTTGATTATGGGCACCTTGTACTTTGATTTTGATTGATTCTCTCTAAGCTCGATACTGAGGTTCTATCCACACATCAATCTCTATTTCCAAAGACCAATGGATAGCTCAATCCCTTATATTCTCTTTTGACTTCGCCTGTCTTCGAGCGATGTCGAGTTTTGGGAGGTAGGGATTGATTTATACCAATCCTACAACTGATGAATTTCTCGGTGCTACCGAAGCAGCGTTGGTACGTAGGAGTTTTTGACAGACTGACGATGTTACCGGGATAACATTGATGATTCGATGCCCACTTGAACACGGTTCCATCGATTCAAGTGGCAATAGAATGGATGCTCACTTGGATGCGGTTCCATCGGTCCAAGCAGTAAATAAATAGAGTGCACTTGAATGCAATTTCATCGGTTCAAGTGGCAAAAGAATAGATGCTTACTTGGACGTGATTTCATCGGTCCAAAAAGCGAAGAAACAGAGCGCACTTGAACGCGATTCCGTCGGTTCAAATGGCAAAAGAATAGATGCTTACTTGGATGGAGTTCCATCAGTCCAAGAAGCAAGGCACGACTTATGGATGCATGCGAGGGTTGGTCCTTCCCGATGTCACCGGAGCAACACCGGCTCTTAGAAGGCTAGGATCGATTTTCCCCATCGATCTGGTCGTTTGAGCCGATTTGATACCGTCGACTCAGCGGGCTGCTTACATGAATGCGGTTCCATTGGTTTAAGAAGCGAAATGACTTTACTAATAAAATAAAGAGAAAAGAAAATCTGCCTATTTACAATGCCCTAGTATCCATGGGTGGCTTATTTGTGGAAATAGGAAATATATAGATAAGTACTAAATGAAATAGTGCTGCAGGTAGTCGTTGTTCCAAGCATGGGGAATCAGCATTTCATTGATTGTTGTGAGAATGAATGTTCTATCTCCAAGTTTCTGGTCGATAACGTAGGGTCCTTCCCAGTTTGGGTCAAGCGCTCCCATACCTTGGAAGATCCATTTTAGGATGAGATTTCCTACTTCAAAGGTGCAAATGCAAACTTTGTTGTTGAAATATTGTGCTACCCTCTTCTGGTGAGCAGTGGTCCTCAATTCTGCCTCTTTCCACTTCTTATGGATCTGGTCAATTGACTCGAGCAGAGGCCGCTGACTCGAGCAGAGGCTGCTCATTTTTGTTTTGATTAAAGTGTCGTCTTTGATGAGAGGGGACTTCCAATTTCACTGGGATCGTTACTTCTGAACCACATGCCAAGGCGAACGGTGAGTGTCCGGTCGCAAATTTATGTGTTTTTCTATAAGCCCATAACACAAGTGGAAGTTCATCTACCCAGTTTCCATTAGCTTTCATTAGTCACTTCTTGATGGTGGATTTGATGATTTTGTTCACTGCTTCCACTTGTCTGTTTGCTTGCGAGTTCGCTACCACGCAAAAACACTTCTTGATCCGATAACGCTTGCAGAAGTCCTTGAATTCAGCACTCTCAAATTGAGTTACGTTGTCTGTGATGATTTTCTATGGCACTTCGAACCTGCAAATAATGTTTTTTTTGTTAAAAAGTGAATTACTTTTTTAGTGCTAATGGTAGCGAGCGGTTCCGCATCAGCCCATTTCTTAAAGTAATCAACTGCAATAATAACATATTTGGCTCCTCCTTTGGCTATTGTTAATACACCGATTATATCGATTCCCCAGATTGCAAACAGCCAAGCGCTGACAATTTGCATAAGTTTTGAGGATGGATTTCTCGGGATCTTTGAAAATTTCCAGCACTGATCATAGCACTTGGCATAGTCTGCTACGTCTCGGTTGATTGTGGGCTAGAAATATTCATAACATAAAACCTTCTTTGCCAGCGTCTACCCCCCAGTGTGGCGCCATAACTGCCTTCGTGGACTTCCATCAGAATCTTCTTAGCTTCGTCTTTGGTTACACACCTTAGTAGGGGGTGGAGATGCCTCTCCTATATAGCACTCCATCTTGTAGCACGAACCACGGTGTCTTTCGAAAGAGCTTCTTTTTTTCATTCTAGTTTATGGGGATATTCCTTTGAGCAGATAATTCTTGATTGGCGTCATCCATGATTCTTTCTCTTTTGTGTTCTCTAGAACCCAATCTACATCCACGTGATCTATGCTTGGAGCTGTTAACACTGCAACTGGAACCAATCCCATTAATTGTGCCTCTTTGGAATTGGCCAGTTTGGCTAGGTAATTGGCCTTCATGTTCTATTCCTTTGAAATATGGGTTATCATGTAGTGTTCAATGTTGTTGAGAGGTTCCCATGCTTTTGACAAGTAGGGAGTGAGATTTGTCCCTTTAGCTTGATATTTCCTCTTTACCTGACAAACGACTAGTTGAGTGTCGCTGTAGATATGCACAGCTTTTATTCCCAGTTCCTTCACAATCTTCATTCACACTATCAATGCCTCATACTCTGCCTCGTTGTTAGTAGTAGGGAACTCCAGTCTTAAGGCATAGCAGATTGATCATCCTTTGGAAGTCTCAAGCACAACTCCCGCTCCTGAGCAAAATTTGTTTGATGCACCATTGACAAATGACTTTCATTGTGATACCACTTCCTCTGTCTCCTGCTCTTCTCCATCTTGAATGGTGAATTCCACGATGAAATTAGCCAACGCTTGTCCATTAATTGCCCTTCAGGGGTGATAAGTGATGTCGTACTGACTCAACTCAATATTCCATTTAAGAAGCCGTCCCGACGTCTGTGGATGGTACAATACCTATTTCAAGGTTGGTCTGTTAATACTGCAATTGGATGAGCTTGGAAATACAGTCGTAGCTTTCTTGATGCAATCAGCAGGCAATAGGCTAGTTTTTCCAACTTTAGATAGTTTTTCTCAGCTCTAGTGAATCTCTTACCGATGTAGTAAACGGACCGCTGGATCCTAACTTCTTCGAGTATAAGTGTTGCACTCAGAGCATGAGTTGACATTGCCTGGTAAATGAATAGGTCTTCCCCGTCCATTGATTTAGATAGAACCGGTGGGGTCTCCATACATCGCGATAATTCCTCAAAAGCGGTTTGGCAGGCCTGATTCCATTCAAAAATTTGCTTACCCTTCTTCAATTCGTCGAAGAACGGTATACACTTGTCTATTGCTTTGGAAATGAATCAGCTCAACGTTGCGACCTTTCCATTCAGACTTCGCAACTCCTTTTTTGTTATAGGACCTGTGACATGTTGCAAGGCAATAATTTGCTCAGGATTAGCTTCAATGTCCCTAGCATTCATGATAAAACCTATAAATTTTCCAAAAGCCACACCGAAAGAGCATTTCAACAGGTTAAGCTTCATTCCATACTTTCGAAGAATCTCAAACATTTTCAAGAGGTTATCTAAATGATTTCCAGACACATGTGATTTGAATGTCATCCATGTAGACTTCCATTGTTCGTCCAATCTGATCCTTGAACATTGCATTCACCAATCGTTGGTAAGTTGCCCCGACGTTCTTCAGGCCGAATGGCATTACTTGGTAACAATACAATTCGAGGCCGGTGATAAAGCTAGTGTTCTCCTAATCGGGTTCGTGCATCGTAATCTAGTTATATCCTAAGTAAGCATCCATGAAAGAGAGTAGTTCATGCCCTGCAGTTTCGTTCATGAGATGTCAATTCTAGGTAGTGGGAAGCTATCCTTTGGGCAAGTTTTGTTCAGGTTTGAGTAGTCAATGCAAATTTGCCACCTCCTATTTGATTTTTTAACCAGAACTGGATTTGATACCCATTTAGGATAAGTCGCATCGTGGATGAAACCGTTAGCCAACAGCTTATCCACTTCCTTCTTCAGTGCAGTGGGTCACTTCAGACCCAGACTGCATCTCTTCTGCCTCATGGGAGTGAACCTGGGATCGATATTGAGTGCATGACATGTTATCTCCAAAGATATCCCATACATATTGGAATGCATCCAAGCGAACACGTCTAGGTTGGCGTGATGAAATTTGATCAATTCTTGTTGCATTTAGATCCCAAATATGGCCCTATTTTTAAGACTCGAGTTGGGTTATCCATATCGACAGGGACTGACACCATAATCTCTGCCGTTGCCACCCGTTCCTCCCCTAAACTCTTCTTCCTAGGGTCCAAAGCCTTGTCGAAACGGCTATGGCCCCTAAGCCAAAGGCGTTTCTGTAATTGCTATGCTGACAGTTCGCGAATATGGAGAGACTTCCCTACATTCTTTCCCTTTTCCTTTCGTTTAGATTCGTGTATTCAGCGACATAACATTCTCTAGCGACACTTTGATCTCCTTTTATATCTCTAACCCCATTATCCGTCGAAAATTTCATGGTTAGGCCATATTGAGCAAAAGCGATTTTAAAATCAATAAGGGCCAGTCGACCCAAGAAAGCGTTGTAAGCTGACATTTCATCCATGATTACGAAGGTTGGACAAGAACTACCCTACATTCTCCTTCTTTGAGCTCCATAGGCAAGTCAATTGTCTCGACTAGCTATCTTGGTTCTCCCATAAAACCCTGGATTTTCATTCAACAAGCAGACACATCCTTCATACCGATCGAACGTATGTCGAAATAAGATGTTAACAAAACTTCCACTATCCACCAGGACTTGGCGTACAACTATCAGTCCAATTCCTATTGTCACTGCCATTGAGTCAAGAGTTGGTGCTTCTACTCCTTCAGTTTCTCAATTCAGAAACACTATGTCATCATTGAGTGTCCTTTATTGCTTGACCAAAGCACCATCCTCAATTGCAAAACAAGCTTCTTTCGAGGCATGCTTTAGTGAACTCGCATATCGCTCCATCTCCTCCCAACTCTTTTGCACTGGGTAAGGTCCTTCAGAAATAATGCTGATAACAAGTCTCTATTCTGTCTGACTGGATTATTCTTCGCTAGGTGTAGATTGATTTCCTTGAGTACTTGGAACTTAGGGTCCAGTAGGCTGGTTTGAGTTTTGCGATTTCTTCACATAATGTTGGAGTCTGTTGTTCCTAATCAATTCCTCGATTAAGTCCTTCAGATGTCGACATTCATTTGTGTTATGCCCGTGAGTCTCGTGGAAGTGGTAAAACTTCCCTGATTGCTTTTGTCGTTTAGATACTTCCTTTCTGGGAGGATTATTGTATCGCTTAGTTCACTAAGATTCAAGGTAGATGTTCTCTAAGCCGTCATTCTATGTCGTATACTCCTCGGGTCTCAGGTTCCTAATTCTCTTTCCATTCCTATCACGCCTACTAGTGTTCTAGTTTTTACTTTTTCGATTTCCATCTTTCCCTACATTTCCTGTTGTGGCTCCAGAATTGTTTCCATCCTGGTTGACCGCTAAATTTCTCCGAACTATCTCCTTTGGTTGCACATTAGCGGTCTTTCCCTCCAATACGTCTACCTCTTCCAATCTCAGATACTGGCTTGCCTTTTGGTTGAACTCCTTCATGGTGATTAGTTGTTTCATCTTAATCCATATTCCAAAGTCTATGTTCGGATGGATAGCTCGGACTAAAGCATGAATACCATATCTTCATTAGGATTGCTCACTTCAGTAACAATTGTATGAACCAGTTCATAAAGGTATTAAATGACTCATTTGGTCCCTGGAAAAAGCCGGATGGAAACATCACATCCTTTGACTATGCCGTATGAAGTTTGAACTATTCCAAGAATTTCCTTGCCAACTCGTCAAAGGTAGAAATGGATTTTGGTGGGAGTCTGGTAAACCACATAGAAGCAACACCTTCTAAGAAGATAGGGAAACTTCTATAGTAGATAGTGCCCTAGCTTTATCCACATGCCAACTGTACTTGTACAAGTGCTATTTTGGGTCCATCGTCTCATTGTAAGATGGCATAGTGGGCATTGTAAACTTTTGAGGGTACTCTTCCTTTAGAATTTTTTCAGTAAACGGAGTTCGGCTTGGTGCAGAACCCCAGTCCTCATCCTTCCTGCCTTTACTTTCTTCCATCAAGCGCTCAATCATGTTCACAATGAATGCCTCACTAGTCCAGTAGTCCACAGGTCGACTATCAGGGGCTACCCCAAACGTTTGATTCCGCAAATGGCCTTGGTTTTCCAGTTGAAGCCTAGCTTCTCCTTTGACCAGGAGAACCACTCCTACAAAATCCCGTTGGCGCACGATTGGCCTTATAGCGGCAGTTTGAAATTCCTTCCCAGCATTTTGCCTGCCTATGTCAACATTCAATTCTAGTCCTTTAGCATCAAGTTGCATGTAGTCTTCAGAATCAGAGAGAAGCTTTACAATATCCCCTTGTGGAGCCTTCACTCCAAGTCCAGGGTTTGTAGCAGGTTGTCCTATAGTAGAAGGGTACTTCCATTACCTTCAATAACCATTCCAGTAGCTCCACCAACTATCTCCTTCTGCTTTTGCTTGCTATCCCTCCTATTCAAGCCCGAGACAGAGGAATTCTCCTATTTTATAGCTTCTGCAGTTTCCGGCCTAGTCCTTGGAGCAGTTGGTGGTCGTAGCGCTAGCAAATCAATCTTATCCATAAGAGCCTTCTGACTATCAGCCATCTTCTGATTAAGTTGATTAACCATCTGGTTAAGCTCTCCTTTGGTTACAACCTCCTATTGAGCAAAAGCACCCGGTGCTAGGTTTCCAGCATTAACCTTTGTTCGATGATTGTTAGCCTTGTTCACTTCCATTTGCTGGAGATTGGTTTCATCAACACCAAGTGTTGTCCTACTAGAGCTTCCAGATATTGTCTTCCTCCTAGGATCCATTATAATAGCAAATTTCTAACCTTCTGTAAGCAAACTTTCCTGATCTAACCTTTGTATTTATTCAATCCAAAGTAGATAGCTAGATCTAAGCCTGAATTCTTTCCTTTCAATGAAAGCACCAAAATGTTAACTCAAAAAGTGGATCAACACCCTGGAGTATGATGTGAAAGCACCAGTCCTGTAAAACAAAACAAATATAATAGAAAATAACAGGAAAGTAAATGAGACACAGAAATTTTTATAGTGGTTTGGCTGTTAACTAAGCTACGTCCACTTTATAACTTTGATTATTGGTTTAATCTAGCTTGAATGGGATTACAAGGCGATTGAGAAAGAATTAGTCACAAGTGTAGGGGTTAGACTGATTCTAAGTCATAGGTTTGCCTAGTGTAGCTGCCTTGGTGACTATGGTGTAGAGGAAAGAGTTGAAGAAGAGATGGAGATCTCGCGTAGTGATAGTAGAATCCAAATCCTTTCTTGGTTGCTCTATGGTTTGTATTTATAGTGGTAGCACTCATATTGAATAAGAAGCTCGCTTCCAGAGAAGTCCAGAGATCGGCCCAAACTAGCATAAGAAAAGTCTTGATGACAAGAGTTAAAAGCTAAACTCGGTACCATGTCAAAGCCTTAACTCGATGCGGAGTTTAATCCTTAGCCAATTTTTGGATAAATCTTATTGTATTGAATTCCTTACTTCGTCTAAATGCCCTCCATGTAATTTGGTAGGTTTTCAAAGAGTTTGATTACCGTTCTTCCATGACTTGGATTAGCCTACAACTTGGACTGTCATGTCTTCATTTCTTACGATTGGCTCACCAAAACTCTAGAAAAAATCATGAATATGCATATGAAGACTAAGGGATCACTTGGAAAATGGGGGAAGAAGCCATGACGTGGCATTTAAACTCAATACCGAGTCAAGGTGGTTAACTCGAGCCGAGTTAAGGACTTTGGCTATTTTGAGCTCAATACCTTTTGAGCTCTTCCGCTTGTCCTTCTAAGTATCTATACCAAGTTTCAAGTCGTTCTGTTTTCATACCGATGTTCTAATTCCTAATGATTTCTGATTGTTAAAAACCCAGTTAACAAGTGTCATCTACTTACAACGAATAACTGAATAAATATCAAAATGGCTTCTTATACCACCGCATTATACTCAAACGTTTATTCATTGCTTATAAACTCCACTCAGTTACCACAATATTCTATATAAGGATTCCAAAGCATAACCAAAGAAATGTTACCGAAAGTCCCATAGCAAATGGTATTATAACAAAATTTATTCAGATTCCTCGTTACATAGAATTGAAATCATCACAAAATCACATAGAAGGATGTCATTAACGTATCATATCAAATCACTAAAGAAACCAATATCAATAGTGAATCATTCATAAGATCCAATTCAATAAAAAGGAAATAAAATCAAAAAGCAATATAATATAGATTAACCAAAATATGTATATGTATAGAACATCAAATCAATATTCAATAATGAATCATTCACAACATATAATCTTATATAACAAAATAAGCACTTAGAAACGGATAATAAATATTTATTATAAAGAACAAAATAATTAACTAACTCAAATATGATATATTCTTTACAATAAATTATAATTTCTAAACCTTTTATAAAATTGAATAATAACTTAATTCTCACTAACAATATTAGAAAACACATTTCTTTCTTTTAAAAATCCAAAAATTTATTTACAAAACTAAAAATTACACATAAAAATCATTTCTTCAATTTCTATAGTTACATATTATTTGTTTTAAATTATAGAACATCCAAATCAATTTATATATATTCATCATCAATTAAATATATTTTCAATACTTGAAGTCTATATTAAAATTTCATAAAATATATTGAAAATATCAATTAAGGACCATTCCCTATATTTTTCCCATTTGAACAATACTATTAAATTCGCTTTATTAATTTATTAAACTTTAGATTGTATATACATTCATATATAATGTCTAATTATATATATATATATATATTAAAGTTTAAAAATACTAATTTTAGTTTATTTAAATTTTGATATATTTAAATATATATATTTTAATTATATATAACAATGATTTGCATACACACAAGGTTGCGCCCACACACATGATGGTACACACACATGCTTAGGTTTCGAAACACACACGCAAAGGCTTGCGCACACACACACAACTGTGCACACACGGCTCACCGGTGCACTAATTATCCATGGCCGATCCACCGGTCAGCAATTGCCTCGTGCCAAAAATAAATCGCTTTGATCGATCTCCAGTTATCTACTCCTCTAACCTACACTAATCCACCTCCAGTTCAATCCATACACATTATGTTCATCCTAACCAATAACCAAGCACAATAAATAGCAAGAACAACATGATTTAAACATAAAATGTGAGTGCGTACAATCACCTTGCTTCCTGCGTTTCATCTTCTTCTTCTTCTCTCTGATCGCACGCACCCAGACTTCCAACGCAGTAACCAAAACTTGATTTCCTTTCCGCTATAAGTGCATATAAGAGTCGAGATGCGTATATCCAAATTTGAGAATTTATTTGATTTGTTTACAAATTTATATGAGGAGAGTTTTTACTACTTTTTGATTTCAAGGAGGATATAAGTGATTAAGGAAAGTATACGTAGACTGTTATTTGATAAAGGAAAGGAAAAATCACGAATTGAAAATGTTTGGATTCATGGGTTTGGCCTTTAAGGTTATATATATATATATTCACTATTTCATTTCTCTAATAAACTAAATTTTATTTAAAACAAATCATAATAAAATTCAAATAAAATTTATATTTGCAACACTTAACCACTTACCTAACATTGCAATGTTCTTCTTGAATTTATTTCCATATTTCAATTTTTATTTAAATTCAAATATCCAATATTCACGTTTTAAGCCCATTATTAAATATTTTCCAAATTAATTTATTTCAAAATTCTTAAAGAAAATATTTATTCTCAAAACTATTTAATTCCATCACTAATTATCTCTTATGAAATTCTGATATTCTAAAATAAATTCAAATTGTTCATCTTAAATTCCAAAAATCCATTTTTAATTAATCAAATGTTCATTATTAATTACCCCTAAAAACTGGGTTGTTACGGTATACTTCAGCAAAATTTGTACAAAACTTAATATTTAAATTATTTAAATATTAGTGATGATTGAGTTCATACCTCGAAGTCACACGATTATGATTCTTAGTATCTGAATGAAATTATTTAATAAAATAATCTGTAAGTGTTATGCACTATTAAGGAGATACAATATAATTATCGTGTGTGTGTATATAACTATTAGTTTGGCTAAAATTCAATTAATAAAATGCACGAGCGCACTTCTTTAGTCAATTACCTGCTTCTTAAAGTAGCTCTTACTCTTCCCTAAATTCCTTTAGAAGACTAGGCTCCCATTTGATGGATATCATTTCTGATTTCCATTAACGGATCAAACAAAGAAATATTAATAGATACTACCTTAGAACATCCGAGCGATTGCCTTCGTGGATCCAAACGTGCTCACAAGGGTTGGCGTTTCTTTTACTACTCAAAGAAAAAGAGTACGGAGGACAGCAGGCATTGCAGATTCAAGTAGGATTAGTAGCATGATGCAACCTATTAATTTACTGGCAAAGTCTTAACTCTAGTAGTAAGTAAATACTTGGCATGATAGGTTTCATTTTCAAAGTATAAATCAATAGGAATGATTCGTTAAGGAGCGGACAACTGTAACTTAGACCAGAAGAAGCTAAATCCTATCAAATATGATGGAAAGTAGCACCGGGTCTATTAAGTTCTCAGAAGGCATTAGGAAAGAATTCCTTGCTTTGTAGTTACTGTTAGCTTCAATCTTTTGATCAGAGAGCCATTTTGTTAAAGCCATTATAATTAATTCAAATTCGTGCCTTCAATAATCATTTTGAGACTACCAGATCTTTGCCATTGATGATCGTGCATTTCATTTACATAAGAAAGAGAAGAGTGTGAAGCAAGCTAAGACGAGAGTGACTAAGCTAATATGAGAGAGTTTAGTTGGGGGGCTAAGGCATTGGTTGACTTTCTTTCTATTCTTTAAGTTGGGAGCGAAGGAACTGACGGCGGTTCTACTTTGCCTTTTGCTTCCCCAGTTTCCTTTCTTTTGTTAGGAAGTGATCCAGTTGCTTTCGATGGTAGTGGAAAAGAAAGAGTGAGAGGACGGATTTGTTTACAGACTCTGTACCCTTTTTGAGCCGTGAGAGCTTAAGAATGATGCTAGAGTTGTCCGACGAGCGATCCGGGTCGGATGTAGCTAAGGCTTTAGAAGGCAGGCAGTTGCTGGAGTGCTTTCTAGATCCAATCTCCTAGTCTTTAGTTCGCTATTCGAATGTCTTGACCAAATTAGTTGGAATCGGACCATAGACTTAGCAGAAAACTGCCTTCTGTGGTGAACTAGAAAAAAGGGTTGGCGAGATTGACCATCATGGGCTTTAATCTGAATCACGAGTAAGATTGAGGGAGAGGTATAAATAGACGCCGGACTGGCTTGTGGGGTTAGCAAATTCATGTTGGATTGTTTGCTTAAACCACCTGAGACTACAGATGAGGCAAAGTTTTGGGGAAATCTTCAAAAATTTCAATTAAAGACAATCTTTTGGTTAAATGGGTCCAGTACTAGGTTCAGGAATTCCCATTTCCACAATCTTTAGTCGCTTAGGTTCAAGATTGGGAATCAACATTCACATTGGATTTGGATCGCAGAGTTCATCGACTTGATCCGAGAATGTTGGTTGGGTAGTTTTTGGTGACAATATTGCTTCTTGCAACGAAGTCCAACTCCAGCGAGAGCTTAGCAGATTCACAATAATAAACTTCTATAGAATCTTGTGAAGGAAGACCTTTTTCAGGGTTCACCACTAAGAAACCAATTGCAAAAGGTACATGTTTAGTTTTAATAAGCATTGAAATAATTAAATAATATTGATATATATAAATTAGGCCAAAATTCTATACTATTTTATTATATGCTTGAGGCCCCTCGGGGATTTTGTAGTGAAAAATAATTAGGTTTTGAATTTAGATAAGCGAGTGTTAAAAGCTTCAAGCAATCGAGATACATGTGGTTTTCTACCGATGTCGTCAACTCCACATCACTAGCATAAATGAGAGCTAGGAGTCATTATTTTTACATCATTTTTCTTTCTTATATTTTCTCCGATTAAATCAAGTTCTCCAAAACAAATTTGTAACTTATTTTCAGAATCAAAAATACAATTTCCTAAAGGTGCTACTGATGATCTAACGTGTGCAAAGTTGGCATCAGCATTATTTTATTTACATGCATATGTGATCTTATAACTATGCATATGTGTGGCACTACAAATACTAAATTTTAACTCAAATATATATATATATATATATATATTAAATCAACAAAAATACATCATATGATATATTTATTCTAAGCTATATTTGAAAATTTCAGATTTTAGATAAGTCACATTTATAAATTTTAGGTATATACATATGTACAATTTTGAATTTTATACATTAAACTAATATTATACATGCATATTTAGGATTGCAGTACATAATTATGTTTAGATGTTAAATATGTATGTATGTGTGTGTGTATTATATGTATATGTAACTTTGAAACTAATAAGTGTTTTTTTAATAATACTAAGAGTAGAAAGTGGTATTGCAAAAATAATCGTCAATGGTGTCCTAGCGATTGCGATTTCTCCCCCCTTTTAATTTCGTCGCCTGATTTCTCTTCATCTTTCGCGATTTCTCCCTCATGGACAAGAATAGGAAAGATAAACCTCGCCTTAGTGCTTCGTTCGAACGTAATTCATCCATCTAAAACCAGATCTGGTCGTCTTTTCACTAGTTCTGCGCCTTCTCCTCCTTCTGGTGGTCTTGCCTGTGGAGATGGAAAAATAGATGCCTATTCATATCTGATGCACCTCAAGCCACTCCTATCGCTGCTTGTCCAGTATCGACATCAAATACTCTTGCTTCTCTGTATAACGATATACCATCAGCGCACGTTTCTACCCTGTTCAGTGGCTCTCCGGCTAATGGTAAGCATCATATAAGCTCCATGTTGGAATCAATAAACCTAGATGGTGTGACGATTCTCCTATAGCTAAATCTACTTTATCTGGAGCTGATGAAATTGAAGAAGTTTGTGCATATTTTCATAATGTTCCCACTGTCATTAGTGCTGTTGATCCTCCTTGCAACCGAGTTTAATTTTTAAAACTTGGTGATGGTAAATTGAATGCATATAATTCTGCTGTGTCTTCAATTGTTTTAGAAGGTTTGATCAGTGCTACCTCTGCTGTAGCTCATTCATCTGTGCATGATGATAAGCTATATACCGGTGTTAGTAATTTGGAGGCTCATTCAGTTATGGTCCTGATGCAACTTTTAACTTAGTGAAGGAATGTGACAGATTTCGGTAGCAGGGTGTTAATCTGCCTTGTCCTGCTGTGCCATCCCAATTACAATGGTCTTCCTTGTTCAAAACCCTTCCCAGGAACGCTGGAACTTATTCTCCTAGATCATTCAAGTCAGAGGTGATTGATGATGTTTTCATCCCTCCATGTGAAGTGGTTCAAGAGGGTGCAAAAATTTGGTCTGAGTATTTGGTTGGATTCTTTCTAGACTCAGCTGCTCCGTACAAAGTTGTTCGCGACTCTTGTAAACGAGTTTGGAATATGAGAGATAGTCTTTAGGTATAACACTTCAATTCTATGTTTTATTTCAAATTTGGAAATGTGCATGATAAATTGAGAGCTCTAGAGTCAAGCCTATTAGTAACTGAATGGAAACCTTTTATTGTCACCCCTTGGAGTTTTGGTGTTGATAAAGCAAGAGAGAAAATCTTATCTATTCCTGTTTGGGCAACTTTCACGCACACCCCTTCTGTCCTTCAACCTTTGATATGTATTAACTGGCTAGCTAGTCTTATTGGAGATCTAAAATGTTTGATTCTAATACTGAAGCCCATAGGTGCTTAACGTACGCCAGAGCGTTGATTGAGATTACCCCATCTCGAGCTTTGCCTTCAAAGCTCAAAGTAAGACTAGATGAAGGTAATGAAGTGGAAGTAGATGTTCAGTATAAATGGAAACCTAAAATTTGCGTATCATGTCAATCGTTTGGCCATTTGTCGGAATCCTGCTCAGTCGTTCCCCTATCATCCCCTTCTGCTAAGTTTCCCCTTCCTAAATTGGTTATACGTTGGGTGCCTAAAGGACCCGATCCCTCTTCTTTGGATTCTCCACCAACCTTAATTCCACCTGGTATTCCTGAAGTGAGAGCCACACATATTGAAACCGTGATTGAAAATGATTCTTCCTATGATGAAGATGGTATTTACTAGGACGATGTTCAACTGGCTTGGATTCACTCTGAAATAGAAATGAGGTATAATCCAGTTTTAAATCAATACTATTTGTATGTTGGTGAAGGAGGTGAGAGTAAGGCACTATATTACCAGGTTGAGGGGGAAGGGCTTACATTGTCATATTCTGGGTTTGAAGGTTATCATAATTTGCTATTTATTTTTTTGGATGTTACTTGGGACAGTAAATATATGTATTCTTTGCTTTCGAGGTCCTTTGATCCTTTGCTGGCATTGGTGTTTTCTGATGTTTTTGGCCCTGCCTCTATTGGCAATGTCAGTCCTGATCGGAAGGATTTATAGTCCTGTCGTTAGCAGTTTAGGCAAGTCTGTCTAACTCCTGTATTTCATTGCTTTATTTCTTAGCTGTTTCGAAGCATGTTCCGAACATCTGTTCTCAATTGTATTGGTAATAATAGTGGACGACACATTTTAAATGTCGACTTAGCTTTGCTAAAAAAATAAGTGTTTTTTTTAAAATTGATACTCTATTACTAAAAAGTAAATGGAAAACCATATATTTTGATAATATGCACCATCAAAACCTTACAACCCTCTAACTTAAATGAGTGCCTTGCAAGAAAAAGAAGTACATATTATCTCTATATATTGACTTATAATAGATATACTTTATAAACAACATTAGCTTGCCATAGTAGTTGTTATAGTGCAAAACAAGTGATGGGGGGGTTGTGTGTTTTAAAAATCACTTGTACTGGTAGGTAGCAAATAGAGACTAGTTTGATGTATATAACTTAATACAAAAGCAAAAATTAAGATAACACTAAAAAAACTATCTAACAATTAAAAAAACATTGCATTATTTCCTAGGGACAACTCATTTCTTGAAATAATGCACTACACTTATCTTCATTCTCTATCTCTACCTTTCCTCTTTGTTTCATTTCTTATAATTATTTCGTTTCCTTTGCCAAAGAAGCGGGACTCTTTAATGGAGGAAAAAAACCTCTCCTCTTCGAAAAAACGAGTAACTAAAATAGAAGCAATCATTTGAAGGGAGCAACTTATGCCACCGCTTGGAGGGTCTACAAGTTAAGGCTGATCTTGAACTAGTCTTGTCTCTATCTTCACCGCCTTATGGAATCTCTTTAAATGATGGTTTGGAGGGAGGGAGAGGCGGCGGGCCTAAGATAAGCATGAATCTCAAACACAAACAATCTCTTTTTTCACATGCATATGCAAAATATTTGGATTTTTTAATAATTATTTCGTAGTCTTATAAAATTAATTATAGCCAAAATTCTGTAGGCTTGCTTTGATTTTGATGTATATAACTTAAATACAAAAGCAAAAATTAAGATAACACCAAAAAAACTATCTAACAATAAAAAAAACATTGCATTATTTCCTAGAGACAAGTCATTTCTTGAAACCATGCACCACACTTATCTTTATCCTTTATCTCCACTTTTCCTCTTCGTTTCATTTCTCACAATTATTTTGTTTCCTTTTTCGAAGAAGCGGGACTCTTTAATGGAGGAAACAACCTCCCCTCTTTGAAAAAAGGAGTAACTAAAATAGGGGCAATCATCTGAAGGGAGCAACTTATTCCACTACTTGGAGGGTCTACAAGTTAAGGCTTAGCTTGAACTAGTACTGTGTCTATCTTTACCACCTTATGAAATCTCTTTAAATGACGGTTGGGGATGAGGGAGGCGGCGGGGCTAAGATAAGCATGAATCTCGAACACAAACAATCTCTTTTTCACATGTATGCGCAAAATATTTGGATTTTTTAATAATTATTTCGTTATCTTGTAAAATTAATTCTAGCTAAATTTCTGTAGGTTTGCTTTAATTTTGAAAATATCTTGCCTTCTTTTCAAGCTATATACGCCACACCGTTACTGCTGTGCTTACATCCATCATATCCATATTGAAATTATTTGGTAAGAAATTGGATGATACATACTGCAATAGATCTAAGATGTTATTAGCTTGTATAGGAGTTAGGTTTAGGTTTTGCCTCATGCTCTCCCATACTACCATGGCATAATCAGACATAAAGAAAAGATGTTGAGTTGATTCTTCTTCCTTGTTACATAACTACAAGTAGTAGACTGAATATTGCACCATCTGCTCACTCTGTCTAGTGTTTGATGATTATTAAGCATAGAAAAGTATAGACAAGTAGATATTTTGGGGGGACATACTTTATTCCATACATTGATGACATCAGACTTTGGGTATCTCTTATTCTGACACAATTCCAGGTAGATTTTAGGATGAATTCACTATTGTTAGCGAGGAGCCATAGCCAGAAATCCTTATTTATGTTTGTCTTGATGTTAATATTCTTAATTTGATCACACAGGTCATAAGACAAGTTAGAGTTGTTAAGGCTCCATCTTGTCTTTGATAAGAGAGTAGACACTTTTTGACTTATTCCTATAATATTACTCATTGGTTGCCACCCTAACATATTAACTAGAGACCTGCCTTGCAGTCAGGCATCAAACCACATGTTGGTATCTTTGCCATTTGTGATTTTCTTATTAATCATGCCTTAAGAAGTCAACCTAATTCTTAACAGTATTTTACAAGCATAAGATTGTTAATATCCTCACTTATGATCCAAAAAAATTATTGACATAATATATGTTATGCATCCAAACAGCCCATAGGCTATTTTGTTGTAAAAATATCCATGGTAACTTTAAAGAAAGAGCATTTTTTAATTCATGCAAGCTTCTAACTCCCATGCCCCTTCACTCTTTGGCATACATATTGTGCTCCAACTAACTTGATGTTGCTTGTCTTGCCATAAGAAATTTGCACACAAACTTTCTATTTGATTAACAACAGATTTTGGCATTTGGCACATTTGCATCTGATAGGCCACTTTTTGGTGAATTACAGTTTTAATTAATTCTAATCTACCACTAAGTGACATCAACCTACTGTTCTAACCTCCTAATTTCTTTCTAGTCTTGTCAATTAGTTTGTTATAATATGCTCTTTTGAGTATTGAGCTACTCAATGGGGTACCCAAATATGTTACCGTAGACTTTACATTTGCATCCAATGACATTTTTAATCTCTTGTTTCATTGTTGCGCCTTTGCTAAAAAACACCTTGGACTACTGCTTATTTATAGTTAAGCTTGCAAAATTTTCCAACTGCTGCATAGTAATTTTAATAGAATTAGCATTATCAATTATAGCCTTAGAAATATGAAAAATCAATCTTAGACTCTCTCTCATGTGAAATCAAGAAAATGGCGGAATACACAAATCTCAAAGACAATCCAATCTTTTTCCTTGATCAGATTGGAGGGTCTTCTCCTTCTTCCTCATCCCTTTCTCCTCCTCCACCGGATCCAATTCTGCATTCACAACCAATTTCCTCAAAAATTACTCCTGAATTTGATGAAGAGGGATTTCAGATTGTTCAGCCCAGAAAAAGCAGAAGTGAAAATCAAAAGCTTCGACCTGGAATTGGTTCAAACCAACTGAGCTTGAATAAGGGAAATACAAATCACTCAAAACAATTCTTCAGAAATACAAAAAGAGATTTTCTCAATTCAAGAATCACAGAGAATTCAAGAAAATTTTCAAAATATGTTGAAAACTCTTCTCAGACTGGTTTGACCACGGATTCACAAATTAAAATTTCAAGAATCATCCAAGAAACAGTCAGCTATCAAACAAATCAGATTCTCAATTCAATACTAACCTGAATTAAGCTTCTTCATGGGCTGATTTGATAAAAAAAGGAGGATCAAACTCTGAAGCTGATCTTAAATATGTTGCTCCTCTCTCAATCAATGATAAGAAAATAGTAGTTATGAATGCAGAAGCCAGCAGAAGGGCAGAAAACAAGTGGTGCCATTCAGTTATTGCCTATGTTTTTGGCAACAGACCTGCCTATCATCATTTCAAGGCTGTCATTGCAAAATCGTGTACTCCCACTAGTAATTTTGATATATTTACTCGTAACAATGGGTTTTTCATAATTAGATTTGCAAATGCAACAGATTGTGAAAAAGCTATTAATGGAGGTCCTCATTTTTTAAATGGAAAACTCATTGTTATGAAAAAATGGAATAACAAAATCAATCTAGATAAAGATTTGCTCTCTACTATGCCAATATGGATTAGACTTCCGGAATTGAATCTTAGACTATGGGATAAAGAAATATTGAGTGCTATAGCTAGCATTGTGGGAACTCCTATTAAATTAGATGAACACACAGCTAAGGAAACAAGACTTTCTTTTGCTAGAGTATTGGTGGAAATTCATGCAAATACTGATTTACCAAATGAAGCTTCTATTTCAATGCATGATGGGGAAAATTTAATACAAAGCATAGAATATAAATGGATTCCTCCTAGATGCAAATCATGCTGTTGTTTTGGGCATACCATAGACAATTGTATCTCCAAAATGGTCTGGAAAGAGAAACAAAAAAATCAAGAAAAATCTAAAGTTGATAGCAGTTTCACAAAGGAAAAAGGAGATGCATTAACAACCAGAACAGTTGAAGTAAATAATGGATCCAGCTGTCTATCCTTGAATGAAAAGAATAACAATTACTGTTCAAGAATCAACACAAGAAATGGAAGTTCAAGAAGGCAATACGTCGCAGTGTCTGGGAGAAAAGAATAACGAAATCGCAAAGTGCATTTCAGAAAATCTTTTTGAAACAAATTCAAACAGTAAAAGTGCCGTAACCCAAATCTGGGAAAATAACTCAGAATCAGCAAACATGAACATAGAGGATGGTTCATTTATTAATGCTATTCTCAACAGAGAACCACCTGAAAACCCCAATATTAGTCATGTTGCAACTCACCTTTCCTCTCATACCACAAATCAAAGTTCAGAAATCAGTCTACAAAAGGCAATCAATTTAATGGCAAACTCCTCTTCAATATCAAGGAAGAACAAGAAAGATAAAAAGGAAAAAAGAAGAGGCAAAATGAAAAGCATCAAGGATATAGTCACTGAAGATAACACAGAAGATATTGATGACAGTGACTTCAAAAGAAATTACATCTCAAAAAATTCAAAATGGGAAGAGCAGCTCAAAGCAATTAGCAAAACAACATATAAGAAAAAGGGAAAGAGGTTGGAGACTCTGGTGGAAGAGAGCAGCCACAGTACATAGCTGTTCTCCTTTGTATCCTTTAAGTATCCTTTTTAATATTATTATTATTATTATGTCGATAATCTCATGGAATGTTAGAGGGCTAAACTCTCCAGTAAGGAAATTAAACTTATCTAATCTCCTTATGTCTTTAAAACCCAGTATAGTTGGCTTGCTTGAACATAAGTTAGACAATTCAAAAATTGCTGATTTGCAGACAAAAAATTTACATAGTTGGAAAATTATTAATAATAATCAAATGGGGGAAATGGTAGAATAATGGTTATTTGGGATCCTAACATTTGGGATATTTTTCAATATTTTATCAATTTCCAGTTTATTCACTGTAAATGTGTAAACAACGGTGGTTTTCAATTAGAAATTACTTTTGTTTATGCTTCCAACAGTGAAACTGAAAGATTATCTCTTTGGAATAGTCTTGAACAAATTAACTCGAATATGAAACTTCCTTGGATAGTTATGGGAGATTTTAATACTGTCTTGCATGGTTTTGAGAAAAGGGGTGGGAATCCTATTCCTTTTAAAAAACTTGAAATGTTACATAACTTTCTTATTAAAACTGGTTTATTTGAACCAACTATTTTTGGAAATACTTTTACTTGGAAATCTGGAAAATTCAGAAATATTCATTGTAAATTAGATAGAATTCTTCTAAATCATGCTTTTACAGATTATTTCAAAGATTTCAAATGTTTTAACCTTCCCCAGGCTTCTAGCGATCATACTCCAATTCAAATTTATTTAAGTCAAAATAAAATTTTTAGAAACAACATTCCATTTAGATTTGTTAATGGTTGGGTATATGAAGATGGTTATAAAGACTTAATCAAAAACTGCTTAACCACAAAAGTAGTAGGCACTGCCCAATTCAAATTCAATAAACTTATTCATATTACTAAAGAAAATATGAAAATCTGGAATAAAAACAGAAATAAAAATGAAGTCAAATCCATTAGGGATGAATGTGAGCTTAGACAGAATGAGTTAGACAAGGATTGCACAGACATTAATAAGGTCAACGACTTTTTTCTAGCCCAAAATAAACTGGTCAAGTCCCTTCATGTGCACTCTATAAATTTAAGGCAGAAAGCAAAAATAGACTGGTTAATACATGGAGATGAAGCTAGTAAATTTTTTTATGCTAAAATGTCTAGTAGGAAACATAGGAATGATATTGGGGAAATTATAGATATCAAGGGTAATGTTATCAATGACCTGGCTTGTATTAGGAAAGAAGCCATCAATTATTTTACTAATTTATATAATACCAATCTCTATTCTAATTCCTTCCCTAATATAGAGCCTAAATTTAAAGTTAATGAAAACAGTATTGATATTCTTTTAGCTCCTATCAGACTTGAGGAGATTAAAAATATCATTTTTAATTCCAATAATGATAAAAGTCCAGGACCTGATGGCTTTGGTGCCAGATTCTATAAAACTCACTGGGAAGAAATCAAATTATCTATATTTGATTCTATCACTGAATTTTTTAGGATTGGTAAATTATTAAAAAATTTGAACCATACTTTTATTACATTGGTCCCAAAGGTTCAAATTCCCAACAGTTTAGAAGATTATAGGCCTATTGCCTGCTGTAATTTCATATACAAAATTATTTCTAATATTTTATGTAATAGGTTAAAAATATTTTTGAAATATCTTATCTCTGAAAACCAGAGTGCTTTCATTCCTGGAAGATTAATTATTGAAAACACCTTGCTAGCACATGAATTAATAAGAAACTTTAATAATAATAATAAAAATGTCATGTGTGTTAAAATTGATTTACATAAAGCTTTTGACAAAATAAATAGACATTTCATTATTTACATGATGAAACAAATGAGATTTTGCAATAAATTTTGTGATCTTATCCTTGAATGTATTAACAATGTTTCTTATTCTATTTTGGTTCAAGGTTCTCCTAATGGGTTTATACATAGCAATAGGGGAATTAGACAAGAAGACCCACTTTCTCCTTATTTATTTACTATTGTCATGGAATATTTCTCAATTCTTATGGAATTTGAGCTTATAAAAGGAAATATCAAACCAATAAATAGAATCAATCCGTATATTACACATTTACTATATGCTGATGATTTGCTTATCTTTTTGAATGCAGACTCACAAAGTGCGAAATCTATTGCAAATATTTTTGACAAATTAAAAGAGCATGCAGGGTTAAAAGTCAATGAATTCAAAAGAAAAATTTATTTTAGCAAAGGCTGCTCCAATAAAATGGACATTTTAAATATCCTAAAATTCAAGGAAGGTATTCTGCCTGTTAAGTATTTGGGTCTTCCTCTTAGTGTCAACCAAATTAATGACAGAGACTGCACCAGATTATTAGATATCATTCAAAATAGATTTGAAGGGTGGGCTAGTAAATTTCTGTCTTTAGCTGGTAGAATTGAGTTAACTAAAACTATCATCATCGCAATCATCATGTATTGGATTCAAGCTCACAATATCCGAGTAAAAGCAATACATAAAATTGAGAAAATTTGTGCAAACTTCATCTGGAAAGGTAAACAGCACAAAATTGCTTGGGAAAAAATTTGTTTATCAAAGAAAGCAGGTGGATTGGGTCTGAGAGACATTAATGAGTTAAGAGAAGTGTGTAAACTCAAATTATTCTGGAAGTTTGTAAATGGAAACTCATTATGGGCTAAGTGGATGAAAGCAAGGTATCTTAAAAATAAAATTTTTTGGACTACTGGAATTGAAAAACATCATTCTTTTGTCTGGAAAAATATTCTCAGTAGCAGAGATACTGGAATCAAGCTTTTGGAAAGAAAATTTAAAAATGGAAACTAGACTAGTTTGTGGTTTGACCCTTGGATTCATGGAAAAACACTAGTTAGTCTAGTGGGATGGAACAACTTATATTTATTTGGAGAAATCAATGGAAAGGTTAGTAGCATTATTCAAAACAGTAGGTGGAATACATTTAGTCATCCAGCTACTTCTATCTTCAATACAGCCATTAATCAAAGCACAATAGACCCTAATCTTCCAAAAGATAAGTGGGATTGGAAACCATCTACAAAAGGTTCTTTCTCCTTCAAAAAAACTTTGGAGTTAATAAAAGGTCATGAAACTGAAGTGGATTGGCACACTGTTATATGGAATAAATCAAATTGTCCTAAAATGTCCCATTGTGCCTATTTTGCAGTTATTAACAGGCTTCCTACTAGAGATAGATGCTTAAAATGGAATAATAAAGGAGATACTATATGCCTGTTATGCCAAGAGGAAAATGAGTGTATCAACCACTTGTTTTTTGACTGTACTTATACAAAACATCTATGGTTCATTGCCAAAACAAAGCTCAAGATTAACCAAAATCAGGCAGTTCAAAACATCAGAGAAAGCATCAACTATATCCAGCAAAACTTCAAAGAAAAATCCAAGGAATTCAAAAAAGCAAGTATTATGCTCATTGCAACAATTTTTCACATTTGGAAAGAAAGAAATCAAAGACTTCACTCTCAATCAGAAACAGAAAGCATTCAACTTTGGAAGAAAATTGAATTAGATTGCCAGATTCTTCTCAATAAACATAGAAATCAAAGCAAATATTCAGATAATCCAAATCATAAAAACTGGCACATGGATAAAAATCACTTCTGATTCCCCCAATGTGAGACTTCCTCATCACAATGGCAGTCATTAGATGAAAAAGCCTTGGAGTAATGTTAATCCCACTTCCAATTTAGTCAATACTGGTGGCGGCCACTTCTACCAACACAATAGGAAACACTCCTACAATAATAAGGGAAGTATGATTAAAGATAATTTATTATTTTCTGCAATAATAAGAATATTAATTTCAATATTTCAAATTATAAGGCAAATTTTTTTATACCTGACAGTTCTGGAGGATACTGCATGAATTGCAGTCTTCGAGAGCATGACAAAAAGCTCCAGTGGACTATTAAAGAGCAAAGATTAGGATTCAATCATTACAGAAGCAAAATAAACAATCAAATCTTTCACTTATCTAACTGGGAAAGGGGAGAAAGCAGCTGGATGATTGATTTTGAAAGTCCAGCCTCTGTTGAACATAAAAGCAGCAAGTTTATTGCTCACTTGGTCGAGGATTCTGGAGAATTACATAATTGTACTGATCCCCTCTCAGAGCTAAGGCTCAATAAAACTTCTAGCAAAAAACTGATTTCGCATGCTGAAGCAAAAGCAAAAACCAGTCAGGAGAAGGATTTTTGCTTCTTATCAGAATATCGTGAGTTGTAAAGATCAGCTATGAAGAATTGGAAGCCTCCTTAGGCCATTGACAATGGCTTAAGTGAGTTGATTTTTTGATTTTATCTGAGTTCGCCCTCGACAGATCGCCATTTTCTTTATTTTTTCGAGTTGGGGATGGAGGCGCTGTTTGCCCTAAAGATTTTTAGGTTTTGAGTGTTTGTAGTGAGATTGCGGGTTTTACTATTCTTTACCCGATCTCATATTTCTTTTTGTAATATCTCTGGGCTAGGCCCATTTACCATTGTTTCAAAAAAAAAATTTGTAGCCTTAGAAAACACCAAGATATCGTCTACATAGAGTAGATGATTGATGGTCGAGTTACACTTATATCTAGGAGTGATACTGCCTTTTATGTGTTCCAGTTCTAGCATTATAAAGAGGAATTCCATGGCTATAACAAACAAATACGGTGATAAGGGATCTCCTTTCCTTGGACCCCTATTGTTACTAATAAAGCTACACGAGGATACATTAATCATAATAGAAAAGGTGGAGACGAGATACATACATAGATAAGTGAGACCAGGTTGTGTGGAAACCCATAGCTAACAACATATGACATGAATTTTGTATTAATTTCATCATATGCTTTCTGTAGATCTACTCAAGTACATATTATTGGATCCTTTCCTGTTAAATGTTCTCACCATTTCATATCTTATAAGAGAATTTTCACTAATTAATAATTCTACCCAAAATAAACACAATTTGATTTATAATGAGGAGATCATTGATATACCTCTTAATCCTATTGCAAATAATGTTTGCTAAAATCTTATAATTACATTACAATAGGAAATTGCTCTATAGTCTGATATGGAATTGGCATTATCTTTCTTTAGCATAAGAAAAAATAGGGGTGTTACGGTTGCGGTAACCGTCGTTATTACCACCAACCGTAACCGTAACCGTTGTTGACGGTTATAAATTCTTATAACCGTTACCGCAACCGTCTATGACGGTTAACCGTCGTATTTTCAATTTTAAAGCATATCGTACATAAATTTTCAATTATATGCATTATTGATGTTATATTGATATATCTCTAGCTGTTTTTTGCAAATTTATTTATTTTTTTATAAAACGACCAATATGCATGCACATGTTATTAGTTCATTAAGGCACATATTATTAATGTACAAGCTATTCCTTTAACTTAAATTACTAATTTTTATACTTTAATGTTAAATATTACATAAAAAAATCATGTACGGTTGATATGGTTAACCGCGGTTTTCAATTCTTCAACCGTTACCATAACCGTTACCGTTATAGATGGTAACCGCATGAACGGTTGGTACGGTTGAGCGGTTGAACGATTCAACCGTAACAGCCCTAAGAAATATAAACGTGTGGTAAATTTAATAAGTAAGATGCCCACTTAGAAAATTACCTGTATGGAAGAAAGCATAATGTCTTTAATTAACTCTTATTGAGTTTTAAAAAATTTATCCTCAAATCCTTCTGGGCCTGGCCTACTGTCTTCATCTGTTTGAAAAGTAGCATGTTTGACTTCTTTTGGGGTCACCATATACTCTAGTTTCACTCTAGCTTACTTAGTTAGAACCTTTTTGCCTGTCACTTCTGGAAAGTTTACATTGATGTGGTTTGAAACTTTGTATGGTATAACTCTACGAAGTAGTTATTGATGTATGTTGTAGGTCTACCATATCAGTTAAAACAGTCCCACTTGAGTCCATGAGGCTTCTAATGTTATTCTTATTTTCATTAATGCTTATAAATGTATAGAAAATTTTGGAACATTAATCCTCATCAAGTAACCATTTAACTTTTGATTTTCTATTGCTGACAGTGCATAACTCTTTCCAAGTCAAATAAATTCTCTTTGTATTGCTGCGCTATTGTAGAGTTGGCTGGATCTTCCAACATTTTGTGATATAAAGCATTGTTGCTTTCTCTCAGTTTTCTCAAGCAGTTCTTTCAGGCTGACCCTACCCTTATTCCATTATTTTAAGGATTTTTTTAACATTTTTTAGTTTATGAATTAAAATAAATAAGGGGTTACCTATCATATCAGCCATCCAAGCGTTTGCAACTACTTCCTTGTACCCAGTCATTTGAGTCAATTTATCGTTGAGTCTGAACAGTACATTATTAACTTGCTTACTGCATTCTAGTAAGTTAAGCAACATTGGGCAATGAGCACTAGACGAATGATTAAGAACCCAAGCATAGGAATCTAATTAGCTTTCCTTGGAATTTTGGTGTTTATAAATGCCCTCTCTAATTTACTATGTGTGAAATAGTCCCTACCATCCCCCCATGTAAATTTATTACTAAAATAATCCATTTCATGTAATCTTGCTTGAATAACTGTATAAAAAATATATATCTACATTCACTGAGTTATTGCTTGGGCCATTCTACCACAGTCGTACAAGGCACAATTAAAGTCCTAGAGATATTCCAGGGAATGTAAATATTCTATGTAGTTTCTCTAATAAATTCCCACAAACTACTCTACCGACTTTAAGTGTACAAACTATACACCAAAGTAAATAAAAATTTAAAACCCAAGCATCTTGTAGTTCACATGAGATAAATTGGTTACCTTTAAACACAACATTGATATTCTAGATGTTTGTGTTCCATGCAATAATGATTCTACTTTTACGTTCTTCATGTAAGTTATATGTGTATGCCAGTCCAGTTTCATAATTTTAACAAATGCATGTATTAAATTCTCATTTAGTTTACGTTCTACTAATGCTACCACTGATGGCTTAAGTTTATTCACACGATCTCTTGCATCATACTTCCTCGTAGGGGAGTTTAGTCCCCTGACATTCCAAACTAGGAATGTCATTTAAACTATATTAGAAGGAAATACCCTAGCATTAGAGTTGCTAGGGTTATAACTCACTTTGCTTCTTTTCTACTTTTCGGCCTTTGTCTTGGCCTGCGCAATAAGATTAGTCCATGCTGGATTATTTATCAGCTCCATTTCTACACTTGCCTTGGACTCAAAAGGTGTTTCCTTATCCCTTTTTCATCTTGTATGCCTGGTGCTTGTAGGTTCCATGGAATTATCTATGTTTGCTTTTATATTTTATTTTTCCTCTATGGATATTCTAGGATGCTTTTTCACTTTTCTCTTATTTGAAGTTTTAATGTTACCGCCTTTCTCTTCATATAGGATAACTTTGGATGGGTTCTTCTTGGATGGGTCATGGTTATGATGGGTTGAGCATATATATTGCTTCAAAGTAGAGTTAGAGCTTGATCATCAAAGTTCAAGTGCACTACAAGCATCATGTCACTCTCTAGCAAGGATTAACCAACTTTATCATTTGTACCTGAGCTAATATTGGCTTTTAATCCTTGAGCATTATTAGTAGTGTTTGTTTTCAATTCATGAGAACCTTCTTGTATATTAACTTGAATTGTTGGAGATAGTATAAATTTGGACTGTACGTTATTATTGTTCTTTTATGATTGATTTGCTACATTAGAACTTGATTCGAATTCCATATCATCGTTGTTAATATTATTGTTGTCACCTCTTTGTTGTTCGTTGTGATCTACCATGTTAGTGTGACTTTGTTTTGGAACCGATGTTTTATGAGCCGGACAATATTTTTCACAATGTTTGAAATATTTATATCTAGCACATTTATTACGCTTCCATTCGAATGCTGCTTCTTGCCAAACAATGTTATCATCCACATCTAAAATTTGCACACTTTGCGGAAAGCTGAAAATTACCACTGATTCCTGTGAGCTCTCTAGCATAAGCAATCTGAATCGGACCTTTAGCAACTTAGTTCATTTTGATTGGGATTCCTATAGCCACTGACCAATACCTTCTTCTATCCAACCCTGGGAAACGTACCTAAATGGGTATTGTTTAAAGAGAATCCCTGGAAAGTTTCATTCCAACCTCCCTTTTTTTAATCATTATCAATCTCTTGTCATAAAAATAAGGACTATTAGTTAAAACTCTATTGCAATCTTCTGATTTGCTAAACTTAACCATATAAAACTCATTGCCCTTCGAGAATATTCAAAAATCCCCCTTCGATTTCCAAGCTCTTAAAATGTATGCTTCAAAAAAGTGATAGTAAATTTAAGACCCATGACATATAAACCTATTAAGTTCTTCCAGCTTTCCCTTGCACTTAACACTATTTGATTATTCATCTTTGCAAAATTAAGTTTTTTAAAGGGGATTTTCACTTCAAGGGCTTATTTGTGCAGGTAATAAGTTTTAAGGACACTATTTCTAAAAAATTAGTTTTAAGGACATTTTACAAAAAAAAGATAAACGAATTTATCATTTTCAGTTATACAGAAATAATGATAAAAAGATTTATCATTTTCCTATATAACTTAAAAAGATAAATGAATTTATCATTATCCTGTAAATTGTCCTTAAAACTAATTATTTAGAAGTGTTGTCCTTAAAACTTATTACCCTGAAAATAGAAGCCCTTCAACATAATTTCCACTTTTTTTTAAACTCATGAGGTGCATAATATGAATTGGTGAGAATGTTGATACCTCTTGTTCAACGTCTATGTCACTCCATGTTCTAGGTCTCTTGGGTTCAACGAAATATCCATCAGGAATACCAACTTGATTTTTATCTGCCTCCCTGTTAACTTGATTTCTATCTGCCTCCCTATTACCTATATGTTCTTGCTGATACAGATCTAAAAATTCTCAATTGCTCGTTATATTAAAATGCTTTTGTTGCCTTCTACAAAACCCTTCTTCTTGGTTACCCACCGAAGGAGAAAATTTCCTCTAAAATTACCATCATGATCGCCTAGAAAAAATTGGCATGAAGCCCTCGTCCACTGAAAAATCAAGTGGATTATCGGCAAAAGTGTCCTCATTGAATTGAGAATTTGCATGAAGAGCAGGAGGATTTGATGCCTCCATTAGGGTTTTATCCTAGTTAATTAACTAATAATTATTAATCAATATTACTTTAATAAATAAGTATATTTTTATACGTTATATTATCCAATGTTTGAATCAAGTGACATTTCAATGGATCTAGACTATGAAATGATAAAGGAATGCTTCAATAAGCTTCAAGAGTTTCAATACAGGATAACATAAGAAAAATGGCTAGGCGTTGGGAAACTCCAATCGGTCAGTATCGATCGATACAGATCAGTAGTGAACGATCCTAGAAGCTTGCGGAGTCCACCTAATCCATGCAAGAATCGAAGCTTAGAGTTGAAGGATTATAAATGCTACGATGTAACATCCGTCGATGCCAATCCATATCCATCGGCATCGAACAATGTTGAGTCCATGATTTATGTATTCAAGAGTGGAAGGCTTTAGTTAAAACCAAAGGAAAAGACAAGCGAAAAGTCAAAGATTTGGATCGTTACCGGTCCATATCGATCGACACTCAACCATATTGATTGCCATAATTTATGCGTTTTGACCTATTTTTCATGCTAGAACTTTGAGTATGGAGATATTTTCTTTTCAAATCAAATCTAATGATTCTCATGCTTGAATTTATCTATAAATAGAGAGCCTACATTAACTAGGAAAAGACTTTTGGACCTTATTTCCGTTTTAGCATTGAATTAGTGTCATATTTGAAATTAATTTGATTTTTGTTTTGAAATCGTTGTAATTTGGTTGTAATTAGGAAAGCAATTTGAAATACAATTGATACTGGATGCTGGCACAAGATTTTGGCTGAACCGCTTTAAAAATCGTAACCTTTTCTCTCTTCTCTTTTGATTCTTACTTATTTATTTCCTTCATTAATTCAATTGGAGATGTCAAGCAACTTTTTGGCCAACGTTTATTTTTCTTTCACTGAGGATAAGGATTCAAGGTTGGATATGACTGCTATTAGGACTTTGATAAAGTATCCACTTAGATCTAATTAAATAAATGGCTCCTAAGAAGGATAAAGCTACTAGATTCGGAGCTACAATTAAGGGGGAGCATGAAGCCTTTAACCATAAAGATGAAACTACTCAACCAACTGATGTAGAAACTTCGATTGTACCATATATGGCAACAAAGGATAATTTTGACGGAATGGTGGCCGAGATGTATAAGAAAAATGATGGAGAATTAAATGTCCATCATGGAAGAGATAAAAAGATTATTGTCCTAGCCCAGTAGCCAAAAGAGACTCAGAAACATAGAAAGAGCAAACAAGATTAGTTGTCTTTAGATTCAAATAAAAAAGTTCTTCTTTGTTAGAGCAGAATCATAGGAAAGGCAAGCAAAAATGCATAAGGGAGATCCTGTGAGAAGAAGAAACAAAGTTCAAAAGCTGGAGCAATAATCTTAATGGGATTATCGATTAGTACCGATCGATCTAGAAGGGTCGGTATCAATCGATCCCAAGGGAGGCTAACATATCTGATTCTAAAGTCAAGTTGCAGGAAGTTAACGTTGGTGGTGAACAAGCATCTGGTTCTCGGACTGGAGGTGCCGAAGGGAACACTACTGAATCGGTGAGAAGAGGACGTAGTTCTCCCCGATATCATCAGAAAACTATTTGAGCAGACTCCCTAGAGACAGGAAGATATAAGTCTCACCGGGATAACCGTAAGCATTTGCCTATGCGAACACATAGCGATGCCCATAATGATCGCTACTTAGGGTGGAACATTGGAAATGACGAGTTACTGATCGATACAATAATTTGACTATTGCATCAAAATTTGTAACAACATGATGATGGATGGGTGTCCATCGCCAGTTGGGTCCCATTTATGGTAGAAACTAGAGTAGCTTTGTATCCAAAAATATTTGTTATGCCAACAATGTAAAGTTACAAGTGTCTAACTGATCCTATGCAGCATCTAATAAAGTACGGGCAGCACAGGGATGGTGCATGTGCAATTGATGTTGTGAGATGTAAGTGTTATTCCCTCTCTCTTGAGGGGCATGCTATGATGCGGTTATGTCGGCTTGAGTTCGAATCCAAATAATCTTTGACAAACCTGCTAAGAATTTTTTGGAGCAATTTAGAGTGAATTCTATAAAGTCAAAGGAGGCAATGTCCTCGCAAACTTGCACCAAGGGTCTGGAGAAACCTTGCAAAGTTTCTTGAAGGGGTTCAATGCCGCTATGACAAAGGTGAAGAACTCGTGGAAGGAGATTGTTTTAATGGATTTGGTAGGAGGAGTACATAACCAAATTAACTTTGGGAAGTGGCTTAGGATGAAGAAGTCAGCTTCGTTGAATGATTTCTACTAAAAGGCAAATCTATTTCTACCCTTCGAAGAGACAGAACTTGAAGAAGGGATTGGCGCCATGATTTGTTTGGACCAAGCAGCATAATATAGAGTAATGTGGCTGTCAAGAAGGATGGTGATGGCAATGGAAATTATAATTCAAGAAACTGGAATAAGTGAAAGAACTTCAATAACGATGGTGGCAAAAGATAAGATACCAACAAGCGTTCGAGTTTGTTCACGATGGGGGAATTACATGAAATTAACCGACCCCGTTGAGAACATATACCTTCCTATGCAAAGTACTTGGAAATATATAAAGCCTGCCCCAAAGGAGGCTATTGAAGTGAAGGGATGCTCTGGCAAGTATTGTCGCTTCCATGAGATTCATGGACTCTGTTTGTACCAAAAATGGGCACAACACTCTTCGGAAGTTTTTGAAGAGATAAAAGTGAAGAATGAAAATTAAAACTGTGGATTATCTAACAAAAACTCCAAATAACAGAAAGTAAATTGTAAAGACAAGCGATTTAGAGTGGTTCGACGTTTTGCCTACGTCCACTATGAAGTTTGATGATTTTATTGCTCGATACTTGAAGGTTACAATAGTTTTTAATGTAATACAACTGAACTTCTAAGTTAAATCTCAACCCAAAGCAGCGGCGGTGTTCCGGAGTAAATCTGGCAGAATCTGGGTGCTCTTCAGTACTTAGAATTCTCCGACCTCTTTTCTGAATGACCAGGGGCTCTATTTATAGGTGTAGGAGGCTGATATTTCGCCTAAAATGAGGGGAGACCAGTTCTGGTACGTCAGGGGGCCCACATGGCCGAAATCTGGAGATCCGGACCCACTTTGGGATCGATTCGACCCTTGGTTCGAATCGATCAAGAAATCATCCAATCGAGCTGAAATTTGGTGTGAACATTCTTCATCATGTGTTTTAGCTTCTGTGAAAATTTCATGGCATTTGGACTTGTAGAACTCGAGATATGATCGATTCAAGTCGGTGTTTTTCGAACTCTAGAGTCATTCGAATCGATACGCTCGAATCGATTCGTTCGAACCGATCTTTCTGCAAATGAAGATGGTGACGTGGCGCGCCTCCTTCGTATCGATCCGCTTTGCACTCCGTATTGACTGGGTCGAATCCATGGTATCTGCCGCTTTGACTGGATGGATTCGTGGTAGTGGATTCGGAGGCATCCCTCTTCGAATCGAATGGGCGAAGGTATGTTCGAATCGATTTAAGCGTGTTAAAGTGGATCGATTCGATGCTAACTCAAACAGTGTGGATTCGAGGGAACTTTCTTTGGGGGAGTCGAAGGCGGAGATTGTTCTGATGGATTCGGTGCCTGAAGCATGTGTGTATGGATTCGAAGAACTTTCAGTTGAAGGGATTCGAAGATGGTGGAGTCGAGGCAAGGGAAATTCGTGGGATTCGAACTGGTTCCTGGCCTATGGATTCGAGGATGGTTTAGCTGATGGATTCGAGGCAAGGGGGATGGATCCGACTCTAGTATCGATTCGAGTCAGGACTATCTTTCCATTTTCCAACGATGATAACTTGAGCATACGAACTCGGGTTGCCTCGAAATTTGGAACGTTGGTTTCTACTACTCTGTTTGACGCGCCTTATCGAATGCAGCCCGATCTGGACTCGGACAAATTTCATCGATATCCGTGGCGATCCTTACGTGTAACCGATTTCCGAAACGATCGGTCACCGGTATCTAGTCAAGTCCTTGGTGTCACGGCCTTGCCAAAAGGCGGGATAACATTTGCCCCCCAAAGTACGTCTTGTGTAAACATGACGTGCTTTGAAAAGCTGCAGTCTCTCATTGGATAGCTACAACATGCTTTATCGAAAGTTGCATTCTGTATTGCAGTAATCGACTGTCGTATAATTGTGACTGGCTGCCGGGCTTTTGAGTCATGACGAGATGAACATCTGATTCCCGTTGATGATAAAAACCAAAACATTAATCAAAAATACGTGCATACGTGTATTATCTTGACCTTGGTTAACGTTGCGTGATCGCAAGTTGTTGTCCGTTCGGTTCGCTATCGAAATCTGCATCGGTCCTCTCCTGAACCGGTCCGAGACTCGCGTTAAAACATTGCTTTTATGATTGTCTATGACCATCCTCTTGTATCGATTCTCTCCTGAATCGGTGTAAAGGGTAGACAAGCAATATTGGATGTTCGATTCGAAGCGATCCATCTGCTTTTATCGGTGGTCTTTGATGGATTCGAAGTCACGAATGTTCGAATCGATGGCCTTTCGTTTGAGGAGTTGGTTTCTTCGAATCGATGTTGTCTCGCATCGATGTTGTTGGGATGGATTCGAAATGGTCGTTCGAATTGATAGCTTTTGAATCATTGCACGCTAACGGTCGTGAAGTCAGTACTTCGAATCGATAGGACGCAACAACTCCAATCCAACTTTCGTTGAAAGCTTCGAGTCGATGTAGCTTCGTACCGATGAGGCTTTGTAACGATGGAGCTTAGATGGATTCGAATTTTTGAGGGATTCGAATGCAATGGGCTCGAAGCGTGATGGATTCGAATGCGATGGATTTGAGTGGATCAGTGTGTGACCGGTTGGAGTTGGTCATTTTTGACCGGGATACGAACCGTCCCGTTTCCTTCGCGAGGTCCATATAAATACGTAAGGCCGGTGTCACTTTCATTTTTTACATCTTACTGTTGCTATAGCCTCTTCTTCGAATCGATCTCTCCAAGGCCAAGTCGAACGTGCTTTCTCCAGATCGATTGAATCCCTTCACGCTTTCGCTCGTAATAAAAACAGGTAACCACGGGATCGATTCGAAATGAGTAAGAAAGATAGGACTTAGAATTTTTTAGCATCAATTCAGTTTTTTCTTCTGAAAAAATCGAGGAGTGATGAAATCTGAACGAGGTGGGTCGACTCGATGGAACCGAGGAACGAAACTATTTGAGTTGTATCGGTCAGAGTATTGCTTCTCGTTGCTTCGTATCGATCCAGGGATGAATTATTCGAATCGATTTTGAATGCATAACTTCGAATCGATGGGCACATGGTTTCGAAGTGCTTCTCCACCCCAAGACTTCATCGAGTCGAACTATGCGGAGTCGAAGCATATCGATTCGAGTCGAAGCATATCGATTCGAGTCGAAGCATGCGGAGTCGAAGCACATCGATTCGAGTCGAAGCATATCGATTCGAGTCGAACTATGCGGAGTCGAAGCATATCGATTCGAGTTGATCAATTCGAACACCCTTGCTTCGGAGGCTTCTACTCTTCTGATTTGTTTCAACATCTGGACTATGGCCATTTCCAAGTTTGAACTTTGACGAACTTTCCGAACTTTAGCATACTCGACTCCGACGAGCTTCGGCCTTGTACAACAGAACTTGACTGAAAGATTATACTTGAATTTCCTTTGAGGCTCGTCGATGGAACTATGACATAACCAACAATACAACCGATTTATACTTGAAGTGGCCAGTAGCGTCTGGATGGTGTGGAAGTGACGGTCAGCAATGACGGTCATCTTCATTCTCGAATTCCTAAGTTTTTGTCGTACGGACATCTTGCTTCAATCTGTTAAATTTGCTTAAGTAATGCACAGCACTTGCACTGCACAACACGCTCACACACTCTACACTGGGGAATGCACGGGCTGTTTACGAACTTAACGTTGCTTTCTGATGAGTTAGTTGATTATGGAATCTTCGAGTTCCCAACAACAAGAGGTACAGAGCTCGACTCCTCCGGTTCTTGAGATTCCCGATATCCCTGCCGATGTAATCGATCCAGCTCCAGATGAATTACCGGAGGCGATATTTATTGAGGACCCTGTTGATTCGGTTCAGTCTAACATCTCTGAATCCTTATTGGGACGAATATGCTTAAAGCATAACATATCTCTAGGTGACGTATTATTGCCCAGCGCCACTGATAGACCGCACAACCCGCCCGAAGGATATACAACATTCTACCGTCATGCTTGTGCGGCTGGAACTCTTCCTCCTTTCAACCAATATATCAGAGGGATGCTATCATATTTAGGAATCGCTCCTTCACAACTTCATCCCAACGGGCACGCGTTGCTGAATAGTGCCTTTGTAATATTTATGGACTGTCTCTTTCGCCCGCCGAGGCCTTCCGAGATCAGACACATATTTAACTTCAAGAGTAGGGGTGATAGCCCGTCTTTTACATTTTTGGAGGCAGTTAGGAATTACCAAGTTGTAGTTGGAGCTTGGACTCGACTGAGCTATTTCAAGAACGAGTGGTTCTACGTTCGGTGCCCTCCGGGTTTCGCTAGGCGATGGTTGTCTAGACGTAAGCGCCTTAACCTGTTTCCCTGACCAATAGCTCTTTGGTGTTAAAATTGACATTCCATTCCTTTTACAGCTATTATTTCTAGGCCCGATGGAGGGCGTTTCAAGGGTACCGTCCGGAGTCTTCAAGAAGTCCCAAGCGAGCTGAGGCATATTGACTCGGTGCTGAATGATTACAACTTAAGAGTTCTTGGCTTGATCGACATCAATCAAAGCATAGTTGTCGAGGGCTTTGCAAAGTCTGCCTCCAAGAAGGGAGATAAGAAGAAGACCAAGAAGAAAAAAGTGAAGAAGTCACTCGGAATCAGAATAATTGAGGCGGGTGATGAAGAAAGAACCCACACAGATTCAGAGCCGATGGCTGATCTCTCGGGAAACTTTGAAGAATCGGGAGAAAAACGGAAAGGCAAGGCCGCCGTTTCCAAAAAACTTAAGTCCAAGGGGGGAAAATCCGTAGATGTGTTTCTTCCCGCTTCTGGGGTCATGATTTCTGAGGCCGCCCCTTCTCATTCGAGAGATTCTTTCAAAGGGCTAGACGATATTCCTATCCCAGATTATATATCGATTTCTCATAATCATGGGTTGGAGGAATTTCAAGATGTTCTAAACATGAACGAGCCCTTTCCTTTAAGTGTGGTCAACACTTCCGGTCGGTTCTGGGGGTTTACACATTTACACACACTTCCACGGCACTTCATGACTTTTGCATAGTAAACATTGCTTTATGGGATTTTAATCCGTAATTCTTTCTTATCGCAGGTGAGATGTCAGGACGTGGCTCTACTCTAGATAGGCTTCGGAATGTGCGCCAATCTTCTCCATTTTACGATTCCCGTAGGAGAGAGACAGATAGGGATCATGGGCGAGGCTATTCGAGTCAAGAACGTTATGATAGAGATAGAGATTACTCGCGTGGCCGTTCTGGCTATGATTACTCTGACAGAGACCGAGGATACCAGTACCGACCCCGATCTCGTTCTCCTCCGCCTCCCAGGGCTCCAGTAGACCTCCCAGGGCCATCTCATCAGCAACAGTTGCCTTCTCAATCTTCTCGGCCTGATGCCCAACGGCCAAGAATGGAACCGACGGCAGCCGCTATAATTGAACAAGCTCCGGCTGAGTTGACAAGCGAGGGAGCTGCTAAACTCGCCCAAATGAAAAATGACTTCCCTGAAATTTGCATGGATGGCTATATCTTCCCTCCTAACTTTAAAAGAATCCCTCCGGAAGCTGAGATCACTGCTCATAGTTATATCCACGACTTCTATGCTCAGTATAAGGAGTGGTACAAGGCAGCCGTGAAGGCTTCTAGAGTAGCTTTTGATCGGGCGAAGACTATTGCTGAACGCGATGCTGAAATTGCTAAACAGAAACGCATCGTTGAAGTTCTTCAATCTGAAATGGAGACGTCCCGGAATTCTGAACTTCAAGCTCTCCAGAAGCACGAGGATGCCATGGCCAAAATGGCTAGGATGCAACAAGAACATTGCGCCACGGTAGAGGAGATGGGCCACCGCAACACCACCATTGCAGCTGAGCGAGACTTAGCCGTTAAAGAGCTAAACGAGCTCAAGGCCAAATTCACTGAAATGGTGAAGGAGAAGGACGATGCAAACGCCACTGCTCAAGAGGCTTGCGACCAAGCAGTATCTCGCAGGGCCGAACTTGCTGCGGCGGCGGTCAAGGCTAAGTCTGCGGAAGCAGAAATTCAGGAAAAGATCTTGGAGGAAAGGTCTAGGCTAGATGCTGAGTTTGACGATCTCTTAGTCACGTATAACGCTAATGTGTTGGAACACAGAAACTTAGCATGGCTGGGAGATGACTCCATGATCTTGTACAATGCCTGGACCCGGCTGGTGAATGAGAAAAGAGCAGCGCATCCAGATGGAACACTTGACGATTTTGAACTGGAGATGCGTTTGCTTACCGAGGATGAGAGGAAGACCCTTCATGAGGTGGTGATCTCTATGGCGAAAGAAAAGCTCGGCGTTCGATCTTTAGAGACAGGCGAAGGCTCGGGGATCGTGCTTCATGGGACAGGTGTTGGAGCTGTAATTCCAACATTGCCCGAAACCACTGGTGCGGTAGATCCCCCATCTGTTCCTGCCTATAATCCTGACCAACCATTACTATCTTCTGCCGAGGATTCTGCCCACGTTTCGGTCCAGACCAAGGAAGGTATTTGAACGCTTCTCGTAGTTTAGTTGTGAAGAACCTTAAGCAACACACTTGGCTAACAATCTTCGTTTTGTCGCATTTCAGTGACTGAAGTTATTGTTTCTGCGCCCCTTGCTCCATCAGTTCCTCATCAAACACAAGGGGTTGTTTTTTCCGAAGCCATCACGACTTCTACTTTAATTGGCGAGGAGGGAGATGCAAATATGTTTTCTTTCAGCGCTCAAATGATTGAGGAGCTTCTCAATGAACCCATCGATCCCTCTGCCAACCCGTCCGATGCTGTGAGTGGGGCTGCTCCGGCCGTTAGTTCATCTATGCCAGCTATTGGCACATCCGATGCGGCCCAAGTATCTCGTGAGGACGACGTTATTGCTGAGATTGCTGCCGAGATGGCAGCAGGGAATGTTGGTGCGAATCCGCCCGGGCCTGCCCCGTTAATGGTGATTTCACCGGGCGGTACCGTAGTGATTGAAACTGCTCCTGTCCCTCCTCCTGCTACTACTCCTATGCCTCCAGCTCGTCCTCCTAGAAGAACTTCCGTCGCCTCCAGCTCTGAGGAAGACGTCGACATTATATCGCTGCCGGAGGGCAAGCTTGAAAAGAGTAAGCGATTGAGGAAAAAATCAGGCAGTGGATCTGGTGGGGCTACCCCGAAGAAGAAGATAAGGAAGAAGAAAGATTGAACTCTTTCTTTAAATCTTTGTTGCGTAGGGTAGCATTTTGTTGATTTCTCTATTGCCGTGTATAGATGTGGATTCGGCTCCCACTAGTAGCAATTTGTTGAACCATTTTGTAATCAGATTCTTTTTGTTGATAGTGGAAATGAGAATGTTTTCCCTTTTGTCTCCAACTTGTTATGTGTTATGGTTCTGCCCCCAGTATTGGGGATAAGTGTGGAGTTGATGTATGTTTATACTCCGCCTCGCGTACTGGGAGTACGGAGTTAGTTAATGTTTATACTCCAGTTCGCGCTCTCGGAAGCTGGAGTTTGTTGATGTTTATACTCCGGTTCGTGCTCTCGGAATCCGGAGTTAGTTAATGTTTATACTCCAGTTCGCGTTCTCGGAAGCTGGAGTTTGTTGGTATTTATACCCAGCTCGCGCTCTCGGAGTACTCTGGGGTTTTAGGAAAATGTTTATACTCCGCCTCGCACTCTGGGAGTACGGAGTTAGTTAAAAAGTTTGTACCCAGCTCGCGCTCTCCGAGTACTCTGGGATTTAGGAAAATGTTTATACTCCACCTCGCACTCTGGGAGTACGGAGTTAGTTAAAAAGTTTGTACCCAGCTCGCGCTCTCGGAGTACTCTGGGATTTAGGAAAATGTTTATACTCCGCCTCGCACTCTGGGAGTACGGAGTTAGTTAAAAAGTTTGTACGCAGCTCGCGCTCTCGGAGTACTCTAGGATTTAGGAAAATGTTTATACTCCGCCTCGCACTCTGGGAGTACGGAGTTAGTTAAAAAGTTTGTACCCAGCTCGCGCTCTCGGAGTACTCTGGGATTTAGGAAAATGTTTATACTCCGCCTCGCACTCTGGGAGTACGGAGTTGAATGAATGTTTATACTCCGCCTCGCACTTTGGGAGTACGGAGTTAAGGAAAAGGTTGTCGTGTATCAACCCATTTCTGGCCTGATGTGATGGCTTGCCCCCGAGCTCGGGTTTCATTTGGTGAGTGGTTGATTGCTTCATAGCCACTCCCTACTTGAATAAATCCCATTATGTGATGGAATTTAGCTCTTCGTGCGTCGTGATGTTGTACATTGTATTTAATGAATCATAGCTCTGGCTCAAAGAGATGGCATTTTATTGCTGAAATAAGAAAACATGGCAAAGTCAGTTGCCTTATTAAAAATTCTAATTTCGAAATGCAGAAACAAATTCTAAAACAGAATTTAAACTAAATAGATAAACATAGCCTGTTATGTGCAATAGCGACGAGGACTCTCGCCATCCAAGGCCTTTGGTGAAGCTGGACCATCAGCAGTCGTTAACTCATATATATCATCCCCGAGCTCTTGCTTAATCTCATGTGATCCCTTCCATGTTGGTTTCATGTGTAGTAGTGCTGGGTATTCTTTTTTAATGACAATCTCATTGCGTTCAAAAGTTTTAAGTCGGTCCTCGGCATTGCGTAATCGGGCGACTCGTTTTCGGCGTATGACTGTTCTCAAGTCAACCTGGTCGCCCTGGACGATTCCAACTCCGTTGACGGTAGGGAACTTTAAGGTTAAGCACCACGGGGCAATTACGGCTCTGAATTCAGTAAGGGCAGGTCGTCCTAAGAAAGCGTTGTATGGCGAGACTATGTCCAACACAGTGAACTGTAATGTCCGAACTCTCCTATGTTCCTTAGATCCCAACCTAACTGGTAACTTCACCATCCCAATAGGTACGGTAGTGCTACCGTTGAATCCATGGAGGTGAGTTTGGCAAGGTTCCAAATCCCTGGCTTTCATCCTCATTTGATTATAAGCATGTATGAAAAGGATATTCACAGAGCTCCCGCAGTCAATTAGTATCCTCTTCATCCAAGCTGGACCTACTTGTGCCGATATCACGAGTGGGTCAGTAGTCGGGCTTCCGACATAATCAGTATCGTTGTCTCGGAAAGTGATGTCGTTAATTGTCGCTCTCTTTCGTTTGGTCGAAGGTTTATTGTCCAAGTTATCATCGTACTCAAAGTCTGTTCGTCTAGCCAAGTTGTTATATGATTTCATTTCTCCCCAGCTTTGCTTCGCCGTACGAGGACTATCACTTACAACATTAATTACCAGTCTCCCTCCGACACGACCTGGTTCTTCCTGTCTTTCTGGATTCTGTACATGATTTTGATTTGAGGGGCCCGCCCCTTCAGACTGCGGTGCCCGCACAAACTGGTCTAACTTCCTCTCTCTGATCAACTTCTCAATGAGGTCCTGCAAGTGTCGACATTCATTGGTGTTGTGGCCATAACTTTCGTGGAATCTACAGAACTTCCCCGTTTGAATCTGCCTCTCCGACGATTGCTTTGGAGCTGGCTTCTTGTATTGCATAGTATTGCAAGTCTGTAGGTACACATTTTCCAACGATGTATTCAATGGTGTGTAATTATCGAACATTGGAGCCTCATGCCGTGAACCTCGATTTGGATCTCTTTTCCTATTCTGACCATTGTTACCTCTTGGCTGAGTTTGCTTGTTCTGTATGTTCAACTGAACTTTTCCGGAATTGTCACCAGACTGTTTAACTGCTACATTGCTCTGTATCCCTTCACTCTTGGGTCCCGCATCGTCCTGCTTCCTAGACTGTTTCGCGTCCTCTTGTCGTAAGAATTGTGCGGCTTTGGAGTAGAAACGGTCCAACGATGCGGGCGGTTTTCCAGCTAACCAGTTTCCAAATTCAGAATCAGGGTCAATCCCCTTTGTCAATGTCATTAAGATTGAGTTATCGTTGGGGTTACTAATCTCCACACATGGCGCATGGAATCTCTCTAAGTAATGCCTTAGCGTTTCCCCACGAGCTTGGGTAACACTGGATAAGGTGTTGACATCTTTGGGTCTAGCGACATGCATGCGAAATTGTTCAACGAATTTCTTAGCCAGTTGATCAAATGAAGAGATAGACCTAGGTGGCAATCTTGTGAACCACATCGTTGCAATCCCACCTAGAGAGATGGGGAAACTTCGACATTTTACTGCGTCATCGGCCCTCGCGGCGCTCATCGACCATTCATATTTCAAGATGTGTTGATTGGGATCAGAGTTTCCTTCGTACATAGGAAGGGTTGGCATTCTGAATCGCCGGGGAGGTTCAGCATTCAGTATCTCGTCTGTGAAGGGAGTATGACTACGGGAAAGTCCCCAGTCATCGTTGGTAAGGCCTTGGCTTTCGCGGATCATCTGACGTATCATAGTCGAGATGTCTGGCATTGCTACATTTTGAGCTTGCCGAGCTAAGGTGTGGTCGGGTTCCACAGCGCGAGTTCGGACCGGGCGCTGTCGACGGTCCAAATTTTGCCTCCTTGGCTCAGCGTCCTCTAGGACGTACGGTTCAGGAGTACGCCCACGTTGCCGATTATTTGGCTCTGAAAGATTTCGGGTATCAACCCTTGTTTCTATTGTGGCAGCTGCGGCATGATTGTCCGCGGTATGCTGTGTGGTAGGGCCTCCTTGCGTGGAGGGCCCGGCCTGAAAGCTGGTTGACGGTCCTGCCCTCAACTGTCCAACAGTCAAAGCGGGTTGATATCCGGTCGTTTGTGCACGACTCCCGTCTAATCGAGGACGGGTAGATCTGTGATAGTAGTCTGATGAAGCAGAACTTTCGGTGGATGAGCGGGAAACATCATCCCTTCTGGACCTCCTACGGCCCTGGCGGTTCAGTTGGTTTGTCAATTCGATATTGGCACGCAACTGTTCGGCTAATTGCTGCCGACTCTGAGTCAGCTCTTGTAGCAATACTTGGAATTCTTGTCTAGTGACTGCCCCAGACGGATCTGAGTGGGCAGTGTTGTCTTGGTTGGATGGCTGCTGTTGAGCAGGATTCTGTCCATCCCTACCTTCTTGTCCAGCAGCTGTAGAAGTGGTTCTTGTGCTAACCATTTTGAATGATGAATCCTTTTCCTAGATTTTATGCAAATCTGAGTAGAATGGAAGGACTGTGAATCAAAGATCTGGATCTTCCTCTTGGATTTGTGCAATCCGGTATCGATGGTAGATCCACGGAGCAGGAGAAAAAAGCTAGTTTTTTCTCAGTGAAAGCACCAAAGTGTTTGTACCAAAAATGGGCACAACACTCTTCGGAAGTTTTTGAAGAGATAAAAGTGAAGAATGAAAATTAAAACTGTGGATTATCTAACAAAAACTCCAAATAACAGAAAGTAAATTGTAAAGACAAGCTATTTAGAGTGGTTCGGCGTTTTGCCTACGTCCACTATGAAGTTTGATGATTTTATTGCTCGATACTTGAAGGTTACAATAGTTTTTAATGTAATACAACTGAACTTCTAAGTTAAATCTCAACCCAAAGCAGCGGCGGTGTTCCGGAGTAAATCTGGCAGAATCTGGGCGCTCTTCAGTACTTAGAATTCTCCGACCTCTTTTCTGAATGACCAGGGGCTCTATTTATAGGTGTAGGAGGCTGATATTTCGCCTAAAATAAGGGGAGACCAGTTCTGGTACGTCAGGGGGCCCACATGGCCGAAATCTGGAGATCTGGGCCCACTTTGGGATCGATTCGACCCTTGGTTCGAATCGATCAAGAAATCATCCAATCGAGCTGAAATTTGGTGTGAACATTCTTCATCATGTGTTTTAGCTTCTGTGAAAATTTTATGGCATTTGGACTTGTAGAACTCGAGATATGATCGATTCAAGTCGGTGTTTTTCGAACTCTGGAGTCATTCGAATCGATACGCTCGAATCGATTCGTTCGAACCGATCTTTCTGCAAATGAAGATGGTGACGTGGCGCGCCTCCTTCGTATCGATCCGCTTTGCACTCCGTATTGACTGGGTCGAATCCATGGTATCTGCCGCTTTGACTGGATGGATTCGTGGTAGTGGATTCGGAGGCATCCCTCTTCGAATCGAATGGGCGAAGGTATGTTCGAATCGATTTAAGCGTGTTAAAGTGGATTGATTCGATGCTAACTCAAACAGTGTGGATTCGAGGGAACTTTCTTTGGGGGAGTCGAAGGCGGAGATTGTTCTGATGGATTCGGTGCCTGAAGCATGTGTGTATGGATTCGAAGAACTTTCAGTTGAAGGGATTCGAAGATGGTGGAGTCGAGGCAAGGGAAATTCGTGGGATTCGAACTGGTTCCTGGCCTATGGATTCGAGGATGGTTTAGCTGATGGATTCGAGGCAAGGGGGATGGATCCGACCCTAGTATCGATTCGAGTCAGGACTATCTTTCCATTTTCCAACGATGATAACTTGAGCATACGAACTCGGGTTGCCTCGAAATTTGGAACGTTGGTTTCTACTACTCTGTTTGACGCGCCTTATCGAATGCAACCCGATCTGGACTCGGACAAATTTCATCGATATCCGTGGCGATCCTTACGTGTAACCGATTTCCGAAACGATCGGTCACCGGTATCTAGTCAAGTCCTTGGTGTCACGGCCTTGCCAAAAGGCGGGATAACAGACTCAATACGAACAAGCACAAACATCTTCGTATTTGATTGAGGATCTGATTAGAAGAAAGAAGCCCCAATGATATGTTAGGAACCAACAGGAAGGTAGGCAAAGAAATGGTCTGCCTTAGAGACAACAACCCTAAGGAATGCTATTGGGCCTAGCGATGAAGGACCTAGACAACATGTTGGAGGTATTGTGGTTAATACAATTTCAGGAGGGTAACACTCCATAAAAGAAACAATGCATACTTAAAAAGAGTTAGAAAATAATTCATAAGGCTCAAAAATTGAATTTGAGAAAACATCTCCATTTAGCCATGAAACTTGCACCATTGTGTTCGTTGCGATTTTCTGAGCAACTTTCATATATAAAGTTTAGCTATCAGAGTTCAAAAGGAGAAGTTGCCGACGTTTGAAGATTTTGGATTGAAAGTAATTTAAAATATAATTAGGATAATAAATATAAAAAAACATTAAAGATAACGTTTAACATATAAACTTAACACTAAATAAATGGAAAAAAGAAATATATCACTGGTCCCCACCGATTGACAACTGATCCCAACCGATTGACTACTAGCGGTCAATCGCTTTTATATGTCCGACCGACCGGTTGGTTAGGGCTGTCGCACAATGAACCTAGGCCTAAACAACCCGGATTTAATAAAAGCTAATCTAACAAACAAAATTGATTCGAGTGCCTATAAATACAAGCATAACCTCTCACTTTTCTTCTCATATTTTCGGAACAGAGTAGTGAAGCTTTGCTATTTTTCTTTCTCCACTCTTTCTAGAAGTGATAAAGTGTTATATATGTATTGGAAAAGAACAAAAATAGAAGGAAAAAGGAGGAGTAAATTGGATTCCATGTAGAAAGGTAAATTCAATAATTTGAAGTTTAAACTTCCCTTAACTCAAATCTCCCATCGAATATGTAATTCTAATAAGTATGTATATATCTTTTTATACGTATTTTGATTAGAAAAAAAAGGAGTCAAATAAGAAGAAGGAGATTGGGTTTGGAGATTCAGAAGTTATAAGGCGAGTGCAAAATTATACACTTTATATAATATTAAATTTATATCATTAAAATTCTATTTCTTTTATGCCTATGCAGAAACCATTAAGTTGTAGGCTTAAACAAATAAATCTAACTTGAAATCCTTGCCTACATTTTCAGTAGATTGTTAAACTTTGATGAAATGATGTATATGCCCTAGATCTGAAATTTAGGGAGGATGGTCCCTAAAATTTAATATATAAGTTATTGATAAAATTTCGTATTTATTCCTATATTTCATTATTTGAGCTATAAATTGTTTAAACTTGATCATCATCAATTAAAGATGTTTTAATTTCATTTGGGGTTTAAGTTCTATATTTTAATTCATTGGAGTATAAAATGTCCTTATGTGAATTTCTATAAATTATCCAACCTCATAGTTATATATGAAAAGTGAGTCGTTTTAAATAACATGGAATATGCCAAAGGGAAAGTGCTTTTCTGTATTTCGCACTAGCTATGACAATAAAATGGAAAAGATAATTCCTTATAATTCCAAACACAACAAATTCCACATTTTAGGTTGTTTATGGAAAATTACAGCGATAACATTTCCTTCATGGGAAGATATAATTCCAATGCATTAAAAATTTAGAAGTAAATATTTTATGGGATTTACACATAAGTGTATATCCTAAAACCTCTAAATGTAGGAACTAAAACAGTATAAATAGAAATGATAATAATTCTGTTTATCAATTAAATAAATATGGCATAGTACAAGTTAAGAAAATAAATAATAAGCGCTAAAATACGAATTAGGTAATGGATTCAAGAATTAGGGAAGTTACAATAGTCAGGTTAATATGGGCATTGATTGAAAGAAACAATAAATGAGACTTATTGGCACTAATGAGATAAATGAGAAGTTCATAAACTAAATAGATGAATACTAATAAATGAACTCTGAAAGCATAATAATTTCCATAGTGAAATTATATGGTATCAATAATACATTTGCGATGGGTGTGAATTAGTAGACCTAGCCCTATATTTGGATTTATTATAAATTATTTGGTTTGGATTGGGAGCGAGGTCAATATTGTTACACAATGGAAGTTTGCCCTCCACAAGGGGCTACCAGCAGTTTTGTATACATCTTATTGATGTGGAACATCTCCAACTATAGGACCCATGGGGATATAAGTTCGTGTATAGCTTTGGGGAACATATGAAAGGGGGTCCGCATTGGATTTGAACTATTAAATGGTCGATTGGGTTTGCTTCAATTCCTAGCAAGAGGTACTAACCAGGTGGGCATTTCCTTGATTTACATCAGGCAAGTCCAAATGGGATGGTGGTTGGAAGCTCGACACTATGTCAGCATTGTTAGTGCCGATATTTGAGAATTAAGGCTAGATACACATAGGTCGAGAGCACTATCGGTCTTATGCGATAGTTAGCAAAGACTTGAGTTACGCTTGAATGGACTACACTTTCTACTGGTGTTGGTTTCGTATTGGATATGCAATTACCTCAAACTTTGGTTGCTTGTTTGTTAGATAGGAGGTGGGCTAGTTAACCCTTAGATAAGTCTTTGAAATGAGCCAGTAATACGCTAATTAAATCACAACACCGTTATTAGGCACCAATAGGAGGTTACTCGATGTACGTGGGGCAATTAGGCCTATACATTGTTTGTGTATGCCCAGCACGGTGTATAGTTACAAACACTAGAGAGGAATCACACGACGTATGCAAGCGATTAGGCCTAGACATTGAAGTTTTCTCTTGTCCATCAATTACAACGATGCTTATATACGTATATTTATACCTTGGAGTAGGTTAGACGTATCGTACGTGCATATAAAATCAAATGACTAAGCTATAAATAATAGACATAATATGTAATGGAAATTAATTAGCATAAACTAGTATTATGGATAAAGCATGTAATTTACCAGTCACCATAACGTTCTTCTGACCTCCCTCCTTATTATAACACATAGGATAGATTTAGAGGGATATGATACCGATGCAAGGTAAGAATGGTAGATGGACAGGTCTTCTTATTCATGTTCAGTACCGATAGGGCAACTAGATATCCAAGGAATAACATTGGTTCCAAGGTAGAAGCCTTAGTCGGTATACATGTTTTGCTATATTTTACTATTCCACTATGAGTTCGTATAGATAGCTCTTTGACATACTTATGTTTATTTCAGGTTTCCAATATCAATTATTCATACCCTAATAGACTCGGGGTTTCGAATTAGTCAAAAAGTTGGGCCTATTAAGATGCGGATTGTTACATTTGATACCTGAGCTTAGGTTAGTCGATCCTAAGAATTAGGATATACCGAGTGAACATATTTGTATTTTCACCTAGAATACATACATACATACATACATATATATATATATATTATATGCCAAACTCTATAAATTTAGACTATAGAAGTAGTTGCGACCATATTCTGAAAAGATGGATAAAGCAACTATGAGTTGGAGCAATAGATTGAGTTAAATTTATACACCTACCCCGATTACCCCATGGGATGTAGGTTGTATCGCAAGGCATTAGCTTAAGGTGTAAATATCCTATAGGCTTGAGGGAGTTCACTTTATTCTTGCCTGTTCTGGGTTTTCTCATTCTTCGAGTCAGGAGTTCAATTGATCATCCTTCTTTGGATGATCTCTTTTAAAGACCTTTTTGATAATCAGAATTTCTACTAACCACCTTCCTTGGATGAGTGTTTCGACTAGGCCAAGTGGTGGGATCAAAGGCTTCTCGTCCATCTCCCTTAGATGGGTGCTTTGACCAGACCCAACGATGGGATCAAAGGCATAATTGACCATTACTCTTCAGATGGTTTCTTTGGTCAGGCCTTACGGTGGGACAAAGGCTTCTCATCCATCTCCCTTGGATGGGTGCTTTAACCAGGCCTGATGGTGGGATAAAAAGCTTATTTGACCATCACTCTTTGGATGCTTGCTTTGGCCAGGCCTTATGGTAGGACCAAAGGCTTCTCACCGAACTCCCTTAGATATGTGCTTTGACCAGGCTTGGCGAAGGGATCAAAGGCTTAATTGACCATCACTCTTTGGATGGTTGCTTTAGCCAGGCTTTGCGGCGAGATCAAAGGCTTCTCGTACGTCTCCCTTAGACAAGTACTTTAGCTAAACCTGTCAGTGGGATCAAAGGCTTAATTGACCATCACTCTTTGGATGATTGCTTTGGCCAGGCCTTGCTGTGGGACCAAAGGCTTAGATATACTCTTTCAGGTATAAGGTGTGCTTTTGCTTAATGAATCTTGCTGACTTCGTCAAGTTAAGAGTCAAGTTAAACATATTGCATCTCAGTTTGGGGGCAATTACTTAGAAAAAGAAGTCCTTTGATAATCCATTTTATTCATCCAATATTCTAAAATGTAGCCTTAAATGCTTAGCATTCCATGTGCTTGATATCACATTTCCATTCGGTCTACTTAAAAAACAAGTTTCTATGGGAATAATTTCATAAATAACCAGTGGTCTATCCCAGTTTGGTCCCAGTGGACCGTCCATAGGGTCCTTTGTACTTTCCATCACTCTTCTTAGCACTAGATCTCCCTTTTTAAATGATCTCCCTTTTACTTTCGAATTATAATATTTGAAGATTCTTCGTTGGTATTTAGTCGTTCATATAACGGCTTGATCTCTTAATTCATTAAGTAAATCGAGTGATTCCATCTTTCTCTCTTGATTTTTTTGTAGGTATAAATAGTCGTTCGACATGGGGGGACCTCAATCTCGACTAGTAGCATGGCTTCAAATCCATATTTAAAGAATATAGGGTGTGTTCGGTAGCCATTCTGGTTGAAGCTCCGTACGACCATAAAACAAAAGTAAGTTTTTCTACCAAATTTCCTTTGTCTTTGCCCTATCGTTTCTTTAAGATGTTCTTAATGGTTTTTTTGCCGCCTCCACTAACCCATTAGCTTTCGGGTGAGCTACCAATGAAAAGCTTTTTACTATTCCGTTTTTCTCATAGAGATGAGTGAATTACTCGCTCTCAAATTGAGTTCCATTGTCAGAGATAATCTTATTTGGGAGCCCAAATCTAGTGACTATATTCTCGATGACAAACTTCAAAGCTTTCCCAGCAGTAACGTTTGTTTATGGTTCAACCTTTACCCACTTGGTAAAGTAATCAATTGCCACTACTGCAAACTTTGCTCCTCCTTTTGAGACTGGAAGAGGCACAATCAAGTCAATCTTCCATACACCAAAAGGCCATGGACTAGTAATTGTGGAAATTCACTTGGTGGAAACTGTGGAATTCTGTAAAACTTTTGAAATTTGTCACATCTTTTAACATTGGTTAAGGCGTCCTCTATCATATGGGGCCAATAGTATCCTTTCATCATTACCTTCTTTGCTAATCTTAACCCATTGGAATGGTCCCGTAGAACCTTTCATGGGCTTCCTTTAATAGCTTAGATTCCATTTCCAAGGTGATACATCTCAAGTAAGGTGTTGAGTACCCTTTTCTATATAATATTCAGTCAACTGTATTATACGAAGGGGCTTATTACCTTAAATTTTGCAATTCATTTCTTTCTTTGGGTAATATGCCTTCTTGTAAATAATTAATCAAAGGCGTTATCCAACTATTGGAATATTGTTCCTTATGATCATTTGCTCTTCTTCTTTTGGAAGCTTCTCCATAATTTCCATTCTCTCTAGTATTTTCCTCGTTAAATATCAATTTTTTGGACTTAAGACTGAGTTAGAACTAAGGCTTCATTATTTAATTCCTCCTTTCCCGACTCAATACTAAGATTTTGTTGAAACTCAACAGGGATAATTTTGATTTTAAGTGCCTCATGTGAACTTGATAATTTTGCCAAAGAATCCGCCTGAGCGTTTTCCTTCATTGGTATTTGATGTATGAAAAAGTCTTTAAACCGGATCAGCATTTCATGTATTTTCTTTACGTACCGAACTAACTGAGCATTCTTAGTTTGGAATACCTTCTTTAATTGGTTTTCCACTAATTGCAAATTGCTAAAGATATGGCTGTTATGGTAATGGTTACCGTTACCATTTGACAAATATCGTTACCGTACCATTTTTACTAGTAATCTAAAATTATTTACCGTTACCAATCGGCTGGTATACCGAAGACTGGTATACCAATAATCTGGTAACCGTTACACTGGTAATGGTAAATTACCATTTGTCCAAAAAAAATCATAACTTGACATGTTTTTACACTATAGCGCATCTTCGGTATACTATTTATAGTGTTAATTAATAAAAAAAATAAATGAAAAAGAAAAAAAAAGTGTATTTGGCATTATTTGACCTGATTAATGAACTAAATTTAGTCATTTATTTGCTACTAAGTGTCTATATTAAAGCATATCACATGAATATACATGTGTTTTAAATAGACCGGTAAATTTACCGTTACCACTGATTTTGAAGAAATGTTACCGATAATTTACCGTAGAAAATGGTAAATTTACCTTTACCGTACCGATTAAACTGGCATACCAATATCAATAGATAATGGTAACTGCTTGACTGGTAATGGTAAATTTACCGTTACCATAACAGCCCTAGCTAAAGATCTCAATTCTTGGAATTTTAACTGCTAGGCCAAGGTTAATCTTGCTATCAAGGACTCACAATTGGCCATATTATTAGTTGTAGAAAATCCCAACTTCATTACATAATGCAGTCTATGCCCATCAGGTGTAATTATTACATAACTTGCCATGGATTCTTGCTTGTTTGATGCTCCGTCTATGTATAATTTCCACTTTGTTCAACCTTCCTTTCCCGTTCTAGCTACTCCTTAATAAACCTTATACAGTTTGTTACAAAGTCAGCTAAGGCTTATCCTTTGACCAATATTCATGGTAGATACTCGATATCATATTAACTTAGTTCCATCCCCATTTTATCAATCTTCCTTATGTTTCAGGTTTGCTAAGGATCTATCTTAGTAGGTAATTGGTCAGAACCTTGACTGGGCGCATTTGAAAATATGAACTTAATTTTTGTGCAGACAATAACAAGCAATAAGCTCTGTTACTGGATATCTAGTTTCGGCATCGTTTAGTCTCTTACTTGCATAATATATCGAGAATTGAATTATGCCATCTTCTCTGATTAGAATCGAACTAATTGCATATTTTGATACCACGATATACATGAACAAATCTTCTCCTTCCACCAGGCTAGAAAATATCAATGGCTTTTATAAATGGTACTTTACTCTTGGAAAGCCTTTTGGCATTCGTCCATCCATTCAAAGGTCTTTCGTTTTTTGACCACATCAAAGAAAGGAATAAATTATTAGTAACCCTATATATGAATCGATTAAGTGCTTCAACTCTCCCATTTGATCCCATTATCTCTTTACTTTTTTTTAGTTGTGCCATATCTCGGATCACCTTGAGTTAATCGAGGTTAACTTCTATTCCTTGCGCACTTATGATGTACCCAAGAATTTTCTAGATTGGATTCCAATAAGCACTTTCATGGATTCAGCTTCACCTTATATTTCCTTAATATTCCAAACATTTCGTTCAAATCCTCCACATAGTCATCCACTTTTTTAGATTTTACTAGCATATCATCTATATAAACTTTCTTGTTCTTTCCAATTTGATCTCAGAATATTCTATTCACCAATCTTTGGTATGTGGCACCTACATTTTTCAAACCAAATGGCATTACCTTGTAGGAACACATTCCCTAATCGATCACAAAACTGGCATGTTCTTCATCAAGCTTAAATATAGAAATCTTGTTATACCCAGAATATGTATCCATGAAGGACATCAATCTATGACCACTTGTAGCATCCACTAACTGAACGATTCTTGGGAGAGGGTAACAGTCTTAGGGGCATGCCTTGTTCAAATCTATATAGTCAATGCATTTCCTCCATTTTCTATTAGATTTCTTAACTAAAATGGATTTGCTAGCCATTTCGGATTGAACACTTCTCTAATGAATCTATTTTCGAGCAAAATTCTTTATTTCCTCTTGTATGCTATAGTGCGAACTTTTTCAAATTACCTATTATGTTGTCTTATTAGGGTAAACTTTGGCTCAATATTGAGTGCATGATACCTTATTGCTGGGTCAATTCCTTTCATATTAACGTGGGTCCATGCAAAGACGTCTTTGTTCCATTGTAGGAATGAGATTAGTTTTTCTTTCATGTTTCGATCCATTTTCTTTTCCACCTTCACCATTTTTTTGAATCTTGGGAACTAAGCTTACTTCTTCCAAATCTTCCATAGATTGTGCATTCCCTTGGTAATCTCTAGATCTATATCTGGCACTATTTCTTCTGAGGTCTCACTTTTATCCTAATCAACTTGGTTCAACTCCACATGTTTTCTTTTCCTTTACTTTAACTTGATTCTTATGCCCATTACTTAAGGCATTTTTGATGGAAAAATTTATCTGTTTTCCTTTATACTAATTCTTGGGGACTAATATGCAAAGGCTTGAATGTTTTAGTTTGGTTGTATTTATTTAACATAGGTCCATAACACGATTTTCATTCTTTATTATATTGTTCAAGCGTAGTGAAATATATATCAAAAGAACTGAATTGTTCTTCAAGAATAGCTAACCATCCAGCTTTGCATAGGAACTTTACTAGTAAATGTTTCGGTGAGACGAAAGCATAAATTTCATCAAGCGTGAGTCGCCCAAAGAACGCTTTATAGGAGGATAGTTGATTCATCACAACTAATAAAGTTTCAAACATCCTTGAGTAGGGCAGGGTACCAATTTGGATAAACTATTTTATTTGACCGATTAGCATATATCGTTTGTTGTTGAATCCAAAGATTGGTTCAAACTCGGCTTTAGATCTTCTTCTAGAATTCCCATTTGGTTGAATGCACTTTTGAAAATGGCAGTCACTACACTGCCCGTATTAACTAATATTATTGAGACAAGCGAAAGTCTAATTTGGGCAGTTATCATGAGTGGGTCGTTGTGAGGGTGCTTCACTACCCTCAATTTCCTTGATATTATAAATCTGGAATTTGAGTAGAACTTTTGAATGTTTTCAAAGGTGGTTCCTCACTTATCAAGTAGATTCCTTTCTTAGCTTCCTTTATATATATGTTCCTTGCTCCTTTACTCATTCATGTGATACATGGCCCTCCGTGGATTACATCAATACGATTAATTGAATGCAACATGTCTTGAGGGGGCTCTCTTTCCAAGATGTTAATGTTATTAACTGGTGTTTTCTTGGCATGAGTGGGTTTTTGGTCAATCTTAACAAACATATTGAGTACTCCTCTTATAATCATATTTTGTATAATTACAGCCACAATTTTGCACTCGTTAGTTTGGTCTCCATTTACTTTATGAAAAGCATAATAGTTTCCCCCTTTATTCGGTTCAAGATTTTTTCTTGACTTGAATAAGGTAGGGAATCAAGTTCATCTTTAGTAACAGCATATATGTAGGAGATGGGTTGGTTTAGCTCAATGGAATAGGCTTTAGTAAATTCCTCTCACCCTCCATTAATGTTTAATGTTGCAAAGTTCCTTCTTTCTCTTTGGCTTCTTTTTTTATGGAAAATTTTGTCCACCGGAACAAATTTATCTGCTTGAAAATGACAGTCTTGTAGATCCTTGCATCCATGAATATATATCTCTTTCTAAAATGGAGCATTCTCAATCAAGCCAGATTTTACTACCATTAACTTTTCACAATTACTCACTTTTTCTACTTTATTCGCTTCAGCATTGAATCGTTTTAGATAATCCCTCAACAATTCTCCCAGGTTTTTCTTTATATTGGCTAATACACTGGCGTCGATAGTTGGTTCTTTCGAGGTGTAGAATTGGGATAAAAAGTCATAAGAAAATTGCTCATACGAGTAAATTTTCTTTTTACAGTAGCATCGGTACAAATTTGCCACTGCTTTAAAGAATACAGTTAGAACTAGTTTGCATCTTACCTCCCCTAGGGCATCATATAAGTCCATCTAACCTTCAAATGCCATCAAATGATCGTCTGGATCAACCATGCCGTCATACTCGATGGGTATCTTTACATAAGAAGGCAGTGGTACTGCCATAATTTTCTCTATGAATGGTGCTCCCCAAAAGTTATCGTTGACTCTTGGATCCATTGTCCTCTTCCCTCTTAAATAATGTTATGTCTCTCTCCATCATATTAGCCATGTCTCTTGGACATGCCTCATTATTGTCATAATTCTTCCATTTCGGCTTATATTCCCTTTGCGAAGCGGAACTAGCAGATTGTACGAGTGGTGATTTTGAATTCTATTAAGCTTTTGTGTTAGGTAATTCTCCTCCCTTCTCTATAGCCTTAAAGAACTTCTCTCAATGTCTTTGTTTCTTAAATCGGATTCCCCAACATTCCCACGTGGGGATTCAACTTCTTCTTTCACTCCTTTCATTCTTCATAACATTTTCAAAGATTTCTAAGAGACGAGCGCTTCGATTAACTCTATATTGTTTATAGTTGTCTCTTTATGACCTGCATACCATTCTCTTCCTTTGATGCTTCCTTTGGTGTTGACGCTTGTCCAACCTCAACATTCTCTATGTTAAATGGTGCAGTTATATTCTCTTCAAGATTTGTGTGGCGGACTACTTCATCTTGGACTTATACATTAACTTTCTTAATTGATCTTCCTATTTCATTAGAGTTGTTGCTAAAAGGATTTTTCCATGAGTTTAGCTCTTAATGAAAGCACCGCTTAGTCAAAATCTCGGCCAACTTAATGTTCCTTGGTTTTGAGGAGTAAAAGGTATTTAAGTAAAAGGGGACTCTTAATCAAGCATGTTAGAATATAGCTTATGTAGAGTCATTATGCAATTAGTTCATTGTTAGAGTTCTAAAATGAAAAGTTACAAAGACATTAGGGTCAATTTGACCATTGGTGGCTCAAATCAAGCTCTCTTTATTATGCAAAAATGAAAATGAAAATAAGGAAGAAGATCAACTTAGATTTCACTCCTTTCTAGTAGGGGGTACATGACTATTTATAGGAAACTCTAGCCTTTGGATCCATGACACATGTCAACTGGAAGAAATGGATGTCTGAGATTTGTTGATGTGGCTAAAGCTTTGGTGGCCAACATGTGATAGCAATAATTTCACATGGCCACTGAAACTATCAATTTTGGATGTATTTTCCAGCAGTCGATAGCTTTGTTTCCAGCATCCAACAGTTATTGTTCTCAACATGCAACAGCTACCTATCTTCACTATGCGATAGCTTGCAAATTCATCATTTAATGGCTTTATAATTTTAACATGTGACAACTACCCATCTTTACTATGCAATAGCTTTGCAAACTCATCATTCGATAGCCATAGAATGCTAAACTTTGATAATCCTTTTAATCAATGCGCGATAGCCTCCACCAATGAAGATAGCTTGATTAATCAATCATATGCCAACTTCATGAAATATTGACCATTGATTGTCTTGATTTGTGAACCTTCGATAGCCCCTTAATTCAAACATGCGACAGCTTTATAAAATTATCCTTCAATGGCTTCCTATTTCTACCATGTGATAGTTTAGATGTTTAAATTATTAATAGCTCACCAACATGCAATGGCTCAGGCATCTCAATTTTCGATGGCTTATGGGAGTTAACATGTAATGGCTCAAAGGTATTAATCCTCGATGGTCCTTTAGAATCAAAATATGATGGGTTAAGGTGTAACGACCAGTGTTCTATGTATCGAAGGATCATAGAATATTTATATTATTTTCATGTGAGGTCGTATGATTCTAGAATTATGGAAATGACTCTTAGGATCATTTCCCACATCTATGATTTTTTTGGATTTCTATATGACCATTTTGACCCTAAGAATGTTGTATGGCTTATAACTTTTGATAGGAGACGAATTGGATTCTGAAACCACTTCCATTAAATCAGGATGATGGTTTCCCTTTTTATAGAGTGGTCATAATAGGAAAACAAACTTATTATTAAAAAGATGGCTATTTGAGGTTCTGTTGGATGTAGGCAGCTTAATGGGTAAATAGTAAGTTAATGGGTAGGTCTAAAGCCTATTTGGGGATTAACATAGGGTTAGTGTTGATTGGACTCTCTCCTATCATTTCACTCTTCCCATAAATAGAGAGAATCACCCCATTAATAATCTTCATAGCCTAAAATTTACCCAAACCCTTACTTAAATTAGCTAAAATGTGTGATTAGAAGGAGATTAGCAAGACTAACACTTGGATTAAAGATTTTCCATTGAAGACAACCTTAGAGCCGCTATTCATCCTTGGATTTTGTGCCATTTTGAGGTACTTTGGATTGCTTAGGATCTAAGTGAGTGGTTTTAAGCCTCTACGGACTAATTAGCCCATATTAGATGTTTAATGATGTTTTCAAATGATTATCAAACTTTAAAACACGTTTTAAACCCTTTTAATCAACATATATGAATTTCAAGTAATTTGGATAAGTTTTGAAAATTCATATTCTTAGGGATAATATGTGTTTTATGGATACTGCCCTTAGATTTAGGATTCACATTGATGTGCTTGATTGTGTACTTGTTAGTATATTTTATTTGTGATGATTGCTTGATTTTGCTAGTTTTGTACGGTTGAAAACGCTGAAGGAATGGTGACATAGCTTAGGAACAAGTCAGGGATTGGTATGCATGGATCGGCGCCGATCCATGAATTGTCTCTCAAACTTAATGCGATCGTTATGGGTTGATAAGAAAGGCCCCATATGCTATGTTTCAAGTCTCAAATCATTTGGGGTTCATATGCTCAAGATATGGTCATTGAAGAAGGATCAGTAGTGATTTCCAAGCTTATGGATTGGTGGACACTTGTTTGGATTGTGAACAATTAGGATGGTTCATGAATGAAAGGTGGATGGATCTGCTTGAGTATTTGGATGGATCGCTTGAGTGTGTGTGTGCATGGATTGCATAAAGGAATGGAAGAAATTCTAAGGAAGGGATTGGTAGAGTGCTTTGGGTGGTGCATGGGATTGGGATGCGAGCTATGGTTTGGAGCAAGGAAAGTCGAGCTAAAATTTTATAATTTTGGTTAAGTATGGGATCGGTCCCATGGATCGGTATCGATCCATGGGTATTGACCCATACAACTAGAGATCCCTAGAGGATGGCCTAAGGGTGGAAAGCAGCCTATATATGAAGTGCAGGATTGGGGCAAGTAGGGATCAGTGGTAATTAGCATGAGGGAAGTTGGATGTCGAGTCTTTAAGTGATTTCTTCGGGTTCCATACGTAAGCTTCTAAACGAGATGGGGTTTGACTCGAGTTTAGGGATAATATTGGTTAAATTTGAGACAAACTAAGTACTTAGCCAAATATGGCTAAGTATTAGGGTCAGTGGTGATTCCCGTAATGACGATGCGTAGTTCGACGATGATGGCCGCATGATGGGAAGTGATGGCTTCGATGATGGATAGCTATACGTTGAATGCAAAGTAGTAGACTATAAGTCATATTGAAAGGACTATTGGAGAAATGTTATGGGATATATGACAAGATTCTATGACTAATGATGGTTGTTTGGAGTAGTTCCCGACCGTAGTGACTTCATGATGGGAGTCGTAGGAGCAGTCTAGGATGAGCTCTGCTATTAATGATATATGCAAAGGGATTGATGATACTCGAAGGTTCGGAGAGTACTCGAAAAGAAAGGTTATATAAGGTACTTATTTGAGCCATGACGGGCTCTAATCTCCATGACGGGCTATTTGATCTCCATGATGGGCGATCGTAAACTAAGATTAGCCATGATGAGCGATCTAGTTTCCTGGCCTACCGAGTACCGAGTGGCATGGATTCTAGTATTGAGGAACCGGGACGTTGAGCTATCCTTAACCATGATAGGTCAGTTGAGTTGTCATGTATCCAATACACCGAGTGAGTAAATGTGAGGATGGACGATGGAAGTTATATTTGCTTATCACTTTATCACCCTAGGGACGTCACATGAAACTGATATTGTTGATGTATATATCTAGATACCCCTTAGTACTTTGATGTATAGTATACGTATGATGACTATATGTAGAGTAGCATGTATTTTGTATGTGCTAACTCTATGGATGCAGGGATGTGTTAGGTATGATTCTTCATACCATTTTTTGTATTATAGTAGAATAATAATATTTAGAGATTTAATACCGCTCACACTAGACTGTTGTCTGACCCAAGGTTTTATGCTTTGCTTCTATTACTCTAGGTACTCTTAAATAAGCAGAATAAGGATATCAGGTCTAGCGAGTATGTGAAGCTGGACAGGTGGCGAGCAGGAGGCTGTTCTCTTGTATTATTACATTTACTCATTTGCTATTCCACTGCATAGCATTACGGAGCTTGCTAGTTCCTTACTATTTAGAGACACTTTATGAGTTATTATCTGATGTATAACTCAATTTCTTATGTTGTATACTATATGGATCAATTCAATCTAACCTATGATTCATTCAGTTATTTACTAGCTTGCCTATTTTGTGTTTGAGATGTTTACAGTTATATTTTATTCGATGTGCTGTAAGACATACGACGTGTTCTGTATTATTTTATATACTTTACAACCCTTGAATGTCGCCTCGCATTGACTGAGCACCTCTACAACGCACTATACAGTATATTGGGTGTCGGTAGTGTAGGACGATCGTCACATTTGGTATCAGAGCTTAGGTTGCGTCATTTGGCCTATGGATATCGTGATCCAATAGAGATGGGATAGGAGTTCTCAGTCTAGACTAGATCAAAAGTGTGTGTGTGTGTACACGAGAGAACGTATTTGTTATATATTTTAGTTTTCAAAACTATATAATAGTATATATTATATAAGTCACACTGCACACATGAGTACTACTTAAGTAGGATTCCTTATAGAGAGACTGATCGTCCTTATTACAGATTGATGGATGAGTCGTCAAATAAGGAAGTTGCTAGGAACTTCGTCTTTGGAGTCAAAAAAGGAGCTGACTCGGAGCTGCTAATCCTAATCTGCAGACTATGTTCAATACCATGATGCAGAACATGCTGCAGAATGCTCAAGTAGCCGCTCCAAATGATGATGTTGATGGTGGTGCTCCTGTGCATGTAACGACCCGTAATTTAATCACTTTAAATATGAATATTTGATATATTTTTAAAAATTAATTAATGGATTTTATAACTTGAATATAACCCATTTAAGCAATAACTAATGATAGTAAAGTTGTTTTAAAATTTGGTTTACAAAAATAGTTAGTTCGGAGAAAAATCGAAAATGTGATCGAAAATCTTTTTAGGAATTTCGACTTTTCATCATCTAAAAGTTATCAGAACATGTTGTGTACACTAAGTATATATACTCACACATATATCAATAACATATACTTTGGTTAAGGAAGTGATTTGAGTTAATAAGTTTAAATTATTTACTTAAGTAAATAAAGTAAGTTTTGACTTTTCTTTTAAAATTTTAAAAATAAAATGGTAAAAAGGGTATTACATCAAGTCATGTAAAAAGTGATGGAGCGATGGTGAGATGAGGGAGGGGATGGGTGGTGTGTGCAAGAGGGAAGGTGGAGAGGTGATGTGGCATCTTGTTGTGGAGGGTATTGTACATTGTAGTTATCAAGGGTATTTTAGTAATCTCTCTTATTCATTTTATATAAAAACAACTTTACTTTTTCAATTCCTTCTTTATTTCACATTTTCTCATTTTTTCCATTTCTCACTTCTTCTTTTCCATGCTTTTCTCTTCTTCATCCATGTCTTCACTAAATTTTTCAAAACAAAAATCTCATTTCTTTCCATTTTAAAACCTTAAAACCTAGTTAAAAACACTTCCCTTCCTCTCTACTTCTCTCACCTTTCAAAACAAGACCAAAAACCCCCTCCTCAAGCATAGCTGAGCCCTTCACCTACATTAGTTGAGAATAAAAGTCCCCTAGGCCCGAAAAGTCAAGTTTTTAAGAAGGAAGCAAGGTCCGTTAGTCGATTGAAGAGTTGTAATAGCTTAGGTTAAGTTTGTGCTTGTTTTGGTGAGTAAATCTCACTTTTAAAAACCAAGATTTAAACTTTATTATTTATGATAGTAGGATTAGTTAATTGCTTGTGTTAATAAGTGTTTGAAAGTGATGTTGTTTGGTTTGGTTTCTGCTTAAAGTGGATGGCATATGTGATGTTTTGTTGATGACTTGAAATGTAGTTGAAGTGCTTAAGTAATTATTTACAAGTGATGATCTTCCCTTCCTTTATGGATGTCATTGACATTTGTATGTATATGTATGTGCGTATGTATATGGATGGTTGTATGTTGATTGGAAAGTTAACACTTGAATTGGTTTATGTTTCGATATCGAGATCCTATGTTCTTTTAAAACAAAATTTACTTCCTTGTTTTCTATAAATGTTTCTAAAACGTTTTCTGAACTTTACTTTTGTTTTCAAAATCTTTATACAAAGTTACTTAAGTAATTTAAATATAGAAGAAAAGGATTTAAAAGACTTTTTTGATTTACAAAATAAGTTTAAAAGTTATGGTCCATACAACAACAATCACTATTGATGTAGTTTGTAAATTGATAATTCTTGAGTAAACTAAAAAGATTTTCTTCTTAGATATGTTTGAAAAGTCTTTAATATTTTATAAGTATTAAAAAAGATTTTTTTTAATATTAAAAATATTTTCAAAAATTATTATTTAATTTTTTAAATAAAAGGTTTAAATATTATTTTATTAAGGTATAAAATTATTATTTAATTATTAAAATAAAAGTTTTTAATTTTTAAATCGCTTTATTTCCAAGGATCGGGTTTTGTTTAAAAGCAACTATTTTAGTAAGTATGTTTTAGAAGTAAGGGATACCTTTGTCCATGATATTAAGTAGCCAAACAAATATGATAAGTTGTGGCAAAACATTAAGACATTTTATGGAAAGTAAGTCATCTTATATTTAGCACTAAAAGCCGATGAGTAGACATTCCTCTATATGTGAGATCTAAAACTAGATTTTCTAGGCGAGGGATAGAGAAGTCAAAATATCGGAAACATGATAAGTATAATAGAGTTAATTTTGATAAATGGGTCATGATTAATTAAGTATTTGGAAGATACTTCATTGTATTTAACACTAAATTCCAAGGTATGGAAACTCGTCTCTATCACGAGAAGTAAGAATGTATGTCGAGGCAAGGATAGTTTTCTAACTTGTCCGACTTCATTATTAGTACTGTTTTGAAATCAAAAAGTAAGGATAAGTGTAACACCCCATATTTTTATAATATTATTTAGAATAATTAATTAGGTAAATTAAATAAATAATGTGGAGATTAATAAGTTGATAATTGATTAGCTAAGGTTAGTCGTGCCATGTTAGTGTGTTAAATCAAATGAAATAATCTAAGTTAATGTGTTAGGATATGAGGAGGGTAATATAGGAAATAGGTGGAGCTTATACCTAAACCCTTAGGAGATAGAATGCTCACGTTCATTTCATTTACCTCAAACTAAAAATACTAAGCCAACCACTATTATCATTCTCAAGAAGAAGATTAAAGCTAGGATTCGAGGGAAGGGAAACAATTAACTAAATCAACATCAAATCTCATGTCTATAATCTCAAAGCTAAGGCGAATAATTATTACATCCCAATTTCTTTTAGTTTTTGGTTTTAAGATTAGACCCAAAATGATTTTGCAAGTATATGCCATGTTTTGATGATTAAAATTATATACATATATGTTGTTGATGGATTATATATGTTCATGTTAGTTTTATGATACGTTTGACATGAAAACCCTATTTAATGACATCCAAATGCCTTAAAAATTTAAATATAGATCAGAAATGATATTTTAGAGATGGGTTTCGATTTTCATAATTTTCTGAATTAATATGGATTTTATATTAATTTTCTAGTGAAGGAAATTATTTATTGGGTTATAAATTATTTTCGACTAAAATAATTATTATTTGGGGTTGAAATTTTTATATGTTAGGCAACATATTAAAATAGATTTTCTAGGATTTTTCCTAAGTAATTTTATGAATATATAAAATTATTTAAGGTATGAGACTTAAATGTTTTATATATTTAATTAAGGAGAAGGGGCATTTTATAAAATGAAATTATTATTTAATTCTGAAAATAGTAGCAGCATATTTTTGAAAAGAATTTTTTAACAAATGAAAATTTGACAAACAAAGGCAGGTTAGTTGAAAAGTTATCCTTTTTAAGTTAAAAACAAAGAAAATATACTTTTAGCATGTTTCAGCCTTTATGGCAACAAACCTTCCAATCCAGACCTTCCAACAAGGTCAAGAGGTTCAAAGCCTTCGACAAGGTCAAACCAATACATATAGTATCAAGTTACTTGGCACATAATGAATTGGACAAGGTCGAAAGGTTCTTAGTCGAAAGGTTAATGGCCAAAGAGGTTGGGGTATGTTTGTTTTATAAACCAAAAGCTTTCACCCGCTTTGCTTTCAAATAAGAGCTTTCGACTTAGTTGCTTTTGATCAGGTCAAATGTTTAAAGTAAGGGTTTTAAACCTTTCGACATAATCAAAGCTGTTTTAACACTATTCTATTTTGAACCCTTTCAACACAGTCGAAGGGTTACTGCCGCTTTATAAATGTTTTGTTTTGAACCTTTCGACAAAGGTGAAAGGTTTGCTTGTTTTAAAAACTAACCGCTTCTCCATGCTTTTGAAAGAAAGCTTTTAACTTAGGTGATTTACCCTGGTTTTATAAATTGAAGTAAAACCCAAAGTTTTCGAAAGAGTTGTTTTAAAGGATATGTTTAAAGCTTTCGAAGCAGAGCTTTTGACAAAGTCGAAAGGTTGCTTCCAATGGTTGCGAAAGGTTTAGTTCAATGATTTCGAAAGGTTTATCGAATGGTTTCAGAAGGTTTTAGTTGAATGGTTTCTAAAGGTTTAGTTCAATGGTTTTGAAAGGTTTATTGAATGGTTTCGAAAGGTTTTAGTTTAATGGTTTCGAAAGGTTTAGTTCAATGGTTTCGAAACGTTTGTTGAATGGTTTTGAAAGGTTTTAGTTGAATGAGTTTGAAAGGTTTATTGAATGGTTTCGAAAGGTTTTAATTGAATGATTTCGAAAGGTTTAATTCAATGGATTCGAAAGGTTAAAATGGAAGGTTTTCCAAGGTTTTTCTAAGGCAATATTTTAAAGTGGTTTTAATGAAGGATGTCCAAAGTTTTATAGCTTTCGAAAGTTTTGCTTTTCAATGGTTTCGAAAGGTTTGGAGAATAGTTTCGAAAGGTTAATGTTTGATTTTGAAAGAAAGGATTTCAAAAGTTTAAAAAGAGGTTCTTTCAAATGGTTGAATGTTTTCATCAACTAAATTTTGAGTAAAGAATATAAATATGACATGGTGATATGATTTTGAGTAACGTATAAGATTATATACTTTTCCTTGTTTATGTTAGATTTATAGGTTTTAAATCATTTCGAAAATGTTTTCAAGGAAAATTATGGGAGGGATCCTTAAGTGAAAATGACTCAGATATTAGAAAACCATATAGGACTAGTATTTGGTTGCGCCCTATACATTAGCTAATAGCCCGAGCTAATTGTTGTCCAAAATTCCAGTGTGTAGGGCTTTGTCACAGGTAGACTAAAATTATGGTTACACACCAAAATGAATATAAGTTTGTATATAGATAGGTTATTGGTGAGCCCGAAAAACCATTAGGATCGGGAAGACTTGGGAGATTATTAAGTTAGGGACGGACCGTCTAGAAGTGAAGTATTTAACAGATAGTTAAGGACAGACTGTCCAGATGGGAAGTGTTTAACAGATAGTTAAGGATAGATAATCCAGAAGAAGAATATCTAACAGGTGTTAGGTTAATTTTGATTATGTTTTCTGGTAGTCTTGAGTCAGCCAAAGGTTAAAAGTTATCCAAACAAAACTTGTGTGTTTGAACAGATAGTTCATTATTACCTGATATTTATGTATGTTTACATAATGATTGCTTTACAGTATTTAACCATTATGGATGTAGGAGCACAGTATATGGTTTTATGAAAGGTTTTGCAAAGATATGTTTTAAAAGGATGTTAGTGAGGGGAAACCCGTTTCGCTAAGCGGCGTGGTCTCACTTAACATAATTATTCCGGGATGTATAATATCATTCACACCAGGCTTTATGTCTGACTCAAAGTTTATGTTTTCCCCCTAAACTCTCGGGTGCTAAAAATTAATTTGAGTAGGCTGAGGGATTAAGGTTCTTTTTCAGGTTTTAGAAGGTTGACGAATAAGCTACCGAAGGCATGCATGAGGCAACGGATAGCTACTTAGGATTTGAAATTCTTGTTATGTTTGATGGATTTTCCGCTGTGTTGTTTGTATTAAGTCTATTATGGCTATATAACTCTGATCATCCAAGGGGGTATCTTCATATACCACTCTTGGCATATTTTGTATTAAGTATATTTTTTCTATGCTTGGGAACGTATTGGGTTTATGTATTAAGAATATGGAACATCTATTTTAAATGTAATGAAGAAAAGTTGTTTTGAAATCCGTGTTTTGTTTCATATCCAAGTGCTTCTGATATTATAGATACCATTAATATAGCCGTATTTGGTCGTCGGAAGCTAATACTATAGATAGTTGCAGCATCTGTAGCGCTTAGTTTTGGGCCTCTAGATAGGGGATGTTACAGCTTGGTATCAGAGCATGGTTTATGAAAAAAATGATTTTTGAAAACATAATCCTTAGAAATTAGAGTTAAGATCGGGTTATGGGATAACGTTATAGTAACGTACTTGTATTTGCTATACATATAAGTATATGCTATCTCTCTAGACTCCAATCTTAGTTAGGCTATTCATCTGTATCTCACGAGGTTTGAATACATATATGGAGGGAAGAAGAGGCAGAGTAAATCTTGGAGGAGATAGCACCACCAGTAATGGAAATGCCCGACCAAATACTCAAAGAGGTCCCTGTTAGGCACAAGCTAAAACTGTTGGTGCAGGAGTTCCCCAAATGGACATGGGAGCAATGTATCAGTTCTTTGTAAACATGATGCAAGCTGGAATAGCAGTTGGAGTTGTCAGAGGTAATGCTGCTGGAGGTGGAGCTCAGGAAGTTCCGATGGTCAATCAGTATGCTAACTTGAGTAGGGATTACATCAGGCGTGGAGGGAAGCCGTTTATTGGTATTGAAGATGCGATCGAGGTGGAAAATTAGCTACTGCATTGCGAGAGAATTTTGCTGACTTAGGATTGAATGATGCACAGAAGAGGAGATTGGCATCGAGGCAGCTACAGGGAGCTGCTCTATTCTGGTGGAATACTGTTACTGCTGGAGTTGATGATGAAACCATAACTTGGAAGGTGTTTAGGAGAAGGTTTTCAGAAAGATTTATGTCTGTAATGGCGCAGTCGGCAATGGTGAGGAAGTTTGCAGAGTTGGAACAAGGAGATTTGTCCGTCTTGGAGTATGCGAGGAAGTTTAAGGAGTGGGCTCGATACGGATATGCTTTGGTAGATGCCGTGATCAGGAGGAATGAAAAGTTTATAAGGTGCTTGAGGCCAGAGTTAATAAGTGCCACTTTGCCGCATTTGAGAGATCCCGTTCTGTAGTGGTTGAGATGGCATTAAGGCAAGAAGAGGCGTTGGCTTGCTTGAGGAAGAAGATGAAGGAGGCCCAGATGGGATAGGGCCAGAAAAGAAGTTTTTCCAAAAAAAGAATGCTCAGAAAGGGGGAGCATAGAAGAAAGGAAAGGCTGAAGTGGTTTGCTACAAATGCGACAAGAAGGGACACTATGCTAATGAGTGTCGAATCGGTAAAGGAAAAGGAAAAGAGGCTGAAGAATGTTAGATGTTTTAATTGTGATCAGATCGGTCATTACGAGAACAAGTGCCTAGAGCCTGCTAGAGAAGGAATGGGGAAAGTTTATGCTTTAAAGCCCATAACCTCAAGACCAGTTGTGCAGGACAAAGGGAAGGCTGTTTTAGGAGGCTCGCTACAGATTCACGGTATGTCTGTTAGCATTCTATTTGATACAGATGCACACATTCTTTTATTTGTCGATGTTTAGTAGATAAGCTTAACCTAGAGCCCTCATACTTAGTTACTTCCTAAAGGGTTGCAAATCCAATAGGACGGTATGCAACGCTTGGGATGAGGTGTGACCATTTAGAATTTGATTTGCTAGGCCATACTTTTGATTACTGTTTGCATGTGTTTGACTTTATTGGATTTGGGATTATCCTTGGAATGGATTGGTTAAGTAAATATGATGCTAGGATATTTTGCCATGATAGGAAAATATCACTTAGTCACCCGGATTGTAGTGATCGGATAGTTTATACCGTAGAGAACCCTAGCTGTGAAGTGAATGCTTTATTGGGTATTATGGAGTTGGAGGATGAATTGCATCTAGTCTTTGTAGTTAGAGAATTTGCTGATGTATTTGAGCCGGTAGTTGGACTGCCACTGAAATGAGCCATAGAGTTTCAGATTGATTTGGTGCCTGGAACAAAGCCGGTGAGTACGCCGCCGAGCAGGATGACACCCACTGAGATGAGAGAGTTGAAGGTGCAGTTGGTGGATTTGGAAGACAAGAGTTTTATCCGACCAAGTAGTTCACCATGGGGGGCTGCCACAGTGTTTGCAAAGAAGCCGGACGGATCGTTGAGGCTATGTATCAATTATCGTAAGTTGAATGAGAATATGATAAAGAACCGATATCCATTGCCGAGAATCGACGATTTGTTCGATCAGTTAAGTGGAGCCAAGGTATTCTCTCAACTGGATTTGGCGGCGGGATTTCATCAGCTTAGAGTGGCAGAGGATAGCATTCCTTTGATGGCGTTTAGGACAAGGTATGGATCGTACGAATGGTTAGTTATGCCATCCGGACAACTAATGCGCCGGCATTCTTTATGGATCTGATGAATAGAATTTTCGGAGAGCACTTGGATAGATTTGTGCTGGTCTTCATAGATGACATTTTGATATACTCTAAGGATGAGAAGGAGCATGAAGTTCATCTTAGAGTTGTTCTCGAAATGTTGAGGGAGCATCAGTTGAAGGCTAAGTTTTCGAAGTATCATTTTTGGAAGAAGGAAGTGACGTTCCTTGGTCATCTCGTCTCAGGGAAAGGGTTGTCTGTAGATCCGACTAAGATTGAGGCGGTGAATAATTGGAAGAGACCCGAGACGGTGACTGAGATTAAGAGTTTTCTTGGATTGGCTGGATATTATCAGAAGTTTATAAAGGATTTTTCGCGGATAGCTACGCCGATGACTAAGCTTACGCGAAAAGATGTGAAGTTTGTATGGACTGATAAGTGTGAGGAAGCATTCTAGAGCTTGAAACACTTATTAGCCCATGCACCAGTGTTATTGGTTCCGGATGGGAATCAAGATTTAGTTGTTTATAATGATGCATGTGGAACTGGATTGGGAGCTGTGTTGATGCAAAGAGGTAAAGTGATTGCTTATGCTTCTAGACAGCTCAGACCACAAGTTAGGTATCCAATGCATGATTTGGAGTTAGCTGCCGTTATATTTGCTTTAAAGATGTGGAGGTATTATCTTTTGGAAGGGCGATTCGAGCTTTATACTGATCATAAGTCGTTGAAGTACTTGTTCTCTTAGAAGGAGCCTAACATGAGATAATAGAGATGGTTGGAGTTTATTGCTGCTTATGATTTTGGAATTGAGTACACACCCGGAAAAGGAAATAAGGTAGCAGACGCACTCAACCGAAAACATCAAAATGCTGTATTGGCTATGATTGCTGAGTGGAAAGATTTGGAAGCATTATCAGCTTGTAGTGTGCAGTTTACATCTGAGGAAGGTTCAAGTGCGGGAAGTGCTATGTTGTCTTGTTTAGAAGTTTGACCAGTAATGATTGAGAAGATAGCTTCTAAACAGGAGGAGGATCCAATTTTGGCTAAACGGATCAGAAGGTTGAGCGAAGGAACAGAGAGCGATGACCTAAAGGATTTCAGTCTTGACCAAAATGGGTGGTTGAGGAAGAGGAAGGTTGTGTGTTCCAATTGTAGGAGACGTGAGGAAGGAAGTTTTGGATGAGTGCTACCGTTCAAAGTTCACTATCCATCCAGGAGGAACGAAGATGTATCAGGATATTAAGAGAAGTTTCTTCTGGGAAGGTATGAAACGGGACATTGGTTTGTGTGTTAAGCAGTGCTTGAATTGCCAACAGGCAAAGGCTGGACGCCAGAAGCCTAGTGGATTGCTTCAACCGTTAGAAGTTCCGTTGTGGAAATGGGATTCCATCTCTATGGATTTTATTGATAGGTTGCCAAGGTCTAGTAGAGTAAATGAAAGCATATGGGTCATAGTAGATAGACTAACTAAGAGTGCCCATTTCATTTCGGTAAAGTCAACTAGGACGGCATATATTTTGGCGAAGATATTTATGAAGAATGTAGTTAGACTGCACGGGATTCCTAGTAGTATTGTCAATGATAGAGATTCTTTGTTTACTAGTGAGTTCTGAAAAAGTCTACAGGAAGCATTAGGAATTAAGCTCAACATGAGTACCGCTTACCATCCACAGAATGATGGGCAAACGCAAAGAGTTAACAAAACCTTGGAGGATTTGTTAGGAGCTTGTATATTGGATTTCAGGGGATCATGGGAGGACCATGTTCATCTAGTCGAGTTCTTGTATAACAGTAGTTATCAGACTAGTATTGGGATGACACCGTTTGAAGCTTTGTATGGAAGACCATGCAAATCTCATGTATGTTGGTTAGAGACTGGGGATAGATTGGTTCTTGGTCTGGATTTGGTGAAGTAAGCTGCAGAGAAGATTGAGTTGATTCGAACTAGGATGAAGGAAGCTCAGTCTAGGCAGAAAAGTTATGCTGATAGAAGAAGGAAGGACTTGGAATTTTCTAACAGAGACTATGTGTTTATTAAGGTTTCACCGAAGAAGGGTGTGATTAGGTTTGGAAAGTCAGGGAAGTTAGCACCTAGATTCGTTGGACCTTTCCATATTTTTGAGAGGATCGGGAAACTTGCTTATAGAGTAGAGTTACTGAGTAGTTTGGATGGAGTCCATGATGTTTTCCATGTTTCTCATCTTAGGAAATGTGTTAGAGACCCTGAGAGTACCATAGCACCTACAGTGTTAGAGGATTTAGTAGTAGAACCGGATTTGACCATAGTTAGAAAGCCGATTCTGACTGTGGCTAGAGATGAGAAGAAGTTGAAGAACAAGACAGTCAAGTTAGTAAAGGTTCAATGGAGTGATGATGCTAGAGACTGTACTTGGGAGACGGAGAGCAGAGTTGGAGATGCTTATCCTGATTTGTTTGATGGTATGTTCTACCTTTGATTATTTTGTTGTGTACCTTATCGTAATTTCGAGGACGAAATTCTTTAAGGTAGGGAGTCTGTGACACCCCATTTTTTATAACATTATTTAGAAAATTAATTGGGTAAATTAAATAAATAATGTGGAGATTAAAAAGTTGATAATTGATTAGCTAAGGGTAGCTGTGCCATGTTAGTGTGTTAATTAAAATGAAATTACCTAAGTTAATGTGTTAGGATATGAGAAGGACAATATGGGAAATAGGTGGAGCTTATACCCTAAATCCTTAGGAGATAGAATGCTCACGTTCATTTCATTTTACTCGGACTAAAAATACTAAGGCCGACCACCATTATCATTCTCTAGAAAAAGATTAAAGCTAGGATTCAAGGGAAGGGAAACAATCAACTAAATCAACATTAAATCTCACGTCTATAATCTCAAAGCTAAGGTGAATAATTATTACATCCCAATTTATTTTAGTTTTCGGTTTTAAGATTAAACCCGAAATGATTTTGCAAGTATATGCCATGTTTTGATGATTAGAATTATATATATATATATATATATATATGTTGTTGATGGATTATATATGTTTATGTTAGTTTTATGATATGTTTGACATGAAAACCCTATTTAATGACATCGAAATGCCTTGAAAATTTAAATATAGGTCAGAAATGATATTTTAGAGATGGGTTTCGATTTTCATAATTTTCTGAATTAATATGGATTTTATATTAATTTTCTAGTGAAGAAAATTGTTTATTGGGTTATAAATTATTTTTGGCTAAAATAATAATTATTTGGGGTTGAAAATTTTATATGTTTGGCAAAATATTAAAATAGATTTTTTGGGATTTTTCCTAAGTTATTTGATGAATATATAAAATTATTTAAGGTATGTGACTTAAATGTTTTATATATTTAATTAAGAGAAGGGGCATTTTATAAAATGAAATTATTATTTAATTCTGAAAATAGTGGCAGCATATTTCTGAAAATAATTTGTTAACTAATGAAAATTTGACAAACAAAGGCAGGTTAGTTGAAAAGTTATCCTTTTTAAGTTAAAAATAAAGAAAACATACTTTTAGCATGTTTCATCCTTTACGACAACAAACCTTCCGATCCAGACCTTCCGACAAGGTTGAGAGGTTCAAAGCCTTCGACAAGGTCAAACCAATGCATATGGTATCAAGTTACTTGGTACGTAATGAATTGGACAAGGTCGAATGGTTCTCAGTCGAAAGGTTAATGGCCAAAGAGGTTGGGGTATGATTGTTTTATAAACCAAAAGCTTTCACCTGCTTTGCTTTCGAATAAGAGCTTTCGACTTGGTTGCTTTCGACCAGGTCAAATGTTTAAAGTAAGGGTTTTAAACCTTCCGACATAGTCGAAAGGTTACTGCTGTTTTAACACTATTCTGTTTTGAAACCTTTCGACATAGTCGAAGGGTTACTGTCACTTTATAAATGTTTTGTTTTGAACCTTTCGACAAAGGCGAAAGGTTTACTTGTTTTAAAAACTAGCCGCTTCTCCATTCTTTCGAAAGAAAGCTTTTGACTTAGGTGATTTACCCTTGTTTTATAAATTAAAGTAAAACCCAAAGTTTTCGAAAGAACTGTTTTAAAGGATATGTTTAAAATTTTCGAAGCGAAGCTTTCGACAAAGTCGAAAGGTTGCTTCAAATGGTTCCGAAAGGTTTAGTTCAATGATTTCGAAAGGTTTATTGAATGGTTTCGAAAGGTTTTAGTTGAATGGTTTCGAAAGGTTTTAGTTGAATGGTTTCGAAAGGTTTATTGAATGGTTTCGAAAGGTTTTAGTTGAATGGTTTTGAAAGGTTTAGTTCAATGGTTTCGAAAGGTTTATTGAATGGTTTCGAAAGGTTTTAGTTGAATGATTTCGAAAGGCTTATTGAATGGTTTCGAAAGGTTTTAGTTGAATGATTTCGAAAGGTTTAATTCAATGGATTCGAAAGGTTTAAATGGAAGTTTTTCCAAGGTTTTTCTAAGGCAATGTTTTACAAAGTTTTGAAGAAGGATGTCCAAAGTTTTATAGCTTTCGAAAGGTTTGCTTTTCAATGGTTTCGATAGGTTTGGAGACTAGTTTTGAAAGGTTTAATGTTTGATTTTGAAAGAAAGGATTTCAAAAGTTTAGAAAGAGGTTCTTCCAAATTTTGAGTAAAGAATATAATATGACATGGTGATATGATTTTGAGTAAAGTATAAAGATTATATACTTTTCCTTATTTAAGTTTGATTTATAGGTTTTAAATCATTTTGAAAATGTTTTCAAGGAAAATTATGGTAGGGGATCCGTAAGTGAAAATGACTCAGATATTAGAAAACCAGATGGGACTAGTATTGGGTTGTGCCCTATACATTAGCTAATAGCCCCAGCTAATTGTTATCTAAAATTCTAGTGTGTAGGGCTTTGTCACATGTAGACTAAAATTATGGTTACACACCGAAAGGAATATATGTTTGCTTACAGATAGGTTATTTGTGAGCCCGAAAAACCATAGGATCGGGAATACCTGGGAGATGATTAAGTTAGGGACAAACCATCCAGAAGTGAAGTATTTAACAGATAGTTAAGGACAGACCGTCCAGATGGGAAGTGTTTAACAAATAGTTAAGGATAGATAATCCAGAAGAAGAATATCTAACAGGCATTAGGTTAATTTTGATTATATTGTCTGGTAAGCCTGAGTCGGCCAAAGGTTAAAAGTTATCCAAACAAAACTTTTGTGTTTGAACATATAGTTCATTATTACCTGATATTTATGTATGTTTACATAATGATTGCTTTACAGTATTTAACCATTGTGGATGCAGGAGCACAATATATGGTTTTATGAAAGGTTTTGCAAAGATATGTTTTAAAAGGATGTTAGTGAGGGGACACCCGTTCCGCTAAGCGGCGTGGTCTCACTTAACATAATTATTCTGGGATGTATAATATCATTCACACCAGGCTTTATGTCTGACTCAAAGTTTATGTTTTCCCCTTAAACTCTCGGGTGCTAAAAATTGATTTGAGTAGGCTGAGGGATTAAGGTTCTTTTTCAGGTTTTAGAAGGTTGACGAATAAGCTACCGAAGGCATGCAAGAGGCAACGGATAGCTACTTAGGATTTGCAATTTTTGTTATGTTTTGATGGATTTTTCCGCCGTATTGTTTGTATTAAGTCTATTATGACTATATAACTCTGATCATCCAAGGGGGTATCTTCATATACCGCTCTTGGCATATTTTATATTAAGTATATTTTTTCTATGCGTGGGAACATATTGGGATTATGTATTAAGAATATGGAACATCTGTTTGAAATGTAATGAAGAAAAGTTGTTTTGAAATCTTTGTTTTGTTTCATATTCAAGTGCTTCTGATATTATAGATACCATTAACATAGTCGTATTTAGTCGTCGGAAGTTAATACTATAGATGACTGCAGCATCTATAGCGCTTATTTTTGGGCCTCTAGATAGGGGATGTTACAATAAGTATAGGATGTTTTATTTTTTATATACAAATCTGTACTTACACCAGGTAGTGGATTTGTCTACTATCAATAACTTGACCAGTTTTAAAATTATCGAATTTTGTTTCGAAGAGACTGGCATCAGATAAGCATGAGTTATCCTAAAAGCACTTCAAACCAATGTAAGCGTTCGAATTGGAACATCTTGAAGATGATGGAATCGAAGACAAAGATATTTGAAGTGTAGGGGCTACTTGCTACTAATCCTAAGGGTGATTCCAAAAAGGATGTAGTAGAAGTGGTGCCTTTGGTTTGTTCATATTCTAAACAATTTGTATGGACGAATGCTAGTATTGCATTGTTGCTTGGAGGGCAGTGTTAGAATTCTAAGTAGGATGGCTATATAAAAAGGTAAAACGCAGCCTAAAGCCTCATAACCGGATATGACTAAAACATGGAATATGCAGCAGGGCTAAGTGGGTCGCACCAATTTGGGTATGGTCATCCCTAATCAAGATGGATATTATTTATTTAGATGTATGATTTGCAGCTCGGTGTGGTTGTTGATCACAACCAAGGGATGATCATATTCGGTACTATCAAGGAATGGGTTGGCCGATTCTATGTTGGCAAGGGTGCAAAATGTTTTTATCGACCTCGGTACATTTGATCTACTGGTGTACAGTGACTGGCCATACCCTAGTAGCCTTGTCAATGATGGAATCCATCCTCCAATAAGTGCTTTACGAACTTAGATGTACCCAAATATATTGGAATTTGAGATGCAAGCATTTCAGCTATGTTATATATTTATTTTAAACCCTATACATTATTATAATATCACTGGATTTTCTATTTAAAAGGTTTTGGTTATCGTAAGGTAAAAATCTATCCGTGTTTATATGTAGTGTGGTATTACGAGATACCTTTATTTTTAAGGAGTTTTTATAAGTATAACAATTCAGTTGTTTAGAGTTTATTCACACTAGACCCATACCTGACCCGAAGTTTTTCTTTCTTTCCTTAAACTCTTGGGTACTCAAATTTGTATGAGTGGCCAAGTAGTCCAGGTACAGACAGATGCATTTTGGAGGAGCATGGAGCAGAAGGGTTCACCGTTTTCTAGTTATCTATTTATTTTCGCTATATGTGTATATGTATTAGTACTGTGGGGGCAGGTAGCTATAACTGTCCCTAGCCGAAGTTAGTTCTGTTGTAACTCTAAAGTTTCATTTTGAAAGTGACTATACATACTATCTTGTGTTTTATTATATATGATTTCCTTGCGTTGTGAGATTCTGTGTTTCTTCCTTCTTGTCTTTTCTTTTTACCTCGACGGCTTGTTTTTCGGACACCTAAACGATCGACACATGAATACTGTGGATGTATTAAGTGTTGTCTTTAGGAGTAAGAAAAACATATCATTACAATGCAAGCACTCAGAGCCGATTTTCCAAGCTGAATAAGGACTTTACTAGTCTTGAAGGCATGCCGTTTCTTGGAATGGAGTCGGCGATGGAAGTTAAGGATTGGCTCGACACTTGTGATCAGATATTTGATGATCTTGAAATTAACGATTTAATAAAGAGAAGATTGACCTCACGTCAACTTCAAGGAAGGGCGGTGAATTGGTGGAACGCCGTGAAAGTTGCTACACCTGAGGATTAGTTTACTTAGGATCAGTTCAAAGGCTGTTTTAAAGAGAAGTTTATCCTGATTGCTCAGAAGTCGGTCTTATTTCATAAGTTTGCGGATATGAAACAAGGAGATATGACTGTCTTTGAATATGTTGCCGAGTTCGACGCCCTATCGAAATATGAGATGTTCTTCATCACCACTCCATTAAAGAAGAACGAGAAGTTCATCATCAGCTTAGATGACCACTTAAGAGAGAAGCTTGCGGGCCACATTGACGAGACTTTTGAGATGTTAGTGTTGGAACTAGCCAGTCCGCAGCAGAAGAAATGAGTGAATTTCATTTTTTTTACCATTTTGGATCTTTAATGGGCCCATGAAGACTAAAGTCATCTCAAACTTTCCTATGTTTCTTTCAAATAAAATAATATTTTATTTAATATCAACTTTTGTTTAGTTAATTTAATTCTAAAACAATTAAGTGTAGGATATGAAAAAGGTTTGAATATATCAAATATATTGATTCCTTAATTGTGTGACAAAATAATTAACCATAAGGCAAGTATGATCAACTGATAACATGCTATATATGAATAAATAAGAATAAATTTAGAGGCAATCACATAAGGGACCAAAAGGAAAGAAATAAAAGATGACAAAAATGATTGATTCATCTTCCCTCTTTGGCAAACTTAATATATATAGCATTCAATTAACAATCAATGAATCATTATGACAAAAGAATTGGACCAGCCGTTGCTTCATTTAAAATTGTATGATAATAATAAAGCATTTAAATTATACAATTCGAAACATAAATGTTAAATTTTTTATGAACACATAAGTACAGATATAATTATGTGTATATAAAGATTAAACCAAAACTTCTTAATTAATTCAAAATAAAATTCCATATTAAATTAAAATTTTCTAATGTATTTATGAATTTATGTAAACTTAAAGTAATTAACAAAATACATATGTATACAATTAAGTCAAAAGATTCACCTATATGAATAAATAAACAAAAGTGAAATATATTAAAAACTAAGCAATATATCAACAATCCTTTGAATACTCACAGAAGGATATTTATTATAACACCCCGTAAAATTAACCATAGATAAATAAATTGGATAAATTAATTTAAATAAGATAGAGCTAAAATTGGAAATTTTACAAGTTAGAATTTGATTACGAAAGTTATGTCGTTGCCTTCGTGGTGAAATTCTGATCAATTTCCAAATATAATATGTTGAAAACAGAGTTCAAGTGGAAAAGTTGTAGACATTTGAAGTTTTCAAATTTAAAATAATATAAATAGAACTCAAATTCAAATAATTAAATAATTCTTAAATTTGAAATTTGAAAGTTAATAATAATTAGACCTGGGGGTTAAGTAAAAGTCAAATTAATGTTCATGTTAAATTATAATTAAGGAGGTAAATAAATTTACAACGACAAAACAATTAAACATTCCTAAAATAGGGGATCGATCAACCCATGATCTAAGATCGGTCGACCACTATCGGTTGACTGATAGGTAGCGATGGTCGATCGGTGAAGGTTAGTTGCTACTAGGGTTTGTGCAACATTTAACGTCCAATTTTATTATTTGAACCAATTTAAATTCGACGGTTTTGGTTCATTTCAACCACTATAAATAGTAGTCTAGCCCCCTTGCTTTTATTTACAAATTATTTTGGGAACCTAGTAAAGCTCTGTCAGTTCATCTATTCTAAGATTCAGAAAAACTTCTTTAGCATTTCAGGTACGAAATCCTATATGTTTATTTTTGTTTACTGTTTATTTTCTAAACCTATTCTCCTCTAAACCTTTAATTTTCTGAATCTAACATATATATACAAATCCATTGTTGCATATATATCAAAAAGAAGATATCGAAAAGAGAATACCGAAGGCATGTCAAATCCAAAAGGACACAAAACTAAGAACCTACAGTGAGTTGAAATATTACATTTTCTATTTTAGTAATTGAATAATATAGTTTGGATTTGATATATGCATTGGGGAGTTTTGGATTACGAAAATATTACATTAAAAACCCTAAAATTCCCCCAAAGCGAAATGTCAATTCTTAGGTTGGAATCTTAATTGTCTTGTATTAAAATAATGAGGTTTGTATGGATTTTGCAATTTAAGTGTTTTACCTTCTATTCCACTTCTTATTCTTTCTTTTTCTCTAGATCCGATTAAGGAATCTGATTAAGAAATGATGTGTAAGGTATGAATTCTTATTTGCAAGTTACACCGTCTATTTCTACAAATTGAATATTACTTCTCTTGCCTACTATCATGTTAAAGAAGTTGAATAGAGTGTATAATTAATTAAATTATAAGTTTTTATTATTGATTTATTCCATTATTTTAATATTAAATAAGTTGGATTTGGGTTCTATATACAAGTTTATTGATTTGATTTTGGAATATTGGATTTATGGTATATATTTTATTATGGAAATGAGACTTGTATAATTTTGGAAGATTTATCATTTAAAACTTCAGTTTAAGGCATAATCTTCGCATGCATAGAAATTAATAAGTGTGTATTTATATATGTATATAAACTAGCATAAATAACGTATAATTATAACGTATTAATTGCATAGTTAATAGAGTTAATAAATATCATTAAATCACCCTTAGGAAAGTAATTAATTGTGGAGGCGATGCAAGAAGGATTTCTTATAAGGTCCTAATAATGAATACGGTAAGATGTGTGATTATATATTTTGAGAGTGTTATTAATTATGACTAAGTTATAGGGATGCGAGGTCTGTCAAAAGCACACAGAAGTCTGCTCAGCTAATCTGGCTACCAATAGTGTGACTTTGGGGCTAATGTGAGACAATGCCTATAATATGTAACTACGAATGATGCAATGTTAGTACCAATTCTGTAGGGTAAATCTACCCTACTAATCTGAATACCAGTAACTACGAATAGTCAGACTAATGTAAGATGTCTCCGTGAGATACGGGTTGAAGACCCTGCTTTGGGGATTGAAGGTATTAAGTGGTTGTTTGAGGGTCTGCCTTTTTCCCATGTATGAAGTATTAAATAGTTGGGATTGGGTTTAGCACGGTTGAAGATATCTCAAAAAAGTTTGCTTTAATGGGAAGTAGCAAGTGTCTGAAGAGATTTCCATGCAATGTCAGTCAAATAGGCACCTGTGAGGAGTCCCGCTTGGGATTATGTATTAAATGATGGGGGTCTACCTCAAATGAGGTCTTAAATGTCCAGCGTTAGCCTATTTTCCGTTAAAAAGACATTAAGTGACTTGGGGGTTATCTCTCGCACTAGTAAGGAGATAAAATGAAGAAGTTAAATGGAAAAGGAGGATTATCTAACAAACACTTCAAAAACAAAATAAGAAAGTACGTAGAAACACAGGGATTTAGAGTGGTTCGGCGTGTTGCCTACGTCCACTATGAAATGATTGACTTTTATTAACTTTTCTCTGCTGGTTACAACAGTAAATCTCGAATACAACATTGAAATTCTCGCACTTCAAATGGAAAAGATATTAAGTGAATTTCACTGTTGTATTCGAGATTTACTGTTGCAATCCGTTGTAACCAGCAGAGAAAAGTTAATAAAAGTCAACCATTTCATAGTGGACGTAGGCAACACGCCGAACCACTCTAAATCCCTATGTTTCTGCGTACTTTCTTGTTTTGTTTTTGAAGTGTTTGTTAGATAATCCTCCTTTTCCATTTACCTTCTTCATTTTATCTCTTCAACTACTTCCGAAGGGTGTTATGCCCAATTTTGGTACAAACACTTTAGGTTAACATACGTACGTGTATGACGGACTAACATCCAGTTTTCAAAATTCGCAAGAATTGAATACTCGTTTGGTGACACCTACATCAACTAATCACTATAATACAATATTCGGTTACAACAGTGCACAACACAACAATTGGCAGTCAAAAATTCATGTTGCCAAAGATCAGTCAAAGGTTATATTTTCTAGAAAAGAGATAAAAATCGTTCAACAAGTCAGATGGAACTTTTCATAATAAAGATGACAACTTTTCAAAGCACGTCATGTTCTCACAAGACGTACTTTGGGGGGCAAATGTTATCCCACCTTTTGGCAAGGCCGTGAGACCAAGAACTTAACTGGAAACCAAGGACAGTCCGTCCCGAAGATCGGTTATACGTAGGCTCACTATGGATGTCAATAAATTTTATCCGAGTCTGGATCAAGCTACAATTGGTATGGCAAGACAAGCAAAGCAACGAAAGACAACGTTCCAAATTTCAGGTCAATCCGAGTTCGTATGCTCAAGATGTGATTGATGCAAACCAAGGGAATCAATTCGTTCGTATCCTTCTGTTCGTATCCATCGAGTGTCCTTCTGTTCGTATCCATCGCATATGCCTAACTTCGTATCCATCAAAGCCACACTACTTCGTGTCCATGGAGAGTTGTCATTTTGTATCGATCATAATTACTCTATTTCGTATCCATCAACAAACAACACTTCGCATCGATCCGTTCATATGAGATTCGTATCGGTCCCTCCAACAACTCAGTTCGTATCAATCGGCCATTGATCGATACGAAGCACGCCACTAAAAACAATCGGTATGAAACAATCGATGCGAAGTAGCAACACATCATCGATACGAAGTGACCTGCGAGTATCGATACAAAGAAATCCTCAGTCGATCGATACGAAGGATACGCGCTGGCATCGATTCGAAGGACATGAAAGAGAGTGTGGATCATGCAATATGGAAATATACTAAATATGTATGAGATTAAAACAAAGATAGTAGATAGTAGAGTAAAGTAAAAATAAAAGTGAGCACACCAAGATTTTTATACTGGTTCGAACTTCCCGTTCTACATCCAGTCCCAGACTCCTTTTGGAATTTAACTAATCAATAACCCTCACTTAACCCGGAGGAATAGGTATCTAACAAACTCCTGAGCAGCAGAACAGGATGCCTCAGCAACTGAAGAGGACTTCACAATGCTTGAGCAGCAGAACAGGACTTTTACTAGTATATAAAAGTGTCTGACTAATGTGTTCTTGATAATACAGATATGTCAATGTGTGTACACCCTTTCTATAATCAAATCCTCAAGTATATGAGTGTGTGTGAAGATATGAAAGGAAGATTATCGTTATGAATCAAAGAATATGAATATGAATTCAAAGATTCAAGCAATGAAGATGGTTTGATTGCTTTTGAATGCAAAGAATATAGAGAGTAAGTAAGATCAATAAATTATTCAAGAATCGGTGATTTGGAAAATGATTTTGATGTGTTTATATAGTGCATAAATAGATACAACCTTTTGCTAAGAGATTCAATCAATAGATGCAGCCATTTTTCTTCGAATTTGATTGAAACTCTTCGCGAGAGGAAGCATCCGTTCATAAAATATAGCCATTATACGTAGGTCAGTCGACTGAGTTCAGAAGCTCAGTTGACTGAAATTCAAATTTGTATATATATTCTCTGTCACTATGCATTTTGCACCAGGTCAGTCGACTAGTCGACTGTAATCAGTCGACTGACCTGTGCAATTTTGCACAGTGAATTTCAATGCATATACAAACGAAAATAATTTGTTTTGTGTGCAAGTGTAACTACTTGAGGAATGATTTTAACAGTATCTAAACATATCTAAGACTCAAAAACATAATGAATAATCATACGAAAACTAGTTTTGAAGTCTCTTCTCTTTGTAGTTTATACCATGTATATGTTACTCTCTTTTTGTTGCTATCGCCATATAGTCTTTGTTAATGCTCCTTGTCACGAATCAAAACCCATGATTCAACATTCTTCCCCTTTTTTATTAATGACAATTTGTAACCGATGAATTGATATACAGTAGAAATTATATAACAAAAGTTATATATATTTCTCCCCCTGAATGTGTGGCGATAATGTAATCTGCATAAAACTTGTTAGTAGACATTTTTCTCCCCCTTTTTCATCGACAAAAAGAAGTAGACATAACCAGTAAAGCATAGAATAAGCATAACTAACATAACAAACCAAGATGTAGCTACATAATGTATCATAGGAAAAAGCAAATAAAGTTCCATAAACCAAAATAACACAAGGCTATTTAAGTACAAGCCTTGATAGAAAAGAAAGTTGATTAAAAGAGCAAAGAAAATACCATATCCAAATACGATAGCACCCAACTATTCATCGGCATCCCAGTCATATTCTTGTTCCGGAATGGCGGGAGACTTGCCTCGAGATGATGCTTCACCACCATGTCCACCTCCGCTAATTCTGCTAGTGTCTGTGCCGGTGTGATCCTCGGATGTGCTCCAGGTAAATTGTGGTGCAGGACGTTTTCCTGTAGATGGCATGGTCGAAGTAGAGGCAGAACAAGAAATAGCATCCCATAAGATGGAGAAAAAACCTTTGATTTTGTCAAGCTTTTTATAAACCCTTTTCAAACGTGTGTCAAGAACAAGTTGGTTTCGGGATAAAATCTCAATAGATTGTTGGGTTGAATGACTGGAGGTTGCAAGTTGAATCTCATCATCTCTGGAATGTGATGGAGGAGTAGGTGAGCGACGTGGTTGAAAGGAAGGACCTTGATCTTGTTGTTGTTGATGTCGCGCACGTTGGCGTGCTTTCCATGCATCATAATCCATAATAGGAGGAGGAGTAACAGGTAATTTCATGAGACTAAGAGTTCTCATGTTTATAGCACCAACAGTTGACACTTCCGAATCGGGAAAGGGCACTTCCAAGTTGATAAGAAGACGCATAATGTATTCCCCAAAATAGATCACATTCATTTTTCCTTGATTAAACGAGAGGAATTCATCTAAAATTAATTGCGTCCAGTTGACTTGCGTGTTACTCCAAATTGCATATAGAGCTTTAAGATTATTTTGATAGACAAGCTCATATGACCCAGTCCTTGGTAGAATAGTTTCATTAGGGTCCTATGCATAATCCTAGCTTTAGGATGTAAAGACATTGATTTTACATCGGTTGCATCATCGTCCAAAAATTAATGACTTATTCTATCTCGAGTTGCCATGTTGCATTCTACTTCATCAAGGGTGACACCATGATTTGGTGATTGTAAAATATGGGGAATGCGATCGAGAGAGAACCAAACAGGTTTGCCATAAACAAGACTCCACACACAATTGTTGGTATGTCTAGGTTGTTGATGTGCTAAGTTAAGATTAGCATAGAAAAGCTTAACCATAATGTGATTAATCTTATAGCTATTCAATTTTAAGTCTATTAAAGATTGTAAGCCACTTTGATCAGCCAATTCTCGAAGCCTATAAGATTCAAAATCAGGGAATACCATAAAAGAACCTTCAAATATCCTTGCTGATTTCATTGTGTTCCATTTTTCCACCGCCGTCCGATCATGGAGCCAATTAGCAACGAGAGAGTCTACGGCTGCAGTTGAGGATGATCCAGCGGTTTTTGAATGTTTGGGAGGCATGATTTGTGGTAAATTTTATGGTAGAAGGATGAAAAATGGGATTTTTAGGGTTTGGGAAAATAGAATTTGGGTAAAAAAGAGGAAAGTAAAAGTGAAAATATGAAGAGATAGGGTAAAAAGGAGATGGAAAGGGGGTAAAAAGGCTCAGAAACGTCCTTCAATCAACTGAATACAGCAGGCCAGTCGACCGAACTGGAATTAAAATGCATAGTGAGCCTGTTAAGCAATCAAAAACCAATATATACTAAAGCTTATACAAAAAGTGGATGAATACACCATAAAATATATAAAATGACATAGATAAAGACACACAAAAATTATTTAGAGGATGGTGATTTTCGTGATGTCTTTTGAGGTGTTTTATGTGGTGTCGTTTGTTCATCCGGCTCTACTTTTGTATCTTAAATGTGCGGTCGTAATGGAGACCATATATTGTTATGAGTCATTGTATGTGGTGAGACCGGAGGTGGTCGAGGACTGGGTTCCCATGGATTGTGATAGGAAGATGATGTTGGTTGATGAACATTAGATGTAGAACAACCACAAATTTTCCAACCGAGTTGCTCCATAAAGTTAAGACATTTGGAATTCACTTTTTGCTCATAGTACATTTCTCGTTGGAGTTCTAGTTGTTCCCGTTGATAATGATGCGTATCATCAATCTTTTGTTTAGTTGACGGAGAACCAAAGAATAAGAAATGACGAGCTTTTTCTTTTCTGGAGTATGTCCGGTATGATTTTGTAGAGATACAAACCTGGCAGGTTCGTAGCAAGGAGTTGGTGTAGGTAATGATTGAGAGGAAGAAGTATAAGTGGAGGATGGTGTTGAATAGTCAGTTGTTGATTAGTCGGAATCATCATGGCCATTGGAGGCCATTGAAATGAGAAGGATAAATAGGTCGAATATCATGGTGAATTGCAGAAATTGATAGGAATGATAAGATGATATTAAAAAGAAAAGTGATGATTAAAAAGAGGTAGTAGGAAGTTTAAATAGGTGAAGAGTATGCTAAAAAGTGAATTAATTTGAGGCTGAGAAAGCTTGAGATAACATAATCATAGACTAAAAATAGTAAAAAGAGATGAACGGAGGGAAATGTTTGTTTGGATGGAAGGTGTAAACTAAAACTGAATATGAGTATAATGTTACATTTTATGTCTAACATATAACATTACTAGCTCATATGGTAAAGACATACAACTTCCAATCTAAGATCCAGAGTTCAAATCTTGGCAGCTACACATATTTTTGAACTTGAAATTTTTTTGGTTTTCTTATTCATATGGATATTGTAGCTAAACAAGAAACAAACATAGCTCATTTGGTAAAATAGACATCTTCATGTTAGGAGAGCTAAGTTCAAAAACTAGAAAAGGCAAAGAATGCAAAGATTTTGCAGAATTTTACTCGGACGGAAAATTTTAAAAATCCTTAAAAGAGACGATTCTGAGTTCTCGTCGAAGTTTTACAAAAATATTTTCAAGAAGCGGCTTTATAAATATATCAGCCAATTGATTTTCTGAGGAAACAAAATCCAAATTGATCGTTCCTTTTTCAATGTTATCACGAAGAAAATGATGACGAATGTCAATATGTTTCGTTCGTGAATGATTGACTGGATTTTTGGACAAGTTGATAGCACTCGTGTTATCACAATATATGATAGAATTTGTTAAATTTATATCGAAATCTCTAAGTGTCTGTTGCATGTAGATTACTTGAGCACAAGCTAAGGCAGCATAAATATATTCTGCCTCACATGTAGAGAGCGAAACACAATTTTGTTTCTTACTAAACCAAGAAACTAACGATTTTCCAATAAAATGGCACGTACCGCTTGTACTTTTCCGATCACTACAAGAAAATGTGCTTTCAACGGCATTAGCAAACAGCGTTTTTTCCATAGCTGCTGACAAAATAACTTTGAAAAATAAAAATTAGAAACCGAACGCTGTTTAAACTTACCCTATTCGTTTTGAGAATTTTTTCATTACGCGGTTACTTTGCCGCCTTCCTTTCTTCCTTCCTAACTTCGCTCTGTGTAAAAGTAAAATCCTTAATCCAATCGCGGAAGTTAAGCATAAATAAATATGAAATCTCCCATGAAAGGTCGTTCCTCCTCTATGCTCTCCTGTAATATCCGATTAGCACAAAGCCCTAATTCCCTTTGAATCTCTTATTGGAAATCACTTAAGCCCTAAAGCCCCGTGAACCCATTGTTGGCAAACACGAGAAGATTAATCTGATTCCAAGTCCACTCAAAGAGCGCCTCACTCAGTAATTTTTTGTCAATTCTCTTCAAAAATCAGATTTGAGGTAATTTATTTAACCTTAGATGCAACATCTGAAATTGCTTCCTTTTTATTATTATCATGTATAATACGGCAGTTATGTTGGTAAGTTCTAGAGAAAAAAAGATAGGTCTTTGTATGGTAGGATTAATCAATAATCAACAGTTTGTTTGCAAATGGCTAGTCAAGATTTAATCGTTTCTCATCCTAGAAACTTTGAATTTTTATTAGTGTTTTAATTACAAAAAGTACAAATAATTTGATCAAAAAGCATTTCGAAATAGACACGCTGGTGATAAAATAGTTTTTACCTGCTAAATATCATTGTTTTTCTATTCATGTATTAAAATTCAATGAAGATCCACTGGCTGAAATACTCTATTTCTATCTCTATAGTTGCTCCTGAATATAATGGATTCACTTATTATTGAGTTTGGACTTTGTTTAGTGATGTCTGTTTTTTCTTCAGTCTTGCACATAATTCCTTATATTTGTGTTTAATCATCAGTTTTTTCTCTCTTTTAATTTTATAGTTTTCAAGTTGCTAATCAGCACTAGATCAAGTTACCATCAATTGCCGAATCAATTTTACTTAGTGACTAGGAACGAGCTTCTTAACATAAAAAATAAAGTCTAACGCAATGCCGACTTAATACTACAATTAATTTCAAACATTTTCAGTCTTATTGTTATATAAGTTGAAAATCAATGCAAATATAAGTTGAAGGCAATAAATTTTCATTTAGGAAATGTGCGACTGATGACCTTTAGAGATTAATATGTTAGTCTGCTTGTATATAATTTTCTAGAGGTAAATGCAGTTCTGGTATTTGATTGTTGCTTAATGTTGTTGACATTCTAATCAATTTCAGTTCAGTAACTTTAATGTATGTATAAACCAGTATGGTTTAATGTTGTCATTATCATTGTAATGGTATGTAACTCTGCCTTGGTTTGAAAATAAGTTACCCTCCATATGTTACTTATTAAGGTATATTATTATGCGTCTGTGTAAATTTTGGTTTCTAAATTATCATTAGTTGTGCCATGTCTTTGTAAAATTTTGACCACCATCACAAAATTTAAAAACTCAATCTATCAACTTCTTTTAATATATTTTGTTAATATATGGTACTCTAGTTGTTAATAGGCACTTGTTCTTTTGCAGCTGGCATAGGTACACGGTGATGTGGAGATCCACTAGAGCGATCATTCTTTTATCAGCTGGCATAGGTACCCGCTGATAGTAACACTAATAATAAATAATTTAATCGTCTGAGAATTTGATCTCTCTAACAGTTTATTAGTTCGGCTAAGTATTATTCTTCAACTTTTTAAAATTGCTCGTAAAAAGTAAAAGAGAAATAATTATAGGATTTTGATTCTAGACTAGGACAGATAACCACATAAAAGGATATAATAGTAATAATAATAATAATAGCAGATAAAGATGAAGAGTAAATTGTTTGAGATGGGGATTGGGGACATAATGAAGAGACAGAAGAGATAAGGTTTAAGACGGAGGAGTCAAATTTGGCAGGCAAATAATGCAAGCAGCTGGAGCACATCTTATTCACGTTGTTCTTTTACTTTTTAATTTTCTACACATATATACATACTTTGTGCATTTGGTAACCCGATTAATTTAGTTGATTTATCCAGTAAAGTAAATAAACTGAAACTAAAGATAGACAGTGACTTTCTAATAACAATATTTATATCGCTTATTAAATATATATGTGGTGTGTGAGTTGGAACTTTTCTTCTCGATCGTGAACCAAAAAAAGCATCAAAATGATACAAGTGCTTGCTTTGTTTTGCTTTTGGCAACGCAAGTGGTATTAAAAGTACAAGTGTAATAAAGTGGGGTAAGAACTAACTAGAGTGTATTAAAAGTACAATTAACTGAAACTCAAAGAGTGTGTTTTGCAAATTTTCCCAGTAGATAATTTGTTTGATATGTGTGATATGTACCATAGGTAGAAGGAGCAGCTTCAGAGGATGGAAGAAAGCAAAGCATTTGGGATATCTTTACACATTCTGGTATTTATGTCTAAAATTCAATAAATAGATCTTATCAAAATATCAAAGAGTTTGTTTTAAGTTTTAACAAGATCGCACCTACTCCTCCTTTTCAACCTTAATTAGGTTTAAGGTATGTTTTTTTTCCAAATCTTTGCAACAAGCAGAGAAACCAAGGATGTGCAGTCACATTTTCCCTGTTCAAATATAACATATTCAAATATTCAAGTTGGTAAGAAAACTAAGTAGATTGTATAATCTGAAAGTTTAATTGATGTCTTGACAGGTTACGACATACTCGACAACAGGACCGGCGATATAGCAGCAGATCAGTATCATAAATACAAAGTAAGTTCTCATTGTATGCTAGCAACAACAATACTAATATTTCCTGAAGTTGTTCTGAACAGGGAAACAATGTGTATGCGTGTTTGCTTCCATATATTCTATGTCTTCTTCAAAGCATTTCACGTTTAAAACCATCAATTTCTGGTGATGTTCTTTCAAATGAATTTCAGTTTGAACTGAACGTTGAAGAGTGGCTTCAGCCTCAATTATGTACCACAGAGTACATATGGTGTACTATACATGAAAGTAGATCTTTCCAATTTGAAAGCAAAACTTCAAGCTGGGAACGGCAAGGTAAGGGGTGTCATTTGAATATTCATTCACATTATTTATTACAACTTTGGACACAAGTTTCATATACTGTGTATTTGATTATTATCAATTTTCGTATGGTGATTTTGCAGTTGAAGGTTAATTGCATCAAAGATCATCCTGAAGCAGATATTATGTCTTTGTCTAATGTATGAAGTTATATTCGTTGTGCAAACTTGAGACCAGTGCATACGAAAGGTGGTGCAGCAACTAAAGGGAGTCACGGAGTATATAAGCTGCTGCTAAGAATTAACGAACTATACTCATTTTTTCACGATACGAGTTGAGTATTATGTCTGGAAAATTCTACAAATAGTGGTTTTCCTACAATAGACAGGAGGTAGTTTTCTTTTAGTTTTTGAGAAGGCCTAAAAACATTAGGTGTGAGTATGCCTTTCACTGTTACTTTTTGTTTTCCAATGCCCACATTGAATTACTCCATGCCTAAAATATAACATATTCCTATATTATATGCAATACGATAGTGAATTCATATCCTTCATCATCTCCAACTAACCGTTTGTGTATGTATTTACCAACCTGCATGCGTATGTCTATGTATTATAAGCATATGCTTAGGCGTTTGTAGCTTTTAAATTGTCTGTCTATATATTAGATAAGAAAGAAGTTGTTCGTTCTGAGAAAGCACCTGCAGCATTAGGACATTATTCTCGGGTTATCAAGGCTAACAAGCAATAATATGCTTTTGTATCTAGTTTTCCTGGCATTATTCCTGAGGTAGTTTCTTGCTCAATTTCACTTTTTTATTCTTTCCCATACCGGTCAGTACTTTTGCTTTTATTATTACCAATCCATTGTAGGGAAAATCATATAATCGGAAATTTGATGTTAAATTTGGATCAAAAAAACACTATAACATCAGAGACAAGAATATATTGTGTTTTACCAATTTAAGGGATGAAAGGTGTTGCCTCCATGTATATTTATGTCAGGATTTTCTGCATTTTCTTATACTTTCTTTTCCTTTACTATTAGTTGGTTTTGGTTGTTGCCGCGTTTTAGTTTTCTTGTTTATACCCATTGTTATACTGGTTTTGTTGTGCATTTTGAATTAGAGTACACTAATATTTTCCAATGGATGTATCTAGATAGCATATATTCATCTTTTATTAGAATTTTAACTAATTCATTGTCTGCACTATTGTAATATATATTGGAATTAAGATAAATGTTATAAGTTTTGAGTTGCTCTAATTTTTTGAACTAATCTAAGTTATATATATATATTGTAACTTAGTCGATAAATGTTCTAATTTTTGGTGAAAAACCATATATATTGACGATTTAGTAATTATGCTTAGCTTGTCGTGCATAATTTTGATGCAGCTCTAGGTATGTGGGCGTTGAAATTATTTATTTTCTCTTGTAAGCAAGATTTAGTTTTTGAGGTTTCTAAGGAAGCTTTACTCGGGATGATGCAGGAAATAGAGAGAATAAAATCAATTCACACGAGTCTACTAGGGAACAAGGCAACAACTCAAAACAACAAATTTATCATGCTTCTTGGAAAGATAAGAGGGAACAGAGAGCACAAAAGCACTTGAGGTGCTAATTTTATTTCCTGTAGGCATATGTTTGTATACATATAAATGAGATGTAGTTTATTTATATATTCATTTGACGGTTTAAGAAGAAAATTTAATGTTATCAACCATAAGACCATGTTGAATGATTTTACTTATGATTTTTTATTGTTTTTTGATAGTATATCGGAGTTTTTAGTTATAATACTTTAGTTGTCATTTTTTATTGATCATTTTTTCTTTTTTGTTGCTTCTTCACTTTTCCATGTATTTTTATAATTGACTTCACTGTATTTGATTTTTTATCTAAATTTCTTAGTTAAAATGCCAGCTGTTATTTTTCAGGCTTTAGCTGCTTCTGGTTTAAGAGCAATTCAATATGCTTGAGAAAATGAAGGTTTCCATCAAGTTGTAGCATTGTACAATGATAAAGGTACATCTACAGTTACACAAAATTTGTTACCTTTTCATTATTTATTCATGTTCACTTGTTGGGTAAGCATTTATTACTTTATTCATAATTCACTGGTTGGATTTTTCCAAAATACGATAATGTTAGAATTTTGTTGTAGCATATGCATATATAGCTACCAAACTAATTATGTTAACTAAGTTTTATAAAAATTAACTAAATTTTATAAGTTTTTATCTTAGTTTTATAAAATTATTTAAGTCTATAGAAATTAATTAATTTTATAAAATTCTAATTTTTATAAAATATTAATAAGTTAACTAAGTTCTATAAAATTTAAAGTTACTAAGTTTATAAAAATCAAACAAGTTTATAAAACTTAACTAAATTTTATAAAAATTAACCAAGCTTATATGAATTAACTAAGTTTATAAAAATTAACTAATTTAACTAAGCTATATAAAATTTAAGTAACTTTATAAAAATTAATTAGTTTTATAAAAGTTTAACAAAGTCGACTAAGTTTTATGAAGATCAACTAAATTTATAAAAAGTAATTATTTTTTCATAAAAACTAACTAAGTTAACAATGTATTTTATAAAAATTAAACAAGTTTATAAAAAATAAGTTTTTAAAAATTAATTAAGTTTAAAAAAAATCAACTAAGTTTATAAAGACAACAAGTTCATAACTATTAATTAAGTTTTGTAAAAATCAGTAGAGGCAGTATTTAGAACAGTAGTATTTGTTTCTTGAGCATGTATATGACCATGAACAACATTATTTATTTCTTGATCATGTACATGACCATGTACATATACAGCATCATTCACATTTTTGGCAGCTATCGAGTCATTCTTATGTACCTGACGTGCATGAGATTTCTTCTTAATCCAATGTTTGTGTGTTTTAGTTCTCCATCCAGCAGTTCATCATTCTTAGTGGCAGCACCACCTTTCCTCGCATTATCAGTATCAACTGTATCATGTTGTATTGGATTACACAGAGTATCAACTACCAGTTGTTCTTTGCATTCTGTATCAGTGTGCATGCACTGTATTTTACCAATACACGTAGCAGCTTCATGACCAAAACATTTACAGTGGACATATTTTCGGTCTCCGGTCATAATAAACTTCAACAAAAACAACATCATCTCCTTCTCCACATTTAATAAGGTTAGGCAGCTCCTTATCAAGTTTAATTACTATTGGACATTTTGCATATTCAAATCACTGCATTTTTTCAGTAGCTTCATTATGACAAACTAGTTTAGCCAAGTGACAAGCCAGCCCGTTAATGCCTAGTAATGTCTAGGCAAGTATTGGAATTTTGTGAAAATGCACCCATATAGGAACCAATTTAATTTAGGATTGTGCACTTTTGAAAGTGGATTTCCACGAAGTGATAATAAACATTTTGCCTCTAATAAAAATCGAATCACTTTCAAGAATCTTTTGTCTATCTCCTTCATCAGAAAATTCAAAATAAAAATTCGAGTTGTCGGATTTCACCTTATATTTTCTTTTAAGTCGCCATATCTTCTGCAAATGGTAGATAACAGTATTGTATGGCAGCTTATCATTCAAGAAAAACCCATCTAGATGTTGATTCCAGTATTTTACCCCTTCGTATGTTAGATTGAAAGATCTCAGTGAGTATTTGCTAGCATTTCTAGGCTTAGACTTGGAAAGTGATGCCCACGGCACTGTGGTAGTAGATGCAGACTCTGATATGGTAAGTGGATCCTTAGCGGGGGATGGAAGGTTAGATGTAGTCAGCAGGTCCGGACTATTGTTTTTCGAACAGGGATAGGGTTGGATATCAGGTGGTTTCGATATGGGTGGAATCAGTGGTTGTGTCAGAGGTAATGGGTACGCATTGGAGATGGTTGGGTCGATGAGTAGAGGAAATCTCTTAATCATAATGATATCGATTTCCAAACACAGTCATCGTGCATGCAGGAAGCCACACGTCTTCTCATACTCTTCCTTCTCCTTCTTCTTCTCTGCCGCTTTCAACTGTACATATAATTAAACAGTTAACCTAAAATATTATGTATGTATATATATATATATATCGATATTGTTTCTCCACTAAACATGTTACTTAATCACATCATAATTTTTTAGAACTATGTTATTTTGATCATTTGTTTCTAAAATAATAATTCAAGAAATCATGTTGTGAGTTGCATTGACTATCAAAATATATAGTGTTCAGAATATTTTACGATTTGATAATTCATGTCATAACCTGAAGTCGATCTACTAAAAGTATTTCTGTACCAATTACATTTGAGTGACCCCACTGTGTCTAGGTTGTGTCAGTGGTCGTATACTATAATGATTTAATACCTATTTTTTAAATGTTGCCATATGTTCTCTAGTTCACTAGCTCCATATTGTAGGCTGACACCTTCAAACCCATATTCATTGTCAAAACAATTAGGATCTATAAAATATCCAGTATAGAATTTTTTTAGAGTAAGAGATTCTTCAGAATTTTCTTTAGAGTGCTTTCTTTTACTGAGTTCTTTCAGTCTCCTAATTTCCTCTTTTATCTTTACCTTCTATAGCAGTTTAAATCGGTAGTCGTACTCTTCGAAATAGGATATTTTATATTCTTTTGAAAGCTTGGCGATATGGGATTTTGTTAAAGGACAAAATTTTGGCAAATGATTGTATTCGTCCTTTTCACTTTTACCTTTTGAAACTGCAATGAAATCGATATCATTATGATTAAGAGATGCCGGATAATCAACTATTAATAATGATTAAGTTCATAACTATTAATTAAGTTTTGTAAAAATCAACTATTGATAGCTATTGAATTACCTAGTTAAAGATACACCTATCTCGTGCTAAGAAAAAGAGACATGTGAGTATATAAAAATTAACTAATATGAGCAATCTTCATCTCAGCCATAACTGCAGTTGGTCATAGTAGTTTAGATCAAATAGTTTTTGGTAGCAAGTGTTTTAACTTAGCCTGTTTCAGTTTGTTTCAGATCGTCTGCTTCAGATTAGTTCTTCCTATTGCTCTCAATGCTTCAGTTCTATGCTTTATTGCAGCAGGTGTTTCAGGACATAGTTTAGTCTACTCTGATCATATTCACTATCTGTCTGGTACATTAGTTTAGCTAGTACTCTAGTCCAGTTCATCATATTGCCAGGTAAATTAACCTTGGGATGGATGCATACTACAATAGTGGGAAATTGATTATCCTCTTTAACCCCATGTACTAGCTTACTTATTAGATTTTATGTAATATAATCAGTAATATTGTTTTCTCTGAAGTTGTGATGGATTTGATGAGTTACCTATTTAAATAGCATGAACCAGCACAAGTCTCTAACTCAGAGCATTGTACTTAAACTTGCAGGCATTTGGGTTTCAGTTAGAAAATGGAATCCCAATAGAGAGCTGGTTTGAAGACCGGAATGATAAAGAACTGCTTTCATTACTTCCATTTTTGGAAAGCTTGGTAGGAGTTGAAGATGTTCGACCAATAATTGCCAAGAAATTCAACCTGCGTGAAAAGGTAGTTGCTTCCTCTTCTTCACTGTTGTCGCTTGACTTAAGAAGGTGATGGCCCAAAAAAAGACTACTTTCTGTACGGGTTCAAACTTGGATGACCGTATGTACTATTACTATTCTTGTAATTCAATTTCTTGTATCTTGACGTTGGTTGTCTTGTTTACATGCTACCGTTGTTTTTACATTTTTTTTATGAAAACCTGAACCTGTACTAAGATGTTGTAGAGTTTCGGAAGTAGATTTTCAAGTCATAAATTGGTTAAGGCCAAGTATAATTGTAATAGTGTAATATTTTATTAAATTTGGTTCAGTATCTATATTTAACGTAGCTCTAGTACTATCAATATTTTAGTGGAGATTTATAATCTTGGGAGTACCTTTCTTTTCTTTTTTATTCTTTTATATAAATAGAAGACAGCGTTTGATTAATGATGTCAATGAAGAAACAACAGCGTTCAATTCGTGCTGTAATTATCTTGAAATAGTCAATAACAGCGTTTTTCACATGCTGTCGAAATAGTTTATGATTCAATAACAGCGTTTAGAAAAAGCTGTTGTAAACAGTTAAAGTAGAATTAAAACATCTTCGACAACTAAATTATTAACGCTGTTGAAACATAATACAGCACGTTTGAAAACGCTGTAAAAACATTATTGACAGCTTGTAAGAAACGCTGTCAAAGAGATGTTTCAACAGCGTTTATCGAAAAGCTGTTGTAAGTTCTGTATATAAGACAGCATGTCGTTATACAGCGTTTGAACTAACGCTGTTGTATCGTATTACAGCGTTTATCAAACGCTGTTAAAAGCCTTTTGTGGTGTAGTGGATCTATATGAGATCCTCCGAAATCAGCATCACTATATGATACTAATTCGAAAGGACACTCTTTTGGATAGAAAAGTCCAAAATCCTTGGTATTACAAAGATAACGCAATATACGTTTTACTGCTCTTAAATGTGATTCCTTTGGATTGGCTTGAAATCTAGCACACAAACAAACACTCATCATTATGTCAGGACGACTGGCTGTTAAATATAGTAATGATCCAATCATACTTTGGTATAATTTTTTATCAACACTTCTACCATTTTCATCTCTATCGAGATGTGTGGTTGTACTTATAGGAGTTGGTTTATCAGAAGTATTTTCCATTCCTAAGCATTTGATTAAATTATTACAATATTTTTCTTGATTAATAAAAATACCATTTTGTAATTGTTTTATTTGTAAACCAAGAAAATATGATAATTCTCCCATGTGGGACATTTCAAATTCTTTGGTCATAATTTCGGAGAAGTCTTGGCATAATGTTTCATCGGTAGAACCAAAAATGATATCATATACATAAATTTGAACAATTAAAATATCCCTTTTTGAATGTTTAATGAAAAGTTTTTGATCAACCTTTCCAATTTGAAATCCATAAGTTATTAGATAACTCTTAAGCCATTTGTACCAAGCACGTGGTGCTTGTTTCAAATCGTAAAGAGATTTCTTAAGTTTATAGACATGGCCTGGATATTTCTCATGGATAAATAAAGGAGGTTGTTCAACATACATGTTTTCTTTTATATAACCATTCATAAAAGGCACTTTTAACGTCCATTTGATAAAGTTTGAAATTATGAAAACATGCATAGGCCAATAAAATACGTGTTGCTTCTAATCTAGCGATAGGAGCAAACATTTCTTCGTAGTAAATTCCTTCCTCTTCATTATAACCTTGAGTGACTAACCTTGCTTTATTTCTGGTGATGTTGCCTTGTTCGTCGGCCTTATTTTTATAGACCCATTTTGTTCCAATAACAGTTTGATCACTTGGTCTAGGAACTAACTCCCAAACTTCATTACGTTCAAACTGATTTAGTTCTTCTTGCATTGCAATGATCCAGTAGACGTCTGTAGAAGCTTCCTTAGGGTTTTTAGGTTCTATATTGAAAAGGAATGCTACATGGCCCATTTGATTTAATTGACTTCTAGTTCGGACGTTTGTATTAATTTCTCCAATGATGTTTTGAACGGGATGATCCCGTAATATTCTTGGTGGGGATCTTAACTCATTGTTGTGATGAATAACATTCTCATCTTCTCTAGAATTATCAATTATGTTTTCATCATCTTCAAAATTTATATTGTCCGTATTTGTGACGTTATGTGGAAGTTCTTCATCATCTCTTATACTTGGTTTTTGTAGAAAGTTTTCATCAAAAGATACATGAAGAGTTTCCTCAACAGTATTTGTTCTTTTATTAAATACCCGATAAGCTTTGCTTCGATCTGAATATCCTAGAAAGATTCCTTCATCAGATTTTGCATCGAATTTGCCAAGCTGATCTTTGGTATTCAATATAAAACATTTTCATCCAAAAACTTTAAAATATGAAATATTTGGTTTTCTTCCAGTAAAAAGTTCATACGGAGTATTTTTGGTAAGAGGTCGAATAGAAACCCGATTCAAAACATAACAAGCAGTTGCTACAGCTTCTGCCCAGAAATGTTTTAGAAGTGTGCTTCCATTTAACAAAGTTCTTGCACATTCTTGTAGAGTTCTATTCTTCCGTTCCACAACTCCGTTTTGTTGTGGAGTTCTAGGAAACGAAAAGTTGTGAAAGATTCCTTTCTTCTTACAAAAATGATCAAAAACTTCGTTTTTGAACTCTCTTCCATGATCACTTCTAATGTTCTTAATTTTCAATCCTTTTAAATTTTGAATTCTTTTAACAAAATTTTTAAAATGATCAAAAGTATCACTATTATTTTTCATAAAAACGGTCCAAGTATATCTAGAAAAGTCATCTACTATTACAAACACATATTTATTGTGATTTATGGATTGTACTTGAGTGGGTCCAAATAAATCCATGTGTAGTAATTCAAGTGGTTGTAATGTAGAAATAACTTTCTTAGATTTAAAAGATGATTTAGTTAACTCCTACTTAACATGCATCACAAATATGATCAACTTTAAAGTTCATTTTTGGTAATCCTTTGACTAAATCATTTTTAGAAAGTTTGTTTATAGCTTTGAAGTTAATATGATAGAATCTCTTGTGCCATAACCAAGGATCATTCTCTTTGGCTAATAAGCACATATCTGAATTATGATTAATTTTCATATTCAGAACGTATATGTTTCTATCTCTATTACCTTCAAAGATAAGATTTTCATTATGATCATAAATGCTACACTTATCCTCAGAAAATGAGATTTTGAATCCTTTGTCACACAATTGGCTAATACTTAACAAATTATGCTTCAAGTTTTTGACAAGTAAAACATTAGAAATGAGAGGTAAATTAGATATACCGTAATTGCTCACATCGCCCCTGCCGATGATATAACCTTTGGAATTGTCTCCATGTGACAGAGCCTCCATCTGAATATGTGATATTTGTTAGCATATTTTTGTCTCCTGTCATGTGTTTTGAGCAGCCACTGTCAAGTATCCATTTTCCTCTTTTCTTAAGTGGGACCTGCAAAAAATAATAGAATAACATTGGTACCCACTTTTTAATAGGGTCCTAAGAGTTATGTCTTAGGAAACCAAACCCAAGAGGGTTCTGTATTCCCTTTATATAAATAATTTTTATTTTTATGAACATTTTTCAAAAAGGACTCAATATATTTATTCCTAATCAAACCGTTGTTTGTTTTAGGAACCCATATTTTTATGGTTTTAGAGTTTTGATCCCTTTTTGATTGAACTATGGTAGACTTAGGTTTAGAAATATTTCTCTTATTCTACTTAATTTTTGGTGGAGCTACTGATTTCTTAGTATAACCTTGTCCTTTCTTATTTGAGACAGAATGAGAAGTTTCAATAATTTTAGATAATTTTTCCCTGCCTTTATTAAAGTTAGACACATTTCTAGTAATATCGTCTAACTTAGTTTTGAGACCAGTGTTATCTAATTCGATCATTTTAACTTTTGATTTTAGCTCATGATTTTCAGAAACTAGAGCATCATTCTTTTTTTTGAGTCTCAATTTCTTGACTCAATAAGGTAAGTTGAGAATTAACGTTAGAAAATGAACCTTGAATTTTCTCAAGTTCTTCTTCCAATATTTTCTTCTCATCTTTAAGCATATCTCTTTCGAATTCTGCTCTATTTTGATTTTCGAGAGCTTCTTTATATTTTCTTTTGAGATTTTTAAAAGTATCTAATAATTCAGAATTTATTTCAATCATGTCATCAAAAGTAAGATCATTTACCTCATTATCAGTAGCCATGAAGCAGACATTTGCTTGTTCATTTTCACTATCACTGCTATTTTAGAAGACGAAGAATCTGAGTCATCCCACGTCACCGAAAATGCCTTCTTTTTAAATTTGTCCTTTCTATATTTATTTTGTTTTCCCTTCCTTTGTTCTGGGCAATCTTTTTGTATATGGCCCTTCTTATGGCAATTGAAGCATTCTAGTACTGAGGATGATGGCTTATTGTTAAAGTTTATTTTGCCATTATTTCGATTTCCTTTTATGTACTTCAAAATTTTCTTAAAATTTTTAGCTATGAAAGCTAAATCTTCATCCTCTGAATCTGATTCCTCTTGTTCTGCATGAAATGCCATATTTTTCTTGTTTTGTGCTTGAACTCTTTTTGCCTGTAAATTTACTTCATAGGACATTAAATTTCCTATTAACTCTTTCGGTTTCATGGTAGAAAGGTCGTTTGCTTCTTCAATAGCTAAGACTTTTCTTTCCCATTCATCGGTTAAAGAGTTTAGGATTTTGGACACGATATCAAAGTCAAAATACTTTTCTCCTAGTCCTATTAGAGAAAGATAAATATCTTGAAATCAGGAGTACATATCATTTATGGACTCATCTTGCTTCATTCTGAAATTTTGAAATTGACTCTTGAGCATAGATATTTTGCTTTGTTTAACTTTGCTAGTTCCTTCATGAGTAACTTTAAGTGTTTGCCATATTTGATATGCAGTGTTACATATGCTAACTCGGTTAAATTCATTTTTATCTAATGCACAAAACAACATATTCATTGCTTTAGCATTAGCAGTAGCATCTTGTTTTTCTGCAGCTGTCCATGTAGAATATTCAGTAGTAGGTGCAGTATATTTTGCTTGTGTAACATTCCATGCATCAAAACCATTGGCTTGCATATAAGTACGCATTTGTGTTGCCCAATAGTTGTAATTCATGCCATTGAATAGTGGAGGTCGTGTAGTAGATTGACCTTCAATAAAACTAGTGTTAGTGACAGTGCTTATGCTAGTGTTGTTTTCCATATTAGCAAAATATCAAATAACTGTGTAACAGTTATAAGATGCCTGGCTCTGATACCAAATGGAAGAGTGTGTGGATCATGCAATATGGAAATATACTAAATATGTATGAGATTAAAACAAAGATAGTAGATAGTAGAGTAAAGTAAAAATAAAAGTGAGCACACTAAGATTTTTATACTGGTTTGAACTTCCCGTTCTACGTCCAGTCCCAGACTCCTTCTGGAATTTAACTAATCAATAACCCTCACTTAACCCGGAGGAATAGGTATCTAACAAACTCCTGAGTAGCAAAACAGGATGCCTCAGCAAGTGAAGAGGACTTCACAATGCCTAAGCAGCAGAACAGGACTTTTACTAGTATATAAAATTGTCTGACTAATGTGTTCTTGATAATACAGATATGTCAATGTGTGTACACCCTTTCTATAATCAAATCCTCAAGTATATGAGTATGTGTGAAGATATGAAAGGAAGATTATCGTTATGAATCAAAGAATATGAATATGAATTCAAAGATTCAAGCAATGAAGATGGTTTGATTGCTTTTGAATGCAGAGAATATAGAGAGTAAGTAAGATCAGTAAATTATTCAAGAATCGGTGATTTGGAAAATGATTTTGATGTGTTTATATAGTGCATAGATAGATACAACCTTTTGCTAAGAGATTCAATCAATAGATGCAGCCATTACTCTTCGAATTGGATTGAAACTCTTCGCGAGAGGAAGCATCCGTTCAGAAAATATAGTCGTTATACGCAGGTCAGTCGACTGAGTTCAGAAGCTCAGTTGACTAAAATTCAAATTTGTATATATATTCTCTGTTCACTGTGCATTTTGCACCAGGTCAGTCGACTGGTCGACTGTAATCAGTCGACTGACCTGTGCAATTTTGCACAGTGAATTTCAATGCATATACAAACGAAAATAATTTGTTTTGTGTGCAAGTGTAACTACTTGAGGAATGATTTTAACAGTATCTAAACATATCTAAGACTCAAAAACATAATGAATAATCATATGAAAACTAGTTTTGAAGTCTCTTCTCTTTGTAGTTTATACCATGTATATGTTACTCTCTTTTTGTTGCTATCGCCATATAGTCTTTGTTAATGCTCCTTGTCATGAATCAAAACTCATGATTCAACATGACATAGCGCTCAATGGATACGAAGAGGGAAGCAGTCAACTCGGCACGAAAATTTGATCGATCCGAGGAGTTAGCACCATGTCAACTTGCAAGCACGTGCACACAGAGCGATACGAATTAATCGATACGAAGGTATCGATGCGAACGACGCAGCCAAGAAAAAACACAAGTTTGCATCGATCATAACTCGCAATCTATAAGTCCAAATGCTACGAAATTTTCACAGAAGCTTGCGTACATCCTCAACAACACTCACAATCGATCCCGACCCAATTGGATGAATTTTTGATCGATACGAATCTCATTCGTATCGATCCCATATCACGTGCAAATCACGTGGGATCGATCGCGTGGGCCCACTCACGTGTTAGAAGAGGTATCCCGAGATTTGAGCGAGATATTTGCAGCCTATGCCTATAAATAGCTTCCCAGATCCTACAGAAAAGAGATCTTTTTGGGCTCTTTGACGTCTAGACTCTGCCGAATTCACCATTGCATTCGAATTTCACTGTTGTATTCAAGATTTACTGTTGTAATCCGTTGTAACCAGCAGAGAAAAGTTAATAAAAGTCAATCATTTCATAATGAACGTAGGCAACACGCTGAACCACTCTAAATCCCTGTGTTTCTGCGTACTTTCTTGTTTTGTTTTTGAAGTGTTTGTTAGATAATCCTCCTTTTCCATTAAACTCCTTCATTTTATCTCTTCAAATACTTCCAAAGAGTGTTGTGCCCAATTTTGGTACAAACATATGTGGAGTACACAAAGATGTCCTCTATGAACACCAACACGAACTTATCTAAATGATCTCAAAAAACTCTATTCATCAAATCAACAAAGAAGGCTGGTGCATTCATTAGCCCAAATGGTATCGCTAGCCATTCATATGAATTGTACCTTGACCTGAACGTAGTCAAAGGAGCACTGTCCTCTGCAACCCTCAATTGATATAACCCCGTAGCTAAATCTAGCTGTAAAAATACCTTAGCTCCATTCAATTGATTAAAAAGGTCATCAATTCTCGACAAAGGATATATATTCTTCACAGTACCTTCATTCAACCTCCGATACTCTATACATAGTCTTAACAACCCATCTGACTTCTTCACAAATACAACTGCTGCTCCCATGGTGAGCTACTTGGCCTAATGAAGCTCTTACCTTCCAACTCATTCAACTGCTTCCTCAACTCCTCTATCTCCCTTGGAGGCATTATACTAGGAGGTCAACTAAACGGTTTAGCTCCTAGTAGCAAATCTATACGAAACTCTACTTGTCTCAGGGAGGCAACCCGAAACTGGTTCAAATAGATCCTAGCACTCCTTCACTACTCATACTGCTCCTAGCTCTCCTTCCTTCTCTATAGATAAAGCAAACAAAATGCTTCCGCACTTAGCTTTGCACACCTCTAAGACCACGTACACTTTATCCTTGCGGTCTGGTTGGCTAAGAGTAATAATTCTCTCAGCACAATGCACTTTTGTAATGTACCTTTCTAACCAGCCCATTCCTAAAATGACTCCAAAACTTATGAAGTTAAATACATGGGTGTTACTGCATAATACAAGTTTTGAGACTTTAGATAAAACATGTCGATCTTGAAGATAGAGGAGTTATCGAGCTTTTACAACCATATGGGGTGGTATTAATCCTCTACAACCTAAGGGTTGTCGAGCATCTAAAGTGGATGGTATCGAGCCTCTACAACCATAAGGGTTGTGTATCTAAGAGTAGAAAGTAATATCGAGCATCTAACAATAAAGAGAGTATGCCGAGCTTGGAAATGACAGGAGATGTTGAGCCTAAGGAAGGTAAAGTTATCATGCATTTAAATATTAGAAAAAGATAACAAGCCTCTAGCGATAATAAGAAGGTATCGAATATCTAAAAGCAAAGGGTTGTCGAGCCTCAACAATAATAAAGGTTCGAGTGTTCGAGTGGTTAACAAACAGTGAAGGGGTGCCGAGTCTTTAAGCGGTAATGGGCTTCTACAACAATAAGTGTTGTTGAGCACTTAATAAGTAGAAGGTGATGTGGAACATTAATAATAAGGAAAGGTATCGAGTTACTTTGGGATGACGAGCCTCTGATACAGCGACTGTTATCAAACCTCTACAACAATAACTTTCGTCGAGCATTTATAAACAATAAGCGATATCGAGCTTCTACGAAGAAGTGTTGCCAAGTTTCAACAAACAAAAGAGATAACGAACTCCAAAGGAATGATGTGATTCAACATTAGCAAAGCATGTAGAGCTTTTACAAACGGCAAGAGACGCCAAGCTTTAAAAGACATATGGGTATCCAACATCTACCATATGAAGGGATGGTGAGGGGACATGTGTCAGCCAACCCTCATATTGGCTAACTTATAAACAGACCCTCTCCCCTAATTTGAAAGGGGAGGATTTTTCTTTTCTTTATTTCTCAATTTTGTAGTTGTAAACCCTAAATCAATTTGGGGATTTTAGAGCCGATTGTAGCTCTTGAAATTTTTGCACATAAGGGCTTGGATATTTACCTTTGCATAGAATGTTATCCTCGAATTTGTATACTTGACTATTATTGAATAATGACACGCATATGACTTTATCTTTAGACTCGGATTTGAGCATAATAGACTTGGACTTGAACACCAATGGACTTGGACTTGCATATATTCCCAAGCTTGCATAAGGGCACTTAAGCCCTTATCCAACATAGCATAAGCATGCCCTGCATATTAAGTTAGCGAAGAAATTTGCTAACATTTTGGCGCTAGAAGGAGGGCTCAAACCTTCGACCGTCGGCATATCCCTATAGAGGAGTTTCCATATCCAGCATATCCTTACAAAGGACTTTCCATATCCAGCATATCCATATAGAGGACTTTCCATATCTCACATAACCTATTAAACTACATAATGACTATCTCCAAGCAAGGGTCCTTCATGCCTAATCATACTAAGTCCGCTTGTCAACTCACCCATAACCTTCAATTCCATAAGGAACAAAAGCTAAAAATGGAATTTGGCACTAAAAACTTTAGCAGAAAAAAGATGAGTACTTCCTTATGGTCCGAACAACTGGAACATAAATCCATTCCATATGGGATCTACCCCAATCTTCGCTTATAATCCTACTCTGAGTAAAAAGAACAAAAGAAGGAATGACCCATTCTCTTAAGTAAGAAAGACTATGCAACTCCAAGCTAAAGGAACCACCCTCGAAGGTGAAATAACAAAGGACTTTAATAAGTTTACTCAAAAGTGGCAAAGGGTAATTGATCACTTCCCTGCACAGATCAAGACATGAGAGTCTTTAAAGAGAAACCTTGCCGTTAGAACTAATGAACCTACCAAATATTATAACAGAGCCAAATAGGGACCAAAAGCATAATTCCCTAAAAACGCTGGATCCACTAGAGCCTCTTCTCTTACCACCTCTTATAAAAATATCTATCTCCTAAACAAAGAAAGATTGGACTGCTAGCCTTCGAAGAAGAAGCTACAGAGAAATGAAAAAAATCTCGAAAATGCTTATTATTAATACCATTAAATGAATGGACACGATACAAATCACCGTCGAGCCCTTAAAGGGATAATTGAGAACTTTTTGGAAAAGGGAGAACTCCAAGAGTTTGTCAACAAGACTTGAGCAAAAGACTAGTGTATCTACAAAGATCTAGTGATTAATAAAGAGAAATGCTTCATGAAAAGGACTTACAAAATAAAGGAAAAAGCCTTTGATCCCGCCATAAGGGCTTGGTCAAAGCATTATAAGCCTTCGGTCCAGACTATAAGCCTTGACTGCAGCACCTCCTAGAGAGAGGTCGATTTAGGCCTCTACTCCTTCCTATAAGGCATGTGCAGAACACCGCAAGCCTTCGGTCCTACCTACGTGGTCTGGCCGAAGCGCCTCCTAGAAGGAGGATGGAGTAAGCCTTTGGTCCTACCTAAGATGGCCTGGCCAAGTACCAACCATCCTTTGGTTCTGCCTATAAGGCCTTACTAGAGCGCCTCTTAGAGGAAGGATAGGTTAAACTTTGGTCCCGCCTAAGATGGCCTGGCTAGAGCACCAACTAACAGCCTTCGATTCCATCAATAAGGCCTGGTCGGAGTGCTTTCTAGAGAGGGAATAGGTTAGACTTTGGTCTGACCTAAGATGGAATAGCCAGAGCATCGATCAACAGCCTTCAGTTCTGCTATAAGGCCTGACAAGAGCGCATCCTAGAGGAAGGAAGGGTTAGACTTTGACCTCGCCTAAGATGGCCTAGCCAAAGCATCGACCAGCCTAAAGCCTTAACTAAAAGTTATAGATAGAGCAACCTTGTATAAAGAAATCAATTAGACGAGCCTAGTTCCATATTAAATATGGGCCAAAGCAATCTTCTAAAGGAAGAGCAATCAAACACGATAAATCATGCCATAAGGAAAAGTTAAAGCAACCTTCACAGGAAAGGTCAGGTAACTTTTCATGCTCATATAATCATCGAATAATCATCCAAGAAACCTAGACCGGGGGAAAGAGGTTTGCCTTGAAAAACTAACCGGAGTAATAATATTTAAGCAACAAATATTTGTCTGTAAAGTCATCCGGCCTAGAAGGACAAGAAGGCCAATTGACCACATTTTACCAAATTTGAAAGGTTTATTTAAAATTCTGCTGATTCAATAATCATTCCAAAAGTGATTTTCAAAACCAAACAAAATGATTAATTTGAGGAAGAAGTGATTTCTGAAAATTATGGAAGTCGTTACCATTTACTTTATATTTTTCAAAAGAAAAGGGATTTAAAGAGAAGTGAAAGCTGGAAAAGTAAGAAGATACTTGGTTTTACACTAATGTGTAAAAAGCTTCTTATACAAGGAGGGGGCAAACAAATACTATGAGGCCCGACAAACAACTCTCAAATTAAGGCATGTCTAAAGCATTCATCAAGGAAATAAAGAGCAAACCAATCTATGCTTAATCAAAGACAACATATCATATTGAATCAAATTAAAACTCTGAGGTGAGTCGCAAATATCAAATAACTCAATGAGTTCAAATACAAGACAAGAATAAGGAAGAAAATACAAGGTCTATTCAAAATATCGACTATTTACGTACAAAGTTAATTACCAATTTACCAATAAAAGTTACAAATGTCAAGAAAAGCCATTCATGTCTTCATGAGGAGGAGGTTGATGGAGCGAATAATGTTGATAACTTTTTCTTTCCCCTTCCCCTTCCCCTTAACCTCAATAAGACACGGATGACTTTTGCTTGAAGCAGGGGTATTCCTAAGCAAAAAGGGATGGCCTCCAATATTCTGAAGATGGTAGCCACACCCATATAAAAAGAAGTGTTGATAACGTCTGCATGCCCCCACTGCTGCTTCGGTTAATCTTTGGTTCATTTCTAAACCTAAGAAGGAATAGTCGGTTTTCAAGTCGAAAACAACTGTTATTTCAACAAAATAATCTACAAGGAAATTCAGTCGGGAGTTCTCAAGCGTCGTCACCTTAATTGTTTTCAGTTGAGACTCAAGGTCTTGCACCATCCCCTTCAAGGCTTCAATGGCTGAGGAAGGTTCGGTAATATGATGAATTGCCACATCTAGTAGTTCTTTAAGTTTCCTCTCCTTCTTCTACATAATATTTGTATCGTCAATAGAGATAATTTGAATCTTTAATGCATATTCGAGCGTTTTATTGGCCTCTTTAAAAGTTTTGACCTTGCTTCCTAATTTTTTAACATTCTGCTCAAGAGCGTATTTCTTGCGTCCCGACTCCTCGACCAAACTTTGATAATTATTGAAATATTTTGAAACTTGTCCATCCTACTTTCCTTTCAGAAACTGGGTGCATTCATATTTATACTCTCAGCATCGACTGGCAATTTCTCCATCATCCAAACCCAGAAGCGGGCTTTCCAAGAAAGAAAAATTCTTTTTGCCAACTAAAGATTGGGACCTAGTTGTTCATGTGGGAGTAAGAGTAAGAAGGATGGATTAGCCTCCTCTTGCAATAAGCTCTATAGATTGGTATGATACTTGACTTTTTAGCAAGTCAACTTCAAGGGTGTTAATTTTCTGATGCAATCGAGAAATTTCTACATCAACCTCAATCCTTTGGTCTGGAGGTCCCGATCGACCAACTATATCTATGCTCTCTTTCAGCTCTTTAATCTCTTTGTTTTTTCTTTGATTTTCTCCTTTAAACTCGAGATCATTGCATTCATACCACTTAATGTTGACTTCAACTTATAGTATTTATTATACCATTTACATGCTTCTAAGTTGTCTGGAAATGACCTAACTGAAGCATCTTGAGAAGAGCGCTTCCTAATGTCTAACATAAGTCTAGTTTTGAGCTTATCTAGTAAAAAGAAGAGGTCAGGGCTACTGGAAGCAAGCGTAAGTTGTTTTTCCTAGTAGGAATAAATAAAAAGAAAATTAAATGTGTGAAAAAACAGACACTTTCATTAATAACAACGAAGTTTACAAACATGAACAAGTTCAAATTATATCAACACTCAAGTTTTATACATTCAATCCATAATTTTGGAAGTAATAGTCATAGCTTTTTTGGGTGAACCAGTGGACATAGTGAAAGTAGAGTCAAAGAGGACACTAAATTCGAGAGGAGTATTACTAGGGGAACGGGTGATAATCCCATCTTGGTAGGAGGGCTAGTTTCCCTACATAATAGTTTAAAATAATCAGATCAGATTTATTTAAGTAAACTGTCTTTTTCATCTCCTAAGAAGTTAAAATATAGATGGGGAAGTTGTGTGTAAACTTCTTAAAGGTCCCTAAGAAAGCGGTATTTTGCTAATCTAGAGGTTTTAAGAGTTAATGTTTTCTCCTTAAAATCCCCTTTTAGCCTAACAAATTTACTTAAGAGTTCCTTTGAAACATAAGTGCTCAATGGTTCCTTAACCTGTGTACTTTAAAAAAAATCTAGCCATAAAAATCAAGAAGGTTGAAATTAATAAAGATTGTCTAAATTACATAATACAACAACAGAATCACTTAAGTTCATACAATATGGACCCTTTGTAAAATTCAAAAATAAATTTCTCTTTGTTGAACTTGACCTTCTTAGGAGGAAGACTGGGGGAAGAAAGTGAAACAGCCTTAATCTTGGGAAGGTTCCAGCATTCCCTAGGATGAGGGTCGATCCCATAATCATTCAAATACCTATTATGAAAACGCCTAAGTGTTGGCGTCAAAATTGGCCACCAACACCCAATTATGCAAAAAATCCAATATCCAATCCAATCATAGAAATATGAAGAGAAATAAATGAAGAACAAACTTAAACCAATTAGAAAGCAAGTAAAAGGAGACAAGATTTGTAGTGGTTCGGCCAACTTTGGCCTACATCCACTCCCAAATAAAACTCTTTATTATACTAAAGTTTGTTTACAGTTGTAATCTGAAATCCAAGAATAAAATTGATAAAGTGTAGCCTTGGTCAAAGATAAAGAGAAACAGAAAGAAGATCCTTTTTCTAATGCCATGCCTGTTGTATTTATAGGGAAGACGTGCACGGATCGCGCTGAAATTTTGACAGAAGGTTTGGGAGATCAAGACGAGGTCACTCAAAAATTTCCAGGCCCATTGGGGCCCACAATAGGGATCGATACCGATCCCTATTTTGGTTTCCAAATGGGCTGCGATACCTCTGGTTGGTTCCCCATGGTGTTATCTACTTGCTCCCCAAATTTCATGCAATTCCGACGTACGGTTTATGAGATATTTCATTTTATGTGAAGTAGTATTGATTGTATTCTGATTTCTGTCGATCCCTCTAGAGTGATAGGTACCGTTCCCTCCAACTTGCTTCAAATACCATGTGATTACTAGGGGAGCTTCTCCATGTTGTATTATTGTAATGACCCTAATTTTTAGTAACATTATCTAGGACATTTAATTAGTTAAATAAAATAAAATAATGTAATGATTAAGGGATTGAGATTTGTCATTAATAAGGGGTAGTTGTGCCATGTATATAAATGAACTAAAGAATTAAAATAAAATAAGATGTTAGGGTAAGTAGACAAGGGAAATATAGGAATAAGGCATATCCTTATACCATACACCCTTAACCCCAATCATTCTCACGTTTATTTTATACATTCACAAAACAAAAATATAAGCTAGAGGCCAGCCACCATTAAACAAGAGCAAGAGGAAGATAAGCTAAAGGAAGAAGAAAATTAACTTAATCCATTCTCAAATCTCAAATCTCAAATCTCAAATCCTTAATCTTAAAGCTAAGGTGAATCATAGCTACATCTCATATTTTCTAATTGTTCTCAGTTTTAGGATGAAACTCGAGTTATCTTGCAAAGTTATTTTCCATGTTTTAATTGTTAGAAATAAATATATATGCTTGTTGACGATTTTTGATAATTTATATAGGTTTTATGATATGTTTTAGGTTGAAAAACAAATTATATGACATCCAAATGCCTAGCGATTCCAGTATATGATTAGAAATTATATTTTAGAGATGGGTTTTAATTTTCATAATTTTCTTAATTAATGTGGATTTTATATTAATTTTCTAGCGAGGAAAATGGATATTTGGGTATAAAATAATTTACGGCTAAATTATATATATTTTGGTCTGAAATTTATATATATTAGAAAACATGTTTAAAATGATTTATAGGAATTTTTGTAGAATTTTCCTAAGTGTTTTGATGAATATATAAAATTATTTAAGGTATGGGACTCAAATGTTTTATATATTTATGAAAGGAGAAGGGGTATTTTGTAAATAAATTAAATTGTTTATTTCTAAAATTTCGGCAGTACTTTTAGAAAAGAAATTAGCAACCAGTTATGTTTTGACAAACAAGGCAGGTTAGTTGAAATGAATTACTTAAAAAGGTTAAAAATCAGTTTAAACATGTTTTTTACATGTTTAGCCACTTTCGACACCTTGTTTTGACCCAGTACTCCCACCTTCATCACCATCGAAACCAATGCGCATGGCATCAAAGGCTTGGTGCACAACGAATTGGACATGGGCGAAAGGTATGCAATCGAAACAAGGGGTTCCAATGGGGTCGAAGCGTGTTTTAAAAGAGAATGTGCCTGCTTTTCTTTCGACTTAATTAGCTTTCGACTTGGTTAGCTTTAGACTGGGCTAAATTGTTTTAAAGAAATGGTTACGCCTTTGTTTTAAGAAATTGCTTTCGCTTGGGTCGAAACCCCTTGCTGCCACCTTTTTTCTTTTGATGCAGTGCGTTCGAAAGGTCCCTTTGTTTTAAAATCCAAGCCGCTTCTCCATTGCTTTCGAAGGGAATGGTTTCTACACCATCACATCTTTTACTTAGGAAATAGCTTTCAAAAGTGTTACTTTCGACCCTTTTCTTTTATGACCCTTTTCTTTTATGACCCTTTTGAGATTTTTAAAGATAAACCCAAAGGTTTCGAATAACATAGTTTTGAATGGTTTCAAAAGGTTGTTCCACATGTTTTAATTGAACCCAAATGCTTTCTAAAGATTTAATGTTTGCAAAGGATTTTAATGCTTTCGAAAGGTCTGAATGAAGGTTACGAAAGGTTTAAAAGGAAGGTTTCTAATGTTTTCGAAAGGCAATGTTAAGTGTTTTAAAGATAGGATGTCTAAGGTTTTAAAGCTTTCGAAGGTGATGTTTTCAATGATTTCAAAAAGTTTATTGTGAATGGTTTCAAAAGGTATGTTTTGGCCTTTCGGCCTAATGTTTCACTTATATCAAATGGGGTACTTTCAATGGGTTTGAAAGGGGTACTTTCAAAGGTTTAAATATTTTTATCAACAAAGTTTTGTGTAAAGTATATATAACATGGCAAGGTGATTTGAGTAAAGCATATAGTATATTTTCCTTGTTTAAAGTATGATTTAAAGGATTAAATCATTTTGAAAAAAAGGTTTTCAAGGAAAATTTATGGGTAGCTAACCCTAAGTAAAATGACTCAGATATTAGAATACCAAATGGGACTGGTATAGGGTCACGCCCTATACATTAGCTATTAGCCCCTAGCTAATTTAGTCTAAAATTTCAGTGTGTAGGGCTTTGTCACAGGTAAGGCTAAAATGATGTTACACATAGAAATGAATATACAAAGAGAAAATAGGTTATTGGTGAGCCCGAAAAACCATTAGGATCGGTTAACCCTAGAGAATTAAGTTAGGGATAGACCATCCGAAAGAGGAGTATCTAACAGAAGTTAGATTATTTGTTTGTTTTGTCTGGTAGGCCCGAGTCAGCCACATGTTAATAGTTAGCCAAACAAAACTAAAATGTTCGGACAAATAGTCCATTTATTACCTGATTATTATGCTTTCATGATATTGATATTATCATTTTAACCAGTTTTGGTTGTAGGATTAAGATTTGCAAAAGATATATTTTAAAAGGATATTAGTAAGGGGAAACCCGTTCTGCTAAGGCGCGTGGTCTCACTTAATATCAAATAACTGAGATGTATAGTATTATTCACACTAGGCTTTATGTCTGACTCGAAGTTTATGTTTTTCCCCTTAAACTCTCAGGTACTCAAAATTGATTTGAGTAGGTTGAGGGTTGAGGATTTTCAAGTTTTAGTAGGTTGATGAATAAAGCTTCCAAAGACGAGCAGGAGGCTGAAGTTAGCTATATTTAGGAGTTGCTTTGTTTTTATTCCACTGTGTTATATTAAGTCAATTATGACTATTGGGTACTCTGATCATCCAAAGGGGCACCTTCATATGTCGCTCTTGGCGTATTTTGTAATAATTATATTTGATTTGAACCTGGGAAACGTTTGGGATTATGTAACTTGGATATGAAATGTTGTTTTGAAATGTAATCAGAAAAATGTTTTAATCTGTGATGATTTTTATTTCATATTCAAGTGTTTCTGATATTATGGATACCATTGACATTACCGTATTTGGTCACCAGAAGTTGATACTATGGATGACTGCAGCATCTGTAGCGCTTAGATTCGGGCCTCTAGATAAGGGATGTTACAACTTGGTATTATAGCATAGGTTTATGAAAAACTTTAAACTAAAATGGTCTTTGAAAACATAATCCTAAGAAATTAGAGATAAGATCGGGGTATGGGATAACGCCATAGTAACGTACGTGTAATTGCTATATACAAGTATACGCTATATCTCTATTCTCCTATCTCTCTTAGGCTATTCTTCTATATCTCACGAGGCTTGAATACAGATATGGATGCTAGAATTGGAAGAGTTAACCTTGGGGGAAGCACCACAACAAATGGAAATGCTAGACCAAATACCAGGAGAAACCAAGGTCAGGCATAAGCTGGAAACGTGGGTGCTGTAGTCCTGCAAGTTGACATGGGAGCTGTGTATCAGTTCTTTGTCAACATAATGTAGGCAGATGTTGCTGCTAGAGTAGTTGGAGGAGGAGTTCAGGAAGCTCCAGTGGTCAGCAACTACGCTACTCTAAGTATGGATTATGCTCGGTTAGGAGGAAAGCCATTTATTGGAACTAAAGACGCCGTTGAAGTAGAGAACTGGTTACTACACTGTGAAAGAATCTTTACATATTTGGGGCTCATTAATGAGCAGAAGAGAAGGCTTGCCTCGAAACAGCTTCAAGGAGCAGCTTTATACTGGTGGAATAGTGTGATGGTTGGAGTTATTGAGAAGACCATGACATGGGCCGAGTTCAAAAGGAGATTTGAGAAAAGGTTTATGTCTGAGATTGCTAAGTCTGCTCTACTTAGGAAGTTTGCTGAATTAGAGCAGGAAGACATGACTGTACTTGAGTATGCGAGGAGATTTGAGGAGCTAGCAAGATATGGCTATGATATGGTTGATACTAATATTAAGAGAAATGAGAAGTTCATCAGGGGGTTGAATCCTGAGCTTGCTTGGGCAACGTTACCGCATATCAGAGACCTTTGTGATGTTGTAGTGGAGGAATGAGGAGATGCTTTCTTTTCTGGAGAAAAATAAGGCAAAGGAAGTCCGGGTGAGGCAGAGTCAGAAAATAAAGTTCTTCCATAAGAAAGGAGCTCAGAAGGGTGGAGCTACTAAGAAGGGAAATTCAAAAGTTGTCTGCTTTAAGTGTGATATGAAAGGGCATTTTGCTAATGAATGTCGCTCAGGAGATGGAAAGAAGGTGATCGGGAAGAAGAATATCAGATGCTTCAACTGCGATCAAATTGGACAATAAGAAACAATGCAAGGAGCCTACTAAGGTTGAGAAATGAAAGGTGTTTGCATTGGAGCCAACTACCTCGAGGCCAATAGCTGAGGAAAAAGAAAAAGCCGTGTTGGGAGGTACGCTTCTGATTCATGGTATGTCAGCTAGCGTTCTTTCTGATACTAGTGCATCGCATTATTTTGTATCTCGTTGTTTGGTAGATAAGCTTAACCAAGAACCCTCATACTTAGTTACTTCCTTAAGGGATGCAAATCCGATAGGAGGGTATGCGACACTTGGGATGACGTATGACCACCTAGAGTTTGATCTGTTAGGTTATACCTTTGTTTGCAGTTTGCAGATTGCATGTGTTTGATTTCGTAGGTTTCAGAATTATTTTGGGTATGGATTGGTTAAGTAAGTACGATGCTAGGATATTTTGCCATGATAGGAAATTATCGCTTAGACACCTTGATTGTAGTGATCAGATTGTATATACTGTGGAAAACCATAGTTGTGAGGCGAATGCTTTGTTGGGTGTTGTGGAAGTAGAAGACGAGTTGAATCGAGTTTTCATGGTTAGAGAATTTACGGATGTTTTTGAACCCGTGGTAGGATTGCCACCTAAAGGAGCCATTGGGTTTCGGATAGATTTGGTACCTGGAGCAAAACCAATGAGTAGACCGCCAAGCAGGATGACATCTACCGAGATGAGGGAGCTGAAGGTGCAGTTGGTGGATCTGGAAGGCAAGAATTTTATTAGACCAAGTAGTTCACTTTGGAGAGCAGTCGCGATGTTTGCTGAGAAGCCAGACTGATCGTTGAGGTTATATATCGTATGTTGAATGAAACGACGATAAAAAACCGATATCCATTGCCTAGAATCAACGATTTGTTCGATCAGTTGAGTGGAGCCAAGGTATTTTCCCAGTTGGATTTGGAAACAGGTTTCCATCAGCTTAGAGTAGCAGAGGATAGTATTCCTTTGATGGCATTTAGAACTAGATATGGATCGTACGAATGGTTAGTGATGCCATTCGGACTAACTAATGGGCCAGCATTCTTTGTAGATTTGATGAACCGAATTTTTCGAGAGCACTTGGATGGTTCGTATTGGTGTTCATAGATGATATTTTGATATACTCTAGAGATGAAAGGGAGCATGAAGTTCATCTTAGAGTGGTGCTTGAGACACTGAAGCAACATCAATTGAAGGAGAAGTTTTCGAAGTTTCATTTCTGGAAGAAGGAAGTGAAGTTTCTTGGTTATGTAGTCTTAGAGAAAGGGTTGTCTGTAGATCCGACTAAGATTGAAGCGGTGAATAATTGGAAGAGACCCGAGAAAGTGACAGAGATAAAGAGTTTTCTTGGATTAGCTGGGTATTGGCGGAGATTCATAAAGTATTTTTCGCGGATAGCAGCACCGATGACCAAGTTAACGCGAAAGGATATGAAGTTTGTTTAGACCGATAAGTATGAGGAAGCATTCCAGAGCTTGAAACACTTATTGACTCATGCACCTGTACTAGTTGTTCTAGAAGGGAATTAGGATTTGGTAGTATATACAGATGCGTGTGGAACTGGATTAGGAGCTGTGTTAATGTAGAGAGGTAAAGTGATTGCCTATGCTTCTCGACAGCTTAGACCGCATGAGGTTAGATATCCAACGCATGATTTGGAATTGGTTGCGGTGATATTTGCATTGAAGGTATGGAGACATTACCTTTTAGGAAAGAGGTTTGAGATTTATACGGATCATAAGTCATCGAAGTATTTATTCTCTCAGAAGGAGTTGAACATGAGGCAGCAGAGGTGGTTGGAGTTCATTGCTGCTTATGACTTTTGAATCGAGTACACACCAGGAAAAGGTAATAAGGTTGTGGGTGCGCTTAGCTGAAAACATTAGAATGCAATGTTAGCAATGATAGTTGAGTGGAAAGATTTGGAAGCATTGACGACTTGTAGAGTGCAGTGGAGATCTGAAGCTGAGTCTAGTGGAGAAACTGCTGTGTTGTCTTGTTTAGAAGTTCGACCGATGATGATCGAAAAGATCGCCTCTAAATAGAAGGAGGATCCAGTATTAGTTGAACGGATCAAGAAGTTAAGGGATGGAATGGAGAGCGATGACTCGAAGGATTTTTGTCTTGACCAGAATGGGTGGTTGAGAAAGAAGGGAAGATTGTGTGTTCCGAATGTGGGAAGCATTAGGAAAGATGTCCTTGAGGAATGCCATTGTTCGAAGTTCACTATTCATCCAGGGGAACTAAAATGTATCAGGATATGAAGAGAAGTTTCATCTGGGAAGGTATGAAGAGGGATGTAGGCTTATGGGTGAAGCAGTGCTTGAATTGCCAACAAGTAAAAGCCGAACAGTAGAAGCAAAGTGGGTTACTTCAGCCGTTAGATATTCCACTATGGAAATGGGATTCTATTTCTATGGATTTTATAGATGGATTGCCAAGATCTATTAGAGAAAATGAAAGCATATGGGTCATAGTGAACAGATTGACAAAGTGTGCCCATTTCATTTCATTTAAGTCAAATAGGACGACACCTGTTTTAGCTAAGTTATTTATGAAGAATTTAGTTATACTGCATGGAATTTCTAATAGCATAGTAAGTGATAGTGATTCCTTATTCACTAGCGAGTTCTGGAAGAGTCTATAGGAAATTCTAGGAACCAAGCTCAAGATGAGTACCGCTTACGATCCACAGACCGACGGGCAAACGGAAAGAGTTAACAAAGTCTTGGAAGATTTGTTACGAGCTTGTGTGTTAGATTTTAGGGGATCATTGGAAGACCATCTACACTTAGTTGAGTTTTCGTATAACAAGAGTTATCAGGCTAGTATAAGGATGGCACCGTTTGAAGCTTTGTATGAAAGGCCATGCAAATCTCCAGTTTGTTGGTTAGAGACCAGGGATAGGTTGGTTCTTGGTCCGGATTTAGTTAAAGAAGCTGTAGAGAAGATTAAGTTAATTCGGGATAGAATGAAGGAAGCTTAGTCTAGGCAGAAGAGTTCAGTAGACAAAAGACAAAAAGACTTAGAGTTCTCTGTTGGAGACCATGTGTTTGTCAAGGTATCACCGATGAAAGGTGTAATTCGATTCGGTAAATCAGGGAAGTTGGCACCGAGATTCATAAGACCATTTCCTATTGTAGAAAGGATCGGGAAACTTACATATAGAGTAGAGTTACCGAACAGTTTGGTAGTAGTCCACGATGTTTTTCATATTTCTCATCTAAGGAAGTGTGTTAGAGATCCGGAGACTACTATTGCACTGATTATGTTAGAGGACTTAGTAGTAGAGTCAAATTTGACTATAGTTAGAAAGCCAGTTCGTATAGTCGCAGAAGATGAGAAAAGGCTAAGGAACAAGACAGTTAGATTAGTTAAAGTCCGATGGAGCAATGATGAGAGAGACTGTACTTGGGAGACTGAGAACAGGATTAGAGACGCTTAACCTGATTTGTTTGATGGTATGTTTTACCTTTTTGATTTATTTGTTGAGTACCTTATCATAATTTTGAGGACGAAATACTTTAAGGAGGGGAGTCTGTAACGACCCTAATTTTTAGTAACATTATTTAGGACATTTAATTAGTTAAATAAAATAAAATAATGTAATGATTAGGGGATTGAGATTTGTGATTAACAAGGGGTAGCTGTGCCATGTATACAAATGAACTAAAGAATTAAAATAAAATATGATGTTAGGGTAAGTAAACAAGGGCAATATAGGAATAAGGCATATCCTTATACCCTAAACCCTTAACCCCAATCATTCTCACGTTCATTTTATACATTCACAAAACAAAAATATAAGCTAGAGGTCGGCTACCATTAAACAAGAGCAAGGGGAAGATAAGCTAAAGGAAGAAGCAAATTAACTTAATCCATTCTCAAATCTCAAAGCTAAAGTGAATAATAACTACATCTCATGTTTTCTAATTGTTTTCGATTTTAGGATGAAACCCGAATTATCTTGCAAAGTTATTTGCCATGTTTTAATTTTTAGAAATATATATATATATATATGCTTGTTGATGATTTATGATAATTCATATAGGTTTTATGATATGTTTTAGGTTGAAAAATCAACTATATGACATCCAAATGCCTAGCGATTTTAGTATATGATCAGAAATGATATTTTAGAGATGGGTTTCAGTTTTCATAATTTTCTGAATTAATGTGGATTTTATATTAATTTTCTAGTGAGGAAAATGGGTATTTGGGTTTAAAATAATTTACGGCTAAATTATATATGTTTTGGGTCTGAAATTTATATATGTTAGAAAACATGCTAAAAATGATTTATAGGAATTTTTGTAGAATTTCCCTAAGTTTTTTAATGAATATATAACATTATTTAAGGTATGGGACTTAAATGTTTTATATATTTATAAAAGGTGAAGGGGTATTTTGTAAATAAATTAAATTGTTTATTTCTGAAATTTCGGTAGTACTTTTAGAAAAGAAATTAGCAACCAGTTATGTTTTGACAAACAAGGCATGTTAGTTGAAAAGAATTACTTAAAAAGGTTAAAAATCTGTTTAAACATGCTTTTTACATGTTTAGCCACTTTCGGCACTTATGTTTCTACCCGGTACTCCCGCCTTCATCACCATCGAACCAATGCGCGTGGCATCAAAGGCTTGGTGCGCAGTTAATTGGACATAGGCGAAAGGTATGCAGTCGAAACAAGGGGTTCTGAAGGGGTCGAAGCGTGTTTTCGTTTTTAAAAGAGAACGTGCATGCTTTGCTTTCGACTTAATTAGCTTTCGACTGAGCTAAATTGTTTTAAACAAAATGGTTGCGCCTTTGTTTTAAGAAATTGCTTTCGCCTGGGTCGAAACCCCTTGCTGCCACCATTTTCATTTCGATGCAATGCGTTCGAAAAGTCCCTTTGTTTTAAAATTCAAGCCACTTCTCCATTGCTTTCGAAGGGAATGGTTTCGACACCATCACTTCTTTTACTTAGGAAATAGCTTTCGAAAGTGCTGCTTTCGACCCTGTTCTTTTATGACCCTTTTGAGATTTTTAAAGATAAACCCAAAGGTTTCGAATAACATAGTTTTGAATGGTTTTGAAAGGTTGTTCCATATGTTTTACTTGAACCCAAATGCTTTCAAAAGGTTTGATGTTTGCAAAGGATTTTAATGCTTTCGAAAGGTCTAAATGAAGGTTTCAAAGGGGTGGTTCCCTAATAGTTTCGAAAGGTTTAAAAGGAAGGTTTCTAATGTTTTTGAAAGGCAATGTTTAGTGTTTTAAAGATAGGATGTCTAAGGTTTTAAAGCTTTCGAAGGTGATGTTTTCAATGATTTTGAAAGGTTGATTATGAATGGTTTTGAAAGGTATGTTTTGGCCTTTCGGCCTATGGTTTCACTTGTATCGAAAGGGGTACTTTCAATGGGTTTGAAAACGGTACTTTCAAAGGTTTAAATGTTTTCATCAACAAAGTTTTGTGTAAAGTATATATAACATGGCAAGGTGATTTGAGTAAAGCATAGAGTATATTTTCCTTGTTTAAAGTATGATTTAAAGGATTAAATCATTTTGAAAGAAAAGGTTTTTAAGGAAAATTTATGGGTAGTTAATCCTAAGTAAAATGACTCATATATTAGAATACCAGATGGGACCGGTATAGGGTCACGCCCTATACATTAGCTATTAGCCCTAGCTAATTTAGTCCAAAATTCCAGTGTGTCACAGGTAAGACTAAAATGATGTTACACACAAAAAGGAATATACAGAGAGAAAATAGGTTATTGGTGAGCCTGCAAAACCATTAGGATCAATTGACCCTAGAGAATTAAGTTAGGGACAGACCGTCCAGAAGAGGAGTATCTAACAGAAGTTAGATTATTTGTTTATGTTGTCTGGTAGGATTGAGTCAGCCACAGGTTAATATTTAGCTAAACAAAATTATATTGTTCGGACATATAGTTCATTTGTTACCTGATTATTATGCTTTCGTGATATTGATATTATTGTTTTAACCCGTTTTGGTTGCAAGATTAAGATTTGTAAAAGATATGTTTTAAAAGGATATTAGTAAGGGAAAACCCGTTCGGCTAAGTGGCATGGTCTCACTTAATATCAAATAACCGAGATGTATAGTATTATTCACACCAGGCTTTATGTTTGACTCGAAGTTTATGTTTTTCCCCTTAAACTATCGGGCGCTCAAAATTGATTTGAGTAGGCTGAGGATTAAGGATTTTCGGGTTTTAGTAGGTGGATGAATAAAGCTTCCGAAGACAAGTATGAGACTGAAGTTAGCTATATTTAGGAGTTGGTTTGTTTTTATTCCGCTGTGTTGTATTAAGTCAGCTATGACTATTTAGTACTCTGGTCATCCAATGGGGCACCTTCATATGTCGCTCTTGGCATATTTTGTAATAATTATATTTTATCTGAACCTGGGAAACCTTTAGGATTATGTAACTTGGATATGAAATGTTGTTTTGAAATGTAATCAGGAAAATGTTTTAATCTGTGATGATTTTTATTTCATATTCAAGTGTTTCTGATATTATGGATATCATTAACATTACCGTATTTGGTCACCAGAAGTTAATACTATGGACAGCATCTGTAGCGCTTAGCTTCGGGCCTCCAAATAGAGGATGGTACAATTATATATAGCCTTCAAGTTTCATGCCAACTGGATTAGTATAACTTGAGTTATTGACCGATCTTTGTTGCAATATGGTGTTAAGGCTAATTATAGCAGATCACTATGGAGGGATAGCTATCGATCCCTCCAACCTATTCCAAATATTATGTGATCCCTATGGAGTGTTCCACATGTTCTAATTAGCTTGTTCTCTAAGTTTCATGTCAATTGGATGTGTAGATATTGATCGACCCTTATTATGAAGTTGGGCTTAACCGATCCCTAAGAGGGATAGGTATCGATCTCTGTTAATGGACAGATGCCGATCCCTCCAACTTTTCCAAATACCATGCGATCCATAGGGTAGACTCCCTAGGGTCCCCTCTTCTTGTTTCCAAATTTCACTTCAATCCGCCTTGTGGTTGTTGAGTTATGGAGCGATTATCGTTGAGTTGTGCTATTGAGCTGAATATGACCCGATCCCTCTTCTTTTGCCCATAACTCTAGCATACGAACTACAATCGACTTGAAATTTGAAATGTAGCCTTACAAGGCCTTCCCTATCACTTCATATCAATTGCACCTTGATTGGGACAAAAATTAGGGATCTGATCTGAATCTGCTTGACCATCGTCCATAGTCTCGTTTATAGCCGATCTCCAAGCTTGGTAACCGTTTCTCCAGGCCTCCCGCCTTGATGATCGTTATGTCCGTTGGGTTAAATCCGCCTATGTACTACTTTGCCAAAAGGTGGGTTAACACTTTGCCCCCCAAAACATGCCTTGTGATAGAGAGGCTTGTTTTGAATTGCCATAAATCCAAAATTCGAAGTCCACAATCCATCGATAGCCATATTATCCAGTCCGTTGCCAGTCTAAATCCATGATCTCTCTAGATCATTAGTGAAATTCATGACCATTCTGAGTCAATATCCAATTTCGAATCTGTGATCCCTCCAGATAGTTTTATCCAAACCCTCAACCTCAACGGGTCATTAGCCAAATCCTAAACTGCTCCAGGCCTGTATCAAAATCCATAGCTGTTCGGAGCTGATATACAAATCCATAACCTCTCTGGGTTGTTATCCTAATCCAATCCTTGATTTCACTAGATTCTTGCTAAGCACAATCCTACTCGATGACTCGAGCAAGCCGATCCATCGTGTTCGAGCATAGCGACTTGCCCCTTGCCAGGCATAGTCCATACCTGACGACCTTGATCCCTTTGGATCCTTGCCGAGCACAATCCATACTCGAAGACCTGAGTAGGTAAATCCATCGCGTTCGAGCGAAGCGACCTACCCCTTGCCAGGCTTAATCCATACCCGACGACCTGTGTTATCCATTACATTGATCCAAATTTAGGCATTCCCTAGTCCATAAAATAGAAGTCCGTACAACCAATAAACCAGAGTTCAAATAAAACCAGAAAAACAAGAGTTCGAAGAAAACAAGAAGAAATGGGAAAAAACAAATTTCACAAACCCTGGCATTACAGTTTATTATCATCCCAGAGCATGCCTAGGGACCGTCCTCGATCATGCACATGTGTAAGTGACTTAGCCGTCTTACTGTGGATTTTGCTACTTATTCCATGCCATCCCGATCAACTGATGATAATGCCTTGATCCAGTGCCATTTTCATTCGAGGTGGACGGTGGCTGCTTCTGTTTCACCGTCGCAGCCTGAGTCCTTGCGTATTGTTGTAACTGACTCTTCGTCACATGTTCCTTAATGATATCCTTCAAATGCCTACAATCATTTGTATTGTGCCCATCTAGCTCATGGAATAGGTAGTGCTTCCTGATGTTCGTTTGCGTTCGGAGGGTTCCCACCTTGTCGGCCTCCGATATAGAGGCACCCACGAGTAACCAGATATATCTATTCTAGGGTTTCATTCAATTTCGAGTAAGAAGAGAATTTGGTTCCCTCCTCTGTCGCTTCGATCCATCGAAGCCGCTATCGATGTTCCGTTTACCCTTGTCCTTTTTTGAGCTTTCACTGAGCAGTTCTTCACCCCATACCATATTAACTTCCATTTCCTTTTTATCAACTTTTGCATCTTCTTATCGTAGAAACCTCTCTGCTTCATGGTAGAATTCCCCAAGATCCATCAGTGGATCAATCTTAAAATCTGAATTATTTGCAACTCCTGACACTGCCACCAATAAAACCATCGATGGATCTGGTTGATCCACCAGAACAACTGACGCATTGAACCTGGTTAGTGATTCTCCTTCCCATTACTTTACTGATGTCAATGTCATCACATTCTTAGGTCTCGTAGTGTGAACCCGAAACTACTTCATGAATCTTTTGACCAATTCTGTCCATATGCTAATAGAACCGCTTTCCATCTATCTGAACCATAGGACGGCTACATCTGTTAAGTACAGGGGGAAACATCATGCCAAGACTTCTTCCGATGCCCCCAGTACTTCCATGTGCCATATATACTTTATCGTATGCATAGCTGGATCCAACTTTTCATCATAAGCAACCAGTGTTGGTAGTTTGAATTCTGATGGATTCCTAACATTCCTGATATTTAGAGCGAATGGACTTCTATTTACGTCCTCCAGGTCCCTGTTCACTAATCCTCCATGCATTGCTCGCCTTATCATCTTGGCAAACTTGTTAATGTATTCCGATGGTAGTATCCTATCATCATGTCCAAGCTGCCCCCTGAGTTCACGAGGGAATTTTGGAATGTATTCCTCCGGACGAGCATCCAAATTCTGATTCGCACCAAGCTCCATGGGATCGATCGCAGGTCCTCCAGCATCACGATTAACCAGACCCGGGGGCATGCCCCTAAACCTTTGGGGATCGGTACCGATCCCTCTGGAGGCATCGGTTATGATCCCTCTAAGATGGCAGGGGATTGCCCCTGGTTGCTCTGTTCTATTCCTTTGTCTATTGGCTCCATTTTCATGTTCCTAGTTCTGATTTCTAGTGATTCCTGCTGCTTCACATCTTTGATTATGTGCTCCAGCTTGTCTAATCTATTGGAGTAAATTCTACATCATCTCATCATGTCTTTTTAGCATCCTCTCCTGCATAGCATCCATCATCGTTTCCATTTCATCCCTGGTGATGTAGATAAATACTTAATTATCTCCAGCTCCTGAGGAAGCCTCCTGACTCCCTCCATCGTGGCTCCTTTTCGGTAGCACTCTCCTTGTTGATTGCTTAGCCATTACTTTTTAGATCCATGTATCCAAGCTTCCAAATCTAAGATTCTAGCTTCCAAATCTGCGGGTGCAAGTCTTCTCAATGAAAGCACCAAAATGTTAGTATCAAAATTGGCCACCAACACCCAGTTATAGTAAAACTCCAATATCCAATCCAATCACAAAAATATGAAGAGAAGTAAAAGAAGAATAAAATTAAAACATTTAGAAAGCAAGTAAAAGGAGACAAGATTTATAGTGGTTCGGCTAACTTTGGCCTACGTCCACTCCCAAACAATCCTTTTTATTATACCGAAGTGTGTTTACAGTTACAATCCGAAATCCAAGAATAAAATTGATGAAGTGTAGCCTTGGTCAAAGATAAAGAGAAGTAGAAAGAAGATCCCTTTTCTAATGCTATGCCTGTTGTATTTATAAGGGAAGACGTACACGGATCGGGCTGAAATTTTGACAGAAGATTCGGGAGACCAAGACAAGGCCACCCAAAAATTTCCAGGCCCATTGGGTTCCACATTAGGGATCAGTACCGATCCTTATTTTGGTGTCCCAATGGGATGCAATCCCTCTAGGTGGTTCCCCATGGTGTTAGCTACTTGCTTCCCAAATTTCGTGCAATTCCGACGTCCGGTTTGTGAGATATCGCATTTTCCATGAAGTAGTATTAATTGAATTATGATTTCTACCGATCCCTCTAGAGGGATAGGTAGCGATCCCTACAACTTGCTCCAAATACTATGCGATCCTTAAGGGAGCTTCTCCATGTTGTATTATGTATATCCTTCAAGTTTCATGCCAATTGGATTAGTAGAACTTGAGTTATTGACTGATTTGTGTTGCAATATGGTGTTAAGGCTGATTATAGTCGATCCCTATGAAGGGATAGGTACCGATCCCTCCAACTTTCTCCAAATACTATGCAATCCCTATGGAGTGTTCCATATGTTCTAATTAGCCTGTCTTCTAAGTTTCATGTCAATTGGATGTGTAGATGTTGAGATATTGATCGACCCTTGTTATGAAGTTGGGCTTAAACGATCCCTATTGAGGGGCAGATGCCGATCCCTCCAACTTCTCCAAATGCCATGCGATCCCTAGGATAAACTCCCTATGGTCCTCTCTTCTTATTTCCAAAGTTTCACTTCAATCCGCCTTGTGGTTGTTGAGTTATGGAGTGATCATCGTTGAGTTGTGCTGTTGAGCTGAATATGATCTGATCCCTCTTCTTTTGCCCATAACTCTAGCATACGAACTCCGATCGACTTGAAATTTGAAATGTAGCCTCACAAGGCCTTCCCTATCACTTTATACCAATTTCACCTTGATTGGGACAAAAATTAGGGATCCGATCCAAATCCGCTTGACCATCGTCCATAGTCGTTTATAGCTGATCTCCGAGCTTGGTAACCGTTTCTCCGAGCCTCCCCCCTTGATGATCATGATATCCATTGGGTTAAATCCACCTAAGTACTGCTTTGCCAAAAGGCAAGTTAACACTAAGTAAACCCCACTCTCTTTCCCTAAGAAATAAAAGTCGGTAAAAAGATTCATAGTATAGATTTTGTAAAGAAATTCCACTAGCATGTCCCTATCTTCGATAATCATCCAGAAAAGTGAGGTCAATTCCCCATTCTCCTTTATTACTCTCTCTCTCTCAATGGAGGCGGGATCTTTTCAAGAGCAGTGCTACCTATTTTTCTTTAAAATCCTTTAATCATTCGGCATAAATGAGTAGTCTCTTATATTTTTTCAGACAAGCTATTGTGATCTTCAATCAATTTATCAATTTCCCTATTCAATTATAGCACATCCTTTTTGCTCTTTTAATGTAAAATCTTAAAATGGTACTTGTTTCTTTTCCTTAGCTAAAATAATAAATTTATTAACTAAAAATAACAGATAATTGTAAGCATTTAGATTGACAAGATTTGTAACTATATAGCGGGAGCCTGTGAGGCAGAAGGTCGAGTTTCCTCTATACTTGATTCCTTGTCATGATAGCTAGGGACATGGACATCCTTTTATAAAGTGTCTTCCTAAGGAGTATTTTGAAACTCGGGAAGATCATGAAATTCTGTATCATGTACAGACGTGCCCAAGTTATGACCACCTGATCCATTACCACCGCTTCTCAAACCATCGGCATCTTTGCTATCATTTCCCAATCTCTCCCAAAATTGTCATCATCTTCATCATCACCTTCATCTTCACCACCCTAATTGTTATCCTTGTCATCTGTCACATCCCGAAATTTTCGACTTTCGAAAATTCGACATCGATACTCACTTTATCGACTGCCGAGAAATCGAGTGCCGGAAACTCCAATAGTGAGGGTTTTAGAAAGAAGAAATAGGTAGAAGAAGAAGAAAAGAAGAAAAAGAAAGAAGAACACATCAGAACAACATCAGAACAGAAAACAATATCAGAATCTTACACATCGCAGCGGAACAATATACAATAGATAATTACTAGTCTTTTAAAACAAAGAACTATATCAGTTATACATACATCAATCAGAGTCAATATACGACTCAATACAACACAGCACATCAATGGACAGTTATATAACTTGTCCTCATACAGGATACACAGCGGAATAAATATATCAGATACAAATACTACGTCTCGTCCTCCAGCTTATCTCCAAAGCTCCAGAATATCCAGAATATCCTGATAATCTAACTCTAGACTACCCGTGTGGAAATTGGTGGGCACCCAGAGTTTAGAAGGGAAACAATAAACTCCGAGTCAGTCATGGTGACTGGTGTGAGATCGTAAAACAGTTATTCTTTTAAAATAAAACTAGATAATTTTCAAAGTCAATTCGAAATGCTTTTGGAAAATGAAACTACCATAAGACCTCCCACCACACACACAATGCAAACGCAGACTTGGAGGAGATTTCTTCTTATGTTAGTCAAAGATGCTTACTACGCAAAAATCAAAACCTTTTTGATATTATTATTAGTGCATAGTGGAAAACATTTCGAAAGTAGAATATAAATCTTAGCCAGCATAGGTACCATTATATTATGCCTGCTATAGCTGCCTCCTGAGGAGACAGGTTATACAATTGAAATCGTAAAGGCTCGTATTGTTTCTTTGGATTTCCAACAAATGGTCAGGCTAAGGAACTTCCTATCCACGATGGGTACGTCCCTGGAATAGACGACTCGAGAACCTAACCGGATCTCTGCCAACACAAGGCCGGGTTACCTCTGCAAAAATAGGTAACTACTGACACGCGTATGCCATCCCCCGATCGTCACCGATCTTCCCGAGGATCCCCGATTTCCAACAAACCACATAGATAATAATAATGCAGTAACCACAGAGGTTAAGTATCTGGGCTCCATACCATGATACCACCTTTATCCAGAAGGAATGACATACACTAAGGGGCGCTACTCCCTAGAACCTTGCCGCATTCGTCCTGTTTCGACCATTTCCGGGGTGTGAGGCTCGATGAAGTCTCGTCCACAAAGCTACGCTTTCTACAAAAAGCCCTGCTTCGGGTCAAACAAAATGATCAACCTATGATCACAAAGATATAAGATCAAACAAATGATCATATCACAAATGATCAAACACTGATCATTTCACAGCAACACTCAGTATGCCACGTTACCAAATTGGGATATATCGCTGATAAATTTCAACTACATAACCTCTGAGCTCGTACGTCTCAGAGAAGGGTGTTAAGCTAAGAGAATAAATTCTCCGCCACCAACAGAAATGTATTTGAAAGAAATCAGCTTTATATCTCAAATTGTAACGTCAGACACACAATCCATACAAGTCTGTTCCGGGATCGAACAGAACCGAAGGCACTTCTCACGAAGCCCTTGCATATCCGGATAATTTCAATCACGTCAGGACTTCCCGTCACTAAGGGTGATAAAACCTCTAAATCGAAGATCAGTCGATGTAGAGTAACTCGACGGTAATCCTTCCGTTTTCAAAAATATCCGGTCTTCAACACCGGTCTTCAAATGCGATTCATAACGACGTATCACATATTCGGAATGGGTTATACGACCCCATGGTCCTTTCCCGGCTAACCCGAATAGTGAGCGCTTATTCAAAAATAAGTGTGGCATTCAAATTCATCCAATTCACAACAAATACCTACTCAAGGTAATTATTGATAGTCGGTTATTTAACTATCAATAAAGATGCGCGACATCATCAGATTCCAAATAATTTTCCAAATTATTTATTTTCAAAAATATCTTTACTAGATATAAAATTTCCACACTTCAAAAATAAATCAATATTTATTCTTCTAAACAGTTTCCGTTTCCTTTATAAATTCCGTATTGAATTTATAATTTCAAAATATCTACAGATATACGATTTTCAAATTGTTTTCAATATTCAACTTCATTTTATCTTTAAGAAGATAAAACCTCAAAAACGTTTCATTTCATTTTGGAAAACATTCCCATACTTATTTTATAATAAGTAATTCACAAATCATTTATTTCCAACATTTGAAATTATTCAATATACTTAAATCAAATTTAAGTATAAATTCATTCTTTAAGGAAATCATTTACTATAACAACATTTATTTGAGTCAAAACGAATGTTGCGTAAAACATCGTTACGACGACTCAGAATCACTAGTATAGGGATTCGGATTTTAAGATAGATATATATAAATCCCAATACTACATAAACATTTCCTTTCGGAAATCATTTACTATAACAACAGTGTTATAGTCCACCATTTCCTTATTTTTCGAAAACGTCTATTTCAACAATAAATGTTGAAATCTATGCTTTCGATAGTTCACACGTTTTAAAACATCTTTTAAAACAATCAACTTCATTTATAATGTCGCTTTCCCAAACAATATCCATTTTTCTTAACAATATATTCACTATCCAAAATCGTGAATATATTTCACTAACCAAATTTCAGTCTTTTCTACACATTTTATTTCAAGAATTACCCACTGTCCAAAATCGTGGATAAAATCCCCTTTAACCTTTTGATTTATCAAATCCAATTGATTTCGAATTTATAAAACAACGTTTATAAATTCTATTTCTATTTTCTAACGACTTCAATTTAATAGATCTTCTTTATTAATAATTCGATCAATATCCCATTTAAAGGCAACAATCCAAGTTACAAGTAAATTTCTTATCAGTCTTTATTCTACAACTTCATTCATTTTATAACTTCATACTTTATAAATCTATAAACTTCAATCTTTATAAATCTATAAACTTCAAATCTTCACAATCTATAATTCTATAAATCTCATGTCCTCACAATTTATAATTCCATAAATTTCTAACACTTATAGAAACTCGTTTTAAAATTCCAATACTTTTAATTTATAAATATCAATTCTGTACATCTTTTATATACATCATTTTTAAATAATTCAAAAGAAATCCAACTTAAACTATTTTATTTATCACTTGACTATTTATTTCAAAATCACCTTTCAGGTATATTTCACAATTTAAAATTTTTCATAACTTTAAATTTATAACATTTATTTATTTAAGATAAATAAATTCCAAATTTTAATAAATCGTATACTTTCCAAAAATCACTTCAAAATCCCTTTTAAGGTAAAAATCGTTTATTTTTAAACTTTAAAATTGAACCCGATGATGCAACGCATCAATTAGTCCATCACAACATCAAACATCATATATCATCATATGATGATAGAATATATATCAACATCTGTAAATAAATAAATACAGTTGAGGAATCCAGTTGGATCCCTCCAACCTGTTTCCCTGCATCCAAAGACGTCAGCACAATACCAATTCCGCTCCAGTACGGAATTATCGCGGTATATAGGTTTTTATAAATCCGCTTACTAACGGCGCAATAGGGTCTCATCCGCTATACGAGGCGGGAAATCAATCAATCCAATATATACATATGCCAATATGTATATACTGCTATATATATAGATATATCCTATCATATCTAATAGCACATTCAAATAAATCAATCAATAACTGCAAAAATTCCACTTTTAAATCGAGTGAGAAAATCTCACCTTAGCTTTTAATTTGCCATCCTTTTCCATTTCCAATTTGTTTCCTTGACTTTATTCGACCTTGTATAACAATTATACAATTTTATCAATATTCGAAATAAATCGAATAACAATTTTCATTTGGTAATTTTTAATTACCCAATGATTTTATTTTAAACCATTTTCTTTTAATAAATTTATTTAACCAAACCTTTGTATAAAATTCTTTATTTTTCTCACTTATATTAAAACGACAATTTATGTAAATTTGAAACTTTTCAAAATCTTATTATTATTATTATTATTATTTTATATTTATTGCTTTTAGATAACATATGTATGTTAATCAACATATATTTTTCTAACACTTGCTGCAATATATAAACATTTAAAATTTAACAAAAAATCAAATTGAAAATCCTCGCAGCATCTACTTCTGTGTATATAGGTAAACTGCACTTATACCCTATATGTATATATACTTCTTTTAACACTTAATTAACAGAAATTCAATAAACAAAGAAATCGAATCTCACCAGCTCCTCTGCTCGACACCCAGACTCGAGATAAACTCCAGCCTTGCCGCGAATGCCAGAGACGAACTCGTCGCTACCTCCATCGAGTTGCCTTGATCGATCGCACGCACCACCGGTAACCGCCACGTCGCCGCCTGAATTGCCTGCTCGACTTCGAGCCTTCCACCAACGACCTGAGACACGCGACCCACTTTGAATCGAACGAGCCACCTACACGACCAAGCACTCGCCCACAGTCGTCGCTCCATCGCGACATTGCCCCTCAGACTTGCTCGACATCGCCGCCCTTCGCGATGCTCGAACTCGAGATCACCGCGCCTCCTCGTGCCCTAGCTTCGCGCGTCTCGCCCACGTGACCAACTGCATCCCTTAATTTTCCATCGCGATTCGAGTCGCACTCTCGTTCCTCTCAAAATCAAGCGACTTCGCTCGGGTTTGAATAGGAGAGGGCCGCGAATTTGAATTGAGAGGAGAATGGAAGAGTATATTTGGGGATTGGCCATCATTTATCTGATTTGAACGAAAGTATGAAAAAGGGGAACGCCATTATCTTTCATTTCGTTCGATTTTTATTTTTGATTGAACGAGAGGAGGGAAGGGACGAGTGATGATTTTTAAAAAGGTAAAGAGCCATGCTTACACGATTTCGTTCCCGTGATACTTGGCGTGGTCTCTGGCGTGAGATAAGGGGAAAACGTGTGTGTGTTGACTAATTTTAAATTTTAAATTTAAATTGATTTCGGTTTAAGTTCAACGCGTTTATGTGTCGTGTGCTCACATAACAACTTCAAATGCTACGAAATTTGAAATCCGGCAATAATAAAACATTCCGGACCCAATGGAACTGGTTTCGTCGAATTCCGAGACTGTTTGAAAATTGACTATTTTATAAATATCGGTTCGAGTGATTTTTTCAAAACTAAACAAAACAGTTCGAAATTAAATTCTGAAGCTTCAATCATCTCCAGTATTATCAATACGAATTTTAAAAGCTTTCGAAATATTTTTCTTCGACTTAAAATCGTAGATTCAAATTTTTATTCAGCATTCAATCGATTAAATTTTAAAGTTTAATCGCAAATTTTCAAAGTTATATCGGGGATTCAAATTAAATTATCGTTCAAATATTTAAAATTAATTAAATATTTCCAATTTAATTCGTTCGAAATTCTGGGTCGTTACAAACTTCCCCCCTTAAAAGAATTTCGTCCTCGAAATTACAAGTCAGGAAGAAAGGTCCTTAACTCGTCTACTATTTTCTCAAATTCAATTAGTTTTATCAATTTATCAAAACAAATCTTTCTACTAAAGATTCGTTATTATTCATACTAAATTTTCAACTTCAACTATAAGTTTCAAACAACATTGCTTTACTTCAATTCAAATTTAAATTCAAATTTCAAATTTAAACTTTCAAAATTTCTCAAAATTTTTCTAACGCCCTAAATTTCCGAAAAATTTCGCCAGCGTCTCCTTTGCGCGGCTAATACGGTACGACTACAAAATGTCCCTACGGACTCTCAGATTTCAAAAAGAAAAAGAAAAAGCCAAGCGGCTAGACCAGAAATCATCAAAAACTCATATTATAGTTCAAATACGTACCTTTTGTCGAGCAATTCAAATTATCTGTGAAATCAAATTCAATTCCCTTTATACCTGTATATCTACTAGCCATAATATCTAGTTATAACATCCAACTATTTTGCAAATTTTATTACAAACTTCTAATATCAACTTCTTATACCCTTTCTAGTTTACTATAGAAGTTATATCCATTATCATTCAATTTTACATTTCAATTTCCTTTCTGAGTTAAGTTCATCATTCAATTCAAGTTGGATTCTATTTATCTTCTGAATATTGAATTTACCAATTATCTTTCATTCACAACTGTATCATTTTAAATTAGTTTCATTTACTAATTTATCACAAATTGTAATTCACTTTATTCAAATTTGTTTTCAACATTCAGTTTCAATTCCAGTTTTATTCTTTCGTTCATTCCCAAAATTTATTTTCAATTCACTATTTTGGTTTATAACCACCTATATTAAACTGGATTTCAAATTTCATACGAATTTTAATTCATCTCAAACCATATTAATTTGTCATTTCTTTAATTAGTTTCAATTACTAATTTTATTCCAATACATTACTTTACAAATTCGAAATGAATTTTTCAATATTCAATTTACTTTCATTAAATTGATTCACCTATACTTGCTTTAATTTTAACTTCATTCTTTAAGTTAAATTTATTCTATCAAAATTCAAACTGTATAAGTTAGCAACTTATTTCATATTTCATAAGTATTTCTACATAGTATTCCAGAGTTTACCAACATTTCAAAAACCATTTTTGAAAACAAATCAAATTATCCTGGAATTTCCAAACAAAACCCAAATTTTTCAAACAACTACCATTTAAAACAATTTGGCAGCAATTTCTCTTTTGGAAACCCGAAAATGAACACCGGTGATGTCGCGATCATCATCGGAATTATTTTCCAGCGACCTAAAAGAGTTTAGAGCTTTTCATTCCTCCAAAACATTTTTCAAAACCCTTGAAATTCATTTTCAAATCAAAAACGATTTAACTTTCCAAATCTCCAAAATTTTCAAATTCTTTTCAAAACATTTCCAAATACTTCTCTGGAATTCCGTTTCAATTTACAATTCACATTTATAATTTACATTCTTAAATTTCATTGGTATGTGAATTTATTTTAACTTTGGAGTTAAAATTCCAATTTCTCATTCAATTTCAATATAATAATGATAATAATTTTCAATATTATCGCTTTCTAACAAACAAGCATCCATATACTATGATAATTCATAGAAAAATCATTTCTTTTCTATACAAAAATAGCTTTAGGTAAAATTATCTCATTTACCCCATTTTAAAACAATACTGTGTCAGTTTATCTTGTTTAGAGTTTAGAAACCCCTATCGATTACAGTTAGCTAGACTGCGCCGACCAGAATCCATAAACAATCAACCGATAAGTCAACACAATACAAAACAATTTTATATTCAAATAACAAATACGCGCTCATATCTATTATTACACTCAACTCATTCTAGAGTACTACTGACTCTATCTCTAATGAGTAACACCCAACAGAGCAGGGTTGTCGCTTAACCATATGCTCTGATACCACTTTGTCACATCCCGAAATTTTCGACTTTCGAAAATTCGACATCGATACTCACTTTATCGACTGCCGAGAAATCGAGTGCCGGAAACTCCAATAGTGAGGGTTTTAGAAAGAAGAAATAGGTAGAAGAAGAAGAAAAGAAGAAAAAGAAAGAAGAACACATCAGAACAACATCAGAACAGAAAACAATATCAGAATCTTACACATCGCAGCGGAACAATATACAATAGATAATTACTAGTCTTTTAAAACAAAGAACTATATCAGTTATACATACATCAATCAGAGTCAATATACGACTCAATACAACACAGCACATCAATGGACAGTTATATAACTTGTCCTCATACAGGATACACAACGGAATAAATATATCAGATACAAATACTACGTCTCGTCCTCCAGCTTATCTCCAAAGCTCCAGAATATCCAGAATATCCTGATAATCTAACTCTAGACTGCCCGTGTGGAAATTGGTGGGCACCCAGAGTTTAGAAGGGAAACAATAAACTCCGAGTCAGTCATGGTGACTGGTGTGAGATCGTAAAACAGTTATTCTTTTAAAATAAAACTAGATAATTTTCAAAGTCAATTCGAAATGCTTTTGGAAAATGAAACTACCATAAGACCTCCCACCACACACACAATGCAAACGCAGACTTGGAGGAGATTTCTTCTTATGTTAGTCAAAGATGCTTACTACGCAAAAATCAAAACCTTTTTGATATTATTATTAGTGCATAGTGGAAAACATTTCGAAAGTAGAATATAAATCTTAGCCAGCATAGGTACCATTATATTATGCCTGCTATAGCTGCCTCCTGAGGAGACAGGTTATACAATTGAAATCGTAAAGGCTCGTATTGTTTCTTTGGATTTCCAACAAATGGTCAGGCTAAGGAACTTCCTATCCACGATGGGTACGTCCCTGGAATAGACGACCCGAGAACCTAACCGGATCTCTGCCAACACAAGGCCGGGTTACCTCTGCAAAAATAGGTAACTACTGACACGCGTATGCCATCCCCCGATCGTCACCGATCTTCCCGAGGATCCCCGATTTCCAACAAACCACATAGATAATAATAATGCAGTAACCACAGAGGTTAAGTATCTGGGCTCCATACCATGATACCACCTTTATCCAGAAGGAATGACATACACTAAGGGGCGCTACTCCCTAGAACCTTGCCGCATTCGTCCTGTTTCGACCATTTCCGGGGTGTGAGGCTCGATGAAGTCTCGTCCACAAAGCTACGCTTTCTACAAAAAGCCCTGCTTCGGGTCAAACAAAATGATCAACCTATGATCACAAAGATATAAGATCAAACAAATGATCATATCACAAATGATCAAACACTGATCATTTCACAGCAACACTCAGTATGCCACGTTACCAAATTGGGATATATCGCTGATAAATTTCAACTACATAACCTCTGAGCTCGTACGTCTCAGAGAAGGGTGTTAAGCTAAGAGAATAAATTCTCCGCCACCAACAGAAATGTATTTGAAAGAAATCAGCTTTATATCTCAAATTGTAACGTCAGACACACAATCCATACAAGTCTGTTCCGGGATCGAACAGAACCGAAGGCACTTCTCACGAAGCCCTTGCATATCCGGATAATTTCAATCACGTCAGGACTTCCCGTCACTAAGGGTGATAAAACCTCTAAATCGAAGATCAGTCGATGTAGAGTAACTCGACGGTAATCCTTCCGTTTTCAAAAATATCCGGTCTTCAACACCGGTCTTCAAATGCGATTCATAACGACGTATCACATATTCGGAATGGGTTATACGACCCCATGGTCCTTTCCCGGCTAACCCGAATAGTGAGCGCTTATTCAAAAATAAGTGTGGCATTCAAATTCATCCAATTCACAACAAATACCTACTCAAGGTAATTATTGATAGTCGGTTATTTAACTATCAATAAAGATGCGCGACATCATCAGATTCCAAATAATTTTCCAAATTATTTATTTTCAAAAATATCTTTACTAGATATAAAATTTCCACACTTCAAAAATAAATCAATATTTATTCTTCTAAACAGTTTCCGTTTCCTTTATAAATTCCGTATTGAATTTATAATTTCAAAATATCTACAGATATACGATTTTCAAATTGTTTTCAATATTCAACTTCATTTTATCTTTAAGAAGATAAAACCTCAAAAACGTTTCATTTCATTTTGGAAAACATTCCCATACTTATTTTATAATAAGTAATTCACAAATCATTTATTTCCAACATTTGAAATTATTCAATATACTTAAATCAAATTTAAGTATAAATTCATTCTTTAAGGAAATCATTTACTATAACAACATTTATTTGAGTCAAAACGAATGTTGCGTAAAACATCGTTACGACGACTCAGAATCACTAGTATAGGGATTCGGATTTTAAGATAGATATATATAAATCCCAATACTACATAAACATTTCCTTTCGGAAATCATTTACTATAACAACAGTGTTATAGTCCACCATTTCCTTATTTTTCGAAAACGTCTATTTCAACAATAAATGTTGAAATCTATGCTTTCGATAGTTCACACGTTTTAAAACATCTTTTAAAACAATCAACTTCATTTATAATGTCGCTTTCCCAAACAATATCCATTTTTCTTAACAATATATTCACTATCCAAAATCGTGAATATATTTCACTAACCAAATTTCAGTCTTTTCTACACATTTTATTTCAAGAATTACCCACTGTCCAAAATCGTGGATAAAATCCCCTTTAACCTTTTGATTTATCAAATCCAATTGATTTCGAATTTATAAAACAACGTTTATAAATTCTATTTCTATTTTCTAACGACTTCAATTTAATAGATCTTCTTTATTAATAATTCGATCAATATCCCATTTAAAGGCAACAATCCAAGTTACAAGTAAATTTCTTATCAGTCTTTATTCTACAACTTCATTCATTTTATAACTTCATACTTTATAAATCTATAAACTTCAATCTTTATAAATCTATAAACTTCAAATCTTCACAATCTATAATTCTATAAATCTCATGTCCTCACAATTTATAATTCCATAAATTTCTAACACTTATAGAAACTCGTTTTAAAATTCCAATACTTTTAATTTATAAATATCAATTCTGTACATCTTTTATATACATCATTTTTAAATAATTCAAAAGAAATCCAACTTAAACTATTTTATTTATCACTTGACTATTTATTTCAAAATCACCTTTCAGGTATATTTCACAATTTAAAATTTTTCATAACTTTAAATTTATAACATTTATTTATTTAAGATAAATAAATTCCAAATTTTAATAAATCGTATACTTTCCAAAAATCACTTCAAAATCCCTTTTAAGGTAAAAATCGTTTATTTTTAAACTTTAAAATTGAACCCGATGATGCAACGCATCAATTAGTCCATCACAACATCAAACATCATATATCATCATATGATGATAGAATATATATCAACATCTGTAAATAAATAAATACAGTTGAGGAATCCAGTTGGATCCCTCCAACCTGTTTCCCTGCATCCAAAGACGTCAGCACAATACCAATTCCGCTCCAGTACGGAATTATCGCGGTATATAGGTTTTTATAAATCCGCTTACTAACGGCGCAATAGGGTCTCATCCGCTATACGAGGCGGGAAATCAATCAATCCAATATATACATATGCCAATATGTATATACTGCTATATATATAGATATATCCTATCATATCTAATAGCACATTCAAATAAATCAATCAATAACTGCAAAAATTCCACTTTTAAATCGAGTGAGAAAATCTCACCTTAGCTTTTAATTTGCCATCCTTTTCCATTTCCAATTTGTTTCCTTGACTTTATTCGACCTTGTATAACAATTATACAATTTTATCAATATTCGAAATAAATCGAATAACAATTTTCATTTGGTAATTTTTAATTACCCAATGATTTTATTTTAAACCATTTTCTTTTAATAAATTTATTTAACCAAACCTTTGTATAAAATTCTTTATTTTTCTCACTTATATTAAAACGACAATTTATGTAAATTTGAAACTTTTCAAAATCTTATTATTATTATTATTATTTTTTTATATTTATTGCTTTTAGATAACATATGTATGTTAATCAACATATATTTTTCTAACACTTGCTGCAATATATAAACATTTAAAATTTAACAAAAAATCAAATTGAAAATCCTCGCAGCATCTACTTCTGTGTATATAGGTAAACTGCACTTATACCCTATATGTATATATACTTCTTTTAACACTTAATTAACAGAAATTCAATAAACAAAGAAATCGAATCTCACCAGCTCCTCTGCTCGACACCCAGACTCGAGATAAACTCCAGCCTTGCCGCGAATGCCAGAGACGAACTCGTCGCTGCCTCCATCGAGTTGCCTTGATCGATCACACGCACCACCGGTAACCGCCACGTCGCCGCCTGAATTGCCTGCTCGACTTCGAGCCTTCCACCAACGACCTGAGACACGCGACCCACTTTGAATCGAACGAGCCACCTACACGACCAAGCACTCGCCCACAGTCGTCGCTCCATCGCGACATTGCCCCTCAGACTTGCTCGACATCGCCGCCCTTCGCGATGCTCGAACTCGAGATCACCGCGCCTCCTCGTGCCCTAGCTTCGCGCGTCTCGCCCACGTGACCAACTGCATCCCTTAATTTTCCATCGCGATTCGAGTCGCACTCTCGTTCCTCTCAAAATCAAGCGACTTCGCTCGGGTTTGAATAGGAGAGGGCCGCGAATTTGAATTGAGAGGAGAATGGAAGAGTATATTTGGGGATTGGCCATCATTTATCTGATTTGAACGAAAGTATGAAAAAGGGGAACGCCATTATCTTTCATTTCGTTCGATTTTTATTTTTGATTGAACGAGAGGAGGGAAGGGACGAGTGATGATTTTTAAAAAGGTAAAGAGCCATGCTTACACGATTTCGTTCCCGTGATACTTGGCGTGGTCTCTGGCGTGAGATAAGGGGAAAACGTGTGTGTGTTGACTAATTTTAAATTTTAAATTTAAATTGATTTCGGTTTAAGTTCAACGCGTTTATGTGTCGTGTGCTCACATAACAACTTCAAATGCTACGAAATTTGAAATCCGGCAATAATAAAACATTCCGGACCCAATGGAACTGGTTTCGTCGAATTCCGAGACTGTTTGAAAATTGACTATTTTATAAATATCGGTTCGAGTGATTTTTTCAAAACTAAACAAAACAGTTCGAAATTAAATTCTGAAGCTTCAATCATCTCCAGTATTATCAATACGAATTTTAAAAGCTTTCGAAATATTTTTCTTCGACTTAAAATCATAGATTCAAATTTTTATTCAGCATTCAATCGATTAAATTTTAAAGTTTAATCGCAAATTTTCAAAGTTATATCGGGGATTCAAATTAAATTATCGTTCAAATATTTAAAATTAATTAAATATTTCCAATTTAATTCGTTCGAAATTCTGGGTCGTTACATCATCACCCCCATCATCATCATACCTGTCCCCGTCTAGCAAGGGATCATCAAAAGATAGTAATTTTTGAGGATCGATGATTTCCTCTTCCGGGAACTCGTCTTCTCATCCCAGAAACTCTCTCTGATTTGAGGTCGAATTTCCTCTTGAAGTTGTCTTTTAGTTTCTATAGTGAAGGGAAGTCCAACTCTGGATAATTTTCAATATTATCGAAATATGCGATGAAGAGAGCCTCCTCGTAATATTTCTCTTTTAGTTAAATGAAAGCTTGTTCTATAAAGAAGGATACTTTCTTTATATCATCCTTAATGATATTATTTGTATAGACAAGTGCAGCCTCCTTGCTTTCCAGGTTATCTTTTAAGGTTGTAACTTATGCAGCCATTTGAGTTTTTTCAGTTCTAGCTTGCTCAAGTTCCTTTTCCAAGAATTTCACCCTCTCCTCAGCCGCTAGTCTAGCTTTTCTTTCTTCATCTAAGATTGAGGCAAGTTTGTCCTTTTTATTAATAACTTCATGACTCTTTGTTGTGACTTCAAGGATTTGGCACTCAAGGGACCTAACTTTATCTATCAACGATGAAACTTGTTCTTTGAAATTTGGAACGTGATTAACAGATTCATGAGAGACTTGTTGAAGAAAGAATATATGCTTAGCCATATATATATATATATGCACATATAAAAATGATGAATAAAAATAATTCAAAGTTCGTATTTAGTTAAAAGATATAAATCGCCAAACATAAAAAGGATACGTAGCACAAAAAGCTATTGAAAAAGAATGTGGAGATGATCACTGGAAAAGACAGAAGGCTACAATGGTATCAAAGGAGTAACTGATGGAGACTGGATAACCAAACGAACAAATTTATACAAATACAGGGGAATAGGTTGGACTGAAGCTTTATAGGGAAGAAATTTGATAGGAGCAGGAGTCAGGCCCTACTCCTGATACCAATGTTGTAAGGACGTTGTAGGTAAGGGATTCATGATATCTATAACAGGACTCGGGTTATGAGCAACTTCTGTCTGGTTTTGAGGATTATGATTTGGCAAGCTTAAATCAATAGCACTAGAATTTTGGTTATCGGTGGCTGAAGCTGCATTCGGTTCTTCAGCAATAGTAGAAAGTGTTGGATCTTGTAACAACTCGGAATTCTATCGTTTTCTTTTGAACATTTAATATATTTTAAATATTGAAATAATTGGTTTTTTAAAGTTTAATAACTTGAATTCCAATATAGAAAATATTTAAAATATTTGAATTGCAAATTTAATATTTGAATAGTGATTTAAATATCGAGATTTTAAATTGAATATCAATTAAATGGATTTAATGGTTTTATTTAACTCCTTTTAATTAATAAATAATAATGGTAAATTCATTTTATAAATTTATTTGCAATAATAAATTGTTCAAGTAATCAATAGGAAAATATTTTTTTTAATATAACAACTCGATTTTTATTGATGTATTTTTTATTTAATTTATTTGATTTTTCCATAATTTTTAATTTGGAAAATATTGAAAATACCGTTTGATAATTTCTCAGCAAATGACGGTGTTTTCGTGATTTTACAGAATTGAATAACTAGTGTATATTATTATTGTTCTGAGGTTGCGTCGCTGTTTTGAGCGCAACTGTATTTTTGTTTTATCGTTCGGGGTTCGTACGCGGACAAAAATATGTACGGTGAAATGCCGGAATTTGCAAATCCAATATAACTCTACACTTCAACACCATATTTTTCTCCCAATCCCTTTACTATTCTATCCATTTTCACCAAATAAGAAAAGTTACTAAATCCTCTTCTTATAAAATTCAAAACAAATAATTTAAAAAATCAAAAGGTGTGATCTTTGCATTTATAATTGAAAGATCTACCTTTTGGCAGGAGAGTTACAGGGTGCGATAGTAGTTAGTGTTTTCGACAGTTTTTAAAAAGTGCTTAGCAAACTAGGGTCTGGGAATTTACTTGACGTAGGCAATGGGAGGCAAGATGGATGTTGGATTTGAGTTTATAAGGTCGAATAGCATGTGTGGGATGAATTTCAGGAGGTGCAGCCTTAGGGGATGAACGTGACAGTTTCAGGTCACACGGGCCATGCCCAGGATGAATTTTGAGGTAAAGGGTCAGGTATGAGACGGCGGGGTGGAACATGGAGAAGTCGGAGTGTGGAGTTCATTGTAAAAACCGGTTGAGCATTTCGTTGATCGGAGAAGGTGGAATCGATGGGGGAAGGTATCGGGTTTGGGTTTCTTTGATACGGCATGTACATGCATAGGTTTCGGAGGGAGTTAGCTTTGCAGAAGATGGGTTTAAAAATAATAGGGTAACTAGTTTATAATTATGTAATTAGCGTATTAAACTATAATTTAAAAATCAAAATCTTATCATTTGAATAACTCTCTCATACGAGGTTTAATTGAGATGAAACTTTTTGCATTACGCTCGTAATGACTATAGCTTTGCGATGAAATTAGTTTGGTCGAATTTGGAGCTGGTGAAAATTTGGAGTAAAATCGGACGTCGTTCGATTTCAGTAAATCGGAACGCTTTGGCGCCAATTGGAATTTCGATGAGTATAACTCACCTTTTTGGTTAATCGGTATATTATATAATAGATAAATTTTACTATTTATGTTTGGATGAATTATTGGCTGATTTGGTTAAATATTCGCTTTTGAAAAACGATTAACATTTAAATTTATAATACAGTGAATTAAATAGAGAAATCATGATATCTTAATATTATGGTTTTTAACTTCCAAATATATTCATGTTGTTTATTCTAGTTATATACGTGTGATATAGATTGTTAAATGTTAAGATTTGATTGTTTGGCCATTATTATCCGGGTTTTTAACCCATCAGGATCAAGAGAATATGGAATGACTTGATGGAGTCAGAACGGCTCAGAACTCAAGCAAAAAAGGCTAAAGCAACGACTGAGTTTGAATAGACCAAGGGGCCAGCGTCCGTCCAATCCAATCAGCAGCTAAATACAACTAGCTAGTAAATCATCATCAAAACAAAGCAACAAAAGCATGCCAGACATCAAAGTCCAAAAAAAGTCTAAGCAGCGATCCATACTTTATCACTGGGTCGCTAAGGCACATGGGAAGCGAAGAAAACCAAAATATGCTATATGGATCACTAGCAATCCATACACCATGGATCGTCAGCGATCCATACATGTTCAGGGACTCTTGGCGAGCTAACTAGGCGAAGAAGAGAAAATAGGAGCTAAGTGATTGGCTCGCAGGCGAGTTAAGTCTATAGACCGCTAGTGATCCTTGGCTTTGGCTCGGGTTGCGAGCTGAGCTTCGTTGCATCTTCCTGAGTCCATCTGCAAGCAGTCAGTGAACAGGCCTGGTCAAGAAATTTTCCAATCTCTATAAATACCATCCTACCTGCAACACAAACGGGATCTTCTCCGGACTGGTGGCTGAAGCTCTACTGGAAACTTTCTTCACTCTTCATCTCCCACACAACAATCTCCAAGGGGATTCACTGTAATTCTCTAGTGGATTCCAACTCTGGGATTCAATCTAGCTAAGGATAATCAAAAGCCTTGTAATCAAACGCTACTTATAACAGCAATCAGTCATAATAAAACTAGAAAGTGGACGTAGGCTTCGTTAATAGTCGAACCACTATAAAAATCTTCTTGTCTCCTTTCTTTTATTGTTCTTTTCTATACATATTACCTGTATTATTGCTCTGTACAAGCAGGGCTGGTGCTTTCACACTCAAACCAGGGTGTTGATCCGTTTTTTGGGTTAACAGCCATATTGGATATGACACCGACATATGTTGATAAGCGAACCCTTTTAGTGGAAAAGGTAGTAATAGCACCGGTTAAGTGCTATAGTAACTATTGGCCTCGATATAGTATTTTGGAAATATTATTAAATGCTATTTGAATTGGAAATGTTTTCGTTTTGGAAAATGATATTTAAATCTGCCTTTTGGGATTTCTGTGGTATTTTAATTTGAATGAGTTTTTGAACTTTTCTTATTTTATTTCAACTTCCTTATTTATTCTTTGTAATACACACACATATACGTATGTATGTATGTATACTTAAAAATGGATGGAAAATTTTTGGAATAAATATTTGCAAGGCATTTTATATAGAAGTTTGAAATAAAATAATAGATTTATAAATGGTATTTTATACATTTAAGGAGAGACTTATGAGGGTTATAAAAAGAGATGTGTTTTATAAAAGAATCATTATAAATGAATTTAGATTTTTATAATTATATTTGGGAATCTATGGGAAAGAGTTATATAATTATATTTTAAGATTTATAAAAGGAGTTTATAAATGTTATTTATAGTGGGGACTTATAAATGAAATTTATAAAGAGATTTATAAATAAAGTATGTAAAAAAATTTATAAATGAAGTTGTAAATATGGAAGAGTTTACCAAATGGAATTTTGTTAAAGAGTTTATTTATAAAGGAGATTTGATTCCCTAAATGACCTTCTTAATTATGGTGGTATGGAACATTCTTTTTCATACTTAACATCGAAGGAATAGTGTTTTGTGTTATTATTATCTCTGTTTTAAATGACATTTGTTTTAACCCAAATAAGTATGGTTTGGAAATGGAATTCTTTCTTAAGATTTGTAAAATGTACTTATACCGGTAAGATAAGTATAAGTGTATATTTCCTAAGTATTGAAAAGATTAGAGAGGATTTGTGAATATATTTTTGTAAAAGCATTTTGATACAAGTATTTACTAGTGGGTTTAAATTAACAGAATGATTAATTAAAGAGGCTTAGTGGTTGTTTGGTGCTTAACCATGCTTGCTTTGTTTGTTTATTTGATAGTTAAATAACCGACTATCAAATCTGGGTCAGTTTTAAAACTATCATTGTCAGTTTGTAGAGACCATGATGGGATATATTATCCAAAAACCACTTCGAACTGACATAAAAGTTCGGAATGAGGATATCTTGAAGATGATCGAAGATGGAGCTCTTTGAAGTGCAAGGGCTATTTGCTACTAATCCCGATGGTGATTCCAAAATGGATGTAGTAGAAGAATTACCCTCGGTTTGTTCATATGTTGAACAACTTGTATGGATGAATGCTGGCACTGCATTGCTGCCTGGAGAGTAGTGTTAGCATTCCAAGTGAGATTGCTATTCAAAAAGGTAAAACATAGCCTCAAGCCTCATCAACCGGGAATGACTAAAACATGGGATATGCGGCAGGGCTAAATGGGTCGCACCCATTAGGGTATTGTCATCACCTTTCTAAATATATATTTATGGATTTGGTTGTGCATAAGAGCTCTTGGTAAGGTTGCAAAAAGCAACCGGGGTGATGAAATATTCAGTACTATCCAGTAAGGGGTAGGGCGGTCCTGTACTGGTAGGGGTCGATAGGTTCAACCTTGGTACATTTTTCTAGAGGTGTACTAAGGTAGGCATACCCCAGTGCCTTGTCATTGTATGGAAATCCATTCTCCAATAAGTGCATTCGGACTTAGTTGTATACCTATTATGTTGGAATTTAATTAATGTAATAATTTCGTCTATGATTCAATATTTATTTTAAACCCTAGATATTATTATAATATCACTGTATTTTTCTATAAAAATGTTTTAGTTATCATAAGGTAAAAACTCGTCCGTGTTTATGTGCGGCGTGGCCTTATGAGATACCTTTATTTTTGAAAGGTTTTATTACATTAAAATCCATTGAGGCGTGTTTCTCACATTAGTTTACCAGACTGATCCGGACGTTATTTTTATAATGCTCGGGTCAGACTGAGCAATTTCAGATTAGTTTGGATGCTTTGGAGCTTCAGGAGATGAGCTGAAGCCCTTTAAGACGTATTTTCATATATATATTTTTTGCTACATTTGTTAGTTTTATTTATTAGCAACTGTGAGGAAAGGTTGTTATAACTGTCCAGGCCGATGATTGTTTAGTGTACTCTAATAGATGTACGTATTTTTAGTTTTTCCTTTATAAAGATCTGTTTTATATTATATATTGCTCGTCATGATGTGAGATTCCGTTCTATCTTTTCTTTCTTTTCCCCCAATAATCTGTCTTTTTCGGCACTTGGATGCTCGGCACGTGAATACCATGGATATATTAGTGACGACTTCCGAGGGTCGAAAAGATGGGTCGTTACAAATCTTCTCCAAGTTTGGCCTTTTTACCTGGAGGAGGAATTGAAGCACCAGATAGATTGTCAGAATCCTTCTTCCTTTTGTGACTTTCAATAGCATTAAAAGCGTCAGCGATAGAGTCAGCAATAAGAGCAGCTTTAGTAGTCACAGCCAAGGAGGAGGCAGGAGCTTTAGCACATCTCGTCTTAGGGACTGGGACGGTGATATTTGAGCCTAAGTTAAAGAAAGAATCATAAGATGTAAATATAAGAAATTCTGGTAGAGTCATGATAAGAGATTACTAGAAGAATTACGCTGAATGGAAGAATATGAAGAAAAGGCATTTTGATTGCCGATAACCATGGCTTGATTCCCATGAGCATCATTCTTAACCATTGGGGGATCCTCATGCACTTTGCGATTCTCTAGAATCAATGAGTACTTTTGAAGGTTAGCTTCGGTCAAGATTTTGAGCATGTCCTCCATAGTCTGACAAATGAGTTCATAACTAGTTGAAGATTCTTTAACTAGTTATCAAGTTTATAACAAGATGTCGAACTCATAAGTAGTCATCAAGTTCATAACTAGTTGATGATTCTCTAAATAGTTATTGAGTTCATAGCTAGTTATCGAGTTCATAATAAGATGTCAAACTCATAACTAGTTATCGAGCTCATAACAAGATATCAAATTCAGAACTTGTTATCGAGTTCATAACCAGATGTCAAAATCACAAACTGTTAGTGAGTTCGTAACTAAATGGAGATTCTTTAATTAGTTATCGGGTTCATAACTAGATGTCAAACTCATAAAAGTTATCGAGTTTGTAACTAGTTAATAACTCTCTAAATGGTTGTCGATTCTGTGACTTGTTAATGATTCTATAAGTTTTTGTCGGGTTCATAATTAGTTATCGAGTCTATTAAACTGCCTTTTAGCAAGGTAGTACATAGATAGATTTAACCCAACGGACTGCATGATCATCAAGGTCGGAAGAACGGAGAAACGGTTACCAGGCTCGAAAATCGGCTATAAATAAGACTATAGACGATGATCAGGGGGATTTGGGTCGGATCCCTAATTTTTGTCCCAATAAAGGTGCAATTGGTATGAAGTGATAAGGAAGGCTTTATGAGGCTATATTTTAAATTTCAAGATGGTCGGAGTTCGTATGCTTGAGTTACGGGCAAAAGAAGAGGGATCGGATCATATTCAGCTCAACAGCACAACTCAATGATGATTGCTCCATAACTCAACAACCACAAGACGGATTGAAGCGAAACTATGCAAACAGGAATAGCAAACCCTAGGGAGTCTACCCTAGGGATCTCATGGCATTTGGAGAGATTTGGAGGGATCGACACCTATCCATCAATAGGGATCGGCCCTCTTCCCTTTTAGGGATCGGTTAAACCCAACTTTATAGCAAAGGTCGATCAATATCTCAACATCTACATATCTAATTGACATGAAACTTGGAGGAAAAGCTAATTACAACATAGAGAAGCTCCCCAAGGGATCGCATATCATTTGGAGCAAGTTAGAGGGATCGGTACCTATCCCTTCATAGGGATCGGCTATAATCAGCCTTAATAACATATTAAAACAAAGATTGATCAATAACTCGAGTTCTACTAATCCAATTGTTATGAAACATGGAGGCTAAGCATAATACAAAATGGAGAAACTCCCTTGGGGATTGATGGAATTTGGAAGAGACTGGATGGATTTGTACTATCCCTCTAGAGGGATCGGCAGAAATTAGAATTCAAGTAACACTACTTCACAGAAAATGCGATATCTCACAAACCGTACGTCGGAATTGCACGAAATTTGGGAAGCATGTAGCTAACATCATAGTGCACCCCTCATTGGAATTGCAGCCCATTTGGATGCACTAATATGGATCGGTACCAATCCCTATTGTGGGCCCCAATGGGCCTAGAAATTTTTGGATGGCCTTGTCTTGGTCTCCTGAGCATTCTGTCAAAATTCTAGCTAGATCCGTGCATGTCTTCCCTTATAAATATAGCAGGCATGGCATCAGAAAAGGGAATCTACTTTCTCTTCTCTTTATCTTCAACTTAGGCTACACTCTGCCAATATGATTCTTGGATTTCGGATTGTAACTCTAAATAAACTTCAGTATAATAAAAAGGATTATTTGGGAGTGGATGTAGGCCGAAGTTAGGCGAACCACTATAAATCTTGTCTCTTTTTACTTGCTTTCTGATTGTTTTAATTTTGTTCTTCATTTATTTCTCTTCATATTTCTGTGATTAAATTTGATATTGGTACTTTTATATAATTGGGTGTTGGTGGCCAAGTTTGACGCCAAAGAGTCAATAGCTAGTTGTCGAATTTACAACTAGTTGGTGAGCCCATAACTAGTTAGCAAGTCTCTTACTAGTTGTCGAGTGTCTAGCTAATTGTGGAATTTATAACTAGTTAGCAGGTCTCTAGTTGGGTATCGAGTCTCTAACAACTACCAAGTCTATAAGTAGATGTCGATTCTTTAACAACTATCAAAGCCCTAATTAATTGTCGAGTCTCTAGATAGTTATCAAGATTTTGGTAGTTATCGAACCTTCCTAAAATATTAGATTACTGTTAATTATTGGAGATGAACATCAAAGTACCGAATTGTTGGAGCTATATACTACAAGCGCCATTTGAATTCAAACACGAAAGTTCCTAAATCTGGAAAGTATTTAGACCCAAATTGCCAATCAAACCCAAGCAATTCATAAAATCTTAAGTCTAAAATCAGGAAACCTCTCCATTCTTAAATCGATATAAAAATCGTACCTTAAATCAAACTTAGGCACAATAGGGATTAACACTTTTTTTTAGAATTGCAAGATTGAAGGGAAAATTATAATCATGATTTTAGTTTTGAGTTGCAAGTAAAGTTTTTAGGAGAAGAAAGAGTAAGTACTTATAGAGTAAGAGGGCAACAACAAGAAGCATTGATCCTGGTTTGAATGAACGAACGAGATTGAAAGTTCCTGAATACCAATAGGTGGCAATATAAAAAGTGTAAATATACTAAAGTATAATATGCTTCCTCCACGCATGGAGGGTAAATTTTACTATATAATACAAGTTTTGAGCCTATAGAGAGAACATGTCGAGCTTGAAGATAGCGGAGTTATCGAGCGTTTACAATCATAGAGGGTGGTATCGAGCCTCTACCACCATAGGGGTTGTCAAGCATCTAAAGAAATGGTATCGAGCCTCTACTATCATAAGGGTTTTTGATCATCTAAGAGTAGAAAGTAATATCGAGCATCTAACAATAAAGAGAAAATGCCAAGCTTGGAAATGATGGGAGATTTCGAGCCTGAAGAAAGTAAAGTTATCAAGCATTTAACGTTTAGAAAAAGATAATAACTCTCTAGCGATAAAAAGAAGGCATCGAAATCTAATAGCAAAGGGTTGCCAGCCCCAACAATAATAAGGATGCTGAGCATTCAAGTGATTAACAAGCAGTGAAGGGGTGATGAGTTTCTAAGCATAACAAGCATCTACAATAGTAAATTTTGTCAAGCACTTAACAAGTAGAAGGTGATGTCGAATATTAACAATGAGTAAAGATATCGAGTTACTATGGGATGATGAGCCTTTGATACATCAATTATTATCGAACCTCTACAACAATAACTATTGTCGAGCATTTATAAACAACAAGTGGTATCGAGCTGCTATGAAGAAGTGCTGCCAAGTTTGAACAAACAAAAGGGATAATAACTCCAATGGAATGGCGAGTTTCAACTTTAGCAAAGCGTGTGGAGATTTTACAAGAGCAAGAGATGCCGAGCTTCAAAAGACATATGGTTTGACGAGTATCTACCACAGGAAGGAATGGTGAGGGGACACATGTCAGCCATCCCGCCTATTGGATAACTATATATATAGACACCCTCCGCTACTTTGAAAGGGGATGATTTTTCCTTTTTTTTATTTCTCAATTTTAAAGTTGTAAACCCAAAATCAATTTGGGTATTTCAGAGCGGATTGTAACTCTTGAACTTTTTGCACATAAGGACTTGGACATTTAACTTTGGATAGCATATTACCTTCGAATTTGTATACTTGACTATTATTGAATAATGACACGCCATATGACTTTATCTTTGGACTTGGACTTAAACACCAATGGACTTGGACTTGCATATGTTCCCAAGCTTGCATAAGGCCACTTAAGCTCTTATCCTTAGCATAAACCTGCCTTGATATTAAGTTTGCGAAGAAATTTGCTAACATGGTCATAAGAAAACTTGCACTCATCCAACTTAATATCCATGACAGTGCATCTCAATCCGGGAGTGGCATATCCCCATATTGGATTAGCTACACATATGGAGGTAACTAAATAGGTAACTCCTAACCCAAGTTTACCAACCAAATATCTTGCTACAAAGGAATGTGTAGCACTAGTATCATACAGTACTCTAACTAAAATACCAAATTTGAGTCATACCTTCCAATATCTTTCCTTTGCCTCTTTCTCTGGTAGATGGTCCATAACATCCTGTATTTGGAGGCCAAAAGCAAAGTGCTACAAATGTTGCAGTCATCCATAATATTAACTTCTGGTGACAAAATACGGCAATGATAATGGTATCCATAATATCAGAAGCACATGAATATGAACAAAATCACAGATTTCAAAAACAACATTTTGCTGATTACATTTCAAAACAATAATTCATATCCATGTTACATAATCCCTTAACGTTTCCCAGGCAATGATTAAATATATCATTACAAAGATACGCCAAGAGCGACATATGACAATGCCCCTTGGTTGATCAAAGTAATATAGTCATATCTGACTTAATATACACAGCCGAATCAAAACAGAATGAAACTGCAAATCCTAATTAGCTATCCATCAGCCATCTGCTCGTCTCCGGAAGCTTTATTCGCCAAAAGACTAAAACCTGAAAACCTCAACCCTCAGCCTACTCAAATCAATTTTGAGCACTCGAGATTTTAAGGGGAAACAAAAATTTCGAGTCAGACATAAAGCCTGGTGTGAATAAGTCTGTTACATCTCAGTTTACTGATATTAAGTGAGACTACGTCACTTAGCGGAATGAGTTTCCCCTCACTAATATCCTTTTCAAAACATGTATTTTGCAATCCTTTCCTGCATTCAAACTGGTTAATCAAGCTGATTATATAAAAATAACAATATCCTTTATGCTAATAAATGGACTATCTGTCCGTAAGATGTATATGTGAACTATCTGCCCACACATAATAGCAAGGTCGGTTATGGTACAGATGGACTATCTGTCCATACAACTGGGCTGACTGCCCGCAAACTGGACTAACTGTCTGAAATCTAGGCTGACTGCCTGCAAGATGGACTAACTGTCCGAATTATTTTCTTAGGCTTAACTAACTTTAAATTTTCCTTGTAAACCTATTCAAAATGATTTAGTCCTTAAAATCATATATATAGCTTTACTCTAAACCATTTTACCATGTTATATATACTTTACTCAAAATAATGTTAATAGGATTTAATAAGGATTAACTATCCTTCCAAAACAAGTCAAAACCCTTTTTAACTTGAAATACTTAGGCTACATTGCCTATCTATTACATTCGAAACATTTATATAAAACCGTTAAACAACCCTTTCGAAACCATTGAAGGTAACCCTTCGAAACCATTGGAAAACCATTAAATATTTCCTTTCGAAAACATTGGAAAAACCTTTCCTTTCTTTTCTCTGAAAGCTTCAAAATATCAGACATCCTCCTTTAAAACCTTTTTGCCTTTCGAAAGCATAGGAAAAACCTTCCTTTCAATCCTTTTGAAACCCTGGGGAACCACCCCTTTCGAAACAATTCACTAAAACCTTTCGAAAAAGTCAAAACTCAATCCTTTTGAATGCATATTGGGTTTAATTTAAAACATGTGGAAACCTTTCGAAACCATTCAAAAATGTCTTGGTTGAAACCATTTGGATTCTGCCTTCAAGTAGAGCAAAAGGATTGGAAACCCATTAAAGTCGAAAGCATCAGTTTCGAAACCTTTTAAAACTATCTCTTTCGAAAACATTTGGGTTTTACTACAATTATAGAAAAAGGCCTTAAATATTTAAGTTGAAAGCAACTGCTTCGAAACCATTTCCTTAGTAATGAAGTGATGGTGTCGAAACCATCCCTTCAAAAGCATTGGAGAGGAGGCCAGGTTTTAGAAGGCAAAACAACCCATTCGAAACCTTCTGGGTCGAAAGGTAAGAAGGCGGCAGCCAAAAGGTTTCGATTTGGTCCAAAGCAATTATTTAAAAACAGAGGCGCAACCCAACCGAAATCATTTACTTTAAACCATTTGACCTGGTCGAAAGCTACTTTGTCGAAAGCCATTTGGTCGAAAGAAAGCAGGCATATTTCTTTAATTTAAAAACAAAGGACTGCCTCAACCCCTTCGACACCCCTGGTTTCGACTCCCTACCTTCCGCCTATATCCAATTCATTATGTACCGGTAAACTGATACCATGTGCATTGGTTTAGACTGCGTCGGAAGCGAAGATGTGGAGGCGGAACCTGGTGCCGACGGTGTTGAAACAGTGAAAAACATGTAGCAAATAGTTCTTTTCACCTAACCTGCTTTACGTGTCTAATTGTGATTGGTTGCCTCTTTCTTTACCAATAAAAAGTACTGCACTTTGTCAGAAGTGCTGCCGACTTTCCCGATTTTATAATTCAAATCATTTTACAAAAAGCCCCTTCTCCTCTTTAAATTATATAAAACATTTAAGTCTCATACCTTAAATAATTTTATATAACCATTAAAACACTTAGGAAAAATCTAGAAAAATTCCAAAAAAACACATTATATATGTTTTCTAACATTTAAAAGTTTCAGACCCAAACAATTAATTATTTACTCGTAAATAATTTATAACCCGAAATACCATTTTCTTAACTAGAAAATTCATATTAACTCCACGAAAATTCAAAAAAAATCTGAAAATTGAAACCCACCTCCAAAATAATATTAATGATCTTTATAAAAATTCACAAGGCATTGGGATGTCATTTTATAGGTTTTTCACCTTAAAACATATCAAAAAATCAATATGAATATACATAAATCATCACATGTATATATAATCATTCCAGCATTCAAAATCATGGAAAATCAATGCAAAATATTCGGCAATCGTCTAAAAATCAAAAATACAATCAAAAATGAGATGTATACAATATTCACCTTAGCTTTAGAGATTATGGAGATTGAGATGTGAATAGATTTGATTTGGGTTAGCTTCTTCCTAGCTTTTCTTCCTCTTTTCCTTATTAATGGTGGCCGGCCCCTTAATTTAAAATTTTAAAATGAAAATGAACGTGTAAAATTTTACACGGCCAAGGTTTGGAGGATATAGGAATGGCCTCTTTCTTATTTTACCCCTCCTCTATTTCAATTTAAATTTCGTCTTTTAATTCATTGTTAAATGGCACGGCTACCCTTGATTAAATCAAATCTCAATCCCCTAATCAACACGTTATTTTATTTTATTTAACTAATTAAATATTCTAAATAATGTTACCAAAAATACGAGGTGTTACAAACACCCCTCCTTAAAGAATTTCGTCCTCGAAATTACGATAAGGTACACAACAAATCAGACAAGAAGGTAAAACATACCATCAAACAAGTCAGGATAAGTATCTTTAATCCTGCTCTCAATCTCCCAAGACAGTCCATGTCATCGTCGCTCCATTGGACTTTAACCAATCTGGCCGTCTTGGTTCTAAGCCTCTTCTCATCTCTCGCAACAATACGAATAGGCTTCCTTACTATGGTCAAATTCGGTTCTACCACTAAATCATCTAGCACAGTCGGTGCAATAGTAGTCTCCGGGTCTCTAACACACTTTCTGAGATGAGAAACATGGAAAACATCGTGGGCTCCTGCTAAACTGCTTGATAACTCAACTCTATATGCGAGTTTCTCGATCCTCTCAACAATAGGTAAAGGTCCAACGAATCTCGGTGCTAACTTCCCTGATTTCCCAAACCTAATCGCACCGTTCATACGTGACACTTTGAAGAAAACCTGGTCTCCACTGAGAACTCTAGATCTTTCCGTCTCTTATCTGCATAACTCTTCAACCTAGACTGAGCCTCCATCATTCTAGCCCGAATGACCTCAATCTTTTCTGCAGCTACTCTGACTAAATCTGGACCAAGAACCAACGTATCCCCAGTCTCTAGCCAACAAACAAGAGATTTGCATGGCCTTCCATACAAAGCTTCAAACGGTGCCATCCCAATACTAGTCTGATAATTGTTGTTAAATGAAAACTCAACTAAATGCAGATGGTCTTCCCATGATCCTCTAAAATCTAGAACACAAGCCCTTAACAAATCTTCCAAGATTTTGTTAGCTCTTTCCGTTTGCCCATTTGTCTGCGGATGGTACGCGGTACTCATCTTGAGCTTGGTTCCCAAAACTTCCTACAAACTCTTCCAGAACTCGCTAATGAGCAAAGGATCTCTATCACTAACTATGCTACTAGGAATTCCATGCAGTCTAACCAAATTCTTCATCAACAACTTTGCCAAAATAGGTGCCATTCTGGTCGGCCTAACTGGAAAGAAATAGGCAATTTTGGTTAATCTATTCACCATGACCCATATACTAGCATTTCCTCTGTTCGACCTTGGTAACCCATCAATAAAATCCATGGAGATAGAATCCAACTTCCATACTAGAATATCCAATGGTTGAAGCAACCCACTTGGTTTCTGGTGTTCGGCCTTTGCCTGCTGACAAATCATGCACTGCTTCACACACAACCCAATATCTCGCTTCATACCTTCCTAGAAGAAACTTCTCTTCATATCCTGATACATCTTAGTACATCCTGGGCAAATAGAGAACTTCGAATGATGGCATTCCACTAAGACTTCTTTCCTTATGTTTCCTACACTCGGAACACGTAATCTTCCTTTCTTTCTCAACCACCCATTCTGGTCAAGACTGAAATCTTCCTTTCTTTCTCAACCACCCATTCTGGTCAAGACTGAAATCTTTCAAGTCATCGCTTTCGGTTCCATTTCTTAGCTTCTTGATCTATTCAGCTAACACCGGATCCTCTTCCTGCTTAGAAGCAATCCTCTCGATCATCACTGGTCGAACTTCCAAACAAGATAATACAACTGTATCTCCACTAGACCCAGCCTTGAATCTCCACTGCACTCTGCAATCTGCTAATGCTTCTAAATATTTCCACTCAACAATCATCGCTAATACTGCATTCTGATGTTTCCTGCTAAGTGCGTCCGCAATTTTGTTGCCTTTTCCCGGTGTGTACTCAATTCCAAAATCATAAGCAGCAATAAACTCTAACCACCTTTGTTGTCTAATGTTCAACTCCTACAGAGAGAATAATTACTTCAACGACTAATGATCAGTGTATAACTCAAACCTTTCTCCCAAAATGTAATGTCTCCACACCTTCAATGCAAAAATCACTACAGCCAATTCCAAATCGTACGTCGAATATCTGAACTCATGCGGTCTAAGCTATATAGAAGCGTATACGATCGCTTTACCCATCTACATCAGCACATCTCCTAATCCTGTTCGACACGCATCGGTGTAAACCACAAATTTTCTACTTCAATGGCATCCTACATTCCAACAAAGGGCTTCCCTCCAAGCTTGGTGTAATCTCCACTCGGCTTAGCATAATGGTTAACTACCAGAACTTCTGAAACCCCTGATCCAATAGCATTTCCTCCTAACACTCCAGCTGCAACTCCCGCCTGCACCATATTACTGAAAAACTGATACATAGCTTCCATTCCAACCCGTGGGACTTCAGCACCCACATTCTCTTCTTACGCCTGCCATGACCTCTTCTCACATTAGGCCTGGCATTCCCATCGGTGCCTTCCCTTCCTAGGTTAACTCTTCCTCTTCTACCTTCCATATCTGTATTCAAACTCATGAGATACAGAAAGATACCCTAACAAGGATAAGAGACTAGAGATAAAGCGTATACTTATTTATAGCAAATACAAGTACGTTACTATAGCATTATCAAATACCCTAATCTTACTCTAATTCCTTAGGATTATGTTTTAAAAACCATTTTTTAGTTTAAAGTTTTTCATAAACCATGCTTTGATACCAAGTTGTAACATCCTGTATCTGGAGGCCAAAAGCTAAGTGCTGCAGATGCTGCAGTCATCCATAGTATTAACTTCTGGTGACAAAATACGGTAATGATAATGGTATCCATAATATCAGAAGCACATGAATATGAAAAAAATAATAGATTTCAAGAACAACATTTTGACGATTACATTCCAAAACAATAATTCATATCCATGTTACATAATCCATTAACGTTTACCAAGCAATGATTAAATATATCATTACAAAAATACGCCAAGAGCGACATATGACGATGCCCCTTTGGTTGATCAAAGTAATATAGTCATATCTAACATAATATATATAGCGGAATCAAAACGAAATGAAACTACAAATCCTGATTAGCTATCCGTCAGCCATCTACTCATCTCCGGAAGCTTTATTCACCAAAAGACTAAAACCTGAAAACATCAACCCTCGACCTACTCAAATCAATTTTGAGCACCCGAGAGTTTAAGGGGAAACAAAAACTTTGAGTCAGACATAAAGCCTGGTGTGAATAATTCTGTTACATCTCGGTTTACTGATATTAAGTGAGACCACGCCGCTTAGTGAAACGGGTTTCCCCTCACTAATATCATTTTCAAAACCTATATTTTGCAATCCTTTCCTTCAACCAAACCGATTAATCAAATTGATTATATCAAAATGTCAATATCCTTTATGCTAATAAATGGACTATATGTCCGTAAAACAAGTAATATGTGAACTATCTGCCCATACATAATAGCAAGGTCCATTATGCTACAAATGGACTATTTGTCCATACAACTGGGCTGACTGCCCGCAAATTGGACTAACTGTCCGAAATTTAGGCCGACTGCCTGCAAAATTGACTAACTGTCCGAATTATTTTCTTAGGGTTAACTACCCTTTAAATTTTCCCTGAAAACCTTTTCAAAATGATTTAGTCCTTAAAATCATATATATACAAGGAAAATATATCTTTAGCTTTACTCAAAGTAATTTTGCCATATTATATATACTTTACTCAAAATAATGTTAATGGGATTTAATAAGGATTAACTATCCTTCCAAAACAAGTCAAAACCTTTTTTAACTTGATAATACTTAGGCTATATTTCCTATCTATGACATTCAAAACCTTTGCTTAAAACCGTTAAACAACCCTGTCGAAACCATTGAAGGTAACCCATTCGAAAACATTGGAAAACCCTTTCAAAACCATTAAATATTGCCTTCGAAAACATTGGAAATGCCTTTCCTTTATTTTCTCTGAAAGCTTCAAAATATTAGACATCCTCTTTTAAAACGTTTTAAATATTGTCTTTTGAAAATATTGGAAAAACCTTCCTTTCGATCCTTTCGAAACCCTGGGGAACCACCCCTTTCGAAATAATTCACTAAAACCTTTAGAAACAGTCAAAACTCAATCCTTTAGAAAGCACTTTGGGTTCAATTTAAAACATGTGGAAACCTTTTGAAACTATTCAAAAATGTCTTGGTTGAAACGATTTGGATTCTGCCTTCAAGTAGAGCAAAAGGATCAGAAACCCATTAAAGTCGAAAGCATCAGTTTCGATACCATTTAAAACCATCTCTTTCGAAACCATTTGGATTTTACTACAATTATAGAAAAAGGTCTTAAATATTTACGTTGAAAGCAACTACTTCGAAACCATTTCCTAAGTAATGATGTGATGGTGTCGAAACCATCCCTTTAAAAGCATTAGAGAGGAGGCCAGGTTTTAGAAGGCAAAACAACCCTTTCGAAACCTTCCGAGTCGAAAGGTAAGACGGCGGCAGCCAAAAGGTTTCGATTAGGTCGAAAGCAATTATTTAAAAACAGAGGCGCAACCCAACCGAAACCATTTCCTTTAAATCATTTGACCTGGTCGAAAGCTACTTTGTCGAAAGCCATTTAGTCGAAAGCAAGCAGGGGTATTTCTTTAATTTAAAAACAAAGGACTGCCTCAACCCTTTCGAAACCCCTGGTTTCGACTCCCTACCTTCCGCCTATATCCAATTCATTATATACTAGTAAACTGATACCATGTGCATTGGTTTAGACTGTGTCGGAAGCGAAGATGTGGAGGCGGAACCTGGTGTCGACGGTGTCGAAACAGTGAAAAACATGTAGCAAATAGTTCTTTTCACCTAACCTGCTTTACCTGTCTAATTGTGATTGGTTGCCTCTTTCTTTACCAATAAAAAGTACCGCACTTTGTCAGAAGTGCTGCCGACTTTCCAGATTTTATAATTCAAATCATTTTACAAAAAGCCCCTTCTCCTCTTTAAATTATATAAAACATTTAAGTCTCATACCTTAAATAATTTTATATAACCATTAAAACACTTAGGAAAAATCTAGAAAAATTCTAGAAAATCACATTATATATGTTTTCTAACATATAAAAGTTTCAGAACCAAACAATTAATTATTTACTCGTAAATAATTTATAACCCAAAATACCATTTTCTTTACTAGAAAATTCATATTAACTCCAGAAAATTCAGAAAAATTTGAAAATTGAAACCCACCTCCAAAATAATATTAATGATCTTCATAAAAATTCGCAAGGCATTGGGATGTCATTTTATAGGTTTTCCCCCTTAAAACATATCAAAAATCAATATGAATATACATAAATCATCACATGTATATATAATCATTCCATCATTCAAAATCATGGCAAATCAATGCAAAATATTCGGCAATCGTCTAAAAACCAAAAATACAATCAAAAATGGGATGTATACATTATTCACCTTAGCTTTAGAGATTATGGAGATTGAGATGTGAATAGATTTGATTTGAGTTAGCTTCTTCCTGCTTTTCTTCCCCTTTTCCTTATTAATGGTGGCCGGCCCCTTTAAAATTTTAAAATGAAAATGAACGTGTAAAATTTTACACGGCCAAGGTTTGGAGGATATAGGAATGGCTTATTTCCTATTTTACCCCTCCTCTATTTCAATTTAAACTTCTTCTTTTAATTCATTGTTAAATGGCACGGCTACCTTGATTAAATCAAATCTCAATCCCCTAATCAACACGTTATTTTATTTTATTTAACTAATTAAATATTCTAAATAATGTTACCAAAAATCTAAGGTGTTACAGACTCCCCTCCTTAAAGAATTTCGTCCATGAAATTACGGTAAGGTACACAACAAATCAGACAAGAAGGTAAAACATACCATCAAACAAGTCAGGATAAGTATCTTTAATCATGCTCTCAATCTCCTAAGTACAGTCCCTGTCATCATCGCTCCACATGAGTTTAACCAATCTGACCGTCTTGGTTCTAAGCCTCTTCTCATCTCTCGCAACAATACAAATAGGCTTCCTTACTATGGTCAAATCCGGTTCTACCACTAAATCATCTAGCACAGTCGGTGCAATAGTAGTCTTCGGGTCTCTAACACACTTTTTGAGATGAGAAACAAGAAAAACATCGTGGGTTCCTGCTAAACTGCTCGGTAACTCAACTCTATATGCGAGTTTCTCGATCCTCTCAACAATAGGAAAATGTCTAACGAATCTCGGTGCTAACTTCCCCGATTTCCCAAACCTAATTGCACCCTTCATCCGTGACACTTTGACGAAAACCTAGTCTCCAACTGAGAACTCTAGATCTTTCCGTCTCTTATCTGCATAACTCTTCTGCCTAGACTAAGCATCCATCATTCTAGCCCGAATGACCTTAATCTTTTCTGCAGCTTCTCTGACTAAACCTAGACGAAGAACCAACCTATCCCCAGTCTCTAGCCAAAAATGAGAGATTTTCATGGCCTTCCATATAAAGCTTCAAACGGTGCCATCTCAATACTAGTTTGATAACTGTTGTTAAATGAAAACTTGACTAAATGTAGATGGTCTTCCCATGATCCTCCGAAATCAAGAACACAAGCCCTTAACAAATCTTCCAAGGTTTTGTTAGCTCTTTCCATTTGCTCATTTGTCTGCGGATGGTAAGCGGTACTCATCTTGAGCTTGGTTCCCAAAACTTCCTACAGACTCTTCCAAAACTTGCTAATGAACAAAGGATCTCTATCACTAACTATGCTAGTAGGAATTCCATCCACATTCTTCATCAACAACTTTGACAAAACAGGTGCTGTTCTGGTTGACCTAACTGGAAAGAAATAGGCAATCTTGGTTAATATATCCACCATGACCCATATACTATCATTTCCTCTGTTCGACCTTGGTAACCCATCAATAAAATCCACGGAGATAGAATCCTACTTCCATATTGGAATATCCAATGGCTGAAGCAACCCATTTGGTTTCTGGTGTTCGGCCTTTGCCTACTGGCAAATCATGCACTGCTTCACACACAACCCAATATCCCGCTTCATACCTTCCTAGAAGAAACTTCTCTTCATATCCTGATACATCTTTGTACGTCCTGGGTAAATAGAGAACTCTGAATGATGGCATTCCTCTAAGACTTCTTTCCTTATGTTTCCTACACTCGGAACACGTAATCTTCCTTTCTTTCTCAACCACCCATTCTGCTAAAGACTGAAATCTTTCAAGTCATCGCTTTCGGTTCCATTTCTTAGCTTCCTGATCCATTTAGCTAACACTGGATCCTCTTTCTGCTTAGAAGCAATCCTCTAGATCATCACTGGTCGAACTTCCAAACAAGATAATACAACTGTATCTCCACTAGACCCAGCCTCGGATCTCCACTGCACTCTGCAATCTGCTAATGCTTCCAAATATTTCCACTCAACAATCATCGCTAATACTGCATTCTGATGTTTCATGCTAAGTGCGTCCGCAATTTTGTTGCCTTTTCCCGGTGTGTACTCAATTCCAAAATCATAAGCAGTGATAAACTCTAACCACCTTTGTTGTCTAATGTTCAACTCCTACTGATAGAACAATTACTTCAACAACTTATGATCAGTGTATAACTCAAACATTTCTCCCAAAATGTAATGTCTCCACACCTTCAATGCAAAAATCACTGTAGCCAATTCCAAATCGTACGTCGAATATCTGAACTCATGCGGTCTAAGCTATCTAGAAGCGTAGGCGATCGCTTTACCCATCTGCATCAGCACATCTCCTAATCCTGTTCGACACACATCGGTCTAAACCACAAATTTTCTACTTCAATGGCATCCTCCGTTCCAACAAAGGGCTTCCCTCCAAGCTTGGTGTAATCTCCACTCAGCTTAGCATAATGGTTAACTACCGGAACTTCCAAAACCCCTGATCCTACAACATTTCCTCCTAACACTCCAGCTGCAACTCCCGCCTGCACCATATTACTGAAAAACTGATTCATAGCTTCCATTCCAACCCATGGGACTTCAGCACCCACATTCTCTGCTTACGCCTGACCTTGACCTCTTCTCACATTAGGCCTGGCATTCCCATCGGTGCCTTCCCTTCCTAGGTTAACTCTTCCTCTTCTCCCTTCCATATCTGTATTCAAACCTCATGAGATACAGAAAAATACCCTAACAAGGATAAGAGACTAGAGATAAAGCGTATACTTATATATAGCAAATACAAGTACGTTACTATAGCATTATCCAATACCTCAATCTTACTCTAATTCCTTAGGATTATGTTTTAAAAACCATTTATTAGTTTATAGTTTTCATAAACCATGCTTTGATACCAAGTTATAACATCCCGTATTTGGAGGCCAAAAGCTAAGTACTGCAGATGCTGCAGTCATCCATAGTATTAACTTCTGGTGACAAAATACGGTAATGGTAATGGTATCCATAATATCAGAAGCACATGAATATGAAAAAAATCATAGATTTCAAGAACAACATTTTTCCAATTACATTCCAAAACAATAATTCATATCCATATTACATAATCCCTTAACATTTACCAAGCAATGATTAAATATATCAATACAAAAATACACCAAGAGCGACATATGACGATGCCCCTTTGGTTGATCAAAGTAATATAGTCATATCTGACTTAATATACACAATGGAATCAAAACAAATGAAACTACAAATCCCGATTAGCTATCCGTCAGTCATCTGCTCGTCTCCGGAAGCTTTATTTGCCAAAAGACTAAAACCTGAAAACATCAACTCTCGACCTACTCAAATCAATTTTGAGCACCCGAGAGTTTAAGGGGAAACAAAAACTTCTAATTGCACATAAAGCCTGGTGTGAATAATTCTGTTACATCTCGGTTTACTAATATTAAGTGAGACCACGCCGCTTAGCGTCGGGTTTCCCCTCACTAATATCCTTTTCAAAACATATATTTTGCAATCCTTTCCTGCAACCAAACCGATTAATCAAATTGATTATATCAAAATAGCAATATCATTTATGCTAATAAATGGACTATCTATCCGTAAAACAAGTAATATGTGAACTATCTGCCCATACATAATAGCAAGGTCCGTTATGCTACAAATGGACTGTTTTTCCATACAACTGGGCTGACTGCCCGTAAACTGGACTAACTGTCCGAAACCTAGGCCGACTGCCTGCAAAATTGATTAACTGCCCGAATTATTTTCATAGGGTTAACTACTCTTTAAATTTTCCTTGAAAACCTTTTCAAAATGATTTAGTCCTTCAATCATATGTATACAAGGAAAATATATGTTTAGCTTTACTTTAAGTCATTTTGCCATGTTATATATACTTTACTCAAAATAATGTTAATGGGATTTAATAAGGATTAACTATCCTTCCAAAACTAGTCAAAACCTTTTTTAACTTGAAAAATTAAGGGTATATTGCCTAACTATTACATTCAAAACTTTTGCTTAAAACCGTTAAACAACCCTTTCAAAACCATTGAAGGTAACCCATTCGAAAACATTGGAAAACCCTTTCGAAACCATTGAATATTGCCTTTCGAAAACATTGGAAATGCCTTTCCTTTATTTTCTCTGAAAGCTTCAAAATATCAGACATCCTCCTTTAAAACTTTTTAAATATTGCCTTTCGAAAACATAGGAAAAACCTTCCTTTCAATCTTTTTGAAACCCTGGGGAACCACCCCTTTCGAATAATTCACTAAAACCTTTCGAAACAGTCAAAACTCAATCCTTTCGAAAGCACTTTGGGTTCAATTTAAAACATGTGGAAACCTTTTGAAACCATTCAAAAATGTCTTGGTTGAAACCATTTGGATTCTGCCTTCAAGTAGAGCAAAAGGATCGGAAACCCATTAAAGTCGAAAGCATCAGTTTCGGTACCTTTTAAAACTATCTCTTTCGAAACCATTTGGGTTTTACTACAATTATAGAAAAAGGTCTTAAATATTTAAGTTGAAAGCAACTGCTTCGAAACCATTTCATAAGCAATAAAGTGATGGTTTCGAAACCATCACTTAAAAAGCATTGGAGAGGAGGCCAGGTTTTAGAAGGCAAAACAACCCTTTCGAAACCTTCTGAGTCGAAAGGTAAGACGACGGCAGCCAAAAGGTTCGATTTGGTTGAAAGTAATTATTTAAAAATAGAGGCGAAACCCAACAGAAACCATTTCCTTTAAATCATTTGACCTGGTCGAAAGCCATTTAGTCAAAAGCCATTTAGTCGAAAGCAAGCAGGCGTATTTCTTTAATTTGAAAACAAAGGACTGCCTCAACCCCTTCGAAACCCCTGGTTTCGACTCCCTACCTTCCACCTATATCCAATTCATTATGTACCAGTAAACTGATACCATGTGCATTGGTTTCGACTGTGTCAGAAGCGAAGATGTGGAGGCAGAACCTGGTGCCGACGGTGTCGAAACAGTGAAAAACATGTAGCAAATAGTTCTTTTCATCTAACCTGCTTTACGTGTCTAATTGTGATTGGTTGCCTCTTTCTTTACCAATAAAAAGTACTGCACTTTGTCAGAAGTGCTGCCGACTTTCCAGATTTTATAATTCAAATCATTTTACAAAAATCCCCTTCTCCTCTTTAAATTATATAAAACATTTAAGTCTCATACCTTAAATAATTTTATATAACCATTAAAACACTTAGGAAAAATCTAGAAAAATTCCAGAAAATCACATTATATATGTTTTCTAACATATAAAAGTTTCGGACCCAAACAATTAATTATTTACTCGTAAATAATTTATAACCCGAAATACCATTTTCTTAACTAGAAAATTCATATTAACTCCACGAAAATTCAGAAAAATCTGAAAATTGAAACCCACCTCCAAAATAATATTAATGATCTTCATAAAAATTCGCAAGGCTTTGGGATGTCATTTTATAGGTTTTCCCCTTAAAACATATCAAAAAATCAATATGAATATACATAAATCATCACATGTATATATAATCATTCCATCATTCAAAATCATGGCAAATCAATGCAACATATTCGGCAATCGTCTAAAAATCAAAAATACAATCAAAAATGAGATGTATACATTATTCACCTTAGCTTTAGAGGTTATGGAGATTGAGATGTGAATAAATTTGATTTGAGTTAGCTTCTTCCTAGCTTTTCTTCCCCTTTTCCTTATTAATGGTGGCCGACCCCTTACTTTAAAATTTTAAAATGAAAATGAACATGTAAAATTTTACACGGCCAAGGTTTGGAGGATATAGGAATGGCCTCTTTCCTATTTTACCCCTCCTCTATTTCAATTTAAACTTCTCTTTTTTATTCATTGTTAAATGGCACGGCTACCCTTGATTAAATCAAATCTCAATCCCCTAATCAACACGTTATTTTATTTTATTTAACTAATTAAATGTTCTAAATAAGTTTACCAAAAATATGAGGTGTTACAGACTCCCCTCCTTAAAGAATTTCGTCATCGAAATTACGATAAGGTACACAACAAATCAGACAAGAAGGTAAAACATACCATCAAACAAGTCAGGATAAGTATCTTTAATCCAGCTCTCAATCTCCCAAGTACAGTCTCTGTCATCGTCGCTCCACTGGACTTTAACCAATCTGACCATCTTGGTTCTAAGCCTCTTCTCATCTCTTGCAACAATATGAATAGGCTTCCTTACTATGGTCAAATCCGGTTTTACCACTAAATCATCTAGCACAGTCGGTGCAATAGTAGTTTCCGGGTCTTTAACACACTTTCTGAGATGAGAAACATGGAAAACATCGTGGGCTCCTGCTAAACTGCTCGGTAACTCAACTCTATATGCGAGTTTCTCGATCCTCTCATCAGTAGGACGAATCTCGGTGCTAACTTCCATGATTTCCCAAACCTAATAGCACCCTTCATCCGTGAAACTTTGACAAAAACCTGGTCTCCAACTGAGAACTCTAGATCTTTCCATCTCTTATCTGCATAACTCTTCTGCCTAGACTGAGCCTCCATCATTCTAGCCCGAATGACCTCAATCTTTTTTGCAGCTTCTCTGATAAAATCTGGACCAAGAACCAACCTATCCCCAGTCTCTAGCCAACAAACGAGAGATTTGCACGGCCTTCCATACAAAGCTTCAAACGATGCCATCCCAATACTAGTCTGGTAACTTTTGTTAAACGAAAACTCGACTAAATGCAGATGGTCTTCCCATGATCCTCTGAAATCTAGAACACAAGCCCTTAACAAATCTTCCAAGATTTTGTTAGCTCTTTCCATTTGCCCATTTGTCTGTGGATGGTAAGCGGTACTTATCTTGAGCTTGGTTCCCAAAACTTCCTACAGACTCTTCCAGAACTCGCTAATGAACAAAGGATCTCTATAACTAACTGTGCTACTAGGAATTCCATGCAGTCGAACCACATTCTTCATCAAAAACTTTGCCAAAACAGGTGTCGTTCTGGTTGACCTAACTAGAAAGAAATTGGCAATCTTGGTTAATCTATCCACCATGACCCATATACTATCATTTTCTCTGTTCGACCTTGGTAACCCATCAATAAAATCCATGGAGATAGAATCCCACTTCCATACTGGAATATCCAATGGCTGAAGCAACCCACTTGGTTTCTGGTGTTCGGCCTTTGCCTGCTGGCAAATCATGCACTGCTTCACACACAACCCAATATCTCGCTTCATACCTTCCTAGAAGAAAATTCTCTTCATATCCTGATACATCTTAGAACATCCTGGGCAAATAGAGAACTTTGAATGATGGCATTCCACTAAGACTTCTTTCCTTATGTTTCCTACACTCGGAACACGTAATCTTCCTTTCTTTCTCAACCACCCATTCTGGTCAAGACTGAAATCTTTCAAGTCATCGCTTTCGGTTCCATTTCTTAGCTTCCTGATCCATTCAGCTAACACTTGATCCTCTTCCTGCTTAGAAGCAATCCTCTCGATCATCACTGGTCGAACTTCCAAACAAGATAATACAACTGTATCTCCACTAGACCCAGCCTCGGATCTCCACTGCACTCTGCAATCTGCTAATGCTTCCAAATCTTTCCACTCAGCAATCATCGCTAATACTGCATTCTGATGTTTCCTGCTAAGTGCATCCGCAATTTTGTTGCCTTTTCATGATGTGTACTCAATTCCAAAATCATAAGCAGCGAGAAACTCTAACCACCTTTGTTGTCTAATGTTCAACTCCTTCTGAGAGAACAAATACTTCAACGACTTATGATCAGTGTATAACTCAAACTTTTCTCTCAAAAGGTAATGTCTCCACACCTTCAATGCAAAAATCACTGTAGCCAATTCCAAATCGTACGTCGAATCTCTGACCTTATGCGGTCTAAGCTATCTTGAAGCATTGACGATCGCTTTACCCATCTGCATCAGCACATCTCCTAATCCTGTTTCACATGCATCGGTGTAAACCACAAATTTTCTACTTCAATGCCATCCTCCGTTCCAACAAACGGCTTCCCTCCAAGCTTGGTGTAATCTCCACTCAGCTTTGCATAATGGTTAACTACCGAAACTTCCGAAACCCCTGATCCTACAACATTTCCTCCTAATACTCCAGCTGCAACTCCTGCCTGCACCATATTACTGAAAAACTGATACATAGCTTCCATTCCAACCCGCGGGACTTCAGCACCCACATTCTCTGCTTACGCCTGACCTTGACCTCTTCTCACATTAGGCCTGCATTCCTATCGGTGCCTTCCCTTCCTAGGTTAAATCTTCCTCTTCTACCTTCCATATTTGTATTCAAACCTCGTGAGATACAGAAAAATACCCTAACAAGGATAGAAGACTAGAGATAAAGCGTATACTTATATATATCAAATACAAGTACGTTACTATAGTATTATCCAATACCCCAATCTTACTCTAATTCCTTAGGATTATGTTTTAAAAACTATTTTTTAGTTTAAAGTTTTTCATAAACCATGCTTTGATACCAAGTTGTAACATCCCGTATCTGGAGGCCAAAAGCTAAGTGCTGCAGATGCTGCAGTCATCCATAGTATTAACTTCTGGTGATAAATTACGGTAATGATAATGGTATCCATAATATCAGAAGCACATGAATATGAACAAAACCATAGATTTCAAGAACAACATTTTGCCGATTACATTCCAAAACAATAATTCATATCCATGTTACATAATTCTTTAACGTTTACCAGGCAATGATTAAATATATCATTACAAAAATACGCCAAGAGCGACATATGACGATGCCCCATTGGTTGGTCAAAGTAATATAGTCATATCTGACTTAATATACACTGCGAAATCAAAACAAAATGAAACTACAAATCCCGATTAGCTATCCGTCAGCCATCTACTTGTCTCCGGAAGCTTTATTCGCCAAAAGACTAAAACCTAAAAACATCAACCCTCGACCTACTCAAATCAATTTTGAGCACCCGAGAGTTTAAGGGGAAACAAAAACTTCGAGTCAAACATAAAGCCTGGTGTGAATAATTTTGTTACATCTCGGTTTACTGATATTAAGTGAGACCACGCCGCTTAGCGGAACAGTTTCCCCATACTAATATCATTTTCAAAACATATATTTTGCAATCCTTTCCTGCAACCAAACCGATTAATCATATTGATTATATCAAAATAGCAATATCCTTTATGCTAATAAATGGACTATCTGTCCGTAAAACAAGTAATATGTGAACTATCTGCCTATACATAATAGCAAGGTCCGTTATGCTACAAATGGACTATTTGTCCATACAACTGGGCTGACTGCCCGCAAACTGGACTAACTGTACGAAATCTAGGCTGACTGCCTGCAAAATTGACTAACTATCCAAATTATTTTCATAGGGTTAACTACCCTTTAAATTTTCCCTGAAAACCTTTTCAAAATGATTTAGTCCTTCAAATCATATATATATACTAGGAAAATATATCTTTAGCTTTACTCTAAGTCATTTTGCCATGTTATATATACTTTACTCAAAATAATGTTAATTGGATTTAATAAGGATTAACTATCCTTCCAAAACAAGTAAAAACCTTTTTTAACTTGAAAATACTTAGGCTATATTGCCTATCTATTACATTCAAAACCTTTGCTTAAAACCGTTAAACAACCCTTTCGAAACCGTTGAAGGTAACCCCTTCGAAAACATTGGAAAACCCTTTCGAAACCACTAAATGTTGCCTTTCGAAAACATTTGAAAAGCCTTTCCTTTCTTTTCTCCAAAAGCTTCAAAATATCAGACATCCTCCTTTAAAACCTTTTAAATATTTCCTTTCGAAAACGTAGGAAAAACCTTCCTTTCAATCATTTCGAAACCCTGGGGAACCACCTCTTCCGAAACAATTCACTAAAACCTTTCGAATTAGTCAAAACTCAATCCTTTTGAAAGCACTTTGGGTTCAATTTAAAACATGTGGAAACCTTTTGAAACCATTCAAAAATGTCTTGGTTGAAACCATTTGGATTCTGCCTTCAAGTAGAGCAAAAGGATCAGAAACCCATTAAAGTCAAAAGCATCAGTTTCGATACCTTTTAAAACTATCTCTTTCGAAACCATTTGGGTTTTACTACAATTATAGAAAAAGGTCTTAAATATTTAAGTCGAAAGCAACTGCTTCGAAACCATTTCCTAAGTAATGAAGTGATGGTGTCGAAACCATCCCTTCGAAAGCATTGGAGAGGGGGCAAGGTTTTAGAAGAAAAAACAACCCTTTCGAAACCTTCTTAGTCGAAAGGTAAAAAGGCGGCAGCCAAAAGGTTTCAACCTAGTTGAAAGCAATTATTTAAAACAGAGGCGCAACCCAATCGAAACCATTTCATTTGACCTGGTCGAAAGCTACTTTGTCGAAAGCCGTTTAGTCAAAAGCAAGCAGGCGTATTTCTTTAATTTAAAAACAAAAGACTGCCTCAACCCCTTCAAAACCCCTGGTTTCGACTCCCTACCTTCCGCTTACATCCAATTCATTATGTACCAGTAAACCGATACCATATGCACTGGTTTCGACTGTGTCAGAGCGAAGATAAGGAGGCGGAACCTGGTGTCGACGGTGTTGAAATAGTGAAAAACATATAGCAAATAGTTCTTTTCACCTAACTTGCTTTACGTGTCTAATTGTGATTGGTTGCCTCTTTCTTTACCAATAAAAAGTACTGCACTTTGTCAAAAGTGCCATTGACTTTCCAGGTTTTATAATTCAAATCATTTTACAAAAAACCCCTTCTCCTCTTTAAATTATATAAAACATTTATGTCCTATACCTTAAATAATTTTATATTACCATTAAAACACTTGGGAAAAATCTAGAAAAATTCTAGAAAATTACATTATATATGTTTTCTAATATAGAAAAATTTTAGACCCAAACAATTAATTATTTACCCGTAAATAATTTATAACTCAAAATACCATTTTCTTTACTAGAAAATTCATATTAATTCCACAAAAATTCAGAAAAATCTGAAAATTGAAACCCATCTCCAAAATAATATTTATGATCTTCATTAAAATTCGCAAGGCATTTGGATGTCATTTTATAGGGTTTTCACCTTAAAACATATCATAAAATCAATATGAATATACATAAATCATCAACATGTATATATAATCATTCCATCATTCAAAATCGTGGAAAATCAATGCAAAATATTCGATAATCATCTAAAAACTGAAAATTCAATCAAAAATGAGATTTAAACATTATTCACCTTAGCTTTAGAGATTATGGAGATTGAGATGTGAATCGATTTGATTTGAACTAGCTTCTTCCTAGCTTTTCTTCCCCTTTTCCTTGTTAATGGTGGTCGGCCCCTTACTTTAAAATTTTAAAATGAAAATGAACGTGTAAAATTTTACACGGCCAAGGTTTGGAGGATATAGGAATGGCCTCTTTCCTATTTTACCCCTCCTCTATTTCAATTTAAACTTCTTCTTTTAATTCATTGTTAAATGGCACGGCTACCCTTGATTAAATCAAATCTCAATCCCCTAATCAACACATTATTTTATTTAATTTAACTAATTAAATATTCTAAACAATGTTACCAAAAATCTGGGGTGTTACATGGTCCTCCCCTGGATCCCTCTAAAGCATAAACCTACGCCTTAAGCTCTGGACAGTCCTTCTTCAATTGCCTCACCTTATCACACTTAAAGCATTTTGCCCTCACAAAATTCTTCGCCGTTGGACACTTGATAGCATAGCGTCCCTTTTGTCCACAGTTGAAACAGACAACATCTGCAGCAATAGCTTCTCCGCTCCTCTTCTTTGGCACTTCCTTCTTGCCTTTGGTATAAGGCTTCGTCTCAAATTTGGGCTTTGTCTCTACTCTCCTCTACCCTTGATACATCCTATCGTATCTTCTGGCCGTATCGACTACAAATTCAAAAGGAGCTACCAAGTGAGCCATCACCTTATGATCCAACCGTTGCTTCAAGCCCATGATGAACTTCTCGTTCTTCTTCATTGGAGTGTTGATGATCTCCCTACCATACTTGGCCAAAGAATTAAACTTCTGAACATACCCTTCCACAGTAAGGTCTCCCTGCCTCAAGTTTATGAACTCACATGGTAACACACTCTGCTGTGACTTAAATATAAACCGAGTCCAAAATCTTTCTCTGAACTGCACCCAAGCAATCTCTTCCTTCGGTGTTCCGGCAATAACTGTCTCCCACCAATCCACCGCATCTTCTTACAACTGTCTCGATGCCAGTCTCCTCTTCTGCATATCGTTAAAAACTAGGTCTCCCATTATCCACTAAAGTTCCCTAGCTGGTTTAATACTTCAACTATAGGCTTTCTTCTCGAAAACACTTTCCCTCCTAAAGTCTTGCAGTCTTTACACACCTTTGGGAAATCATCTCTTACAACAATGGGTCCTGACTCAACCACTCCAAGCACATTCTCCCTTTTCATCTGAGCCACAAACTCTCTAAACAAGGCATCCATATCCATTCCCACCGCATTTACTGGCTATGCAGCTTCCACCCCTGCTGCTCTTGGGACTTCTCTGCTGCTTTCTTCATTGGTTTGTGCACTTTCTGCATCTCTCATTATGCTTGCCCCTCCTAACGCAATTCGCATATTCCTCAAATCCATCTTTCTTTTTCTGCTAAGCAAGTCTTCATTAGAAATGAAAAGGAAGAGCGAAACAATAATAGAAGGGTAGATATATCTTCCTATATATCTATATATCAGTTTGCAAATAAGTCATATATATATATATATATAATAGCGCATCCCCTCCCTAGGTTGTTCTTCTTATCCTAGGTTCTTATTCCTACTTTTAGCCCTGTCACGTTTAGATTTCCCTAATCCTAAGCTCTGATACGAATTTTAACATCCCCTACTAGGAGACCAAAAAATAAACACCAATGAAGTTGCAGTCATCATCAAAATTATATTCAAGCGACCAAGAGAGAGTTCTGTATATTCAAAATAGCTTAAGTAAATAGAACGACAAACTATTTTCATTTTATCAAAATTTGTCTTAATGTTCATTACATGCATGTTCAAAGTTAACCCCAAATCTTACCCATGCAGGGGTAAAAATATAACATAAGAAATACATAGCAAAGGGTTGGGTCAACATATGATGATGCCACCCAACCACTTATAACAGCGGAATGAATCATACAGTACCAATTAACTAAGCCTTCTACACCGTCTTCAATCTTTGGTCTGTGCCAAACCCATAAACTGAGCCTGCTAGAATGATTACCCATGAGTTTATGACAAAAAATAATAATAAAAACACGGGTCGGATATATATTCTACGTGAATAGTACTTACCCGAAAATACATCATAAATTACATAGTAAGACCATGCTGCATAACGTGGGATGGTTTTTCCCCTCACTAACCACAAACTACAAATATAATAACGAACAAAATAAAGTCATACTTACTTCCTCGGAAACTTCCCAAGTTTCCTTCATATAGATACTATTGCACCCTTGCGCAGTTTCACCCAGTCCCAACCGACCGAAGTGAAAATCTATACAGTCACTACTGCATTCTAACGCGGTTCCTATTTAATTTGTATTATGTTTTACTTATACTACACTGACCTCGGTCTCCGTAGAATTAATTCATACATTTGTTTAACATTGGTTCGCATGGAATTACTCCCCCATAGAACTGCGTTTATTTTGCTCTGAACTATTATGCTACCCCACCCGTAGTCCTCATTCTTACACTTCGTTAGATTCTAATCTGCCATGGAACAGCCACCTGCATATCCATTTACTTTATTTAATACTGGACCTGCTGTGAATCAGCCACTCGCAAGCCCTAATTGGTTATTTTATTTAACGTTGGACCTAGGACTAATATGAATTAGCCACCTGCAAGTCCCAATTAATTATTTTATTTAATGTTGGACCTAGGACTAATATGAATCAGCTACTCGCAGCCCCTTGTCCAACACTTATTCAATTAATTCTGACCTGTTATGAATCAGCCACCCATAGGTCTCATTTAATTATTATTTAATTCTGGACTACAAAAAATTCAGCCGCATGTAGTCCCTAACTGCATAGAATCAGCCCCATGCAGTAATGTTTTATTTTAGTTTGAGGTTGCATAGAATCAGCCCCCTGCAAACCTCTGGAAGTTGAATGCCTCTCCTCACTTGAAGTTTCTTTTGGTGGGCATTCGAGTAAGTGTCCTTACTCGGCATCAATATCCCTTCCATATATTACTTCCTCCCATAATACTTTGGCACAGTACACCCTGGCCGGCCCATGTGTGCAATACACTCTTTACTTATCAGCGTATTCTCTCCCCAATTGCGGCGCAGTATAATGGCGCAATTTGTCTTATTCTCTTCATCTGATCACGGTGTTGTTTGTCTTATGCAAATTTGCAGTGCGAACTACTTTCTCCTAGAAAGTTCCTAGATTCCTTTAGCAAATCACTACCCAACTACCCAGTGTGGTTTTATTAGGCGCAGTTCTCCCTTGAGACGTTGGCCTCCTTAGGTCTATCTGACAATATCTGACACCTCTGACACTGCACATGACCGCCTTTACACATGTCACCATTATATACGTTACTTTATCCTTTTCTAACATATTAAGTGTCCATTATTTATCTTTTCGGCTATTTTTATGGATCTTGTCCCCTTACATAATTATTTGAATATATATATATATATATATATATATATATATATATATATATATATCATCTCCATTAATTCTCAGCGCAGATGCCCCATTTCCACTAACACGATTCTCTATTAGTTCAAGCTTAGTTTACGTATAGAAAATCTTATAAAATTTATGAATAGTCCTTTATCCCTACCTTGTCTTACATTTGAATTCATGTTATTTTTCCTTGTATATTTTCTATGTTTTTACTTTAGAAATTCATAGCAATATGTTTCTAAGCCATAAGCTTCTCAAATTAATAACTTGTCTCTAGAACAATGGTTTAGACATCATATCCAGTTTTCATTATGACATAAATCTATATGAATACCAACAAAATAATGTGATCCTAATCAACCAAAATGAACAGAACAAAATGTTAGGTAGTACTCATCTAAATCTTTTAAGAAACCTTGATTAGATCTTCTTCTCTTTTCCTTAGCATGTATTTGCTTTATCTCCTCTTTATTCCTATTTCTCTAAGCCACCACCACTAATGTATCTTTTAAGCTTCTTATTTAATTTTAGAAGAATGGAATGAATGAATGAAAATAGTTATGTTTATTATCCCATAATTACTTGGGATTTGGCCCACATACTCATTTTCATTAATGCATTGTCCCTTTTATTTTCTTATTTATCCCCTCTTGGCCCTTTAATTAATTAACTAAATTAATCGTAAATTATAGGTGTTACACCTAGTCACTGCAAGAATAGGTTGAGCTCGACCAAACATCGTTGCACGCCATCTCGTCATTATGGATGTGAAGCTCTCCTCTCCTTGAGTCCAATGGATCCAATCTCATCCACTATCGCAGCTTGTAGCTCCTAATTTAATTACATGGAGGAGGGTCTACTTCAGCAAGGAGCAGGAGAAAGAAAAGATATTCAGGGAGAGAAAATAATGAGAGGGGGAGGGAAATATATGAATATATATATATATAATATATATATATAGATATATATCTTTTAATTTGTAAAGTAAAATCGCCACATGTTTTGAGCTCGTACAATCACATAGCAAATCAGATCGCCATGAAACTCGTCGGCGCACATTGGCTCATTTTTTTGCTCTCGATGGTATAAAATCGTCATCCAGGATGGCACTCTGAGATGATAATCTCACGCATTTCGAGGTCATTTTGGACATTGGATTGCCCGATTCTAAAAATTCCTCAACCTTAAGTCTCATAATGAAATCCTCGTCCCAAAAACATAAGTTGATAGTAGAGATCCCATTGGACTTGACTCCGCACATATTTTTTATAAAATACGTATAATGATACATAGTAAAAATATCGTGACTCCAAATATAGCTATATCTATACTCGTTTTGATTTGCAATATCGATCCTGACACAACGGAAGTGGTCTTGAGTCCTAACTCGTCCATATGCGTAAAGTCATATTATAGACCTTAATTAATTAATGATTCGATATTTAAATTAATTATTTGAATATTCAGTTATAAAAATTGCAGGTTATTACATTCTCCCCTACTTAAAAGAATTTCGTCCCCAAAATTCCTGTAAGTATGACAATGCAACCCGACAGACCAAAAATTTCCAAAGCATAGAATATACCTCCTACCCCTTTAAAAAACTCCTTTTGTTTCAAAAAAATTCAACAGCGCCTCCTTTGCGCAGCTAGCGCCGAAAAATCCCTAAAATAACATACACACGCATCTCATATCTAAGGCATCCCATATTTGAGGCATCTCAATTCTAAGGACATACAAGCATATATATATCCGTACCATATACACTACAAACATTACGTACCACTTTCACAGCAAGAGCATGCCATTTAAATGTGAATCCGAGCGAATAAGCATTTTAATAGCACATAACCGCTTCTATATATCTAATCATGTACTCAACAAAGAGGATTAAATACAATTGCAACATTAAACTATGGATTTAAGCATGCTTAACATATATAGCAATCATCTCCAATAAATATGCTATATCAAACTATGCAACAAGCATCTCAAATAAATATATTACAACTAACTTTGCAACAAACACATCTAATGCAACAACCATCTCCAGTGCAACAAACATCTCAAATAAACATGTTAAGAAAAACTATGCATAGGCATCTATAATGCAATAAGCACCTCTAATGCAATGGGCAACTCTGATAAACATGTTACCATCGAAAATAATAAGCACACTTTGTAACATCCCCCATTTTAATGCTTGAAACTAAGTGTAACCGAAGCTGCAGTCACCCATAGTTATTAATTTCCTATGACAAAATGCAGCTATGTTAGATACATTGATAATACCAGAAGCACATGAATATGAAAACTTTCAAACACGATTTAAAAACAAATTTCACATTTCATTTCATGATAGCATTTCAGATTCAATACATAATCCCCCACGTAAACCACGTTTAGAGAAATTACAATTATTACAAAATACGCCAAGAGCGACATATGAAGATGCCCCATTGGTTATATATATATATATATAGCAACTAAACAACTTTGCCTTTACATCCAATTAACATAGAAGAAAACAAAAGATAGGAACTCCCAACAGGCAACCTGCCACCAGCACGTCTCTAGAAGCTTATTCGTCTATAGAGAACCTGAAAAACCCTTAATCTCGATCTACTCAATTGAAAAGGGGAAAGACAAAAACTTCGGGTCAGACAAAAAGTCCGGTGTGAATAATAACCTACCATCTCGATCCAAATAGATATATGGTGAGACCATGCCGCTGATCGGAACGGGTTTTCCCCTCACTAGTATCTTAATCATAATACAATAACCATATACTGTGCACTTGCATCCACAATGGTTAAAACATAACATAATATGATGATTTTCAAAACTACAATATGCCCTAGATTTCCCATCCCAATACCTGACTATCTATCTCGGTTTATAGTTTCTAGGGTTACTATTAACCTATTAGTTTTTATGGGCTGGCCAATAACTTGTTCCAATCTTACGAACTATTTGTCTAATTTCACAGTTTTCATGGGATCACTAAGAACCTATTGCTTTCTACCAATAACTTTATCCAATCATAGTTTTCATGGGATCACTATGAACCTATTGGATTCTCCAATAACATCTTTCAAATTATAGTTTTCATCGGCTAACTATGAACCTATTTATCTTTATCAATAACATATTCCGAACATACTTTTCATGGGATCACTAAAAACCTATTGGCTCCTGCCAATAACATTTCTCATAACATAGTTTTCATGGGCTAACTAAGAACCTGTCTAACTCAATAATCTTTTGATCGGTTTTAGGCAACCTATATTCTAGTCTACCTAACCTCCTGGATGCAAATCTACCTACATAGGAGTTAAGTAAATTTATATTTACTATTGGGTCAACCTAGCTGGTTATCCTGCCCTTAACACCCTAAAATGTAGTTATGGATCATAAATGAAGTGAATATGATAACAATAGCATACATAATACCTGATCAAGTAAACCTAAAACAAAAACATTCATAATTAAAGTCCTCGTAATCATTTTCTTAATGATGTATGGTTAATACCCTTAACCCATAATTTAAACAAGGAAATCATCTCTTTGTATTTTCAAAGTCTAATACCATTTGTAAAACCCTTTATTTATATTGCCATGTACATGACTGAAAATGATATAAGTTTTGTCACTTTTAAAACATTTTAATTTGACCAACGTCACTACTTAAGGCTCCCCGCCCCTGTTTAGAAGCCTTTATAACAAAAATGTGCGGCATTATGCGCCTTGTCAACGATGACAACGTCGAGCTCCAAGAACATAAGTTATCCGCCTACTTTCTTGCTTACATCGAATTCGGCGACATGATAATGTGGCAACTCGATAAGGCGGCATCATGATAATACAGCATCATGACAATGTGGCATCATGAAGCATGTCGACGCTATCCAATGCTCAACGACTCCTCTCCCCTATGTTTCAAAACTTGCTTCATGGTAATGTTGCCGTCTTTTATTGACCTCAATGAGATTGAAACCTCTCCGCATTATCGAAATAGTGCCTTGTGTTTTCATCTTGTCGATGTCGAAGGCATTATTAAGTGCGGCGACATCATATTGGGGGTGGCATAATCGTAATTATCACTAAAACTAAATTTTTACAAAATAAGGTGTGTTCTTTTCACCAAATTCTTGTGTTTGTCAAAATGTGATTGGCTTAGGCTAATCTTTACAAATTCTTTTCAATAATGCTACCGCACTTTATTTTTTCAAAGCAAAGGTATAGGTTAACCATTTACTTAACCCCATTAATTTAAGTAACAATTTAAATGCTAATCATTCTTATTAATCCATATCTCTTCAAATATGTTTGGGAAAAATCTCAAAAATTCACATAAATGCCCAAATGATATTCTTTTCATCATATAAGATTTTCGGGCCTAAAAGTCATCATTTAATGACTTAATTAAATTAAACCCGAATTAACATGTTTTCCGCCTTTAAAAATTCATAAAATATTCCTTAGGCTTAGGAAAATTATGAAAATAAAAAACCACCTCTAAATTCATCTTTTACACATCATACTCAAAAATCATAGCATTTGAAGAAATATATCTTCGATTTAAATCTTAGAACCAAAATAATCATGTTCATAAATATTCTTATAAGTTATCATTTATCAAACATGGCAAAAACAAACATGGCATGTCATCAAATCATTAATACATATTTGGCATCAAATTCAACCTGAATCTAGATAATCACAAGACAAATAACTTATCATTATTCACCTTGTTTGGATAATGGATTTTGAGATTTGATTATTGCTTAATCTTCCTAGCTTTCCTTCTGAATCTCTACTTGATTTTTGTGATTTAGATGGTAGTTAATGGCCGGCCTTTGCTTGCAATTTCTTTTGATTTTTTTGATTTTATGAAAATGTGAATTGGAAGGAATATGGGTTTAGAGGTTATGAAGTCTTATTTATACCTATATTACCCTTTCCCTATTCAACTATGTGCTTAAGTTATAAAACAATCTTATGTATTTATTTGGTTAAGGCTTGACCATACTTATTTTCAAATCTCAATTCCCTTATTACTCTAATCATCACATTATCTATTTAATTTATCTAATAAAATCTCCTGAATAATGTTAATTAAAATTAGGAGTGTTACAGGCTCCCCTCTTAAAGAATTTCATCCTCGAAATTTGGTAAGGACTAAATACTAAGCATATCCACCATGCAAACATCTGTAACATTACCTAATAAAAATAATAGCATATCTAACTAGCAAACAATCTATATATATCAAATATAGAACATACCCTCATAATAGATTAGGATAAGTATCTCTAATTCTATCCTCTCTCCCAAGTACAGCCTTTCTCGTTGTCGCACCATTGAACTTTCACTAACTTGACTATCTTATTTCTAAATATCTTCTCATCTCTCGTTACAATTCAAACTGGTTGCCTAACAAAAGTCAGATCCGATTCTACTACTAAATCTTTCAATGCAGTCGGAATGATGGTAGTCTCTGGATCATGCACATACTTCTGAAGATGAGAAACATGAAAAACGTTATGGACACCTGCTAAACTATTCGGTAACTCTACTCGATATGCAAGCTTTTCGATCCTCTATATAACTGGAAATGGTCCAACATACCTCAGTGCTAGCTTTCCTGTCTTACCGAATCTTACCACAACTTTCATCGGTAATACCTTAATGAAAAATCTGTCTCCAACTGAGAACTCTAGATCTTTATGTCTTTTGTCCGTGTAACTTTTCTACCTTGACTGAGCTTCTCTCATCCTACCTCGGATTAACTCAATTTTCTATATTGCTTCTCTCACCCGATCTGGACCTAAGACTAACCTGTCTCTAGTTTCCAACCAACATGCTGGCGACTTGCATGGCCTTCCATACAAAGCTTAAAAAGGCGGCATTCCTATACAAGTCTGATAACTATTATTATATGAAAACTCAACCAAGTGAAGGTGGTCTTCCCATGATCCACCAAAATCTAGTATGCAACCTCTCAACAAATCCTCGAGTACCTTATTGACTCTCTCTGTCTGCCCATCTATCTAAGGGTGATAAGCGGTACTCATCTTTAGCTTGATACCTAACACTTCCTATAGACTCTTCCAGAAGTCACTAGTAAACAATGTATCTCTATCACTGACTATACTACAAGGAATCCCATGTAGTCTAACTATGTTCTTCGTAAATAATTTAGCCAAGGTGTCATCTTGGTTGACTTAACGGGAATGAAATGGGCACTTTGGTCAACCTGTCCACTACGACCTATATACTTTCAATTCCCTGATTCGACCTTGGCAACCAGTCAATAAAGTCCATGGATATCGAATCCTATTTCCAAACTGGTATATCTAAAGGCTAAAGCAACCCATTCGGCTTCTGATGTTCGGCTTTTACTTGTTGGCAATTCGAACATTGCTTTACCCATAAGCCAACATCCCTCTTCATACCTCCCCAGAAGAAACTTCTCTTCATATCCTGATACATCTTGGTTCCTCCAGGATGAATCGTAAGCCTCGATCGATGACATTCCCTAAGAACTTCTTTCCTTAGGTCTCCATCCTTCGGAACACACAATCGTCCCTTCTTTCTCAGCCATTTCTTCTAGTCAAGACTAAAATCTTTCAAATCATCACTATCAGTTCCAACCTCTAGCCTTCAAATATTCTTGGCCAATACTGGATCCTCTCTCTACTTAGAAGCAATCTTTTCGACCAATATCGGTCGAACTTCCAAACAGGATAACATGGCAGCACTCTGACTAGAACTAGCAGTCGATCTCAATTGCACACTACAAGTAGTCAATGTCTCTAGATCCTTCCATTCCACCAACATAGCTAACACTATATTATGATGATGTTTTCTGCTAAGAGCATCTGCTACTTTATTTCCTTTTTCCGACATATACTCTATTTTGAAATCATAAGCTGCTAAAAACTCCAGCCATCTCTATTGTCCCATATTCAACTCCTTTTGAGAGAACAAAATCTTTAAAGACTTATGATCTGTGTATAACTCAAATATTTCTCCCAAAAGATAATGTCTCCACACTTTCAATGCGAAGATCACTACTGGCAGCTCTAAATCATGGATCAGATATCTTACTTCATGCGCCTGAGTTGTTGAGAAGCGTAGGCAATTACCTTACCTATCTGCACCAACACAACTCCTAATCCAGTCCTACATGCATCTATATACACTACTAACCCTTGATTACCGTCTGACACAAGTAACATGGGAGCATTGGTCAATAAATGATTTAACTTAGGGAATGCTTCCTTGCATTTGTCGAACCAAACAAAATTAACGTCCTTTCTGGTTAGCTTAGTCAAGGGTGCTGCTATCCGCGAAAAATCCCTGATAAATCTCTTGTATTATCCAGCCAATCCAAGAAAACTTCTTATCTTGGTCACTGTCTCGGGTCTCTTCCAACTATTAATCGCTTCAATCTTAGCTGGATCAACTGATAACCCTTCTTTTGAGACTACATGGCCAGAAAACTTTACATCTTTCTTTCAGAAATGACACTTCAAAAACTTCGCTTTCAGCTGATGTTGTCTTAGTGTCTCTGACACTATTCTAAGATGAACGTTATGCTCTCTTTCAACCTTAGAATATATAAAAATGTCGTCTATGAACACCAATACGAACCTATCCAAGTGCTCTCAGAAAATCCAGTTCATCAAATCTATGAAGAAAGATAGCGCATTAGTTAATCTGAATGGCATTACCAACAACTCATACGATCCATACCTGGTTCTAAATGTCGTCAAAGGAAGCATGTCCTCCGCTACTCTTAGTTGAGGAACCCGGTAGCCAAATCCAATTCTGGATTACCATCTCCACTACAACATTGCTCGGGTCTCGGAGATGTGGCATGGTCGCCCTAGCAATCTCTGGCTTCAATCCTCGAATAAAATTTTCATTCCTCTTAATGATGGTGTCAATGGTAGCATATCCATATCCGGATAGCTCATCAAACTTAGTGGCATACTCAATCACTGACATTGCTCCTTGCTCCAAATCCATAAACTTTCTTAGCAATGCCGACTTAGCAACCTCAAATAAAAATCTCTCTTCGAACCTCCTTCGAAATTCTGTCCAAGTCAACTCCTCATCAGGCACACCTACGGTGACTCCATTCCACCAGAACAATGCTGCTCCCTGCAACTACCTCGAAGCTAGTCTTCTCTTCTACTCATCGTCCAAACCGAGATCAACAAAGATTCTCTCGTAATGCAACAACCAATTCTCCACTTCTACAACATCCTCTATTCTAAGAAAAGGCTTCCCACCCAAACTGGTATAATCCCCGCTCGGGTTGGCATAATTATTGCCAATTAGCGCCATGGGATTTGCTCCTTCCACATTCACGGCATTTCCTCCAACTACTCCTGCAGCCGCTCCAACTTGCATCAAGTTAACGAAGAACCAATATATCATCCCCATATCTACTGGTGGGGTTCCAGCACCTATGTTGGCATTTGCATTCAATTAGCATCCCCATATCTCCTGGTATTGGGCCGAGCATTTCCATTAGTTGTGGTGCTTCCTCCATTTAGATTCACTCTTCCGTTTCCTGCTTCCATACTTTTCTTTCTTGTAAATCTACATACGGGCCTTAGTAAGATACAGAAGAACGGTGTAAGAGAGAGGGGAATGCATACTTATGTATAGCAAAACACAAGTACGTTATTATAGCGTTAACCTAAAGCTCAATCTTATTCTCTGATTCATTGGATTATGTTTTTAAAATCTTTTAGGTTTAAATTTCATCCTTTAAGTTTACATAAACCTATGCTTTGATACCAAACTGTAACATCCCTCATTTTGAGGTCTGAAACTAAGTGCTATGGATGCTACAGTCATCCATAGTTATTAATTTCCCGTTACAAAATGCGGTTATGTTAGATACATCGATGATACCAGAAGCACATGAATATGAAAATTTTCAAACGCAATTTAATTTTTTTTTCACATTTCATTTGATGATAGCATTTTAGATTCATCACATAATCCCACACGAAAACCACGTTCAAAGAAATTACAACTATTACAAAATACGCCAAGAGCGACATATGAAGATGCCCTTTGGTTGATCAGACCCTATATATGTATGTATGTATGTATGTATGTATGTATGTATGGCAACTAAACAACTTTGCCTTTACATCCAATTATCACAGCGAAAAACAAAAGATAGGAACTCCTAATAGCAAGCATGCCTCCTGCATATCTCTGGAAGCTTATTTATCTAAAGAGAACCAAAAAATCCTTACTCTCGATCTACTCAATGAGCACCCGAGAGTTTAACGGGAAAGACAAAAACTTCGGGTCAGAAAAAATTTCGGGTGTGAATAATAACCTACCATCTCGAACCAAATAGATATCTAGTGAGACCACGCCGCTGATCAGAAAGGGTTTCCCTCTCACTAGTACCTTAACCATAATGCAATAGTCATATACTATGCACCTGCATCCACAATGGTTAAAACATAATATAATATGATGATATTCAAAACTGCAATATGCCCTGGATTTCCCATCCCAATTTACCTGACTATTTGTCTCAATTTATAATTTCTAGGGTTACTATAAACCTATTAGTTTTTATGGTCTGACCAATAACATGTTCCAATCTTACGGATTATCTGTCTGATTTCATGGAATCAATAAGAACTTATTGGTGTCTACCAATAATTTTATCCAATCATAGTTTTCATGAGATCACCGTGAACCTATTGGATTCTCCAATAACATCTTTCAAATCATAGTTTTCACGGGCTAACTATGAAAATATTGATCTTTATCAATAAAAAATTCCATACATAGTTTTCATGAGATCACTAAAGACCTATTAGCCCATGCCAATAACATTTCTCATAACATAGTTTTCATGGGCTAACTAAGAATCTGTCTAACTCAGTAATCTTTTGATCAGTTCTTGGCATCCTATATTCTGGTCTACCTGACCTTCTAGATGCAAATCTACTCATATAAGAGTTAAGTAAATTTATATTCACTATTGGGTCAACCTAGCTGGTTATCCTGCCCTTAACTCCCCAAAATGCAAGTATAGATCATAAACGAAGTGAATATGATAACAATAGCATACATAATAACCGATCAAGTAAACCCAAAACATAAAAATCCATAATTAAAGTCCTCGTAATCATTTTCTTAATGATGTATGGTTAATACTTTAACCCATAATGTAAACAAGGAAATCATCTCTTTGTATTTTCAAAGTCTAATGCCATTTGTAGAACCCTTCTTTTATATTGCTATATGCATGATTGAAAATGATATAAGGTTTGTCACTTTTAAAACATTTTAATTTGATCAACATCGACATCATCTCATGTCGACGTCGCAACTTAAGGCTCCCTGCCTCTATTTAAAAGCCTTTTAAATAAAAACGTGCGACATTATGCGCCTCGTTGACAATGACAACATCGAGCTCCAAGAACATAAGCTATCGCCTACTTTCCTGCTTGCATCGACATCATTGACTTCAGCGACATGATAATGCGGCATCTCGATAAGGCGACATCTCGATAATGCGGCATCATGAAGCATGTCGACGCTATCCAATGCTCGACGACTCCTCTCCCCTATGCTTCAAAACTTGTGGCATGGTATATGAATTCTACCGCCTTTTCTTGACCTCGACATGGTTGAAACCGCTCCACATTATCAAAATAGTGCCTTGATTTTTCATCTCGTTGACGTTGAAGATATTGTTAAGCGCGGTGACATCATAATGGGGAGTGGCATCATTATAATTATCACTAAAACTGAATTTTTACTAAATAAGGTGTGTTCTTTTCACCAAATCTCTTATGTTTGTCAAAATGTGATTGGCTTAGGCAAGTCTTTACAAAAAAAATTTCAGGAGTTCTGCCGCATTTTATTTTTTCAAAGAAAAGATATAGGTTTACAATTTACTTAACCCCATTAATTTAAGTAACCATTTATATGCTAATCTTTCTTATTAATCCATATCTCTTCAAATATGTTTGGAAAAATTCTTAAAAATTGACATAAATCCCAAAATGGTATTCTTTTCATCATATAAGATTTTCGGGCAGAAAAATCATTATTTAATGACTTAATTAAATTAAACCCGAATTAACATGTCTTCCACTTTTAAAAATTCGTAAAATATTCCTTAGGAAAATTATGAAAATAAAAAGTCATCTCAAAATTAATCTTTTAAACATTATACTCAAAAATCATAACATTTGGAGAAATATATCTTTGATTTAAATCTTGTAGCCAAAATAATCATGTTCATAAATATTCTTATAACTTATCATTTATCAAACATGACAAAAACAAACATGGCATATCATCAAATCATCAATACATATTCAGTATCAAATTTAACCCAAATCTAGATAATCATAAGACAATAAACATGAGATGATTTGAGCTATTATTCACCTAGTTTAGGTAATGGATTTTGAGATTTAATTATTGCTTAATCTTCCTAGCTTTCCTTCTTGAATTTCTACTTGATTTTGTGATTTAGATGGCAGTTAATGGCTGGCCTTTACTTCAATTTCTTTTGATTGTTTTGATTTTATGAAAACGTGAATGAGAAGAATAAGGGTTTAGAGGTTATAAAGTCTTATTTATTCCTATATCACCCTTTCCCTATTCAACTATATGCTTAAGTTATAAAACAATCTTATGTATTTATTTGGTTAAGGCTCGACCTTACTTATTTTCAAATCTCAATTCCCTTATCACTCTAATCATCAAATTATTCAATTTAATTTGTCCAATTAAATCTTCTGAATAATGTTGATTAAAATTAGGGGTGTTACACACTTGTAAAATACAAGCAATAACAAAGAAAGCTCTACACTATGATTTCTTACGTATAACAAAAAAAGGAAAACAAAAATTTCCTTAAGTAATCAAAGGCATACCAATACAAAGCTCCATCGAAAATAGGCAAGGTTAACCCCATCGATCTGAAGTTACATGGCCCTATTCTCAAAAATATTAATAGACTTCAAGATCTAAAGGCATATCTAGTTCGCATCCACTTTCTCCAGTCGACTCTTCATGACAACATCACTAGAATTTTAAATTTATACAAACGGAATTCACGAAATACATCGTGTACTCCTTCTGCGGAAAAGGAAAATTAACATAATATGCTAGCAATAACAATCAACAATGGCTAATCAATAAACAAAAATTAATCACCAAAATTAAATGATCAATTAATAATTAAGTAACAACGGCAATCATTCAATCAAAAATAAACCATCGGTCAATAAAAAATAAACAATCAATAAATAATCAAGCAATAATTAGCAATTGATAACAATAATAATCAATAATCAATCAACAAAAATAAACAATAACAAACAATAATGATTACCATATAAACAACCAATCATTCAAAAAGGAATTTGTAACAACATGCACGGCAATAAATAACAGTCATAGCACGCATGTCAATCTGTAACTCTCATGTGTCTGTTCGACTTCCAAAATGCTTAAGTGGTGCAACTCCTTTCATGAATACAATACATGAAAGACTATCACCCCTCTTGCTTTGAAAAAAAAAACTTACACGATATGTTGGACCACCAATCCTCAAAACTCTCGAAAAACCGAACAATCTAAGTCTTAGCTTTCCTTTCCTTCCAAATAGAACTCATTCTCTCGAGGAGAAAACTTTACCAATTGCATCATTATTAAATGACGGTCTACTAATACTCGGGTTCGCTCGGGTTCAAACTTGCCTCAACTGCACAATGGTAATAAGGATACTATACTAAGTGTACTACGATGCTCATCCGGGCAAGTATTATATCGTCACTTAGAAGATTATCTAATCGTCACAATACTATCCGAGAAGTCCTTCCCTAAACTATCATAAGTTATCTTAACTATACTGTAAAATAAATAATTTTACAATGAATAAAGATCGTCCAAAATAATATACGATGCCCGATCCAATCCTTTGTTCGCTCATAAGATTTCTTTGTCAAACTAGGGTCGACCACTTGATTCCTCTTATACGAGTTCCTATTTGGTTCCTTGGTTTGACCATCAAAATTTACTTGCACGACCAGAGTCGCGCTTAAAAAATTCTTCGTCACCTCAAGAATCTGACTTAGGTGCTCGCCTTTAAGAATCGAGTGAAAAACCATTGCCTAACCAATGTAAATCAGTAGAAACCCCATGCTCAAACTTGAGATTAAGAACTGATACATGAATGGGCTGATCCTATAAAAACACCAATGTAGTTCATAGGATTAATACCATCACATAAGATGGGCTAGCAAAAAGTCAAACACTTCTAAAACGATTGACTAGATACAAAGTGTTTAAGTCATCCGCTTGGTTTTTGCTCATTTCTAGGCAACCACCGAATCCTATTTGGATACATAATCTAAGTTACACTTCACCAAACAGCGCTACTCTACTCAAAAACTCATGCCTCAAGTTCGAATGGTAGTACTCTCAGTCATTACACCTTAGCCACTAGCGATTGAATAACTCAAAGTTTAGGAGACAAGTGGTGTATGCAGTATTATATAGTAGAAAAATACATGTACGCTCTCTCCACCATCTCCATCCACCAGGTTGCTTAACTAAAACAGGTCTATCCGGTCCTGAGTATTAAGCCTAACTTTGATACCAACTATAATGGCCCGCCCTTTGTAATAGCCTGAATCAACATCGAATGACATCGTCTGACTCTCGAATACCACAAAAGACAGCTTGTCGGGGTAAAATAAAAAACAAAACACCAATCCAAGGCGCGACAATTGAAACTTATAGTGGAATGATAATATATAATATATTGAATATACATGAACATAATAACATAAACAATATATAAGAGACTGTACTGATGGAAGTAACTGATAAATAAATATCAATACAGAAAGTCAGAATACACTTACAGCAAGTATCATATATAGATAACATATCTATCATAACTACCACAGTATCAAGTATATACTTAAAGCATTAACCTCGAATCTGAGTGCTCCAGTTGCCTTGGAAGCGCATCCCCAAAAGAACTAGCTCCTAAACTACTCAATCGAGTACCTAAGAGTTGTCATGACACAAACAGACAAAGACAAAATGTGGGTCGGACATAAAGCCTGGTGTAAGGGGAACTATCTCAAAATACCATATATCAAAACCATATACAAATAAATAGAAAACTACTGAGGTATAACCGGCCCTCTCCATAAACATGGCTCAGGGATAACCCAGATTGCCCATAAACAAGTAAAGTAAACCCAACTAAAAGGTAGGGAATCATACCAAAACCTGCTCTTCTCCTGTCATCAGCGAGTCGGCATAACTAATATAGTGTGACTGATACATAATGGTATACCATGATAAAGGCAACCCAAAATACAAATGCAGGGGTGATATAGATATCACAATAATAATAACAACCAACCAATATGCTACACACAACATAATGGTAAATGAAAAATATATAATAAACCGATACCTCTCATTACTAATGGATGGAGTCCACTACGGACACCAATCGATTATATGATCCTTATCGAAGCATTTGAAATGCAAAACAAATACAACAATATAATAATGCTACTATATCCATACCCAAAACCGAAATACGGATATCTATAACTAATACCTATCGCGAATTGCCATTAGCTTCCAAGAGACCTATCGAGAACCACAACTAACTTGTGGACTCCCCTGAACCAACACCTCAAAAGAAGTTAGCCTGTAGGTCTTGTCGCAGCACCCAATCGTACTACAGAACAGTATATGACCTACTCTAGACTGGCATTCCAATCTCTCCCATCCCCTACTCCAGGTTACGTCTACAGGTCGTGCACATAAATGGTACAATGGATTCCCTCTCTAGCGTCCTTTCCTTTCGGTTGTTTATACTGACATACCAGAACCATATGTAAACGCTAAATCCCGCGTACACCCATCTGACATGGGTACACAACATTGAAGTAATATCATCCCTGTGTGGATCTCGATTCATTCTTGAAGTGCTTCATACTACCTAGTTTCCACAAGGCGGACATACCAAACCAATATATATATATATATATATAAATCACCAAACTGTGCATCTATAATTATATATATGAATCACTAAAACCACATATTTATACATCTGTATAATATATTTCATCCACTATTCAGTAACCCCAAGTTGAGCATATTAAACTATACATATGCTTAAATTGTGTATTGATAAATCACGTTGAATTGGACATTAGCTACCAAAAAGACTTATTAAGAGCCAAAACAATATTATTGACTCCCGTAAAAACCAACACCTCAAAGGAAGATGGCTTGTAGGTTTTGTCATAGCACCTAAGAGTACTATGCAACAGTATATGACCTACTCTAGATTGGAGTACCAATCTCTCTCTACCCCTACTCTAGGACCACGTCTACAGGTCATGCGCCTAAGTGTTACAATGGATTACATGCACCAATCGGTAGCCCCAAGTCGAACATACCAGAACTATATATAAATGCTTTAAAATGCATATCAATATATACATACATACATACATATATATATATATATATATATATTATTTTATGCATCTCCTAGTAGCCCCAAGTCGAACATGCTAGAATTATATTTATACATATAGGCATATATAAACATGTAAATTGTATGCATGTATATACACACACATATTCCTATATATATAACCAGTCCAACTAAATGAAACCAATAAACACATATCGAGCACATTTACATAAACAAAGACAATACACAACCAAAGTAGCAAATCTATCATCTTAATATTAATAACAATCCATAAATACAGACATATAAATAATTCAATAAAAATGCATCTTACATAAGTAACCAATCTAACGATTATATCTTTTTCGTATTATTTTATAGAAGTCTCAAACTCATTTCATAAAATAATACTCTCGCCTATCAATCATATTATAGCTTAATATCACTTAATTCTTCTGTTAAAATTAAGTTTAGCTATTAATAAGGCCTCAAAATATCATATAGCTCTTGTGTCTTTGTGCATATACACATATATTACAAACCATTTATTAGGGTCTAAAGTTAATAAATCATTTTATAACCTTAATCAAACCCCATTAAATAATACAATACTTCTTTTGTAATTTCTAACTTTTAAAATCACCTTTTATAAAAATTAAGTAGGTAGTTAATTATTAAATTACGCCATAATAAACTAATACCAAGGCCGGATAAACGTCAAAGTCATTTTAATATAAGTTTAACCTGCCTAAACTTATTTTAGCCTTACAGCTTATTTTAAATGTCACACTTTTAACTTTTGATTAGTAGTAAAATATATAACAATATTTCTATCACTAAACAACAAATTTGAGTTTAATTAATTTATATCCATGTTATAAATTAATATCAACTCCATTTAACTCTATTCAATACGAATAAAACATAATATTTATATATATGAGATCCTAATCAATTATCCCATATATCTAAAGCAAAATATATAATAATAATTCTATTTATGACATAACTACAAATTGGAGTTTAATTAATTTATAACTATGTTATAAATCAATATCAATCCATCTAACTTTATTCAATACGAATAGGACGTAATACACACACACGGGGGATCTTAAATCAATTATGCCGAATATTTGAAATAAAATATATAATAATATTTCTATTTCTAACATAACTACAAATTAGAGTTTAACTAATTTATAACCATGTTATATATTAATATCAACTCCATAGAACTCTATTCAATACGAATAGAACATACAATATTATACATGGGATCATAATCAATTATCATGAATATCTACCTAATCCAATTCAGTCAAATAAGACAGTAATTACTTATATAGATTATTCTACCTTTTCTTGGTAATATTATTCCAATATTCAAAACTATGGGGATTTAAACCGAAATATAAATTCAAGTTTATAATTCCGCTCACCCAAGCCATAAATTCCCAAGTGTCTGAATCCAGTCCAAGCCTATGCCATGTCATAGATAATCTCACTACGAGTGCAATGTCAAAGACCGCGTCTCGAGTGTAACTTGTATGCAAGAGATATGAATTAAATACAAATCTGGATTATCGATTTTATTAATTAACTTTAATTAAGAATTAATTACCTCCTTAATTCGTCTTCCCCTTCCGTTAATTATACTTGCACAAGCGTACATAGCAACCCAAATACACACACGCTTCTCCCTTGATTTCTCCGCCTACACATGACGAATCGACCCGTCGACTCAGCTACTCTCCTCTACACACACTCTTCGCATCAGACCCCACCACAACGAACTTGAACCATCATTGCAACACTCGACCTGCACCTCCCCATACTTCCTCCTATCGACATGATTCACTATAGAGGATCAGAGTATGACACGTCGACGTGGATGGAAGTGCGTCCTCAAGAGAAGAACAACCATGCTCTTTGTTTTGCCCAACGCCTTCTTAATCTCCGCCAACACCAACCCTAGTCATGATAAGAAAAGGTCAAGCTCGGCCAAACATCGTCGCACGCCATCTCATCACCATGGATGACGAGCTCTCCTCTCCTTGAGTCCTACAGATCTAGTCCCATCCTCTATCGCGGCATATAGCTCCTCATTTAATTAGAAGGAGGAAGTGGCTACTTTAGTAAGGTGCAAGATAAAGAAAAGATATTTAGGGAGAGAAAATAATGATAGGGGAGGGAAATATCTAAATATATATACATATATTTCCTTTAAATCGCCACACGTTTTGAGCTCATACGATCACATGGCACAAACGTATCACCACGAAACTCATCAGCACAGACCATCTCATTTTTCTAGTCCCGATGGTATAAATTTCATCGCCATACGAGGTGGCACTCCATAATGATAATCTCATACATTTTGAGGTCGTTTTAAACATCGGATCGCCGGATTCCAAAAATTCCCAAACCTTACTTCTTATAATAAAGTCCTCATCCCCAAAAATACAAGCCGTCGGTCGAGATCCTACTAGACTCTACTTTGTATGTGTTTTTATAAAATATGTATAACAATACGTAAATAGTAAAGATACCATGACTCTAAATATAGCGATATCTACACTCATTTTGATTTGCAAAGTCAATTCTAACTCAATGAAAGCGATCTCGAGTCCTAACTCGTCCGTGTGCGAAAAGTCAGATTTTGGACCTTCAGTTTATTTAAATATCTTGTCATAAAAATGCGGGTTGTTACACCTTCTTTCCATTTGATTCATTTTATTTGGTTTTATTAATAATAACATAACAAGTAAATGTACACCCAAATACTTATCATGTTATACCATTATTCATTTTAATCTAAACGACAATAAGTAAATAAATGTTCCCTAAATATTTACTTTGTTTCTCATTTAATCCCATAATTAAATCATTTAAATAATTATTCTCATAATTAATTCTCTAATTAATTATTTATTAATTTATGGGGTGTTACAGGTATCATGAACACATATACGTGATAACCGAACATCGTCCGACATCATGCACCCTAATGCAAGATATACAATGTCGATCAGCATAAAATGCTACATCAACTCAATAGTTGTTTCGTCAGATTCTAAGCCATCATATCTTGGAGATCCAAGTCACATCATTTACCTCTTACATCGCTTAATTAATGCAATTCAATTTCAACCATGCCTCGAGATTTAGTCCTATCGCCATTGGGCATAAATGACGTATGAGCCAATATTCGAAGTGGTTTCTCTAAGTGTTAGATGCCTCGATGCTATGGTATCTCTCCAACTCTACCGAATCTACCATCATCAATTTTGACCTGCCTTGGACCGAGTCTCTGAAATCATCATGCTCCAGTCATAGCTGGAGCAAGGTCGCCTTACACTACAATTGACAAAGCAGTGCCTTGCACTGCTTCGCACAATAGTGCATGACATAGTTGCTCGCAGCATTGCCTCACACCATTTTTTGCAGTGGTGCATAGCACTACTATGCACAACAATCCATAATATTACAATTTTAACAACCAAATCACCCACAGAAACCATCTAATTAAGGTCTATGACCCTTTTATTAACTAGGGGTTAGTTTTTCCTTCAGACTATGTACCTAGTTCACATAACTAGGTAAATAGGTGTGTTAAATACTAGGATCAACACCATTTAACCTAGGATCCTATCCCATGACGATCTTATAGTTCTAACCGAGGACTTGCCATATTTTTGATCAGATTCCCCCCGATCCAAACATGGACCTTCTAAATAATATATTGATTTAAGGCTTCCATCGTAGACTTCTCAATGCCACGGTGACTTCCGAAGCGCTACGGATGAGACAAAATCTAGCACCCAACTACAGGCTCTAAATAACCAGCAATAAGCTCAGTTCTTTCATAACATAACATGTTGGGTGCACACTATTATTCATGACAGTTTATGGCACTGCCGTGTTAGCGGCAGTGCAAGCACAAAAATGTTTCCCCCGCTTTGCTTCCATTTCACGCTGAATTTTTTCCCCATCTACCTTCGGTCGGGTACTAGGTGATTTCCTAAAGTTTTTAATTGGTTTTATTCATGAATAACAACATAATATCTTATTTTAATTTTTTGACAATAAACCCACAAATCAACTAGATACACCTTATATACAATCACCACTTTAACAAATCTTAAAATTCGATTCTATAAAGTCCATACAACTTTAATGATTATCCTACCATTCCTATGATTAATTTTAATACTCAAATCATATTAAAGCCCATATTTTATAACCAAAAGTTCTCTTTAAAAATAAAATATCTTCCCTGTATTGTTTTATAAAAAATCGAGTACTTATTTTATTAAATAATATGCTTATCTATAAATCCCTTTAAAACTTTACATCAGTCGGTTTCATCTCAAAATTGAGGTATAACTCTTAAGTAAAGCTTCCAACCCTTGCTAACTTTTGCAAATTTTTATTAAATGTGTGTACTCCTCGTATCAAGATTTAATTCCTATTTATATGTTATTAACTATCATTTAATAAAATGCAGTGCAAATAACATCAAGCCAGAAGGTTCATTTATCGAATGAGCTTACCAAATTCTTCATTCACTAAGCCATTAAAATTTATAACATATAAATCATTCATATATACTAACAAAATTAACATATTTAAGCCAAAATGTTTGCTAATTAAGTTACTGGCCATATTCCATTGATTCAGTTTATCACATAAGCCCATATAAGCATGTGCAAGTGTTCATAAATGGTAGAAGTAGTTCATACTCACATAATTCAAGTAAAGAAAAGGAGCGCAAGCTAAATCAAGACCCAAAGCTCACTTGAAAATAGGACGAAGGTCCAACCTTCTCCTTAAGCACCAATACTAATTGAATTTACTCCATTTTTCTCTACTAGAATTATGGTGATTTTTATATGATTAAAGTAATTCTGTTTGAGGATTTATGATTTGATATAGGTCTTAGAAGCTTAGGTCAAGAGAGCGAAGGAGGAGGAGAAAATGAACAGGAATGATTAACTGAAGAGAGGAAGGCTTAGGCTATTGCCTATATAGACATGTTGGTCTTGGGCCATTTACAAAACTTTTCTCTTTTATATTTCATAAACTCATTTCCTTCATAACTCAATATCCCTAACTCCTATCATAGTTTATAACTTTGCAAGTCTGAAACAACATTCCAAACACAACGGAAGTGGGCTTAAGATCTAATTGTATCATCTTAAAAAATTGACTTTTTGATCCTTTATTGGACCGAGTCCTACCATTTGCTTTAAAATATGAAACTTAAAACATGTCAATGCTTATAATTTTTTTGGACTAGGAATGACATTCTAGAATCAATGAAAAAGGTCTCGAATCCTAATTTGTCCATCCTTATAGTTGACTTTTCGAGTCATTGGTTAAATTAACTATTCACGATTTAATAGATTATCTAAATCTTTGGGAGTTAAAAGTACGGGTTGTTGCAATAAGAATGTGAAATATTGCACCAATATGTATTATCCTAAATGATATGCCATCCAACTTAACATGTTTCTAGATGGCCTAGTTTCAAAACTCGAAACATACAAAAAACCTATATAAAAAATAAGAATACTAGATATTGCATATTTGATGTCATGCAAATAAGAATATAAATTATATAAGTTGTTCCTACAATGGAAAGTATACATTGAAGATAAAGTTTACAGAATTATTTACTTGCACTAGACAAAATATTATACATTCATCTTGATCATGAAACGATTTAAATATACTAGAAGACAAAATACATAAATCTTAAAAATGCAAGCTCATACTTTACGTATATTCACATGTATAGTGTATTTGGTGTGGCTCGAACTTTCAACCAAGAGATGACTTCCTCAACCAACTACACCGCCCATGCAGGACATAACATCCTTTTCTTTTACATGCCCAAGACTCTTTATATTTGGCTTATAAACTAAGTGTATGATTAGTGATTGTACATTTCCTTGGTATCTCAATGAATAATTTTCTAAATACTAGATGATAATTTGATTGAAAACCGATAGATGATTCAAACTATTTTTAAAGGGGACATTGATCTTTATTACAACACAATAAAGTATTTTGGTGTATAAAAGGAGATATATGCTTTAAACAAAAATACACCTAGGTTCAATAATTTTAGCCTATATACATTTACAACCCGACTTCAAAATTGGAAAAAATAAAATTCAATATCTAAGTCGATGAATACAATTACCTTCCCACTTTTAACTATTTCTTTCCAAAATTATGGTTACTCACTTACGTCTTCTATAACGATGACTTCTTGGTTTCTTCACCTTTGATAGCACAACATTTCTCAATATCTCTAGCTCAGCTTATGTATTTAGTACTCACCCAAATCCATGCAATGGCTCTTTGAACGTAGTTACTGGTAAGATCACTAGGCTGGTTGAATATACTCCAAAACTCACATATTTTTCTATATTCAGGTATAGAACTTTTTTGCTTGACAAATTCATGTATGATAATTCTAAACAGTTGATCAATTAGCTTACAAACTTCTAATTTAGTATGTTTATTCTAGTTGAATTTTTTTTCTTTCTTGCCAGCAAGCCCAAATGCATGTTGTGAAAATACTCTAACCAAATCCCTCACTTTGTTTTTTCTTATGTACTTATCAATAAGCAAATTGATTTCATTATGTACTTGAACTATATTGTTAAAAGAATTTGTACTCTTGATCCAAACCACTCCAAATGCATGAATTAAATAATACTCATAAAACAAGTGATTAATACTTTCATCTGCTTTATTAGAACACAAACTTTATCCATATATATGTCTTTCTAATAGATTATCAACGGTTGACAACCTATTAGTAGGATCTTTGTAAGCACATGTGCACATTTTAGGTCTATTAATTTCAAGCTATATAAGTTTTGCCCGACTAATCTTTGGGTATTGAAATCTGATTTTGTCCCATACAACATTGAAACAAAAATCACCATTGATTGAGTCCTTGAAGTACAAAAAGTCGATGTTATTATTGCTATACATGTTGGTATTTTTTTATTACGCTAGAAAAAGTTCTTGTGTGTGGCAATCTTTATGGGAATCACTGAATGTTCCTAATAATTCTTTTAGTTTTGATATTTTTCCTCCAAAATTTACAAGAGATTGAAAACCCAATTTTGACATTAAAGGTTCTCCTTGCAACCATGGATCAAACCAAAGACTAGTGGTTTTACCATCTACAATTCTTTTTTCAAGTACACTTAAATCTTTAACTCACCTGAGAAATCATAGTTTATGTTAATCTCCCAGATAGACTTCTCCTCCATATACATATTATGTAGCAATTGTCTGCATAATCCTTTCTAATAAGCATATTCCAGATTAATTTGATGCTAGAAGTTCGATTCATTTCAGTTATAGTTTGCAAACCCATGCCACTTTCAGTTTTGGACGTGCAAATAACTAATCATGAAATTTTTCCTCCTTTTCCTTTCCACGGGATACCGGTAAATATACTTACAAATTCATTATTAGTAGCTTTTGAAAATTTCATGCAATTTGTCTAGAACTGAATTATAGGTTATTTTAATCAATTCTATTCAGTTTGCCAATGTAAGTAATGAACACAACCATCCTTCAAAATTTTCCTTATTTTGCCAAGTAAATAAGTTCACCTTTCATCTTTTATATATTATATAGATAAAGGAGTCCCAAGGTGTCTCATTAGCAATTCATCTTCATGTAAAGATATAATATCAAGAATATCCTTTTCATGCTTGTAGTTTTTGCTATTAACCAGCCTAGTCTTTTTTGCATAATTTCAGAACCTAAATAGTTTTTCCCTTTTTTGAAATTTTTCCTTTAAAGTTCTAGATCCCTTATGTTATGTATCATAAAACTAGCTTAACTTGAGGCATTGGTTTAATTTTGCCACTTGTCATTTTGATTTCCATTAGAATACTAGAGTATATCCATAGTTATAGAGAATAAGTAAGGAGACAGATGTTCTCTTTCCTCTATTGCCTTGACAATACTAGAGTTTAGTTTTGCCACCTGTCATTCTGATTTCCATTAGAATACTAGAGTACACCATAGTTATAGAGTATTTCCATTAGAAACATATGATTTAAAACTGGTCGAACTTGAAGCATTGGTTTGATTTTGCCACTTATCATTTTGATTTCTATTAGAAAACTAGAGTATATCCATAGTTATAGAGAATAAGTAAGGAAATATATGGTCTCTTTCCTCTACTATCTTGAAAATACAATTTTTGGAATTCCTTAATAGACTGCACCATAATTGGGATCTCAATCAACTCTTTAATAGTATTTGACCATTTGCTAGAAAAATTCATCATATATAGCATGTGAATAATAAACAATCAATTCAACTTATCATATGCTTTCTTTAAGTATATCTTGATGCATATTTTATCAGTACCACTTGCATTAGAACTCCTCATTTGTTCATGAGGAAGTATTATACCATCACAAATTCTTTTATTGGGAATAAAAGCGCATTAATTCTTGAATATGAGAGCAACCATAAGTGGTTTCATCCGATTACAAAGTACCTTTGAAACACCTTATATAGAAAATTGCAGCAAGCAACTGGTCTATAACAAGTTAAACTAGTAGGCGAATATGTAATAGGTGCTAAAGCAAGAAAAGTATGGTTTTCTCTGATGAGTTTACCACCGTTAATAGAACTCTACAAAGCTTTAAGTAAATGTTTACTCAAATAATTATAACATAATTTAAATTTTTAGCATCTGAACCATCTAGTTTAAGAGCTTTAACATTATTAGTAGAAAACAATACCTCCTTTATTTTAGAAATATCAGTAATACTACTTAAGACACATTTTCCAATTTCATTAATAACCTTTTTTGAAATTATTTTTAGAAAATTATCAGTCAAGTAATTCCTCCAGAACAACCCATAATGTCTAATAGCATTCTAGCATACTGTGGTATGTGTATTATGATCATCTATCGTAGGATCAGAATTGTTCGCATATTTCCTACCATTCATTTTGGCATAAAAGGAATTTATACTACCATCACCCATGGTTTACAAATTTATTTTTGACTTTTGTTTACTGCCATCAACTAATAAACATAAATGCTTTTGCAGTTCTCCTAGTCAGTATCAGTTGGGCTTTTATCATGAATTTCCTGTAAAGTAAGCACATTGCTTTCTACAAATTTGCATAGCTTGTCTGAAGTTAATTGGTTTGGACTCCACTAATCGAATGCAACTTTGACTTTCTTCATTACCTCTACTATGTTGAACATCATGTTGCAAGTTTTTCTAATCTTGAAATGACTTTCAGTCATGTTATAATAACCTTCCATTAAATGCCAACGGTTCTTATACTTGAATTGTTTTGCATCTATAATTCGACAATTATCAGTGAATTTAAGTAGAATAGGTGGATGATCACTGCTCTCAGTGGGTAGAATTTTACAATAGAACCAAGAAATAGTCCAAGCCAATGAAAATTAACCAAAATTCTATTAAGTTTACAAGTAATATTTTTTGTGGACCTAATCTCCATGTAAAGTTAATTCCTCTTCTCTTAAGCTCTATTAAACATCTATTTAAATAGTCATTTAATTCTTTAACCCTACTCTTAGTCAATATATTTCCACTTGGTTTTTCTTTGACTAATATAATACAATCAGAATATCCTAGTATACACAAAGGTAATTGCAAGTTATTAGATTCTTTGATGATGGTTCCCATGATATAGCTCTATTAGAGGCCAAGTTGGTTGTATAAATAAAAGTACATATAATTTTAACACCCAACTTGTTTAACAATGTATCAGTTTTGTGTTGCATACTATTAGATACGATAGTTGCATCCCATGCACGAGAATGTATAAACACTAATATTCCACATTTAGTGTTGTGAGAAGAATTATTCACACAAATCCATTCATTATCCCACTTATTAATGAAGAAATCTTTAAACTATGAATTGTGTTCTCAATTAATGTAAAAGTAGGTTATTTATGAGTACTTATCAAATACTTAATGTCTAACCATCTATCATGCCCATTTGAGCCTCTCACATACTAGCATAACATTAAGAATATTTTTGAAGCCTCTTGCTCCTTCTGGCTAGCCGAGCAGAACCATCTTCTCCCCTTTTGTTCCTTTTATTTCTCTTATTTTCCAAAAGGGCTTTCCATTCTTTATTGTCATCTATTGATTTCTCACCCTCTTCTTTATTCATATTAGCAAAGTAGTAAGTGAATTTTGGGAAGATGAGAGAGTTGAGCTTTCACCAACTTTTGCATGCATTGAAATGCTCGCATCATCATTGGTAACCTACAAATCAATAGTAGTAATATTAGTATTAATATTTTGAAATTTGGAATTTATAATATGGCCTATGCTTAAATGAACTATTTCAGTATATGCATCTGTCTGAATGATTTGATCATCATCTACTTCTAATGGAGAACTTGATAAGCTAGCCTTTTGACAATAATGCTCCAAGTTCTCATTGACTTTTCATAGTGTTTTCCTTTGTTTGTTTGTTGTAAAAGTGTCCACTAGAGTGTTCTTTGTTGTAGTCATTAGGTCTGAAATTTCAACTTGGATATGACCTATAAAACTACTATCATTTGATTCATTTGAAACTCGGGTATGTGCTATTAGTGCATCAGATACTGCACTTATTTTTCCCCATCAATAACACCGACTCCCTTCTCAACAGATGCCATGCTTCGTAGTTTAAGTGCATTAGGTGATATAACACCATGAACTACCTTTTTCACTTGAAGTATTTAAATCAGTTTATGAAATGTTCATTTCAAGCTCATTGTCTACACCAAATCCACCATCATTGCATGCACCTATATCATCTTCTAAAATGATTTCATCATCCATACAACTTTGAGGAAACTTCATTAATATCGTTGATATCTGTGTTTTGGTTATCCACATTAATAGGATCGCTCATAGAGTCTTTGACACTCTTTTAATTAAGTTGCATTTGTTTTTCTATTTATTCTTTCAACTTTCAGGAGAATGCCCTACTTCCTTACGTTTATCATGCTTATTCATTAAAGGACATTAAGCTCTAAAATGACCAAAGTATTTGCTATTATAACAACATGGTGGAGCGTATTCGTGATCTGCTTGTTGTATATAAACATCATCTACTATAGTTTTAGCTCGAGTGTCATATTTTATATTATATGCTTTCATGTCAACCAAGACTCTAGCGTAGTTTAGTCTGCTTTGTTTAATATTTGATGCGTAAAGTTTGATAGGTTTTCTTGTTAAACTTGTCAATCAACAAATATTTTATCAACATCCCAAATTGGAAGGTTCAGACGAGGGAACCTAATCCATATTGGAACTGAAAGTAACCAACCTCTATCTAATCTAAAATTTGCTTCTCATCTATTTAAAATCTTTATTATACCATCCGATAACCATTGACCCTATCATAAATACGAGAAGGTCATCTTTAATTTCAAATTTAATCAGATAAAAAACATTTTCTCTAGCGTAAATCTCTACATGTTCCACTGGTTTCTAGCATTTGTTAGTGAAATATTTAAAATGTGTATAATTTGATCTATGACCAACTACATAATATTACATATAATTTATCCATTTATTTACATTCTATTGCATCGCCTCCATGTTAAACTTAGCAAATTCTCCATTAGTATCGTTGAATGGTCGTATTTCAAATTATATAGATTATTCAAGTTTTCATATAGTAAAGTTTTATTTTTTTAGAAAAATTCTTGTAAAAACTACATAGTTTGAGTAATAAGTACATACATCTCACTTCTAATGAATTTAAGATGTGATTCAGTGTAGAAAATTATAGAAAATGGGAATTCCCATGGCTAACCCAAATCATTTGAGAAACTGTAAGGATGTAAATATCACATCATGCTTCTCTTTAGCCCTATAAAAAAGAGAATAAGTTGACCAATTTCTTAAAACTTTCAAATTATCCAATAAGATGAACTCTAGTAATATATAAAGTCGAATCCTATATTTTCAAATGTCTCATCTTAGTATTAAAACAAAAATTGAGACAAACTGAAGCACAAGTGCAGCCATATATTAGATCCATGATTAATAATATAATCCAAGTGAAATTAACCAGCTAAAATTGATAGATTTTATCTTTCTTCAAATCTATGCAAAATTTAACACAATAACTAATGATGTGTTCCATAACTTTCATTCATAAAAAATTATGAAACCATAAATGAAGCAAGATCTCCAAGATGAAAGGAATAAGCACCTATAGAATTGAGAAGCTTAAAGAAAAAGGAGATGTCATTTTTATTTTTAGTTGCCAACTAAATTTTGATGGATGATGGAGAAATAAAGGAAGACGAAGAAAGCAAAATTACAAGTTTAAGTATATTTTAATTAGCAGCTAATTTTGTTTGATGTTTAGAAGTTCAATGTCCAATGCTAAAAGCATCTTTCATCCAAATGTGATATAAGTTTCAAAAAAATATGTGCCAACTAATATTTAACGATGTGAATTTGAATGTGTTAAAAAAATCTGGATATGACATGAAATTAGAACAACCACTCCAATGCAAATGCGTTTTAACAAGCAGTTTAACACAAAAGACTCAATCAAGCTTTAATTAAAAAATATATATACATTAGAAACTTAATTCAACTGTCACGTGTCTTGAAGTAACTTCTGGAAGAGTTTATTATAAGGTTAGACATAGTTGAAAACTTATTCCAGAAATAGACTTTGAAATTAATAAGAAAACTAAGTAATTTTTTTCAAGCCCGCACATTTTGGACATGCACATTACATTTTCAAAATTGTACGTGCGCATTTTCAAAATATAATTGTATAATTTATAAATTTGTATATGCATTTTTAATATATACTTATACTGAATCCAAATGAATTCTATTTTTGCAACCAATTCAAAATCAAATTGATTTTTTCTTAATATACTATTCAACTTTGCAATTGAAGATTAGTTTGCAAATGATATTGTTGGCTAATGACGTATAATTCACCTTACATCACAATTACATATGGATTGGAAATGTTGTTATAATACCCCACCTCTATACCCATACTATCCAAGAGTATTACTGGGTACTGTCAGTTAACACGGAGAATAAGGCGATATTGGGCTTACACACGTGAATATTCCCTTAAGCTAACACTAGTACATCTTTCAAAAATCATAAACAACTCAAATACACGTACACAGTATCAGCACAAAGCAATAAATATATGTGTTCTAGGATAGAACAACACAATATAAAATAAATCTCAGAGAACATAGAGTTAGCAACACAACGATAACATACAATATAAAATAGACACAAGTCCTAGTGAGATATAAAATAGGTTAAACTCCCACTATCTCAAAAATATACAATGTATAAGTCCAATACATACATCTCAATATCATCAATATACATGAGACTACAATAATAAATAATGTTGCACTAATCAACTAACAGTCTAGCCTCCATCTACACCCAACAAACACAATCTAGTCTCTTCGTCCCTTTCCTATAATGTCTCAGACTAACCCGAGTATTATATAAATAACACACGGGCCAAACTATATCTAGAATGTAGGTGTCAAAAAATAACAAACACTATATATCCCAATATAGCATGCATGCTACTCAATAAATGTATACCATGTACATATCATCACTCGATCACTGAATAATCAAATAACACATCAAGATATATAATATCAAAATGGGATAAACATTAAACACATCCAACTATTATAAAAATACAAAATCATCAAATGAGAAAGCACTCTGAATTATCCAAGGTTATCTCTCAGATAATCATATATATAAAATAACACATAACAATTACCCAAATCAAACATACACAAAATATTACTATGGCGTACCCTCTGTAGCTAGGGCCATCTCTGAGATAACCATATAAAAGATAATTACAGGGTCCAACTCCATGCTCTCAGCATCTCTAGGTATCCTTGATAGCAGTATAATCAATGAGTATGGGGTTATGCAACTAAAAGACTCATAGTCTAATGAATAACCCAAGCGATTGATAATTGCACGATAATCATCTTGACTTTCAACCTTATAGCAATTAACTTGGCTCTCGGCCGATGAAGTGAACATACGTTCTCTTAGACCTCTACTAATCCACTCGATTCTTAGTACTGTGGATAATAGTGGAACTCTTAGTCTTATGTGCTCTCGGTATCATAATTATCTATTTCCGTATCAGTCTTAACAAATGATCGGATCTGCTCTCATCTGAAAACACAATGATCTAATATAGGTGAATAAGCAGTGTCTATATAAAAAATAACCAAACGGGAGACTGATAGCTCTCAACCTGCTCTAGGAGTCTTCCTTACACGCTCTTAAAGCTTTCCTACAGTCATCGGTTACCCCGACGGCCATCGTGACCCAATATCCATCAAGTGCAAGACTACGCTATGCGTTGGTCATGACCCTACAAGTGACCCAATGGTAACTGAATGCTGGCATAAGTGACATAGGGCAGTGGCTCTCAGCCGTATACACGAAAGGATGTGTCACGGATTGGGGGAGCGACCCCACAAGGATGAATACTAGCCAATCTAGTTCACTCCATGTCGTATAATAAGAGTATGCATAAAATATATAGACACACTTATGGCTATCATCCTGCTCACTCTCATTGCACATCACCATAAATATATTACCCCGTATATTCGACCCTGTTAGAGTGACATCTACTCATAGAAAGTAATCGAATAAATATCAGCTCAAGCATCCCATGCCACCTGGTGTTACTTGCTCGGTTACTTAATACTCGTAAATTGCACTCATCATCGCACAATTATTCTACATAACAAGTCTAAAGAATAACCAGAGAAATATTACCAAATGCCTCATCCCAAACGGTACTATAACTCTATTTATTCCAATTTCTCATTACATAGAATAGGTACAAAGATGATGCACTTTTTATTCAAAAAGAAATACAATTTTATTTATTTATAAAAACATATCTGTAATTGATAAAAGCATTTAAAAATTTTACATAGACAAAATAATTATTTTTCAACCTTTTATTAATCAAAATTGAATTTAATATGTACAAATTACTTCCTGAAATCTCATTTCTATATCTTAAATCTTTAAAAATAACTTGTAAAATCAATTATTACCGAAGATAATCATTTCATAATTTTCTATAATCAAACACTACTTTTAATTAAATTTTTATACTATTCAAATCAATTTCGTTATTTCCAAAACTATAAAATATATTTTCCAAAACATAAGATTCTATTCCAAAATTCATGAAATATACTTTGAAAATTGTAAAATCATTATTCCAAACCATTTCATATTTTAAAATCTTGGAGTTATCTTATAAACTAATTATTGCTCATAAAATCATTTATTAATTTTCTAAAATAAATATAATTTTCAATTTAATAACTCCAAATCAATTCCAAACCAAACCCTGTATATATATAAAGTGCATACATTCCAAAACTCTTACAAATAGGTTTTTATAATAAAAAATTCTCTTTTTAAAATCACTTATAAAATCCTTCATTATTAAATTTACGATTAGTAAAGGAAATCTCTTTTCGTAAATATTATTAAAATCTTTCAGTTATTCTTATAAAAACTTCATACATTCCAATACTATTAAAATTCTCTATTTTTATTTTTAAACCCATTTTTATTTATTTCTAAATATACTTCGAATAAATTTTAAAACCCCATAAATAATTTTTCGAAGCTTTCAAAAATATTCTAAAATGGGAAAGTCCACAGATCATCTAAAATAAAATAGTGGAGCAAAATTCTCCAGAATCAACCACAAATCAAACAATATACACACAATATAAATAAATTACAAAAATTGAAATACAAACGGACAACACCTCATTTGCATTTCGAACATCCAACAAACACAAAAATCCAATAGTAAAACAATCAATCAAATATCCTGATAAACAATTCATCCAAATAATCCAATAAACATTCAAAATTAATCAAATCCCAAACAAACATCTCAACGTAGTAATTCAACCAACATCGGGATTATATAATGTATTTAGCGGATAATGAATTTTAGATATAGATTGTGAGTTAGAAAACTCACCGAGTTCCTAGCGTAGACTTCTACAATCATCGATTCCCGTTACTGAACATGCAACCGTGCTCCTGCCATCAACTCTGCCCGCACGCGCAAAGGATTGTATTCACCTACGTCTTTAGCCACCATTACATCGCACATCAGAAATTGCATCCACCATCGCACTTTATCCAAGTTTGTGCGTCCTCCTAGCTTCAACCGTGTTTGAACCATACGACTTCCCCAGATCACTACTCGCGACTTGTTGCCATCCACAACCCCAGAATGCTCGCGTGTCGCTCGCCATCATCGTCCTCCAATTGCTCCTCTCTCGCGACGTTCACCTGCTAAGAAACATGCGTCTTGAGCACGATAATCTTTTTTTATACGCGATTTGGATTTTCGAGTAATTAGGGCTAAATTCAAAATAATAGGGCATGGCTCTAGTTTGATTTGGCTGAGTGGAGTATTCTAGAAAAGAGAAGGGAATAGGTTGAAGTTAGCAAATGATAGTGGGCTTAGGCTTTATTTCATAAAGGATAATTCAACTTTTTGTATAAATTCCATTCCTTTTTCCTTTTAGAACTATCTCATATTTATATAAAATAAATTTCAATCCAATTTAAACTGATTTACGCTTCATTATATTGAATATATTTTGACAACCATCCAATTTCAATTAATTCGATACTCGCTTATTAATTTTTCACTATTTTAATCACATATCAATTATTTATACTTATAAAAATATTTTGTATTCAATTAAAATAATTTATTAAATTTTAAATATATTATTTGAAAATAATTTATTAATTTAATTCAATTTGTTAAAACAAAATCTTTTATTAAATAGACTCCAAATAAATAAGGATTTATTTTCAAAATAATAATTATCAAAAATCGAATTCAAAAATTCTTATTTTTATTAAATTAATTTATTTATATGACGTAGAAAGCAGGGTTGTTACAGTTGTGGACATTGCAATATACAATGTTTAGTGCATTTTTAACAATCTCTTCGCATTTATATTAACATATACATTTACATTTGAGTTACAAGTTTAAACAATATTGTTAAGTAGTAACATGTAATGAGTTTCACATTACAATTACACAAACAACTGAGGATATATTATGTATTAGACGATTTTTTTTCCATTTAAATCTTTCACGCTCTACTAAATTACTTCATAATGCACGCATATGTAAACTAAGAGCATGTTTGGTGACTTTTATAAATAGTCAAATCTGCTTACAAATAACTTATTTTATTTTTAACGTGTGAGATTGTTTGTTGTTTATGACTTGTGAAGAAATTTCATAAGTAATTTTAATCAAACATATCTAGTTAAATTAAATTATATTCAAATAGTCTCTTATGGTAACGATGAATTTACCACAATACCAATACCAAGCATAATCAATATTTTGATCTACATTGCTATACCAATGACATCGGCATGGTAACGGTAAATTTACCGTTGTTAATGGTAAATATAGCTGTAAAGAAATATCAAAGCCAGTGGTAATCGTAAATTTACTTAAAATATTTAATTTTTCATTATTTAAATTAATTCTAACCACTAGCACTTTTGAAGTTAAATCAGTTCTTAAGAAGATGTTTGTAGTATTATTTATGATGATCTTTCTTTTTTAGTTTTATTAGGTTTAAAGTTTAAGATAAGCAAAGTTATAATTTCAATGTTGTAAATAATTTGTGATGAATTAAAAAAATAAATTTCCGTGTCAAATCAAATGTGTTGATATTAATATTAACGGAGTTAGAATAAGAACAATTTATTTTATTATTATCAAAATTTTAGTGTACAAAATCTTAATATTTTATATACTGTAAAATTTATAATAACCGTCAAATGTTAATCAGTTTATCATCAGTTTATTAGAAACCAATGATTATTTTATTAACGATATCGATAATTATTTTTGACTTATGAATAATATCGGTATGGTAATGATTTTCTCGTATACCTTATTGTAACATTTGTAATTGGTAACATGCTAGTTACCATTGGAACTCCTTTGGAAAAAATACGCACTAGCTCTAGCTGCGAACATGCGTGGAACTAAATGAATAAAAAATATAGCCTCGTGTAATCAATCGCGGGCGCATCACAAGTACCGTACAAGATTAACTTCTTCTCATAAGTGTCCTGTTAAGTTTTATAACTAGAGAAAGGGTTATACACAGAAGAAAGAGAGTATCCATCGTTATTATATGAAATGCATCTAAGCGAGAATGAGGGCATAGAGGGAAAGAAATTTGTGGTGACAGGTGGATTAGGGTTTGTGGGAGCAAATTTATGCCTGGAATTAGTTAGAAGAGGAGCGAATCAAGTTCGGTCTCTTGATTTTAGATCTTCGTCTCCGTGGTCAGTTAATCTTCAAAATTCTGGAGTCCAATTGATCCAAGGTTTTATTCGTTGTTAACGTTATACCTCTCTTTTTTGTTCAGTCAATTTAAGAATGCGTGATATTTTGTTATTTGTTGCGACTTCTATCATTTTTCTTCTTCGAATTTTATTTAGCTGACTGAAACATGGATACTTGGTTTGACGATGACGCGATACTGTAATTAGTAAATGTGTACGCTGTATTTATCATGTGCTTAATAGAAATAAAAAAGGAATGTTGACATGGCTCCTCCACATGGTCATCATGGACACCATCTTTTGGTTGGAATTTCCCTGACCCATGATAGCTAAGAAGAAAGTTGTAGGTAAACTAGCTACTATGAGGTATTTGTTTAGTGATATGATGGTTTATCAGAGATTCAGACAATTAAACAGATAACCAGTGGCTGAGCTACCGTATTATGTGAGGTATGGCAAAATTTTACACAGTAGCATCAAACATTTAACAATTTAATTTTAAAAGATTATAATGATAAAAGGGTGAAACTCTACAAATGAAACTCCTGCAAGCAAATGTTCATTAGTCATGTACAAATGAGTGAAATTAGTATTTAGGTGCCAACAGAGCTACATATAGGCTCAAGATAAATCACATTTTCTTGCAATAATTATTCATGAACGGTTAAAAACAACGAGTTTTGATTCATAAACGATCACATTCATATCAAAGGTTTTCCTTGAATCTAGCAATGCAATGCATCAGCTGAACAGAGTATACAAATGCATAAATCATAAGCTAGACAAATGTTCCATTTTTAAGTCACTTATTTGTCTACGAAGTGTTTAGGCACTGACAGTCTCAATGCACCAGGAAAAGCAATTGATAATGGGTACATAAGAAACCTGAGCGTAATCAAGAGACTAGGAAACCCATGATTTCAGTGTATACAATACCTACCTTAGATGGAAAGGTCGACGAGCAACTCATAGATGAAAATATCAATAAAGGGGCTGAAAATATTTGATAGTTCCTAAAGAATTGATGAGATAATAAGAGCAGGAGAAGAGGCTGCAGATTGAGAGTACTGTCGCAAATGCAGAGGCATATAGCATCTGCTGGAATAGAGATGAAATGCTTAAAAAATGCCGAATGAACAGGCTAATAAAGAAAGTGGTAAAAGGGGAAAATATTAATATTCAGAGATGGTGCCACAAGCAGAGATGGATTGTAAACTTAATGAAGAGTAGAGCAAGAAAATATTAATATTAGAAATGGGCAGTGTAGTTCATAATAGTTTTAGTGATAGAATACAGTAGATAAAAGAAAGAATTTAGCTGAAATGGAGTACAAACACTTGTTTGATAGGTTCATAGAGGATGACCCTACCCACAAAATATCTAAGAAAATTGAAAGATAGAGGTAAGAAAAAGAGAAGCAAGGTTGCTCAATCTAAAGATATAACTCTTTACTACCTGAGGCATATGTAGCAGTTGGGTGATGGCTCAATGATCACAACACCTGCATACTGTAAAATAACGTATCCGATCTTTTTTTTTTGGGAATAAAATTTATTCCAAATTCGAAACAAATAAATGAACTTCATGTATTCAAAATATTAATTTCAAGTTATGCATGCAGTTATACATGTGGAAAGTACTAGCATATGTAAAGAGATGTTTTCTTTTCCTTTTTTTTTAAAGGAGAACATTAAAACATGTTTATTGCAAAAATGATCTCAAGGTCAAAATAATAAATTGGTTATGAGAGAGAATGAGAATATGCACCAGATATAGGTTTATTTATTTGCTTATTTTAATAATGGGTGTAAAAATTAGGATGAATGGGAAAATGAAGTGAGACTGCACTTTTTTGCAGTTTTGAGATAACGACTAAGCTCCAGCACAAAAATTCAAGAACAAAATTTTGGATACTATCCAACAAGCTAGTGCTGCTATTCTGAACAGTAGACTCATATAACAGTGCATTTACCACTGCTTTAACATGATGCCCTAATATTTATTTTATTTTCAATTTCAACATATTCTTAAATCTGAAAATATGGCAGGTGACGTAAGTCAGAAAAAGGATGTTGAAAAAGCTTTACGTGGGGCAGATTGCGTATTTCACCTTGCTTCATATGGCATGTCCGGTAAGGAAATGCTTCAAGCAGGACGTGTAGACCAAGTCAACATAAATGGAACATGCAATATATTAGATGTATGTCACGATGTTGGCGTCAAAAGACTCGTCTATGTGAGTACGTACAATGTAGTATTTGGTGGAAAGGAGATTATAAATGGGAATGAGTCATTGCCTTATTTCCCTCTTGATGAGCATGTAGATAATTACGGTCGCAGTAAATCTGTTGCAGAACAGCTGGTTTTGAAATGCAATGGTCGTCCATCAAAGTAAGCTATTTTTCTTGGCTACATCTATTAGCCTCCATTAATTTCCTATCTCACCCCAGCTCAAATAAAAAAAAAACAATATTTCCTCATTTGCCTTTCTACATTTCATATAGTAATATGTTTTTTTCCTTCCTAATCTTAGTTCTCAATAGAAAAATAACTAAACATTCCATGTTTATATGTAATTCTTTTCAATAAAACTCATTTGAAGAAAATTTCAATCTAATTCAACAAATTCCAAGCATCGATTAACTAGTTTAAAAAAATCAAGATTATTTTAAATTTAAACTTAATTGAAGTGTTTTATTGTTGATGTAACTTTTGATTCTTCATAATGTTTGTTCTGGCAAAGATTTGATGGTTAAAATTGTAGATAAGTATTAGGTTCAACCACTATTGCAAAAATCATTCTAGGCATCCGTCTAGGTTCCACCTAGGACCTAGACAATGTTTATTGTCTTATGTAAGATTCTAAACATGTATTTAGGCCTTGATTAGGCATTATTTAAGGTTCAGTACCACATACATGTATCAATATGCTAGTTTTAGGCAGTCTTGCCTCCTTGGTTACTATGAAATACATCCAAAATTCCAAAATTTCAATTTATATCAATCAATACCAAATAAAATACTAAAATTTTATTCAAAATACACAAGTTATCAAAAACGCCTAGCTCCAATTAATCCTTGATTTCCCGTCTAAACAGTTAATCCTTAGTCCATACTTACTGCCTAACAATTTTTACAACCTTGGCTTCAACTATCATGAATCGAAGAAGAAAGAAAACATGAAGGAGGAAATTGATAAGAGAGAAATTAAAAAAAGAAAAAAGATAAATCGGTATAAATTGGGGTGAGTAAAGAAAATTATGAGGTGTTACCATTTTTACAACATATTAGGGTGGGACAAGAAAATTGCTGGTGTTAATAGATTCAGCCATTTTTCTTCTTCTATTAACTCTATTCTTTTACGTATTGCACTGTTGTATTCACGTTGAATTGTACCTATTGCATGTATCTCGGGTAACACACCAAACACATAAAGAAAAATTAGTATGATAGTCCATTTATTTCACCATCATGTCCAAATCAGTTTATTTCTGTTTGTTAAAGCTGACATTAAATTTGTGCAATATTATTCCATATTTTGTTCCTGGTTTTGGAAGAACGTCTTTAAAGAACATTAGCATAGGAAAATATATTTGTCTTCACCTCTACTTTAATAGTAACTTTTACATGGGCATTCCAATTTAAATTTTATAGTATGTGCAGTTGTAACATTTAACTACAAAACATACCCTTTCTTCCATGGTTGAAATGGGCACTCAACTAAGAGAGTGTAGCCAGTGAAAAATTATTTGAGTTTTGTAACTCAATTTGTATAACACTCCATCGTTTTTCAGAAAAAATAATGGCGTACGTCTCTATACTTGTGCGATTCGTCCTGCTGCTATCTATGGACCAGGTGAGGAGAGGCATCTTCCAAGGATACTTGATCTTGCAAAGATGGGGCTTTTGTCTTTCAAAGTTGGTGATTCACATGTTAAAACAGATTGGGTTTATGTGGATAACCTTGTGCTTTCACTTATATTGGCAAGTATGGGACTGTTGGATGATATTCCTGGTCGAACACATCCTATTGCTGCAGGACAAGCTTACTTCATTTGTGATGGTATGACTATGCATCTTATGCCCTTATTTCTTGCCTCGGGGTATAACATTTGAATCAATCGTTTGATTATTGATAGACGATAAATCCTTTTTGTGAAAAGGAAATATAAGAATAAAGTAATATAGCATTTGCTCTATACAGTTCATTATATTCAAGTTTACTGAATTTCTTTGCTTGTCCATGTGTTAATTTTAACCGCTGAAAATGCAACATCGCTTGCCCTTTTCCTTTGAACCATTTAGGCACTAGTATAGACTTCTAATTGCCTTTGTTAAAAAAACTAAAATAAAATAAAGCTTTATTATGGAAGATCAGTAACTTGGCACATGCAATGCACTTGTGTATAAAATTGAATATTAATGTCATAATAATTGTCTTTTGATGAAAATCAAATTAAAGTCTAAACATTTTGTTAGTGAATATGAATTTAGTGTCAAATGGAATAAATGAATACTGAATTGAGGGATGAGAAAGAAATTGGAGTTAATATAAGATCTTGACTATTTCTTTTGAATCAAAAAGAGCCATATTTATGTTCTGTTTGTTTATTTATTTATTACTGCACTTACTTGGAATTTTATTGTTAGATTCTGCCTACTTGCATGTTTTGTGACCTTCAGTGTTGCTAATTTGTCTAGTCATTTTATACATTTATAATCCAAGCCATTCATCGTAATTAAAAAAATTATTAATTATGTTGATGCTACCAGTAAACCAACGTGCACGCTGTGCTTGAAATTACATCAATTATTGCATGTGACTAAAATTGACTTCTTACATCACAATCTAAATAAAATCGGTAGACGTTTAAAAGAAAAGGTGTAACCCAGTGCACTAGGCTTCCGCACGATAGCGGGCTCTGAGAAGGTCGACAATGTACGCATCCTTTCACTCGCATTGGGAAGAGGCTGTTTCCGGACTCAAACCTGGACGCTCAGATCACCATGCATGTGACCTAAATAAACTATCATAAATAATTAGAGAAGTGTAAATGGGTTGTTAAAAGGTTAAAATTGTAATTAACATAAATAAAGATTGTACCTGTCAATCAGACCTGATGCAATGGTTTAAGTCTGCTCGGGTCAGGTTTGTTTGAGTACAACTGTAGAAAATGAGTTAACCATAACCACACCCGGCCACAAAGCAATGTCTTCGACCCGTATTTTTGACCGTTCAAGTCGACAATATTCCACACATGTCCAACTCAAACCGTTCAAAAAGGCAGATGGTTATTGGGGTTAAATAAGAAAAGGAAAGAAAGAACAGAAGCAAACTCAGAATCTTGCAGCGGAAGGAACAAGATATAATAATAAAATAACAGTTCATGAAGCTGTTAAATAAATAAATTTGATTATTATTATACATCATAAATCAGAGTTACATACATATCAGAGATAATACAATAATGCAGCGGAAAAATAATATGGTAGTAGAATACAAATGGTGTAATACCAAACTCCGTCTTCGTCCTTCAAAATAGATCTTCTTGTCTGGTTTGGCTCAAGTTTGTAAGAAGTAAATTAACATTGTTCTAATCATAATCACGGTTCCTAATTGCCCTTGCAAAATAATACTTCCTCGTACGAATTCTATCTTATGGACAACTGAATGAAAGTTTCATTCAATGGAGCTTGTTCAGCTTGTAAACCATCTTTTTTGATGTTGCTGCATACAAAACTGAAATGTAACGTGGATGATATTTCTGTGTGGAATTGGTTTGGTTCCAGTTTGGAGAATTGATGTATTGCCATTTTCTGTACTATATGAGCTCCTGGTTTAATTTTGTTTTTTTAAGTTAACTGTGTGGTAAAAGGAATAATTCTAGAAAGCTAAGGGGTCGTTTGGTTTATTTTGTATTTTATGTTTTGAGTTTTCAACATTAATTACAAAATATGTGAAGAATGAAGGGAGGTCGGAAGGGATGAACGGAAGATTGTAGGGGACCACGAAGTGGATGGAGAAACGACAGAAGGATGAATTGTTGCTCGTGCTTCCGTTTTTCTCAAAACACGGAAAATGAAAAAAGTTGTTTTCTATTTTGTGTGTGAAATTCGTTTTCTAAAATGGTCATTTTTCATAATATACATGCGTTGTTCGTATTTTTGTATGGACGAAAACTAAAAACTAAAAACGGTAAACCAAACATAGCCTAATCTTTTGATCTTTTCCACAAGGCAAATTCTATTTGAACATACGAAAACGCTCAGTGGTCCCCTTTTAATTTTATAAAATTTGGTTGGACAAAAATGCTCTCGGTTGAAATTTTCTTTTATATTTTTTTCGATACCACGTAGAGCGGGTACGTGGATTCATACATAACCACATAGAGCTAGTGTGTGGTTTATGTACCTACCACGCACTGGAACTACGAGGTTTATAGTTATACCTCGTAGTTGCCCTACGGGATAAGCCTTTATATCACGTAGGCACTCTAGGTGGTGGTCGAAAAGGTATAAAAAAATAATATGAGATATTTAAGCAAGGGCTTTTTGGTCAAATTTAATTTTAAGATTTTCAAAGGGGGCTATCCAGCCTTTCCTTGGATTCAGATAGAATTTGCCTTTCCACAATGCAGTTCGTTCACTGTTCAATATGAGTGATATGTTTTCATCATTTAGGTCAAACAATGATACCTAGTGTAACATCCTACCTTTAGACCCATATTAACAAAGAATATTACATAGTAATATTGTCTGCTAATACGGAGAATAAGGCTGGTTAGGAGCGACCAGACATGAATATTCCCTTGGGCTAATACCGACACATCATTACTAATAAAAATTTGAGGATCTGAACTGAACAACTGACATGTACAATCCTCGTACAAAGCAATAAACACGTTGACTAATAAGAGCAGAATAATATATACTATATCACAAAGAACACAAAATCACGGAACCTGGCGGAATATATATAATATTGACACAAAGATGCATACATAAGTGAGTCTACAAAGAAAATACTAGACTCACATGATACAGTTCTAAACATCGACTACATGTCGCAAAATATACATGACATAAAAGTCAGCCACTAATACAAAGTATACACCCGACATCAAGGTCTAGAAGCTAAACATCATATATATATATATATATATATATATATCCATCCATAAGCTTGCCCAACATCCACGGCCAACGAGTCCCAATGCCTGAAATATCTCGGCCTGACCCGAGTATTAATAAATGATAAACAGGTCAGACTATCTTTAATTCAACGAAAAGTGAGATCACAAGGTAATAAAAAGACTACGATAATATAGTCATAACCATATATAATATGCCAACCTCTAATTAATAAACGACCTAATCACAATAATTCACAATGTCATAAAATCATATCATGTTTATCATAAACAATCATCTCAAAATACGGTGAATCGAAATATCTCACAAATCAGAACCGCAAACTAGCATGAAAACAAGTCAAAACCAAAAGACAAGCATGAAAGCGAGTCAAAACCAAAAGACAGGCATGAAAGTGAGTCATGCAAAAGACAAGCGTGAAAGCGAGTCAACCAAAAGACAAGCTGGTACCCGTCGATCACGCCTGGATGCATGCCATAATAAGACAAGTCGATGCTTGTCGTACATGCCTAGATGCGTGATATCTCAAAGATCATTTCTGATCTAAAGTGTTATATACTTTCTAATGTTAAATACTCGATTTTCCCTTAATGTCCCATAACCACATGGTGATGCTCAAATATTTACTAAGAGATCGTAAATTCCACTTAATTAAAATATTAAGTGTTAAATAATTTCAATTAGTAATCAAACTAGTGTCGCCTAAAATATCTCATAACCACTAGGCGATACTCGAATGTTTACTAAAAGATCGTAAACTCTACTCTATAAAATATTTCATCATAAGAGTCAAATAATTAACAGATAAAGTGGTATATAGTGTTTCATACCACTAGATCTACTAAATCGTTTCATTAAAATTCTTATCTAATATAAGTAATATTTTTATATTGAAATTACTTCTTTTAAAATCATTTAAATATTGATCTAATGACCCTAAAATAGCTTAAATTAAAAAATATGCTGCTATATACATATAAAAAGCTATTATTACATAATTTTATATACAGCTTTAAAAACACTATTATTATTAAAAATTCTATAAGAATCTTTCTTCATCAAAATACTTTTAAATATAAGATTCAAAAATCATATTTCGAATCCCTGATTTTGAAATCAGTAATATATTCAATATAAGTTCTATAAGTGATTTCTAAAGATTATATTTAATATAACTAGTTTAAAAACGATTTCTTTTCATATATAATGTATTTACTGTGTGTGTATATATATAGTATATATATAATTTTAAATAATTTAGAACAATGGGAATTTTCCAAAATATGAAATTATCATAATTCCAGAAATCAAGGAAGCAAAAGAAGCAAAAAATCAAAAATTCAAAAGTAAACAAAGATGAATTAAATATAACAAGGTTGCCTCTAAAACATTTCCAAAATTATAATATACTTATAATAGTAAATTTAAAAAGGTTTTGTGAATAAATATCACTCATCTTTAAAAGCATTGGATAGAAATTTTTAAATAAGATATAAGTTAAGAATATAATATAATTTAACTATATTATATATAAATTAACTTCCAATAAAGATTAAAATAGATATAACCTCATTTTAAAATTCTTTTAAAAACATTTAAACAATTCAAACAATAAACCCATTAAAATGCAACTTCTAGAGCCAACATCGCTCTATAAAATATAATTCTATAATATAAAATTATTCAGTGATCCAAGTTGCTTTCCGACAACTCGGTCACACAAACAATGTATGTATTTCTATATAAGTTAGTAAAAGAAAATTAAATTTGCAATCGAACAACGTTCCATTTGCAAATTGATCTCTTTTAATCCACATAGCAATCTATATATCACCAACAATCAATCAAACATAAGCATGCGACTATATCTCGTTCAATTCAATCAATAACAACCAAGTATTATCACACAATCAACCATATCAAGGCATGCAAAAGGGATTCATATAGTAGAGATAGAAGTGTGAGTTAAAATAACTTACCTTAACTCATTGGCAGCTCCACCTCAACGTCGTTCGCATGCACGCCTCCCTAACAGCCACCAGCTCGCCATTGCTTCGACAGTCGCATTGCCCATCTCCGCCAGCAAGACCAGATTGTGCATCCTCCTCAAAGTTCGCGCACACGCACTCCTTGCCGATGCCATGCCCGCCTCCTCGATGTTGCCTTCGGTCGCGACAGCACAAGCCCCGCGCGCACGCGTGTGTATATGTGTGTGTGTGTGTCGCGTGTGCGTGTGTGTGCTAGCGAATCGTGATTTTTGATTAGGAGATCAGGGCTTTTGGGGTACTTAGGCGGGTTTTGGTTTGGGATGGAGAGGATCTGGCATGAATTAGAAAAGAGAAGTGAGGGCGGTATTATTTTAAAGCAATTTTTTTAATTAAAACAACTCTTTTCTCTTATTTTAAATAATTCTTATAATTTATATTTTTCCCATTTGTTTTGTTTATATTTTATTATTCAGTAAAATATTTTATTCGAATTTAGTATATTATCTGAAAAGAATTTATTATTTTAATTCAATTATTTAAACAAAATCTATTAATAAATAGACTTTAATTGATTAATAATTTTATTTCAAAAATAACAATTATCAAAATCGAATTCAAACACTTCTATTTTAGTTAAATTAGTTTAATATTACAACTTCAAAACATGGTTGTTACACCTAGAGTCCCTCTCCCACCAATCATTCTAAAGATGAAATGAGTATATTGGTATATAACTATATATACACCAAACAAATGCCTGGGACTAGAAGGAAGTCCCATATTGGGATTTCAAAGTCCCACACTGTCATTCAAATATCAAAGGAAGCACTCAGTATATAGTGTATACCAACTTGATGGATGCGTTACATCTAGCAGTGGAGAAGCTCCACTCGCATGTGTCCTACTACATGCTTGCACAGTCCAACTTTGGGTCCATTTGGTTGTTTGGAAATATCTACACACAAACTGAGATCCATTTGATCAGGCAGAGTTGGTTTTACGGATTTTAGGTCAAATATTAACCCTAATAAAGATAATATATTAGTTATAAAGGGTAATTTCATCGTTCCACATCGTTGAATCTTATGGACTTACTTTTCTTTATATTTATTTATTATTTATTTTTTCCAGACTGAACACTTTATCACTAGTGTAGATAGGCTCAGTTTACTGTATTTTAATTTGCATGCAGTCATTTTTAAGCTCTTAACAAAATGTATTATTTTGGATAACGACGTATAGGTGATTATGGTTGCAATTTCTTCGTTGTTAGATAGAACTACTGCTTATTATTTTACTTGCCAACTGAAGTCTTTAGATGTTGAGTTTACTGTACACATGCAAGTCTATTTGACAAATTGTTTACCTTTTATTCTTAGGGTCACCGGTGAATACTTTTGACTTTATCATCGGTCCTCTACTTAAGAATCTGGAATATGGGTTGCCAAGTATTACGTTGGATGTTAATCATGCATTCACCTTGTCGCGTGTAATTTCAGCCTTTTATACTTTGCTATATCCATGGCTCAATCGACGCTGGCTTCCAAACCCTCTTCTTCTTCCTGCTGAAGTTTACAAGGTTAGATTCTGATAAAGCTCAATAGCACCCTCTCCCCCTCATATTGAATGTACAGTCTCTTTTGTTTACATAGTACATACTATAATATATAAATAAAGATTTTCTGCAATACTAATATACTTTAATGAGTTGATAGTCTTCACCACTTTGAAAGTCTAGTCAATTTTGTTAGTATATAAGCCAACTCTTAACCTCACAAACTTTTATAGTTAGTTCAGTACTCTCATGTTGGGAGGAATAAAATTAAATAAAACTCGTAGTTAATACCTACCTGTGTCATCTATGTGACTCCCCATGTTAAAGAGATAAATCTAAGTTATATAGATACAAAAGTTAAATATATGCGAATATTTTCTTATGGGGAAAATGATTGATGAAGCTCCACAAATAATGACCTTGATTAATCAACTACTCTTGAATCGGCATCAACAACAGTTGGACAATTACCTAGTGTTTAAAAAAAAAAATATCCTTGAATGAAAAAAAGTGAACAGAAATTCACTGAATATCCGCATTATTTCCATAGTAGATTAATTGAACTTTCCCCTTCAGGAAGTAAAAGGTGAACAAAAAAAAGGTAGAAAACTGAAACTTAAAAACAGTTATCGATAGTTTGTGAATTGTCAACTGCTTTCAGAATTGAACTACTAATTTAATGACAAATGAAATAACGGTATTTAGAATTTTATGCTAATTTATCATTGGTATTAAAGAAAAAAGTATTTTTTTTGCCCGCGTCCTTCTTAACAATTTTTTTTCCACGTCTTTGCCATTAAAACAATTTAAGTTGCATTTTTGTTTTTATGTCTTAACTTATTGTTGGAAATGTATTTAAAAAGTGCTGTAATTATTTTCCAGTTATTATCGAATATAATATTTAATGATTGTTTTACGAATGTCGAATTGTAGATGTAATATACTCAAAACTGTTACTCATATTTCCAAAAAAGAAAAAGAAAAGGTGTCACTTGTGTGTTATCTTGGTTCTTATTTCAACTCACTCAGTCTAGAATACAATAACACAAACAAACAGTTTCAAAAATATTAGCTACGATGAATGTTGAATGGGGAATGAATACTCATAGTTCAAAAAGAATACCGGCATTCAAATATTTATAGTACACAAATTTTACAATAAAAAAACAGGGGTCCAAAAAATAGAAGCAAAATGACAGGAATCTCGAAAATAGTTTTCTGACAAATACAAACATGGACCAGATTTCCACTGTTTAAAACCTATATTATTTTGGGTGACGGTCATGAGCTCATTAATTCATATCATATCCGGTTCCTTCTATTTTGGACTAAAAGGTGCTAATCCGTGTTGGCTAATGTTTATTGCAATATCAACAATTTTTGCAATGCATTAATGATCATTGTATTACACTAAAACACTAACCTGCTAGTTACAGATTTCGTGTGAATGTACTACATTACGTCAGTATTAGCATACGCTAGCAATCACTTTGGTAGCGTAGGTTTGAAAAACGAGTTTTGCATTTTTAGCGTGGACTTCAAAATGCATAGAAGAGCAGAAGATGGTGGAAAATGATCGATTTGAAAAATGGTTTTAACATATAAAATTGAAAATGATGTTTTCTTGTTTTCTGCCTTTTGGGAAATATCAAAAACTATCTTCTCCCTATCCTACTCTATTTTGTTGGAGTAACTAGGTGTCTTCTCTTCCACGCCATTTGACATACGTATTGAAACGGTACCTTAAATTCAAATACCTTGCCTGATTTTACATAGAATTTACCTTTTCGTATCCATTTATACAGATCGGAGTGACCCATTACTTCTCATATCTAAAAGCAAGGGAAGAGCTAGGGTACTTCCCTATGGTAACCCCTCAAGAAGGCCTATCTAAAACAATATCGTATTGGAAAGAAAGGAAAAAGGAAGAGCTGGAAGGACCCACATTATTGACATGGTGCCTAGTTATATCCGGAATGAGCGCTCTTTTTGCTGCAGCATATCTACCGCCCGTGGGTCTACTCAAGTATCTGCAGGCCATCGCTTTGTTCATGTTCCGATCTTTGTGGCTCACTCGATTGGTGTTTGTAACAGCTGTGGCTGTACATGTTGTTGAAGGAATCTATGCATGGTTTTTGGCCAGGAGAGTCGATCCCAAGAACTCATGTGGGTGGTTATGGCAAACTGTTGCACTTGGCATCTTCTCCTTACGATTTCTTTTAAAGAGAGCGAATATTATGTGAGGTGGAATTGGTTTACACTTGTATAATGAATGGTTGAGATTTTGACTCAGATTATGGTTTGTGATTGTTCCTATATCGATAATATATGTTTTCTGCCTCTGAAGAAATTTGAGATGATTGTTTCACTTCTTCAGTTCCTGGAAGATATGTTTTTATTAGTGACAATTGTACAATTGATGAAGACTTTGTTAAACAGATGAATGTGTGTTTTGAGTCTAGTAAGGTGTTTTTTTTGTTTTAACTTGAAGACTTTGTAAAATAGACGACTTCATATGAGTAAGAAATTTACTACTATGATCGAGGGCTGCTAGTAAAGCAAAGCATGGCAAGACTCATGTGGGTCTGGAGGATGCTATTTTTAACGTGTTTTTCTAAACTATAGACGACTCTTTATATTATTATTACTTCCGGTCTACCAAAGTCTATTATGATACAATATATTTCAATGTAAAGATTTCATTGTGATTTTTAATTGTATAATGGATATGATGGAGATTTGCCCGATTGAGTTCATTATATCATCAACTGGATCACGGACATTGTTCCATTAGCCCCTCCAAGATGAAGCGCCTCTGAATTTTATAACTGAAACAACGTGAAACCTTTGGATATCTAAAATGATTTTACTTTATTATGCAAATATAATTGTTGAATTGAAACTAGGTTAACCGTTGTTTAGATATTTTATATTGGAAGATTTTATTCTTTAGAAAAACATTTTAAAAGACAAATCATGAACAATACATACATGTGTGCACGAGTATAAGCAAGTACACCTCTTATGATAAACCTCTTGCACTACATAGAGATAAACTTTTATTTTCCACGGTTGAGAATTTGACATCCAAGTGTTTCAAAATGATTCTTATACTGATTAAACTCAATGTTTGAAGTCTTGTCAAAATTATACTTCGTATAAAGAAGTTATGGTCAAATGATATAATCAAGTTATTAATCGTGATATAGTTGGGGACATGTCATACGGACAATTATGTAATTTGTTATATATATTCAACTCGATAATCAATGTTGTTCATGTTAAAGATGTTTGATTATTATAATATACTCTGTTACATTGTGATATAATTAATTAAATAATTAGTTTAAAGTATATTAAATAGAAAATTCTTAAATGATATATAATGTGATAATAATTTGTGTTTTAATCATGAAAAATTTATCGCATTTAATAACATATTATTTTAAATATTCATAGTCAAAATGTTTCGAGAAAGGATATCGATTCATCTTTAATACTAGAATATGTAACGCTCTCCAAATATTGAAGTGTATTACTTATGGCTGGTGGGGACACTAACATATTACGTACTGATAGTTATTAGATAACTATAAGATCACGTACTCAAGAATTTTTCTATTGGTTAATATAATTAAGATCAAACAGGGTATCTCTATACAGTTCTCTCGACTTGAGAATGCTGTTAAACTTCAATGTGGATACTTCACTTTGATTATAATTAAATCGTGGTATGTCGTTCATTGGACGACTATGGTTGGATCAGAGTTGAAGCACTAGAAGTGAAACACTATTCAGTGGCAAATTCATCTCCTTGGTTATATGAAGTAAGTAACGCGGTTAACTGTAATCAACTCAAAATAAAAGTCTCTGCCCAGTGTAGTACAGTTAATAATGACCGTTCTTATCAAACCAAGGACTTACTGTCTGAACGAACAAAGTTGAATGTGAACGATATTAAGATTTTGATCAAAACTAAATTCCACAAGTCCTAATGTGATATATAGGAATTACAATGGGACGGGATTTTGTACCCCAGACCTGCCCCGGATTTTTTAAGCCCCACCACAGACCTGCTCCATAGACCTGGTGTAGGTTCTGATTTTTTCCCCGAACCCGAAACCCCTATAAGTTAGGGTAGACCCGTCCGGCCCCAAGACAAGGTAAGACTCTATGTATTGATTCAAAATTGTATACTAATGTACATATATTTATTTATTTTCATTTGTAAAAGAGATTGTCACTAAATGATACATTAAATACAAATAACCTGTTTACAATGACAAAGGAAAGTAATAAAAATGAGGTGTACAATAAGAATTCAAAAAAATATGCATATATTATTGTATAATTATCCGTGATGCAACTTAATACTATTTTTTATAGCTTATTGAATGGAAAATTATAATATCCACGTCATAATGACTTATATCTAAAAAGATTAACAAATCATCATTATATTAATAAAGTGATTTTATGCGATCTCCGTAGTGCGGGTCCGGTTGGGGCGGGTCTACCGAGCCCTGACCCGACCCTAGACTCAGAGCTTTCAAAAACGGGTCATGTGTCTAACCCCTCTCCCCCACCATGACCTAATGGGGGCATGTCTTGATGGTTCAAAACAGGGGCGAGTCTACCAACCGTGTTTGGACCCTAGATCCGCCCCATTATCATCCATAGTTATATAATTTTGATGAAGAGAATTGGAGTACATAATCGTTGCTACCAGGTACCGTTTATAATAGTAAAATTGAATTTTTATTGAAAAGACATGTAAGCGACATGTGGAGGTTAATATTCAAATTGTTCAATATTAATCGCTGACTGAATTTACGCATTGAGTCACGCAACTATAACGAAGAATATTTCAAATAAACCATATGATTTAATTATTTTATAATCATTGTAAATTAGTTAATATTTATGAAATATTAATTATTAATATTTATCTGATTTTTTTGATGCCACTGCTATTTAATGATATGCATATACATACATACATATACATACACACATACATATACATGCACACGCACATGCGCACACACATGTATGTGCGTATCGATATAGGATATCGATAGAATATTTAAATTGGATTTAGATAGATTAATTACTAAATGAGTTTGAGAATATTTTGAGGCTCATCTTGCCACTTTTATAGTCGGCCAAAGAGGAGAGGAAGGGATTCAAATTTGATTTGAAAAGGCAAAGGGTCTCTGGCCATTAATCTCCTTTGTTACAAATTCATTTCTTTGTTTTCACCACTCTTCCATATACCGAATATATAAGATAAGGGAAGGATATTTGATTGAGATTTAATGAGAATTAAAGAGGGAAGGTTTTTTAGGAAGCATTTGGAAAGGTTTAAATAATTTATTTAAAATAATTTTTGTCATTCATTCATTAATTTTCTTCCTAGCAATTCATTTTCTCTTGCTCTCCTCTCTCTTCCTCCACTCTCTGGCGAAAATCCATGACTTCCATGGCATAATAAATTTCGAAAAATTAAATAAATAATATTTAGAGTGGTGTTTAACTCTAGATCCTTGCAAAGTCCAAAGATTGATTCTATCAAATCTAGAAGTTCTATTCTTCATTCAAAATATGATTTTTGGCTTCATCTCAAGGTAATTTTCTATTTTATTTGATTATGTAATACATAATGTTAATATAGTTTAAATCTTTACAAGCTACTTCCTTTTGGATTTCATGATCATCTTCTATGTATAGTTTAAATTCCAAACATTATGCAACGAATTTAAATATTCATGGTCGTCTGATTTAATTTTGTTATTGATTTGGATATTGATGTTTAAAAAATATATTTTAATTTGGAAATTGGTTTTTATCGATTGATATAAACTTATTATATACATAAACATAAGTTTACATGAGTTGATTACTTAAAATCATTTTGAAAAATGAATGCAAGTTTTGTAAGTTTTTTGGTTTTTATGCAAATTCATTTCATTGTTTATAAGTTATTTCAATTCAAAATTTCATAATTGGGTTTTTGTGTAGAATATCATAAACCTATCTAGAATCCTCTATAAGTTAAGTGTAACATCCTCTACTTCAAGACTCAAAAATAGATATCAATGATGCTGTAGTCATCACCAGAATCATTTTAAAGTGATAAGACGAGTTCGGTATTATTTTACACAACGTTAAGTAAGCAAAGAAGTTAAATAAATTTCCATTCCACAAATTTTTTGTTCAAAATTTATTACATCATTTTAACCCTTTACGTTCCCATGCAGAGGTAAATACAATAAAAAATAAGAATATGTCATGTTCGACATATGAAGATGCCGATATGACACATAACCAGTTATAATTCCTAGTTTTACACAGCGGAAATTTCAAAATATTTTATTTGCTAGATAAGCCTCTTGCTTCGTCTTTGGAATCTTTTTTCGTTCTTCCAAAAGATACACGTCTAATCCATAAACTCGGTCTACTCGAATAAGTGCCAGTGCGTTTATTGAAAATAATAAATACATGGGTCAAACATAAAGTCTGGTATGAGTAAAACTTTACCCTAACAAACAAACATAAAGTGAGACCACGCCGCTGGAACATGGAATGAATTTCCCCTCACCATTTCATTCATCATCAATCACAATATACTATATAATAATACCACATCATGGCCGACCATATTCATCAATTCATTGTAAGTGTGAGATTTCTTACACACATGTCTAACTAATTTCTACAGTCAATTCATCTTAAAGTGCCACTTAGGCCTTCTCTTGCTAGGTCAATACTGGTACTTGACACTTCAAAGTTTATTTAGGTATTTTACCGCCAATTTTATCGTGAACAGATAATCTGGTTGTCACTAAGGTCTTACACCGTCGCTCTCGTATGTTGCCATGAATAGACAATTGGGCGTTACACAAGCCTTACGCCTATATTCTCGTGTATTTGTTGTGAATAGGCAATTGAATGCTTCACAAGCCTTACTCCATCGTTCTTCTTTAATTGTCATGAATAGACAATTCTATGTTATACAAGCCTTACTCCTTTAATGTTACCAATTATAATGTCGTGAATTCGGCATTTGGTAGCCACATAGGCCTTCAATTAGATATAACGCCAAGTTTTGGAAAATAAATTGCCACTAAGGCCTTACATCGCTAATCATCAAATAAGACATCATATTTAGACATCTTATTACTACGATGGCCTTCCATTTGCATTTCCATTCGTACAAATTGTTTATCTTATCATCATTTAGCTTCATCAAGCTCAATCTCAATGTTATTCTTTAATTAAGTTAATCTACATTAACCTATTGTTTCCTAAAGCCATTTCATCGTTAGGATCCATCTTGCACTTAGCCTTCTTTTCTTAATTTTATTTATTATCTTAATTCAACATGATAAGGTTATTGCACACTAAGCCTCTTAGGGCCATCACGTGTTGATATTACACTAGCCATCGCAAGTTGGTTTCCCTAGAGCTGTCGCATGTTGACATAACTCTAACTATAGCGTGTTGAACTCCCTAGAGCTATTAAGTGTTGACATAACTCAAGCTAACGTGGGTTAAACTACCAATAGTTGTCGTGTGTTGATAGCTCCCTAAGCTATTGCGTGTTGAGCTTTAAGTAGTTGTCGTGTTTTTAAGGCCTTCGAGGGTCGAGGTCAATAAAGCTTCTTCATCTTGATTTTCCCCAAAGCCATTGTAAGTAGATAGCCTAAGTGCTATCACATGTTGATAACTGAAATAGCTATCTTAAATTGATTATTGGAGTAGCTATCGCATGTTAAGATGGCATACTCGTAATTAACGTGAAACTGGTTTGTTACCTTATTAAGTAGCTACTTTACGTCAAATTTCATTTGGTTTCGATTTCTCATTAGTTAACTATTCCTTTACAATTCTCTTTTTATAATTGCCTGATTAAATTTTCTATTTATCAATTAATTATCATTAATTAATTAAGTCTTTTCTTAGCTAATTAATTCATATAAAATCGAAAATTAATGTGAAAAACCATAAAAATTCACTAAAACTCAAATTTAATGGGTTTTACCTTATACCAAAATTTTAGATCATAATTAATATTTTTAATACTTAATTTACCAGAAATTGATCATTTTCTCAACTTTGGAAATTCATAGAAATTCCAATTTAATTCCAAAAATTATGAAATTAAAATCTCATCTTTAGTTCATCTTTATGAACATCAAATTAAATTTTCAAAGCCTTTAGATAAGATTAGATCATGTTATACCCTAAAATATGAACAAATACATTTTATTTAAATTCTAAACCATAGTCCAAACTATGTTTAAGCATCCAAACATGTTAATCAACATTAAAAACATTAATTCAAAGTCAACCAGGTTAGGAAGCTTTTTAGGGAAAATTTTATCCACCTTTGATTTAATTAAGCAAGATTAAAGCCTTTCGTTTTTCCTCATAGATGAACGCCCTTCTCTTTAGCTTGATTTTCTCTTTCTTCCCTTGGAAATATGGCCAGCCTAAGCTCATTATTTTCTTTCTTTCAATTTGTGGAAAAATGGGAGAATGGATGAGGGGTTGGAGTATAAGGGTTTAGTAATTTGGACGTTGAGCTAAACCCTGTTCTATCATATTCTTAATAAATCCCCAACTCCTCATTCTATCTCCCTTAGTTAATTGTCTTTATTTTATTTCATACATAAATTTTGGTTAATTATTTATTTAATTAATTTCTCCATATAATGGTAACCCCAAATTGTAAGGGGTTACAGTCTCCCTTCTTATAAGAATTTTGTCCTCGAAATTAGAAGAGGCAGGACAAAATCATAGTCACTAAATCATTGTACACATTGCACTATTAATTACACTAGCTTCCTACTAATGTAAATCATCAATCCTAGTGTATTAATGTCATTGTCAACACATGCAAGTGACATACCACTAATCATACTAGTGTCACCACTAATTTATACATCAAAATATACATGCCTAATTATACATGTCAAAACAAATCGAGATAGATAATTCTAATCCTTTCCTCTATCACCCAGGTATAATCTTCAACATCGTCACTCCAATGGACACTAAGAAGCTTATTAATCTTGTTCATCAACTGTAACGACCCGTATTTTTAACGATCAGATATTTAAATAAATTATTTACATATTTAATCGTTAATAAATGAAGGCCTAAAAATGTGATTTTTCGCATACGGCCGAATCAGGACTCGAAACTACTTCCATTGAGTTTAAATTGATGTTGCAAACTAAAATGAATATAAGGATCGCTATATTTCAAGATCGGACGATCCGATGACCAAAACGGTCTCGAAATATGCGAAATTAGCCTTTCGGGGCGCAGTCTTAGATGGAGACGCGGTTAGTGCTGTTGGATCCGAAAAAATGAGATGATGCATGCAGACGAGGTTCGTGACGATCGGACGCGCCATGTGATCGTACGGACTCGGAACGCATAGCCATTTATTTGAGAAATTAGATAAAATTGGATAATAAAATAATATTATAAATATCAGATTGAATCTCTCCCGCCATTTCTTATTCCCATTACTGTTCATTCCTAAAGCTTGAAATCCATGGGCGAACCCTCTTCCTCTCATTCAAAAATTAATTTCTCTCAAACTACTCAACTAAAAATCACACTGTTTGATTCGATCGTATCGACGAAGGCTACACGATGACCATGGAGGATTTCGATTTAGCATCATTGGCCGAGATCGATGGATATAGGGTTAGAGATAGCCGGAGATTGGAGCAACGGTTGGCGAATCAGAGATTACGGTTATGATTCTTGTGCTATGGGGAGTAGATGGCCTTGACTTTGCGATGAACGACGAATAGATGGGAGGTGCGACTTTTCCATGTCACGAGCAGGTAGTTCTTAGATGCGTTGGTCAGGAAGGCGCTGTCCTCGGCGATGTTGAGGTAGATGAGTTGAGCTAGTGAAAAGAAGAACGATGGCGAAGACGGATCACAATTTCATCGAGTAATGCTCCATATCACCTTGATTTCGTGCACGTGTGAATGGGTATGAGGATATTGTGCACGTACAGGCAACAAGAGGAAGAAATATTAGTGCGTTAATTACGGTAATTAGTTTATTAATTAATTATTTAATTAGTTTGCCAATAACAATTCTAATATTTGCCATACCTTTTGCATACGAGGTCCGTTTTGGACGCCGTTTCTTGCGTTGCGCTCGTGATGGTGAGATCTACATTTTGGCGCTGGTTTGGACAGATTTGGCTGAGGTGAGTGATATTTTCTCTCACTTTACTATGATTGGTTGTTTATTTTTATATTGACGCTCGGAAATGATTTTTTGTTTTAAAGGTGATATTATTATATATATGCAACAACTATATTTTTATAAAAGAATAAATAATTATTTTCAAATGATTTATAATGAATATCACTTATTTTCCATCGTCGTGCCATAATTAGGGAATTATTAGATTAGATCTATTATTGATGTTATTTCCCACATTAATTGATATGGATGGACTGTTATGTTGTATGTATGACATTTTGAATGGATGTATGGTTGTTTAGATGTATGGATGCATGGATGCATGTTTGAATATTTGGCTATTTTGGCTGAAAACACTGATTCGCGGTGATTGGATTATAGGTAACATCTTGTACGTTGGAGTTTCACACATGCGGGAATCTAATGAACGAGATGAGCTGTAAAATAGGGTTTGGGATACGCGTCGACGGACCTGGATTTCAGTGTGGATGCCGGACGTTTCCGTTTGGTCTGTACTTAACCGTTTGGTTAAGTACAAGACCAAGGTGGGTGGTATTTACCACCGTAGAGTGGTCAATGTCCATCACAGTTGTCGATTGGTGATTTGGCTGATATTGGCTTAGCGTTGATGAGATACCGTGGTGCGCAACGTGATGGTCTGTTCGTGCGACTAGTTTCGGGATATGATGCTATTACTCTACAACTAGTGATATTGATGGTAAGGCAGGGATGTAGTGCTTCGACCTGGTAGTTTGATACTGTGGATAGTGACTCAATGATGTATGAAGTAGGCTCTGGGATGATAGTAGCAGGACTATATGGATAATGCTAGGTCTCGGGCTTTGGATGGCATCATAGTAGGGTTCTTTGATCGGAAGCTCAGGCAGAGAGCGGGATCGTGGAAGGCAACTTGGGTGGAGTGAGGCTGCGGATAGTGGACTAGGTTGAGTGTTGGGCTCATGCCCAGAAACTATAGCGAGCCAGTAGGGTTTGAATCTCTATCGAGTGAGTAGGGCTCGATGGATTTGTTTGTGCCTCGGGATCATTGATGACTCAGAGTGTTTTCTATTGTATTCAGAGCAAGGGTCTATATGCGGGTGATACCCGAGGGCTGGTAGCAATGATCGTATACCCTAGACCGCCCTGAGGGTGTCTAGGTCAGGTGGTACAGAGGTATCACAAGAGACAACCATGTGGCGTTTCGGACCTGAAAGTACGGTGGAACACAATCGAGAACCGGGATTTCCACTAATCCTTGACAGTTGGTCATACGGGTTATCATATATCTGGTACACTGGGTGACAGTTAGTATTGTTTGATGAAATCTACGTTTGTTATGCTTGCTCACTAGTCACCTATCATCCTAGGAACGTCACACTAGGTAGGTATTGTGGTTGGGATACCTGGATACCCTAACTTGACTTAATTTGGAGCAAGTATGGATGGAGATACCTAGATACTTGAAGTTTACTTAGTATGGAGTAGGTACCGTAGGTGGAGATACCTAGGCACCCTGACAGATACTAAGTATGGTACACCCTTTTTACAATGATATAGAGTAGCATATTACTTATGTTTATGTGCCGACTCTATGGTTGCAGGGACATGTCAGGTATGGTTTATATACCTCTGTTCCATTTATTATCGACTTTTATAGTATTTTGAGATTTTATATCGCTCACACCAGATTGCTGTCTGACCCAAGGTTTTATGCTTTGCTTCTTATTATCTCGGGTACTCTTAAATGAGTAGATTGAGAGCAGGTAGGTGATTGTGGAGTTCTACAGGTGGACCAGCAGGAGGTGATGATTATCTATACTTATATGTGCATTTATTAGATTTCCACTATGTGACACTGTGGAGCCTTGACAGTGTTGATTTACTATTATGAGACAGTGTACCAGTTGAGTTTACTTTCCTGTTATATAGACTCAGTTATGCTGTTGTATAACTTTGTAGATCTTTATTCAGATGATTATTTCACATTATTATTACTGTCTCTCTTGTTTTATACATGTTTTGATTATTATATTTACTCTGATGCGATATGAGATATGCGATAGTTAGATATTGGGATAAAGACTCGAGTTAATTATCGATCTTTGATCGTGACAAACCTAGTTAGGGGCTCAGCCAGCCTTTACGTGGTTTGTCAAGACTTTCCCCTATCGAGTCATGGTTGTTTGTTTGTTAGATATTGATTGTTTAGGATTTAGTTGGGTTGGTATTATAGTTTAAGAATGGACTGGCCGAAGGAGATACAGAATAGTGGTGGACTATGAGAGGCCGTTGATGACGATCAAGGATGTGGAGGAGCGGGGGTAGTGACTGGCTGCCAGCAGGGGAGCCTTATATATTCGCTCGATATTCCATATGATAGGATGTCATTTGTGCCTGTAGTTGAAAAGTGTCCGGACATATTCAAGGAGGTGGCCGGATTACCACTATATAGGGATAAAGTTCTGTATTGATCTAGTCGGAGTGGTTGGATCAGAAGTTATGCCTTTAAGGCATAGAGTGTCCAAAGAGCTTAGGAGATTAGAGGTGTGAGCAGGTGACCTAGTTAGGTGATGGTTCATCCATGGATGTATGTTTAGGTAGTATGCACTTGGTGTGTTCATTAGTAGGACGGATGGCTCCAAAGAGTTGTTGGTTGGTTGTTGTGAGCTGGATGAGATGATGAAAAGTTGTACTCCCATTTGTTGATGACTTGTTCGATCAGCTCTATAGCACAAGGATATTCTCTTAGTTGGACCCTGCGGTGAGGTTGCACCAACTGAGAGTAATTTGGATGAGTGTGCTGATTACAGTGTTCCGTACACTACCTTGATTTTCGGTTGGTCATGCCATTCGGGCTAACTAATGTATCGACATATGTTGTGGATCTCATGGACCGTGATTAGAGTGGTCACTTGAGTAGGTTGTGCTTGTGTTCATTGATGATACTTTCGTCTACCCATGGATATGAGAGGAGCACAAGACACGATTAGTGATGGGATTTTGATGGTATCACTCCTACAGGAGGGGAGTGAGATGCTTGGGGTCATGTTATTTCAATATAGGACATCGATGTAGATCATGTAGTTACGATAGTACGAAATATGAATGGACCCAAAGTGGTATTATCGTTGACCTATAGTTTGATAGAGGATCAGACTTTCGTTTGAGACGTGAGGTGTAGACACGCGTTGGTGAGTTTGGGCGAGAGGTCGACAAGTGCATTGATAGTGCTCACTCCAAGCGAGAATGAGGAGACGATAGTACGCACTTTACTGTGGTACTTAAATACATGTGGTAGTGATACCGAGAGGTAGTATCCAACTCTTTGTTTGGAGTTGTAGGCGATAGAGTTTGCTATGGGGATTTGGAGGCACTATCTCATAGGAGAGGAGTTTGAGTTGTTCAGTGATCCATTATCATTGTAGAATCTCCTCTCTAAGAAGAATATTTACGTTTGCTAGTAGCGATGGTTGGAATTGTTAGCCTCCTATGGATTTGTCATTTCCTAGACAATTGATAGGGGAAATGTAGCGGTTGGTGTTTCGAGTGGAAGACGTACCAGTTTAGGACCGATATTCCTAGAGTGGGTATTGCCCAAGCTTATCAATGGTTACAACTCTAGAACTCGATGAGCTTTGGCTAAGTGTGATGGCTGGTTTGACCATTAGACCTACTTTGATTTAGCTGATTGGAACTAGTCAGAGACATTAAGCTAGATTAGTGGTGATTGTGGCTAGATTAGAAGAGTAAGTAGTGTCTATAGAGGTGATGTAGTGTGGATCCGACTAAGACTATTGATTCCGTAGGGATGAGAGATTGTTTATTCTTGAGTAGTGGGAGCATATGCTTTGGGACTACATCAATGGATTACCAATGACTAAGGATGGAGAGATAACATTTGTGTCACAATCGATTAGTTGACAGATGATTCTAGATTTGAATTCCTTATGTGAAGTATTATGGCAATTATATTTGTTGTGTTGCTCGAGAGATGGTTGGTGTGATTCCATTGTATGCCAGGAGTATTGCAAGTGGCCCAGACCCATTGTTCGATAATGGGTGTAGGGAGAACTTACAAGAGACGTTTGGATATTTGGCAGAAAATGGATTAGATGATATCGAGACTGAACCATAGACTTGGGGACCTCATAAGCCCATTCGTGCTGGTAGATGTGATATGAATCAGGTTAGAAGGAGGACATACGAGCAGTAGGGTTCAGTGGAATGAAAGCGAAAACGATAGGGTATAGTAGACTGTGGGGAGCATGAGGACTGTTGGTCCGAAGCTCTTCAAACGATGAGACTTTGTTTGTATCGTCAGGTTTCATTATGGATATCATATTGGATGTTTATACTAGATGGTTTAGTATTCTACATGCTAGGATAGGTATTGATGTTATTTTTGGATGTTGGATCTTATGTATGCATGTTTGATTTGATTGTTAGCATTTGAGTTGATAGTTTATGTTTGTATGATTGTTAGGCATGCAGGATAGTTTGGTTGGGTATAACATTCTTGTTTGATGATTTCTATATGTGATCTAGTATAGTTGAAGGTATGAGTTGTATACATATCTTTGTTGTAGTAGAGTTTTTCAGACTTAGTCATCCAAAGGAGGTTCTGTCGAATTTTTTTAGAACTTGACAGATTTTTGAGGGTCGATGGGTTAGGAGACATTCTCTCTGCTTTGTGATTTTGGGGATGAAATTCTTTAAGGAGGGGAATGTAACGACCTGTATTTCAACAATCGGATATTTAGCCGTTAATTAAATGAAGGCACAAAAATGTGATTTTTTGCATACGGTTGAATCAGGACTCAAGACCACTTCCGTTGAGTTCGGATTGACGTTGCAAATTAAAATGAGCATAAGGATCGCTATATTTCAAGATAAGATGATCCAATGACCAAAACGGTCTCAAAATATGCAAAATTAGTCTTTCAAGGAACAATCTCAGATGGAGACACGGTTAGTGTCGTTGGATCCGGAAAAATGAAGTAATGCACGCAGACGAGTTTCGTGACAATCGGACGCACCGTGTAATCGTATGGACTCGAAACGCATAGCCATTTATTTGAGAAATTAAATAAATGGATAATAAAATAATATTATAAATATCAAACTGAATCTCTCCCTCCATTTCTTATTCCCATTACTGTTCATTTCTGAAGCTTGAAATCCTTTGCCGAACCCTCTTCCTCTCATACAAAAATTTATTTCTCCCAGACTGCTCAAATAAAAATCACGCCGTTCAATTCGTTGAGATCGTATCGACGAAGGCTACGCGATGACTATGGTGGAATTTCAATTTAGCATCATTGGCCGAGATCAATGGATATAGGGTTAGAGATAGCCAGAGATTCGAGCGACGGTTGGCGAATTGGAGATTACGATTGTGACTCTTGTGCGATGGGGAGTGGATGGCCTTGATTTTGGGATGAACGGAGAAGAGGTGGGAGGTGTGACTTTTCCATGTCACGAGCAGGTGGTTCTTGGACGCCTTGGTGAGGAAGTCGCCGAACTTGGCGATGTTTAGGTGGATAAGTCGAGTTAGTGAAAAGAAGAACGATGGCGATGACAGATCACAATTTCATCGAGTATTGCTCTGTATCACCTTGATTTCGTGCACACGTGAATGGGTTTGAGGATATTGTGCACGTACAGGCAACAAGAGGAAGAAAGATTAGTTCGTTAATTACGATAACCAGTTAGTTAATTAATTATTTAATTAGCTCGCTAATGAAGATTCTTAAATTTGCCATATCTTTTGCATACAAGGTCCGTTTTAGATGCCGTTTCTTGCATTGCATTAGTGATGGCGAGATCTACATTTTGGCACTTGTTTGGACAGATTTGACTAAGTTGAGTGATATTGTCTATCACTTTACTATGATTGGTTGTCTATTATTATATTGACGCTTAGGAATGATTTTTGGTTTTAAACGTGATGTTATTATATATATGCAGCAACTATATTTTTATAAAAGAATATATAATTATTTTTAAATGATTTATAAAGAATATCACTTATTTTCCATCATCTTGCCATAGTTAGGGAATTATTAGATTTGATCTATTACTGATGTTATTTCCCACATTAATCGATATGGATGGATTATTATGTTGTATGTACGACGTTTTGGATGGATGTATGGTTGTTTGGATATGGATGCATGGATGCATGTTTGTTATTTGGCTGTTTTGGCTGAAAACGCCGATCGATGGTGATTGGATTGTAGGTAGCATCTTGTACGTTGGAGTTCCGCATATGTGGGAATCTAATGAATGAGATGAGCTGTAGAAGAGTGTTTGGGATACGTGCTGACGGACCTGGATTTCAGTGTGGATGCCGGACGTTTCCATTTGGTCTGTACTAAACCGTTTAGTTAAGTACAAGACCAAGGTGGATGGTATTGACCATAGTAGAGTGGTCAATATCCATCACTATTGTCGATTGGTGATTTGGCCAATAGTGGCTTAGCGTTGATGAGATACTGTGGTGCGCAATGTGATAGTCTGTTCGTGCGATCAGTTTAGAGATATGATGTTATTACTCTACGACTTGTGATATTGATGGAGAGGCAGGGATGTGGTGATTTGACCTGGTAGTCTGATACTGGGGATAATGACTCAATGATGTATGAAGTAGGCTCCGGGATGATAGTATCAGGACTATATGGATCATGCTAGGTCTCGGGCTTTGGATGGAATGATAGTAGGGTTCTTCGATTGGGAGCTCAGGCAGAGAGCAGGATCATGGATGGCAGCTCGGATTAGAGTGAGGCTGCGGATAATGGACAGGGTTGAGTGTTAGGGCTCATGCTCAGAAACTATAGCGAGCCAGTAGGGTTCGAATCCGTATCGAGTGAGTAGGGCTCGATGGATGTGTTTGTGCCTAGTGATCATTGATGACTCAGAGTGTTTTCTGTTGTGTTCAGAGCAGGGGTACCATATGCAGGTGATACCCGATGGCTTGTAACGATGGCCTGTGTTTAAATGGGTCTAAATTTAGTTTGAAACCGATGTTATAGCACAACCATATTCAATTTTCTGAGTTGATACCTGACAGTAAAATGGTCATAACTTTTTAGCCGTAAACCCGAATTATGTAACCTTTTTTTGATAGAAAGCTGAGACATTAAGGAAAAACTTTCATGTTGCAAGTTTTGTAAAATTCTATGATTTAAAGGGTCGAAATTGGATTTGAAACTGGTATATATGCTCTACTCTGTCAATTTTCCGAGTCAAAACCTAAAACTAAACCGCCATAACTTTTTAACCGTAAATCCAAATTGAGCAAAACCTTTTTTACTGGAAAGCTGAGACATTAAGGAACAACTTTCATGTTGTCAGTTTTTGAAAATTCTTTGATTTAAAAGGTCGAAATTGCGTTCTAAAACTGGAATTCGTGATTGAGTTGTAACCGGTGGAGCGGTTGAAATGACTGCTGCATTCTCGACCCATTGCTTGAACCCGTGTGTGTTGTTGCGCCCATTTGTTGGAGTGATTAATTTAGTCATTGGTTATATATAAATATACATTTACAATAATAAATTTATATTATAAGTTTGAATTGGAATATAGTTAAGAGTTAGAATTCTACGGAGTTAGTTCATAACTAAAATCCTGTGATAATCTAATATTTAGTCATAATGAATTCTAATGTGTTTGTGGATTTTTTTTCATTTGATTCAAAGCTTTGGAACTAAATAAAGATGTATCTATTTATTTATAGAGATAAATAGTTAGTTATAAACACCAATAATTTGGCAAGGAGAGTTTATTAACGTTATAAATATTGAACTTGTTTTATAAATGGGTCTAATCTCTTTTATAAATAGGTTTGTCAAATATTTATATTAAGTATTACTAGTATAAATAGTTATGGATTTGGAAATTTGGTTTTTGAAATGTAAATTTAATTTATTAAATAAACTGATTGTGAGATTTAGTAACATGGTTTCGAAGTATAAACTTAATTTATTTTATACTAGTGTATAAATACTAATTTGGACATTTCTAAGAGTAATAAATATGGTTTTAGAGAATATGTGATTACTTAAATATGTATATTTTTAAAATATGATTCGTGAACAATACAACTTTATGGAAATTTAAGTATCAATATGGTTTCGGAAAATGGAAATCATAGTTCATAAAATAAATACAATTGGAACAATTTGAAATAACGGAAAATTTTAATAAGTGACAAATTAAATAAATGTTTTGAGAACCTTAATTCTATAATTTGAGGAGTACTACTAATCGACTTAGTATCATCGATTGGTTTAAATGCTTTCGAATAACGCTTCGTCGAATATGGTATAACTTATTGAATAGAATGTTTGAGTGGAACTTACTATCCGATTAGCGAATACTCGAATTTCACCGAGTAGTATGGGATGCCTTGGTTAAATTCGTGTGATTGCTATTAGGATGTTTTTAACACTTTAGAGTTGTATTCTCTTCTGGTGTGCGACAAGTGGTTGCTAGATCCTTAAGAGAATGTAGTTCAGGTTTTCCGGTGGTATCCGTAATAACTGATACTTACTAGCTTTAGTAAATAGTTGGATTTCACCATACGGTATGGGACGTATTAGTTAAATTCTTGTGATTACTAAAGGTGATAGTATTTGGCACTTTAGAGTTTACTCTCTTTTGGTGTGCGGCAAGTGGCTGCTAGATCCTTAAGAAGTTTATTGATGGATTTCTTTTCGAACATAATAATATTAAATAAATGTAGAGTTATCGAGTCATGGTTTCTACGATCACCTTGATCGGTATGGACTACCCTTGAGATCATTCTGTGATTCTGTGTTCCTGGTCTGAGTACGATCCTTGGTATCGGATCGGTTCGAGTGATACCAATTTGTTTGTTTGCCACGGGTTTTGAGTATAATCATTGCGATTGGTTTGGACGATCATTACGATCGGTTTGGATTAAGATATGTTGGATTTTGGATATTTGGATTCTATGACTATTCTGTGTTCATGAATTAAATATATACATTCTTATGTCTTGTGTTCGTGAAATAAATATATATTCTTGTGTCATGTGTTTGTGAAATAAATATATGTTCTTGTGTCTTGTGATGGATGTTAAGTTAATTCTGTTATTTTGTGTTTAGTGACTAGTTCGTGTTTGTGACTTAAACTTATAACCATGTTCTAAGTTAATCATTGATATTTTCATGCTTAGAGATATTATGTTTTGTTCTGTGAATCCAGTGTTTAGTGACTAATATGTGTTCATGACTTAAATGTATAACCATGTGCCTTGTGACAAACTGTAAGTTAATTTAATTCCCCTGACCTGTTATTTCATGGACATTTGTATTTACTTATATGTTGTTTGTTCTTGTGTTATATCTTGTTCTCACCCTATTGGATATTTAGAGATAGTCTGACCCAAGTGTTATTTTGCTTGGGTCAGGCTGAGATTTTTTAGGTTACAGGACAGGTTGACCTTTGAATGGTTATGCTAGCAAGGAGATAAACATTTGGACTTTTAGTCTATCCCATTTAGGAATTTGGACCTTGTATATGAAATGTATAATCGAGATTAGTGAATTGTTAAACTTGTATAACAATCGAGTTTAGTATTTCATTTTGTAAACTCAAAAATTTGTATATGTGTAAGTTGAGATTTATTCCACCGTGATCTGTGACTGTTATTTATATGATATATTGTTCTGATTTTGAGAAATCGATGTGTGTATTACTTTGTATTAATACTGTGCACGTCAAATTCAGTTCAGATATTAAGTGAAAAAGGTAAAAATGACGTGTCAGTGTTAGTAGAAAGATATATTCACATTCGATCGCCCCTAACAAGTCATATTCTCCAGATTAGTAGATGACATTACTTGTAATGTTCCTTGCTAAACTGGACATCACGGTGGAGTCTTTACAGTTTGGTATCAGAGCTATGTCAGAACATTATAGCATATTGTAACATCCTGAAATTTTCAACTATTCGCATCCATAAATGTCGGATTTGAATTACTCAAAATATCAGATTGTTAATTTAAAATTTGGCAAAACTCAGCATATACAGTAAATAAATAATCACAGAATCATAGACACAGAATAATATAACAATAATGCAGCGGAAACAGAAGAATAGTAGTTCATGAAGCTACTATATATATATATATATATATATATAACAGAGTTAAACAAGATACAACAGAAGTTTCGAATACATAGATGTCTCAATAAAATAGTCAAATACAAGATTAGAATACATCACTGAAATCAACTGAATAACTGAAAGCTGGATAGATATAGCTGGATCTCCAAGCGAAGCTCCAACTCCAAAGGTGAGTCTCGAACACTGAGCCACTCAGTCTGACCCGAGCGTAAAGCAAAACACAAAACACTCGAGTCGGGATTAACATTCTTATATCAATAAATCCAACTCAAGTGAAATATCAACTGAAATACAAGTAACTTAAAGGATGTTTGGGATAACCATCCTCTAAGGATCCGTTAAACTATATACTATGTAGTAATACGCTATTATAATATGTTTATAGTAAAGTAAACTATCAAAATAGCGTTAAGGCTTTGCATTTTCTATCTTAACACATTTTATATATTCCCATAGTCTATACAGTACCGTAATCTCCCCCGTAATGGGCGTCGTCAGAGGGCACTCCATAGGTATGGTACAAAACAAACTCGTAGTAAAGCACGCTAGGGTAGGTGACACGGCACAACTAGGCAGTGCCAGGGTAGATATACCAATTACACTTCCGGGTCGATGGTAACGCAGAGCAGTAGCAATCGCCCACCTTGAGCCACACTCCCGAATCAAGGGTGCGCACCAAATCAATCACAAAGTAATAGAATGACATACGATGGAGTGTGTCCGATCAGAGGAGCTACCTCATTAACCCGTCGATTGCTCCTGTTTTAGCCACCTTATGCCAACTCATGGGAGTTGGGTCCACGTATATACCTCATATAGGATCGTCGCCACCATCCTACTTCATTCTGGAATCTCCACCGCGTACACAGTTGTTAAAGTGGTTTTCGGTATCGACAGAGAGTATGCCCATATCTGATCCCGGTCTCTTTAACAACCAATCGTTATTATAACACCGTGGTCATTTCAAAGTAGTTTATACTACAAAACCAAAATATCATTTTCATTTCAAAATCAAATCCGTACGATATCATTTCCATTTCAAATATACACTTCCAAAATCATAGTACTTTCAAAGTTATAACACTTTCGAAATCAAAACACTTAAAATTATAATACTTTGGAAATCACAACATTTTGAAATCGTAGCACTTCGGAAATCATAACACCTTGAAATTATAGCATTTTGGAAATCATAACACTTTGAAATTATAGCATTTTGGAAATCATAACACTTTGAAATTATAGCATTTCCCTTAAACCGTTTAGACATCAATAATAGTATAAAAAATAGTTTATAAAATAAAATAGTTTATATAAAATAGTTATAAGTTAAAACAATATATATTAAAATAATTAGTATAATTAAAATAGTTTATATTAAAATAGTTTATATTAAAATAGTTTATATTAAAATAGTTTATAAAATAATATAAAATAGTTTTAAATAAAATTTAAAATACTTTATATAATAAAGATAGTTTCCACAAATTCACAAATCGATTTAAATCAACTCGACTTCCAAATTCAGCTTAATTCAATCTAAATTCATAAATTTCAACTCAATTCAATTTCTCAATAAACCATTTTATATTATACCGATTTCAAATACAGATTTGAACCTCACCATAATCCATTCAAAATTCAATATATTTCAAAGTCAATATATTCAACATTTCAAAACTGAATTTGATAATTTCATATATATATCAAATCCACTTTACTATTATTTAGTTTTGAAATATTTACTTAATCCTTTCAATAACATCTAAATACAACTTCAATTTACAAATTTTAAATAAACAAAATATCCCATTTTAATTTATAAGTTTGAAATATTCATTTAGGTTCCCTTAATCAAATTCAAGTTATAAAACATATCTTAAAATTTCAAATTTAATAAATTTCAGATCAAACTTATTTAAGTATAATTCTTAAATAATTAAAATTCCAAATCAATTTCAAATTTATCTTTCAATCTGAAACATTATAAACTCTATATTCGAAAATATAAAATTTACATAAATACTTAAACATATTTTATATTGATTAAATCAACTTTATTAAATCAACTTTAATAAATCAACTTTAATAAATCTTTAAAATCAATATTTATTAAAACCATATATTTCCTTTCAAAACCATAGAAATCATTTTTCAAAATATTTATATATAGACCAACGGTGTCTGTATATAATTTTCTATCCTATGGTCAAGTGATACGGATATTTATCATTTCAATCCGCAATTTAAATATATGTATGGGTATATATGTTTTCAACCCGTAATCCCAAATTCAATTCAATGAAAATCGCTTGGGTTTATCATTTCAACCCATAACGATTTTCTCCTATTCTACAGATCGTTCGGGTATGTATCATTTCAACCCATAGTGAATTCTATACTAACAGGGAACTTGCAGAGTGATAACAGATATGATAATAACATAACAGGCATATATCATCAATATAAATAACTGATAATGGTGTCAGATGTCACAGGTGAACAGATACAGATAACATCATATATATAGCAATGTAAATAACTAACAGCAACATATTTCAATTGAAATCAAATTTAAAAAATATAAGAACGTTAATCGTGAGTGATTGCTCACCTTTCGAGGCTAGAGATGATCGAAAATGAGATGAGTTACGAATCCAAGCACGAATTTCGAAGCAAAGCAAGATTGAACTCGAATCGGCGAACGAAGCTGATAAATATGAATTGATGAAATCAAGTCAGACTGGATCGATGGAGACCATTAGTATAAGTGAACTTATATATAACTATATATATATAAATCATATTTTAAATTCAAACACATTTATATTGAATGTATACGTATTCTATTATTCAAATGAAAACACATATATTAATATCAACATATATACATTATTATTATATTATATTTGAAATCAAAAATTATAAACCCAGATTACAACAAGTATAACTATTCAATGAACACACTTATATTATATAAAGCAAATTTAAAAATCAGCATTTTATAAAACAAAAATATCGCCCTTATTTTAAGCTAACAGACTATATATGGGTGCTATATTAAATATATATATGTAAACCATTAAAACTTACATACAAGTTATATTTTAAAACAACATATATATATATATATAAAACTAAAATAGTAAATGGAAAATTTTAAAAATCTATGAAAAACATATTATACAACTTACTCAAACTATGCAAATTAGTAGGTAAATACTGTTATAAGCTTATACAGTCACCGTATATAAAATCACTATTATTAAACCCATATATCTTTAAACACACCAAAATTTACTGTAAACACACATATATATTTAACTAGAAGATAAACTGACCTGTAACACACACACACACACACACATATATATATATATATATATATAACTATCAAACTCACAGCCTAAATATATAGGTAACTAACATTCATATATACAGTTATAAAAACTTACCCATTCTCTTTTCTATACAAAATACATATATAATATATTAAAAATCACTCAATAGATAATTTGTAACCTCGTACAAGCTTGTATATTATAACAACAGCAAAACCTATATATATTTAACTAATAAATATACTAACCTCTATCTCACACATACTTATATATTCAAAATAGCAGTTTATACTAATTACTGTTGAACATATATACTATACCTACTATAACGACCCGTAAATTTTCGATAATTAAAATAGTTAATTTAATAAGATTTCATGGTTTAATGTTGGAAGAATTAAAAATTTGTAATTTATTTATGATAATAGTAACTAGAATGAATTGCAACAATATTTATCTAAGTTAATTATTAATGGATTGAATGAAATTCCAATCAATTGAAATTAGTCAAATGTTATAGCTTGGTTGTAAAGGAATATATGGAAAACAAATGTAAATAAGTGAATAACAATTGTGAATTATTTGGGTAGAAATAAAAAAATTTAATAGATTGATTTCGAAGATTTGAGTAGTAATAAGTATTGAAATATAAATGCTACTTAGTGAATGTCTTTACAATCAATAGTTGGATTTGATAATAATGCTAAATTCATTAGATGTAAATAGAGTAATGGATTGATAAGTACAATTCATTTAAAAATCCAATATTGAAATTTGTTGAATATTGAACAATTAAATTGTTTAAAATTAATATTGGAAATTTATGTGAATAATGAATAACGGGAATTTAATAACTGTATAATGGGAATGGTTGTTCTATAATTTGAATTTGTTTCAAAAGTTAAATTTCGAATTTAATATGATTATTTTGATATTGAAATTTAATATATCAAAATAGAGTGGATAACTGAAATTTGATTTAATATGATTCAAATTGGTTTCCAAAGTGAATATAAGTTATATTTGGATTATAATAGAGTTAATAAGATTTTTAAATTGGAATTTTAAGAAATTCTGTAAATTTTGAAAAGTCGTCGATTTAATCGACGAGTAAAAATAGCCTTCCGGGGCAGTCTCGGAATTCGACAAAACTAGTTCCTATGGATCCGTAATAGTTTATTATTATCAGATTTCAAATTTCGTAGCAATCGGAGTTGCCATTTGACCGTGGCAGCTGAAAACGCTTAAAATTCATTTAATCGGTTTAATTTAAAATCGATCGTTTATTTTCATAACTCATGCATACGATCGAATTAGGCCTCGAAACCTATTCCATTGTGTTCGGAATATGGGTAAAACATTGCGAACGCCTGGCGGTACGTATCGTTTGGAGTTCGTTTGAAAAGTGCATTTTAAATTGAAATATACTAATATAATAATGTTCAATACGCGTATATATACATATGCGTAGTGAAACCCTAGGGTATCATTCTCGGCCACCACTTATTCATTCAATGGCCGAAACATTGTGATCTTCCCCCTCAAATTTCTCTATATCCATCAACTAATTTCAAAAACTCCCAACTGGATAATTGTAGAGCACTCCGAGCTCGCCATATCCAACAGTCACGATCGAAATCGAGGCGATGGATTGATGGCGATTTGGGTTTGAACGCAGCGCGTTCGTGCGCGATTTCTGAGGTGAGGAGGGAGTCGAGTTGGCCGTGTTTCTTCGTGAAGGTGGAACTCGCGACGCTCTTCTGGGTGGTGGACTCCGATCGAGTGTGAGTTGAACGTGGAAGAGGCGGCTATTCGAAGATGGCAGCGCTGTTGGGTTTCCTGCGTGCGAGCTTGGCCTGTGATAGGCGAACGAAGAAGGGAGCAATCTTGCGGCCTTTGATTCCTGAATGAACGACATGATTTGATTTGGTAAAAATAAAATAAAGAAAATTTGTTTAAATTATATTAATATATATTCAATCTTTGAAAACTTGTATCTCTCTCATACTTTATCAGAATTGGACGAAACTTTTTGCGTTGGAATCGTGGTGACGAGCTCTACGTCATGGAATTGATTTGGGGACGTTTGGAGTAAACTAAAATTTCAGGTTAAATCGAACGTCGTTCGATTTGATTTGAAATTTAAAACTCAAGGTGAGTGTTTTATAACGCTCACAACGTATTAGAATATCTTTATGCTAGTTAAATTTGATATTATGAAGTGATATGATCTTATTGGTTGTTGTTGATAAATTTAATTGTCATCTAGATTGTCATTGAATTTAATGTTAGAAATTAAAATTGACAGTCAAATTGAAATGGGAGTTTAATCGCAATTAAATTTCCGAACATTAATAACTATGAAATTTCCATGAATTATATTGTCTGTTGGATGATTGGTTGAGATGGATGCTATTGATTGATATTTGAATGTTTGGATGTTTATTTGTTTGTATATATCCTGTCATCACCCTGTGTATTATTTACAGTTGTAAACTGAATCATTTCTAATAAATTGAGAAATAGGTTGAAATGATATATACCTATGACACTATGATTTGGATTGAATTGATATATATCTATCCCTGAAATTAAGTGAAATAACTGATCACTTGGCCATAGGATAGAAAATTATATACGGACATCGGATTAGTTAAATTATATGATTTAAAATTTCTGATTGAAATTTATTCGAATGATTTTGATTTAAAAGAAATGAAACCCAAATTTATAAAAATAGAATTTCTTTCGAACTTGAGCTCATAATGTTGAAATTTAAAAATTTGGTAAATGAAACGTTTAAACAATTGAGTTGGGATTTTTAAGTTATAATCGAATTATGATTTAAATTTAAGAAATTTATTTGATTGGAAGGATGAGACTTTTATTCAAACTTTGGACTTTACCAAGTAAAAGTATTTGGAAATTTGGATTTCAAATTGGATATTGAAGGTTAACTTGATTTAAATGTTTTGAGTCGATATTTGAAGATCGAGCCAGAAATTGATATGAATTGAAATTGAATTAATTGGATTTGAAAATGGAATTGAATAAATTTGAAATCGAAGTCGGAATTGATTTGGATTGAAATCGAGATTGAATCGGCTGAATGGAAAATTGGAATTGATTAAGATTGGGAAGTTGGAATTGAAATGGTTTGACTTGAAGTTATTTCATTTTGGTTTTCCTAAGTTATTCTGCTATATAAACCATTTTAAATACTGAATCTATTTTATGTTAAACTATTTTAACCTATGTTAACTATATTAAATTATTTCAACCTATCTTAAATCATGTTAACTTACTTTAATCTATTTTAAATCTACTTAACCCAATTTAATTTATTTTAAACTAATTTACCTATTTTAATTTATTTTAATTATATTTAATCTATTTTAAAGCTATTTAACCTATTTAATTATATTTAATCTATTTGAAATCTATTTAACTATATTAAATCAATTTAAAACTGTTTTGAAATCTATCTTTAATATTTTAGAGTATTTTAACTATTTTTAATTATTTAAGCTATTTTCCAAAAATTCAAGCTGGTCAATAAGGTGAAATGTTTATATTTAAATTATGGATTTAAATACGAATTTGGTTAAATTGAAGTTATAACCTAAATTGAGATTCGAAATGATTTTTTAAATTGAAATGAGATACTGGGGCGAAATGATTTTTATAACGATCCTGACCTGGCCTTCGAAAATCGGCACCCGTACTTCACTTGTACTAGAATGCTGCAGATCCAAATGCCGAATCTGGCTCGCCGGAGCTTATAACACAGTAAGTATAACAACACAGCAGAAGAAAGAAATAAATGATATCATATACAACTCCAATGAATACAATATCCAGAATATGATATACAACAATGATATCAATATGATACAACAATATCAGAGATATGATACAATGCTGCAGCGGAAATAACAACAATGGAAGAGATCACTCCAAATGATCTACAAAAGAGAATGACTTCAACATCTCCAACATCAAGCTCGAACCACCAAGATAAGCAACGTCGGTCCATGAACACCAAGGACTGAACTAGCTCCAGATAATCTACTAAACCTGACTATTTGAAAAACCCAACTCTAGACTGCCCGTGTGGAAAATTATGGGCACCCAGAGTTTAGGAAGGGAACAATAAACTCCGAGTCAGTCGTGGGACTGGTGTGAGTAACAAAAACAGTTTATCTTTAAAACAAACAACAAAGGAATTTTAAACATTGAAATCCGCAATGCTTTTGGAAAATGAAACTACCATAAGACCTCCCGCCACACACACAATGCAAACGCAGAATTGAAGGAGATTTCTTCTTATGATAGTCAAACATGCTTACTACGCAAACAAAACTCTTTTGATACTATTACTAGTGCATAGTGTAGGAAAACCTTTTCGAAAGTATAATATTAATCTTAGCCAGCATAGACATTCCGAACTATGCCTACTATAGCTACCATCTAAACAGTGGTGACCACCATAAGTAAATGGCAGGTTCTACAACTAATATCGTACAAGGTTCGTATTGGAAATTGGATTTCCAACAAATGGTCAGGCTAAGGAACTTCCTACTGTCAATGGGAACGCCTCTGGCGGGACGCCCCGAGAACCTACCCGGCTCTCTGCCAACACAAGACCGGGTTACCTCTGTAACTAGGTAACTACTTCTCGAGTATGCCATCTCCGGTCCTTTGGGACCTTTATCCGAGGGCCCTCGATCATAAAGCAACAACCACAAAGAAATGAGATTGGAGCAACCACATAGGTTAAATATCAGAGCTCCATATCTGATACCACCCTTTTCCAGAAGGAAATGACATACCCTAAAGGGCGCGACCCTCATAACCTTGCCGCATCATTCCTGTTTCGACCATTTCCGGTCTGTGAGGTTCGATGAGGTCTCGTCCACAAAGCTATGCTTTTTCACAAAGCCATGCTTTGATCAACAAATGATCAATAAATAATCATCATACAGCAACACTCAGCATGCCACATTACCAAATTGGGAGTATATCGCTGATAACCTTCAACTACATAACCTCTGAGCTCGTACATCTCAGAGAAGGGTGTTAAGCTAAGAGAATAAATTTTCCGCCACCAACAGAAATGTATTTGAAAGAAATCAGCTTTATATCTCAAAATGTAATGTCAGACATGTAACCATACAAGTCTGTTCCGGGTTCGAACAGAACCGAAGGCACTTCCAAAGAAGCCCTTGCAATCCGGGTATTCACAATCCCGATCGGACTCCCATCACTTAGGGAATCTCTATACCGGGCGCTACTCGGTGCAGAGACAATCGATAGGTTATCCTATCGTTCTCGCAAACACCCGGTCTTCAATTGCTATCCATATACGACGTATCACTATTCTGAATGGGTTGTATGACACGAAGGTCCTCTCCCGGCTAAACCGAATAATGGGCGCAATATTTAAAAATATATGGACATTGGGATTTCGATTAAGTCACAACTTAAACCCAAACTTTCTTTTCAAATGGTTTAACAAATTACCATTTCCAAATCTTTAAACAAAAAGATTCATTTTAACAACCTTCAACGGTTTAAACAATTTCCACATTTTAATCTTTTAAACAAAAGATTCATTCACAGATTTTCCAAATTAATTCCCATTTCAATTGGGTTAACTCATTAAATCTTTAAAACAAAGATTTAGCTTATAGCTTTCAAAACAATTCCATTTCAAATGGTTTAAACAAATCATCATTTTAAATCTGTTAAAAATAAACAGATTTAATTCATAGCTTTCAAAAAGAATTCATTCATAACTTGGAAAACCATTTTTTCAATTCAATCTTGAAATTCCTTTAATTAAACTGGAATTTCATTTCTTATCTGAAAGCTTTTATTCTTTGAAAACAAACAGTTTTCATTTTGGAAATCTGATTCATTTATACGAGTTAAGGTTCTTGGGTTAAATCCAAATTCTTAAAATTATACTTTTAAAATGGGTTAACTTCATATAAACACATTTATAACTTGTTTAACATTTTTAAATCATAAATCTCAAACATGGAATTCAATTCCTTATTTTGAATTCAAATTCAAATTCAAATTAAATTTATTTAAATTGGAGACTTTACCAAGTTGTTCAAAATAACTTTTATCTTAAAACTCCTTTTCAAAAGCTTTAACATTTAACCCAAATCCATTTCCAAAATCAATTGAAATTAAAATTTTAATTTTAAAAACATAAATTTAAATTATCTGTGACTTAACCGATTTCCTCGTGAAATCCATATTTGTGTGTGTAAAAGTGTGGTCCAGGGGTTTAACACAGTAGTGCAACATCATTCAATCATCACAGATCAGAATATAGAAATATAGTTGATAAGCGGTATAAATTATAATGCTTATCTTTTATTCACAGATCACAGATATATAAATTACAGATAATATATTACATTCATCCCAGATAAATAAACTACAGTACAGATCACAAATCAGAATATATCACATAGCATCACAGATTAGGGATATCAAACAATTCACTCATTCAATAAAATCCAAACATTCATAAGTAAGATTAGTTAATTGTCTGATTTATCCAAATCAAATTAATTTCTTATGAATTTCTAATCCTGGTTAATTAACATTAATAAATTACAAATCATTTTGATTAATTACTCTTTAATCATTTATTAATTAACCATTAATAATAAATTAATTAACCTTTACTTATAATTCATCAACCTTTAATTATTAAATAATCTACCTTTAATTATTTAATTCACCATTTAATTAATTATCTTCAATTAATAAATTAACCCTTTATTAATTACCATTAAATTAATTATCCCTAATTGATTAAAATAAGTGATTATTCTTAATCACTTAATCAACTTTAAATATTAATTAATTACTTTTAATTAAGTAATTATCTTTAAGTAATTACCCTTAATTACATCACTAAATAATTATGCTTCATTAATTACATTAAGTAATTATACTTATCACATTTACTTTCCAATTTCACTTTAAATTTAAGACTTAAAAATGAATAAAAATTTTAACTTTAACAAAGTTTAAAACACATTTAAAAACAATATTTACCTTTAAACTTACTTTTAAACTCCTTAAAATATACTTTCAATTAGTTAACCAATTTAAATTTAAAACTTTATTTATTTCCAAAGTTTCAAAACTAACTTGAATTCATTATTACACTTTGATTTTAAAACTTAGCTTAAACTTTGTTTTATAATTTGAAATTAAATTTTAAAATTTCAAAAACAGAACAGGTTTTGTTTTCTTTTAAAACCTGTAACAAGGATTACTACCCGAGCCCCTACTCTTTTTACTTCGAGCCCAGTTCAAAAATTCTTCGAGTAAAACTCGAGACTATTATCTTCTTCCCAAAAAAACATAGTTCCAGATACTATGCCCTGGCCATGCACGTGCACAGTGACGTTGGTCATTCCTGACCAACGCTGATGATCTCCCATGTCGGCCAAAAATCAAACATCACTCTTTGATCATCTAATCGTGCTCTGATTCTCGAAATCGAATTCGAGAACTAAATACAACCCTGGAAACGCAAGATCGTCACCACCCCAAAACCTATCATCGCCACGCTTGCAGAATTCCGACCACCTGACGTTCTGCCACTCCGGCCACCACTTCGTCGACACGACCTCTTCCACCTCCCAAGGTTTCGTAACACTCGATGCATCATGGAGAGAGAACGAATCAAAAATGCGACCCCTCGTTAAAACTAGGGTTAAAAACTTTAAACGTTCGCCGCCGCTTCCACGATGAACTGGACCACCACCCACTATTTTTCCCAAACTCTCTGATCGCCCCTCCATTACCATAGAGAACCCCGAGCACTCCGATCTACTTGATTACCAGAAAAACAAAATATTCTCATTTCCATTCAAACCCAAGCTGCTACCTCAATGCTTGATTAAAAATAGTAATTTTGGTTTTAAAAATAAAGTTTTAGTTTTAGCTTTTGATTCATATACTTGAATTTATAAACTAAGATGTTTGAATTTTTGCTTATATTGAGTTGCTCAGTTTTTTTCTTGATTTCCAAAGGCATTACTTAAATTGTTTTAACTTAAATAAAATTTTAAATTAAAGCTTATGATAAAACAATCAAGTTTTGTTTAAATTATGAATCCAGATTTTTGCTTGGATCAAGAGTAAATAATTTTTCTTTTGAATTATAACCTGAGTTTGAAATTTTGAATAGAGGTGTTCTATAGGTTATACAAACACGCATTCATCATACACAGAAATTCAACAATATATAAACACAAATAAAAATTTATTTCAAACATACATCAAGCAACCATATAGAAGTACACTTAAGCATTTTTAAAAATGAAGTTACTCACTGTGATTTAAAAGAAAGAACAGAGCCTGCTTGAAACAGAGTTGCTTTAAATTTGAAACAGCCTTTGAATTCTTGCTAGAATCTTCTCTGGTTTGATTTGTTTTTAGATTGAAGTTTGTTTAAATTGAACTTTTGTTTAAATTTTGAGATGGTATTGCTTCAGGTTTACTCATTTTTATTGATGGACGAACCGATGATAAAATGAAGAAGTTGATATATATAAAGAAGTTTACAGGGATGTATTATTTTGTATAAGTGATATTATCTTGTTTGTACCATATCAAAGATATTTTTTTTGTTTTACGTTGGCTGATATGATTTTGAACATCTCGAGTTGACTAAAATGTTGTGTACTAAGGGATATAGCATTAATTGCTTAAGTCCTTTCCTTTCTTTTGCTTGTTCTAGCCTTGCATATTTGTTTTACAGGCATTATTTTACTTGCCTTTACTTGCTTGAATCGGCTGATGGTATTGTTGTGGTGGCTAAGCACTTGTATTACTTTTCTTTGTCTTGTTTTATATGTTCCTGCTTATCTTCTTTTATTTTCATACTTAAACATATGTAACTGCATTGGTTTGCCAGCATATATATTTTTTTGTTTCTTGTTCACCAGCCTACATACTTATATTTGGCTTGTACATGAATATACATATACTTATTTTCATATTTAAGTGTATTTTATTTTCCTTTAATCTTAATATTTTATAGTATAAATTTCTATTTTAATTTGTTGTTAAAACTTGAGCTAATGTTTTCCTTTATCTTTTTATTATAATTTATCTTTCATATATTTATTTCTATTTCTAATTAAATTTATTACTATTGTTTTACTTTAATATTTATTGTCTTATATTTCTATTTATTTATTTATTTTAATTTCAAACATAAACCATCAACTTCAAATTTAAAGTTATTTATTTTTAAACTTGTATCAATTATCTATATTTTTATATTTATCTTTAAACCATTTATATAAGATTTAAATTCAATTATAAATATATATATATATATCATTTCAAATCTATTCATATAGGCACAACTATATAAATTCACATATATATACAATTTCTAAATTTAAAATGATTTATACAGAATATATTCAAATTCGGGGAAACTCGCAATCAATTAATCGATTAATTTCACAGTTTTATTCAAAAAAACTAAATTAATTATCAATTTAAATATATATAAAATTCGGGGTCGTTATAATTTTTTTGAACTGGAATAGTGTATTTTTGAGTATAGATACAATGATAATGAAATGGATTTAATTTTGAAGCGAATATGATATTTTGATATCACTTATGAATTGATTTTGAAAATGTAAAAGAACCATCCGGTTTGTAATAAGCGTTTGGTTGTTAAAGAGACCGGGATCGGATATGGGCATACTCTCTATCGATACCGAAAACCACTTTAACAACTGTGTACGTGGTGGAGATTCCAGAAATGAAGTAGGATGGTTTGGCGACGATTCTATATGGTATGACGTGACCCTGACTCCCGTGAGTCAGCTTAGATGTGACTAAAATCAGGAGCCACGTCGGGCCAAGTGAGGTCATTCCTCCGATCGGACAGATTTCTTCGATACCATTCTATTGCTTTTGTGATTGTTTGGTGGCCACCCCTCGATTTGTTTTGGGAGTGTTCCGAGGTGGGCGGTAGTAGCTGCTATGCGTCACCACCAGTCCAGATCCGCAAACGGTATATCTACCATGGCATTTCCTCGTGTGCTGTGTTTACATGCCCTAGAGCGCCTTCTACGAGTTTGTTTTGTACCATACCTATGGAGTGCCCTCTGATTGCCCTCCAGTTTATGGAGGAATTACGGTACTGTATAGACTATGGGAATATATAAAAATGTGTTAAGGGGGATATGGGTAACGCCTTAATGCTATTTTAATACTTTTACTTTACTGTAGACATATTATAATAGCGTATTGTACTACATAGTAGATAGTTTAACGGATCCTTAAGAGATGGAAAATCCCGTAACATCTCTTGAGTTATTGCACGCATGTCGACACTGGATAGGAGATGTCAAACCCCGTAAACAACTCTGACGCCATTACACTCATCTTTATTTACGGTTAATTTAACTTACATAAGGATATTTTAGTCTTGACTCGAGTGTTTTGTCCTTTCATTACGCTCGGGTCAGTCCTGAGTTTTTCAGCTTATTGAAGATCTATTCTGGAGGACGAAGACGAAGATTTGGTATACTATTACTATTATTATCCTTGCATCATGCTACCTGCTGCATTATTTTATTTGTTCTATTATATATGTATAACTTTGATAAATGATGTATAAATGATAATCAAAAGTATAATAAACAGCTTCATGAACTATTTATTTGATTATTATATTTTATCTTTCCGCTGCGAGATTCTGTGGTTGTTTCTTGTTCCTTTTCTCTTCTTTTCTTATTTACCCTATTAACAATCCTCCCTTTTGAATGGTTTGAGTTGACATATGTATTTGATTGTCGATTTAAACTATCCAAAAAAGGTGGGTCGTTACACCTACTTTACACACACAGTACTACTATAAAATCTAGTATACTATAACATATATATATAAGTAAAATTTTACAAAATCTGAACATATATATAAATACTTTATAAAAACATATATAAAATTTTAAACTTATTTATATGTCAACGTATATATTACCTAAAAAAAGAAGGCAAGTGATAGCCGAACTAGGAGGAGCTGGACGAGGAGAATGAGATCAGGAGGCATGCCAAACAACGTATGCAACCATCATATATTATACTTTTTTTTTCAAGATGCAGGTGAGGCCAGCAGTAGAGGTGGAGGCAGATACGAGAGGCGATCAAAGGCTGCTCTCGGTCGAGGGTTTGGTGGAGAAAATAGAGGGGAAGGTGGAATGAGCGATGATGGTTGCTAGGGGAGGAAGGAGGAGGAAGTGAAGGCCGACGTTTGCTGGAGGGAAGCTAAGCGTGGAGGAAAAGGAAGAGGAGGAGAAGTGTAACGACCCGTAAATTTTAGTGGTTTTATTTATGGAATTAATTGAATTTCCTTGAAATTTTAAATAATATAATTTTTAAATATAAATTTGATATTTGGAATACGTCTACTTTAACATTGCAACTGGTAAATTTTCATCTAATAATATGGAAGTTTATTTTATTGTATGATTTTATTTCAATTCAAATCAGTTAATATTTGATGATAATAAAATGTTTTTCAAACCTGAATATTTTACATAGAAAATTTGTAAATCATTTGCTAAGTGAGACGTCATATTTTGTTTCTTCAAATTTCGACTGCTATTGCTCCGTTTATCTTATTTTCGACAAATTTGCAGTATTTCAGTGTCGATTATCGACTTTTGATCAGATAATCATACCACCGATATCTGTATATCGTTTCGATTGTTTTGTCGTGCTAATCTCTATGGTATATTCCATTGTCAAATTCAAAACCCTATGTGCGGTGCAATCTGCGAAATGCCTAGTGTATTGGTTCCGTATTTGAGCATTTTGGCTTTCTTTGTCCTTACAGTGTCAATCAGGTAAAGTAAATAGCCGTTGGCTATTGATATTCACAGCTGTCCACGTCTAACTCTTGCTATTCCTACTTTTAATTTATACCATTGCTGGTTCATTCTATTCATCTGGTCCCTTCATTTGAGCTTCTATCCACCATTTTCTTTTTTCGTTCAGAGAAAAAATATATATGAAACTACTGTTATCATTTCATCTTGGCATCTTTCACCGCTCGCTCTCCATCCTTCTCCTCTTGCTCGACCACACCATGCTACACTCCCTTGCCTGCCACCAGTCTCCCGCGAAGGCTGCTACTCCTCGCGCCTCATCCCACCTCCTCCACGCGAGCACCCCACAGCCGCCATCTCCGGCCCTTCCTTCTATATGTTAGTTTATATCTATAATATATATGTTTTGATATGTATGTTGTTAATAATTTTGTCTAAAGGCTTGTTGGTATAATAAGATTTGTTAACTATTTTAAACTGTAATATATAAAAATATATTTTTGTTTGTGATGAAGCCTGTCTAGACCGGACATATATATATATATATATTTACGCATATATAGTTTGCAAGTATAGTTAATTTCTCAACAAATGTTGTCATATTATATAGATGTTTATAAGTTGTTTTATATTAGTTGTTTGTGGGGGTGAGTATTTGTTTTAAAGCCTAATTCCTTTGTTTCAAAACAGGTCTGCATATATATGATCTCAAAATAACCTGTATATAACCTATATGATGTTGTACTTACGTTCATATTCGGATTTTGAAAAGCATCATATGATTACAGTAATTTGTTGTTTATAGTTTCTTTACATTGTTTGAGTCACATATAGCATATATGCAAGGGTGCGTGTTCTCTATATTGTTAAGTGTAAAATACGGTTTCAAGTATATAAGTTTTATGTGTGGTATATATATTAGTTTATTTAGTATATAAGTTATGCAGTTTACATATTATAAAAATATATAGATTTATATATTATGTCTGAAATGATTTTGTAAGTATTGCTCGGCTATAGTTTATATATGTTATAATATGAAGCTTGGATATTTTGGCATTCCCGGGTTTTAGCATAGTTACTTTGTCTACCTACTTATATAAAACTGTTTCATATATATATTAGTTGCACACATATTTCTTCGGCTCAGTTTTATGTCTGTATGTAAATATTATTTGTCAGTACTGGTTATGTTTAAGGTATATATAAGTTACAGCATTTTATAATATAAGTCTACAATTTTTCAGAGTATATATATATTAGTTAAATAATATGTATACCATATATATTTTGTATGAAGCAAAGTTATAAAATTGATAAATATAGAACTTTATTTTAATATAAGTTTTAAAATAAATATTGAATCTATATAGTTATATATATGGGTAAGTTTAAAATTTGCGGTTGCTGTTTATTTATATGTGTATATATATAGATTTTGAAAGTAATGTGTTTATTTTAAATTATAAGTTTTATATGATTTTGTATATAGTATATATAGTTATATATGTTCATTTATACCATCTATCATCATCGATCCAGTTCTGATTTATTTTCGTCGATTCCTATTTATCAACTTGTCCGTCAAACTCGAGTCCATCGTACTTCGCTTCGAAATCCATGCTTGGATCCGTAACTCATCCCGTTGTTTTTCTCTCTAGCCTCGAAAGGTGAGCAATCACTCACGATTAACGTTCTTATATTTATTAAATTTGATTTCAATTGAAACGACAATTGAAATATGCTGCTGTAGTTATTACATTGCTATATATATGCCATTATTTGTATCTGTTCACCTGTGATATCTGACACCATTATCTGTTATTTATACTGATGATATATGCATGTTACTGTTGCTATATTATTATCATATCTGTTATCACTCTGCAAATTCCCTGTTAGTATAGAATTAACTATGGGTTGAAATGATACATACCCGAACGGACTTTAAAATAAGAGAAAATCGTTATGGGTTGAAATGATAAACCCAAGCGATTTTCATTTGAATTGAATTTGGGATTGCGGGTTGAAATGATATATACCCGTATATATATTTAAATTGCGGATTGAAATGATAAATATCCATATCACTTGACCTAGGATAGAAAATTTTATACAGACACCGTTGGTCTATATATATATATTTGAAATGATTTTCCAAGGTTTTGATGTGAATATTTGGTTTTAAATAAATGTTGATTTTATATATTTTATAAATGTTATATATATAGTTAAATTCTTGATTTTAAGCTATGTATAAATTTGTTTTAATATAAGATAACTTTGACAATAAAGTTTGATTTTTATTAAAATATAATATGGTTAAGTATTTATATAAGTTATATTTTAATATGGAGTTTATAATGATTTTAAATAAATTAAGGTTGGGAAGATAGATTTGAAATTGATTTGAAATGGTATTTAATTAAGAATTTATTTAATCAAATCGATTTGAAATTTATTGAATTTGAAATTTTAAAGGATTTGATTTTGGTTTAAGGTGATTTAAATGAATATATCAAGTTTAAATAAATTGAAGGAAATATTTAGTTTATTTGAAATTTGGGTTTTATTTAAATGATATTGGATTTATTAAGTGAATATTTCAAAACTGAATAATGAAGTAAAAATAAGATATATATGAAATTATCAAATTTAGTTTTGAAAATGTTGAATACTTAAAGCTTTGAAATATATTGAAATGGGTTATTTTGTGATTCCAATCTGTATTTGAAATTGTTATGGTTTATTGGAAACTGAATTGAATTGAAATTGATGATTTGAGATTTGATTAAATTTGAATTTGGAATTCGAATTGATTTGAATCGATTTATGAAAGTTAAGGAAGCTATTTTATTATATAAAGTAATTGTAAATTATATTTAAAACTATTTATATATTTTACTTTATAAATTAATTTCATATAAATTATTTTTGATATAAACTATTTAATATAAACTATTTTAAATTATAACTATTTTTATATAAATTATTTTATTTTATAAACTAAAAACCAGTTAAGTGGGAAGCATTATGATTTCAAATTTTGATTGCCAAAGTATTATGATTTCCAAAGCGTTTGATTTAGAAATGTTATAACTTTGAAAATACTATGATTTTGGGAAATGGATAGATTTGAAATGAAAATGATATCGTATTTGGTTTTGAAATGGAAATGATATCATATTGATATGGTTTTGAAATGGCAATGATATTTGGTTTTTAAGTATAAACTATTTTGAAATGACCACAGTGTTATAATAACGGTTGGTTGTTAAAGAGACCGGGATCGGATATGGGCATACTCGCTGTCGATACCGAAAACCACTTTAACAACTGTGTACGCGGTGGAGATTCCAGAATGAAGTAGGATGGTGGTGACGTTCTATTGAGGTATATACGCGGACCCGACTCCCGTGAGTTGGCATAAGGTGACTAAAACAGGAGCGATTCTCGGGCCAATGAGGTAGCCCCTCTTATCGGACACACTTCTTCGTATGCCATTCTATTACCTTGTGATTTATATGGTGCGCACCTTTGATTTAGGGAGTGTGGCTCGAGGTGGGCGGTAGTTGCGGCTATGCGTTACCACCAGTCCGGATAGCGATTGGTATATCTACCCTGGCATTGCCTAGTTGTGCTGTGTCACCTACCCTAGCGAGCCTTGTACGATTTTGGTTTTCTCCCCTAGCCCATGGAGTGTCCCTTGTGGCTTCCCGATCAGGAGGGACTATGATACTGGATGGACTACTGGGACTATTATGTGTTAACGGCTATATGGGTAACCCCTTAACGCTATTTAAAAGTAAGTTTATTTTACTATAGACATTATTATATTAGCGAAATATTACTACATAGTAAATAGTTTAACGGATCCTTAGAGGATGGTTATCCCAAACATCCTTTGAGTTACTTGTATTTCAGTTGTTATTTCACTTGAGTTGGATTTATTGATATAAGAATGTTAATCCTGACTCGAGTGTTTTGTGTTTTGCTTTACGCTCGGGTCAGACTGAGTGGTTCAACATTTGAGACTCACCTTTGGAGTTGGAGCTTCGCTTGGAGATCCAGCTATCTATCCAGCTTTCAGATATTCAGTTGATTCCAGTGATGTATTCTGATCTTGTATTTGACTATTATATTCGAGACCTCTGTTGCATCTTGTTTAACCCTGTTATTTATATATAGTAGCTTCATGAACTACTATTCTTTTGTTTCCGCTGCATTATTGTTATTACTCTGTGTCTGTGATTATTTTATTTACTGTATATGCTGAGTTTTGCCAAATATAAAATAACAATCTAATATTTTGAGCAATTCAAATCCGACATGTTGGATACGAATGGTTGAAAATTTCAGGCCGTTACATGTGGTATCAGAGCTTTGGTTTTAGGAAAAACTCAGCATATGGAGTATATTTAATTACAGAATTGCTTTCGTTCGAGCTTGAATTCCTTCTTTTTCGATTCGATTCCTGTGAATTTTGGAACGTTCCATTCGGTTCCAAAACCCATTCTTGACTCCCCTATTCGTATTCTTCTGATTTTGGAGCATCCCATAGCCCCACTGAATGATTTGTAAAGGGGTGAAACTCCTTTACGACAGCATTGATTCACCGAAGATTTCTATATCCTCGGTTTAGATGTTGCTATCTTTTGGTATACCCAAATTTTATTTCTGGCGATCGAATGTCGATCAGCTGCAGAATTCTACCTCAATCTTATTTTGAAGTCACGGTTGACCCGGTTAAGGTTGCCCGCGATTTATATTAGTCTATCCATTCATTTCTCTCTTTGAAATCTATTTATCTCCCTTTCGAGCCTATCTTCTAGTTGAATTCTTTTGGTTAGGATCCTTCTATATTTGAATCTATATCCTTGTTTTCAAATCCATTCTGGTATCATCGAGTGAGGGAGTGTATTTATAATTAAAATTAAAATGTTTATATATTGTGTTGTTTGAGTTGTTGATGTTGATTTGGGTTTCCGATCGATTCGTCTGATCAACGCTATCGATAGGATTTCTAAAACATTTGAACAGAGCAAACTAACACAATATTATTTTCAAATGGTAAATGAAATAAATTTTTGTATATTATATATATATAAGTATAATCTTCTGGAATTAGAAGTTAAATAAATTGGTTATTGTAAATGATAAAATTTGATTTTCATTTATTGTCTTGTAAACCATTGATTATCCCATCATATAAGTAAATCAATTTATAAAATTTGGTTTATAAATTGATTTGGAATTGAAATGAACCTAAATCAGGAATTTGAGAATTTAATTTCCGGTGATATCAAACTTTGTTTTTTTTAGGTTTTAAAATATATATTATTGAAAGTATTTTCGAATAGTAATCGTTTTCAAAGAATTTTAAAGGTTTAAATTAGTGCTCTCCTCTTTTGTCGCTGGAAAATAATTTCGGTGATGGCGGCTGCATCATCGACATTCATTTTCGAGTTTCAGAGTGGAGAGACCATTCTGTAGCTTTGCTACAGTTTTGTTTTGGAAATTAAATTGATTTAAATTTTTATAGTATGGCTTGAATTATAAAATATATTGGTATATGATTATTTTGATAATATATATATATATATATGTATATGTTTATCTCTAATTTGTTTGAAGCTAATCGGAAATTTAATTCTTAAATTTGGTTAAAGGATGATTTCAATTATTTAATAAAGCTAAAATTTTTGGAATAAATATTTAAACACTTGAAATAATCGAATTGGGAAAATTTTACTAGTATAATACTCAATTACATTTCAATATAACTTACCTTAATTATTCAGAAGTTGAATATGTAATTTGGATAATATACAATATAAAATGATTTTTATAAATAAAATTTGAGTGGTTATAATAAATGTTATACACTTAAATTTTAGTTATAAATATTAATTGAAATAAATAGAAATATATATTAATTGAATAATAAATGGAATAAATAAAATAAAATTTGTTTTGAAGGAATTAATAAATTGAAATTAGAACAATTTAATGAAATATCTTGAATTTAAAAACCAATTATTGAATATAAATTAATTTAAATTGAAAGTTATATGGTTTAAATTAATTGCTTTATTTTGTTTTCAATCTATTTTCTTTCTGGTTGTTTCCATTCTCCCACTTCCTTCCTTTTCGAGGACGAAAAGCTTTGAGTGGGGAGAGTGTAACGACCCGTAAATTTTAGTGGTTTTATTTATGGAATTAATTGAATTTCCTTGAAATTTTAAATAATAAAATTTTTAAATATAAATTTGATATTTGGAATACGTCTATTTTAACATTGCAACTGGTAAATTTTCATCAAATAATATGGAAGTTTATTTTATTGTATAATTTTATTTCAATTCAAATCAGTTAATATTTGATGATAAAAAAATGTTTTTCAAACCTGAATATTTTACATAGAAAATTTGTAAATCATCTGCTGAGTGAAACATCATATTTTGTTTCTTTAAATTTCGACTGCTATTGCTCCGTTTATCTTATTTTCGATAAATTTGCAGTATTTCGGTGCCGGTTATCGACTTTTGATCGGATAATCATACCACTGATATCTGTATACCATTTCGATCGTTTGTCGTGCTGATCTCTACAGTATATTCCATTGTCAAATTCAAAACCCTATATGCGGTGCAATCTACGAAACGCCTAGTGTATCGGTTCTGTATTTGAGCCATTTGGCTTTCTTTGCCCTTTCAGTGTCAATCAGGTAAAGTAAATAGCCGTTGGCTATTAATATTCACAGCTGTCCATGTCTAACTCTTGCTATTCCCACTTTTAATTTATACCATTGCTGGTTCATTCTATTCATCTGGTCCCTTCATTTGAGCTTCCATCCTCCATTTTCTTTTTCCGTTCAGAGAAAAAATATATATGAAACTACCGTTATCATTTCATTTGGCTTCTTTCACCGCTCGCTCTCCATCCTTCTCCTCTTGCTCGGCCACCCCGTGCTACACTCCCTTGCCCGCCACCAGTCTCCCACGAAGGCTGCTACTCCTCGCGCCTCATCCCACCTCCTCCACGTGAGCACCCCACAGCCACCATCTCCGGCCCTTCCTTCTATAGGTTAGTTTATATCTATAATATATATGTTTTGATAGGTATGCTGTTAATAATTTTGTCTAAAAGCTTGTTGGTATAATAAGATTTGTTAACTATTTTAAACTATAATATATAAAAATATATTTTTGTTTGTGATGAAGCCTGTCTAGACCGGACATATATATATATATATATATTTACGCATATACAGTTTGCATATATAGTTAATTTCTCAACAAATGTTGTGATATTATATAGATGTTTATAAGTTGTTTTATATTAGTTGTTTGTGGGGGTGAGTATTTGTTTTAAAGCCTAATTCCTTTGTTTCAAAATAGGTCTGCATATATATGATCTCGAAATAACCTGTATATAACCTATATGATGTTGTACTTACGTTCATATTTGGATTTTGAAAAGCATCATATGATTACAGTAAGTTGTTGTTTATAGTTTCTTTACATTGTTTGAGTCACATATAGCACATATGCAAGGGTGCGTGTTCTCTATATTGTTAAGTGTAAAATACTGTTTCGAGTATATAAGTTTTATGTGTGGTATATATATTAGTTTATTTAGTATATAAGTTATGCAGTTTACATATTATAAAAATATATAGATTTATAAATTATGTCTGAAATGATTTTGTAAGTATTGCTCGGCTATAGTTTATATATGTTATAATATGAATCTTGGATATTTTGGCATTCCCGGGTTTTAGCATAGTTACTTTGTCTACCTACTTATATAAAACTGTTTCGTATATATATATTAGTTGCACACATATTTCTTCGGCTCGGTTTTATGTCTGTATGTAAATATTATTTGTCAGTACTGGTTATGTTTAAGGTATATATAAGTTACAGCATTTTATAATATAAGTCTACAATTTTTCAGAGTATATATATATTAGTTAAATAATATGTATACCATATATATTTTGTATGAAGCAAAGTTATAAAATTGATAAGTATAGAACTTTATTTTAATACAAGTTTTAAATTAAATATTGAATCTATATAGTTATATATATGGGTAAGTTTAAAATTTGCGGTTGCTGTTTATTTATATTTGTATATATATAGATTTTGAAAGTAATGTGTTTATTTTAAATTATAAGTTTTATATGATTTTGTATATAGTATATATAGTTATATATGTTCATTTATACCATCTATCATCATCGATCCAGTTCTGATTTGTTTTCGTCGATTCCTATTTATCAACTTGTCCGTCAAACTCGAGTCTATCGTACTTCGCTTCGAAATCCGTGCTTGGATCCATAACTCATCCCGTTGTTTTTCTCTCTAGCCTCGAAAGGTGAGCAATCACTCACGATTAACGTTCTTATATTTATTAAATTTGATTTCAATTGAAACGACAATTGAAATATGCTGCTGTAGTTATTACATTGCTACATATATGCCATTATCTGTATCTGTTCACCAGTGATATCTGACACCATTATCTGTTATTTATGCTGATGATATATGCATGTTACTGTTGTTATATTATTATCATATCTGTTATCACTCTGCTAGTTACCTGTTAGTATAGAATTCACTATGGGTTGAAATGATACATACCCGAACGGACTTTAAAATAAGAGAAAATCGTTATGGGTTGAAATGATAAACCCAAGCGATTTTCATTTGAATTGAATTTGGGATTGCGGGTTGAAATGATATATACCCGTATATATATTTAAATTACGGATTGAAATGATAAATATCTGTATCACTTGACCTAGGATAGAAAATTCTATACAGACACCGTTGGTCTATATATATATATATTTGAAATGATTTTCCAAGGTTTTGATGTGAATATTTGGTTTTAAATAAATGTTGAGTTTATATATTATATAAATGTTATATATATAGTTAAATTCTTGATTTTAAGCTATGTATAAATTTGTTTTAATATAAGATAACTTTGACAATAAAGTTTGATTTTTATTAAAATATAATATGGTTAAGTATTTATATAAATTATATTTTAATATGGAGTTTATAATGATTTTAAATAAATTAAGGTTGGGAAGATAGATTTGAAATTGATTTGAAATGGTATTTAATTAAGAATTTATTTAATCAAATCGATTTGAAATTTATTGAATTTGAAATTTTAAAGGATTTGATTTTGGTTTAAGGTGATTTAAATGAATATATCAAGTTTAAATAAATTGAAGGAAATAAATTGCCTGATGAGAGGAGTGTAGGAGCAGGTCAAGCTGGAAAAAAAATGAACAGGCATAAACTAATATATATATATATATATATCAACTATATATATATTGAAACGGTAAGGAAGGAAAATCGATGGGCTACCGGGACGAAAGCAATTCTATACTGTTGTTATCCCGCCTTTTGGCAAGGCCGTGACACCAAGGAATTGACTAGTAACCAATGACGGTCTGTCCTAGAGATCAGTTATACACTGGCTCACTATGGATATCGACGAATTTTGTCCGAATCCGGATCGAGCCAAAATTAGTAGGACATGACAAGCTGAGCTCTGAGAGTCAACGTTCCAAATCTCAAGTCAATCCGAGTTCGTATGCTCAAGTTATGAACGATACAAAATTGGATGAAAACCAATCACCGGTCGACTCGCTCCCTTCAACTCGCTTCGCAACCATTAGAAGTGACAACTTCGACTCGCTTCGCAACCATTAAAAGTGACAACTTCGACTCGCTTCGCAACCATCAGCAGTGATTACTTCGACTCGCTTCGCAACACTCAGAAGGGAATACTTAGACTCGCTCCGCTTCGCCTCCATCAGATGCCTTCTTCGACTCGCTCGATCAATGCGTACTTCGACTCGCTCCGCCTCAAGCCATACTTCGACTCGCTCCACTTCGTCAACTTTGCATCCATCCAAAGACTTCTACTTCGTGTCCATCGATGTGGAGCAAAGCACAACAGTCAATACAAGTTAGCGCCACGTCACCGAGTCAAACAGAACCGAGTCGAACCAAACAGCCTACCGAGAATCCCAATTCATGTCGATCATATCTCCCAATCTACAAGCCCAAATGCTATGAAATTTTCACAGAAGACTACGTGCATGCTAAAGAATGTCCACGCCAAATTTCGACTCCATTGGATGAAATCTTGATCGATACGAAATCTGTTCGTATCGATCACGGATCGGACCGAAACTTCACGGGCTTGGGCGCGCGGGCCTGGTCACGTGCCAGAGAGGGTCTCCCGAGATCTGAGCGAAATATCAGCCTCCTACACCTATAAATAGACCCCCAAAGCCAACAAAAAAGGGGTTCTTCTTCCTCTTTGAGATCTCCAACGCCCAGACTCCGCCAGATCCAGATCTGAACTCCATTGCTGCTGCGACCAACGAATTTCATTGCTGCAAATAATTGTTATTCACTATAATTTGCTGAAATAACTTATAAACATCAAAGAAAGATCAATAAAGCAAACTACTTCATAGTGGACATAGGAAATACGCCGAACCACTCTAAATTCTTGTGTCTCCTTGCATTTTAATTATTTTCATCTCTAAGATTTGGAGTTTTTGTTAGATAATTCCTCTTTTTCCATTTAATTTCTTCACTTTATCTCTTCAAAGACTCCGAAGAGTGTAGTGCCCAATTTTGGTACAAACACTTTGGTGCTTTCACTGAGAAATACCCAATTTTTCTCCTGCTCTTTGGATCTCCTATCTATATCGGATTGCATAAATCCAAGAAGAAGATCCAGATCTAGAACTTTGAAGCCCTTCCTTTCTATTCAGATTTGCATTAGATCTAGGAAAGGACTTTCACCACCTCACTATGGTAAATACATGGACTACCTCTACAGCTGCTGATCAAGGAGGACGGGACAGGCAGAATCTCGCGCAGCTGCCTTCATCAAACCAAGATGCCGCCTGACCTTCAGATCCAACAGGTCCGGTTACCAGACAAGAGTTCCAGACGCTGTTCCAAGAATTGACCTAGAGTCGACAACAGCTAACTGAACAACTGCGCGCCAACGCAGAGTTGACCAATCAGCTAAATCGCCAAAGGCACAGAAGATCAGAAGAGACGAAGGTTCTTATTCCTCCATAGAGAGTTCAGCCTCCTCTGATGGCCAAACCAGTTCCACATGCCCATGGCTAGGTGTAAGCTACACCCAAGCCACGGGACACCAACCTGCTTTGAATCTTGGGCAACTTAGAGCTGGACCATCCGCTAGTCTCCGTACAGAACCTTCAACTCGAGGAGGAACTGCTCCTTACCATGTTACCAGCAACATTGCTACTACCACCACTGCCGGACGGGGAGGTGATGCTAGAAACCAAGATGATCCTCAACGTAACCAACGAGAGCAGACTCCTGAGCCTTATGGCCCTGAGGATGTTGAACCAAGGAGGCGAGGCACGGACCGTCGGCCGCGTCCGGTCCGGACTCGCGTTGTGGAACCCGACCACACCTTGACACAACATGCCCCAAGCATCCAAGTGCCGGATATACCAATGATGATTCGTCAAATGATCCGTGAAAGTCAGGGTCTCAGTAATGATGACTGGGGAATCTCCCGGAGTCATACCCCTTTCACCAATGACGTATTGTATGCTGAACCACCTCGGCACTTCAGGATGCCAGCTTTGCCTGTTTATGAAGGAAGTTCTGATCCCAATCAAGCCGTCCTGAAATACGAATGGCTGATGAATGCTGCGAGAGCTGATGATGCAGTAAAGTGTCGTAGTTTCCCCATTTCCCTATGGGGAATCGCTACCATGTGGTTCACTCATTTGCCACCACGATCCGTCTCTAACTTTGACCAGATGGCCACCAAGTTTGTCGAGCAATTCCGTATGCATGTGGCGAGGCCTAAGGACATTAACACTCTGTCTAGTGTTACACAAGCTCCCGAAGAAACACTTAGACGTTACTTGGAGCAATTCCATGCTGCGTGTGCAGAAATAAGCAATCCCAATGATAACTCTATCTTGATGGCATTGGCTAAGGGGATTGATGCTGATTCCGAGTTTGGAAATTGGTTAGCTTGAAAACCACCTACGTCATTGGACTGTTTCTATTCCAAGTCAGTCCAATTCCTGAGAAGGGAGGATGCGAAACAGTCTAGGAAGCAGGATGACGCAGGGCCCAACATCGAAGGAATACAAAGTAACATTGCTGTTAAACAATCCGGAGATAGTTCTGGGAAAATTCAGTTGAATGTACAAAATAAACAGAATCAGCAGAGGGACAATGGAAATCAGAACAAAAAACGCGATCAGAATCGTGGTCCACGGCGTAGAGCTTCCATGTACGATAATTACACTCCATTGAACACGTCGTTGGAAAATGTGTATTTGCAGACCTGCAATACCATGCAATACAAGAAACCTGCCCCAAAACCACCAACTGAGAGACAAATCCAAATAGGAAAATTCTGTAGATTCCATGAGAGTTATGGCCACAACACCAATGAGTGTCGTCACTTACAAGACCTCATTGAAAAACTGATACGTGAGCGGAAGCTGGATCAGTATGTGCGGGCGCCGCAGTCTTGTGGTGCGGGCCCATCAAATCAGAATCGTGCGCCGAATCAGGAAAGACAGGAGAAACCTGCTCGTACAGGCGGAAGGTTAGTTATCAATTGATGCTAGTTCTATCAGGCATGTGGACTTCGAGTGTATGAAGCTGATAAGTTCTATCAGGCATGCGGACTTCATGTGTTGCAGTAACTTGGATGAAGGAGCTCCGTCCAAGCAACAGAAAACGATAATAGATGACATCGTGATCAGGAACAGAGACGCTGATAAAGTCGAAGCCCCCACTATCGATCCACTGGTCATCTCAGCACAAGTAGGTCCCCCTTGGATGAAGAGGATCTTAGTTGACAATGGAAGCTCTGTGAATATTTTGTTCAAGCGAGCTTATGATCAAATGAAAATGGAAGCCACGGACTTGAAGCCTTGTCAATCCCGAGTCCATGGTTTCAACGGAAGTGCTACTATACCCACTGGAATGGTGGAACTGCCGTTAGAGTTGGGAGTTGGAGAACGACGGAGAGTACGGATGCTACAGTTCATTATTTTGGACATAGACTCCCCTTACAATGCTTTCTTGGGCCGACCGGCCCTCACTGAATTCAGGGAAGCCATCGCCCCGTGGTGTTTGACTTTGAAGTTTCCCACTGATCATGGAATATGAATCATTCAGGGAGATCAGGCTGCTGCCAGAGCTTGCTATGTTACTGAGGTGCGGGAGGCGCAGCGAAAGGAGAAAGGAAAGGGCGTGGAGGAGTCCCTCTGCGTCCGTTTTGCCGATAATTGACAATTAACGCCCGGGCCCAGGCTCGGGCACCCCAGCCAATTCCTCAAGGATCTTGACCCGAGAGAAACTAAAGACGAAGGAGAATCTAAAGAAAGTCAAGCATCCCCGGCCGAACTGACGATTGATGTCCCAATCGACAGTAACGATGATTCGAAAATGATAAAAATTGGATCTCAGCTAAGCCAGTAAACTCAAGAGGAATTGGTTGAATTTCTGTGGGCAAATCTTGACGTATTTGCCTGGACACATTCCGATATGTGTGGGATCTCGCTGGACATCGCGAGCCACACCCTGAACATTGACCCGTGGCATGTCCCGGTCAAACAGAAAAGGCGTGGTATGGATCCAGAGAGATCTTCCGCCCTTAAAGAAGAAGTAGAAAAGCTTAAAGCGAACGGGTTCATTCGGGATGCCCTATATCCTGAATGGGTGTCGAATTCCGTGCTCGTCCGAAAGCCGAACGGAAAGTGGAGAACGTGTGTCGATTATTCTGATCTGAATAAGACATGCCCCAAAGATAGTTTCCCACTTCCCAGAATTAATCAGCTAGTAGATTCGACAGCTGGGCATGAACTCTTATCCTTCATGGACGCGTATTCTGGCTACAATCAGATACCGATGCATTTACCCGATCAAGAACATACCAGCTTCGTAACCAACCTGGGACTTTACTGCTACAAAGTTATGCCATTCGGACTCAAGAATGCCGGGGCTACTTATCAATGATTGGTCAATCGGATGTTCGCCAATCAAATCGGGAAAACAATGGAAGTATATGTAGACAACATGCTTGTGAAGTCACGACTCTCCACCGACCATGTTAAAGACCTGGAAACTATGTTCAACATACTTCAGGAATACAAAATGAAGCTCAACCCACTGAAATGTCACTTTGGAGTTTCATCCGGAAAGTTCCTTGGGTTCATCGTTAAGGCTCGGGGAATCGAAGCTAATCCTGAAAAGATTTGGGCAATCAGAAATCTTGAAACTCCAAAGACTATAAAGAAAGTCCAGAGTCTTAATGGAAAGGTAGCAGCATTGAGCAGGTTCATTTCAAAGTCCATTGACAAATGCATTCCCTTCTTCGATCTGATTCGAAAAGGGAAACGAAACTTTAAATGGACCACAGAGTGCGAGGGCGCTTTCCAAGCACTAGTTCAACATCTATCCACACCACCAATCCTATCAAAGCCTATTGATCATGAGAAGTTGTATACATACTTGGCGATATCCGAAAACGCTATCAGCGCTGCCTTGGTTCGAGAAGAAGATGGGATACAGAGGCCAGTATACTACGTCAGCAAACGATTGACTGGGGCTGAAAGGAACTATCCAAAGCTAGAAAAGTTGGCCTACTGCCTTGTAATTGCATCAAGAAAACTCCGACCGTATTTCTAGGCACATCCCATTGTTGTTAACACCAACCAGCCGTTACGACAGGTCCTTTCGCGGCCTGAGACGTCTGATAGATTACTCAAGTGGAACATCGAACTGAGTCAGTTTGATATTACTTACACTCCAAGACGAGCAATCCAAGGACAAGTCCTCGCCAATTTCATAGTTGAATTTACCATTCCAGAGGACTTGCCCAAAACTAGTAAATCCCCTGAATACGTTTGGAAGCTGTATACTGATGGTGCATCAAACGACCGGTGTTCGCGCGCAGGTGTTGTACTCGAAACCCCCGAAGGCCGATCTATATGCTACGCTTTGAAGTTTGACTTTCATGCAACCAATAATGAAGCTGAATATGAAGCCCTCTTAGCTGGCTTGAAACTTGCCAAAGATCTGAGAATTATCGTTGTGGAAATTTATTGCGATTCACAACTAGTCGTGTGTCAGGTTCGAGGAGAATATCAAGCGAGTGACCGAAGGCTGGCTGCTTACTTAGCTCGAGTTTAGGAAGTGCTAAATCAGTTTGATTACTATTCCATTTATTGTATACCTCGAGAACGCAACCAAAAGGCCGATTCCTTGGCAAAGCTGGCCAGCACAGGTGAAGCTCAACAAATGGGACTCGTTCCCGTAGAAACACTATCCTCCCCAAGCATTGACCGGATAGAAATAGACTGGGTATGCGAAACCGTCCCCGAAAAAGATTCATGCATGACCCCACTCAGAAACATTAAGCACGGAACCCTGCCGGAGCGCATGAGTGAAAAGAGACAAGTCCTTTTGAAGGCCTCACGATTTACCATCCAGAATGGACTCATGTACAGAAGGGGGTACTCAGTCCCTCTACTCCGGTGTATCGCTCACGATGAAATTAAACAAGTATTGCAGGATGTGCACGAGGGAGAATGTGGCGATCACACCGGGGGCAAGCGCTTGCCAAGAAAATACTTCGCTATGGATACTACTGGCCGACCGTGAATCATGATGCGTCAGACTATGCAAAGAAATGTGATAGGTGCCAGAAATATGCCCGAATTCCTAGGGCTCCTCCTACCGAGATAACGCAAATGGTTAGCCCATGGCCGTTCGCAATGTGGGGCATCGACATCATCGATGCTCTACCCCTAGCAAAAGGTGGTGCGAAGTACGCCATCGTCGCAGTTGACTACTTTACGAACTGGGCTGAAGCCGAAGCTCTCGCTACCATTACAAAGAAGAAAGTAATCAACTTTGTGGTTCGTAATATCATCTGTCGATTCGGTCTCCCGCATACCATTATTACAGACAATGGAACCCAATTCGACAGTGCTGAATTTAAAGATTTCTGCAAACGATTTCACATCCAAAAGAAATTCTCTGCAGTTGCACACCCTCAGGCAAACAGACAGGTCGAAGCAGTTAATAAAGTTATAAAATCCATCCTGAAAAAACGACTGGAAAAGGTCGAGGGCAAGTGGGTCGATGAACTTCCTATCGCTCTATGGGCTTACCGAACAACCCACAAGACCGCGACCGGTCACACTCCATTCTCTCTCTCTTACGGTTCAGAAGTCGTTATTCCAGTTGAACTAGAAGTACCTTCTCATCGTGTGACATACTATGATCCGAAGACAAATGCTATATTACTTGCTGGATCTCTCGATCTACTAGATGAGAAGCGCGAAGAAGCTGATTTGAGGGCAGCTGTGCATCGAAGTCGAGTCGCCCGATTGTACAACGCCAAGGTCCGTCCACGAACCTTCGAACTGGGCGATCTCATCTTAAAAATAATCTATCCAGTTCCTTCACATATGAAGCCGACATGGGAAGGACTGTATGTTATTGAACGAAGGCTCGGAGATGGCACATTCAAGTTATCAATCGTCGACGGTCTTACTCTGCCAAGAGCTTGGAATAGCGAGAGCCTTCGCCGCTATTACACATGATAGGCTATCTTTATCCATTTAGTTTATTTTCCTTTTTTGCAATTTGTTTCTGCATTTCGAAATTAGAACTTGTAATAAGGCAACTGACTTTGCCATACTTTCTTATTTCAGCAATAAAATGCAATCTCTTCAAGCCAGAGCTGTGATTTACTTGAAATGCTTCATATGACCATCACTATGCACGGAGAGCTAAGTTTCACCATACGGTGGAATTTATCCAAATAGAGAGTGGCTGCGATGCAACCAATCACTCGCTAAATGAAACCTAAGCTCGGGGACAAACCATCACACCAAAGTCAAAAAAGGATTGATACACGACAATCCTTCATCAACTCCGAGTTCCCAGAGTGCGAAGCGGAGTATAAACATCAACTCCAAGTTCCCATAGTGCGAACCGGAGTATAAACATCAACTCTGAACTCCTAGAGCGCGAGTCGTAGTATAAACATCAACTCCGTATTCCCAGATTGTGAAGCGGAGTATAAACATCAACTCCGAGTTCCCAGAGTGCGAACCGGAGTATAAACATCAACTCTGAACTCCCAGAGTGCGAGTCGGAGTATAAACATTAACTCCAGATTCCCAGAGTGCGAACTGGAGTATAAACATCAACTCCGGATTCCCAGAGTGCGAAGCGGAGTATAAACATCAACTCCGAACTCCCAGAGTGCGAAGCAGAGTATAAACATCAACTCCGAACTCCCAGAGCGCGAGTCGGAGTATAAACATCAACTCCGTACTCCCAGAGCGCGAGTCGGAGTATAAACATCAACTCCGAACTCCCAGAGCGCGAGTCGGAGTATAAACATCAACTCCGAACTCCCAGAGCGCGAGTCGGAGTATAAACATCAACTCCGTACTCCCAGAGCGCGAGTCGGAGTATAAACATCAACTCCGAACTCCCAGAGCGTGAGTCGGAGTATAAACATCAACTCCATACTCCCAGAGCGCGAGTCAGAGTATAAACATCAACTCCGTATTCCCAGAGTGCGAAGCGGAGTATAAACATCAACTTCGAACTCCCAGAGCGCGAGTCGGAGTATAAACATCAACTCCGTATTCCCAGAGTGCAAAGCGGAGTATAAACATCAACTTCGAGTTCCCAGAGTGCGAACCAGAGTATAAACATCAACTCCGAACTCCCAGAGTGCAAGTCGGAGCATAGACATCGACCCCGAGTTCCCAGAGCGCGAAACGAAGCGTAGACACCAACTTCAAGTTCCCGAAGCATGAATCGAAGTATAAATATCAACTCCAAAACTCCCAGAGCGCGAGTCGGAGTATAAACATCAATTCCAAGTCCCCAGATCGCGGGCATGTGATTAAAACTTAAGCCGGCGTGACCAACCACCGATAAACAAATGAGAATCCCCGGAGTGCGGGTTTGATCATCGAGAATCAGACAAGCATGGGTGAATTACTCAATCTCCGTTTGTCTCAAACACCCATTCAGTGGCACTAGACTTGACATGCTATAAGAAAAGGGCGATCGCTGACTGATGTTTTACAACACACCACTAAGACTGGGGGGCAAGACTTAAGCATCAACCATCGACTGAAGCAATGCGACGTCAAAATTCAACTCGCTTCCCGGTCGCAAACTATGTCCACAGTTTCCGAACTTGGCGAACAAAAAAAACTTGATTCGAAAGCTAAAACTTCACAAGTACACTTCAGATATTGAAACACTTGGACAAATACACAATGACGGAAAAGAAGCCAAAAAAGAGAAGTTTCATTTCTATTGTTTATAAAAGAAGTTCGTGTACAAGTTTCCAAAAATTCCTACTAGCAAGGGCCGAACCCGCATCTATACACGGCTAACAAAATGCAAGTCAAAATAAACCAGGGAAGCATGTTTAATCTTTCTTCTTCCTTGGCTTCCTTCTCGGTGTAGACCCACTGGAGCCACCGCTAATCTTCCTCTTCAAGCCTTTGCTTTTCGGCGGTTGGTCTTTAGGCGAGGGCATTATATCAACATCCTCCTCCGAACTCGAGTGGATAGGAATGCTCCCTACGGGCGGAGTCGGAGGGATAGGATCAAATGTGGAAGATGGCATGGCCATACTAGTGTCAGAAAATGTACCGCCAGGCGATATCATTCTAAGCGGAGCTGGACCAAGTGCCGCCGTCCCACCTCCAAAATTGCCACCATGCGATGCGGCATCCATTTCAGCGGCAATTTGTGCCAAGATTTCCTCTTCAGTACCCAAACAAGCCTCGCTGGGAGCGTCAGTAGTCGGCATCGAAGAGCTTGTGGCAGGAACTCCTCCGTCCATGACGAATGATAAGTCAGCTAAAGGATCGCCATGACGGTGAAAGAGTTCTTCCATCAACTGCTCATCAAACACAAGTGTGCTTCCCTGAGCATCGTCGGGTGGGGCAGTTGCACTCACGGTGATTGCTTCGGTCGCGATAGCCTCCTGCGTTTGATATGATTCTTGAGTAGCAGGAGGCATGGTCGGTGCAGCATCAATCACTGTACAAAGAATAAGAGAACTGTTAGACCTTAACTCGAACGAAGATTTCGACTTAAGAAAGATATGTGGAATGTTCAGAATACCTTCCTCGGTTAGACTTGACGGTGGCGGAACAGCTTTCAGTCACTTGCACTGTAGTCGGAGGCATCTACGGCTGATCCGGATCGTAAGCAGGAACAGCCTGGGGATCGACCGCAGACAAGGATTCGGGCTGGGTTGACGTGGGAACTTCATGACTTGCTTCATGGTGGTCAACTCCTGAACCCTCTCCCACTTCAAAGTGCTGGGCGCCAAGTCTTTCCTTCTCACGCAGAATCATTGACTCGTGAAGAATCTTCTTTTCATCTTCAGTCAGAATGCGATTCTCGAGTTCAAATTCATCCATAGACTCGCCCTGATGCGCCTCCTTCTCTTCCTCAACCAGTCGGCCCCAAGCGTTATAAAGATGCGTTGGGTAATCGTCGAGCCAGGCTAGACCCATGTGCCTCAGCACGTTAGCATTGTAAACGACGAGGAGGTCTTCGATGTCAGCCTCTATCCTGGACTCGGCCGACTTCACTTTCTCTTCGACCTCAGCCTCCACCTTGTGGACTTTAGCCACAGCTGCATCCCGCTCACCCTTAAGCAGAACAGTCTGCTCGCACGCCTCCTGGGCTGCGCTGTTCGCATCATCCCTTTCCTTGGCTAGGTCGGCGAATTTGGCCTTGAGTTCATTGAGCTCCTTGACCGCCACATCCCGCTTGGCGGTAACTGTAGTGTTCCGGTGGCCCATCTTCTCCACCAAGGCAACGTGTGTCTGCCTCAGCCTCTCCATGGCCACATTCGCTTCATCAGCTTTTTTGGTGGCCGCAATTTCATATTTCCGAGAAGACTCGGCCCCAGCAGTGAGCACTTGAATGATCCGGTCCCTTTGGGCAAGATCGGATTCCATTTTCACGAGTGCTTTGGCTCACTCAAAGGCCACCTTAGAAGCTTTCTCTACAGCCTTTGCCCACTCCCTGTACAGGGTGTAGATGTCATGAACGTAGTCATGCATCGTGCCTTCCACTCCAGACGGAATTCTTTTTAAGTGTGGTGGGAAGACATAGCCATTGAAGCATATGTTCGGAAAGTACTTCCTCATTTGAGCCAATTTAAGGCCCCCTTCTCCTGTGGGATCAGCTGGGACCTGCTCTACAATTATGGGAGCCGTGGTCTCGACTCTCTGATGATGAGTCTCAGATCTAGAAGTATGGGAAGATGGCCTATGACGGGAAGGCTCTGGCGGGTGTGGAACAATAATAGGGGGTGGAGATGGGAGTCTAGGAGGAGGAGAGCGTGATCTAGACCGATGTCTGTATTCTTTGTCCCTATTACACCCATACCTATCCTGATTAGAATACTCGCGATCGCGATCTCTGTCTGAATCCCTCCTGCGGGAATCGTAATAAGAAGAGGCCTTTCGGGCCGAGCGGAGATTCCCGAGCATCGATCCCCTTCCAGACATAGTACCTGAAAATGAAAAACGAAAGAAGAGTTAATGATTTCCTAAGTTGGACAATTTATAGTTGTGAATCATGTAGTGTAGTGAAGCGTATGCATGTGCAACCCCCCCGACCAACCGAAAATGTTGGCCGCACTCATAGCAAGCGACCCGCTCAGTTCGAGAGCATTATCAAGCTCCTCCATCTTGGCGTCCTGTTGAGACGACACAAAATCCAGAATCGGAATATCAGCGAGCCCTGCAAAAGGACTCTCTACTTGCGGAGGAGGAGCCTCCGAAATTCTAATCCCCGGGAAAGGTAAAGACACGACCACGGATTTAAATCTCTCAGATTTAGAGCATTTGTAAGCAGCAGCCTTGCCTTTTCTTCTTCCTCCTGAATCCTGGACATCGGCAGAAGGCCTAGCCGGGAGCTCGGTATCGGTAGGCGTTCTTTCTGGATCAACTTCTTCGGCTATCACGACTGCGGGCGCTTTGCGCTTCACCCGTTTCTTCGGGGCCACTCTATGTATCCCTTCCAGCTGTATGCTCTGCCTCCGTTCTATCAGCCTGACAGTCCTCAAATTTCTGTCAAACAGGACCAAGTCGATATGCCTCTCTTCGCCCGGGAACGCTTGAAGAATCTGAACAAGCTCTCTGAAGTATGCACCGTCAGGACGAGAGATTGCAGCTATAAAAAAGGAAAAGTATGTCAGTTTTGAAGTCAGTTACTAATATCTCAATGATTCAAGAGAGAAATGGCAACACTTACGTCTATCCAACCACTGCCTAGCAAATCCAGGGGGCACCGAACGTAGAACCATTCATTTTTATAGTAACTTAGCCTTCCCCAGGAGCCCAGTACAATGTGGCAGTTTCTGACCGCTTCCAGGAAGGTAAAAGAAGGGCTGTCTCCATGGCTCTTGACGTTGAATAAATATCTGATTTCGATCGGCTTCGGCAGTCGAAAGAGGATCTCCATAAACAGGACAAAGGTGCTGTTCAACAAGGCATACCCATTGGGATGTAGCTGAGATGGAGCTACGCCATGAAACGATAACATCTCCCTTATATATTGGTTGAAGGGAGGGAGTGTCCCCGCTGTGCGAGCGTGACGGTTGAAAGCAGTAAACCCCTCCGGGGGATCGTGTGGCCTGTCATTTGGCCCAGGAAGTAGCACGTTGTCGAGCGACAAACCGTGCCTCAAACAAATCCGTCCTAGCATATCTTCGGAGATACCCGACGACACTGAATCTTGCGGATTACAAATAAACCGGGCACCCGGACGATCGTCCGGAGCTGGGTCTATAACTTCGACTTCAATAACCGGTATCTCTATGGTTGGAGGAATAGAACTCGGGAGTCCCTACTGCTGTGAACTTGAGGGTTCCATGAATAGCTAGCTTATGAAAAATCATTGTTAAACAGACAATAACGCTCGTGCATCGCCTAGTGTAAAGTATGTGAATGTGATGTACAGTGTAGTATTGTATATCACTTAAAGAGATCTACGGGATTGAAGAAAACATGAAAACGACGAGAGTTCGGAATTCAGTCGGAAGGACCGTCATCGCTGACCGTCACAACCGTGCCATCCAGTTATTAGCTATCAATCCGAGTTAAATTGTGTTATCATTTTGGTAAGTTCTGGTTCCATCGACGAGCTTCGATAGGCAATCAGATATGCGGTGAAACGATTAAGTCCAGTTATGCAGGTCTGAAGCTCGTCGGAGTTAGGTGTTCAAATGCACTGGAGTTTTTTGTATCGTCAAAATTAAGTTCATTGTCAATCATCAAAAGTGCAAGTTCGAATTGCTCGCTAAGGTTCGGGTTCAAATCGATCACTCATGGACGCATTCGTATCGGTCCCAAGGCTGCACAATTCGACTCGCTTCAGGGCCTCCGCCTCGACTCGATCCAAGGCTGCAGTTCGACTCGCTTCGAAGCCTCCGCTTCGACTCGATCCAGAGACACACACTTCGACTCGAACCAAGGCTGCCGCTTCGACTCGATCCAATGCCATCCACTTCGACTCGGTCGAAGGCCATCATTTCGAATCCATCAGACGCAACCCCTTCGTATCAATCTACGTATCCAAAGCATTCGATTCGATGCGAAGCTCCACCATCGATCGATACGAAGGCCACTGCCTCATCATCTCGAAACCCCTACTCAGATCGACACGAAGCTGAGGCCATGGAATTTTCGATCGATCACAACTCTGATTAATTTGGTGTCAAAAACCCGAGTCTCATCGTTTACGCGTGGATTCGCTTATTGGATTCCCTAGATCTGTCTGTTAGTTTAAATGATTGAAGGTATGAAACGGTTCGAAGGCAAGAGTATTTCTTCTTTCCTCTCGAGTTTCTGGGCGATACGAAGGCAAGGAAGGAAAGCGAAAGGTAAAAAGTGAAGAAACGGCTAAGTACAAAGTATTTACATGGACTCGAAATCAAAGGGAATAAAGGTTTCGTATCCTGGTGGATTCGAACACGCGTTTTGACTCCCTCTCCAGTGCGTCGATGCGAAGCTCCCCTTTGTATCGCTTAACTTCGACTCCGTCTCCGGTGCAGCAAAACAAGCAATCGTTTCGACTCCGTCTCCCCTTCGACTCCGTCCCCTGTCCAGTTCGACTCCATCGGTACGAGACCACACTTCATATCGGTCACCTTCGACTCCGTCTCGTGGGCAGATCGACTCCATCAAATCACTGCTTCCAGACGCCAACTCTATCGATACGAATTGCATGTTCGTATCCGGTGACTCCATCTATATCGATTCGAAATACTTACTCCGTATCCATAAATTCAATAAAAATCGTCTTCAATGTTTCAACCCTTCACATCGATTCAGGAGAGGATCGTTATAAAGAAACATTCAAAAACAACCATCGAGCGCTGTTACCATGAATTTCACGTCGGTTCAGGAGAGGATCGATATGGAATTCAATATAAAATAAACTGACAATGACTCGTGAACGTACGAACGTCAACGAGAGTCAGGTTAACATATATGCATCTATGTCGGACCAATATTCAATGTTCCAGACTTACAGGAGTCAGAAACTCATCTAATAATGATTACAGCAGCAAATGGTTAATCACTAGCATATAGCAATCAGTCGCAACAATACAGGATACAGCAATTGACCGTCAACAGCTTACATTATCAAGAAAAACAGTCGAAGAATACAGCTTTCATCGAAAAGACGATGACTATTCAGAATGAAGATTGCAGCACTTCAAAGCACATCATGTTTTCACAAGACGTACTTTGGGGGGCAAATGTTATCCCGCCTTTTGGCAAGGCCGTGACACCAAGGAATTGAGTAGTAACCAATGACGACCCGTCCTAGAGATCAGTTATACACAGGCTCACTATGGATATCGACGAATTTTGTCCGAATCCGGATCGAGCCAAAATTGGAAGAACATGACAAGCTGAACTATGAGAGTCAACGTTCCAAATCTCAAGTCAATCTGAGTTCGTATGCTCAAGTTATGAACGATACAAAATTGGATGAAAACCAATCACCAGTCGACTCGCTCCCTTCAACTCGCTTCGCAACCATTAGAAGTGACAACTTCGACTCGCTTCGCAACCATTAGAAGTGAAAACTTTGACTCGCTTCGTAACCATTAGAAGTGACAACTTCGACTCGCTTCGCAACCATCAGCAGTGATTACTTCGACTCACTTCGCAACACTCAGAAGTGAATACTTCGACTCGCTCCGCTTCGCCTCCATCCGATGCCTTCTTTTACTCGCTCGATCAATGCATACTTCGACTCGCTCCGCCTCAAGCCATACTTCGACTCGCTCCACTTCGTCGACTTCGCATCCATCCGAAGACTTCTACTTCGTGTCCATCGATGTGGAGTAAAGCACAGCAGTCAATACAAGTTAGCGCCACGTCACTGAGTCAAACAGAACCGAGTCGAATGAAAAGCGAGTCGAAACAAAAGTGAGTCGAGCCAAACAGCCTACCGAGAATCCCAATTCGTGTCGATCATATCTCCCAACCTACAAGCTCAAATGCTATGAAATTTTCACAGAAGACTACGTGCATGCTAAAGAATGTCCACGCCAAATTTCGACTCCATTGGATGAAATCTTGATCGATACGAAATCTGTTCGTATCGATCACGGATCGAACCGAAACTTCACGGGCTTGGGCGCGCGGGCCTGGTCACGTGCCAGAGAGGGTCTCCCGAGATCTGAGCGAAATATCAGCCTCCTACACCTATAAATAGACCCCAAAGCCAACAAAAAAGGGGTTCTTCTTCCTCTTTGAGATCTCCAACGCCCAGACTTCGCCAGATCCAGATCTGAACTCCATTGCTGCTGCGACCAACGAATTTCATTGCTGCAAATCATTGTTATTCACTGTAATTTGCTGAAATAACTTGTAAACATCAAAGAAAGATCAATAAAGCAAACTACTTCATAGTGGACGTAGGCAATACGCCGAACCACTCTAAATTCTTGTGTCTCCTTGCATTTTAATTATTTTCATCTCTAAGATTTGGAGTTTTTGTTAGATAATCCCTCTTTTTCCATTTAATTTCTTCACTTTATCTCTTCAAAGACTTCCGAAGAGTGTAGTGCCTAATTTTGGTACAAACAACTGTATAATATATACTAGTGTGAACCCGTGCTACGCATACGGTTCGTAGCCCATAGTTTGTAACGTAGCATTTGAACAAAATCTCATTTTGTTCTACTACAGCCAGATATGATGATAATTAAACATGGATCAGTAAACATAGATAATATCATACACCTTTGGTGATTAACATAATTAAACTTCCCATCGATTTAAAGTCTGGGCTTCTTCATAATCATGTGCGATCCACTATAATTATTACAACATGTAACTGGCATTTCTATACAATTCTACCAACTGGCAAAGGATTCAAATTGTTTAATTTTTGTTTTTGCTTTAATAGCCTTTTAAGTCCATAATAAATGATAATAACATAGTAGAAGGAATAAAAAACCATTTCAGACAACAAAAGTCAAAAAAGAAATAACATTATGTTTATATATATAAGCTACAACAAACTCATACCGAACTTGAACAGTTGACAAAATAGATTGCAACGTGTATTCTTCCCACAGCAAAGTACTAAAAATAAATACACCGATTTGTCCTTTTTAATGCATTTTACTTGCAACAATAGAAGAATTCCTTCTTCCAACTTCATATTTTGGTTCCATTGTTACTCTTTTAGGCCATACCAGTAGATTGCATCCATTAATGTCGCTCAAAAAATTATATCTGCAAATAACAATATATTAGAAATTGACTATCAAATAAACATGATGTGATTGATCACTTATGTGTAGTTTGAGCATTCACTACTAAAAAACATGTCATTTGCATCAGTTGTTTAACCCCCTTTTGCATCAGTTGAACAACCGATGCATATGCAACCGATGCAACAGGGTTAACACTTTTGCATCAGTTCTGAAACCGATGCAAAAAGTGTCTTTTTGCATCGGTTGTTAGTAACAACTGATGCAAAATATCATGGTTGGTTGTTTGAACACAGCCCCTTTTTGCATCGGCTGGAATGAAAGCCGATGCAACAAAGTATCTTGTTGCATCGGTTTTTCCTAACAACGGATGCAAACTTATCCCTCTATTGCATCGGTTTTTTATACCAACTGATGCAAACTAATTCCCATGTTGCATCGGTTGTATGAAAACTGATGCAAACTTATCCTTTTATTGCATCAGCCATTTATACCTGATGCAAAAAAACCATTCCCAATAACCATTATTACAGCACTCAAATAGACTATATATATATTTTTGATTATAATAAACAATTATTGCATGCAATATTACAATCATTCAAAATAAAATTTGATGGCAAATACATAATCAGATTTAATAATTTGACAAAAGAATGAAAAACATAAATAAATTCCACAGTACATAATCAGATTTAATAATTCGACAAAAGAATGAAAAACATAAATAAATTCCACCGTACATAATCAGACAGACATTAGTAAAAAATAAATGCAACGTGTTATATGTAGACACACAAAAATACATATATACAGAGAAGAGAATGTATCGTTGACAGCGGATAAATTAAGCAGAAGATGGTCTTTAAATGCGCAAACCTTCATTCTATTTTGTACTTGAGCTACCTGAAGTTGAGCTGTGAAATCTGCATATACATATGATCCTGCAAAATACAAACATTCAATGCAGCAAACTGTTTAACTGGTTCAGCGTTCAATGCGTTAAATGAACAACAACAAGCACACAAATAAAATTCACAAAAACACAAGTAACAGGCTGAAGTCTTTCCCTCATCTAAGGTGGTAATACATATAGTGGAACAAGAATTCAATCAATATCCGCACATCATGATCATTGATCAGCAAAGCAAACAGTGATTCCAGTCCTTAGATCATTTTAGTTGTATTTTTCTGAACGTCTGGCCACATATTTTCTAAGAGTTTACTTGATTCCTATAATAATCCTTGTTTTCTCATCAAACAGGCAGAGCATATGTTTTTCAAATGTTTGGATGATAATTCATTTTGTAATTAACGAAACACAGTTTTTGAGTGGCATGCAACCACTTTAGTTTTGCTTTTGCATGGACTTCCAAGTTAATACGTACAGCACTGTTGTAAACTAAACTCGGATAGCATGATCAGACAAGAGTTGATTGTAGGTTTATAATTCACGAGGAAAACGAAATCAATTTCGAGTGTTATTTAGTGCCCAATGGTGACTCTTATGGCATATCAAAAGCTATTTTGATTTGAAGATAGATACAATAAACCATTAAAATAACTGATGTTCATTTGTCCACTGGTAGTTTTTCTTTGATTATATGATAATATAGTATTTGTCTCGTCCCTTGAAATGGTCAATACCCCTTTCAGAACTAGCCCTGCAGCCCTTGTTTTCTCATCAATATAATTAGCTCCTGTGGCCCTTATTTTCTCATCAATACCCCTTTCAGAACTAAACTTTGGGACTTTCGACGAAGCAAAGCATTCTAGTTTGTTTGCAGTTTTTGATTGTTTGCTAACAACAAAACTACCACTTTTCCTAACAATAGCATTCACATTTCTTCCTCCTCCTTTTTCCAAATGATTTGCAGTATCATCTTTGAGAAATTGAGTATGACAACCTTTCTCAACATGTAATGTAATAGAATTTAGATCCGAGTTTTGATCAGGATCTTTCAAATTGGCAAGACACTCAAATTTTTTGTTTAAAGATAATTCAAAATTTTCCTGACTTGCAAGTTATTTTTTTGGCTCGATTACTTTTATACTGCTTAAATCCATTTTTTAAAACATTGATCTCTGTATCAGCTCCTGTATCATTCACCAATAGATTTTTATTCGATGAATAAGAATCCATAAAGCATAAAGAAACATCTGGATCAAAGAGTATTGGATCGGCTCCAATAAACTTCTATAAACTATTGCTCCACTGCCTTCCTACAGACTTCACATTCTCTGCTCCATCCTACAATTGCAATAACTCCATTGACAGCCGGAACCATACACTCCAAACAAAACAGCCCATACTCCACCAACTTCCAGCCACTTCAACATTCATCAGCCTCTATCACCTTTGCCACACCATACTACAACCGACAGTGCAACTTCAACAACTAGACATCCACCGCGTTCTCTAAGCAACCATTTCCACTATTAGACATTTCATACTACATTGACATACTACATTGCATACTTCATTGCCATACTCCCAAACAAACTGCCCAAGCACATCAATTCGACCATTTCCATACTTCGACACCTCTCATCTAACTGCACATAACCTCTCTGATCATCACCAACATTCATACTACCATGTAATAATCCACAAACATATAATCCACTACTTCCATTCATACTGTTGCAACTTTCCCACCAAACAAACTACACTGCTACTACTCACTTGTCCAACAGTTCAATCACCTGAACAACTGTTTCATCAACATCTACCTTAAAACATCTACCTTAAAATTCCATCACTCTTTCACTCCAGTCCATACAGTCACACTTACATTTCATTTAGTCACACTATCAATACATATTGCCTCTGATTATCTTCCAACACAAAATTTTGCCAAACACAATACAACCCTCCCAACATCACAATTTCATACTCAACTGTTGCCAAACTGTCACAACCCACCTCCTTCTCCAGTTTCTATCGTATAAATTGGAAATATATCCATCTTTCTTAAATGGGGAAAAAAGGTTTAATAGTTTGCATAGTGGCAAGTGATGGCTGAGTTACAAATTCAAAAGGATTTTAATTTTTACATTTACTCCTATCTAAGGTAAATTTTTAGAAATAGCACCCTTGCTCTAAAGTTGGTTTCATATGAGTTGTTTTAGTTGCAATACACCATGTGTGCATACAATTGTACATTTGTAATTTGATGATATCATATATTTGTAATGTGATGATATCACCATACCTTTAGATGATGTCTTGAAGGTTTCAGCATAACACAAATATTTTAAAATAGTCACTCACATTATATTTCATAAGAATTAATTTCAATAAGAACGATTAGTCCTCCTTATTTTATTATGCAGATACAAAGTTAAGGAAGGGTATAAGAAGACTACATCCAGTTATAATTATTTTATTTTTAGCTCCTAATCATGTAATGCTGAAAGTATGAAAGAGACAAGAATAAACTCACCATATAGTAGCATATAAGAAGACTACATCCAGTTATGCATGATATAGCTAGCTAAATTATCACGAACCTCATCTATCTCTTGCTGGCTATAAGAACTATCTTGTACAAAGTACTGCAATTACAAGATTGTTTCGAAACATTAATCGAATAAGTACTTAACAAAAATTATTAAGGAAAAAAATTAAAGTGGTACCTCAAGCATTTCGGTGCTTTGATTGTGGTTTTTTACTATATCATACATATACCTCATCACATAATATACACAATCCGTCGTTCTAGATTGTTGAGGACACTACAACAATATTACACAATAATTTAATAGATAGGTTAATTTGAATTTATATCCAATATAGAAGATTATTTTTATTTTGTACAAAATAAATCACCTTAATAGTCTTCCATTTCAAGTAAATTCCTCGAGATTTTCCACCATACGCTTTATAAGTTTTAAACGCCCTACACATAAAATAAAAATTTAAATACAACATACATATTCACTTGCATCAAGCAAAAAAGATATCATAAGGCAAATAGATAAAACGTACATATTCACTTGTGGTTTAATTTCCAGTTTAGATTTGCGTTCGACTCGGGGATCCAAAACATAAACCTCATTCTTTTCTACACGAAAAACAAGCAGTAGACAGTGTTTCCTACATTATAAGATTTATATGAAGTTAATATCAACATTAGATTTGTAAACTAGTTTATAAAAGTTTATTGTTCATACCCTTCGTAGTGTGGGGCTAAGAGTAATCTCTTCGATTGTGACGCACGCCATGAGTTCGAAATATATATATTTGTCGCGTCTGGATATTTCCGCACTTGAGACAACTTATATGGACACATAAACCCGATGGTCTCCACTCCGAGGTCATTGCACATATGATTTAACCACCTAAAAATAAGTACAACATACAAATATTGTTCTTCTACCATTTCATGTATAATACATAATATAAAATAGAACATATACAACGAATTTATAAGCTATTTGTTGTAAATGTAACCTAAGTATTTCACATAGTAGCTATATTGGTACACAGATAGAAATATTCATCATATATATATATATATATATATATATAATACTCACATGATGCAAATTTGCAACCATTCTCCATTCAACCATCCCATACTAAGGAATTGGATAATGTCACCATAGTGACATGGATTTCAAAGTCCTCATCGTATGTAAATAAATCCTTGTTCACATGAATAACATTGACGAAATTATTATCATGGGATGGCACTTGAACTATCAGGTCATGAAAATATTTGCATTCATCCGTTAAAGTATTAATGATGTCTTCACCCACAATCGTCCTACGCTTTGCATGCTCATTTGTCATCTTTTGGTTATTATTCATGTCCGTAGCAACACACTCTTCCACTTTGTCTTTGCTCCTAATATGTGTAGCCTGTACACAAAAAATTCATAAGCAGCATGGAGTCTGCATATTTTATCCAAGCAAAGCTAAAAAAAATACAAAAAGTGTTTTCTTTACCTTATCATCATCGTCTAAAAGCACGAGATTTTTAGGCCATTGTACAAAACTACCAAGTGCTTCTCCTATCGTGATGTGATATTTACTTGGAACCGGAAGAGGGGTTCCTACATGAATTGGCTCTACTGCGTCAATTCCAACCTTGACATGATTGGTCAAGATTTGTTGATTATGACATTGATCTCCAGGCCTAGAAGCATGATGCACCATGCCGTGACCCACTACGACAATTTTGGAGTCCAAATTAACAACTAAACGACATTTAGTTGGCCTCTAGAATGACAAGTACAACATTAAAATTATTGACTTACACGTTTTAGAATCGTATAATTTTACAAAAATAGACTTTTGAATTAGTTACCTGCAAGTTTTCATAAGGATCTATCTCTTGATTTGTGCTGGTATTTTGTAATTTGTCCAATTGTACTGATTGACAGCTGCTACGATGACCAAATGATGGTACATTTTCGACCACAATATCATTGGGCATTTGCATACCCATCCTATTGAAAAAGTTTGCAATCTTTTGCTCAACCACCGTATCTACCATAGACTCGAATCTTTGGCTCACTTTAGTTTCTATTTCTTGAGTGATACGATGTAGTTCATCTGTTGATATTACACCACTTGGACCTTTATATTTCACTACCTTTCCAAATACATCTTTGATACCGACCGTCCCACCAATTCCTCTAACTCGACCTGGATGTTCTTTTTTTTCAAGAGCACGATTTAAGACATCATCGTGTCTATTTGGAACCCATGTTCCTTCGATGGCTTTTTCTCTCCAAGCATTCTGTCAACAACAAAAAAATTAGTTTTCTCAATAATTTATTGCTTTGTTTTGTAAGAAATTAACCAAATAAGATAAAATGCATCGAAATTAGTCATACCGCTTTATCTGCAACTATCCTAGTTTTCTCATTAGGGATTACATAACTTCCATTAGCTTCTTTTTTTGATCTTGCCAAAACCCAGTCAATACTTCGATCCAAAAAAGAACCACTTGGTAATGTAGTCGATGAACTATGACCTTCGGTTATCCATTTAGCTTTCTTCCCTGCATATCCAGCTTGCCCCAAATAGTGAGGATGCTCATTGTATGCTTGACTCTTCCTACCCTTCTCGCTTAATCGCTGTCAAAAATCATAAAACAAACAGTTTCAACGAGCACGTTGAATTCAGAGAAAAGCACTGCCATGGAGTGGTTTCCTATATTTTTGCTATCAGCATCAATTCAGCGCAGGTAAAATAGCTTCAAATTTAGGATTTTCGTCATGATATAGAAAAGTTTATTTGTATATATGACTTCAACATAATATCACGGATAAAGTAATCAATATAGAAATATAGAAAAGTTTGTCACTTACTGTACCAGTTTGCACTATTCGAGTGCAGAACTGGGACTGTCTGTTACTTTGAAGTGTTTTTGTTTTTTTTCATCTGTATTAAAGATTGTACAATATAGGATCTCATGCTCTGTTTGCACATTCTTTATTCATAACTGTATCATTTCCTCACATAGTACAGTGGATATGGATAATGCACTGATGATTGTACATTAACATTTATGAAATATCATAAATACAGGATATAGGAGAAGAGTTTGTTGAATTCTTAGAAAAGGAACTCAACATCAGTGCTCTCGAAAATGAACCAACTACATCTTACCAAAAAGAATCAAATATAAAGTCCGAGGAAGAGAAACAAAAAAAATGACGCTAGACCTGAAAGTAATAAAGACAACAGAGTTGAAGATAACACAGACGAAATAGAAACGATACTTGCTCAGTTGAAAAAAGAGTTGGGACTATAAAGCAGCAGACGTTGCAGGCATTTTGGTTTCAACTGATAAAAAACAATATACTGCACATCTGTGCTGGATCATCTTAAGTTAACAAATAATTTGGATCTGGCTAAATGTGCTATATCTTGGATGTATAGCGTTCTGGGTTTGAACAAAAGTTGTCATATAAAAATTGGCATTATGTGGACTTAACAGTGTTTAGGTACAGCTGAAATGTATGTTTTAGCTTAGTATAGCTACAGATGTTTCAGGTAAATTTAAGTGTTAACAAAAATCGGTCTAGTAGAAGACTAGAATTGAGTATAGATTGAATTCCCCCTGTCGAATAGAAAACCAACATAAGGAGTAAAGTAGCTAATGGACAACATAAAATATTAGACTGAGGTGGTTGATATTTCCATTAACTCTAATCATATCCTCTACATTGCATTCAAATACTCCACCATATAACCTGAAACATACTTGTATGAAATGAACAAAAAAATTACCTTAAATTCCTCGGTTTCACAATTCTTCTTGAACGTTTCCCACTGTGCTTGTGTAATGCCATCATAAAGCTCGTACGGCTCTTTATGGTCCACTGGAAGTTTTCTTGTCTTCGTAATCCAACCACCCACCAATTTTGTTTTGAAATCTTTCCATCGTCCACAAACATATTTTAACATGTTATCTTTCATGTTGTCGTCAATGTGGTACTCGATCTGAGATTAAAAAAAATCATAGTTACATACGCCTTTAAGACTTCAAATGTCCAATTGGGTCTCAAAGCCGAATAAGTAATAAGTGAATAAATGAATTTATAATACCTTAACATCTTCCCATATAGTATCTTTAAGCCCTTTACAAACGTCATCCCAATGTTTAATATTGATATCAATTTTAGATCTAGCAGTATCGCCCACATACGCCTTATAAGATTTCGCCCACTTTCCAATGGGGTTGCCGTTATCACTCCACTCAATGAATTTTGGTTCTTGTGTTTTATATTTCTTCCCGGTTGTTGGGCCTCTTCGCCTCTTCTTAGACAACGACTGTGAAGTAGAAGGATCATGTTCTTCATTTTGTCCAAATTGTTCTATCTCCATTATTCCTGTAGTTGATTGTTTAGTGACCATTTAATTATGGATGTCAAAGTCAATAGTAGTTAAAACTGCAAAACTGGAACTTAAGGCTGATGAAAATAATTGATTATGTATAAACACTTAATATATGCAGTTCTAATCGCTTTACTACATTTTTATTCACTTCAGCTTAAGCCTGAAGCAACAACAAAGACACTTCAGTGCATTAGCAAGCGTCGTATTTTACATACGCCATGGTACCTTGGGGGTTGCACTCCGATTTTGATCCCTTTAAGTTTCTTCGCATTTTGGCCATTTGTTTTTTAGTAATTGTCCCACCATTTTGAGAAGCAATGTTATCAACGATATGCTTTAAATTTTCTGTTTCTTGCCTTCTCGTCCGCGTTAAAGTTTAATGATGTAATTGATTTTCTTTGGTCAATTGCCCTTTCAGGTTTCTTGATTTGTACGTAATGTCTAAACTGAATGCAACTATATGCTTTCAGCATACTGGTAAAAACGAATATAAGATGCCACTGATATTTTTTGCATTAGACATAAGAGCTTGCAGTTGAGCTATATATTTGTACAAGCTTTCCTGACTGTTGAAACGGAGCCACATAGAAACAAAGAAAAAATGGAAGTCATATCCTGAAATATTGAAACTGAGCTATATGCTCAAGTAAGGGTGATCATAGAAGCGACTATATCTGCTCAGTGGACATAACCCAAGGGTCTTGAGGTAAAATTTTGAAGTCGTCAAATGATCCTTTAATAGCAAGAGGAATCGAACGCAGATAAAAATTAAGATTATATTTCCATATTATGGTGAAATACTGACTGGACATGAATATGATATGATATTTTTTTATTTATATAAGAAACTTATTTTCCCACGGACACCTCGTTGGAAGCCAAACGCCACGTTATGCTAAAAGCATCGTTCTTGTCAAAACAATTATCGTTTTTATTGCCCTTGGAACAACTTCCACTGTACTCTAAACCACAAGTTATGTTGCCTCTATTGCTTTTGAAATCATTATTTCTATGGACTTTAATTCAAAACTTATGATCTATATAGAAATTTTAATATTGAAATTTGGGAATCCATCAGGTCCAGGTGCTTTGTCATCAGGCATCTCATTCAAAGCATTGAATACTACATAATCAGTGAAGCAGAACAAAATGAAGCAGAATAATGCTGAACTTGCACCAGTGATATGAATACATAATCAGTGACATTATAGCATACACGAGGAAAAAAGACGTAAATTATCGATTGGCCCATAAATTTTAATAACGTTAAGAAGCGAGTCATCAATAATGGGTTGAACTTACCAGTGCTTGTGTCCATTATTCATATCAGAATTTGCATTTGTTGCTAACTTATGAAATTGCCATTCAGCCTGCACAAAAAATGTTTAGTTGAAGTTAGGCATTAAAAAGTACATGTACTTGTATGTCTTCGTAGGTAAATTTATCTACTAAAACATATCTATGACGTAGTTGAACGAAATGGTCACAGGTACAATTAATCTTTGTTAATAATTGGGTACTTTTGTGCATACTGATATTATGATTTTCAGTGGCAAGTTGGTCCAGGATAACAGTATGACATTGTTTTACAAACATGAATAGAGGAAGAAATTGAATTCACGAACTGTAGGACTTTTATAGTAACACCGATCACTGAATACATAGGATAAATCAAATTGTGAATAAGGTGGTCATACACATGCATATCTCAAGTTCAAAGAGGTTGATGAACATAAGAAACTGCAGTAAACAACTAATAGGAAATAATGACTGCCTAAACATGATTAGTTAGTAAAAACATCAAAAAAATTATTCAAAATTTAATTCCGACCATTTTTGATGATATGTTTGCTTTCAATGACATGGATCTAGCGATTTTCCTTCAGCAAACTACAACAGGGAACTTATTTTACTATAGGTACAGAGTTCGATATATATGCAGTCACACTTTTTTTTAAGCATTACAACAAAACTCTACTCCAAATACTGATCCGACAAATAATGCTCACAGTTTTCATCACTGCTATTCATGAATCAATGTAAATATATTGCACGTCATAAAACATAGATATGATCTAAACAAATTTCATTAAACCACAAGGAAATAAGGCAAAGAGTTCAATTAACAGTTCCACTCTATTGACACTTTAAATGATCAAGGTAAAACATGCAAAACATGAAAGTGATGTGTGTTGGCATAAGCATACTGTCCATATTGTATATGTTCTATGAACTAACAGCATACTTCAAAAGTGTTTTGTATATGTAGACTGTGGTAATTAGCATGAACACATGGTTTTCTATTTTCGGTAAATTCCCTACATGGCACGGCATATGAAATATTGCAAACTTAAAGTCATTTCTAGAAACAATGTTAAGTTTTTCATAAAGAAATATATTTTGAACCCACTGATATAACTTATAAATATGAGATGTAGCAATGGGGATTGACTAGCTAATTTTAAGAAACGCACTGATTAGTTTGAAAGCAAGTTCAAAGTCCACAGTGTGAAATTCAATAATAAAGTCAATTAGTAAATTGTAAAACATCCATCCCATGTTGACCAGACCCAGTCGCCCTTTGGAACCTTCATAGCTCCTATACATACATATATCTATATTCCTCTCCTCATCACAGATATCACCACAATTTTACATAAATCAAAATAGAGCCTATATTAATTGATCATCATTCCAAATTTATAAGTCATGAGTTCTGATGCTTTAAGACTCCTATTTGGGTTCCATAATATATTCAATTCATCATAGGAAGAAATGAATTCTTTTAGGCAAATTAATGTCTAATATTATTTTAAATACATTCGATAGTGTGAGTGGTTTGTTGCAAATTGATGCCCTACACACACTGTTATCCTGTAATATATACGATTTGATCTTTAAGTTAAGCAAGTTTTGGATATTCATAGTAGTGGTGCAAACTAATCGATTTGTGATGTAGCATGCTGATATGTGAGGACCTGAACTTACCAGTGCTTGTGTCCATTATTCATATCCGAAGTCTGCAACAAAAACACCGATCAAGTATCCCTGTAAAATATCTTATTAGTAATTATTCTCAAAAAAACTAAAGAATTACAGAAAATGAAAGATTTCAACTGGCAAGTAAAGCATGATGAGCATAAAAAAAATTACCCAACTATCCAAACCCCCTCATCGTGATCAGAACGTGCATAAATTGCATTTAAATCAACTTCTTCTGGTAGACTTAAGCCGATGGAGAAAGGTGGATTCTCATCAAATTGATTATACTCTTCTTCATCCACCACATCACCAATCCCAACAATGCGTCTTTTGCCGGGAAGAACAATAGACCACTTATTATCGGCAGGATCGGTCACGTAAAAAACTTGTTTTGCTTGAGATGCCAAGATGAGTGGATCATTATCATGACTCACTTGACCAAAGTCAACCAATGTGAATCCATGTTCATCCACTCGTACAGCACGACGATTGTCAGCCCATCTACATCGAAATAGCGGGATTGTGAAGTCTTTATACTCAAGTTCCCAAATATCCTCGATTATCCCATAATATAGCATTGTCGCATTTATTGGTCTGTTATCTTTAGCACTAGCAAATTCTCTTGAAGATGCAACGATGCTAACTCCACTATTTTGCATTTTGCTCTTCTCATCCTGACGCTTCGTATAAAAGACATAACCGCTCATATCATATCCTTCCCATGAATTGACATGTAATCGAGGCCCATATGCTAACCATTTTATTGTATCTGAAATACCATGATTTGTTTGAGACAATTGAAACATTACCGTATCTTTAAACCATATGACAAAAGAGCGGTTATGTTCATTCGTCAACCACCTTTCGTTCTTTGAAGGATTCTGAGACTTTAGAATTGCCATGTGCTCCTCCAAGTAAGGATGTACCTCACTAAGGTGCTGCAAAACAAGTAACTGAGCTTTGTGCAACATCTCATCACCAATTGAAATCAATTTTGATCCAATTATGCCCTGGCCATCAAGTCGTCCTTCATGTCGAGACTTACGAAGTCCAATAGGTTCAACACCAGTTAAGTATGGAGTGACAAATTCTATAACCTCCTCAGCTACAGTAGCTTCTACGATACTGGCTTCAGGTCTATATCTGTTTTTTGTTTTTCTTTTTAAAGTTCCCATATGCATTTCAAACGGATACATATATCTCATAAATACAGGACCACAAATTTTGATTTCTCTTACAAGATGAACAACCAAATGCAACATAACACCGAAAAATGAAGGTGGAAAATACATCTCAAATTGGCATAAGGTAACAATAACATCGGCTTGTTGAGCATCCAACGTATCAGGATCAATTACCTTGCTACAAATTATATTAAAAAAGAGACAAAGTTTTGTAATAACATGCCTAACATGTTTAGGCAATATACCTCTAATTGCAACAGGTAATAAATGTTGCATTAACACATGACAATCATGAGACTTCATACCGGTCAATTTCAAATCCTTCACTGATACACGACTGCTAATGTTTGAAGAATAACTTGTTGGAACCTTCACACCACGAAGACACTCACATAAACTAGTTTTCTCTTTTTTGGACAATGTATAACATGCGGGGGGCAAATAGGTACGTTTACCTTTCTGCACCGGTGCTAACTCCTTCCGGATACCCATTTTCAACATATCTTGCCTAGCTTTCTCACCATCTTTTGTCTTACCAGGTATATTCAAGAGTGTCCCAACGATATTGTCACAAACATTTTTTTCTATATGCATTACATCTAGACAATGTCTAACCTGTAAATGTCTCCAATACGGAAGTTCCCAAAATATAGATTTCTTCTTCCACGAGCCTTCTAAAAGAGGAAATACTTTGCCAAATGCATTTTCAATATCCTTGACCCGTTCGTAAACATCATTTCCTGTTAATGGCAAACGAGCAACTCCATTCTCTATCTCCCCATTAAAAGGCTTCTTCTTTTTACGATAAGGATGATTAGGAGGGAGAAATCTACGATGATGCATATACACATTTTTTTTGCAATAATGTAAACGCTCAACAACCATATCATCTTCACAAATTGGGCATGCTTTGGCACCTTTTGTACTATAGCCAGACAAGTTACCATACGCAGGAAAATCATTTATGGTACAAAAAATCATGGCGCGCAATGTAAAATTACTTTGACTATATGCGTCAAACACACGCACACCTTTATCCCATAGAAGTTTTAGATCATCAATAAGAGGAGTTAGGTAAATATCGATGTCGTTTCCTGGTTGTCGTGGTCCAGAGATTAAAAGAGACAACATGATATATTTGCGCTTCATACTCAAATGAGGTGGAAGATTGTAAATCACCAAAAGAACAGGCCAAGTACTATGTTGACTACTAAAGTTGCCAAATGGGTTTATGCCATCTGTACAAAGACCAAGTCTGAGATTTCTAATTTCTTCACCAAAATCAGGATACATTGTATCAATGTTTCTCCACTGTGGAGAATCAGCCGGATGCCTCAATAATCCATCATTTTTCCTCACATCTGCATGCCACCTTAAGTTTTTTGCATTTTCTTTATTTGTAAATAAACGTTTAAACCTTGGTATAATTGGCAAATACCACAAGACTTTTGCTGGAGGCCATTTCTTATCTGGGTCATTGTGAACGTTCCCTCGCGACTTGTAATGGGATAATCCACACTTGGGACACTCGTGCAAGTTCTCATATTCATTTCGATACAATATACAATCATTTGGACATGCATGTATCTTTTTATATCCTATACCAATTGGGCACATAATTTTCTTTGCCTCATAGTTAGAAGTTGGAAGCTCATTACCTTCCGGAAGCATGTCATTCAAAAGTTCCAACAAAGATGTAAAACTTTTATCACTCCATCCATGCTTTGCTTTTAAATTGAAAAGCTTGAGCACAACAGACAATGTTGTTTAGCACAATTAGGAAACAAAGGCTTCTCGGCATCAATTAATATTCTTTCATACAACTTTGGCTCTTCCATCAAATGTTCTTCAGCATCACGAAACATCTCATGAACACAATCATTCTCATCATTCGCGTCATTATTCATGTTATCTTCTCGGTCATTCTCATCATTCTCATGATTATTAGAACTAGCTCCACTAAGTATACTTTCACCATGCCATATCCACCGCGTATAATTTTGCTTAAACCCATAACGGTTTATGTGATCTCTAATCTGATCTATGTTACGAAGTCTTCTCTTATTTTTGCAGTGTCTACAAGGACAAAAAATAGTTTCTTCCCCTCTTCTTAATTGATCATTCGGTGCACAATTGATGAACTCTTCAATATTGTTTAGGAACTCGTCATCGTTACGTTTTACGTTGTACATCCAACTACGATCCATATGCAAATGCTAGAGACACACTACACAAGCAAAAAAACATTGAATTATGAAGAGCATTCATTATTAAATCAATATTTTTAGCTAATTCAAGTAGAGTGGATAATCAGGTCAACATCACTCCACAAACACAAGCACACTAAACTGCACAACAAACAAAAAAATTCTCACCTAATGTTATTATTCATGATGGGAAGGAAACAGAGTCTATTCCTGTGGAGGTGTGGGGTGGTCATGTAATTTCTATGAGTAAACAACACATCAATACCATTTTGTATAACAAAGTAGGAGGAGAATTAATATATACTGTGGTATATGCAGCAAATCATGAGATAGAAAGAAAATGATTTTGGGACACTCTTGAGAAAGAAGCTAACATATATGCAATTTTCTATGTTTCAAAACCGAAATATCACTTTTCTGTTAACAAATACCTACAAAGAATACTAAAATATGTACAAGATGTTGTCAGTATAATTTTATAACTATTTTTATCATACTTCAGGTTTTTAAACCTGAGATTTAAAAATTTAAGAACCTGTTCTCCTACGGTTGTACCTCTTCTTCGACTTCCTAACTGCAATTATTTCTTACTAACAGGACAATGGAGCTGACATGGTTGAAAGACTTTTCAACTAACTAGCTGGTGCAGAAGCTCAATTACAGCTTAAACCTACAAACTACGACATAGTTAACAGTGGGAAATCGATGACGGTCAGTAGAATTTCCAACATTCATCATCCGTATACCTTTGCAGCAGGTAAGAACTTAACTGTACTGCTATATATTTCATAATAGTTACAACTCTACCTGCACAAACTAACACTTTAACGCGTTAACTACTAGAACTCACAAACCAGTACGACTATACTTCCACCTGCAAATCTGAGTGTCGAGTCAAAAACTATTGAAAAAAAATGTATGATGATCTAACTCAATATTCAGATCTACCGCTCCGTTTGGCAACTATCCTCTGTACCTACCATTATGTTTAGCAACTGTCGTCTGTATCTACCAGTTTATTTCTTAGTGATGGATGAGCTTCAGACTACATAATCGAGAAAACTCGAAAATAATGATAGGAAGAAGTAGGAATTTTCAAGAAAAGAAAATTTTATACCTGAGCAAACTTGAAATTGGTTGCCAGTCGGTGAAATCAATCCAGCGATTTCGCAAAGCAAACTCGAGACTCGAAAATAATGATTTTAGGGTTTTTTTTCCTTTGAAGCACGCGAATTATTTTGGGGAATAGAATGGGAAGGCGGAAAAATAACTGGAAACGCGGGAATAACCTTAGTTTCGAAATTGCATCGCGTACGAAAGGAAACCGATGCGAAAAGTATTATGTTGGACGTAGTTGCATCGGTTAATTTTAAAACCGATGCGACTAAAACTATTTGCACCGACGTATTTGCATCAGTTGTTTATGACAGTTGATGCAAATATGACCGTTTTATTACCTACTGCTTTCCACGTACCAACTGCATCGGTTATTAAGGCAGAACTGATGCAAATAGTTCTATTTGCATCAGTTTTTACTTAAACCGATTCAAATGAGGCGATGCAAATGGTCTGTTTTGTAGTAGTGATTGCTAAAATGTATAAACTTATGGACATAATCCGAGATTCCATTTTATACACTTGTTCAAGTAAATATGCTTAGCTCTTACCAACTGTAATAACATAAGCCATAATTTATTTTTGCAAGGTGACAATAACTGTAACATTAGTATAACATTATATTATTTGGCCTTAGCACCAATTAATATTTTACCTATCAACTATAGACACTACTTCCTAATCCACCAGCAATGACGAAAAAAAAACATAAAATCAAATATATTGATTAATACACATGAAAGAAAACTATATTTCTATTCCAAATCATAAATACATTCTTTTTACTATGATATATTTTTGGAACTTCATTTTGGACATAAATTAAATTTGATATGTGATTATTTATTATTTATTTTGCCAGTAAGTAGTATGAAACTCTCTATCTTATTATAGTAAAAGTTTAGTTTGAGAGTAATCAAGAAAATTTGATGAATCGAATTTAGCAAACTAAGAGCAATTAATTTTTCACAAAGTCCGAAAGGAACCCCAAAAATCAACAACTAATGTTCTTAAATTAGAATTCTTTTATGTTTCTATAATTCATAATATCTGTGGCAAAATCAATATTTATAAATTCCCGTTTGGAGCTGCCAAAATAACAGCAATACAACCAAATGCAGAAACAACTTCCTTTAATTTCATTCTATTAAAAAATGAGAACGACAACATAGAGTGGGGGGGACACACACGCATATATATAGACACATACACACACATATGACTATTTTGGAAAATGATACACACACATATATAAACACACAGAACTATTATGGAAAATGATACAAATATATATACACATACATATGGATAAACACATATAAAAAATTTGGAAAATGATACAAATACATGTTTAAGTTTAACCTTATAGTAGATAAAAAATCGAGTTTGTACCAACTAAAATAATATTTTGGAGGTCATATTACTAACATATTCAATAAAAATCAACAATCTAAGTCAAAAGTTAGAAACACAGCTGACGTCTAAAATTTACATCATAGCAAAATTTAAGAACCACAACACCACTATATTTAATTTCATTCCATTTATAAATAAATATATATATATAGAAAAGTGATACATTTATATGTGTGTACGTGTTTATGTTCAAGCTTAACCTTGTAATAAACAAAAATTTAACTTCAAATAAAGTATACTAATCAAAATAAATCAGGGAGTTCATATTAAATATAGTGCAAGAAATCAACAAACCGTATTCTAAATTGGAATTATTCAAGTGTCTAAGATTCAAATCATATACGCAAAATTCTTGTTCTAAATTTGAATTTAAAGCTATAGATCCTGAAGTAATGGGACCAAAGAGAAATTCTTTGCTTTACTTACTTTCTATGTAAACATAAAAAATAAAACATGTAGGGAAAAAGAAAATACAGTAGGTGTAAATTAGGAAAAGTAATTTTCTCTTATGGAAAGGAAAAAATGGAGTTGCCTTTCGCAAATATGATGGTGAGTGAGTAAATAAATTTTGGTGAAGCGGTGTTGTCGATTGGTTTTATGGACAGGTTGCGCGATAGTGAGGAGTTCGGTGATGACTGAACAACATCACGCATTGTAAATTGGAAGGGAAACCGAAAGTGGACTGTAGGTAACTCTGGCAAATCAAGCAACGGACCTTCAATGGGTGTTGAGCTAATGGAAATTTAGGGCTAATGAAGCTGAATTTCATATTTGAAGTGGCTTGGCGCCACTGGTAGGGGAATGGTCAATGGTGGCCATGGGTATATTTGGCCACTGAGGCAATGGGATTCAGAGGAAAATTCCAAATCAGGGGAAATAAATATCTTGGGTTAGGGTAAGAAGAGAGGAAGGGATGAATGATTAAAAAAGGAAGTTCGGTAAGCGAGAGGGAAAAAAGCCTTGAGTTTCAAAATACAAATGGCATGTTTTCATTGAGAAATGAGAGGGGCCTTTAGAGCTATAGAAACTCAACTCTGTGATAATAGTATAGTATAGTATAAATTCCTCCCATGATATACAAATAAATTAATTATTTCCTTAAAAGATTTAAAGAAGCATGCAGTCCCAATGTAATTACGAAATTTGTTTTTCAGCAGATGGGGAATACCATCCATAAAATACCTTTTTTTACAACAAATAACTTCTGATATTTTTTCTTACAGTTTATACTGCTATAAAACAAACTGATAACAATGCGCACAAAGATACAGACCACGTAGATAATTATGCGATCATAATTTATACATTTGGAGCTCAAATAGAATACAGTAAGTGATAGAAGGTACATGTAAACTTTATAAATTTATATGGACTGTGACAGTGCAATTACATCAACGTCTATGATAAAAGATGACACATACGATCTCAAACAATGTACCTAAAAAACCGTTGCTTAACAGGCTTAATATTGACTTTTATGGGTAAACATTTATAAGAAAGCTACGGAGAATTTTATTGAAGTGTATTTTTTCATAAAACAACCTTAATGTTTGTATTTTACTAAAGATATAAAATAACAATTTCTTGTTTCATAGATTCATCTCCACCTGTGACATATTTCTAAGCATATTGAATGATTTTAAGCTCAGAAGCTAAAGATATACGATTCAAATGTTCAATGGAACCGTGTCAATGGATAATTAACCATATGACACACTACTACACATTACGTGGTAAGTACACATTCAGTATGAGTTCCATTGTTATTCAAGTTTATTGGACTTAGCAAATTATTGGTCTTCAAAATGTGGCTAAAATCTACAAAAACCACTTATGTCACCTTTACTTTTACTTGACTATGTTTACAATTAATCGGCTAAAAGGATCATATCCATAACAGCAAAATAAAACATGCTCAATCTAACTTAAAAAAAAATTGAACTCAATGTCCTACATTTTTGGTCATTCGAGACAAATCAATTCATGCATTTTGTATAATATTTTCTTTGTATTTACATATATACATCATTTTTCAAATTGGAATCATGAATTATCACCTCCAACTAATCATGAGCCTCGTGAAGATGGCTTGAAAGTACACTGGGAGGGTATCTTCTATGACATTCTATTCCTTAGGCAAGTCGGTTAAGTACGTTTGATACTTTATTTGATATTCTAATGCATAAGTCCTTAAATTGGTATGTTAGACTTAGAGCTTGTGGCGCATATTAAAATAAGGTTATTCACATTTTTAATGTAATAGCTAATTCAAAACATTGAGACAAAACTTGCAAGATATCAACTAATCATGTCAACAAATTGAGATAGGACATTAAAACATGTGATATCACCTTATAATCTTATCAAAGCATTGAGATAATCATACAAACTTGATAGCTGAATGTGATATGTAGTCGATGCATATTTCAAAGAAGTGTACTATTATGTGGATATTACAAAAGGTTCGATTTCAAAATTTAGAAATAACTTTGTACGATTTATCCAAAGCATGAAAAATGCACCATAGCTCGAAGCTTACAAAATGTTGTTGAGTACAAACTGCACATCGTTGGCATTAGCCGAGGCTAATAATGATAGGCACATATTTCAGAGAGCAAACGATGACTTAGATGCGTTGATTTGGGATTGATGGCATGAATCGATGAGCAAGGTGAGTGTTTTATACGCTCACGTTTGACTAATATATTTTTAGCCTTTAATTTTGTAGATCAACAAAGCTGAATAGAGATAAAAAAAATTAGCATTTTGTTTTCTCAAAAAGAGAAATAATTAGATTGCATTTGAGAACAATTGTATGCGAACGATTAGGAATTCTTTGGACGTATTTTGTATGAGAACGATTAACGGCTACACATATGAAACCAAATATTTTAGCTAATAGGTTAGGAATGATTGTCTCGTGGTATTCCATCAGCTTTAATTAAGGATTTTAGTTGGAGGAATAGAATGCTATAAAGAGAATTTGGTTAGGGGCTAAATGAAAAACTGCACCCAAAAAATGGAGAAGGTAGCATTTAGCTTGGATTGAATATGGTTAAAGAATACAAATAGTCTTTTATTCTCTTTTATATATAATATAATAGATTCAAAATTTTCTTCATGAATGGTGTATTTCCAACATAATGTTGCTTCTTGCTAGAAGTAATTTTTCTTTTTTGTAAAGGAAAATAAAATCAAAACTACATGTGAAATACACAAATGATCGAGTGGTAAAGGATATAATTATATTCAAGGATATATTTCAAATCGGCTATTTTTTTGTTATATACTCGTAAAACTATGAAATAAGCTTTTCAACTCAAAACATAACTTTATGGCCCGGCTATTTTCTATCTTATATATTGCAACAACAATATATATATGTGTTGAAAATTTCTCTCTCGACAAAAAAAGTATTTAATCATTACCCTGTCAAACATCACCAGAAAAGGTCATTTAGTAACCTTATAAAGTAGTTTTTGTACAATTTTTTGTATAAGAAACGGGAAGCTAACGACAATGCTTAGGTAAAGCCTGGCTCCAATGTAAAAACGATGTGGAAACAAATGATGCACAAAAAATATTCATTTTACTTTGCTACCCAATCAATAGACCTTAAGCCTATGAGAATTAGATGTTTGCTACATACTCATTAAATATGGTTGAAAGCAAAGGTCACTAAATTGATAAAGGGTCCTTTCTCAACGGTCATGTATATACAAAAACCCGTAAAAATGTACATTTAGCTCATGTATTCACAAAAAAGTAAAGCTTTTACAGAAAAACTAACATTGGGGGACTAAGATACTAATCAAAATGCACAACTCTAATTCTTATTTAATTAGAATATCAAAACACTATATTTTCTATTTGTAATAGATGCAACACCATCAATGCACAAAACCTATTTTCTACCTTAATCACTTTTGCGCGTTGCCGATGCTTAAAACCAAATAGAGCGATTGACTACAGAACAATTACAAAGCAAGGATGCAAGGCATTGATAAATGTGCTAACTTTCATACATAATATAGAATTTATAACAAAAGTAATCATTCTAAAAAATAAGATAATATACTTCATAAAATAATAAAACCATAATAAACGTTGTATTTTACATAGATGAATAATGCAAATCAAAATGTTTCATATAGTTTTGGTTGCTTTCAGCATAAACACAAACACAAACACAAACACAAACAATAATCAACAACCATTGTCATGGTACAAATGCATCGCTGTTATTGAACAAACCATCAATCATGTTGTAAGCTATTTGAAAATGAAAAGCGTTGATTTAAATTAGTGCAGTAGATTTTTTGACATACAGGTCTATAGAGAACCTAAACAAACGCTTGGTTCAAATTCGAACTGAACAAATAACAAACATCTGACATAATAAGTAGTCCACTTAGATAATAACAAACATAATAACAAACGCCTGAAATGAATACATGGAGGGTTGAACGGCTTGCGAAAGTGAACTTTATATTCAGATTTCCTTCTTATGTCTTTGTCCCGATTTTCTACAACAGTTGCAGTGAAGTTGTTCATGGCTTCCCCAAACATCAAGCTAACAATAGCAGAAGTAAAACATCATTTAGATAATCATATATTAGCAATTAATAAAATAAGGGAATCAGTAGTCGAATAACGTAAAGGCGGTATTAATGAACATGTAGTTTTGCATCAGATTTTCAATTGTATTATTCAATTTAAAGGGAAACTGTACTTGGTAAAAATTTGTACATCCTTTTTGCCTAATTCTTAGCATTGACATTATTTGATTGAATTAAGACTAAAAGTCGGCCATTATTCCAAACATATTCAATTGACCAATTAAGTGGAGTATAAAGTTGAACAGTGTTTGTAAAACAGTTTGAAATATGTTCTTCATGTCAACAATCATAATTGTTTTTAATTGTTATTCATCAATGCAAAAAAATTACAGATAAAGGTTTAGCATTAATTGACTACAATAACAAATATCAGAAGGTAAACCGAAATCAGAAGACAGCGGTTTTACTTTTGAGTACAAACCCACCATCTAGTGAAATCAAGCTTAGAGACAATTCATACTAAATTTACAATATCCATTTCTTTTTCCTCCTTATAGGCCTTCAATTTACTATAATTTGTCAAAATTTTAATGAATATTTCTAATAACGTTTACTCTTATTGTTTAGAGGTTAAGATTATCAAGTATTTATTTGAGCTATAGATTGATATTAATTGAAAGACAGTGGCCAGTATAGCATAACAGAAAAAGAAAATTCAAACTATAAAACACTTCAAAGTTCTATTCAGTACACATTGTCACCTATGGACATAAAACCACTATTTAAGTAGACATATCTAAAAAGTAAATAACATCTAGAAACCACTATGATAAGGAGAAAGTACCAAACCAAATATCCATCAATTTGGTTTACAGTGAACTTGCACAAGAGGAGCTATTGATCAAAAGAAAATTTAGGATTGTTATTTCAATGTTCTTTCAGGTGAAAAAATGAAAATTAGCTTAGTCGCTCATGTGTATTGAATAGCTGGGCATAATGATGACTTCATATGGCACCCCTATGACTATTTAACCAAAAAGGGAAACAATCAAAAGGGTCGCATTTGTTAGAATCATCAAATGATGAAATTGCTATACCCAAAGACTTCAGTTTTTTACTCAGATTCCTAAATTTTTCATGATTCCCAATTCAAATTTAACCTCACAATGCTGCAATTTCACCTTTAGATTGTACCTTGAATCATTGGAAAAGTTAACGAATAGGTGTTGCACTATGGGGTCAAACAGAAAAGGATACCAATAAACAGAAGAAAAATGTTAAAGTTTGATATAGTTTTCAATTACAAAACTAACATAGCCTAAACAGTAGGAAAATAGTCTGTTAAAGTAAGGAAAATTAAATCATGTTTCATAATCCAGTAAGCACTAAACATGAATCACGAAATGCAGCATACCAGAGATAACTTATGCCCGACGAATGAGGGCGACGAAGGCATGAAGCATGCATGAAGAACGATTGGGAACAACCGAGTTTGGTGGCGGTGCTATGTTTGGCTGGTCGTAAAGGAGTCTGACTCTATAGCCCTAATCTAATTTAGGGTTATGAAATAAAAGCAGGAGATGGAAGCAAAATGGAGGATACATGTTGACTAACCGAGATTGGGAATGACAACTTCTAGGAAATCGACCGATAGGCGAACATAATCGGCGATAGTGGGAGAAGTCATAAGAAAGTAATTTTTAGCTAGACGAAAAGGAAGGAATAGAAAACTATCGAAAGCGGAGAAAGAAATAATTACGGAGACGGTTCAGTTCATAAAATTTCAGGGCTTGTCTATACTATAATATGATTACTGAGAGTGGAGAAAGAGAAAGAATGATTTAGGGTTAACTCGGAGACTGTTCAGTTGCCAAATTTCAAAGGGGCCTGTGTGAGCTTGAAATTTAACTCACTAATAATAATATAGTATAGATTATAAAGTTACAGACGAAAAATTTGAAGAAAAGTAAGATGTTATATATAATTTATATAATATAAAATATATTAGTAACGTGCAGTATGCACAGCACAAAGAAAGGACGAAAACGAAGAGACCCCGAAAATGAAACGAACAGACAAATAATAGATTGAAGTGATGGGATGACAACAGGCAACAGCTGTATACTGGGAATTATAAAAGCAAATGGCTATATGGTTTAACAGGGTGGAAAACGAAAGGACAAAGGAAACCCAAAAGCCGAATTGCGGAACCGATACGGAAATCGTTCCGTAGATTTCGCTGTCTTTCGGACTTCGAAATTGACAATTGAATATACTGCAGGGATCAGCACGACGAGACGATCAAAACGGTATACAGATATCGGTGACATGACCATCCTACCAAAAGTCGATATTCGGTACCGAAAATGCTGCAAATCTATCGAAAATAAAATAGACGGAGCAATAACAGTCAAAATTTGGAGAAACGAAATATGACGCCTCACTCAGAAGATGATTTACAAATTTTCTATAGAAAAATATTCAGGTTTGGAAAACATTTTATTATCATCAATTATTAACTGATTTGAATTGAAATAAAATTACACCAGAAAATAAACTTCCATATTATCAGATGAAAATTTACCAATTGCTATGTTTAATTAGACGTATCCCGAATATCAAGTTTATATTTCAAAATTTTATTATTTAAAATTTCTCAAAAAAAAATTCAATTAATTAAATTAATAAACCACTAAAATTTACGGGTCGTTACACATATAATATTACGGATCCAGACTTAGATGACTTAGAGTCCTATCCTCTGGAGTGTATGGTAGATAGTTATATTAATTATCCAATTAGGGATAGGAATATAAAATGATTATCGGGATAAACATTTGGGATGTGAATTGGTTTAAAAAATTAAATTTGATAAATTGGAATTTGTGACATTAAAACTTTTGGAAATTAATGAAAAAAAATCTTTTAGAGTTTAGAAAATTTTGGAATTAAACTGGAATGAATTAGTTTTAAAGTGAACAATTTTTATTTTAAATAAGAAAAATAAATAAGTTTAAGAGTTAAATGGTCTGGAAATAATCAGAGTTACGTAGTGGAATTTCAAACATTGAATTATTCCGCTGTATGTGATTATGTATGTTTTGATTGATTGGTTGCTAGAAATTGATTGCTTGGTTGTATTTATTTAAAAATTGGATGCGTGAATTTTAGTGATAATAAAATAAATGCATCTAAATTTGTGATTACCTATTATGTTGACTTATCAGGACGTTGTTTAAGGATTTTGATCGATATGTGGGACGCCATGTTATCGATAGGGGTTCCTAAACATCGAACGTGACATTTTGACATAAGTAATACCTAAAACTTAGAAATTTCAGTACATATTTCTTTCATTATGGAATATTATGATATCGACCTAATTAAAATGTAATCATGAATTGTTAATATCTTTTATACGATATAAATTTGAGATTAAATACTAATATGAATTTTTGAGATAGGTGCAGGTATCTGAAGTTAAATATATATCATTTAAAGGATTATAAATTGTTTTCTTAAGGAATATTAGCGAACTCGCTAATATTTCAAATATAAGGTACGAATCTCAGATTAGATATCGCATTTTTATGTTTTTCCCTACGGGATGCCTCATACTTTAGATGAGATGTATATTATGTAATTATATTCATATTGTAAATTTTCGAAACACTAGCCGTGCAAAGGAGACGCTGGCGAAATTGTTTTTGAAAATTTGAGGCGTTAGAATATTTTTGGGAATTTTGAAAATTTTTTATAACTAAAAATTTAAGTTTAGTGTTATAATTTGGACTGATATTAAATTGGGTGATTTTGGGAATGAAATTAGAAAAATGTTAGCAAATAATAGTTTATGAAGAAATTTATATCATGGATTTCTTTCATTAAAGGAAATTGCGAGGATGCAATTTTCTTTAAGAGGAGTCTGTAACAATCATGTTTTTAATTAACTATTTAGTTAAGTTTGATTATGGATAATTAATTTTTAATTGTAATTTGTGAAATTTGATTGTGAAATTAAATCTAGTTTTGTGAATAATTGATTAAATTTAAATATTGTTGTAAATTTAAATTAATACTGAGATTTATTGTTGTAAAATGGAAAATTGTAATTGATAGTTTATTTGTTAAAAATAACTTAATCATTTTTATTAGGCTAAAATTTGATTAAATGGTTTATTTCTTTGTTGGGCTAATTTAATTAAATTTATACTAAAGAGAGTATTGTGTTATTCTTTTTTTTATTAGGCTTAGTAAGGATTTAAGATAATTGAATTTAATTATCTAGTTGAGCTTTTTATTTCCAAACCCATTAGCCTACCCTAATACTCTAGCCGATCAAAACAAAGCTTCTCATTATTCATTCACGTTTCTGTCTTCCTCCTACAACCAAAAATAAGAAAAGTTCATCTCAACCCTAATTTTGATCTTAAAAAATCATAGGAAATTCTACAAATTATAAGAAAATAAGGTATGAGTTCTATACCCTCTTCTCTACCAAATCATACAATCAATTTGAGATTTTGCTTAGGTTTTTATTTCTGAAATTATTGGCTAGGAGAGGAAATTAGGTGTTTTAGAGAATGAGGTGATTAGCTTAGCATATTTGAGAAGATAACTTGCAATCTCTAGAGAAAGGTGAGTTGAATACTCACCCTACCATTCTAATTCAAATGTATAATTGATTAGTCACTCTTGGATTAAATTTGATGCTTTGTTGATTGAATTTCTTTTAATTTCATTGTGAATTGGTTGCTTGAATTTGATGATTTTTTATTGTTTACTGAAAATAAATTGTGAAAACCGCTACTGTAAAACAGCGATATCTTAGTGTGAAATGATCCAAATTGGTTCAATATTTTTGTGTTAAAAAGATGTTAAAATACGCTATAAGTTCACTTTTGATCATTTTTCGAAATACTGTGTTTAAATGGGTTTAAATTTAGTTTGAAACCGATGTTATAGCACGGCCATATCCAATTTTCTGAGTTGATACCTGACAGTAAAATGGTCATAATTTTTTAGCCGTAAACCCGAATTATGTAAACCTTTTTTTGATAGAAATCTGAGACATTAAAGAACAACTTTCATGTTGCAATTTTTGTAAAAGTCTATGATTTAAAAGGTCGAAATTGGATTTGAAACTGATATATATGCTCTGCTCTATCAATTTTCCGAGTCGAAACCTAAAACTAAAACTGCCATAACTTTTTAACCGCAATTCCAAATTGAGCAAAACCATTTTTACTGGAAACCTAAAACATTAAGGAACAACTTTTATGTTGTAGGTTTTTCAAAATTCTTTGATTTATAAGGTTGAAATTGCGTTCTAAAACTGGAATTCGTGACTGAATTGTAACCAGTGGAGCGGTTGAAATGACCGCTGCATTCTCGACCCATTGCTTGAACCCATGTGTGTGTTGTTGTGTTTTTAGTGTTGCGCCCAGTTGTTGGAGTGATTATTTTAGTCATTGGTTATATATAAATATACATTTACAATAATAAATTTATATTATAAGTTTGAATTGGAATATAGTTAAGAGTTAGAATTCTAGGGAGTTAGTTGATAACTAAAATCCTGTAATAATCTAATATCTAGTCATAATGTATTCTAATGTGTTTGTGGATTTTGAGTCATTTGATTCAAAGCTTTGGAATTAAATAAAGATGTATCTATTTATTTATAGAGATAAATACTTAGTTATAAACACCAATAATTTGGTAAGGAGAGTTTATTAAAGTTATAAATATTAAACTTGTTTTATAATTGGTCTAATCTCTTTTGTAAATAGTTTTGTCAAATATTTATATTTATATTAAGTATTACTGGTACAAATAGTTATGGATTTGGAAATTTGTTTTGTGAAATGAAAAATTAATTTATTAAATAAACTGATTGTGAGATTTAGCAACATGGTTTCAAAGTATAAACTTAATTTGTTTTATACTAGTGTATAAATACTAATTTGGACATTTCTAAGAGTAATAAATATGGTTTTAGAGAATAAGTGATTACTTAAATATGTATATTTTTAAAATATGATTCGTGAACAATACAGCTTTATGGAAATTTAATTATCAATATGGTTTCGGAAAATGGAAAATCATAGTTCATAAAATAAATACAATTGGAACTGGGAACAATTTGGAATAACGGAAAATTTTAATAAGTGACAAATTAAATAAATGTTTTGAGAACCTTAATTCTATACTTTGAGGAGTACTAATAATCGACTTAGTATCATCGATTGGTTTAAATGCTTTCGAATAACGCTTCGTCGAATATGGTATAACTCATTGAATAGAATGTTTGATTGGAACTTACTAGCCCATTAGCGAATATTCGAATTTCACCGGGTAGTATGGGATGCCTTGGTTAAATTCATGTGATTGCTATTAGGAAGTATTTTACACTTTAGAGTTGTATTCTCTTCTGGTGTGCGACAAGTGGTTGCTAGATCCTTAAGAGAATGTAGTTCAGGTTTTCCGGTGGTATCCGTAATAAGTGATACTTACTAGCTTTTAGTAAATACTTGGATTTCACCATACGGTAAGGGACGTATTAGTTAAATTCTTGTGATTATTAAAAGTGATAGTATTTGGCACTTTAGAATTTACTCTCTTTTGGTGTGCAGCAAGTGTCTGCTAGATCCTTAAGAAGTTTATTGATGGATTTCTTTTCGAACATAATAGTATTAAATAAATGTAGAGTTATCGAGTCATGGTTTCTACGACCACTTGATCGGTATGGACTATCCTTGAGATCATTCTGTGATTCTGTGTTCCCGGTCTGAGTACGATCCTTGGTATCGGATCGGTTCAAGTGATACCAATTTGTTTGTTTGTTTGCCACGGGTTTTGAGTACAATCATTGTGATTGTTTTTGACGATCATTACGATCGGTTTGGATTAAGGTCTCTTGGATTCTGGATATTTGGATTCTATGACTATTCTGTGTTCATGAAATAAATATATACATTCTTATGTCTTGTGTTCGTGAAATAAATATATATTCTTGTGCCGTGTGTTTGTGAAATAAATATATGTTCTTGTGTCTTGTGATGGATGTTAAGTTAATTCTGTTATTTTGTGTTTAGTGACTAGTTCGTGTTTGTGACTTAAACTTATAACCCTATTCTGAGTTAATCATTGATATTTGCATGCTTAGAGATATTGTGTTTTGTTTTGTGAATTCAGTGTTTAGTGACTAATATGTGTTCGTGACTTAAATGTATAATTGTGTGCCTTGTGACGAACTGTAAGTTAATTTAATTCCCCTGACCCGTTATTTCATGGACATCTGTATTTACTTATATGTTGTTTGTTCTTGTGTTATATCTTGTTCTCACCCTATTGGATATTTAGAGATAGTCTGACCCGGGTGTTATTTTGCTCGGGTCAGACCGAGACTTTTCAGGTTACAGGATAGGTTGACCTTTGAATGGTTATGCTAGCAAGGAGATAAACATTTGGACTTTTAGTCTATCCCATCTAGGAATTTGGACCTTGTATATAAAATGTATAATTGAGATCAGAGAATTGTTAAACTTGTATAACAATCGAGTTTAGTATTTCATTTTGTAAACTCAAAAATTTGTATATGTGTAAGTTGAGATTTATTCCACCGTGATATGTGACTGTAATTTATATGATATATTGTTTTGATTTTGAGAAATCGATGTGTGTATTACTTTGTATTAATATTGTGCACGTCAAATTCAGTTCAGATATTAAGTGAAAAAGGTAAAAATGACGTGTCAGTGTTAGTAGAAAGATATATTCACATTCGATCGCCCCTAACAAGCCGTATTCTCCAGATCAGTAGATGACATTACTTGTAATGTTCTTTGCTAAATTGGGCATCGCGGTGGGGTCGTTACACATACCATGTGAAAAGAGAGGAGTGGGGAGAGATATATAATTAAAGGAATTGATTATGAAAGTTTTATTTAAAGAATGAGAAAGGTTTTATTTTTTCAATTAAAAACAAATTCACTAATTCATTTCGTACAAACATTCATTTTCCAATTCACTTTTTCTTCTCTGCTACAAAAAAAAGTAAAGATTTCAAACTTTTTATCAACTCCAAATCAAATGCAAACATCAAACATAATGAAATATAAATGGTTCATCCATCTCTTGTAAGAATTGGTTGTAGGTTTTGGAGATTTGAGGAGATATCTTCATTTAAGGTGCAAATCAATGACTTCATTTTTAGGTAAATCTAATTTTATTAATTTTATATTCATGATGCTTGCATGATTTAGATTTTATTCATGTTACATATCTTTTATTTGGTATGTTCATTATTATCCGTCATTTTGACCAAGTAGGTTTTCATTGGGATTTTTATTCCAGGATGAAGACGAAACGATTCGTGGACTTGGGCACAAGCTTATAAGAGGAGTGGGAATGAACTCAAGAAGTTGGAGGTCCACTAGAGCTAAGTAAACCACTTGGTGCCGAAAGCTTTATATTTGGTACCAACCTGATTATGTTCCCTCTATGGGTCCCCAAGGCTTATGTACATGGAGGTATGATCTAAATGATTATCATGGGGTGCATTCTCGAGGAATAGAAGGAAAACTCTAAGGATTTTTTTAATGAAAGAAAATAAATCATAAAAGAATAAACAATACCAGAACTTGTCAGAAACAACTCAATCTTAAAAGAAAATTGTTAGGAACACAACAGATCAGAGGTAGAAAGCCAATAGAAAGAAGAAGGAGAGATTCCCCTATAAAGCCATTCGGTACCAAGATAAAACCATCGGTACTAAATGGTTTTTGTTGGTATGTGGGCCTTATTACTCACACCAGCATGCTTGAATATGGAATTTTGCTCGGTATTTCATGGGCCTTCGTTTCTGCTAGCTAATTTCCTTATAAATACAGACCTTACAACAACTGGAGAAGGGCTTTTGGCTTGTTATCTTCTTCATCTCCTATCTCTCCTCCATTATAGCCATAAGGAAGCTGCTATTTACTGTTCTAAGTTTAAGATCTATAAATCTCTTATACTAGTGACTCTAAATCTCTTTCAAATCTATAATCAATAAAATTTATAGTGGACATAAGCCAGAGATTGTCGAACCACTATAAAATTTTCTTGTTCTCTTTACTTTTCTGATAGCTTTTGGCAGATCTCAGTTTATTACAGTCTTCTTTGGGTGTCGATCCATTTTTGGCATCAACATCCCAGTGCTTTGGCTAAAAACTTTGATACTCGAGTTTATATCTAGCTTGCTATTTTAGGTTTGAAGAGATCCAGTGGTTAGATCCGGAAGATTTTCTCTAGGAATTTAGAAGTTTGTTCATAAAGGAACCAATGGACCTTAGGATATCTAGAAGGTCATCAAGAGTAGTGGCTGGTGAAGATAAAGGAAATACTCACCAAATGGAGATCAACAATCAACAAGCAGTATTGGGACCATCTGCTCCAGTGGAGATGGTTAGCAGGGTTGAATTTGATAAGATGATGCAAGAGCTAAACCAAAAGTTGGTGGATAGTCATAAAGCTCTACTGGATAGGATGGACGCCATCATAACTCTGTTGGCCTACCAGGCGTAGAGGACAAGCAGAAGCAGAAGGGAAGCTTCACCTACCAGATATGAAGAAGTGAACTCATCCATTGCTGGACAGAATAGGCGATATGATAAGCAAAAACGGAAGGAAAGATTTACTAGGCAAGCAGAAGGAGTTGCTGGAGGAAGTTGAAGTGCTCTCCCTGAAAAGAATTAACTCGGTACTGACCAAAATCAGGTCAGTAACAAGAGGAATTTTGAAGGCCATTATAGGGACAGAGAGTTGAGGCTGTGGGCTTATTTGACTTGGAGAATGATCTGCAGCATGATGGTGATGATTATGAGCTCGATGTTGGAGTGAATGGTGTTGGAATCCAAACAACTACAACATAACCAATTGGACATCAATGGAAGACCGGAGGAGTGGTTCTCTCAAAGATTGGAGAACCAAGACTTCAGTGAGCGAAACGAGACTGTTTGCAGAGCTAAACACTCGACGCAACCCCTAATAGTCGACCTTCAGAATACTATGCTAGCGAGGAGTATATAGTAGATATGGTTAAATGGTTGGTAGAAAAAAGAAAAGGTAAAAGAATGAGGATTGGGGTTCAGCACCAAGCAGAACTCCATTCATGAAGAATGTTCCGAGGGAGGAATATCCCCGGAAGTTTACGATGCCACAATGCCATCGTATAACAAGACTACTGATCCTAAGCAATGCTTATTCAAGTATGAATAGCATATGGATAGTGCCAGGGTGACGTATATTATGCGGTGTAGGTGTTTTCCTATTATCTTGAAGGGAGTTGCGTCGATGTGGTTCACTAGGCTCGTGCCAAGATCCATATCGGTGTTTGATGAATTGGCTAAGAAATTTGTGGAGTAGTTTCGGCTTCATGCTGCTCATCCTAAGGACGTGATGTCCTTGTCAAGCCTTTCTCAAGGACCTAAGGAGTCATTAAAGGGGTTCTTGAATCGGTTTAACGTTGTGGTTATGGAGGAAAGCAATCCAAATGAAGATCTAGTTTTTACGGCTTTGGTCAGGGCATACATCCGGACATAGAATTTGGTAAATGGTTGAAGATGAAACAACTGATGACTAAAGTGGAAATACACTGGAAGGCCAATTAGTTCTTGTAGTTGGAAGAAGCAAGCCAGGAAGCTGGGCAGACAATCGAAGGAAGTAGTGTTGAGTAGTTAAACAAAACGGAGAGAGCTCTAGAAATGTGGCAATTAACATCGGAAATTATAATAATCTGAAGAAAAGGAACCAAGGCCCTGGTGGTAGGCAAAATGAAAACAAGAAGCGTCCGCGGAATATGAGGCCTGATGAATATACACCTCTGAACGATACGGTGGAGAATATATATCTTACCATGCAAGGGGTGGAGCGGTATAAAAGGCCGCCTAGGAAGGAGGTTACTGAAGAGGAAAGGCGCTCAGAAAAGTTTTGTTGTTTCCATGAAACTCATTGACACAACACGAACGAGTGATGACATTTAAGGGATGTCATCGAGGAATTGATAGGGAAGAAAATGCATTACCAATACGTGGGAGAACTATAGGATGACGGTCAATCCTCGAGACCTCAGTGGCCGCATACCCGAGGGAATCGGCCTGGACCTAGTGGAGAGGGGCCCATGCAAATTGATGGAAGGTTGATAATTAATATGATAACTAGAGGACCTTATCCGATGGAGAAATGCTGGAGGGAAACATAACGGTCTATAAGCTCGTTAAAGCACATACCGGAAAAGGATTGCTTTACTGTGGAAGATACAACTTTGGCTAAACAGGAAAGGAAGATAATGGATGATGTCATGTTTAGGAATAGAGATGCTGAGGAGTTGAAGCACCAACTTTCGACCTCATGGTGATAACGATTGGTATTGGACCGACAATAGTACGTCGGGTCTTGGTAGATACTGGGAGTTATATGAACATACTGTTTACAAGAATATTTGATCAAATGAAGATGAACATGAAGGAGGTCATAGCTTGTAAGACCAAGATTCAAAGGTTTACAGCTGAAGCAAAACAACCAATTGGAACGATCGATTTGGCCGTGGAGTTGGGTGAAGGAGATCGTAGGATAGTTCAAATTAAAATTTTGTGATCGTAAATGAATATTCGACATATAACGACTTTTTAGGCTGACCAACCTTAGCTAATTTTAGGATAGTATTGGCTCCTTGGTGCTTGATGATGATGTTTCCCATGGAGAATGGGGTTGGATCGGAAAGAGGAGACCAATGCGCTGGAAGGGAATGTTATGTCATAAAATTAAGGGAAGCAAAGCGACGGGAGAAAGGAAAGACTGTAGGGGGACCCTCTACATTCGAGACTCACAAGCATAGCAATTAAAGCCCGAATCCTGGCTCGGGAACCGTAGCAGGTTTGATAAATATATAGATCTAAGGAAGAAGTTAGGGGAAGGGCGAGCAGCACCAGCTGAGCTGACTGTGAACGTTTCATTTGATATGGACGATCTTACACGGATTCTAAGGATTGGATCTCAACTTAGCATTAGCTTAAGGAAGGAATTGGTTAATTTCTTCCAGGGGAATTTGGATGTGTTTGCATGGGCGTATTCGAATACATGAGGGATATAGCCGGAGATAGAATTTCATGCACTGAATATTGACCCAAAGTTTACGCCAGTAAAACAGAAAAGGCACGATCTGGGTCTGGAGCAATTCGCTGCATTGAAAGAAGAGGTGGATAAGCTGATGGCAAACGGCTTTATCTGGGATGATTTGTACTATAAATAGGTATCAAACCCTATGTTGGTAAAGAAATTAAACAGAAGGTGGTGGACGTGTATCGACTATTCAGATTTGAATAAAGCATGCCCAAATTACATCTTTCCTTTGCCCAGAATCAACCAACTAGTTGACGAGACTGCAGGATATGAGTTGTTCTCTTTCATGGATGCTTATTCAGGTTATAACCAGATTCTGATGCATATACCAGATCAGAAGAATACCAGCTTTATAATGGATTTGGGATTATACTGCTATCAAATAATGTAGTTTAGTTTGAAGAAAGCCGAAGCCGCATACCAGAGATTGGTAATTCTATGTTTAAGAATCGAATCAGATGGATAATGAAGGTGTATGTGGATGAAATTCTTGTGAAGTCACGAGTGTCATGAAACCATTTAGATGACCTTTCGGAGATGATTGAGATTTTATGGAAGTACAAAATGAAGCTGAATCTATTGAAGTGTTCTTTCAGAGTGGCATCAGCAAAATTTCTAGGATTTATTGTAAATGCAAGGGGCATCGAGGCCAATCTGGAGCAGATTGATGCCTTAAGGAATGTAAGAGCCACGACTACAAAAAAGGAGTTATAGAGCTTGAATGGGAAGATTGCTACTTTAATTCTGTTCATCTAGACAGTAAAGAATGAATGCATACCATTTTTCGACTCCCTTAAAAAAGGCAAGAAGAACTTTGAGTGGAATCATGAATTTAAAAATTCCTTCGAGGAGTTGTTAAGGCACATGGAAATAGCACCGGTACTATCCAAACCACTGGGCGAAGAGGATTTGTTTGTTTATTTCACAGTGTCTACTCTTGCACTAAGTGCAGCATTAGTACATATGGATGTAAGGGTTCAAAGGCCAGTATATTATACCAGCAAGTGGTTTACGAGAGCTAAAAAGAACTATCTAAAGTTGGAGAAACTCGCATATTTCTTATTAATTGCATCAAGAAAGCTGCAACCATATTTCCAGGCTCATCTGATTAAGTACTGATGGATCGGCCTTTGAAGCAAGTGTTATACCGACCCGAGACTTCAAGGAGGTTGCTGAAGTGGAACATAGAGCTGAGTCAGTATGATATTAGTTACCATCTAAGGAGAGCGATAAATGGGTAGGCATTGGCAGACTTTATTGCGGAGTTTACCACACGTATGGTGAAGAAGTGGATGATATGGTCATTGGAAACTGTTTGTGGATGAAGCACCAAATGAACATATTTCGGGCACGGGAGTAGTACATGTGACTCCGAAAAGGCTATCAATTTTTTTCATTAAAGCTAGAATTTCCCATGACCAATAACGAAGCTGAGTACGAGGCGTTGATAGTTAAGGAGCTGGGAATAAGGTCGATGCACATATTCAATGATTCCCAAGTCAGGTTTCTACACTTAAAACCTATTAAATAATTCCATAATTAATCCAATAAATCACCAAGCAACATATAATACATCAAACACATAACATGGCATAATATCATCATATGATTTGGATTTAGACATAGAATCGAAACAAACAAGCATATGTGAGATGGATAACTATCATTCACCTTGATCGGATAATGAGATTAAGTTAAATGTGTTGATTTGATTCTCTTAAGCTTTCCTTTGGTTTCTTAAGCTTTTCTCCCCTTAGTTTTCTTTGCAATAGATGGCCTTGATCTTGCTTCTGTTTGTGTGAAATGAAATGTAAATGAGGATAATGAGAGAGGAAGAGTTTATGTTTAGGAAGTGAGGCCTATTCCTTGTTTACCCTTCTAATAAATCCTCCTTCTTATTTAAGTTCTAAACAATCTATTAGTTCATTGCTTAAGGCTCGATCAATTTTAATTATCAAATATCATTCTCCTTATCTCAACACATTATTAATTTAATTTGTCTAATTAAATTTCATAAACAATGTTAATCAAAATTAAGGGTGTTACAAGATTTTACCTTTATCTCTTAACCCTCCAATGGGATGTTATTCCAACTTCAACTGGAAGCATTGTTTCTCATGCATATAAGATACATCCTATCATGGCTTGATAGGCCCAAAGTGTGAGCGATGGTTCTTCCATCCAATTTTCCTTTCACAAAGTATTCATCACTTGGTGTTATCCAATCATTTTCAATATGAACGAACCTCCTTTTGTCTTTACTATTTACCATTTCTCTTTTTGAAAAGGGCTATATATGTAACTCTTTAGTTAATTAACACTTCTAGGGGTAATTCCTTTTTCGATACACTTCATGTTCATATTCATTTTGTGGTTCCATTGGTAATCGGAGACGAGCCTTCGATAATCAACATCCTTGAATTTATAGATGATAGATGTTGAGTCTTGTGAGAATCCCATAATTACTTAGAAGATGTTGAATTGATTTTGTTACCTTGTCATCACTTTAGATTTCGGAAATACGAATTTCTTTGTTGATCCCAAGAAGTGTAAGGAAAGTAAAACTTGGTTGAAGGGAGACATAGGTAAATCTAATCAAATTTTCTTAGGAATGCATAATCGCATGCCGAATCCATGCTAATGTTGGAATCATAAGTGCTTTAGAATTCGATGCATGTTATGATCAAAATCATAAGTGCATTGGAATTCAAAACAAGTCATGATCCATGAAACCTTCGATGCTATATAATCTTATTATTCTATTTTTGGGCGATCCTTGTAGATCTAGTCTGAATCTTGTAGCTTGAAAATTATAATATCGGATAATGATTCGACTTCTAAGTTGTAAATTTACTTAAATCTTCCTTCCCTGTTAATCGAAAGGTGGTCTTTCTTGCAATACTCATTTTATCTCGATGTGCTAACCATTCCATCATTACTTGCTTTGGTACTAGTAATTCCTTCTCTTTTACCTTGTTCCACATGTTTTAAGGTGATCCATATGGGAATCTTTTCCAGACTTTTATAGCCCTATTTATTTCGTTTGGCCTTATTACCAAAAGCTCAAGGTCATTTTTGATATGAGAATAGAAATCCATCATTCTAACTTTTCTCGTGTTCCTTGACCTTTGTTCGGTGGTTATGCGATTTCCATTACTGCTTTATTTTTTGGACAGTGGTGATCACATGTTCTCTCTTGAGTTTTTGAAATAAGGGTGGTTTCTTTAATCATTTGTGTGCTAAAATTACAAAGTAATTCATTTATGATCCTTGATTTTTTTCCTTTCTCAACAAATATCGGTTTGACTAATTTGTCCCTTCCGACCGCTCATGATCATGACTCTTGGTGGATTCTTTACCATTCTTCGTAAGCCATTTAGAGCGCTTTTATGGCCCGGATAAGAGATTATATTCCCATTGTTTTCGAAGTTCAAAGGAAGTTCTTGTAAAACTTATTTATAAAAAATAATCACATAATAGAAATGTAAATCTCAAATAAGAGACTGAGTGTTTATGATTCATAAACTAATAGTTTTTTAATTGAGAATAAACTTTTCTAATTAGAGTTTTACTAGCACGAATGGGCCATGGTAGTTCTAAATACTTTCCTGAAAGACATAGTTTTCAATAGTATACACTTTAATGATTTTATAAATTTCTTTTGAAATAGATAAATATATGTTTCTTTGATCCATGGGGTAACTAGCAACAACACCTTTGATTTACAAAGAATATTTTCTCAGAGATGTGTTTGGTAAAACCTTTTGAATAAAATTGCTTCTTAAAATGAATATTGGTGTATATTATTCCACCTTTGAAAGATGTAAAATTATACCACCTCCGGTTTTTCTTAGCGAAAAGAAATATCTTGTTTGTAAGTCTGAAAAGTCATAATTCATGAACTGGTAGACTTTATAAACAAGAACAAGCTTTTATATGAGAATCCCTTCTTTTGAAATGTTCTTTCTTCGGAGAATGGTTTATAACAAAGAGTTCTATTATAGCATATAAATCTAAGTCTTGAGATGGAGGATCAGAATTCTATATAACGTTGGAAATCCATTGATATAAGAAAGCTTAATTTATATAACTTTACAATTTGAAGCCATGTTCTTTCAAAACTTTTAGCTTTCAAAATCAAATATAAAACTTTCAAAGCTCTTACATTCAGATCATATACATATATTGAAAGCTTACATATTTGAGACTTACATTCATTTAAAAATTAATGCTTCTGGAAACCGACATATATACATATTTGAAAGCTAAGTATATACAGTCATATAGGCTTGAATCTTGATAATACTTATATTTGAGAATATATGTATCCAAAATCATATATAAAACATTCCACATTCGAAGTTCATATATACACTTAAAACTTTATGCTTTCAGAATTATATATTTTTAAAATCATATACACATTCTGAATCATATGTATATATGAAGCTATATATATTCAAGACTCGGTATATTCAAAACTTTGATACATATTGTTTGCACCAAAATTAGTAACAAACACACAACCAATACGATAACACCACAGATTTAATATGCAATATCCGAACAGAGTGATATAGAGAAATAAATATGAACAAAATAAAATAAAATAAAGTAATAAAGCAAGCAGAGACACGGATTTATAGTGGTTCGGCTGACTCTGGCCTATATCCACTCCAAAAAAATTCCTTTTATTGAATTATACTGCTGTTTACAGTTACAATCCGTGTGAATCAAGAGTCAAAATGGCAAAGTATAGCCTAGGTAGAAGAGGAAGAGAGCTAGAATCAAGATCCCTTTCCCTGAGCTATGCTTACTGTATTTATAGGGGAAGCCGACAAAATATATCACTCAAAATCCTCATGAAGAATCTCCAGGCCAAGACGGACCAATCCAAGAAGTACAAGACCAATCGCACCCCCTATGAGGGATCGGCCTCGATCGGTATAGAATGCCACGCGACGGCGTGCGATCCCTAGAGTGGGTCCCCCTCCATCCCTACTTCATGTTTCCAAAGTTATTTCCTGAGTTGGTGTGGTGTTCGTTGAGTTATTGAGCGATCATCGTTGAGTTTGGACTGCCGATCCATGTGATCCATAGCCATATTAATCCGATCTGATCCCTACTCCATCTTATTGATCCGATTCGATCCCCTGCCTGGGGAAAGTGACAATTACATACTTAGCCAATTCCAGGGTGTTGTCAAGACCCAAAAATCGACCTTCGAAAATCGACACCCGTACTTCCCTTGTACTCAAAATGCCGTAGATTCAAATGCCGAATCTGGTTCTCGGGAGCTTATAACACAATTAAGTAAATAACACAGCGGAAGAAAAGAATAATACATTGATATATAATATCTGATACAACAGAGTGATACAATGAATATCAATATACATCAGAGATATGATACAAGAAATAGCAGCGGAAAAGAAAAGATAACAACAGCAGCGGAACAATATCAATAGAAATGATAACTCCAAAATGATCTTCAGACAAGAATGAATCCACAACTCCAAGATAAGCAACTCCGATGAATGAACTAGCTCCAGATAATCTACTAAACCTGAATATCTGAAAAGAAACCCAACCTAGACTGCTCGTGTGGAAAATTATGAGCACCCAGAGTTTAGGAAGGGAACAATAAACTCCGGATCAGTCATGGGACTGGTGTGAGCAACAAAAACAGTTTATCTTTAACAAACAACAAAGGAATTTTAAACATTGAAATCCGCAATGCTTTTGGAAAATGAAACTACCATAAGACCTCCCACCACACACACAATGCAAACGCAGAATTGGAGGAGATTTCTTCTTATGATAGTCAAAGATGCTTACTACGCAAAATCAAATCATTTTTGATATTATTATTAGTGCATAGTGTAGAAAACATTTCGAAAGTATAATATTAATCTTAGCCAACATACGACCAGTATCGTATGCCTACTATAGCTACCATCTAAACAGTGGTGACCACCGTACGTAAATGGCAGGTTCTACAACTAAAACCGTACAAGTTCGTATTGAAAGATGGATTTTCAACAAATGGTCAGGCTAAGGAACTTCCTATCCACGATGGGTACGTCCCTGGAATAGACGACCCGAGAACCTAACCGGATCTCTGCCAACACAAGGCCGGGTTACCTCTACAAAAATAGGTAACTACTGACACGCGTATGCCATCCCTCGATCGTCACCGATCTTCCCGAGGATCCCCGATTTCCAACAACCACAAAGTAATAAACTTGCAGCAACCACAGAGGTTAAGTATCTGGGCTCCATACCATGATACCACCTTTATCCAGAAGGAATGACATACACTAAGGGGCGCTACTTCCTAGAACCTTGCTGCATCCTTCCTGTTTTGACCATTTCCGGGGTGTGAGGCTCGACGAAGTCTCGTCCACAAAGCTACGCTTTCTACAAAGCCATGCTTCGGGTCAAACAAATGATCAACCTATGATCACAAAGATATAAGATCAAACAAATGATCATATCACAAATGATCAAACACTGATCATCACACAGCAACACTCAGCATGCCATGTTACCAAATTGGGATATATCGCTGATAACTTCAACTACATAACCTCTGAGCTCGTACGTCTTAGAGAAGGGTGTTAAGCTAAGAGAATAAATTCTCCGCCACCAATAGAAATGTATTTGAAAGAAATCGGCTTTATATCTCAAAGTGTAATGTCAGACATGTATCCATACAAGTCTGTTCCGGGTTCGAACAGAACCGAAGGCACTTCTCACGAAGCCCTTGCATATCCGGATAATTTCCAATCACATCCGGACTTCCCGTCACTAAGGGTGATAAAACCTCTATATCGGGGATCAGCCGATGCAGAGTAACTCGACGGTAATCCTTCCGTTTTCAAAAATATCCGGTCTTCAACACCGGTCTTCAAATGCGATCCATATACGTCGTATCACACATTCAGAATGGGTTATACGACCCAAAGGTCCTTTCCCGGCTAACCCGAATAGTGAGCGAAATTTTTAAAATCATATGGATATGGGATTTCAATTAAGTCACAACTTATTACCCAACTTTCTTTTCAACTGATTTAAGACAAATTACCATTTTTAAATCTTTAAACAAAAAGATTCAACCTTTATGGTTTAAACAGTTTCCACACTTTAATCTTTTAAACAAAAGATTCATTCACAGATTTTCCAAATTAATTTCCATTTAAATTTGATTAACTCGTTAAATCTTTAAGATTTAACTTATAGCTTTCAAAACAATCCCATTTCAAATGATTTAAACCAATCATTATTTTAAATCTGTTAAAAATAAACAGATTCAATTCATAGCTTTTCAAAACAATTTATTCATAACTTGGAAAACCATTTTCAATTCAATATTGAAATTCCTTTAATTAAACTGGAATTTCATTTCTTATATATACGAAAGCTTTTATCATTTGAAAACAAACAGTTTTCATTTCGGAAAATCTGATTCATTCGTACGAGTTAAAGTCTTTGGGTTAAATCCAAATTCTCAAAATTACATTTTTAAATGGTTTACATTCAGATAAACACATTTATAACATTTTCAATCCCTAGTTTCAAATCATAGGATTCAATTTCAAACTTGAATTCAAATTTAAATCAAATTATTTAAATTTCCAAAACTCGATTAAGTTGTTCAAAATAACTTTTATCTTTGAAATTCTATTTCAAAAGCTTTTAATATAAAACCCCAAATTTCCAATATCAAAATAAATTGAAATTAAAATTTCAATTTCAAAAACATCGATTTGAATTATCTGTGACTTAACCGATTTCCACGTGAAATCCATATTTGTGTGTGTAAAAGTGTAGTCTAGGGGTTTTAACACACAATAGTGCAACATGATGAATCATCACATATCAGAATACAGAAATATAATTCGATAAGCGGTATAAGAACAACGCTTATCGTTCATTCACAGATCATAGATATATAAAGGTCACAGATAAGTAAACTACAGATCACAACATAAATCAGGGTATATCACAAAGTATCACAATCAGAGATATCAAACAAATCAAATCAATCAACAGAATCCAAACATTCATAAGTAAAATTAATGAATTTATCTGACTAATCTAAATCAGATTTATTTCTTATGAATTTATTACTAATCTTGGTTAATTAACTTCAATAATTTACAAATCATTTTGATTAATTTTTCTTTAATTCATTAATTAACCATCAGTAATAAATGAATTAACCTTTAATTAAAATTCATCAACCTTAAATTTTCAAATAATTATCCTTTAGTTATTTAATTCACCGTTTAATTTATAAAATTTCAATAAGTGATCGTCCCTAACCACTCACATAAATTAATAAATCATATTAATTACTTATCTTTAAATTAATTTATTTAATTTATTAACCTTTACTTGATCTTTAATCAATCATTAATTAAGTAATTATTCTTTAAACATTTATTACTTAATAAACCATTAATAATTTAAGATCTAAAAGATAAACCATAATTTTCAACATATAAATTTTAAGTTTAAATAAAACTTTAAAAATTATCTTTTTATTAATTAACTTCTCCTTATTTAATTATCTTAATTAATTAATTAACTAACCTTTAATTTATAATTAATTAACCCTTATTAGTTCGATTTTAAACTAAATCAATTATCTTAAAATATGGGTTAACAATATTAAAATTTAAATTTAGTTTTTAAAGTCAAAAATCTGTTTTTTTATATCCAACCTGGGACCGACTTCGAGTTACACCCGAGAGAAATACCTAGGTGCTTTGAGTTTTCCCCCAATCTAACCCGTGTGAGTATTTTTTTCAAAATTTTTGTTTAAGTCCTAAAACTAACCCGATACCATGCTAAAACAACCCGAGCCTGCCTTCGAGTCAAACCCACAAATACCACGCGATCGACCCGAGCACCCCTCTTCTTTCCCAATCTTCTCGTCTTCCACAATCACTCAAATAACAACTGATACACCCAGATGCACGTACACGTGCACAAGGATTCCGGCCATCCTCGGCTAATGTCGCGACCATCCCCCAGTCGACAACCACCTTCTCTAACGAAACCACCACCTAGATCGCCGATATCTCCATCTAGAAAAAATCGAGTCTCTCGATCGAAAAAAAACTAGAACGAAGTATGATCCACAAATTCCCCTGCCGCCATCGATCACGTCAACTGGAACCCATGGCCCTCCTCCCAGAGCCGCTTCACGTTCCCTCGCTCCGATCCCCCTACATGCGATCGCCTCTGGTGCATCGCCGATGACGTACAAGCCCTGACAATCCCAACGACCAAAACTAACACCAAAACCCTAGATTGGCCTCGCGTGGCCACCATCGTCATCAGAAAAATTCTACACTATTTTTCCTGGAAACCCCAACGTTCCAACCACCTTCACCATTAATCTCGACCCCTAGCACTACGCCGATCACCAGTAATCACCCAAAACCCATTTTTTGGTTAACCTCAGATTCCTCATTCAATTAAATGTTAAAAATCATGGATTTTGTTTTAAAAATCCTAATTTGCAACGTGGATTCAAGTTATAATCTTGAAACAACAAAACTTTAAAGTCGAGATTTTGAGAAGTTAAGATTCTTACTGTAATACTTCAGTCCAGTTAAACTATCATCAATTCCTACTTAAAATACTTTTACCACTTAATTCTTGTTGTTTCTAACAATCATTTGTTCAAACATTATTACACATAACAGATCAGAGGAGAGCAGTTGGTTTTCTTTTAAAATTTAGAACCCGAGAATCAAGGAACAAAGTAGACTTTTGTTCCAGGCAATGCACAACAACTTTCACATACAAATACACATAAATCCTATTTAAACAACCAAGCAAATACATATCATATTTCATCTTATGTAAATGCTGCATCCATCTAGATTTAACAGGTTTAAATTTTTAAATAAAACTGTTTACCAGAATGAAGTACAGAGGTAATATCCACAACAGACATGCACAGTTTATATCATTGCAAACATATCGCACACTTAAATCTACCTATGCTAGCGTTTCTTGTTTCAAAATTTTATAAGCAACAAATCCTGTATTTACTTAACTGTTTAAAATAAGAGTTTACTCATAGATAAAAGGATTTGTTTAGAAGTTTGCTCACCTGTAAAAACAGAGAACAGGGGACAGTCTTCTTATTTCTGGTTCCAGTATTTAAATGCTTTGGTTTTGATTCCTGAAGCTGATGTTTTTTTTGAACTGCAACTTTGATTATGTTGAATTTGTTGCTTTGTAGGTTCGAATCAAGTTGATTCTTCTCTCAAGCTTTGAAGTTATTGAATTCATTTTCCAATTGTTTATGTTTGTTCAAGTTTTAAAGAGGATGCTTGCTTTAGGGGTTACTCAGTTTCGAATGATAAAAACTGAGATGAAGATGTTGATAGATATAAAAGAGGAGTTGTACAGGGTATACAATATTTATATTTGTTTGTACACTGGAGAGCAGAAACTTTGGAGGCTAATGCTTGAGTACTTGTTGTATATTATAATTTCTTTTATACAGTTAGATCAGAGGAATGGAGGCTGATACAATTTAGTTTGTACAAATTTGCATAAAATTATCTATACACTTATGCTTTGTCTCGGCTGATAAAACATTTCATTGTGTACTTTATGCTTCATATTATACTTTTACATTGTGTCTTGCATTTATTATGTTGTACCTTATGTCTACAATCTTTATACTTTATTATTTGTTTCCATCTTATCTCGGCTGTACAAAGCATGGAGATAGTTTGCTATCTTGATGTTTTCATATGTGTCTTGTTTTTCAAAAGCTTATGCAATTTTTTCCTTGTTTGTTTTATTTTTCTTTGTCTTAAGCTTTATTACTTTGTGGTGATGTTGATATAAATCAATTTTCTATTTTTAACTTACATTTTGTCTACATTTATTCATATTATTTTACTTTTATATTTATTGTTTTATATTTATTAGCTTAAGTATTTTGTATTTGCTTTTATTATTATTTTTCATTTGTTTTTAAACCATTTGTCTAAGAATTAAATTCAAATCAAATGTTCACATATATACAATATTCATTAAATTTAAAATGATTCATACAGAATATACTTGAATCCGGGGAAACTCGCTCCATTTTATCGATTTATTCCACAAATATTAATTCAAAATTAATAAATTATCATTTTAAATTTATATAAAATCCGGGGTCGTTACAAACTTCCCCCCTTAAAAGAATTTCGTCCTCGAAATTCGCAGGCACGAAACAAAGACAGATGAAGAATGTTTCATCTAATCAAACTGAACATTTATTCTGCATTTGTCTTACCAAATCAGAATATCAAAATCAGATACGAGAACGAATCTGTTGAATTCTTTCACACGATACTCGGGTTATCCAGATCTACGAAATATGCAGTGGCATCGGTTAGTTCAAAGAGATAACTAACCATTCGTAGAACATATCGGGACCCAAAGAAATAGATAGATATATGGATACGATTTCAAAATTTTTAGTTTAGAACTAAGGTATACCTATCAACCATAGCAATCAAAGCAACAAGTTCATCCAAACAAACAATTTTGGCCTATCCGGAGTTTATGTCCCATTTTAATATATCGAATCTTCTTTTCTGGATCGACCAGAAATTATCGAAGAATTGAGAAAAGATGACGAACAAAGAGATCGATAGAGAAAAGATTGATTCCTTGTTGTTACAGAGTATTGACCATTTATAGTCATATTCCTCTGTCCCCTATCTCGTCCTCTTTTTGCACTCATACTTGCTATCAGTGGATAGTAAGAGAATTTACTGAGGCGTACGGACGGATATCTGAGAATACTCATTCTAGAGTTTACTTCACCCTATCTCTAATGAGCTACTTAATGTGTTATACTCCTGAGCTAAAGTACAACCTTAGCTCTGATACCACTTTGTCAAGACCCAAAAATCGACCTTCGAAAATCGACACCCGTACTTCCCTTGTACTCAAAATGCCGTAGATTCAAATGCCGAATCTGGTTCTCGGGAGCTTATAACACAATTAAGTAAATAACACAGCGGAAGAAAAGAATAATACATTGATATATAATATCTGATACAACAGAGTGATACAATGAATATCAATATACATCAGAGATATGATACAAGAAATAGCAGCGGAAAAGAAAAGATAACAACAGCAGCGGAACAATATCAATAGAAATGATAACTCCAAAATGATCTTCAGACAAGAATGAATCCACAACTCCAAGATAAGCAACTCCGATGAATGAACTAGCTCCAGATAATCTACTAAACCTGAATATCTGAAAAGAAACCCAACCTAGACTGCTCGTGTGGAAAATTATGAGCACCCAGAGTTTAGGAAGGGAACAATAAACTCCGGATCAGTCATGGGACTGGTGTGAGCAACAAAAACAGTTTATCTTTAACAAACAACAAAGGAATTTTAAACATTGAAATCCGCAATGCTTTTGGAAAATGAAACTACCATAAGACCTCCTACCACACACACAATGCAAACGCAGAATTGGAGGAGATTTCTTCTTATGATAGTCAAAGATGCTTACTACGCAAAATCAAATCATTTTTGATATTATTATTAGTGCATAGTGTAGAAAACATTTCGAAAGTATAATATTAATCTTAGCCAACATACGACCAGTATCGTATGCCTACTATAGCTACCATCTAAACAGTGGTGACCACCGTACGTAAATGGCAGGTTCTACAACTAAAACCGTACAAGTTCGTATTGAAAGATGGATTTTCAACAAATGGTCAGGCTAAGGAACTTCCTATCCACGATGGGTACGTCCCTGGAATAGACGACCCGAGAACCTAACCGGATCTCTGCCAACACAAGGCCGGGTTACCTCTGCAAAAATAGGTAACTACTGACACGCGTATGCCATCCCCCGATCGTCACCGATCTTCCCGAGGATCCCCGATTTCCAACAACCACAAAGTAATAAACTTGCAGCAACCACAGAGGTTAAGTATCTGGGCTCCATACCATGATACCACCTTTATCCAGAAGGAATGACATACACTAAGGGGCGCTACTCCCTAGAACCTTGCTGCATCCTTCCTGTTTTGACCATTTCCGGGGTGTGAGGCTCGACGAAGTCTCGTCCACAAAGCTACGCTTTCTACAAAGCCATGCTTCGGGTCAAACAAATGATCAACCTATGATCACAAAGATATAAGATCAAACAAATGATCATATCACAAATGATCAAACACTGATCATCACACAGCAACACTCAGCATGCCACATTACCAAATTGGGATATATCGCTGATAACTTCAACTACATAACCTCTGAGCTCGTACGTCTTAGAGAAGGGTGTTAAGCTAAGAGAATAAATTCTCCGCCACCAACAGAAATGTATTTGAAAGAAATCGGCTTTATATCTCAAAGTGTAATGTCAGACATGTATCCATACAAGTCTGTTCCGGGTTCGAACAGAACCGAAGGCACTTCTCACGAAGCCCTTGCATATCCGGATAATTTCCAATCACGTCCGGACTTCCCGTCACTAAGGGTGATAAAACCTCTATATCGGGGATCAGCCGATGCAGAGTAACTCGACGGTAATCCTTCCGTTTTCAAAAATATCCGGTCTTCAACACCGGTCTTCAAATGCGATCCATATACGTCGTATCACACATTCGGAATGGGTTATACGACCCAAAGGTCCTTTCCCGGCTAACCCGAATAGTGAGCGAAATTTTTAAAATCATATGGATATGGGATTTCAATTAAGTCACAACTTATTACCCAACTTTCTTTTCAACTGATTTAAGACAAATTACCATTTTTAAATCTTTAAACAAAAAGATTCAACCTTTATGGTTTAAACAGTTTCCACACTTTAATCTTTTAAACAAAAGATTCATTCACAGATTTTCCAAATTAATTTCCATTTAAATTTGATTAACTCGTTAAATCTTTAAGATTTAACTTATAGCTTTCAAAACAATCCCATTTCAAATGATTTAAACCAATCATTATTTTAAATCTGTTAAAAATAAACAGATTCAATTCATAGCTTTTCAAAACAATTTATTCATAACTTGGAAAACCATTTTCAATTCAATATTGAAATTCCTTTAATTAAACTGGAATTTCATTTCTTATATATACGAAAGCTTTTATCATTTGAAAACAAACAGTTTTCATTTCGGAAAATCTGATTCATTCGTACGAGTTAAAGTCTTTGGGTTAAATCCAAATTCTCAAAATTACATTTTTAAATGGTTTACATTCAGATAAACACATTTATAACATTTTCAATCCCTAGTTTCAAATCATAGGATTCAATTTCAAACTTGAATTCAAATTTAAATCAAATTATTTAAATTTCCAAAACTCGATTAAGTTGTTCAAAATAACTTTTATCTTTGAAATTCTATTTCAAAAGCTTTTCATATAAAACCCCAAATTTCCAATTTCAAAATAAATTGAAATTAAAATTTCAATTTCAAAAACATCGATTTGAATTATCTGTGACTTAACCGATTTCCACGTGAAATCCATATTTGTGTGTGTAAAAGTGTAGTCCAGGGGTTTTAACACACAATAGTGCAACATGATGAATCATCACATATCAGAATACAGAAATATAATTCGATAAGCGGTATAAGAACAACGCTTATCGTTCATTCACAGATCATAGATATATAAAGGTCACAGATAAGTAAACTACAGATCACAACATAAATCAGGGTATATCACAAAGTATCACAATCAGAGATATCAAACAAATCAAATCAATCAACGGAATCCAAACATTCATAAGTAAAATTAATGAATTTATCTGACTAATCTAAATCAGATTTATTTCTTATGAATTTATTACTAATCTTGGTTAATTAACTTCAATAATTTACAAATCATTTTGATTAATTTTTCTTTAATTCATTAATTAACCATCAATAATAAATGAATTAACCTTTAATTAAAATTCATCAACCTTAAATTTTCAAATAATTATCCTTTAGTTATTTAATTCACCGTTTAATTTATAAAATTTCAATAAGTGATCGTCCCTAACCACTCACATAAATTAATAAATCATATTAATTACTTATCTTTAAATTAATTTCTTTAATTTATTAACCTTTACTTGATCTTTAATCAATCATTAATTAAGTAATTATTCTTTAAACATTTATTACTTAATAAACCATTAATAATTTAAGATCTAAAAGATAAACCATAATTTTCAACATATAAATTTTAAGTTTAAATAAAACTTTAAAAATTATCTTTTTATTAATTAACTTCTCCTTATTTAATTATCTTAATTAATTAATTAACTAACCTTTAATTTATAATTAATTAACCCTTATTAGTTCGATTTTAAACTAAATCAATTATCTTAAAATATGGGTTAACAATATTAAAATTTAAATTTAGTTTTTAAAGTCAAAAATCTGTTTTTTTATATCCAACCTGGGACCGACTTCGAGTTACACCCGAGAGAAATACCTAGGTGCTTTGAGTTTTCCCCCAATCTAACCCGTGTGAGTATTTTTTCAAAATTTTTGTTTAAGTCCTAAAACTAACCCGATACTATGCTAAAACAACCCGAGCCTGCCTTCGAGTCAAACCCACAAATACCACGCGATCGACCCGAGCACCCCTCTTCTTTCCCAATCTTCTCGTCTTCCACAATCACTCAAATAACAACTGATACACCCAGATGCACGTACACGTGCACAAGGATTCCGGCCATCCTCGGCTAATGTCGCGACCATCCCCCAGTCGACAACCACCTTCTCTAACGAAACCACCACCTAGATCGCCGATATCTCCATCTAGAAAAAATCGAGTCTCTCGATCGAAAAAAAACTGGAACGAAGTATGATCCACAAATTCCCCTGCCGCCATCGATCACGTCAACTGGAACCCATGGCCCTCCTCCCAGAGCCGCTTCACGTTACCTCACTCCGATCCCCCTACATGTGATCGCCTCTGGTGCATCGCCGATGACGTACAAGCCCTGACAATCCCAACGACCAAAACTAACACCAAAACCCTAGATTGGCCTCGCGTGGCCACCATCGTCATCAGAAAAATTCTACACTATTTTTCCTGGAAACCCCAACGTTCCAGCCACCTTCACCATTAATCTCGACCCCTAGCACTACGCCGATCACCAGTAATCACCCAAAACCCATTTTTTGGTTAACCTCAGATTCCTCATTCAATTAAATGTTAAAAATCATGGATTTTGTTTTAAAAATCCTAATTTGCAACGTGGATTCAAGTTATAATCTTGAAACAACAAAACTTTAAAGTCGAGATTTTGAGAAGTTAAGATTCTTACTGTAATACTTCAGTCCAGTTAAACTATCATCAATTCCTACTTAAAATACTTTTACCACTTAATTCCTGTTGTTTCTAACAATCATTTGTTCAAACATTATTACACACAACAGATCAGAGGAGAGCAGTTGGTTTTCTTTTAAAATTTAGAACCCGAGAATCAAGGAACAAAGTAGACTTTTGTTCCAGGCAATGCACAACAACTTTCACATACAAATACACATAAATCCTATTTAAACAACCAAGCAAATACATATCATATTTCATCTTATGTAAATGCTGCATCCATCTAGATTTAACAGGTTTAAATTTTTAAATAAAACTGTTTACCAGAATGAAGTACAGAGGTAATATCCACAACAGACATGCACAGTTTATATCATTGCAAACATATCGCACACTTAAATCTACCTATGCTAGCGTTTCTTGTTTCAAAATTTTATAAGCAACAAATCCTGTATTTACTTAACTGTTTAAAATAAGAGTTTACTCACAGATAAAAGGATTTGTTTAGAAGTTTGCTCACCTGTAAAAACAGAGAACAGGGGACAGTCTTCTTATTTCTGGTTCCAGGTTTTAAATGCTTTGGTTTTGATTCCTGAAGCTGATGTTTTTTTTGAACTGCAACTTTGATTATGTTGAATTTGTTGCTTTGTAGGTTCGAATCAAGTTGATTCTTCTCTCAAGCTTTGAAGTTATTGAATTCATTTTCCAATTGTTTATGTTTGTTCAAGTTTTAAAGAGGATGCTTGCTTTAGGGGTTACTCAGTTTCGAATGATAAAAACTGAGATGAAGATGTTGATAGATATAAAAGAGGAGTTGTACAGGGTATACAATATTTATATTTGTTTGTACACTGGAGAGCAGAAACTTTGGAGGCTAATGCTTGAGTACTTGTTGTATATTATAATTTCTTTTGTACAGTTAGATCAGAGGAATGGAGGCTGATACAATTTAGTTTGTACAAATTTGCATAAAATTATCTATACACTTATGCTTTGTCTCGGCTGATAAAATATTTCATTGTGTACTTTATGCTTCATATTATACTTTTACATTGTGTCTTGCATTTATTATGTTGTACCTTATGTCTACAATCTTTATACTTTATTATTTGTTTCCATCTTATCTCGGCTGTACAAAGCATGGAGATAGTTTGTTAACTTGATGTTTTCATATTTGTCTTGTTTTTCAAAAGCTTATGCAATTTTTTCCTTGTTTGTTTTATTTTTCTTTGTCTTAAGCTTTATTACTTTGTGGTGATGTTGATATAAATCAATTTTCTATTTTTAACTTACATTTTGTCTACATTTATTCATATTATTTTACTTTTATATTTATTTTTTTATATTTATTAGCTTAAGTATTTTGTATTTGCTTTTATTATTATTTTTCATTTGTTTTTAAACCATTTGTCTAAGAATTAAATTCAAATCAAATGTTCACATATATACAATATTCATTAAATTTAAAATGATTCATACAGAATATACTTGAATCCGGGGAAACTCGCTCCATTTTATCGATTTATTCCACAAATATTAATTCAAAATTAATAAATTATCATTTTAAATTTATATAAAATCCGGGGTCGTTACATTGTCCATCCGAATCCACATAACTATCATCCACAGTCTTGTATATAACTGATCTCAAAGCCTGATAATTATCTCTCCGGGCCTCCTGCCTTGGTGATTACAAAATCTATCCAGCCAAATCCATGATATCGCGGTCTTGCCAAAAGGCGGGATAACATTTTTCCCCAAAACATGCCTTGTGATAGGAACGTGCATTTTGAATTGCCATAAATTCGAAATTCGAAATCCACAATCCATCGGTGGTTGAGTTTTCCAATACAAAATCCATCCCTTTGCCAAGCCAAATCTGTAGTTTCTCTAGATTATTAGTGAAATCAACGACTACTCCGAGTCGATAACCAAATTCATATCCATCCAAATCTAGTGACTGAATCCACGATCTCACTGGATCATTTCCCAAAACCATGACCTTTCCGGGTCGTTATTCAAATCTGAGACCATTTGAAATCTTGTAAGTCAGTAAGCCAATCCACAATCTATCCAGATCGTTATCCAAGTTCATGGTCTTCCCGGACCGATCGATGGTCTCTCCGAACCCTTGCTAAGATCAATCCAAACTTAATGACAAGTAGGCCGATCCTTTCGCTCTCCCCATGAAGCTTCCTACCCCTTGTACTTCGGCCTATTTGGGGCATATAGCGATGTCATGATCCACTTGGACCAATCATAACCTCTACAAGCTCTTGCTGGATCCTATCCTGTCACTCTTCGATGATGATGAAAAAACAACAAGTAAGCTGATCCTGTTGCTCTCCGACAAGGCGGCGTTACTTACTACACTCCGGTTCAGTGTCCCTAAACATAAAGGGATGTCATGGCCTTTTTGGACCATCATGGTCTCTTCGAACTCTTATCGAACCCCATCTAGTCACTCTCCGATGAAAGGGAGAACAACGATAAGTGAGGCGATCATGTCGCTCTCCGGCGAAGCGACTCACTTCTTGCACTCTGGTCCCTGACTCTCCATTCAGGAACATAAAGTAATCAATTCTGTACTGAGTTCCTTTATCTGGCCTTGACTCTCCGGTCGAGGACTTAATCCATGATGTATGAGCTCATCCTATCGCCCTTTGACAAAGGGACTCGCACCTTGCTGTTATTGCCCCGTCTCTCTGGCCGGGACAACCACAACCTTACTATAACAGAGAAGGCATTTTGTAGCGTTGAAAAAACGCTACCAAAACTTTTAGTAGCGTTTCGGTAAACGTTGCAACACGACATGCAACTAAAAGTCTGAAAGTTTTTGTTGCGTTGTAGTAAACACTACCAAAAACAAACATATTGTAGCGTTTTTGATACCCTACAAAAGTTTTTTTTACAGCGTTTTATTTGTCCTACTGTTTTTCTCTACTACAATATGTTTTTTGTAATTTACATTTATTCTCGTAGCACTTTTAAAATGCTACTAAAACTTATTGATTGTTGTGTAGCATATTTTAAACGATGTTATTTACTGTCAATGGCTTGTATCATTTTCGACAACCACTTATATATAATAGTTATATTAAAACCAACAATTAATTGCATAATTATCATATTCAAGCCAACAATCAATCACATAATTATCATTTTTAAACCAACAACAATAAATCATATAATCATCATACTCAAATAACTAAAAAAACATGTTAATAGCATGATCAAGTATAATATTCATAACCATTTCGATAATAGTATTTTGATAAAATGAGTGAACTCACATACCACAACCATTCGCAAACAAGTTTCACAACTAGTACGAACAAAATATTATAATATATATAACAATTCATTGCTTAATTACCGACAATTCTTTGTTACTGCTGTTCTTCACTTCGAAAACTTCTCTTCGAAAGTCCAATGCCTGCACAAGTGAGATCACAAAATATAGTCAAACAATTATGTTGATTTGTAGGACTTCAAATCTGATAGTCAAACAATTATATTGATTTTAACAAAACTTAGTTAAATTTTATTAACTTGGTTAACTTGGTTAACTTATTGTTATTATCATTATTATATTTAAAACTCAAATAACTTAATTATATTATTATTATTAACTTAATTAATTTTTTTATAAACTTAGTTAATTTTTATAAACTGGGTTAATTCATCATCATCATTATTTATAAAACTTTGTTACATTAGTTATATTATTATTTAGGAAAATTAGTTAACTTAAACTTAGTTAATTTTATAAAACTTGTTTGATTTTAACAAAACTTAGTTAATTTTTTTTAACTTGGTTAACTTAGTTATTTTATTATTTTTATTATTGTTGTTATTATTATTATTATTACTATTATTATTAAAACTTGGTTAACTTATTATTATTATACATTTAGTTAATTTTTATAAAGTTAGTTAATTCATCATCATCATCATTATTTATCAAACTTTGTTAAATCATAATTAAGAAAATTCAAAGATTAGGATGTACAACATGCTCAACATTAGATTTATGTTTCCAACGCTTTGTATTATGGGTTCCCATAATCAAGCTAATGAAAAATTTGAGTTGTTGCAACAAACTGAGTTGCATTTCAGTTTGCAAAACTAAGTCGCAATTTGCAACTAAGTTTGCAACTTAGTCACAAATTGCAACTCAGTTTTACAAACTGAAATGCAAATTCAGTTGTTTTGCAAACTGAGTTGCATTTCAGTTTGCAAAACTGAGTTGCAATTTGCGACTCAGTTTACAACTAAGTTGCAACAAACCGAGTCGCAAATTGCAACTCAGTTTTGCAAACTAAGTGCATTTCAGTTTAATAGCGCAAGATGAGTTAAAAAACAAATGATGCACCTTGTATGTGTTAGAACTTATCAATCTACTACCAAGAAAAGTGTGTGACTGAGCTGCACGTGTTAGATGTAGGCTCCATCGATGCACTGCATGTTAATTAAGTGGAACAAAAAAATTCTATAGCCATTTTATTCTTACTCAAATCACAAGTTGTCATAAATACTAATTTAACAGCTACACAAAAGGTTTTATAAACTTATTTGATTTTTATAAAACTTGGTTAACTTGGTTAATTTTTATAAAACTCGATTAAATTGGCTAAATTTTATAAAAATAGGTGATTTTTTATAAACTTGGCAAAATTTATAAAAACATAATTAATTCTTATAAACAATATTCTATAAAAAGCACATGAATGTGAAACAATATCACATAATTACTATTCTTATTCTAGGATCAAATACTGACAAAGATACTTTGTGAATGGGAAACAAATTACTGTGACCAGCCATGAATGTGCTTGTTTTCTATCTTAAGCAAAGGCATCACCTGAAAATATTTACTTAAAAATATAAATGTTAATCCAATCATATTACTAAAATCATAAGAATTCAGGAGCAAACCTCTCCTATAGAAAGGTCGCACTTCGGGACTTCTGGACACAAAGAAAAGCTGCTTTGGCCAAATGATAAAACTTGCTTTCATGTTGCATCGGCTCACACTGCTTTAGTTTTGATCTCAGGTCTTCAGCTTTTCGGGCTACTTGCATAAACAACAATAAATCAATGGATGATCATCTGAATAAACATTAATATTTGTTTAATACGATGACCGACCTTTCTTGTTGGGAATGCTCTAAGAGTTCCTATAAAAGTATGAGCAATCACAGATGACTGATATGTGCATTACAATTATAGTATCATCTGAATAAACAGTATGGATCTTAGGATCACAATAGTTTAAAATATTAATACAATTCAAACATACAAGGTTATGGTCAGTTAAATACACATAAGCTTCATCACCATAAGTTATTATTCAATCATTTTCTGCTAATCAATTCTGGTGGAGATTCCACTTTCCTATAAAAAAAATTCTTCAAGTATTTCTATAAATAGAATTTATCTTAACATGCGTTCAGCTTCAAATATTTCCCCAACATGGTTTGCATGTGTTTAGTTTTAGAATTTCCCTAACATGGTTTTACGTAGCCTTTCTTTTCATACCAACCCTCCTAGTATTTCTTTTAACCTTCTAAACTCAAGACAATCTCTTTCAGTACAGCTATCTCATAGCCAAACAAAGATTGCTTTAAAATGACTGGGAACAAAATAAAGGTACCAGTCGCATCATTTATACTGAAATCTATAATCAAGTGCTACAAAAATATAACCATGTATTAAATTACCACCATTACCAAATACACACACAAATAAAGTGTTCAATGATCAATGATTTAGCTTGCCGAGATTGGGAAGTGCAAAGAGAGGTGAAACGCAAAATGATTTTAACATGTTTGCTTACATTATGCTATAGTGGCAATGGTTTAACTTTGAGAGGCCATGTCTTTACTAGAGGGGAGAGGACAGACATAGAAAAAAGGATCGAGAATTTACCAAATTCAGTTTAATTAAAAAAGGATGGAGAGGCCATGACCTTGACACAATCTAATAACTAAGTTTAATTCAAATCACTTATAATCACAATTTAATTAATATAATTCATAACGCATACGAATGTGCCAAATTAGGAATCAAGGGAAACTGAAGAATTTATTGTTTTGTGGATCAGCATAATTCATTCACTAAATAATGGAATCAAAATGATTCATTCACAAAATAATAAAATATATTGTCTTCACCATGAATTAATAGTAAAAGGTTTTCCATTTCAATAAAGAAATGTGTAACGACCCACTTTTCCGTACAGTTCAGCCGATAATAAACCACATATGTCTAACTCAAATTGAACAGAAAGGCGGATAGTTAGGGTGAAGAAAGGAGATAGAAGAGAGAAGAAACTAAAACAATCACAGAATCTCACAAACGCAACGGATAACATATATTAATCGACATAATGCTTTACAAGTCATTTCAAAAACAATACATAAGAGTCATACTAACATGCATTCTGACCTAGATAGTTATAACAGCCTGTCCCTACCTAACTGATACAATATACATATGATACAGCGGAAACAAGATAATAACTAACTATCGATGAAGCCTCCTGCTCCAAGCTCCTCCAAAATGAATCCTTAGAAAAACCTGAACTACTTGGCCTTCCATACAAATTTGGGTACCCAAGAGTTTTAGGAAAAGAAAATAAAACTCTGGGTCAGACATGGGTCTGGTGTGAGAAACTCAAATTGAATTTATCTTAAAACTCTTTTGAAAACCAAGGGTATCTCATAAGATCACGCCATACATAAACACGGACGGGTTTTTACCTTACGATAACAAAATCACTTTTATATCAAATCTAGTGATATTATAATAATATCTAAGGGTGAAAATAATAATATCAAATAACCATGATGCTCGTGAGTGTACATCACAACCATACTAGTTATAAAATCAAAAATCGATAAGGCTCGCTCTCTAATTGTGTAGGATTTCCATGGAGGTACCCCAGAACATCTGAGAACGGTCCTCCTGCACAAGGATTTGAGTTATCCTTCCAAAGACACATACCCGTCTAGCCGGGGTATTATAGGAAAAACATAACTGGTCTTGGTAAGACCGAGTGCATCACTCCCGGCATGCCAAAACTGATAAATAGATGTTGCTAGAAAAGGGAGCCGACTACACCCTATGGGTTTGCCAACCCTACTGGCCATGGCTCCTATCTCTAGTTTTAGTCATTTCCGCTGATGAGTCTACGTCCGGCGTTCCATCTTACGCACCGCACCAAAATAAATCACAAAATCCCACATGGATCTCCATACCCAATGGTCCTAGAATCACACATGTATTTCCACATCTCAAATAGATCTTGGAATCACACATCGATTCCCACACCCTAACGGGTCATGGAACCACACATGGATTCCAACATCTCAATATAACACGAAACTCCTCCATAGAACCGTATATGGTTTCGGAGTGGTCATGGATTCGAGTCATCTCTTATGAGTACACTCTTCCGCTTCCCAGGTGCTCCAAAAACCAATCATCGATTTTCCGTAATGCTCAATACCGGTTCTTTAGAAAATAATTAGACAATACATAAGAGTGGGGATCACCCCCTAACCATTTAAGTGGACGGATCTCCTTATCATTTATCCAAGAAGAACAACGAGTTTATATGTACAGTATAGCACCACCGTTGGTAACGGTACCATATAATTCCCGTGTTTCTCCTAGATATTTCCAGAGTTAAAATCCTTCGATGTTAAGTAGGGAATTGCTTTCCTACCACCAAAATAAAGAAGGATTACATATTTAGGAAAAGATTTTATAGTCGGTTATTTAACTATCAAATAAACAAACGTTCAAACAACATTTTCCACTAAAATCACTAAGCCTCATTTAATTCAATTTTGATAAATTGAATCTCTTTATCAAAAACAGTCATATACTTACCTCATCGGAATAAGTATATTCACAAACCATTCCTTGATACCAGTTGTAACGACCCACTTTTCCATACAGTTCAAGCTGACAATAAACCACACATGTTCAACTCAAATTGAACGGAAAGGCGGATAGTTAGGGTGAAGAAAGGAGATAGAAGATAGAAGAAACTAAAACAATCACTAACTAAAACAATCACATAATCTCACAAACGCAACGGAATAACATATATTAATCAACATAATGCTTTACAAGTCATTTCAAAAATAATACATCCGAGTCATACTAACATGCATTCAAACCTAGATAATTATAACAGGTTGTCCATACCTAACAGATACAATATACATATACTACAGTGGAACAGGACCGGCCCGAACAAGAATGTTGCCCTAGCCGATTTCAAAAAAATGATATTTAAAAATAGTTAATGCAGTAAGAATTAAACTCCGATCACTTGTCACATTAAGCAATGTGCAAACCACTTGAGACATAACACAATTATTGTCTAAGTTATACATAGATATTATTTAATTTTAACTATTTTTAGAGAATCATATTCGCCACCACCTTCGCCGTTGCCCCCTACCCGTCCGTTGCCCTAGGCGACTGCCTAGCCCGCCTACCCCTAGGGTCGGGCCTGTAGTGGAAACAAGATAATAACTAACTATCGATGAAGCCTCCTATTCCAAGCTCCTCCAAAATGCATCCGAAGAAAAACCTGAACTACTTGGCTGCCCGTACAAATTTTGGCACCCAAGAGTTTTAGGAAAAGAAAATAAAACTCTGGGTCAGACATGGGTTTAGTGGAGAAACTCAAACTGAATTTATCTTAAAACTCTTTTGAAAACCAAGGGTATCTAGTCAGACCACGCTGTACATAAACACGGACGGGTTTTTATCTTACGATAACCAAAACACTTTTATATCAAATCCAGTGATATTATAGTAATGTCTAAGGGTGAAAATAATAATATCAAATAGTTCTGATGCTCGTGAGTGCACATCACAACCATACTAGTTATAAATCCAAAACTCGATAAGGCTCGCTCGCTAATTGTGTAGGATTTCCATGGAGGTGCCCCAGAACATCTGAGAACGGTCCTTCTGCACAAGGATCAGAGTTATCCTTCCGAAGCATCATACCCGTCTAGCCAGGGTATGATAGGAAAAATATAACTGGTCTTGCTAAGACCGAGTGCATCGCTCTTGGCATGCCAAAACTGATAGATAGATATTGCTAGAAATGGGAGCCGACTACACCTTATGGGTTTGCCAACCCTACTGCCATGTCTCATATCTCTGGTTTTAGTCATTTCCGTTGATGAGGCTACGTCCAGTGTTCCGGCTTACGCACCGCACCAAAACAAATCATGGAATCCCACATGGATCCCCATACCCAATGGTCCTGGAATCACACATGTATTTCCATATCTTAAATAGATCTTGGAATCACACATCGATTCCCTCACCCTAACGGGTCACGGAACCACACATGGATTCCAACGTCTCAATATAACACGAAACTCCTCTACCGAATCGTATATGGTTTCGGAGTGGTCACGGATTCAAGTCATCTCTTATGAGTACAGTCTTCCGCTTCCCGGGTGCTCCAAAAACCAATCGTCGATTTTCCAAAATGCTCAATACCGGTTCTTTAGGAAATAATCAGACAATACATAAAAGCGGGGATCACCCCCTAACCGTTTAAGTGGATGGATCTCCTTATCATTTATCCTAGAAGAACAACGAGTTTATACGTACAGTATAGCACCACCGTTGGTAACTGTACCATATAATTCTCGTGTTTCTCCTAGATATTTCCAGAGTTAAAATCCTTCGGTGTTAAGTTGGGAATTGCTTTGCTACCACCAAAATTAAGAAGGATTACATATTTAGGCAAAAATTTGATAGTCGGTTATTTAACTATCAAATAAACAAACATTCAAACAAAGATTACATTTCCCACTGAACTCACTAAGCCTCATTTAATTCAATTTTGATAAATTGAATCTCTATATCAAAAACAGCCATATACTTATCTCACCAGAATAAGTATATTCACAAACCATTCCTTTCAAAAATACTTGAAAACCTTTTTAAAATTGATATGGAAAGTACCATTCGGTATCGACCATGGATCGCAACTCAATGGTTATGTCTCTATCCTGGAGAAATCTAAACTTAAATGCAGGCAATCTCTACCTCTGGAATTATGTCATGAAATCAATCATAGATCCCAGTTTGCACAATGGTTACGTCGCTATTCTAGCGAAAACATAACAAACTATAGGCAGTCTTTGGCCCTTGAATTACGCTATGAAAATATACCATTACTTCCTAAAATCTTTTACTTTAATAGATATCTCAAAATAATACTTATAAAGTTTCTATATAAATTCCCAAGTTTAATTTAGGAAAATACTCTTTTATAACAATTTACTATATAATATATTATTTTTAAAACAATATTAATATTTGAACAAATTATCTTTGAAATAATAATATTTTAATACTAATTAACTTTTAAATAATAATTAACTTTTAGATCCAATTACTATAAAATAACCTTAAATAAATAATTAAAATATAATTTAAACATTTTAAATAATTAAATAAATTTGAACAAAAATTAAATACTATTAAATCACTTTTAAGAATCATAAAATAACTAACTTTAAATCATTATTAAATAATTATTAATTATCTTTAAAATGTCATTAATAAATAATAAATATCCTTAAAATAACTTTGATTCAAAAATCAACTTCCAAATTTGGAAAGAGGCTTAGCAACTCCAATGGTACTTAATCAAGTCACCATTAATTCCATTAACTATCCAAGTTTCATTCCTGTATTTACATAACATCAAATATGTAAATTAAACTCACAATTAACAATTAATTATTAATACAACACCTATCCAAAACTAGTCAAATGGTAATGTAATTAAGTATCCACACTAAGGTATAGCAGAATGGGATTTATTTCTGCTAAATAAATGTCCAAATTTAACTTATCTAATTAATAATAGCAAAATGGTGATTTATTCTGTTAAACAGATGTCCAATCAATTTAATTAGCGGAAGGTGTTTTATTCCGCTAAACAAATATCCAATTATCATATTCAATCCAATTTAACTCAACAGTATTTTATTTGGCCAAATAAACATAACTAATTAAGGTATATAAATTTAAACGATGTTATTAACAGAAATATCGTAATTTAAATTCAGTCTGTTTCCATATGTCATAATTTATACATGTCCAGAACTATCAACAAGTTATACTAAAACGTTGTACTCACCATTACTAGTCCAACACGAAAATCAGAAGGTTAATCGGATTTTAAACGAACATGTTGTCACATTTTGAACTTTGACACATTTTATATAGTTTAAACATATAAAGTAAGTGAATTTCTCACCCAAATTGCAATGGGCTTGGCCCATAAATTCCTGGACCCGCTTGTGAATTACCCAGACTACCTGCAATCAACATTCTCCCCTTAAACGCAACTGACCACAATGATAAGGACCTTCGTGCAAATTCCTTTGTTTCAAACAGTAACATACCATCTTTCTTTAAATTATTCATGTGTCTTCAAACCAGAGGGAAACCCGCACCGTCTTCTCCTACCGCACCGCTCCGATTATCCCCCAGCCCATGCCGCCACCCATGCTTCCACCTCCCTACCCTGGCCAGCTCGGTCACACAAGCTCCAACTCCAATCTCCTTCCTCCATGCCTTTACAACGACTTAGCCTGCTTCCTTTTTTGATCATCACATGCATCTCACATTGGCTTATCTTAGAGCATCTCCAATCCATGAGCTATTTTGATGTAATGTCAATTACACATCATCAACATTTAATTTAGTTCAAATTTTCATCTCCAATACCAATGTTAATAACAATGTCATGATGACTTGGCAAAAAAATTATTAGACATTGTCTAGTGCAATGTCTAGTTTTAGACATTCAACTTCACAATGTGAAGTAATAAATATTCACAATGAACTAATTTTTTATCTATTATTTTTATTTATTTAAATTTTGATTGAGACACATAATTAATTTTTTCTTAATAAATATATTTGCATTGGAGTAGTTTTCTTATTTTTAACGTAATGTTTAATTTTTAGAAATTACATTGAGTTAACATTGTTATTTATCCCTTGACACATAAGATTTAATTGAAATTACATCCTATTTGCATTGAAGATGCTCTTACTTTATTTATCTTCATGCTAACAAACAAACTACCAGCACGTTCATGCAAATGAACACATTAAAGAGGGCTCAACTACAAAATCTTATGTTAACCACAATACCATCCACACTCTTTACAAATTCATGCATCGTCTCCAAGCTTTCATTGGCCAAATATCACCATTCACGACCTTCCACATCAAACCTGAGTCAACACTGCCCATGCTCTTACATGCTTCTACTGGCTACCCATCACAAACCACTGTCATGCATCCATATATCACAAGAATGCACACATTTCCCCCACACTTGCATACACAATCATGCACATAATGGAGAGGAAAAGAAGGAAAATGAAAGAATAAATGAGTTGCCGTGTATTTTTTTTAAAGAAAGAAAATGAATAAGCGAAATACGTTTTAACTTTTGTGTTCCATTTGCATACGTGATGGCTTTGAGTACAAATATAGACATATATGTAGGCAAACCAACCAAAAGTCGGCTTAAGGACAGCTGAAAGATTTCAAAAAAGATTATGTTGTTATATCTATTTATATTTGCAGAGAAGAAAAATAGCAATGTTTTTGTGCATGCTTACCTTTCTATAGACGCTAGTGTACGTGTGTGTGTATATAAGTTTTATGAAGGTAAGTGAAATTAAAGGAAAGAAACCCGAAAGAAAAATCAAGTACAAAGGACACACATTAAATGCTAAACCAAAAGTATGGAGAGGCTAAGGAAAAAGCGAAAGATATGTTGGCTGCTTGCATGTATATTTTTGTTTACAATTTTTTTTTCATTCCTTGTGCCTTGCTTGCAAGGTTTGAGGTTCCGGTCGGAACCACGAGATTCCGACCAACTCGTACCGGTTCCGGCCGGTGACGGGACGGGAATAGGGCAAAATCCCGTCCCGCCCAAACAGTCAAAGAAAAATCGAAAAAAAAAATTCATACGCGAATTGTTACATCAGAAGAAGAATAGGAAGCGACAATCAAAAATCAAAAATCACACTCAGAATCAAAATCGAAAAGGCAAAAAAAAAAAGCAAACCTTTGCTGTTCGTCCAAAATCGAGCAAGATTCGACGTCGCAGAAGTGCTTCGACATCGCAAGAGAGAAAATCGAGCATACGATCGCAATTGCAGGTTAATTTTGAATTTTTTTGGCTCTCTGCCCTTCGCTCTTTGATGTTCGGCTCTTTTTTATCTTTTTCGTTCTTCGTTTCTGAGTCGCGTATCTGATAAACGAGGATTTTGTAAAGGAGGGCACAAGAAAAAGTGGGCTGACTGAAATAGGATGGACTTGGGCTTTAAAATGAATTAATTTTATTAATTAAGGTTGAATGTAATGAGATAAGCTGGGATGGGCTATTTTATTCATTTAATTTAGTTTAAGTAGTAGTGAAATTGTAATTCTAATTATAAACAAATTTAAATTTGTTTAATTTAGTATAAACATATTGGGTTAGGGTATTTTATATTATTATTTACATCGACCGTTATTAAATTTTCATTAACAAACCATTGTTAACCATAATCGGAACCGAAACCGAAATCAAAACCGAAACTTCTGAAATTTCCGAAATCGTCCGAAACTAAGAAAATTTCGAATGAACGAAACCGAGACCGAAACCGAGTTTTCGAACCTTACTTGCGCGAGCTCAGACATACATGTACAGGCGTTAATTTGATACATATATATAGAAGCCTGCGTGTCCATGGTATGAAATGAAACCTGAATTGCGTGCAAATGTTGGCTTGTGTGTACGAACCACCAAATAAATGCAAAGCCACCAAATTGTTCATCTATAAGTAAACATTCCAGGACAAATTTAAATGCTAAGCATAAAAGCATGTGCAAGGAGTACAAGGGGACTAATGAAAAGATTTTTATTAGGTGTTGCGCGTAGACCCGTCAAACGGGTTGGGTCGGGTCATAAATGGGTCGGGTAAAATTTAACCCGATCCATTCAAGACATAAACAAATCCAACCCGTTTGACCCATTTAATATAAGGGTTGATCCGACCCGACCCGACCCGTTTTATAAAAAACTACTGCTTAAGTAATAAAAACTGCACGATAAAATAAAAACTGCACCATTATTATCAATACTACTAAACTGTTACATAATAAACAAAAACTGCAATAAAAAAACTGCACCAAACTACATATATTGATAAATTCCACATAAAAACAGAAACTGCATCAAAAAACAGAGAACAGAACTAAAAATTGCAAAAACTTGAAAATATTTTAAGGTCCAGCATAGTACAATTACAAACTACAACATCAGAAACTAAAAGATTTGGCATGGTACACTTTTAGGTGAGAAACTCCATAGCTGAATACAAAAGGTGCATCAAAATAACTGAAATAAACTAAACTAAATCCTATAAAAACAGAAGCATGTAATAAAACTACAAAATATTTGAAGATTATACAACATTCGTGGTCTTGGAGTCTTGAAGCCCTTAAGCACAACCTTCTAATCCTGAAATGACACAAACAATCAACTCATGAATGAATGTTGTAAGAATTAAAATGATGAACCACAACAATTAAGAGAAAAGAACAAAATGCTTCATTACACCATGAAAATGCTTCATTAAGCTGTAATATTGAATGACATACTACTGGGCAACGAACAAAGATGAATTTGACCAAATTTATCCATGTAAAGCCTTCAATTTTGATGTTTCAAGAAGATTAAGTGCAAGACCTTTAAAACATTTTGACACTTAACCAGCGCTCATTAACATGAAACTTTATTCTTAATGAAAATAAATAGAAGGGTTGGAAAACAACCATACCTTTTGCATGAGAAACCCAGCAACGGCAGGCTTCAAATTTTGGCAAACGTAAGTAATAAGCTGATGAGTGATGAACACAGATGGAGAAATCGCCTACAACAAGGCTTTGTCTCTAATAAGCTAATTGCACTGGTAGTGGTAGAAAATGAGAAATCAATAGCTATTATGATGGTTGAGTTTACTATTCTAAATATAGAGATAAAATTTGATGGCATGCAATTAAAGGAAATGGCAGAAAGGTGGATCTAAGGCAATTATCAGTACAATAATAATAGTATGACGGCCATAGCACAATTGACATTAGTGAATTGGGAAAACAGTCAAAAAGCACTAACAATCTTTGATGGTCATGTTTGTATAACACACTATGCAATTTTTCAAAACGAAATATCTAGCTTTACACAGTGTATAATTGTACTACAGTTCAAATTTTAAAGAAATGGAGAAGGGAATATCACATGCTGCATTGCAGTCAAAAACAAAGCTCAAATGAAATTCCCACAGTACAATTTTTTATGAAGTGAAATCTAAAGAAAGAATCCAAAGACCAAGCCTATGGATTTAACAAAGTGTGACTTTGTTCTTTGCTTCGACTTCAAAATTGTTCCTCTGGCTACACAACTAGTCCTTCAAGAAGATGGGTTTTTTCATAAGTTTGAAGGTCACTTAACACATGCCAGTTAAGTTTATGACATGTGGTTTCTAACAATAAATGTCAGGTTAATTTTCCAATACATGATTAGAGTATGAATGTATATCGTTAAGATATGAATGTATATCACGAATGCCTTCATAATGAACAAACATAAATGGCAAATTGTGTCTAATAATTGCCTTGGCCATTAACTCTCTATATTTATTTTGATTAAAAATTGTTTGATTTTGTTGTTTGATTAAAAATATTGTACATGAAACCTTCGCTGTTGTGTAAGTTAATGTAAGTGATTGACAATCCTCTATTCTATGCGTAATACAGATTTGTTATTGAACAATGAAACACAAAAAATTACTACATTACAACCTATGCATGTTTAGTGGTATGAAAATCACATAGATTAAATGGAACCAGTAGTCAATTAGGCGAGAATTAATTCTTGAAAACACTATTTAAAATAAATTACCAGCCGGTGAAGTATTCATCTCAATAAACACGTCTAGTTCGACTACTTTGTTGTAGTCTTGAACCGCAGAGTGATATAGAAGTAATAAACATAAATATTTGTACAACCGAATATGATATTTCTAATACAAGAGGAAAGCATGTTAAAACTGTACTATATAGTTATTGAAGAAAAAAAACCAAACGTCTAAGTACAAACACGCTACTTAGTTATGAAAAAACAAACATTTAAATACTATGAAACTCGCTACTTAGTTATGAAAACAAAAACACCCTCAGGTCTGGTAAAAATAGAAAATAGTTTCCGCATCCAACATAGCACTCTATAATATCCTGATTGTCACTATGTAATATCAAATTTATTGGTCAAACATATTCTACAGCCTACAGGTAAACGAAGCTAGCATAAAATAACATCGCGACACTAACAGAGAAATACAATACTTAAAGCCTAAACAGAAGGTCCATAGATTTGAAGAATGAGAAAATTGAACCTGTAAATTGAATAAAATCCTTGACATGAAAATTAGACAAAATCGCAAGAACTTACTTACCTAGGGTTTACAAATCTGAGCTCGCACTCTTCAGTGATTCGAATTCAAAGTTAGGGTTGTCGAACGTATGGATTTTTCTCTTCGACTGATTAAAGGTAGAATTTAGGGTTGTGGAACGAAAGGAGAGAGATCGCCTCTTTTTTTTTCTCAGCAGAAATTAGGGTTGGATGGGTTTGGATGGGTAAGCGTAATTGGGTTGGTTCGAGAGATTTTAGTTGCTGCTGTAAACGGGGTGGATAAAAAAAAATAATAATAATAAACGGGCTGGACCCAACCCTTTTAATTTTAGGGTAAGTGGGTTGGGTAAGTGGGTAAGGATCAGTTTTGACGGGCCTAGTTGCGCGGGTGCAATATACGGAGAAAGATATGGTGTGCTAAGGGTAAGTGTTACGTTTTAATTGAATAAGTTTTAGAGTGCCCCGCTATCAAAAATACTAGGGGTGGGCATAAACCGCACCGCTATACGGAAACCGCCCGCACCGAACCGCAAAAACGGTGTGGAAACCCGCACCGAATCTTCTAACCAAAGCGAATACTCCAAACCGGACCGACCCGCATCGATACGGTTCGGTTGCGGTTTGGATGATTGAACCAACCATATTAAACCGGACCGAACCGAATATTTACGCTAGTAATCTTATGATAAAAATATAAGCAACTCCTATCTTATTTTAAATTCTAACGATGGATATTCAATTTTTAGCGTATGTTATTATATTAATAATATTCGCTGCCATAAAGGAAGAAGTTATAGTTTTGGTATAATATTTTTCATATTATTATTTTTGGATAAATGCTAATTATAATCTTATTCTAGTCATTTTCTTTGATGATTATGTTTTGATTAATGTTGATGTTTGGTTAATCTACCAAAAAATCCTCCCTTGTAGCTAAATGTCAAATTGAAATATTCATACAGTTAAGAACTAATCTTTCATTTCAGTATAACATTGTGTGTTTTAACCTTTTAAGTGTAAAAGCTTCACACAGTTGCCTTCGTAAATTTATTGTTAATGGAAGTAATTCTCTTATTTCATATTTAATACGGGCTCAAACCAGACCGGACCGAAACCGAACCGTTTAAAAGATTAGTATAATGGTTTGTATTTTTGATTAACCGTTTGATGCGGTGCGGAAGCGGTTTGGACTTCAAACCGCACCAAACCGACCCGCGCCCACCCCTAAAAAATACTTCCATGTATGGACCGCGAACGATAGAAATAAAAACACGGTCGTGCACAATAATGTGTCATGATCGCAAAACACTAATAAAATAGATCAGTTAACTTACTCTGTGAAGTGTCAAAAATGTCCACGTTTGCCTTAAAATACGTCAAACGAAAACTCAATTATTTTCCAAATTAAAAATTATGAAAAAATTCTATAAATTATATTAAAAATACGTCATCAAAAATTTGGGTCTAAATTCGAATTATATATTTTATTATAATTTAAATTCAAATTCAAATATTTAAATATCCAAATTCGAGACTCAAAAATTTGGATCGTTACAAAATGTATGTTCAGTTATGAAATCATAGACTAATTTTTTGTAAATCCGAAAAGATTTTACAATTTTAGGTTAACAATAGCTGCAATAAATAAAGACTTACGGTTCAAGCAATCAGAAGCAAAACAACAACAATTGAAGTAAAATAGGGCAAATGATGGGAGCATTGCAGCAGGTTGCAGCAAGCGAGAAGAAGGTAGGGCATGATTGTTGAAGGGGAGTTACAGAGCAACCATAATCGAAAACGATAATTAAGGATTGAGAAGCAGTTGTATGGCACATGGACAGAGGGAAAAGGTAAATAAATAAACGAATAAAAAGTAGGAACAATTTTGGATTTCCAAAAAACTCAACACGGATCTTCCCTCAAACATAGATACCATTGCCGCTCTTAAAAATGTCAACTTTTTGCAAATTAAGACTTAACCAACATTTATTAATTTTTTGATTTTTGGTTCTTTTAGTTTTAGTTCAGAAATTAGGTATCGAAATAGCAAAATTGGTATAAACTGAAATTGGTTCCAGTAAAATACTTGTACTTTGTCGGGTTCTTGCCGCCATTGCAAATCAAATCTGCGTCTCTTTCAGAAACTAGAAGTTACGTATGATGGGTATTCAACAAAAAAGATAGAGTTTGCAGAAGCTGTTGATCTTTTGCTTTGCATAAAGTTTGAAGAGTAAATTTAAGCGGTGCTTGGTTTCAATGTAAGGATTGAGAAGCAGGATATTCTCAATTGGTTTGATAATTAACATTCATCGTTTCAGTTTACAGGGTGAGATGACTGTTTTTAGACGGGTTACAATTTATCATAATGAATCAATGGTGGCTATGGATTTAACTTGGGCAATTAGGATTTGGCTGAGTAGCGGATAAATTAAATGTTCCTGAGAGCAACTACTATGATATATGCCTTGAATAATACAAGTATATAATGCAACATAGTAAATGGAATGATAACGAACAATTGTAATTTGTCCACGCCAAAGACTTTAGTAAAATGCAAGTGAAAAAACAATTTTGTTACAACTCTTATGAGTGCTAATTTAATCCTTTCATATGATTGGTATATTTGAATAGTGACATGGCCAGAAAACTATATGTTAGTTCAGTATCAAGTGATATATATTTGTTTTGACCTTTGAAGGCTCCTACCAAGTTCTCCGGTTAATGATGTGATAAAAAACAGTGGAAAGATGCACATGCATAAGTTATGCTATAAGAGCATTTCCAACAGTTCACGAGGGGTAATATTTAGGCTATGAATATTACCCCTTGAACATTCAGGGGGAGCCCAATAGCTGGGTTCTGATTTAATCAGCACCCAAGCTATGAGCGCTGATTAAATCAGAGCCCGAGGTTGGGCGTCTATAAGTGGGGCGCCCAGTCCCTTTCTCCTTCATTCTTTCCCTTATTTATTTTGTTTTTAATTAAAAAACTTCGAAATGCCGCTACGTGTAACCAAAATCGCAAGACGAACCATGCGCCATCAGCCAGAGAAGCTTGTAGGACCAACACACGTTGCTCCAGCTCCGGATACGACGATTTACCAGCTACAGATTCTGCACGAGCTGTCAGAGGGATACAGTCATCGTACCTTCACGGCATTGGAAGCGGTCGAGGTACAATTCTTACTAATAGATAACTACCCATTAAATAATGTTTATTAGATAGATATGTGATATTGTAAAGTGCCTTACTTAGTGGTTTGAATTTAAATTGTACAATAATCCCGAACAACCCTTTAATTTTTTAGTCCCAGTACGTCAGCTATCGTGATAGTTGGGCGAAGTGTAGAGCGCAGCAGTATGACACACTACCCAGGTTTTAGTAGATAGGCTGCAGACTAGTTCTTTTGCACAGTTCTTACAGATTAGGCTACCACAGTTGTAACACCCCACACCCCTTAGTATACCCAAAAGGCACACTAAAAGATGTGGTGCGTTGTACGTATAGCTAAAAACTTATAGGGACTAAGATTCACAAGACAAAATAAATAAAATAGCGAAAACATTTAAATAGAAATCTTATTATTCAAAATCAAATTTCATAAAGTAGAGTCATAAAACCAAATATACAAGGTGTCTCAAAATACCCAATGCATGTCTTATGAAAAGAAAATAGCATCTTAGTCATATCAGAGTACATAAACAAAACCATCTCTCTCAACAGTACCGGTACATCCAAACTCCAAAAAAAGAAAACTGGAAAAGAAGAAGAATACATGAAGATAAATCTCCGCAGCTGAACCTCCAAAGAAATCCGAAATCTACTATCCCTGCCTCTGTTGGCCTATGGGGGAAAAGAGAAAAAGAGGAGTGCGTCAGACTAAAAGTCTGGTGAATGAAAGTAATTACTAGTATTCTTAAGCAAGGTAAAGATAATAGACTTTGCAACAGTTCTAGCATAGAAGGAAATAAAAAAAAGATAAAGCTGGAATAAAATACGGTTTAACTTGCTTGCTTTTCTTAGATTGTTCGATTAGATTGTTTGCACTTGTCTTAGATAACTGCTTTGATTAGGTTGAATTCCTAATCCTACTTTAATTAGGTTGAAGACCTAATTCTACCATTTGATCGGCCTTCTATCTCTACTGTGCCTACTGCGGACTAGACCCATTGGCCCCTACGCAAAAGATACGGACTAGACCCTGTTGGTCCCTACGCAAAAGATACGGACTAGACCCTGTTGGTCCCTACGCAATAGACGCCTACTACTGTGGACTAGACCCTGTTGGTCTCTATGCAATAGATACCTACTCAGCGCTTGGAACTCAATAACGACTTATCAGCCAGCACTAAGACCGCACGCTCGACCACCATTAGGCTCGCGCTATCTGTTGCTCCCTTTTGTTGACCTTTTATTTACCACTGCTTCAGCATAAGCGTGCCCTTGCCTCACATGTGCTATTGTGAGACCACCTGTGTCTGACTAAAAGGGAATGTTGTTGGTACGGGTCTTATCTAACAAACAAAATCTAGTTGCGCCCCTTGTCCTAATCCCCATGATTTTAACTTCTATTTATTGACCTCTTATTTACCACTACTCCAGCATAAGCGTGTCCTAAAGGAAATGCTGCTGGTATGGGTCTTACTTTTATCTTTACTTAGTATAAAAATAAGTCTCTATATCTATAAAGGACTACCCCGTTGGGCCTATAATACAGATCTTCTATATCAGTAAAGGACTACCCCGTTGGGCCTACAATACCGATCTTCTATATCTTGCTTATTAACTTAATCCAATATCTAAATTTATTAAAATAAGCCTTTTCTGTTATTTCTGCTTTATTTGCTTATTAACTTAATTTAAGTCTTAAAATAAGCCTTTTATGTTATCTCTAATTATAACCTGTGTGTTATAATTCTGCTTATCAACTTAACCCAAGGTCTAAGTATAAAACTAAGCTACTTTTGCTATTTCTTCTATTTTCTCTTTTTAGTTACAATTATATGTTATAGCTAAGCTTGCAAATATCTTAAATTTGCTTATTTCAGTCTAAGTTCAATTTATTACAGTCTTCTTATTTTACATCCCATTTTCTGTAAATTCAGTGTTCTTATAATTTAGTCCATATTCGCGATTTATTCTATTATATTTATTCCATTCGCGTAAAAAAGGAAATTAAAAAGAAACTGACAATTACAGAACAAATCCCAAACGTAGAATAGATGTAAATAAAACGTAAATAACAGTAAATACTGTAAAAAACTGTAAATAATTGGAAAAGCTATAATTAAAAATAAATAATTGCAAATGACTAAAATAGAATAGCTAAAAGAAAATAGACTGAAAAACAAGTCTAAAACTTACTTAAATTAAACTGTAAATAAACTTGTATAAAGGTTATCCCAAAATTGTAGAAAAACTACAACTATTGGAAACCTTATTATTTTAAATTACTTAAGAATCTAAAATAAGTATTAAACACTCACATGTGGTCCTTAGCTCTTTCCCTTGGCCTTCCCAGATCCACTTGAAGGGTATAAAATTAATTAAAAAGATCTTCTCCTCGGAAAAATATTCCTTTTAGGGTCCAGCCTTAGGCAATGAACCCAGATGGAGAAAATCTGAATATGAAAAATACCTAGGCATAGGGTCATAGTGGCACTTGTGGATCTCAGACCGTTGGATTTGAAGATTAAACCTGGTGCAACCACGTCATAGGTTCGATAGGAACCGTCGGATGGAAGCACGAACGAATAGGATTGGACAAAAGTTGCAAAATGACATGTTAAAATCGTTCTGGACGAAGCAATGTTAAAGAATGCATTCTAGGGTAGGCGGGTCGACCTTCACTAGCAAGGGTCGACCTATATGTCGACCTTGCCTATGTGAGGGTCAACCTAGCCCTATATATATATATATATTCTCGTTTCTTGTTTATTCCGTAACTTGTTCGTCTTAACTCGGATTTCGACGTTCTATATATGGAAATTGATCAGAAAATTACCACGGACACAATGACGCAACTTCCGTGGCTCAATCCTGGTAATTTCGACGTTCTACGCTTTGGATTTTCTTCTATTTTCAGTTTTCTTTTATTCCTCCTTCTTCTTCGTGTATGGATTAGAATAGGATTAACGCGAAAATGGATTAAATTGTAAGAAAACTGAAATAATGGAATATAAGATGTAAATTTCAAAGACTGTAATATAAATGGAATTGGATTGAAATTATGCCTAATTATGACGTTAATTGGACCGAACTAAAAAGATTGGCCTAGTTATAACTTAGAATTATAACTAAAAAGAGAAAAATATGAAAGAGGCTTATTTTCACACTTAGACCTTGGGTTAAGTAATAAGCATAATTATAAAGTAGGTTATAATAAGAAAAGAAACAGAATAAGGCTTATTTTAAGACTTAGGATAAATCAATAAGCACAGATAGTAGAGAAAAATGTAAAAGCTTATTTAAATAATTTATCTAAGTTAATAAGCAAAGATGAAAGTAGGACCTGTACCAAATAGCATTCCCTATTAGACAAAACGGTAGTCCCACATTAGCCTGAAGTGAGATGAGGGCACGATTATGCTAAGAATGGTAGTAATTGGTCAAATAGAAGTCCAAATCACGGGGGATTTGGATAAGGGGCGTAACAAGAGATTGTTTGGATAACGGGCCAGTATCAACAGCATTTCCCCTATAGTTTCTATGGACATACGGTGATCTCACATTAGCCTGAAGTGAGATGAGGGGCATGCTTATGCTAGAGTTCGAGGTAACAAGAAGACCCAACAGGTGGAGCAAAAGGTAGCATGGGCATGGTGGCAATTACGCATGCGACTTCCATTCTGGTGCTCAGTAATCGCTATGAGTTCCAAACGCTTAGTATGGGTGTCTTTCGTAGACACCATTGCCTTCTGTGTAGGGAGCTATATATGTCATCCGGATCCACAGTGGATGCTTTGTGCATCTTTCGTAGATACCATTGACTGCTGTGTAGAGAATTATATAGCATCTTGTCCGCAGTAAGGTCCATGGAGTAGCAGGCCGATCAAAAATGGTAGAATTAGGGTTACATCCTAATTACAGGATTAGAAATTCAGCCTAATCAAAGCAGAAATCAAGGACAAGTGCAAGCAATCAAAGTTAACATATCTTATAAATTGAGCGATATTTAATCGTACTTATTTCCATTTTATTTCTTTCATATTTCCTTTGTTATCCTTATTTATGCTAGAACTATTGTAGAGTCTATTACTTTTATCTTGCTTAAAGACTCTAGTAATTACTATCATTCACCAAACTTTTAGTCTAACCCACTCCTCTATTTTTCCCTTTACCCCCATAGGCAATCAAGGGAGGAGTCAGTAGATTGCTGTTGCTTGGAGTTTTCTTGGAGGAGATTTCTACTATGTATTTCTTTTATTTTCAGCTTTTGTTCTTTCTATGTACTGGCTTGTTATGAGGGATATTATGTACTCTGATTTTTGAGACTGAGTTTTTGTTTCATAAGACATATTGGATTTTTAGACATGTATGTAGTACTTGGTATTTGACTTATTTATGAAGCAATTATGAAGTTTTGTTTTAATTAAGTTATTATTTTAAGTTTCCGTTGTTTCTATCTATTTTTGTCTTGTAAATCTTAGTCTCTGTTAGCTTTAGTTATACTTACAATACACTACACCTTTTAATGTGTCATTTTGGGTATATTAAGGGGTGTGGGGTGTTTCAACACCGCTCTTGATTCTTTTGCGTTGCAGGAGGTTAGACAGATGTTTGGGTTTTGTTACATTCTGCTGTGCTGGTACTATGAGTACACGACGAACCTGCATCCACGTATTGTTGAGATTGGTAGTCATGCTCCAGAGACATATTTTCCATGCATGAGACGGTGGGAGTGTATTCAGTTCGTTTCTCGGGCACCTATGGGGGTGAGACATGACCTGATGGAGGCCCGTACGCAGATTGATATGAGGTGCAGGAGCAATATATTCTGGTCACCATGAGCTGCATATTGGATTGTCATCACACATGCAGGCCTGATGCATGATGCGCATCCACTATATATTTCGTATCACTTGGGCATGCGGAGGATGATCTTACTCCCACCGGCGTTTCTTCTTATTTGGTATTTGGGGGAGCGATGCTGGTTTCAGACTATTGGGGAGTTACATATTCCTCGGAGATCCATTATCTTGCGACACATGTTCGGCAGACGTCGGACCATTGGATCGCAGTATATACAGGGATTGAGGCAGACTGGTTGGGTAGTTGCTCCTCGACGATACATGTTACCTGACTACGCTCGAGGAGTGAACTCCGATCATATAGGCCCACACGTTGCCAGCGGTAGAGTTCAGACACCTCCATTTTCTTTTGATCCTACTCCATCCCAGTATTCTCGGCAGCCCATGGACTTCGGGCTGGATGCCTCTTATAGAGCGTATGATCTTACCGGTACTCTTATCGAGCAGCCGATAGTTTATCCCACGGATCATGATATTGCTGGTGTCACCACTGCTGGACTATACCCGCCTCATAAGGTAATTCATTGTATTAATATTTAATTGTACAATATTAGTTAATCAATTTAATATCGATATATTATATGTAATTACAGTATGCAGGTAGGTTAGACGAGCTAGGCTTTATATTGCCGCCATTCAGCATATGACACTCGTTTATACCCAGGCGCTCAGTGTTCAGGCTCAGGCGATGCAGGCACAGATTGATGATTTGCGGGCTCAACTGACTGCATTTCAGTTCGGTCGTGGTGGTCCCGCTCATGACGACGAGGACGACGGCGGCGGCGACGAGGACGACGACGGAGACGATGGCGGCGGCGATGACGACGACATTGATGATGATGCCGTTGACTTAGGATGATCCTGTTGTGTACTGTTAGATTTATTTTACCATTGATTGTATATATTGATGCACTACTATATTATATTGAGGACATGTATTACTGTTTATTTATTGCGTCATACGGTTTTTTTTACATTTACATTGAGGACATGTATTGTATTGAGGACATGGATTGAGGACTTGTATTGTATTGAGGACATGTATTGTATTGCACTACTTTTGATGTTTGCATAGATTTATTTACGGTACATTTACAATGCATAGCTTTATTGGCAGTGTCACGTCATATCGAGCATTGTTTGCACGTTGCACTTCTTTTGATGTTTGCATAGATTTATTTACAACACATTTACATTGCATAGATTTATTTACAACACATTTACATTGCATAGATTTATTGGCAGTGTCACGTCAAATCGAGCACTGTTTGCACGTTGCAGTTCTTTTGATGTTTGCTAGACTTAGCACTTTAGACTTATTCGAACACTGTACTCACGTTGCATAGTTTTTGCCATAGGACATCTTCTTAATACCATATATTCTATTGCTTGGCAAATCGTTCTGAATTCATTTCAACCTATTAAGCAAAATATGGTGGATTATAGCCATATTTCCTTGCCAGAATCATACTCGTACGAGGGTCCTTTAAGTCACGAGAACGCGCCTAATCCGTCTTACCCCGAAAAACCAATCGGTTGGTACGTTGAGATGAAGGAAAGACATTATGAAGATGTAAGAGAGCATGAGAGAACATTGCAAGAGCATAGGCTTATGGAGGATGGAAGAAGGCAAAGGGAGGAGCGAAGGAGCAGCAATGGGAGAAGGCAAAGAGGGCTTGAAATTCGGGCTCAACAACCTCAACTAGAACAAGAGGTTGATTCTGGAGAAATATACTGCAATTGTGGAATTAATGTTTTGTATTCCATCATAAGAAATGAATCAAACATAGGTCGATGCCACTATAGATGCCGCGATTATCTTGATGGATGTGGACTATGGCAATGGTTGGACGATCCTTTACCTCACAATGCAGTAGTGTATGCAACTGAACTTGAACAAGAAATTGAAACTCTCAGGAGGACACTTGATTCAGTTCAGTTATCACAAGATCGAAGATAGATTTTAAATCATTCGGTTTGTATTTGTTTTAGATCTTGTTTGCATCGTTTCAATTATTAGTTTGGTACTACTATATCGGTTTATTTCAAAGTTGGCTATCCTTTCTGTATCAATCTTTTTCAATGTTGTTCGTAATATTACGTACTCAGTAGATAGTGAAAGTGTCTAATACATGGAACTTATAAAAAACACACTTTGAACATATAGAAAATACATGGAACCGAATCCTAATACATTCGATTGTAAGGAAATACATAGAACTTAAACAAAAATAAATAAAACTTCATTGGAACTGTCTAATATGGCTAACCCATAGATCATATGCAGCATGTCGAACAAAATTAGTACGATACTCCCAAAGATAGCGTGAATCATATGTAGCTCGTGTTAACTGAAATAGGTCTTCTTCCTTCACTGTGTTTATAACGCTTCTGTAACGTTGACATGCTCTGGTAAACGCGACATAAGTACCGCGGGTATCCAAAATCCATCGAATTAATCTACAATCTGAATGATTATTAAATGCTTCGTTTAGAGTAACCCAGAAATCTTGCTCGATCTCCTCTTCCATATGTCATGTATCGGCTTCTATATATGCTTTGATTAGCACCAAATAATCCTGTGGAGTCCAACTTTCGTTTGCCATGAAATTTTTTGTACATTACAACTATGAAATTTTCACTTAAATATGCAATTCAAACTCGTCGTTATGCAGATCAATAATGTCTACCAATTGCTAAATTAGATTTGACTACACCATGCAGTATTTGTCTACCACTTGCAAAAGTTGATTTGACTACACAGTGAATTATTTGTCTGCCACTTGCTACAGTAGATTTGACTACACAATGCATTTTTTTGTCTGCTACTTGTTAGAGTTGATTTGACTAAACTCTGCATTTTTTATCTACCGCTTTGTATAGTTGATTTGACTATACTCTGTGTTTGTTGGTCTACCACTTGATAAAGTAGATTTGACTACACTCTGCATTTTTGTCCGCCACTTGCTGAAGTAGATTTGACAACACTCTGCGTTTTTTGTCTGTCACTTGCCACTGTCTACGTATCGTAACACTTCTATATAAGGACTTCAACTGCCATTCCATGAATCACACTTAACATCTTCTTTCTTTCTCTCCTAGCATTAAACTAAATACAACGATGAATACTTCATCTTTCCTCAAATATGCTATGGCGTTTGATAGTGATTCCGATGAAGAAAAGATACTCCAAGAGGAAGTTGAAGAATTGCAAGAAATAGCTGACATATGTCGTGAAGTTTATGGCTCCACATCCCGAAAACATGGCGGGTCGGTCGTGGGTCGCAAACATGTAAACCATAATCAATTTGCCTTCCACAAAACTCTGATGCATGACTACTTCAACCCAAATTGCACGTATGGACCTGATATGTTCAGGAGAAGATATAGAATGAGAAGAGATCTGTTTTTAAGAATTTTAACAGGTATTCAAAACAATGACAGATATTTTATTCAAAAACCGAATGCATAAAAAACACAGGGGCTTAGCGGTGAACAAAAAATGACTACTGCATTGAGGATGTTAGCTTATGGCACCCCCGCAGATGCATTGGATGATGCATATCGGATCGCAGAGGCGACCGCGTTAGAAACTCTCGACAAATCCTGTCAATCTGTGGTGGACGATTATGGCATTGAGTAGCTTAAATCGCCAAATGAGGATGATGTGGTGCGGATTCGAGAAATGCACGAGAGCAGAGGATGGCCTGGAATGCTTGGAAATCTGGACTATATGCATTGGAAATGAAAAAACTGCCCCAAAGCATACCAGGAGCTTACAATGATAAAAAAAGAAAACCAACTATTATTTTGAAAGCTGTTGCTTCATACGATTTATGGATATGGCATGCTTTCTTTGGAATGCCTGGATCTAACAATGATTTAAATGTTATTGTGAGGTCCCACTTATTTAATGATCTGACATTTGGTCAAGTAAGGCCAGTGTCGTTCACTCTTGGGAAAAACACTTGCGAGCATGGATATTATCTTTGTGATGAAATTTATCCAAAATGGAGCACCTTTTTGAAGACATGTCCAAACTCAATAACAGCAAAGCAAGCAAAGTTTGTTGTGATGCAAGAGGGACAAAGAAAAGATGTAGAAAAAGCTTTTGGCGTTATACAATCCAGATTTGCTATGATTAGCAATCCATGTAGACTTTGATCTCGGGAAAAAATGCTCAAAATCATGTTTGCATGTATTATTATGCATAATATGATTATTGAAGACGAAAGGGATATGGACGACCAACAACGTCACTACGAATATGGTGGTGTAGGACAAACGACGAAAGTATTCCAAGATGATGTTCTTATAACAGAAGAAGCATTCAACGTTCACGTTGAACGATAACTTTCATATCGCGACGCACAACTTCACAACCGGCTCCAAAAAGATCTTATGAATCACATTTGGAATTTCTTTAGCGATTCTTAGATAAATATTATATTATATATGTCATGTATGTACGCGTTTGTGTTGTAGTAGTATTTAAATTGTCTTATTATTATGTATGTCATTTCCTTCAAAATGTTATTTTGTTTGGTTATCGACTTTGTCTAAATGGAAATAAGAATGGTACAACAATAATTAATAATAAAATACACCAGATTTAAAAAACCGATACATTACACAGAAAATAGTACAACTTAAACAATTATAAGACTAAAACAAACTACTTTATGGGAACTTGAAAATATGTCGTTTCCGCTCCATCCAATACTGCTTTTGCATGTCATCCATCCCCGTCAGATCTTTATCTATAATCATCTGTTTTTCTCTTCCCATTTCTATATCCAACTTTTGTTGCTCAATTTCTACAAACTTGCGCATCACATCGATCTTCTCCTGCGCTAGCTTGGTTCTTTCTTGATACCTTCTTTCGTGAATTTCAAGAGCGGCATTCACTTTAACGTCCACCACGGCATCAACTTTATTTTCCTCTTTACTGCTTTTGCCTCCAATTGGTCTATAACCTTCATCCGGTCTCTGGTTGAGCTCATCCGACTCATTTTCTTTCTGAAATTGACTTTCTCTACAAGATAAATCTCTCGGGCTTAACGAGCATGAAGATTTCGATGTTTTGTTCTTCCCCTTCCCCATCGAAGGCTCTTAGCGTTATCGGAGTTCCACTTCGGTGTGCTCGTCAGCAACTCGTAACTGTTAAGAAATTGGTAATAATGTGTTTTTTTAGCTCCGTTTTTCATAGGAAAAAGCTTTATGAATTCCTCATTCGCTATTTTTTTCTGTAAATCCAAAAAGAAAAAAATTACTAATCATATTTATACAAAAAACTAATAATAACAAGAAACATACCAAATGCTCTTCGCCTCCCATTCCACTAGAGTTCGCTTTCTTTATTTTATAAATCTGCGATTCATAAAAGTGAGTTTGTCGATTGATTTTGCCGAATCGACCTTGAATCGCCGACAAAGATCGAGTATTTTCGGGATGTTTAAGGTTGAAGGTATGCATTATTTTCTTTCAAAACTTATCGCCGCTCTGATCGTTACCTCTAATCGAGTCGTTCGTATAGTGACAGTAAATGTTGCATAAATCATAGTTCTCGTCGCTTCTCCATGGTTTGGATGGATGTTGTGTGGAAGGAGTGCTCGGTTGTTGCTGGCTGTCGTCGAAGTAATAGTTTTGAGACCGAGAAGGTTACGTGAAGTCTCCAAAAGACGAAGTCATTTTTAGATAATAGACGTTATAGAAAAAATGAATGAAGATGTTTGTGTAGATAGGATGAGTGAAGAGAGTGAATATATAGAGAAGGCGAAAATGGCCGTTGGAGGGGGAGCCGTTAACTATTCATGATCAAGCATCAGCCATAATCAAAATTTGAATAAAGTTGTGACAAAGAGAGGATCGAAGAGTAAAGGAAAATCGTAAAGCTGTACTTTTATTTTTCTAAAATCATAGCAGTATATCTGCACGCCAAGGGCTCAGAATCGAGAATAAAAAATTGTAAACAATCCTTAAAACAGTATATTTGCAAACTAAGGATTAAGTATGGAGAATACAAAATTTTGAACAATTAGACGGCTAGGAGTTTAATACCTAATGTGTAGCCACTTCTGAACATACAAATACCAAACAAAGTATTTCGGTACTCAGCACGTACTGCTGCTCACATGGATAGCGAATTACAATCATCTAAACACATAGACAGTGGATTACAACCTAACCTGATCCCCAACACCAGAAGTACACATTGAGATTGCATACCCCACCACCCAACAGCTGAGTTACACGTTATTTGAAAGCTACAGTCAAAGGACAACTGTAATAATCTGCATAACAAATTAATAATATCACAACATTTTGTAGTGTTTAAGATCAGATTAACAATACAATTAGACATCATCATTTAGGGATAAGTAACTTAACTATTGATTAGAAACAAACGGTTGAAAGAGAGGCACATTAATAATATATATAACCGTCTTTTAGAAACTAAAACGTGGAAGAAAGAAGAATTAGGAAAAATCCACTCCAATACATAGCATAGGAATTATTACACCATACTGTAATAATCAACCACTTTAAACCACATGATTAATGACAGTAAACAAGATAAGTGACCTTCATATTCAGCCTAGAGAATATCTCAAAGGAGGAAACCAACGAACATGACTAATCATTTAACATTTTCTACAACCACCACAAATAAAAAAGTGATGCATATAATGTGGTTACCTAGAACATTATTACTCTGCAGCTGCACATATACAGAACATCCAGTCAACATCAAATACATAATTAACTAAACATACCCTTTAATTGAATACAACGGAACAAATGACATGCTTCAGAGGTACAACACAATAAGAATAGTCTTACAGTTTGGTTCGTTCTATGAATACATATTTCAAAGGAACAACGTAGCTGAAAAATATGCATGAAAAAAAGCAGGATACATTGGAAAAGATAGATTCATTACATAGAGAAAACGGAATATTGAATGTCTCAGTAAGTTTTACACAATTTTTCATAGTAATTATTTACCCTCCAGAACTCAGCCCGCCGCAATTTTTCAGTTTAGCACGTATATTACCAAATCGGGAACGCATTTTAAGAACTATGTCCTATCACACACATAGGTACGTCCCTACTGTGATAAACCTGTACAATATTCATTGATGTGGATCATTCAGCAAATCGTGTATCTAGAACAACTATACAGTACATTTTCCAAATTTTGACTAATATTAGCCAAAGTCGACTGACTACACCACATCAAATAAATTTACACTATTCGAATGCTGCAGTATTCCAATACTAGCATGTAAAACTAAACAGTAGAATAAGCAACCTATTAACTGAGTTCAATAACAGATTTCTTTTTAAATATACGAATATTTTTACTATCATTATCATATTCCAAGATATTACATCAGACCTATCCTCTAGTAAACCCACTCGCATTGATAGTTCAAAAAATGAAAGTGGAAAAGTTGCTACTTGATGTATCTAAACTCTATATTTCCAATTTTTTCCATCAATAAAAATATTAAATTAAATTATGTAATACTTAAAATTGTGAAATCATGTATACCACTCTGTATGACAAGGGTAGACCTTCTAGTTTCAACAGGATCGAAGAAGAATAGGCCCAGCCCATGAATCAAGCATATAACTGAGTGCCACCTGCACCTCATTGGATCCATGCTCACATTTTATAAGACCGGCCAACAATGGAAAAAACTTGGCCATGTTACTTTCTTCTTAACCATGTCTCAATCTCTGTATAGCTTGTAATGTACATACAGCTGTAGGTGCTCGAGATGCTAGTTCTCTTCTTCTCTCCGGACCACTCGGTATTCGCCAATGGGTTTGATTGTTTGTCCCTGAATTGGACGTGTCAAGGTATGCTTGAGGAATCTCCATGCAAAAGGTAATTAAGTAATTATCCACTTCCTTGTCTGTGTCATCGATAGGTTTGTCTATGACGAGGTTCTACAGAAGACTGAGGCAGTGCTGATACAATTCGTTTTCAAGACGAAGTAAAGGCGGGTCCAGCATTTGAGTTTTGGGGCCTAACTCTGATAGCTTTGATCTTAGCAAGGCATCACTATTTATTTTGCGAGCATGCGAAGCCATGGACTGTACTGCTTCGAAAAGTATGATGTGTGGTTTGATGATAGTTCGGGTCTGAACATGCTGTATATGCCCATCACAGCCTGCAATTGCACAATCAGTTTATGAATGTAAACTCAAATGCTTGGCTTATTTAACTATATCTAAATGAAACAGTTATTGGCATAAATATCATATTACTACAGACAAACAGCTAATCAAAACTTTTCTGATAAGTTAACTACTAGGATAAATAAAAAACATCGGATGGACCTAAATAGATAGCTTTAATGTTAAAATGTCTTGCTTGTAAAACCCAGATATCAACAAAACCCAAAATAATCAATGTAACAAAATCAAACCAGATCCAGTTTGCAAAGTCAATAGCTCATTGCTCAAAATCCTTGAAACAATGCCAATCCTTTGAACCCAATCCAAAATTAAATTAAATTAAATGTAAAGGTAAATTACTCTGTATTACTAAAGTGATTCCAACCCTTAAACCAGATCCAAATATATCTTAAGCGAAAAAATGTAGAAGTGGAGGTGATAGAGAGATTATTACTATGATAGAGAGATTATCTCAAGTAAAAATATCTCAAGCCATGCCAACCCTTAAACCGGATTCATCAACCCCAATGATAACGGAAAAATATAGTGATTAGGGTTTTGTAGTAACAGCAAACAAAGTACAAAAATTAAAATACCTTAGCAAAATTAGGGTTTTACGATTACCTCGATTTATCGAATCAGGCTTGCAAACAAATCTGAAGGAATCAAACGCGAGAAGGTTGAAGGAAGGGTGAATCGACGAAGTGGAACGGAGCAGAGTGACAGAGATAATTAGTGCAAGATGGAGATAAGCACCGTAATGAGAAGCGAGAGGAATTTTGTTGAACAAGAGTAGAAATGTAACAATGGAGAGGGAAGGAGATGAGAAAAACGTGATTAGGTTTTTTCAATTGGGCGGGAAGGCAGCAAAAATTTGGCAACGGTCGGTAAATAAAAAAAAAAAAAAAAAAAAAAAGTGTTACATGTCCCTGTTATAAGAAAAGTCCCTGTTGATAAGAATATGTAAATTTAGTCCATGTTTTTTGAAAAATAGAAAAGGCAAGGTGTTTTGCATTTTTCTGACAGAAAATGCAAGCTAGCTTGTAACTTTTTGACTATGAATTTTTTTTAAAAAAAATTTTGAAAATTTTAAAACTTTTGAAAAATTTAAAAAACGCAAGTTAACTTGCGCTTTCTATCAGGAAAACGCAAGCTAGTTTGCGCTTTTATTTTGAATTTTTTTGAAATTTTTGAAAATTTTAAATTTTTTGGAAAATATAAGTTAACTTGATGGCTTTTTGATTTTGAATTTTTTTTTGAAATTTTTAAAATTTTCGAAAATTTTAAAATGTTTGAAAAGCGTAGGTTAACTTGCACTTTTTATCAGGAAAGCGCAAGCTAGTTTGCGCTTTTTGATTTTGAATTTTTTTTGAAAATTTTGAAATTTTCAGAAAAATTTAAATTTTTGAAAAGCACAAGTTAACTTGCACTTTCTATAAGGAAAGTGCAAGATAATTTGCACTTTTTGATTTAGAAAAAAAAAACAGGGACTTAATTTACATACTCATTATCATAGGGACTTTTCTTACAACATCAAAAATAGGAACCTCCCGTGCGAAGCCCCTTAAAAAAAAGCAAAACGAAAGGGTAAAAATAGTATTTGTTGTATTCCCACTACAAACGCTGTCAATAAATGCACTAAAAGTAGGTTTTTTGTAGTGCCTGTTTTGTTCATCGCATTAATGCGGATTTAAGTGTTTTAAGATCCATTTATTATGGCGGTTCATCGCCAGAGCATGCCTAGGGACCGACCTCGATCCGGTACATGTGTAAGTGACTTAACCGCTTTATTGTTATTATTTACTTTGTTCATGTCATCCCGATCGAGAGATGATGACCTGTGCCCTTGAGTCGGGCTCGCTCCAATTTATGGTGGATGATGGTTGCTCATGTTCCATCACCGCTGTCTGATTCCTTACAAATTCAACCAGAGACGTGCCCCCGGTTCTTAGGGTAGCGGTGTCGATCCCCGTGAAGGGGTCGGTGCTGATCCATCTTCCTTGGTTGGGGTTTGCCCCCAGTCGCTCCAATCCATGTACAAGCCTGCAGTTTCCGCTCTAAGTCTTGGATTCCAACTTCCGGCTGTTCCAACATCCATACCAGCCTGCCCCCCGACTCTATGAAGGTATTCCGAACATATTCCTCGGGACATGCATTTGCATTCTGATCCACACCAAATTGCACAGCACCAACCACTGGCCTGCCATGAACCGATCCAGCCAGACCTGAAGGCATGGCCCCAAGTCCTAAGCGATTGGTCCCAACCCCTATGGGGGGATCAGTGCCAATCCCTCCATGTTGATCGGGGGTTTCCCTCGGCTGCTCGGTTCCATTCCTCTGTCTATTAGCTTCGTTTCCCTATTCTCCGTTCTGATTTTCTGCAGCTTCTGCCGCTCTAACCCCTTGATCCACATTTCTAGCAGCTCCTGCTGCTCTAGCCTATCCAATTTGCCTAAGGAAATTATGTATCATCTCCTCTTGCATCTTCATCATCCGCTCCTGCATAGCATCCATTATAGTCTCTATCTCGTTCCTTGTGATGTAGACGGAGGGTTGATTAGCTCTTGCTCCTGAGGAAGCCTCCTGACTTCCTCCATGGTGTCTCCTATCCACAGGTGCTTTCCTTGTAGAATGTTTAACCATTGATCTAAATCCAAGCTCCAAATCGTTTCCAAATTTGCAAGTGCAAGTAACCTAGCTCTGATACTAAAATGTTTGCACCAAAATTGGTCACAAACACTCAACCTATATGATAAAACCGCATATTCAATATCCAATATCCAATATCCAAACAGAGTGATATAAAGAAATAAATATGAATAAAATAAAATTAAAAAGGTAAGAAAGCAAGTAGAGACGCGGATTTATAGTGGTTCGGCTGACTCCGGCCTACGTCCACTCCAAAAGTTTTCCTTTTGTTGATTTATACTACTGTTTACAGTTACAATCTATGTAAATAAAGAGTCAAAATGGAAAAGTATAGTCTAGGTAGAAGAAGAAGAAGAGAGCTAGAATCAAATTTCTTTCCTTGAGCCATGCCTACTGTATTTGTAGGGGAAGCCGACGAAATATCTCGCTCAAAATCCGAATGAAGAATATCCAAACCAAGACGGACCGATGCAGGAAGTACGAGACCGATTGCACCTCCTATGAAGGATTGGCCTCGATCGGTATAGAACGCCACATGGCAGCATGCGATCCCTAGAGTGGGTCCCCCTCTAGCTCTACTTCATGTTTCCAAAGTTGTTTCTTGAGTTGGTGTGGTGTTCGTTGAGTTACTGAGCGATCATCGTTGAGTTTGAACTACCGATCCATGTGATCCACAGCCATATTAATTCGATTCCATCTTTACTTTGTCCTATTGATCTGATCCCCTGCCTAGGGGAAGTGCCAATTCCATACTTAGCCAATCTCGGGGTGCTGTCCATCCGAATCCACTCAACTATCATCCATAGTCTCGTATATAACCAATATTCAAGCTTGATAATCACCTCTTCGGACCTCCTACCTTGATGGCTACGAAATCCATTCAGCCAAATCCATGATATCGCGGTATTGCCAAAAGGTGGGATAACACATATAAAACAATGCCTATTTGAAAATTCACACATGAGTACATTATGCATCTGCCACTCACATGAACCTATCATTTCCTTCAAAATGGGTATGTACTTAGCATATATCTAAAAATTCGTTCATATACATTAAAGCTCTTTAAAACCCAGGTATTTAAAATCTTCATGTTCGAAATCCATTTTTTCTAATTAATATATTTTGAAACCCATACATATATGTAAAGTCTGTTAATAAATTGAAAATCAGATGTAAGTGAAATCATCCACATACTTGGAACCATATCTTCCCATACTTGAAACTTGCACATTTTTTGGAAATGCAACATATGTTTAAAGCTGTTCCTTAAAATCCACATATGCATACCCAAAAACATTATGTTTAAAATTTAAATATATATCTGAAAGCCTGGCCCATTTGAAATCATACACATTTTTATATAAACTTATATGTTTAAAGGTCATACAAATGCAAAGCTATTTTACCCGAAGCTTATACTTGAAACCAATTTATTTTTGTGACCTAATGCTTTTTCGAAATTATAAATATTCCAAAGCTAACTTATAATCGAGCTATATGTGTTCAAAATCAAAACCTATATACTCATAGCTTACATATATTAAACTTTACATGGGAAAGACTAGAAACACTTGAAATCTCAATGATTTTGAAATCTCTGCATACTCGTTCAGGACTATATATATTAAAAACTCCATGAATTTATATCTCTAAAACCATGACCTCATTCAAAATCACATATAACTAAAACTTGCATGTTCAATGCTTTCACTTGTGAAACTCATATTTGTAATTGAAGCCTTTGTATTCTTTTAACATCATATATATTAAATATCATATATTCGAAATTCTGTATGAACAACATATTTTATGCTACATAATCAAAGGCTTATATACATATACATATACGTGTGTATGTGTGTGTGTAAAGTTATGCACCATTGAAGACTGCATATATTCTCAAACTCAACATATACAAAAGTGAAACATATTTAAAAATTTAGATATAGGATCCTGCACTTATTTGGATACTTAGGCATCTGAATATATATATATTTAAAACAATATACCTGTCTGAATATGAAACAAAAATAAAATTTAATGTCTTTGAAACTTTTATCCATTTGAAACTAGAAGTTCCTTTCGATCAGCTTGTAGATATCGCTCTTCGACTTGAAGAGGCCGATAAAGAAAGTGTATGTTGAAGTTGTGGGTGCTAAGAAGAACTTCAATCACAATAAGAAGAGGCATCCCGATAATAAGTCCAAACCAAATCCTAACAAGAAAGGGAAGCAAACAACTTCGGTAGCAAAGACTCCTACCTCTAGTCGTGGAGAATGCTACAATTGTGAATCTAAGGACCATTATGCAAATAAGTGTCTAAAACCCCTTTATTGTCGCTATTGCAAAAGTTCGGGTCATCATATATCTTCATGTCCCAAACTTCAAATCAAGAAAGAGGGAAAGCTAAATGTTGTGAAAGCCCCTAGTAACACTTCTCTTGGTCAAGGTGTTTCTCATTCTGTCCTTGATGGCATTATTATGTTCTGTGATCATCCTATTCGAGTTCTTTTTGATACAGGTGCATCTCACTCTTTTATATCAAAGGAACTTGTTGATACTTTGTCTTTAAATGTTATGGGCTTGATGACTTCATTAAGAATCGCGAATCCGGTTGGTGGATCCGCAACACTTAGTTTATTTTGTAAGGATGTTGAAATTTTTCTATGTGATTATGCTTTCCGTTTCGATTTGCATGTTATGCATTACCTAGGTTTCGGAATGATTTTGGGAATGGATTGGCTTAACCGTTATGAAGCCCACATCCTATGTCCCGAGAGGACTATCCATCTTCGACATTCTCAATCTGTTAAGCAGATTTCTATTGTTTGTAAAGATTCAGATTCCAATTCGGTGGCATCCTTATATTCTCTAAATCCACATGATGACGATAATGATTATGAGGAAGATGTCATTTCCCTCATTCACGTTGTTCGTGAATTTCTCAATATATTTGAGCCCGTTTTAGGATGACCACCTAAGTGAGAAATTGAGTTCAGAATTAATCTAATCCCTGGAGCTCTACCTATCACTCGTCCTCCTTATCGTATGTCCAATAAGGAAAATGAGGAGATGCTTAAACAATTATCTGAATTGGAAGCGAAACAGTTTATTCGATCTAGTTCCTCTCCATGAGGAGCTTCAGCTATCTTTGTGAAGAAATCCGATGGTACACTTAGGCTTTGCGTTGACTACCGCAAGCTTAATGATCTTACCATTAAGAATAAATATCCCTTGCTTCGGATTGATGATCTATTCGATCAACTTAGCGGTGCTAGAGTCTTTTCACAGTTAGACTTAGCAACCGGTTTTCATCAGTTTCGTATTGCAGAGGATAGCATTCCTTTGACATCGTTCCATACTCGTTATGGATCTTCTGAATGGCTTGTTATGCCATTTGGTTTAACCAATGCTCCAGCTTATTTCGTTGACCTTATGAACCGAATTTTCAAAGACTTCCTCGATCGATTTGTTCTCATCTTTATTGATGATATTCTTGTTTACTCTAAAACCAAGGAAGAGCATGAAAAACATCTTCGGATTGTGTTGGAAACTCTTAGGAGTAATCAATTGAAAGCAAATTTTCTAAGTGCCACTTTTGGCAATCCCGTGTGAAATTTTCAGGACATATTATTTCTGAATCCGGAATTTCTGTGGATCCTTCAAAGATTGAGGCGATTCAAAATTGGAAGAGACCGGAGAGTGTGATGGAAATTCGTTCTAGTTCTAGTTCCTCTCCTTGGGGAGCTTCAGCTATCTTAGTGAAGAAATCCGATGGTACACTTAGGCTTTGCGTTGACTACCGCAAACTTAATAATCTCACCATCAAGAATAAATATCCTTTACCTCGGATTGATGATCTATTCGATCAACTTAGCGGTGCTAGAGTCTTTTCACAGTTGGACTTAGCAACCGGTTTTCATCAGCTTCATATTGCAGAGGATAGCATTCCTTTGACATCGTTCCATACTCGTTATGGATCTTATGAATGGCTTGTTATGCCATTTGGTTTAACGAATGCTCCAGCTTATTTCGTTGACCTTAAGAACCGAATTTTCAAAGACTTCCTCGATCAATTTGTTCTCATCTTTATTGATGATATTCTTGTTTATTCTAAAACCGAGGAAGAGCATGAAAAACATCTTCGGATTGTGTTGGAAACTCTTAGGAGCAATCAATTGAAAGCAATGTTTTCTAAGTGCCATTTTTGGCAATCTCGTGTGAAATTTTTAGGACATATTATTTCTGAATCCGGGATTTCCGTGGATCCTTCAAAGATTGACGCAATTCAAAATTGGAAGAGACCGGAGAGTGTGACGGAAATTTGTAGCTTTCTTGGATTGGCGGGCTATTACCATCGGTTCATAAAAGACTTTTCTAAAATTTCTGTACCTCTTACTAGTTTGACAAAGAAGGGAGTTAAGTACATTTGGTCAGACAAATGTGAAGCTGCTTTTCAGAAATTAAAAGAACTCCTTTCCGATGCTCCTACCCTTGTGATTCCCGAAGGGAACCAAGACTTGATTGTTTATACCGATGATAGTCGTGTTGGTTTGGGAGCCATTCTCATGCAAAGGGAACGTGTTATCGCTTATGTTTCTAGGAAATTAAAGCCTGCCGAGACTAGATATGCCGCTCATGATTTAGAGCTCGCGGGCATTGTTTTCGCCATTAGAATTTGGCGTCATTATCTTTTGGGAGAGAAATTTGTTCTCTACACCGATCATAAATCTTTAAAGTATTTGTTCTCTCAAAAGGAACTTAATTTGCGTCAACAACATTGGCTCGAATTCCTTGCATCTTATGATCTCGATATTCTTTATACTCCCGGAAAGAGAAATCGTGTTGCCGATGCCCTAAGTCGTAAGCAACAAGCGGTTGTTTCCATGATGATATCTAAATTGAATGATCTCAAGACTTTGTCCACTTGTGAGATTCGAGATTGCGAATCCAATTCGTGTTCATCTCTTGTTTTATGTAGCCTTGAGGCTCATCCTTCTCTTTTAGACCGGATCCTTGAAGCTCAAAAGCACGACCCCGAATTGGCTCATCTTAGCCAAAGTTGTAGGGATAAAAATAATGTTGATGGTCTGAAAAACTTTTAAACCGATGCTTGTGGAGGCATTTAAAAATTTGATAGAATTATTGTGCCAAATATTAGTGATCTTTGTAAAAACATTTTAAAAGATTCTCATCGTTCTAAATTTACCATTCATCCCGGTAGTAGTAAAATGTACATGGACATGAAGCGATTTTATTATTGGGTTGGAATGAAATCTAATATTGCTAACTTCATGAAGTGTTGCATGACTTGCCAACTCGTTAAGGCCGAGCATCAAAGGCCCCGTGGGTTATTGCAACCTTTGGACATTCCCGTTTGGAAGAGGGATCAAGTTTCCATGGACTATATTGATGGTCTTCCCCGTTCTCATTCAGATCATGACAGTTTATGGGTGATAGTAGATAGAATTACAAAATCCGCCCATTTTCTTCCCATTCAGTCCAACCGGACCGTACCTCTTTCGGCCAAACTCCATGTTAAAGAAATTGTTAAATTGCATGGTTCCAACTTTTATTGTTAGCAATCGTAATCCATTATTTACTAGTGGATTTTGGAGGGGTCTTCAAAAAGCTTTGGGAATGGAGCTTAATTTTAGCACCGCTTATCATCCTCAGTCCGATGGACAAACCGAGCGTGTGAATCAAACTCTTGAAGATATCCTTCGTGCATGTGTCCTTGATTTTGGTGGAAGTTGGGAAGATCATATTTCTCTTATTGAGTTTTCTTACAATAATAGCTTCCAATCTAGTATTGGTATGGCACCTTTCGAGGCACTCTACGGAAGGCCATGCTGATCTCCTTCGTGTTGGCTTGAAGCTGGTAAGAAGCTAGTTTTAGGTCCAGATTTTATTCATGATGCCACAGAAAAGATTGATCTTATTCGTCATAGGATGAAAGAAGCTCAAAGTAGACAAAAATCCTATGCCGATAACCGAAGAAGGAATTTGGAATTTTCTATGGGAGATTTGGTATTCATTCGTGTTTCACCTATGAAGGGTGTTGTGCGTTTCAGTCGATCGGGAAAGTTAGCACCTCGATATATTGGCCCATTTCCCATCACCGAACGCATTGGTTCCGTGGCTTATCGCCTTTCATTACCGACTCAATTTTCCGCTATTCATGACGTATTCCACGTTTCTCAACTACGAAAATGCCTTAGAGATTCCGTTCTATTCTTGAGCCCGGTGTTATTGAAGAAATTGAGGTTTCACCTAATTTGACTTATGAGCACATCCTATTCGCATTATTGCTACGGAGGTTAAACGCCTTCGTAATAAAGATGTTCCGCTTGTGAAGGTTCAATGGTCCTTAAATCCTAAGGATTGTTCTTGAGAATCCAGAGAATTCATCGTGCAAACACATCCGGATTTACTCCCTCGTGCTCCTTAAGATGAACTTCTCGTTTTAAATCTTCTTTTTGATGTTGTTATGTCAAAGTGTGGTTGTTACTTTTTATTTTCCTTAAATATTGCGAGGACGCAATTTCTTTAAGGAGGGGAGTCTATAACAACCCGCATATTTTACGATTACATATTTAAATATTTTATTTAAATATAGCGTCGTTAATTTAATTTAAAGTTCGAAACGTGACTTTTTGTAAACAGTCGAATCCGGACTCGAGAACACTTTCATTGAGTTCAAAACGGCGTTTAAAATTGTTTAAGTAAAAACATCGATATGTTTGGAGTTGATTAGAATTTTGGTATTTTCATTTGGGCTTTGGGTTGGGTTCTAGCCCATTAACCTAACAAGAGAACCCAAACCCTTCTACCAAATACCTCTCACTCCTCTCCTTTTCACTCATTCCACTCACAAATTTCCGAACACTCTAGCCTTAGAAAAAATGAGGGAAAGAGAGGAAATTAGAAATTCCTAAGCCCTAGTTCTCTTAGGAAATTCAAATTCATGTTATAAAATCAAAGAGAAGCTTAGGTAAGCATCCTCTTCATCTTCTCCATCTCAATTCCTCTTCAATTCTTGATTTTTCCTATAACCTGACTTAGGAAATTCACTGCATTTGACAATAGATTGAAGATTCTGGAGGTGTTGTTGAAGAGAAATCAATCTTAGCTTGTTTTAGAGCTTCTCATTTCTATATTTGAGTTTAAAGGTGAGTTCTTGAACTCACATCTATGTCTATAGTTTTCATTGTTGTTAGGTATGAATTCCTAACATTTATTTCATGTTCAATTGCTTTTGATTTGAATTGGTTTGGCGAATTTTCCAATTTTGGTATTTTGAAGTCAAAATCTTTAAAGATCTATCTTGAATGTTAGGACACGTTATTTGGGGTGTATCGAAGAGCCTATAGGGCTGGGTTGTCGCTTGGCATAAATCCCTATCCTCCATCGTTTGTCCGATCGCCTCCGAATTGATTTGGCCATCATTGGCCTAGGCAAATTCTGCCCAGGCCCAAGCAACCAGACGTCTGGTTGAAAATTCCAAACGTCTGGTAAGGGCTTCTAATAAAATAAATAAATAATAAAAATGAAAATAAGATTCCAGAGCCCAGGACCAGACGTCTGGTTGAAATTTGCAGACGTCTAGGAGGCTTCAGGAAATAGAAAGAAAAAGAAGAAAAAAATTATAAATTTCCAAAACCCATGGTCAGACGTCTGGTTCTGTTATTTTTTGCCTATTTGCCTATTTTTGCATGGATTTCCCATTTTTATCGATCTATAACGATCCGAATAGTTATTGTCAATCAATACCGACTTTGATGATTTCTTTTCTGGATTTTTGGTGTTTCCATTTGATGGATTTGATATCGATTTTCAAGGTTTTAATTCACGTCGTCGAATGTGGATATTTGGTGATAGATTGTTTTTACAATCATTTCTGTAATTTGTCACTTTAAAATACAAAGGTTTCTATACTAGTAGTAAATACTCAAACTCTTTCACAAAAAATGATTTCAACATTACTTTTAATACAAAGCTCGTTTTTAAAACCGTTTTCCGATCTATTAGTATATACAAACCTTTACCTCATTCGTATGAGAAATCCAATTAAACGACTTAGCAAAACAAGTGGTATGAAACGCTTGCGTTTACTTCATCGGTTAATTCTTGGACTTGTTCGATTGAAATCTCATGACAATTTTCGAGTGGAAATCTACAATCTGTTCGTAAATATTTAAGTGGGACATGAAGCTAAACTCATTTATTTACTAGCTTAGTGTAATTTGCACTTATTTTTGAGTGGAAGTCTACAATTTGTTTGTAAATATTTAAGTTAAACCAGTGGTTATGGGACATGAAGCCTAACTCATTTATTTACTAGCTTAGTGTAATTAACACTTATTGATCAATGATGATAATTTTATAGTTTAGACTAGCGATATGCGATGTCTCTTTGTCCGCGTGGGGGACTATATCCCTTTCTGTAGAGCTTCGTCTCATTTTTATGGGGTAGCGACCCATGGTCTTTTGACGTTCATGAAGCAATCAGCTCAACGAGTCTATGCATGGGGCGTATCTTTTTAGGTGCGTCGATGTTCGGCTCAATCGAGTTTATGTCCATGGGGCGTATCTTTTTAGGTGCGTCGATGTTTGGCTCATTACGGGTTAGCGACCCATCTGATAGCGTCCCGTTTGTGATACACGTGTTGGTGAATTTTCATGCTCCCGTTTATGATAGGCATCCCACTTTTATGTTTTCTAGATTTCTAATTATTGATTTCTAGAATTTGTGTTTCATCAAATTTTGTGATTTGCATTGATAAGTTCTATCAATATTTTTGATTTGGTTAATAAGCTAAAGAATATGACATTCTTTTTGGTGTCTGAGAAAATTTGAGATATTATATGATTTTTGTTGTTATCATATATATTTGTCATATCTCTTATCCTATCTCATCTTATATGATATTTATAGCTATACTGATCCGTTTATTATTTTTCTTCTTAAATAATACTTGGGTCAGACTGAGGTGTTTTAGGTGCTTCCACTTGACTTCTTAGTAGGGACTAGCTCCTGACTTTTGGCTAACTACTTTAGCTTAGTTGTTTTTGTTTTTATATATTCGAGATAGAGACTCCTTGATGTATACATATTCTTTTATCTAGTACTTGTACCTATTCTTTTGTGATGTAGTGGATCTTGTATGATACTACTTTGATGTTCACTTTGTGTTATATTCATATCTGTTTCTGCCTTAGTGATATCAATATCTATTATTGATTTGTGTTATGCTTATTTTATATTTGTTTCCGAAGGCCTCATAGCCACTGTGTAGTAGCTTTGAGTTTGTATTGAATATGTCAGATTTCCTCTTGATAATGAAATGCATGTCATACTATCTGACATATCGGTACTCGCACAAAGCAATTACACAGATGGTCGCTTCTTAACAGCCTTATTCTTCGTGCTGGTCGACGGCATTACCCCGTAGTGTCCTTAGCTAGTGTGAGTGTAGAGGTGGGGCGTCATAGGTAATATCATTGAACCTTCTACTATAATCCTTAAGGGACTCTTTGGATGTAAGCTGTTACCCACATTAGGTTATCTCTTGAAGCAAAGAATTGGATCAAGAATTTTGTTATCAATTGTTCCCATGAGCTTATCGAGTTTGAAGAGTAGTGCTAGAACTATTTCAAAGATGATGCGGGAAAAATTGCATGAAAGAATGTACTCTTTACTTCATTTGAGACCCGAATGACCCGCATCTGAATATCATACATAGCAAGATGATATTCGGGATCGATGAATCCGTCACAAGACAATTTAGGGATTCAGAATCCCATCGCAATAGGGTCCATATGATCTCTTCGGTAAATGGTTGAACTTTTCTCGCTTTCGGTTCTATCGGAGAACCGGATCTCTCCACTTGAAGTTTCCGTACATGCTCAATCAACTTTAGCACTAGTTTCTCGATGTTTCGGTGTCCATCGAGACTTAAGTTATCAGTATGACCAATATAGAAGCTTTCACCTTTGAGCCTAACCTTATTCGGCCTATCGAGGTTTATTCTTTCGGGACTCAGAGTTTGGGTATTTTTGGCTTGACCCTTGTCGGCTATTCGGGAGGCTTCTCACCAAATCTTAATAGAAGCAGCTTTAGCAAACTCAATTCCTTCTTCCGCACTGGTTATATGTCTTTTCCCAGGGTTTTGGTTAGTTCTTGGAGGTCGGCTCTTTTCATCAATAACGACGACATCAATTCTCTTAACCCTTTCGATGGTCTTTTTCATGGCAGCTTGATATTCATCCAAGTGTTTTGTGGTATTCACTATGAAGGCCAAATCTTTTACGGAAGTTATTCATTTGAAGTAATCGAAGGTCCATTTCCTTTAATTATAGTAACATTCATTGTCTTAATTGGTGTATCATTAATTTCTTCTTTAGCCGTTGGCGACCGAGGATTCTTTCTTTGGACATATTTTAATTTCATTTTTATATCAAATCAAGGTCGAGAGAAAATCACAAAAGAAATGGAATGAAATGGAGATTGGGGCTCTCCTTCTAGCGCCAAAAATGTTGATGTTTTTTTTGTCAATATTAGTACTCCAGGTTCTGAAGGTTGAATTCAGAAGGTGTAGTGAAAGAAAGAAATTCGAGCGAAGGCCAAATGCCTAGGCCAAAAGCAATGAAAATTAAAGTGCTGGAAAGTAAAAAAACTAAAAGATTTATAGTGGTACGAGAATTGGGTCCCTACGTTTACCGCTGAGAAGTTTTTTTCACTTAGTCAAATTAGCAAATTTGCTTTACAAGTTTGGGAAAGCCCTGTCAACCATTAATGAGCTCTCTCTAAAATATTTAAGTCCAAAAGTTAAAATGATTACAGATAATCAGCTAGTTCACTATTTGTCTAGCCTTAATCGTCTATCCATGTATATGGGTGTATATACATTTTATTTATAGGCATCTTGTGGCACTGCCATTGGAGGAGAGTTTCCCCCTTGCTAACTTGGTCCTCTTATGGGGTCAAGATTCAAATAAGTGTTGTCTTCTAGCTACTCGTAGATTGATGCAGATTGATGATGTGACTTCCATGTATATAATTTTAGGTAACTTGACCCTTATACATTGCATAAGCTTCAAACTATCTAAGCCATTGATATATCTTGAGGCTGTCTTAGCCGTTGATCTCGATTATACACTGAGGCACTCTCGACCTCGAGTAGAAACAACATCGATCTAATATGATAAATGTGGCTTTCTAGGCCTATATTCTCGGTTACGGCCGCCTTGAGCAGTATTTTTAAGTAGAGATACTCTTAGGATTGTGGTATATGAACTGAAGGTGACATGTCGCCTTGGTATTGTAGCATTCCTTGATGCTTTTGTTAATAACACGCTTTGATGCTTTCTTCTTTTGGTTAAAAGTCATTCTTGTGACTTATGATTTCAGTTTAGGTCTTATCTTGAGGCTTATATTTTCGGTTTAAGGTCAACCTACTGATTATTTCTTTTGGTTTAGCCTGCATTATGCATATACTTTCACGGTGGCCTGACCTGAGTCACAATACCACGTTTCGATATAAGCGGCATCTGTGGTTCTCGGTTTTTAATATATTGTGGAACTGATCTCTAGGTCATATTTTAGGCTTAGAATCTAGCCTATAGACATTCTCTATGCTTCGCCATGTGTGCTCAAATTTGGACTAATACACTAAAAGGAGCTAAGCGAGGCTACATGCAAAATATTCTTTGACAATACTTAGGTCAAATACGGAGTAGAGTTGTTAGGCTTTGGCTGAAAGGTTGAATCTTTTGATATTCGTGTGCAATGAATACCTAAGAATATTCCTTTTGGGTCTTGTCTTACATAGCCAAAGGTCGAATATAACTGAGTAAAAATTATGATGTAATAAGAATTATGTTATTACAGCGTCGCTTGGTGTTGACCAAGGCTTTTCTGTTCCTCAAGGCGCCGACGATGCATAAGCCATCGAAAAAGCACTTTAGGCACTGAAATGCCAAAAAAATCAAGATTTGGATAATAGCGTGATTCAATGTTCATTGAAAAATTTAGGGCTTCAGCCCAAAACGAGACCGACCATGGTATATCAACAATTGTCAAACATATTAACATTAATAAATAACTATCGATCTCGACATCTGTTCTATGGTCGTCGCTGACCCAGATCCACTGTTGTCATCAACTCAGATCCACCGTCGAAAAATGTCCCTGCACAACATGCCGCCTTCATCTCGATCGAACGACTGCTTCTAGATCAATCTATCTATCGAGGTATTTCTTTTTTACTTTGAAGTTTGAAATATAAAATATTAAGTTATAAACTAATTTAAATTTAAGTTTGTTTAAATTATTAAATTTTACTTTAGTTAAATTTAAGTCTACAATGTAAAACTAAAGTTTAGTTTATTTTTAATTTAGGTTTAAGTATCAATTTAAATTATAAAGTCTAAAATATATTTTAGCTTGGTTTTAACTTAAAATTATTTTAAAGGTTAGTTTAGTTTAAAGTTTTAATTTAATGTTTAGTTTAGTTTAAATTTATGTTTAAAGTTACAAGTTTTAGAGTTTTAATTTTAAATTGAATTTTAGTTTTAAATTCTAAAGTTTTAAAGTTTTAAACTTTGATTTTAAATTGAATTCAAATTTTTAATTTTATATTTAATTCTAATTTTAAAATTTAAGTTTATGTTAAAATTTTAAATAGAATTTATAGTTCTAATTTTAAATTCAATTTTAAATTCAATTTCAATTTTAAAGTTTGAAGTTTTAAATTAAAATTTTAAATTAGATTGTCTTAAGTTTTAATTTTAAACTCAATTTTAATTTTAAATTTTAAAGTTTTAAGTTAAAATTTTAAATTGAATTTGAAGCTTTAAATTTTAATTTTAAACTGAATTTTAAGTTTAATGTTTTAAGTTAAATTTTTTAAATTGAATTTAAAGTTTTAAGTTTAATTCTACAATGAATTTAAAGAGTAACAATCAAAGTAAAATGTAGTTTTTTGAAGTCCAAACTTTAATTTTAGTAGCACTTTTGATGTCGTAACGACCCACCTTTTTGGACAGTTTAAATCGACAAAAAACCACACATGTGAACTCAAACCATTCGAAAGGGAGGATTGTTAATGGGGTAAGTAAGAAATAAGAGAAAAGAAAGGAAAACAAAACACAGAATCTCACAGCGGAATGAAAAAATATAATAATCAAATAAACAGTTCATGAAGCTGTTTTACAAATAACATCTGATTACACTTTACAATATATCAGAGTTATACATACAGCAGGAATAAATAAATAATGCAGAGGAACAACATGATGCAGTGGAATATATATAAAATAAATAGCATACAAATCTCCGTCTTCGTCCTCCAGAAATAAAGTCTTCAAACTGAAAAGCTCTGGCTGACCCAAGCGTAATGAAAAAACAAAACACTTGAGTCGGAACTAAAAGATCTTATGTAAGTTAAATCAAAATAAGTAAATATGAGTGTAACGGCTTCAGAGATATTTATGGGATTTTACATCTCCTATCCAATGTATAACATGCGTGCAATAACTTTAGAGATGTTCGGGATTTCTATCTCCTAAGGATCCGTTAAACTATTTACTATGTAGTAATATACGCTATATATATAATGTCTATCAGTAAAGTAAAATATTAAAATAGCGTTAAGGCGTTATCCATATCCCCCTTAACACATTTTTATAAATGCCATAGTCTATACAGTACTGTAAACTCCACCAAACCGGTGGGCTATCAGGGAGCACTCCATAGGTACGACACAAACCAAACTCGTAGTGGGAGCGATAAGGCATATGACAAGGCACGCGAGGCAATGCCCAGGGTAGGATACTACCATTTTGCGGATCTCGACTGGTGGTAACGCGTAGCAGCTACTACCGCACACCTCGAGACACACTCCCATAATCAAATCAAGGGTGGCCACCAATCAATCACAAAGTAACAGATATGGTATCGAAGAAATTTGCTCGATCGGAGGAGCGACCTCACTTGGCATGACGTGGCTCTTGTTTTAGTCATATCAAGCTGACCCGAGGGGGTCAAGGCTGCGTTCATACCTCATACATTAGCGTTCGCCAAACCATCCTACTTCGTTCTCGATTCTCCATCATGTGCACAATTGTTAAAGTGGTTTCAGAATTAACAACGAGTATGACAATATACGACCCCGGTCTCTTTAACAACCAAACGCTTATTTCACGCCGGTTGGTTCTTTTACATTTCCAAAACCGATTCATGGTTGATATCAAAATATTGTATTCACTTCAAAATCATATCACTTTCGAAATCATTATTCACTTTAAATCATAACCACAAAATAGATTAAACCATCATATCAAAATATTCACATTTAAATCAATTAAATCTAGATCATAACAGTTCCAACTTTAAACAGTTTGTATATTGAAAGTAGTTTATATATTGGAATAGTTATACATTAAAATAGTTTATACATTAAAATATATATTAAAAGTTATTAATAAATTTAAAATAATGTATATATTAAAATAGTTTATATATTTAAAATAGGTTATAGATTAAAATAGTCTATATTAAAAATAGTTTATATATTAAAATAGGTTATAGATTAAAATAGTATATATATTAAAAATAGTTTATATATTAAAATAGGTTATATATTAAAATAGTATATACATTAAAAATAGTTTATATATTAAAATAGGTTATATTTTAAAATAGTATATATATTAAAAACAGTTAATGTATTAAAAATTATTAATATATATTAAAAGGGTTTATATTAGAAAAATAGTTTATATGTTAAAAGATTTTGTATATTAAAAGAGTTTATATCGAAAATAGTTTCAAATTTGAATTGCTTCTCCCAATTTCACAAATCAATTCAAATCAACATTAGTTCCAAAAATTCAATTTAAATCAATCTCAGTTCAACAATTTCACTTCAAAAGGCTAAAGGTTTCAATTCAAATTCTCACTAAAACCATTTCAATTTATATCGATTTCAAATCCATATTTGAACTACAAATTTAAACCACTTCAAATTCAATTGGTTTCCAAGTTTAAATAATCCAACGTTTACAATAACTCAATTTTTGGTTAATTTCATTTATAATTCAAAATTCAACTTTAAGATTACAATTTAAATTCTTTAAACAATTCATTTAAACCAATTTCAATTTCAACATTTTAAAAGCTTGGATTTTGAAAATAATTCAGTTCATATAAATCTAATTTTATTTCATAATATCATTTAACTAGATTTAAAAATTAAGGATTTAAAATCATTTAAATTTAACAATCCGGTGTCCGTATATAATTTTCTACCTTATGGTCAAGTGATACGGATATATATCATTTCAACCCGCAAAAATGTAAATTTCCAAATATATATCATTTCAACCCGTATCCCGAATCACAATTTCCAAATCCATAAAATTGCTCGGGTTTATCATTTCAGCGCATAACGATTTTTCCTAATCTATAAGATCGTTTCGGTATATATTATTTCAACCCATAATGATTTTCCTAATAATAACTAAGGGAACTTGCAGTGTGATAACAACATATAAAATAAATATAACATCAAATCATCTAAAATGTCAATAATTAAGCATCCATCATAATCATCATTCAAATCAACCAATAAGTCATAATAATTAACTGATTATCATTATCAGGTAATTAACTAACAATTCAATTCCTATATTAATTCAAATGCAATTAAATTCAAATTAAATTTGAATGACAATTTAAATATACTAAACAACAATCAATAAATTTCTAATCACATCATAAAGTTAATTTAACCAACATAAGATGATTTAGTATTTATGAGTCGGTTAAAACACCCACCTTTGATTTTTAGTCGATTTAAAATCCAAACAAAGCCCAAAAATTCCAACAGTATCAGAATTTGACCAAACAAGCTCCATAATGTTCGGAATTTCGATACGATCGCCATAGAGAAAACCGCGTCCAAATCCGAGCTCGTAAGCAAAAGTTATTGATCTTAGAGGATTAAAATTTAAATTAAAATTTAAAATAGAATGAAGGGCTTATATGTAAATATACCTACAGCAACCCTAACAGCCGCGTTCGTTCACCATCTCGATCAACCCAGATCGCATGAATCTGCCACCCTCAAACCAATTATTGTCGCTGCTACGCTCGACAACGGCTGGATCCACGCAACCCATCACCTCCGCCTCGTCCAGTCGCTTCCACCGGTGTCGCGCGACCCACCTCCGATCCCCCCTTGTCGTTCTGCTGTCGCTCCATTTAAACGCCGCTCATGGTGATTCTGGCCATCTCTGAGGCCAATGAAGACCATGGATGCATTCAGCTCGACGACCTCTACAAGCCTATACCTTCTGATCGTCGTATCGACGAAGATCCACCGTTAAAAAGCAAACCCTAGTTTCGAAGGTCAAGACTTCTTTGATGATTTCTTGCCAAACGATGCATTGAATCGAAAAACTAATTATAGCAGTAGATTGCGCTCATAGAGAGCTTTCCAACGATATATAATATGACATAGTTTGAGGAGTTTAAATTTTACGATTTGATTTTGATTGGAAATTGAATTGGGGAATTAGGGTTTCTGCCATTGGAAGGAGGAGATGAGAAGGAAATGTATGTACAGAATAAAATAAAAGGCTGCTAGGGTTAGAGAAAAGAATCTATTTATATGGACAGATGGATAAGAACTAATGGACCGATCGAATTGGGTCGAAACGATAACAACGACCCCAAAAACCTGTTTCGTTTCCGAAACGAAAATGGATCATCCAATATATCAAAATATAGGTTTTCAATATTTTTAAACTCAATGGAATTGGTTTCAAACACAAATTCCATTGTATATAGAAGTTAGCTTTCAAAATCAAATTATATTCAATTAAATTCTATTAATTGATTTCTATGCGTTTCGAGCCCGCACGATCAAATGACAAGTCTGATCGCTACGAAACTTGAAATCCTACAATAATTCACTGTTATGGATCCGATGAAACTAGTTTTATTGAAATCCGAGACAGTGGCCAAAATGGCTAATTTTCACGTTAATTAAATAAATTATTATTAAATGGATTTAATCACTTTTTAAATTCAATCTAAAAGTTAACAATTTTTATCACTCTTAAATACGTAGAAATTAATAACCTATTAAAATAAAATTTCCATGTTAAATCCACTATTTAAATATAACATAAATTTCAGAGTTCAATTGCAATTGTAATAAAATTCCAGTTAATTATATTTTAAATTCAATCAAATTCTTTTATTTCGATTAACACTCTTATTATTGAATCAATTATTACTTTATGAATATAATTAACATAAATTTACATTTTATTACCTTCATATTCTATAGTTATCATCTTATTTCAAATTAACTGTAATATTAAATTACATTAATTCACATTGATTTCCAAATTAATCTCAACGGATTAAATAATGAAACGATAATTAAACAATTATTACACATTAATAATCCAAACACATTTCTATGTTTATTGTTTACAAACAAAGCTAATAAATTCACACACTAATTAATTGATTTCATATTCCTTAATAAACCTATTCTAATTTATAATATATAATTTCAATATTAAATCCAACATTTAATTTATTCCTTATGTGCAATTATAACCAAATTTAACTTTACAATTATTTCGATTGATTTAAATTACATAAAAATAGTTGTCAACAACATTCAAACAATAATATTAAATCATATTCTAGTTATTTTTCTCATTAATAAATCATAAATTTTAATTTCTTCCAATATTAAATTCTAAAATCTTATTAAATTTAATATTTATAATTGTCAAAAAATATGGGTTATAACAGATGTGCAGTATTTTTTTGTTGAAATCCGAAAAAGCAATGTCAAGGCGTACAAAATGGCCTTAGGCGCAAAAAAGTGCTAGGCGCCAATCTATGGCCTTTTTGCCTTAACAACTATGAATAAGAAGCAACACAAATTTGATATTGGAAGACATATAATGATACAATGTTATTTCCTATATAAAGCCCTGCATCTATTGCATTCGGTGGAGCTTGATACTTTGTCTTATTTATTATTTTTTGTGGAAGATCTAAGCTTATTTCATTAATGCTATAGACGAGACATTTGCATAATTTTGTAAATGAAAAACCTTGGTAGAGAAAAAGTTTAAGGTTCTTAGGGTTAGAGTAGTGGTGAATTTGCATAACAAGAATCCATTGACTAATGTGCATCCAAGGATGTATCATTGATGTTACTAATTTTAGTGAGTAATTAGTCTTCTGCAGTGACTAAAAGCATGAGTTAGATATTGTTGGAAAGGACTTGAAACATGGATCAGAGTTTTAAATCTCCTTCATCTTGCCAGAGATCTTCTTCGAAATCACACTATTTTATTTGGATGAGATGACATTCCAAACTTATTTTTTTAATTTGTTTGGCACTCATATCACCGATATGTTTAAAATATCAGCCTTAAGTTTGAGCTTTCGTTTGAAATTAAAGATTTAAAAGCTTGACATGGACATGAATATTGAGAGGAGATATAGAAAGAGTGCCTATGATTTAATCGTTTTTTAATTTATTGGTTATTCAGCTTATGACATGAAAGACTAGATAAGTTGAAACTAGAGAATAAAAGCCTATTTTATTGGATTGTGGGGAAAAAGTGAAAAGATATATATTGTGGCGCCTAACACCCAAGAGTATTATGACTGCGTCTATGTAACATTTTATAAGAGATATTTGTTGAAGGTAGAACCTCCATTAAGTGATGATAGGATGAGAAAATAAAGTGATACAAATCATTTAGATTATAAGATTATTTCCATATGTGGAGAGATAATGGCGTTCTCATTAACACCATGGTTGATAAGAAAGTTACAGAGGTTCAGACTCAAGGTTGTGCTCAGTCGCATCAAGGCTGTTTAAAGAATGAAAGAAGCCCGATTAATTTGGTGATTTCATTAATCTTAATAGGGAGTATTTGATTTTGATGATTCAACTTATATACTTACTATCGTGTAGCTCTGTGGCGACTTTGATTGAATAATCTTTGGAGAGTGAGACAAAATTCTGGAGAATGAGTGAGTAAAAATTATGTGGAGAATGTCCTCACTCGAGATGGAACATAGAATGTGATATTGGGGAAAATCCCTTCGGATGATCAGTCCAAGGGAATAAAAAACCCAACACAGCTGAAAACAACTGGATCGTGATTGTAGTGAGACGAAACAAACAGAGATAAACACCAGAATAGACAGCCACAGATCTTTGCAATGCAGAAAAATAAATAACACCAGTATTTATAGTGGTTCCACTACCGCGAGGCAGTGTACGTCAACTTGGAGAGAGGAGATTTTATTAATCACGGAAAGATTAGAGTTACAAGATTGATTCACTTTTGGAGGCTATACATAAGAAGAATTTACAATAAAGACAAAATTCTGTAGAGTTTCAGCTCTCTAGGATGGCTACCATTGTTGTCCAGAAGCTCCACTATTTATAAAGTGAAGAAATGAGGAGGGGTAGCTACTATATAGCAGCCCAGGTTTTGGTTCGGCAAACACCAAAAATGGTCGGGCATCCATCTGGACCGGCAAAGCCCAATTCCCGAACCAAACATTTGGAGTGGCATTACTTGGTTCGACATTCACCTAGTTCGACATCACTTTGGTTCGGCGAAGCCCAACATGTTTGATCCAACAAAGCTTGGCATTTGGTTCAGTAGTCAATGCTCGAACGGGAATTCTAGACCGGCGTTCTCAAACCACCGAACGAAATATTTCGTTCGGCCTTCCTCAAATCACCGCACCAAACCCTTTACCTCTTCATCGAACGAAACTTTGCCGCTCCAACTTCAAGCAACGCCGAACGAAACTTCTCATTCGGCATTTCACTTCTCTTCTTTACTGAACGAAATCAGCATCTCCCAGATTTCATCGTTCCAAACTCCACCTTCCTCTCTGCCATCAACACCGAATGAGATCTCATCTCCAAGTTCGACAAATTCAACTTTACAGCCTAGGGTTTCAGCATCAGTCCTTTATGAGCTTCTCCAATGGCTTCTTCCCAAATTCAGGTATCATCTCTAACAATCTCCACCTTGATACCAAATTCCATACAAGCCTTCCAACTCCATCTACACCTTTATGCTCCAGGCAATGGATACTTACCCAATGAGCTTCAGCAATGCCATCACCCATTACACTCTGTCAACGAATCCGGCAAGGCCACCGCTTGTCAACAAAGTGTTCAAAGTACCCGATCCGTGTAGAACCTATCAATCTTCATCATGAAAACAAACGTCTCCATGAACCATCTCAACCCCCCCCCCCTGTGCCACCCCATGACACCTAGCACTTCATTAAGTGAATCAAGTCCGAGCAATGCTCGAACTTAGCAACAGGAAACGACTTGGTAAACATGTCTGCTGCATTTTCCTTTGTGTGAACCTTCTGAAGATGAACTAGCTTCTCCTCACTCATCGAGACAAGAAACGACTCTCTCACCTCAATATACTTCGTTCTCGAGATGAACGCCAGATTTTCAGCTAAGTGAATTGCATTTTGACTATCACAATGCACATTCACTCCTTCATATGCAAAACCCAAAACACACAACAATCGCCTTAAAAAAAGTGCATCCTTAGCTGCTTCAACCACAGCTATGAGCTCTGCCTCTGTAGTCGACTAAAGCCACAATCATCTGCAACCTCGCTCTCCAACTGATTGCTATCCCACCAATGGTGAACACATATCCGGAGGTTGACTTCCTTCGATCTCTATCACCGGCATTGTCGAAATCACAAAATCCAACCAAGCTGAAATCTCTATCTCTACCGCCAAAGACAAGCCCATGGTTTGGAGTTCCTCTAAGGTATCTGAAGATACACTTCACTGCTTTCCAATGTGTCTTTCCTGGATTCGCCATGAATCTACTCACCAATCCAACAACCTATGCAATGTCGGGCCTAGTGCAGACCATGGCATACATCAAGCTGCTAACTGCACTTGCATATGGGACCTTCTCCATATAGGTCTTGTCCTTTTCCAAGATCGGAGAGCCTTTACCAGAAGGCTGTATGTGCAAAGGCATGGGTGTGTTGATTGCCTTTGCAACTTCCATGCTAAACCGAGCAAGCACCTTTCAAATGTACTCCTTTTGAGTGAGGCTCAAAAGTCCTAGCTTTTTATCCCTTTGGATTTCCGTACCCAAAATTTTCTTTGCTTCTCCAAGGTCCTTCATTTCGAATTCCGCTTTTAGCTTTAGCCTCAAACTATCGATTTCAGCCTTATCCTTGGAAGCAATCAACATGTCATCCACGTACAGGAGTAGGTACACCCATCTATCATTCTTTAAATGCTTGAAGTACACACAAGCGTCTTTGATGCTACGATCAAAACCAAGTGAAAGCATAAAAGAGTCAAACCTCTTGTACCATTGTCTAGGCGACTGCTTAAGTCCATACAATGACTACTTCAATTTGCAAACCCAATTTTCTTTCTCATATACAACAAATACTTTTGGCTACTTCATGTAGATGGTCTCATCCAAGTCTCCGTGCAAGAAAGCAGTTTTCACGTCCAGTTGCTCCAGCTCCAAGTCAAGAGCTGCGACGATAGCGAGCAAAATGCGGATAGATGTATGCCTCACTACTGAATAAAATATCTCATTATACTCCAATCCCTTTCTTTGTGAAAACCCTTTAGCAACAAGTCTAACCTTGTATCTCTCATCATCTTTCACCTTGAACACCCACTTGCAACCCATGGCTCGGCTTCCTTGAGGAGGTGGTACCAAATCCCAAGTCTTATTCTTCTTCAACGATTCTAACTCCTCTTCCATAGCACACATCCACTTTGAACTGTCACATGACTTCAAAGCTTCATTAAGGTCAAGCGACTCCTCAAGAACCACATGTAGGGCATAGTCAAACTGATCACCAAGGCTAAGGTTCGCAAGCTACCAATCACCATACCTTTCGGGCGGCTTGATAGTCCTACGACTGACCCGGGTAGGTATTGCTTCGCCTAAACTCCTTTCAGCTCCACCTTGAACTGAACTTCCTCTAGATTCATGCACATCACCAGCACTACTAGAAGGTACATGTGGACTATCATGTGATGTTTCATCAACTACGTTTTCCTCAACAACATCAACAACAACTCTACTATTTGGCTGAAACACGAGAATTTCTTCCATCTCCTTAGGCCTATCAGAATCTTCTAATGTGGTAGGTAGCTTCTCCTTTGGATTGAACATAGCAGACTCATCAAAAGTAACATGTCTAAACAATCTTCTGATCAACAGGGTTCCAAATTCGATACCCTTTGATACCATCGGTGTATGCCATTAGTATGCTCTTGTATTCTCTAGCCTCCAACTTGTCATCACCTGTATGGTGAACGTACACAGGACAACCAAAATTCGGAAGTAACCAAGATGCACTGCTTTACCTCTCCACTTTTCCTCTGGAATCTTCCCATCTATGGCTGAGCACGGAATTCGATTTATGATATGCGCCGCATTTTTTAATGCCTCAGCCCAAAAGCCTCTAGACAAGCCTGCCGTCAATCTCAAGCAACGAGCCATATCCAGTAGAGTCATGTTCATCCTTTCTGCAAACCTATTGGATTGCGGATCGCCGGGTGTAGTGAAATGTCTCTGAATGCCATATTGTCTACAAAAGTCGAGGAACTCCCTAGAGATAAATTCACCGCCATTATCAGATCTCAGCACCTTCAACCTAGAACCAGATTGGTTCTCAATAAGCGCTTTCTAATCTTTGAACTTCTTAAAACTTTCTGATTTGGCCTTCATCACATACACCCATACTTTTTGAGAAAAGTCACTAATGAAAAGATAAAATACTTTGCTCCTCCAAGAGAAGGAGTAGCAACCGGTCCCCAAACATCTATATGCATGTACTCAAGTACTTGCCTCGATCTATGGAGTCCAACTCCAAAAGATACTTTAGTTTGCTTGCCTAACACATACTCTTGGCAAAAGTCCATCTTGTCGAAGCTTTCTCCTTTGATCATCTTCCGTCTCCGAAGCAACTCTAAGCTCTTCTCTGAAATATGACCCAACTTGAGATGCCAAAGTTTTGTGGCATCCAAAGCACGAGAACTAACTACTCCAACACACGACTCTCCAAGAACTGAGGTTCCTTTCAGCAAATACAGATTTTGGAACACATTTCCTTTCATAAGAAATAGTGCACCTCTCGAAACTTTCAGACTATCCTTCTCGATAGTTACCTTGTATCCCAAATATGCCAATTGTCCTAAAGAAATTAAGGACTTCCGAAGACTTGGAACATACCAGACACCTGTCAATGTGCGTATCACTCCGTCAAACATCCTAATCCTCACTGTACCTTCATCCATTGCTCTATAGCTAGCATCATTACCCATAAGAATAGAGCTTCCCTCTCGTCCAACGAAAGAATGAAGTAATCCTTATTAGGCATCATATGGAAAGACGCTCCCGAGTCTAGCACCCAATGGCCTAAGACATCCGATACTGCTATAGACAACACATCATCAGATACAGACTTCTCCACTGCAAATGATAAAGATCCGTCTTCTTCCTTCTTCTTCAAATCTGGACAATCATTTTTCCAATGACCAGGTTTCTTGCAGATAAAGCACTTCACGTCCTTAGAATTTCCTCTCCTGCCATTACCGGGCTTCCTGGACTTGGAATGCCCTCTAGAGTGCCAATTCTTCTTATCTTCTCTACCTCTTTCAACAAACAGGCCGTGACTACTACTTCCACCTCTACTTTCTTCACTTATCTCCTTCATCTGATCTCTTAAGCCCTCAGATAGAAGCCTGACTTCACATCTTCCACTGTCAATATGTCTCTAGCGAAGATAAGGCTGTTAGAGAAACCTGTGTAACGCTCCGAAAGAGAACACAAAAGAATCATTTCCATTTGCTCCTCATCCATCTTCAAGTCAACAGTCTTCATCTTCATTACGAGATCATCAAAGAAATTAAGATGTTCCTTCACTGAAGTACCCTCTCTCATCGCATGGTGAAAAATGTCTTCAGTAATATCCAACGGTTAGTCAGAAATTTCTTCAAGTAGAGAAATTCTAGCTTGGTCCAAATAGCAGTGGTCTCACTGCTAATCTCTGAGATAACATTCTCTCTCATAGCTAGTTGTAAAGTAGTAAACGCTCATTTCTCCATTTCCTTCCTTTCCACGACTGAGATATCAGCCATCAACTCCTCAGGGGCAAACACTACTGGATGGACTTCATTCCTCATTAGGACAGCGTTCATCCTACATTGCCACTTCTCGAAGTCTTTATCCCCATTCCATTTCTCAATTGCCAACTGTGATCCTGACGCGATATACATTCTTCTAGTATAGGGTCTTGTAACAAATCGAGTCGATTCATCTCCTGCCATAGCGTCTAACACTCCTCAATCAACCTCGCTCTGATACCAGACTGTTGGGGAAAATCCCTTCAGATGATCAGTCTAAGGGAATAAAAAACTCAAGCAGCAGAAAACAACTGGATCGTGATTGTAGTGAGATGAAACAAACAGAGATAAATACCATAACAGACAGTCACAGATCTATGCAATGTAGAAAAATAAATAACACCAGTATTTATAGTGGTTTCACTACCGTGAGACAATGTACGTCCACTTGGGGAGAGGAGATTTTATTAATCACTGAAAGATTAGAGTTACAAAATTGATTCACTTTTGGAGGTTATACATAAGAAGAATTTACAATACAGACAAAATTCTACAGAGTTTCAGCTCTCTAGGATGACTACCATTGTTGTCTAGAAGCTCCACTATTTATAGAGTGAAGAAATGAGGAGGGGTAGCTTATATATAGAAGCACAAGGGTTTGGTTCGGCAAACACCAAAAATGGTTCGGCATCCATCTGGACCGGCAAAGCCCAATTCTCGAACCAAACATCTGGAGCGGCATTACTTGGTTCAGCATGCACCTAGTTCGGCATCACTTTGGTTCGACAAAGCCCAACATGTTTGATCCAGCAAAGCTTGGCATTTAGTTCGGTAGTCAATGCCCGAACGAGAATTGTGGACTGACATTCTCAAACCACCGAACAAAATATTTCGTTCGGTCTTCCTCAAATCACCGCACCAAACCCTTTACCTCTTCACCGAACGAAACTTTGCTGCTCCAATTTCAAGCAACACTGAATGAAACTTCTTGTCCGGCACTTCACTTCTCTTCTTTACCGAATGAAATCAGCATCTCCCAGATTTCACCGTTCCAAACTCCACCTTCCTCTCTGCCATCAACACCGAATGAGATCCCATCTCCAAGTTCGGCAAATTCAACTTCACAGCCTAGGGTTTCAGCATCAGCCCTCCACGAGCTTCTCTTATGGCTTCTTCCCGAATTCAGGTATCATCTCTAACATGTGAAGCTAGCTGTTATTTTCCAATTAGCCTCTTAGGTTATATCATCAATATGTATGCTTTCTACATCAAATGTATCTTTTTAGTTAAATTAATTATTCTCATATGATGTTTGTTGATGTACGCAATTGTTTCTTATGAATTAAAAAAGTGATCTGGAAGTTATGTTTGAGCAGTGGTACTCAAACTTGATTAACTCGATCTTGATCTAATCATGCCATGGGGTGCAGATCCAACAACTAGCTATTGCTTGTTATGATGAGAGGGTTAGAAATATGAAAGGATTTGTTGAGCCGGGATGAAAAATATATGCGGTACAATATTATACTCATTTTGAAGAGATAACGTAGATGCGATGGAGAAGACAATTTATGAAGCAAAGTTTATGTAAATAGTACAACAAAACTGGTAAGTTGAAAGGCAATTAATTATGGTTATTACAAGAAAAGAAAATTACAGGTTGCTATCATTGAATTGCAACTTTGCAGAGTCGGTTAAAGTTTCATGTTGTTTACCTTTTCCGCCAAAATGAAATTCTACGCAAAGCAAAATAAAGGAAAATGTTTATGTTACCATATATTTTCCATAAATATAAGCAAAGTCCCAGTGGTTAAGTGATTTGGCTTTGGTGCGAGAGGTCACAAGTTTGAAACCTACGTAGCGTGATTCGAACGTTTATTGACATGTGATATGTTGTCATAGTGATTTTTTGTATATAAAGTACCGTTTCAAAAAAAAGACAAAGAGGAAATATATGTTACCATATATTTTAGTGCAATGTCTAAGTAAATCAATTGTACCTCTTTCAATTCATTCATCATATCCACAAGCCTAAAGCAGAAATCAAATAAGAACCCTAAAATTGAGAATCAATCAAATTGAGAGCTTTGCTAATTTGGGTTCTCTCTCTTTTGATTATTGTTTAGTATCTTTTATACTCTCAAATTTATATTAAAGTAATAAAGTAAGTTGTTGGGTCCATAGACTTATTTCAATTTTAACTACCGCATTTGTGTTAACGTTTATTATTTTGTCATTTATTTGATTGGTGATGATTTATTGACTATTGTTCTAGTGTTGATAATTGATAATTAGTACTCAAATTCAGATCATTAATGTAATATTTGATAATAACAACAATTATCTTTACAATTGATAACCAAATGTTAAAATTTGACAATGTCGTTTTAATACTGCAAACATTATGTTATCTCTCATAGTTGTGCATTTATGAATTATCCACATCCTCCAATTATATCATACTAAAAGAATTGCTATAAACAAAGATGATGAAATTTGAAGGCATACAATAACGTAACTGTAGTAATAGAGGTGGAGTGACAAAGATCAACAGTGAAATGAGGAGTGAAGTGTGGATTGATAGAGGTACATTGCACATTGTGAATATTGATTTCTTACTAAAAAAATAAATGACATGCATTGCTAATTAGAAATTTGTGTAAAAAATAATTAGGTTCGATGTTTGTACTTCCTACATTATGAATAATACTTGGTATAAAACATTTATTGTTTAATACTAAAGTATTAACCGTACCACAGTTTATAACCACAATTATATAGGAATATGAAAAATGTATCCATACCATAAACAAATAAAGATAAAATTTAAGTATCTAAGTTGTAATAATATATGTTTTAAATAATAATAATTAAGTGCATAATCATACAAATGACCTTACAAAACTTCCACTAGTGGAATTCATTTAGTTTGAACATATTATATTTAAACTACAAATAACCAAGCCTACTATATCAATTACAACAGACTTGGTATCAACTTATATATTGCAATTACAATCTTGCTTGACACCTCAACCAATATTTAACATCATGACCAAAATAATATTAAAGAAGGTTGATCATTGTTATATGCGTCATACCACAGGTTTTCGAAAGAAGAAATATTTGTGCTTTGTTGAACATAGTTAAATGCATAATTCTATACAATGATAACAGTACGATATAGTTACTTTTTTAATATTTGGACATTCCAAAGAATTATTTATAACATTATATTAAAAATGGTCTAACAACTAAAAGACCGAGGAGTTGGTATGAAAAAGCGTACGGGAACAAATGATTGAAACAACTTTAGAAATTTTTTTGCATAGGGAATGAGATGGAAACATGCTCTAATATTTCATTTATTAATATCGATATAAACATATAAAATTTAATTTTGGTTTATTTTTATTATCCTTGTAAACTAGCAAATATTCATCAAAAATATTTAGAAAATATAAATTTTATATTATTATAACTTCTAAAATATTTGTTTGTACTTATTGAAAATTGATAACAAAGTATAACAAAACGAACAATCAAATAAATAAATAAAAATTCTTCATGGTTTTAGTTCTCTTTTTGCATGATTTCTCAATATCTTTTCATGCAAACTAAACCTGATAATTATAACTTAAATTCGCAAAACTAAACTATACTAATAGTACACGAATTCAATTGAAATTGGTTTGATCTTAGGTTGGATATGGTTGACATACAAGGCCATCAAGACCTGATAAAACTTCAAAATCGATTGTTGAAATATGTGATATATAATATCATAGTTTAAGATAATTTCATCATGATCGTAATGGCTTAGACAGTTCATCGTTTGGAGTTATGAGGTGAGAGATAGGGAGCTTTAAAGTTGCAGCAGCTCAGGTGGCACACACAAAGTTAGAGCGGAGTCGAGCATTTGAAGCTCTTCTAGTTGATTGATTTTGACTACTAGTGTAACACTCCACAATTATAATGATCAAATATTTAGTCATTAATTAATGGAACACCCATTATAAACGATTTCTCAAAGATGGAAGAACTGGAATTCGAGACACTCGTAGTTAAGATCGCTTTTCAAACGCAACCAAAATAAGTATAAACTTGGCAATGTTTGAAGTCGATTTTATTTTTGAGTGAATAATGACTTCTAGAAAGAAATGGAAATTGAATTGGGCTAAGCCCACTAGCTTGCCCTAACTTAGCTTATATGTAATTATGTTCCTCATTCCATTTCGTTCAATGTTTCATTTCTTTTTCCATCTTCTAATTACTTTCCTAATTTCATCTTAAGCCTAAACCATAGATCTCCTACTCCAGGCCCAAATCAATTCCATTAAATCCCGATAAAATCACCATAATTCCGCTCATCCAATTTCTCACATAACCCATCAAGGAATAAGCTTGATTTGAAATTTCAAGCTTCATCTAAGATTTCAATAGTGCTAAGATTTGAATTTTTACTATTAGAACTTGTTTTGGTGAAAGAGAAGGTGAGTGGGATGATTCTCCATTTATATTTATATTTTAATCTTCCTAATTTTGTTTATTAATTAATATGGAATAATATGAAGTGATTTGGATATTTTTTGGGTTGATTTAGGCTTGTATTTATGTTATAAACATGCTTACAACAACTCGTTATTTGTTTAAGACCTTAATAACTATTTTTGAAAATAGTTAGTAAGCTAAGAACTTGATTTTGAGTTAACTGAATGATTATGTATGATGTTGTGATAGATTAGAGACTAATTATATGAGATAATTAAGTGCATATCGTTAGTTTGTAATAATGAAACTAATTTAAATGGTTTTGGAAAAGTTAGCAAGCTAATAAAGTGGGTTTTAAACTCTACACTTATTATTAAAGTGATTAGAGGGTTAATGAAGCTTAATTAGCACTGGTGAATATTATTTAAAAAATAAAGAAATGATCTTTATTGATGACTAGTTTATTTGTAAATATCATTTAAGTAAAGATATGATATTATTAAGCAAAATAGGTAATTTATAAAATGATATTTTATAAAATAGCATGAATGAAGCTTAAGTAGTATTTATAAAATAGTTATATGGTTTTATAAATGAAGTATAGATTTTATAAAATGGAAAAGAGATTGTATAAAATAGTAATATGATGTATACTTAATTTTAATGAGGTAATTAACTATTTTAAGGCTTGGAAATGATTTATAAGCTAATAATATATTTTATAAAATATTTGTATGATTTTATAAAATAGTATAAAATCGTATTAGACTTTTATTGAAAGATTTAGTAAATATAAGTAAGATTAGATTAAGTAATAAATGAATTACTTATTTAAATACACATGTATGTATATGAATATGGGCAAGTACAAGTATACGTATATTTAAAGATATATAACAATCAAAACAATTTGTGTACTCTAATTAGAATTGTTGTGTATGTTGTTTGAATACACACACACGTGTGTGTGTGTGTGTGTGTGTTTAAGTGTGTGTACGTATACATGGATGTGTGTAAATACATTTGTATATAAGTGCATTGTGAGCATTTCACATAGTCATAGCAACTATCGCGTGCGCTAGGTTACGTAAGAATATAGCAGATCGAGTAATCAATCTGGTGAAGTCTGAAATGTGAGTTGTGTGTATGATGTGTTCATGTATGCGTATGTAAATGTGCACAAATGACTGTGCTAGCACGTGTAGATTTCGCATGAGTAAGAGAGCCGGCTGAGTGCGTTTTGGCGTTGATAGAGGACGTTGGGTCGCTATAGTCGCTCGTTGAACTATACACATGCAAAGAGTGGAGACAGTGTTGAGATCGATTTTCAAACACGTAAGAAACCACTTTCAAAACATCAACCAATGAGCTTTAGAGGAGGTTCGACGGGGTAAAGGTAGGCTCAGATAGCAAGGCGGCTTGCCGGATGAAGCAAAGAAGGAAACGAAGCACGAACAGGCAGCCTAAAGAATTTTGTGGCACCTGCCCCGAGCATTATTTCTTGGGATAGGCTACCACCGGTGGACCGGTGGTGCACTGGCTCGGCCAGTAATGCCTAGGCCAGGTGCAGTTTTCGAGGGGATTTCTTCCCATTTTGAGCACTGTTCTTCGTGAAGTCTCAGCATAACTTCAGAGAGGGTTTGGGCTACTCGGATAACTGTGATGTAAGGAAAAGCACAGGACCCGGATGTGGATGTAAGGTAATGCATTAGTGATCAAGAATGGTCGATAAGGCGTTCAGGTAAGCGGTCGAGGCAGTGATCAAGGCAGGAAGCACAAGGCACTGACTATTCCTATACGGGAATAGTAGGAGATCGAGAACCAATCAAATATGAGATTAGATAGGGATCAGATTTATGATCACTTATGATAAGTGTGTTCGATTGGGGGGAGCACGTGACTACAGCGATCAATTGTAGATTGTCGAGCAGCGTAGATTGTTGATCAGCGTAGATTCCATGGTTCAAAGTATCATTGTGCTTGAGTGATCCGTTTAGGACAAAGTAAGTACATAGTGATGTAATCATGGGGTAGGCAATCGGATTTCAGTCGTAGTGCGGTTCTAGTGCTACTGATCCCTTTAGACGTTGTTTTATAGTTTTGGGCCAAACCTTTGGGAGGGTCCCGAGCAACGCTTAAGGGGTACTTTGTAACAACCCTGATTTTTGGACTGCTAAATAAAGCAAACAATTATTCAAACTATGGATTTTGGAATTTATTAAGAAGGAGATAATTTGTTTTTGAATGGTTTATTCTAAATAATGAAAATTGAGAAATATTATTGTATCTCCTTGAATAAGTTTAGTTTGGTGGAAAAATGTAAACTTTTAAATTGTAAAATCTTTTGTAAAGAATAATTTAATTTTAGAAGTGGAATTCTCTTTAAATTATTATTAGTATTTTATTTCAAACATGACACATAATAATTTAATTGATGTTTAAATTAAATAAGATTATAAATTAAAAGAGTGCGTTTTAGAACTTGTTGTGCTAGTTTTATTCTTAAGTCCATGGCAAAAAGGATTTCAATCTTTAGAAATGTAATTAAAGGTTTTTAAAAATAATTAAAAGAGTATAAGACTTAATTTATTTAATGGATGAAATGTGATTATTCTATTATTGGGTTTAAGCCCATTTGCAAAGTTAACAAAGCCCACGTGACTGCAGCGATCAATTCTAGATTGTCGAGCAGCGTAGATTGTTGATCAGCGTAGATTCCATGGTTCAAAGTATCATTGTGCTTGAGTGATCCGTTTAGGACAAAGTAAGTACATAGTGATGTAATCATGGGGTAGGCAATCGGATTTCAGTCGTAGTGCGGTTCTAGTGCTACTGATCCCTTTAGACGTTGTTTTATAGTTTTGGACCAAACCTTTGGGAGGGTCCCGAGCAACGCTTAAGGGGTACTTTGTAACAACCCTGATTTTTGGACTGCTAAATAAAGCAAACAATTATTCAAACTATGGATTTTGGAATTTATTAAGAAGGAGATAATTTGTTTTTGAATGGTTTATTCTAAATAATGAAAATTGAGAAATATTATTGTATCTCCTTGAATAAGTTTAGTTTGGTGGAAAAATGTAAACTTTTAAATTGTAAAATCTTTTGTAAAGAATAATTTAATTTTAGAAGTGGAATTCTCTTTAAATTATTATTAGTATTTTATTTCAAACATGACACATAATAATTTAATTGATGTTTAACTTAAATAAGATTATAAATTAAAAGAGTGCGTTTTAGAATTTGTTGTGCTAGTTTTATTCTTAAGTCCATGGCAAAAAGGATTTCAATCTTTAGAAATGTAATTGAAGGTTTTTAAAAATAATTAAAAGAGTATAAGACTTAATTTATTTAATGGATGAAATGTGATTATTCTATTATTGGGTTTAAGCCCATTTGCAAAGTTAACAAAGCCCACGTGACTGCAGCGATCAATTCTAGATTGTCGAGCAGCGTAGATTGTTGATCAGCGTAGATTCCATGGTTCAAAGTATCATTGTGCTTGAGTGATCCGTTTAGGACAAAGTAAGTACATAGTGATGTAATCATGGGGTAGGCAATCGGATTTCAGTCGTAGTGCGGTTCTAGTTCTACTTATCCCTTTAGACGTTGTTTTATAGTTTTGGACCAAACCTTTGGGAGGGTCCCGAGCAACGCTTAAGGGGTACTTTGTAACAACCCTGATTTTTGGACTGCTAAATAAAGCAAACAATTATTCAAACTATGGATTTTGGAATTTATTAAGAAGGAGATAATTTGTTTTTGAATGGTTTATTCTAAATAATGAAAATTGAGAAATATTATTGTATCTCCTTGAATAAGTTTAGTTTGGTGGAAAAATGTAAACTTTTAAATTGTAAAATCTTTTGTAAAGAATAATTTAATTTTAGAAGTGGAATTCTCTTTAAATTATTATTAGTATTTTATTTCAAACATGACACATAATAATTTAATTGATGTTTAAATTAAATAAGATTATAAATTAAAAGAGTGCGTTTTAGAATTTGTTGTGCTAGTTTTATTCTTAAGTCCATGGCAAAAAGGATTTCAATCTTTAGAAATGTAATTGAAGGTTTTTAAAAATAATTAAAAGAGTATAAGACTTAATTTATTTAATGGATGAAATGTGATTATTCTATTATTGGGTTTAAGCCCATTTGCAAAGTTAACAAAGCCCACGTGACTGCAGCGATCAATTCTAGATTGTCGAGCAGCGTAGATTGTTGATCAGCGTAGATTCCATGGTTCAAAGTATCATTGTGCTTGAGTGATCCGTTTAGGACAAAGTAAGTACATAGTGATGTAATCATGGGGTAGGCAATCGGATTTCAGTCGTAGTGCGGTTCTAGTGCTACTGATCCCTTTAGACGTTGTTTTATAGTTTTGGGCCAAACCTTTGGGAGGGTCCCGAGCAACGCTTAAGGGGTACTTTGTAACAACCCTGATTTTTGGACTGCTAAATAAAGCAAACAATTATTCAAACTATGGATTTTGGAATTTATTAAGAAGGAGATAATTTGTTTTTGAATGGTTTATTCTAAATAATGAAAATTGAGAAATATTATTGTATCTCCTTGAATAAGTTTAGTTTGGTGGAAAAATGTAAACTTTTAAATTGTAAAATCTTTTGTAAAGAATAATTTAATTTTAGAAGTGGAATTCTCTTTAAATTATTATTAGTATTTTATTTCAAACATGACACATAATAATTTAATTGATGTTTAAATTAAATAAGATTATAAATTAAAAGAGTGCGTTTTAGAATTTGTTGTGCTAGTTTTATTCTTAAGTCCATGGCAAAAAGGATTTCAATCTTTAGAAATGTAACTGAAGGTTTTTAAAAATAATTAAAAGAGTATAAGACTTAATTTATTTAATGGATGAAATGTGATTATTCTATTATTGGGTTTAAGCCCATTTGCAAAGTTAACAAAGCCCACGTGACTGCAGCGATCAATTCTAGATTGTCGAGCAGCGTAGATTGTTGATCAGCGTAGATTCCATGGTTCAAAGTATCATTGTGCTTGAGTGATCCGTTTAGGACAAAGTAAGTACATAGTGATGTAATCATGGGGTAGGCAATCAGATTTCAGTCGTAGTGCGGTTCTAGTGCTACTGATCCCTTTAGACGTTGTTTTATAGTTTTGGGCCAAACCTTTGGGAGGGTCCCGAGCAACGCTTAAGGGGTACTTTGTAACAACCCTGATTTTTGGACTGCTAAATAAAGCAAACAATTATTCAAACTATGGATTTTGGAATTTATTAAGAAGGAGATAATTGTTTTTGAATGGTTTATTCTAAATAATGAAAATTGAGAAATATTATTGTATCTCCTTGAATAAGTTTAGTTTGGTGGAAAAATGTAAACTTTTAAATTGTAAAATCTTTTGTAAAGAATAATTTAATTTTATAAGTGGAATTCTCTTTAAATTATTATTAGTATTTTATTTCAAACATGACACATAATAATTTAATTGATGTTTAAATTAAATAAGATTATAAATTAAAAGAGTGCGTTTTAGAATTTGTTGTGCTAGTTTTATTCTTAAGTCCATGGCAAAAAGGATTTCAATCTTTAGAAATGTAATTGAAGGTTTTTAAAAATAATTAAAAGAGTATAAGACTTAATTTATTTAATGGATGAAATGTGATTATTCTATTATTGGGTTTAAGCCCATTTGCAAAGTTAACAAAGAGAATTTCCTCTTTTCTCTTTAGTTTGTACATTCATTATAGTAAACTAAGAAAATCAAAATGAAAGTTCTAAGTTATTTTCTAAACCTAGATTAAAAACCTCAAAATCAAATAGAAAGAAAAATATAGAAAATCTTGTAAATGCAAGGTAATGTCCACTTGTCCTATTCTATCTTTTAGAACCATCAATTTCAGATTTTTACTGTATTTAAATCATTTGTGTTGTTTGGCTATAAATTGAATTTTAGGGTTTTTTGAGTTAGATAAGGATGTTTAAATCTTGGGTTGTTTTGGTTTGTAATCAAAGCAAATAAGGTGATTTAATCTCACATAATATATATCTAAAATTCTAATTGCATGCATGAGAATTTATATTAAATATTGAAGAATTGAAATGATGATTTTATTGTTTCCGTGGTTACAAACCTGTAACCTATTTTCTGTCCAGAACTAGTTTACTATTAGTTAAATTTTTACTGTCATCTTCTCATTTCTATGCTTTGAATGTTGAAGTGTTGTTAATTGAATGCTAGTGTTATAGATGGATGGTATTTGCAAATTCAAGTTTCAGAATGCTATAAACCATGCCGGAATTGGAGTACATCGACGATGGGGAGAAGGACGCCTGGAGCTCACGCCTAGGTATCCCACCAGTCGATTAGCCTTGATGGCTGGTCGATCGGTAATACACTTGGAACGTGAGTTCCAGGTACTATCTTTCCCTCCTTGTTTTCCTACTTGAACCCATTTTTGTTTCATCTAATAATGATTTCCAAATGCTTTGTTTTTCTATTTTCTGAGATTTGATTCTTCGAATTTTGATGATTCTTTGATTCAAAGGTTTTTGAAATTATATACATATATCTACTTAATACATACATACATACATACATATATATATGGTTGGAGTTCAAGCAGTTTATAAAAGGAAGTTTATTATAGTTTACCAATTTCAAACTTGTTTCAAATTCAATTTTATTCCTTTTATAAATGACTATAATAAGTAACTATATATATAAATATAGCTAAGTAGAAATAGTTTGGGTTTAGAAGTATGGTTTTGAAATATAACCCTATGAGTTCATAAATAAATATTTATATATCTATTTAGCTTTTGGAGTACGTTTTGTAGACTAAATACCTTTTTAATGGGATTTTGAAACAACTATATAAGTAAATACACTTTGAAATCAATTCAAAGTTGTAGTTTATCAAATGTTAAATATATATATAGTTGAGAAATAACAATTAATGAGTTAGGAATTTTAAAAGGTGAAGTTTGAAAGTATATCTATATATTGTATTTTAGAAATCATTTCATATGTAGTGAATTTGGACTAACTACTTTCAAAAAACTATAAACACTTCTTGGTTTTTATTATGCTTAGACTTTGGCTATATATGCTATTTATGGCGTTTCTTGTGTGACTTTTGGAATTATTGCTTTCTTTCAATTTCTTCTTTCACTTGAATGAGAAATCTAATTCAACGATTTAGCAATACAAGTGGTATGAAACATTTGTATTACTTTATCGGTTAATTCTTGGACTTGTTTGATTGAATATTATAGTCGAGTGGGATTTACAATCTTTTAGTAAATATTTAAGTATCGTAAAGTGGTTATGGGTCATTGGGTGATAAGTGTAATATACTCTCGATTAGTAATTAGATGGGTATCAGTAAGTGTAATATACTCACGATAATGTACCTCCGGATAAGTGTAATTACTAATCGAGAGTATATTACACTGATCGTAAGAGTATATTACACTTATCGAGTGGTATTTAAGAGTACATTACACTTACGATCAGAAATGATCATCTTAGCATGCGAAGTGCTCGTCTCTTGTGTTGGCTTGCGATGTGCTTGCCTTTAGATTAGACTTGCGATGTGCTTGTCTATTGTATTAGCTTGTGATGTGCTTGCTTTAGATTCGACTTGCGATGTGCTCGTCTCTTATATTTACTCGCGATGTCTCTTATCGTAGCTTGCTAAACGCTTACTTTTGTACTGACTTACGAAGTGCTTATCTTCTGTGTTGGCGCACGAAGTGCATGCCTATTATTGTAGCTTGTGAAGTGCTTACTTTTGTTTTGACTTTCGATGTGCTCTTTATTGTTTTATGATTTGTGACTCGCTTTTATGCTAATCTCTTGGTTTTGACTCACTTTCTAGCAGTCTTATATTTTCTGGAGTTTGACTTGCTATTATGCAATCTTATTGTTCTTATGGTTTCGGAGTTGGTTTCCTTATCACCATATTTGAGATGATTGTCATTGATGGGCATGAGCAAACTTGGTGACATGGTGATTTGGTATTGATGTCTTTTATTTGCATGTGGTATATTATATAGTTCTAATTATGCCTTGTGTATTATGCAAGTTTGTTAGTGGATGATTTCATGGTGAGACCTTATGATGTTTATTGTAATACACTATACATATTTCTACATCTTTGATGTTTATGCATGTTTATTATTACAATCTCGCCCTTTTTTGGATATTTAGAGATAATCTCACCCATTTATTATTTTTATAATACTCGGGTCAGACAGAGACTTGACATGTACATAGATTCGGTGATTTTGGATGTGGGCTAGCTAGAGTAGATATATGTAGTGTTATCTACATGATAGGGTTTCATTTTGAGATGCTAGTCTTATATGTACACTTGTTGTGTATTGGGTTGTTGTATTGACTTAAGTCGTCATGTATATTCTTTTGACCTATCATAATCTATATATGTATATGTCGATTTATGTGAGTCTAGTATTTCTCTTTTATAGACTCACACCAGACTATGATGTTTGGAGTTTTATATTTCTGTTGCGACGTGCAATTCTATGTTATATATTATGTGATATATTATTCTATTTTAATTACGCCAATGTGTTATTGCTTTGTGCCGAGACTATTCACGTCAATAAATGGAGTTATGAGGGAAAAGATGACGTGATAGTGTTAGCCCAAAGAAACAGATACAGATGGTCACTTCTATCCAGCCTTATTCTCCGTATTACTCAACAATATTACTTGTAGTATTCTTGGGTAATATGAGTCTAAAGGTGGGGCATTACATACTTGTACCTAGTAGCAGTAAAGTAGATATAGGCGTAAGGGAGCACTACAGTGGTAGTGATTTTCATTGTTCCTAAAAGAGCGGTCTAGATCTATGTTGGGGACACCCGTACAGACAAGAGGTCATATGGGGACGCTCGGTTCCGTTCGTGGACTCTTAAGGGTAGGATTGTATATAGATCTAAGACAACATAAGTGTAGTTGTTATATGTATATATTTCGTTCATTATGGGACGATAGTAGATATTCTCTATTGGATACATCGTTATGTTGTGCATGTGTTATACTAGTTGATTAATATTACCATTTTGTGTAGCACAGTGTAGACTTATATTACGACACTCTTATTACCCCTACACTTGTATATTGTTGCGTATCAGTCACATTATATTAGTTGTGCTAACTCATTAATTGTAGGAGAAGAGCAGGTTATTATATGATTGCCTATTTTTGAGATGGATTTACTATACTTGTTTATGGGTAGTCCGGGCCATGTTGTGGAGAGAATCAGTTGTGATTTAGTTGTCTCCAATCTATTTGAATATAGCTTTGATATACAGTATTTTGAGATAATTCCTCCCACACCAAGTTTTAAGTCTGACTCGCGTTTTGTCCTTGTCATTTATGTTATGACAACTCTTGGGTACTCGATCGAGTAGTTTGGGAGTCAAATGCTTTTAGGAATATGCTATTAGGATGCAAAGTTGGAGCATTTTGAAGCCATGGCATCGAAATTTTGGACATGTATACTTGATATTTTAGCAGTACATAACAAACCTGTTATTTGTATATGAGACATGTTATATCAGATAGTTTTTCAGAATTCCATGTAGTTGGGAGTTGATGTATTCTGAACTTTTTTATTAATATTTATTTATCAGTTGCTTACGCTAGTGCGGTCTCTTATATATTATCAGCCTGTCCTATTCATGTATATTTAGTACACTATATGTTACCATTTCGTCATGAGATCTTATCCATGTCTTGATTTGGAGTTTTGTTTTAATTTCACGCCGACAATCTGTCTTTTATGGTATTCGAAAGTCAGGCAATGGTGTAAGGCACTAATTTTTGGGTATTTTGAAGGACGGGCTGTTACAGCTAATGCCCAGTAAATTGCAATTTTAAAGCATAGTAATTCTAGTTTATTTCAGGACAATTTCAATCAATTGGTCTGAGTTTACTGAAATCTAGAAACAACTGGAGTGAACTTGAAGTTAGGGGAGTGACACTCCAAACCCAGTCAACTGAAATCGATAAATATTGTATCGTTCGGGTAGATTTTGAAATTGATTTTAAGAGCAGTTTTAACGTGTTTGCGCCAAAAATGGTCACAAACCTCAAATGTCGTGAAAGCACCAGTGTATGAACACAGATCAACAATAAATGATCACCAATCTTGCTAGTTACAGCTGGTTCTTAGGCTTTGGATCTTAGATCTTGGCTAAATCTAACAATCATCACTTGATTAAGGCTCTATAAATATGTTTTCTCTTTTAGGGTTTGGGTGATTAAATAGTTCTTTTCCACATTGTTTGTAGCCCCTATTAAAATTGAAATTTTCAGTCTTTCATAAAATATTTTCAATAATAATAATAATAATTCTCTCCAAAGTGGATGCACACTACCAAATTCACAGTGAAACCACTATAAATCTTGTGTCTCCTTTAATTCTTGTTATTTTATATATTTCTTTTGTTTGTTTGGTTGTGAAATTATAGTGAATTAGGTTTGTTTGGAATTGTCAATTATATCATATATTTGTTTATCCTATCTATAGCTGATGCGTTGAAGCGTCTGCATAAAAGATAACTAAATTGTGTAATTTCCTCAATAATTTTGCATCAGAGTTGAAAGATTTGCTATTTAAAGCACTTGGCGCGCGTCAAAGGTGTTTGGTAAAATGGTAGGTCCAGAGGATGATGCAATGGATAACAATTCTAGTCTCCTAGTTGTGTCATATGTTTGAGGATCTTATGCAGCGTACGGTTCACAGTTAGTGATAGAGAAATGGAATTGAGAACCACTATAAACTTCAAAAGGTATTTATAAGAGATGTAATCAATTAATAGCGGTTCATAGTTAGTGATAAAGAAATCTATAATCACAATTAGTAATAGGAAAAGTAAAATCCTCTTAATAATAAAATATCATAAACTGTATATTAAAGGATCTTATGCAGCATTTAGTTCATGATTTTTTTCACATTAAGCTAATATAACTCCATATCATTAACAACAACAGATAACATAATCTGGATAGAAATATGCTAGACAACCAAAAGGAAGATCTCATTATACTCTTTATATTTCCTTTGTGAAAACCATTTGCAACTAATTTAGTCATGTGTCTTCCATCATCCTTCACTGTAAGCATCCATTGAACCTATGGCTCGATTTCTTGGGAAAAAATAGCACTAGATCCCAAGTCTATTCATACATGAATACATCTCCTCTTCCAAAGCACAAATCCATTTGAACTATAACTTGACTTCACAATATCATCAAGTCCGTCAGCTCATCCTGAATAATGTGCAATACATAGTTAAACCGATCACCATGGCTAAGGTTTTCATCCTCCTATCACTATGCCTCTCAGGCGATTTTCTGGAATGGTGACTAGCCAAAGTGATTTTAATATCGCCTAGAACACTACTAGCTCCACCTTGAACTGAATCTCTGTTAACTTGCCTTTTGGCAAGGCCGTAGACAGGCGGATTTAACTAAATCGTCTTCTCGTTTGTCGAAGCTGGTTTATGACGAATTTAATCAACTGGATCGATGGATGATCAATCATGAATAACAAACACGGTTAAATAGCCGGGATTCAGCATGGTCGATGGACGAAGGCTATTGAATACTTGAAGCTTTGGTTTCGACGAGTCTCGACTCACCGTGGACTCGCTTCAAGTCGTATGGAGTTGATCTTCAAGTCTTTTGGAGGAATACTTTGAATCGCGGTCGTTCAATAGGCATGGAAGGTGGTTCGGCATAAGTGGCTCGGCCGTGTAAGTGGTTCGGCGTAGGAAGTGGTTTGGCATAGGTGGCTCGGCCGTGTTGGTGGCTCGGCATTGTGGTTCGTTCAGGGTGGCTCGGCAAGGTGGTTCATCGTTGTGGCTCGTTCGTGGACATGGCTCGTTCGTTTAGTTGAGAGAGTAGGTCGGCATGAAGGTGCAGCTCGGTTACTTCAAGTTATTAGGTCTCCTGCTTCGGGTCGGCGTTGTAGTTGTGGCTCGGTAGAAATGGAAGGAACTGGCTCGGTATGGAATGGGGCTCGGTTGCTTCAAGTTCGAAGGTCCTTCGCTTCGGGTTGTCGCTCGGTAGCTCAGTGGGATATACTTCGTGGGATGTGGCTCGTCGTAGTTAGAATGTGGGTCGGCTATGTAGAGGTGAGCGGCTTCGAGTCCCTGAAGGCGTTTCCCTGAGTCGGCTTCGTGGGTTCTGGATCGACAACAGGAGTGTGGGTCGGCAAGGCCTTGCTTCGAGTCAGAAGCATCGTTACTTCGAGTCGCCTTGGTGGTTTTCCTGGGTCGGCGACATTTGGATAGGGAGTTGGTCAAGGCTATGGATTTTGGATCGGCTATGGATCTAACGGGCCCTGGGTCACTCAGAAAGCCCGGTTACCTGGCTTTGCCTATAAATACAGCATGTGGGGCTACAGAAAAGGGATCTTCATTCTGTTTTCCTTCGTTTTCTATACTAAGGCTGCTCTACCATTGTTGTTCTAAAAACACTGGATTGTAACTGTAATTGATTCTAACATCAATAAAAAGGAAATTTCTGGAGTGGACGTAGGCCGGAGTCAGCCGAACCACTATAAATCCTCTGTTATTACTGCTTTCTTTTTAATTTTAACTGTTCTTCATATTTATAGTCTCTACATACATTCTATCTGTGATTTGTAACTGCAATTTGGTGCTTTCAGCGACGTTTGGGTGTTAGTGACCAATTTGGCGCTAACAATCTCCTTAAGCATCATGAATATCACTCCCATTACTGGAAGAGCTATGTGGAATAAAATATGGGAAATGTGGAAACGATCTCGATTTAATTGACTTCTCACAACTAAATATGAAATAGCCGAAGAATCTTCCTTTTTTTAAAAAAATTACCGACACATCAAAATTAACATGCATTGAGTTAGTAATCTTCTTTGTTTCAGGCTTCCCAATATGATAGCTTTTAATACAATCCGTATAACAAAGCAAAATGAATTTGGAAGCCTTAGCTAGGTCTGTCAATGGATACTTTCGGATGCAGACAGTGTCAAATCCACATCCACATTTAAAATCATATTGATATTGGATATCCGCATCCACGGATACAAACAAATATTAGGTATCTATCCTGTCCACTAGCGACTGATAAATCAAAAAACATAAATAGAAAATTTTGGTTTAGCATAATAAATTTCAATCCTATTGATTGCAAAAATACGAAAACTAAATAAATATAATGGTAATAAATAGTTTTGAGCAGTTAATGTACACTAAATGCATATAAAATAAACTTTTAATTTAATAAATTAGCAAATATGTATCATTCATTATACTAAAATATATATGAATATAAACTATAATCTTGACAAAAACTGGATGGATAATTTTCGAATGTAGATACCTCCATATCTGCATACGTATCTATTTCTCTAGATATCAGATATCTATCTAGTTTTCGGATATGGATGCAGACAAATTTTTGATTTTTCGAGTATCCATTGTCGTGCTTAGCTTTAGCTTCTAAATTATCATTTCTAGTGTAACAACACATAAAAGACAATCAAAATATGGAAATAACTAAAGTATATAAGTTTACCTCTCAACGTCTCATTTTGAAATTATACCCCCAATGGTTAAGTATAGAATCTGATTGATAATATGTAGTACGGTTGACAAAACATTAGTCCAAAATCCTCTAGACACGTCCGGTGTCAATCTCAAGCAACAAGAATTGTCTAGTACAATACAGTTCATCCTTTTCGCAACCCCATTTGACTGCGGATCCCCTAGTGTAGTAAAATGTCTTATAATATCATGTAGTCTGCACTAATCTAGGAACTCCGTAGAAACATACTAGCTACCATTGTCGGACTTTATCACCTTGAAAGTTTTTTCTCTCATTTTCTATAAGGGCTTCCCATGCTTTGAACTTTTTAAGAACTTATGACTTGACCTTCCATACATACATCTAAACTTTGCTAGATAAGTCATTAATGAAGATACATAATATCTAACCCCCATAAGGGAAGTTGTAGCAATTGATCCCTAAACATCAGGGTGAATATAATTAACCACATTCCTATATCATGCTTTCCAACGCCAAATGGTACCTTAGTCTGCTTCTCAAAACACATTTGTAGCATAGCTTTAATTTATTGGAGCTTTTACTCTAAGCTTATTTCTAAAACAGGACATCAATTTTAGTGCAATCCAAATCACGCAAACTATCAACATAACAAAATTCACGTAGAAGAATTAATCCTTTAAGCGGATATATTGTTCATTAATACAAGTGTCCTACGAGAAACCCTCAAGCTATAATTCTTCAAAGTAACCTTACTTTCCAATAATGTGAACTAACATGATGAGATAAGAGACTTGCGAAGTCGCAAAACATAGTGAACATTAGTTAAAGTGCAAACAAAACTATCATACATACGTATCCACACCGAGCCAATTCCTAAATATGTGCATGCATCATCATTTCCTATCAGATTTGCACTTATGTCCTTATTACATAGGAAGAGAAGTAATTTTTGATAAGTGTCATGAAAGAATGTCCCAAAATCAAGGATCCAACGGTCTACAATTTCAGATACCACCGACACCAATATATCATGGTAAATATCATTTTCCATTGCAATAGATGAAGACCCAACTATTTCACCTTCTTCTTTAACTCTAAACACTCAAACTTGCAAAATATTTCCATGATGAGATCTTTACCCCATAGTCTGGCATACTTCCATCCAAATTATGTTATCTTATATTACTATTCATGTTATGGAGTTAAAGCAGCTTGATGTGTTCACAACTAGAGGTAAAGAAATGGAATTGAGGACCTCTATCACTAACTATTAATAACCATAGACTGAAAAATATTTATACCAAGAAATTTCTATTATTGTCGAGAGGATTATGCAAGAGGTGTGATCGTTTATAGTGTTTCACCGTGATAGGTGTGAGTAGACAGATGGATTTGTTGTAGATGGTATGTATGATTGGGATTGCAAATTAAAGAATTTGTTTTATGGTTTGAAGTAGTCGCCTAGACAATGATACAAAAAGCGTGTTCGGTTTATGCATGGGATCATTATTGATACAAGCATCAAAGATGCATGTGTTTACTTCAAACATTTGCAATATGGTAATTTGATGTACTTTCTTTTATATGTGGATGATATGCTCATTACTACCGAGTAGAAATCAACAAGTTAAAATTGCATTTAAAATTGGGATCCGATAAGGATCTTGGTGAGATAAGAAATTTTTTGGCATGGAAACGTTATAGACAAAACTTGTTGAAATCAACTTAAAATGAGTAGAAATGTTCTTGGTTTAGCATGAATAATGCAAAAGTCGTTAGTACCCCAATGTCTTTACATAAAGTTCTTTTCGATCTCAAATGAAGGCAACGTCTATGTGGAAAATGTATCTATATTAGTGTGGATTGTAATTTTATGCAACTTATGGTTTGTAATAGACCTGACATTGTGCATGTAAATGGAGTATGTGGTTAACCATAGGAAATTTCGTTGGGAGACAACTAAAGTTATTTTGTGGTATCTTAAAGGAACTATAGATCATGAGCTTGAATTTAGTTGTAGTGGAAAGGATTGCAGTGGTTGGTTACTGTGATTCAGACTATGTTGGTGATAAAGAGTCAAAGAAAGTCTATCTTAGATTATGCGTTCACACTTCATGATACAACTATTAGTTATAGAGATAGGTTGTAGTCTATAGTCACATTGTCTACTATAGAGGTTGTGTTAACAGCGAATGTTAAGGTAGCTAAGAAGACATTTTATTTGAAGCATTTATTGATTTGGGCTAGTTAAATGATATGGTAGTGAAATGTGATAACCAAAATGCAATTCACTTTGTCGAAAATATGGTACTCAATTCTCGAACAAAACATACTAAGATAAGGGAATACTTCTTAGTTGCTATGTATGAAAAAAATGGTTTACCTATTAGAACCATGCAATATACTCTAGAGGGGATGAATATGGTATTTAAAATATTTTGTAAATAAAATAGATAAATAATGCGAAAACTTAAATGCAAAAAATAAAAAAATACAGATATATCCAGCTTCGTTACTATTAGAATCATATGCCTAATAACCATGTCTGAACTCAATACCATAAGATTAGAATTCCTGAACTACACCACGTAGCTCATCTAGAAAATATAGAGTTCAAAATAAAAACACAAAACAAAATAAAACAACAAAAACAAAAACAAAAAAAACTTTAAAATAAACACAATACAATTTTGTTCAATTTTTTTTTGAAGTGTGAACAAAATACTTTTCTCCCATTGAAGAAATTTGGTGGATCACATATGAGACTTCACTGAATTCCTTCAATAGGAGCTGGCTGTTTTGTTCACGCTGTGAAAAAATGTGGAACGAAATCACTCTCGCACGTGACCTTTTATCACTGTCTCACTTCAGAGAATTAGATTTCCTCTCCCACTGTCCCAAAAACATTTCACATCCACCTTCAAAAGTTAAATCAACTTCATCTACAAGAGTCAACTTTACCAATTTTCAGCTGCCTGTCAAAACCCGATGCCGCAGCCACGCTTGATTCACAAAACCACGAAGCACCGCCACCAGATTAAGTCGTCAGCACCACCTGAAAACTTCGCCTTCGTGCCGAGCGATGTTTGTGCCGCTGTTTGAGTTGTTGAGTTTCGATCTCCTGAGAGTCGGATAGATGTTGTGGTTTGAGTCAACGCTGTTGTTCAAATTATGCCCAAACCCAATGATGATCCTTTCGCTGTCAACTGATAAGATGCCTTGCGATTCTGATCCGGTGATGCGGCATTGCTACTCGTGCATTTATCGATGTGTCGATATCAACAGGAAGGTTACTGCTGAATACTTGTATTCTTGAGTTTATGTTGAGGTGAAGACGAAGTCACTATAATTTTGATTGCGTCCAAATCTGAAATTTGTGGTGGTTGTTGATTATGGTCGATGTGGTCAGTTTGACATTAGATGTTGAGCTCAGAAGAACGATGCAATGCTTGTTGATGTTTGATGAACCTTTTGAGATTCGCTGCATTGATGAGGATGTTTGAATTTGTGATGTTGAGTTTGATGCTGCATGTTGTAGAAGATGACGAGATAGATACTGGTTGGTGATGTATTGGAGATGAATCTGAGATGATCTCGATGGTGCTTTGTTGTAGAGTAGTGTTATGATTATGCTAGAGAGAGTTGTATTGTGGAATTGAATTTGTTAGTTTGTGAGCTGAATTGCAGGATGATGAAGTTTTAGATTGATCGGATAACTCCACTGTGATGGTAAGGGCATTTTATTTTTCTTTCCCTAATACCATTGTTACAAAATATCATAAAAGTTTAGACTATATTCTTTCTTATACGACGTCTTTTATGAGGCTACCAAAGACATCATTTTCGACTCTTTTTTATATGACGAATAACCGTTAACCAGCACCATTTTCCATGGTGAATAACCAGCGAAAAGCAGCAGTTCGATGGTTAATAGCCGTGGAAAATGGTGTTGATCGACGGTTATTCGTCGTGCAAAACGATTTTACGCATTGGTTGATTGTCGTGCGAAATAACTTTGATATTTAGAAAGCACACAAATTTTATTGTCTTTATTTTTTTTATAGTATTAGGAAGAGAAAAATGTGGTGCCCTTGTTGATTAGAGTTGGAAGAGATTAAACAGTGTATTTGATGATAAAGAACGATGTTGATAAAACGTGTATATACAAGTTAAATTGATTTTTTCAAAAAATATTTTCCTTCATTTTTTCCCTTGTTTGAAATGGACTGTAAAAGAATCTCTTTCCCTTTGTAGAAAGATAAGAATCAATATAGTTAAAAATAAATTGTAATTTATCTTTAAGATTAGGGTTTTGTTATCATGTGCCCTTAGGGCACATGTTAATAATCACTTTTTCCACTAAAAGACAAAAAAAAACAAAATGTCTATATTATCCTTACCGAATTAAAAAATGTGAAATTCAGGGGGGGTTATAGGGTAATTTTGCAATTATTAACATGTGCCCTAAGGGCACATGTTAGCATTTCCCTTAAGATTATATTGTGTGATTTGGCTTGCACTTTATATAGATCCTTTTGAAACATTCATTGCTTGGAAATCATTCTTTTGAATAGTTGTCTTGAAATATATACAATAATCTTTTTAAATATCTCAAAAGTAGTGCATCAAACTTGCGCAGAATAGATTGGCTGATTTATTCTTTGCCAAAAAATAAGCAATACCAAGATATTTAGATATTTGAGGTTTGACTTGAAAGGAAATTTTTGTATCCAATATCTTTAAGATGGCAAATCTTGTACTTTATATAGATCCTTACTTCTGAGAGCGTTTTGCACTATATATAGAAGTTACAAATTTGATGAGATCTATAATGAATCCAATTAAATCTTTTGATCGAAATCACAACCTGTAAATACACATCACCGAACAAACATATTAAATATAATATATATTTATTAATATCAAACAGAAATTAATTGCAGTATCTGACAATGTTTCCTTTTTGATAATGATAAACTCATATTATTTTTACAAATACAAATAGATGTGTTTGGCATGTGATGCATGGATTAAAAAAATAATAGATATCTAGTTGGACAAAATTGTGCCTGGATGAATTTTTAAATGCAATGCACTTTTAAAAAAAAGTCAAATATATAAATATATTTGTTATCATTAAACAAGACGTATATTCCATAATCTTTCATTTTTGATAATAACAAACAATATGTTAAGAGTTTATAAGTGTAATTCGTGTTGAGTGTGTACCTGATAAAAATCAAAATCATAGCACTATGTTTCAACAGAACAAACTTATAGCAAGATTGTGGAGTATACATCTTACTTGATGATAAAAAATATATTTATATATCTTTTCTTTTCAGTGTGTATTACAGTTGAAAATTCATTCAAGCACAGTTTTATCCAACTGGTTATCTATTAATTTTTCAATCAACCTATCACATTCCGAACAAATCTATTTTTTTTGTAAAAATAACATGTATTTATTATTATAAATAAAGAAATATTGTCAAATATTGCAATTGATTTTCATTTAATATTAATTAATATATATTGTATTTAATATGTTTGTTCAGTGATGTATATTTACATGTGATTTCGGTCAAATGATTTAACTGGATTCATGTATAGATCTCATCAAATTTGTACCTTCTATATATAGTGCAAAACGCTCTCAAAAGAAAGGATCTATATAAAGTACAAGATTTGTGATCTTAAAGATGTTGGATACAAAAATTTCCTGTCAAGTTAAATCTTAAATATCCAAATATCTTGGTATTACTTGTTTTTGGTAAAGAATAAATCAACCAATCTATTATGGACAAGTTTGATGCACTAATTTTAGGATATTTGAAAAAGGCTATTGCATATATTCCAAGACAACCATTCAAAAGAATGATTTCAAGGCAATGAATTTTCAGTAATAACATGCTCCCCCTATTGGTATGCGCCTCTGACATATGTGTCATACGTGTTCTATATTAAAACATTAAACCGATAATATTTCTTTTAATATTAATACTAAATTCACAGTTTCACCAAAATCTTAACCTTTCCCTCCTTTTTTTCCATCAAAAGTATACATATCAAATTAACACGGTGGGAGAGTGATATTGAATAATGAAACTGAATCAAAATATGACTATAAATTATTTAATGAAAACTAAACCATAAATCATAGTAGCTACATTGATCAAAGTCATATCACATGAGTGGAAAGAGGGTGAAAAAAATATAGTAATGTACAACGAGATTCAAAAGACAATAAACTCAACCATTCTAACCATAATCTAAATAATCTGAGTGAAGTATTTTTGTGAAGATAGTTTTTCCATAACTCATTATAAATGAGATCAAGATACTTGCACTCATGCATTGCCGTGAGGTCTGTTAGATGGGGAAGAAGCAATGCTTGATGGGTGTATATACGCCGACGCTAAAGAATTTTCAGCACACATCGGATACCCTTATAACTTTACGTCCATACCGTATATATTTTCATGCGCAGGCCTTTTCCATTTAAATTTAAATTTTATAATATATTAAGTGCTTTACTTTTCATATGGAGCGTTATATGACTTATCCCCTGCTCATTTTTAAGCAACCAATTTGTACCAAATTTCGATCTATGTCATTTTAGCCAACACAAGCAAAAAACTGAAAATAAGAGTCGATAGAATATGAATTTTAAATGGTAGGTTCAAAGGTGATGAGGGATATGCAATAGTCAAAAATAGAACTTTAAAGTAAGCTTGATTATCAAAAAATATCATAATGTGATTATTTAATCAAGTACAAAATGTAGTATCTTCAATTATCTGTGTAATCAATATCGATACTTTTGAAAATCACACAAGAAATTTCAATCCATCGTAATATGGTTTCAAATGTAAGTTCTCTATAAATATCTCAAAAATATTTTCAGTTTTATATTCTAATCTTAAACATACTGTATGAATTGGTTTTAGAACTATTTGTGCAAAGAGGAGCACATGGTCTAAGGGTATACACATTAGTATATCAAAGCAAAATTTGAAGGCCCATTTAAAATGATATTGTCACAAATCTCAAAATTTTCATAAACTCGCTTCCAAAATGTCATGTCAAGTTTTAGAAAAAAATCATCTTAAGAAGTTTCAACATTTCAAAGAAATTCCCTAGTCAAGACTCTCCATCAAAGGAAATTTTTCATTGAAAACTCATATCAAAGATTTAGCCAAAAGGTCTCATTTCAAAATATTCACATCATGAATAAATATGGAGCGCAAACAAAGGAAAAAATATCCTAAGAAAGCAAAAAACATATATTTTTTTATTTTTATGGAACAAAAAATTCTAAGAAGGAAAAAAAAACATGTTTTTGGATTTTTTTTGTTTTTTCCTTTTGAAAAAAAAACAAAAGCACAAAAAATGCAAGCTTTTCACATGTGGATGAAATAGAATGTGTGAAATATCAATCAATCCATTGGACATATGAGCTATCAAAAATATCAGACTAGAGTAATCACAAAGGTTAGAAGTCACACCAGATGTTATGACAAGGAAAAACAAATTACCCCCATCACGATACTACATGTATCTGGATTTTTTATGGTGGCGAACAATGATACCTCAAATACCATTTGTTACACTCGACATGTCAGTGGTGGCAAACAATGGTACCTCAGACACTAGTTTTTCCAACCAGTCTCTCGAATTCTCATCATCAAAGTCAAGCGTGAAAGATAGGCTTCATCAAATAATCGTGTTGCATACTCCACAATGTCAATCAATTTGACTCTAACGTTTGAATTTCTCATCTATGTCAGAAATGAAGCGCAAAGTATATCAAAAGAAATTCTCGAGCATATGTTATGTTAGTCATCATTCAAACGAAATAAATATAGAATCATCTCATATAGAAGTATATCACAAACATGTGTAAAAGAAATTATCATCAAACATCCATTGCTGTTTTGAAAAATCAATCTGCAGCTTGTTGAACAATTCAGTATTCAAAATTTTCTAATTAATAAAATTGGTTTCATGTCAAAATGACATACTTATCAAAAGTTATGTCCAAAATACTACAGCTTATTGAACAATTCAGAAACGCTTTTCAAGCAATGAGCTGACTTGATTAATATTTTTCAAGGTTTTGTGAAATAAATCAGTAAAAACTCAAAACATGAAAGTTGTAATGATATCTGTTAGCTTTTCGAATCTTCATGAATTTCAAAAATCGGAGTTGCAATGTTCATGTTATAATTGATTTACTGCAGCTGTATTAGACAGTTCTGAAACAATTTTCAAACAATATACTGAGTTGTTTTCAGTTTTTCAGTGGTTTAAGTTCAAAATATGGAAAAACACAAAGGTAAGGCTTATAGAATTTTCTGCCTATTTTCCTAAACATATTGAAATTTGTAAATCGGAGCTAAAACTCAACATATGATAATTTTACTACAGTAGTGTTAGAATATCAGAACTCGAAACCAGAAGTGAAAAATGAGAAGTAAGTTTAGAAGTCATACATTTGCTTACCTTTGAATTTATATTTGCATTCACCAATGTTGTCTAATGTGTGTTGACCTCCACCCTGTTTTCCTGGGTAAAGAAACGTTTCGATTATCACTCTTCAAATGTGTAAGACAACTTGAAATCTGCTTCCAACATAGTTGCTTCTTAGCCCATTTTTGTTCCTACACATTAGAAGATGAATTAAGTGGCCTAGAAGGAGATGTAGGACCACATTTGTTTATGTTTGAAATCTTTGACACCCAAAATTTGTTTGTACAGTTGGCCATTAATATTGACAACTGTACCATTAGTAAGCCAAATTTCTTTGAATCGTTTATTTACGTTCCTATTTCGACAACTATTATAAATATGTTCAATATTGCCACACTTCACGAATTATGAAAACACACTTCTCCCTTTTGCAGTGTTACTAGTTTGTTTATAAACTGACACCTTTTCAAATCCAAGTTCGTTTCTTCAATTCGGAAAGAGTTGATTTCCTAATAACTTATCAAACGATTTTTCTCCGGTGGAAATTTTCAAATAATCAACTCGAGTTCATCAACTTTTGATTTTAAAAGATTATTCTTGTTTATTAGCGTAGAACAATGACTAATAATATTCTCTCTTTTTACAGAACCATTCCTCTTTAAGACCATATTTTCATTCTCGAGCTCTTTTATTTTGTACTTAACTTCAAGCATCTCACTTTAAAAAAATTGACTTGTTCAAATTCAAGTTTTTCAAAATCCTTGTTTTTTTCAATCTCTTTTACCAATTCATGATTTATTCGAATAATTTCATTTTTGCTATTTCTCAAAATGACATTTTCATTTTCAAGGGTTTTAAAATTTCTTTTAATGTCATTCGATTCCTTTTGAAAATTCACACATTTATCGCATCCAAGATTTCACCGTTTTAATCTTTTCAATTTCATTTTCAAGCCCATCTAGAATCATTTCTGTTTTCACCATATTTTCCTTCACAAAATTTTCACAATTTTCATATTTTCAATTTCCAGACATCTTAAAATTCTCCAGCTTTTTTTTGCTAAATGTGGTTTTTGCAAATTTGCCCACTTTCATTTTCCTTCAAAATCAGAATTTCCTTTTCGAGCCTTTGAAAATTTTCATTGAAGCGAAAAAAATCATTTTCGAAATTAAAACATTTTTCACAATTGAAATTTTGAGTTTTTTTAATGTGTTTAAGCTTCATTTCTAATTCATAATTTTTCTTATGCAATTCGAACTTTTTAGATTTCAATTTGTTGTTTTTTAGCATGAGGCTATCAATAGTTCTAGTTAATTCATGATACAAGAGAAGTAAATCTTTTAATGAAAAATCACTTATCTCATTATCCATTGAATCACAGTCGTCGTTGTCTTCACTGTCATTAGGCCTGTCAATGAATACCCAAAATATCTGAAATCCGTCCTCATCCGTATCCGAAAACATGAAAAATATCCGTTATCTGAAAAGCGGATGCGGATATTCAATATCCGAAACATATTTCGGATGCGGATAGGGATATGGTTGTATCCGTATTCGATAAATATCCGTCGGGTTTGAAATTAAATATATATTAATATGTTATTTTATATCCATAAATTTAATATAAATACACTTCATTTTACAAAAATACAACCCATTATCACTTGGCCCGGCCCAAATTCCATTCCAATTTCCACACAGCACTTCAAACCCTAAATCTAGATGTACGTTGAAAAAAGAAAAAGAAAAAAAGACAGCCGACCGTTCGTTCAAAGCTTCAAACCCTAGATCTCGTAATTCCATTCCAATTTCATTCGACCGCAATTGCCATTTGCCAACCCTAGTTTCATAATTCAAACCCGCAGCTGTTGCATCCGCGCCACACTCAGATCGAACGCCGCCGCACTCCGTAAGCTTTCAGTCTTTTTCTTTTTGATTATACTGTTCGTAATGGTGCATAATACATTAAGGTGATGTTAATATAAGGTCGTCCCTAAAATAATTAACAGAGCTAAACTGATAACAATTCAGTTTGTAAGCTAATTCATACCTTAGCAGTTTTGTGTTTTAATCATTACCGAAAGTAAGTAATAATTAATGAAAACCATGCACAAATTGAAAATTTTACGCAACTAAAGTTTTCCTGTCTGAAGATTGTCTGATTTTCTTTTGAAAGTTCGATGGTTTGAAGTTTTCCTGACAATATAGTGTCAACCGATGTTGTATTAAGCTCCGTTTGATTAATCACTAAATCCTATTCCTGTTTTAATGCTAAATTGGTGTTAAGGTTATCTTAAATTCTGGTTTGAATTGATAATCGATAAAACTAAACTGAATTTATGAATTGGTCATATTTCAAAAATATTCAGTTCGGATGTGGTTGAGATAATACAAAGTCTGGTTTTAGGATCTGAAAATTTTAGAATTAACCATTTTAATATGTATCAAAAAACTAGTATGAGGAAGCACAGGCCGCTGATGATAGCTCCTCAGTTTCAGCAGATGTTAATATACGGTGATGTTAATATAAGGTCGTCCCTGCAATAATTAACAAAGCCAAACCTATAACAATTCAGTTTGTAAGCTAATTCATACCTTAGCAGTTTTGTGTTTTAATCATTACCGAAAGTAAGTAATAATTGATGAAAACCATGCACAAATTGAAAATTTTACGCAACTAAAGTAACGATTCAGTAACGATGCAATTTACAACTAAAGTATTGACCCTTATGGTTAAATCTTTGAAACCCATATGTGGAATTTTTACCTATAAAGCCCACATAATATTTCATTCAATTGATTTAAGCCTTTAGTTTATGTGTTTTATGAATAGGGTCAGGTATAAATAGTTACCAAAATTATAGCAAATAATTTTGAGATAAAACTAGAATCAATTTGATCTCTGTTAAAAATGTATGCACTAAGTTTTAAACTACAACTGTTGCTATTGTTATTGCTATATTAATGAGGGATTGAAACGGAAGAAAAAATGGACATCAATAAAAAAGAATTAGCATTAAAAATGGTTAAGAAATGCGAACAAAATGAAGAATGTATTAGTGTTTCCTTTATATGTAAGCACCGCAACTCTTAATATTTTAGCTAAAGATGTCTGTACTATGTGGTATATAAACTTTAGTCTTGATTTTGGTTTGTGATTATTGTTACCCGACTTTTTTTTGTCAATGAGCTTGTTATGGCCTCAACACATGGACATTGGGTTTTGTACTTATGCAGGCATTAATAGGCAAAAGAAGGGGAAAAAATCAAAAGCAAGCAATTAGAAGATTTAGCTCGATAACTATTTGTGTTATTTGTAAGTTTCTTAACATTTTGATTATGATATTTTGATGTTATGCCTTTGTGACCACGTTAATAATATATATTATAACATAAAGAAGGTTTGCTTTCCATTTCTAAGTTGTATGTTGTCACTGTTATAAACATTATCAAAAGCAAGCAATTAGAAGGATTTTTGAGTTTTATAAATTAAAATGAAGATAGGATTTTATAAATTAAAATAAAATTTTGGTACTGAAACTCAGTAACGAAATTTATTTATTTTGATATTGTACAGTTTTAAAAATGACGAACACCTCATCAAGTTGTAGTAACAAGGATGATTGTTATGCCAATGACACTGTAGTTATGGAAGAACTGCGAAACACAGACTCTACTTTGCCGAACACACAAATATTCGAAAATCTTTCTACCGACAAATCCGCACCTTCAAATAAAAGAATTTTGAAATCTGATGTATGGAAATATTTTAATAGAGAAGTAGTAGAAGGAGCTATTAAAGCCACTTGTAAACATTGTTCTAGATTATTTAATGGAGCTACTTCAATGGGAACAACTCACTTGAAAAATCATCTAAAATCATGTCCAAAAAAATCCCGATCGTGTAAGAATATCTGGACAATAACTATTGACTACCAAAAGTTCTCCCAACAAACCAATTAAATTATCGAGTTGGAAGTTTGATCAACATGAAGCCGAATGTGTTTTGCACATATGGTTGCTAAACACGATTATCCATTTAACATGACCGAACATGTGTATTTTCAAGAATTTGTTAAGAGTATTAATCCAACAGTTAAATTCTTTTCTAGAAGTACAGTTCGATGTGATATTTTAAAACTTTATACTGATATGAGAGGCAAATTACAAGAAACTTTTGATCGTTTATCAGCCCGTGTTAGCCTCACTACAGATTTGTGGACATCTGAACATAAAAACCTAGGGTATTGTTGCATAACTTGTCATTTTATCGATGATGATTGGAAACTACAAAAAAGGTCATTGCTTATTACGATTTGCCCCCTCCACCCACCAGATCTGCAGTTAGTGCTTCCATTAAATCAAAAGTATTGCATTGGAATATCGATAAGAAGTTATTTGCACTTACGGTTGATAATGCTTCAAATAATGATGTCATGATAAGAGATTTAAAAGAATGGTTAGTTGGTAAAAATGCGTTGCCTCTTAGTAGTGAATTATTTCATATGCGTTGTTGCACGCACATAGTAAATTTGATTGTTCAAGATGGATTAAAAGTGGTGCAAGGTCTTATTGAAAATATTAGAGAAAGCGCCAATTATACAAAATCATCACAAATGAGAAAACAAAATTGGGTAAATGCATTGGCTCAAACTCGATTAGTTAGGAAAGGAATGTCTTATGATGTTCCAATACGTTGGAATTCAACATATCTAATGCTTGAAAGTGCTCTTGAAGTACGTCCGGCATTTGAGCGATTGGTTGATTTAACCCACGATTACAAATAGTTGCCATCAAATGAAGAATGAGAAATAGGAAAAGAAATATGTGAATGTTTGAAAATAGTTTACGAAGTTACACTTAAATTTTCGAGTGTTAAATATCCTACGGCTAATTTATATTTTAAAAGCGTGTGCGATGTCTATGAAAGTATTTGAACTTGGGAGCTAAATGAACATGAGTATATCCAACATATGGCCCAAAAGATGAGGATTGAATTTGATAAGTATTGGAACACTTGCAATCTAATGATGAGTATTGGTATGGTTTTAGATCCTTGTTATAGAATGACTTGTATTGAATTTTTCTTTGACATGGTATACGGTGATCATTCACAAGTTCATGTTGCAAAAATTCATGAATCTTTGAAATCTCTATTTTTTTATATGAAATGGAATTCTCTTCTTCTAAGGGGCAATCTACCAATTCTTCATGTGATACTTTTGATTCTTCTAATGTTGGTTCTAAAAAGAGAACAAAAATGGATTTAAAGTGGAGAAACTGTGTTGAGCAAAAAGTTGGTAGCTCACCGCTTTGAAATGGAACTTGACGAATTAAATAACAGTTTGAAACAGTAAGCGTGAGCTTGCTAACAACAAGCTCATGCAATGTGGCTGTTTTACTCTTTTAGCAATGTTGACAAATTAAATGCATATTATCATTAAATCATAGTGAGCTTTTCTGTAAGGTTAAGGTGCTGCATTGGTTTTGTTATCATATGAATTGAACTTATATTAGTTTCTTAATGCTATAATGTACTCTTACTATGATATGGTCAGGATTCATTTTTCTATTATATATTTTACATTTTCTAATATATGTATTAATGATATGGTTAAGCTCATTTTGGAGCTTGCGCAGGGAATTTTATTTATTTATTAATACACAACTTTGTATTTTGCAGGGTAATCTTTTGGTTTTGGAGCATTTACCCCTTCATGGAAAAAGAATGCAATATTTTAGGCTATATGTATGTTATGAAGATGATTTTTATTTTTTGATATTTGTTACAATTAAGAAGATGTGTGATGCATGTTTGCTTTTATGATTTGCTGTGATTGAATTAGCCTATGGATTTTGCGTATGGATTATATTTATATATGCAATATTATCGTATGGATTTTGTGTGATTGAATTAGCTATTGTTACTTTGATGTAATTTATGTATTACAAGGTTTTTTCATCTTTTTTTCAGTCAAAAAAAATGAAATATGCATTATATTGATTAATTTTCGGATAGTTTTGGATACTTTTTGAGGTTCAGATACAGAATTCGCTAAGCCGGATACAGATATTTTCGGATATTCGAAAATATTCATGGATATGGATATGGATAATATTCAACAGGTATTCGTGGATACCGTATACGGATTCAGATACGGTTTTCATTTTCGGATACGGATACAGCACTATCCGTATGCGACTGCATCTGTTTACAGGCCTAACTGTCATCGTCCTACTCGTCTTTTGTTAATCCCATAAAATACAACTTTGACCTAGTATCGGCTTTGGGGAGTCATTCATCATTGTTAAATTTTTCATTATATTTTGCATCGAGAATGCTCCAAATTTTCTATACAGTTAAACAATAAGAGATGTGGTTAAATTTAGATTTATCAAGTCTAGAGATAAGATATCATTAAGCCAAAAATATTTTTATCCACCATATCCAATCCATTTTCAATGATATCCTAGATATGAAAATCAACAGATTTTAAGTAAATTCCCATCCGATATTTTGAATTTGAAAATCTTTATTATTTAAAATAGGTGGACTGAAAATAAATAGACTCTCGCTAAAACTATGGCTAGGGTAATATATGATATGATATCAGGTTTTTTAACAATCTGCTCTGATACCATTACCTTCATAAGAAGTATAATGCATCGGATATATTCCCCACATCGTTGCTTATTGGAAAGTTTGAACATTACTCGAACTTGGTTTATATGTTGAAGTGTTAGGTGCTACTTGGTCGTACATTGAGGGAAGAGTTTCTTATTTAATGATTGTAAAAGTTTATGTTTTCTTCTTATGAGTGAGACAGTTCTATTTTCTTGTATTTAGTCTGCCTTCTTGGTTTTGGTACATTTGACACTTCATTAGTTAATGATGCCCTTATCGAAGATCATTGGCATAGTGCAATAGTGATCACGTTGAAACTCATTAGGGTAGCGCCTTTTTGTTTAGTTGTCTTGTGTATTGATCGAAAGTGGAGTTGGTATAGGTTTTGATTGGTGATATATTATAATGGTAGAGTGTTAAAGTATGTGATACAATATATCATAGTTGAAACGAATTTCAACACGATCATAAAGATGAAGACGGATCATTGTTCGAAGCTACAAAGTGAGAGATACGAAGCTTTGAAATTGCAACAATTTTTGTGTTAGGTGACAACGAACTTGGAACGAAGTTGATCACCTAAAGCTCCTCCAATCGACCAACATTCATACTTCAGTCAACCAATTTTGAATGTTGAGCCCAATAAATGGAAGTTTCAAGGTAGAACAATTCTAGTTCATTTCAGGGAAATTTCAGTCGACTGGAACTAGAGACCAGTTGACTGAATCTGAAGTCAGTCGACTAGCACTTTAGGCCTAGTTGTTTGAAATCAATGAATGTTGTGTGGTTTGTCCATATTTTGAAATTGGTTTAAAGGGCAATATTGGTATTTGGTTTCCAACCATGCATTTGGATTGTTGATCTTCCTACGACAATGTAGCGACCGCCTTTCGTACACCGAAAGACGAGCCATTAAGGGCAGAAGAGAAACGAAAGATAAGAAGATACTACATTATCACAGAATCTCACAACGAATCAGAACAACATATAATAGATAATATGAGATATTACATTGTCATTTCCATAATAATAATACATCAGACCCATTACATTACAACCTATAACTGGATAGTTATAACTACCTGTCCATACAAAAATACATAGATCATACATACGCAGCGGAATAAAATAATTACTAGCTAATGATGAAGCCACCTGCTCCAGCTCCTTCAAAATGCTTTCGTAAGAAACTTGGATCACTTGGCTACTCATACAAATTTGAGCACCCAAGAGTTTTAGGAAAAGAAAAGAAAACTCCAGGTCAGACATGGGTCTGGTATGAGTAACTCAAGGCAACTTAAATTTTACTTTTATAAAAAACTTTGAAAATCTAAGGTATCTCGTAAGACCATGTCGCACATAAACACAAATGAGTTTTTACCTTACGATGACCAAAACACTTTACATAGAAATCCAGTGATATTATGATAATGTCTATGATTTTCAAGTAAAATAGAACATAGCTGAAATGCTTGCATCTCATATTTCAACCTATTTGGGTACAACTAAATCTGTATGACACTTATGGGAGAATGGATTTCATACAATGACTGGGCTACTGGGGCACCGCCCATCACGATGCATCTCTAGATAAATAACACTGAGAACCTCGTCGGGATCCCCTGCCAACACAAGACCGGCCTACCCCTTACTAGATAGTACCGAATAAGATCACCCCTGTGACAACCCACCTTTTTGGATGGTTTAAATCGACGATAAACCATACATGTCTAACTCAAAGCATTCAAATGGGAGGATTGTCAATGAGATTTAATAATAAAATATGAGAAAAGAAGAAAAATAAAAATACAGAATCTCGCAGCGGAATGACAAAATATACTAGTCAAATAAACAGTTCATGAAGGTCATCCATCATCGGTCTCTTTCTTCAAATCCAGCAAACATTCACCAAATCCAACCACTTAATTCTAGATCATCCACCACGTACATAGTTGTTAAAGTGGTTCCAATATTGATAGAGAGTATCCCAATAAGAGGCCCCGATCTCTTTAACAACGAAACATCATTTTTCACACCGGTCGGTTCTTTTACATTTCAAAACCGATCATATTTCATATCAAAATATCAAAATCATCATATTTACTCGAAATATGTAATTTTCATTTGAAAACATCATTTCAAATTCCAACTTAGGTTATACCCTCATTTAACCACATTCGCATTTAAATCAACGATTTAAATATAAACATTCCAACTTTGCACAGTTTGAAACTTATAGAAATAGTTTGAATTGGTTTAAATAGTTTAAAATAGTTTAGTATGAAATGATTTGAGTATTGAAAATGGTTTATATAGTAAAATAGTTTGGAAAATCTAAATAATTTGAATATTAAAAAGGATAGAATTTAACAGTTTATTTTAAAATAATTTATTTTGAAAATAGTATCATATCAAACTGTTTCTTTCCATTTTAACAAATCTGGTCCATGTCCAAATATCAAATCAACAAAACTCAATTTCCAATCTTTCGATTCAATTGATTTAATTTCAATTAAATTTCAAAGCAACTTGATTTCAATTTCAATTCAAATTAACTTCAATTTTCGAAATGTTCATTTTAACTTCAAATTCGATTCAACAATGCAATTCAATTATTTAAATTTCAAACCAATTCTTATTTTAACCATTTCAATTATATCAATTGCATGTCCAATTTCAAATTATTGATTTAAATCGCTTAAATCAAATTAAACTTCATTGTTCAATTTTAAGGTCCAAATCTTAAAATAATTAAATTTCTAAAATTATAGTCATATATTAATTATAACTTTACAATTCAAATTCAATTCTTAAAATAATTCTTTTACCCAATTTCAATTTCAACATTTCAAAGCTTGAATTAGGAAATAATTTAATTCATATAAATCCACAATTTATTTCCTTTAAAACAGTGTTATTTAATCAACATCTAAAAACCAATATTTTGAAATCATTTAATTTACCAATCCGAGTCCGTATATAATTTTCTACCCTATGGCCAAGTGATCATTTATATCAATTTTAATTACAGGGATGGATATATATCATTGCAATCCAAATCAATGTGTCATAGGTATATATCATTTCAACTTATTTCTTAATTTATTCGAAATAATTCAAATAACAGTTGATATGCTTTCAATTATTATACAGGGTAAATAACAGGGATATATATAAAAATAAACATTCAATCATCCAAAATGCCAACAAATAAACATCCATCAGAATCAACATCCAAACTAGCAAATAAATAATAACAATTAACTTCTTATCAATATCGGGTATTTAACTAACAATTTAAATTAAATATTAATTCAAATGGCAATTTAATTCAATGAAATTCAATTTAAAATAAAAATGTCAATTTAAACTACCAAACATCAACCGGTAACATTCTAATCACATCATAAATTTAATTTAACTAACATAAGAAGGTTTAGTATTGCGTGAGTGGGTTAAATCACTAACCTTTGATTTATAGTTGATTAAAAATCCAATAAAAGCCCAAAATTTGAACAGTCTCTAAATTAATCTAAACCAGTTCCATGTTGTCCGGAATTTCGATATGAACCCAACGAAAGAAGCCATGCGCAATTCCGAGTTCGTATGAAAAAGTTATAGGCGTTAAAACGTTGAAAATTTAAAATAATATAATGGCAATTTCGTAAATAACTATCACCTTCTCAACCCTCCACACGCGATCAAACAAACTACAGCACCATCCTACAGCCTCCTCAATCATCATCCTCCATGCGCCACCACAGACCGCTTCGCCCTGATCGGCCACCACCCTTGAACTTGCCCTGGCCTGCCGCCCCCATGCCACAGCCTCCGACGCCGCCTAGAGACCCCGCCGCCGTTCAAAAAGGTGGACGCCCATCATCCATTTCTGGCGAAATCGAGCGCCTCCAACCAGAACTAAACTACTAGATCGACTCTGCTAGTCACCCTCTACGCACCAGTGCCTTCCGATCGTCGATTGGTCGACGATCCACCGTTGATTTGCAAACCCTAGCACCGGACGGTCGAGACTTCTTCGCTGATTACTGGACAAACTGAAACTCGGTTGAAAAAATGAACTACAGATGTAGATTACATTTGTCGAGAGCTTCGCAACGGTATATTATATGATAGGGTTTGAGGAGTTTGGATTTTCGATTTGATTTGGAATTTGGAATTAGGGTTTTGAAATGTCTGCCATTGAGAAGGAATTGATAATTGAACAGATAGATAGAAATTGTACGTATGGAAAATGAAAATAAGAAGCTACTAGGGTTTATAACAGCCTATATATAGACAGAGATGGATAAGAATGGATGGAACAAATCGAATTGGGTCGAAACGATAACAACGACCCGAAAAGCCTGTTTCGTTCCTGAAACGAAAATAGGTCATCCAATATACCGAAATATATGTTTTCGATTTTTTTAAACTCAATGGAACTAGTTTCCAATCCTAATTCCATTGTATACAGAAGTTAGCTTTTAAAATCAAATTATATTCAATTAAATTCCATTAATTGATTTCTACACGTTTCGAGCTCGCACGATCAAACGATAAGTCCAATCGCTACGAAACTTGAAATCCTACAATAATTCACTATTACGGATCCGACGAAATTGGTTCGTCGAAATCTAAGACAGTGCCCAAAAAGACTAATTTTCACGTTAATTAAATGAATTATAAATTAAAAATCAATTTAATCACTTTTAAATTTAAATTTATAAATTAACCATTTTCATCATTCCTGATTACATAGAAGTTAATAATCTTTTAAAATTAAATATTCCATGTTAATTTCAAGATTTAAACATTACATTAATTTCAACATTCAATTACAACCGTAATAAATTCATTCATTATAATTTAAATTCCAAACAAATTCTTTTGTTTTGATTTACACTCTTATTATTAAATCAACGATTCCCATATGAAATTTATTAACATAAGTTTCCATCTTATTATTCTCAACTCTATAGTTAACATCTTTTCTTATATTAGCTGCAATATTTAATTACATTAAATTTTGTTGATTTCCAAATTAATTCCAAATAGATTAAATAATGAGATGATAAATAAATCAATTGTTACACCTTATTGTTTACAACAAAGGTTTATAAATCTACCTACCAAATAGCTGATTCCATATTCTATATCAACACCACTTAAATAAAATAACATACAATTTTACCATTAAATGCAACATTGAATTTATTTCCTTATTTACAATTATAACCAAATTAACTTTACAATTATTTCAATTGAATGAGATTACATTAAAATAGTTGTTAATAACATTCGAACAATAATATTAAATTATACTCTAATTATTTTTCTATAAATCATAAAATTCAATTTCTCATAATATTAAATTCCAAAATCTTATTTAATTTAATATTTTTAATTATAAAAAACACGGGTCGTTACAATCTCCTCCACTCAAAACTTTTCGTCCCCTAAAAGGAATAAGAAGGAATCAAGAGGTTTGATATATTTTTATTCAAAATAATCAATTTACAAACAATTAAACTTACATATTTAAGTTTAAAATTTTTTGAAAATAACACAACTTCAACAAAAAAATTCTCTAAGTCCTAAATTTTCAAAAAATTTCGGCAAAGTCTCTTTTGCGTGGATAGGTCCGGAAAAATAACAATATCAATAATTACAATATATATCATATTTCTGTTATAAAATATCCTAAACCGTGGGAAAGCAATAAAATATCATTATAAAAACCGTAATCCGAAAACGTACCTATTTGTCGGCCAAACAAACATTATTTAAGAAACCAAAAGCAGTAGCTATTGCTTCCATAAACCTGTATTCCACTTACATGATCCAAGAGAGTTAAAATTATGTAAAGAGAGTAATATATAGTTGTTTCAATTAATAGTACAAGCAACATACGACATATATAATCATACACAAACAAAAGTAGTACAACCATTATATGCAACAAAAGAGTCCATCACACATCCATAGCAATCCAAAACGATGGTTTGTTTAGGTTCAGAAACTTTTCATCATACAAGGGTGATGAATAAACTACCAAGTGTACCTTACGCTCAACAACCTTAGAAAATTACTTAATATATTATTTATACAACCTCGGCGATTTGAAGTGTCAATTCCCGAACTTCCCATAAGCCAAACAACAAAGAATTTAAATATTATTTAAATTTTGCACAATGTACATAAATCTTTTATTCACAATATCAATTTCTAATCACTTGCTTGAATACACACATTTCACTTTCAAACTAGTATTGTTAACCCAACCACTCTAGTGCGGACTCTAATCCGATTTCTTGATTAGAAATTATCGTTTTCCTTGCATAGCTGTAAACTATGATAGAAAACTTCAAAAATCGTATCAAAAATTCATATCAAATGTTCGTCGTCAAGAATCGGGCGAAAAATCATAGTTCGGACTGGTGTGAATTTCCACAAATCATGTATTCAAATCTGGATCAAATTGTTGTGCGAATAAAATGATTTACGCACAATTTGCATATTTTATTCTATTAGTTTCTTTTCACATCCTTTTTTTCTTTTCATTAATTTTATTTCTCATTCATTGACATAAGATTATCTTTTATTAATTTACATTCATTACTTACATAAATTATTTCCCGTTCAATATTTAAAATCATCAATGAATAAATTCTTAATGTATTACATTTTTCTCTTTGCTATTTTAATCCTCATTTATTATTATGTAACTTTGATTTCCATTTAATATTAACATTCATTAATGAATCATCATCTAGGTTCATCAAATTTTTTATCCACATTCATTCCTTCATATATAGTATCATTTAATATTAGATATATTTATGAATCATTTCAACAATTGCCTAAGTTTATAATCATTTATTTAAATAGTATTCACTTTTTACTATTCAATTTAATTATTAATCATTTCAAAACATTAACTTAAGTTTATAACATTCCTTTTACATCTCAATTTTTTATTTGTAGACATAATTCCGTTTGAACATTTTCATTACTTAAGTTTTACTTGTATAACATTATATTACATATTCATATTTAACATTGCAACTTTTTATATATTTTTGGTAAGTTTTATATATGTTTTTAGAATGTAACTGAGTGTTATATAAATTTATCTTATTCATTTTAGTTAACAAAAATGTTTAATAGTTTACATCTTCTTAATTTTCATTATCTTTTAACATACAAGTTACAAATCTCTAATTTCTTTACAGTTTCATTAAATACTTAGCTCCTAATTTCATATTTCTCATTTTTAGAAGTTTCTAACTATTAAAATTTCATTTTGATTTTTTACAACTGAAAATCATTAATTAACGGGAACCTAAGAATTCAAATACCGGGTTTATCTCCAATCATTTTTGAAATAATATATATACTCATATTATCTGTATATCAAATCATACTTAAGAAAATAAAATTAAAATTTGTTTATCAAAAGAAATGTGAAGCAAAGCTATTACAACGACCTTCCCACTTTGAGACTCGAAAATGAAGGTCGATGATTCTGTGCAGTCATCACCAAAATTATTTTCCAGCGACAGAAGAGGGGGGGTACAAACTTATTTCCTTTTAAAATTCTTTTAAAAACATTCCTTTCAAGTACCCTTTGAAAATATTTCTATTTAATACTTCCAAAAAATACTAATATTATCTTTCCAAAATCTTTTGAAAACCAATTTCAACACCGGGACTTAAGTTCCAAATTTACAATTTAAATTCATTTTATTATAACATACAATAGTCAATAGTCATAAGAACCTTGACTAACCAACAATAAATGATAATAAAAAACATTATCATTTCCTATCAAAAAACACACCAATAAAAAAAATCAATTTATGAAAAATTATATATACATATATTTTTATATATACAAAATATAATACTAGGTAAAATTATTACATTTACCTATTTCGAAAACAATATTGTGTCAGTCCACCCCATTCAAGTGTTTAGAAACCCTATCGATGCCATAACGTCCCATGTACCGATCTGAATTCATAAATACTCAATAGAACAAATTAACACAATACAAAACATTTTTATATAACACTAACAAATACACTTTCTCATATATATACTCTCAGACTCATTCTAAAGTATTAATAACACTATCTCTAATGAGTTTAACCCCAAACAGGCTAATGTATCTCTAAACCAAAGCTCTGATACCAACTGCGACGACCCACCTTTTTGAATGGTTTAAATCGACAATAAACCACACATGTCTAGCTCAAACCATTCAAAAGGGAGGATTGTCAATGGGATTTAATAAGAAAATAAGGAAAATAAAAATACAAAATCTCGCAACGGAATGACAAAATATACTAATCAAATAAACAGTTCATGAAGGTGTTTACAATATACATTTGATTACACAAATTTTACAACAAAATCAGAGTACAACAACATACCAATAATGATGCGGTGGAAAATACTAATAATATAATATACCAAACTTCGTCTTCGTCCTCCAGAAATAATGACTTCAAACACTGAAAAGCTCAGGCTGACAAGAGCGTAATGAAAAGACAAAACACTCGAGTCATAACTAAAAGTTCTTATGTAAGTTAAATCAATAACAAGTAAATATAATTGTAATAGCTTCAGAGATGTTTACGGACTTTTACATCTCTTATCCAGTGTATAACATGCGTGCAATAACTTAAGAGATGTTACGGGATTTTCCATCTCCTAAGGATCCGTTAAACTATATATATGTAGTAAGATACGCTATATATGTAGTGTCTAATCAGTAAAGTAAATATTTTTCTTAGCGTTAAGGCTTTACATTAATCCCCCTTAACACATGTTGAAGCATGTAGTCTATGCAGGTCCTGTAATGCAACCTAACGTCGGTAGCCAGTGAGTCCCCTATAGGAACCATACTAAAACAAAATCGTAGCGGTCGCGAATAAGGATAAAGAGTATGACAAGGCACGTGAGGCAATGTCCAACGTAGCATATTACCAGTTCGGGTCGCAGAGCTGGTGGTAATGCATCGTAGCCACGACCGCCCACCGCGTCTAACACCCCCAAAATCAAATCAAATTAAGGTGCACCGATCAAGCCAACATAAATATAGTAATACGAAGAGATACGTCTGCTAGGGGTAGCAAGCCCACTTGGTCCTGACAAGCCATCCTATTTTAGTCATTTCAAATTGGCACATGTGCCGGGGTCATCCATCATCGTTCTCTTTCTTCAAATCCACAAAACGTTCACCAAATCCAACCACTTCATTCTGGATCATCCACCATGTACACAATTGTTAAAGTGGTTCCAATATTGACAGAGAGTATGCCAATAAGAGGCCCCGGTCTCTTTAACAACCAAACGTCATTTTTCACACCGGTCGGTTCTTTTACATTTCAAAACCGATTCATATTTGATATCAAAATATCATATTCACTTCAAAATATCAAAATCATCATATTTACTCGAAATATGTAATTTTCATTTGAAAACATCATTTCAAATTCCAACTTAGGTTATACCCTCATTTAACCACATTCGCATTTAAATCAACGATTTAAATATAAACATTCCAACTTTGCACAGTTTGAAATTTATAGAAATAGTTTGAATTGGTTTAAATAGTTTAAAATAGTTTTAAATAGTTTAAATAGTTTAGTACAAATTGTTTTGAGTATTGAAAATGGTTTATATAGTAAAATAGTTTGGAAAATCTAAATAATTTGAATATTAAAAAGGATAGAATTTAACAGTTTATATTAAAATAATTTATTTTGAAAATAGTATCAAATCAAACTACTTCTTTCCATTTCAACAAATCTGGTACATGTCAAAATTTCAAATCAACAAAACTCAATTTCCAATCTTTCGATTAAATTAACTTAATTTCAATTAAATATCAAAGCAACTTGATTTCAATTTCAATTCGAATTAACTTCAATTTTTGAAACGTTCATTTTAACTTCAAATTTGATTCAACAATGTAATTCAGTGATTTAAATTTCAATCCAATTCTTATTTTTAACTATTTCAATTTATATCAATTTCATGTCTAATTTCAAATTACTGATTTAAATCACTTAAATCAATTTAAACTTCATTGTTCAATTTTAAGGTCCAAATCTTAAAATAATTAAATTTCCAAAATTAAAGTCATATATTAATTATAACTTTACAATTCCAATTCAATTCTTAAAATAATTCTTTTACCCAATTTCAATTTCAACATTTCAAAGCTTGAATTAGGAAATAATTTAATTCATATAAATCCATAATTTATTTCCTTTAAAACAGTGTTATTTAATCAACATCCAAAAATCAATATTTTGAAATCATTTAATTTAACCAATCTTGTGTATGTATATAATTTTCAACCGTATGACCAAGTAATCATTTATATCAATTTTAATTATAAGGATGGATATATATCATTTCAATCAAAATCAAAGTGTCATAGGTATATATCATTTCAACCTATTTCTTAATTTATTCGAAATAATTCAAATAACAGTTGATATGCTTTCAATTATTATACAGGGTAAATAACAAGGATATATATAAATAAATAGACATCCAATCGTCCAAAATGTCAACAAATAAACAGCATCACAATCAACATCCAAACCAGTAAATAAATCACAACAATTAACTTATTATCGATATCGGGTATTTAACTAATAATTCAAATTAAATATTAACTTAAATGGCAATTTAATTCAATGAAATTCAATTTCAAATAAAAATGTCAGTTTAAACTACCAAGCAGCAACTAATAACATTCTAATCACATCATAAATTTAATTAACTAGCAAAAGAAGTTTTAGTATTGCGTGCGTGGGTTAAATCACTCACCTTTGATTTATAGTCGATTAAAAATCCAATAAAAGCCCAAAATTTGAACAATCTCCAAATTTAACAAAACTAGTTTCATATTGTCTGGAATTTCGATACAAACCAACAAAAGAAACCGCGCGCAAATCCGAGTTCGTATGAAAAAGTTATTGGCGTTAAAACATTGAAAATTTAAAATTAAATTAAAATAATATAATGGCAATTTCATAAATAACTATTACCTTCTCAACCCTAGCCACACGCGATCAAACAAGCTACATCACCATCCTACAGCCGTCTCGATCATCATGGAGGGCACCACCCTTGAACTCGCCCTGGCCTGCCGCCCCCACGCCACAGACTCCGACGCCGCTTAGAGACCCTGCCACCGTTCGAAAAGGTGGCCGCCCATCATCCATTTCTGGCGAAATCGAGCACCTCCGACCAAAACTAAATCGCTAGATCGACTCCACTAGTTACCCTCTATGCACCAGTGCCTTCCGATCGTCAATTGGTCGACGATCCACCATTGATTTGCAAACCCTAGCAACGGACGGTCGAGACTTCTCCGCTGATTACTGGACAAACCGAAACTAGGTTGCAAAAAATGAACTGCAGATGTAGATTACGTTCATCGAGAGCTTCGCAATGATATGTTATATGATAGGGTTTGAGGAGTTTGGATTTTCGATTTGATTTGGAATTGGGAATTAGGGTTTTGATATGTCTGCCATTGAGAAGGAACAAATAATTGAACAGATAGCTAGAAATTGTATGTACATAAAATGAAAGCTGCTAGGGTTTATAACGGCCAATATACAGATAGAGATGGATGAGAACGGATGGAACATATCGAATTGGGTCGAAACAATAACAACGACCCGGAAAGCCTGTTTCATTCCTGAAACGAAAATAGGTCATCCGATATATTGAAATATATGTTTTCGATATTTTTAAACTCAATGGAACTAGTTTCCAACCCTAATTCCATTGTATACAGAAGTTAGCTTTTAAAATCAAATTATATTCATTTAAATTCCATTAATTGATTTATACGCGTTTCGAGCTCACACGATCAAACGATAAGTCTGATCGCTATGAAACTTAAAATCCTATAATAATTCACTATTACGGATCCGATGAAACTGGTTTCATTGAAATCCGAGACAGTGCCCAAAAAGACTAATTTTCACGTTAATTAAATGAATTAAAAATTAAAAATCAATTTAATCACTTTTAAATTTAAATTTAAAAGTTAACCATTTTCGTCATTCCTGATTACACAGAAATTAATGATCTTTTAAAATTAAATATTCCATGTTAATTTCAAGATTTAAATATTACATTAATTTGAGCATTCAATTACAACCGTAATAAATTCATTCATTATAATTTAAATTCCAAACAAATTCTTTTATTTTGATTTACACTCTTATTATTAAATCAATAATTCCCTTATGAAATTTATTAACATAAGTTTCCATCTTATTATTCTCCACTCTACAGTTAACATCTTTTCTTATATTAACTGCAATATTTAATTACATTAAATTTTGTTGATTTCCAAATTAATTTCAAACAGATTAAATAATGAGATAATAAATAAATCAATTGTTACAACTTATTGTTTACAACCAAGGGTTATAATCTACCTACCAAATAGCTGATTTCATATTCTATATCAAAACCACTTAAATGAAATAACATACAACTTTACCATTAAATACAACATTTAATTTATTTCCTTATTTATAATTATAACCAAATTAACTTTACAATTATTTCAATTGAATGAGATTACATTAAATTAGTTGTTAATAACATTCAAACAATATTATTAAATTATATTCTAATTACTTTTCTCATTAATAAATCATAAAATTTAATTTCTCACGGTATTAAATTTCAAAATCTTATTTAATTTAATATTTTTAGTTATCAAAAATACGGGTCGTTACAACCTCTCGATTGGGATCAGTAACCGTACTGGAGCGTACATGAGTTGATAGTAGGGACTCTAGATAGGGACAACCTTACCTAAATGGGAGCGACCCACTTAGCCTTGCTGCATCTCCCATGTTCTAGTCATTCCAGGTTGATGAGGCCTGAGGCTATGTCTTTACTATTTTACATATAGCACTTCCTTCTTGGAATGCTAACATTGTCTTTCAGATGTTAACACAATGTCAGCATTCATCCATACATGTCGTTCAGGAGATGAACGAACCGAAGGCACTATTTCCACTACACCCATTTTGGAATCACCCTTAAGGTTAGTAGCAAGTAGCCATTGTGCTTCAAAGTCTTCATCTTGGATCTTGCCTTCACTATTTCCAATTCGAACGCTTTCGTTGGTTCGAAGTGGTTTTTGGATAACAACTAATATTCGATCCCGATCTCTCCAAAGCAATGTTTGATAATTTTAAAGGGTCAAGTTGTTTTATAGTGGACCATTCCACTATCAGGATGTAAAGATTTACATATGAACATACGTTCCATATGCTTAGATTATCATGACATACTTATCGAAATTAACTCCCTTGTATTCATCACATTCCCGAAGTGCGATATTTGTGATAAGTACAAGTCGACTTACTTCCAATAAAACTTGTCATAGTTTTGTTACAACTACTTTAATTCATTTGGTTACTTAATAGCATGGACAAAAGATCCTTTGGTTTAAAACAATTTACCAAAACAAGAAATTGGTTAATAATAAATAACCGATGGAGTTTTGAAAGATACTTTAAACAGATAAACCTTAAATATATCATAAGTTTAAAATTAAATTAACTTTAATTAAATCAAAAATTAATTAAAAATTATCCTAATTTATCTTAGTTAGGTCTTAATTTATTTAACTAATAATTAACCCTTGATTAGGCTTGGTTAAGTCAAAATTAAACCTTAATTAAATAAAAATTTATTTATAATTAAACTTTAATTTAATAACATTCATTTAAGAATTAAACTCAAATTAAGTGGATAATTAACCTTTAATTACTTAATAATTAATTAACTAACTAACTCTAACTAAATAATTAATTAAAGTAAATAAACTTGATTAAATAAAAATTAGTTTCCCTTTATCTTAATTAATCATTATTTAAAACTTCCTTAAATAAAAATAATTACCTGGTTAATAATTTCTTAAACTCTAATTACTTACCATAATTACTTAATTAATTAATTAGTTAAATAATAATTACCCTAATTAATAAATTAAATAATTAAATTATTAAATAACTAAAACTTAAACTTTTGACTAAATTTATTTGAAATGAGTTTTCAAAAACAATCCAAAAGAAAACACTTTAAAGCTTGAAATCATGAAATTTTCCAAACTGCATCCATAGCGACTATCGCTATGAACGTAGTTCGCTAGAATTGATTCCTAGGTGAAAACCTCACTTTAACTCTAGCTACTACATGTTTGAAACACAAATGGAAGAGTTTTGAAAACTTAAACAAAAGGTGAAAGCTTGTAAAACATTTACTAAATCTGAAAACTAGAAAACAATCTTTAGTTTTCAAATTGGATCTCGTCCTTTACGACTTTTCAAGGTACTAGCTTCACAACATTTTCATCACATACACTTGGTTTTGTTTCACAAACACACTACAGTCATAACCAACCATTTACATATCCATATCCAAACATACATTTAACATCCAAATCACGAATCCAAGCTCAAACACAAACTTATAATCATATCTCATCAAAATAACATGATATTTCAACACAACAACCACTATATTTTCACAGCATATAGTTCATTAAAATCAAGTTATTTTCTTTTCCAAAAACAATAGTTTTACTTGTTGAAACTTTATTAACTCAAGATGAACTTTTGCTAAAACTTGAAAACAACTTAGGAGCTTGTAAAAATTGAAAATTTGGACGTTCGAACACCTTAAATGGGCTCGACCATGTGGGATTTGGGCTCGGCCATATGGAATTTTGGTTGCTAGGGGAGTTTGAGTGCTTGTATTTTGGAAGAGGAGGTGTAGAATGGCTTGTAGAAGTGTTTTAGTGAACTAAAGAAGAGATTTTAGCAAAAAGAGTGATTTTTTCTTATTTTAGAATTTATGAAAAGAAGCCATGGATGTGTTTATTCAAACTCTTAGGAATTTTGAAATGAAGAGGATGATTGTAAAATCGAGAACATGAAAGAGTAGTGGTATATATAGGCTTAGGAAATTAATTAAAAATGTGTAAGTGCTTATAATAAAATATGTACATGCATGCACTCCACTCTACCCTCCCCTTCATTTTTGTCCTCATGTACTCCACTCTTATCTTCCACTGTTCATGTCATGCACTAAGTACTTTGTGTTGAAAAAAGGTAGTTTTATATGTGTGTGTATATATATACATATACTTTTCTTTATAAATTATTTTATCTTATTCTTATATATATACACTTTTAAAGAGAAGTATATACATGCATATACACATGTATTCACCATGTTTAAAATAGTTTGTAGTGCGTATACAAGTGTTTACAATAGTGTTATGACATTTAAAATAACTTTTAATCGATGAAAAATCAATATTTCAAAAAATAATTTCCGGTCACATTTTCAATTTCTCTATGAAGTGTGTGTGTGTATATATATATATATATTGGTAAAAAAATTTAAAAATGATTTTATCATCATTAGTTATTATTTAAAATACTTTTATTCGTTAATAAAAATTCATTTATTAATTATCTAAAAATATAATTAAATATCAATATTCATTTAAACAACAATTAAATTCTGGGTCGTTACAGACAAAGTCTAATGGTGACTTGTTTGAGTCTCTATAACACATTTTCACTTATAGGGTTTAGGCGATTGAAATTTTCTCTATATTGTTTGTATGTAACAACCAATTATTATGCAACAATTAATTAAAGTCAATAATTATAATTTAATTAATTAAAATTGATTTTAGAGATTTAAAATGAATAATATGAATTTATTTTGAAATATTGAAATTTTATAATAAAGAATTTAGTGATACAATCAAATTGCTTCGGGAATAATTTTCTACTTAAAAGATTGTGAAATAAATTAATTTGAAAATTGTTTAATAAATGCTCTTAAAATATGAATATTCGATATTTAAATTTAAATGAGTCAAAGTATGAACAATAAATTCTAGAAAATTTCATAATGTTGGGTAAATAATTAAGTATTATAGATATAAATTTTATTTTAGGATTTTATACTGATCTGTTTTAAATATAAAACATTGAACAAAAGAAGAAAAAAATAACAATAATAATAATAATGAAAAAAAACATTTATAAAGCCCAAGCCAAAATTCCCAGGCCCAAGCGCAGATCCAATATCATGATAATTCTATATCCAGAGTTTTCCATATCCAGATTTCTCTTTTGTTCGGTAAAATATTAGTTATGCATACATCTTCATCATCGATTTTACTTTCTTCCTAAGCAAAACTCTGAAATCCCATTAGAAATTAAAATAAAAAATTAAACAAAATTCCTATAATCCTATAATTCAAGCATATTCATCTGAACACCATATTAGATCAGTAGCTATGAAAGAATTGGGGAATGATCATGTATTAGGAATTTGGAACATGCACAAGGAAAAAATGATGTATAGGAAGCTTCACGTGTGTGTTTTCACTCACAAATATATGTTTGAATCTTATAATTTATGATATATATTGTGTTTGGATTAACGTTTGGTCGAATACAATGTGTGTGCGTCAAATTGGAGATGATACAATGGAAGAAGGAGAAGATCGCCGAAATTAATGAAATCCAGGCAGTGGAAATGCGTTACTGGAGGCTCTAATCAGTCGACCATCTAGGTTTATCCAGTTGACCATAAGCGGTCGACAAGTGGTAGTGACCGGTCAGTGCAAATTTAAAAATATAAAAATAAAAATAAATAATATATATATATTTAAAAAGTTTATAAATATAAATAATTAATATATACTTTATACTCTTACTTTATACATAGTAATGCAAATATATATTTAATTTAAGTTACAGTGAAATCGTTAGTAATATTATAATAATGAATAATTATAAAGATTTTGTAAATTTTTATTTTAAATTATTAAATGGGTTTGTAGAGTTTATTAATGATTTTGGAAGTTATGAATATATATAAATAAGTATAGTGTATTAGAATTATTTACTCGTATTTAATATAAATATTTTATTAAATCGATTTATTTTGTATATATTATTATTTCCTCTCCTATAATTGGTTTTGAGTATATGAATGATTCATCGTTGATATTGATTTGGGTAGTTTTGAGATGAACGGTGATGACATCCTTCTATATGGATCTATGATATTATTATTGGTAATATTTTTATTTATGATGATTTTAATTATGTGTAGCGAGAAATCTGAATAAACCGAGTTATAATACCAACTAGTATTAGACTTTCAATAGTATTTCTTCGGTTATTCTTTGGACTCTATATATATAATATTGTGGAGATTTGTGAAGTTTATAAGCAGTGGGTAAATGATTGAGTATCATATAGTAGTATATGACGCTGTAGTGATATTTATTCGATTATTTATTATAAGTAGATGACACTCATGTGACAGAAACAATATGATGATTATGCTTATGTGGGGTGATGATCATAGGTGTGAGCAGGGTAGCGCCTTTATATATATTAACATTGCATGCCACTATCATGATGTACTTTTATTATTGACATTGGAGAGAACCATATGACTAGAATTCACCTAAGTGGTCTGACATTAGGGTTGCGCCTCAGATCCATGACACCTTTGTTGGATATTATATTTGATGCACATAATAGAATTTGGGTTAGGTGACTCATATGGTAGGTGCCCCATAGCCCCTTGTGTCGCATAGGCCAGCAGTCAGTTACTTATAGGGGCAAAGCAGGGTCGTGACTAAGGGTACGTGTAGACGAGCCACTGGTGGATATGTGTCACGATGTCCATCGAGGTAAATGAAGACTATAGGAGCAGATTCGGTTAGGTGACCCTATGCTCCCTCAACGGGCATACGGCCATCGGTCTCCCTTTTGATTCTAATGGAGTGGTAGATTGACATTTTATTATTGATACACCTCATCTTAGTATATGGATTAGGCGACCCAGGGTTAGGTGACACACATATTGATGTATATATGACTCTACATGGGACTTCATGTCTGTTGTATAGTCATTCCCCATCATGATTTATTTTAATTTATTCATATATGAGGAGATGAGATTATATCTGGATAGGTGTCTAGTATATAGTGGATTCTCCTATCTTTTATTATACTGATAGGTAGCCTATCATATCCTACATGTTGATGTTGATGCTTTCATTATTGAGATTGAGAGATATATTAAGGAAATATCATGTGCTAGCCTAACAATACTAGGTGATATCTCTTTTAGATGATTTCTAAATATGGGTGATTCACCCATTTGATGTTGATTCTATGATTTCTGATTTGATAAGCTTTTATATGGGTGATGACATCTTTATGCATAGTTTGGTGATGTGTGATGACCCGGTATTTTGGCCATTTATTTATATAGATTTGTAATTTTTGCAAGGGAGTTTGATTTGTAAATTTAAAATAAAATCTCTTAATAATATTTATAATAAATTTATCTTATAAAATTGAATTTAAATACTTTGTCTTGTTAACATTTGGTATAAAAATATATATAGATAATAATGTAAGTAAACCATATCGAATATAAGTTAAATAGTGATAGTTAAAATAAAAATAAGGATTAAGTTATTAGGGTATGCTTGCAACATAAACGGGAAATGGTAAGAACAAAGTATAAAATAAAACAAAAACCAAATGTAATGTAAAACCAAACACAAATATACGTGTATAAGACTATTTAAACTAGAAGTCAGGTAAAAACAAACATATACATATGAGTTATTTAAGCAAGAAGACAAAATGTTTTCATGCATAATATCTATGTTCATAAAATAAAAAGATAAAAACATAATATCTTCATTTGCAAGCCAAGTGTTTGCCTGCAAAGTGTACATTTTCTTGCAAGATATTTATGTACAGCTAAACGTAATAATAATTATGTAAACATATAAGAAAACTAGTGCATTTAATGTTTTCTTTTCAAGTACAAATGGGGATCATCTTAGCCGAAATAGCAGGATCATTCCAGCCTCCAAATTGAAAGATATTTTTAGTCATAGCAACAAAAATCTGACCAGAGGATAAACACTTAACCAGATAATACCTTCCTTAAGCATCCTGTTTTTTTTTTCATATATACATATGGATGCATCTACTTCTTTTTAATTCATTCAGCAAACATAAGAAAACCTGTGAAAACAAAAGGAAGTAAAATCAGGTTGAATTCAAAACAAACTGCAGTTACAACAACAGAACTCAAGGCAGATTCAAATTTGAAATTTTCATAATACCAGAAATTGTTCTCTGTTCAAAGGCTTGCATGTGAGTAAATCATTTTAAATCTGGATTTTTATTTGTGGTTGAAACATGCTTGAGGTGAAATGGTAATGGTTTGCATATATATACAAGTAAGTATATATATATGTGTGTGTGTGTGGGTTGATATGTTTGTGCATGTCTGGATCAAAGATGTACACTCTGTTTTGGTTTTACAGATTTCAAAACCTGTCAAAAAAATCAAATTCTCATTCCCTGATTCTCTGTAGGCTTTGTTGTACAAACAAAACTGTTCAAATTTGTAAAATTTAAATTCTAAAAATAGTTTTTAGTTTCCTCTGTTCATAAACTTCTGGTAAAAAGGAAAATACAGTAAACCCAAACATTTGTCAAAATTCAATTTCAACAATTTAGTGTTTCAAGTATATAATATGATTCGTCATGGCAAATGATGAATTTAGGAAGTAAAATCACGATTTTTAAATAAGTTTTTAGTGAGATATCTCGGGATGAACGGAATGTGGGTTTTTGTCAATTGCCGATGATCAAAGGCGCTGGAAGTGTCGAGCTTGTTGCTGAAGCAGGCTTATAGGTCGAGGAGCTTGGCAAAAATGGTGGTTCGATTTCTCCATCGTTGTGGTGGTGGGGCGGAAGAGATTTAGGGTTTTAGGAGGTGATCTGGATGGGGTCGAATGCGAAGACATTTCGGCGTCGTGGCGATGTCGAGTTGAACTGGGGTAGGTGGAATAGCGAAGGAATCGTGTGGTAAGGGTTGGGTCGTAGTGGCGTGGCTCCAGTTGGTCGGAGGTCGTGGCACGTGGGAGGTTTGGTGATCGGGATTCATGGCCTGATGGGGATCGTATTGCTCGATTTTGAGTGGATGGGTTTTCGTGTTGTCTGAGTTGTGGGAATTGACGACGACGATGTCGTCGATGTGATGGTGGTGGCAACGATGACCAAGGGGTCGTCTTCGATCTGTGCACGTGCACGTAACTGGGTTGTGCATCGATGGTTGTTGACGAGGAGAAGAACATCCTCGGGTTGGACTCGCGTTAGGAAGGGTTTGTTTCGGAGCTGTGTTCGGGTAAAACGCAAGTGTAAAGGCTTTGAAAAAAAAAAAAGAGAAGGATGAAGCTCGGGAAAAGGGTGGATGAAACTCGGGTTTTAGTTCGAGTGACCTGGGCATTGTCTCGGTAAAGATAACTAAGTTTCAAGTGTTTAAAGTTAATATAACTAAGTTTCTGTTAATTCACCTGGTCATTCTTTTAACAAGAGTATTTACCTAAATGACTTAATTAGTTAAGTTGTAAAGTTAGAATTTTTAAAGTTTATTTAAGACCTAATTAATAAAGTAATAAAATTAAGAAGATTAAATGTGTTTAATCATTAATTAAACTTAAGGGTTTAAGTTAAGTTATAGGTAAATAATAAATTATTTTGCCTAAGTATTAAATCGGATTTTAAATGTTAATTAGGAAAATTAATTAGAATAATGGTTAAACTTCTTATTTATAAAGGTCTTGAGTAATTAAGATTAATTAATTAATAAGTAATTAAAGGTCAATTATTGATTAATTAATTAAAAATTAAAGATTAATTGGTTAGGGAATGATAAATTAAGCTTAATTAAGCAATGAAATTAATTAGGGTTGTTTAATCAATGTGATTAATTTAGGAAGTGGTATATGATTAATTAAGTTAATTAAGCAGGATTAAAGGTAATAAATCTAATTTATATTAGGTAATTAACTGAGTATTGTTTGACTATTAATCTTGCCTATAGATGATAAACTTAAATTGGATTACTTCGGTTTGTCTGAATATCTCTGATATTTGAATTGTGATGTACTGTGACGTGATATGATGGGTCGAACAGTAATATTGTGGGTTATCTATAGATGATGAATTGCTAGGTGAATTATGATACCCTGTATTTAAATTGATTGTATCCACTTAAACCGAAACCACTTCGATTCTTTATAAATTAATATGTGGAATCAATAGGCTGATATGGAATGACTTAAGTGAATTGGACCATTTAATCTAAGTTTTGGTACTTAGAATTTGAGTTGTGAAATAAGTGTTGTCTATAACAAATTGTGAATTTGTAAATTGACACGAGTTACCCCGGGTTTTATGTAAGTTTTATGCTGTTGTATTCCATGTTAGATGGGTTTACTCACGCTGGTTTCCAGCCTGACCCGGGTGTTACGTTGATGTAATGCTCGGGTCAGACCGAGTATTACAGATTTTCAGGTAAGGACGTTCTGGAGCTTAGGGGGCGAGCTGGATGGCAGGACGTATGGAGTGTTCCGCTGTGACTATTATTTCTGTTATCTGAGATATATTTGATTTGTATATGCTCAGTGTTGTGTATGAGAGTAACTATGATGTATAAAATATAATTGACAGATACAATATTCTTTTTGTAAACTGTTATTTATTTGATATTATATTTTGATCCGCTGCGAATGTGAGAATCTGTGTTGTGATTTCTGTTTCTTTCTTCTATCTCCTTCTTCTTTACTAACTATCTGGAATTTTCGGGTTTGTAAATTCCGGGTCGTTACAGTTGGTATCAGAGCCAGGTTAAGCGAGAACCTTGGCTCTGGTGGGTGTACTCATCAGAGATAGGGTTAGTATTACCCTAGGATGAGTTGAGTGTATATATATATATATATGAGAGAACGTACTTGTTATTTTCTTATATAAAGATTTTAAATGGTTTTAAAGGTAAATGATTTTATATAAAGTTATATTTGATATATATAAAGCAATATTCCTTAACCAATAAATGTTAAGGTAACTGGTTGTTAAATTATTGGAATTAAATTAAGTAATAGAAATATAACTAAAATGAAAGTAAAAATAAGTTTGAATTGGGTTCAAACTGAAATTAAAACCCTAAATTTGTAGAAATGTTTTCAGAATAAAGATAATAATAAATTGGTTTCTAGATATGATAATTTTGGCTATTATCGTAAATGGTTATTGTGTTTAATAATGAAATGTTGTTAATGAGTAAGCAAAATGAAATATTCTAAGGAAGTAAACATTTAAGTAAAATATGACTTATAAAATAAAATTTAAAATACCTAAATTGTGAAATTTTAAATCTAGGTCCAGAATTTGAAATTTGATTCAAAGTGTTGAAAGAAATAATAAATAAGTATTATTTGAATAAAGGAGACTTGTTACAAACAATGGGTTGTTTGAAATTTTGGTTCGAATTTAAAACGAAGATGGTTTAAAATGTTAAAACATGGCTGGGAGGGCCAAGAAATAAATATGTATATATGTATGGATATATGTGATATCAAGGATAATTTGAAATAAACTCTAAGATGTTGAGTTTTGATTTTTCCCTGAAGTGTAATGTAAAACCCAAAGTGATATAAGTTGAGGGAAAGAATTTTTAAATTTGAAGTGGGAATTCAAATTTGAGTAGAGTTGACTAGGTTAAGCAAATTGAAGTTTAACTTGGGAGAAGTTAAATAATTTTGAATGAACAACTTGAATTGGAAATTTCAAGCTGAAATTGGGATTTGACTTGGAAAGTTAAGTGGTAATTTGAATTGGGAATTTGTGTGATCTCAAATGGGTTTGAGATCTGGAAATTGAAAATTAATGGATGTTTCAAAATAAATTGGATGATACCATCCTATTGTTAATTAAAAATCTTTAAACCGTGGACCAGATTTGTTTAATGAATGAGAAATGAAGTGTGGTAATATATCCATTATTGTGAAAAAGGGAAATTAAACTTTAATTTAAAATTAAGGATATGGAATTACTTTGAACTGAAAATTTGAATAATTGAATTTGTAAATTAAAAATTGTTTAAGGACTGGTTTCGAGCTGGAAAATAAATTGGGTAATAAATTTGATTTTTAAGGTAAAATTATTTTGAACTTTGAAATAAGTTAAGTAAAGATAATTTTAAATGGAATTTTAAGAATTGGACTAAGAAATTAAATTGTTTCAAAACTTTAAATAAAAGTTAATTTGGTTTAAAGGGTTAAACTAACCTTTGGAAATTTAACTCGAATTTATATAATTAGAGATGGTTTAAAATTTGAAATTGGAATTGAATTCATTCAGATTGAATCTGATTCGAATTAATTGGATTAAAGATTAAAGAGGTATAAGTTTCAAATTTAAATGGAAAATTTGGAGTAGATTAAATTGAAATAATTTGAAATTGAAGTGGGTTCAATTGGTATTAGTCTGAATTGATTGGAATAAATTGAAGTTATAATTAAAGTTGAATAGGTTTAAAAATCAAATGGAATTTGATTTGGGTTGGAGAGGAATTGAGAATTAATTCAACTTGAATTGGGAATAAATCAAGTCCAATGGAATTTGGAGTTAATTGAATTGGAAATTGGGTCAATTTAAATGGAAATTTAAATTGAATGATTGAGTTAAAGGTTGGGTAGTGAGACAGTTTGACTCTGAAATTATTCTCAACAAATTATCTTAATATAGTTTTCTTGAATCTATCTTTCCAAGCTATTTACTATATCCAACCTTACTTTTCAAGGCCAACTATTTTATACTTATTCTAAATTATTTTTGAAACTATTTAATAATTTTACCACTGTTTATGAACTAATTACTGTTTTTCAACTGTTTATATAACTAATTATTAGTTTATAATTGTTTTGCAATTATTTTACTATTTTTCAGTTATTTTACGATTACTTAACTGTTTACAGCTATTTTACAAACTAATAATTATTTTTCAACTACTTATCTATTTTTAAGCTATTTCCTAAAAATAAACTGGTCGGGGATTAAACTGTTATTGAGTAAATACCCAACTCAGATAAGAAGTGAAGTGGTAATCCAAGTGGGAATTAAGGAAAATGTGAATAAGTGAATAAAATCAAAGTGAATGTGAATAGAAAGGAGAAATTGATTTGGTTAATAATCAATGAAGTTAAATACGTAAGATGTACGTATATTATTCTATTCGCATAGTGATTTGATCCAGATTCGAGCACAGAATTTCGAGATAGTATTATCGATCCGAGTTGGGATTTTTCGCTCGATTTTCGACGGCGAACCTGGATATGGATTTTTGATTGATTCTGGATATTCTCTATCATAGTTGTGGCTATGCAAGGAGAATGACGGTTTCTGATCGAGAAACCAGATCTGTGTCCGCACTAGGAAGTCGGGTGGACGATACTAGTTCGGAAGTGAAATTGTGTGATCGAGTGAGCGATCAGATTGGTATTGCGTACGAATGATATGGGGACATCGTACGGGTTTGAATGAAATTGGCATTGAAAATTTGTGGATAAAAACTGAAAAGATTGTTGAAATTGAAAGTATATTTTGAGAAATCGACAATGAATAAAGGTGGAAATTGATTTTGGAGTTGTAGATAAAAGGTTATAAGATGATTTTTGAAATGGGAAATATATTTGTGAATATATGAGGAACTAAAATAAAATAAATTTAAAATTTATATTTCTATGGTAGAAATTAACTTTATGGAAATAAAGTGGAAATTGAATATTTTTTCGAGTTAAAGTTTACTTTATAATAAAAGTAAGAAATTTGGCAAGTGACTTTATAAAGTAACCAAATTTGAATATTTGATTGGGAATAAACAAAGTTACGTATCTTTGTTATATATGATAAAGCTCCCCTTATTGAATCCATTGCCAGAAGAAAAAGGTTTTTGAAAGTTTTGAAGTATACAAAGGAAACTTATAAAAGTATAAAGTGATTTAAAGATTTCCCAAGAAAATTATATATATGAATATATATAAAAGATTTTATGGAAATGGTTTTGAGAAAAAGGTTTTGGAAACCTTTGGATTTGGAAAAGGCTTTTGATTTTTGGATAAAATCAATATTGAGATTTGGAAAAGCCTAATTTGAGAATTTTCGATTTTGGGAATCGATTTTGTGTAAAGGATCTTATATGGAATTCATACTAGGTGTATGATTTGGAAAATACTATATGTGTATAGTATAAAGTGTTTTGAGATTGGCTCTGGGGAAAAAGGCGCTCCCTTAAAATGAACTTCTCAGGAGTGCCACAGGGTGGTACTGCCTTGAGCCTCAAAGGGGGAGGTTCTAAAGTTGATCCTGTGAGGAGTCCGGACAAAACTAGTTCCTGAGGATTTTTGGGTAGCGAAAGTCGATGGCGTTGATGCCTATAGGGGCATTTGGGTTATGCTGTGACGACAGTGTAGCTCGATGTCGCTGCGATCTACTGTGTGGGGACCATAGCGAAAATCGTGTGGAGGATGAGTGCCAACGGTCTACACTTGATTTTGCCGGGAAGGCAACGCAACATCGGTAGACTGCGGTCTATGGTCAAGTGGAGGAGTTTCATTCTTTGGCAGCGAAATTCGGTGGCGCTGATGCCTACAGTTATATGGGTTTTTGCTGTGATAGCTACGTAACCCCAGTTGTAGCTGCGATCTGTAGCGGGTTCCATGGCGTAATCGAGGGGCGCGGAGACCTACAGTTATCTGTGGATTTTGCCGGGACGGCAACGTAACCATCGGGTTAACTGCGACAATGGATGGGGGTGATGATTTCCAGAGCATTCTCACTAAAGCTATTTCCTCTATTTTCAAAAACTATTTTCTATATTTTCAATAAAATTATTTTTCAAAATATTTTTCGCTGGATGTTGGAAACGGGTCTGCCAAGCACTTATAGATTTTCGGTCCTACGCCTGATCAACGTATGACCGAATTTCTACAAGAACAAGGATGGAATTGTCGAAACATCGAGCTATAAAAGTATTTTTATAAAAGCTACTTTGAAGTAGTATTATATAGATATTAAAACAAAAGTGTTTTCAAAATGATCAAAGAAATTTATCTAATTTTAAGCATTTTAATAAAACTGGTTTCGTTCCTTTTCGAGGACGAAAAGATTCAAAGGGGGGAGAAATGTGATGACCCGGTATTTTGGCCATTTATTTATATAGATTTGTAATTTTTGCAAGGGAGTTTGATTTGTAAATTTAAAATAAAATCTCTTAATAATATTTATAATAAATTTATCTTATAAAATTGAATTTAAATACTTTGTCTTGTTAACATTTGGTATAAAAATATATATAGATAATAATGTAAGTAAACCATATCGAATATAAGTTAAATAGTGATAGTTAAAATAAAAATAAGGATTAAGTTATTAGGGTATGCTTGCAACATAAACGGGAAATGGTAAGAACAAAGTATAAAATAAAACAAAAACCAAATGTAATGTAAAACCAAACACAAATATACGTGTATAAGACTATTTAAACTAGAAGTCAGGTAAAAACAAACATATACATATGAGTTATTTAAGCAAGAAGACAAAATGTTTTCATGCATAATATCTATGTTCATAAAATAAAAAGATAAAAACATAATATCTTCATTTGCAAGCCAAGTGTTTGCCTGCAAAGTGTACATTTTCTTGCAAGATATTTATGTACAGCTAAACGTAATAATAATTATGTAAACATATAAGAAAACTAGTGCATTTAATGTTTTCTTTTCAAGTACAAATGGGGATCATCTTAGCCGAAATAGCAGGATCATTCCAGCCTCCAAATTGAAAGATATTTTTAGTCATAGCAACAAAAATCTGACCAGAGGATAAACACTTAACCAGATAATACCTTCCTTAAGCATCCTGTTTTTTTTTTCATATATACATATGGATGCATCTACTTCTTTTTAATTCATTCAGCAAACATAAGAAAACCTGTGAAAACAAAAGGAAGTAAAATCAGGTTGAATTCAAAACAAACTGCAGTTACAACAACAGAACTCAAGGCAGATTCAAATTTGAAATTTTCATAATACCAGAAATTGTTCTCTGTTCAAAGGCTTGCATGTGAGTAAATCATTTTAAATCTGGATTTTTATTTGTGGTTGAAACATGCTTGAGGTGAAATGGTAATGGTTTGCATATATATACAAGTAAGTATATATATATGTGTGTGTGTGTGGGTTGATATGTTTGTGCATGTCTGGATCAAAGATGTACACTCTGTTTTGGTTTTACAGATTTCAAAACCTGTCAAAAAAATCAAATTCTCATTCCCTGATTCTCTGTAGGCTTTGTTGTACAAACAAAACTGTTCAAATTTGTAAAATTTAAATTCTAAAAATAGTTTTTAGTTTCCTCTGTTCATAAACTTCTGGTAAAAAGGAAAATACAGTAAACCCAAACATTTGTCAAAATTCAATTTCAACAATTTAGTGTTTCAAGTATATAATATGATTCGTCATGGCAAATGATGAATTTAGGAAGTAAAATCACGATTTTTAAATAAGTTTTTAGTGAGATATCTCGGGATGAACGGAATGTGGGTTTTTGTCAATTGCCGATGATCAAAGGCGCTGGAAGTGTCGAGCTTGTTGCTGAAGCAGGCTTATAGGTCGAGGAGCTTGGCAAAAATGGTGGTTCGATTTCTCCATCGTTGTGGTGGTGGGGCGGAAGAGATTTAGGGTTTTAGGAGGTGATCTGGATGGGGTCGAATGCGAAGACATTTCGGCGTCGTGGCGATGTCGAGTTGAACTGGGGTAGGTGGAATAGCGAAGGAATCGTGTGGTAAGGGTTGGGTCGTAGTGGCGTGGCTCCAGTTGGTCGGAGGTCGTGGCACGTGGGAGGTTTGGTGATCGGGATTCATGGCCTGATGGGGATCGTATTGCTCGATTTTGAGTGGATGGGTTTTCGTGTTCTCTGAGTTATGGGAATTGACGACGACGATGTCGTCGATGTGATGGTGGTGGCAACGATGACCAAGGGGTCGTCTTCGATCTGTGCACGTGCACGTAACTGGGTTGTGCATCGATGGTTGTTGACGAGGAGAAGAACATCCTCGGGTTGGACTCGCGTTAGGAAGGGTTTGTTTCGGAGCTGTGTTCGGGTAAAACGCAAGTGTAAAGGCTTTGAAAAAAAAAAAAGAGAAGGATGAAGCTCGGGAAAAGGGTGGATGAAACTCGGGTTTTAGTTCGAGTGACCTGGGCATTGTCTCGGTAAAGATAACTAAGTTTCAAGTGTTTAAAGTTAATATAACTAAGTTTCTGTTAATTCACCTGGTCATTCTTTTAACAAGAGTATTTACCTAAATGACTTAATTAGTTAAGTTGTAAAGTTAGAATTTTTAAAGTTTATTTAAGACCTAATTAATAAAGTAATAAAATTAAGAAGATTAAATGTGTTTAATCATTAATTAAACTTAAGGGTTTAAGTTAAGTTATAGGTAAATAATAAATTATTTTGCCTAAGTATTAAATCGGATTTTAAATGTTAATTAGGAAAATTAATTAGAATAATGGTTAAACTTCTTATTTATAAAGGTCTTGAGTAATTAAGATTAATTAATTAATAAGTAATTAAAGGTCAATTATTGATTAATTAATTAAAAATTAAAGATTAATTGGTTAGGGAATGATAAATTAAGCTTAATTAAGCAATGAAATTAATTAGGGTTGTTTAATCAATGTGATTAATTTAGGAAGTGGTATATGATTAATTAAGTTAATTAAGCAGGATTAAAGGTAATAAATCTAATTTATATTAGGTAATTAACTGAGTATTGTTTGACTATTAATCTTGCCTATAGATGATAAACTTAAATTGGATTACTTCGGTTTGTCTGAATATCTCTGATATTTGAATTGTGATGTACTGTGACGTGATATGATGGGTCGAACAGTAATATTGTGGGTTATCTATAGATGATGAATTGCTAGGTGAATTATGATACCCTGTATTTAAATTGATTGTATCCACTTAAACCGAAACCACTTCGATTCTTTATAAATTAATATGTGGAATCAATAGGCTGATATGGAATGACTTAAGTGAATTGGACCATTTAATCTAAGTTTTGGTACTTAGAATTTGAGTTGTGAAATAAGTGTTGTCTATAACAAATTGTGAATTTGTAAATTGACACGAGTTACCCCGGGTTTTATGTAAGTTTTATGCTGTTGTATTCCATGTTAGATGGGTTTACTCACGCTGGTTTCCAGCCTGACCCGGGTGTTACGTTGATGTAATGCTCGGGTCAGACCGAGTATTACAGATTTTCAGGTAAGGACGTTCTGGAGCTTAGGGGGCGAGCTGGATGGCAGGACGTATGGAGTGTTCCGCTGTGACTATTATTTCTGTTATCTGAGATATATTTGATTTGTATATGCTCAGTGTTGTGTATGAGAGTAACTATGATGTATAAAATATAATTGACAGATACAATATTCTTTTTGTAAACTGTTATTTATTTGATATTATATTTTGATCCGCTGCGAATGTGAGAATCTGTGTTGTGATTTCTGTTTCTTTCTTCTATCTCCTTCTTCTTTACTAACTATCTGGAATTTTCGGGTTTGTAAATTCCGGGTCGTTACATGATGCTTGATGTTTTATGATATGTTAAGGATTATTTATGCTATTATAATTATATACTATGCATTTATTAGTATATACATATACATTGACATGGGTTTTCTAGAAACTTCCTTTTTGTACACATCCGTTAATCATTTATCACATTTCCCTATGCTTATTATTTATATGAGTAACCCCTTTAATTTAGATATAGTTTGACCTGTGTGTTGTTTATAATACTCGGGTCAGTCCGAGACTTTTTAGATACAAGGACAACATGACCAGCTTGTATTGTTATGGACATAGAGGAGGCTAGTATTCTGTATAGTAGTTTATCAACTTGTATTGTATAGTTTCTTATATGTATACTCATGTGATGTATATTGAACATACTATGTATATTCAATATTATATATAATCGCTGCGTTTATTGACTCAGTGTACTCTCTGATATTTATTATATGTTGTGCATTGTTTTGTCCTAGAGACACATTTTTATTACTTTGTACTGAGACCGTGTACATTTACTGTTAGAATTATATGGCATGAGACATGTAATGGTGTTAGTCCAAGGGAATATTCATGTGTGTATCCTATATCGCCTCATTCTTCGTATTATCCGATAGTATTACATAGTTGTACTCTTGGATAGTATGGGTATAGAGGTGGGGGTGTTACATTGTAGCTTCTATTAAGATTGAAACCATCAATTATTTTAAAATCCTTTCAATAATAATAGAAACATTTTCTCTTCGAAGTGGATACACATTATGACATTGTCGATAGTGGGACCATTATAAATTTTGTGCTTCTTTTGTTTCTTGTTATTTATTCATATATTGTTTGCATTTGCGTCATTGTGAAATTATGGTGAATCTGACTTGTTTGGAAATTGTCAATTACATCCTTTATTTGTTCAATCGCCTGTATAGCTAGATCTAGATTTTTAAAATGGCTAGTTTGAAGCCGGAAAAATGGACTCGAGTAAGATTCGAGTCCATTGAATTAGGTCTAGTTATCATTTCTAGCACAAACTTAATTTGGGACAACAAATAAATAGTAGTCTCATTTAAACAATGAGTTCAACTATTCCAATCATCACATTTTTTCGTTGTATAGCTTTATAGTTCTTGTTGTCGTTGCATCAGTTTCACTTGGCTCAAATTTACAATTACAGATTAACAAATGTCGACTAATTTAAAAGCTAGCCACTAGTTTGGAAGCTCATTAGAAACTGTAGGAAAAACGTTTCAAAACTAGAACCAATTTCTATTGTTTGTTTAGATATTTTTTTGACCCTTTAGGTGGTGTAGAGAGACATTCAAACCCTCCTCCTTTTACTTAATGGGCAAGGATTAGAGAAGATGGTGTACCTTGTAATCTACCATATGAATTTTGATTGTGGAAATTAGAAATACCACATTATTGGATGAACAACAATGATAGCCTTTTAGACTTGTAAGCTTTAACATGCAAGCATGGTTATCATTTTCACCATTTTTATGTTTATGGATTAACATATTATAAAGTTACAAGTGTTGGAATTATGGTCCTTGATAATAGTCACCCTGCTCTGCTTACATTTTTTTATTGTGAATGACTTTTCATTATTATACGTCACACCTGATCAAATTGCTACATTTTTTCTATGTGCAGATCAAGCCTAGGAAGAGATAACCAATACGATGTGTGTCAATGTAGAGAAAGAGGCATGTCTTACAATCTCTTCCATTATTGTTCATCAATATAAGCTATACATATTTAGAGTAGCTACCGCTCAGTTTTTCCCCTTTTTTACTCATTATAGTTTATGATATATAATAATCTACGTCAAAACAAGAAATTATCATATTAAATGTGTCTTATTATAAAGAAGGGTTCTCTCCCGTTGTTAAAAAAAGGAAATAGTTGCATTATGGGTTTTACCAGTGATTATTGTGATGCCATATTTGTTGATACAATAATCTCAGTGTTTGAAAGTTTTATAAATCCTTATAGAAAGGAGTGGTTTATAATAATTTTGTTTCTTCTAATGATGTTTTTGATGGTATTTTGGCTGAGGTCCCTCGTAATATTTTTAGCCATGAACTCCTCGTATAATCATTTGAATCAAGTTTCTCTTTTTAGATTTATAAAATAGTAATTTAATAGATGTTAAATTTGGTTTTGTGAATTTCTCTTCAATCGTTAGAATCTAATATCTTTGAATGTATTTTGAGTGTTAATATTGGATGGAATGTACTAAAAAATTATCATGAGCTTTAGCTATGCACTCCTTATATAATGTACATCATGTTTTTCTTTTATATTTATAAAATAGTAATTCAAACCGACGTTAAATTTGGTTTTACGAATTGTATTATCATAATTGAATCTAACTTTTTTTTATTGTTTTGGTCAATATTGAATTAAATGCATTTAAGAGTTATCATGAATATAGCTAAAAAATACTACTTTTTATAGTGCAATTAATTACAATGCCAAATGTTTGAGGTAAGTTACATTACTAATAGTTTTTTTTGTGCAACAATACATATAAGCGCACACACATAACACTCATACTATACAATATACAAATATGTTTGTCAAGAAATTAGTATCCTTACAAAAAATATTTGTGATGAAATTATTTACACCATAGATTTCACATCATCAGCCCAGTGCCAACTTTGAATAGGCTTCACCACCACCTTTGACCCTTGGTACAACAATCAATTCCACATCAAATACACATCTAATGGTAATAGTCTTACTTCCTCCAGTCTTCTCTACAAAATCATAGTTTTCCTATCATTGATTTAAACCCTAATCTCAATCACCAAAGACAAGATTTTCTCCGAACATCAACATCAGTTAACAAAAAATCACATTTAGAAGAAAATAAATATATATAAAAGAAAATAGTAAATTTGGGCTTCTCTAAATTAATGGGTGTATATGTGTATGTATATTTCATTCTTTAGTATTAATCAAGTCATTTGTTCCATACACATTTTGAATTGGTCATCAAATAATTTATTTGTAACGACCCGTAAATTTTAACGGTTTTTTTAACGTAATTAACTAAAATTTTGCTTGAAATTAAATAATTAAATTTAGCAATGAAAATTTGATATTTGGAATACTTCTATTAAACAAAGCAAATGGTAAATTTTCTTTGGAAAACATGAAAGTTAGTTCTATTGAGTAGTTTTCAATTTCAATTTAAATCAGTTGAATATATGAAAATAAAATGTTTTCGAAATCTGAATATTTTTATACAATAAATATGTAAACTATTTTTTGAGTGAGACGTCATCTTTCGTTTCATCAAATTTGGACTTCTCAAGCTTCGTTTATCTTATTTTCCGCGAAATAGCAGCAGTTTGGCAGTGAATATCGACGTTTGATAGGATGATTGTATCGTTGATATGTGTTGGCCATTCTATTCGTCTCGTCGTGCTGATCTCCATAGTATATTTATTTGTGTGTTTCGGTGTTCGGTATGTGGCGGAAACCATGAAATGGTTAGCCGTATCGGTACCATTTTTGAATCTTTTTGTTTCCCGGTGTCTTTTCAATTGCCCAGCCGAAAAACTAACAGCCACTAGCCATAATTATTCTTTTTATTCAACACATTGGCTTTTGTTATTCCCGGCATATTCAATATATATTTTGGATCATTCATTTTCTCGAATTCTCTTTTGCTCGGTTCATTTTGAAAAATATATATTAATATATAAAGTTATAATATGTGTGCGTGTTCATCTCCTTTTCTTTGAGAAGCCTGCTCGTAAACTTGCTTCCACCAAAACCCTTCTTCTTCGTTGCCGACCAGTGCCTGTACATCATCCCACCTCGTCCGCCTACCCCACATCTCAAGCAGTCCTCACCACCTCCAACGCAACCACCTACGCCAGGCTCACCCTCCCCACCGACCGCACTCGAACCCCTGAGCCACCACTCGCCCTGGCCGTAGCCGACTCCCCTCCGAGCTCATGTCCACCGCAAGCACCTCTGCAAATCCTCTCGGCCTTCACTTCCCACAACCGAGCACGAGCAGCCACACCTGGCTGTCTTCTTCCACCAGCCTTCTCCCCTCCTCGTCCAGAACCTCTAACACACCCATGCCTCCCTCCCTTCAACCGAGGCCAGCCACCCACCGAAGCCGATCCAAACCCCAAGCCCAGCGACAGCCGTGTCCACCACTAGACCCCATCCTCTTACTCTGGCAGAGCAGCCGCCTCCTTCGAGCTTCCAAACCTGCCACCAAGCCGAGCGCACAGCCTAGAGGTAGCAACATCTTCCTTCGGGCTGTCTTGTTTTATGCGTGTATTGTGTTTTAAATTTTTGAACTTTTATTTTATGTGTTTCGAAACTATGTCAATATAGTCAATAGAAAAAGGAAAATACATATATTTGTTTATAAAGATAATCTACATATAACTGTTATAGTCTGATATATATATATATATTTGTTTATAAAGATAATCTGCATATTTATGTTAGAGTAGTATACATATATTTGCGTAGAGTCTGCACATATATACGTATATATATTTTGCCTGCATATGTATATTATATAGTGTCTGCATATATATCTTTGGTCTGCACCTAAATCTGTATTAACCCGTAATCATTGCTCGACAATGTATATAAGTCTGCATACATTTGAGAACTACTGCCTTCCTCCTTTAAAACAAAATTATTTTTATATAATATTAGTTCATATATGATCTATTAGTTTATAATATAAGTTTATATTGTCTGTTTGAGTTCATATATATATGTTATATAAATTATATGATAGGCTCGCTTATATATGTAAGTTATATGAGTTGTTTATATAAATGTTGTATCATAGAATTTGTTTACATATAATTGTTTAAATATATATGTCTGCATATTTTGTTATACATATTAAGTTTGTTCGTATATATATATATATATTTATTTATTTATTTGCATACGTATATAGTGGTCTGCATAGGTTTGTTTGAAGAAGCCCACATATGTTTGGTTATATATATATAAAAATGATTTTGAGTAGCTTACATATATATATATATATATGCATAGAAAGAATACTGATTTATAAGAAATATTAATATTAAATATATATATGGAAATCTTATTTATATGTGTTTAACTAAAACATTGATTTGAAAATGTATATTTTATTTTTAAATACATGTTTTTAAAGTTAGTTTTAGAGAAGATTTATTTATATATATATATATAACATATATTTATATATATATATATATAACATATATTTTGTTCGGTTTATATCCAACTGGTTGATTTGTTCTCATCGATTCCTGTTTTATCAGCTTCATCCGTCAAATCCATGTTCAGCTACTTCATTTTGACATTTATTGTTTGGAGTGGTCGATTTTCGAATTCGTGATTTATTCCGTGTGCTTGTCCCGTTCTCTCTCTAGCCTCGAAAGGTGAGCAATCACTCACGATTAACATTCTTATATTGAGTAAATTTGATTTCACTTGAAACGACAATTGAAATATGCTTTTAAATTTGAATTGTTAGTTATTTAATTGTTAAATATGACATGCTATTATCTGCAATTGTTTACCTGGGATATATGACACCATATCCTGTTGTGTATGTTTTATTTAATTTGTTACTGATGATATATGCCTATTGTTGATATGTTATATTATTATTATATTTGTTCTCACTCTGCAAGTTCCCTGTTAATTTAGAATTCCCTATGGGTTGAAATGATATATACCTGAACGATCTTGTAGAATAAAGGAAAATTGTTATGGATTGAAATGATAAACCCAAGCGATTTTCATTGATTTTGAAATTTTGGGATTGCAGGTTGAAATGATATATACCCGTAAAATATTAAATTGTGGATTGAAATGATAAATATCCGTATCACTTGACCATAGGGTAGAAAATTATATACGGATAATGTTGGTCTATTTTGAAAAATGATTTTTATAGTTTTGGAAGGAAATATGTGGATTTTATTAAATATTGATTTTACATATAATATAAAGGTATTTTATTTTGTAAAATTTGATTTTTAAATTATATGTTTGGAAATTCTAAATTTACAAGTTAGTTCTGAAAATTTTAAAATTTTTACTTATAATTTTATTTTTTTTAAAATATATAAAATAAGATTTAAAATAGATTTATTAATAAGATTTAATTTAATATAAATTATTTTAATAAAATTTAATAATTAGTATATATATAATATGTTTAAATATTTATTTAAAATTTTACATTAATATTTAAAATAGATTTTGGTAATAACTTTGAATAAATAGAGGTTGGAAAATAAAGTAAAATTGACTTGAAATTTAATGGGTTAATAATTGAATTTAAATAAGAATTTGTTTGAACCTATTAATTTTGATATTTGAAAGGTATGATTTATAACTTGATTTGATGAAAAGTGATTAAATGAATATTCTCAACTTTAAATAAAATTGGGGCTGAATATTTAACATTGATTTAAATTTATAAATGCAGATTTTATTTAATTGTTATTAAATTGATTAAGTGAATATTTCAAAACTAAATAATAGTAAAGTTAAATGTCGAAATATAAATGAAACTTATATTGAAATTGTTTGAATATTTAAACTTTGAATCTTATTGGAATTGAAGAGATAGTTCAAACCTGGATTTGAAATTGATAAGGATTGAAATGGTTTATTAAGAATTTGAATTTAATCTTTAACCTTTTAAGTTGAAAGTGTTGAACAAGGATTGATTTAAATTTGAATTTTGGAATTTAAACTGATTTGAATCGATTCGTGAAATTGGAGGAAACTATTTTTATTACATAAAGTATTTTAATATATATAAACTATTTTAATATATAAATTATTTAATATATAAACTATTTTAATTTATAACTATTTTAATATATTTACTATTTTCAATATCTAAACTGATGATTTCAAAAGTGTTATGATTTCCAAGGTGTTATGATTTCAAAAGTGTTATGATTTCCAAAGCGTTATGATTTCAAAAGTGTTATGATTTCGAAAGTGTTATAATTTTGAAAGTATTACGATTCTGGAAATGAATATTTTTAAAGTGAATAATGATATCGCATTGATATGGTTTTGAAATGAATATGATATTTTGATATGAAGTATGAACTTTCGAAATGAAATTGACCACGGTGTGAAATAAGCGTTTGGTTGTTAAAGAGGCCAGGATCAGATATTGTCATACTCTCTGCCAATACCGAAAACCACTTTAACAACTGTGTACGTGGTGGAGATTCCAGAACGAAGTTGGATGGTGTGATGACGATTCTATATGAGGTATTAGCGTAGCCCTGACTCTCGTGAGTCAGCTTAATGTGGCTAAAACAGAAGCCATGCCGGGCCAAGTGAGGTCATTCCTCCGATCGGACACATTTCTTCTATACCATTCTATTACTTTGTGATTTGATTAGGTGCACCTTTGATTTGGGAGTGTGTCTCGAGGTGGGCGGCGGTAGCTGCTATGCGTTACCACCAGTCCGGATACGCAAACGGTATATATACCCTGGCATTGCCTCGCGTGCCTTGTTACATGCCCTATCGCGCCTTCTATGAGTTTTTTTTATACCGTACCTATGTGGTGTCCTATGTGTAAACCACCGGTTTGGTGGAGCATACGGCATTGTATAGACTACGGGAATATATAAAATGTGTTAAGGGGGATATGGGTAACGCCTTAACGCTATTTTAATAGTTTACTTTACTATAGACATATTATAATAGCGTATATTTCTATATAGTAGATAGTTCCATGGATCCTTAAAGGATGGAAATCCCAAACATCCTTTAAGTTACTTGTATTTCAGTTGACATTTCACTTGAGTTGAATTTATTAATATAAGAATGCTAATCTTGACTCGAGTATTTTGTGTTTTTCTTTATGCTCGGGTCAGACTGAGTGACAGAGCATTTGAGACTCATCTTTGGAGTTTGGAGCTTTGCTTGAAGATCTATCTTATATCTAGTCAGCTTTCAGTTGTCTCCAGTTATTGCTATTCAATCTTGTAGTTACTTTTGTATTTAAGACTACTCTGTATTTGAGATTTCTATTGTATTTTATTTAAAACTCTGATGTTTTATAGTAGCTTCATGAACTATTATTTATCTATTCCGCTGCTTATTGTTGTAATACTCCGTGTCCGTGATTCTGTGATTGATTTATTTACTGTATATGTTGAGTTTTACCAAATATAAAATTTACAATCTGTCGTTTTGAGTAATTCAAGTCCGACATGTGCAGATGCGAATGGTTCTAAATACCAGGTCGTTACATTATTGTTATAAATATAGCCCTTATTCTTTACCAAAGAGTGGAAAAGTGCACAAAATATTTGGTTTTTCTCTTGTCTTCTAGCTTTGTTCTTCTTCTTCAAACACTAAGCAGTCATTGTGATAGAGATTAAGACTCCATTCTCAATTATGTTATTTATTCTGTTTTGTGTTGTTTACTTTTATTTGGTAAATTAACTATAAATAATTGTTTTGTAGAATCAATATAGAGGGCGTTTGGGTGGATGTATTGTTTCTTTTTGATTGATTTGTGTGACACTGTCATCATCATTGTTTTGTTTAAATATTATTATGTTTATCCAATATTATCTCTTTGTGATGTTGGTGATATAAGTGTAGTGAAAAATATAGGGAAGGATTATCACTAATATGTGGAAGAGATTAATCAGAATCTAGTTTTGTCGATTGAACACCAATGCAAATTCAATATTAATTACGCTATCACACAAGATCAAACAACAAAAGGAAATGACATAGAAGATTTAATGTGGTTTGGCTTTGTATCCCAGGTCAATGGAGACCCAACAAATTTATTACTTCACCAATTTAGAGTCGAGAGATTAAAAAATGGTAGAGATTTCTTAAAATAGAGAAATCTAATCTCTATTACAAAAGAATATTTAAGTGGAACTATTGTTTGAGAAGAATGAGATGTTTTTCCAATAGCTTAAGACTACTTTAAACAAGAGTAGAATGAAGCTGAATCTTGGTGTTAACCCAAAAAATGGATCAACATCCTGGTTTGAGTTTGAAAGCACCGCCCAGTTCTGACAGAGCAATAACAAAGACAATAGGTATAGAAAAAGGTAGTAAAAGAAAGAAGACCAGAAATTTTTATAGTGGTTTGACTGTTATCGAAACCTACGTCCACTTTATAGTTTTATTATGACTGATTGCTATTACAAGTTTTGTTTGATTACAAAGCCTTTGATTAACCTTAGTTAGATTGAATCCCCAGAGTTGGAATCCATTAGAGAATCATAGTAAATTCCTCTGGAGATTATTGTGAGGGAGGTAGAGAGTGAAGAAAGTTTCCAACAGAGCTTCAGCAACCAGTCTGGAGAGGATCTATGTTGCAGGCATGACGATATTTATAGAGATTGGAGAGGTTCTGGGCCAGGACGCTTCGTCAATTGCTCGCAGATGGGTACAGAGAAGTTTAGCTCGCGATCCGAGCCAAAACCATGGATCACTAGCAATCCATGGTCTATGGATCGCTAGCGATCCATAGATTTGGCTTGCTCATGAGCTAATGACTTAGTTGCTCTCTCCATTGCTTCAATATGCTAGGTCGCAACCAATCATGCCTCTATATGGATCGCTGGCGATCCATCGTGTATGGATCGCTAGCAATCCATACACTTAGTATTTTTTTGTGTTTCTGTCTTCTAGGCTCCTTATTCCTTACTTCTATCCATGGCCTATCTCATTGCGTGGATCGCTGCTGATCCATAGGGTAAGGATCGGGGAGTTGCAGGTTTGGAATGCCTTCATGGCTTTGTACTGACGTCGTTCGTGTAGTCTCGTTGTTGTGAGGAATGCGAAATATGGATCTTAAGGCTAGAATGAACACTAGAGGGGGGGGGGGTGAATAGTGTTTATAAGAAATTACTAAATCTTTTTGAGTTATTATTGATTTGTACACAAATGTATGCAATATTCAGACATAGATATAATCACAGAATCAAACACAGATGTAGAAATAAAGTAAATGTAGTAAAAGAAAGAACACACCGGATTTTATACTGGTTCGGAGTTACCCTACATCTAGTCCCGCACAACTAAGTACATATTTCCTTTCAAAAGCAATTCAACAATTACAACCCTCGATTTCAAGGCCATGAGGCACTCCCTCCAGAATCACAATCCTTTGGATAGAGATACTTGATTTCCGGGCAACAAGTTCACCCAATTGATTTCTCAAGGCTACAATCACATCTTTTCTCGCTTGATTGATTTCCAAGGCTACAATCACACCTTTTCTCACTAGATAGATTACAAAGAAGCCTATAACTCTGAATAGCACTGGGATCTTGTTGAGATAGTGATAGAGAATCAAACCAGAGATGATCTAGTTAAATTCAATGTTGATTTCGGTAGAGTGATGATAGGATTTTGAATAAGAAAATGTGGAAGAAGAAGAGAAGTGAAAAACCAGAAAATATGATATAAAATTCGTTGAAACTAACCCCTATTTATAGAAGAACAACAGCCAGGTCTATTCATGAAAGGTTATGGTGAATAGACACTTCTTTTGAAATTCAAATTTTTGAATCTAACTGTCACTATGTCGACATGGGGTACTAGGGCATGTCGACATCTCAAAGCATTTTTTGAAGATTTGATTTTCTTTGAAAATAACCTTTATCTTATATTAAAAACTATTCAAACTTTATAAATATACTTGACTATAGATAAAATACATAGATAAATATAGAGAATAATATATATAAAATTTTACTATAATTTTATATTTAAATCTAAGTATAAATATATTATAATTAAAAGATAGTTTAAAACAAACGAAGTTTAAAACAAGAGTTTATTAAAAACAAAAACAAAGAATATTTTAAGGCTAAAACATCCTTTTGAAAATCATTTGAAAAGATAATTTTTAAGGCTAAAACATTTTGAAAAGCAGTTTTGAAAATCATTCTGAAGTAGTTTTGAAAATCATTTTGAAGTAGTTTTGCAAGCTTCTTCCTGCAGAATATCTCATCACATCAGGACTCGAGAACTTGTACAAAACCAGGATGTTCGTGGGTTTGTAAGCCACTTGTCGTAGGTTTGTAAGCTACTTGTCGTGGGTTTGTAAGCCACTAAAAAGGTAGAAATGGGTTCCATCCCAAAAGAAAAATGGAGTGAAGATTTCAGTGCTATTATGAAGTTTTAACATAATTCTAGACTTAATACTTATCTTGAAATCTTGAACTCTTGATAATCTTGATACTCATGAGTCTTCAATCTTGATATCTTGAATCTCTATACTGTACAGTCTTCATTCTTTGTACCTGCATGGTTAAATCCTGCATATACATATATATCTAAACTATAATGTTAGTATTTATATTTTATAATCTTATTCTAAGGTTGTTGTCATCAAAACCATCATCTCAAGGACTAACAATCTCCCCCTTTTTGATGATGACAACCTTTGTTTATAAAATATTACTTCTATCCTAATAACTCCCCATAAATCTAATAACTCCCCCTTAATCTATGCCTAACTACCCTATTTTATATTTCTCCCCCTTTGTCATCAACAAAAACAAACAAACTCTAAACTATATAACTCCCCCTCATTCTTGTACTCAAGTACCTGCATTAATAAACTATATAATAGAGTATATTAAGAAATAACTATACTTATAGACATGATATTCAATCAATGATTATAAATATATCAATGTATATTTATACATTCATCAATCCACACCAAGTGTCAATCAAATCAATCAAAACAAACAATTTCAATCAAAGCAATCAATTCAAACAAAGTAATCAAATTAAATAAAGCAATCAAATTAAACGTTACGAGGAACTTCCACCCATCCTTCTTCTCCGAAAATAGGGTCTGCTTTGATGGCATCCCAATTTTCATTGTCATTTGTGAGAGAGACAGGAGGATGTGCTTCGTTATCATCCTTGTGTAGGGAAGAAATCATCCATCGAATTGCCTCGAAATGCCTTTCTTGCTCCTTGATCATCTGCATTTGACTCAATTCTAAGTGTCGTTGGTTACGAAGAATGAACGAGAGAATATTCTTGAATGAATTAAGAGTTTCATCAAGATTCTCGGATAAGTTATGAATTGGATTAGCCATTTTTGAAATTATGAGAAGAATGAGAGATAGAATAGATAAGAAATAATATTCAGTAATGAATTCTGGAGGAAATGGGTATATATAGGTGTAGAAATTCGTTTGAAATGAATAGACATATGGTAGTTATTCAAATTTCAAATTCAAAATGAAGTGTCATTTCTGACCAGTACATGTCGACATGGTCATAGAGGGTATGTCGACATGAAGCAGTGAAATTTGATGGTAATTTTGATTTTGTGAATAATTGTGTATATATATATTTATATAATATACTAACATTTATTCAAGAGATAAGATAAGTTAGATAACAGAAAAGAAATTCAATTTTATTGCATAGAAGAGTGATACAATGATTAATCATAAACAACTACATAAACACTCAAATTAAAACAAACTTAAACTAATTCGACATGATATGAAAAATTAAACTAGTTAGAGGATGATGAAGATGAAGATAATCCAAGTTTCTTGCTGACTTTGGAGAAAAACTTGTTCATCTTGGATGATATTTTGTCCAACTTCTTACTAACGGATCTTTTAAGAACCCGTTGATTCTCAATAATAATCTTTTGGTTTTTGAGAAGAGTTTTGTTGGTAGGATTGGAGGGATAATCAATACTTTCTATGGATGTCTCACCTTCTTCTTCTTCTTCTTCTTCTATTTCCATTTCATCCCCTTCTTCTTCTTTTTCCTCTTCCTCTTCCATTTCTTCATGAGCCAAACGCTCTTCTTTTTCGGCAAGAGTCTCATAAGGTTGAAAAACATATGGGATTTTCATGAGAGAAATGTTTGAAATATTAAAAACTTTTCTTGAAATAAATTCTTCTCCTTTGAAATTTACTCCAAAATAGTTGAAAATCCGAGTAAGGTAAATTCCATGATATAAAGTGTTTTCTCCAATTTCAAAATTTTTAGGACGAAGTTCATCCAAAATAACTTGCGCCCAATTGATATCATAATTTCCGGAATAATAAAAAGAGCTTTGCAAACTTTTGAGGTAGGATTGTTAAAATTCCTTAATCTTGGGGTCAAAGTATGTTGTAAAAGAAGGTTGATAATTCTTGCTTTAGGACGAAAGTTTCGGTTTTTAAATTCAAAGTTTTCATCTCCTTCAAAAATATGATGAAATGTCTCACGATCATGTTCATTGATTTGAAAACTAGAAAGATCCATTCCCGTGCTTTTGCAATTGAGAATGCTACCCAAAAGATCACAATTCAAAACAATTTTAGTGCCTTTGACACTACTCCAAATTTCATTATCATTTCCTTCATAAAATTCTCGATTGAGATTTGCATAGAAAATTTTAACAAGATTTGGGTAACAAACAAAATCATTTTGAGAAGAATCAACAAGACTAAGAATTTGGTTGTTTGCAAAAAGAGTATTAATTTCATAAGAAGCAAAATCTTGAAAAATAGCAAATTTTCCGGGATGGACTTTTCCATAATTAGCATAATTGATGTATGCTTTTATGGCCTCCGGGTTATTGAGGAGTTGCTCTTTCAAGTTTCTGGAAAGTCTCATGGTGGAGGGGTTGCTTGAAGAAGCCATTAAAGTAGAGAGCTTGAAGTTTTTAAGAGAGAGTTTGAATTTGGAAATGAAAGTGAAAAGTTGTGATAAAAGATAGTGAATAAATAGATTTTTGAAAGACATGTTCTCCGGTCAAAAGGTGCCTTTTCAGAGTATTGAATGAAGTGAAAAGGTGGAGGGAAATTCAACCATTTGAATTCAAATTTTGAATTTCAAATTCTGGTACTTATGTCGACATCAGGGTATGGACCATGTCGACATATGCCTATGAATTTCTATGATTTATTTTTCCTAAGTATTCTAATATATATATATACTTATTATTTTAATGTCTATATATATATATATATTTGGAATATTATTAGAATTATAGTTTATTCAAGAAAATATTATTATATTATTCTAAATAATAATAAAAATAAAATAATAATAAAATTATAATAATAATAAAATAATAAATTTAAAATTCAATCAACACATCAATTCAAAATCAATCAATCAAACAATCAATCATCTAATTCTAAGCATGCAATTTCAATCAATTGTATTGTAAATGTGTACCTTTTTCTGAGTCCGTTTCCTTGAATTCGTTGAAGTCGTGAACTGCCGTGAAACACAAATTTGAATTATCTGTCTTCTGATCATCATCGCTTGAGGATGAGTCTAAGTCATCTAGAGTAGCAGTAAATGCACGCTTCCATTTCTTTACTGAATCATTGTTTATAGGAGGATTCTGCCTATCTGGATACGGACAGTCTCTTTTCATATGGCCTGGTTCATCACAGTTGAAACATTTGACATTGTTTGGCACTGCATTCTGATTTCCAGAATTCTTATAGTCGTTTCTCTTGAGATTATTCATCTTTCTGTATTTCAGGAATTTCCGAAAATTCCTGGTTATAAATGCTATCTCTTTATCATTATCACTGTTTGAGTCTGATCCGTCGGTTAATGCATTGAATGCCATTGATTTCTTTTCAGATGCTTTACTTTCTCTTCTCCCGATCATTTGGCCTTCAAACGACATTAGATTTCCAATCAATTCTTCTATTTTTAAGGTACTGATGTCATTTGCCTCTTCAATTGCAAGTGTCTTTTGATCCCATTCTGGAGTGAGAGAGTTTAAAATTTTCTTGACTTGATCTTCTTCGGAAAACACTTTTCCTAAGGATATGAGAGAATGTACAATATCCTGAAATCGACTATACATATCAGAAATAGACTCATTAGAATTCATTTTAAATAACTGAAACTGATTTGTGAGCATGGAAATTTTGGTCTGTTTAACTTTGCTTGTTCCTTCATGAGTAACTTGCAAAGTTTTCCAGATTTCATATGTGCGGAATATGCATGTATATGTTTTTTTTGTTTGATGATAATAAACATATATACATTCATTTAAATGTATTTGATATTGTACTATTTATTTTTCACAGATAAAATAAATATTTGCTGAATAAAATAAATAACACAGAATTGGAATTCAAACGAATATTTTATTCAAACAAATATTTATTACAATTTTGATAGTACAAGTTATAGCTCTCACTATAACTATACAATTTCAGTCACAATACAATTACATTACAATTACATAGTTACATCAGTTCCTCACTACATATCACTCACACTCGTATTTATCTTCAATTTCATTCCAATGTGAATCCAGCATCTGAGCAATCTGCAGAAATATACATTGACGCAGTAAAATTGAAAAGGAAATGTTTTTGCAGTATAAAATAAAATGTGATTTTTGAAAATAATATTTGCCTCAGTTATTTGGGTTGTTCTTCATCATTTATATTTGAATTCATCACGCACGAACAATGTGACATGCACAGTGCATCACTGTACATGCCACAAGGCCGTGCACACCGATATATGTATATACACTTGATATAGTAACAGGGACAGGTGAGCACAGGTCAAATCCAAAAATCGGGTTCAACTCAAGTCACGACATTTGTACAAGGTCAAACCCGAGTCTAAAACTGGATTCAACTCAAGCGAGACTCAATGTGTACAGCATGAATCAAAGGCAAACCAAATCCACAGCTAACATGACTCAAATAAACAAAGCACCAAAATCAGACTCGAGAAAAATGTACAAAACCAATGCTACAACTACAAAGACCAGAGAAATGCAAATGAAGACCAGTAGTGTGCAACAACAACTAAATGAAACAGTGGACATGACAAGTACAGTGCAACTCAATGCTACAAAAGACCACTAGTATGCAATGGAGACTTCAAGAAATACAACAGAGAACTCAAGTCCAGATGCTCAAGTGCAACTGCAAATGACATCAACCCAAATAGAAATGACCAGTTGTAACCAAGTGAAGATCAAAGACAGAGAGATACATGAACAGAGGGAAGTAAAACAGTATCAAGTGAATGACCCAAATGATCAAGCTACTCTGACAACTAACAGAGATCAATGCAACACAGTGGTAACCACAAGATGCAAACATAAACAACATCAAGTATGCACATGAATGCACAGTGCACACCACAAAACAAAAATAGTGAAGTACAACATCAACATCTACAACAGCAATGTATGCAACAGGATAATGAACTGCAGACTCAAGTACACAAATAAAGACTACAAGTACACGTCCAATTACAACAAAGAAAATGTAAAGTCGAAGACCACAGTGAAGAATGACCAGTTCAATTTCAATATAATGGTCAAATTGAAATCAACATCGAGAAATACAAAACTGACAAAATCAACATCGAGTTATTCAAGTATATGAACAGGTCAGAGATGAGGTGTAAGTTTCAAACTCAATACCGTGATTATCACGTAATAAAAAAAAACAAAATATACGCATATGACAAAGTCAGAATCATCTCAAACGCTCAAGAAAAATCAAGTGGCCAAGTAAAACCAGTTGACAAAATCAAAGAAATAAAATTGAACGAAGATATAGGAACGAGAATCCTATATAAACCCGAAATCATCACTGGCAAATATCATCGAGTTCAAGCAAGCAAATCAGAAGAAACAAAAGGCAAATAATCACATACCGAAGTCGAACTCGATCAAACATTGAAGCAGCCAAAGCAAGCTTCAACGAGACGAACGATCGATCAAAGTTACACGCGAGATCATCTAATCAATCGATCAATAGAAGTCGGTTACTTCAACAAAGCAAAGCCCTAATTCCAGACTCGAGGCAAAAGGCTAAAGCCATAAACAACAGGAGGAAGCTCTTAATTCCAGAATCAAGCAAAAGCCGACGCCTCAATCATAGATTCGCCAAAGCAACAGAGAATCAAGGAGCCGAAGCTCATAATTCCATAATCGCCAGAAAATCGAAACATCGCTGAAGCCCTAGTTTTTCAATTACTATTATCTCAAAGGGACCGGGCTAGAGAAAAGAATAGGGGGTCAAAGAGAAAAAGGATCGGGCCAATAATAAAGGGGATCGAAGATAAAATAACGGGCCGATTGTTTTTGGGCCGGTCTATTTAATCAATTAGGGTTTAGTTTTAATTCAGTCATTATTTATTTTGGGCCAGGTTTATTTAGGGCAAAGTTGATTTAAATTTTCAATTTAAATTTTGCCCTGGTTTTACTCTGTATTTTTGTTTTCAGTTTTTACTTTTTCAAGTCAAGTAAGGGTAAATCACCACCTACGGTTTAGGTAGTGTCAGATTGTCTAGTTAGGGTTAGTTCAGTGAGCAGGGTGTGCGAGTTTACGAAACTTTATAGGCGGAGCAGGGTGTGCGAGTCTGTAGGAGTGTTTGTAAGCGGGATACTGTTTAATTCTAATAGAAATCTGGGAATGCAGCAGTAGGCAGGGGTTGCCGAAGCTGGGTAAATTCTGTGTGTGATTTACTTTTCTGCATATTTATTTATCTGCATTTTGATAACGTGTTTAATTCGAGAAATTTGCTATAACCCTATTCACCCCCCCTCTAGGGTTAATCTAGATCCTACAATATGCAGACTTACAAACTGACACTCTATTAAATTCATTCCTATCAAGTGAACAAAACAGAATACTCATTGCTTTAGAATTATTTTGTGCAACAGTCTTTTGCTCAGTGGTCCACTGTGCAAAATCAGTTGTGGGTTCAGAATATTCAGTTTGTGTGATATTCCAAGTATCTAATCCTACAGATTGTAAATATATTTTCATCCTACATGCCCAATATGCATAGTTACTGCCATTAAAAAGTGGTGGTCTGACAGTAGACTGACCTTCTACAAATGAACTAGTGACAGGGATACTAGTGTTAGTAACAGTACCAGTGTTGGTAGCCATTTTGAAAACTTTTCAAAATTCAGATTATGAAACTTTTGAAAACCTTGCTCCGATACCAAATGTGAGGAATGCGGAATATGGATCTTAAGGCTAGAATGAACACTAGAGGGGGGGTGAATAGTGTTTATAAGAAATTACTAAATCTTTTTGAGTTATTGTTGATTTGTACACAAATGTATGCAATATTCAGACACAGATATAATCACAGAATCAAACACAAATGTAGAAATAAAGTAAATGTAGTAAAGGAAAGAACACACCGGATTTTATACTGGTTCGGAGTTACTCTACATCTAATCCCACACAACTAAGTACGGATTTCCTTTCAAAAACAATTCAACAATTACAACCCTCGATTTCAAGGCCACGAGGTACACCCTTCAGAATCACAATCCTCTAGGTAGAGATACTTGATTTCCGGGCAACAAGTTCACCCAATTGATTTCTTAAGGCTACAGTCACACCTTTTCTTGCTTGATTGATTTCCAAGGCTACAATCACACCTTTTCTCGCTAGATAAATTACAAAGAAGCCTATAACTCTGAATAGCACTGGGATCTTGTTGAGATAGTGATAGAGAATCAAACCAGAGATGATCTAGTTAGATTCAATGTTGATTTCGGCAGAGTGATGATAGGATTTTTAATAAGAAAATGTGGAAGAAGAAGAGAAGTGAAAAACCAGAAAATCTGATATAAAATTCATTGAAACTAACCCCTATTTATAGAAGAACAACAACCATGTCTATTCATGAAAGGTTATGGCGAATAGACACTTCTTTTGAAATTCAAATTTTTGAATCTAACTGTCACTATGTCGACATGGGGTACTAGGGCATGTCGACATCTTAAAGCATTTTTTGAAGATTTGATTTTCTTTGAAAATAACCTTTATCTTATATTAAAAACTATTTAAACTTTATAAATATACTTGACTATAGATAAAATACATAGATAAATATAGAGAATAATATATATATAATTTTACTATAATTTTATATTTAAATCTAAGTATAAATATATTATAATTAAAAGATAGTTTAAAACAAACGAAGTTTAAAACAAGAGTTTATTAAAAACAAAAACAAAGACTATTTTAAGGCTAAAACATCTTTTTGAAAATCATTTGAAAAGATAATTTTTAAGGCTAAAACATTTTGAAAAGCAGTTTTGAAAATCATTCTGAAGTAGTTTTGAAAATCATTTTGAAGTAGTTTTGCAAGCTTCTTCTTGCATAATATCTCATCACATAAGGACTCGAGAACTTGTACAAAACCAGGATGTTCATGGGTTTGTAAGCCACTTGTCGTAGGTTGTAAGCTACTTGTCGTGGGTTTGTAAGCCACTAAAAGGTAGAAATGGGTTCCATCCCAAAATAAAAATGGAGTGAAGATTTCAGTGCTATTATGAAGTTTTAACATAATTCTAGACTCAATACTTATCTTGAACTCTTGATAATCTTGATACTCATGAGTCTTCAATCTTAATATGACTGATTGCTATTACAGTCATATTATGACTGATTGCTATTACAAGTTTTGTTTGATTACAAAGCCTTTGATTAACCTTAGTTAGATTGAATCCCCAGAGTTGGAATCCATTAGAGAATCATAGTAAATTCCTCTGGAGATTATTGTGAGGGAGGTAGAGAGTGAAGAAAGTTTCCAACAGAGCTTCAGCAACCAGTCTGGAGAGGATCTATGTTGCAGGCATGACGATATTTATAGAGATTGGAGAGGTTCTGGGCCAGGACGCTTCGTCAATTGCTCGCAGATGGGTACAGAGAAGTTTAGCTCGCGATCCGAGCCAAAACCATGGATCACTAGCAATCCATGGTCTATGGATCGCTAGCGATCCATAGATTTGGCTTGCTCATGAGCTAATGACTTAGTTGCTCTCTCCATTGCTTCAATATGCTAGGTCGCAACCAATCATGCCTCTATATGGATCGCTGGCGATCCATCGTGTATGGATCGCTAGGAATCCATACACATAGTATTTTTTTGTGTTTCTGTCTTCTAGGCTCCTTATCCCTTACTTCTATCCATGGCCTATCTCATTGCGTGGATCGCTGCGGATCCATAGGGTAAGGATCGGGGAGTTGCAGGTTTAGAATGCCTTCATGGCTTTGTACTGACGTCGTTCGTGTAGTCTCGTTGTTGTGAGGAATGCGAAATATGGATCTTAAGGCTAGAATGAACACTAGAGGGGGGGGGGTGAATAGTGTTTATAAGAAATTACTAAATCTTTTTGAGTTATTGTTGATTTGTACACAAATGTATGCAATATTCAGACACATATATAATCACAGAATCAAACACAGATGTAGAAATAAAGTAAATGCAGTAAAAGAAAGAACACACCGGATTTTATACTGGTTCGGAGTTACCCTACATCTAGTCCCGCACAACTAAGTACAGATTTCCTTTCAAAAGCAATTCAACAATTACAACCCTCGATTTCAAGGCCATGAGGCACACCCTCCAGAATCACAATCCTCTGGATAGAGATACTTGATTTCCGGGCAACAAGTTCACCCAATTGATTTCTCAAGGCTACAATCACATCTTTTCTCGCTTGATTGATTTCCAAGGCTACAATCACACCTTTTTTCACTAGATAGATTACAAAGAAGCCTATAACTCTGAATAGCACTGGGATCTTGTTGAGATAGTGATAGAGAATCAAACCAGAGATGATCTAGTTAAATTCAATGTTGATTTCGGTAGAGTGATGATAGGATTTTGAATAAGAAAATGTGGAAGAAGAAGAGAAGTGAAAAACCAGAAAATATGATATAAAATTCTTTGAAACTAACCCCTATTTATAGAAGAACAACAGCCATGTCTATTCATGAAAGGTTATGGTGAATAGACACTTCTTTTGAAATTCAAATTTTTGAATCTAACTGTCACTATGTCGACATGGGGTACTAGGGCATGTCGACATCTCAAAGCATTTTTTGAAGATTTGATTTTCTTTGAAAATAACCTTTATCTTATATTAAAAACTATTCAAACTTTATAAATATACTTGACTATAGATAAAATACATAGATAAATATAGAGAATAATATATATAAAATTTTACTATAATTTTATATTTAAATCTAAGTATAAATATATTATAATTAAAAGATAGTTTAAAACAAACGAAGTTTAAAACAAGAGTTTATTAAAAACAAAAACAAAGAATATTTTAAGGCTAAAACATCTTTTTGAAAATCATTTGAAAAGATAATTTTTAAGGCTAAAACATTTTGAAAAGCAGTTTTGAAAATCATTCTGAAGTAGTTTTGAAAATCATTTTGAAGTAGTTTTGCAAGCTTCTTCCTGCAGAATATCTCATCACATCAGGACTCGAGAACTTGTACAAAACCAGGATGTTCGTGGGTTTGTAAGCCACTTGTCGTAGGTTTGTAAGCTACTTGTCGTGGGTTTGTAAGCCACTAAAAAGGTAGAAATGGGTTCCATCCCAAAAGAAAAATGGAGTGAAGATTTCAGTGCTATTATGAAGTTTTAACATAATTCTAGACTTAATACTTATCTTGAAATCTTGAACTCTTGATAATCTTGATACTCATGAGTCTTCAATCTTGATATCTTGAATCTCTATACTGTACAGTCTTCATTCTTTGTACCTGCATGGTTAAATCCTGCATATACATATATATCTAAACTATAATGTTAGTATTTATATTTTATAATCTTATTCTAAGGTTGTTGTCATCAAAACCATCATCTCAAGGACTAACAATCTCCCCCTTTTTGATGATGACAACCTTTGTTTATAAAATATTACTTCTATCCTAATAACTCCCCATAAATCTAATAACTCCCCCTTAATCTATGCCTAACTACCCTATTTTATATTTCTCCCCCTTTGTCATCAACAAAAACAAACAAACTCTAAACTATATAACTCCCCCTCATTCTTGTACTCAAGTACCTGCATTAATAAACTATATAATAGAGTATATTAAGAAATAACTATACTTATAGACATGATATTCAATCAACGATTATAAATATATCAATGTATATTTATACATTCATCAATCCACACCAAGTGCCAATCAAATCAATCAAAACAAACAATTTCAATCAAAGCAATCAATTCAAACAAAGTAATCAAATTAAATAAAGCAATCAAATTAAACGTTACGAGGAACTTCCACCCATCCTTCTTCTCCGAAAATAAGGTCTGCTTTGATGGCATCCCAATTTTCATTGTCATTTGTGAGAGAGACAGGAGGATGTGCTTCGTTATCATCCTTGTGTAGGGAAGAAATCATCCATCGAATTGCCTCGAAATGCCTTTCTTGCTCCTTGATCATCTGCATTTGACTCAATTCTAAGTGTCGTTGGTTACGAAGAATGAACGAGAGAATATTCTTGAATGAATTAAGAGTTTCATCAAGATTCTCGGATAAGTTATGAATTGGATTAGCCATTTTTGAAATTGTGAGAAGAATGAGAGATAGAATAGATAAGAAATAATATTCAGTAATGAATTCTGGAGGAAATGGGTATATATAGGTGTAGAAATTCGTTTGAAATGAATAGACATATGTAGTTATTCAAATTTCAAATTCAAAATGAAGTGTCATTTCTGACCAGTACATGTCGACATGGTCATAGAGGGTATGTCGACATGAAGCAGTGAAATTTAATGGTAATTTTGATTTTGTGAATAATTATGTATATATATATTTATATAATATACTAACATTTATTCAAGAGATAAGATAAGTTAGATAACAGAAAAGAAATTCAATTTCATTGCATAGAAGAGTGATACAATGATTAATCATAAACAACTACATAAACACTCAAATTAAAACAAACTTAAACTAATTCGACATGATATGAAAAATTAAACTAGTTAGAGGATGATGAAGATGAAGATAATCCAAGTTTCTTGCTGACTTTGGAGAAAAACTTGTTCATCTTGGATGATATTTTGTCCAACTTCTTACTAACGGATCTTTTAAGAACCCGTTGATTCTCAATAATAATCTTTTGGTTTTTGAGAAGAGTTTTGTTGGTAGGATTGGAGGGATAATCAATACTTTCTAGGGATGTCTCACCTTCTTCTTCTTCTTCTTCTTCTTCTATTTCCATTTCATCCCCTTCTTCTTCTTCTTCCTCTTCCTCTTCCATTTCTTCATGAGCCAAACGCTCTTCTTTTTCGGCAAGAGTCTCATAAGGTTGAAAAACATATGGGATTTTCATGAGAGAAATGTTTGAAATATTAAAAACTTTTCTTGAAATAAATTCTTCTCCTTTGAAATTTACTCCAAAATAGTTGAAAATCCGAGTAAGGTAAATTCCATGATATAAAGTGTTTTCTCCCATTTCAAAATTTTTAGGATGAAGTTCATCCAAAATAACTTACGCCCAATTGATATCATAATTTCCGGAAATAATAAAAAGAGCTTTGCAAACTTTTGAGGTAGGATTGTTAAAATTCCTTAATCTTGGGGTCAAAGTATGTTGTAAAAGAAGGTTGATAATTCTTGCTTTAGGACGAAAGTTTCGGTTTTTAAATTCAAAGTTTTCATCTCCTTCAAAAATATGATGAAATGTCTCACGATCATGTTCATTGATTTGAAAACTAGAAAGATCCATTCCCGTGCTTTTGGAATTGAGAATGGTACCCAAAAGATCACAATTCAAAACAATTTTAGTGCCTTTGACACTACTCCAAATTTCATTATCATTTCCATCATAAAATTCTCGATTGAGATTTGCATAGAAAATTTTAATAAGATTTGGGTAACAAACAAAATCATTTTGAGAAGAATCAACAAGACTAAGAATTTGATTGTTTGCAAAAAGAGTATTAATTTCATAAGAAGCAAAATCTTGAAAAATAGCAAATTTTCCGGGATGGACTTTTCCATAATTAGCATAATTGATGTATGCTTTTATAGCCTCCGGGTTATTGAGGAGTTGCTCTTTCAAGTTTCTGGAAAGTCTCATGGTGGAGGGGTTGCTTGAAGAAGCCATTAAAGTAGAGAGCTTGAAGTTTTGAAGAGAGAGTTTGAATTTGGAAATGAAAGTGAAAAGTTCTGATAAAAGATAGTGAATAAATAGATTTTTGAAAGACATGTTCTCTGGTCAAAAGGTGCCTTTTAAGAGTATTGAATGAAGTGAAAAGGTGGAGGGAAATTCAACCATTTGAATTCAAATTTTGAATTTCAAATTCTGGTACCCATGTCGACATCAGGGTAGGGACCATGTCGACATATGCCTATGAATTTCTATGATTTATTTTTCCTAAGTATTCTAATATATATATACTTATTATTTTAATGTCTATATATATATATATCTGGAATATTATTAGAATTATAGTTTATTCCAGAAAATATTATTATATTATTATAAATAATAATAAAAATAAAATAATAATAAAATTATAATAAAATTATAATAATAATAAAATAATAAATAATAAATTTAAAATTCAATCAACACACCAATTCAAAATCAATCAATCAAACAATCAATCATCTAATTCTAAGCATGCAATTTCAATCAATTGTATTGTAAATGTGTACCTTTTTCTGAGTCCGTTTCCTTGAATTCGTTGAAGTCGTGAACTGCCGTGAAACACAAATTTGAATTATCTGTCTTTTGATCATCATCGCTTGAGGACGAGTCTGAGTCATCTAGAGTAGCAGTAAATGCACGCTTCCGTTTCTTTACTGAATCATTGTTTATAGGAGGATTCTGCCTATCTGGATACGGACAGTCTCTTTTCATATGGCCTGGTTCATCACAGTTGAAACATTTGACATTGTTTGGCACTGCATTCTGATTTCCAGAATTCTTATAGTCGTTTCTCTTGAGATTATTCATCTTTCTGTATTTCAGGAATTTCCGAAAATTCCTGGTTATAAATGCTATCTCTTTATCATTATCACTGTTTGAGTCTGATCCGTCGGTTAATGCATTGAATGCCATTGATTTCTTTTCAGATGCTTTACTTTCTCTTCTCCCGATCATTTGGCCTTCAAACGACATTAGATTTCCAATCAATTATTCTATTTTTAAGGTACTGATGTCATTTGCCTCTTCAATTGCAAGTGTCTTTTGATCCCATTCTGGAGTGAGAGAGTTTAAAATTTTCTTGACTTGATCTTCTTCGGAAAACACTTTTCCCAAGGATATGAGAGAATGTACAATATCCTGAAATCGACTATACATATCAGAAATAGACTCATTAGAATTCATTTTAAATAACTGAAACTGATTTGTGAGCATGGAAATTTTGGTCTGTTTAACTTTGCTTGTTCCTTCATGAGTAACTTGCAAAGTTTTCCAGATTTCATATGTGCGGAATATGCATGTATATGTTTTTTTTGTTTGATGATAATAAACATATATACATTCATTTAAATGTAATTGATATTGTACTATTTATTTTTCACAGATAAAATAAATATTTGCTGAATAAAATAAATAACACAGAATTGGAATTCAAACGAATATTTTATTCAAACAAATATTTATTACAATTTTGATAGTACAATTTCAAGCTCTCACTATAACTATACAATTTCAGTCACAATACAATTACATCACAATTACATAGTTACATCAGTTCCTCACTACATATCACTCACACTCGTATTTATCTTCAACTTCATTCCAATGTGAATCCAGCATCTGAGCAATCTGCAGAAATATACATTGACGCGGTAAAATTGAAAAGGAAATGTTTTTGCAGTATAAAATAAAATTTGATTTTTGAAAATAATATTTGCCTCAGTTATTTGGGTTGTTCGTCATCATTTATATTTAAATTCATCACACACGAACAATGTGACATGCACAGTGTATCACTGTACATGCCACAAGGCCGTGCACACTGATATATGTATATACACTTGATATAGTAACAGGGACAGGTGAGCACAGGTCAAACCCAAAAATCGGGTTCAACTCAAGTCACGACATTTGTAAATGGTCAAACCCGAGTCTAAAACTGGATTCAACTCAAGCGAGACTCAATGTGTACAGCATGAATCAAAGGCAAACCAAATCCACAGCTAACATGACTCAAATAAACAAAGCACCAAAATCAGACTCGAGAAAAATGTACAAAACCAATGCTACAACTACAAAGACCAGAGAAATGCAAATGAAGACCAGTAGTGTGCAACAACAACTAAATGAAACAGTGGACAGGACAAGTACAGTGCAACTCAATGCTACAAAAGACCACTAGTATGCAATGGAGACTTCAAGAAATACAACTGAGAACTCAAGTCCAGATGCTCAAGTGCAACTACAAATGACATCAACCCAAATAGAAATGACCAGTTGTAACCAAGTGAAGATCAAAGACAGAGAGCTACATGAACAGAGGGAAGTAAAACAATATCAAGTGAATGACCCAAATGATCAAGCTACTCTGAAAACTAACAGAGATCAATGCAACACAGTGGCAACATCAACATCTACAACATCAAGTATGCACATGAATGCACAGTGCACACCACAAAACCAAAATAGTGAAGTACAACATCAACATCTACAACAGCAATGTATGCAACAGGATAATGAACTGCAGACTCAAGTACACAAATAAAGACTACAAGTACACGTCCAATTACAACAAAGAAAATGTAAAGTCGAAGACCACAGTGAAGAATGACCAGTTCAATTTCAATATAATGGTCAAATTGAAATCAACATCGAGAAATACAAAACTGACATGTACATAGCCGTGTGTAACAAAGACGTCACCATCAAGGAATTCAAAATCAACATCGAGTTATTCAAGTATATGAACAGGTCAGAGATGAGGTGTAAGTTTCAAACTCAATACCGTGATTATCACGTAATAAAAAAAACGAAATATACGCATATGACAAAGTCAGAATCATCTCAAACGCTCAAGAAATATCAAGTGGCCAAGTAAAACCAGTTGACAAAATCAAAGAAATAAAATTGAACGAAGATATAGGAACGAGAATCCTATATAAACCCGAAATCATCACTGGCAAATATCATCGAGTTCAAGCAAGCAAATCAGAAGAAACAAAAGGCAAATAATCACATACCGAAGTCGAACTCGATCAAACATTGAAGCAGCCGAAGCAAGCTTCAACGAGACGAACGATCGATCAAAGTTACACGCGAGATCATCTACTCAATCGATCAATAGAAGTCGGTTACTTCAACAAAGCAAAGCCCTAATTCCAGACTCGAGGCAAAAGGCCAAAGCCATAAACAACAGGAGGAAGCTCTTAATTCCAGAATCAAGCAAAAGCCGACGCCTCAATCATAGATTCGCCAAAGCAACAGAGAATCAAGGAGCCGAAGCTCATAATTCCATAATCGCCAGAAAATCGAAACATCGCTGAAGCCCTAGTTTTTCAATTACTATTATCTCAAAGGGACCAGGCCAGAGAAAAGAATAGGGGGTCAAAGAGAAAAAGGATCGGGCCAATAATAAAGGGGATCGAAGATAAAATAACGGGCCGATTGTTTTTCGGCTGGTCTATTTAATCAATTAGGGTTTAGTTTTAATTCAGTCATTATTTATTTTGGGCCAGGTTTATTTAGGGCAAAGTTGATTTAAATTTTCAATTTAAATTTTGCCCTGGTTTTACTCTGTATTTTTGTTTTCAATTTTTACTTTTTCAAGTCAAGTAAGGGTAAATCACCACCTAGGGTTTAGGTAGTGTCAGATTGTCTAGTTAGGGTTAGTTCAGTGAGCAGGGTGTGCGAGCTTACGAAACTCTATAGGCGGAGCAGGGTGTGCGAGTCTGTAGGAGTGTTTGTAAGCGGGATACTGTTTAATTCTAATAGAAATCTGGGAATGCAGCAGTAGGCAGGGGTTGCCGAAGCTGGGTAAATTCTGTGTGTGATTTACTTTTCTGCATATTTATTTATCTGCATTTTGATAACGTGTTTAATTCGAGAAATTTGCTATAACCCTATTCACCCCCCCTCTAGGGTTAATCTAGATCCTACAATATGCAGACTTACAAACTGACACTCTATTAAATTCATTCCTATCAAGTGAACAAAACAGAATACTCATTGCTTTAGAATTATTTTGTGCAACAGTCTTTTGCTCAGCGGTCCACTGTGCAAAATCAGTTGTGGATTCAGAATATTCAGTTTGTGTGATATTCCAAGTATCTAATCCTACAGATTGTAAATATATTTTCATCCAACATGCCCAATATGCATAGTTACTGCCATTAAAAAGTGGTGGTCTGACAGTAGACTGACCTTCTACAAATGAACTAGTGACAGGGATACTAGTGTTAGTAACAGTACCAGTGTTGGTAGCCATTTTGAAAACTTTTCAAAATTCAGATTATGAAACTTTTGAAAACCTTGCTCCGATACCAAATGTTAGGAATGCAGAATATGGATCTTAAGGCTAGAATGAACACTAGAGGGGGGGGGGGTGAATAGTGTTTATAAGAAATTACTAAATCTTTTTGAGTTATTGTTGATTTGTACACAAATGTATGCAATATTCAGACACAGATATAATCACAGAATCAAACACAGATGCAGAAATAAAGTAAATGCAGTAAAGGAAAGAACACACCGGATTTTATACTGGTTCGGAGTTACTCTACATCCAATCCCACACAACTAAGTATGGATTTCCTTTCAAAAACAATTCAACAATTACAACCCTCGATTTCAAGGCCACGAGGTACACCCTCCAGAATCACAATCCTCTGGGTAGAGATACTTGATTTCCGAGCAACAAGTTCACCCAATTGATTTCTCAAGGCTACAATCACACCTTTTCTCGCTTGATTGATTTCCAAGGCTACAATCACACCTTTTCTCACTAGATAGATTACAAAGAAGCCTATAACTCTGAATAGCACTGGGATCTTGTTGAGATAGTGATAGAGAATCAAACCAGAGATGATCTAGTTAGATTCAATGTTGATTTCGGCAGAGTGATGATAGGATTTTGAATAAGAAAATGTGGAAGAAGAAGAGAAGTGAAAAACCAGAAAATCTGATATAAAATTCGTTGAAACTAACCCCTATTTATAGAAGAACAATAGCCATGTCTATTCATGAAAGGTTATGGCGAATAGACACTTCTTTTGAAATTCAAATTTTTGAATCTAACTGTCACTATGTCGACATGGGGTACTAGGGCATGTCGACATCTTAAAGCATTTTTTGCAGATTTGATTTTCTTTGAAAATAACCTTTATCTTATATTAAAAACTATTTAAACTTTATAAATATACTTGACTATAGATAAAATACATAGATAAATATAGAGAATAATATATATATAATTTTACTATAATTTTATATTTAAATCTAAGTATAAATATATTATAATTAAAAGATAGTTTAAAACAAACGAAGTTTAAAACAAGAGTTTATTAAAAACAAAACCAAAGAATATTTTAAGGCTAAAACATCTTTTTGAAAATCATTTGAAAAGATAATTTTTAAGGCTAAAACATTTTGAAAAGCAGTTTTGAAAATCATTCTGAAGTAGTTTTGAAAATCATTTTGAAGTAGTTTTGCAAGCTTCTTCTTGCATAATATCTCATCACATAAGGACTCGAGAACTTGTACAAAACCAGGATGTTCATGGGTTTGTAAGCCACTTGTCGTAGGTTGTAAGCTACTTGTCGTGGGTTTGTAAGCCACTAAAAGGTAGAAATGGGTTCCATCCCAAAAGAAAAATGGAGTGAAGATTTCAGTGCTATTATGAAGTTTTAACATAATTCTAGACTCAATACTTATCTTGAACTCTTGATAATCTTGATACTCATGAGTCTTCAATCTTAATATCTTGAATCTCTATAATGTACAGTCTTCATTCTTTGTACCTGCATGGTTAAATCCTGCATATACATATATATCTAAACTATAATGTTAGTATTTATATTTTATAATCTTATTCTAAGGTTGTTGTCATCAAAACCATCATCTCAAGGACTAATAGTTGTACGTTGCTCCATTTCGATGATGGTCTACTGTTTGGTTGTGCCTTGATTGCAGATTGGGTTGAACGGATGATGGTCTCTTGGTTTAGTCAAACTCAGCCGTTGCTTTGGTAATATGGCTTGGTTTTCTTTAACCTATTGCTTATTCCTTCTTGGTCAACTTCTGAGCCATTCTGCTGTCGTAAATCTGTTCTGGCTTCTATTGAATCCTAATGGGTTAAAAACCCGGATAATGTTTGCCCCCCAGAGTACGTCTTAGTTGGAAACAAGGCATGCTCTGGAAGTTATTGCTTTTAACATCTGTTCGTTGAATTCCACATAATCGGATTAGGGTTTTGCAGATACATAGCAGGTTACGCCGCTGATCACTCGGTTTTGGTCTTGACTACTACCGCTTATCGTAACGGATCAAATTCCTCTCCATGACTTCTCAGTACGCTTCAAAATGATGGGTAGATGTTGGAGCATGAGTTTGAGAAATATTTGCCACCAATCTTATGGGTCGCTAGCGATCCATGTACGGTGGGTCGCTAGCGACCTGACCACTTCAAAAAATTTGCCTTCGAAAAGATGGATCGCTAGTGATCCATGAGGGATCTTAGGCGACCCAATAACTTAGCAAAATTTTTGCTTCGTCATTTCTTCCTGCCTATATATGTGCTCTAGCCGAGCTAGTCATTTATTTGAGCCAAGCCACCCTATATCTTCACGCGATCCAGTCCTCGTCTGAACCAATTCTATGCGATTCAACGGCTTCGTAGTGCTTCTATTCGTCGATCTTCGGCGATCCCATCCTTCCACCATGACCTTCTCTTGCGCCACCGTCTTTAGAGCATCGCCACTAACTTCGTTCCAAACCTTAGTTTGAAGTCCTAGCTCGCCATCACCTTGAGTCGCCACTGATCCATCCCTTAGCTCGCCATTGGTCCATTCATAGTTCGCTGATTCTAAGTCTTTGATCATTCCTGGGCTCTAGAGTTCAGCTAAGGTGGGTTTGCTAATTGGTTTGCTAATTACGGTGTTCGTTTAACGATTTGATGACGAGTTTGCATTTACGATGTTGGTCATGAAAAGTTTGAGTTGATTGCTGTGACGCCCCACCTCTATGCTCATAATAACAAAGAGTATTAAAAGAAATACTGTCTATTATTACGAAGAATAAGGCTGGATAGGAGCGACCATCCGTAATTGGTCTTACACTAATATTGGTTATCTCGATAGGAGTGGTATATACTTTTTATTTTTCATCTATTATTTATTTACTCCCATCGACATATCCAATTATCAGTATAAAACAAACTACGATAGTTCATAATAGTTTAGGACATTAGATATAACAATAACACAGATAATATAATTGCGGAACACAGATAAAACAAAAGTCTCATATATATATAACTGATGTCAGTTAATACATAGTTGACACAATACATACGATACAACTACAACTGTCGACTCTAGAAGTTATATATACACGTACATTATCGACTAATATATATGAATACATATCGTTCTATACAATGACACGACTACTACAAAAGGACAATGACAACTTCAGAAGATGTGAAAAGTCTTCAAATCCCGAACAGCAACTCAAAGAAGAAAATCTATAACCTGAAATAACTCGGGTCTGACCCGAGTATTACATTCAAAAGAAAATAATACACGGGTCAGTCTAATTCAAACTCAGTTATTAGTGCATAGTAGCAATAATAATCAGATAGTCAAATAGACGACAGTCACAGAAATCTCGTATATCCAACTCTCGATACGAGAATTGGATAACGGCATATATAACACTAGATAGTGTTAAACAATAAATCAACAATCCAAATCAGAATACAACTCCAAAACATTGAAATTCACCAACGAAACAATTCGACAAATCGAACATCAATTTAAAACTGTCAAATCAGATAGGGCTGCAGTACACGCACGCGTGTACTGCCTCGCCACTATCACAGGAGATACACAAAAGCTCAATGAAAGTCACAATGATCGTAAGGTCAAACCCCGAATTCGGGTTCAACTCAAGTGAATTTGAAGTGGTTGGCTGAAACTTCAGAAGAATCGGTTTGGACAACTACAGGTACAGGTACAACAAAATGCAAACCCAACTCCCCAAATGACCAACTGAATGTATACGAGTTCAGTATAAATCAAGGAAGGCAACTCGAGTGAACCAGACTCAAGGCAGTCCAGTTACTCTATGAAATACATCAAAGTGAGCTTGATGGGTAAAACTCAAGCCTACGAATCATGAAGACTGCAATATCAAAGAAACTACAAGATTGTACAATGGAATTGCAAGGACCAGGCAACTCAATACTCAAACTCAGTCCAAATCCAAACAAAGACCAGAAGTACATCAATAGAGAATGTTACGAAGACACCAGCATAAGGCCGGTAGCTCAAGTTCAAATTGACTCAAGTGAAGCTACAGGTCAGCAGCCAATAACAATTGGAAATTTCAACAAGAAACTCAAGTAATTCCAGAAGTCAAAATAGTTTCAAGAACGTAAGCACGACAAGGAAACTGACTCCATACTGCATGTACACTCAAGTGAAACAACCAATTGTCGAATGGAAGAATACAAATGCAATAAGGCACCAACAAATAATCTAAATGCAAAGATCCAATGTCTCAAATGACTTAAGTCCATGAATGCAACAGACTCATATATGAAGATCACAAGGCACGTGTACACCTACTATACAATCAGACTCGACAATATTCGCCAAGGGCCGAGCAACTTGAAATGTGAACAGTGTCAAGCTTAGGTATGCAGACCAAATGACAACCCAAGCTCAAGTTATACAATGCACCAGTGAATGATGATTGTACAACTACAAAAGGTCACTGAATGCATGCAACTGAAAACAATGACAGTTCAAGTATGCAGAGAGCACATGAAGACTGGAATAAATGACCCAATGCGGCAAGTAAACAGAGGCTAAAGAGTGAAACAGAGGTGAAGTGAGACCAGAAGTGAAACAGTGAAATTCAACGATAACATATGTACAAATGCAAAGACCAGTGGAGTACAACAGTGAATCATCTACAGGTTCCAGTAAGCATATGCACATCAAACCAGAAAGGTGCACAAAGACCACAAGTTCAAGTGACAGATAGCATGCAAGCAAATGACATCAATGAACTACAAGCAACTGGTTTGTACACAAGTGCTCAGCAAAGATCATGTGAAACCAGACTACAAGTATACAACAAAAATATGGAAATACAATTATCATCATGACCAGAATGGAGTACGACAGTGCCAAAATCACAGAGTCAAATTCAAATCCAGGCAGTGCTAAGTTCGAACAAAGGCAAGGTCACAAAGTATATTCAGTTCAAAATAATGTTGGAGCTACCAAGAAAAAGGGTCACTTTCCGGTATCAAAGCAGCAGTTTCTAAATACTCCAAAAACAAAGTGTACGAAATCAGTGTATCAGTGGAGAATACCAAGTCGAACAAAGTCGACAATCGTTCGAGTAAAACCAACTGCAATAATTTCAACCCAAAATCAAACCCAATACTCAAACGAAATCGAATAGCCAAGAAAACCCAACGTCTGAAGTATGAAATAGATGTGAGTAAACTCACCTCAGTTCGGTCGAAAGTTGAAGCTTTGAAGCTTCAATCCAGCTGAGATCATCTCGCGATTTAGGGCTACGAACTTGTTCGAAGCGAAGACGAATTCGACCAGATAGAAGCGTCACTCGCCAAAGCAAGGTTGAGGTTATCGATGGAACGAGTCACAAAGGTTGGCGTCTTCAGTTTTGAAGAAGCCCTAGCTTCGAAAGAGGGACGAACGAGAGACAGAGCCACCATTTGTTTCGCTCATTTAGCTTTAGGGTTTTTTTTGGCTCCAGGAATGAAAAGAGGACCGTGTACATCCCTTATCTCAACTAAAGGGGCGGGTCGAATTAATTGAAAAGGGAACGGCCCAACTAAATTTGAAAGCCCACAACCATTTAACGAATTATCAAAAGAATTTCAACACAATTTTTAAAAGAATTCAACCCATTAAAACTTCCGCAGCGATTACCCAATAATTCAAATCGTCATTTGATGATAACAAAGTGATTGCGGAATCTCGGGTTGTTACAATTGCGGTCTAATGGAGGAAGATAGTAAATCGAGTCCTGAGTTTCTCCCGGAATGACATTCGGGCCTTGGTCCTGTGTTTGACACATTTTGCTATCTTCGTCCATTAGGCCAGAATTGACTTGTGCCAAGTTCCGTAGTTGATACAGCATGACACATCGCTAATTGGTCCTGATTCTTCCGGAGGATTTGGACTTATCGTACTTACTTGTTGGATTCTTGGTATCCCTGTAGTGAAAAGAGTTTTTCGCATCGCCTCGGACAATGGATCCGTTATCGATCTTTGATCGATAACAGGTAAGTGTACAGGAAGTAAAAACAAGTGGGAATGATGTGGGAAACTTTTTTCCCTTTTCTATTGCGAGCGAACTTTCTACACGGGATAGAGCATTTGTAGTGTTTCAGATACTGAGCTCATTCTCTATAGACAGCACGATGCACTTGCCCCAGTATACACTTGAAGTCCGTTGCGCGGACGCAAATCGATATCTCTCTGGAATTGAAGTGTAGTAAGGGGAAATTACTAAATTAGAATAAATTCACCCGACCATTTTGAATGCGAATTTCGTTGTTTTAGAATGAAGCACCCATCTTCGCACCGTAAATCGAGTGGAGGAAGTCCTGCACTTTCAGCGGCCGAATCGTAGTCCATCGCTCTTTCTCCTACCACTTCGCAAGCAGAATACGGTCAGTTGGTCCCGGTTGGGCCGGTCGTTGATCGAACACCTTCCAACTTTAGAGTCCTACTCAACCTGCCGGAGAGAGCTTCTTCGATGGTCTCCACCAAACTTCTGCACAATATCTATGTGCAACATGGTATACCAGAAGAGGACATACGTCTACTGGAAAAAGGCGAGTTTGCTCATATGCCTCCCCCCGGATATACTGCTTGCAATCGTTACATGTGCCTTAATAGAGTCGTGCCTTCTTTCAACAACTTTCTGCGCGAGACTCTTTCCAACTTAGGCATTGCCCCATTTCAAATTCATCCCAACGGCTATGCTATCTTGACTTGCATGCATGTTCTCTTCATGCAGATGTTTAACCGCGCTCCAAACTTTGACGAGTTATGGTACTTTCTATCATTCAAAAAGAGGGATGAATGTCCATCCTTGATCGTAATTGAAGCCCAATGAAACCGTAAAATTGTTTTGCGTCTATAGAGCAACTTGTCCCGGTTCAAGACGCAGTATTTCTTTGTTAGGTGCCCCGAGGGGTTTAACCATCTTTGGATGATAGGGGGTAAGTTCCTTTTCATACTTATCGAGTTTCGCCACGTTGCTATGAAGTTTCTAACGAGCCGTATACTTCTTGCAGTTATTCCAAGGCCAAATAAGGATGTGTCTCTTGATGAAATATTTCGGACTCTAAAGGCTATTGATGCCAAGGACAGATCCGTCAAAGTGTTGCTGACTGATGAAAACTTGCATCGATATGGGTTACTGTATCCAGGTATATCTAGCATTCAAGTTGAGGTCCCCTCCCCTCTCGGTCTAGGGTTCACACACGATCCACTTCTTCTTCTCGTGACTCCAAAGAAGGCGCTTCTCAAGAAAGAGAGGGCTTATTCGGAGAGTTAGTTAAAGAGGCACGTGAAGGGAGAGATGTCACTGCGACTAGAGTCAGCGACTTGGTCAAAATGCTTTCAATCCCAGAAGAGGAAGAAGAGAGTTCCAACAAAGGGAAGGCAAGGCCGTAGTGGGCTTAGATAAGGAGGAGTGGGAACTCGAGAGTAGTAGCGACGAGTCCACTTCCAGCGACGACTTCAACGCAGAATCCGATGATGGGAAATCAGAATCGTGCGATGAGACTCCAAGCATGAGTCCCGTCCTTTCGAGTTCTCCTCCTCCAGATGGAGCAATGAAGATAATGCCCCAGAGAATAGAGAGCATCAGGATGCACTAAATAAATATGTTGGTGCAAAGTTCGGGGATTTGAGCGACGTCTACGTCAATTTCAATGCACTTATGGGGGAAGACTTTAAATTCTTGGAGGTGCCCCCACCCTTGGGGCAGTACTATGCCCGAAGTTAGTCCGGTCTTGCCCACGACGGCCGCCCGATCCGGTTCGTGACGATGCTTTAGGCCTTTTCCCAAAATACACTACACATCTTATTAGGATTGCACTCACTTTCCCACTTTCTTTCCATGCCTATTTTCTGTTTCTAAAACCTTTTATTTATGCTTTGTGCCAGGTATGATGAGAGGATGTGGCCTCTATGTTGACTTTGAATAGTTCACTGACTCCCAGCACTGGTCTAAGCGCTCTTCCGGCCGTTATCAGCCCCGAGAAATGGAGGAGGAGTACAGGAGGAGGAATGAACTAAAGGCTGAAGCCCATCGCCAGGACGAAAGAGATCAGAGCCGGTCATACAAAGGCGGGTATGAGAAAAGGAGATCTTTTGATGAAAGGGAGAAGCCATCGAAGAGATCAAAGTTCGACAACCATTCGCATTCTTCAGAACAACAAGTTTCCACTCTGATGTGCTCCTCAATGGGTCAAGAAATCCCATCACTTCTGCTCTTGCTCCGTCTTCAACGTACATCCCACCATCTTCCATCGTTACTACTCCCGGTGCTTCGCGTCCTCACCGAAGACCTGCCTATATTCTTCCTTCGGGCCTCCCTAAGCTTGAGGCAGCGCTCCCCGGTTGCTTCTTGAAGGGAGTTAAGGTTGATCGCAATCCGCACCTAGTTCACAAAGATTCGTACATGCCTCACCTTTAAGCTATTCAAAGCGACTTGAATCAGGCCGAAGGATATGAGAGATTTTGTAAGCAGCTGGCGGACACCAATCGCAATAACTACCAAGAAATCCTCTCTTTTGAGTCGGAGAAGGATAATATTGAAAGAGTGCTTTCATAACGTGATGCCGAAATTAAATTGCTAGAGGAGGAGAAGGCAGCAGCACTGCAAGAGGGCAAAAGGAGAACTGACTTGCTAAAATAAGTAAAAGAGGCTTGCGCAAGAATTGAGATCGTCTATAGAGACGTGATAAAGAAGGCTCATGCCGAAGAGGCAAAATTAATAGAAGAAGTGGCTGCTTGCAATGCAACGATTGAGGCTCAAAGGAAAACCATTACTAATCATGACCTCATCGTTGAGGGGCACAACAAGACTATTTCCGACCAAGCTGAGACAATTGCCAGACTACAGGCTTAGGTCGTGCAGCTCAGTGCCGATAAATCTGCCGTTGAAGTTGAGAAAGCTGCCATCAGAGCGGATTACTTAGAGCTCCAAAATGCTTTTGAAAGAAAGATGGAAAAGATAGACGCGATCATCCTGAATTTCTACGTTAACTCCCTGTTGCACCAGGGGGGTCTCAGCTACTTGGGCGCGAAGTTTCCACGCACTCTTGCTATGGTATGGGAAGAAGTCTTATCTCGCTTTTCTGATAGCGTTGATGTCTAAACTGAGCGGGAGATGGAGGACACGTACCTTAATGAAGAGTCAAAGAAAGCATTGCATGAGGGCCAGGAAATTTTATGAGCCGAGAGAGAGAAAGAAGCCACCGATGCTGTTGTAACAGTTGCCGCTGAAGCACTCACTGGGCCTTTTATTTTTGGTGCTGGCGAATCATCAGGGCAACCCCATGACCTTCCAGCAAGTTCAGAGCTTGGGACTTTTCCTCAGGCAGTAGAACCATCGAAAGAAGACGAAGGTGGTGAATATGCAGTTGACATTCTTGACCATTCCTCCGGTGTAGGTAATGTTCTCACTTCCTCCGAGTTCGGGAGCTTCCAACTTACGCCACAAGAGCAGGAAGAATTTAATGCTTTTGTTTTTGATCTTATAGGTCCGTCCACCTTTCCTGTTAATGTGCCAGCTTCCTCAGCTCCCGGACCCGCTGCTATTTTTGCAGCCTCCATGGTCGTCTATGTTCCTGTTCCTGTTTATACGTCCATGTTTGGTTCGCAGCTGAGGTCAGAGTCCGAAAAGATAGCCACGCTTCAAGGCCTGGATGACCCTTCTGTGTCTTTAGAAGGCGACATGACAACGGCAGAATTTAAGGAGCAGGAGGTTTAGACAGAGCAGCCTCATAAGACTCAGCACGAACTAGTCGCTACCAAGATGGAGAAGGTCGAAGCGATCAAAGCCTCGAAGAGCTCCCGTAAATCACGGAAGCACAAACCAAAGGGAGAGTCTTCCGAGAAGGCCGTGGAGCAAGAGGTGGACATTGCCACTGAGGAGTTTGTCGATATCACCGGCAGCGACACCACCTTTGAGAAGAAGCAGAAGCTGCCAACAAAGGGCAGAAAGGGGAGTGGTGGAAGGAAGCGTTGAGGAGCTTGTGTGAAGACTGATTTGGATTTTGGTAAATTTTTGAGTTATTTTGTTCAAGTGTAGAGTCTGCACTTAGTGTTTTTGCTGTGGAGTCTGTATTTTCTTTTTGTTGGTCGATGTTGTGGAAGTACGGCCCTCATGTTTTGAACCCGTACAAAGGAAATCATAAGCGATACATTGATATTTTGACTGTATTCTTATTTGTCTGCTCATGTGTGTTATGTGCACTTGTGCATGTTTCATTTACACTTATCCGATTTTGTAATTGCCGCCAAAATTTTCTATTTGGAGCGACAATTCTCTGTTTGGAGTAAATTTTAGAGCAATAATTCTCTGTTTGGAGTAACTACAATTCTCTGTTTGGAGTAACAGATCTTGTGAACTTATTGTTTTTAATTGTTTTTATTTAAGTACCGGTGTATGCCCTCCAGTTCATAGGGATGTTGCTTCAAATGACCTGTAACTTAGAGTTTAGATAATTTGGATATCACACTCGAAATTTGGCTAAGTCGCAGCTTGATTTTTCCTCCTTTTTTTTGAAAGTTTTACAACTTTGGCGCATAATCTGAATTTCTTGTGATGATTCTGGTAGGTATGCGATGTATGCATGTTCGAGAGGAGCACATTGTATGGATTAACTTGTAGCACTCCAATTTTGTCGGAGTTGTGCCCATTATTCCCAATCATAGAAGTGGTCGGCGCGCTGATTATAAGATGCATGGTATTTGGGATTGATATGACTAATCAGTTCGGTTTCGATGCTCCTCGGCATTGCCTATCTCTGGGCAACGTGAGGAGTTTATGCTCTAGGAGCATGATTTTACGGTGATGTTCCTCGGTGTTGCCTATCTTCGGGCAACGTGGGGAACTTAAGTTTTTTAAGAGTTAGTGTGCAACCTACGAAATGTCCAACTTTTGGTGCTCCTTAGCGTTGCCTATCTCCGGGTAATGTGAGGAGCGTAAGTTTTGGTGCGGCTTATGGAATGCGCTACTTTTGGTGCTTCTCGGCATTGCCTATCTTTGAGCAATGCGAGGACCGTAAGTTTTAGCGTGGCTTATGGAATGCGCGTCTTTTGGTGCTCCTCGGTATTGCCTATCTCTGGGCAACGTGAGGAGCGTAAGTTTTGGAACGGCTTATGGAATGCACGGCTTTTGGTGCCCTCGGCGTTGCCTATCTCCGCGCAATGCAGGGAGTGTAAGTTTTGGCATGGCTTATGGAATGCGCGGCTTTTGGTGCCCCTCGTCGTTGCCTATCTCCGTGCAACGCGGGGAGCGTAAGTTTTTGCATGGCTTTTGGTGCCTGTTGGCGTTGCCTATCTCCGGGCAACGTGTGGAGCATAAGTTTTGGGCCTTCCTGATATTGTCGATCCAGCTGTTTGAGTCGATTTTCTTCCGTCGACCCGACGGGTATTTATTATGAACATAGTTTTGTCGATTCAAAAGAGCGAATCAGATTTTATTAAGGAAAGCAGGGTAGTTTTTTTGCCTATTTACAATGCCCCGGCATTCCAGGATGGTTTATTTGCTGAAAAATAGAGAGTACATAAGGTAGTTTTCAAACAAAGTAATGGCGGAGTGATTTGCTATTCCAAGCCCTGGGAATTTGAATTCCGTCGACAGTTGTTAGCTTGAAAGTTCCGTCTCTTAGCTTTTGATTAATGATGCACGGTCCTTCCCAGTTGGCTCCGAAGACCCCTGGAATGGGGTAGACTTGCTTGAGCACAAGGGCTCCCACTTCGAAAGTTCATTTGTGAACTTTGGAGTTGAAGTACTTTACGATCCTTTTTTGGTGAGCGGCGGTCCTCAACTCGGCTTCTTCCCTTCTTTCATCGATCACATCTAGTGATTCGAGTAGTAGATCCTCGTTTTGCTTTTGATTGAAAATTTTCCTTCGGTGCGAGGGGACTTCCAATTCAACAGGGATCATTTCCTTCGAGCCGTACGCCAGGGCGAATGGAGTGTGGCCAGTTGCCACTTTGTGGGTGGTCGGTAAGTCCATAGTGCGAGCGGAAGTTCATCAACCCAGTTTCCCTTGGCTTTAGCTAGTCGCTTTTTGATAATGGATTTGGTGATCTTGTTTATTGCTTCCACTTTCCCATATGCTTAAGGATGAGCTACTGTTGAGAAGCTTTTCTCAATCTGAAAGTGCTGTAGAAATCTTTGAACTCGTCGCTTTCAAATTGGGTTCCATTATCAGTGATAATTTTCTATGGCACATCAAACTTGCAAATAATGTTTTTAGTAACAAAGTTAATGACTTTCTTTGTGGTTACAGTGGACAGCGGTTCCGCTTCAGCCCATTTTGTGAAATAATCTACGGCAACTATAGAATATTTGGCTCCTCCTTTTGCTATCGGTAGGATGCCAATCAAGTATATTCCCCATATTGCGAATGGCCACAGGCTGACCATTTGCATTAACTCTATTGATAGAGTCCTTATAATTTTGCTACATTTTTGATAGCGATCACATTGCTTGGTGTAATCTACATCGTCGTGGTTTATTGTTGGTCAGAAGTATCCATACCGAAGGACTTTCTTTGTAAGGGTTTACCCCCTAGTGTGGTCACCACATCGCCTTCGTGCACTTCTATTAGGATTCATCGAGCTTTGTCATCAGACATGCACCTTAGGAGGGGGGGGGGGTCGAGAATCCCCTTTGGTTGAGTACTCCATCTTGTATCATGAACTGCGGTGCCTTTTGGAGAAGCTTTTTCCATTGGTTTTGGTCAGTTGGAAGAGTCCCTGTAAGTAAATACTCCTTTATCGGTGTCATCCACATATTTGGTTCGACGGTGATTTCGATGATCCAGACGATGTCCATTTTGCTTATGCTCGGGTTGGTTAGAGTTTCAACTGGGACTAGTCCTAATGACTGAGCTTCCCCGGAACTTGCCAGTTTAGCTAAATAATCTGTGTTGGTGTTTTGCTCCCGTGGAATGTGAGTTATAGTGTAGTGTTCGATGTCGCTTAGCAGTTCTTGTACTTTGGATACGTACGGGGCAAGATTCTCCCCACGTGCCTGGTATTCCCTTTTTACTTAACAGACGACCAGTTGAGAGTAACTGTATATGTGAATAGATCTTATCTTGAGTTCTTTCACAACTTTCACTCCAGCAATCAGTGATTCATATTCCGCTCCATTATTTGTAGCAGGGAATTCCAAGTGCAAAGCATAGCCAATGGCTCGCCTTTCGGGAGTTTCAAGCACTACCCCTGCTCCCGAACAAAGGTTGTTAGATGCGCCATCGACGAAGAGCTTCCATTGTGCGTCTATTTCTAATTGAACTTCTTCCTCGTCATCCCGTATAGTAAATTCGGCGATGAAGTCAGCTAATGATTGCCCATTGATGGCTTTCCTTGGTGGTATGTGATATCATATTGACTCAACTCTATATTCCACCTGAGTAGTCATCGGAAGTTTACGGTCGGTACAACACTTGCTTCGGGACTGGTCAGTCAACACTTTAATTGGATGGGCCTGAAAGTATGATCGTAACTTCCTAGATGCGATCAAGAGGCAATATGCTAGCTTTTCCAGTTTCAGGTAGTTTTTCTCTACTCCAATGAACCGCTTGCTGATGTAATACACGGGTCGCTGGATTTTTGCTTCTTCACGCACCAGAGCGGTGCTCAATGCGTGGGGTGAAATTGCTAAGGAAATGAACAAGTCTTCTCCATCCATGAGTTTTGATAGGATTGGCGGAGCCTCCATGTGCCGCAGCAGTTCTTCGAATGCTGTTTGACAAGCCTCATTCCACTCGAAGTTCTTCCTTCCTTTCTTCAGTGCATCGAATAATGGTGTACACTTGTCGGTAGCTTTTGAGATAAATCGACTTAGCGCTGCAACCTTTCCATTTAAACATTGCAGTTCCTTCTTATTCTTTGGATTTGTAATAAAATATTTGTTTGAATAAAATATTTGTTTGAATTTGAATTCTGTGTTATTTATTTTATCCAACAAATATTTATTTAATTATGTGAAAAATAAAATAGTACAATAACAAATACATTTAAACGAATAAATATATATGTTTATTATCATCAAACAAAAATCATAGGCTATTATATTCTACAACTCCCCTGAGCTCTTCTTCCTAGGGTCCAAAGCCTTGTCGAATCGACTATAGTCCCTAAGCCAGGGGAGGCTATGTAGTTGCTATTCGGAGGGTTCTCATATGTGGAGAGTTTTCCCCACGTCCTTCCCTTTTTCTTTTCTTCTGGATTCGTGTAAATCTACAATGTAACATTCTCTGGCAGTGCACTGATCTCCTTTCACCACTCCGATTCCATTTGTAGTAGGGAACTTCATGGTCAGACACCATTCGGTCAGAGCTATTTTGAAATCTGCTAGAGCAGGCCACCCTAAGAAGGCGTTATATGCTGACATTTCATCCATAATTACAAAAGCCTGAATGAGGGTGACTCTTCGATCGCCCTCTCCGAGCTCCACTAGCAGATCAATTGTTCCCACATATTGCTTGGGCTCGCTAGTGAACCCTTGGATCTTTGTTTGGCATGCAAACATGCTTTTCATGCTGATGTTCATCTTGTCAAAAGTATGCTTGAAAAGTATATTAACAAAACTGCCACTCTCGACCAATACTCGTCGGACTACGACGGGTCTGATTCCTACTGTCACTACCATCGAATCGAGAGTTGGAGCTTCGATTCCTTCGGTGTCCCGATTGCCGAACACTATATCATCACTCAGTACCTTTTGCAGCTTGACCGGAGTTTCATCATCTATTATGAAACACGAGTCTTTCGGAGCGTGTTTCAACGAACCCGCGTACTGTTCCATTTCTCCCCAACTCCTTTGCGCGAGGTGTGGTTTCCCAGTTATCATTCCACTAATAAGCCTCTAGTCGGTTTGTTTTGACCCTTCGTCACAAGTTCCAGCTTGATTTCTTTGTTCTGTAGGAGGCTGAGGGGCCACAGGTTGATTGGGTTTTTGTGGCTTTTTCACATACCGCTGAAGCTTATTATCTCGGATCAACCCTTCAATGAGGTCCTTTAGGTGCTGGCATTCGTTTGTATTGTGGCCATGTGTCTCGTGTAAGCGACAGAATATCCCTGAGCGCTTTTGCTGCTCAATTTCCTCTCTTCTAGGAGGTTTCTTGTATTCTTCGGTTTCTTGTGTTGCGAGATAAATATTTTCCAGAGTATCATTTGGAGGGGTATAATCTTGTTGTCTAAACTCATTAAATCTTTTATTGCTGCCGTTGTTATTTCTTTTATCGAAGTTCTGATTCCTTCTCTTTTGATTCCCATTTTTTCCCACGACTCCTTGAGCAGTTAAAGAATCGCGCGTGTTTTGATTCGTCGCCACATCACTATGTCTGATGTTCATCTATTGTACACCAGCATACTTTCTTTCCATCTCCTGTGCTTCCTCCAATCTTAAGTACTGGCTTGCTTTACGATTGAAGTCATTCCTGGTGGTAGGTTGCTTCGTTTTAATCCATTTCCCGAATTCAGTCTCAGAGTGAATGGCGCGGACTAACGCCATAAAAACCATGTCCTCATTGGGGTTGCTTACTTCCATCACCACAGTATTGAACCGGTTCATGAAAGATTTCAACGACCCATTGCGTCCTTGGAATAATCCGGATAGGGACATCACATCCTTTGGTTGCACGGTATGGAGCCTGAACAGGTCAAGGAATTTCGTTGCAAGTTGGTCAAAGGTAGAAATAGATCTCAGAGGAAGTCTGGTGAATCACATAGACGCAATTCCTTCTAGAAAGATAGGGAAACATTAGCGAACAGCCTTTGGAGCATTGGCTCCGTCCATATTTCACCTATACTTGTATAGATGGGGTTTTGAGTCCTTCGTCCCGTCGTAGGAGGGGATAGCTGGCATAGTGAACTTGTTTGGATACCTTTCATTCAAGATTTCATTAGTAAAGGGAGTCTGACTTGGAGCAGATCGCCATTCGTCGTCCTGTCGGTTTTTTACTCTCGTCCATCAACCGTTTGACCATGTCTACTATGTATGCCTCTGATGTCCGGTAGTCCACTACGTCAAGTGTTTGGTTCTGAAAACGGTCTTGGCGCGTGGGTTGAAGCCTAGGCTCTCCTGTCTTCGGGAGAGCCACTCCTGCGAGACCCCGTTGGCTCGCAGTTGGCCTGATTGGGGGTAGTTTGGACATTTCTAGCATCATCGAATGCGTTGGCATTCTCTTCTATTTGATTGTCTTGCTTTCCATCCTCCGAATCGGAGAGATCCATCGCTATATCTTCCTGCGGGGTCTTGGCCTCCTGATCCCGGTTTAGAATTGGTTGCCTTACGGTAGGTGGAGTATTCACATTCTCTTTCACATTATGTCCTGTTGTCACCCTTTTTTGTGGCTGTTTTCCATTTCTTCCATGTAAACCACAAATGAAGGAATTCTCTTATTCTATAGCAGTCGCGGGTTCAAGCATAGTCCTTGGAGCAGTGTTTGACTGTATTGTTAAGAGAGCATTAAGCTTATCCATTAGAGAGCCTTTTGACTGTTTTCCATTTTCTGGTTGATCTCATTAACCATCTTATTCATTTCTTCCCTGGGGACAACTTCGTGTTGGTTGGAGGATGCCGGCGCATGATTTCCTAAGTTAGCACCATTTACTTCAGTTTGTTGGGCATTAACATCTTCTCCGGCTATTACTACCCCTATGGATCTTCCAGAGGCAGTTCTTCTTCTTCCAGAAGCCATTGATTTCAAGTGGTAGATTTTTAGGCAAAGATTGAGGATCTAATTTCTGGACCTACGGGATCCAAAGTAGATAGCAAGATCTGGATCCTGAGTTCAGCTCTCAATGAAAGCACCAAAATGTTAACCCCAAAAATGGATCAACGCCCTGATTTGAGTATGAATGTACCGGTCCTTTTCTGACAGAGCAATAGCATAGACAATAGGTATAGAAAAAGACAGTAAAAGAAAGTAGACCAGAAATTTTTATAGTGGTTCGGCTATTAACGAGCCTACGTCTACTTTATAGTTTTATTATGACTGATTGCTGTTACAAGTTTTGTTTGATTACAAAGCCTTTGATTATCCTTAGTTGGTTTGAATCCCCAGAGTTGGAATCCACTGGAGAATCATAGTGAATTCCTCTGGAGATTGTTGTGAGGGAGGAAGAGAGTGAAGAAAGTTTCCAGTAGAGCTTCACCAACCAGTCCGAAGAAGATCCCGTTTATGTTGCATGCATGATGGTATTTATAGAGATTGGAGAGCTTCTGGGCCAGGCCGCTTCGTTAATTGCTCGCAGATGGGTACAGAACGACCCAGAGAAGTTTAGCTCGTGATCCAAGCCAAAACCATGGATCACTCCATGATCTATGGATCGCTAGCGATCCATAGATTTGGCTCGCTTACGAGCTAATGACTCAGTTGTTCTCTCTATCGCTTCAATATGCTAGGTCACAACCAATCATGCCTCTATATGGATTGATGGCGATCCATCGTGTATCGATCCATACACTTAGTATTTTTTATGTTTCTGTCTTCTAGGCTCCTTATCCCTTGCTTCTATCTGTGGCCCATCTCATTGCATGGATCGCTGGTGATCCATAGGGTAAGTATCGCTAGCTATCCAAGCACTCGGATTGTTTTTGGAGTTGCAGGTTTGGAATGCCTTCATGGCTTTGTACTGATGTCATTCGTGTAGTCTCATTGCACGTTGCTCCGTTTCAATGACGGTCTAATAGCTGGTTGTGCCTTGACTGCTGATTGGATTGAACAGATGCTGGTCTCTTGGTTTAGTCGAACTCAGCTGTTGCTTTGGTAATATGGCTTGGTTTTCTTTAACCTATTGCATTTTTCCTTCTCGGTCAACTCCTTAGCCATTCTGATGTCGTAAAACTTCTCTGGCTTCTATTGGATCCTGATGGGTTAAAAACCCGGATAACACCTGGGAAGAAATGAAATTTATTAGGAAAGAAGATAATCAATTTCGTACGCATTTTCTAACACTTCCATTTTTCCCAAGATTTGATTTGCCTTTGATTTAATGTAGATATCTATCTCCTTCTATGAAAAGATGCACACATCTAGTTTTCTCTTATTATATATTTGACCAATCAATTAATTAAATTAACTAATTTGTTTCAATTTTCTTTTATATGCTAATATATTTGAGTCATATTTTCAACACTCCACCTTGACTCAAAATATTCATATCTCTCTTAAACAAATTCAATCATCATCTATGAGTTGTTAGGTCAACACCCCATGGCACCAAGTAGCTAGGATTAAGCTAATCAAGTTTTAGCAATGCTCAAACTTATCCTTGGGAAGTGACTTAGTCATCATATCTGAAGGATTATCCATAGTACTCACATTCAACAACTTTATCATGCTTTGTTCTTCCTTAAGCATAAAGAAGAAGCCTCTAACATCAATGTGCTTCGTATGAGAACTATAAGCTTGATTCTCTACAAGATGAATCACAATCTAACTGTCTAAAAGTAGCTCTATTGTCCACTGCACCATAGAAATATCATCCAATAAATAAAGTAAATATAATGTCTCCTTATTCGCCTGCATAATCGATATCAACTCGGTCTCGGTAGTCGACAAAGCTACTATACACTATGGTTTTGATCTCCACGAAATCGAGCCTATGCCAAGCGTAAAAACATAGCTCAACACTGACTTCTATCCATCTCTATCTCCAGCATAATCTGAATCAAAGCAACCTCTAAAAGTGATGTCGCCATATACTCCACCATACAACAAGCCAACTGATGAAGTTTCCACGAAGATATCTGATTATCCACTTTACTGCTTGCCAATGTTCTTTGTCAGGGTTAGACATATATCGACTCACAACACCCACTACATGGACCAAATCCGGTCTCGTGTACACCATCACATACATGAGACTACTAACATCACTAGAATAGGGTATATTTTTCATATACCTCTTGTCTTTATTCGATGAAGGAGATAGTTCTTTCAACAACTTAAAATGAGAGCCTAATGGAGTGCCAATCGGTTTAGCTTTCTCTATACCAAATCGAGCGAGGAACTTCTCGATGTATTGCACCTAAGAAAGTCTCAATTTTCTGTGCTTTCTATCTCTGAATATTTCCATACCCAAAATTATTTATGCTTTTCCCAAATCTTTCATATCAAACACTTTGACGAACTTGCTTTCAACTTCGTAACTCAGACCATACTTTGAGATGCAATCAAGATGTCATCCACATATAACAAAAGATATATCATATCTCCATCACACCTTCTAAAATAAACATACTAGTTTTTGAAGCTTCTAGAGTAATCCTGTGGAAGCATAAACTTATCAAATCTCTAGTACCATAGTCTAGGAGACCGCTTCAGTACATATAGAGATTTGTTAAGTTTATAAATATAATATGACCTGGTACTTTCAATGAACCCCATTGGCTGTCGCAAATAAATCTCCTCATCTAGATCACCATGAAAGAATGCAGTTTTGACATCTAGTTGCTCAAATTCCACATCATAATGAGAAACTAATGTCAAAAGAATACGAATGGATGTATACCTAACAACTGGAGCAAAGATATCATGATACTCTACACCTTTCTTCTGAACATACCCCTTTGCTACTAACCTTGCTTTGTATATGAAATCAACATTGCCGTCATCTTTCACTCTATAGATCACTTACATCTAATTTCCCTCCTGTCAGTGGGAAGAGGAACCAAATCCCAAGTATGGTTTTTCAGCAAAGATTCAATCTCCTCTTCCATAACAATTAACCAACTGGAACTATCAACTGATGTAATAGAGTCTCTATAATCTTTGGGCTCATTATAGACAACATTCAATCCATACGTTGCCATGTCATTGAAGTCAATGTCTTCGATGCTTAATCCAACAAAATCATTAAGCCACTAGTATTCTTTCTCTGTCTAACTAGCTTAGTCTTTGAATGAGCTCCACCTTGAGTTTGATCCTCTGTACTGTCCTCATCAATCATAGTGCCATTGGAAACACCATCTATATCTCTATGGAAAGAATCTGAAGATGACTTGCCTTGTGTTTAGAATTCTAAATATGTCCTCATACTGTCATCAGATGAGGAAGGCTCCATCATCAACATATCCTTCTCATCCAAAGTCACATGCTTGTTGCTAATAATCTTCTTACTGATAGGACAACACATCCTATGTCCTTTCACACCTCTTATATAACCTAGAAAGATATACTTGCGAGCTCTAGGTTCGAACTTGCCTCTGCTCTCATGCACATAAGCTGGGCATCCAAACACTCTAATAAAAGAATAGCTAACAGGCTCTCATTTCCATACTTCTTCATAGATCTTCATGTCTATGGTAGTAGAAGGAGTGCGGTTGATGAGGAAAGCTGCCATAGATAAAGCTTCATCCCAAAATCTCTTCTTCAAGTTAGCAGTCAATCCAAGGCAACGAGTTCTCTGTAACAATGTTTGATTCATCCTTTCATCAACCCATTAGACGGAGGGTCACCGGGTGTGGTGTAATGCCTCTTAATGCCTTCAGACTCACAAAAATCGATGAATTCCTATTATACAAATTCACCGCCATTATCAGAATGGAGAACTTTAAACTTTTTCCCTGACTACTTCTCAATATCCACTTTCAAAAAATGTCAAAGGTTGCACACTTGGACTGTAGAAACTATACCAAAAATTTGTGAGAGAAATCGTCTATAAATAAAATGAAATACCCGACACTACCCAAAGATGGGCAAGAGGAGCGCCCCCCTCCCCCAAAAAATCTATATGAACATACTCTAAAACAACCTTTGCCTTATGCTCTCCAGTACCAAAAGAAATCTTTATCGGCTTGCCAAGAACACACTCCTCACAAAAGTCAGCTTTGAATGATGAACACCATCAATCAAATCTCGCTTTCTCAACTCATCCAAACTGCGCTCTTCTGTATAGTTGATTCATAAATTCCATAATTTGGAAGAATCTGAATCAGCCGAAGTAACAAAAGGTGATTCACCAACTGTAGTAGTGCCCTTCAATGAATAAAGATTTACTATCCTCACACCTTTCATAACAATCATGGAACCCTTTGATATCTTCATTATTCTCCCTCTACAATCTTCAACCTAAACCTACTCAAAGCCCCAACAGAAATCAAGCTCCTCCTCAAATCAGGTACATGTCTAACATCAGTAATCGTACGAATAACGCTATCAAACATTCTGATCTTCACACTACCAAAACCAACCATAAGGCAAGAAGCATCGTTACCTATTAGTACCTCTCCTCCATCAATCTCATGGTATGTAGAGAAACAGTTCCTATTAGGTGTCATATGATAGGATGCGCCAGAGTCAATAAGCCATAAGTTGCTCTTTCCAAAAGAGCCAGAAGCTATAAACACATCGGTATCACTCTCTGTATTTGATGTCACTACAGTAGACACTGAAGCTTGCTTTGGGTATTTTCTTCGTCCTTTTAGCTTGGGACATTTAGTTATAAAGTGCCCTGGTTTCTTACAGTAACTACAAGTCAATTGATTAGGCTCCCTAGACTGAGACCTTGACTTATTTCGACCTTCACCATACTTTGACTTGCCCTGACTTCTACCTCTTTGAACAGATAAGCCCTTTAGTCACCGTCTATATTATTTCTCACCAATCTATCTCTTAACACCTCATTATGAAGACCAACCTTAACATTTGAAGACTAATCTTACTATGATCATGTATCATGGAGTTAACAAAAGCAGTATACTCCTTAGGCAAAGAACATAAGAGGATCACTACTTGAGCCTCATTTTTAATCTCAATGTCTTCTGCTTAAGGTTCATAACCAAGGTAGTAAGAGCATCAACGTGCTCCATAAGATCGGTTCCAGGCTTCATCTTAAATAAATAGAGCTATTTCTAAAGAATAATCCAATTTATGAGAGATTTGTCTTAATATGCATTAGATAATGCATCTCATAATTCCTTCGCCGTCTTCTTTTTAGAAAACTCTCTAAGAACATCATTTGAAAGACTCAACTGGATTGTTGTAAGAGCTTCATCTTCCATCTGTCCCAAAACATTTGCCTCAATGTCCTTCAATTTCTCAAGCACAGAAACAATCTTATAAGTCTTCTCCTTCTTCAACATTGCCTCCATTTTCATCTTCCAAGTTCCAAAATCTCCCTTTCCATCAAAATGCGTAACACCATAATTAACACTAGATCTACCAATAGATTTTCTAGAATTTGCCATTGATGCCCAAATAGAACAAAAATACAGGTTCTGATACGAAATTGTAGTGAAATATATAGGAAAGGATTTATCACTAATATATGAAAGCGAATAACCAGGATCTAGTTTTATCGATTGAACAGCAATGCAAATTCAATACTAATTATGCTATCACACAAGATCAAATAACAGAAAGAAAAGACATTGAAGATTTAACATGGTTTGGATTTGTAACCTACGTCCATGAAGACCTAACAAATTTATCACTTCACCAATTCAAAGAGGAAATATTACAAAATGGTAAAGATTTCTTAAAGCAAAGAAATCTTATTTCTATTATAAATCTATAGAAGAATATTTAAGAGGAACTACGTTTGAGAAGAATGAGATGTTTTTCCAATAGCTTGAGGCATCTTTAAATAGGAGTAGAATGAAGCTGAATATTGGGAAGAAATGGAATTAATTAGGAAAGCAGACAATCAATTTCGTACAAATTTTGAAACATTTCCATTTTTCCCAATATTTGATTTGGCTTTGATTTAATGTAGATATCTGCCTCCTTCTATGAAAAGATGCACATATCTAGTTTTCCTCTTGTTATATATTTGACCAATAAATTAATTAAATTAATTGATATGCTTCCTTTTTCTTCTATATGTTGATAGATTTGAGTCGTATTTTCAACAATAAGACCTTAGATAAGCGTTAGCAACATATTTATCTTTTCTTAGGTTTTGAGCATGAAAAATCCTAACAGATTAGTATCAGAGTTAGATCATTGCAAGGTTTAATGTAATTTTGGGTTTAGATAATTGTTGAGATGCCAAACATAATTATCTTCTCGAAGAGTATTCCTTTGTATGAAAAAATTAAGGTATTTGGAAGCCTAAGTTGGATGATGTGTTATACCTCAATGATCTTTGTGAGTCAATTAAAGATGATGATAAGAAACCTCTGAATGTAGAAGAAGGAAAATAGAAGCTGGTAGACAAGAAGGCAATTGCATTACTTCACAAATACCTTAATAATTCAGTTTTTACTCTGAGCCTAGTGCACAAGTAGATGGAGAGGTTAATATGTGCATTGCTTGTGATGATCGTGTTGGTGGTCACATTTCAACATGAATCTTCATGTTAATGATGCTCTAGATATCAATGGTGATCGTGTAGGGAGCTCATATCAAATGGCAGAGTATTGAGTTGGAAAATCCACGAAGACTATATGAATGTCTTTGTTCCATTAAAAATGCTATTGAGATCGAGTGGTGTGGTGTATCTCATGATAGAAGATGCATCACTTATAGGTGGTGATAGCTGGTTTCTTACAGTAATTTGAAAATCCATTCAGTTATAACTGCTTATAATAAAAAGTGAATTTTGAAAGTTGACAATACCAACAACTCATATCATTGAAATACTTACAAAATTTGGGATTTAACCTGCAAACAGTTCTTAAACCCTATTTTTCTACACACTTTATAACATTTTAAAGGTTGAAAATAACGAGTTAATTAAATTCGAGGGGATATTAGTTGAGGAATGACCGAATCCAAAAACAATTACATTCAAATCATTCAACGAAACACACGAATCCAAGGAAAGAGAAAAAAATGTTCCATAGTTCCCTATCCCCCATATTCTTTTACAGCCACCACCCACTCTACCGCCTGCTACCCTAGATCTGAACCAACCTCTTCCTCCTAGTGTTGCGCAAGACGAATGATTCACCAGGCTAATCTCTAGGTGCTCACAAAAACAACTTTGGGCACAATTTAGAGCCATAGTTCCCAAATTACATACAAGTTATGCGTTGAAAAAAACTATCCTAGTTTTCCTATAACTCAATTTACCGTACCTTCTACCTAGGAATTTCCTCCTTTGTGCACGAAGCAAGCACATGTCCCATCAGATGCCTTATCAACAATCCCAAACAATGACCATGTAAATGGAAAATCCACCATAAAAACCCAATCTAGAACATGAAAGGCGGTGATTGTCGAGGAGGATATTTCTGTCTCAACGTCCCTTAAATTCTATAACCCTGTTGACTTTAGACAAAAAAGGTGCGCTCGAAAAACTAACTCTACAATTGATTTAGCAAAAAAAATACTGGGATAATTCGATTATTATCTATGTGGTTGAATCCTAACCATATTATCACTATTTTAGAGCATACATTGAAAGAGTGTGGAAGCCCATAGGTAATTTTTCATTTACACAAAAGATAATGGTTTCTATGTGATCAAATTCAGTAATAAGGTATATTGTGAAATAACATTGGAAGGAAAGCCTTATTTCTCTGATAGAAGACTTATGATGATGAAGAGATGGATTTTAGATCTTGAACTAAACAAGGAATTTCTACAATCAATTCCAGTTTGGGTGCGCTTCCCAGGTTTGAAATTAGACTTCTGGTCAGATGAAGGTATCCGTATAATTGCCTCTATATTAGGTAACCCCATTAAGATGGACCGGTATACGAAAGATATGATTAAAATCTCTTTTGCTCATGTCTTAATATAGATTAATAATGATTTTAAGTTTCCTAACGAGGTCCTAATTTTAACTGAAAACAATGATCTATTCTTACAAACGATTGAATACGAATGGGGACCCGGTGTATGCCAAAATTGTAATTGTTTTTTTCATTCGATGAAGTTTTGTGTGTTTGAAAAAATTTGGATACCTAAAGAGACAACAAATCAAAGAGGCACATCTGATTTCATGGACATTGATATTGCATAGATAGTGAACATCATAGCACAAACAGAGAAAGAAAAGGATGAAGTATTTATCATGCTACAAATAATGACAAGGAACTTCAAATTTCATCTCCTTCCTCAAATGCAAAGCAAGATAGACAAGAATAAAGTGCACAGGAAAGAGATAATTTGAATCAATGTGTGCAAAATTGTGTAACAGCACATAGCCCATGTCATGCAAAGCACACAACAGTCGATATTATTATGCAAACAGAGGTTCGTAACCGACAGCACAACAAACCCAATAAAATGCAAACAGAAGTATAAAACCAACAGATTAAGACAACATTAGAAATTAGTAACTCAATAATGACATTATACTAGAGTGCTCTGAGGCACTTTCTAGTTCCGATAAACCAACATAGGTTTGTGTAGTTTCTAACGAGGAAAATAACACTTACATTGGCTCTGTACAAACATAAAACAATCTAAGTTCATTTATAGAGGCTCAATACAATTCCAATATAATACATGCAATAGGTGTACAAGATGAAAGCAGCAGCATAAATAAACAATTAAACATTAAATCAGATGATCCATAGGATTTAGAAGTCTCTGATAAAGATATCCAGGAAACCGGTGCTTAACTTAACCTTAATTATACTCCCAGATGGTACTGCTGCTTTGAAGGATAATGTTGGCCTCCGCACTAATCAAAATAGTGAAGGAAATAACGATAGGATGAAGCCCTCCCTGGATTCTTAGCTTCGAAGACAACGGATGTAATAGATAATCCTGTATGGCATAACATGGTGTCACACTTAAAATCAAAAGGTAAAAAAAATGAAATGTTCCAAGTCAAACTTGAGCGCTCCTTCTCATGTTGAATTAATGAGAACAACTTTTAATTTAGCCTTATGAATATGTTAGTTTGGAATGTCAAGGTCTAAATTCCCCTGTTAAATAACTTGATGTAGCTCAAACAATAAAACAAAAACAAGCTTCCATAGTAGGTCTATTGGAAAGCATGTTAGGAGATGACAAAATAAATGAATTTGCTAATTTTCTTAATAAAGTTTGGGACTTTACTCATAATAATGATCAGCAATGTAAAAGGCGTATCTTGATCTTATGGAAGAAAGGAGAGTGTGATGTGTCAGTTACTTACAAAAGTGATCGATACATCACTTATTGCATTCGCAACAAATTAGATTTGGTCTTCTCGTGTACTTTCGTTTATGCACATAATCAAGCGGAAAGGAGAACCATGTTGTGGGATTATATAAAAAAACAAGCCAATATTTTGAACTTACCTTGGGTGGTTGTTGAAGATTTTAATGCTACTCTATATTGCCACGGCAGAATCAACAACGGATTTTACCGTCTTTACCTAGATGTAGAATTTGTTGAATGCATAGGAACTGCAAATATCTTTGAACCCCCATGTTCAGGGAACAACTACACTTGGTGGGGAGGAGACAATCTGATCATTCGTAGAAAAATTATCAGGCTATTCATCAACAAACACTACTTTGACAAATTCCCCAACTTTTCTATCCATTTTTCCAACCACTTTCTAAGTGATCACACTTTGAACATCTTTACTTTTGCCTCGAATAGGCTGCCAAGTAGGAAATACCCCTTCAAATATAGCAATGCATGGCAACTCTACCCAAAATATCATAAGCTTGTTAATGAAGTATGGAATAATTTCTTTATGGGTGGTCTCCTTTTCAACTTCTTTCGAAGTTAAAGAAAATAAAGGAAAACCTCAGAAGGTGGAACAAAGGAATGAATTCTAAGTAAAACTTTGCTAAATCACTAAAGAAGGATCTTGATGTGGCATATTCGTACCTAATTAATCATCTAAATGAGGTTAATGTGGATTCATACAGAAATAATGTGAATCAATTTTTGGAGAGGCTATATAAACAAGCTACGGAATACTTGTAGCGGCCAAAATTCAAGCTGTGCTAACAAATGGAGATAAAGCATCGCCCTTTTTATGGAAATTTGCAGAAATTAAAACATTCTCAGTTAAAAAAATGATGATGGATGCTCAAAGAAGCTAGATTGACGTTAACGAAACTCTAAATAAGGAAGCGATGCAACACTTTTCTAATATATTTAACTTATCTTTTATTACAATTTTTTTCCACATATCATTTGTCAAAAAAATCTTTCGGATAATGTAAGGAAAACATTGAACATGCCTTTTGAATGTAATGAAGTAAAGGAAGCAGTGTTTCAAATAAATGATAACAGCTCTCTAGGCTCGGACGAATTCAACTTAATTTTTTTTAAACTCCATTGCAAACTTATTGAAAATGATGTTTTTGAAGCTATGGTGGGTATCCAACAATCATGTAAAATAATCAAAGAAATCAATCACACATTAATTTGTTTAATTCCAAAAAATGCAAACCCACATACCCTTTCAGACTATAAACCAACTGCATTATGCAATGTGAGCTGTTAAATATTGGCAAACTTGCTATGCAAAAGAATGAAGAATTACCTTAATTATTTAATTTCAATCAATCAAAATGCATTCATTCCAAGTAGACTCATCATAGAAAACTTTTTACTTTCAAACGAAATGATGAGAGGGTTCAATAGAAAGACATTAAACAACCTTTGCCTATTGGTGGACTTACACAAAGCATATGATAAAATAAGTAGGAAATTCATATACCATATGCTTCTTTGTATAGGTTTTCTCGAAAAATTCGCAAATATGGTATACGAATGCATATCTACTATCACTTTTTCAATTCTACCGAATGGCAGCCCCATGGGTCACTTCAATAACAACAGGGGTATATAGCAAGGAGACCTTCTATCTCCTTTTCTTTCTACCACTGCAATGGAATATTTCACAATCTTAATGGATATGGAGTTTTATGAAGAAAATATTACTCCTATTCTCTCTATTGAACCTACTCTCACTCATTTACAATATGCAGATGATATTTTAGTGTTCTCGAAAGCTGGCACTAAAAATGCAAAGAGTATTGCCAAAGTTATTCACATCATTAAGGTGTATGTGGGTTTAGAAATGAGTGAACAAGAAACTACCTTGATTTTTAGTAAAAGGGCTAGAGAAAAGGACAAAATCATAAATATTCTGAAGGTTCAATCTGGGAACCTGCAAATCGCCTATTTAGGAATTCCTCATAGTAAACTAAAATGTAGAGATTTTGGTATACTGTTAGATAAAATAAAATAAAAATCCAATAATTGGAAAAATAAGAAGTTGAATGTAGCTGGTAGAATTGAACTAATTAAAACGGTGATGTATCCGATGATCATGTTTTAAGCTTAATTCTACCAACTACCAGCATTTGTTATCATCAAAATAAAATCAGTATGTTCCAATTTTTTATGGAAACATAAACACCACAATATGAGATGGAGAGATATGTGTCGTACGAAGTATGAAGGAGGTGTGGGCCTAAGGGGAATAGAAGATATCATGAGTGTTGTTTCATTAAAACTCACATGGCGGTATTTACAAAAGGATTGCTTATGGGATAAATGGATGGAGAGTAGGTATTGTAAAATAATTATTTGGACAGTCACTGTAAATAGTAATTCTTAATACACGTGGAAACTCCTTCTTAAGACCAGAGCATAATCCAGAGTACTTGTTGAAAGGAAAATTATAAGTGGCCACAATACGAGTATAGGTGAAGAATGTTAGGTTTGGAAGGCACCGTACCATGGAAAATTTTCATTCAGATTGGCATGAAACCAAGTCAGAGACAAACATAATGAACTGCAGTGGTGCAGACACATTTGGGTAAAACATGTGCACCTAAAATGTCGGTATGTGCATTATTGGCGAAACTGGACAAACTAAACACAAAGGAACAAATTTCCAAGTGGAAAACTGATATAGACACCACATGCAAGATGTGTAATCAAGCCATTGAATCTTCAAACCATTTATTTTTTCAGTGCCATTATTTCAAAATGATTCTACACACTATCCTCACCATGTTGCAACCTACAGTTAGTGGAAAAAATGAAATTGATAATGTATTTGATCAGGTATTATGTACTAACAATGGAAATAAATCATTTTAGAAGCTTAAGAACACCATGCTCACTGTTCTCATATGGAATATATGGGCGGAGTGTAGCCCAAGGGAGTTCTGCAATATTGAAACTCCAATTCGTCTGCGACTTTGAACTAATAATTGCTAATATTAAATAACTAATGAAACAAGCAAACATTCATACAACGGACATTAGAAAAAAAAACTTATCTTCTTTGTATTTGATGTTGAACCGCAACCCAGTAATGGAACTGACTTCAGATTTGGGCATAATAACCCAACACTCGGAAACTAATGACTTTGAAGCAGAGCAAAAGACGACGAGACCACCGTAATGGGGATGAGAGATTTAAGAGTATAGTATCCCAATCACCATGGGAGGAAGACGACTTATCTCACAAAGAGGAAGGAAGAAGCGAAGCTTTCTGGACTCTCTTAGATCGGGCGTGAAAGATACCTTAAAGCAAGTTTAATTAGAAAGTGGAGAGAATCGAATAAAACTACTTCCATTGAAAAGTGTAAATATGCATTTAGTATTGGTATACCTTATTATGTGGAGCTATTTTATTTTTTTGCACTTTTTGACGATCAAGGGTGGTAAGATACGTACAGTGGTTTTTGAATCTAATTCTAAAGTAATACTCCTACCACTGTTTGTTCCTAATACCCTTCTAATTTGTACCCCTATTTTAGTTTAGTAAATATAATACTCGTTCAAAATTAAAAAATTACGCCTAAGTCGGGTCATAGGAGTTTTAATACATAAAACCAATTTATAAACCAAGGCTCTTGCGCAAATAGTAATGAGATCTAAAAAATTATAACTAAAGCATTGTTATCCCGCCTTTTGACAAGGTCGTGACACCAAGGAATTGACTAGTAACTAATGACGGTCCGTCCTAGAGATCGGTTATACACGGGCTCACTATGGATATCGATGAATTTTGTTCGAGTCCGGATCGAGCTAAAATTGATATGACACGACAAGCGAAGCTATGAGAGCCAACGTTCCAAATTTCAAGTCAATCCGAGTTCATATGCTCAAGTTACGATCGATGCAAAATTGGATAAAAACAACCACTGTTCGAATCGCTCAGTTCGAATCCATCAGGAATGCCTTATTCGACTCGCTCCACTTCGCATCCATCAGAAAGCACTTGTTCGACTCGCTCCGCTTCAAGCCATTAGAAAGCACTTGTTCGACTCGCTCCGCTTCAAGCCACAATTCGACTCGATCATCCAATGTTAGCTTCGCATCCGTCCGAAGACTTCCACTTCGTGTCCATCAATGCAAAGCAAGGCACAGCAGTCGATACGAACAAAAGCTACCTCCATCGATGCGAACTACGCATCTTATATCGATGCGAACAAGGCAATACTATCGATACAAGCAGAGCAGAAGTCCTAGAACGACTCGATCAAAACGGCATCAAAGGCGGAGTGATCCAGAGATTCAAACGCCACGTCATCGAGTCGAACAGAACCGAGTCGAATAAGAGCGAGTCGAAGTGAGGGAGTCGAATGAAACATCCAACCAAGAATCCCATTTCGTATCGATCATATCTCCTAATCTACAAGTCCAAATGCTATGAAATTTTCACAGAAGACTACGTGCATGCTAAAGAATGTCCACGCCAAATTTCGACTCCATCGAACGCGATCTTGATCGATACGAAATCCGTTCGTATCGATCACGGATCGGACCGAAACTTCACGGGCCTGGGCGCGCGAACCTGGTCACGTGCCATAGAGGGTCTCCCAAAATCTGAGCGAGATACCAGCCTCCTACACCTATAAATAGACCCCCAAAGCCAACAGAAAAGGGGTTCTTCTCCTTCTTTGAGCTCTCCAATGCCCGTACTCTGCCAGATCCAGATCTGAACTCCCTTGCTGCTGCCAATAATGAAATTTACTGCTGCATATCATAATCATCTGCTGTAACTTACTGAATTCACTTGTAATCTTCAAAGAAAGTTCAATAAAGCTATCAATTTCATAGTGGACGTAGGTGATACGCCGAACCACTCTAAATTCTTGTATCTCCTTGCATTTTAATTATTTTCATATCTGAAATTTGGAGTTTTTGTTAGATAATCCTCTTTTTCCTTTTAATTTCTTCACTTTATCTCTTCAAAAACTTCCGAAGAGTGTTGTGCCCAATTTTGGTACGAACACTTTGGTGCTTTCACCGAGAAAACCCAATTTTTCTCCTGCTCTTTGGATCTCCTATCTATATCAGATTGCATAAATCCAAGAAGAAGATCCAGATCTATAACTTTAAAGCCCTTCCATTCTATTCAGATCTGCATCAGATCTAGGAAAGGACTTTCATCAATTCACCATGGTAAGTACACGAACTACCTCTATAGCTGCTGATCAGGGAGGACGGGACATGCATAATCCCGTACAATTGCCTCCATCCAACCAAGATGCTGCCGGACCTTTAGATCCATCAGGCTCGGTCACTAGACGAGAATTCCAGATGTTGCTTCAAGAGTTTACCCAGAGTCGCCAACAGCTAACTGAACAACTGCGCGCCAACACAGAGTTGTCTAACCAGCTAAATCGCCAAAGGCGCAGAAGATCCAGAAGAGACCAAGGTTCTTATTCTTCCACAGAGAATTCAGCCTCATCTGATGGTCATCACCGATCCACACGCCCACGGCTGGGCGTGAGCTACACCCAGGCTACATGACACCAACCTACTTCGAATCTTAGACAACCCAGAACTGGACCATCCACTAGTCATCATACCGGACCTTCGTCCCGAGGAGGTGCTGCTCCTTATCATGTCACGGGCAACATTGCTACTACCGCCGCTACCGAACAAGGAGTTGATGCTGGAAACCGAACTGATCTTCATCGAAGCCAGCGAGAGAAGACTCCACAGCCTTACATCCCAGAAAATGTTGAGCCAAGGAGGCGAGACACGGACCGTCGACCACGTCCGGTCTAGACTCGCGCTGTGGAACCCGACCACACCTTGGCGCAACATGCTCCAAGTGTCCGTACGCCAGATATATTGACAATGATTCGTCAGATGATCCGTGAAAGTCAGGGTCTCACTAATGACGACTGGGGAATCTCCCGGAGTCATACCCCTTTCACCGATGAAATATTATATGCTAAACCACCTCGGTGCTTCAGGATGCCAACTTTGCCAGTTTATGAAGGAAGTTCTGATCCCAATCAACACATCCTGAAGTATGAATAGCTAATGAATGTTGCAAGAGCTGATGATGCAATAAAGTGCGTAGTTTCCCTATTTCCCTAGGGGGCATTGCTACCATGTGGTTTACTCGTTTGCCACCACGATCCATCTCTAGCTTTGACCAGATGGCCACCAAGTTTGTTGAACAATTCCGTATGCACGTGGCGAGGCCTAAAGATGTTAACACTCTGTCTAGTGTTACACAAGCTCCCGGAGAAACACTTAGACGTTACTTGGAGCGATTCCATGCTGCGTGTGCAGAAATAAGCAATCCCAATGATAACTCTATTCTGATGGCATTAACTATGGGAATTGATGCTGATTCCGAGTTCGGAAATTGGTTAGCTGGGAAGCCACCCGCGTCATTGGACCGTTTCTATTCCAAGGCAGCCCAATTCTTGAGAAGGGAGGATGCGAAACAGTCTAAAAAGCAGGATGACGCAGGGCCCAACATCGAAGGAATCCAGAGTAACATCGCTGTTAAACAGTCCGGAGAGAGTTTTGGAAAAGCTCAGTTGAACGTACAAAATAAACAGAATCAGCAGAGGGACAATGGAAATCAAAGCAAAAAAACGCGATCAGAATCGTGGTCCACCGCGTAGCGCTTCCATGTACGATAATTACACTCCATTGAACACGTCGTTGGAAAATGTGTATTTGCAGACCTGCAATACCATGCAATACAAGAAACCTGCTCCGAAGCCACCAACAGAAAGACAAATCCAAACAGGAAAATTTTGTAGATTCCATGAGAGTTATGGCCACAACACCAATGAGTGTCGTCACTTACAAGACCTCATTGAAAAAATGATACGTGAACGGAAGTTGGATCAGTATGTGCGGGCGCCGCAGTCTGGTGGTGCGGGCCCATCAAATCAGAATCGTGCGCCAAATCAGGAAAGACAAGAGGAACCCGCTCGTACAGGCGGGAGATTGGTTATCAATACAATAAGTGGTGGTCCTCACCCAATAGATCGAAGCTGAAAGGAAATGGAGTCGTATGCCAGTTCTGTCAGGCATGCGGATTTCGAGTGTTATAGTAGTTTTGACGAAGGGGCTCCGGCCAAGCAACAGAAGACGATGACAGATGACATCATGTTCCGGAAGAGGGACGCTGATAAAGTCGAAGCCCCCACTATCGATCCACTGGCATCTCAGCTCAAATAGGTCCCGCTTGGATGAAGAGGATCTTAGTTGACAATGGAAGCTCTGTGAATATTTTGTTTAAGCGAGCCTATGATCAAATGAGAATGGAAGCCACAGACTTAAAACCTTGTCAATCCCGAATACATGGTTTCAACGGAAGTGCTACTATACCCACTGGAATGGTAGAACTACCAGTAGAGTTGGGAGTTGGAGAACGTCGGAGAGTACGGATGTTACAGTTCATTGTTTTGGACATAGACTCCCCTTACAATGCTTTCATGGGCCGACCGGCCCTCGCCAAATTCAGGCCAGCCATCGCCCCATGGTGTTTCACTTTAAAATTTCCCACTGATCGTGGAGTGGGAATCATTCAGGGAGATCAGGCTGCTGCCAGAGCCTGTTATGTTGCTGATCTGCGGGAGGCGCATCGAAAGGAGAAAGGAAAGGGCGTAGAGGAATCTCTCTGCGTCTGTTTTGCTAATAATTGACAATTAACGCCCAGGCCTAGGCCTGGGCACCCCAGCCAATTCCTCAAGGACATAAGAGAAACTGAAGACGAAGGATAATCTAAAGAAAGTCAAGCATCCCCGGCCGAACTGACGATTGATGTCCCAATTGACAATGACGATGATTCAAAAATGATAAAGATCGGGTCTCAGCTAAGCCAGCAAACTCAAGAGGAATTGGTTGAATTTCTACGGGCAAATCTTGACGTATTTGCCTGGACGCATTCCGACATGTGTGGGATCTCGCCGGACATCGCGAGCCACACTCTAAATATTGACCTGCGGCATGTCCCGGTCAAACAGAAGAGGCGTGGTATGGATCCAGAGAGATCTGCCGCCCTTAAAGAAGAAGTAGAAAAGCTTAAAGCGAACGGGTTCATTCGGGATGCGCTATATCCTGAATGGGTCTCGAATCCCGTGCTCTTCCGAAAGCCGAACAGAAAGTGGAGAACATGTGTCGATTATTCCGATCTGAATAAAGCATGTCCCAAAGACAGTTTCCCGCTTCCTAGAATTGATCAGCTAGTAGATTCGACAGCTGGGCATGAACTCTTATCCTTCATGGACATGTATTCTGGCTACAATCAGATACCGATGCATTTACCCGATCAAGAACATACCAGCTTCGTAACCAATCTGGGACTTTACTGTTACAAAGTTATGCCATTCGGACTCAAGAATGCCGGGGCTACTTATCAACGGTTGGTCAATCAGACGTTTGCCAGTCAAATCGGGAAAACAATGGAAGTATATGTAGACGACATGCTTGTGAAGTCACGACTCTCCACCGACCATGTTAAAGACCTGGAAACTATGTTCAACATACTTCGAGAATACAAAATGAAGCTAAATCCACTGAAATGTCATTTTGGAGTTGCATCCGGAAAATTCCTTGGGTTCATCGTCAACGCTCGAGGGATCGAAGCTAATCCTGAAAAGATCTGGGCTATCAGAAATCTTAAAACTCCGAAAACCATAAAACAAGTCCAGAGTCTCAATGGAAAAGTAGCAGCATTGAGCAGGTTCATTTCAAAGTCCACTGACAAATGCATTCCCTTCTTCGATCTGATCGGAAAAGGGAAACGAAACTTTGAATTGACCATGGAGTGTGAGGGCGCTTTCCAAGCACTAGTTCAACATCTATCCACACCACCTATCCTGTCAAAGCCTATTGATCATGAGAAGTTGTTCTTATATTTGGCAATATCAGAAAACGCTATCAGCGCTGCATTAATTCGAGAAGAAGACAAGATAAAGAAGCCAGTATACTACGTCAGAAAGCGATTGACTGGGGCCGAAAGGAATTATCTGAAATTAGAGAAGTTGGCTTATTGCCTTGTTATTGCATCAAGAAAACTCCGACCGTACTTCCAAGCACATCCCATTATTGTTTACACCCACCAGCCGTTACGACAGGTCCTCTCGCGGCCTAAGACGTACGGTAGGTTACTCAAGTGGAACATCGAACTGAGCCAGTTTGACATCACTTACGCTCCAAGACAAGCCATTCAAGGACAAGTCCTAGCCGATTTCATAGCTGAATTTACCATTCCAGAGGACTTGCCCGCAACCAGTGAATCTCCCGAACACGTCTGGAAACTTTATACCGACGGTGCACCAAACGACCGGTGTTCGGGCGCTGGTGTTGTACTTGAAACTCCCGAAGGCCAATCCATATGTTATGCTTTGAAGTTCGATTTTCAGGCGACTAATAATGAAGCTGAATATGAAGCCCTCTTAGCTGGCTTGAAACTTGCTAGAGATTTGAGAATTATCGTAGTGGAAATTTATTGTGATTCACAATTAGTTGTGTGTCAAGTACGGGGAGAATATCAAGCAAGAGATCGAAGGTTGGCTGCTTACTTAGCTCGAGTTCAAGGAGTACTAAATCAGTTTGATTATTACGCCATCTATTGTATTTCTTGGGAACGCAACCAAAAAGCCGATTCATTGGCAAAGCTAGCCAGCACAGGTGAAGCTCAGCAAATGGGACTTGTTCCCGTAGAGACGTTATCTTCTCCGAGCATTGACCGGCAGAAATAGACTGGGTATGCGAAACCGTCCTCGAAAAGGATTCATGGATGACTCCACTCAGAAATTACATTGAGCACGGAACCCTGCCGGAGCGCAGGAGTGAAAAGAGACAAGTCCTTCGGAAGGCCTCACGATTTACCATCCAGAATGGAATCATGTACAGAAGAGGGTACTCAGTCCCTCTACTCCGGTGTATCGCTCAAAATGAAATTAAACGAGTATTGCACGATGTGCACGAGGGCGAATGTGGCGATCACACCAGGGGGCAAGCACTTGCCAAGAAAATACTTCGATACGGATATTACTGGCCGACCGTGAATCGCGATACATCGGATTATGCAAAGAAATGTGATAGGTGCCAGAAATATGCCCGAATTCCTAGAGCTCCTCCTACCGAGATAACACAAATGGTCAGCCCATGGCCGTTTGCAATGTGGGGCATCGACATCATCGGTGCTCTACCTCTGGAAAAAGGTGGTGCGAAATACGCCATCGTCGCAGTTGATTACTTTACAAAGTGGGCTGAAGCCGAAGCTCTTGCTACCATAACAACGAACAAAGTGATCAATTTTGTAGTTCGAAACATCATCTGTCGACTCGGTCTCCCACACACCATTATTACGGACAACGGAACCCAATTCGACAGTGCTGAATTTAAAGATTTCTGTAAACGATTTCACATCCAAAAGAAATTCTCTGCAGTTGCACACCCTCAGGCGAACGGATAGGTCGAAGCAGTTAATAAAGTTATAAAGTCCATTCTGAAAAAACGACCGGAAAAGGTCGGGGGAAAGTGGGTCGATGAACTTCCTATGGCTTTATGGGCTTACCGAACAACCCACAAGACCGCGACCGGCCACACTCCATTCTCTCTCTCTTATGGTTCAGAAGCCGTTATTCCAGTTGAACTAGAAGTACCTTCTCATCGTGTGACATACTATGATCCAAAGACAAATGCTATATTACTTGCTGAATCTCTCGATCTACTAGATGAGAAGCGTGAAGAGGCTGATTTGAGGGCAGCTGCGCATCGAAGTCGAGTCGCCCGATTGTACAACGCCAAGGTCCGCCCGCGAACCTTTGAACTAGGCGATCTCGTCCTACAAAGAATTTATCCGGTTCCTTCGCATATGAAGCCGACATGGGAAGGACCGTATGTTATTGAACGAAGGCTCGGAGATGGCACATTCAAATTATCGACCGTTGACGGTCTTACTTTGCCAAGAGACTGGAATAGCGAGAGTCTTCGCCGCTACTACACATGACAGGCTATGTTTATCCATTTAGTTTATTTTCCATTTCGCAATTTGTTTCTGCATTTCAAAATTAGAATTTGTAATAAGGAAACTGACTTTGCCATATTTTCTTATTTCAGCAATAAAATGCAATCTCTTCGAGCCAGAGATGTGATTTACTTGAAATGCTCCATATGATCATCACTATGCACGGAGAGCTAAGTTTCACCATACGGTGGAATTTATTCAAATAGAGAGTGACTGTGATGCAACCGGTCACTCGCTAAGCGAAACCCGAGCTCGGGGACAAGCCATCACATCAAAGTCAAAAACGGATTGATACACGACAATCCCTCACTTAGCTCCCGGTTCCCAGAGTGCGAACTGGAGTATTGAAAATACGTCTACGAAGAGGGTGGATCCGTCCGCCTAACGACTTCGTCCGTATCTGAACCAAGTTTGAGGAGGATGGACCCGTCCATCCAACGACTTCACTCGTTAACTCAGGGTGGATATGACCCAACCATCCATGATCCTGATACAACTCCGAACTCCCAGAGTGCGAGTCGGAGTATAAACATCAACTCAGGATTGCGAAACAGAGTATAAACAACAACTCCGAACTCCCAGAGTGCGAGTCGGAGTATAAACATCAACTCCGGATTCCCAGAGTGCGAAACGGAGTATAAACAACAACTCTGAACTCCCAGAGTGCGAGTCGGAGTATAAACATCAACTCCGGATTCCCAGAGTGCGAAACGGAGTATAAACAACAACTCCGAACTCCCAGAGTGCGAGTCGGAGTATAAACATCAACTCCGGATTCTCAGAGTTCGAAATGGAGTATAAACAACAACTCCAAACTCCTAGAGTGCGAGTCAGAGTATAAACATCAACCTTAAGTTCCCAGAGCGTGAATTGAAGTATAACATCAACTCTGAACTCCCAGAGTGCGAGTCGGAGTACAAAGGTCGATTCTAAGTCCCCGAGAGCGCGGACGTATGATTTGAACTTAAGCTGGCGTGACCAACCGCCAATAAACGAATGAGGATCCCCGGAGTGCGGATAGGACCATCGACAACCGGACACGCGTGAATAAACCGCTCAACCTCCGATTGTCTCAAACATTCATTCAGTGGCACTAGACTCAGCATGTTATAAGCGAGAATCAATCGCTGACTGGTGTTCCACAACTCATCCCCGAGACTTGGGGGCAGGACTTAAGCATCAACTATTGACTGAAGCGATGCAACGTCAAAATTCAACTCGCTTCCCGGTCGTAAACCATGTCCATAGTATCCAAACTTGGCTAACAAAAACAAACTTTATTCGGAAGCTGAAACTTCACAAGTGCACTTCAGATATTGAAACACTTAGGCAAATACACAATGACAAAAAAGAAGCCAAAAAAGAGAAGTTTCATTTCTATTGTTTGTAAAAGGAGTTCTTATACAAGTTTGTCCCAAAAAATTCCTACTAGCAGGGGCCGAACCCGCATCTATACACGGCCAACAAAATGAAAGTCAGAATTACACCAAGGAAGCATGTCTAATCTTTCTTCTTTCGCGGCTTCCTTTTCGGTGCAGGCCCCCTGGAGCCACCACCATCCTTCCTCTTTGAGCCTTTGACTGTCGGTGGACGGTCTCCGGGAGGGGGCATAATTTCAACGTCCTCCTCCGAACTCGAATAAACAGGGATGCTTCCTGCCGGCGGAGTCGGAGGGATAGGATCAAATGTGGAAGATGGAATGGCCGCACTAGTGTCGGAAAATGTACCACCAGGCGATATCATTCTAAGCGGAGCCGGACCAAGTGCCGCCGTCCCACCTCCAAAACTGCCACCATGTGTTGCAGCATCCATTTCAGCGGCAATTTTTGCCAAGATTTCCTCTTCAGTAACTGATCGAGCCTCGCTGGGAGTGTCAGTAGTCGGCATCGAAGAGCTTGTGGCAGGAACACCTCCGCCCATGACGAATGATAAGTCGGCTAAAGGATCGCCATGACGGCGAAAGAGTTCTTCCATCAACTGCTCATCAAATACAAGTGTGCTTCCCTGCGCATCGTCGGGTGGGGCAGTTGTAGTTATGGTGATTGCTTCGGTCACGATAGCTTCCTGCGTCTGATATGATTCTTAAGTAGCAGGAGGCATGGCCGGTGCAGCATCAATCACTAGACAAAAATAAGAGAACTGTCAAAATTTAATTCAGATAAAGATTCCGACTTGGGGCAAATATGTGGAATGTTCAGAATACCTTCCTCAGTTTGATTTGTAGGCGGCGGAACGGCTTCGGTAACTTGCGCCGTAGCCGGAGACATCTACGGCTGATCCGGATTGTAGGCAGGAATAGCTTAGGGATCGACCGCAGACGAGGAATCGGGCTGGGTTGACATTGGAACTTCGAGACTCGCCTCATGATAGTCAACCCCTGAACCCTCTCCAATTTCAAAGTGCTGGGCACCAAATCTTTCCTTCTCATGCAGAATCATTGACTCATGAAGAATCTTCCTTTCATCTTCATTCAGAATGCGATTCTCGAGTTCAAATTCATCCAAAGACTCACCTGGATGCGCCTCCTTCTCTTCCTCACCAGCCAGCCCCAAGCATTGTAAAGATGCATCGGATAATCATCGAGCCAGGCTAGACCCCTGTGCCTCAGCACATTAGCATTGTAAACAACGAGAAGGTCTTTGATGTCAGCCTCTAGCCTGGACTCGGCCGACTTCACTTTCTCCTCGACCTCAGTCTCCACCTTGTGGACTTTAGCCACAGCTGCATCCTGCTCACCCCTAAGCAGAACAGTTTGTTCGCATGTCTCCTGGGTTGCATTGTTTGCGTCATCCCTTTCCTTGACCATGTTGGAAAATTTAGCCTTGAGCTCGTTAAGTTCCTTGACCACCGCATCCCGCTCGGCGGTAACTATAGTATTCCGATGTCCCATCTCCTCCACCAAGGCAATGTGTGTCTGCCTCAACCTCTCCATGGCCACATTCGCTTCGTCGGCTTTTTTGGTGGTCGAAATTTTAGATTTCCGAGAAGACTCGGCGTCACCAGTGAGCACTTGAATGATCCGGTCCCTTTGAGCGAGATCGGTCTCCATTTTCTCAAGTGCTTTGGCTCGCTCAAAGGCCACCTTAGAAGCTTTCTCTGCAGCCTGCACCCACTCTCTGTATTGGGTGTAGATGTCATGAACGTACTCATGCATCGTGTTTTCCACTCCAGAGGGTATTTTCTTTAAGTGAGGTGGGAAGACGTAGCCATCAAAGCATATGTTCGGAAAATCCTTCCTCATCTGAGCCAATTTAAGGGCCCCTTCTCCTGTGGGTTCAGCTGGGACCTGCTCTGCAATAATAGAGGCCGTGGTCTCGACTCTCTGGAGGTGAGTCTCAGATCTAGAAGTATGAGAAGACGACCTGTGACGAGGTGGCTCTGGCGGGTGTGGAACAAGAACAGGGGGTGGAGACGGGAGTCTAAGAGGAGGCGAGCATGATCTAGATCGATGTCTGTATTCTCTGTCCCTGTCATGCCCATATCTATCTTGATTAGAGTACTCGCGATCACGGTCTCTATCCGAGTCTCTCATATGGGAGTCATAATAAGAAGAAGCCTTTCGGGCCGAGCGAAGATTCCCAAGCATTGATCCTCTTCCGGACATTGTACCTGAGAATGAGAGACGAAGGAAGAATTAGTGGTTTCTTAAGTTGGAAGATTTATAGTTAGGAATCATGTAGTGCAGTGAAGTGTATGCATGTGCAACCCCCCGACCAACCGGAAATGTCGGCCGCACTTGTAGCAAGTGACCCACTCAGTTCAAGAGCATTATCAAGCTCCTCTATCCCGGCGTCGTGTTGAGACGACACATAATCCGGAATCGGAATGTCAGCAAGCCCTTCAAAAGGATTCTCTACTGGCGGGGGAGGAGCCTCCGAAATTCTAATCCCCGGGACGGGCAAGGACACAACCACAGATTTTAATCTCTTGGATTTAAAACGCTTGTGAGCAGCAGCCTTGCCTTTACTTCTTCCTCCTGAATCCTGAACATCGGAAGAAGGCCCGGCTGGAAGCTCGTTATCGGTAGGCGTTCTCTCCGGATCAACTTCTTCGGCTATTACGACTACGGGCGCTTTGCGCTTCACCCGTTTCTTCGAGACCACTCTAAGTGTCCCTTCCAGCCGTATACTTTGCCTCCGTTCAATTAGCCCGACAGTCCTCAAGCTTCTGTCAGTCAGAACCCAGTCGATATGTCTCTCTTCGCCCGGAGCTACTTGGAGAATCTGAACTAGCTCTTTGAAGTATGCACCGTCAGGTCGAGAGATTGCAGCTATAAAAGAAGAGAAATGTGTCAGTTTTGAGGTTGGTCATACTTATCTTGATAATTCAAGGGAAAGATTGCAACGCTTACGTCTATCCAACCACCGCCTAGCGAATCCAGGGGGCACCGAACGTAGAACCATTCGGTCTTAAAGTAACTTAGCCTTCCCCAGGAGCCCATTACAATGTGGCAGTTCCTGACCGCTTCCAAGAAGGTGAAAGAAAGACTGTCTCCACGGCTCTTAACATTAAATAGATATCTAATCTCGATCGGCTTTGGTGGTCGAAAGAGAATCTCCATAAATAAGATAAAGGTGCTATTCAACAGAGTATACCCGTTGGGGTGTAGCTGGGATGGTGCTATTCCAAGAAATGATAACATCTCCCTTATATATTGGTTGAAAGGAGGGAGTGTCCCTGCGGTACAAGCGTGACGGTTGAAAGCAGTAAACACCTCCGGGGGATCATGTGGCCTGTCATTCGGCCCAGGCAGTAACACGTCGTCAAGCGACAAGCCATGCCTTAAACAAATCCATCCCAACATATCCTCGGAGATACCAGACGGCATAGAATCTTGCGGACGACAAATGAACCGGGCACCTGGACGCTCGTCCGGAGCTGGGTCTATAACTTCGGCTTCAATGACCGGTATCTCGATGGTTGAAGGAATTGAACTCGGGAGTTCCTGCTGCTGAGAACTTGAAGGTTCCATGACTAACTAGCTTATGAAAAACCATTGTTAAACAGACAATAACGCTCGTGCATCCCCCAGTGTAAAGTGTGTGAGTGTGTTGTGCAGTGCAGTACTGTATATCACTTAGGAAATTCTACAGGATTGAAGAAAACATGAAAACGACGAGACTTCGGAATTCAGTCGGAAGGACCGTCATCGCTGACCGTCACAACCGTGCCATCTAGTTATTAGCTATCAGTCCAAGTTAAAGTTTGTTATCATTTTGATAAGTTCCGGTTTCGTCGACGAGCTTTGATAGGCAATCAGATATGCGGTGAAACGATTAAGTCCAATTATGCAAGCTTGAAGCTCGTCGGAGTCAGTTGTTCAAATGTGCAAGGAATTACAAATTTTTTAATGTTCAATTCGTATCGCTCACAAAAGCCTTGTTCGCATCGATAGATCATGGTCATCTACGTACGAGTTCGACTCGGTCAAAAGGCTGGTGTGCAAGTTCGACTCGGTCAAAAGGCTGGGGATTTCGAATCGATCAAAGCGCTACACTTTCGTATCGATCAACTGGGCCGCTTTCGTATCGGTCCCCTGGCGCGTAATTCGACTCGATCAAAAAAGCCCTGGGTTTCGAATCCATCAGACGCAACCCCTTCGTATCGATCAACACGCTCAAGACAATCGCGTCGATCATCTCGACTCGATACAACAGCATCGCCATCGATCGATACGAAGGCCTCCATCTCATCATCTCGAAACCCTCCAGATCGACACGAAAACGAGGACCAAGTTATCTTCCTCAACACTCCTTCTTCCCCAGATCGATTCAAACTCCATTCTATCCTTCCTCGACCTCGCACGTTATCTCCTTCCTCGAGCAATGTTCGACACAGATTCAAATGGAATGGCATGAGAATTTGGACCTCTTCGTGCTATGACTGGATTCGTTCAATTGATTACCTGATCTCAATAGATGGTTGAAGGAATTAAAGGTTTCTGAATCAATTCGAAGGCACAAGTTTTTCTTTCTCTTGAGAGGCTCTGGAGCGATACGAAAGCAAGGCAGGAAAACAAAAGGTAAAAGGTGAAAAGTGGCTAAGTCCACAGTATTTATATGGACACGAAAGCAAAGGGAATAAACGATTCACATCCCGGTGGATTCGACCGGTTACAAGACATCACCACGGATCGAGTCGAATAAGCTATTTGAATCCACCAACACGATCTGTTATCGATACGAAGTTGCCAACAAGGGCTCTTCAGTCTTCACCAAATCCATCGACACGAAACCCTTCTTCGTATCGCTCGCTTTCGACTCCATCTCCAGTGCAGCAATACGAGCAATCAGTTCGACTCCATCGATACGAAACCACAGTTCGTATCGATCACCTTCGATTTCGTCTCCTATGCAGTTTGTATCCATCGAGCCTCGCATCCATCGATTTGAAATGCTCATTTCGCATCCATAAATTCAATGAAAATTGTCTTTAATGTTTCAACCCTTCACATCGATTCAAGAAAGGATCGTTACGAAGAAACATTCAAAAACAACCATCGAGCGTTGTTATAATGAATTTCACGTCGGTTCAGGAGAGGATCGATACGTAATTCAATATAAAATAAACTGACAACGACTCGTGAGCGTACAAACGTCAACGAAAGTCAGATTAACATATATGCATATATGTCGGACTAATATTCAATATTCCAGATTGTCAGGAAATGAAAACTCATTTGATAACGATTACAACAACTAACGGCTAACCACTGGCATACAACAATTAATTTCAACAATACGGGGTACAGCAGTTGATAGTCAACAGTTTACATTATCGAGAAAATCAGTCGAAGGTTACAGCTTTCATCGAAAAGACGACAACTATTCAGAATGAAGATTGCGGCATTTCAAAGCACGTCATGTTCCCACAAGACGTACTTTGGGGGGCAAATGTTATCCCGCCTTTTGGCAAGGCCGTGACACCAAGGAATTGACTAGTAACCAATGACGGTCTGTCCTAGAGATCGGTTATACATGGCTCACTATGGATATCGACGAATTTTGTCCGAGTTCGGATCGAGCTAAAATTGATATGACACGTCAAGCGAAGCTATGAGAGCCAACGTTCCAAATTTCAAGTCAATCCGAGTTCATATGCTCAAGTTACGATCGATGCAAAATTGGATAAAAACAGCCACTGTTCGAATCGCTCAGTTCGAATCCATCAGGAATGCCTTATTCGACTCGCTCCACTTCGCATCCATCAGAAAGCACTTGTTCGACTCGCTCCGCTTCAAGCCATCAGAAAGCACTTGTTCGACTCGCTCTGCTTCAAGCCACAGTTCGACTCGATCATCCAATGTTAGCTTCGCATCCGTCCGAAGACTTCCACTTCGTGTCCATCAATGCGAAGCAAGGCACAACAGTCGATACAAACAAAAGCTACCTCCATCGGTGCGAACTACGCATCTTATATCGATGCGAACAAGGCAATACTATCGATACAAGCAGAGCGGAAGTCCTAGAACGACTCGATCAAAACGGCATCAAAGGCGGAGTGATCCAGAGATTCAAACGCCACGTCATCGAGTCAAACAGAACCGAGTCGAATAAGAGCGAGTCGAAGTGAGGGAGTCGAACGAAACAACCAACCGAGAATCCCATTTCGTATCGATCATATCTCATAATCTACAAATCCAAATGCTATAAAATTTTCACAGAAGACTACGTGCATGCTAAAGAATGTCCACGCCAAATTTCGACTCCATCGGACGCGGTCTTGATCGATACAAAATCCATTTGTATCGATCACGGATCGGACCGAAACTTCACGGGCCTGGGCGCGCGAACCTGGTCATGTGCCAGAGAGGGTCTCCCGAAATCTGAGCGAGATACCAGCCTCCTACACTTATAAATAGACCCCCAAAGCCAACAGAAAAGGGGTTCTTCTCCTTCTTTGTGCTCTCCAACGCCCGGACTCTGCCAGATCCAGATCTGATCTCCCTTGCTGCTGCCAATAACGAAATTTACTGCTGCATATCATAATCATCTGCTGTAACTTACTGAATTCACTGGTAATCTTCAAAGAAAGTTCAATAAAGCTATCAACTTCATAGTGGACGTAGGCGATACGCCGAACCACTCTACATTCTTGTGTCTCCTTGCATTTTAATTATTTTCATATTTGAAATTTGGAGTTTTTGTTAGATAATCCTCTTTTTCCATTTAATTTCTTCACTTTATCTCTTTAAAAACTTCCGAAGAGTGTTGTGCCCAATTTTGGTACAAACAAGCATCAAAATAATTAATGTAATTGTCAAATAAAAACAACTTTTTTCATAATATAATATAAGTCATACAACAAAATTAACTTTAATTCGATAATTAACGCATGTATTTGTTAAAATTTTCGTAACCAACCGACAAAAGTATTTTTTAATCCACAAACAACAAAATTATCCACGTATAAAACTGCAAAATGAATCTAAAACAAAAATTATCGATAAAAAACCAAATGAATTTTTTAAAGGAAAATTCTATTCATACACCAAATAATGCTTTTACTACACACCAGTAATTTCAAAATTATCTTAATAATAAAATTGAACTCTTGCTTTATTGCAATGTTAACATGATTTTTCTGTTAAACAACTCTAACTAATGTCCTAGAAATAAATAATGAATAAATAAAACGCAAACATAGCTTATCATCAAAATTGATCATGATTAAACTATACCAGTCGTTATCCCTTAGTCTTCTTTCTTGAGCTTGTTTTCTCCCTACCCATTGATTAAACAGTCAAAACTCCTGATATATTGATAAACCCATATGGAATCCAAATAAATTTATGGGTATGGACCAATCTGACAATAAAATCATCAAAACAATAATAATATTTACATGATTTCAAAATATAATGTTTAACAATTTGGGAAGAGTAAAATCAAAATCTACGATACTAATGAAAGTTTTCATAGTAAGGAGAATTCATCTGCATTTTGGTGTAAATTTAGTAAACAATTGTGTGTGTGTGTGTTAATTTTATACATTTTATTGTGTAGATTAAGTAACCTACATTGAGTCATTGGGGCAGGTAGATCCATAATCAGTTCTTTAGAGCTTCGGGGATGTATCAGTGTATTCAGACCCGCCTCTCTTGCATGCATCATATTACTATATTGTGTATGCAACAATCAAAACAGACAAACTAGTGTATTCAGAGATGTAATTTACATTTGTTTTTGAACTAAATTAAACTTTTTATCTTTAATAATAGTTGTAATAGCTTTGGTGTCGTACTTCTGTTATATCAACGTGAACTATCAAAAACGCTCCTCTATATATCTTCAAATCTTAATCACTTAAAAAAATAGAATCTAACATTAAACTTCTTTTATAAATTCTAATGCCCCTAAAAGTAGGATTTAATAGTTAAACATGCTTTACAAATTCAAAACGCTTATAAAAATAGAATCTAAAGTTAAAATTTCTTTACAAATTCAAAATACTTCTTTACAGATATACAAATTTTAATATCACTTGAAAATAAAGAATTATTTTTTTTGACTAATTAAAACATATACAATTTATAAAGAAAACAATTCACGCACAAAGCGCGTGCCGTAACACTCGTGTACAAAACTCAAATTGGAGAGTCCATACCCACGTTCTTTTAATTGTCTACGAAATTAATGACTTTTTTGATTCTAATCCTTGAGAATGTTTCAGCATTTGATTTTGGCTTTCCTTCTTTATAGTACTATAACATATAAGCAAACAGTAGACCAATCATTTTCCACTATACTCAAATAATCAAATTATTTCAGCAAGATACTATATAGAAATTCACTACAGCTTTTAATGCGTGCCTCAATTTCTCGGTATAAATCATTCACAGATTGATTTTTTTCAGTGTTTTAAGAAGAATTAACTAAAATATAATGATATCTAGTTTGGATAGTCCAGAGCAGTTGCAATTCTGGCTAAGCTCCTTAATAAAATCATGTAGTCAAATATAAGACTAGGGAAAACGCTTAACTTTAAAAGAAAAATTTAACATTGAACAATTCTTTTCCTAAAGCATGTCCCATTTAATTATAATATATATAAGTTTTGACAGTGCAGCTAACCATGGTAGAGCAGTTAGATTCAGCTGTGCCTTCAACTTAAATTAAATATACATTTGCTTGTTTACAAAGACTCAACTTATGTAGCTTTTGAAATATTTTTCATTCTATTCACATTTCATATTCCTTCTTTATTTGGTTTTTACTACGATAGACATGAATCCATGTATAATTTTCATGCTTTTTTAGTTTCCTTTTTTAGGATGCATGTACATTTTCAATGTTTAATACTTCATTTGACTATCACGGTATTAAAGAACTATGTTTAGCCAATTTGTTGTAGTACCATGTATACAATAGTAGTAAATATTGCTACTTACTACATACGTATAAGCAATAATACATTGATTGTTGCATACAATTTCCTGGAAGTTAGTAAATATTAATTGATAGTAATATATGGTCAAATGAGTTTCCAAAATAGAACCTTTCTTGCGTACTGTTTACAGAATGATACCTGTCCCTAATTAGTACTTATAATTTCATTTCATAATATTACATTTCCACCAAACTAACAAATAAATTTGGTGCAAAAGGTGTGAGGGATGGCAAAAAAACACCAAAATTTAAAACTCCAAGAAAAAAGAAAACAGGCAGAGCTGGCTATTTTAACTTGCTCATTTTGTAATGGGGAAACCCTTTACTATTCAGAAATTTCACACTTTTCTTTCTTTATTTTTTCTATTCATTTTATCGCGAGGTAGTTTCAATTATAGAGACGCAGTCAATAAAAGTTTGTTATATTTTGAAGCCCAACGCTCAGGTCATCTTCCCTATAATCAACGTGTAAAGTGGCGTGGCCATTCTGGGCTCGCTGATGGTCTTGATCAAGGAGTAAGTTTTTGTTTTGATTTGTTTTTTGTTTTGTTATTTTTTTGTTTAACTAAAATAAATATTATTCACATACATTTATGATAAGTATTTGCTATGCATTTACATTTTGACACTTCAATGCAGGTTGATTTGGTTGGAGGATACTATGACGCAGGAGATCATGTAAAATTTGGATTGCCAATGGCTTTTACAATTACATTGCTGTCTTGGTCAGTAATTGAGTATGAAAACGATATCAAAGCAGTCAATGAATTTGAACATGCATTGGAAGCAATTAAATGGGGGACTGATTACTTTATTAAAGCTCATACACATCCTTGTGTTCTTTGGGTTCAGGTATGTTCATTAGAAATTTCTTCTGGTTTCTTATTTTGAATTATTTTCAGAAGAAACACAATTAGCATGACTTTCCATGTCTATTTCATTTTTTAACTAATCATAAGTTGCCCTCTGAAGCAACATATGGTCATTTTCTGTTTAAGCAACATGAATAACATGACTTTACATAATGATAATTTCCTCAAACAGCTGTAAAATTTTCATTTCTTTTCATCATTATTACAACTAGTAAAAATGTGAAGCAACACTTCACATTTTGTAAACATTCAAACATGGGTAAAAGTAAAAAATCATAATCATATGCAACCTAATTAAAACACAAAAAATGTTTTTATTTATTTGATTTTGAGGTTGGGGATGGAACGAGCGATCATTACTGTTGGCAAAGACCAGAAGACATGACAACACCAAGAAGATCATTCAAGATAGATGAAGATAGTCCAGGCTCAGAAGTTGCTGCTGAAACTGCAGCTGCTTTAGCTTCTGCGTCAATTGTGTTCAAGAAATATAATCCACAGTACTCAAGTTTATTGCTGTATCATGCAATACAGGTATACATTGCTATGTTTAAACCATGATTCTACATTGCGTACATCACTGAAATCGACTGGTTATCTTTGTTATTACAGTTATTTGAATTTGGAGACAAATACAGAGGGAAATATGATAAAAGCGTAGAAAATGTAAAGGGCTACTACCCTTCAACAAGTGGCTATGGAGATGAGTTGCTCTGGGCAGCATTGTGGCTGTATAAAGCAACAAAAAATGTAACTTTTTTGGATTATGTGAATGAAAATGCATATAGTTTAGGTGGTGCTGGATGGGCTATTTCCGAGTTTAGCTGGGATATCAAGTATGCTGGTGTTCAGGTTCTTGCTGCCAAGGTGTGAGAATCTTGCTCATATTTGTTAATATGAAACAAGATAGCAATATCAACTAATAAATTTAACATGAGTTTCAATTATATTCAGTTTTTTGTTTTCTTTTCTTAATGATGTCAAGTTGTCAACTAACAACAATAATCAACATCCCTGAAAAGTAAATTTGATGTTTGGTTGTACTTTTTTTTAAAATGTCCTTATTTTTGTTAGCTTATGATATAAGCGTGAGGCATTGCTTGGAATATAATTGATATGAACACTTGAAAGAGTAGTTAACAGGAGTAGGTTAACTTGTTGATATGTCAACTAAAAGAAAATTGCTTGCTACCAAATTGCTGTTCACATGAACTTTATAATACCAAAGCAGGTTTAAATTGTGCTTAAGTTTTGATTAGACGCGCTTGTTTTATTTTTTTTTTATATTTTATTTTAAATCATAAATATAATTAGGAGGTGGCTTTGTTTACTTTACACATTCTACTAGGCCGACGATTAATACTTGATTGATCCAAAAAAAATTAGCATTCGTATTCCATAACATAAATCATATCTGAATTCTGAAACGTGAATGATCTTTATGGATACGGTTTTTCAACACAATGCTATCTACATTTGAATAAACATATATCAATTGGTACAAAATTGTATCTTTTCTGTGTAAAAATAGATTGCAGATTGCAGATTTACGTGGATAATTGCACTTTCATTGGAACAACTTTATTTTTAGTTATAAACTGCAACTTTTAGACAATAAATTACAACCTATATGTTTCAGTTTTGGAATATTATCATTGCTTGAAGTTAACAAGTTTTTGAAAGCTTCTTTTATGTATAATATTATCTACATCTAACTTTTTACCATCTAAAAATATAGCATATTTTTGCAGCTATTGAAGGAAGAAGGCACTCCAAACAAACACAAAGACATACTGGAACAATACAAAGCAAAAGCAGAGTACTACCTCTGCTCCTGCCTCAACATGAACACCGATGGCAAAAACATCCGTTTGACACCCGGAGGTCTCCTATACACCCGTAAATGGAACAACTTACAATATGTCGTATCTGCAACACTTCTCCTTACTGTCTACTCCGACCATTTAAAAACCTCAAACGAAGTACTTCAATGCCCAAAAGGAACATTGCTATCAAAAGACTTGCTTTCTTTTGCTACGTATCAAGTGAACTACATAATGGGGCAAAATCCTAAGAACATGAGTTACTTAATCGGGTTTGGAGATCGATATCCAAATAGAGTTCATCATAGAGCGGCATCGACTGTTCCTTACAAAGAAAATAAAGGGTTCATTGGGTGTAGCCAAGGGTATGATAATTGGTTTGGTAGGCAGAGGCCGAACCCGAATGTGCTTGAAGGTGCTATTGTTGGTGGTCCGGATATGAACGATGAGTTCAGAGATGTTAGAGGGAATTTTATGCAGACCGAGGCTTGTACGTATAACACTGCGCCTATGGTTGGAGTTTTTGCTAAACTGCATAGTTTAGAAAAGGATAGTGAAAAGAAGTAATATGTGGTTATTTTTTTCTCATAGTGATTTATGTATACAAACATTCTGATCTTTATTCTTCAATAGTATGTTAGAGGATAAGACCTGCAGAGTTAATCTTTGTTTACAGTTAATGAAATATGTCAGGGTAGTTGACAAATTTATTGGACTGAATACAAGACACTCTTGGTGAATGTTTAAAAGTTGATTTGAATATAGCATAATTCTCTGAATTTTTTAAGAATCTCTAGTAGCTACAGAAGAGGATGTACACAAGTATATTTCTGTATGTCTGGGTAACTTTTGAAAAGATTTTTTTACCCTTTCTTTCTAATTTTATTTTTATAAACAAAAAACAAAGTCAAAGTTGACATAAACAAATAAATGGTTTTTACTGTAATTTTCTAATTTTAATTAAGAGAATATTTTAACAATGCTAATGAATATTTTAATAAATTAGTTTCTCATCTTATTAGCTTTCGAAATTATAAAAAAAAATATTTTCTTTTTATATAAAAGAAAATATATATTATTTTTGTTTGATTAAATATGCTCTTAAGCCAATGAGTGTGATACCTTAATTGCTCATTCACACGGTCTTAAATAGTGTTAGATGAGTGTTATAACGACTCGAAATTTCATTGTTTTGATTTGTAAATATTTAATTAATTTTAAATATTCAAATGATAGGTTTGTAATCAAAATAAAACTATTTCTAATAATAAATAATAATGGTGAAATAGTTTTTCAAATTTGTTTACTAAAATAATCGGTTCGAAGAAAGACTGAAAATGTGAACATAATTCATTTTCTGAATTTTTTACTTTTCATCTGTTAAAAGTTATCGGAAACGTTATGAACTCTTTAGCATAAGTATTCACACTTGTAGATAAGTTGGTATCTGTGTGTGTCTATATATATATATATATATATATCTGTGTGTGCGCGTGCGCGCGCGTGCGTATGCATGTATTTATACCTTAGTATGCTAAGTTAAAAAAAGTCACATCATTAGCAACATATAAGTACAAAATAGGTGCAAAACATGTTTTATTGGACATGAAAGGAGGAGGCGGCTAGTGTGGGTGGATTTATACATGGAGGGAAGGGGTGGTGACATGGCAAGAGGATGAGGGGGTAGGGTACATGAGGGTAAAATGATAATTTGCTATTTCTATTTCATATAAAACTAATTTTTCACATTTTCTTTCTCATTTTATTTTCATTTCATATTCTCTCATCTTTCTAAAAACTTCATGAAACCTTTTAATGGCTTCCATTCATAATTTTAAGTTTAAAAAAAAATCCAAGTTTAAGCTTTCAAAATGATTTCAAACTTCTCTTCCTTTTCATTTTAAAAACTTCTCCATTTTCCTCCTAGTTCATTCGGCCATAACTTTCTCAATACTACTCCAAATCAAGATTTTTTTTCAAACCATATAGAATTCTAGTGGCTACAACTTTTATGTGTATAACTTTTCTAAATTTCGAAATTTTTGAATCAAAATTTCTTTCTGACTCATTTTTGAAACTATATTACCAAGACTGAAAATACCACTCATTCTTTTGACCATATCTCCTTCAAAAAAAAAATCAAAATTGAGTGATTTTTTTTAAATTGTAGAAAAAAGAATTTCCTAAAATTTATCTTTTTTCCACTTGTTCAAATTCCAAAAGTAAGATGGCCAAAAATCAAAGAGAAAATAACACATTTTCGAATGATTTTTGTGTGGTTTCCTAAGCTTTATATGTTCTAAAGCATTTCAAGTTTTCAAAGATTTTTGGTGAGTAAACTTTTAAATTTCGGAAAGATGCTTCCTTTGCTTATATGATGGCATTTATATATGATGTTAATGTTTGAATTATGACATGGTTTGGATGTATATATATGTGATAGTTTGTGTTTAGACATTAGACTTGAGTCGATGGATTAAAGAGATGTGTTTGGTCTTAAAGTTGTGATCTTCTTTATATGGTAGTAGTAAAAATGGTGTGTGTTATAAACATGTTTATATGGTGTATGCTAGATAACATCTTGTTTGTAAAAGTGATATGAAATTTTTTATAGAAAATATAGTAAATATTTTGCAATCAAAAGCTTAGGTAGTGTTTGATTTAAAAATAAATTTTGTGTTTTTGGTTTTCAATATATACATCAAATATGAGAAGAATAGAGGGATGACGAAGGAGGTGAAAGAAAGACGGATGGAAGGACGAAGGGGATAGACGGATGATGGAAGAATGGATTATTTCGCATGCTTGTGTTATTTCCCAAAACGCGGAAAATAAAAAAATAGTTTTCTATTTTGTATGCTAAATTCGTTTTCAAAATTGATCGTTTCCGGCAATATAAATACGTCATGTGCATTTTTGTGTATATGAAAATCCAAAATTAAAATTAACAAACCAAACACTACCTTAAGTTTTCAAATTTTGTTTTTCTTATGTTTGAAAATAAAAAGTTAGTAAACTTTAAGGTGAAGTTTCAAAAGAAAAGATAAATACAAGTTGAGATGGCGGGTATCCATAGCGATAGTCGCTATGGATGCAGTTTCGCTTAAAAAGTTCGATTTTTGCAAAATTTTGTTTTATTAACTTCAAGTGTCTTGAAAATGTTTTATAAACTTAATAATTATATTGTATGAAGTTAATTAAGTTTTTAATGATTAAATATTCATTAATTAAATTTTAATAATTAATAATTAATTAAGATTCAACAGGGTTTATTAATTATAATTAAGTAAAGATTAGTTATTAATTAATTATCTTTTAAAGATAAGATTAATTTTAATTAATTATTAATTAAGTAAGATTGATTTCTAATTAAATATAATTTAAGTATATGATTATTTTTAATCAATTATAAATTAAGTATAAGGTTAATTATTCAAATAAATCAATTATTTAATTATTTTTAATTAATTAAGGCTTTAATTTAAAGTTAATTATTTATTTAAGGTTTAATTTATTATTTAAGTCTAATTAAAGGTTATTTTATTAGTTAAATGAGATTAATTAATATTTAATTATTAATGAAGGTTTAAATTATTATTTAATAATTAATAAAGGATTAATTAAGGTTAAATTATATATATAATAGTTAAATTTTGTTTAATTAGTTACTAAAGGTTTAATTATTTATTGATTTATAATCAAATTAAGTTAAGTATCAGTTAAGATTGATTACGATTTAAATAAGGGTTAGCTTGTATTATTTTAAAAGGGAGTTTTAAGTTTTTAATTCTTTGTTTTCAAGAATCAAATTGTTTTAAAGGTACTTCTTTTTCAAAGATGGTTTTGAACTCAAGGAATTCAAATGTTGGTACTATTAAGTAGAAAAATGACTGTGAATGAGTTACAATGTGACTGTTTGTGTTTGTGTGGACTACTATTTGAAGAATAAAACCTTGTTCTATTAAGTGTAAATTGTTTGTTTTTGTGGACATCTAATAGCAGAATAAATTCTCGTTCTGCTATAAATTGATTGTTGGATTGTGTGGAGATTTGATAGTAGAATAAATCTCAGTTCTACTATAAATTTATTGTTAGATTGTTTGAACATGTGTTAAGCAGAATAAATCCCTATTCTGCTATAAATTGATTGTTTGATTTTGTGGACATTTGATAGCAGAATAATTCTCGTTCTACTATAAATTGATTGAATTGTTATGGACATTTATTTAGCAGGGTAAATCACCATCCTGCTATTATGTTATTTGGACATGTATATGCTATTTGAGTTGTATTGACATGTTATTCACTGACTTGGATATGAATTGCATTTACATATATGTTGACTTATGTAAATAAATGGTTAAGTGACTTGAAATTTAAATTAATGTAAAATGGTAACTTGAATTACTACCATTTGGATTGCTAAACCTCTTTTTAAAATTGTGAAGTATGGTTTTGAATTAACTTCAATTCTTTAATCGATTTGGGGTTAAGGTTTATAAATTAGTTTTTCAAGTTATATTATTATTTTATAAAGGTATTTATAAATAATAACTTGTTTATGAAATGAGTTTTACTAAGTAAAAAGGTTTATTTAAAGTGATTTAAAGAGATGAGCTGCAAAAGATATTTTGTAAGGGATTTTTCTTAAAGAAGATTTATCAAAGGAGTTTTAAACGAGGAAATGTTTTATAAATGATTTTAGAGGTTTGTAAAGAGGTTTAGTAAGTTTACTTATAGACTTATAAAAGTGTTTTTATAAATTGATTTTGGAAATTTATAAAGGTATTTAAATGTGAAAGGAGCTTTTCGATGGGAACTTTTATAAAGGATAAGCGGATCGGTTTATAGTAAGTAATGTTTTCAAAAAGAAATTTGAAAGTAGGAATTTTCCAAATGTTTTGATAAAATACTTATACCCCAAGATAAGTATAAGTATTTTCCAAGTAAAAGGGGAGGTAAGGGTTTTCGAAATAGTATCGTGTAAAGATATTTTGATCAAGTTTTATAAAGTGATTTTATTAACTAAAGATTAAATTAATAAAGGCTTAGTGGATCCCATATGGAACTAAATCAATGTTCGAATGATTGTTTATTTGATAGTTAAATAACTCACTATCTCACCTGGACCTAGACGTAACTTTGGAAATATCTAGGAGAAACACGTGAGTTATATGGCACATTCATCCCCAATGATGCTATACTATGCGTATAAATCTCATTTCGTTCTTCTAGGATAAATGATAAGGAAATTCGTCTACTAACAGTTAGAAGGTGATCTCCGCTCTTATCTTTATCTGTTTATTTCCTAAAGAACCGGGAATGAGTTTACCGGAAATTATCAAAAGTTGTTTCGAAGAGACCGGGATCAGATATGTTATCTGAAAACCACTTCTATCCAATTTAAGCGTTTTGACTTGAAGACATCTTGAAGAATATGGAATCGAAGATAGAGATTTGAAGTGCAAGGGTTATTTAATATTAATCCTAGGAGGGATTCCCGAAACGGATGTAATAGAAGTAATGCCTTCGGTTTTGTTCAGTCTCATAACGAACTTGTATGAATGAACGCTAGCATTGCATTAATGCTTGGAGGGAAGTGTAGTATTCCAAGTGGAAAGTGCTAAATAAAGGTAAAACATAGCTTCAAGCCTCATCAACTGGGAAATGACAAAAATCGGGCATGCGGCAGGGCCATGTGGGTCACTCCCATCAGGGAAAGGTCATTCCAAAATCTAAGTCGATTGCTATTTACTCATGTATGATTCGGGGCCCATTAATGAAAGGGGGTGATCATATTCGGTACTCCTAGTCAAGTGGTAGGCCGGCCATATGTGGCAGAGGTACAAGATGTTCTTGTCAAACTCTGGTGCATTTTATCTAGAGATGTACTGTAACACGCCTAATTTTTAATAACATTATTCAGGAGTTTTAATTAGATAAATTAAATAGAATAATGTAAATATTAGTGTGATAAGGGGATTGAGATTTGAAAATTTAATTAGAGGCCCCACGCTTAATTAAATAAAATCTTAAAAGGATGGGCTATGAACGGTTTCACATATTAAGTAATAAGAAAAATAATGCAAGGGCATTATGGGGATTAGCCACCACCATAACCCCATAACCCCTAAATCCAAGTTCTCAATTTTCACTCTACACATTCATATTTCAAAACTCTAAAACGTAAATCGAAAAGCTCAAGCCGGCCATAACCTAGGGGAAAAGGAGGAGAAAAATCCATTAAAAGCCAAGGAATCAAGTAAGGAGGATTATTCCTAATCAAATCTCAAGATCCTTATCCGAAGCAAGGTGAATAATAATCAAAATCATCTCTATTTTTGTTTTTAAAGAGTATTGATTTTGGGATTATGTTTAAAAACCTTTATGATGATTTTAATGATGATATGCTAAAATCTCATGATATGTTTGATTCAAACAGGTACGTTTAATAAATGTTTAATTCGATTTTAGGTAAAAATCGTATTTTTTGAATTTTGAATGCCATGAGGAATTAATATGTTATGTAAAACATTACTTTGGATATGAGTTTTAATTTTCATAATTTTCCAAGCTATGAATAATTTATTATGAATTTTTGCAGGAACAAATGAAAAATTAGGTTTAAAATTTATTTCGGCTATTATAAGAAGGAATTTGGGTCTGAAATTTATATATGTTAGATAACATATTAAAAGTGAATTTTTATGATTTTTTTCTAAGTAATTTACTATGGAAATTAATTTAATTTAGTTGGAGGACTTAAATGCCTTAATTGTTTTTCTTAAGGGAAGGGTTTCTATGCTAATTATTTTAGTTAAATCTGAAATGAATTCGGAAGTCTTTAAGGAAAAGATTTTTGTAAAGTTTATGGAAACCAATTATATTTTTACAAATAGGCAAGTTAGTTGAAAAGCATTTACTTAAAAAAGGCAATTAATCAGTTTTTATACAGAAGTATTGTTTCGCTGCTTCCAGTAGTAACTTTTCGACCACATACCTTCGTCCCCACCTAAGTCGAAACCAATACACATGGTATCAATGTTTTGATAGGTAGTGGAATTGGAGAAAGGCGGAAGGTATGGAGTTGAAACCATGCTTTCGAAGGGGTCGAAACAAATTAAAATAGCTTTCGAAGGACTTTTGTTTTGCTTTCAAAAGAGGTGCCGCTTGCCTTGTTTTTAATGAATGCTTTCGAAAGGGTCTTTTAAATGCTTTCGAAGGGGTTGTCGCTTTCTTGTTTCGGAAGGGTAGCTTTCGAATAAGTTGCCTTAGATTATGTTTTAAAGAAAAGCTTTCGAAAGGGTACTTTTAAACTAAGTCGAAACCTTGCTATCGTCTTCATAACTTTCGAATAGGTTGAAGTTTCAATGCTTTCGAAAGACCAGATTTTGTTTGATAAATCTAACAAGCCGCTTCCCAATGCTTTTGAAAGGGCTCCAGAGCCACTTATACTAAAGGTTTCGAAGATAGTGGCTTCGAAGGGGGTTTCGAAGCTATCCTTCCAAATGTTTTACTTAAATGTTTAAAGCTTTCGAAAGGATGGTTCCGAAGCCATCAGTTTTCCCCAATCACTTTTACTTAAAGGTTAATGGTTTCGAAAGGGTACTTTCGTTTAAATTCACTTTGACTCAAAAGTTATTTTGAGGATAAATCCAATGGTTTCGAAACAGGTACTTTCAAATGGTTTCGAAAGGAAGGTTTTGGAGCTTTCGAAAGAGTAATTGTTTCGAAAGACATGAGTTTAAGTGTTTTGTAAAGAAGATTTGAAAGCTTTCGAAAGATATGTTTTAATGGTTTCGAAAGTAAAAGTCTAAGGTTTTGAAAGCCTTAGTTTTTAAAAAAGAGAACCCAACCTCATTTTTAAAGGAAAACCCAGGGCAAATAAAGGAGTTTTGAAATAGCTTTTAAGTATGGTGCTTTTTTAAAGAAGTTTTCCTTGATAAAACAATAGGATAAAGGGATTAAACATGTTTCATATGAAAATGATTTCAAGGATATTAAACCATAAATGTTGGTGTCATTATGTTATTATGTTTGCTTCTTCTAATGTACACTGTATAATGGACCCATAAATGTATTTTGGGGAGAAAAGGGTAGAAAAACCAGCTAGGTTGACCCAGTAGTAAATATAAATTGAGTTAACTCCAGTATGAATAGAGTTGCATCCAGGAGGTCAGGTAGACCAGAACATAGTATGCCCATAGACTAATCAAAGAATTTATCAGATTAGACAGGTTCATAGTAAACCCTTGAAAACTATATTTGGAAAGAGTTATTGGCAGGGGCCAATAGGTTCGTAGTGATCCCATGAAAACAATATCCGAATAAATTTATTGACCGAAGTCAATAAGTTCCCCATCAACCCTTAAAAACTATGATATGAAAGAAGTTATTAGAGATACCAATAGGTTCAGGGAGAACCCATGAAATTATGAAGTTATTGGGAGGGGCCAATATAGTGGTTCTTAGTGATCCCATGAAAACTATGAGATCGGACAGATAGTCCATAAGCTTTGAACCAGTTATTAGTCAGCCCATGAAAACTAATAGGTTAATAGTGACCCTAGAAACTATAACTGAGACAGATAGTCAAAATGAATGGGGATGGAAAATCCAAAATAATTTACTTGTTTGTGTATCATCATAATATTTTAACTTGCTATATTTTTAACCATTATGGATGCAAGTGCACAGTATATGGTAATTATAAATTTTGAGTAAGATACTAGTGAGGGGAAAACCCGTTCTGCTAAGTAGTGTGATCTCACTAGATATCTAAATAGTTTGAGATGGTAGGTTATTATTCATATCAGGCTTATGTCTGACTCAAGGTTTATGTTTTCCCCTAAAACTCTCGGGTGCTCAGTTAACTTTGAGTAGTTTGAGAGTTGAGGTTTTCAGGTATCTCCTTAGATGAATAAGTTTCCGGAGACGTGCAGGAGTCTAAATAGCTATTAAAAGTTCTCTTCTTTTGATCCCGCTGTGTTTTGTTTTGTTGTAAAGGCAAAGTTGTTCAATTGCCTATGTTAAACTCTGATCATCCAAGGAGGGCATCTTCATATGTAGCTTTTGGCGTACATTGTAATAATTATAATTTCTCTGAACATGGTTCTCGAATGTGGGATAATGTAATGAATTTGAAATGATTTGAAACGGAATGTGAAAGTTATTTAATGATTTTAAAAGTTCTTCCATATCCATGTGTTTATGTTATATCAATGTATCTAACATTACCGTATTTGGTCGCCGAGTATTAATAAGTATGGATGATTGCAGCATCCATAGCCGTTAGTTTTAGGCCACCAAGTGGGGGATGTTACAAGTTGGTATCAGATTAAAGGTTTATGAAAACTTAAAAGAAATTTAAGCCTAAAAGATTTTTCAAAATAATCCAATGAATCAGAAAATAAGATCGGGGTTTGGGTTAACACTATAGTAACATACTTGTATTTGATAAATATATGTGTATATATATATAAGTACGTATTCCCCTTTCTCTTAGACCGTTCTTTTGTATCTTACTAATGCTCATATTTAGATTTACGTGAAAGGAAGATATGGAGATAGGAAACAAAAGAGGAAATCTCGGTGGAGGAAGCACCATAACAAACGGAAATGCTCGACCCACTAGGAGGAACCCGGTCAATAGGCAAATGCTAATCAAAATGCAGATGCTAATGTAGGTCCTGAAAATCCGCCAATGGATATGGGGATGATGTATCAATTCTTCATCAATCTGATGCAAGCTGGAGCAGGGGCCGCAGTAGCCGGGAACGTTGGAGGACCTAATCCTGTGGCTCTAATTGGGAATAATTATGCTAAGTTGAGTAGAGATTACACTTGTCTTGGTGGGAAGCTTTTTGTGGGAACGGTGGATCCCATAGAAGTTGAGAATTAGCTGTTGCATTGTGAGGGAATCTTCGCTGACTCGGGATTGAATGATGATCAGAAGAGGAGACTAGCCTCTAGGCAGTTGAAGGGAGCAGCGCTCCATTGGTGGAATAGTGTTACTACCGGAGTTCCCGAGGAAAAATTGACTTGGGCAGAATTTCGAAGGAGATTCGAGCAGAGGTTTTTGTATGAAGTTGCTAAGTCGGCATTGTTGAGGAAGTTCATGGATTTGGTGCAGGGAGAGATGTCGGTAATTGAGTATGCTACTAAGTTTGATGAGCTGTCCCGATATGGGTATGCTACCATTGACACCGTCATCAAGAGGAATGAGAAATTTATTCGGAGGTTGAGACCCGATATAGATAGGGCAAACTTGCCACATCTCCTTGATTCTTGTAATGTTGTTTTGGAGATGGCAATCCAACATGAGGAGATGCTTGTCATTTATGAAAAGGAAAATCCTGTTGAAACCCAAGGTTCTTAAGGAAAGAAGAGGAAGTTCTTTAAGAAGAAGGGAACCGAGAAGGGAGAGACTGCCAAGAAGACAAAGGATGATCTGGTCTGTTTCAAGTATGATAAGAAGGGTCATTATGCTCATGAATGCCTGACAGGTAAGGGGAAGAAGGATGCAGACAAGAAGGGCGTGAAGTGCTTTAGCTGCAACCAGATAGGGCATTATAAGAACCAGTGTCCAAAACTAGTTAGAGCAAACAGGGAAAAGGTCTTTGTTGTTGGACCATCATCTGCTAGGCCAACTGCTACTGAGAAAGGAAATACTATGATGGAAGGTACGCTTTTGATCTAGAGTATACCAGTTAGGTGTACTATTTGATACCGGTGCCTCACATTCATTTATATCTCAGTGTTTGGCTGATAGGTTATGTTTAGAACCCAAATACCTTGTTACTTCCTTAAAGATTGTGAATCTAATAGGAGGATATGGAACTCTAAGGATGCGATTGACCAGTTAGAATTTGATTTCTTAGGTCATAAGTTTGCATGCAGTCTGTATGTTTCTAATTTCATAGATTTCGAAATCATTTTGGGTATGGATTGGCTGGGTAATTATGAGTCTAGGATATTTTGCCAGGATAGGGAGACATCACTAAGACAACCAGATAGTCATAACCGAATGATATTCTCAATGGAGAATTCTGACCAAAGTGCTTTTGCTTTGTTGAGAGCTATGGAAGTGCAAGAAGAGTTAAGTTAGGTTCGAGTAGCAAGGGAGTTTGCAGATGTTTTTGAGCCAGTTACAGGACTACCATCGAAACGAGACGTTGATTTTCAAACAGATCTTGTACCAGAGCGGATCCTGTAAGTAGACCACCTAGCAGAATGACACCAACCGAGATGAAGGAATTGAAGGTGCAGCTAGTGGATCTAGAAGGGAGAAATTTTATTAAACCAAGCAGTTCGCCTTAGGGAGTGGTTGCGGTGTTCGTGAAGAAACAAGATGGGTCATTAAGGATGTGTATCCATTGACAACATTTCGGATTAAGTATGGTTCGTATGAGTGGTTAGTAATGTCATTCGGATTAACAAACACACCTGCTTTCTTCGTTGATCTGATGAACTGAGTTTTTCGAGAGTACATGGATAGGTTCATGTTGGTGTTTAGAGATGACATTCTATTATACTCTGAGGATGAAAGAGATCATGAAGATCATTTTAGAGTAGTGCTTGACACGCCGAGGCAGTATCAACTGAAAGCGAAGTTTTCCAAGTGTCATTTTTGGAAGAAAGAAGTTAAGTTTCTTGGTCATGTGTTTCAGAGAAAGGCTTGTCAGTCGATCCAAATAAGATCGAAGCTGTTAATAACTTGAAGAGACCAAAGACGGTGATTGAGATTAGAAGTTTTCTTGACTTGATGGCTATTACCATAGATTCATCAAGGATTTCTCACGAATAGCAGCACCTTTGACTAAGTTAACCTGGAAGGACGTGAAATTTGCCTGGTTTGAAAAATGTGAGGAAGAATTCCTTAAGTTAAATAATTTGTTGACTAACGCACCTGTGTTAGTAGTTCTAGATAGAAACTAAGGGTTGGTGGTGTATATCGATGCATGTGGGACTGGATTGGGAGCTGTTGATGCAAAAGGGTAAAGTCATTGCCTATGCTTCACGACAGCTTAGACCGCATGAAGTGAGATATCCTACTCAGGATTTGGAGTTGGCTACGGTGATCTTCACATTGAAGATATGGAGACATTATCTCTTAGGGCAGAGATTTGAAATATACACAGATCATAAGTCCAAAAGGTTTTAATTCTCTCAGAAGGGGTTAAATATAACATAGTAGAGGTGGCTGGAGTTTTTAGCTGCTTATGATTTTGGTATAGAGTATACACTTGGAAAAGTAAATAAAGTAGTGAATGCTCTTAACAGAAGACATCAGAATGTGGTGTTAGCTATGTTGACAGATGGAAAGATTTAGAAGCTTTGACTACTTGTAGTGTGCAGTTAAGATCGACTGCTAGTTCTTATCAGAGCATAGTCATGTATCCTGTTTGGAAGTTTGACCAGTGTTTATCGAGAGGATAGCTTCAAAGCAGAATGAGGATCCATTATTAGCCAAGAAGATTAGAAGACTTGAGATGAGATCAAAGATCGATGATCTAAAGGATTTTAGTCTTAACCAGAGAGGATGGTTAAGAAAGAAGGTACGGTTGTGTGTTCCGAGTGTTGAGAACTTAAGAAAAGAAGTTCTTGGGGAATGTCATTGATCCAAATTTACGATTCATCCTGGATGAACCAAGATGTATCAAGATATGAAGATGAGCTTCTATTGGGAAGGTATGAAGAAAGATGTTGGCTTGTGGATTAGACAGTGTACAAACTATCAACAAGTGAAGGCCGAACATCAGAAGTCGAGTGGATTGCTTCAACCTTTGGAGATACTAGTTAGGAAACGGGATTCGATATCAATGGATTTTATAGATGGGTTGCCATGATCGAATAGAGAAAATGAAAGTATATGGGTCATAGTGGACAGGTTGACCAAGAGTGACCATTTCATTCTAGTTAAGTCAACCAGTACGTCTCCTGTTTTAGCTAAGTTGTTCGTGAAGAACATAGTTAGACTACATGGAATTCTTAATAGTATAGTTAGTGACAAAGGTGCTTTGTTTACTAGTAAATTCTGGAAGAATCTATAGGATGTGTTAGGTACAAGCTTAAGATGAATACCGTGTATCACCCTCAGATGGATGGGCAGACAGAGAGAGTCAATAAGGTACTCGAGGATTTATTAAGAGCTTGTGTATTGGACTTTTGTGGATCTTGGGAAAATCACCAAAAGTTAGTGGAGTTCTCCTATAAAAACAGTTATCAGACTAGTATAGGGATGGCGCCTTTTGAAGATTTGTATGAAAGGCCATGCAAATCACCAGCATGTTGGTTGGAAACTGGAGACAGATTATTCTTGGGTCCAGATCTGGTTAGAGAGACGACAGAGAAGATTGAGTTGATCTGAGAAAGTATGAAGGAAGCTCATTCCAGACAGAAGAGTTATGCAGATAAGAGACGTAAAGTCCTAGAATTCTCAGTTGGGGATAGGGTTTTCATTAAAGTATCACCAATGAAGGGTGTGGCTCGATTCAAAAAGTAAGGGAAACTGGCACCGAGATACGTTGGTCCGTTCCTAATTATAGAGAGGATCGAAAAGCTCGCATGCAGAGTAGAGTTGCCAAGTAGTATGACAGGTGTCCAAAATGTGTTTCATGTGTCTCACCTTCGCAAGTATGTGCATGATCCACAGACTACTATTCCTCCGACAGGGTTGGAAGAGTTGATAGTAGAGCCGAATTTGACTTTATTAGACAACCAGTTTGGGTTGTAGTGAGGGATGAGAAAAGGTTAAGGAACAAGATAGTCAAGTTAATGAAAGTTCAGTGGAGTGACAACGAGAAGGACTGTACTTGGGAGACATAAGACATGATTAGAGATACTTATCCTAATCTACTGTAAGGGTATGTTCTATATTTGCTTTATATAGACTGTTGTTAGTCAGGTAGGCTAGTTTAGTATTTAGTCCTTACTGAATTTCGAGGACGAAATTCTTTAAGTAGGGGTTGCCGCAATACCCCTAATTTTTAGTAACATTATTCAAAAGATTTAATTAGATAATTAAATAGAATAATGTAAATATTAGTGCGATAAGGGGATTGAGATTTGAAAATTTAATTAGAAGCCGCACTTAATTAAATAAAATATTAAAAGAATGGGCTATGAACGTTTTCATATGTTAATTAATAAGAAAAATAACATAAGGGCATTATGGGGATTAGCCGCCACCATAACCCTTCCATTTTTCACTCTACATGTTCATATTTCAAAACTCTAAAACGTTAATCAAAAAGCTTAAGCCGACCATAATCTAGGGGAAAAAGAAGAGAAAAATCCATTAAAAGCTAAGGAATTAAGCAAGAAGGACGAACCCAAATCAAATCCCAAGATCCTTATCCAAAGCAAGGTGAATAATAATCAAAACCATCTCTATTTTTGTTTTTATAGAGTATTGATTTCGGGTTTATGTTTAAAAACCTTTATGATGATGATATGCTAGGATTTCATGATATATTTGATTCAAACAAGTATGTTTGATAAATGTTCAATTCGATTTTAGGTAAAAATTGTATTTATTGGATTTCGAATGCCATGGGGAATTAATATGTTATGTAAAACATTATTTTGGAGATGATTTTTAATTTTCATAATTTTCCAAGCTATGGATAATTTATTATAAATTTTTAAAGGAAGAAATGAACAATTGGGTTTAAAATTTATTTCGGCTATTATTTGAAGGAATTTAGGTCTGAAATTTATACGTGTTAGATAACATACTAAAAGTGAAGTTTTATGGTTTTTGGGGATTTTTCCTAAGTAATTTACTATGGAAATTAGTTTAATTTAGTTGGAGGACTTAAACATCTTAATTGTTTTGCTTAAGGGAAGAGCTTCTTTGCTAATTATTTCAATTAAATTTGAAATGAATTCGGTAGTCTTTTAGGAAAATATTTTTGTAAAGTTTTTGGCAACCAATTATGTTTTTATAAATTGGCAAGTTAGTTGAAAAGCAATTACTTAAAAAGGCAATAAATCAGTTTTTATACAGAAGTATTGTTTCGTCGCTTCTAGTAGTAACATTTCGACTACATACCTCCATCCCCATCTAAGTCGAAACCAATACACATGGTATCAATGTTTTGATACGTAGTGGATTTGGAGACAAGCGGAAGGTATGGATCCGAAACCATGCTTTCAAAGGGGTCGAAACCAATTAAAATAGCTTTCGAAGGTCTTTTGTTTTGCTTTCAAAAGAGGTGGCGCTTGCCTTGTTTTTAATGAATGCTTTCGAAAGGGTCTTTTAAATAGCTTTCAAAGGGTTGCCATCTTCTTGTTCAAAAGGGTAGCTTTAGAATGAGTTGCCTTAGATTATGTTTTAAAGAAAAGATTTCGAAAGGGTAGTTTTAAACCAAGTCGAAACCTTACGGCCGTCTTCATACCTTTCGAATAGGTTGAAGTTTCAATGCTTTCAAAAGGCGAGTTTTTGTTTTGTAAATCTAATAAGCCGCTTCCCAATGCTTTTGAAAGGGCTCCAGTAGCAACTTATACTAAAGGTTTCGAAGGCAATGGTTTCGAAAGGGGTTTCGAAGCTATCCATCCAAATGTTTTACTTAAATGATTAAAGCTTTCGAAAGGATGGTTCCGTAGCCATCAGTTTTCCACAATCATTTTTACTTAAAGGCTAATGGTTTAGAAAGGGGTACTTTCGTTATATTCACTTTGACCCAAAAGTTATTTTAAGGATAAACCGAATGGATTCGAAAGAGGTACTTTCAAATGATTTCGAAAGGAAGGTTTTGGTGCTTTCGAAAGAGTAAGTGTTTCAAAAGACATGAGTTTAACTGTTTTAGAAAGAAGATTTGAAAGCTTTCAAAAGATATATTTTAATGGTTTCGAAAGCAAAAGTCTAAGATTTCGAAAGCCTTAGTTTTCAAAACAGAGAACCCAAACTCATTTTTAAAGGAAAACCCATGGAAAAATAAAGGAGTTTTGAAATAGCTTTTAAGTATGGATTTTTTTTGAAGAAGCTTTCCTTAATAAAACAATAGGTTAAAGGATTAACCATGTTTCATATGAAAATGATTTCAAGAAAATTAAACCATAAATGTTGGTGTTATTATGTTATTATGTTTGCTTCTTCTAATGTGCATATTCACTGTATAATGGACCCATAACTGTATTTTGGAGAGAAAAGGGCAGAATAACTAGCTAGATTGACCTAGTGGTGAATATAAATTAAGTTAACTCATGTATGAGTAGAGTTACATCTAGGATGTCAGGTAGACCAAAACATAGGATGCCCAAAGACTAATTAAAGAAGTTGTCAAATTAGACAAGTTCATAGTAAACCCATGAAAACTACATTTGGAAAGAGTTATTGGCAGGGGCAATGGGTTCGTAGTGATCCCATGAAAACTATATCCGGATAAAGTTATTGACAGAAGTCAATAGGTTCCTATTCAACCCATGAAAACTATGATATAAAAGAAGTTATTGGAGATACCAATTGGTTCATGGATGTTATCCCACTTTTTAGCAAAGTCGAGATATCAAGAAATTTACTGAAAATCGATGATTATTCATCCCAGATATCGACTGTACATCACAGGTTCACTATGGATGTTGACGAATTTTGTCCGAGTCCGGATTAAGCTACAATTTACAAGACACGACGAGCGAAGCCATGAAAGCCATCGTTTCAAATTTCAGATCAATCGGAGTTCGTATGACCGAGATATGATCGATACAAGTTAAGGAAGATATGTTGTTCGAATCGATCATGTTCGACTCGGTCATAGAGCCTTGTTTGAATTGATCTTGTTCGACTCCATCCAGAACCGGACTCTTCGCATCGATCCAGAAGCGGCGGCATCATACCAATTTGGTTCATATCCATCGCGATCGCACTACTTCGTATCGATCAGGGGTTGGCTCAGTTCGAATCGATCACCAAGGCTTAGTTCGTATCCATCCGGTTCGCGGTTGTTTGAGTCGATAGCGTACGTGTCCTTGTTCGTATCCACCATGCTCAAGCGAGTTCGCTTCGTGTCTATGGCATCTGCAGTGATCGATACGAAGTACACCAATAACTATCGATACGAACGAGGGCTACGACGAATCGACAATCGATTCGAACAAGGACTGAAGCAGATGGATGCGAATAAATGGTCAATACGAACTGGACCCCGATGTTGGATGCGAATAGAACTCTGCCAACTCAGCTGTGTAGTTAATGCCCCACTATTACCTCGCTATATCCCCGCTATATCTCATAGCGGATTTCTACCGCTACGATTTTTCCATATAGCCCCAAAATATAGCCTTTCCGCTTTAAGCCCCGCTATTTCTGCTATATCCCGTTATTCCCGCTATATTCTTTCCGCTATATCTTCTTTAATAAAATGAATTAAAAAATTGCATTTATACATTATAAAAATTATGGAACTAATTTATTTGATTTAATTTTTAATATATTTTCAGAAATGAAAATACTCTAATATTCTACTAAATTCAATTATGTTATATAACATTATTATGTTTATTTAAAGTATATTCGCACATGTTTTTTGTTTAAAATTATTTATGTATTAATTTTAATTCAATTGAATGATAATTTTTCATTTAATTACCATTTATATATTTGTAAAAACATTAAGTACGAGTTTTATATGCTATTTTAGAGCCATCCGCTATATCCCGCTATGTCCTCGTTGTATCCCCGCTATGACTTTTTGCACCTCCACCGCTTTGAATCTGCCGAGCGCTTTAACTGCACAGCAACTCAGTGCAAAAAGTGGATTGACCTAGGAATTTCGTGCCACATCATCTTGCGCGCGCGCTTTTGATCGAGTCGACGAGATCGATACGAACGTATCGAGTCGAACAAGACAGCAAACTGAAAGCTCAAGTTTGTATCGATCATATCTCCTAATCCACAAGTCCAAATGCTATCAAATTTTCACAGGAGCTTACGCACGTGCTAAAGAATGCCCATGCCAAATTTTAACTCCATTGGACACAATCTTGATCGATACGAAATCCGTTCGTATCGATCACGGATCGGACCGAAACTTCGCGGGCTTGGGCGCGCGGGCCTAGTCACGTGCCAGAGGGTGTCTCTCGAGATCTGAGCGAAATATCAGCCTCCTACACCTATACATAGAGCCCCAGAGCCAACAATAAAAGGGATCTTCTTCTTCTTGGAATTCTCGAACGCCCAGACTCTGTCGGATCCAGTTCTAAACTCCATTGCTGCTGCTACTAACAAATTTCACTGCTGTAAATCATTATTATCGACTGAAACCTGCTGTAATCAATTGAAATCATCAAGTGAACATCAATAAAATCATCAACTTCAGAGTGGACGTAGGCAAGATCGCCGAACCACTATAAATCTTGTGTCTCTATCTATTTCTTTCTGTTTTAAGTTTATTGTTCTTCACTTTTTATCCTCCACATTACTTAGATCTGAGATCTGTGATTTTATATTGCTGATTTGTGTTTATACACTGGTGCTTTCATTGACATTTGGGGTTTGTGACCAATTTTGGCGCAAACCCTTTGGTGCTTTCACTGAGAAGGCTAATTCAGGGATTTTATCATTTGGAAGTTGAATTCGAAGGCTTGAAGAATTCAGATCTGAAAAGCTATGACAAGGCAATCAAGTAGAAGACAAAGGGCGGAGAGAAGTCAGCATGAAGGAAGTCAGGAGGCTTCCTCAGGAGCGAATCAGACATCGATCTTCATCACTAGGGACGAGATGGAAACGATGTTTAAGAGACAAGAGGAGGTGATGCAGAATCTACTTCGACAAGTTGGACAAGCCGGAATACAGAATCAGCGGAACGCAACTACAGGAGACGCTGGAGACAGGAATCGGGAGTATGAAGCAACCAGAACTCAAAATGGAGTAGGACCATCTGGCACAGCCCCAGAACTAGGGGGCACTTACCCAGAGCATGTTGACCCGATCCCAGGCGCAGTACCAGGTGGAGCTGCGCAACGCGACATTGACAGAGAAATGAATACTCCGTCAGGAGAACAGATTCCAGGAATCCCTCGTGAACCCCGGGGGCAAATCAGAAGCAATAGACAAGGACTACAACTTGGAGATAGTGACAAATTAGCGGAGATGGTCAGACGAGCCATGAGAGGCGGACTAGTGAACAGAGATCTGGAGGATGTGAATGGAGTCCCTTTGCTCCTACAATCAGGCAAGCCAGGAATCCACCAGAATTCAAGTTACCAACATTGGACATGTATAATGGGAGGATGGATCCTACGGTTCATCTGACGAAGTACATGAGGCACATGGAAGTGCTGGGGGGCATCGGAGGAGATCATGGCCCGGTGTTTCCCACTGTACCTGGCAGACATAGTAGCATTATGGTTCAGACAACTGGAGAGCGGTTCCATTGGAACATGGACCGATTTGACTGAAAGGTTCATGAGGCAGTTCAGAGTTCACATTTCGAGACCCAAGAATGTGATGAGTTTGGCAGCACTAAAGCAAAGAACGGGGGAATCTTTGAGGAATTTTCTGACACGATTCAACGCAGCGGCAGCATCGGTGGATCGACCCGATCCATCCATGTTTTGATGGCAGTTGTATCTGGCATAGCTGATGGCACAGAATTTAAGAATTCGTTAACAAGGGATCCCCCAATGGATCTAGGAGAATTTTATAATGAGGCTGAAGGATTTCTACGATTAGAGGACGCAAATGCTGAGAGAGAGGAAGGAGAAGGAATTGATGTTTATGCAGTCAAGGGTGAAAATCCTCCTAGAACAGATTCAGAGACTGGTAAAGGGAAACGAAAGGCTGAGGATAATAGTGATGGACCGACGCGACCACGAAAGGAACCAAGATTCACCTCTTATACGGAGTTGAATGAGACGTTGGAGCGAATCTACCAGGATACTAGGGGGCAGATTTCCTATCGAAGGCCGATGAGAAGAGACTCGACCAACAATGAAAGAAGGTCAGACAAGTACTGCTTATTCCACGAGCTGAATGGCCACAGCACGAATGATTGCTGACACTTGAAGGATGAGGTTGAGGGACATATCCGGAATGGTCTGCTATCGCAGTATGTAGGAAGGGGAACGACAACGGTGGAACGAGAGCGACTACCACCTGCACCTACTGGGGACGGCTCAGGATCGAGGCGTCAGCTTGTCATCAATTGATTGAGATAATGACGAATAAGTAGCAAACTCCACACCAACGCGATTTAGTCTTTTTACACATGTACAGGACCGCGAACGATCCTCAAGCATGCTCTGATATGACTATAAACCGCATCGATGTAGGTGTTTGCACTTTGACGTCCCTGTTTTGCTTTTGTTTTCTATTTCTCATGTTTAGACTCGATTTTGTTTAAGATTTATGTTGGAAGACTTATTTTGGATAGAAGCATGCCATTTGTGATTCCATAACGGCTAAGCCACTTACACATGCACAGGGTCGCGAACGGTCCTTAGGCATGCTCTGAGATGGTGATAAACCGTCATAACAAACAGTTTAGAAAATCACTCGAACGTGAAATCTGGCACTAATGATACTAAGTCCCCCCCGGGCACACACAATCCGCCTCGAACGGCACCCGACCGCGAACGGTCACAATCCGCCTCGAACGGCACCCGACCGCGAACGGTCACAATCCGCCTCGAACGGCACCCGATCGCGAACAGTCACAATTCGCCTCGAACGGCACCCGACCGCGAACGGTCACAATCGCCTCGAACGACACCCGACTGCGAATGGTCACAATTCGCCGCGAACGGCACACGATCGCGAATGATCACAAATCGCCTCGAACGGCACCCCGACCGCGAACGGTCACCATTCGCCGCGAACGGCATCCAACCCCGAACGGTCACATGCTACCTCGAATGACACCCGATCCCGAACGATCATCATTCGCGGTCAGATAAGACTATCAATTTCTTTGCAGGTCATCAACAGGATATGAACATCCAGCTTATGGCATTACAAAATACACCTTCCTACCACAAGGCGTATTTTAGGGGGCAAAGTGTTATCCCACTTTTTAGCAAAGTCGAGATATCAAGAAATTGACTGAAAATCGATGATTATTCATCCCAGATATCTACTGTACATTACAGGTTCACTATGGATGTTGAAGAATTTTGTCCGAGTCTGGATTAAACTACAATTTACAAGACACGACGAGCGAAGCCATGAAATCCATCGTTTCAAATTTCAGATCAATCGGAGTTCGTATGACCGAGATATGATCGATACAAGTTAAGGAAGGTATGTTGTTCAAATCGATCCTGTTCGACTCGGTCATAGAGCCTTGTTCGAATCGATCTTGTTCGACTCCATCTAGAACCGGACTCTTCGCATCGATCTAGAAGCGGCGGCATCATACCAATTTAGTTCGTATCCATCGCGATCGCACTACTTCGTATCGATCAGGGGTTGGCTCAGTTCGAATCGATCACCAAGGCTTAGTTCGTATCCATCCGGTTCGCGGTTGTTTGAGTCGATAGCGTACGTGTCCTTGTTCTTATCCACCATGCTCAAGTGAGTTTGCTTCGTGTCGATGGCATCTGCAGCGATCGATACGAAGTACACCAATAACGATCGATACGAACGAGTGCTACGACGAATCGACAATCGATTCGAACAAGGACTGAAGCAGATGGATGTGAATAAATGGTCAATACGAACTGAACCCCGATGTTGGATGCGAATAGAACTCTGCCAACTCAGCGCAAAAAGTGGATTGACCCAGGAATTTCGTGCCACATCATCTTGCGCGCGCGCGCTTTTGATCGAGTCGACGAGATCGATACGAACGTATCGAGTCGAACAAGACAGCAAACCGAAAGCTCAAGTTTGTATCGATCATATCTCCTAATCCACAAGTCCAAATGCTATCAAATTTTCACAGGAGCTTACGCACGTGCTAAAGAATGTCCACGCCAAATTTCAACTCCATCGGACACAATCTTGATCGATACGAAATCCGTTCGTATCGATCACGGATCGGACCGAAACTTCGCGGGCTTGGGCGCGTGGGCCTAGTCACGTGCCAGAGGGTGTCTCCCGAGATCTGAGCGAAATATCAGCCTCCTACACCTATAAATAGAGCCCCAGAGCCAACAAAAAAGGGGATCTTCTTCTTCTTGGAATTCTCGAACGCCCAGACTCTGTCGGATCCAGTTCTAAACTCCATTGCTGCTGCCACTAACAAATTTCACTACTGTAAATCATTATTATCGACTGAAACCTGTTGTAATCAATTGAAATCATCAAGTGAACATCAATAAAATCATCAACTTCAGAGTGGACATAGGCAAGATCGCCGAACCACTATAAATCTTGTGTCTCTGTCTATTTCTTTCCGTTTTAAGTTTATTGTTCTTCACTTTTTATCCTCCACATTACTTAGATCTGATATCTGTGATTTTATATTGCTGATTTGTGTTTATACACTGGTGCTTTCATTGACATTTGGGGTTTGTGAACAATTTTGGCACAAACAATGGAGAACCCATGAAATTATGAAGTTATTAGCAGGGGCCAATATATTGGTTCTTAGTGGTCCCATGAAAACTATGAGATTGGACAGATGGTCCATAAGCCTTAAAGCGGTTATTAATCAGAAAACTAATAGGTTAACAGTGAGCCTAGAAACTATAACTGATACATATAGTCAAAATGAATGGGGATTAGAAATCCAGAATAATTTACTTGTTTGTATATCATCATTACATTTTAAATTGTTATGTTTTTAACCATTGTGGATGTAGGTGCATAGTATATGTTATTATAATTTTTGAGTAAGATACTAGTAAGGGAAAAACCCATTCCGCTAAGCGGCATGGTCTCACTAGATATCTAAATAGTTTGAGTTGGTAGGTTATTATTCATACCAGGCTTATGTATGACTCGAAGTTTATGTTTCCCCTTAAACTCTCGAGTGCTCAATTAACTTTGAGTAGTTTGAGAGTTGAGGTTTTCAGGTATCTCCTTAGACGAATAAGCTTCTGGAGACGTGCAGGAGGCAAGATAGCTATTAGGAGTTCTTTTCTTTTGATTCCGCTGTGTTTTGTTTTGTTGTAAAGGCAAAGTTGTTTAATTTCCTATGTTAAACTTTGATCATCCAAGATGGCATCTTCATATGTTGCTCTTGGCATATATTGTAATAATTATAATTTCTCTGAACGTGGTTCTCAAATGTGGGATTATGTAATGAATTTGAAATGATTTGAAATGGAATGTAAAAGTTGTTTAATGATTTTAAAAATTCTTCCATATCCATGTGTTTATGTTATATCAATGTATCCAACGTTACCATATTTGGTTGGCGAGGATTAATATCTATGGATGATTGCACATCCATAGCCATTAGTTTTGGTTCTCCAAGTGGGGGATGTTACATGTACCATCGGAAGGTAGTCTCTTACCTTGTCATAGTATGGAATCCATTCTCCAATAAGTGTCTTCAGTCTCAGTTGAATACCTATTATGCTAAAATTTAATTAATGTAACAATTTCGGCTACGTTATTTATTTACTTGAAAACCTTAGACATTATTATAATATCACTGAATTTTCTATAGAAATTGTTTGGGTTATCGTAAGGTAAAAACTCATCCATGTTTAGTACGGCATGGTCTTATGAGATATCTTTGATTTTAAAGGAGTTTTTAAACGTAATAATTCAGTTATTTAAGTTTACTCACACCAGACCCACTTATGAACCTGATTTTTATTTTCTTTTCCTAAAACTCTTGGGTGCTCAAATTTGTATAAGCAGCTAAGTAGTTCAGGTTTCTACGAAGGCATTTTGAAGGAGCTTGGAGCAGGAGGCTTCATCGATAGCTAGTTATTATCTTGTTTCCACTGTATTATATGTATCTTGTATCAGTTACGTAGAGACATACTGTTATAATTGTCATAGGGTAGAATCTTTATTAGTATGACTTTGATGACTTTGTAAAGTATTATTTTGATTAATATGTATTATTCCATTGCGTTATGAGATTATGTGATTGTTATCTTTTTTCTTTCCCATAAAGATCAATCTTTTCGGTACTTGAATGCTTGGCATGCAATATAGTGGACGTATTAGTGTCGATTTTTGAAGGTCGAAAAGTTCGTTCGTTATAGATGTTTTTTATAAATGGAATATTAAATGGAGAATCATTTTGGATAAGAGAAATGCATAAAGGCATTTTTTTAATGAAAATTATTTTTTACGTGAAAAATCAAATAATTAATTCTCCCTTTATAAAATCAAGCAAAATTACTCAATTTCTCTTATCATGATTAATTTTCTTCGTCTTTTTTTCTTAATCTCTAAATTCTCTATTTAAATCTTAATTCTCAAATTTCCAACTCTTTGGTTTTAAGATTATGGGGGAGAAAGTATCTCAATCTTCATTTTTCCATCTTCATATAAAGCTTTACTAAAATAGTATATATATATATTGATTTATTTACTTATAAGACGTCAAATATGTATGGGAACATGTCGAAATTAAAGATGTTGAAAGGAAAATAGTAAAGCATTCAGCAAGGGATAATGTGCTTCAAACACTACATGAAGATACCGAACTTTTACAATAAAAGATGTCGAATGCCTAAGAAAGGATGATAAGCTTCCAAGAATGTCGAATTCCAAGTGATTGACAAACATGAGGGCTACCAAACTTCAACAAAGAGGAGATCACTTAAAGGCATCAAATCTCTAAGGATGTCAAACTATAAGAGCAATCAGGCTTGAATAGAGGAATGGGAGATGTCAAACCTCAAAACCCAAGAGGTTGTCGAGCATATAAGGAGGAAGAGATATCTTATCCCAAAACAGTTTCTAAGGCTACCGAGCATGTAACAAACCCAAAGTGGTATTGAATAACGGATCCCAAAAGACTATGGTGTAGAAGATATTGAACTTGAAGACAGTCAAAGAGGGATACCGCATTATTAAAAGATGTCGAATACTTAGATGTCAAGCCTTTATAATTATAACCATTCTGAAGTATATAAATAGGGCAAAGGATGCTGAGCTTTGAAGAATATTAGGGATATCGAATATCTACAGTTGTCAAAGATGCCGCATTTTGCCAATATCCAGAAAGATGTTGAATGACATCAATATGAATAGAGATATCAAATTTTATTGGAATCACGAAGGATGTCGAGTATCAATAATGTAGAGGGATATTGAATATTAACAACACAAGGAAGGATGTAGGATACTGATAATACAAAGAAGAATGTCGAATTTCAACAATGTGAACAAGGATGTTGTATGTCTTCAACATAACAGACAATGCCAAGAATTTACAATCCATGTGGGATATTGAATATCGTCAACCTACCCTATATCGCATGACATGTGGCAGCCAATCCGCCTACCTCCACCCCTATGAATATGGATCCGATGGATACTTGGATGGGGAAATTTGTGAATTTGGCATATAAGGACTTGAATAATAAATTTTCTTATCATATTTCGAATGAATAAAGATATTTGACTATGATAAGACTTATGACTTGCATATGACTCCTGTGAACTATATTTTCAACATGAACATGAACTCTCTTCTCAAGGACCGAAATCTTAAACTTGCATACTTCACTTTGGACTCGCATACTCCTTTTGGGCAAACACAAGGTTAATCAAGCCAAATACTGGACTATACTTATTTTCCTTGAACATTTTGGGGTAATATTTTTTTATTTTTTTTTAACATTTTGGCACTAGAAAGAGGGTTCGAACCTCCCTCTCCCTACATATTCCGATAAAGAACTTTCCTTAGCTTTCATATAAACACTACAAGAAAACGTATGATTTCCCAAGGCTAGAAGCCATCGGAAACCGACGCAAATAACCGTTGCAACTTCTCCCGTCATAGCACAGTTTTTCCGACGGCTTCCAACAACATCCATCGTAAAATTTTTGACGGTTGCCAACGAAATACCTGACGGCTTTAGATGGCCGTCGAAGACACGCGATCGATCAAGAGGAAGCAAAAAACCACCACTAGCCGTCGGAAGCCAATGGAAAATTTCACCTTGTAAACCGTCGCCCGCCGTCGGAAATTCTGAAGCATTTTTACAAAATTTAGCCACATTCTAACCCTACATACACAATTGAGAAAAATAATATAGTCACACACAATCACATATCAAATTCAGATATACAATAAAATATCAAATAATACAAATATACTCAAATCACATAAAGAAAATCAAACCAAGCATAACTCACATAAAATCAAACCAAGCAACACTTCGTTAACATAATGTACATAAATGTCGTTGTACAATATATACACCGTGAAACACCAAATCACCACCATCAACTCACAAATGTCAAAATGATCATCATCAAATGTACCATCAAATAATATACATAACATCTCAAAGTATCCAACTCCACCATCTCAATGTATCATCAAAAAATATTAAACAATGTCGCATAACAAAAATAAATACCTATTACTCCTGTCAATCACCTCCAGAACCTCCGGAACTAGCTGAAGATGGAAAGAGGCCACCATACCGTTGCATGTACTTAGCAATACGTTGGTCCAGCAGCTGTGTCATATCAATGGCCTGCCGACGGTTCTGCTCCTCCAGCCGTGCCACCCTAGCTCTCAATTCCTTGATCTCTGCTAGATCGATCTGAGCTCTGGTTAGGCTGGCTCTCCTCTGTCTACCCTGCAATACTTATTTAATTTAGTAAAAGTTCAATTACTATAATCTTACTATCGAAGCTACATCATAATATGTTAATTGTTATATCTATAAACTTATTATTAAAATTAAAGCGATGTGAAGTTCTTTAGAACTGAAAGATTACTAAATTGTTATATCTAAATATATTATTCATTACCACTTAATTACCAAAACTGTAATGCTTGTTCCGTGAAGGTGGATCCATGACCGACTCAAAAATTACATACTCATCGTCCGTAGTCAGTTGCCTCGACCAGTTTCCTCCAGAAGTTTCTACCTTTGTTCCATAAACCGTGCCTGCGTGAACAAATAAAAATACATTTGAAATTAATAGCATGGTATCTTAATTCATTATACTTTAATAATTAAAACAATTACTAATAGTATATAAACTAAAATATGCTTACATGGATCTTCTACAGTTTACCGACATGCCATGTATATGAAATAGACCCGTATGGATTTACATGCTCGACGGCATGAGTACGAGTAAATACATCCATGTACGATACGGGAACCTGCGCCTCGGCTTCCTGAAATTGATTATTATGTACTATTATTGTATATTCAAAATTATACAGCATAATAACTATTTACAATTCAGAGTCAATAAATTTACCAACTCCTGGCGGTATTGTTGGAACGACTTGGACCGTCCTCGATGAGTGATAAGATTTTTGTTTCTATTTGAAGAGTTTCTCTACGACTCTGCTTATACATTTAAATATACAACACATTATTTACTTACCAAATATTTTTTGATATTTACATATCAATCAAATAATTAATAAAAGATTAGTACACTTACCTTCTCTTCGTCACCATCCCAATGCGCCAACCACCCTTCCCATACACTCTATCCCATCCAATTCGGCTTCTACCTTTTATGCTTCATAGCCGACATAGAATCCCGCTAATTCTTTCTTATCCTATGCACCCAGTAATGTCGTATCAACTGCATGTCGTTGTGAGGAATGCGGAATATGGATCTTAAGGCTAGAATGAACACTAGAGGGGGGGGTGAATAGTGTTTATAAGAAATTACTAAATCTTTTTGAGTTATTGTTGATTTGTACACAAATGTATGCAATATTCAGACACAGATATAATCATAGAATCAATAACAGATGCAGAAATAAAGTAAATGCAGTAAAGGAAAGAACACACCGGATTTTATACTGGTTCGGAGTTACCCTACATCCAGTCCCGCACAACTAAGTATGGATTTCCTTTCAAAAGCAATTCAACAATAACAACCCTCGATTTCAAGGCCACGAGGTACACCCTCTAGAATCACAATCCTCTGGGTAGAGATACTTGATTTCCGGGCAACAAGTTCACCCAATTGATTTCTCAAGGCTACAATCATACATTTTCTCGCTTGATTGATTTCCAAGGCTACAATCACACCTTTTCTCGCTAGATAGATTACAAAGAAGCCTATAACTCTGAATAGCGCTGGGATCTTGTTGAGATAGTGATAGAGAATCAAACCAGAGATGATCTAGTTAGATTCAATGTTGATTTCGGCAGAGTGATGATAGGATTTTGAATAAGAAAACGTGGAAGAAGAAGAGAAGTGAAAAACTAGAAAATCTGATATAAAATTCATTGAAACTAACCCATATTTATAGAAGAACAACAGCCATGTCTATTCATGAAAGGTTATGGCGAATAGACACTTCTTTTGAAATTCAAATTTTTGAATCTAACTGTCACTATGTCGACATGGGGTACTAGGGCATGTCAACATCCCAAAGCATTTTTTTGAAGATTTGATTTTCTTTGAAAATAACCTTTATCTTATTTTAAAACTATTTAAACTTTATAAATATACTTGACCATAGATAAAATACATAGATAAATATAGACAATAATATATATATAATTTTACTATAATTTTATATTTAAATCTAAGTATAAATATATTATAATTAAAAGATAGTTTAAAACAAACGAAGTTTAAAACAAGAGTTTATTAAAAACAAAAACAAAGAATATTTTAAGGCTAAAACATCTTTTTGAAAATCATTTGAAAAGATAATTTTTAAGGCTAAAACATTTTGAAAAGCAGTTTTGAAAATCATTCTGAAGTAGTTTTGCAAGCTTCTTCCTGCAGAATATCTCATCACATCAGGACTCGAAAACTTGTACAAAACCAGGATGTTCGTGGGTTTGTAAGCCACTTGTTGTAGGTTTTTAAGCTACTTGTCGTAGGTTTGTAAGCCACTAAAAAGGTAGAAATGGGTTCCATCCCAAAAGAAAAATGGAGTGAAGATTTCAGTGCTATTATGAAGTTTTAACATTCTAGACTCAATACTTATCTGGAAATCTTGAACTCTTGATAATCTTGATACTCATGAGTCTTCAATCTTGATATCTTGAATCTCTATACTGTACAGTCTTCATTCTTTGTACCTGCATGGTTAAATCCTACATATACATATATATCTAAACTATAATGTTAGTATTTATATTTTATAATCTTATTCTAAGGTTGTTGTCATCAAAACCATCAACTCATGGACTAACAATCTCCCCCTTTTTGATGATGACAACCTTTGTTTATAAAATATTTCTTCTGTCCTAACTCCCCCTAAAACTGATAACTCCCCCTTAATCTACGCCTAACTCTTCTATTTTATATTTCTCCCCCTTTGTCATCAACAAAAACAAACTAACTCCAAACTATATAACTCTTAGTCTAATATCCTATATGATTATAATGATAGTGTTATCATACATAATCAATACTTACTTGTAAACCTAAAACTTAGTCCTAAACTACTAACATTCCTAACCAAGTACCTATATAATACTTATATAATATATATATATATATATGTTTATATTTACATTTTTGTACAACGTGACAAATATACACATAACGATGAAAAATGAAAAAGAAGAAACTACTGAGTATCTTTGACAATTGGAGATCTATGGATCGAATAATTTGGATAATGGAAACAGAAATTTCCATGTTGTTCAACCAAGTTTCCGTCCTTGTCAAAACATACTTCGCCAACGCAAATGACTTTGTCGTTGTCTTCCGCATGCTCTTCTTCCATTGGTTCTTCTTCTTCACTTTCCTCTTGTTCATGATCTCCTGAAGAGTCTTCGTCAATCAAGATTGGATTAGCATGATTGTCCATTAGAAATTTTTGCAAATTTCTAAGGATTTTCCCTTGCCTTTTTTGTTCTTTTGCCATTCGGAGTTGCCCTATTTGAATTTCATTCATTAATTGAATTGCATCCTTCGGAGAATCCTCTATTTTTGTCACTCGGGAGAGCGTAGTACGTTTGAACGGACCAGAGGTAGGAGAAGGGAACGAAAAGGTTGATTTTATGTTTGATTTGGAAGAGGAGGCCATTGATAAATTGATTTCAGAAGATAGAACAGAAAGATAACAGAGAGAATGAAGAAAATTTCAAAAATAAGAAGAATATATAACCAATTATTTTAATTTTGGTGGGAAAAAATTTATAAAAAAAAAACGTTATATGTCGACATGGGTATAGGGGGGATGTCGACATGGTTCTCAATATTTTTACTGTTTGATTTATTTTGATTTAATTTTTAATTATACTTTGTTATTTATATTTTATATTTCAGTTAATGAACAAATACCTAATTCTCTTCTTAATTTAGTAAATGTAGATTCACTTAAGGGTTTTGTTAAGATATCAACAATTTGATTTTCAGAATTGATATAGTCGAGAGTAATTACTTCTCTACTTATATTATCTCTGAGAAAATGATGTCCGATATCAATATGTTTAGTTCGAGCATGTTGAGTAGTATTTTTGGATAAATTTATTGCACTAGTATTATCACAATAAATTGGTGATTTTGATATATTTAAACCAAAATCTTTTAAAGTTTGTTGCATATATATTACTTGAGAACAAGCCAAAGCAGCAAAAATATACTCTGCTTCAGTTGTTGATAGAGAAACTGTGTTTTGCTTTTTACTAAACCAGGAAATCAGAGAATGCCTTAAAAAGTGACAAGTTCCACTTGTACTTTTTCGGTCTGATTTACAACCAGCATAATCAGCATCACAGTAAGATATTAAGTTAAACGAATCATTTTTAGGATAAAATAAGCCATAATCAAAGGTGTGTTTAACATATCTTATAATACGTTTTACAGCTTTTAAGTGTGTTTCTTTAGGTTGGGATTGATACCTTGCACAGAGACAGACACTATGCATGTTATCAGGTCTACTCGTACTGATATAGAGTAGTGATCCAATCATTTCTCTATATACTTTTTGATCTACATCTTTCGAGAGATCTTCTTTACTAAGGTACTCATTGGTTGCCATGAGAGTGGGTTTTCCACTCGTAGTAGTCAAACCAAATTTACTAACTAGGTCTTTAGCATATTTTTCTTGACTAATAAAGATACCATTATCTAATTGTTTTATTTGTAATCCTAAAAAGAAGTTTAATTCACCCATATGACTCATCTCAAACTCTTTTGTCATTATTTCAGAAAATTCTTTATTCATTTCAAAATTAGTTGATCCAAAAATGATATCTTCTACGTAGACTTGTAGTTGAATATCATTTTTATTTCTTTTAATAAAAAGAGTATTATCTACTTTACCTATTTCAAAATTTTATTGTAACAAGTAAGATCTTAGTCTATCATACCTGGCTCTAGGAGCTTGCTTTAGACCATATAGAGCTTTCTTAAGTTTGTAAACATGATTTGGAAATTTATCATTTTCAAAAAGTGGTGGTTGTTTAACAAATACTTCTTCTTTTACAAAACCATTTAAAAATGCACTTTTAACATCCATTTGAAATAATTTGAAATTATTATGATTTGCGAAAGCAAGTAGAATCCTAATGGCTTCTAATCTTGCTATGGGGGCAAAGGTTTCATCAAAATCTATTCCTTCTTGACAATAACCTTGAGCAACTAACCGGGCTTTATTTCTAACAACCTCTCCTTGTTCATTCATTTTATTTTTATAAACCCATTTAGTTCCAATTATTGTTTTATTTTCAGGTCTAGGAACAAGTTCCCCAACATCATTTCTAGTGAATTGATTTAATTCTTCTTGCATAGCCAAAATCCATGAATCATCAGTTGATTCTTCTTCTGGATTTTTGGGTTCAATAGTTGATATAAAAGCTACATTACTCATTTGACTTAGTTGGTTTCTAGTTTTAACAACAGATTGCATATCTCCAAGTATATTTTCTATAGGGTGATCTTTTAAAAGCTTAATCCTTTTATTAGGATGATTTAATTCATTATTAGTTTTAGTTGACTCTTGGTTTTGAGTGATTAAATCCTCTTCATCATTTATTTCTTCAAAATTTTTGAAATTTTCATCAAATGAAACATGCATTGTTTCTTCGATGGTATTAGTTCTTAAATTAAATACTCTATATGCTTTTATTTCTATTAGAGTATCCGATAAAGATACCTTTGTAGGATTTAGGATCAAATTTATCTAAGTTATCTTTTGTATTTAAAATAAAACATTTACTTCCAAAAATTCGAAAATAAGATACCTTAGGTTTCTTTGAGTAAATAAGTTCATAAGATGTCTTATCAGTTAAAGGTCTAATTAAAATTCTATTTAAAATATAACAGGCGGTAGCAACTGCTTCTGCCCAAAAGTACTTTGGTAAATTACTATCAGAAAGCATAGTTCTCGCACACTCTTGAATCGTCCTATTTTTACGTTCCACTACTCCGTTTTGTTGTGGAGTTCTTGGAAATGAAAAATTGTGAATTATTCCCTTTTTATTGCAGAATTCTTCAAACTTTTCATTTTCAAATTCACCACCGTGATCACTACGGATGGTTATAATTTTTGAGAAAGTTGATTTTGAACCCTTTTTGAAAAATTCTTAAACTATTCAAAAGTATCACTTTTATGTTTTAAAAATATTGTCCATGTAAATCTAGAATAATCATCTACAATTACAAAAACATATTTACTATTATTTATTGATAGAATTTGAGATGGACCAAATAGATCAATATGAAGTAATTCAAGAGGTTTTGAAGTAGAAATTATATTTTAATTTAAAAGAGCTTTTTCTAAGTTTTCCTAGTTGACATGCATCACATAGACTATCTACTTTAAAATTCATTTTAGGGAGGCCTCTTACTAGATCATGTTTTGACAGTCTAGATAAGAGTTTGTAATTCAAATGCCCAAATCTCTTATGCCAAATACAAGGGTCACTTGCATTTGCCAAAAGACACAAGTTATCATTTGAAATTTTCATACTAAGAATATAAATATTCTTTTTCCTAATTCCCTCAAATATTATGGTTGAATTATTATCTTCAATGTGACACTTATCTTTTTCAAATTTAATTTTATATCCTTTATCGCATAGTTGACTTATACTTAGAAGATTGTGTTTCAGATTCTTAACTAGCAAAACATTAGTAATAATAGGAGTTTCAGAGTTACCGACTTTGCCGATGTCGATCACATAACCTTTTGAATTGTCTCCAAAGTTAACCAGTCCTCTATCTTTGTATATTATATCATTCAGCATATCTGGATTCCCAGTCATGTGTCTAGAACATCCACTATCGAGTATCCATTTGTTCTTTTTGACCTGCACAGTTTGTTTGTTCTGGATTGATTCCTTAACTCCCATAAAGCATGATTCCTGCACATCAAACAATCTTAGTAGACAACTTGTATTTGAATATTGATTATATGTAGACTCAAGAGACAATGATGATCTGAATATTTCTAAACATGCATTAACAAATTTCTTAAACATAACCATTTGAAAAAAAAACTTTTTCAAAAATCAGATTATGAAACTTTTGAAAACCTTGCTCCGATACCAAATATGAGGAATGCAGAATATGGATCTTAAGGCTAGAATGAACACTAGAGGGGGTGAATAGTGTTTATAAGAAATTACTAAATCTTTTTTAGTTATTGTTGATTTGTACACAAATGTATGCAATATTCAGACACAGATATAATCATAGAATCAAACACAGATGCAGAAATAAAGTAAATGCAGTAAAGGAAAGAACACACCGGATTTTATACTGGTTCGGAGTTACCCTACATCCAGTCCCGCACAACTAAGTACAGATTTCCTTTCAAAAGCAATTCAACAATTACAACCCTCGATTTCAAGGCCACGAGGTACACCCTCCAGAATCATAATCCTCTGGGTAGAGATACTTGATTTCTGGGCAACAAGTTCACCCAATTGATTTCTCAAGGCTACAATCACACCTTTTCTCGCTTGATTGATTTCCAAGGCTACAATCACACCTTTTCTCGCTAGATAGATTACAAAGAAGCCTATAACTCTGAATAGCACTAGGATCTTGTTGAGATAGTGATAGAGAATCAAACCAAAGATGATCTAGTTAGATTCAATGTTGATTTCGGCAGAGTGATGATAGGATTTTGAATAAGAAAATGTGGAAGAAGAAGAGAAGTGAAAAACCAGAAAATCTGATATAAAATTCGTTGAAACTAACCCCTACTTATAGAAGAACAACAGCCATGTCTATTCATGAAAGGTTATGGCGAATAGACACTTCTTCTGAAATTCAAATTTTTGAATCTAACTGTCACTATGTCGACAAGGGGTACTAGGGCATGTCGACATCCCAAAGCATTTTTTGTAGATTTGATTTTCTTTGAAAATAACCTTTATCTTATATTAAAAACTATTTAAACTTTATAAATATACTTGACCGTAGATAAAATACATAGATAAATATAGAGAATAATATATATAAAATTTTACTATAATTTTATATTTAAATCTAAGTATAAATATATTATAATTAAAAGATAGTTTAAAACAAACGAAGTTTAAAACAAGAGTTTATTAAAAACAAAAACAAAGAATATTTTAAGGCTAAAACATCCTTTTGAAAATCATTTGAAAAGATAATTTTTAAGGCTAAAACATTTTGAAAAGCAGTTTTGAAAATCATTCTGAAGTAGTTTTGAAAATCATTTTGAAGTAGTTTTGCAAGCTTCTTCCTACAGAATATCTCATCACATCGGGACTCGAGAACTTGTACAAAACCAGGATGTTCGTGGGTTTGTAAGCTGTTATCCCACCTTTTGGTCAAGGCTGGAATATCAACAAGTTGGCAAGGAACGATAGATACCAGGATTGGGGATCGATTAGGGACAAGGCTGCAATGGATGTCGTCAGAATTTGGTTGAGCTCCGATTAGGACGGAATCGATTAGAGATGACGTTGAGGACTAGGAGAGGCTATGTTTCAAGTTTCAACTCGATCGGATGTCGTATGCTCGAGATATGGATGGACTAAGGTACGTAGGGAATGGTTCGTATCGATGCATTTCGCATCGATCGGCAGGTGATGTTTCGAATCGATTGGATTCGTATCGATCGGCAAAGGTTCGGCTTGGTAGAGTTCGTATCGATCGGGTTTCAGTTCGACTCGATGATTTCGTATCGGCCAGATAGGAAGGCTGGAAGGATTTGGCACTTTCGTATCCATGGGAGGCCATCGGAGTTCGTGTCCATCAGGTAAGGCTTCGTTCGTGCCCATCTGTCACTAGCTTCGTATCCATATGACTGGCCCTTTGTGCGTTTTTCGTATCGATCGATAGCATAACATTATTTCGTATCGATCAGATAGATCGATACACACTCCTGAAATCGATACGAAAAAACGGTACGATGCAAGCAGTTGGATACATGTGCAAAGAAAAATTATCGGCATGAACAAACGCAAAGTATGGATGTGAGCGCGATTCAAGGGAAGAAGCATTCAAAGCAGCGAAGGACATGCATGGTTCGAAGGAAGAAACCTTCAACTCGGCACGAATTTAGGATCTGGCATGGGAAGTAGCGCCACGACAGCAGATAGGCGCGTGCCTTGATCGAGTCGAAGGGGATGGATACGAAGCTGTGGATTCGAACTCAGCAGCCTTCGAAAAACATGAGGTTGAATCGATCATATCTCCCAAACCGCTGATCCAAATGTAACGAAATTTTCACAGCAGCTTCCATACGAGGTAAGGAATGTTCCCATCAATTTTCAGCCTGATTGGATCATTTTTTTGATGGATACGAAATTGCTTCGTATCCATCACAGATCGAGTCGAAACTTAGTGGGGTCGGTCGCGTGGGCCCCCTCACGTGCCAGAAGAAGTCTCCCGAAGTTTGGGCACGATCTCAGCCTCCTACGCCTATAAATAGCTCCCTAGAGCCTGCAGAAGAGAGGATCTTTTGGCGATCCAACGTCCAGACTCTGCCGGATTCAATTCTACTTCTTTCCATTGCTGTTGTACTCGAAATCCATCATTGTAACTGTTGTAATCATCTGTAACCAGCAAGGATAATCAATAAAAGATAAAACTTTGAAGTGGACGTAGGCCAGAGATAGCCGAACCACTATAAATTGTGTGTCACTGTTCATTACTTCTGGATTGCTATTTGTTGCTTTCTTAGATCTGTGATTTGTGTTTGGAATATTGCTGATTTACATTCATAACTTGGTGCTTTCACGACATTTGGGGTTTGTGACCATTTTTGGCGCAAACACTTTGGTGCTTCCACTGAGAACAACTAGCCCCCGCTACATCAGATTCAGATTAAAGGCTTGAAGGGATCAGATTTGGAAGACAATGACTCGACAAACGAGACAAAGAGCTGAGAGAAGCCAACCAGGAGGAAGTCAAGAGGCATCCTCTGGTGCTGGAGAAGAACCAGCTTCGATCTACATCACTAGAGACGAAATGGAGACCATGACCAATCTGATGCATGAGAGAATAATGAAGAGCCAACAGGATATGATGCAGGCTTTCTTCGAGCAGATGAGAGCTACAGGGACACAGAACCTTGGACCAGCTACAGCGGCTGTGAACGTGGAACAAGGAGCTAGGGTCATGGAACCCAATGGAAGGCAGAATACAGAACCGGAAGGCAATCAACAAGGGCTTGGGGGCAGGCCCGCAGGATCCAACACAGGAAGACCTTTGGAAGGAGTTCAACAGGCTAGGGCCAACGTTGCTGCTAATGAGCCACATGAAGAATATGTGCCGGAGTTCCCTCAGGAGCATGGGGGGCAACCCCTGACGGACAACACTGGATTAATGGAAATCATTAGGAAGACTATGCGTGGAGGTTTGACCAATAGAGATTTGGAAGGAGTGAACAGGAGTCTGTTCGCTCGGGAAATCAGGATAGCTCAGAATCCACCTAAGTTCAAGTTGCCTAGCGTGGAACTATATAATGGCAAGGCTGACCCGACTGATCACTTGATGAGATACACTAGACAGATGGAAGTGCTGGGGGCATCGGAGGAGGTGATGGCCAGATGTTTCCCGTTGTATTTAACAGACCTAGCTGCAATGTGGTTTAGGCAGCTGGAAGAAGGATCTATCAGGACTTGGAGGGAATTGGTGGATAGGTTTTTGGGACAGTTTCGGGTTCACATCAAAAGACCTAAGAATGTGATGACGTTAACATTGGTAAAGCAAAGGGCGGATGAATCACTTAGAGCATTTCTAACTCGATTCAATGCAGTAGTTGCTTCGGTGGACCGGTCGGATCCATCGATGGTTTTAATGGCAGCAGTGTCAGGAGTCAGGGAGGATTCAGATTTCAAGGTATCTTTAGTACGAGACCCACCGCTGGATCTCGGGGAATTCTTTCATGAAGCTGAAAGGTTCCTTAGGCAAGAAGACGCATGTGCAGATTTAAAGTTGAAGGAAGTGAATGCAACCGAGGGTGGAGGACCATCCAATAGAGGTTCGGATAAAGATAAAGGGAAAAGGAAGTTGGATGACGATTCTGAAAAAGCTAGGAAGCGATGGAAGGATCCAAAGTTTTCCACATACACAGGATTGAATGAGACGTTGGAGCGGATTTACTTGGAAACCCGGAATCGCCTTCCTTACCGAAGGCCGGCTAGGAGAGAACCATCTGAACGGGAAAGGGCATTAGGAAGGCACTGTCTCTTCCACGATTTGGACGGGCATGATACCAACAGCTGCAGGCACTTAAAGGACATAATTGAGGAGCATGTGAGGAATGGAAAATTGAGGCAGTATGTTGGGGCTCAGAATGCAGTGGCGGAGCAGGAGCAACCACCGCCTACCTCAAGCCATGATGGTGTGAGGCCCAGGAATGACAGTCGATTGGTTATCCATTGACCAGGATAATATGAAATAAGTAACAAACCATTTGCAAGCAACCAAGTCATTTACACATGTACGGGGACGGAGATAGCCCCTAGGCATGCTCTAAATGATGATAAACCGCGAAGCTATGGTTTGCGAAATCTGTTTTTGTTTTGGATTGGACGCTTGGTTTTCTGGTTTGGTTTTGGAGTTTGGTTTGAACTCCTGGTTTTGTTTGCTTTCTGTTTTGATTTTCGTCTGGATGACTGGTTTCTGTTTTGAATGATGGTTTGGATTTCTGGTTTTTTGGTTTGACTTGGATTTCGGATTGGATTTTGACTGAATTTTTGTTTGGGTTTTTATAAAACGGTCGTCGGGTATGGATTATGCCTGGCAAGGGGTGAGTCGTTTTGCCCGAACGCGGTAAAGTGACTCATTCAGGTCATCGAGCATGGACTGTGCTCGATAAGGGTCCGGAGCGACCAGGATTCGGCTTAGGACTTAAGCCACGGCATTACCAACGTCCAGGGACACTGGACCAAGGTCGTCAAGTGTGGATTGCGCTTGGCAAGAACCCGGAGAGGTTAGCTCAACGTCCAGGGACACTGGACCAAGGTCGTCAAGTGTGGATTGCGCTTGGCAAGAACCCGGAGAGGTTAGCTCAACGTCCAGAGATACTGGACCACGGTCGTCAGGTGTGGATTGCTCTTGGCAAGAGCTTGGAGAGGTTATGGATTTGGATATCGACCCGGAGAGGTCTTGGATTCGGTTGTTGGACAAGGATGGATTGAAAACTCGGTCATCGAGTTTGGATGGACATGGAATTGGCTATGGACTTCAGATTCAGAATTATTCAAAACACGCCTTATTGTCACAAGGCATTTTTTGGGGGGCAAATGTTATCCCACCTTTTGGTCAAGGCTGGAATATCAACAAGTTGGCAAGGAACGATAGATACCAGGATTGGGGATCGATTAGGGACAAGGCTGCAATGGATGTCGTCAGAATTTGGTCGAGCTCCGATCAGGACGGAATCGATTAGAGATGATGTTGAGGATTAGGAGAGGCTATGTTTCAAGTTTCAACTCGATCGGATGTCGTATGCTCGAGATATGGATGGACTAAGGTACGTAGGGAATGGTTCGTATCGATGCATTTCGCATCGATCAGCAGGTGATGTTTCGAATCGATTGGATTCGTATCGATCGGCAAAGGTTCGGCTTGGTGGAGTTCGTATCGATCGGGTTTCAGTTCGACTCGATGATTTCGTATCGGCCAGATAGGAAGGCTGGAAGGATTTGGCACTTTCATATCCATGGGAGGCCATCAGAGTTCGTGTCCATCAGGTAAGGCTTCGTTCGTGCCCATTTGTCACTAGCTTCGTATCCATATGATTGGCCCTTCGTGCATTTTTCGTATCGATCGATAGCATAACATTATTTCGTATCGATCAGATAGATCGATACGAAACACACTCCTGAAATCGATACGAATCAACGGTACGATGCAAGCAGTTGGATACATGTGCAAAGCAAAATTATCGGCATGAACAAACGCAAAGTATGGATGTGAGCGCGATTCAAGGGAAGAAGCATTCAAAGCGGCGAAGGACATGCATGGTTCGAAGGAAGAAACCTTCAACTCGGCACGAATTTAGGATCTGGCATGGGAAGTAGCACCACGACAGCAGATAGGCACGTGCCTTGATCGAGTCGAAGGGGATGGATATGAAGCTGTGGATTCGAACTCAGCAGCCTTCGAAAAACATGAGGTTGAATCGATCATATCTCCCAAACTGCTGATCCAAATGTAATGAAATTTTCACAGCAGCTTCCATACGAGGTAAGGAATGTTCCCACCAAGTTTCAGCCTGATTGGATCATTTTTTTGATGGATACGAAATTGCTTCGTATCCATCACAGATCGAGTCGAAACTTAGTGGGGTCGGTCGCGTGGGCCCCCTCACGTGTCAGAAGAAGTCTCCCGAAGTTTGTGCACGATCTCAGCCTCCTACGCCGATAAATAGCCCCTTGGAGCCTGTAGAAGAGAGGATCTTTTGGCGATCCAACGTCCAGACTCTGTCGGATTCAATTCTACTTCTTTCCATTGTTTTTGTACTCGAAATCCATCATTGTAACTGCTGTAATCATCTGTAACCAGCAAGGATAATCAATAAAAGATAAAACTTTGAAGTGGACGTAGGCCGGAGATAGCCGAACCACTATAAATTGTGTGTCACTGTTCATTACTTCTGGATTGCTATTTGTTGCTTTCTTAGATCTGTGATTTGTGTTTGGAATATTGCTGATTTACATTCATAACTTGGTGCTTTCACGACATTTGGGGTTTGTGACCATTTTTGGCGCAAACATAAGCCACTTGTCGTAGGTTTTTAAGCTACTTGTCGTGGGTTTGTAAGCCACTAAAAAGGTAGAAATGGGTTGCTTTGCTCAAGATATGTCTGATAAGCTTGTTCGTCTAGAATATTCTTTCCATCAAACGTAAATCTTGCCTTTGTTTTAAAAATACTAACAAATCTGCTTTATCTCTTTTTAGAGAAGGATAAGAAGCGTAATAAACTTGCAATGCTTGTTTGGTTAGTACAAAAGGATCGTACTTATGATGATGCGATGTGTGCTTTATTTCAATAAGATTATAATCCTTGTGCACATTAATTCCAAAACCTGGAACATTGCTAAACCAATTGCATCTAAATAGAAAAACATCCTCCGCGGGTCATGAGAAATATATCGGTTGCAAAATTTGGGTTGAAACGCCATAAAAATCATGTATGTGATTTTCTGGGCCATCTCTACCTTTAACAAATACACCTGTATTATTAGTTAATATTCCAGCACCATATTCTTTGGTGTTAATTTATATCCATTGACGAAATATATTGGATTTGTCTTGACATTTCTTTTTGGTCCCAACGCAAGATGTTTCAATCCTTCGTTGACCACACAATTTCGTGGTTCATAAACGTACTTTGAAAATCCATTAGAAAATTCTTTACTGAGATCTCCACGTGGATGTTCTCTTTCATAAATACTACATATATGAATAAAATATTGCATTAAATTCTACATGCAGGTGCATTATTGAAATGAATAAATCAAAAATTATTATTTCATATAACCTAACAAATGGTGCAACCTCAGCACAATTAAGAAGAATATAAGTGTGTGCTACATGAAGATCTCTATTATCTAACCAAACATCTACACATTTTCCAGAAGGTCGAACCATGTTGTCTAAAAATAGATAACATTGTTTGAGCGAACTCTTGTTCGTCGCCTTCATTATTACGTGGAACACTTTCAAATGATATGTTCACATGGTCACTGAAATAGTGAGAGAAAAAGAACAAAGTTTCTTCTTCGATGTATGATTTACAGATCGAACCTTCAACTCATGCTTTTTGCCTCACCTTTTTCTTCAGATGATATAAGTATCTATGAAAAATTAATTTACATTAACTTTAACTTCCGAATGTAATTAAATTAATTGGTAACATATTTCATATCTCTCCAATGTATACATCTATCCATATTGCACAGGACCTCGAAGTCATGCTTCAGATAGGAGATGAATAGGTAAATGTTCTATTACATTAAAAAAACCTAGTGGAAATATTTTCTCCAATTTGCAGAGCAATATAGGAATATCTTCTTCAAGTTTACATAAACGTTGCACTTTAACGTAATCGAACAAAGCTCATTGTAAAACAGACTAAATTCTGTTATTACCTTCCAAACTTTTAAGGGAAATAGTTCTTTGAGTACAACGGGTAATAAATTTTCCACCCTTACGTGACAGACATGGCTTTTCATTCCACTCAATCTACCGTCTTTAAAGTCAACACATCTACGAAGATTTGATGAAATCCCATCAAGAAATCTTAATCCTTCCACCCATTTTAACACCACTTTAACTTGATTATTATCTAACTCATAACACGCTTTGGGTTTTTTTGTTGTCGTTTGGTTTCATATGAAGCTCAGGACATTTGCATAATTCTTGTATATCGCGTCTTGATTTCAAATCATCCTTAGTCTTCCCCTTGACATTCAAAATTGTGTTAAAAACATTACCAAATACATTTTTCTCGTTGTGCATCACATCAATATTATGACGAAGCAGAAGACCTTTCCAATAAGGAAACTCCCAAAATATACTTTGGTTGCACCAATTATGAATAGTCGATTTACCTGCAATTTCAGTTTGTAATCTAGTTTCATGTATCTTTGGATAGCCCCTTACAAGTTCATATATGTCTTCGCTTGACTATATCGTTGGTGGTTGTCTGGTTTCTACTTTATTAGCTAAATTTTTTTTCTATCTCCTCTGAAGGGACGATTGACATGGAGAAAACATTGATGGCAGTCAAACCATGAAATTTTCTTACCATTTGATAAAGAAAATTCCCATGTTTCTTCCAAATAATAAGGACAAGCTAAACAACTGGATGTACTCCATCCTTAAAGCATTGCATAAGCAGGAAATTCACTTACAATCCACAAGAAAGAAGCAAACATACGAAAAAAAATTCTTTGAAACGTCGTATGTTTCTACTCCTTTGTTCCACAGTGTCTTTAGCTCCTTAATCAACGGTTGTAAATAAACATTGATTCCTTATGTTGGATCATTGGGGCCAGGAACGACAACAGTAAGAAACATATGTAGAGTTTTCATACTATTACCCGGCACTTTGGGCCGGCTACAAAACAATAATTGCAGAGGTGATAATTATAAAGGCTTCGATTGAGTCTGGATAAGATTCGAGTTAGTTAGATATTAAAGACGTAAGGGATTGGTCCATTTTGGGTAGTCCGGCCTATGTGCATGGCTCGGCAGGTATGGGTCGACATGCATGGCTTGGTCTAGGTTGGTCAGCAGATGCCGCTCGGTCAAGAATGAAGGTCACGCATGGCTCGGTCGAGATGGCCAACATGGATCGCTCAGCCAATGAAGACAAAGGCGGGACGGTTCGGTCTGGATGCTCGGGGAAGGATGTATCGGCATTTTATGGATCGGCCAGTATAGAGAGACAAAGCAGTTCGGTCTGTAAGGTCCAGCAGATGTCGTTCGGCCTAGGCGAGGTAGTAGACATCGTTCAGTTGCGGTTGGGAAGCCATTGTCGTTCGGTCGAGGGTGGTTCGGCACAAGTGTTCGGTCTATCTGGTTCGGTGCAAGATGAAGGAGTTAGCTTATTCTTGGAAGTCAACATCGAGGTGAGGAGGTTGGCATTGCTTCACTTCGAGATCCATTACGAGTTGCCCCGAGTCCTTTGAGGTCTTACTTCGAGTCACTTGCTAAATGACCACCGGTCTGCCATGATGGTTCGGTATTCCTCGATCGGCCGATAGTCGTTCGGAATGCTTAGGCCGACCGACTGGAGATTGCCATCCATGGGCCGGTTGCCTTAGTTTTGGGCCTGCATAGAGCATCTAGCCTATCTTCGTCTATAAATAGAGGGGCAGGGGCATAGTTGAGAGGACCTTTTTTCGAGAACTCTAGGGATACTATGCCATTTTTAGTACTCGCTTCTTTCAATTCAAACTTGTATTCGAGTCATTGGTATACGGATTGTATCTGTATTCAAGTCTTTGAGAGAAGCAATAAAGATTACATTAACAGTGGACATAGGCAGTTACGCCGAACCACTATAATTCTGGTGTTCTTGTTCCTGCAGTTAGTTTTGCATATATTCCTTTGTTTTAATTTATTATCTTCATTAATCTCTCTACACAAACTTTTTCTTGGGTATTAGTGACCAATTTTGGTGCTAACATTTTGGTGCTTTCACTGAGAATTGAACACAGGCTGTTAGGATCTACTTTGTCACTACTGGATTGAAGGAATCCCCCAAAGAAGATCCAAGTTTATTCAGAAGAAGTTTACAGATTCTACTCAGAGTTCTGACCGATAACTCTATAATGGGAAGACCACGTACCAGATTAGCCTCCCACAATGCGGATGTCAACGAGACCGCTAGCGTCCAACAAGTAGGACCCAACAATCAACAAGCTAATCTAGGCGCAGGAACCACCGCTGTCCTAAACCAAACAGAAGTTGTCACAAGAACAGAGTTCAACGAGCTGATGAGGGAACTCATGGAAAGCAAGAGACAGCTTAACGAGCAGATTCAAGCTTACACCAATTTCATGACCCAGCTTACTCAACAACAGCATCAGAATGCTGGAGGAAGTCTCGCTTCCTACTCATCAGCTGACAGCTCCGCTTCGTTTGATGAACATCCCAGGCTTAGACGTTGTAGAATTGAAACAACACAAACATGTGCAGTAGATCAATCCAACATGAATGGTCCAGGTTCCCATCCTGGAGCTGTAGACCCTCACTTGCACCTGGGGAATCGCACTCAAGTTGGAATGGAAAACTTAGGATCTGGAGCATGAGTGGAAGCAGGCGGATCGGCTCACCAGGGTCGTAGCGAAGCAGGTCCCCATGACATGCATTTGGGAGACCACCAACCGAGGAGGCACCGGCCAGAACGGTCACACAGGTCGGAGTCCAACTTGCCACCTCCCATCCAGACCCCAGATTTGTCAACTATGGTCCGACAGCTGATGAGAGAAAATCAGGGCTTATCTAACGATGATTGGGGTACAGCTAGGAGTCATACTCCATTCACAGACGCTATCCTACAAGCTGAGTACCCCAGGAAGTTTAGCATGCCGACTATTCCAGCCTATGAGGGGAAGATGGATCTTCGACAACATGTAATGAGATACGAGTGGTTGATGGACTCGGCTAGGGAAAATGATGCGACTAAATATAGATGTTTCCCAATAACCCTATCTGGAATCGCTACCATGTGGTTCACCAGACTTCCTCCGCAATCGATCTCCAGATTCGATGAGTTGGCAACGAAATTTGTGGAGCAGTTCAGAATTCATACCACTCGTCCAAAGGACATGATGTCTTTATCCAGTGTAATTCAAGCTCCAGGGGAGTCCTTGAAGGAATATTTACAGAGGTTTAACGTTGCAGCTACCGAAGTTAGCAACTCGAATGACCATGCTATTCTTATGGCCGTGATGCGAGGAGTAGATCCAAACTCAGAGTTCGGTGATTGGCTGGCAGGAAAACTTCCAACTACCCTGGAATTCTTTTATTCAAAGGCACACCAATTCATGAGAAGGGAGGAAGCCAGGTGGACAAGGCGAGGCAGTGCGCCAGGGCCTGGCAAGGAGACGGTGCAAAGCAATATTGCGGTAAAGCAATCTGGCGACAATTCTGGAGAGGTCCAGGTTAATGTTCAAAACAAGCCCGAGCATACTAAAGGATCCAGAGGAGGAAATTCCAGAAGGAAGAGGGAAGCCGGAAAGTGGAAACTAAGGATCCCGACCTACAACGAATACACTCCTCTGAACACGTCTCTAGAGAATTTTTATTTGTCAACTTGTAACACCTTCCAATACCAGAAGCCGCGGCCGAAAGAATCCACTGAGGAACAAAAGAAAACTGGGAAGTATTGTCGTTTCCATGAGACTTACGGGCAGAACACCGAGGAATGTAGACACCTCCATGATGCTATAGAAAAGTTGATTCGCTAGAAAAAGTTACAGCAGTTTGTTAAGAATCCGCAAGAAGGCGGACAGGGGACGTCCGACCCAAATCGTGGGCAGGCTCCGCATCGACCTGAGGAGCCTATTCGGACCGGAGGCAGATTAGTCATAAACACGATAGTTGGTGGGCTCCACCCGGCAGACAAGAGTTGGCAAGAAATGGAGCGTTATGCTAGTTCCCTAAAGCATGCATATTTTGAATGTTGTTCAAACACAGAAGATGGGACCCCAGAAAAACAGCAGCGAATGATGACGGATGATATTGTATTCAGTAGCAGAGATGCCGATAAGGTGGAGGCGCCTACCATTGACCCGATGGTCATCTCGGCAATGGTTGGGCCGGCATTTGTGAGAAGGATACTGATTGATTGCAGGAGTTTTGTGAATATTATTTTCAAAAAGGCGTATGACCAGATGAAGATGGAGGTGAAGGATCTAAAGCCATCTAAAGCCCGCATTCATGGCTTTAATGGTGCAGCTACTGACGCGATAGGTTTTTTTGAATTACCAGTTGAGTTAGGAGAAGGTGAATGTAGGAGGGTATGGATCTTACCGTTCATTGTGTTGGATGTTGATTCCCCATATAATGTTTTTCTGGGCCGACCTGTCCTGGCAGAGTTTCGGGCAGCTTTGGCCCCGTGGTGTTTGACTTTAAAGTTTCCGACGGATATAGGAGTTGGGGTAGTGCATGGCAATCAAGCGACTGGTCGTGCATGTTATGTGGCTGAGCTGAGAGAGGCTCAGCGAAGAGAGAAGGGAAAGGTTGTGGACAACTCTGTCCGCATCCAGGTTGCACAAAATTGACAAGTAGTGCCCGGGCCTTGGCTCGGGCAGTAGGGTCGGATCTACAAAGACATAGATCCGAGAGACGATGATGAAGAACATAAGGACTCTAAAGATGCACTAGCTGAACTGACGATTAACATTTCGGTCATCCATGATGACCCGTCACGGGTGCTTAAGATTGGATCACAACTCACTCCCTCAACGACTGAGGACCTAACTGATTTCCTCCAAGCGAACCTGGATGTTTTCGCTTGGAGCCACTCTGATATGTGCAGGATTTCTCCCGCCATCGCAAGTCATATGTTGAACATTGACCTAAAATATGTACCTGTAAAACAGAAAAGGAGAGGTATGGACCCGGAGAGGTCTGCTGCTCTCAGAGAGGAGGTGGACAAACTCAAAGCCAATGGGTTCGTCCGCGACGCCCTCTACCCTGAATGGGTTTCTAACCCCGTACTAGTGAGAAAAGCGAATGTGAAATGGAGGACTTGTGTCGATTACTCAGACCTGAACAAGGCATGCCCTAAGGATAGTTTCCCTTTACCCAGAATTGACCAACTGGTCAACTCAACAGCAGGACACAAGTTGTTGTCATTCATAAATGCGTATTCGGGATATAACCAAATCCCAATGCATATTCCAGATCAAGAACACACTAGTTTTGTCACGGACGTCGGACTGTATTGTTATGTGGTGATGCCTTTTGGGTTAAAGAACGCAAGAGTGACTTATCAGCGCTTGGTAAATCGAATGTTTAAAGACCAAATTGGTAGACAAATGGAAGTCTATGTGGATGACATGCTCGTGAAGTCATGGCAGTCAAACGACCACATTCTAGACTTAGCGGAGATGTTTGATATACTTAGATACTACAGAATGAAAATTAATCCACTGAAGTGTTCCTTTGGTATTGCACCGGGAAAGTTTCTGGGTTTTATTGTTAATGCATGGGGAATTGAAGCTAACCCGGAAAAGATTCAAGCTATTCAAGACATACAAGCGCCCAGAACTATAAAGCAAGTACAAAGCCTGAATGGAAAAGTCACCGCATTGAGTCGATTCATATCCAGAGCAACCGATAAGTGTATTCCTTTCTTCGATGTGATAAGGAAAGGGAAGAGAAATTTTGAATGGACGCTCGAGTGTGAGGAAGCATTCCGAGCTCTGGTAAGACATTTTGTTGAGTCCCCCGGTTCTGTCAAAGCCTGTAGACCATGAAGTGTTATATGTATACTTGGCCGTGTCTCAGCATGCCATCAGTACGGCCTTGGTTCGCGAAGAGGATCGAATTCAAAAACCAGTGTATTATGTCAGCAAACGTTTAATGGGGGCAGAAAGGAATTATCCTAAAATTGGGAAGCTAGCCTACTGCTTGGTGGTTGCATCACGCAAACTTCGTCCATATTTTCAGGCACATCCAATTAGTATTTATACTGATCAACCTCTGCGACAGTTACTCCAACGACCCGAAACCTCTGGAAGGCTGCTCAAATGGAACATTGAGTTGAGTCAATTCGATATCACCTACCTGCCATGGAGGGCTATACAGGGATAGGCGCTAGCATACTTCATCGCAGAGTTCACCATATCAGATGAGCCGAGTAGTGATGATGTGATTCCCTTCATTCGATGGAAATTATACACCGATGGGGCATCCAACAACCATTGTTCTAGGGCTGGTGTCTTTCTTGCGACTCCCGAAAATCGATCAATTTGTTATGCTTTGAAGCTCAATTTCCCAGCTACGAATAATGAAGACGAGTATAAAGCATTGATTGTTGGCTTAAAACTTACCAAGGAACTCGGAGTAAAATCGGTTGAAATTTTTTGCGACTCACAATTGGTGGTGTACCAAGTGCGGGGAGACTATCAAGCAAAGGGGCAGAGACTTGCCCCCTACCTTGCTCGGGTTCAAGAACTGTTGGCAGACCTTGAATATTACGATATCTCGCATATCCTGCGTGAACAAAATGGGGGAGCCGATTCATTGGCAAAATTCGCAAGTACTGGTGATGCACAACAGATGGGTTTGGTTCCCATTGAAATCTTACATTCCCCGAGTATAAACGAGATGGAAGTAGACTTTGTGTTAGAAACAGAAATTGAGAGGGAGTCATGGATAACCCCGTTCAAGCAATACCTGCTACACGGGACTTTGCCCGAAAGAAAGAACGAAAGACGACAAGTCATTCGCAAAGCCTCATGATTATATAATGTTGGATGGAGTAATGTATCGGAAAGGATTCTCGGTTCCTTTACTTCGGTGCATCGCCCACGATGAGATAAAGCGGGTCTTGAAAGAAGTTCATGAAGGAGAATGTAGCGACCATACTGGGGGGTAGACGCTAGCCAAAAAGATCCTCCGCTATGGATACTATTGGCCAACCGTTAATCGAGACGCCGTAGACTATGTGAGAAGATGCGACAAATGTCAAAAGTATGCGAAGATTCTGAGAGCTCCGCCGACGGAACTCACACAAATGGTTAGTCCATGGCTATTTGCAATATGAGGGATCGATATAATCGGCTCCTTGCCAATCTCCAAAGGTGGTGCAAAATACGCAATTGTTGCGGTCGATTACTTTACCAAATGGGCAGAAGCAAAACCCTTAGCTATGATCACCACCAAAAAGGTCATTAATTTCATTGTGCGAAACATCATATGCCATTTTGGCCTCCCATGAACTATCATTACGGACAACGAACTCAGTTTGCGAGTAGGGAGTTCAAGGAATTCTGCCAAAAATATTGCATTGAGAAAAGGTTTGCGACAATCGCTCGCCCAAAAGCCAATGGACAAGTTGAAGCCGTAAACAAAATAATCAAACCCATATTGAAAAAACGTTTGGAGAAGGCTAGAGCCAAGTGGGTGGATGAGCTTCCGACAGCACTCTGGGCTTACAAAACAACCCACAAGTCCACGACAGGCCACACTCCATTCACATTGGCATATGGCACTAAAGCTGTTATACCCGTGGAACCTGAAGTTCCTTCTCATCGGGAGACTCACTATGATCCTAAGACGAATCAGGATCTTTTACTAGAATCGCTGGACTTTGTGGACGAAAAACGTGATGAAGCTGATTTAAGGGCGATTGCATATAGGCACCGAGTCGCTCGATATTACAATGAAAAAGTTCGACCGAGAATCTTTGATGTGGGCGATCTCATTTTGAAGCGAGTTTTTCCGATGCCATCACATATGAATCCCACATGGGAAGGTCCATACATCATTGAACGGAAGCTTGGAGAAGGAACTTTCAACCAAGCGACCGTTGATGGCACGACGCTCCCCAAGCATGGAATATCGAGCATTTGCGCCGTTATTACACTTAGCCCATTTCTTTCGCATTTTAGTAGTAATTGTTTCCAGTATGTGTTTCTTTTGTTGTTCTTTGCTTTCGGCATGTAATAAGGCAATTCAGTTTGTTCCTATTTGTTATGATCAATAAAGGCTTGAAGCCACTTTTCTATGAACTGTTGATGTTCCGTTTGTTATAATTCTATGGCAAAAATTAAATCACATTATTCTGTCTGGCGTATGAATGCACACACAAAATTAAAAGTCAATCGATAAAATAAAAAATCTCTAAGTCCCTAGAGCGCGGACTAGAGTACTCTGAGTCCTCGGAGTGCAGACTAGAGTATAAACGACTTAAAAAATCTCTAAGTCCCCAGAGCGCGAACTAGAGTACTCTGAGTCCCCAAAGTGCGGATTAGAGTATAAACAACTTAAAAAATCTCTAAGTCCCCAAAGTGCGGACTAGAGTACAAACAACTTAAAAAATCTCTAAGTCCCCAGAGTGCGGACTAGAGTACTCTGAGTCTCCAGAGTGGGGACTAGAGTATAAACGACATAAAAATCTCTAAGTCCCCGAAGCACGGACTAGAGCACTTTGAGTTCCCGGAGTGCGGACTAGAGTATAAACGACTTAAAAAATCTCTAAGTCCCCAGAGTGCAGACTAGAGTACTCTGAGTCCCCAGAGTGCGAACTAGAGTATAAACGACTTAAAAAATCTCTAAGTCCCCAGAGCGTGGACTAGAGTACTCTGAGTCCCCAGAGTGCGGACTAGAGTATAAACGACTTAAAAAATCTCTAAGTTCCCGGAGCGTGGACTACAGTACTCTGAGTCCCCGTAGTGCCGACTAGAGTATAAACGATTCAAAAAATCTCTAAGCCCCTGGAGCCGGACTGAAGTACTCTAAGTCCCCAGAGCGTGGACTAGGGGATTTACGATTCAAAAAATTTCCAAGCCATGTGGAAGCGGACCGGAGCTTGTGTAACCCATAAGATTTCGAATTTCAACCACAAGTTAGACAGTAAGCTAAACAACGAAATCATCGAAAACAATGAAACAAAATTTTATTTACTAATCAAAGATTCAGTTTCATTACACTTCTCCTGAACTCGGAGCAAAAAAGTCTATTAACAACAACTATGAAAATAAATAGAGATAGCTGCATAATTCAGACTTATTCGGGTTGAATGAGGCACGACCGGATAGCTACTTTTTTGATTTTTTTCTCCTTCCTCGGCTTCTCCGAAGGCTCCTCACACAAGCATTTTCTCTTGGATGCCTTGCTTCCTAGTGAGATGGTGCCCGGGGAAGGAGGAGGAACTTCCAGTGGCATGGTCCCACCGGGGAGAATGACCTTCAGGAGCCTGTTCAGGGGGTCGTCAAGTTCCACCACCTGAGGCTCAGACTTAATTTCAGCTTTCTTCTTCCCCTCTTCCATGATTTGCTCCTCCATGCTCAGCTTTAAAGTGTGTTTAGAGGCGTCTATGATTTCAACCTCATCATGTTCTTCTGTAGGTCAGGGGTTCTCGAGTTTAACCTCACCGAGCGCCCCGATCATTTGAGCATCGGGTCCGGGGGTATTCCCAATGTTAGATGCTTCTCCCAATTTCACTTCCTTCTCCGTGGCGGCATCACTTCTTGGAGTTGGTTCGGGATCAGAATGACCTACATGAAGTCATAAAAGACGAATGTTAGAATACATCTATTACTCGCCAAGAAGCGATGGTTGTTTGAACTCTAGAAAAAAAAAGTTAAGTACCCGCCTCCGGTTGACTCCCAGCTGTTTTGGGAGTCTCACCCTCTGGAATAGGGGAAAGAACGTGAACATCAATCCCGGGTTTCTCTGGGTCATAGCCAACATGCTACTCGAAAGGATCGAATGATGAGCAACCAGCCGGCTGGGCGGTAGGAGAACTAGAGAATCAGTTCCGGATGGGCCAGTAACGTCGTCCTTCCCTTTCGATGAGGAGGAATCTCTTCCGTAGAGGGCTTTGGCTGCGGATAAGTCGAAAGGCTCATTTCCTTGAAGCACTTCGTTCACAAGAGAATCCTCATCAATCAATTCGGTGCCCAGCTCCACTCGCTTAATTTTTATTAGAGTATCCCATGCTTCGGCTAATGATTCGAGGTAACCCTCACCCAGAAATGACAGATCTCGATGCATAAGAACACGGGCGTTATATTCAGCAATAAGCGGATCAAATAAGCATTTAATTTCTTCTCTGCCGGCTTTAGCAGCTGCCTCAAGGCGAGAATCAATTTATGTCAATGCCATTCTTTTGCCCTCTTCACGGGCTGCATCCTTTAATGCTTTGGCTTTAGAAAGTTCCTCGTCGAGCTTCATTTTTAAGAGTCGTGTTGCGATGATTTCCTCGCAATATCATTGTGCCTCTTCCTGTGCAGCAGTTTTCTCTTCTTTTTCTTTAAGCAGCAGCTCCTCCTGTTCTTTAACTCGTCGAGCGAGGACATCCTTTTCTTTCTGCAAGGAGTCTTTTTCTAAGGCTAGAGCACCGCTACGTTGAACTGCCTCATCAATTTCCTTTTTTGTGAGTGGTTTCCAAATGGCTGACTGCCTCAGCTGTATCTTTGGCGTTTTGCTGAGCGGCCTCAAGTTGAGATTTGTACGAGCAAAGCTCTTCGTCCTGGACTTTAATAATCACTTTATCATGAATGGCTTCAAGTTTCAAGCGATCGATTTCATGCTGACGTTCCATAGAAACTTCTGAAACTTTTTCTGCCAAATGAACAAACGCATCGTGTTGGACATAGACATCGTTATTGCAGGCGATGGCGCTTTGTTTGACATGCCCTGGAATTGGGTAAATCGCAGGAAGAAATTTCAGTCCGTCGAAGCATATCTTCGAAAATGTGGCTTTAAGCTCGGCTAATCTTTCGGCAATCGACGGATCATGTGCAGAAGTTGGAGGAGTATGCCTGGCCGGAGCCACAGACTTTTTATGAGGCTCATGAGATTGCTTTGTGCTGGACGAGCCAGAGTGTTGGTCGTAGGGAGCTTCAGATTGAGATCCCTTCTGAGCTGATTTTTCCTTACTATGTTTTGAGTGAGGGGGAGGGACGTTGGAGTATGAAGAATGGCTGTATGTTTTTCTACGCGAAGACGACGAGTCTCTGGGACGGTAGTCCCTATCGCCGCTGTCATCTCTTTCTCGGCGTCTACCAGACCCTGAATCCCGACTGGAGTGGTGGAAGATAGAGGACCCGCGAAGGCGGTCAAATCCATGAGTGCGCCCCATATCACCTGCACAGAGATCAGTGAGGGCGAGTTAGCGAGAATAATATGATGGCTAAAATTTAAGTGCAGGATGAAGTGTTAGTGTTTGTGTGTGTCCTAGTGTTTCCCCCCGACGGACCGGTTTCTTTTGCTTTACTTATTGGAGTTTTTTCTCCCTGTTGATGAATTTGATCGCCTTCATCGCCTCTCGCGGGCGAATTAAGTCCCATATCCCCTAGGTCGTTGAAACCGTAATTCAGTCGGTCATCAGGGATGGTCAGGTCTAAATGACCTTTCAATGAACCCTCTAGATGTTGGGGAGATGACTTTTTCTCAACTAGAGTGATTTTAACTTTAGAAGTTCCGCCTACTGTTTTCTTTTTCAATTTATAGGCTAAGCTTTTTTGCCTCTTCGAAGGGGGAAGTGATTTGGTGATGCCAGGCGTGTCCGTTATTGGTGCAATATCGGAGCCTAAGTTCTCATCGGTCATTTTTGGCACCTCGGCCTCCTTTATTTCACCTTCCTCGGATGTATCGGGGGTTCCTCCTATAGAGGGCATCGAAGGCCCAGCTTGCCCACTGCCTTTTTCCATGGCGGGTGCGGTTGTAGCGACGCCAGTTGGGAGACTAGTTCGACGACCTTCCGCCAACAATCCAAACTTTGAAAGCAATTCATTGGAAATAACGGACTTGATCTCCCGGTCTTCCACGGGAATAACTCGAATGGCCTCGACGACCTCAGAATACCTAGTACCTTCGGGACATGGTCTGATACCTATAAAAGTCAAAAGAAGTTTAGAAAGAATGCACTTCGTGCCATAAACAAATATTGGTCAGGAAATGGAACTTACTCCCTTCCAGCCATCTTCTCGCAAAGCCAGGGGGGCAGCGTACATAAAACCATTCTTATTTATATTGGGAGAATTTACTCCATGCCCCCGTTAGGATCTAACACTTGGAGTGTGGCTCAAGGAATATGAAGGATGGACTGTCAGACCGTCTTTTGAAGCGATAAATGTAGCGGATATCACCGGGAGTGGGGAGCCTGAATAAGATGCTCATGAAGAGAATACAAGTGCCATAGATGAATGCATGACTATTGGGATGTAGCTATGCCAGGGCGATCTCGATATACTGTAACATTTCACAGAGAAAGGAGTTGAAAGGTGGCACGCTACCAACCCAACACATGAATTTATTGCACGCTGTATATCCAGTTGGGGGCAGGTGAGGCCGATCTTGCCCCGACGGAACTAAAACATCATCGAAAGGGATCCCATGAATTGTACACAACCGACAAAGAGCGGTTTCGCCGATCTTTGAAGCTTGTGAATCAATAGGATTGTCCAGAATGACTGCCTCGTCTATAATGTCAGGAGCCGAGCCAATAGCTGCAGCTGATGGATCTGGAATACCATGCGTAGGAGTTGTTGGTGGACTCAAAGTTCCCACTACCTCCTGCTGAGATCTTTCCCTAGGCTTGTCTGAAACTGTGGCGGAGCTCGATCTTTTGGACATCTTCAACGAGCGTCAGATATGGGTAGATACCTATTTGAACTATACTTGAAAGACAATCGATATCAAATATAACGATGATAATACATCCCCCCATGAGTGTGAACTATTGTTATGACTTAAACGTGAGTGCCGGAAAAGTTAAAAATTTTAAACACAAGTATGATGTGATAGAGTTTTGAGTGGTTGTCCTCGAAGACCATCATCGCTGACTGTCTCCTGCAGTTTATTATATGATTGGCATTAGAATTTCTGGAATCAAGCATCAACATCATAGAGTTTGAAGGCTATTTGTCTGCATTTGATGGGTTAAGTTTGCATCGAATATTATTTAAGTTGTGGAGTAGTTAGTTTAAATTAAGTCACCAGGCTAATGTGCTTCGTTACTGGTCGTTGTCCGTTATTCAGTGCATGGTTGTGGAGGTGAATTGTCCAAATGAATGTTATGTTTGAATTAAATTAAGTCCTGGTTATCAATACCGATCCCCTACCTTATAGAACGACCGAACCATCCAATTGTCTCTCTCTTTCTAACTACCGAACCAACTTCCTTAAACTATACCGAGCCTCTGTCCCTAAAAACCAAAAAGCCACATTCCTAAACACATGTTGATTGGCCCAACTCTCTTATTCTAGGCTAAACGACATTCTCACTCTTGCACTACTCCCACCAGGGACTTACCAACTAACAGACTTCCACCCGAAATACCGACCCAGAGTTGTCACTCAGCCTATGCCTTCTAAACTTACAAACTCCTACCGACCCACTCACACTCTCTTCTCCTCGTTCCCTAATCGCCGAACGACTTCGTACCAGATCGCCAATTCAGCCCTACTTCAATAACCTAACAACTACACTCCCTCGCTCGGTGGCCCAATAGGAACCTACATCCAAGAAGTTAACGATATCCTTTTCTTTTTTCCCTCTCCACCTCACCGGCCTTGAAATCTGTTAAAACCATATCGAGTTCCTAGCCTAAAGCATGTTCCTATCTTTGATTCGTCCTCCCTTATCTACAGCGACTCCTACTGATCATAATCTGAAGAAAACTCATGAACTCGAGCTTCGTACAAAACCCCTAATTTGGGAAGATGGATCGAGTGAGAGATTCATACCTATAGGAATGAATCGAAGCTTATAGGAGCCGTTAGATTTAGGGTCAAAATTCGTTCAGGTTTATTGACACAGGGAATTGCGGAGCAAACATCCTGGATTAGGGAGGAGAAAGGAAATTTGAAGTAGTTGGCGAAGTAGGAGGGAAGGTAGGTTAGAAGGTCTTATAGAGATAAAGTAAAAGTGAAGGGAAGAAGAAAGAGAGAGCTTTTATATATGGAGCGAAGGGAAGGCGAACAGGCAGGAACCTTTAGAACCGGTCCATACACTTTGGGTATGTCGTGGGGAGTAAGACATTGATCAGGCAGACAGAGTGGGTCAGTGATGGCATGCCGATCTGCTTTTTATTAAGGATACTGGGAGAATGGTTTAGTCTCTCACATACCGGTCTACTCGTTATATATATAAAAGAAGGGATAAAGAAAGATGAATAATAATAAATAAATAAGATGCATGTATAAGTATGTGCACGTATAATATTCGGAAAATCCCCCATGATTCGACCTTCAAGAGGTTATATTCACCCAATTTTTGAAAAGTTAGAAACGTGACTTAAATGACAGATGGTTATCATTCCAAATGAGCTAGCTTTTGAAAGCAGGTCGTTGATCCAAAGCGTGTCGTGTTACTTCACACGACACACTTTGGGGGGTAAATGTTACCCGGCGCTTTGGGCCGGTACAAAACGATAGTTGCAGAGGTGATAATTATAAAGGCTTCGATTGAATCTGGATAAGATTCGAGTTAGTTAGAGATTAAAGACGTAAGGGATTGGTCCATTTTGGGTAGTCCGGCCTATGTGCATGGCTCGGCAGGTATGGGTCGACATGAATGGCTTGGTCTAGGTTGGTCAGCAGACGCCGCTCGGTCAAGAACAAAGGTCACGCATGGCTCAGTCGCGATGGCCAACATGGATTGGTCAGCCAATGAAGACAAAGGCGGGACGGTTCGGTCTGGATGCTCGGGGAAGGATGGCTCGGCATTTTATGGATCGGCCAGTATAGAGAGAGAAAGCAATTCCGTCTGAAAGGTCCAGTAGATGCCGTTCGGCCTAGGCGAGGTAGTAGACATCGTTCAGTTGCGGTTGGGAAGCCATTGTCGTTTGGTTGGGGGTGGTTTGGCACAAGTGTTTGGTCTATCTAGTTCGGTGCAAGATGAAGGAGTTAGCTTATTCTTGGAAGTCAACATCGAGGTGAGGAGGTCGGCATTGCTTCACTTCAAGATCCATTACGAGTTGCTCCGAGTCCTTTGAGGTCTTACTTCGAGTCACTTGCTAAATGACCACCGGTCGGCCATGATGGTTCGGTATTCCTCGATCGGTCGGTACCTTCTTCCTCTGTTCTCACACTATGCCATCTCATATGAGGTGCAGTTACAGAAGATGCATATAGTCTTTGAAGCCTAGGAGTGATGGGCAAATAATGCATACGTTTGTTGAAACACCCCACACCCCTTAGTATACCCAAAAGGACACACTAAAAGGCATGGTGCGTTGTAGGTATAAACTAAAACTATTAGAGACTAAGATTCACAAGACAGAAATAGGTAAAAACAGCAAAAACAATTTAAATAATAACTTATTTAGTACAGAACTTCATAATTGCTTTAAAAACCAAATAAGTCACCAAATACCAAATACATCACGTGTCAAAATACCATACATATATATCTTATGAAATCAAAGAAAACCATAGTCTCGAAAATCAGAGTACAACTATTCCCCAACATGTGTCAGTATAAATAAAGAACAAAAAGCTAAAATAAAAGAAGTGGAAGTACATAGTGGAATCTCTTTCAAAGAAATATCTAAGCAACTGCAACCTATTATCATCTTCCTTGATTGCCTATGGGGGGAAAAGGGCAAAATGGAGGAGTGGGTCAGACTAAAAGTATGGTGAATGATAGTAATTACTAGAATCTTTAAGCAAAGTAAAAGTAATAGAATTTACAATAGTTCTAGTATATAAAAGGAAAGAAAGGAAATAGAGATAAGGAATAAGCTGGAAATAAATACGAATTAAGATAATTGATTAACTTTGATTGTTTGCACTTGTCTTTGATAGCTACTTTGATTAGGCTGAATTCCTAATCCTATAATTAGGCTGAAATCCTAATTTTACCCTTTGACCGGCCTGCTACTCCATAGATCTTACCATGGACTAGATGTTATATAGCTCCCTACACAGAAGGCAATGGTGCCTACGAAAGACACACACTAAGCGCTTGGAACTCAATAGCGACTTATCTCCTCTAATCGATGTCGCACGCTCGGTCACCGCTGGTTTGCACTATCTGTTGCTCCCTCTTTTGACCTTTTATTTACCCTAGACAGCATAAGCATGCCCTCATCTCACTTCAGGTTATTGTGAGACACCGTGTCCATAGAAAATAGGGAATGCTGTTGGTACTGGTCCCTGTCAAACAAAATCTAGTTATGCCCCTTGTCCTAATTCCCATGATTTGGTCTTTTAATTATTGACCTCTTATCTACCCTACACAGCATAAGCGTGTCCCAAAGGAAATGCCGCCGGTACGGACCTTTTCTTTTTAACTATTGACTAATTATCTACCCTAAACAACATAGGGGAAATGCTACTGGTACGGATCTTTTCTTTTAACTATTGACCACTTATCTACCCTAAACACAATAAGGGAAATGCTGCTAGCACGGATCTTTTCTTTTAACTATTAACCACTTATCTACCCTAAACAGCATAAGGGAAATGCTTCCGGTACGGATCTTTTTTTTAACTATTGACCACTTATCTACCCTAAACAGCATAAGGGAAATGCTCTGGTATGGATCCTTTCTTTTTATTTATCGACCACTTATCTACCCTAAACATCATAAGGGGAATGCCATCGATATGGGTCCTCCTTTCATCTTTGCTTATTAACTTAGATAAATTATATTAAACAAGCCTTTACTTTTGTTCTTACTATCTGTGCTTATTAATTTATCCTAAGTCTTAAAATAAGCACCATAGTTTCCATAGTTTACCATAGTTTCCATAGTTTATCAATTTATAACTTACGTTATAATCATGCTTATTACTCAACCCAAGGTCTAAGTGTGAAAATAAGCTTCTTTCTTCTTTCATTCTTTTTAGTTATAATTCTGAGTTATAACTAGGCCAATCTTCTTAATTCAGTCCAATTAATATCATAATTAGGCATAATTTCAGTCCAACTCCATTTATATTACAGTTTTTATAATTTACATATTACATTCCATTATTTCGGATTTCTTATAATTTAATCCAATTTCGCATTAATCTATTCTAATCCATACGCGAAGAAGAAGGAGAAATAAAAGAAAACTAAAAATAGAAGAAAATCCAAAGCGTAGGAAAAAGATGTAAATAACGCATAAATAGCAGTAAATAAATTAAAATACTGTAAATAAACTGTAAATAAATGGAAAAGCTATAATTAATAGAAATAAACTAAAATTAACTGAAAAGAATAGCTAAAAGAAATAGACTGAAAATAATTCTAAAAACCGCAAATAAACTACTAAAAAGGTTATTCCAAAAATTGTAGTAAAACTACAACTATTGGAAACCCTATTATTTTAAATTACTTAAAGAAATCAAAAATAATTACAATCACTCACCTCTGGTCCTTAGCTCTTCCCTTTGGGCTTTCATGGATCCACTTGGGGTTGTTAAATATTTTTATTTAAAACGATTTCCTCCTTGGAAAATTATTTCGCTTAGGGTCATTCCCGAATAGGTGAACCCAATTGGAGAAAATCTTAGAATGAGAAAAAGTGTTAGGCCTAGGGTTCTATTTATAGGGATAGAAGTGGATCTCAGACCGTTGGATTAGGGGATTGAATAGGATGCAACCACGTCATAGGCTGAATAGGAGTCATTGGATGCAAGAATGGAAGGACCGAATTGAAATAAAGAATGCAAATGACGTGTAAAGTTGGCTAAATACATGCTCATCGTTCGAATGAACGAACATTCATTCGTTCGCCCCAAAAAGGGCAAGCGGGTCGACCGCCCTTGTGCCCAGGTCGACCGGCCGGTCGACCTGGCCTATTTTTTTTGATTATTTTGTTTAATTCATATCTCGTTCATTTTAGATCGGATTCTGATGTTCTATATATGGAAATTGACTAGAAAATTACCACAGACACAATGGTGCAACTCCCCTGGTTCAATTCTGATAATTTTACAAATTTATTTTATTATTTAGTTAATTAACGAATTAATTATTACGGGTTAAATTTCGGGTTGTTACATTTATATGGAACTTCATTTCCCTTCTTTTTCTTGGTTTGTACCTTTCTTCGTATCATATTCTACACTACCTAAAAGTGATGTCCTCTTTCCAATGCAACCATTTAAACATGTATCTAATTTTTGATATGGTAAACCGAAAACCGACATAAGTTTTTTAACTTTATAGTGATTTTCACACATTAAATTATCAGGCGGCATATGTCATTTTGCAACTTGTACAACAGCTGTAAATCCGGCTTTAGTGATGTTGTATTTTGACTTCATCGCAATGTATTTTGTGGTTACTGATAGCCGAGTGCCACTTTTACAACCATCTTAAAGAGATTTCTTAGCAGCATCTAATAAATCGTAAAAAAAATTTCTTCAATATTTGGTTCTTCAACATTTACATCGTCATCATCAACTTCAACTGTAGGGAACATTGATCGTGTTGCATCTTCAACCATATTTTCTATATGATTCATCATAGTAATTTCATTACCAACGACCTCTAATTCAGACTCTGCAGCAATATGTGCTCTAACTTCTCCATGACTATCTCAAACATAATTCTCTGGTACGAAGTCATTTTTGCACAAATGAAATTTCACAATATCTAGTAACAAATACTTCAAATGTTTACACCTACTACATGGACAATGAATTTCTACATTGTTTTCGTTATTACTTAAAGCGAATTCGAAAAATACGTTTATACCATTATAAAAATCTTCCCTCATTGAACATCTTAGTCCCCTTTTTAGATACATCTGTCTCCTCCAATCAACAAAATAATCGATCATTTTTCCTATTTAAAAAATATGTCACAAATTCAAAAATAAATATTGGCCATTTTACGAATTGACATTTTATTTTTCACTTTATTGATACATATCTTGTACATGTCAATTTAACCTAATTTAAGAATACAATATTGAAATGTTGGTTTATGGTTTTCTTTTTTGACGGTCAGTCATCCTGCTTTCCATTACAAACAAAGTAAACAGTTACATTTCGTAAATTGTTTCATTTTAAACGATTCAAAAAAAATTCGACAGCACTTCCTCTTTGTTTCCTGTATTGTACACGAATGCGTGTACACAGGAAACAAAAAGAAAAGTGACGGCGAAATTTTGTGAACCGTTTAAAATGAAATAATGTATGAAATGTAGTTGTTTACTGTGTTTATAACTTGTCCAATACAGGGACAAATCCAGCAAGTACTGTAACACATGAATGTCTGTTTTATGACAAAAACGAATATCTATATAACGATCATGTACAACACTTATCGTACGGAGCCAAAAACTCTCTAAGGGACATAATAAAAAAGTAGTTTATACAAAATTGAAAGTTTTATAGTTTGTCTTCTTATTTATTATATAATATATTATTGTTTGTAAACGGTTGAAAATTTACTAATTTTATATATTTTAAAAAATTATTAATTTACCACATTATTCTGTGTATTTTATCGAACAAGGTTACTTCAATATTCCACGTTCTTTACAGTTTCTTGACTTTTTAGCTCCTTTTCCCTGAGTAGATTGTTGTCATTTTCCAATGCAATCAATTTCTCTTTGAGACTCATGCATTTATCTTTATACAAGTCAAGATGTTTAGAAGTAATGGATATGGATGATTCTAACTCCGTCTAAAGTAGAATTTATCTTTGTTTTTCGATAAGTAATTTATTTTCAAGTTCTATGGCTTTTAGTTTGAGTACAGAGGGAGAAATTCCAATTAACACAAAACAATGCTAAAAATAACACATATATAATGGTTTACACATATACACAAATTCATGAATTATACCTACTTTTCACTATTTAAAGCTAACAAATGAAATAGGTATTCCATCTGATACTATAAACCATCATTAGGCTATTAGAAATAATTAGAATCAATAATTATCCCTAATTTATCAAATTAGGCAAATCTAGTTTTAAGTTAAAAATTAGTTGTTTCACAAAAATTAGATATTATACCTTTGATTGGAAGCAATAGAGTGTGATTAAGGAACCGTGCAAGATCCAGAAGCTTGAGTTTGGGGTTTAAGGGTTTAATTTTTTTCTTCCGATTTGTTGAAATGAAGAAGAAAGGTCTCGGTTGAGACCTGTACATTGCGAATTTCTGACGGCTTCCGACGGCCCATCGAAAGCCGTTGGAAAACTGCCATTGGAAGCCATCGGTAGGAGTCGTCGGTATTTCAACCTTTTCTTGTAGAGAAACGATCTTCCCAACCTGCATATTTCCCTAAAGGACTTTCCATATCTTGTATATACCGACAAAGAACTTTTGAGAATTTTGCTTCCAATGGAGGACTTACCACATCCAGCATAGCCCATTAAGTCATAAGATAACTATCTCTAAAAAGGATCTTCTGAGCCTCGCTTGGCCAAACCAGTTTACCAAATCATCCATGCCCTCAGTTTCACAAGGAATAAGTGTTGAGGTTGTTAGCACTAAAAATTATGGAAGAAAAGAGACAAGTGACTCCTTATAATCCGGATAAGTGGAGCATAAATCCATTTTGCGTAGGCTCTACCCAATCCATGACTATTATCATAGCCCTGGAGAAAAGAAAAGAAAAAAGGATGGACTATTCTTAAGAAAAAGGAAGGCCATACAACTCCAATCAAAGGGAACTATTTTCGAAAGAGAAATAACAAAAGACTTCAACAAGTTTGCCCAAAAGTGGAAAGGAGTAGTAGGCCGCTCTTTTACATCAGTTAAAACTCAAGAATCTTTAAAAGAAAGTTCACAGACATACTAATGCGCCAATCCGATGTTACAGGAAAGTTAATTGAGAACAAAAGTCACAGTGCCCTAGAAGTTCCAGATATTCTAAGATGAGCTCTCTTACCACTTCCTACGATAATATCTACTTCCAAACTAAGGAAAAGCTAAACTATTGACCTTCTAAGAAGAGAGAATCAAGCAATGAACAGAATATTAGAGGCACTCATTGCCAATATCATCGAACAAATGGGCATGATACTAACCAATGTCGAGCCTTAAAAAGAACGATTGAAAGCTTCTTGGGAAAGGGAAAGCTTAATGAGTTTGTAAGAAAAGTTTAAGAAATGCATAACATAGTGAAATTCTTCATGGAAAGGAATTATGAAATAAAGGAAAAGCCTAAATCATTACCTATAAGGTAATAAGGGGCGAAAGAAACGCCTTTGATCCCATCGCACGGGTCTGATCAAAGCACCTCCCAAAGGGAGGTTAGGGTAAGTCTTTGGCCTTACCTAAGATGGCCTGGCCAAAGCACTGCAAGCCTTTGGTCCCGTCTATGTGACATGGCCGGAGCACCTCCTAGAGGGAACATGGAGTAAGCCTTTGGTCCTACCTAAGATGGCCTGGCCAAAGCGCCGACGCAGCCTTCAGTTCTGCCTATAAGGCCTAGCTAGAGCGCCTCCTAAAGGAAGAATGGGTAAGACTTTGGTTCTACCTAAGATAGCTAATCAAATGCATTGACCAATCTAAGGGGCTCAATCATCACCAAGAAGGCGATAAGGAGCAGAAGAGCTCAACCAAAGCCTAAATCATCGCCTAAGGTGGTGATAAGGGGTCCAATAAAAACCTAAATCATCTCCGAAGATGGTGATAAGGGTTCAATAAAAGCTTAAATCATTACTTAAGAATGGTAATAAGAAATTCAGTTGAAGCCTAGATCATTACCCAAGATAGTGATAAGAGAAAAAGGAAATCAATCAAACTCTATCCTAAAGAATGGACCAAAAGCAATCTTCCAGAAGAAATGTAATAACTCACCCCAAAATGGACCTAATTTCGACCCAATAAAATTCCATCGAACCTTAGGCCCATCTCAAGACGAGTTGTTAGGTTGAAAGAAATAAAACAATACATAGTACATAGAGCTATTTATCTATACTTTTAGATTCTCACAACGGAATGGATAAAATATAATATCAGAAACAAGTACCCATTTCATAAAAGAAAATCATTTCATAAACATAACATGTTAAATATTACAACATGTTTACATGAAGCCTTGATAGTACAATCTCTCAAAATAACATAACTATCTGAACTAGGTATGATAAAATACTTAAAAAACATATATAGATAGATAACTTCCACAAGTCTTCACCTCCACCTTCGTCTCCTATACCAGTATTGCTCTGACTAATCTATGTCGTAATGAGAAGTGGGTTAGAACAACAAACGTATGATGAAATGAAAATCTCAAGTTTTACCATAACTGTACTTGGGCAGTATTATTTAAATAAGAAACATGTCTTACGTATACAATCATAACATATGTATAAAGTCAACTGTAAACCCAAAGGCTATTCCAATCCAACTATATAACATTCATATAAGGTCAACTATAGGCCCGAAGGCCCTTCCAGCCCAACTACACAAAAGTCAACGGTAAACCTAAAGGCTCTTCCAGTCCAACTATATAACATTCATATAAAGTCAACTGTAGGTCCGAAGGCCCTTCCAGCCCGAAGGCTCTTCCAGTCTGACTATATAACTCCGTTTAACTAGTTTATACGATGTAAGAGGAAATACCCAAACCACTTACTAGCTTTTTAATGGGGCTTAGGAGGACTCTGATCATTTAAGCCTACAAAATAGGAAGATCCCCATCATTTAAGACCTAACCCAAAAGCGGGTCCTTACATGGTTCTTTCCTCTCTAACACCATAAGAAATCATATTAGGTCACTTAATGCTTCATCTATAAAAGAGACGGATTCTACCATAGCCACTTAATACCTCAAACCATAAGCAGACCGCTCTTAGGAATTTCACGTACAGTATCCAAAACACAATTTATTATTCATAACCCAATTATGATGTCTCACATTAGTCCAACTATTCATAGGGCTGGTAGCTAGATTAATGGAAGGTTTACCCTACATATTTGGGACTAACCTCGTGTTCACTGAAGTTATTTATTATAGGCGATGTCCTACATTAGCATATAAAGCCACACCACTGGTAGCCAGATTTAACTACGCAGGCTTCCATGTAGCTTTGGACTAACCTCGCATCCCTATAACTTAGTCATAACTTATATGTATATCCACTATATACATACATCACCCTACATGAATAATAACTGAGGCCATATAAGGTATCCCCTTATTACGCCCCTAATTAAGGATTAATTCTCTAATTTACTCTAACTCCTTTCCTACATATTAATATTACTTAACTATTCTAATAATACTAATTATCACGTTCAATATGCTATAATCAATACACTATAATCAATAAGTTATATTATATATATATATATATATTTACACATGGAATTTAAGGTCTAATCAATGCGTGACAATAATTCACTTATAATATTTTTAAATATCAATCTCATTCCAATCTATAATTGCAAAAAGAGCTGCTACTATCCATAGCCAAATAAAATAAATTTGTATAGACATGGAATATCTACACTGTTCCATATTAATACAATAAAATCCTATTATGTTTTAGAGAACAGATTATTACAAATCAGATCGCCTATATTTAATTCAACCTTCGTATTTAGTATTTTGAAGTGAGAAAGGAATTCTTTATTTATTTTAGTGGTAGAAATAGGCAGTCGAACTACAAATAATTCAATTCATAATTTACACACTATTTCTAATTTATTTTCTTTTTGAACCCTTTAGCACTTCCATTCAAAAGAAGGGAAATAGGTCAAATTAATCATAGATAATCTAATTCTAAAAATTAATTAGATTATAATATACCAATACCGAAATCAATTAAAATTCCAACATATACAAAGATTGATATTTACTAAGGGAATTCTAAGGGTTTTAGATGTTATGTTTTCGTTCACCAAAATTTCCCAAGGCATACATCAAATCCAAATAAATACTTTTTAATTATAAAAATATGAAAAACTTAATAGTTTCACTCATAGAGAATTGTTTGCTTCATAAATGGATTTGTTTCCACCATGCTTAATTCCTTTTCGGACTCCGTCCTTTAGAATATACAACAAAGTGAATTGTATATAGAAATTAGATTTTGAATCAAAAACTAGAGAGGAATATAATAAAAAATTAACAGAATTAAACATTTAAACCTCTTACCTGAAAATCCCAACTGATTCAGAAATCCAAATAAGAAGAAGAAGAAGGTAAGATCTGATTTATATTGTTCATAATTCTCTATTAGATCATCCCTTATCTGATATACAACAAATAATTTTTTGTATGTATTAGATTTCAGAAATCAAAAGATAGGAAGAAGAAGGATTAATTTAAATTAGAGATTAGAAATTAGAATTACTTAAAAGAAAGTTCACTATTTCTAAAACCCTAAGAAAAAATATTTTGATAGAGCTTCGCCAGCATTTCCAAAATTATATTAAGGAAAAATGAGAGTTTAGGGGTCTATTTATAGAGGTGAGAAGAAGCAACGATCGTTGCATAAAATAAACGAATCCAGAATGTTCAAAACATCAAAACCCTAGTTGCTACCCACGTTTTTGCCTCCCACCGGTTGATCACCTCGACCTACCTAGCGGTCGACCCGTCGTAGGTCAGGGGTCGACTGGTTTTATTTTTGTGTGCATATGTTTTCTGCGTTGATTTATTTCCCATTTTAATCCATTAATTACATTAATTAATTTAACATTACATGTCAACTTTAACCCTTACTTAAAGTTAAGCCTCCCTTAACATTAACTTTTTAGATTCAAATTTTAAAATTCAAACCTTATATTTTTGAATTCAAATTCAAAGCCAAATATTTAAATTTTAAATTCAAAACATCAAACTTCATAACTTTTCATTTTAACCCCTTCAACATATTATATACGGAAATTGATCAGAAAATCGCTACTGAGGCAATTGTGCAACCCCCATGGTCAAATTCTGATATTTACAAAATTTTCAGTTTTAACCTTATTTTAATTGTTTAGTTTCTTATTAAATTTTACGAGGTTTTACATTGTCCCCTCTTTAAAAATGATTTCACCCCTGAAATCACCAAGGGAAGATAGTGTCATGTGCACTCAACAACCATGTTACGCAACCAATTTATTTACAATAACATCCACTCAGCCAAAAATGCAATGTGATTATATATGAAAACATACTATAGGTGAGATCAATCATAGCGTGAATGCAAGGTCGTGACATATAGGCATGTATGCAAGCATCCTAAATATACATCAAATTCTATATGAGTGCAAAAATAACAGTAAAAAGTGTGGCAACTATCTCCTACTATCCAATCTAGCAACCATGATACAACCAAAAATGTATATTTTTCGAGAGAAAAGTTTGCTAGAGAAAGGCTCGAGATGAGAAACATTCATCTTCTCTTAGGTTTTCCATGTGCTTTCCGTTGGGTTATCTCCCATACCTCAACCACCCAATTTTCTTTGTTACGAAGCCTCTTAATACCGTGCTCTACAATGCATGTGGTGGCACGGGCGGCAATAGGCACTGTTTCAATATCACTTAACTGATCAGGCTATACTACAAAGGTAATGCCTTATAGACATTTCCTCAATTATGGAACAAGAAAGAAGTCATGGACTCCCGCTAACTAGTTCGAAATCTCCATCCAAAAGCAAGTTTCCCCGCCCTCTCTAAGATCAAGAAAGGCCCAACGAACCTAGGCGCCAACTTCCCAGAAGTACCAAACCTCATAACATTTCAAAGAGGGGAAACCTTAACAAATCCCAGAAGTACCAAATCTCATAACCTTTCTAAGAGAGGAAACCTTAACGAATACCATATTTCTAACTGAAAACACCAATTCCTATCTTTACCTATCAGCATACGACTCCTGACGGTCCTATGCGACCCTCAACTTCCGCATCAACATTTCTACCTTCTCCAAAGCCTTCCAAAACCCATGATGCAAAGTTTCCACAATTTCTCAAAATTCTTGTTCACCCTTTCCGTCTAATCATCGAGCTGTGGGTGGTAAGCGATGCTAAGATGCACAGTCGTTCCCAAAGTAGATTACAAGACTCCTCCACAATTCCCTAATGAACAAAATGTCTCTATCACCGATAATGCTAACTAGAATTTCATGTAGTTGCACCACTCCTTTAACACACTTTGTGCTAGAGATGCTACAATTCTATTATTTCCAATGGAAGCAAAATGAGGCAATCTACTAAAACCCATATAGCTTCATTGCTTCTAGGCAATCAATCTGCAAAGTCTATAGATATATGCACTCATTTCAAAGTCGGAACCTCCACTGATAATGACAACCTTCTGGGCTTGCCTAGCTTAGCTTTAATCCTTTGGCACATCAAATATTTAAAACAAATTCAATGGCTCTTTCTTCATCCTTGACCAATTAGAAAATTCTTTGTGCACCTTATAACATTAAGGGTGAATGGTGATACTCTACACGTTTTGGGTTTGAAGCATTCTAACCTAATATCCTTACTAACTTCCAGTCTTATTTTTGGTTTATCACTAGTTAAAATGTCCTTATAAAATTTCCCTGTTTATGATGTTCCTTAATATATATATATATATATATATATATATATTTAGCGGTCTAGTCCATCCCTAAAATAAACACAGTGATAAAACAGGAACATGCCTTATACCATATCAACACTTTAATTTCCTAAAGGAGACAACTAGTGATTACAACCCAAAATTCTAAAAGAATTTTTTTCTGGAAGCTACCCTTAATCATTAACTGGTGTTAATGATGTTGGGGTCCTAATTCTCCTTACTAATTTAAGATGTACATTTTCAGAATGTCTTTCCACTATCACCCACCTTCTTAATTTTCTTTCTTAGTTCTAATTAATATCCAGTACCCATAATAACTTATCATTAATGTCAAAATTAACAATCTCTAATCAATCCTTATTGAGTTTCTTTCAACCTATTACCATTTTTAAGATTATTTATTATGAGTATTCAATTCCTCCATAAATACCATATTAGATTCCTTAATCAGTCTCTTGTTTAATTCCTTTTTATTCTTTATTAATTACAAACTTATTACCCATTAAATCTGTAATTTATGTCCAAAAGTCCTAGGCCTATAATTACTATGCTGTTTATAATTAATACGAATACCATTATAAATTATGTTATTTATACATTTCTTATTTCTAACTATTACTTATAAAACTAAACATTCCTTTCCATATTTATTTTGTTAGAGACATCCTTCTAAATAGGATTACCGTTAAAAAAATTCATAAATTTACCACAAGTGATATTTTTTCTTTGTTTGAAATTATAACGGATTATTTCCTTTTCTTTTATTGAAATAGACAGTGTAAACTATCAAAAAGAATATCCATATCTTACATATCTCTTTCCCTTTTTGGTATACCCCTTGTCAATTCAAACGTCATACTTTTATTCATTTAAGGAATTAGATAATTTATGGAAATTATACGGAGCCTGCTCCTAATAAATCAATATGAAAATTCATATTCCAAGGGCAAACTAATTTACAACCTAATTTTAAATATGGAATACCTTTACAACATTACCACCATTCTACAAATAATTACTTTGGGACTGATTTCAAATTCCTAGATTAGGTTATACATGCTGTTCTTATTTTATTTATATCCTGAAAACCTTTAACCCTCTTAATTAGATGGTGATCCCTATCCACTCCATAAAATATAAATTTAGAAATCCACATTATGTTAGTATGCGACATTGAAATTCCAACTTACAAAAGAATTTCCACATGTCAAAAGAAAATTTTTAAGCATACTTTTCAAAAGAATTTCCAACTTTCAAAAACGGTTTGGGGGAATTGAATTCTTAAAAACATCAAAATACTATATTTTATTTTATTCCATATATCCATTCCATTTTTATTAAACATTTGGACAAATCCTTTCAAATATATTTAATCCAAATTTTCACAATTTTCAAAATATTTATCACTTTATTCTTAACCCCAAATTCAAAGGTTTTGAAATTGCTTAGTAAAATAGTTTCCCTTCTCAAATTCTTTTACCTGAAAGACTTACTTCTTTAAAACAGGTAATCCAAAATATTTAAAAACTCAATTATTAAACCAAATTATCAAAATTTCATAAAGGGTTGGTTAATTCCAAATAGAAGCAAAATAATTTTCATTTTTCAAAAATTTATTCCTTTGAAAGTTAGTTTTTTGGATCATAATATTCAAAAACATCTTTTATAATGTTAAACAATGAAAAGTGGAGTAGACAAAGACAAACTTCAATCTCAACATTTTCCTATCTCATTCTCATTATTTCACTCCTACAGTATCCCTAACTATATTACTAATCCTATTTTATAAGTTCCTAACGCTATCCTTATCCAAATCTTCCAATATTGCCTTAGTTTATATTTCTCCTACTTAAATGGCTTCTTCATAATTTAATTCAAGTTTCATTTCCATTTTAAAACAGAAGAATTTAAGGAAATTCCATATTTATTATAACGATCCAGAATTTTGTTATTTCAATTTGCGAATATTTAATTTAATTTATATCCAATCAATGGTTTTATTAGTTAAATAACCCTCTTTTATTTTTAATTAATAATGAAAAGTGTACTTTTAAATTTTATTTATATAAATAAATAATTCGACAGAAAGCTGGAAATGTGACCTAACACAATTTTCGGATTTTCAGCTTTTCGTTGAATAGCAAGTTGTTAAAAGTTGTAATATCTTTGATTTTTTTAAAAATGTTTAAAGGGATTAACACACTTTTATTTTGAATATAATAACAATAATAGTATATGCTTAAGTTAAAGGTTTTACTCAAAATGTGAAAATCATGAAAAGATGTTACATGATATGATTTTTTAGTGTAAATTTCAACTGACGTACATATAACACCTTATTATCCAATATACATGCACATGAATGTCTTCTTGGTGGCATTGAAAAGATGCTAGGGTTGAAATTTAATTATAAGGGGCATTATGGTCTTCTGTTGTTCTTTTATCAAAGTTTAAAACACTTACCTTATTTTCATTTTAACTTATACTTCCATTTTCAACACCTTAACTCCGTTTTATTTCATCTTCTTTTCTTTGTCTTCTATAAAATAAAAATCTCATCTTTGAAACTCTAAAATGGCTGATTTATCTCAAGATCAAAACTTTATTAGTACTGAAGAAGATTTAGAGGTTTAAGCACTTATTAAAAGCAAGGAAATAAAAATAAAAATGGGATTTTCCATTCCTTACATTTTTGTTGTTTCTATTTTATATGTGATAAAAGGTTGGAAATTTATATATAGTTTGTTTGAATTGTTTAAAATATCTTGTATGATAAAAATATAGTTTAAAATCAAATTTTGATATGGGAATGAAGAAAATGGCTTACTGGAAGGATACTACAAAAAACATGTCTTATTGTTCTTTGCAAATCTATATTGAACTTTCCCAATTCAAGATTTCTACAATCAATATCTCCCAGTCTATAGTGATTTAGCCTAAATCGTCAACTAGAGAATTGTTCGACTTAGTCCGTGTTTATTTTAAAAATAGTAGTTTGTCATTTCCGATGAGTATAGTGATAGATTTGATAGAGTTAGGGGTATGCCCTAGGGGAAATTATGTAATTTGTTGCATATATCTAACTCGTTGATCAATCCTGATTGAAATAAAGCTGTTTTCTTTCTTTCTATTATATACTTGATATAATGTGGTTATATTAATTAATTAATTTAATTAAAAGTATATTTAATAGAATATCCATAAATGGTATGTTTTGTGATAGTACTTACAAAGTGTAGTATCCGTGAGTAATTTATCACTATACAATTAAATATACCATTTTAAATATTCCTAATCAAGATGCATCGAGACTTCATATCGATGTATCCATTAAGGCTAAAGTACATAACGCTCTCTAAATGTGGGGCATGTATTGCTCATGGCTGCTGGGGGTACCTAAGGGTTACGTACTAATAGTTATTGGATAACTATGGAATGACTCGTTCGATAGTTTTCTGTTGGTAAATAAAAACTAATGTCCAATAGAAAATATCGATGTGAATAATTTACATAGTTCTTTCGACTTGAGAATACTTTGAATCATCAATATGAAAGCTCTGATTTGATTATAGTCAAATCATGTCACAACGTCCATCGAGTGACTATATGTAATGACCCAAAATTTCAGTCATTTGAATTTGGAATATCTAATTAATTTTAAATATTGAAAAATTAATTTTTTAAGTTAAATAACTTGAATTTCAAATATAGTGATTTATTTGATAATTAAATGGTTAAATTTGAATATATGGAAATATTTAAACTAATTGAATCTTTAATTTGAAATGAATAAAAATGATTTCGGATGTTGATATAAATTCTGTTTAAACAATAATAGAGATAGTAAACTTTTAAATTGATTTAAAAATGATTTAAACTGATTTTGGAAATTTTTCATTTTAATTAACGTGTAAAAATAGCCTTCCAGGGTACTGTCTCGGATTTCGTCGAAACTAGTTTCATTGGATCCGTAATAGTAAATTATTATACGGTATCGAATTTCGTGTCGATTGGACATATCGTTTGGTTATGCGAGTTCGAAACGCGTAGAAATTAATTAAAGAAACTTAATTAATATAATTTGATTTTGAAAAGCTAACTTCTGTATATGATGGAACTGGCTCCCGATATATATTCCATTGTGTTTGGAATAGGGGTATAACACATAGAACACCAGGTGACATGTCTCGTTTGGAGTTCTGAAATTTAGCAAGTGAATAGTACTTTGAAATTTTTTCTATATATGGCTATCAAAAACTTTCATTTGCAAACTAAAAACCCTAAAGTTTAATTGCAGCCGCCATTAGGGCAAAGCCATCCTGCGGTCGACGTTGATAGGAGCCACCACAGGCCGAATTGGCCAATGACTTCAACTACAAACTTGTAGAGCTCAACCCCATGGGAAAGACTAATGGTGACGATCAAAAATGGAGGAGCGCGATGGCCAGTAAATTGCCATGTTCATGGCTGGGTTGGGCTCGCTTTTGGGTTCGTGTGGCGGCGTCCTGCGACGGAGCAGTAGCGGTGGTAGGCGTTCTTGGTTGCGCGATCGATCATATAAAAAAACAAAGAAAGAAATCGAGTCGCGACTAGAAATCGAGCATGAGTGAGGATGGAAGGGAAGATGATAGCGTAAGTTTAAATTTAATTAAAGTTAATTTTTAATTTAATTAATTTGTTCGTTCGTCGATAAATAATGTTTTCATATGAGGTCCGTTTTGACCGCGACAAGTTGCATTACGATTGTATCAGCGAGTGCTACGCTATGGAGTTGGATTGAATGGATTTGGAGCTAGTGGAAATTTTGAGTTAAATTGAAGGACCATTCAATTTTAATTCAAACCGGAGCGCTTTGGCGATTTCTGGAATTTCTATGAGTTAACTCACCTCTCTGGCCCACTTATATTTTTATATAAGTGTAAATAATTTTATTTATGTTGTTTATTGCTTGTTTGGATGATATACTATATTTATTAGTTGGTTTGGATATATTCCCGCCTATTGGAGCAGATAAGACCCTACTACATTCCCGTGTATGAGCGGATGACCTTTTGTATATGAAATCCCACCTCGAAGTGGTTCATTTTTAAATTATCAGATTATATACTATATGTGATGTGGGGGACAGGTTGGAGGGATCCAACAGGATTTATCACACTATTGATTTTACTTTTCATATATTTTGATATATGATGCGTTGGATGCCATATTTGATGACATGGATTGATTTTGCATATCTAATGCTATAGTAGCACCAGGCCACATTTTTAGTATTTTGAAATACTATAAATTTTGATGCCATATTTGATGACATGGAGATTTATAAACATAGTTTTATAAATATGGAAATGATTTATGTTGAGAGTTAAATATGGATTTTATATAAAGGAAATACATTCAAGTTTTAAGAGTTAAATAATCCTTTAAATGAACGTTTTCGAAGTAATATTTTTGATGAATTTAATGGTTTTTAAAGTGATAATCTTTAAAGGTGAAGTTTTGGAAGTAGTAATTTCAAATGGAGTTTAAATGGTTTCGAAAAGTGATTTAAAATGTACTACGTATTGAAAACATGGATTTCAACATTTATTGTTGTGATAGACGTTTTCGGGGAAGTATGGAAGGCATGGACTATAATACTTTTGTTATAGTAAATGATTTTCGAAAGGAAATATTTGTATTGTATATGGGATTTATATATATATATATATATAATTAATTAATTAATCAAATCCCTCTACTAATGTTCTTGGGTTGTCATAACGATGTATTAGGCAACATTCATTTTGACCCAAATAAAGTGTGTTTCGACCTTAAGATTTGTATATATGCTAATTTACGTTTTAAGTATAAGGAAATATTTTCTAAGTGTTGAAAATGAAATGATTTGGAAATATACTTATATCGTTGATATAAGTATATAGAAATGTTTTCCAATATTGAAAGATTCAAATGGTTTTGAGAATATATCTTTTAAAGATAATTTGGAGTAAATATTTGGCAATTGATTTAATTAATAAAAGATTAATCAAATGGGCGTAGTGAATGCTTATGTGCTAGATATTGTTTGTTGCTTTGATATAGCGTCGTTTAAATTTATATACCTTAATTATTGATTTTTATTTGGCCAAATAAATTATTATTGAGTTAAATTGGATTGAATATGGTAATTAGACACACGTTTGGCGGAATAAAACACCGTTCTGCTAATTAGATTAATTTGGTAATTAAATAGCAAAATAAATTCTCGTTTTGCTATTTTATAGTTTTAGACATTTGATTATATATCGTAAATTGATATGCCGCTTTGAATAAGTGATATATTAAACAATGATGGAGAAGTGTTGGATTTATTTACATAGTCGTGGATTATGTAAATATCTATTATTAACTTGAAAAATTAAATTTAATAATATGGTAGCTTATTTAAGTACCATGATGATCGTTAAGCCTCCTACGAATTTGAAAAGCTAATTATTGATTTGAAAGTTATTTTAAGGATAATTAGTTTTATAATAAGGTTTAAAGATAATTATTATTTAGTAATAAGATTTAAAAAGGTAATAACTTATTAGTAACAATATTTTAAGAATAATTTATAATTGTTTTAATAATTATTTAAAGTTTATTATTTTATTAATATGGTTCTTTAAAGTTAATTCTTTAATGTTATTTAAGAATTTTTAATTATTATTTTAAAGTTATTTATTTATTGTTTTCATGGCCGGAGCTCCTTCCCTCTCCTTTTTTCCTTCCCTTGCCTCTCCCCGTCCCCCGTCTCTTCCAGTTTTGCCTTCCTCTTCTCGTCCAGTAGGGATCTCATCCCCTTTGCTTGTTCCTGAGCCTCCTCCTCCTCTACTGCCTTGTCCACCTGCTCCACCTGCTCTTGTTTTTCCTTCCTCTTCTTCCCTACTTGGTCCCTTGCCCTTTTGACTCTCTAACTGCTCCTCTTTCTTCGTCTTCCGTGTGTCAACAAGAATGGACTTCCCTTTTCAAGCATAAGCCTAAGAATGCAGGGAAGTACATCCATGTTGACATTAGCCCGAGTTTTTCTAGTGATGTCCTCCAGCCTCCTCCTGATGTGATTGAGGCTAGTAAAGTGATTTGGGGTGACTACTTTGTGGGTTTCTTCTTAGATAAACCACTATCCTACTCTGCTATTGTCTATCACCTTAAATGATCATGGAAACTTAAGGGTTCCATCCAAGTCAAGTCCGATGGCTTTGTTGTCCTCTTCTCCCTCTCTTCAGTTGAAGACAAGTGCAGAATTTTACAAGGTGATCCCATCATTATGTAGAACAAGTTGTTTATCATCAAGCCATGGGATCCTACCATTGGTAATATCTGTGGTAGTGTTAGGTCTGTCCCTGTATGGGTGCAGCTTCATAATATACCAATGTATGCGTGGTCGCATCTAGGCATTAATTGGTTAACGTGCATGGATGAATCAACTGAGAAACTTGAGAAACTGAGATATGCAAAATGCTTTGTTGAAGTTACGCCTAAAAAATTCTGCCTGATAGCTTTGTAGTGCAACTAATGGATGGAGGAACTCAAACAATTGAAGTCAAGTACTTATGGAAACCATAAATTTGTACAACGTGCTGTTGCTTTGGCCATAGCAATGAAATATGTGAGAAATCCTTGTCTGCTAGTGACAAAGAATTGGTGAATGTTGTTAATGATGGTGTGCTGAAGAAAGAAAAGGTACATGTAGTCTACAATAAAAATGTTAAAAGTAATAAATGGTTTGTAGTACAAAAGAAAAAAGAAAAAAAGAAAATAGCAGTTTTGAAGGGGACTTATGGCAAGAATGTTAATTTCAATAATAAGGCGGATGGAATCAACTCTTCTTCACAGCTTACTGCTATGGACACTACCACTGAGGCAATTAATAATGTAGGTTGTGCCAACACTAACAGTAATGATGATACTCAAGTTCATGAGGTTATGTTAGATCAATCTGGGAACAATGGTGTTTCTACTTTGAACAAGTTCTCTAGGTTGGAATTGTTGGAAGAGCAAGATAATATGGATTTTGATCAAGCTGCTGTCCTATTTGATGTTAATATAACCAATACTATTGTCAATACCTCAACTGTTGTAGCTAAAGCTGTAGTTTTACCTAATACAGAAAAAGATGTTGTCACCAACTGTGAAGTTTCTGAGCTGGTGCATGAGGCTAGTCTCGAAGCTAGACCCGAAGTGCTACTGAATCCTCTTCTGTCAGTTGGGATGCTCGAAGTTGGACATGAAGCTATTGCTAATTTGTCTAAGGGTGTTCTCGAAGTTTCTCCCAATACAATACTTCCTGAACCCATTCCAATTGAACCCACTGAACTTTTTGGTCCTTCCAACCATTTTCATGAGCAGGTGGCTCACCATTCCTCGGTCAACATAGCCACATCTGATCAAAGTAATAACTCTTTGCAAAAGTCATCTTTTCAATGTACCAATGCTGCTGTTCTGTCTTCCTGTCCTCTAATCCTCATTTCTCGAGATACTCATAACCATGCAAAACGATACGTGCATGCATGCATGCACGGTGCTGCTACAACTTCCCATACTCATATTAAAAATTCTTCGAGCTTTGATGATATTATTCTGAACGTGCAAGATATCATTTCTACCTCTCCTAACCCTTAACCAATCCTTCAGAAACCTCCCACACATCAGCCTTCCACTGTTTCCAAATCTGCCTCTCTCTACTCTGTGTCAGTCTCCAATATTGCCAATTCTCAAACTTCTGATCATCCATGTATTGACATTACTACCTCATCAAAAAAGAAGAAATCCTAGAAGAACAAAAGAGGGTCTAATCTGGACTTAAATGAAAACCCTTCACTTAACTCAACCCCCGTTATTCCATAAACCAAGATCACTAACTCCCCAAACACGCGGGGTAGCAACAATAGAAGCTCTACAAACACTTTGTAGTTTCCTCCATGATACACAACATTGGTGTCTGGAACATAAGAGGTGCTCACCGTGATGACAAACGAAACCAAGTCAAAACCTTAATCAAATCCCACTATCTCAAACTTGTAGCAATTCTTGAAACAAAGCTTAAATCTGCCTTAACCACGTGAGCTGCTAAATTCATTTGTCCTAACTAGAAACTGTCATCTAATCTTGACCATGCTTTATGGTAGGATCATGGTCCTTCATGACCCACTCATTTACTCCCTCCACCCCTTTCTTGCCTCCAATTTATACACTATCATGTGAACCATCACCCCACCAAATAATCATTCTATGTCACCTTTGTATATGATGACAACGGCTCTGCATCGCGGCAAACTTTTCTTGACACACTTCCTTCCTTAAGGAAGAACACTCACCCATGGCTGGTGCTTGGTGACTTCAACTGCTGCCTTAGAACCAGTGATCGACATGGTGGTGTCCCCATGACTCTACGTGAGATCAAACCCCTCAATAATGCAATACATGATTCTGAGATAATTGAGATCTCCTCATCCGGTGCTCAGTTCACCCAGAATAACTGTAGTAGACAAAGACTACGCACTTTTAGCAAGACAGACTTTTCATTCTGCAACCAATGCTCCCTTAACTCCTTCCCTACTGTCCACAATCACATCCCTCTTCCATTGCTATCTGATCATTCCCCTCAAATTTTGTCATTTGGAGCTCCTGCTGTGAAAGTGAAATCCTCTTTTAATTTTTTCAAAACTTGGTTATATGATGATGAATTCTTAAGCATTGTTAAAGATGTCTGGTCTAAACCACTTTATGGTAACCCTATGCTACTTTTGCAGAAAAAACTCAAAGCTTGTAAGGAGGTTCTGAAGGTTTGGTCTTGAGCTAAATATAGTAATGGCAGCACTATATCTTCATCCATTAATTCAAGCTGGAAGAGGTGCAGAAGCTCATGTTTGAATTTCCTGATGACCCAAACTTTTCTGCTCGTGAAACTGAGCTTAATCTAGAGTATAGACAGGCCCTTCATGTGGAAGACAACATGATAAAGGAGAAAACCAGACTCAAGTGGGAATCAGATGGTGATAGAAATTCTTCTTTTTACCATGCTTCCTTGAAAGCCAAACACAGACAATATTTTATCTATATGTGATCAAGATGGTAGTCTGCATACTTCTTCTGTGAAGATCAATACTCTCTTATTTTGAAAAGCTTCTGCAAAATAATCACAACTTCAAGCCTCGGCTTGAAATCCTTGACGGTTATGATCTTCTAGCTCTTTCTACTGATTTCAAGAATGCTCTATCTTCGATAATAACTGACACTGAAATCAAACAAGCCTTCTTTGATATGAATAGGAATTCATGTGGAGGGCTTGATGGCTACAATGTCTCCTTCTTCATTACTTGTTGGGACTTCATACACTTTGATGTGTGCAAAGCCATACATAATTTCTTCAATAAATGCACAATGCTGAGCTCTATGAATGCCACTAACATTGCACTGATTCCTAAGTTTAAAAATGCAGTTTCAGTTACTTCATTCAGACCTGTCTCATGCTGTAATGTTGTTTACAAAGCTATTGCTAAAATCATAGCTTCTAGGCTCAAGTCTGTCCTCCCAGGCATAATATTACCCAATCAAGCTACCTTTCTACAATCTAGGTCCATTTTGTCTAACGTGCTATTGACACATGAACTTCTTAGGGGTTACGGTCTACTATCTCTCCTCGAGCCATGATGAAGCTAGACATAATGAAAGCTTTTGACACTGTCAACTGGGATTCTATTACCAGTGTCTTAGCTAAAATGAATTTTCCTACTCAATTTATTAATTGGATTCATGCTTGCATTTCCACAGTCAGGTTTTCGATTATTGTCAATGGTAGCCCCATTGGTTATTTCAAAAGTGGACGTGGGATTCGTCAGGGGGATCCTATGTTTGCTTATTTACTCATCATAATAATGGAAATACTAACCCAAATGCTCAATAGGCACGTTGAGGCAGGCAATATCATTCTTCATCCTAAATGCAAGGACCTTAGGATTGTGAGTCTCACGTTTGCTGATGATCTTTTTGTTTTCACTAAGCCTACTATGTCATCTATTTTGTGTATCATGAGTGTTCTCAACGAATTCTATCAGCTTACTGGTCTTAAGATCAACTTGTCTAAGTCTACTATTCTTACTACTAGTATCCCTCTTCAAATTCGTAATGAAATTGTCAGTGTCACCTCTCTGCAACATAATCAAGATTCCATGTCTTATCTGGGGATACCCTTGGCCACATCAAGAATTACTAAAGCTCAATGCATACCTATGTTCGAACACATCATGTCTGTTTTTGACTCATGGACGAACAGGTTCTTATCTCAAGCTGGTAGATTGACACTTATTAAATCTGTGATTTTCTCAATGGTTGTTTATTGGTCTAGGACTTTTATCCTGCCCATTAAGCTATTAAATATGATTAGAAGTTCCATGATACAATTCTTTTGGTCTGGCAATGTGTTCTCTCCTAAAATTTCCCCATGCTCTTTTAAGAGAATTGAACTCCCTTTGTTGAAAGGTGGTCTTGGTCTCAAGAATCTTCTTACCTGGAATAAGGCAGCTTTTTGTAGACACATTGATGATGTTTTATATAACCATGATAGCTCTTGGGTTCGGTGGACAATCAACCACAACCTGGGTGGGAGAAAATTTTGGTTAATGGATATTCCGCAGCATTGTAGCTGGACATGGCGTAGTATTCTTAAGCTAAGGCATCTTCTTTTACCTCATGTTCGTTATGGTGTTGCTATGGAAGACACCGTTAGCTTTTGGGACGACCCATGGATCAAGCATGGTCTAATTCTGCGCAACGCTGTGACAAATCAGCAGTTGATGCAATCTGGAATCGGGAACAATGCTAAGGCATTTGATTATGTTCATGATTGCCACATTGTTGTCCCATATACCTCCAACTAGATTTTAAGACAGTTGTGGTTAAGTTTACAGCAAATCAAAATAAAGTTGGTTGCCAAAGACATGGCACTATGGTCAGACAAAGAGGTTCAGTTCAACATTTCTGCCATGTACCACGCTTTGATGTGCAATGACAGTTATCCTAATTTCAGTTGGAATCAGAGAGTATGGTTAATATTAAGATATAACACTTGCTTTCATCCGTTCTTATCTGCTTTGCTTATGGACTGGGCTTTTACTTCTCTGGCCCATTCTTTCTTTTATCTTGTTTCCGCCTGTATAAATAAATGAGTAGATTAGCATTTTGTATTATGTTGAGATTATAACAAAGTAAGCAATAAAGAAATTCAGTTTTCTCTTTCAAATATTATTTTGGTATCAGAGCAATATAGCCGAAAGGCATTTCATTCATCTCCTCAATCCCTTCATCTTACTTTGAAGATTGAAAGGTTATTTCTGTGTGGCTCCTCAGAAAGATTTCATCATTGGAGTCCACATACCGTTCTTGATCAAGAGCATCAGTGCTCATCATAACACCTGTGCCGCCAGGGTTTGGATCAGAGAATTCTCATCATATCCAACCGGTAACAACAAGTGTTTCGTCACTTTTTTCCCTGCATCTCAAATCTCTTTTTCAAACCTGCTGTGCATGTGTATTATATCAATTTCATTGATATAATACACACCCACCATTTTCTTGATTCCTATTAGTTTCTTGGCAGCAAACTGTTGTCCACCACTCCAAGAAACTCTGTTTCTTTGTTTTTCCTCTCTTTTCTGCTTCAACAAGGTTCTTCAGATTCAAGAATCTGAACAAAGATGGCAGACAGTGGCGAAGAATCTGCATCTGTCACCTCGAAAGATCATAATAATGGCACCACCAGCATCCCTGCACCTGTTAAGCCAAAGAGTCATGTCATCACCATCCCTCTCGATGAAGACTTCATCTTGTGGAAATATCAAGTTGAGACAGCTCTAAAAGGTTATGGCCTTCAAGAATTCGTGCAAGGAACAAAAGCTGTGCCTCCTGCAATTATTTTTGATAAAGACAAAAACCCTGTCAGTAACCCAGACTACGTTCAACACCAGAAACAAGACAACTTACTTGCATCATGGCTAATATCATCTATAAGTGCCAATCTTTTATCTCAAATTGTTGGGTGCAATACATCATATGAGATCTGGTCCACTATAGACCAGATTTTTAGCTTTCAATCATCTGCTCGAATTATGCATTATAAAAGAGAACTTCAAAATGCCAGAAAAGGGGACAAGCCCATGAGAGAATACATCACCAAGATCAAGAACTTATGTGACAGACTTAGTGCTGTGGGGCACAAGGTTGCAGAAAGTGATCAGATACTCACCCTCACTGGTGGTTTGGATGAAGAATATGAGTCTCTTGTTACATTCATAGCCACACAGCCTGTATTGCCAAATCTACAGTATGTACATGCTGCCCTCCTTGCTCACGAAGGGAGAATTGAGCAAAGAAAGTCTATACAAGGTGATGTGAACATTAACTTTGCAGCAAATACTGGAAATAAGAATCAATCAAAAACACCCAACAGTTCTAATAATCCTGGTCATCAAGTTCAACGTGGAGGTCATTCCCAAAGAGGCAGAGGCAGAGGAAGGTCCAACAATTATAGCAGAATAAAGTGTCAAATTTGTGAGAAAACAGGTCACATGGCAAATAAATGTTATTTCAGATTCAACTCTGAATATAATACAAGACAATCAAGCCAAAAGACACACAATGCAAACATGGCTCAAGTAAACCAGCAAACCAGAACCAACACAGATGATACAAATGAAGATACTGACAGAAATGATGATACTAGCACAGATGATTGGTTCCCAGACTCAGGTGCAACCAACCACATCACTAACAACCTTCAGAATCTCAACTTAGGAAACAAGAAATACAAAGGTACGCATTCTGTTCTTATGGGTGATGGTGAAGCCATAAAAATATCACATGTTGGAACTGGCAGTGTTAATGGTGGTAGAACTCTCTTTTTGAACAACTTATTGAGAGTCCCTAGGATCAAAAAGAATTTGATAAGTGTCTCTCAATTTGCCAAGGACAACAGTGTGTACTTTGAGTTTCACCCAAAATTTTGTCTTGTTAGGGACTTACTAAATAAGAATATATTACTACAGGGTGAATTGGACAGGGGTCTTTACAAATTCAGCAACATGGGTACAAGAAAACCTACTAATAGGGCACCTTATCCTAACCCAGTTAACTTCAATGTTGAAAAAGGGAATAATACTCTTAGTTTGTGGCATTGTAAACTTGGTCACCCCAAGATTGATGTTGTAAAACAAATTCTTAATGAAAGTAAAATTGTTTTTAGAAATTTCTCTGTTCCTTTTATATGCTCACATTGTCAAAAAGGAAAAAGTCACAAGTTGACTTTTAGCAAATCAGAAACTATATATTATGAGCCATTGAAATTAGTGGCAGCAGATCTTTGGGGTCCAGCCCCTTTATCATCAACACAAGGAGACAGGTACTATCTCTCACTTGTTGATGCTTGTACTAGATTCACATGGATATATTTTCTCAAAAACAAGTCAGACACATGTAATGCAATTAAACATTTCATCACTTATGCTGAGAATCAATATGACAGTAAAGTCAAAATTATGCAAACTGATGGTGGTGGTGAGTTCAAACCCTTAAAAGCATTTTTTGATAGCAAAGGGATAATGCATAGAACCACCTGCCCACACACATCAGAACAAAATGGTCTGGTGGAAAGGAAACACAGACACATAGTTGAAACAGGATTAACTCTGCTATCTCAGGGATCACTACCTATGAGATACTGGAAAGAAGCCTTTGCTACTGCAGTGTATCTCATAAATAGGATGCCAATGAGATTGTTGGATAAACAATCCCCATATGAGAAACTGCATAGGGTTAAACCTGATTATAATAACATGAAAATGTTTGGATGTTTGTGTTTCCCTTATCTCAGGCCATATAATAAGCATAAATTAAGCTTAAGATCTAGTGCTTGTACCTTTATTGGTTATGCATATAATCAGAAGGGATACAAATGCTTAGATAAAGATGGGAGAATATATGTTTCAAGACATGTGGTTTTCAATGAAAATGTTTTTCCATTTGCAGATAGAGTAAAGGAAAAACATCAAACAAGTAGCAAATCAATCAATGTACCAATAATTCCTGAACTAACTGAACTGGCAAATGAGATTCAAGATGGTGGCAATAGTCATCAACATAAAGAAGCATCCATCACTAGCACAAAGACTGGTTACAGTTCAGACAAATCAAACTCAAGCAACATTCATAATAACTCTCATATCAATCAGGAACAGCAAACAGGGCAAGAGCATAGTAAAGATGGTTACTCAACAACAAATACAACTGGTGATCATAGTGGGAATTCTGAAAATGAAGACACTAACAGCCTCAGTGAAGATATGGATCAACCACAACCAAGATATGAACATCCTATGATCACAAGGTCCAAAAGTGGGATTTTTAAACCTAAGACATATACTGCTGTTCTCAATATAGTTGAACCAACTAATTATGAACAAGCTGTAAAAGATGAAAAGTGGAGAAAGGCTATGGATGAGGAATATGATGCTTTAATTAAAAACAGAACATGGAGTCTGGTCACACCACCAAAGCACAAAAATATTGTGGGAAGCAAATGGACCTATAAAATCAAAAGGAACACTGATGGGAGCATTGCTAAATATAAGGCCAGATTAGTTGCAAAAGGGTATACGCAACAATTCGGTTTTGACTTCAAAGAAACTTTTTCACCAGTCATCAAACCAGCCACCATAAGAATAGTCATGACAATTGCATTACACAAGCACTGGAGAATAAAACAACTAGATGTGCACAATGCATTTCTAAATGGAGAACTTCATGAGGATGTATACATGCAGCAACCAATAGGATACTGTTCAGAAACACACAGCACACATGTATGTAAGCTACACAAGGCTATATATGGTCTAAAGCAGGCCTCAAGGGCATGGTATGAGAAACTAAAAGTTACTTTAGGCAACATGGGTTTTAAAGCAACCAAGTCAGATAATTCGTTATACATCAGAAAGAATGGTGAGAATATCATCTACATACTAGTTTATGTAGATGACATTCTCATTACTGGTGATGACATGGAGGAGATAAATCATGTCATAATCCTCCTAGATAAGCATTTTGCCATTAAAGACTTAGGGGAAATCAATCAATTCCTGGGAATACATGTTCAAAGAAAATCAGATTCAAGTCTATTTCTATCTCAAAAGCAGTATATATCTGAAATCCTTATCAGGGCAAACATGGACAAGGCAAAATCACTAGCTACACCCATGACAAGCAATCTACACCTATCCAAACATATAGGTGAAGCTATTGACAATGTTAAGCAATATAGAAGTATTGTTGGTGCACTGCAGTATGTTACCATTACACGACCAGAAATCTGCTATAGTGTGAATAAAGTATGCCAACATATGCAGAGACCTTTAGACACTCACTGGAAAGCTGTTAAACGAATTTTGAGGTACTTAAGGGGCACAATTAACTTTGGGCTTCTATTAAAATCAAGTAAAGAGATTACGATACAGGCTTACAGTGATGCCGACTGGGCAAGTGACTTAGATGATCGCAAGTCCACCATAGGGCACTGTGTCTACCTTGGATCCAACCCAGTGTCTTGGTGTACCAAAAAGCAACCCACCATATCCAGATCGAGCACGGAGGCAGAGTACAGGGCCTTGGCTAGTGTCACGGCAGAGATTATGTGGACTGAAAGCCTAATTTCTGAATTAGGGTTTCAGGTAGCTAAAGTTCCCACAGTCTGGTGCGACAATATGAGCACCATATCCCTCTCGATGAACCCAGTTCAACACTCGAGGACTAAGCATATGGAAGTGGATCTCCACTTCGTTCGTGAGAGAACCGAAGCCGGGAAACTTCAAGTTAATCATGTGCCATCCCAGTTCCAAAAGGCTGACGTCTTGACTAAGGCTTTATCTAGCAAGAATTTCACCAGATTCAGGGATTTCTTATGTATTGTAAGTGGCGATGACGAGAGTAGTAAAGAGGAAGACATGAAGGCTGCTGGGAAACCCTAGCTTTATTTGAGGCGGGGTATTAAGATATAACACTTGCTTTCATCCGTTCTTATCTGCTTTGCTTATGGACTGGGCTTTTACTTCTCTGGCCCATTCTTTCTTTTATCTTGTTTCCGCCTGTATAAATAAATGAGTAGATTAGCATTTTGTATTATGTTGAGATTATAACAAAGTAAGCAATAAAGAAATTCAGTTTTCTCTTTCAAATATTATTTGTTAAAACATAACAATGAGCATGAAAATCTGATGCTTTGGAAAGTTATTAACATTGCCATTCACACTAAAACAAATCTACTTGCTAAAGGTTTTGCTGTTCTAGTTGCCTGTAGCTTTTGTGATAAAGCTTCTGAAGACAACATTCATTTATTTTTTAATTGCCAGTTCGTCCATGCACTATGGTCTTTCATCATGTCAAAACTAGGTGGTAGGAGCTGCTCGAGAAATAGTGCTCAGGCATGGCTATTAATTTTTAAAGCTACTAGATGGAGATGTTTGCAGTCCTTTGTCCTTCTCTTTGTACTCAAAAAATTTGTTAAATTGATTTGGTACGAGCGCAACCAGGCAGTTTTTCATGGGAAGCATAGGAATGAAGTACAAATGAAGCAGTATCTTTTACATGAAATAAGGGAAGGCATGGTGCTTACTGCTTTTGATTTTCCAGGCACCGTTATTCAGAGATTTGCATGATTTTATGTCCTTTTGTGTGTTTCTTGTTGTTGTGTCCTTTCCCTTTTATTTTTTCCTTTTCTTTGCTTTATTGTAGTGTTGTTTTACTGCCTTTTTTTTTCTTTGCATCTGTCTGCCTTTGTTTGGGGACTTGCATTTTTTTCCATTGTGTCTTGTTGTTCCATGTTTGTCCTGTTTGTTTCCTTTCCATCCACTACAATAAAACTGGTAGGGGTCCAGTTAACCCCGCTGGCTTTGCCCAAAAAAAAACGTTTTTCATTTTATTTAATTATTTATTTAGAGTGATTTAACTATGCTTTAAATTTTAATTAAAGTTATTTAATTATATTGATTCAAGTTATTTAAATATATCTATAGGTTAATTAATTATCATATTAATATTAATTAAAAGTTATTTGATTTTTGTTTAGTAACGTTTTAAAATTATTATATTAATATTGTTTGGAAGTTAACTTATTGATACAATAATAGTGCTTAAAATTAATTTAATGTATTATTAATGAGATTTTAAAGTTATTATTTTAAATGAGATTTAAAATGAATGAAATAGAAGGTTCTTTAAATAACTTGAGGTTTATCAAGAGGAACTTATTGACTTAAAGAGTCTATTAATAACTTGGATTAAATATTAGAAGAGTTTTATAAATGGCTTTGGATATTTATAAAAGGATTTATAAATGAGTTTTAAAGATCTGAAAGGAGAAGTTTTATAAATGGGGTTTTGAGATTTATAAAGAATGTTTTATAATTAGATTGAAGATTTATAAAGAAGCTTTATAAATAGATTTGAAAATATTTTAAGATAAAGAAATTTGAAAAGTGATGATTGATATTTATGGCGTCATTCGAGGGGCAGGGATTGCCTAGAATTTACTATGGATTCGCTGGGATAGCGACATAACCATGGTGTAAGCTACGATTCATGATCGATATTGAAGGTTACTTTCCATATCTATTCTTAAAAACGTTCTCAAGTATTTTAAAAGAAATGGTTTATGAATATACTTATACCATTGAGATAAGTATATGGTTATATTTTCTAAGTATTGAAATGTAATGTTTGGTGAATATACCTATCCTGTTGAGACAAGTATATGGAAATGATTTTCAAAGTATTGAAAGGTCATTCTAAAATAATGGAAACTTAATTAAATGAGGCTTAGTGACTTTCCATGGGAAATATAATTTTTGGTTAGAATGTTTGTTTATTTGATAGTTAAATAACTGACTATCAAAATCATGGCCTAAATATGTAACCTTCTTAATTTTGGTGGTAGTGAAATATTCCCTACTTAACACCGGAGGATTTTAACTCTAGAAATATCTAGGGGAAACGTGAGGATTATACGGTACGGTTACCATCGGTGGTGCTATACCGTACGCATAAACACATTTTGTTCTTCTAGGACAAATGATAAGGAGATCGTCCACTTAAACGGTTAGGGGTGATCTGCGCGCTTATGTATTCTCTAATTATTTTCTAAAGAACCGGTATTGAACATTCCAGAAATCAGCGATTGGTTTGTGGAGCACCCAAAAAGCGGAAGAGTGTGCTCGTAAGAGATGATTCGAACTCAAAACCACTCCAAAAACCATATACGGTTCTATATATGAGTTTCGTGATATATTAAGATGTTGGAATCCATGTTTGGTTCTGAAACTTGTTGGTGTATTGGAATCCGTATGTGATTCCAAGATCTGATTGAGATATGGGAATCTATGTGAGATTCTGAGACCCGTTGGGGCATTGAAATACATGTGGGATTCCATGATCTATTTGATGGCTCTGCGTGAACTGGAATGCCAAACGTAGCCTCATCAGCGGAAATGACTAAAACAAGATATATGAGGCATGGCCAGTAGGGTTGGCAAACCCATAGGGTGTAGTCGGTTCCTCCTAGGTGTTACTTATAGTTGTTATGCAATCATAGGGCGATGAACTCGGTCTTAGCAAGACCAACCATGTTTTACCTATGGTACATCACTAGGGATGTATGTTGCTTCGAAAGGATATCTCTATGGAGGATCGTTCCTCGAAGTACTGAGCGCACCTCCATGGAAATCCTACATAATTAGCGAACGTGCCTTATCGGTTTTCGATTATATACCTAGTATTGTTGTGATGTACAGTCACGAGCATCACAACTACTTGATTATTATTTTCACCCTTAGACATTATTATAATATCACTAGATTTTCTGATATAATGGCTTTGGTTATCGTAAGGTAAAAATCCTTCCGTGTTTATATGCGGCGTGGTCTTACGAGATACCTTTGATTTTAAAAGGATTTTACAAACTATAATAAATAAAATTCCTTGTGATTTGAGTTTCTTACGCTGGTTTTACCGGACTGACTCGGGTATTATTTTCCTATAAGCTCAGGTCAGATGGAGTATATTTCCAGGTTTCGTTGGATATTTTTGGAGCTTTAGTAGAAAAGCTGGAGGCCTAGAGACGTACTTATGTACATGGTTATTTTCCATTGCATTCATTAATTGTTTTATTTATCAACAATTGTAAGGACAGGTTGTTGTAACTGACTGGGCTGAAATAGGTTAGTATACTCTAATTGATGTTTGTACATACATATATTACAGTTTTGTTTTTGTGTAAAGATTTGTTCTATATAATAGATTATTCATTCTGTTGTGAGATTCTGTGTTGTTTAGTTTATACTTATCTTTTTTCTTCTTTCTTTTCCCTAACTATCCTCTTTATCGTTCAATTTGGGTTGGTCATGTGGGGTTTATTGGCCGCTTAAGCTGTATGGAAAAGAGGGTCGTTACACGTGGTATCAGATCTTAGATTGAGCGAACACTTAGGCTTTGGTGGGGTTGACTTATGTGAGATAGGGTAAGTGAGACCCTAGGATGAGTTTGAGAGTATATATAAGAGCGTGTATTTATTAATGATATAAAAATGTTTTATATTGTGTTGTTTGATCTGTTGAGTGGCTTAAGACTTCTGGTCGATGCGTTTGGCCAATGTTATCGATAGGAATTTCCTAAACACTCGAACAAGACCGACCGACATAATATTGTTTTAAATTGGGTAAGTGAAATAATTTTACCTAGAATTATATTTTATGTATAAAAGAAGTATCGTTCCGAAAATTTAAACATAGTTATTCTTGGTTGTGCTTGGTTGATAGAAATGATAATATTCCATCATTATCATCTCGGAATTGATTGGTCATGCTTGCCATTTTTTAGCATTGACAATTATCGGTTAACCTGTCTAGAATCTTCCTTTTGAAACCTGGTTTGGGTAGATATGATATTTGGGAACATTGAAACTAATACCTTGTGAATTAAGTTTTACAGTTTGAATATAAAGAGTTTGTCGATAATGTTGGGTTAAAATTTGATTTCTAAGGGTTGTTGATTTAAAATAAATTTGAATATTTTGGAATGAATATTTCAGAAACGATTTTTTAAAGGGTTGATTTAATAAAAATTAAGTTTTAATAAATTTTGTTTTGTTAAAAGGAATTTGGAATATTTTGAAATAATATTTTGGAAATTATTGAATATAAAAGTTGGTTGTATTAAATTGGGGATTATAAAAGAAGTTATTAAAAGAAAACTTAAATATTTATGAAATAATACTTAAAAAATGGTTTATATCAAGAATTTAGAATATTTTCGCAATAAATATTTGCGAATGATTTCCTTTAAATGGAGATATTTTATAAATTTGATTTATAAAAATGTATGTATAAATAGAAGGAATTTGAGAATTTAAATTCTGGTATTTTGGAAAATGATTTTCAAGGTTTACAAGTTAATAATAGTATTTGAGAATATTTTCGGGATAAAAATATTTCTAAGGTTTTCAAGGGGATATAAGCACTGAATTCACTTCGGTCATTGGAAAATAATTTTGATGATGATTGCAATGTCGTCGGTGTTCATTTTCAAGTTTCTAAATGAGGATATGCTACCATTAGGATCTCACTATATAATTGTTTTGATAAAACAAATTTTGATTTGATTCCAAAGGTATGATTTGATTTACCATAGAGAAAAAATGTATATTATCATTTTTAATGATTTATGGAAAAAGAAATAATAGTTTTATATTAAATAATTTTAGAGTATAAATGATTTTGAAATGGTAATAATAGTTTACCTAAAAATATATTTCAAGCATAATTCTTTTGAAAAGAGAATTTAAAAAGAAATGTGTGTTTTCTTTGGATTAGTTTGGGAAATGAGTCCTGATTTGTTTTGTGGTGATCAGAATAATCTTTTAAGTGACGATCGGATGTTTACTTAGGCAAACGTTATTGTGCACTTAGTGAATTATTCTCTTCGTCGTTGTACGATCGAGATTGGTTTGAATTCGGATGAATCCAAAGTATGGAAATTGGTAGTTTGGTAAAAACTATTTATTTGGAAATATACTTGGTATGGTTTCAGAAAGGGGATCCTGAAAATTAAAAAATTGTTTTTAAGTTAACTAGTGCGAGTGACTCGAAAATAATTAAAAATGGGTAAGGGATACGTTTGGATGGTAAACGTTTCTCTTGAGTATTATTCTTCTTTTAAGTTAGTATATGATACTATTTGGTAGTACACAGTTCCTTGATATAATTTTAGGGTTACTCAAGCTATATTTTTTTTTCTATGGATTAAAATATATAGTATCATTTCAAAATGGTGTTTCGATTAAAAACCTATTAAGTGAGTTCAAAGTAAAAGTTTGAATCGGAGTTGGGTACACCCTTAGGGTATGACGCAGCGGATAATTCTAGACGATCTTCAATCGATGAAAATAGCAATCTGTGGATTGATGGATACTGAAATGCCCGAATTCGTTGATCCGAAGATACCGAACTCTAGCTATCTCTGACTCGTTGATCCGAAGATACCGGGAAAGAGATCTACGATTCTTCAACGTTGATCTTGCGCACAAGATTCCGTGAATCGGCTTCAGCAAACGATGATTCGAGCGCACTCGAATGATGTAAGTGGAGATAGGAGATACACTCGACTACCAATTGAAATTGGAAGCACAAAGCTAACAAAAGAGAATTTTATTCAATATTCAACAACCTTACAAAATGACACAACTTGCCTATTTATAGGCTACAACACATATCCAGAAAAAATCCTAAGTCTTAAGTCGTTTTCGACTCATCACCTACGACTCATCATAAGTCATATATGACTCATCACCTACGACTCATCATAAGTCTTAAGTCGTTTTCGACTCATCACCTACGACTCATCATAAGTCATATACGACTCATCACCTACGACTCATCATAAGTCATATACGACTCATCACCTACGACTCATCATAAGTCTTAAGTCGTTTTCGACTCATCACCTACGACTCATCATAAGTCATATACGATTCATCACCTACGACTCATCATAAGTTATATACGACTCATCACCTACGACTCATCATAAGTCTTAAGTCGTTTTCGACTCATCACCTACGACTCATCATAAGTCATATACGACTCATCACCTACGACTCATCATAAGTCTTAAGTCGTTTTCGACTCATGCCTTCATCCCTGGCCTGAGCTACATCATCCTCCCCAGGTTGAGAGAAATTCGACCTCGAATTTGTAAATTCTTCCACATCAGCTCGTTCATCCCCATGATATGGTACGAGATGTTTAACATTGAACACATCAGAAGTGTACACATCTTCTGGCAGCTCCAACTTATAAGCATTTTCGTTAATTCGTTGTACGACCTTTACAGGACCAATTTTTCTGGCTTTCAACTTGTTATAAGCGCCCACTGGAAAACGATCCTTTGTCAACACTGCATAAACTAAATCACCTTCGTTAAATTCAACACTCCTTCGTTTCAAATCTGCAGATCGTTTATATTTCTCATTTGTTTTCTCCAATCGTTCCTGAACGATTTTATGACACTCTGTCAAACCTTCAACAAAATCAGCAGGTTTCTTAACTGTCTTCTTTGATTGTGGCACTACCGTCAAATCCAACGGCCCCTTTGGTAAGCTCGAATAAACAATCTGAAATGGACTGTAACCGGTGCTTCGGTTAACAGCATGATTATGAGCAAACTCTGCCTGAGACAACTTTAAGTCCCAACTCTTCAAATTGTCTTGCACAAGACATCGCAACAAATTTCCCAACGATCTATTCACAACTTCAGTTTGTCCATCCGTCTGAGGATGATATGCACTACTAAATTTCAACTTCGTTCCCACCATCTTCCATAGACTCAACCAAAAGTGACTCAGAAATCGAGTATCTCGGTCAGAAACAATAGATTCGGGTAAACCATGTAAACGATATATTTCTTTAAAGAATAACTGTGCCACTCGAATTGCATCCGCTGTCTTCTTACAGGCTATAAAATGTGCCATCTTCGAAAACCTATCAACCACAACAAATATAGAATCATTTCCCCTCTGAGTTCTCGGCAATCCAACACGAAATCCATGCTGATATCAACCCATGGTTTGGTAGGCACAGGTAACGGCATATACAACCCCGCATTCGTTGCTGTTCCTTTCGAAACTTGACAGATATGACACCTTTCCACAAATCTCTCTATCTCTTTCCTCATTGTCGGCCAAAAATAAGATTGAGAAATTAACTGTAACGTACGATCTCTACCCACATGGCCTTCTTCATGTAATTCTTTAACAATCTTCATTCTCAAGCTACAGTCTGGGATGCACAAACGATTTCCTTTAAGCAGAAAACCATCCACCAACACAAATTCATCAGTGCTTCCTTCCTTTACTTTTTCAACAAATTTCACAAAGTAAGGATCTTCTTCAATCAATTCTGGCAATAATTCAAAACCTGTCACTTCAACTTTCATCGTCGTCAACAAATGACTCCTCCTGCTCAAAGCATCAGCCACACGATTGGTTACCCCTGACTTGTGCTTAACGACAAAAGTAAACTGCTGCAAATAAGCAATCCACGATGCATGTCTTGCTGAAATCTTGTCTTGTCCTTGTAAATGTTTCAACGCCTCGTGATCAGTGTATAGAACAAATTCTTTCTGGAATAAGTAATGTCGCCAGTGCTTCACCGCTTGAACAACAGCATAAAATTCCACATCATAGGTATTGTATCTCATCTTTGCTCCTGACAACTTCTCGCTGAAATATGCAATAGGACGCCCATTCTGACTCAACACCCCTCCAATTCCAACCTTTGACGCATCAGTATGCAGTTCAAACAATAACTGAAAATCTAGTAATACAAGAATTGGTGCAGATGTCAGCAACTTCTTGATCTTCCCAAAAGCAATCCCAGCTTCCTCCGTCCAAGAAAATTGTTTCCCCTTCATGCAATCAGTCACCGGTGCCATCACGCTACTGAAGTGTGGAATGAATCTTCGGTAGAATGACGCTAGCCCATGAAAACTTCTCACTTCTGTAATTGTCTTCGGCTGTGGCCAATTCCTGACTGCTTCAACTTTATTCTGATCTACCTGGATGCCCTTCTCCGAAACAATATACCCCAAGAACAAAACACTATGCGTCATGAACACGCATTTCTTTGTCGCAGCATAAAATTGTTCCTCTCGTAAAATAATTAACACTTCCTTCAGATGTTGAACATGCTCTTCCAGACTCCTACTATAAATCAAAATATCGTCAAAGTACACCACCACAAATTTCCCAATGAAAGGTCTAAAAATTTGATTCATCACTCGCATGAACGTACTCGGTGCATTCGAAAGACCGAACGGCATCACCAGCCATTCATACAACCCCTCTCTCATCTTGAAGGCTGTCTTCCATTCGTCTCCAGGTCTAATCCGAATTTGATGATATCCGCTTTTCAAATCAATTTTCGAAAAGATAGTAGCCCCACTCAACTGATCCAGCAAGTCATCCAACCTTGGCATTGGAAATCTGTATCGTATAGTGATTTTATTCAATGCTCGACTATCCGTGCACATCCTCCACGTCCCATCTTTCTTCGGTACCAACAAAGCTGGCACAGCACATGGACTCAAACTTTCCTATACACGTCCCTGCTCAAGCAATTCTTCCACCTGCCTCCTTAATTCTTCATGCTCCTTCGGACTCATTCGGTAATGCGGTCTATGTGGTAATACTGCTCCCGGAACAAGATCAATTTGATGTTGAATGTCTCTCAGTGGCGGTAACTCTTTAGGTAACTCATCTGGAAATACATCCTCAAATTCTTTCAAAACTGGCTTCGCTTCTTCTGGAATTTCAACCTCTTCACTGCTCTCACGCCCAATCAACAGGTATACTTCAGGCTCCTCTTCAACCTCCTTAACAAATTCCTTCAGAGATAATAAAGTTTTCAACTCTTCAATCTCCTCCAACTTACTCTCTTTCTGTTGTTGCTTCTTGGGAATCAGAGTGATTTTAGTACCCTCAAACATGAAACTGTAACTGTTAGCACGACCATCATGTTGTACTGCTCTATCAAACTGCCATGGTCTGCCCAACAACAGATGACACACATCCATGTCGACTACATCACACCAAACCTCATCCTTGTATTTCTTCCCAATTGAAAACTTCACACAAGCTCTACGTCCAACTTTCACTTCACCACCCTTCCTCAACCAAGCTAACTTGTACGGTTTAGGATGTTTCTCGGTTTTCAACTCCAATTTCTTCACTGCCTCTGTAGAGATAATATTATCACAACTCCCAGCATCAATAACAAATTTACAAACTCTTCCCAGAATAGTGCATGTAGATTGAAAGATATTGTTCCTCAACCAACTACTTTCCTCCTCTTGCTTCGGTGTTAAACAACTTCTCCTCATCATCAATGCGTACCCATCATCTCCCGACAGTAAGTCTTCCTCCTCAACTGGTAAAGAATTAGAGCATTCAGCTTCTTCCTCATCTTCCTCCTCAACTTCTGTCACCATGGTTCTCTTCTTCGGCTTCGGACATTCGTTGCTTTTATGACCCATCTCCTGACAATTGTAACATTTGAAACTGTTGTTAACCTTCGCCTTCTCAACCTCCTTTACAACTGGTTTTGCAACAACTTTTGAAACACTAGAACTTCCATTAACACCCTTCGCTTGATTGTTAGAATTGGTAAACACACCACCACCTCGTCTTCCCTGTTTCTCCCAAGCCAACGCTTTCTGATGTGCTTCCGCCACAGATCTTGGATCAAACATGTTTACCATATCCTGGATCTGCATTCTCAATCCCCCAATGAATCTAGATGTCAGTTGTTCTTCCGTTTCCATAATATCATTCCTTGCGATAAGCTGATAAAACTCATCTGCGTAATCATTAACAGTCTTTGTGCCCTGCCTCAAGTTCTGCAAACGTTGATACATCAGAGATTGATAATTGTAAGGTAAGAACGTTGCTTTCATCAATTTCTTCATCTTCTCCCAAGATTCAACTTTTGACTTCCCCATTCGTTCACGTGTAAGTTTGGTTTGCTGCCACCATGCCAAAGCTCTACCCCTCAACCTTGTAGCAACCAACTTCACTCTACGACGTTCTGGAACTTCTTTGAAATCAAAAATTTCTTCAACATTAGCCACCCAATCCAAAAACTCCTCAGCCTGCATACCACCTTTGAATTCTGGAATTTCTGTCTTCATCCCAGATTCCCACTTGTGATCGTACTCCGACTGATTCCTTCCTCGTCCACGTCCTCGTCCATGAACACTACCACCATCATACTCTTCTTCACAATCCGATGTATATCGATGTCGATCCTGACCACCAACATCTCTACCACCACCATTTCTTCCACCAACATTCCTACGATCTACATTCCTCCGATCTCGATCAGTCACATTTCTATCACAACCTCGATCATCAACATTTCTATCACAATCTCGATCCACGCTTCTATGATCACTATCAATACTTCTCTCCCGATTAGAATGTGGTGAAACTCTACTTCTTCCATGGCTCGATTCAGGTGAAACCCTTCTCTGATTTTGACTTATTTCAAGCATCATTCTCTCTAATCGACCAATCCCTTCAGTAAGCTTCTCATTGAAATTCTCGTTGATTCGTTGCTCCATTTCATCGGCCTCTTCTCTTCCGTACAAAGCATTAATATTGTTATGACGTTGAACTCGTCTTGGCGGCATGATTGAATACTTCACAAACACTTCAACAAATTCACACTTCAAGTTTCAAACACCTTTCGAACTTTGATCCAAAATGAAATGGATCGAAAACTCCAACTTTGTTGCAAAATATGATGAACACGATGAACACAACTTCAACACTTCAAATTCTCGGCTCCAAGACTCGATTTAGCTATGATTGGCTAAAACACGCTCTGATACCAAACTGACGCAGCGGATAATTCTAGACGATCTTCAATCGATGAAAATAGCAATCTATGGATTGATGGATACTGAAATGCCCGAATTCGTTGATACGAAGATACCGAACTCTAGCTATCTCTGACTCGTTGATCCGAAGATACCGGGAAAGAGATCTACGATTCTTCAACGTTGATCTTGCGCACAAGATTCCGTGAATCGGCTTCAGCAAACGATGATTCGAGCGCACTCGAATGACGTAAGTGGAGATAGGAGATACACTCGACTACCAATTAAAATTGGAAGCACAAAGCTAACAAAAGAGAATTTTATTCAATATTCAACAACCTTACAAAATGACACAACTTGCCTATTTATAGGCTACAAAACATATCCAGAAAAAATCCTAAGTCTTAAGTCGTTTTCGACTCATCACCTACGACTCATCATAAGTCATATATGACTCATCACCTACGACTCATCATAAGTCTTAAGTCGTTTTCGACTCATCACCTACGACTCATCATAAGTCATATACGACTCATCACCTACGACTCATCATAAGTCATATACGACTCATCACCTACGACTCATCATAAGTCTTAAGTCGTTTTCGACTCATCACCTACGACTCATCATAAGTCATATACGACTCATCACCTACGACTCATCATAAGTCATATACGACTCATCACCTACGACTCATCATAAGTCTTAAGTCGTTTTCGACTCATCACCTACGACTCATCATAAGTCATATACGACTCATCACCTACGACTCATCATAAGTCTTAAGTCGTTTTCGACTCATGCCTTCATCCCTGGCCTGAGCTACATCAGGGTACGATAGGGAACTTTATAATTTTTACAACTTAAATTATGGTTTATGAAATGTCTTCATAAATATGGAAATGGAATTGGTACTAGGGATAACCAATTAAATAAGTACATAGAATGGACGTAGATCATTTCTTTTTTTCATATAGTTTTTATCTAATATTTAAGTACAAGGCTTTAAGGTGTTTCACACCATTCCAAATAAGGATCTATTACTCAATTTTTGATGGAGAACACTTGGTGTGTGTTCTTGATATGGAACTAAGGTTTTCAATCATAGTTTATGGCTATGTAAGGAGTATAGAGGTTCCTAATCTAAGAGCCTGATCGGAGTCCACACTAGAAAATTAGGTGAGTGTAACGACCCGCTATTTTAGACTATTCGCATCCGCACATGTCGGACTTGAATAATTCAAAATACCGAATTATTAATTTAAATTTGGCAAAACTGAGCATATACAGTAAATAAAATAATCACAGATCACAGACACAGAGTAATAAATATAGCGAAAACAAAAGATAGTAGTTCATGAAGCTACTATATACATATCAGAGTAAAATAAGGTACAATAGGAGTCTCAAATACAATAGTCAAATACAATATCAGAATACATCACTTGAATGGACTGAATATCTGAAAGCTGGATAGATAGCTGGATCTCCAAGCGAAGCTCCAACTCCAAAGGTGAGTCTCGAATACCGGTACACTCAGTCTGACCCGAGCGTAAAGCAAAACACAAAACACTCGAGTCAGGATTAACATTCTTATATCAATAAATCCAACTCAAGTGAAATAGCAACTGAAATACAAGTAACTCAAAGGATGTTTGGAATAACCATCCTTTAAGGATCCGTTAAACTATCTACTATGTAGTAGTGTACGGTAAATAGATAATGCCTATCAGTAATATAAAGTATCAAAATAGTGTTAAGGCGTTACCATTATCCCCCTTAACACATTTTATATAAGCGTTATAGTCTATACAGCACTGTAAACTCCACCGTAAACTAGTGGGATATCAGGGAGTACTCCATAGGTATAACACAAAACAAATCGTAGTGGTCGCGTATATAGGGATACAAGTATGACAAGGCACATGAGGCAATACCCAAGGTAGTGAAACTGCCGTTTGCCTGATCCGGACTGGTGAGAACGCATCGCCGCAGCGACCGCAACACCGCGAAACAACACTCCCAAAATCAAGGGTGCACCAATCGACAACAAGTAATGAGTAGTTTACGAAGAAGTGTGTTCGCTCGAGGCAGCTAACCCCATTTGGCCCGGCACGGCTCCTATTTTAGTCATTTCCAATTTGACACAAGTGTCAAGGCTATCCATTATCGTTCTCTTTCTTCAGTCATCACGTACATCATTCCAACCACTTCATTCTGGATCACACTCCGCGTATAGTTATTAAAGTGGTTTTCGGTTTAGACAAAGAGTATGTCCCTAACCGATTCCGGTCTCTTTAATAACTTTCGTAATTATTACACCGATTGGTCGCTTAATATATTTCAAAACCAAATCAAATTCAATTTCAAATAAAATTTGTAAACCAACATTTCATTTGTCTTTCTAAATCAATTTCCATGATTTATGTTTCAAAACTTACAAATTACCATTTCAAATCTTATAATACAATTTCGATTTTTATTTAAAACCATTCCAATATTCATTTAAATTCGTATATAAGTTTCATTACGAAATCATTTAAAATGATTTAATCTACATTCAAATCAATTTAAGCTAATTTATCGATTTCATTCAATATTCGTTAAATAAATTTATCCTTTAAAACAATTTCTATTTAACTTCCAATTTATTAAATCAATTATTTAAGTTCAACTTCATTATATCAAAACTTACAATTTTAATTAAGTTAATTTCGTCAAATCAAATTCTTTACATTTCAGGTCTTACATTAATTTCAATAAAACATATTTTATTTCTTATTAGAGAAATTCAATTTCACTTATTTATTTACTTAGTTAAAATTTCAAAACTCAATTAATAAAGAAACTTAATTTCACTTATTCAAGAAGTTCAATTTCACTTAACAAAGAATTCAATTTTATTTAATTATTAAATAATTCAATCTTATTTAATTATTAAATAATTTCAAAACTTCATTATTAACTAATTTCAAAACTTCATTATTAACTAATTTCAAAACTAATTATTAAATAATTAATTTTAAAACAACGTTCTTTCATCATCTACTTGGTAAATGTTTGATTCAGTTTATTAACATTTTCCTTTCATTAAAAATTCAAATTTCAACTTCATTTTTAAAACCTTATTATGTAATCAAATAAAATCTATATTTTATCTTTAAATCAAATTATTGACCAATCGGGTTTTTATTTAATTCTCTATCCAAAGTCAAAGTTTAATTTGGCTATTTATCATTTCAACCCGATTCCAATTCAATTCAAAATCAAAGCATAGCAAAGGGAACTTGTAGTGTGATAACTGGGATGGTGTCAAAGTAAATAAACAAGCAATAACAACAATCAATATCAATCCAATAATCAATTCAAATAATCCCGAAATAATCTTATTAATTCACCTTGTTGTTTGTGCGAATTAATATAATTATTTCTAGAATCTACACTATCATTTCATGTAGATTAAAGATTATTACATTATGGTTCTTCACTAGTCATCTATTTACAATTTTATACATCATCAATTTAAACAACATACATTCAATGGTTCAAGGTGTAATTAACCAAATCCTACGTGTCAATTAATTTAACATTTTAAAGGGGGTCATATTATACAATGTCATTTAACCAAATTTACACATGTGTCATTTCAAATTTTAACTCCTACGTCAAATTCAATTGCATAATATTTATCACTTTATACATTACAATTTAACGTCCAATATAAATAACAAACAATCAATCAATTATCAATCAAACGGGATTATTATCGTATAATTAACAGATAATGGTGTCAGGTGTCACAGGTGAACTGATACAGGTAATAACATATAATTAACAATGTAAATAACTAGCAGCATATTTCAATTGTCGTTTTAATTGGAATCAAATTTAATAAATAAAAGAACATTAATCGTGAGTGATTGCTCACATTTTGAGGCTAGAGAGTTTGACAACAGAGCAAACTATGAATTCCAAAGCAAAGCGAAATGAGCACGAATTTGACGGACAAGCTGATAAAGAGGAATTAACGTAATCAAAACGAATTAGCTTGATAGACGGATATTATAACATATAAAATTATATACTTATATATAAAATGAAAGATACTTATATATACACAATTTAAAACAAAACTTATTATAACATATATACTTATATTCTTAACAAACCAATATTTAATTTAAACCTATATCTTTATAAACTAACAACGTTCAAATATATATTACATATTAGAAAACGAAATTAGCAGACATATTATATATATATATATATATATATAAAACTTCTAAACGGATGGACATATGAACAAAATACAGGCACTTGAAATTACATAGACCCAACTGGCATGCATGTATAAGGTTCTAAAGAAAAATCCAGACATTTCAAAAAAAAAAATTTCCACTCATATATAATATATTTTAAAATCAAACTCAAGCGTACCTAAGCACTTTATAAACTCTAATATACATATATAATCGACCATCTATGTATAATGAAACATATATATGTCAAATTAAAGTATACACAACCTTTAGAAACAGAACTTATATAAGTACCCATATGCTCAAGCTACAGGAATCGCCAGCACATCACAAATTTGGAGTAAACTTTTAAACTATATTAGATATACAACATACGTATATACTGAATAACCTATGTGTCTTTAATTGATATACTGTTGCGATCTGAATGTATGTATATTATATTTAAAAATATGTTCCTTAAATCTAAATGTACAGACTCGCGTATACACAACAGAGCAGATTATATATATGCTTTTAAATATATTACAGTTAAAATAATTAACAGATTTGACATATATAAATAAATATCTATTTTAATACAAGAATAGTTTTACATACTTCAAAAGAATCAAAACCAATATATAACAACCGTATGTATTTGTATATATACAGGAAGACAAAATTTTATAAACAAATAAATTTCTTTCTTCACAGATCACATAAACAGGTATATATATGTTACACGTACCCAAATAAAAATCACAGAGGAAATGCTAAGCTGACCATGCGAATGGGAAAGAGAAGCTCGGTTGCCTGAGGGAGACTTGGTCGGTTTGGTCAAGGGATGAACGCGTTGAGGTGGCCAAGCGGGAATGAAAACGGGCTGGACTCAGCATGAGCTGGAGGTGGTAGGCTCAGGCGGCTACTGGCCAATACGTGAAGGGAGGGAAAACACAAGTGATCGGCCAAAGAGGGGAGGTTGGTGCTTTGGTTGATGACGCGCAAGGGTTCGGCAATGGCTTCAGGAAGGTTCGTCGAGGCCGAGCCTGAGAAGGTACGGTGATGGGTTGGTGGTGGCAAGCTTCACGTGCGGAAGTTGAGGCCGAAGGGAGAAGTGAGCAGGCAACTACACAAATCAAAAGAAAGGACAGGGTAGGAATTTGATGGCCGAACGCAAGGAAGAAGGAGAAGGATTAGAGAAAATAAAAGGGGACAGTATATTTTCTCTTGCAGCCGAAAGAAATGAGGGGAAATAAAGAAGTGAAGAGCAACAGTTGTATTTTCTCAAATGAATAAACGGAGTAATACGAAATGAACTGACACACTATTGGAACCAGTGAAAAATAAACGTCAGGCATTGATTTTCTCAAATAATAAATGCCAGTGGGCTGTTGGGTATTACACAGTGGAAATTGAATAGTCAAAAGAAAATTTGAAATGTTCGAAACCGTACTGATACTGCAGATCATTTCATCGACCCCGCAGCGAGCCGGACTTCAAAACCCAGAAACGAATGTACTGTAGAGATCAGCACGACGAGACGATCAAAATGGTATAAAAATATCAGTGGTATGATTGAATTATAAAAATTCGAATTTTCTACTAGCGGAAAATGCAGAAAAATAAGATCGACGGAGCTAAAGAAGTCCGAATTTGGAAAAACGAAAAATGACGTTTGCTCAGAAGATGGTTTAGAATTTTTCTATTAAAAATATTTAGGTTCCGAAAATATTTTATTTTTATCGCTTTTTAACTGACTAAATTGAAGTAAATTTACGTGCGAAATAAACTTTCATATTTTCGGACGAAAATTTACCAGTTGCTATGTTTAACTAGACGCATTCCAAATATCAAATTTATATTTTAAAATTTTATCGTTTAAAATTTCACAAAATTTCAATTAATAACGTTATTAAGACCAGTTAAATTTACGGGTCATTACAGTGAGTCACACTAGTTTGGAAGTGGTGTTATGTAGTGATCGAACTAGATTCTATATATAAATGATCTATGAACATCATGCCGACTTATGAATAGTATTGAGTATTCTTATGCTGGAATTTCGGGGACGAAATTTTTTTAAGAGGGGAGAGTGTAACGGCCCATATTTTTGGGTCTTCAAATTTGGATATTTAATTTGTTTAAATATTCAAATTTGAATTAAATTATAAAATCTATGTTTTAAATTTAGACTTGAATTCTAAGGACGTATTTTTAATTTATTTATTTTTTTCAATTTTTCCTTAGTTTTTAATTTGGAAAATATGTAAATTTTTGTTTGATGTAATTTATGGCAAACATGGACATTTTTGGCACTTCGTAGAATAAGTTAACCTGTCTACTTTTTTTTGATCCTAGTACCTTGTTGTATGCAATCGAATTCTGCTTCCTACCATTCGTGGCTCGTACGTGGACATGATATTATGTGTTGGGTACCGAATCTATTCTAAAACTCAAATCACACACACACATATGCATAATGATGCAGCCCCTTTAATTCAACTCAGCCATTTCTTTTTCAAATCAGTGTACGCAATTGTACATAGCAGCCACCTTTTTCACCTGCTCCCCCTTCACCTTAGCCGCCGTTGTTTCCCCTTCCATGGTACCTTTAGTCCCCTTTGCCTACTGCTTTGTTTCAACATGTCCCACTAAGCATGTGTGTGTGTACTTGTTAACGCACAGGCAGTAAGGAATTCTTCTTCTTCTCTTTTGTTTTGCCTGGTGATGAAATAAACCTTTTTTCCTCTATTCAAAAATCATTTACTCCCAATCTGTTCAATAGTAGCCAATATGTTCAAAACAAAAGTTGTTCGTATCAATCCATACTATTTTTAGAAATTGATGGCACTTGATTTCATCGAGTATCGATCGAGTTATCGACGAAAATTAGAAAAGGAAAAATATTATTCTTAAATTTTAAAAATTAAATCCTCTCAATCCATGCTAAATCGATCAACGCCGTATGTGCCATTGCGATCGTATGAAGATGTACTATTTTTGGTGAAGTTTCGACGCGATTTCGTGACGATAATCGACATTGGTTGAAAGCTAGGATTTAGATTTATTTTTTATCTGAGCATCGATTAAAGATTTGGGGTTTGGCACTGTGTTCATAGAGGAGAGGGGCTCGAGCGGTGAAAATTTGAGGGATTTCGGTGCAAAACGTTGTTCGTCTATTATTGAGCATAGTCGCGTCTTTTTTGGGTTTCGGTAATCACGGTCCGGTTTTTCCTAGTAAGGTTGGAGCGGATGCGGTGGTGGGGGATGGGTTGCTATCGCAAGGAGAAAGTTATTGGTGATGATAGGTTGGCATTTCGGTGATCGGAGCTCCGTGCACATACACAAATGCGTTCACGATATTCCTGGAGCATTTTAATTGAAGTTGGAGGGAAGCAAAACTTTAATTTGGGGAAGAAGGCTAATATGGAGTTGGGTCAGGTTTGTTAAGAAGTGGTAATGTGTACGTAAATGTGTATATTTTCACCACCATATTTATTCTAATTAATTTAAATAAATGATCATATTGGGTATTTTAACTTGTTTTAACCAAAATCCATACTAATTCCAAATTGTTACATATTCATCTTCATCCAAGGGCAAAACAGTCATTTGTGTGCATATATTTCTTTGAGAAAAATTAATTGGAAATTTATATATATTTGTATAGGAATTTGATCTCAAATAGAAGTGGTTTCATGAAGACACATGCATGCACAAAATGAATACAAAGGAATGAAGATGGAAATAATTCAAAGTGAAGAACATGGAGGACCCCACCTACCCACCTCTCTTCATGTACAAATTAGAGGCTAATGCACATGCTTATGGAATTAATGGCTTCATGTACATTTAAATGATGATTAGTAGAAGCTAATGATTACTTGGCCTCCAAACTTTCTCAAGGGAAATTTGGGCATTCCTCAAAAATATGAATTAGGGTTTAACACTTGTATAAATATCCCATATCTTCATGTAACTTGCTCTTCCTCTCCCTTAGTCTCTCCTTTAGGCTCTCTTCTCTTAGTTTCTTCTCTTAGGAAAATAAAAAGAAAGCTCTCTTTCTCTTTTCATGGCTACTTAGCCATTTTTATTTTATGTAATCTTCTTTTCTTTTTATGCAATGTTAATTATTGTTTCCTTTTACTTACATGTTCATTTCCTTTCATGCTAGTAGTGTAGATTTTCTTTTATGCAAGTAGATTAGTTTTTTCTTTCATTTAGCTCTCTTTTCCTCTTTGTTTTGTTCTATGTTGCAAGCTATATTTGTTGATATGATAACAAATATGAGAAGCTAAAACCCTTCAATTTAGGGGTAATGAAGCTCTCTAATTATATAGCTTCAACATTTTGATAAATGTTATGCTCTCTTTTTGTGCTTCATGGAAAATGATGTTTATGTAATTTTGTGCTTATTATTGAGTTTTATAGCTTATGTTGTTCAAAACAAATAGGCTATGCTTAGTCATATGAATCACAAATTGCCTCTTCATCTATATATGATTATGGCAAAGAAGTGAATGTTTAAATCAAAATTTGATGGCCTATATTTCTAACAATAGTTAATAGGCCATGCTTAAAATAGATTTTCATTTTCAACTTTGTTGTCATTTTCATGAGAATTAAAAGTGGTTTAAAGGTTGTGTTATAGTTTGATGGCTTATATTGAGCTAATTAATAGCACAAATGAGCCATACTTATGATAAGCACATCAATTAAGCTAACTAATGGCAAAGAAAAGAGAGATCATAACTTTATTTTGTTGATTTATGTGATCTACAGAGTGGAAGTTGCCCCTAAATTGTCTTAACACTCTCATATTTTTATCTATTTTCTTTTAGCTTGTTTTTACTTTCTTTTAGTTAGTTAACAATCACTCGACTTTGGTTTAATTTGATTGAATAGATTTTTTAAAATCATCAATTCCCTACGGATCGACCTGTATTCGCCACGTACTACAGTGTACGCCGTGCGCTTGCGGTTATTTTTATTTCTAAATTCGTTCGACGGTTTTCTAACTCGATAGAAAATCCGTCGTCGAACTAGTAGGCCGACTGTGTTTTTGTTTGGTGAGAAATTTAGTTTACTTTGTTTTAAATTTATTTATATAAGCACTTAAAATCAAAACATTATATCTTGCTCATATTTTATCCGATTGACATGCGGGTTTTTGCACTGTCTCGTATTGACAAGTATAATTTTTTACGTGATTTGTTGATAGCCTTGGACAAGTATAAATTTCTGATATATGGAAACACACAGGTTTTAAATTACATTATTTTAATTAATAGCGTCGTTTAAATTCATATACTTTAATTATTAATGTTTATTTGGCCAAATAAATTATTGTTGAGTTAAATTGGATTCAATATGGTAATTGGACACCCGTTTGGTGGAATAAAACATCCCGCTAATTAGATTAATTTGGTAGTTAAATAGCAAAATAAATCCCCGTTCTGCTATTTTATAGTTTTGGGCATTTGATTATATATCGTAAATTGATATGCCGCTTTGAATAAGTGATATATTAACCAATGATGGTTAAGTGTTGGATTTATTTACATGGTCGTGGATTATGTAAATATCTATTATTAACTTGAAAATTTAAATTTAATAATATGGTAGCTTATTTAAGTACCATGGTAATCGTTAAGCCTCCTTCGAATTTGAAAATCTAATTATTGATTTGAAAGTTATTTTAAGGATAATTATTTTTATTGTAAGGTTTAAAGATAATTATTATTTAGTAATAAGATTTAAAAAGGTAATAACTTATTAGTAATAATATTTTAAGAATAATTTATAATTCTTTTAATAATGATTTAAAGTTTTTATTTTAAATGAGATTTAAATTGAATGAAATAAAAGGATGTTTAAATAATAACTTGTTATTTAAAATTCTTTAAATAAATTATGGTTTATCAAAAGGACCTTATTGATTTAAAGAGTCTATTAATAAGTTGGATTAAATATGGGAAGAGTTTTATAAATGACTTTGGATATTTATAAAAGGATTTATAAACGAGTTTTAAAGAACTGAAAGGAGAAGTTTTATAAATAAGGTTTTGAGATTCATAAAGAATGTTTTATAATTAGATTGAAGATTTATAAAGAAGCTTTATAAATAGATTTTGAAATATTTATAAGATAAAGAAATTTGGAAAGAGATGTTTGATATTCAGGGCGTAATTCAAGGGGCAGGGATTGCTTACAGTTTACTATAAATTCGCTGGGATAGTGACGAAACCATTGTGTAAGCTGCGATCCATGGTCAATATTGAACGGTGCTTTCCATATCTATTTTTAAAAATGTTCTCAAGTATTTTAAAAGAAATGGATTATGAATATACTTATACCATTGGGATAAGTATATGGTTGTATTTTCTAAGTATCGAAATATAATGTTTGGTGAATACACTTATCCTGTTGAGACAATTATATGGAAATGATTTTCAATGTATTGAAATGTGATTCTAAAATAATGAAAAGTTAATTAAACGAGGTTTAGTGACTTTCCATGGGAAATATAATTTTTGGTTGGAATGTTTGTTTATTGGATAGTTAATAACCGACTATCAAAATCAGGCCTAAATATGTAGTTCTTCTTAATTATGGTAGTAGAAATATTCCCTACTTAACACCAGAGGATTTTTACTCTGGAAATATCTAAGGGAAACACGAGGATATATGGTACAGTTACCATCGGTGGTGCTATACCGTACGTATAAACTCATTTTTTTTCTTCTACGATAAATGATAAGGCGATCCATCCACTTAAACCGTTAGGGTGTGGTCTCCGCTCTTATTATTGTCTGATTATTTCCTAAGAACCGGTGTTGAGCATTCCAGAAATCGGCTATTGGTTTGTGGAGCAGCCGGGAAGCGGAAGATTGTACGCGTAAGAGACAATTCAAACCTGTAACCACTCCAAAAACCATATATGGTTCTATGTATGAGTTTCATGATAATTAAGATGTTGGAATCCATGTCTGGTTTCGAAACCCATTGGTGTATGGGAATTCGCGTGTGATTCCAAGATCTGATTGAGATATGGGAATTTATGTGAGATTCCGAGACCCATTGGGGTATTAGAATCCATGTGGGATTCCATGATCTATTTTATGGTGGTGTGTGAGCTGGAATGCCGGACGTAGCCTCATTAGCAAAAATGACTAAAATCAGAGATATGGGGCATGGCCAATAGGGTTGGCAAACCCATAGGGTGTAATCAGTTCCTCCTAGATGTTACTTACAGTTGTTATGCATGCATGGGGTGATGCACTCAGTCTTAGCGAGACCAGCCATGTTTTTTCCTATGGCATATAACTAGGGATGTATGCTGCTTCGGAAGGATATCTCTAATCCTTGTCCAAAAGGACCGTTTCTCGAAGTACTGAGGGCACCTTCGTGGAAATTTTACATAATTAGCGAACATGCCTTATCGATTTTCAGTTATATACCTAATATTGTTGTTATGTACACTCATGAGCATCACATCTACTAGATTATTGTTATTTTCGCTCTTAGACGTTATTATAATATCACTGGATTTTCTGATATAATGGTTTTGGTTATCGTAAGGTAAAAACCCGTCCATGTTTATATGCGGCATGGTCTTACGAGATACCTTTGATTTTAAAATGATTTTACAAATTATAATAAATAAAATTCCTTGTGATTTGAGTTTCTCATGCTGGTTTTACCATACTGACCCGGGCATTGTTTTTCCATAATGCTCGGGTCAGACCGAGCATATTTCCAGGTTCAGTTGGATATTTTGGAGCTTCAGTAGACGAACTGGATGCCAGAGATGTACTCACATACATGGTTATTTTTCATTGCATTCATTGTTGTATTTATCAGCAATTGTAAGGACATGTTGTTATAACTGTCCGGGCTGAAATAGGTTAGTATACTCTGTTGATGTCTGTATATACGTATATTACAGTTTTGTTTTTGTGTAAAGATTTGTTCAATATTATAGATTATTCATTCCGTTGTGAGATTTTGTGTTGTTTAGTTTCTTCTTATCTTCTTTCTTTTCGCTAACTATCCGCCTTTACGTTCAATTTGGATTGGTCATCTGTGGTTTATTGGTCGCTTAAGATGTACGAAAAAGAGGGTCGTTACAATGGCAATTGTGCTTAATCTACGATATACTAGGACTTCTCACTACTAATCCTAGGGATAATTCTCGACAGGATATAGTAGGAGGGTGCCTTTGGTTTATCCTGTTCCTGGACAACTTGTATGGATGAATGTCTGACGTTGCATTTCTAATTACATTAATTGATCTCTATAAATGTATCATATGTTTGGTAGCGGAGAAGGAAACTTCTCTTAGCTTAACATCCTTTCCTGAGACGTATGAGCTTAGGAATTATACGTTTGCAGAAATCAATTGTGTGATTGTGGGAATGACAATGTGGCATTCAAAGTGAAATGTGCTATGTAAAAGGTAAATGTAGCCACAAGCCTCACACCCGAGAATTACTAAAATTAGGAGATATGCTTCAAGGCTATATGGTTTGCTGCCATTAGTATATGGTCATCACCTAGTCTAGATCGGTATTATAGATCATGTATGCTTGGGGCCCATTTAGTATATGGTCATCACCTAGTCTTGACTCGTAGGGAGTCCATGTGAGGCTCTTGGTGTGTTTTATCTAGAGATGCAATGTGATAGGTGGTACCCTGGTTCCTTATCGTTGTTGGAATCCATTTTCCAATACGAGCCATTACAATTTTGATTGTGCCCAACTATGTTGGAATGCGAGATGCAAGCATTTTAGCTATATTCATATTTTACTTTGACCCCTAGACATTATTATAATATAAATGGATTTTCTATAGAAAATGATTTGGTTATCGTAAGGTAAAAACCAGTCCTGTTTATGTGCGGCATGGTCTTATGAGATACTTTTGATTTCAAATGGTTTTCTATAACTTTAAAATATAGTTGAGTTTTCTCATGCTGGTTTTCCAGACTATCTCGGGTATTATTTTGTTATAATGCTCGGGTCAGACTGAGCATATTTCAGATTTTCTTTGGATGCATTAGAGCTTAGGAGATGAATTGGAAGTCTGCATGACGTATTCACGTATACGTTTATTTCCACTGTCTTGTTGTTGGAATCATCAGCATTTGTGAGGGAAGGTTGTTATAACTATCCAGGTTGATAATCATGATTTGTTGTTGTACTCTGATGGATGCGTGTATATAACAGTTTCTCTTTTGTAAAGATTATTGATATTATATTATATATTGTTCCGCTGCGATTGTGAGATTCTGTGTCGTTGATAGTTTCTTGTCTTCTTCTTTTTCTCTTCTTCTTTCATCCTTCTTTACCATAACTATCCATCTTTCCATTCAATTTGGGTTGGACATGTGTGGTATATTGTCAGCTTGGATTGTACGGATTGGTGGGTCGTTACACTTGGTATCAGAGCTTGGATTGAGCGAACACTTAGGATTTGGTGGGAATTTACTCATTAGAGATAGGGTAAGCGAGACCTTAGGATGAGTTTGAGTGTATATATATGAGTGCGTATTTGTTAGTGATTATAAAAATATTTTATATTGTGCTAACTTATTTGTTGAGTGGCTTATGAATTCTGGTCGGTACGTGGGATACCACGGTATCGATAGGAGTTTCTAAATACTTAAACAAGGCAAACCGACACAATATTTTTTTGAGGATTGGTAAATGAAATAATTTTACCTAAAATATATTTTTATGTATAAAGGAATAATTTTGCAGAAATTATTATAGTTATGTATGGTGTTATTGGTTGTTAGAGAATGATAATATTTTATGATTATCATTTGTTGTTGTGTTTAATAAAAGCTGTTGTTATTATAATCTAAACAAGGATAAACATTTGTAAATTTAGTTATATAAGAAAATACATTAATAAATATGAATTGTAGAGGATTGATTATGATTAAAATAATCAACAATTGTGAAATGAATTACATAAGAAGTGATGTTTTATAAATATAATTTATAAATGTGATTTATATACGAAAAGTAAGTGAAAATGCCTAAGTATATTTATAAATATGATTTGTTACTAAAATGGATTTAAAACTAGAAATTTGAGAATTTAAAAGCCATTGATTAGAAAACTTGTTTTTCAAAGGTTTTGGAAAAATAATAATAGCATTGTTTTCAAAAAAAATTGATTAGAAATATTTGAAAAGGACTTAAAGGGAATAGAAAGCACTAAACTCACTTTAGTCGTTGGAAAATAATTTTGGTGATGACTGTAGCATCATCGGTGTTCATTTTCGAGTTTCTGAATGAGGGATTGCTACCATTGAGGTTTTGTTTTGGTAAAACAAGTTTTTTTAAAATTCAAAGTATGATTTGATATACAAAGGAATTACCTATATATATGATTTCAAAATGATTTGAAAATAAAAATGGGTGTTTAAATTATGAAAGTTGTTATCTAAGTGTTTTGTTGAAAACATAAGAAACTAAGTTTTATAACTTATAAAATTTGAGAATTAGTGAGTTAAATAAATTTTTAAAAACTTATTGAATATAAATGTTAAGAAAAGTAAATTTGAAATTAAACAATGAAGTGAAATTTTACTTAAGTTAAATAAAATGAATTTTGAATTGGAATTTGATTTAAGTGAAGTAAGTGAAATTGAATTTGATTTGTAATGAATTAGTGAAATGAACTAATGAAATAAATTAGTGAAATGGATATGAACTTGAATTATAAAATGAAATTCAACTTAAGTTGTAAATTGAATTGAATATGATTTGGAATGTTGCTTGCTAGAAATAAATATGAACTAAAGTTGTGAAGTGAAAATAACATTCGTGGTGGTAGAAAATGTTTATAATAAACTTAAGTAATGGTTTTATAAATGGTTTGTAAATGATAGTAGTATTGAATGGAATATATTCAGTAAATAAATGAAAGTAAATAAAAGAATGGGATATAATAAGAAACCAATTGAAATAAATACATAAGTTGTATGTATATTATTTTATTCGCATAACTGTTTGATTCAGATTCGAATATATGATTTCGAGGTGATATACACAGATCTGAGTTAGGATTTTTCATTCAATTCTTGATGGCGAACATTGAATATGGATTTTTGATTGATTCTGATATTCTCTATCATAGTATATGGCCATGCAAGGGGAATGGTGGTTTCTAATTAAGAAACTGGATCTGAGTCCGCACTAGAGTGGTCGTGTGAATGATACTAGTTTGAAAGTGAAATTGTATGATCAAGCGAGCGATCAGATATGGTTTTGCGTACAAATGATATATATATATACATCATACGGGCTTTAATAAATTAAATGTTGACATTGGAAAACACAAATTGATATGGTTATGTATTAATTGAATGGATATTATTTGTTTTATGGTTTCTCTTGTTACATTTGCATATAGTTATTGTATTAATACATGTTATATATTGATATTACTTTCCCTATACTTGTTCTCATTGGGTTGTTGAGTGGTTTGCAGATGTGGATGGCGTATGCTTCACGTTTGGAGCTCGCTTTCACATTATATTGATTGTATATACCAGCTAATATAATAATAAGGTACGCATCTCAGATTACATATCATACTTTTATATTTTTTCTCTATGGGATGCCTCGTCCTTGAAGATAAGATGTATATTTGTGTTATATGTGTTATATATATATACATTATAAAATTTTCCGATCGAACCATGCAAAGGAGACGTTGGCGAAATTTTCCGCAAATTTAAGGCGTTAGAAAATTTTTGAGAACTTTGGAAACAAATTTGATAACTAAAATTTGGATTTTTGGTTTTATAACTTGGAATGATATTAGTTTATTTTGAAGATTTAATTATGAATTTAAAGATTTAGAAATTGTAATAACAATGTTTCAACTAATTGATTTCCAAAAGTTAAAAGGTTTAAACGAATTTGGTAATCAATTTCAACTAATTGTTTTTGAAAAGTTAATGGGTTTATGGCATTTTTCTTACCTTGATAATTTCGAGGACAAAATTCTTTTAACGGGGGAGAATGTAACGACCCAGAATTTCAGTCTTTTGAATTTGGAACAGTTAATTGATTTTAAATATTAAAAAGTTAATTTTATAAGTTAAATAACTTGAATTTTAAATATAGTGATTTATTTGATAATTAAATGGTTAAATTTGAATACATGGAAATATTTAAAATAATTGAATCTTAAATTTAAAATGAATAAAAATGATCTCTAAAGCTGATTTAAATTCTGTTTAAATAGTAATAGAGATAGTAAACTTTTAAATTGGATTTAAAAGTGATTTAAACTGCTTTTGGAAATTTTTCGTTTTAATCAACGTGTAAAAACAGCATTTCGGGGCACTGCCTTGGATTTTGATGAAAATAGTTTCATTGTATCCGTAATAGTGAATTATTATATGTTGTCGAATTTCGTGGCGATTGGAAGTATAGTTTGATCGTGCAAATTTGAAACACATAGAAATTAATTAAAGGAATTTAAATTAATATAATTTGATTTTGACAAGCTAACTTCTGTATATGATGGAATTGGCTTTCGATATATATTCCATTGTGTTCGGAACAGTGGTATAACATATTGAATGCCAGGCGGCACGTCTCGTTTGGAGTTCGAAAATTTAGCGAGTGAATAGTACTTTGAAAATTTATCTAGAAAGGCCATCAAAAACTTTCATTTGCAAACTTAAAACCTAAAATTTAATTGCAGCCTCCATTATGGCAAAGCCATCCTACGATCGATGTTGATCGGAGCCACCACAGGCCGAGTTGGTCAACGACTTCAACTGCAAACTTGTAGAGCTCGACTCCACGAGCATGATCAATGGTAGCGATTGAAAAGGAGGAGCACGGTGGCCAGTAAACTTCCCCATTCGTGGCTGGGTTAGGGTCGTTTTTGGTTTCGCGTGCACGGCGGTAGGCAGCGAAACAGCGACAGGTGGAGCTGCAGCGGCGGCATTCTTGGTTGCGCGATCGATCGTATAAAAAAAAGAAATCGAGTCGCGGTTGGAAATCGAGCATGAGCGAGGATGGGAGGGAAAATGATAACGTAAGTTTAAAATTAATTAAAGTTAATTTTTAATTTAATTAATTTGTACGTTTGTTAATCGATAACTTTTTCATACGACGTCAGTTTTGAGTGCGACAAGTTACGTTGTGATCGTATTATCAAGTACTATGCTATAGAGTTGGATTGGACAGGTTTGGAGTTAGTGGAAATTTTGGTTTAAATTGAATGACCGTTCAATTTTAATTCAAACCGGAGCGCTTTGGCGATTTCTGGAATTTCTATGAGTTAACTCACCTTTGTGGCCCACTTATATTTTCATATAAGTGTGGATAATTTTATTTATGACGTTTGTTGCTTGTTTGGATGATTTACTATATTTATTATTTGGTTTGGATATATTCTCCCCTAGGGGAGCGAATGAGATCCTATTACGTTCTCATGTATGAGCGGATGGCCCTTTGTATATGAATCCGCCTCGAAATGGTCGGTTTTTATATTATTTGATTATATACTGTATGTGATGTCGGGGTGACGGGTTGGACAGGATCCCTCACACAGTTGATTTTACTTTTCATATATTTTGATATTTGATGTGTTGTATGCCATATTGATGACATGTATTGTTTTTGCATATTTAGTGCTATAGTAGCGCTGGTCCACTCCTAAGGTAAATAAGAAAAGAAGAGAAAGAATAGAAAACACAGAATCTCACAGCGGAATGACAAAATATAATAATTAAATAAATAGTTCATGAAGCTATTTTACAAATAACATTTGATTAACTTTACAACACAGATCAGAGTTATACATACAGCAGAAATAAATAAATAATGCAGCGGAACAACATGATGCAGTGGTATAAATATAATAAATAGCATACAAATCTCTGTCTTCGTCCTCCCGCGATAAAACGGTCTTCAATACACTAAAAAGCTCAGACTGACCTGAGCATAATGAAAGGACAAAACACTCAAGTTAGAACTAAAAGATCTTATGTAAGTTAAATCAATGGTAAATAAATATGAGTGTGACGGCTTTAGAGATGTTTACGGGGTTTGACATATCTTATCCAGTGTCTAACGTGCGTGCAAGAACTTAAGAGATGTTCAGGATTTCCAACTCCTAAGGATCCATTAAACTATCTACATACATAGTACAATACGCTATTATAATAGTGTCTATAGTAAAGTAAAGTATTAAAATAGCGTTAAGGCGTTACCGATATCCCACTTAACACATTTTTATATATTCCCATAGTTTATACAGTACCATAATTCCTCCGTAAAATGGAGGGCTATCAGAGGGCACTCCATAGGTACGGTACAAACCAAACTCGTAATTAGTGCGATAAGGCATGTGACAAGGAACAAGAAGCAATGCCAGGGTAGGATTCTACCATTTACACTCCTGGACTAGTGGTAACGCATAGCAACTATACCGCCCATCTCGGAACACACTCCCAAATCAAATCAAGGGGTGGCCACCAAATCAATCACAAAGTCATAATATGGTATCGAAGAAATGTGTCGGATAGGAGGAGCGACCTCACTTGGCCCGGCATAGCTTCTGTTTTAGCCACATCAAGCCGACTCGAGGGAGTCGTGGCTACGTTAAACCTCATACAGAATCGTTCGCCAAACCATCCTACTTCATTCTAGAATCTCTACCACGTGCACAGTTGTTAAAGTGGTTTTCGGTATTGGCAAAGAGTATGACAATATCCCGGTCTCTTTAACAACCAAACGCTTATTTCACACCGGATGGTTCTTTTACATTTCCAAAACCAATTCATAATTGATATCAAAATATCATATTTACTTCAAATCATACCACTTTCGAAATCATATTCAATTCAAAATATCCCTTATTTCAAAACCACCATATTTACTAAAAATATGCCATTTACCCAGAAAATATCGTTTTCAAATTCCAACGTAAGTTATAACATCATTTAACCATATTCGCTTTTAAATCAGGGATTTAAATATAAACAATTCAACCTTGCACCGTTTGAATTTATGAAATTAGTTTAGATAGTCATAAATAGTTTAAAATAATTTAAAATAGTTTAAAATACTTAAAATAGTTTAAAATAGTTTAAAATACTTTAAAATAGTTTAAATAGTTTAAAATACTTTAAAATACTTTAAAATACTTTAGAATAGTTTAAATAGTTCAAATACTTTAAAATAGATTAAAATGGTTAAAATAATTTAAAATAGTTTAAAGTAGTTTAAATGGTTTAAAATAGTTTAAAATAGATTTAATATAGTTTTAATAGTTTAATATAAAATGGTTTGATTATTGGAAATGGTTTATATAGTAAATAGTTTGAAAATCTAAATAAATCTGAATTTTAAAATAATATATCTTTAAACCGTTTATATTAAAATAATTAATTTGAAATTAATCTCAAATTAAACTATTTCTTCCATTTCAACAAATCTGGACCATATCCAACATTCAAATTAACAAAACTCAATTTTTAAATCTTCCAATTCAAATTCTTAATAAAACCATTTAAATCTATATCGATTTCAAATCCATGTTGAACTATAAATTTAAACTACTCCAAATTCAATAGATTTCAAAGTTAAATATTCAAAAGCTTACCATAACTCAATTTTAATAAATTTCATTTATAGTTCAAATTCAACTTTAAAATGTCAATTTAAATTCTTTAAACAATTCATTTAAACCAATTCCAATTTCAACATTTAAAGCATGGATTTTCGAAAATAAATCAGTTTATATAAATCAATTTTTTCTCTTCAAAATATCATTTAACTGAATTTAAAATTTAAGGATTTAAAAACCATTTAATTTAACCAATCCTTTGTCCGTATATAATTTTCTACCCTATGGTCAAGTGATACGGATATATATCATTTCAACTAGCAATAATTTAAATTTAGAAGTATATATTTCAACCCGCAATCCCGAATTAAAATTCAAAGTTCATAAAATCGCTCGAATCTATCATTTCAACCCATAACGATTTTCCCTAATCTATAGTTCGTTCGGGTATGTATCATTTCAACCCATAGTGATTTTCCTATCGATAACAAAGGGAACTTGCAGTGTGATAATAATATATAAAATAAACATAACATACAGTCATTCAAATATCAACAACTAAACATCCATCACAATCATCATTCAAATCAACCAATAAACAACAACAATTAACTGATTATGATTAACAGGTATTTCATTGGCAATTTAAATTCAATATTAAATTAAATGGCAATTAAATTCAGAAAAATTCAGATTAAACCGGAATGACAAATTAAATATACCAAATAATAATCTCAACTTCTAATCACATCATAAACTCAATTTAACTAACATAAGACAATTTAGTAGTTGTGAGTGGGTTAAAATACTCATCTTTGATTTCAAATCGATTTAAAATCCCAATTTAGGCTCAAATTTGAACAGTCTTAGAATTCGTCCAAACAAATTCCATAATGTTCGGAATTTCGATACGGTTCCAACAGAACAAACCGTGCGTGAATCCGAGCTCGTATGGAAAAGATATTAAGATTAGAACAATTGAAATTCAAATTTTAAATAAATTAAAATATAAAAAAATATAAATTTACCACGTCATCTCGTTTACCACGCGCAAAACCAAACCCTTACTCTCGTTCGTTTATGCTGACCTCGAACAGCTGCCACCATCTACGCTCGTCGCCGCCAATATCCTCGCCTTCGTCCAGATCGGAGGCTGCCGTTCGCCTCCACGCCCTACTCCGACCTCCAACTGGCCACGCGGCACCTCCAGCCTCACCCAATTTGCTCCGCCACCACCATGCTTTGAATGGCAATAGCCATGAAATCCAGTCACAAGCGAACTCATCTTCCCAACGCCGCCTCCCGATCGTCGATCAGGTGAAGATCCACCGTTGGATTGCGAAAACCTATATTCGACGGCTGAGGTTCTTCAACGATTTCTGGCCAAACAATGAACCAAATTGAAGAACAAATTTTTGTAGCGGATTGCTCTCGTCAAGAGCTTTCCAACGATATATAATTTGGTATAGTTTTGAGGAGTTTGATTTTTGATTTGAATTCCAAATTGAAATAGGGCTTTTGGAATTGAAAATAGGTTTCTGCAATTGAAGAAAGGATATAGGAATAGACAGATAGATTTGTATGTACAAGAATAAGAAATAGAAAGGCTGCTAAGGATTTTAAAAACTATTTATATAGACAAGGCCCAATAAAAATGAATAACATATCGAATTGGTTCGAAACGACAGTAACGACCCGAAAAGCCCATTCCGCTTCCGAAAAGAAAGCGGGCCATCCAATATATCAAAATATATGTTTTCGATAATTTTAAATTCAATGGAACGAGTTTCAAGTCCTGATTCCATTGTATTAAGAAGTTAGCTTTTAAAATCAGCTTAATTTGATTTGAATTTATTAAATTGATTTCTACGCGATTCGAGCCCGCACGATCAAACGACAAGTCCGATCGTTACGAAACTTGAAAGCCTACAATAGTTCATTGTTACGGATTCGATGAAACTGGTTTCGTTGAAATCCGAGATAGTGGCCCTAAATGGCTATTTTCACGTTGATTAAATAAATTATTATTAAATTAATTAAATCACTTTAAATTTTTAAATTTAATAGTTGACAATTTCCATCATTCTTGATTACATATAAATTTACAATCTATTAAAACAAAATTTCCATGTCAATCCAATATTAAATATTGCACTAATTGCAGTGTTCAATTTCAATTGAAATAAGTTCATTAATTATAATTTAAATTCCAATAAATTCAATTATTTTGATTTACATCTTATTATTCAAACATCTATCATCTTATGGATATAATTAGCATTGGCTTATGTTTTATTACATCAATAGTCTACAATTATCATCTTTTACCATATTAACAATAATATTTAATTACATTTAATTTTCATTGACTTCTAAGTTATTTCAACCTATTACATAATGAGATGATAAATAAACCATTGTTACTATTAAGCAATTTAATGACATTTATAAATTTTATTATTTACAAAAAAATGTTATAACTACTTACAAATCGCTGATTTCGTATTCAATATTAGTCAATTCCAATTAATTACATATAATTTCAACATTAAATCCAACATTAAATTTTATTTCTCATTTACAATTATCACCAAATTAACTTTACAATTACCTAAATTGGTTGGAATTGCATTAAAATAGTCATCAATTACATTAAATTAACATCATTAAATTTCATTCTAGCTATTTTTCTTATTAATAAATCACAAATTTTAATTTCTTCCAATATTAAACACCAACATCTTATTAAATTTAATATTTTTAATTGTCGAAAATTAAGGGTCGTTACGTTATTAAATCCGTTTTATAATGATGTTTTAAATTAGTGAACTCTTTTAACCAAGTGTTTTAAAGCTAATACTTGTGATGTGAAGTCCAAGCACGAATTCAGGTTTTAAAAGAAAAAAGTTTGATTCGTTTATGGAAATGAATTAATTTCCATAAAGCGATTCACTTATATGGGAATGATATATTTGTATACTTAGCACTAAACATCGAAGAAATAGACTTGTCTCTATTTTGAAAGATAAGGATAATCATGAGACATGACTTTAAGGTAACACTACCTTGACTTGTTCGGTTTTATTATTAACCAAGAAATAGTGCAATTTGGAATTCGATGAGTGGTGATAAGTATTCAAGACTTAATTTTCATATAAGATCGTTTTATATCCTTGATAGTTGGTTTCTCAACTAGCGGTTACTTCAGTTCTTTATTATCGTCATTCTAAGACGATGTGTTGCTCACTCGAGCTTTATTATCCTTTGTCGGAAATGACTAAACCTAAAGAGCAAGTGGAAGCCAAGCTATGTGGGGTTGCTCCCATTAGGGTATTTTCACATTTACTCTAGGTTGGAATCGGTTTTTGCGCATTGAGATGTGAAATGCTCAGATTCTTGGTAACTGTTGGCGTGGTCTGGCTTGGACATGTTCAAGAGCCATCGGAGTTCTCAAGTATATTTCTAGAGGTATACTTTCGGTAAAAGGGGTGCACCCTCCTAGTCATTGTTGGAAATTTCCCTTTCTTATTTGATTCGAACCTTTGAATCTGTTTTCTTTAATTACAACGGGAAGAGTCAACCACTATTCGCGTGTTCAATTATTGGTTTTGTCCACTCTATCGAATTTGGATAGTTATCATGTTTAGTCCATTCTATCGAGTTTGGATTGTTGTCTTATTTTATCTATTATATCCAGTTTGGATTTTTATTTAGACTTTTTCCATTCTTTTAAATCTGAATGTTATACTAATTCTACCCATCATCTATGTTTGGATTTGTTCCCTATTGTTCATTTCTATTTTTGTTATGTTTGGTTGTTGATAATTTGGGAGAAAACCCGTTCTGTGTTAGCGGTGTGGTCCCACATATTATTGGTTAAATACACCCTACTTATTTCATAGTTTTACTCATACCAGACATTTTGTCTGACCCGAGTTGTTTATTTTCCCTAAACTCTCGGGTACTCAATTATATTTGGATAGTCCAAGAATAATAGGTTTTCTTTGGAGCTCTTTGAAGACAGTGATCGAGCAGACGGCTCCTTAGTTATCTAGTTATTTATCTCCGTTGTGTGATTATGTAGGTGTATTTTGTTTCTTAAAAATGTAAACTCAGAATGTATAGCTGCAAATTTGTTAGATGTAGTACTTTTTTTTATAACCCTGATAACTCCTTATAAGGAGTAACCTTTTATACTATATCATTTTATATTATATGTAACCATTCCGCGGTGAGGTTTATCTATTTTATCTTGTTTTGTTCTTTATTTTACCCCAAGACAACTTATCTTTCGGGTGCTTAGGCAACGGCATAAGAATACCGAGGATGTGTTAAGTGTCATTCCTAGGGATCGGAAAGGTGGGTCATCACAACTATACATTTAAAATTAAATTTATACAAATTTCCCTTTATCTAATTTAAATAAAATACCTGATTTTATTTAAAACATATTTAGAAATGTTCTAATTAAATTAGGCTTCATAGGCCCAACTACGATCCAATAGGGTAAATATTTTTGAAATTCACTCATTTCTTCCACTGCGGGCTGACCCAGTTCCTTCAATTGTATCGAAGCCCAATAGCCTATGCAGTCTAAATTAGTCATGTTAGGGCTAACTAATTAAGCTTGCGCACTTAGTATGGTGTCTAGAAAGGTGATGTCTAGGATTGGAATTGGATAATCAAGTACTATGTCCTACCTGGTTACCTATCTAACCTGAAAGGTGAAGTGTGCCCAATGGTTGCCCCTGATAGAAAATGCCCAATTTGAATTGCACTTTGGGCTAATTTTCAAAATAGTTTTGAAAAATAAGACTTGATTTTAAATTTAGAAGTAAATTTAATATAAAAAACAATATCTATTATAAAAGGTTATATTATAACATAAAATTTTAAAATGTTTAAAAATATTTGAATATCAATTTCAAAATTTAAAGTTTATTAGTATGATTAATAAAATAAATAAATTAAGTGAGTTCATTAATTAATACTTATATGCATGTATTATATATGTTGATATATGTTATGTTATTTTAAAGTATTTAAGATAACATAAGTATACATATATGTATATATAAGATAAATATTGGAATTAATGTAATTTAATCTAATGGAATGTCGGGTTTAGTACAATCAGTGGCATACCGAAGGCTGCCAATGATGCTCGCATAATCAGATTATCTTACACCTTCACTAGTGTTCTTAAATAGTTTTACACTAGGATCATATGGTGTACATGCAGGTTTACAGTCAAAGTAATTGTATTTCTTTAAAATCTTCTTAATGTAATGAGATTGATCCAAAGAAATTTCCTTTTCTGACCTAGGTATCTTAATTCCAAGGACTACCCTCGCTTCACCTAGATCTTTCATATCGAAGTTGGCACTTAACAAAGATTTGACATTGCTTACAACATGAATGTTTGACCCAAAGATAAGTAGATCATCTACATAGAGATATATAATAGTGCAAATGTCATTCTCAGATTTATAGTAAATACATTTGTCACTTTCATTAACTTTAAAACCATGTGAGATTATTAAGTTATCAAATTTCTCATGCCATTGCTTAGGTACTTGTTTTAAACCATATAATGATTTATCTAACTTGCAAACTTTATGTTCTTGACCATGAATTACGAAGCCTTCAGGTTGGTCCATATAAATTTCCTCTTCTAATTCACCATTTAAAAAAGTAGTTTTAACACCCATTAAGTGTATTGTTAAATTATGAATAGATGATAGTGAAATAGTACTCGAATGGATGTAATTCTAGTTACAGGTGAAAAAGTGTCAAAAAAGTATACATTTTCTCTTTGCATAAACTCTTTAGCTACTCAACGGGCTTTTTATTTATCAATTGTTCCATTAGGTTTTAATTTCTTTTTAAGTACCCATTTACAGCCTATAGACTTATAACCAGGTGGTAAATCTACTAAGTGCCAAGTCTTATTAGATTGCAAAGAATCCATCTCATCATTTATAGCCTCTTGCCAAAAGTTGGCATCCAAAGAAGATAAGGCTTCTTGGAGGTTTAAAGGATCCTCCTTTATAGTAAAAGTGCAAAAATCTAAACCATAATCTTTTGTCTTGCTCTTTTACTTCTTCTAGGTTCATTTTCAGAAGATTCGTTATGTTCAGTTCTAATAGCCATAGTGTTACCTGATGTGGCCCCACTATTTCACAATTTAAAAGGAAATCTCAATTCATAAAAATCAGCATCATTAGATTCTATTATATTGTATGTATTCGATTACAAAATCTATATGCTTTGCTATTAACAACATAGCCAATAAATACACATTCATATGCTCTATTTGCTGATTTTATTCTCTTAGGGTTGATACACGAACATATGCTAAACATCCCCAAATTCTAAAATAAGACACATTTGGTTTATAATTTCTTAAGATTTCAAAAGATGAAATTTTGCTTTTTGACTTAGGGATCCTATTCAAAACATAACACACGGTCATTTCCCCCCACCAATGTGATGATGCACCAGAATTAAGTAAAATAACAACTACTAATTCAGTTAATGTTATAATTTTCCTTTCGGCTTTACCATTCATTCAGGTGAATATGGTGCAATTCTGTCATGTATTATTCCATGTGAGTTGAAAAAGTCAATAAACAAACTTGATTCGTATTCAGTTCCTCCATCACTACACAATCTTTTAACTTTCTTATTAGACTGGTTTTCAATTTCAGTTAAAAAAGATTTAAACATCTCAAATGCATCAATTTTATTTTTCATAAGGTATATATAAGTAAAATCATAGCAATCATCAATGAAAATGATAAAGTAGCGGTGTCCATTTCTAGTCAGAGCATCATCAAGCTCACATATATCAGAATGAATCAAGTCTGAGGGTTCTGATTATCTAATTATAGATTTATGTGGAGTTTTAGTTATTTTTGCTTGACTACAAAAATCACATTTTTCAAAATCATTTAGATACATATTAGGGATTATACTTAGGCTACTCATGTTCTTTATTATTTATTTATTAACATGACATAGTCTAGAGTGCCAGATATTAAAATCGCACAACAAATAAGCAAAAACAGAAATTTTATTCCATTCAACATTTAGTTTAAACATGTCATCAATTGCATAACCCCTACCCACAAACATATCATTCATAGTGATGATGTACATATCAGCCCCAATAGTCTGTGTAAACCTAGCCTTATTAAGAAGATAACTCGAAACAAGATTCTTTCTCATCTCTGGAGTGTGCATGACGTCTTTCAGAATGACGGTCTTTCCAGAGGTAAACTTCAGCTCTATGTTTTCAATCCCAACAATAATAGTGGTGTGAGAGTCTCCCAACGGCACTTTCTTATCCTCGATCTCCGTGTATGTTTTGAACATAGCACGGTCATAGCAGACATGATGCATGGCGCCAGTATCTACCACCAATCCTTCGATCCACCATCAAGGTGAATCTCATCAGAAATCATAGTCGTAAGAGGCTCCTCAGTCAGGTTAGCCTACGGTGCAGAGCTTGGCCTGTTCCGACACTTGCTTGCCATATGACCTAGTTTTCCATAGTTGTAACAAAGAAACAACTGTCCAAAGTCATTCTTTTGGGGTGGTTTCTGTTGACCTCTATGGTTTCCTTATGAATTCAAATTCTATTTGTAGCAGTTCTGATTAAGCTTGTGGTTCTTATGCTTAAAGCTTTTGGGATTTGGTTTTAGAACTTTATCTTTCTTAGTGTTGCCTAAAACAGCAAGCACTTCTTCCTTCATATCCTGTTTACGAGATTCCTCCTCAATATGAAGACAGGTTATTTGACTTTGTAATGAAATTCCTTAGTTTTATGTCTAAGATTATTCTTAAAATCCTTCAACGGGGAGGTAATTTATCAATCAAAACTGCCACTTGAAACTGTTCATCCAAACTCATACCTTCGGAGATGATCTCATTAGCTATTTTCTGAAGCTCATGAGAGTGCACCTCTACTAACTTGTCATCTGCCATCTGATACTTGAGGTAGCGACTGACGGCAAACTTCTTTGCTCCTGCTTCCTTTGTATCATACTTTTTCTGCGACGCTTCCCAAATCTCCCTTGTTGTTTTGTTAGAGTTGTAGTAGTCATAGAGATCGTCGCTGAGTCCGTTGAGGATGAAGTTCTTGCACAAGTAATCTTGCTCTATCGAGATCTACAACTGGTTTGATTTCTCTATCTAAGCTTTCAGCTGATCTGCGTCTGCTTCATCGAGTCTGTCCGGTAGTTGCGGTTTATTTGTTGTTAGGACAGCGGCCACTTTCCTCGTTGTCATAAAGAAATCCATCTTCTTTCTCCAGCGCTTGAAATGGAGGCCCTCGAACCTAAATGGCACAACAGACACCATGGGGACCTGGAATAGTGATGCAGGGGCAGTGGCATCCATCTGCAGCAGAAGTCATTGTTACTGGCGACGTCTTCAATTTGTTGGAAATAAATGAACTTCGATTGAGTCGTGTACTCGATCACTATCTTGAAGATGTTTCGACATTCTGTTCAGTGGTGTGTGGTGCAAAGTAGTCAAACTAACATTGCCGCCTCTAGGATAAAATAGTCTCTCTTTCTTTGGTTTAAATATTGACCCGTCTGCACAAACGGATTCGACTCAGTTGCACTCAATAAACTACTACTCAACTTTGATTTTTGAAGAAAATAATTTCATGTTGAAGAGGAATGGGTTGTAGAAAAAATGTCATTCTATCTTTTGATTTCGTATTTCATCTATAAACTAATTAAAATAGACAAATACCAAGTCGAACGTATTACTGAGTTGTGGGGTGACGTTGGCTCAAAATTCGGATCTGAAGTTTTACCGCTTCAAATAAAATAACGGTCAAAAAACGCTTAATAAATTCGTCCAAAAATATAAGAGCTACACCACAACAAGCCGAAGCCCAAGCCCGACCGGAGTCAGGTTGAGTCGAGTTGATCGGTAGGCGTGCGCGCGCGTGTGATGGTCAAGCATGAGGTCCCTCCTCAAAGAGCATCATTGAGTGCCCAAAGGGCCCAATTTAGCTTCTAAGAATCAAGTATGTATACTTGATTCATTTTTATAGTCCTACGATGTGGGACTATTGACATAGCAGCATTTACACTTATTCATTTTTTAATAATTCACTTAAAATTTTAAAAACATTTCCAACTAACCCTTAATTGAATTTTAAAAAATATTTTTCTTTCGAGCAGCTTCTAAAAAACATAAGATTATACAGAAAAAAAGGTGTCTTTCGACTTGAACCATTGCATAATGGATAAGATTCAGTTTTTACTAGAGTGACATGTAGTCTTGAACTCTATTCCTGACATCAAACCACATATAATCTTTCTAGAGTGCAATCAAATAGGGCCGTGCATTTATGGCCATACACATCTATCCCAGTTTAGTGAATGTTATAAGAATTTTGCCCAAAATTCCATAGAAATGACCACATTTCCACATCCATATAGGTGAGTGAAAGGTAGTGCGGATTAAGGATCTTAAGGCTAATTTAACACAAGAGGGGGGTGAATAGTGTTTAATGGATTCTAAGACTTATATGGACTAAGGTACCCTCCTATCTTCGAGTCCGGGGCAAACTCTCTTGATTTACGGGACACAAGATCACCCAATTGATTTCCAGGCACAAGCACACCTTATAGAGAGACTCGATAAACTTTTGATTACAAATTGATCCTATAACTGTGAATAGCACTTTGATCTTCGAGAGAGGGCAGAGAATCAAACAAGAATGAGATTCTAATTTGATTCACTTGAGAATTCAGCAGAATTTCGGCACGATCTTAAAAATATGAAAATTTTAGAATATGGATTTGTGGAGGAGTGAAGAAAATATGAAAATAGTTAGTTAAAAAATTCGTTTGTAAAGGCTGTTTATAGACCAGTAACAGTCATAACCATTCGTGAAGAGATTTAAACGAATAGACACTTCTTTTGAAAATTGAAACTTTTGAATTTAACGGCCACCGGTTCGACATGGGGTATCCCATGATGTCGACAACCCTTAGTTAAAAACAATATAAAATTTGTTTTGAAAATGGTATTGAAAGGAAAACAGGATGAAATGATTCTGGAGTAAAATAAACTAATTTTCCTATGTTTTAAAACAAAGAAGAGTAGAAAAATATATTTTTAGAATGTATATATAAATTTGATTTTAAATCTCAAGTATATATATATTATAAAAGAATATTTAAAAATCAGAAGATAGTTTTAAAAACAAACGAAGTTTAAAACAAGAGTTTATTTAAAAACAAAAACAAAGAATATTTTAAGGCTAAAACATCCTTTTGAAAATCATTTGAAAAGATAATTTTTAAGGCTAAAACATTTTGAAAAGCAGTTTTGAACACCCATTTTGAAGTAGTTTTGCAAGCTTCTTCCTGTAGAATATCTCATCACATCGGGACTTGAGAACTTGTAAAAAACCAGGATGTTCGTGGGTTTGTAAGCCACTTGTCATAGGTTTTTAAGCTACTTGTCGTGGGTTTGTAAGCCACTAAGAAGGTAGAAATGGGTTCCATTCCAAATGAAATTTGGAATGAAGATTTCCATGCTATTATGAAGTTTTAACAAAACTAGACACTTATCTTGAAATCTTGATCTTGATACTCATGAGTCGTCAAACTTGATTTCTTCATTCTTGATCTTTATACTGTACAGTCTTCAATAATCAGTACCTACCTTATATATATCCTGCATAATAACATTCATATATATTTAGACAATAGTGTTAGTATATAAGTTATAATAAAATAAGTTACAAAGGTTGTTGTCATCAAAACCACTATCTCCAGTTCCTAACAATATCCCTCCTTTTGATGATGACAACCTTATAAAATATACTTACCACTTCGATCATACCATAACTCCCCCTTACACCAACAAATCCCCCTTACTCCAAGCCTACTATTTTATATAACTTCTCCCCATTTTTCATCAACAAAAATAACCTATAAACCTTGAACTTAATAGAAAATGAGATAAACAAACATATGACATAAGAATAATAACTATGTATGAGTGAAATATAGCATCCTAAGTTAAATGGAATTCAAGATTTTATACACCAAAGATTGTTTTTAGAAGAACATTAATTAAGATAACACTTATATACAAATTAACAAACCAATATACAATCAAGAAAGAGAAAAACGAAAAACGCTTAACGAGGACCCTTAACTATTGGTGATTTATTGTAACAACCCAGGGTTTTGCTGTCAATTTATCTTCGTAATTAGACGATTAAATCGTTGTTAATTGCTATTGCAGTTTAAATCAATTTGAAATCCTTTTTAAAAGAATTTGTTAAAGGATAGAAGTGGGCTTTACACTTTGAATAATTGCCCACATATTCGTTTAAATGTGTCTGCCATGTTATCAAAAGAGTGTCGTTTCCTTTCTTATTTGGTTCGTCCCTATTCTCAAAACTAGGGCTTGCTCAGTCCTTTCCTTGTTGCCGTGAAAATTATTTGTAACCATTCCCTCGATTCTTATTTGATTGGCAAAACCCGGCCCTTAACTTATTCTTCGTTCGAAAAAAAAAGATAACCCTAACCTAAACGAAAGAGATTAAAAATGGCTGCCTAGATTTTTCGTCCCCGTCCCCAAATTCAGAAATTAGGGCTTCGAGAAAGAAACGGTGGCTTGAACATATTTTCGTTCGCCTTTGCTTCGAATCTATGCTCGATTTCCACGGCTTCAACTCGTGACCATTCGAACTGGGGAGTCGTGCTATTCATTGGCAAAGGTGAGTGAATTTCAACCCTCACTCACATCTAATTCAATCGACTGTTTTTATATGACTCGATATCTTGATTTCGTTTATGTGGAGTTAGAACCTCTGGTTTTCCGTTCGTACAAAATTATTGAGATTGTCTATTGAATTATCTGGGTCACTCGCACTTGTTAGAATGTTGGTACTTTCTCAGATTTAATCAAATGAGTATTTTGATGACTTGAGTATTTCGGTTTTGCTTTTGAAAATCTTTGAATTTCTAGATTTCCACGGATTCGAATTTGATCTGTTCGATTCTGTTCTGTTTGCCTTCGATTACTTAGATTTTGTGATATTACATCACTTGAAGTTATTATGTTACTTAAATTTCACGGCATTGATTTTGTATATATATCTTCGGCTTTGAATTTATTTAACAATTTCTTTGAAACTGCTGCTGTCTTGACATGAAACGGCTACCTGTAAGAATGGTTCGACATTGATTTCTTTAAGCTTTGACTGTGCACTTGCTTTGAGAATTTGATTTCTGGTTACATTCCAGTTTTCACCCTTGTGCAGGCTTTGGTCATACGGTGTTGCTTGAAATTGAACTTGAATTTCGCTGTCTGTTGTAGTTGCACTTTACATTCGTATGCTTGCAGTCCCACTTACTTGTAGACAGTTGCATTCTTTAGTTTTTTTGTATACTACTCTAGTTGGTTCACCTGAACGTTGAACCAATCTAGTGTGTTGTTAATTACCTTTGCAACTGCTGTCACAATTGTTGGCACTACTAACATTATATATGTGCACTTATATGTGTCCTCATTTGTATACCTGAGTCTGGTAGGACTCAAGCATTGCCTCTTCACTGCACATGTTTTGAGTCACGGTTGCATTCATTAGACAGTTTGCATTTGAAATTGATGTCTTACTATTTCAACTTGGGATTTACACTGTTACTACCGGTGCACTTGTTACATTTGTTTACTTTGATTCAGTTTATGTTAACTTTGGCTCATGTATACTTGGTTTGTATATGACATCAATGTGTGTCAGTTTTGTTATATGAGTCAGGATACATTGTTGTTCATTTTGTAGCAGCTTCAACTTAATGCATATAACCCTGGGCTTCACGTATAGTTGCCTAGTATTCTTATGGGTACTGATCTGTCTGTGTATTTTTGTTGGTGTTGAGTCACTTCATTGCAGCTGCCTTGACCAGTGAGGCAGTCTGCACATTTATTTCACATAGTAGTGGGCATATGTGAGGTTGCACTCATGTGTTCTTTAGTCTGAAGCTCGTATGCAAATGTTTGCTGTGCATTTGTAATTGAATAGTTGTTCTTGTTTCTTATGCCGCATGACTTTATTGTTCAATTTTAGCCTTGACTACTTTGGGATTGACATGATGCTAAACTTGGGCATTGTTTGGTTTTGTTCGAATTTGTGTACTTGCGGCTGCTTGAGACAGCCATCCACTTCATTTTACTACTTTGCCGGTACAGGTGTTTCATTGTTGCCAGATCTTCTTGTATTCTGTAACACTGTTGTCATCTTCTCTTGACAGTTTGGGTATTTCCTTATAGTATTGGCGAGGCAGTGCACGCGTGCATGCACTGCAGCCAAACAGAAATTTGATTCGATTGATCATTTTGAGTTTGCTGGTTTGTTATTTAACACTGTTTAGTGTTATATCTGCCGTTATCCGATTCTCTTATCGAGAGTCGGATATATGAGATTTGTGTGACGGTCGTCTATTGGATATTTGAGTATTATTGCTTCTGTGCATTGATAACTGAGTTTGAATTAGACTGACCCGTGTATTATTTTCTTTTGAATGTAATACTCGGGTCAGACCCGAGTTATTTCAGGTTGTAGATTTTCTTCTTTGAGTTGCTGTTCAGGATTTGAAGACTTTTCACATCTTCTGAAGTTGTCAGTGTCATTTTGTAGTAGTCGTGTCATTGTATAGAACGATATGTATTCATGTATATTAGTCGATAATGTACTTGTATATATAACTTCTAGAGTCGACAGTTGTAGTTGTATCATATGTATCATGTCAACTATGTATTAACTGACATCAGTTATATATATATGAGACTTTTGTTTTTATCTGTGTTCCGCATTTATATTATCTGTGTTATTGTTATATCTAATGTCCTAAACTATTATGAACCGTCGTAGTTCGTTTTATACTAGTATTGGGTGTGTCGATGGGAGTAAATAAATAATAGAAGAAAAATAAAAAGTATGTACCACTCCTATCGAGATAACCAATATTAGTGTAAGGCCAATTACGGATGGTCGCTCCTATCCAGCCTTATTCTTCGTAATAATAGACAGTATTTCCTTTAATACTCTTTGTTATTATGGGCATAGAGGTGGGGCATCACATTTATGGACCGAACAATTTGGATAGTGGAGACAAAAGTTTCCACATGGTTCGACCAAGTTCCCATTAGCGTCAAAAAGAACCTCTCCAACGCAAATTATGCCATCGTCTTCGTCCATATGAACATCCGGATTCGGCAGAGGATGTTCTTCTTCTTGATCCTCTTGTGGTTCTTCTAGAGGCTCTTCTTCTTCAGAATCCATGGCTTGTGATGATTCTTCGATGACAATGGGATTGGCATGGTTATCCATAAGGAAGTTTTGTAAATTCCTAAGGATTCTACCTTGCCTATCTTGTTCTCTAGCCATTCGCAGTTGACTTACTTGAATTTCCATCATCATTGGAAGCAAATCTTTCATCTTCTCTTGTAATTTGATGACTCGTACGTGTGTGGAACGTTGAAAAGGGCCAGAATGAGGAGAAGTGGGTGAAGAAGGTTCATTATTAGAAGAGGAAGCCATTAATTTACTGTTTTAGAAGTTTATTACAGAGAATAGAACAGAGAAAAGGAGTAAAAGTCGAAATATATAAATATATAACCAAATAACTAATTTTAGAGGGAAATTTAAATTTGAAAACCTCGGCCTATATGTCGACATAGGGGGATGGGTCATGTCGACATGCCCAGTTCAATTTTTGAGAAAATTTTATTTATATTAATTATTAGCTATACTTGTATTATTTATAATTTATATTTCAGTTAATGAACATATACCTAATTCTCTTCTAAATTTAGTAAAGTTTTGTTCATTTAATGGTTTGGTTAATATATCAGCAATTTTTTTTCAGTGTTAATATATTCAAGAGTAATGACTTCTTTACTTATATTATCTCTAAGAAAATGATGTCTAATATCAATATGTTTTGTTCTAGCATGATGAGTTGGATTCTTAGATAGGTTTATTGCACAAGTATTATCATAATAAATTAGTGATTTAGTTATAGTTAATCCAAAATCTTTTAAAGTTAGTTGCATATATATAACTTGAGAACAAGCCAAAGCAGCAGATATATATTCTGCTTCAGTTGTTGACAAGGATACAGTGTTTTGCTTCTTACTAGACCAGGAAACCAGAGAATGTCCTAGAAAGTGACAAGTTCCACTTGTACTTTTTCGGTCTGATTTACAACCAGCGTAATCAGCATCACAATATGAAATTAAATCAAATACATCATTTTTAGGGTAAAATAAACCATAATCTAAAGTATGTTTTACATATCTTAAAATTATTTTAACAGCTTTTAAGTGAGTTTCTTTAGATTAAGATTGGTATCTTGCACAGAGGTAGACACTATGCATGATGTCAGGACGACTTGCTGTTATATAAAGCAGCGAACCAATCATTCCCCTATATAATTTTTGATCAACATCTTTTGATTTATCTTCTTTACTTAAAGCTACATTAGTTGTCATTGGAGTTGGTTTCCCACTAGAAGTGGTCAATCCAAATTTATTAATTAAATCCTTAGCATATTTTTCTTGACTAATGAAAATTCCTTTATCTAATTGTTTGATTTGAAGTCCTAAGATGAAACTTAGTTCTCTCATATGACTCATTTCAAATTCTTTAGTCATTATATCTAAAAATTCTTTATTCATTATGTTATTAGTTGATCCAAATATTATATCATCTACATGTATTTGTACTAATTGAATATCATTTTTGTTTCTTTTAATAAAAAGAGTTATATCTATTTTACCAATTTCAAAACCAGATTGTAGTAAATAAGATCTTAGTCTTTCATACCAGGCTCTAGGAGCTTGTTTCAGACCATATAAAGCTTTCTTTAATTTATATACATGATTTGGAAATTTATTATCTTCAAAAAGTGGAGGTTGTTCAACATAAACATCTTCTTTTACGAAACCATTTAGAAAACCACTTTTAACATCCATTTGATATAACTTGAAATTATTGTAGTTTGCGAAAGCAAGTAGAATCCTGATAGCTTCTAGTCTTGCTACGGGTGCAAAGGTTTTGTCATAATCAATTTCTTCTTCTTGATAATAACCTTGCGCGACTAAACGAGCTTTATTTCTCACGACCTCACCAAGTTCATTCATTTTATTTTTATAAACCCATTTTGTTCCAATTATACTTTTATCCTCAGGTCTAGGAACAAGTTCCCAAACATCATTTCTGGTGAATTGATTCAATTCTTCTTGCATAGCAAGAATCTATGAATCATCAGATGATGCTTCCTTTGGATTTTTAGGTTCAATAGTTGATATAAAAGCTACATTACTCATACTATTTAGTTGATTTCTTGTTTTAACTATAGATTCAATATTTCCTAGTATATTTTCTACAGGATGATCTTTTAATAGCCTAATTCTTTTATTAGGTTGAATGATTTCACAATTAGTTTCATTAGGTTCATTATTTAAAGTTACAAAATCTTCTTCATCTTCTTTTTGTACAGTATCTTTAAAATTTTCATCAAAAGATACATGCATTGTTTCTTTAATAGTGTTAGTTCTTAAATTATAAACTCTAAATGTTTTATTTCTATTAGAATATCCGATAAAGATACCTTTGTCGGATTTAGGTTCAAATTTATCTAAATTATCCTTTGTATTAAGAATAAAACACTTACTACCAAAAACTTTAAAATAAGCTATTATGGGTTTCTTATTGTAAAGTAATTCATATGGTGTTTTATTAGTTAATGGTCTAATTAAAATCCTATTTAATATATACCAAGCTATAACGACTGCTTCAGCCCAAAAGTTTTTAGGTAAGTTACTATCAGAAAACATTGTTCTAGCACACTCTTGAATCGTTCTATTCTTACGTTCTACCACTCCGTTTTGTTGTGGAATTCTTGAAAAAGAGAAATTATGAGTAATTCCTTTTTTATTACAGAAATTCTCAAAATTTTCATTTTCAAATTCTCTACCGTGACCACTACGAATAGTTTTTATTTTTAAAGAAAGTTGATTTTGAATTCTTTTAGCAAAATTCTAAAATAATTCAAAAGAATCACTTTTAAGTTTAAGAAAAATTGTCCATGTATATCTAGAATAATCATCTACAATTACAAAAACATATTTATTATGATTAATTGATTGAACTTGAGATGGACCAAATAAATCTAAATGAAGTAATTCTAGAGGTTTAGAAGTAGAAATCATATCTTTTAATTTAAATGAACTTTTCTTAAGTTTTCCTAATTAGCAAGCATCACATATACTATCTACTTTAAAGTTTAACTTGGGAAGACCTCTAACTAAGTCAAGTTTAGATAACCTAGATAACGGTTTGAAATTTAAATGACCAAATCTTTTATGCCAAATCCATGGGTCACTTGTATTAGCCAAAAGACATAAGTTATCATTTGAAACTTTCATACTAAGGATGTAAATGTTTTTCTTCCTAATTCCTTCAAAGATAATATTTGACTTATTATCTTCGATGTGACACTTATCTTTTCCAAATTTAATTTTAAATCCTTTATCACATAGGTTACTTATACTAAGAAAATTATGTTTTAAATTCCTAACTAGCAAAACATCAGAAATAAGAGGAGTTTTAGAATTACCGACATTGCCGATGCCAATCACATATCATTTTGAGTTATCTCCAAAGTTGACCAATCCACCATCTTGATATATAATGTCATTGAGTATCTCGGGATTTCCAGTCATATGCCTTGAACAGCCATTATCAAGTATCCATTTATCTTTCTCAATTTGCACAGTTTGTCCATTGGTTGTTGATTCTTCAAAAGCCATGTAACATGTCTGTTCCTGCATAACAAACCAATTCGGTAGATAACTTGATTTTTCATAAAAACTATATGCAGACTTATGATACTTTGATGAAATGCATAAATTCAAACTAGTATTAAAAATTTTTGCTAAAAATGGCATTTTTAACTTTTCATGTTTCAGATTATGAAAAGTATGAAAAACTGGCTCTGATACCAATTGAAAGGGAGTGCGGATTAAGGATCTTAAGGCTAATTTAACACTAGAGGGGGGGGTGAATAGTGTTTGGTGGATTCTAAGACTTATATGGACTAATTTTAAAATTATGATATAAACAAATGCAGAACTTAATCACAGAACAATCACAGAATCAAACACAGATGTAGAAAGTAAATAAAAAGCAGTAAAAAGAAAGAACACGCTGGATTTTATACTGGTTCGGTGTTACCTTACGTCCAGTCTTGCACCAAGGCAAATACCTCATACAGATTTTTATTATACCAATGTTGAGATTACAATCCTCAATTTCTAAAGGTGTTGAGGTACCCTCCTGTCTTTGAGTCTGGGGCAAACTATCTTGATTTACGGGACACAAGATCACCCAATTGATTTCCAAGCACAACCACACCTTATAGAGAGACTCGATAAACTTTTGATTACAAATTGATCCTATAACTCTGAATAGCACTTTGATCTTCGAGTGGGGCAGAGAATCAAACAAGAATGAGATTCTAATTTGATTCACTTGAGAATTCGACAGAATTTCGACACGATCTTAAAAATATGAAAATTTTAGAATATGGATTTGTGGGGAAGAAGGAATGAAGAAGATAATTAGTTAAAAAATTTGTTTGTGAAGGCTATTTGTAGACCAGTAACGGTCATAACCATTCGTGAAGAGATTTAAATGAATAGACACTTCTTTTGAAAATTGAAACTTTTGAATTTAACAGTCACCGTGTCGACATGGGGTATCCCATGATGTCGACATCCCTTAGTTAAAAACAATGTAAAATTTGTTTTGAAAATGGTATTGAAAGGAAAACAAGATGAAATGATTCTGGAGTAAAATAAACTAATTTTCCTATGTGTTAAAATAAAGAAGAGTAGAAAAATATATTTTTAGAATGTATATATAAATTTGATTTTAAATCTCAAGTATATATATATTATAAAAGAATATTTAAAAATCAGAAGATAGTTTTAAAAACAAACGAAGTTTAAAACAATAGTTTATTTAAAAACAAAAACAAAGAATATTTTAAGGCTAAAACATCTTTTTGAAAATCATTTGAAAAGATAATTTTTAAGGCTAAAACATTTTGAAAAGCAGTTTTGAAAATCATTTTGAAAAACCATTTTGAAGTAGTTTTGCAAGCTTCTTCCTGCAGAATATCTCATCACATCAGGACTCGAGAACTTGTACAAAACCAGGATGTTCGTGGATTTGTAAGCCACTTGTCGTAGGTTTGTAAGCTACTTGTCGTGCGTTTGTAAGCCACTAAGAAGGTAGAAATGGGTTCCATCCCAAATGAAATTTGGAATGAAGATTTCCATGCTATTATGAAGTTTTAACAAAACTAGACACTTATCTTGAAATCTTGATCTTGATACTCATGAGCCTTCAAACTTGATTTCTTCATTCTTGATCTTTATACTATACAGTCTTCAATAATCAGTACATGCCTTATATATATCCTGCATAATAACATTCATATTTATCTAGACAATAGTGTTAGTATATAAGTTATAATAAAATAAGTTACAAAGGTTGTTTTCATCAAAACCAATATCTCCAGTTCCTAACAATCTCCCCCTTTTTTATGATGACAACCTTATAAAATATACTTACCACTTCGATCATACCATAACTCCCCCTTACACCAACAACTCCCCCTTACTCCAAGCCTATTATTTATATAACAGGAAATTATTGTCAAGGACAAAATTTCTCAAAATTTTATCCTCAAGGACAGACCTTCAGTATTTTAGCCTGAAGGACAACTTTATTTAGGTATCAGTTTTTAAGTTTTTAGGTATCAGTTTGTAGTTATCGGTAGCAGTTTTTAGGTATCAGTTTTTAGTTCGGTAGCAGTTTTGGAAAAATGTTTGTCCTTATGAATAATTTTGAAAGAATGTTTGTCCTTATGAATAATTTTTAGAAGAATGTTTGTCCTTGTGGATAAAATATTAAGGTCGTGTCCTTGAGGCAAAAAATATACAAATTTTTGTCCTTTAAATTAGTTCGCCCTTTATATAACTTCTCCCCCTTTGTCATCAACAAAAAAAGACCTATAAACCTTGAACTTAATAGAAAATGAGATAAACAAACATATGACAAAAGGATAATAACTATGTATGAGTGATATAAAATATAGCATCCTAAATTAAATGGAATTCAATATTATTTATACACTAAAGATTTTTTTTAGAAGAACATTAATTAAGATAACACTTATATACAAATTAACAAACCAATATACAATCAAGAAAGAGAAAAACAAAAAACGCTTAACGAGGACCCTTAATTAAGATCATCACCGAGTGCTCAAAGAGTCCAATTTAGCTTATAAGAATCAAGTATATATACTTGATTCTTTTCTATAGTCGTACAATGTGAGACTATTCAATAGGAGCATTTACACTTTTTCATTTTTTAATAATTCACTTAAAGTTTTAAAAACATTTCCAACACCGTATGTCCAAATCCAAGCCAAAAGAGTCGTATTTCCCACTATATATATATATATATATCATTGCAACTTGAATTCAATAATTAGATAATAGGCGACAAATATTATAAAAGTAACGTCAATGACAAATCTATCACTTATCTGTCTGGTAAAAAAAAGTAGTAAACCTCAGCAAAGCATAACTTGGCATAACATCAATAATTAGAGAGGCGAAAGCAGTCAGCTTCGAAATCAAGTAAAGCCAACTACTAAAGATCATGAGTTTTCATATAGCTTCAAAGGGAACTCTATAGCTCCGCAAATCGAAAGCTAGTCACACCCAAGGATTACTCATCATACCTACAAATTGGAAGGAATAATTAATGCAAGAAGAGGATTTGGAAACCGCCATGAGGTAAGATCTAAACCATAACTCGGGAAATTGATCAAATTGCAAAATTTTGATCAAATTGTTGTGAAACCTTAATTTTTAAGGGTCGAATTTATCTCGTTCTGAGATAAAATGAATGTTTATTTTGTAGCGGCTAGATTAGTAGGCGTATTGTGTAATACGGGTTCTATTGAACCCAGTTCTATTAGGCCTTGGGCTATACCTATTTTACAAATTTCAAAAAATAAATAAAAATTTATTGGAGATGTGACAAAAAGTGAACCCCTATGCAATACATATATATAATCTCTTTCATGGCTTGTTTTATTTTATCAATTTAATGCTATAAACATTTATTTTCATAAAATGTATAGATTTCCTAAAATGAATATCGCAGAATTTTAATTTGACGAACTTAAGCTTAAAATCTAACACAGTATGTCTACATTTAATTCACATCTTTTAAAGCTTTGGCACAATGGTACCTATTTCTTCTTTGATAATTTGTATGATTGGATCGCATATCTTTTTACCGATAGCTTGCCTACAGTTATACTGACATACTGTTTCTCAGGAATCTATTGAGCTTGATCTCTACTTTTGAAGGTAATATATGATTTTCACATGTAAGTACAGATTAACTTTTTCTTTCTCTGTATAAGTTAGTTTTACTATTATGATTTTTTTACTAATAGTGGAATGTTTAAAATGTAGAGCAGTACCTTCAGCTTTAGTTTTAACATAATTTGTTAATGTTGAAAGCATTGGCTAGTTATAAATGGTCCTCGCTTAGTTTTAACATAACATGAAAACAATACACGCAATGCACATGTATCAAGATCAAGAAATCCAGGGTAGACCTGTAAGCTCAAAGGCAAATGTGTTTCTTTTTTTAGAACCTAGGTTGTTAGCCATTTTTTTATGCAACTTAATATTACATGAAAATATACACACAAGAATTACGATTCCACCTCGTATATGATCATTCATTTATAAGAGATGCATGCCAACAGGCACGCTTACTGTTAAGTGTCTGAAGATGGTTATTCGTAGAGGTGCCGAACAATTCATGGGGTTCACTAATCTGGAAATTTGGAAAGCTACAAGTGACGCTGTTGGGTTAGTGGTTGAAGTACGGTCAATTTTTCACATGAAAATTAACTTGTTTTCTTAGACAATACTTTAATTTTTACCTTTTCTACCATTTTTTACTATACCAACTCTAAAAGCATGACATGTGTTTTATGTTCTTATGGATCTACGTGAACCTTTTCTTCTAGAATGGATGGATTCTTTGATGACTTGGTGTATCTCAGTCTTCCTGTCATGTTAGAAATGTATAACAATCACTGATGATCAACTGAAGAGTTGAATCGGTAAACTAAATTATTGGAGACATGGAAAAAGTGGTTCCCAAAAATCCCTGTGCAATCACTTTTATGGCTTGTTTTATATTATCGATTCAATGCTTTAAACGTTTCTTTTCATATAATGCTTTCAGTTTCATTAGAGCAATTCCAGTGTATGACGCAAACCATTTCCGAGATGGTAACTATTTGTGAACTTAATTAAGGTACTATCAATTTCGAAATCTAGGGTTTCCTTCAGCAATGAGGGAAAATCAATTCCCTCACCAAATTTCCTCAAATTTCTCTTATTCTTCTTCTCAAATCATACCACCTGAGGCCTCTCACATCAGTAAGCCATCAAGGGTTATCAACATTGATGATGATGGTTTTAAAATAGTCCAATCCAAACAGCAAAAGAGGAGAGAGGCCAAGAAATCTCAGGAGTTGCTACCGGTTCTCAATAAAGACAACAGAAAAAGCAGAGATGGTCAGAATCCAACCATACAGAATGCAAAGAAAGGTGAAATGTTGCCGATACAGAGGAAACCGATAGTCATCTCACTGAATAGGGAGCAAGGCCGGAAATCTTGGGCTGATATTGTTGCTGATCAGCCTCAAGAACCCAATGATGAAGATTGCAATCTAGAGCATTTTGCACCAATCAAGATCAACAACAAGAAGTATGGTTTGGTAAGAGAAGAAGTATTTAAAAGGGCAACTGAATCATGGAATAACTCTGTTCTTGTGTATGTAGTGGGTACCAAACCATACTACTTATTTTTTAAATCATATATACAAAGAGTCTGGAATCCGATCGGTGAATTTGAAATTTTTACCAGAGAGAATGGATTATTTCTAGTAAAATTTAAAGAATCTCAAGATTGCTCTTCAGTTTTAAAAAATGAACCATATTTCTACAATGGCAAACTCATCATAGTGAGAAAGTGGTATGATTCTTTGAAAATGGATAGGGACATGTTAACGTCTATGCCAATTTGGGTAAGATTACCCTGTGTTAATCTGAAGTTATGGGACAAGGAGGCCTTCAGTGTCATGGCAAGTATTATAGGAAAACCCATTAAAATGGATGCAGCCACAACTTCGAAGACGAGATTGAATTACGCTCGCCTTCTCGTAGAAGTGTCTATAAATGATGAACTTCCCAATGAAATCTACCTTTCTTTGTATAATGGAGAAAAAATTACCCAAAAAGTTGAATATGAATGGGTCCCGCCTAAGTGTAATGTCTACAAATGCTTTGGTCACACTAGAGATCAATGTAACTCAAAACAGGCATGGGTCCCAAAGAGCAATATTCAAGAAACTCAAGATGAAGAAATCTCAAATTCTGATCCAAGAATTCATTCAATAGTACAAAAGCATAATGCATCAGCTGAAGATAATGGTCGAATCAACCAAATAGGTATCTTTTCCGACCAAAGAAGTAATAACAGTGTGCTCTCTGTTCAGGATGAATAGGTCATTGCTAGGGAAGTTCACCTTATAAGTAACGAAATCATATCAAAGGGAAAAACGTGGAGCAATAAAGAGGTGGGCGAAAAGAATACAATGGTCAGAATCTGTAACCCCACCAGTTACAGACTCTTGTTTAATTACAAAAAATTATGATTCACAAAACAATAATGATAATGAAAATGAAGATCATCAGCATTCTGCAATTCTTGATACAGAAAAGCCTACTGAAACAACCCCTCCACCTAAGCAGGCTGCACTGGCTGAGGAGTATGACTCAACCATGCCTCGCGCTACTGATCCATTTGATATATCTCTTATTAAAATTCCAGAAGGCACCAATAATTCTACAGCAGAAATGGAAATGGTGGATGCTGTTGATCAGTTTGATATCTCTGAACTTCATATACCAAAAACAAAGGCTATTGGTAAGAGCAGGGGTAATAAAGAGAAGAAAGCTTTTAAACAAAAATACATATCTATAAATCCAGATTGGGATGAAATGTCAACCAGGTTAAAAGCTAAGAGTGTAGATAATAAGAGGAGAGGTAAGGGTACTACAGTGTCAGGTACCATTTAAATTTCCTTTTATTATATATATATGTGTGTGTGTGTGTGTGTGTGTGTGTGTGTCTATATTTGCTTGGAATGTCAGGGGGATGAATTCCCCTGCTAAACAGTCTGATATCTTATATATGATTAACATTTATAAACCTACCATTATAGCTCTCTTAGAAAACAAACTGAATGATGATAATTATGACAAATTTTGTCTTAAGCTGTCTAGTAACTGGAAATCTACAAATAATAATGATTGTGACTGTAGAGGAAGAATCATTGTTATATGGGACTCTAATATCTGGACAAACTTAAATATTAATAAAAACAAACAATTTATAGATTGTCAGTTTAAAAATATTGGGGGATTTCTGATTCAAGTTACTAGTGTATATGGTAGTAATTTTGAAAATGAAAGAAATGAATTATGGTATAAACTGACAGATTTGAATTCAAAGTATAATTTTCCCTGGATTATCTTGGTGATTTTAATACTGTTTTTCATGTTTCAGAGAAATTTGGAGGAAGTAAAATTCCTGAAAGTAAGTTTGATAGGGTAAATAATTTTCAATTAAACACTGGTCTTATGGAACCAACAATTAGTGGGAATAAGTATACATGGAAGTCTGGTGTGGCTAAGAATATTCATTGTAAGTTAGATAGAATTTTAATCAACAAAGAATTTTCTAATATTTTCTCAGACTTTATATGTTCAACCCTAGAACAAAATTCTAGTGATCATACTCCTCTAATTATAAATCTTTTTGCCACTGAGAATTTAAAAAAAAGTATCTCCTTTTAGATTTAAAAATAGTTGGGTTTTAGAAGAGGATTTTAAAACTTTGATGGATAATAGTTTAAATTTTTCTTGCAATGGCACTAAACAATTTCAATTTAGTATGCTTTTGAAAAATATTAAATTCAATATTAAAAATTGGAATAAGAATAATTATTTAAATAATAATAGCCTGGATTATTTAAGAAAGGAAGGAAAAATCTTACAAAATCTTGCAGATGATAATCCAGGAGATATGGGTATAGCCAGCAATTTTTTTAATAATCAGAAAATTTTATCTACTGAAATTTACAAAAATGCAGTTAATGCTAAGCAAAAAGCGAAGGTAGATTGGCTAATTCTTGGTGATGATTGCACAAAAAATTTTTATGCTAAAATGAGCAATATAAAGCATATTAATAATATTGGTAACATCATAGATAATTCAGGTAACCTTTCTAATGCTTATGTCAAAATTGTTAATGAAGCTGTTGAGTACTATGAGAAATTATACTTTAATGAGAATGTTGAAACAAATTTTCCTTATATTATTTGCAAAAACATTTTGAAAGATAACGCTTCAGATATTTTACTTGCTTCTATTTCATTAGAGGAAATAAAACATATTATTTTTAATGCTGGTGATAATAAAAGCCCAGGCCCTAATGGATTTAATGCAAAGTTTTACAAGAATCAATGGGATAATATTAAGAGTCAAATTTATGAAGTCATAAATGAATTTATGGATAAAGGTAAAATTCTTAAAAGCATCAATCACACATTTATTACTTTAATTCCTAAAAAGAAAAATCCTTCTAATATTGGTGACTATAGACCAATTTCTTGCTGTAATTTTATTTACAAAATCATCTCTACTTTTTAAGCAATAGAATTAAAAAAATTCTGCCTTTCATCATCTCTGAAAACCAGAGTGCTTTTGTGCCTGGTAGATTAATATCAGAAAATTCTATGCTAGCACATGAGATGGTGAGAAAATTCAATACTAAAAAAGGTGATAATGTGTGCTTAAAAATTGATTTACAGAAAGCTTATGATAAAGTGAATAGGCACTTTATTTATCACATTATGAAATGTATGGGCTTTCCCAGTAAATTCTGCGACTTGATCATGGAATGTATTAACACTCCTACCTTCTCTATACTTATTCAGGGTAAATCAGAAAGTTACATCAAAAGTAATAGGGGTATTAGACAAGGTGACCCTCTGTCACCTTATCTATTTACAATGGTTATGGAATATTTTTCTGTACTGATGGAAATAGAAGCTATTAAAGGGAATATTAATCCCATAAATAGAGTCCAACCTTGTATTAACCACCTTATTTATGCTGATGATCTTATGGTTTTTATTAAGGCAAATAAAAAAATGCAGTATATAGTAAAAATGTTTTTGACACATTGAACAATTATGCAGGGTTGCAGATTAATCTAGACAAAAGTAAAGCATACTTTAGTAAATATAGCAGTTATAAAAATGATGTTCTAAATGTTTTAAAAATTACTGAAGGTAATCTTCTTATAAAGTATTTGGGATTGCCTTTATCAGTTAATCAAATAAAAGATTCAGATTGTTCTATATTATTGGATAAAATACAATAAAGAATGGAAACATGGTCTAGTAAACTTCTTTCTATTGTTGGAAGAATAGAATTAATTAAAACTGTGGTTTATGCAATAATCTTATACTGGTTACAAACTTTTCATATTCCTGCAGCTTCTATTAAAAAATTAGAAAGCAGATGTGCTAATTTTTTATGGAGAGGTAAATATCATAAAGTTAGTTGGGATACTGTATGTAAACCAAAGAATGAAGGTGGGTTTGACATTAGAAATATGAAGGACCTTAGTCTAACTTGTCATCTAAAATTACTTTAGAGATTTCTTAGTGCAGACTCTCTTTGGGAAAGATGGATGAAGGCTAAGTATCTTAGGAAGGGTAATTTTTGGAATATTACTCCAAACAGCAATCAGTCTAATACTTGGAAACAAATTTTAAATTGCAGAAATAGTGGTAAGTTTCTTTTGGAAAGAAATTTTAAATCAGGTGATGAAACTAGCTTATGGTTTGACCCGTGGTTCAATAATGACTCATTTGTTAATAAAATTGGTTGGAGTAATTTAGTTATATTTGGTGATGCTAATGCAAAAGTGTCATCTATTATCATAAACAATCAATGGCAACCTCAAATTCACCCAATAACCAACCCACACAAAGATGAAATATGTAAAATTCACCTTGATTGTAATGTAGACAGTGACTACTGGATATGGAAAGCAAACAATAAAGGGAAGTTTTCCTTTAAAAACACTTGGAATGCTATTAGAAATAAAGTCACCAAGGTTGATTGGTATGATTGCATTTGGAATAAGGTGAACAGCCCCAAGATGGCATACTGTACTTTCTTTGCCTTTCATAATAAATTGCCAACTTGGGACAGAATAAATAAGTGGTGTAATAGCTCTAGTTCACTTTGTTCCTTATGCAATCTAGAAAATGAGAGCTCTAATCATTATTTTTTGAATGCAGTTATTCACGGTTTATCTGGGAGCATATTAAAGCTAAACTGGATATTCAAAACAATGATCTATTGGTTCTCAAGCAAATTATTCAGCTAATAAATATCAAGTTCAAAGGAAAATCAGTGGATCGAGACCTAGCTCACATATATATAACTACTGCGGTCTATCATATTTGGAGAGAAAGAAATGCTCGTACTCATAATAAAGTTAGTAGCTGTAAAGAGAAGAAATGGCTTATTATTGAAACTGACAGTAAGATCCTGCTTCACAAATCAAAGAAAAAAATGAAAAATCAAACCAAGTTTGCAAATTTAGCTAAAGACTGGAGTATAGAAGCAGGAAGTAAGCATCTGGAACAACTCTTAGCCCATCCAAAGAGTATTAGGGCGAGTAATCATCCATCTGAAGAGTATACTTCCGATAGTGCGTCTAACAGAGTTCGTTTTTCCTCAAGTAGAGATCGTGCTGCTTCCCCGAGGGTAGATTCAACAGATCAGAGTCGTATTGACTACAGATCTGATAATCTTAGTAAACAGATGGAACAAGAGTTTACTTCTGATAAAACTTCAAACAGAGCTCTAGCTGCAACAAATCGAGTTCGTGTTGTTTCCCAGAGGGAGGAATCAACAGATCTGAGTCGTATTGACTACAGATCTGTTAATTTTCCATGGGAAAATCAATATCAGAAATGTCTCTTTACAATCGAAGAAATAGAAGGCATGCGAGGTAAATTTAACGAAGGCCTTTCGTACTGGAAAAGAGGCGAAATGAGTGGAGTTAAGAAGGGAGGAGGCGAAGCATAAATGGTTTAGCGTCGCCATTTTTTCTTCTTTTTTCTCTGGAGATAGAGGAGGGTTTATCTGAAGAGATATGTCGGCGATTGTTTTGTTTAGGGTTTGTAAAGTTTGTATAGAGAGTTCGGGTTTTACCCGTTTTATTGTATTTGGGCTGGGCCGGGTTTACTTTTATTCAAAAAAAAAACATTTCTTTTCATTAAATTTATTTCCTAAAATGAATGTTGTAGAATTTTAATTCGATGAACTTAAGCTTAAAAGTCAACATAGTATGTCTACATGTATTTCGTATGTTTTTAAGCTTGGGCACAATGGTACCTGTTTCTTCTTTGCTAATTTTTCCGACTGTATCTCACATATTATATTATATAGCCATGTCAATGGATATTCGAAATCCGTTCACATCCGTATCCGAAAAAGGATAAGTATCTTATATTCAAAAATAAGAATACATGCATCCGAAAATTATGCGTCCGGTCTTTGTTAAGATTATAATTAATATTTTGTGTATTTTAGCACAACGATAGACATGTGTTTATTTTTTTTATTAAGCCGATAGTTTCATTATATGAATTTAATGCATATTAATTGCTCAAACCTATTTGTTATCGTTCTATTTGTTTATTTTTCGCATTTTTATAATCAATGGGATTGAAAAAAATTTATGCCCAACCAAAATTTTGTATTTATATTTTTCAATTTATCGACTATTAGCGGAAATAATTATCCGATATCCGTGGATGCGGATATCCAACATCCAAAAATGATTTTGATTGCGGATGCGGAAATAACCACCATCAGTATCCAAAAATATCACTACAAGAAAAAGTACAATTTCCGACGGCTGATGGTCGTCGGAAGCCGTCGCAACAATACCCGTCGTCGCACAGGTTTTTCAACGGCTTCCGACAACGTCCGTCGTAGCATTTCCGACGGCTACCAACGGATTAACCGACGGCCCCAGACGGCCGTCGAAAACACGTGGACGATCACGGGGGTGCAAAAAAACCATCGCTAGCCGTCGAAGTACGCCATCGTTAGCCGTTGGAATTTACCGTCACAAGCGGTCAGAAGCCGTCTGAAAATTTCAACTTACAGACCGTCGGAAATCCTGAAGCTTTTTTTTTGCATTTTCTGCTGCATTCTTGCCTTCTATACACAATTCATAAACATAATACATTCCAACACACAAGCACATCCTATTCAGATATTCAATATAATATCAAATCATAGAAATATATCAAATCACATAAAGAAATAAACCAATCATAACTTGCATAAAATCAAACCAACACTTTGTTAACATAATGTACATACATCTAATTGTACAAAATATACATCAATCCTTTATCAACTCTCCACCATCAACTCTCAAATGTCAAAATTACCATCACCAAATATATAATCAAATAATATACACAACATTTCAAAGTATCCAACTCCACCAACTCAATGTATCATCAAACATTATTAAACAATGACGCAAAACAAAAAAACATACATATCACTCCTGCAATCACCTCCAGAACCTTCGGAACCAGCTGAAGATGGAAAGCGGTCACCATACTGCTGCATGTACTCAACAATATGCTGGTCCAGTAGCTGTGTCATCTCAATGGCCTGCCAACGGTTCTGCTCCTCCAACTGCTCCACCGTACCTCTCAACTCTTCGATCTCTGCTAGATCGATCTGAGCTCTGGTTTGGTTGGCTCTCCTCTATCTACCCTGCAATACTTATTTAATTTAGTAAAAGTTCAATTACTATAATCTTACTATCAAAACTAGAGCATAATATGTTAATTGTTATGTCTATAAACTTATTATTGAAACTAAATCGATTTGAAGTTCTTTAGAACTGAATAATTACTAAATTGTTATATCTTAATATATTATTCATTACCACTTGATTGCCAAAGCCGTAACGCCTGTTCCGTGAAGGTGGATCTATGACTGACTTAAAAATGACGTCCTCCTCGTCCGTAGTCAGCTGCTCTAGACCAGTTTCCTCCAAGAGTTTCTGTCGTTGTTCCATAAACCTTGCCTACATGAACAAATAAAAATACAGTTGAAATTAATAGTATGATATCTTAATTCATTATACTTTAATAATTAAAACAGTTACTAATAGTATATAAACTAAAATATGCTTACATGACTTTTTCTCGATTTATCATCATGCCATGTATATGAAACTGCCACGTCTGGATTTACATGCTCGACGGCATGAGTACGGGTAAATACATCCATGTACGATATGAGACCCTACGCCTCAGCATTCTGAAACTGATTATTATATAATATTATTGTATATTCAAAATTATACAGCACAATAAGTAGTTACAATTCACATTTAATAAATTTACCAACTCCTGACGATATTGTTGGAACGACTTGGACCCTCCGCGATGAGTGACAGAATTTTCGTTCCTATTTGTAGAGTTTCTTTCCGACTCTGCCTATACATTTAAATAAACAATACATTATTTACTTACCAAATATTTTTTGATATTTACGTATCAATCAAATAATTAATAAAAGTTTAGTATACTTACCTTCGCTTCGTCACTATCCCAATGCGCCAGCCACCCTTCCCACACACTTGCTCCCATCCAGTTCGACTTTTGCCCTTTATGTTTCACAATCGACATACAATCCCGGTAATCCTTCCTCGTCTTCTACATCCAGTAGTGTCGTACCAGCTGCAGGTCATCTGATTGTACGTCGACTGCGGTCTGCATTTCATGATAAACTAGCGACAAATAATTAAACAATAAAAGGTGAACAATAAATAAGCGACAAAAATTAAGAATGGAAAGCAGAAGATTATACTTACAATGAATCCTGCCATATACACTCCAGGATGTGGGAAGGGATATTATCCCACTTGGGTCAACTAGCCGTCATCATACTCTTGTACGAATCTCTCGAAACCGATAGAACTACAGCTGACGGCTGTAGGTCAAACCCCCCGTGTTAAATATGATATAAATTATTATATCGTACACAAAATATTTAAGATGCTGAAAAAAGTTTAACACTTACCTCTCCACTCTAGGTACCAGATACACAGCGGGACGCTGTGCCGGCTGCGACGGGCCGCTGCATCGCCTCCTGATGAATGTGAAGAACTCCTCCTTCTGGACGACATGGTACCTGTCACAGACACATCATTTTAAAAGAGAATAATAGCATAATAATGAAATATATTTTATAGTTAAATGACATAAAGTACAAAAAGTGCAAAATATACCTGATTTAGATTGAGTCTCATATTCCTACGATAAGCAGAATACATTGCGTTTTTAACATAAACTGCTTAATAAATGACAAAAATGGTAATGACATAAATGATGTAATGACGATAAGCAGATTCGGTTTCATAAATGACATAAATTGCATAACTTGCAATATACATTTGTCTTCAGATTACATAAATTACATAAATCTCATCAATTACATAAATTGCATATTACATAAGAATTCAACATAATATTTATATCAACCCTCATCATCTTCAGATTCGATCTCATATTCTACGTTATTTTCCTCCCTACTCTCAAATGCTTCTACCAAAACATTTGATTCATCGTCTAGAAGTCCAAAATCAGTACGATCGTCTGTTATTATTATTTCGTTGCTTTGTTCAAGATCTGCCTGATAAGCTTGTTCGTTTGGAATATTCTTCCCATCAAACGTAAATTTTGCCTTTGTCTTAAAAACTGCTGACCAATCCGCTTTATTTCTTTTTAGAGACGGATAAAGAGCATAATAAACTTGCAATGCTTGTTTGGCTAGTACAAAAGGATCGTACTTGTGATAATGCGATGTGTGCTTTATTTCAATAAGATTATAATTCTTGTGCATAATCAATTCCAGAACCTGGAACATTATCGAACCAATTGCATCTAAACAGAAACACAACCTCCGCGGGTCGTGAGAAATATGTCAGTTGCAAAATTTGAGTTAAAACGCCATAAAAATCATTTATGTGATTTTCTGGATCATCGCTGCCTTTAACAAATACACATGTATTATTAGTTAATTTTTCTGCATCGTATTCTTTGGTGTTAAATTTATATCCATTGACGAAATATATTGTATATGTCTTGACATTTCTTCTTGGTCCCAACGCAAGATGTTTCAATTCTTCATCGACCACACAATTTCTCGGTTCATAAACGTACTTTGAAAACCAATCAGAAAATTCTTTATTGAGATCTCCGTGTGGATGTTCACTTGCATTATTGAATTTACATTAACTTGCATTAAATTCTACACACGCTTGCATTATTGAAATGAATAAATCAAAAATTATTATTTTATATTACCTAACAAATGGTGCAACCTCAGCACAATTAAGAAGAATATAAGTGTGTGATATATGAAGATCTCTATCGTCTAACCATACTTCTATACTTTTTCCAAAAGGTCGACCATGTTGTCTAAAAGTAGACAACATTGTTTGAGAGGACTCTTGTTCGTCGTCTTCATCATTACGTGGAACACTTTCAAATGATATGTTCACATGGTCACTGAAATAGTGAGAGAGAAAGAACACAGCTTCTTCTTCGATGTAAGATTTACATATCGAATCTTCAACTCGTGCTTTTTGCCTCATTTTATTCTTCAGATGATTCAAGTATCTATGCAAAATTAATTTACATTAACTTTAACTTTCAAATGTAATTAAATTAATATGTAACATATTTAATGCCTCTCGAATGGATACATCCATCCATATTCACAGAACCTCGAAGTCGTGCTTCGGATGGGAGATGAACAAGTAAATGTTCCATTACATTAAAAAAAACCTGGTGGAAATATTTTCTCCAATTTGCAGAGCAATATTGGAATATCTTTTTCAAGTTTACGTAAACGTTGCACTTTTAACGTAGTCGAACAAAGCTCTTTGTAAAACAGATTAAGTTTCGTTATTACCTTCCAAACTTTTAAGAGCAATAGTTCTTTGAATACAACGGGTAATAAATTTTCCATCATTATTTGACAGTCGTGCCTTTTCATTCCACTCAATCTACCGTTTTTAAAGTCAACACATCTACGCAGATTTGACGAAATCCCATCAGAAAATCTTAATCCTTCCACCCATTTTAACACAACTTTAACTTGATTATTATCTAACTCAGAACACGCTTTGGGTTTTTTTATTGTCGTTTGGTTTCATATGAAGCTTAGGACGTTTTCATAATTCTTGTATATCGCACCTTGATTTCAAATCGTCCTTAGTTTTCCCCTTGACATTTAAAATTATGTTAAAAACATTATCAAATATATTTTTCTCGTTGTGCATCACATCAATATTATGACAAAGCAGAAGATGTTTCCAATAAGGCAACTTCCAAAATATACTTTGCTTGCACCAATTATGAATAATCGATTTACCTACAATTTCTGTTTGCACTCCAGTTTCATATATCTTTAGATAGTCCCTTATAAGTTTGTATATGTCTTCGCTTGACCATATCATTGGTGGTTGTCTGGTTTGTACTCTATTAGCTAAAATGTTTTTTCTATCTCCTCTAAAGGGATGATTGACATGGAGAAAACATCGATGGCAGTTAAACCATGAAATTTTCTTACCATTCGGTAAAGAAAATGCCTGTGTTTCTTCCATGCAATAAGGACAAGCTAGACGACCGGTTGTACTCCATCCTGAAAGCATTGCATAGGTAGGAAAATCATTTATAGTCCACAACAAAGAAGCAAACATACGGAAAAAAAAATTCTTTGAAACGTCGTATGTTTCTACTCCTTCGTTCCATAATATTTTTAACTACTCAATCAACAGTTGTAAATAAACATCGATTGCATGTGTCGAATCGTTGGGACCAGGAACGACAATAGTAAGAAACATATATTGTGTTTTCATACACATCCACGGAGGTAAATTATAAGGTGCGATGATAATGGATCAAGATGAATATTTAGCACCAAATTGAGAAAATGGTGAAAAACCATCTGTACATAATCCAAGTCTAACATTACGACTCTCCGCTGCAAAATTGGGATAAGTTTTGTCGAAATGCTTCCATGCTTCTCCATCGGCTGTGTCAACGTATCTTCTTCTTCTGCGCTCACACTATGTCATCTCATATGAGGTGTAGTTATAGAAGATGCGTATAATCTTTAAAGCCTACGAGTGATGGGCAAATAATGCATACATTTGTATAGAACTTCATTTCCCTTCTTTTTTCTTGGTTTGTACCTTTTCTCGTTACATATTCTACACTTTCTAAGAGTGATGTCCTCTTTCCAAAATAATACGCAGCCATTTAAACATGTATCTATTTTTTGATAAGGTAAACCAAAATTCGACATAAGTTTTTTAACTTTATAGTGATTTTCACACATTAAATTATCGGGTGGCATATGTCTTTTTGCAGCTTGTACAACAGCTGTGACGACCCGACTTTCCACTCCCGGAAAATCGCATCGACAGAAAGAAAGAAAGGGGTGAGAAATAGAAAAGAGAAGAAGAGAAAAGAAAACAACAACAGATACTCACAGCGGAAACGAAACGAAATATAATATATCACATAAATATTACATAGTATCATATACATCATCTATCAGAGTTACACAGATTACATATCACATACTAGACAGTTATAAACATCTGTCTAGTTATTACATCTCAACACAATACAGATCAATACAAAGATCAACACAGCGGAAAACTACTATCTATATCTACAACGCCGAAGCCTCCTGCTCCATTGCTCCTCCAGATTACTTGTCAAAGCTAAACCTGAATCCCTTGGCTACTCGTAAAAATTTGAGTACCCAAGAGTTTATAAAACAGAAATAAACAACTTGGGTCAGACATGGGTCTGGTGTGAGTAACAGGTTAAACTTGTTTAACTTCAAAACCTTTTGAAAGAAAAGGTATCACGTAAGACTCCCCACAAATAAACATGGGTAAGTTTTTACCTTACGCTAACCAAAACATTTGATAGGAAATTCGATTGTATTATAATAGGTCTAGGGTTTTCAAATAAATATGAAATAGCTGAAATTGTTACATTATTAAATTCCAGCATACTAGCCAACAAAGTGGGTTATACAATCAAATCCGTTGTCACTTATTGGAGTTTGGATTCCATCAATGGCAGGGCTACCGGGGTACCGCCCGTCACAGTACGTGGCCTAGATCACCGTACCGAGGATCACTCCCAATCCCCTGCAACACAAGGCCGGAACATCCCTTACTGGATAATTCCCGCACAAGATACCTCACGGTTGTCATGACCAACCGCACACACTAAGTCGAAAATAGAAAGGGACATCTAGACAGAGGTCATCTTGTCCTACTTGGGTGCTACCCACTAACCTTGCTGCACCTCCCCTGTTTTAGCCATTCCCGGTTTGTGAGGCTTGAGGTCACGATTACCTTTTAAAAGAACACATCTATCTTAGAATGCTCATCGTCCACCTGACGATGTGCTGAAAGCATTCAATCCATACAAGTTCGTTCCGGGTTCGAACGAAACCGAAGGCATTATCTCGTTACACTCGTATTGGAATCACCCTCAGAGTTAACGACAATAACCCTTGCACTCTAAATCTTTATCTCGAATCTGAAAGTACTATCTCCGTCAACTCATTACGGAATCACCCACAGAGTTATACTGACAAAGAATCGTTCTTACACCTCGAGTCTTCACTTGCTCCATTTGGATTTCACGACCTAACGTAAATTTGGATCGATGTGGTATTCGGGTCTCCAGACCTGGAAATCCGGTATACGGAAACCCAATCCCGGTCTCATCGAAATCCAAAACGTATCTTTTAAGGCCAAGTTTTTTTAAAGGTTAAAACAATTTAATTCAATTATCTTTATACACTTAGAAAGATATTTCACAATAGATAATCAACATTATCAATATCATCAGATAATCCATATTACCACAATTCAACTAAACATCCATATCATACAGCATATATCTCATCAGAGATATCAATCAAATGCAAAGCATTCAGTATTATCATCCATCCATAAGTAATGATCTATATCATCTCAAATTAATTTAAAGTTAATTAAATTAATTACTTTTATTTTATAAATCCTTCTTACTTAAACATTAATTAATTACAAATTAATTAATTATCCTTTAATTACCTTTTTCAATTAATCATCTTTGATTAATTATCTTTTAATTACCTTCCAGTTATTTATCTTTAATTAATTACTCAAATTAATTAACCTTAACCACTTATAGTAATTGACCTTTAATTACTTCATTAATTAATTAACTATAATTAATTAAATTAATCAACTATAATTAATTATATTAAACCTTAATTAATTACATTAATTAATCACTTCATTTATTAATTATACTTAATTAATCAATCTTAATTACATCATTAATTATATTAATTAATGATCCTTAATTACAACTTAATTATTAATTACTTTAATTAAATTAATTACATTAAGTAATTAACTTTAAATTAAACAACATTTATTAATCATCTTGATTAATCTTCAATCAGTAATTAACTACCCTTAATTACTTTCATTTACTAAATTAATTCTCCTTAATTAATTTCTTAATTAATCCCTTGATTAATTATTCAAAGTAATTAAACTTAAATTACTTTCCTTAATACATAACCATCAATTAATTACTTCAAGTAATTATCTATTATTTACTTCCTTAAATGATCATACTTATTAATTACAATTAAGTAATTATTTATCAAATCATCTCTTGATTATTCTAAATTAATTAAACAAAATTAATTAACTTAAACTAAACCAAATTAACTTAATTAATTACAATAAGTAATTAATTTCTTAATTACTTCCATTAAGTAATTCATTTAAAACAAATTCTATAATTGATTATCTTTTAATTAATTAATCTAATTAATTATTACAATTAATCCTATTAATTGATTATTTAATAATCCATAGTTAATGACCTTCATTAACAATTATTTAATTACTTTTCTTAAGTAATTAACTTAGATTAATTATTAATTCCAAATTAATAAATCTTAATAACCAATTAATTAATCTCTAATTATTTAATTAATTAAGTGTTACCCATAACTTAATTAATCTTTAATTACTCTATTAATTTATTCTTAATCATTAATTAATATTCTAATTTATAATCCATAATTATAAATTAATTATTCCTAATTAATTAATCTTAAACCTTAATTAAATTAATTTAAATCCTTAAATTAATTACTCTATTTAGTTTATCTTAATCATTAATTAAAAATCAAATCCTATTTAATTAATGAATCTTAATTTCAAATTAATTATTCTAAAAATAATTAATCTTAAACCTTTAATTACTTTTAAGTAATTATTTATTTTATTTATTTATTAGATAAATTAATTATCCATTTAATTTCCCTAGTAATTAAATGCATACGAATCATTAACTTATAATTTAACTTCAACAAGTTTTAAAATCAATTTAAAACCTTTAAGTGATAAATAATATTTTCCTTGTAAAATAAATTTTACAAGATTTAAACAAATCTCTTTTTAAATTCAAAATATTTAAATTTAACAAACATTTAAACTTATTAAAATATTTGAATTTATAAAACTTATTTATCTTAAATCTAAGATTCAAAACTAAACTTGAGTTTATATATTTAAACTTTGATTTGAAGCTTATAAAAACTGAGCTTGGAAAATACTTCGGGTCCTACCCGAGTTTACATGGAAACCACTTCGAGTCAACCTGCTTCACTCATCTCTGCCTCTCGTCTTCCCTTCTTCTTCATTCCTTAACCAAGTATTTAGAGTTAAACAAAACTGCTATTTAAAACTCTCGCGAACTCGAGTTCTACTCGAGCCAATCGATCTCCTACCCGAGAATAGCTTCGAGTTGCCTGACCTCCTTCCCAAATCTCACGCCACTGACACCCCACAACCACGTGCACGTGCACATGCGATTGGACCATCTCCGGCCATCATCGTGATCGCCTCCACGTCGAAGACAACCCCCTCGACTCACTCGAGTTCCTCAATCCCCTGGTCCCACTGTAAATCAAAATCGAGCTCTACGTCACAGACTTTTAACGAAACCAGGCCACCAATTCGTCTCGTCCCCACTCCTCTGACCACCGGAGGTGGAACAACTCCGGCTACGTCCTCGTCAGTCCCCAGACCCTCATCTATCCTAGCCTCGTGCCACTCGATCGAGCGAGGGCAACGAACGAAGCGAGAATCTCTGTCGTACTCAAATTAGGTTTAAAATTTTTAATTGATTGCCGTCGACGCCACCGTGGACGTTGCCACCATCAACTATTTTTCCCACCACCGTAGCAGGCTCCTCCATCCTCACCAGCAACCCCGAACCTTCCCATGCCACGTGTCTCCAGAAATTGGCCAAAATGTCAATTCCGATCATCCTCGATCTGCTCTTAAACCACACGATTAAAAATTATAATTTTTGCATTAAAAATCATGATTAAGTAAGATAATCCCATTTATATACCTGAATCTATAAATGGTGAAGTTCGAATTTTTTTGCTTATTCAAGTTTCCACTATTTTCTTTAAATTTCCAGCATCAATACAAGTTGTTTTCTTTTTAAACAAGTTTCTAAACTGATGTCTATGTTATAACAACCATTTTATTTTCATAACTTAAGACTAATCGAGGCTTGGATTAAGAGTAGATGAATTTTAAAGAGTATTTCCAGACTGAAAACTATAAAACAGAGGGATACTCAGAGTTGCTTCCATAATTTATGCCTAACACAGAGGTATATTCTAAACTTACAACTATGATTCAACAAACACATTTTATTTCAATACTTAAGTCCTAACAAGATTAAATCATAAGCTAGAGATTTTGATTTGAAATTTAAGCCTGGGCCAAAATCAGAGAAGAACACAGATATATGCACCACAATATCTCATATACAAGCTAAGCAGATAAATTCCTTCACAACATTTCTGTTTCATAGATGATCAAGCAACCCCATAATATATTAACTTTTAAAAATGTGATGTTACTCACAGATTTGAAAAGGCAGAACAGAGCATCTAATTGTAATAGCAAACACACTATAAACATTCACATCAGAAACTCATTTATACTTGCAATACTTATTCATTTCAACTATATTAGCAAGCAACCATATTTTACTTTAAGTTTTAAAAGTTACTCACAGATTTAAACAGAGGCAGTTCTTTAATTTTTGAAGACTTTAGACTTGAAACAGGGAAACTTGAATTCCTCTTTAGATTTGATTCTAAACTTGAGTTGCTGGCTTTAAACTTGATTTAAATTATATGCATGCTGGCTTCCAGGTTGCAAATGAAGGCAGACAGCTTCTTGAATTGATTCCAGATTGCAAATGAATGCAAACAGAAGACTTTTGATTGTTTAGCTTTAGGAGGTTACAGGGTTTTGAATTTTCTCTGATTGTTTTGAGGAATGAACTTCAGATTTTAGTTTATGAAAATTTCTTTGGGTTGAGGAATTCGATTCTGGTTTTAGAAAATGAGGCTACAGGCTATGTTCACTTGCTTTTAAAATGAGAAGATAGAAAAAAGAAATGGAAGAGGGAAGATGTTTGTTTATATAATGTAAATTAGGATTTAATAAAATTTAAAGAAAATGAAAATAAAAAGATGACACTTGTCTTTTGCCTTATCTAATTACTTAACACCTATGCTTAGATGGTTTAATATGTTAACACTTGTCATTTTGAATGCTAATTATCTTACACATGTTATTCTATTATTAAAATTATTTCTTATTTATTAACTTGTTTTTATGTTAACTTCAATTTAGCTTTAATGTTTCCATTTTAGCTTATTGTTTTTATATATACAATTTACATACCTTTATGTTTTATATATTAAAAGTAAATAAAAATCCTTTTTCTTATTTATTAATACTTACCTATATATATTACTTTTTAAAGAAACAAAAACAAATTATATTTTAAAATAAAAGTGTATACAAATATTCTAAAATCCAAAACAATTTAAATATTTATTCTCTTGAATTTCAAAGATTAAATTCAAATTCAATTAAATTAAATCTAAATTCCCAATTTACCCAAAGCTTCTATTTACAATATATATAAATAAATATATATATATTCAAATAGAAAATATCTTATTAACTTTTTAAAAGATAAAATCACCAATTAATACTAATTTAATCAGATTATTAAATTAAATTCAAATCTTATTATCAAAGATCATCAATATCAATTTAATTATTTAACAGATTATTAAATTGATATTGTTAAAATTTCCGGTATATTACAACAGCTGTAAATCCGGCTTCGGTGATATTGTATTTTGATTTCATCGCAATGTATTCTACGGTTACTGACAGCTGTGTGACGCGTTTACAACCATCCCGAAGAGGTTTCTTAGCAGCATCCAATAAATCGTAAAAAAAATTTGCTTCAATATTTGGTTCTTCAACATTTACATCGTCATCATCAACTTCAACCGTAGGGAACATTGATCGTGCTGCATCTTCAACCATATTTTCTATACGGTTCATCATAACAATTTCATTACCAACAATCTCTAATTCAGACTCTACAGAAGTATGTGCTACAACTTCTCCATGACGATCCCAAACATAATACTCCGGCACGAAACCATTTTTGCATAAATGGACTTTCACAATATCGAGTACCAAATACTTCAAATGTTTACACCTACTACACGGACAACGAATTTCTACATCGTTTCTGTTATTACTTAAAGCGAATTCAATGAATACGTTTATACCATTATAAAAATCATTCTTTATTGAGTCTCTCAATCCCCTTCTTTAATACATCTATCTCCTCCGATCAACAAAATAATCGATCATTTTTCCTATTTTAAAAAATATGTCATAAATTCAAAAATAAATATTGGCCATTTTACGAATTAACATTTTATTTTTCAATGTATTGATACATAAACTTGTACGTATCTATTTTACCTCATTTAAGAATACAATATTGAAATGTTCGTTTATGGTTTTCTTTTTTGCTGGTCAGTCATCCTACTTTCCATTACAAACAATTAAACACTTACATTTCGTATATTTCATTTTTAACGATTCAACAAAATTTCGGCAGCACTTCCCCTTTGTTTCCTGCATTATACACAAATGCGTGTACACAGAAAACAAAAAAGAAAAGTGACGGTGAAATTTTATGAACCGTTTAAAACGAAATAATGTACGAAATGTAATTGTTTACGGTGTTTATAACTTGTCCGATACAGAGACAAATCCAACAAGTATTGTACCAGATGAATATAAATGTATGTTTTGTGACAAAAATGAATATTTATATAACGATCATGTACAACACTTGTCAGACGGGGCCAAAAACTCTCTAAGGGACGTAATAAAAAAGTAGTTTATACAAAAAGTGGAAGTTTTATAATTTGTCTTCTTATTTATTATGTAATATATTATTGCTTGTAAAAGGTAGAAAATTTACTAATTTTATATATTTCAAAAAATTATTAGTTTACCACATTATTCCGTGTACTTTATCGAATAAGGTTGCTTCAATATTGTTGTCATTTTCCGATGCAATCAATTCCTTTTTTAGACTCGTGCATTCATTTTTATACAAGTCAAGATGTTTAAAAGCAATGGACATGGATGATTCCAACTCCGACTGAAGTAGAATGTACCTTTGTTTTTCGACAACTAGGTTCTATGGCTTATTCCAATTAACACAAGACAATTGTGGAAACAACACATATATAATGGTTTACACTTACACATAAAATCACAAATTATATCTACTCTTTTCAATTTCACGTTGACAAATGAAATAGGTAAACCATATGATACTATAAACCATTACTAGCCTATTAGAAACAATTAGAATCACTAATTAGCCCTAATTTATCAACTTATGCAAATCTAGATTTATGGTAAAATTTAGACTTTTTGCGAAAATAAAAGATTATACCTGAGATTGAAAGTAATATAATGTGATTAGGCAGCATTCGGAAACTTGAATTTGGGGATTGAAAGCAAGAAATTGGGATTTTGGGTGTTTTGAGATTTTATTTTCATGCTAAATGAATGAGAAAGAAAGGTCTCGGCTGTGCCTGTAATTCGCGAATTTGCGACGACTTCCGACGGCCCGTCGAAATCTGTGTTCCAGCCTTTTCTAGTAGTGTATCCATTCATAGATCTACCTTTACATGTAGCTTGCATATAGTTATATTGACTTCCTGCTTCACAAATCTATGAAGCTTGATCTCAACGTTTGAAGGCGATATACGATTTTCACATTAAGTATAGATTCACTTTTTCTTTCTCATATAAGTCAGTTTTATAGCTATAATTTATGCTAATAGTGAATTTTTTTTTTAATTACAACATTGAATGCAGAATACTCCGTTTTCAGCTTTAGATTATTGAAAGTTATTATACATTTAAATGCAAGGAAACATGCAGTGCATCATATGCGCATATTTATGATGGGGTTTATATTGTTAAACTCGCATGCATACTTCACCAGTCACATACCTATTATACACACACAATAGAAAATATCTGAAAATATATGTTAAACATTTGTACATGTTTTAGATATGATGTCACATGTAGGAGGTCCTGAAAGACATGAATATGGAATTTTATTGTTCCACTTCACATGAAAGGAAAAGAACGGTCCTGCCAAGACATAAATATGCACTTAATCTGTATGTTGAATATCGCTTTCTGTTAGATTCTTTGCATCTTGAATGAAACTAAAATATTCAAGGTTAGCTGGGTCGGTAATTTATTTTTACCGTCTCATCTTAACTTCCGTTTTATAATCAATGCTACTTGTTTCTTCCTTACTTAGTAACCTATGGCCAATAATTGTTTAGTGACCGAAAGGAAGATAAATTGTTAATAAATTAATTGACTTTTGCAATGACCTATGATTTAATTAAGATGGGTATTCATTTAGGATATTGTTAAAATCATTTCACTTTCGAACAAGAAAGGTAAAATTTTAAGCGGACTCCGTTCAAAGAGACAAGGTAATTGAAACAAAATCAGACGGTTTACTGTTTTACTCTCGTCAAAATAAACTCGGCAATATCCGACGAAAAAATGAAAAGAAAAGCGAGATTTGTGCATCTGAAAACAAAATTCGGATGGATTTTATCGAAAAGAAAAATAAAAAAGGTGTGGGTTCAACTAAAAATGTGCATAACGAGTGCAATAACTAAATTATTTTTTTATTTGTTATAAAGAGGGAAAAAAATTTAGTATCCGTCATAGCAATTTTAAAAATTTTGAAAAATGTGGCTCTCTTAACCAAAAGTGGAGTCTTTTTTGTTAAATTTCGATGATACAATATTTTCATATTATAGAGGACTTGGAAGAAATTGTTGATTTCAATGATACAGTATATGCAATTAAAGAAGATTTAGAAGATATCTGGGATAATGACTCAAATATATTGTCTCTTTTAGTATATTAAAGAAGGTAACAAATTATCTACATGAAAATATTGTGTCATTATCTGAGATACAATATATTTTATTGCATTAAATTCAAAGATATTACGATACATTATATTTAATTGTATTAAAGAAGATTTGGAAGATATCTTAGATAATGACTCAAAATTACAGTCATTTGTGCGAATTTACTCCTGCAGTCTGCTATTAGAGTTTTGAAGGTTGTTGTTAAAGCCTAGGACTATAAGGTGATCGATAAAATGGTAGGATCTGGTGATGCAAGTAAGGTTAGACCTACCAAGGAGTATGTACCCTACACTAGGGGTCCGTATGCAGCATCCAGTTCTTAGTTGGCTATAGAAAAGTGGAACGAGGTAATGATTTTGAGAAGTGAGAGTGAAAGATGAAGGCGGTGTTGAGAAGAAATCGTGTTCATCAAGTTGTGTTTGATGCAGAATCATTGCTAGCAGATATCTCAAAATTAGAAAGGAAAGAAATAAAATAATTGGCCTTTTCTACCCTTTAATTAGCCATGGGTGAGAACATCATCTTAGAGATTAGTACTGAAACTACCACTAGAGGTTTGTGAAAGAAATTGAAGAATATCTACATGAAGAAGTAGCTCATGAATATGCTAATTTTGTTGAGGACTTTCGTCACTTACAAGATGCAAGAAGGTATGTTGTTAAAAATACATCTTAACTTCTTCGATGACTTGATGATGAAGATGAAAGCTGTTGATTTCAATGTAGACAAAGAGCAAAAGGCTATGTTGGTATTGTGCACTCTTCCGGAGCGATACACAGTATTCGCTAACAGCTTGATTTATAGTAGAAGCACGCTGACATTAGAAGATGTGAAGACGAAACTCCTGAGTTAAGAGATGAAGGATCAGATGAAACGTATGAGAGAAAGTGAAGAAAAAAAGCTAGTAGTAGTCAAGGACTATTCGTTGAGAAAGGAAGAAAGGAGAAGAAAGAGAATAATTTAAAGGGCGTTCCAAGTCGAGGAAGTCTGGAAGTAGTCGGAGATGAAAGGGAGTGCGGATTAAGGATCTTAAGGCTAATTTAACACTAGAGGGGGATCAATAGTGTTTAATGGATTCTAAGACTTATATGAACTAATTTAAAAATTATGATATAAACAAATGCAACTTAATCACAGAACAATCATAGAATCAAACACAGATGCAGAAAGTAAATAAAAAGCAGTAAAAGGAAAGAACACACTGGATTTTATACTGGTTCGGAGTTACCCTACGTCCAGTCCTGCACCAAGGCAAATACCTCGTACAGATTTTTATTATACCAATGTCGATATTACAATCCTCAATTTCTAAAGGCCTTGAGGTACCCTCCTATCTTCGAGTCCGGGGCAAACTCTCTTGATTTACGGGACACAAGATCACCCGATTGATTTCCAGGCACAACCACACCTTATAGAGAGACTCGGTAAACTTTTGATTACAAATTGATCCTATAACTCTGAATAGCACTTTGATCTTCGAGAGAGGGTAGAGAATCAAACAAGAATGAGATTCTAATTTGATTCACTTGAGAATTCGGCAGAATTTCGGCACGATCTTAAAAATATGAAAATTTTAGAATATGGTTTTGTGGAGAAGAAGGAGTGAAGAAAATAAGAAAATAGTTAGTTAAAAAATTCGTTTGTGAAGGCTATTTATAGACCAGTAACGGTCATAACGATTCAGGAAGAGATTTAAACGAATAGACACTTCTTTTGAAAATTGAAACTTTTGAATTTAACGGCCACCATGTCGACATGGGGTATCCCATGATGTCGACATCCCTTAGTTAAAAACAGTGTAAAATTTGTTTTGAAAATGGTATTGAAAGGAAAAGAGTAAAATAAACTAATTTTCCTATGTTTTAAAATAAAGAAGAGTAGAAAAATATATTTTTAGAATGTATATATAAATTTGATTTTAAATCTCAAGTATATATATATATTATAAAAGAATATTTAAAAATCAGAAGATAGTTTAAAAATAAACGAAGTTTAAAACAAGAGTTTATTTTAAAAACAAAAACAAAGAATATTTTAAGGCTAAAACATCTTTTTGAAAATCATTTGAAAAGATAATTTTTAAAGCTAAAACATTTTGAAAAGCAGTTTTGAAAAACCATTTTGAAGTAGTTTTGCAAGCTTCTTCCTGTAGAATATTTCATCACATCAGCACTCGAGAACTTGTACAAAACCAGGATGTTCGTGGGTTTGTAAGCCACTTGTCGTAGGTTTGTAAGCTACTTGTCGTGGGTTTGTAAGCCACTAAGAAGATAGAAATGGGTTCCATCTCAAATGAAATTTGGAATGAAGATTTCCGTCCTATTATGAAGTTTTAACAAAAACTAGACACATATCTTGAATCTTGATCTTGATACTCTAGAGTCTTCAATCTTGATATCTCCATTCTGAATCTTGAGTCTTGAGTCTTTATACTGATCAGTCTTTAGTAATCAATACCTGCATATATATATATATATCCTGCATAGTTCCTTCATATACATATCTATCTAGACAATAGTGTTAGTATATATTTTATAATAAGATAAGTTAAAAAGGTTGTTGTCATTAAAACCAACATCTCAGTTTCTAACAATCTCCCCCTTTTTGATGATGACAACCTGTATTTATAAAATATACTTATCATACCATAACTCCTATCATAACTCCCCCTTACTCCATGACTCCCCCTTACTCCAAGCCAACTACTATTTTATAACTTCTCCCCCTTTGTCATCAACAAAAACTTCTTACTAATAAATTCCCTGAACTTGATATAAGATAATCAACCATAATACAATAGAGTAATCCATATATAAGTGTAATAAGTGCTAAGTGTGATTATAAGTATGAAATGTGATCATAAATGTGAAATGTGATCATGAGTGTGATCATAAGTGTAATCCAGAAGTAAATCAATCATCATCCAATCATATTTACAGTAATTATTCAATCCAATCATATAAACCACACCAAATGTTATAAATAAGTCAAGTCAATCAAGTTTAAAACACACCAATCAAATCAAACAAATAACATACAGAATGACTAGACATTCCTTGGTACTTCCACCCATCCATCTTCTCCAAAGATAGGGTCTCCTTTGATGGCATCCCATTCTTCTTTATCTTTGTCGAGAGTGACTGGTGGTTTCCTTCGAGATCGTCCTTGTTAAGGGCTGAGATCATCCAACGAAGGGCATCGAAATGTCTCTCTTGCTCCTTGATCATCTATTTTTAGATCCATACTCCCATCGTCGTCTGATTCATGAATAGCAGTGAAACACAAATTTGAATTATCCATCTTCTTTTCATCGTCACTGGATGATGAGTCTGAGTCATCAAGAATTGCTGTGTTTGCTTTCTTTCTTTTCCTTAACGAATCATTGTTTGGAGAGAACAACTGTTTATCTGGATATGGACAATCTTTCCTATGATGCCCGACTTTATTGCAATTGTAGAATCTATCATTGTTGACGTTCTCCGTATTATTTCTGGAATTCCTTTGATCATTTCTTTTGTAATTATTCATTTTTCTATATTTAAGGAATTTCCGAAAGTTTCTTGTCATGAAAGCAATCTCCTCATCACTGTCTAGTTCCGAATCTTCAGTTGTTGCATTGAATGCTAATGACTTCTTTTCTATAGCCTTGTTTTCTCTTCTTCCTTGTAGTTGAACTTCATAAGACATTAGATTCCCAATCAATTCTTCTATTTTCATTGGACTGATATCATTTGCTTCTTCGATTGCAAGTGTCTTTTGATCCCATTCTGGAGTGAGTGAATTTAGAATTTTTCTGACTTGGTCTTCCTCCGAAAAGATTTTTCCCAGTGCAATTAGTGAATGAACAATATCTTGAAATCGACAATACATGTCGAAAATGGACTCATTTGCATGCATTTTAAACAATTGAAACTGATTAGTTAATATGAAAATTTTAGTCTGTTTAACTTTGCTTGTTCCTTCATGAGTAACTTGCAAAGTTTTCCAGATTTCAAATGCAGACTTACAAACAGACACTCTATTAAACTCATTCCTATCTAGTGAACAAAATAATATATTCATGGCCTTTGAGTTATTTTGTGCAACACCCTTTTGCTCAGCAGTCCATTGGGTTAGTTGATTCAACATACTCAGTTTGTGTGATATTCCAAGTGTCTAATCCTACTGATTGTAAATAAATTTTCATTCTACAAGCCCAATATGCATAATTACTACCATTGAAAATTGGTGGTCTGACAATAGACCGACCTTCTACAAATGAACTAGTGTTAGTGTTAATAGAACTAGTGCCAGAGTTGACATTACCAGTGTTGGTAGCCATTAAAACAATTTTCAAGTTTCAGATTATGAAAACTATGAAAACCAATGCTCTGATACCAATTGAAAGAGAGTGCGGATTAAGGATCTTAAGGCTAATTTAACGCTAGAGAGGGGGTGAATAGTGTTTAATGGATTCTAAGACTTATATGAACTAATTTAAAAATTATGATATAAACAAATGCAGAACTTAATCACAGAACAATCACAGAATCAAACACAGATGCAGAAAGTAAATAAAAAGCAGTAAAAGGAAAGAAAACACCGGATTTTATACTGGTTCGGAGTTACCCTACGTCCAGTCCTGCACCAAGGCAAACACCTCGTACAGATTTTTATTATACCAATGTCGAGATTAAAATCCTTAATTTCTAAAGGCCTTGAGGTACCCTCCTGTCTTCGAGTCCGGGGCAAACTCTCTTGATTTATGGGACACAAGATCACCCAATTGATTTCCAGGCACAACCACACCTTATAGAGAGACTCGATAAACTTTTGATTACAAATTGATCCAATAACTCTGAATAGTACTTTGATCTTTGAGAGAGGGCAGAGAATCAAACAAGAATGAGATTCTAATTTGATTCACTTGAGAATTCGGCATAATTTCTGCACGATCTTAAAAATATGAAAATTTTAGAATATGGTTTTGTGGAGAAGAAGGAGTGAAGAAAATAAGAAATTAGTTTAAAAACAAAAGAAATTTAAAATAAGAGTTTATTTTGAAAACAAAAACAAAGAATATTTTAAGGCTAAAACATCTTTTTGAAAATCATTTGAAAGGATAATTTTTAAAGCTAAAACATTTTGAAAAGCAGTTTTGAAAAAAAAAATTGAAAAACCATTTTGAAATAGTTTTGCAAGCTTCTTCCTGCAGAATATTTCATCACATCAGGACTCGAGAACTTGTACAAAATCAGGATGTTCGTGGGTTTGTAAGCCACTTGTCGTAGGTTTGTAAGCTACTTGTCGTGGGTTTGTAAGCCACTAAGAAGATAGAAATGGATTCCATCCCAAATGAAATTTGGAATTAAGATTTCCGTGCTATTATGAAGTTTTAAAAAAAACTAGACACATATCTTGAAATCTTGATCTTGATACTCTAGAATATTCAATCTTGATATCTCCATTCTGAATCTTGAGTCTTGAGTCTTTATACTGATCAGAATTCAGTAATCAATACCTGCATATATATATATATATCCTGCATAGTTCCTGCATATACATATCTATCTAGACAATAGTGTTAGTATATATTTTATAATAAGATAAGTTAAAAAGGTTGTTGTCATCAAAACCAACATCTTAGTTCCTAACAGGAGAGACAAGTCTAGAGACAATACGTGTCATCATTGTAAGAAGCATGGCCACTGAAGGAAATATTGTCCAGATTTGAGGAAGAGAAATGAAGTGGATGGTTCTCCATCTAATACGGTAGAGAAGGTTGTTTCTGATGATGTATTGCCTGCATTTTTTTTGATGTATCGGACCATTAGGTGTTGAATTCAAAGGCATCTTTCTACATGACGTCTAGGAATGAGTATTTCTGTTCTTATGAAGATAAAGAGGGAAGTGCCATATTGATGGGGAACGATGCTACTTGCAAGTCATTAAGAGAAGGATCAATGTGTAATCGCATGCACGATGGTGCGTTGTGCACTTTTACTGGAGTCCGCTATGTTTCAGGTTTGAGAAAATCTCTTCTGTCTTTGAGTCAGCTAACATTTTTGGATTGTATTATGATAGAGTTAGATATCTTGAAGGTGACAAGTGGTGTCCTGTATTGATGAAAGGAATGATGGTTCAAAATCATTTACTCCTGAAATGATCTACAATTCTTAGAGAGTCGTGTGTTGGAGTTGATAGTTCACAACCTTTGGATGGTACCAGACATTGGCATCCCAAATTAGATCATGTTTTGAAAAAGAGCTAGGAGTTGCTTCATTTAAAGAAGATGATCAAGGCTGAAAACTTCAACCATTTAGAATTCTGTTAGGAATGCGTACTGGGAAGTAGACAAAGGTTTCTTTTGGTGTTGGTGGACATAAGTCCAAAGAAGTACTAAAGTATTTCCATACAAATGTTTAGGGACCAGTAGCTACAACTTAATTGGAGGAGCTAAGTATTTTATCTCTTTTATCGATGACTACTCTCGTAAGGTTTGGATGTTCGTGATGAAAGCCAAGTCGGAGATATTTGAGAAGTTCAAAACTTAGAAGGCACTGATAGAGAATGGAGTCGGAAGGAAGTTAATGATGCTGAGATCTGACAATTGGGGTGAGTTTGTTTCTAAGAAGTTCACAAATTTCTGTAAGCAGCATGAAATTCAGAGACACTTCACTACACCCAGAGATCTGCAATCAAACGAAGTCGCAAAAAGGATGAATAGGACTCTATTGAAGAAAACTTGTTGTTTGAGATTGACAGTGGATTTATCTAGAGGCTTTTGGACTGAAGCTCTATCGATTGCAGCATATATTATCAATCGAATTCCATGCTCGACCATTAATGGGAAGATTCTAGAGGAAACATGGAAAGGTACATCTATACAGATCAGTTACTTTCGTATATTTGATAGCCCTGTGTATGTTCACCATACAAGAAAAGACAAGTTGGAGGCTAGAGTCTATCAAGACATATTTTTGGGCCTCTATCTAGTTTAGTAGATATAGGAAATGATAAGTTGCAGGCTAGAGCCTATCAAGCCCTACGTGTGAACTCGAGACATGTCGATGAATCCGTTATTTTCAAGCCAATGGAGAATCCACCTAGTTTAGTAGATTTGGAAGCTGAAAGGCCTAAGTAGATGGAAACTATTCCTACATATCATCCTAGTAGTTGAGTTAGAGCTGTAAAAGAAGGCAGTGTAATTGCAGTCATTGACACATGACAAGAAGGTTCACAAAATTCCTATTGCAATAATGGTGGTGGTTGTGAAGCTAGAGATGATTCAACTCAAGGTGGAGTTAACAAAAGCTTAGGTGAAGTTATATCTATTCGGGCTAGCTCTAGAGTTAGAAGGCCACTAAATAGGTATGGAGACTGGAACTATGCAAATCTTAGTCTTGATGATCAGTTTGACTACGCATTGCATACAGTTCAAGATGAGCCTTTCGACCTTGAAGAAGCCATGAGTTCAAGTGCCAGCTCGAAATGGATGCATGCTATGGAGGAGGAGATGGATTCTTTGAAGAAGAATCAGACATGGAAATTGATACCACCACCTTAAGGAAGATGAACCACATAATGCAAGTGGGTATATAAGGTGAAGAACAATGGAAGATACAAGACTATACCTATTACAAAAATTCGAGCATTGCTCGAACTTGATTCACTTGCTGAAGTGCTAAGTGCCACTTGGTGGTACATGGGGAGAGTGAGTTGGTAGATGGAGACGTTTGTGGAGATTGATAGGTCCTATATGAAGATGGTACTTTCAATACTTTATTGGAGTGCAGTGGCCTTGCTAGAGTTCATTGACAAAGTATAATAGGTAATGGTCATGCCAAAGCTCATTGGAGAAGTATCCATGGTGTCTTATTTGAGAGTTACTTGGAGTAAGAGGACGTCGGTGGAGTTGATAGGTTTGGATGGAAATATGGTATCAAGATGGAGATAGTCAGATTTCGATGATACAATATTTCCATATTAGAGAAGATTTGGAAGATATAATTGATTTCTGTGATACGATATTTCCAAATAAAGAATATTTGAAAGATATTTGAGATAATGACTCAAATATATTGCATCTTTTATTATATTAAGGATGACAATAAATTATCAACATAAAAAGGAGAATTATGTGGAATTGAAGTAATCAAACAATTCCCTAATCAGTTGATTAAAAAAGGAATCTTATTAGGAGCGTGCAAATTGAAGAAAATTGAAAAATCAAATGGATAAACATTTTCCGCAGAAATAGGAAAATTGATGAGTCGTTGATTTATAACCATAAATTAATTACTTCAATCTAAATAATAATATCTATATAAATATAGTCATTCTGTACATATTGAAATCATCCTCTCAAGTTGTATTTTACAAGAATCTTCTTAGCCTCCATTTTCAATCTTGTAAAATTTACTGTTCTTAGAAAGTAATAAAATCATCTCTCTCCAAAGTGGATGTAAGATATTACATGATAGTGGAACGATTATAAATCCGTGTGTGAACTCTCTATCTGTTTTCTATGATTTGCTGTTTGGATTCTCTAATTGTTGTTTGTTTTATCACACTACAACATGATTTTACTGTTTTCGCATTTATTTGGATTGATTTACAGTCATTTGTATGAATTTACCTTTACATCTTCAACCCAGCCTTCATTTATTTCATATATATTAATAAAACATCATCTCTCTTTGTCATATCAAATTACGGATGCTAATATAAGAAAACGTGACATTTTATGTTCTAATTGACCTGCTAAGCTACTATTTTGTCCGAGTGAAGTTCCCTATACAAATAAATCACTATATTATAAATTTAGACGATTTAAATCCATTTCAAAATTAAAAAGGAGAAGATATTAATTGATCATGTAATCAATCAAATATGGAAAACAAATTAAAGAGATAATCAATTACTATCAGAAGAGATATTAATTGATTTTAGTAATCAATTAGATAAAGATACATGTGGAAACAAACACAAATATACTAAATTTGTGTTGAAATCAAATCAAACAAATCTGAAAATATTTCATCCTGATCCCTAAGGTAATCTTCATCCTTGCACCTGTAAATATGAAGACATTTTCTCATCTTTTTTCACAATAAACAAGAGTGTTCTTTACCTAAATATCCTCAATAAGATCTCTATTATGTAATTTTTAGAATGAGTGAAATTTATTGAGTGATTCATACTCTTCTCATGTTGTACTCTCTCTCGAAGTGAAGAAATAATAAAGGGTTGTTTGGTCTCCATGGACCTAGGATACTTATATCCGAACCGCGTTAAATATTATGTGTCTTCTTTTCTTTTTCTTTCCATTATTTGTCCTTGTGTTTATAGTTGATTTTAAGTTGCATTGGTGTTCGAATAGGCAATACTAGATTCTTCTTAAACCGCTTTCGCTCATCAATTATCCCCATAGTTTGGTATCGGAGCTAGCGTTATTGTTCTGTTTGGATATTAATGACTACTTCTGAAAAGTCTGTTGGTAGATTCGGTATCAATTATGTGTTGGGGAAAATCCCTTCGGACGATCAGTCTAAGGGAATAAAAAACCCAAGGCAGTGGAAAAAACAACGAACTGGATCGTGATTGTAGTGAGATAGAACAAACAGAGATGAACACCAGAACAGACAGTCATAGATCTAAGCAATGCAAAAAAATAAATAACACCAGTATTTATCGTGGTTCCACTACCGTGAGGCAGTGTACGTCCACTTGGGGAGAGGAGATTTTATTAATCACTGAAAGATTAGAGTTATAAGATTGATTCACTTTTGGAGGCTATACATAAGAAGAATTTACAATACAAACAAAATTCTGCAGAGTTTCAGCTTTCTAGGATGGCTGCCATTGTTGTCCAGAAGCTCCACTATTTATAGAGTGAAGATATGAGGAGGGGTAGCTGCTATATAGCAGTCCTGGGGTTTGGTCGGCATGCATCTGGTTTGGTTCGGCAAAATGCCGATCGAAAAGTTTGGACCGACATCGAAATACTGAACGAAAAATCTGGTTCGACAAAATGCCGCTCCAATTATTTTGTTCGACAAAAACATTTTGCCGAACGAAAAATCTGATTTGGCAAAAAACATTTCATTCGGAAAACTTTCCACTGCTCAAGACTTCATGCCCAAATCACCGAACGATTCAACCACCACTCCAGATCTTTTCCAAGGCAAACTCGATCGGCATTTCTGCCTTCCATCAGACCAAATCCCCTCTACCGGAACTAGGGTTACGGCCTGCTTCTCTTCCTCCGCGAGCTTCTCCAATGGATTCTCGAAATCAGGTATCATTTCTAACAATCTCCACCTTGATACCGAATTCCAAACAAGCCTTCCAACTTCATCTACACCTTCATGCTCCAAGCAATGGATACTTACCCAATGAGCTTCGGCAATGCCATCGCCCATTACACTTTTTCAACGAACTCCGGCAAGGCCATCGCCCGTCAACAAAGTGTTCGAAGTACCCAGTCCATGTAGAACCTATCAATCTCCACCATGAAAACAAACGTCTCCATGAACCATCTCAACTCTCCCCCCGTGCCAACCCATGGCACCTAGCACTTCATTAAGCAAATCAAGTCCGAGCAATGCTCAAACTTAGCAACAGGCAACGACTTGGTAAAGATGTCTGCTGCATTCTCCTTTTTGTGAACTTTCTGAAAACGAACTAGCTTCTCTTCACTCATCGAGACAAGGAACGACTCTCTCACCTCAATATGCTTCATCCTCGAGCTGAACGCCAGATTTTCAGCTAAGTGAATTGCACTCTGATTGTCACAGTACACATCCACGCCTTCATATATGAAGCCCATATCACACAACAGTCGCCTCAAATAAAGCGCATCCTTAGCTGCTTCAACCGCAGCTATGAGCTCTGCCTCTGTAGTGGACAAAGCCACAATCTTCTGCAACCTCACTCTCTAATTGATCACTGTCCCACCAATGGTGAACACACATCCGGAGGTTGACTTCCTTCGATCTCTATCACCGGCATAGTCGGAATCACAAAATCCAACCAAGCTGAAATCTCTTCCTCTGCCGCCAAAGACAAGTCCATGGTTTGGAGTTCCTCTAAGGTATCTGAAGATACACTTCAGTACTTCCCAATGCGTCTTTCCTAGATTTTCCATGACCTACTCACCAATCCAACCGCTTGTGCAATGTCAGGCCTAGTGCAGACCATGGCATACATCAAGCTGCCAACTGCACTTGCATATGGGACCTTCATCATATAAGCCTTGTCCTTTTCCGAGATCGGAGAGCCTTTACTAGAAAACTGTATGTGCAAAGGCATGGGTGTGCTGATTGCCTTTGCCCCTTCCATGCTAAACCGAGCAAGTACCTTTCAAATCTCCTTTTGAGTGAGGCTCGAAAGCCCTATCTTTCTATCCCTTTGGATTTCCATACCCAAAATTTTCTTTGCTTCTCCAAGGTCCTTCATTTCGAATTCCGCTTTTAGCTTTAGCTTCAAACTATCGATTTTAGCCTTATCCTTGGAAGCAATCAACATATCATCCACATACAAGAGTAGGTACACCCATCTACCATTCTATAAATGCTTGAAGTACACACAAGCATCTTTGATGTTACGATCAAAACCAAGTGAAAGCATAAAAGAGTCAAACCTCTTGTATCATTGTCTAGGCGACTGCTTAAGTCCATACAATGACTTCTTCAATTTGCAAACCCAATTTTCTTTCCCATCTACAAAGAATATTCCTGACTGCTTCATGTAGATGGTCTCATCCAAGTCTCTGTGCAAGAAAGCGGTTTTCATGTCCAGTTGCTCCAGCTCCAAGTCATGAGCTGGGACGATAGCGAGCAAAATGTGGATGGATGTATGCCTCGCTACTGGAGAGAATATCTCATCATACTCCAATCCCTTTCTTTGTGAAAACCCTTTAGCAACTAGTCTAGCCTTGTATCTCTCATCATCCTTTACCTTGAACACCCACTTGCAACCTACGGCTCGGCTTCCTTGAGGAGGTGATGCTAAATCCCAAGTCTTGTTCTTCTTCAACGACTCTAACTTCTCTTCCATAGCGCACATCCACTTCGAACTGTCACATGACTTCAAAGCTTCATCAAGGTCAAGCGGCTCCTCATGAACCACATATAGGGCATAGTCAAACTGATCAACAAGGCTAAGGTTTGCAATTTGCCAATCACCATACCATTCGGACGGCCTAATAGTCCTACGACTGACCCGGGTAGGTACTGCTTTGCCTAAACTTCTTTCAGCTCCACCTTGAACTGAACTTCCTCTAGATTCATGCACATCACCAGCACTACTAGAAGGTACATGTGGACTATCCTATGATGTTTCATCAACTGTGTTTTCCTCGACAGCATCAACAATAACTCTACTCCTTGGCTAGAACACCGGAACTTCTTCCATCTCCTTAGGCCTATCAGAATCTTCTGATGTGGTAGGTAGCTTCTCCATCGGATTGAACATAGCAGACTCATCAAAGGTAACATGTCTGGAATGAACAATTTTTCGATCAATATGCTTCCAAATTCGATACCCTTTGATACCATCGGTGTATCCTATTAGTATGCCCTTGTATGCTCTAGCCTCCAACTTATCATTACCTGTATGGTGAACGTACACAGGACTACTAAAAATTCGGATGAAACCAAGATACACTGCTTTACCTCTCCACTTCTCCTCTGGAATCTTCCCATCTATGGCTGAGCACGGAATTCGATTTATGATATGCACCACAGTTGATAATGTATCAGCCTAAAAGCTTCTAAACAAGCCCGCCATCAATCTCAAGCAATGAGCCTTCTCCAGTAGAGTCATGTTCATCCTTTCTGCAACCCCATTGGATTGCGGATCTTTGGGTGTAGTGAAATGTATCTGAATGTCATGTTGTCTACAAAAGTCGAAGAACTCCCTAGAGACAAATTCACCACCATTATCAGATCTCAGCACCTTCAACCTAGAACTAGATTGGTTCTCGATAAATGCTTTCCAGTCTTTGAACTTCTCAAAACTCTTTGATTTGGCATTCATCACATACACCCATACTTTCTTAGAAAAATCATCAATGAAAGTGATGAAATACTTTTCTCCTCCAAGAGAAGGAGTAGCAACTGGTCCCCAGACATCTGTATGCACGTACTCAAGTACTCGCCTTGATCTATGAAGTCCAACTCCAAAAGATACTTTAGTTTGCTTGCCTAACACACACTCCTGGCAAAAGTCCATCTTATCGAAGCTTCCTCCTTTGATCATCTTCCGTCTCTGAAGCAACTCTAAGTTCTTCTCTGAAATATAACCCAACCTGAGATGCCAAAGCTTTGTGGCATCCAAAGCATGAGAACTGTCTACTCCAACACATGACTCTCCAAGAAATGTGGTTCCTTTCAGCAAATACAGATTTCGGAACACATCTCCTTTCATAAGAACTAGTGCACCTCTCGAAAACTTCAGAATATCCTTCTCGATAGTTACCTTGCATCCCAAAAATGCCAATTGTCCTAAATAAATTAAGGACTTCCGAAGACCTAGAACATACCAGACACCTATCAAAGTGCGTATTACTCCATCAAACATCCTGATCTTCACTGTACCTTCATCCATTGCTCTGCAGCTAGCATCATTACCCATAAGAATAGAGCTTTCCACTCTTCCAATGAAAGAACTGAAGTAATCCTTATTAGGCATCATATGGAAAGACGCCCCTGAGTCCAACACCCAATGGTCTGAGACATCCGATACTGCTGCAGACAACATATCGTCAGATATAGACTTCTCCACCGCAAATGATGAAGATCCGTGTTCTTCCTTCTTCTTCAAATCTGGACAATCCTTTTTCCAATGACTAAGTTTCTTGCAGATAAAGCACTTGCCGTCCTTAGACTTTCCTCTCCTGCCATTACCGGGCTTCCTGGAATTGGAACGCCTTCTAGAGTGTCAATTCTTCTTATCTTAACTACCTCGTTCAACAAACAGGCCGTGACTACTACTTCCACCTCTACTTTCTTCACTTATCTCCTTCATCTGATCTCTCAAGCCCACAGATAGAAGGCCTGACTTCACATCTTCCACTGTCAATGTGTATCTAGCGAAGATAAGGTTGTTAGCGAAACTTGTATAACGGTCTAGAAGAGAACACAAAAGAATCATTGCCATTTGCTCCTCATCCATTTTCAAGTCAACAGTCTTCATCTTCAACACGAGATCATCAAAGAAATTAAGATGTTCCTTCACTGAAGTACCCTCTCTCATCCGCATGGTGCAAAATGTCTTTAGTAATATCAGACGGTTAGTTAGAGATTTCTTTAAGTAGAGATTTTCTACCTTGGTCCAAATGCCCCTAGCAATGGTCTCACTGCTAATCTCTGAGATGGCATTCTCTTCTGTAGCTAGTTGTAAAGTAGTAAACGCCTATTTCTCCATCTCCTTCCTTTCCGCGACTGAGATGTCAACCGTCAACTCCTTAGGGGCAAACACTACTAGAAGGACTTCATTCCACATTAGAACAACCTTCATCCTCCATTGCCACTTCTCGAAGTCTTTATCCCCATTCCATTTCTCAATTGCCAACTGTGATCCTGACGCGATATATATCCCTCTAGTATAGGGTCTTGTAACAACTGGAGTCGCTTCATCTCCTACCATAGCGTCTCACACTCCTCAATCAACCTTGCAGCTCCAATACTAGACTGTTGGAGAAAATCTCTTCAGATGATCAGTCTAAGGGAATCAAAAACCTAACACAGCAAAAAAAACAATGAACTGGATCATGATTGTAGTGAGACGGAATAAACAGAGATAAACATCAGAACAGACAGTCACAGATCTTTGCAATGCAGAAAAATAAATAACACTAGTATTTATAGTGGTTCCACTACCACGAGGCAGTGTACGTCCACTTGGGAAGAGGAGATTTTATTAGTCACTGAAAGATTAGAGTTACAGGATTGATTCACTTTTAGAGGCTATACATAAGAAGTATTTACAATACAGACAAAATTCTGCAGAGTTTCAGCTCTCTAAGATGGCTGCCATTGTTGTCCAGAAGCTCCACTATATATAAAGTGAAGATATGAGGAGGGCCAGCTGCTATATAGCAGCCCTGGGTATGGTTCAGCAAAACGCCGAGCGAAAAGTTTGGATCGGCATCAAAATACCAAACGAAAAATCTGTTTCGGCAAAATGCCGCTCCAATTATTTTGTTCGGCAAAAACATTTTGCCGAACGAAAAATCTGGTTCGACAAGAACATTTTGCCTTCACCAAATTGCTAAACAACTCCTTCACTGATCCAAACTCCACCTTCCTTCACCAATCCAAATCAGCTCTACGTATCTCCCGAACGAGCTTCCACCGCTCGAGATTGGGAGCGGCATCTCCTTCTTCACGCGGCTCTTCTACGGTGCAAGGTTAGGGCTGGTTTCATCTTCCTCCTCTCATGGAATCAGGTAGCAAATCTAACATTATGCTATTACACGTTTTGACGGAAAAGGAGATTTTTGAACCTAGAAGATGAAAATGGAGACAATGTTGAAGAAGGAGAAGACTTTTAAGGTATTTCTGCGCCTGAAAAATTGAAGGACGTTGAAGCGGATATTTTGGAAGAGATGAAAGATGACGCTCTTACAACAATCCAATTGAGTCTTTAAGATGAAGTTCTTAGAGAATTCTCCCAAAAGAAGACGACGAAGGAATTATTAGATGCATTATCTGATGCATATCAAGACAAGTCTATCATAAATCGGATTATTCTTCTGCAACAACGCTATTATGTTAAGATGAAGCCTAGAGTCGATCTTATGATGCATGTAAATGCTTTAACCACTTTGATTATGAACATGAAGGCAGCGGATGTTGATATTACTGATGTGGCTCAAGCAGTGATCCTCTTTTGTTCCTTGCCTAAGGAGTATATTGTTTTTGTTAATTCCATGATATATGGTTATAGTAAGATTAGTCTATCTGATGTAAAAGTTGATCTTTATAATGAAGTATTGAGAGAGAGATTGGCAAGCACTAGTTTAGATAGTGATTCAGAGGGTTTATCTGTTTAGAGAGGTCTCAGTCTATGGGGCCTAAGCGATTGACTTGTCATTATTGTAAGAAGTCAAGGCACTTTATAATTACGATGTCCCAAGCTTGAAAGAAGAAAAGATCCAAAGCAAACTTCTGCGTATACTGTAGAGAAATCAGATACAGAGAGTGATATCGATGTGTTTACAGTTTTTGGCTCTTCTGGAAAGAGGAACTTATTGCTTATTGATTTTTGCCCATCCTATCATATGACACTTGATAGGTACTATTTCTTTACATACCGTGAGATTGATGAAGGAGAAGTTATAATGTGTAATGATGCTGCTTGACGTATGGTTGGTGTTGGTAGTGTGAAGGTTAGAATGTTTGACGATCTTATTCGTACTATTACTGATGTTAGACATGTAGCTGATTTGAGAATGAGCTTGATTTCTATTAGGGATTTGAGTAGGCTTGGGTTGAAGATTGTAGTTGAGGGAGAAAAGATGAAAAAATTGAACAGTTCCATGATTGTTATGAAAGATGTGAGTGCAAAAAATCTTTATTTATTGAAGGACACTACTGTAGTTAGAGAATCAGCTTCTACTACTTCTGTTGATTCAGGTTTTTCTAGATTATGGCACTTACAGATGGGACACATCGGTGAACGCATTTTGGATGAGTTGAGAAAGTGAGGTTTGGTTGATTTTGTTCAGCATTCAAAGATTGACTTTGTGAAGAGTGTGTTCTAGGTAAGCATACAAAGATTTTTTTGACACTAGTGTCCATAAAGCAAAAGCTGTCTTGAAGTATGTTCATATGGGTATACTTCCTACAGTTCAGGAGTGAAACCTTTGTCAGGTTTCAAAAGTGGAAATCTATGATTGAAAAGCAGTTAGCAAAGAAGTTGAAAGTTCTCCATTTGGATAATGGCGGTGGATTTGTATAACAGGAATCTCGATTTTTGTGAGTCTGAAGGCATTAAAAGGCATCACACCACACGTGGCGACCCTCAATCTAATGAAGTTGCTGAAAGAATGAATCGAACGTTATTAGAGAGAACTCGTTGCCTCATATTGACTGCTATGTTGAAGAAGAGATTTTAGGCAGAAGCTTTATCTATGACAGCTTTCCTCATCAACCGCATACCTTCTATTTCCATAGCTATGAAGATTCCTGAAGAAGGATGGAAAGGAGCGCATGTTAGCTATTCATTTCTCCGAGTGTTTGGATGTCCAGTTTATGTACCTGAGAGCAAAGGAAAGTTGAAACCTAAAGATCGCAAGTGTATCTTTCTAGATTATAGAAGAGGAATAAAGGGATATAGGTTGTGGTGTCCTTTTAGCAAGAAGATCATTATCAGCAGGCATGTGACTTTTGATGAGAAGGCTATGTTGAAGGTGGAGCTTTCCTCATCCGATGACAGTGTGAGGACAGATGCAGAATACTAAACATAAGATAAGTCATCTTTAGATTCTTTTCGTAGAGGTTCAGATAGTGTTTTCGATGATACCGTGGTTGATGAGGATAATACAGATGTTGGTACCGATGATCAGAATTAAAGTGGAGCTCATTCTGAGACTAAACCTATTAAAGAGAGGAATGAGCCTAAATAGCTTGAGGATTTTGCTAGATTGAGAATCGAAGACATCGACTTCGATGACATGGCAATATATGCAATTAATGTTGTCCATGACGAGTCCAAAAAAGCAAATCTCAACAAGGAGTTTGATATAAAGGATATGAGAAAAGCACAAAGAATTTTGATAATGGAGATATTCAGAGATAGGAAGCGGAGAGAATTGAGACTCACTCAAGCATAGTACATCAAGAAGATCCTCGATCAATTTAGTATGGAGAAAACCAAACCGGTTGGAACTCAACTAGGCTCTCATTTTTAGTTGTTGAAAAACTTATCTCCTGCATCGAAGGAAGACAAGAGGTATATGGCTAATATATCTTATTTTATTGTCGTTGGTAGTCTTATGTATGCTATCGTGTGCACGAGACCAGATTTGGCACATGCAATGGGTGTTGTGAGTCGATATATGTCTAACATAGGCAAAGAGCATTGGCAAGCAGTGAGTGGATACTTAGATATCTTCATGACACTTATTCAGTTGGCTTGTTATATGGTGTAGTGGATGGCGACATCTCTCTTAGAGGTTATTGTGATTCAGATTATGCTGGGGATATGCACGGAAGTCGATGTCGGGCTATGTTTTTACACTTGGTATAGTCTCGATTTCGTGGAGATCAAAGTTGCAGTCCATAGTAGCTTTGTCAACTACCGAGGCTGAGTTGATATCAGTTGTGGAAGTGACTAAGGAGGGATTGTATTTACTTCAGCAATTTGATGATCTTTCTATAGTGCAACGGATAGTAAAACTATATTCTGATAGCTAGAGTACGATTTATGTTATAGAGAATCAAGCTTATAGTTCTCCGACGAAGCACATAGATGTCAAATGATTCTTTTTTATGTTTGAGGAAGAACGAAGCAAGATCAAATTAGTGAAGGTGAGTATTATGGATAATCCTTCAGATATGATGACAAAGTCTCTTCCTAAGGATAAGTTTGAGCATTGCTCAAACTTGATCAAGTTGATTTCAGCTGCTTGAGCGCCATGGGGCACTAACCCAACAACCAGTTTTGTTGATTGATGAATATATTTAAATCAAGGTGCAGCGTTAAATTTGGACGATTTAAATCTATTTCAAATTTGTAAGGAATAAGATATTAATTGATTTCCGTAATAAATCAAATATGAGAAATAAATTCTAAAGATAATCAATTAGTACCAGAAGAGATACTAATTGATTTGAAGAATCAATCAAATAAGGATATATGTGGAAACAAACACAAATATGTTAAATTAATGGAAATCAAATCAAGCAAATCCGAAAATATTTCATCCTTATCTCCAAGGCAGTCTTCATCCTTGCACCTATAAATATGAAGACATTTGCTCGTCTTTTCATCATAACCAACAAGATTGTTCTCCACTTAAATATCCTCAATAAGATCCATATTTTTGTAATTTGTAGGGTGAGTGAAATTTATTGAGTTATTCGTACTCTTCTTATGTTATACTCTCTCGAAGTGAAGAAATAATAAATGGTTGTTGGGTCTCTTTGGACGTAGGATACTTATGTCCGAACCATATTAAATCTTCTGTGTTTTTTTTCTTTTCATTGTTTATTCTTGTGTGATTTCATAATTGATTTTAAGTTGCATTGGTATTCGAATAGATAATACTATATTCTAGTTAAACCGCTTTCGTTCATCAATTTTTCTCCACATATAGTACAACCAAAAAGTTGAAAAGTATATGCTACATAAACCTTTTAAAATAGAAACAAGATATCCAGTATGAGAAATATTTATTTACTAAAAAGAACAAAGATTTACATTTTGTGTGGTAAAATGATTTGTATTAATTAGGATATGTTAAATTCTGATTCTATATATGAAACAACAAGGAGATAGGGACACACAAATTAAAGTTGAGTCTTGTTTTAAAATCGACAAGCATTTAGATCACTGTTTGTGAATCCTTGTGATGAATATGTGTGAATATAGGAAAGTCAATACTAAAAGAAAGATGCATTTTACCTGTTTTGTGCCAGGGAAATTAATTGAAGCAATAATGCTTGTAGGCAACAGATAATCCACTCTGATTTGCTTGGATGACCGATTGGTTTAAATGTTACCACTCCAATAAACACATGGTAAATATTTATAGCTAATAAAACTGAAGGCCCGAGTTCAACCATAGTCAAGTTAGTTTATCATACTTTCCATATTTGTCAATCTTATTGTTTTTACGTGAGAAATATGTAACAAGGACGAAGACTTTGATGCTGTCAATGGAGTGTCAGTGTCACATTCACCACCTATCGAGGAATGAATGTCTCAGTAAACAGCTTTCTATGGATCTGAACGAACTTTAATGAGGATGGAGTTTGATAGGTACTTCCAACTCCCATTTAAGAGTTTTTCCAGAACCCTTTCTTTTGATTTGTTACCGTGCAAGCATTTTGCGTTGTTCCTTCCCATTTATTTTGAACTAATGGCTTAGAAGTCTACTCGTGAAATGAATGTCCATACAAGTCTAATCATAAATCTGTTATGCTATCCATTTCTTTAATTTAATTTTGTTATTGATTATGTTATCTAAAGGTTAAAATGACTAGGGAAAAAATAATAATTACCATACCATTATTTAAGCTTGCATGGCTCCAACTTTTTCACATATGTTGTTTGTCATGGCATGTCATGAATTCATGCTTTTGTTGTTCTGTGGGGAGACAGCAAGGCTAGTGATAATGTAACCTCACTATAAACTTTCCACATGCTTGACCAAGTTCAAAGGTACCTGCGACAGACCATATGGACTTGAAAAAACCGAACGCTTTTAGTCATATTTAAACCATCCTATCCTACCCTATTTTATTATAATTAGTCGACGCAAACCTAAAAAGTGATCTCCTGCTTTGTTTCTTTTATCACACTTCACATTAGTTTGTTGTCCTTTTTTCTTTTACTACTTCTGTATTCTGCACAATTATTGACATGTTTATTTTCTTGTTTGAATGTTGGCTTGATAAATAATTAGGTGGATATTAGGATCCAATTGCTTATTTTCATCACTTTAACACAAGGAAAAACTACTTAAAAACAGATTATAAATTGCACCTCTATTTTTAATTTTTAACAATTTTTTTTCGAACATTAAATACTTAATCGCGTGTTTTTATGACAAAATCTTCATTTTGAAATCTTTATTTGAAAATGCAAATATTTGCCGTTATTAGTGTAAATATTTTGCATTTTTAGTTGAAACTAAAAACATGATTATTTTTAAAACATGTTTTTGAAAAGGAAGTGACTGTGTTTTTGAAACTTAAAAAGATGTTCTACAAACCTTTCCAATAATTACTGCCATAGAAATAATTGCTGGTTCCATTTGAATGTTTGTTTTCTTTAGTGGAATGTGCTATCGCTCCAATTCTATTTTAAGACTTCTGCCTTCAAATCCATAAACCTTTTCATTAAAGGCTCTATTCAGCATGAGAATTTCTTCATTGGAATGTTCTATTAATTCAAGAAGTGTAGATTGGAAGTTCATCAGTCCAAGCGATGATTAATATAGGAGTAAGTTCCCTATTAACCAAACTATTATTTAAATAATATTAAATGGTGGATGAGTAACGTTATTAACGATATTCATATTAAACCTCAACATGTAACAAGCTAAATGCCATACATTTTATTGTATCATATTGTCACACTTCTCACCAACACTTAACAAACTCACAATCACTCCAGTATAGTTACACATAAGATACAACTGGTCAAATAACATATGCAAAACACACACTTCTGCAAGTCATTACACTTATTCACTACCCATTACTTATGCACTGATACTTTCCATTGCCTTCATAGTCTCAAACCTTGGTTCCTTTGCTTGGAACTTTTGTTCAATGTAAAGTTTCATGTAGTCTTCAAAAACAAACTTGGGGTACACATCCGTCTGTTTTTCCTCTTCCTTTTCAATCAAAGCTGGTGCTGGATAAATCAGTGCATCGCTTCCTGGGTTATAGAACGATGCTAACGACATTCTGGTTCCATCAGTTTGTGCAACTACACGGTGCATCACACTCTTGTACTTACCATTAGTAATTACCTGTATTGTAAGATACATATAAATTATAAATGCTTTTAGTCTTTAAAGAAGGCCATACTTTTAGTTATAAAAGAAAAAAGTTGAAAAGGCAAATTACCTCAAGCTGGTCCCCGATATTGACAACAATAGAATGATGCATCGGTGGCACATCGATCCATTTTCCATCCTTCAATAATTGCAGACCACTGACTTTGTCATCTTGAAATAATAATATGATTCCACCAGCATCTGTATGGGCTCTTAATCCTTTGAAAAGTTCTGGTTTTGGGCATGGTGGGTAGTTGCTTACTTTTGTGCCAAATGTTGGACCTTTTGACCCCTTGAATGTATTTTTCAAGTATCCTTTTTCCAACCCTAAATTTTCACATAGTAAGTCCAGCAGTCTTTCTGCAAGTTTTTCCAGCTCCTTTGCAAATTCCTTCATCACTTCCCTAAAAGATATACAGTATTCTAACTGTTAGATTCTATGAATAGTCTTTAACTTATTTTTCAGTGCAATATACCTGTATTCATCTTCGAGATCAGGAATTTCTGAGATGTTAGGCTCGGGGAGATGTTTTATGTGAAAAGTGCTTTCCCAGTCCATGCCGCTTGTATCCATTTCTTCACCTTTTTCAAGTGCTTGGTCAGCGAATTCCTTGAACCTCTGTTCCATGCTTTTCTTATAATGAGCTTTAGTCATCATTTCCACTTTATCCATTAGCTCGAGTGGAATTCCATGGTTCAGTATCTAATGTGGTAAAGTTTGTCATTAACGTTATGTAATTAATTGAAGGTTATAAGTTTAGTTCTACCTCAAAGAAGCCCCAGTTCTCACAAGCATCGTGAAGAACATCCATAGCAACTCCCCTCTCATCTCCATCAAGCTTCTCCATGTTAATTATTGGAAAGTTCTCCATTGCTTACAATTTTCTTTGATGTTGGACCTTTTTTCTGCTTACTATTGAGCGTCTATTTTCGCTGTGTGTTATACATTATGTTTAGGTGGGCTATATATAGATAGAGTTGTAGGAGTTTGTAGGTTGAGAAAGTAAAGTTGAAGAAGCATCTAGTAATTTTGTAAATCAAAACGTGGAATACTGTGAAGATGACTCTTTATTATACAAAATTGCTAAAGTGATTTATTAAAATAGCAATTGTCTAAACTTGAACGCATGACAGGTAGAAAAACACATCGTGTTATCTTACCTTAGTATCTAAGTTGGTGTAAAAAAACAGCACTCATGGATGTCATATGGGATTAAGCCCCACAAAGAGTATTATAAAGCTTCCTCGCTCTTTCCATTTGTTGCTCACTCCTTTTGCCTTTTGACATGGATTTTGGCTGTTGCGGTAGAATGCATGCACCATTTTGTATGGCCAGTATTTCGTTTAATATCTTTGCATTATGTGTTTTCTTGTTAGAATATCAATTATTTTTAACACCAAATTAAAAGGAGAGAAGGTAACCAAAGCTACATGCATTTTAGCCAGAATACACGTACCACACATTGAATCCCACTACACAAATATTTGATGGTGTTTGATAACATGAGAACTAATTGATTGCTACATCAATCTAATTTTCAACTCCAATTAATTCCTAAGCCGAGACCATAATCGAGGACTAGTACGTACCTGCCTTGATTGATTCAAATTTGATGATATGCATAGACTATTTATGTTAGTTATGAATATTTAGCTGTTCTTTATAATTATTGGTCTGCCCATGCTCATTTAATAAGTTGCAGAGAATGAAAGTACCATAGATTCAAGTCAGATGTTCAAGTTTAAGACGGTAGAAATCTAAAGAGAAGATGTCAGATCCAACAGTACATAAATCAAAATGTAACAAAAATTGTATGATACTTATAGAAATACCGTAACAGTTCAAATATAGTCAACTTGACTATTATATATTTCCTAAAAGTTTACAACTGTTTTCTACCAGACAACAAAACGACTTGTCATTATTATCAATTAGTCATTGGCTATGTAATCCGAATATTTGTTTGGCGTAAAGAATTCCGCCAATCAAAATTTATTTATTCCATCAAAAGAATTAGTCAGTCCATTTTGGCGTAAACTCAAAGACATCCAAATTTCCAATCTTATTCTGTATTCTTTAGCGTGTGGTTATTTAGTCGAAATCCTTCAAGCACTTCTACAATTTGTATGATTTGTTCCATATCCGGTTCTGCATGAAAAGAAAAACGTGATGCAAATTTGGTAAGCATCAAAGCATGAAGCAAATTGCCCAATTTCATATTTAGATTGATCTGACAATAAGTCAGTCCTACAAGAAAACAAAAGGAATATGCCCCGTTTTGAATCATAATTTGGAAGCATCAAAACATGTAATTTTCGTTAACAATTACTAGTAACCACTCTATGTATTGAAAAATATCGGGTATATATTAGCACGTGATGTGAAATATTTTTGTTAGTTTTATATACTTGGGTACGTTGCTACTTGCGTATGATAGGAGGTATATGCATGCATAGAAACTTGATCACATAAGATTTGATTTACATTGATGAATGAGGTATTTAATATAGATTGTTAATACTCTCTGTGTATGGTACGGTTATTGTAATCATTTTGTATGATCAGGTTTTCAGCTTACCATCTTAATTCCTCGTAATGGTTATGTTTAGGGGATCCATCGATCATCATGATACCTATCACTTTGTGTTTGCTAGGTTATTATTATTTTAGCTCAAATTCGTCGTGATATTAAAGTAAGCATTTATAAAGGTATTACGTTATATATAAAAAAAAATGCAATAGCATGCTTCTACCCTGTAAAAGAATTGATAAACTTTCTTTCATTATACTTTCTCTCTTTTGATACAAATGCTGATACGTTATCAGTACAAAGTATTTATAATATACATCATATGTTAAATGGGCTGCGGGTGGCCCAGACAAATATAACCCGCAACATAATATACACTCAGTTATATTGTTATACTGAGAATTCGCTTATTCATTCATTTGCCCCCTCAAACCCAAACTAGGGTTAGAGTTTGTAAGCCCGATGTCTGCTTCGTCAACATTGAGCACGCGCCTGAACCCGATAAAGTTCGGTCTCGAAAGGGATTTGGTCAAAATGTCTGCCTTCTAATAAATTGAAGGTATGTAGTTAACTTTTAGCTTTCCTTTTATTACTTGTTCTCTTACGAAGTAGAGATCAAGCTCCATGTGTTTTGTTCGCGAATGTAAAACTGGATTGGCACTAAGAGAAATTGTGCTTAGATTGTCGCATCATATAGTTGTTTTGTTGTTAAATTTGACTTGTAGCTCACTTAAAAGTGACTCTATCCACATGATCTCTGCTGTAGCACTAGCAATACTTCGATATTCTGCTTCAGTGATGGATCTTGATACTGTTAGTTGTTTCTTAGCACATCATGATATTGGATTCTTGCCTAGAAAAATACAATAACCTGTGTTGACCTTCTGTCATCTTGATCGGTAGCCCAGTCAGAGTCATTGTGTCCATTGATGCATAGTGTCATACTTGATTGCAGGATTAAGCCTTGATTGATTGACTCCTTTAGGTATCTTAAAATTCTCTTTACTGTTTTCCAATGTTCGTCAAGTGGTCTTTCCATGAACTGACTCACTTTGTTCACACTGAATGAAATGTCTGGTCTGGTTATAGTGACATATTGTAGTGCTCCTAGTATACTTCTGCATTGCTTGCCATTTAATATTGGTTCTCCTTAATCTTTTGAGAGATCTAAATTACTTGTCACAACACCAAAACAGTTATTTCTTAACACTTTGTTTCTCTCATTCGTAACCCTTTTTTCCCGTTATAATATAACAACGGCCCAAGCCCGTTAGTAAATTGAAAAAAGCGTTAATGAAAAAACTATTTTTTTTTAATTTCTCCAGCGCAATTGTAACGCATGAAATGGGTTAGGAAAGCCTGTGCAGCTGAAATTAAGAGAAATGAACGAGGTCAAGATGGTAATTAGGTATTCCAAATCAGTTTTAACCTAATTCTAACGCTTTTCATTTTTCGGCCGCGTAAAATTTCATTGCATCGACTCTATAATGGAAGCTATTTCAATTCCTATTTTAACATTTCCTCGATTTTTAACATTTCCTCGATTGGCCGCAAGTATACCAATTTTATGTCAAGAGATTTGACTGATTTCCGTTCCAGTTGTTTCTACATCGCTCATTTTGGGTATGTTTTTTTTCTTCCATTTTAACTTCGATTTCTTATTTTACTGCAGTTGTTCTTTCGAATTTGTACTCTATATTGTATTAGTTGATTGATTTGTTCAATATGGTAGTAAATAATTTGATTAACTCGCCAATTTTGGCATCTTGGACAATAGTACTTCACAATATGCTGTAGGTTTAGTTTTTTACAGTGCATGAAAATGTGACTGGTTAAACCGATTTTAATTTTTTTTGTATAACTATATATAAAGTAATATTGTCTTTGAGGAAAGTTATAGCACTGATGTCAATCATCTTTGATATTAGCTGAGAAAAAAAAGAAACTGTAGTTTGATAAGCTGTCATGTTGACATAGATGTATTTACGTAAAGAAAATAAAATCCTGAATAATGCGAAATTTAGATTCGTTATTTGAATACAAGGACAAGATTCAAAGATCATGTACATAGTTTAATTAGAAAATATAATTTATGACCATGGTATGTTCACTTTTATAGTTTGCATAGAATTATGTTTTCATGTTATTACAATATCATTTACATATTCTTTGCTCAACGGATATTTTTCGATAGTAGAAAACTTTCACAATTTAATCGTAAGGTAAATCATGTTCCCGGTGATAAAATTTTGAATTTGTTGGGTGCTTATGTCAAATCGTCTGCACTCTTGTGAGATTTGGTTTAAGTTGGGGAGGGTTTTCTATCAAGAAATCACATTCAATTTGGGTTTTCATGTGGTAGGAAGATTAAGGTGGAAAAGTTTGATAACTAAAAGTGTAATGTGCTGATTTTAGGTATTAAGAACAATATTTTCCATGTTCACTTCCTATATGTGATTGGTATACCAGCATATAACTTTGAAAATTTATGTCACCTACAAGTTGTGTTCATATAGAATTTCCAAAAATAAAAATACCAATCAAACAATCCATTGAGAAATTATGCATCATATAATGTTGTTTTGCATTCAGTTGTTAATATCCAACTCTTCACATGTCATTTTTAATATTTAATTTGGTATTTGTTTGTTAAAAAAGTTAACTTTTTTTATTGGTGTCTGGTATTAAGATTGCTTTTGGAACTGAGTTCGCTGTTATGTTTAAAGCTGAACCATCATTGTTATGCTTCTCGCAGAAGTCTTTGAGATGAAATTTATAGTTAACAACTAATTTCCCATAATATTTTTGGCGATTTAACATATTTTCCGTCAGTTTGTGCTTGGTGGTTCTGTTACTGTATATTATCAAATGAATGATCTCTAGTTTTGTCTTAAATAAATGATCCCTTTTATGCTGTTTTTTTTTCTTAAAAAGAAAGCTTGTTTTTTGTCGCATTATTAGTTCCTGCCAATTATTCAATTTAAAAGTAATACTTAGTATCCTTGAATTTATCATTGTGGCAAAACTGGCAGTCATATGTATAATCAAGTTTCTTATATTGTTACATTATAGATGAATTCATTGTCCAAAGAATACATAAATACAACTAGGTTAAAACCGTCTTTTATTATGTTTACCTATGCAAAAATAATTTCTAGTTCCATCATTGCTTAGAAATTCTAACATTATGTAATAATTTGTATTTTCTCACTCTTTTTTTCTTTGTAAATCCAGAAAAAAATTCAGTACACATAATTTGATAAATGGTTGCTCAATTACTGCTTGTTATGATTAATTTGTTTATATCATTAATTTGTTCCTTATAAATAATTTGTTTCCAAAGCTGATTTACTAATTTAAATGGAAACCATACAAATTAATTCATTCCTTAACTGCAAAGATAGATATTGAAATTAATTTATGTAACTATTTTGATAGATATATATTACATATTTTATTAGTACTATTTACTGAGCAACCACCAAATCCAATAATTATCTTAGGTTAAAAGACTTGGCGCACTATTAAGTGATTTTATAATAGATGTTTAGCTTATATAAGTTAATAACCATTTTGCTCAGTCAAATAAATGCATTTTTTGCTATAAATTAGATTGATGGGAAATGCACAAAATTGATTTAGCTTAAGATTTTTAGGAAATTGATCCCTTTAGTATTGAATTGGAGTTAAGGAAATGCATTGAATTGGTTGATGAAATTATTTATTCGTTATTACAAATTAAACTAGGAAAATTGTGTCTTGAATTGATTATTTCAACTTTCAAGTGATTACCAGTTTCTTGGTGATCAATTATATTAATAAATTGATTGTTAGACAAATATTACTTAGTGGTGATTTTTTTCCTTATAATGTTACATCCTAAAGATTTCGTAAGTTTTACATGCATATAAGTTTTTTTTATCTATGAAAAAATACGTATTTCTCAAATTCTTTCTTTCTTTGCAAAATAAAAAACAAATTGGATGTGCATAATTTGGGTAATACATATTTCTCAAATTCATTCTTTCTTTGCAAGATCAAAACAAATTATATAGTTTTGTTTAATTAATCTGTTTCCTATAATTTATCTGTTTCCAAAATGATTTCCTAATTGCATTTGAAAATATTCAAATTAATTCATTCAGGAACTGCAAAGATGGACATTTAGTTTAATTTGGTAACCTTTTTTATGAATAAATTTTTAAAATAGATGTTTAGCTTAAATAAGTTAATAACCATTTTGCTCATTCAAACAAATGCATTTTTTGCTATAAATTAGATCGATGGGAAATGCACAAAATTGATTTTAGCTTAAGGTTTTTAGGAAATTAATCCCTTTAGTATCGAATTGGGGTTAAGGAAATGCATTGAATTGGTTGATGAAATTATTTATTCATTATTACAAATTAAACTGGGAAAATTGTGTCTTGAATTGATTATTTCAACTTTCAAGTGATTACCAGTTTCTTGGTGATCAATTATATTAATAAATTGATTGTTAGACAAATATTACTTAGTGATGACTTTTTTCCTTATAATGTTACATACTAAAGATTTCATAAGTTTGACATGCATATAAGTTTTTTTATCTATGAAAAATACGTATTTCTCAAATTCTTTCTTTCATTGTAAAATCAAAAACAAATTGGATGTGCATAATTAGGGTAATACATATTTCTCAAACATTCTTTCTTTGCAAGACTAAAAGCAAATTATATAGTTTTGTTTAATTAATCTGTTTCCTATAATTTATCTATTTCCAAATTGATTTCCTAATTGCATTGGAAAACATTCAAATTAATTCATTCAGGAACTACAAAGATGACATTCGGTTTAATTTGGTAACCTTTTTGTTGAATAAATTTTTAACACATTTGGTGCATGTATTTAATATTACAGGTAAATAGTCACAAGGAAGAAGTTGCAAAATTTGTCTCAGGACAACAAGTTTGTTTTTTAGTCTATAGGACACTTTTTAGTATAAACTAAAAATGATAGTTACAACTATCATTCTGTGATTTATACTAAAACGTGTCCTTCAGCCTAAAAAACAAACTTCTTGTCCCTGAAACTAAATTTTTCTCTAACTTTTTCCTTGAGCCTAAAAACCCCTTAATATTATTTGATAAGCAATCGCCAACCTACCAATTTGGTAATCATTTTAGGCTATATGATTTAGGTGCATTATTTAGTGATTCTATATAAAGAAAAATCAGATCAAAATAACCATTAATGCTGGTTCAATGGAAATGTTTTTTTTTCACTTAAATTGAATTATAATATTGTAATTAGACTGTCTTATGGGGTACAAAAATTTAAGATGGATATACATTTTCTGATGTGTCTTTATCATCTATTCATTATTGACTAAATGTTATCTTTGCTAAATTTGCTTTTTGAAAGTCTATATCCATCCTTCTTTCAGTAAATTATGGTATAGAAGAGAAATGGCAATAAGATTGGTAAAAGTGGTAAGAATTAATGAATTTAACATATTTTGGACATGAATAAAATTATGACATTTACTAATCAAAGTATATGTTCATATTAGTATTGATAATAATATTCATTGTAGTATATGTTCAAAGCAGTAATTTGTTAGCTCCAGACTTGCTACTTTGAGCAGCAACAAACTTGACAAATCAATAAAGGTTGTTTTGTATATGATGTTTGTGTGCATATTATGTTTAATTAATCTGTTTCCTATAATTCATCTGTTTCTAAATTGATTTCTTAATTACATTGAAAAACATAGAAATTAATTCATCCAGGAACTGCAAAGATGGACATTAAGTTTAATTTGGTAACCATTTTGTGGAATACATTTTTAACATATTTGGTGCATATATTATTAATATTATTTGATCTTTATTTTTAACATATTCAATTATATATTTTTCGATGTAGGACTTTTTTTTCATCAATGATCGTAATACAGTCGCTCCTTTTTCACTTGAAAAATCCATGTCACTACTGCTGCTGCAGTAGCCAACTTTCAAATGCAATTCGTAAATAGTTTATCACTTTTTTTTTGTTATGCCCCTTCAGCACATCCCTTAAAATTATGAATAGTATAACAAAAAAAGTCACCTAAATAGGTAGTCCACTAACGTCAGGATCCCAAAAAAATGCCTTTTTCTCAGTTTGGTTGAGTTTTGCTAGGTATATATTCTACATATTCACAACCCTTAGATGCAATGACTTGTTTGCTTTTGACTGAACCAAGATTATCTTCTTTTGCTAATTGAAAGGGATGACTGTTTACCTCCTTTGATTTTGAAATGTCCATACAAGATTATATCGACACACCACTATTTTAGATCTAAATACGAAGATTGTGGTGTTGGGTTCTATTGATTCACATGTACACATGCTCTATAGTTGTTTATAGGTAATTGATTCACTTATTATATACTGAGACAACAATACTCCTTTTATTCTGAAAAAAGAATTTTGGGCTAACCGAAGGTTATGTCTGTGTACCATAACTAGTTAATTGTAATGGTTGAATATTTTATATTCCCGGATGGCCTGGGCATGTACATATGCTGATAAATAGTTTTTGAAATGAAGGTGGTCACATTCACAATTATTTGGAGTGAAATTCAATTAGTATATAGATAGGTACAATGGAAATCCATAAATACTAAAATTAATTTCCTTAAAGCCAACACGTTGATCAAAACTTCTACCGTCTTCGTGTATGAATTTTTTTCATAGATTTGTTTAGCGAGCTTAATATTCTCTCCATCTTTATGCTTCAAATTACAATTTTATTAATCTAAAAACTAAATTTGATCTGTTGGATTTAGTGGAGTTTTAATAGATGTGTAATGTTGAAGAAAGCAACAGGTAGTTTCTAGTATTGGACATAAATGACATGTTGATCAAATTTATGAATAGTAAGAAAATATATTTTACAAATAAAAAAAGGAGAAAAAGAAGAGCAAAAAAAGGACACCATATTCAATAGCAGTAATCGACATACCATATGAACTCAGGAACATGGGCACTGCTCATCAAAATTGAAAAAAAAGTAGAGCAAAAAATTAGATGTATCAAAATAGAGAAATAAATAGATTTAATAGCAATAATTAGTATACCACATGAACTGAGTAACATGGGCACTGCTCATTAAACATTGGTACCAGCTTTGATATATATCTAAAAATAGAGCAAAAAGGGCAAACAGCAGACATCAAACAATGTTATAATCATGAAGTTGGCTCGCTACTCATTAAAGATGAAATGCATAATAAACCATATGAACTCAGTAACCGCATACCATTTATTTTCATGCCTCAGTAGGGTAGTTAAATAATTATTACTGGTTAGTGGGATGTTGGGTTTAAAATTAGGAGAGTATGGGTTATTCAATTCCTTTACTCATTGACTGTTTTAGTGTTTAATACTCATTGACTGTTTTAGTGTTTTATACAGGGTTATTCAATTTCTTCACAAAATGATTGTTACCTAGATGTTAGAAAATTTCTCTTTTATTATGTAATAAATTGGCTGATATTTTTTAATTTTCTTTCTTTTTGTGCAGACAACAGAAACTTTGATTCATAGAGTAGTTTTCCATAAATCATCGGAATCTTTGGATTTTTATTACTCAAAGGTAAGATATAAATTATTTTGATTGCTTAATATTTTATAAATTATCATCATTGCTATATTACTTGGTTTCATATATATAGGATAAAAATACCTTTCATGTATGCAATGTGCTATAAATTATCTAGTTTCATGTCATATTAGCTTCAGATTTCTTTCAAATGGTTGAGATTCATGTATGCTTGCTTGTTATCCAAAAAACATAGCTTTCATTCATACATACAAGAGGTTTAACATATTGCTTGAGACACACCATATCAAAATATTTCTATTAGTACATCCATGTGATAATAAAATCAACCATTTAATAATACTATTCCATTGTTATCTACCATACCCAATAATCTGTCACCATCTAACACAGTTTCAAAAAGTCACAATAAAGAGAATTTTTTTCATAATATAATATTACAAATTGATATTTCAGTAGTTAGATATTCTTATAATAAAGCAACAAACTATATTTATCTGAGTATTTTATTTTGACTGAGTATTTTATTTTGACTGATTTCTAGGAGATCATATTAATTTATGTCAGAACCAAGTTCAAGAGAGTGGATTAGAAACCCACACAGAAATGAGGAAGAATATAAGGAAGGTGTTCGAAACTTCATTACTTTTTTGAAAAATCACTCACCGCATGATTTTAGTTTATGTGTTTGCCCTTGTGTAAAGTGCATAAACTCTAAAAAGTTCCCACTAGAAACTGTGGAGAAGCACTTGATAATTTTTGGTATGAATCCATCATATAATGAATGGTTCTTTCATGGAGAAAGAAATGATGCTACTATGCAGATGAATCCTACACCAAAACCTACACAAGATTCTTCTTCTCTATATAAAATCCAAGTTGAAGACTGTGTAAACGGTCCTCTCGAAAATCTTATTAATGATGCTTTTACAGTGAATAATATATCACAAGCTAGCAATAAGGAGAATCCTGAAGAGCCACATGTAAGTAATGGTGATAATTCTTCTTCACATTTTGATCACAGAAAAAAGTATAATGAATTCAAAAGCAGCGCAAATGAGAAATTATATCCTTTTTGTAAAGATGGTCTTACAACATTAAGTGTAATCATAGAGCTTCATAATTTGAAGAAAGAGTTTAATTGGTCAGGAGATAGTATGACGGAATTATTAAAGCGAATGAAACGTTGGCTTCCAAAAGATAATACACTACCTGATAAATATCCCATAATGAAGAAAATGTTGAAAGATTTAGGTATGAAGGTAAATTGCATACATGCATGTGAGAATGATTGCATATTATTTTGGAAGGAAAATGCAAATGCAGTTGAATGTCCTTATTGCCATACATCAAGGCTTAAAGTTAAGAACACTGCATCAGGGGAAGTAAAATTGACAACCCAACCACGAAAAGTTTTAAGACACTTTCCTCTAATTCCAAGGTTAACTAGATTGTATACTATACCATGGATAGCTCGTAAAATGCAGTGGCATAAAGAAGCCGAACCTTCATGGGAGTCCATGCGCCATCCTATAGATTCAGCTGAATGGAGGTCAATCAAAAGCAAGTGGCCAGAATTTTCTACCGAGGGACGTAATGTTTGGCTTGGTATTGCTACCGATGGATTTAATCCAAATGGAGTTCTCTCGAATAGTTATAGTTGTTGGCCTGTGTACATAATTCCATATAACCTACCTCCTTCATTATGCATGAAGTCACAATTTCAAATGCTAAGTTTATTGATATCTGGACCAAGAGCACCAAGCCAGGACATTGATGTATATTTACAACCTCTTGTAGATGAGTTGAAACAACTTTGGGAAGGAGTATCTGCTTTTGATATGGATAAGGGGGAGATTTTCACTATGAAAGCAATGTTGTTATGGGGAATCCACGATTTACCAGCATTTGGTAATTTGTCAGGTTGTGTGACACATGGTTATAAAGCATGTCCAGTTTGTGCTATCGGGACCGAGTCAGAGTACATTGGTAACAAGGTTGTTTATCCAAAATATAGAAGATTTTTGAAGGATGGTCATCCATATAGAGCACTAAAACATGGCTGGTACAAAGACATTGAAAATAAAGAACCTCCAATAAGGTTAAGGGGTTCTTCTCTTTTAGAAAAGATTGGTCGTATCAAGTATTTACCTGGAAAAATATCCAAAAGTAAGAAACGAATGATATGTGATGTTTATGGCAATGCATATTCATCCATGGAAGAGGATGGCAATGAAGAAAGGTCGGCATGGTATAAGAAGTCAATTTTATACAACTTAAGTTATTGGAGTACCCACAAAGTAAGACATACGATTGATGTAATGCATACAGAGAAGAATGTTGCAGAACATATTATCAACTTATTATTTGATAAGGGAAACCAACATTCTAAGTTTTCATGGGACAAGGTTCATAAGGTACAATGTTGTCAAGTTCTAAAAGATGCAAAACTTCCATCTTCCCTTGCAACCAAGTTAGGTAACCTTGTAAGTATTCAACCACCCTGTTTGCATATCAAGAAAACATATGATTATCTTCTTATTATGCAATACTTTCTCCCTATAATGGTTCAACATGCATATCCAAAGTTCCGTGAGCTAAGACGAGCAATTTTACAAGTAAGCTTGTATTTCAACATAATTTGTTCGAAAGTTTTAGTTCGAGAACATGTCCAAGCTGCCAAAGATATGATTCCCGAGGCATTATGTGTGATGGCGCATTATTTTCCCAAAGGCTTTTTTGACATAAGTATTCATCTTATGGTACATCTAGCTGATCAAGCTCTACTTTGTGGACCTACGAACTATATATGGATGTATCCATTTGAAAGGTACAAAATGTTCAGTTAATTTAGTTAGGTTGTGAATATTATTGAATACTTAATCTAACTGTAATTGTATATGTATTAGGGCTATGAAAGAATGCAAGAATATACCTAGCAATAAGCGTTATATAGAAGGATCAATTTCTGAAGCATATCTTGTTTCAGAGTCAGTTAGATATGCAATGGAATATATGCCCAACTCGCGTGATGGAAATCATAGTTCTACACAAGCGTCCTTTTTAGACGAGAACGGAGATGACATGTATGAGCGCGCCATTATTGAGGGTAAACCCCTTAAGTTATCTAGGGTAAAACGCATATAGATTCGAAGATGGATACTTTTTAGAATTGATATTCCAGATAGAGATGAATATTATAGGTTCGATATTTTTTTCTTAGTACTTTTGATATAATGTATAAGATTATATACATCCATATTTTTATATTTATATTCATATTCATGTATTTACACTAGATTTTTAATTTGTAGTGCATATCGCTTATCTTTAGAAGGTGCTCATCATGGTAAACGAAAAGGTACCATAAAGGCAGAAGTGATAGTACAATCCGAATTTATTGATTGGTTACACAAAAAGGTGTGCTACTTTTATACCAAAACTATAGTTTAAGTTTTCTTTATGTTGTTTATAGAATTTGTTAATCGTAACAGCTAGTAGATGAAAAATGCACGAGCACAATGTTATGGCACTATGTCAGTGGTCCAAAATGGGAAGCTAAAACATATCTCAAGTATAGAGTGAACAGCTATGTATTCTCTCCTCGGCATTATGACGATACTCTTTCAACACAAGACAGTGGTGTTTGTATGGATGCAATTACTACATTCATTGCAAGTGCGAGAGATATAAATCCCACTGATGATGACACTACTTGGTATGGCATTATTAAAGAGATTATAGAGGTTGATTACTACGACTTTCAACATGTGGTATTTTATTGTGATTGGGTGAATATTGGAGATAAGACAAATGGTTGTAAGATCTGTCCAGATTCTAATTTATTAATGGTGAACATGAAAAGGCTCAAAAATTCTAATGGTGAATATGATGAGCCGGCTATACTCGCAACCGAAGCAAGTCAGGTGTTCTACATCAAGGATACACAAAATGCTAATTGGTCCATCATTCGACGCTCTCCAAAGCGCATGACAGATATGATAGATGATTACGTTGTGCCAACAAATTTTCAGTCTGTTATGAATGAACAACCTAACCTTGCACCATTATTGAATGTACTGAACTGAAATAAATAAAATGTATAAACAACTAGTTTTGTCATTTTTCTTTTATATCAAAATGCTTGACATTTTATGGAATTGCTATTTTGATTCATATATTACATGTATGTATATGTATATGCTTGAGACTTAACCTATCTATTATATGCTCATATGCAGGTTCAACTTTCATGCCTCTAACTTATATTTATAATGTCCAATTTCTTAATTTTACAGGTTTGAAACTTAAGCATAAGTTGTGGATTACTCTAAATTGCAAACACCTCATCAATTCTTGAATGCGATTTCAAACTCTCTGCTAAGTTCTAAGGTACTTTCAATTCATATGCTATATCTAAATGCAATTATGTTTATTGTACAGATTTTAAATTTAAGCATAACGCCACGGATCTCTTCTAAGTAACAAGTACCTCTTTGCTGCTAAACTGCAATTTTAAATTCTCCGCAGAGTTCCAAGGTACTTTCAATTCGTATATTATTTTATGAGCATGCTCATCTAATCTTGCTAATGCTGAGTCATGTAAAAATAATTATAATGAAATATGATAAAAAAGGCATATTGTTTGGCTGATAGTATATGATTATAATCCAATTAGTCTACTGTAAAATTAGTCTATCTTTAATTTTAAATAATAATAATTATTTTTCTTATGAGTAAAATATAATTTATTTTACTATTTTTAAGTACTTAGTGTTGGGTGGTAAGCATTTTTTAATCCTTCTGATATCAGAAGGAGAAGATTATAGCACAACTTTATTTCAAACTAAATAGTTGTATGTCCATTAACTATTTCTAATTTGTAAAGTCCTCAATTTCATTAGACCATAACTTAAGAGTGAAGGCCCATTAGTAGTCAAATTTACTTCCAAGTTTGTTGGTAATATGTCAAATTTGAGACTATTTTCTATTTTATACTGCTAGGTTGCCTTTCTGTAATGAACTGATTCAAACCCATGTAATTGTTTGATTCTGTTTTCTCATTATTTTTTCATTTTTTGTAATAAGGTGGGATAGCAGGCCCACCCTATTTACTAAATGCAGCAGCCTTTTGGGTTGTTGGCAAACAACAGGCTGCTACAATAGCAGCTTGTGGGCTGTTGTTTAGCAGCAACCAACATGAGCTGCGGCACATACCAAATAAATTAAGCCTACAGGCCCACCCAATTTAAAAACATATATATTAAAGAATAAGTATCGTAAATATATATATTTAAACTTGTATTTTAAATACAATTTAAAGTGTTGATTATGATTTTTCTTTCATATCTTGCATTTTAAGATTTAACTTTTTTAAATACAGGATTGATTTAGTCCTCTAGCATTTATATGTACAAAAAATATGTCTAACCATCCTCCACCACGTGCTAAGAAGTACTCAATAATGGTTGGTTTGGAAGGAGCTAAAGGTAAAGACGAAGCTAAGTGGAGTTCCCGATGTGGTGCTTTGATCCGTTGTCACATACCTATTGGTTATGATGAATGGAGGAATGTAGATGACTACTACAAGGAAAATCTATGGAAAGAGCTATTGGTATTTATCTATTTTGATCCTTTTATACTCAATAATACTGATAATATTACCAAAATTATCTATTCGAAAGAATTTTGAAATTAATTTTGTTAAAAGGTTTGCTACATTACATTGAAAACTCATGCAAGCGTCAAAACTAGAAACATATAGTAAGAAGTTAAACAAACCTTTCATATTAACTAATTCTTTTCATATAGGAAGGAGTTAAATTGGAAACATATAAGAAGTAGTTACCAGAAACATTAATAAAAGAATATGCATACCTTTCATATTCATTTTGTTTCAATCTTTTAAGAAGATAGAAATAATTAAAAAATTCTTATTGTATTGCTTTGTTATTATTTTCTTTGATTTAACAGACTGAATTTGAAATGGATATGGATCCCGAGCTAGCTCGACCAATATTGGAAAAAAGGTTTCCTCAATATTTTCGTACAGTAAAGTCTAATTTGCGAAATAAGTACCTAAGACCCATTCGACAGACCATACCTAAGAGCGTTGCCATTAATTCATGTCCTGATGACATTGATAAAACATGGTGGGAGAAGTTTGTTGACAACGAGTACACTGATAAAAAGAGAAAACAATGTATGCAGAATGCTCAAAATAAAGCTAAAAATACAATTACTCATACCTTGGGAAGAAAACCATACCGTAGAGTATACGAAGAAATGGTATGCAACTTGTTTTTTAATAAATAGCAATTAAAAATTAAGATTATTATGCTTAGTTAACTATGACTATCTTATAGGCCATTGCAAATCCAAATGAGAAAGTTACAAGAACCATGGCATGGAAGGCGGCACATAAAAGTAAAAAAAATGGAGAAGTGCTTCCATGTGCTGCTAAAACATATATAAGATTTACATATACTTCGTATATTTTATTTTGACTAGTTTGTGTGCCATATATGATAACACATTGAAGATAGAGTGTATATATATATATATATATATCCAGTTTCTACTTCGGTGCAAATGTTAGTTATACCCTTCCCTCAATAGATCATCAATATATGATGAAACAAATTTCTACATAATTTTGTCGCTTATAAAACATTGACAATTGGAAAATAACTTATGTAACTTAATGCTAAGCAAGTTTCATTTTTAGCAATGCTTCCTACTTTAAAATATATCAGATTCCAGGCTGCTAGATATTCCAGCAAACTTAGAGTGGATTTCATGCTCTGGTTGTCCTGCCTGTTACCATAAACTTCTCCATTAAACATAATACTAAGGTGTACATATTTATGAAATATGAGTTTTGTTTTTTTTCAACTGAATCACTTTTTGTTTGATTAAAGAGGAATTTGCAAGAGTGAGCTAACAAGTAACTGTGACTCTTAATCTAAGTCAGTGAGTGTATGATATAGTTATGTTACTATTTTATGGTTAGTGGTGTGCGAATGTCATTATGTTAAGATTTTTGGAAGTTTGATGATGTATGTACTTGACTTTTTTATCTCAACAAAATTTTCTTCTGGACTTATGTTTCTTTTTACTATGTTTATACTCCATATCTACATTCACTCACTATTTTTGTGAATGCTTTATGTACTGTAGGCGCTAATAGAGGAGGCAGAAGAAAAACAGAAGATGGAGGCTGGTCTTAATGGCGATGGCGCAACAAGTTTACATGACGTTGAAAGGGATCCTGTTGCTGAAGTTTTTGGGTCCGATAAAAAGAAAAATTATTGTCGTGCGGTTAGTTCCTCTTTTACTGTAAAACAAGTAAAAACAATACAAGCTTCAAAAGCAATTGCAGAGAAAAATGAAAAACATAACTTTCAACTTTGGTCATTGGAATTGCAAAACCAAGTAGCTAAACAAGTAGCAAATCAAGTCGATGATGCTCTTAAATCATTTACTTCATCTTTTCTAAATAAGATATCTGGGATCCAACAAATTCAAAGTATCAGTAATGTTACACCAAGAACAGATGGTGCTTCTAACTTAGAGGGTTCTCCTCCAACGAATGATGCTCTACCCTGTGATAATGGTTCATCTTCAAAAGAAAAACAATATGTAACACTACTATCGCAAGACTTGAAGAAGGATGTAGCTAAAGGTTACCTTGGTTCGCAAACTACTTGTCATTTCAGAAATGTTGTACCAAATGTTGAAAAAGTTGTTTGGGTTGCTGAAGTAATAGATCCAGAAGCATCTATTTATGATGGTCCACAAAATGGGAATTATAAGCTTTGTGAAATAGTGGATGGAGGTTTTGTGATATGGCCAGTGTTTCGCATCCGGAATATGTAGTCTTCTTCTTTTAGCAGACTTTTTGTTTTAGACATAATATTTTGTCTTTTGTTGTTTTGTAATGCTACTGTTGTACTGTTTTGGTTGTTTAATTTAAGTATTGATGTTGTGTTTTGTAATACTATAGTTGAAGCTATGTAATTACTTTTTATCTTAAACATAATATGTTGATGATGCTATGACTTAAATAGTTTATGGTTTTTGATAATATTGTTATATGAATTATTTGTTGCATATACAGTTTCAGATTGTGGCTGTTATAAATAGTATTTTTGTAACACTTATAGGCGTTACTAAAAAAATAAGCAGTGTACAGAAAAATTGTAGTAACGCTTATAAGCGTTACAAAATCATGTTCAGTAACGGGATAAAAGCGTTACAAATAAAAACTTGACAACGCTTATAAGCGTTACAGTATAAAATTTAACAACGCTTATAAGCGTTACGACATGTACCAGGAATTTCTTCACGCCCTTGTGCTAACGGGTTGAATGCGTTACCAAAATTAATAGTAACGCTTATAGGTGTTAGGAAATTCTTTTTTTGGTGTTGTGTGTCATTGGAGTGGGAAGTGGATTTTCCTTATCCATCTTGGCTTTTATCAGTATTTCATTGATATACTTTCTCTGATTTAGATGTATTTCTGAATCCGAAATTCTTTTGACTTCAATGCCCATGAAGTAATTTAATTCTCCTAAGTCTTTGATTGAAAATTCTTCCTTCGAGCATTGTGTGATGTTTTTGATTACTGACTTGTTGTTTTCTGTAATAATAAAATCATCAATGTAGATTAGTACATAAGTTACTGTATTATTAAGAAACTTAGTGAATAAAGAATTATCAGATTTGGTTGAGTTGTAGCCATGTCTTGATAAGGTTGCTTTCAATTTGTCAAACCAAACTCTTGGTGCTTGGTTGAGTCCAAAGAGTGCTTTATTGAGTTGCATACAAGCTGATCATTGCCCTTTTTTATAAATCCATATGGCTTTTCCGTATAGACTTCTTCCTGCAACACATCATTAAGAAAGACATTATTCACATCTAATTGCTTGATGATCCAATTTTTGTGCAAAGCGATTGTTAAAATAATTTTGATAGATGAGGATTTCACAACAGGAGAAAAGGTTTCATTAAAATCAATGTCATTTTGTTGTGAATACCCTTTTGCCACCAGTCTTGCTTTGTACTTACGAATTGAACCATCTGGGTTTTTCTTCAATTTGTATGTCCATTTACATCCTATGACATTTTTATTCATTGGTAAAGGTACAAGATCACATGTCTTGTTCTTTATCAATGCATCATATTCTTTCATCATGGCAGTTTCCAGTTATCGTCCAAAACTGCTTGCTGATATGTACTTGATTCAATAATCTCAAATTCAACATTATATATTTTTGGTTTGAATATGTCACTCTTTGCCCTTGTTATCATGTGGTGACCAGTGTTTGCAAGTATAAAGGGCTGATTATCTTCATCCAAAGTGGTCTCTTGTTGAGTATTGGATGACTAAGAGTCATTCAATATTTGACATGGATCTGAATGATGGCTAATGCCTGGTTCAATAATTTCAGTATCTGCTGGTGCTTCAATCTGCTCAAGACCTGGTTCACCTGTGGACATTGTGTGTTGTGGTCTGTACACTTCTACCATGATTGCTTTCATTCTGAGCTGGTATGATTATCTCTGGTGAAGGTAATATTGGAGGTATAGAATATTTTGAATTATATACCTTCTGTGTTGTTTTGATATCTGCATTAGTAAAAGGGAATTCATGCTCATTAAATATCACATGCCTAGATATGTATATTCTTCCATTGCTATCAAGGCATTTATATCCTTTTTGATTTGCTGCATATCCTACGAATGTACATGGTGAGGATTTATACTCTAGTTTATGTGTGTTGTATGGTCTTAGACAAGGGAAACATAGACATCCAAATATTTTTAAGTGTTGATAATCTGGTTTGAGTTTAGTTAGCACCTCTACTGGACTTTTGAACTCTAATACCTTTATAGGCAATCTATTAAATAAGTAGACTGCTGTAGAAAAGGCTTTTGGCCAGAATTTTAGTGGTAAAGATGCTTGTGCTAGTAAAGTCAAACCAGTTTCAACAATATGTCTATGTTTCCTTTCAATGAGACCATTCTCTTCAGAAGTATATGGACATGTGGTTCTTTGTGTGATTCCTTTCTTTTGAAAGTAATCTTTAAGTGGCAGGAATTCCTTGCCACCATCAGTCTACATTATCTTCACCTGACAATTTGTCTGTCTTTCAGCATTTGATATGAATTGCATCACTGCATTGTTAGTCTCATACTTTGATTTCAAGAAATAAATCCACACATATCTAGAATAAGCATCAATGAAAGAAATTTAGTATTTATAACCATAATCAGTACTTATTGGGGCAGGTCCCCAGAGATCTGTGACAACTAGTTCAAGTGGTTTATTATACATAGTCTCTGAATCTGGAAATGTAAGCTTATGACTTTTACCCATTTGACAATATGTGAAAGTGTGAGAAGTGGGAATTTTATCAACAAGAATGTTATCACTTCTACCTAGAACATGTTTAACAATATTCATACTGGGATGTCCTAGTTTACAATGCCATACATCATATTTTTCAACATTTTTTGTTTTTGAAATATAACACCATTTTTTCTTGCACTCAGAATTTCTTGGATTTGCAACATCAAATTTGTATAATCCCTTATACTCTCTACCCTGCAAAAGAATTTCTCCAGCTGGACTATCTTTTACTAAACAATATTTTAAATGAAATTCAAAGTAGACATTATTATCTTTAGCAAATTGTGATACACTCATTAAAAAATTTCTAATTAATGGAACCCTTAATAGATTGTTAAGATAAAGCTGTCTGGTACCATTAATGTTTGCATTTCCAGTATGAGAGATTTGAACTAATTTACCATTACCCATGTATAGTAATTTTTTACCTCTATATTCTATGTTGCCAATGTAAGTGGATAGGAGGCACACTTACCAACATTTAGTTGAAAGGAAAACTACTCCACTGGCACATTTCTCCAAACAAATAATTTTGGCAATCGTGCCATGTGCAAACATAAGTAGTATAAAAAACAACTAAGTACATGATAAATAAGAAAGAACATAGAAGAGATGACAGTTGAAATATTAATTTTTTCATTCCTTATAACATTTTTTGTACAAAAGCCGTACCCACATAATATCGGTCAACAAAAAGAAAAGTACAGACGCTACAACACCAAAAGTAATAAGTGATGAATCTGCACTTGTACAAAAAACATGTCAAACAAATCAGAATGTTCCAGTATCCAGCACCACTGTCACTCGAGCCTGTCAATGTTTCTTTCTGCCACTTCCCTTCCCACTTTTGGTCGGAAGTTTCTTCTTCTTAGAATCCCTACCAGGAGTTGTGTCGCTGTTTGAAATATTAATTATCGACTTCGTGCCTAGGTTTCCTCCTTGTTCTTCGACCCCCTGGAAGAGTCCCCCTTGGTCTTGTGCTTCCAGGACTTGCGGGAGCTCCTTGAAGACTTTCTCTCCTCAATCATTTCCCTTTTAATGGCTACCATCCACTGTTAAGGTTTACTTAGCTGGCTAGCTTGGTCTATCTGCTCTCGGGCTTCAGCTGCCGTTAGATCGCCCTCCAAAGATAAAGAAGGGTCATCCAGGCTATGCAACGCAGCAATCTTCTCAGATTCCAGCCCTAGTTGTGAGCCAGACACAGGCATGCTGATTGAAGCAGCTACAGAAACAAGTGTCGAAGCGGTCAAAATAGCAGCGGACCCGGGACTGAAGAAATTGGCAGTTTGATAGCAAAGGAAAACAGACCTATAAGATCAAAAATGAAAGCATTCAATTCGTCTTGTTCTTGCGCATGAGCTGAAAGTTCTCAAACTCAGGAAAAACAAGAAGGTTGCATGCAATGGAAGTGTGACCAAGAATTTTGACCTCATACTTCTCACCGTCTCCTTCTTTGGATAGCTGCACGATCTTTGACGAAGTTCCAGGATCACCCAAGGCTTCTGAAATAGTTGCTGAGGGGGCAGACAACAAATCAGTACAGGCTGAACCTGGAATAGTTCCTGACTAATTATGAGGCTGCTTTTTGATTCGCTAGGCCCGAAAATGAAAGGCCCCGATAGCCCTTTAGCAGTTGAAGGTGCAGTAGCATCGGAGGCATCCTGTTCCCCCTCAATCCGAATAATCTCATGCCCCTCTACCAAAGCCTTCTTTGACTCTTCGTTAAGATAGGCATCCTCCAACTCTTGCTCGGTGTATACATCCCCGTTTTCTCGAAAATGGGCCAGAACTTCTTCCAACCCACAGCAAGAGTACGCGGGAATTTAGGGCCTAAATAGCTGAGGCTGCCCTAATGCAGCAAGGAGTTAACGTAGAAATTTAAGATGGCGTCATCCATCTTCTCCATCTTCCTTTCAAAAGTATCATGCAGCTCCAAGTAGTCCACCGTCATAGCGGCCTTCTGAACTTCAACTTGGGTCTTTTCAAATTTAAGCCGTGTGATTTTTTCCTGAAGCGAAGCAATCAGTTAAGCTGGTCAGAAATGGTCTTGTCACGAGATTCCACCATTCCCGCATAATCAACGATTATCTTTTTATGAGCTTCGACGGCTTAGTCATGACCGACAATATTTTTCTTTTGAGCTTCGATGATCTTACCTCGAATTTCAAGCTCCTTTTTTTGCTTAACTTCATCAACGTAGGCCTTATTGATTTCGTCTCTAAACACGATCTCGTATTTTGTGTAGGCCTCTTTCAATTCCTTCAGCAAGCTAGTGTTTCTCTTACTCTTTCGAATTGCAGCATCCCTCTCCTTTTTTAGTTGCTCAATTCTGACATCACGGTCAGTTAACATCCTCTCGTAATCATCCTTTTCTGACTCGAAGAAAAGGATCTCTTAGTAGTTGTTATGGTTGTGTTTTCCGGTTGCTTACATAACTTCTCCCATTTTTCAGCTTAATCCAAATCGCTTTGAATCGCCTGGATATGGGGCATGTAGGAATCTTTACCGATTGGGCGTAGGTCACGATCAAATTTAACTCCCTTCAGAAACCATCCAGTGAGCACAGCCTTAAGCTTAGGAGGACCAGATAGGAGAATATAAGCCGGCCTCTTGTGAGGGCATGAATAACCAGAAGCTGGCACTATGTAAGCAAATGGTGCCTGGATTGATGAAGATACTTGAACAGTAGAAGTCGGAGCTTCAATTCCAACAGAGACAGGAGTCGGGGTAAATGTTTGGTTCTCGAAAGGATGAGAACCATGTTCTACCTTCGATTTCTTGGATGGTTCTTCTCGATCGTCGAGAGTTTTCCTCCTCTCATAACCACTCCTATAAACTCTGCCTCGGTCTCTGTCGTCTCGACGACGAACTTTGGCTTTAGAATCTTTCCTCCTCCTTCACTCTTCCTCAGTTTCTCGTGGCTGATGGGGGTTTGAAGTCCGTCTTGACCCGCGTTGTGCATTTGTAAATTGTTCAAGGTCCTCATAAAGTCCACGACCTCTCATAGTACCTTATATAAAAAGTAAATGAAGAACTTTAGTAATAAAAAATGAACTTTTTAATGCATATGTAAGTGTATATGACTCTAGTGAAATATGTAATGTGTCATAGGCGGACTAAAAGGACTTCACAAACCAGATCGAGAAGCCACCACAGTGGGAATCGGGCTAACTCTAGACACAACATGACTGGGGTGAGAAGACAATCCCTCGAACTTGAAATCACCCCATGAGTTCATCGATGTTTACATAAACGTTGCCCAAGTCCCCAAAGTTGATATTTATTTCCTTAGACAGAGAAGCATGAAGTTGTTCGGCTGTTGGGGAAGCATCTTTACTAATAATCTCTTGGAGAGGCGAATCTAAAAGAATAGGACTCAATCCCGAAGTTTTTTTGCATGATTCGAAGTCTCCTTCGTTGGAACTTGCATTAAATTTCTCATCATTAGATGAGAAATCATAACCACTGCTGCTCTCAATTTCACCCTTCTCCTTTTCCTAATCACCGCAGCCTTGCCCTCACGCTGCTTGAACTCCTCTTCCCTCTCCTCCAGGATCAGAGGCATCCTAATCGAGCAACTGGCTCGAGTCATAATGTCTTTTCCTTCATGAATTTCTTTAGTTGATCCACCAGATGGACTTTCTCCTTCTAGTAGATCACCCTCTTCAGAGTCATGCGATGAATAAGTGGAGCATGTTCGATCCTGGAATGGGAAGGAGATGTAACTTCAATGGCAATAGTAGATCTTCCAAGATGCAACAACCCGTACCTAAGCAAATTCTCATCCGTTAGCAAAGACTTGACCGATCTCTCTCTAGTGACTATGGCCTACAGAGCATGGAAGATGGGATCAAGTGATGGATCTTTGTTTGGCCTCAGAATAATTGCAAGGAGTATTCAGTCTATTAAAAATCCTGCACCAATCGTATTAAACCATAAAGAGTAAAAGAGAAGACTTACCCCCTGTCGTCCAAAGGCGATTAAATCCCTCAAGACGCCTAACGAAAAAATACTGGGTCTTGAACTGCGACAAATTACTTTGAAGCTGCAGCACAATTTTGTGATTTCTTTGGGCCTCGATGATCACAAGAGACAGATGCTCTTCTCTCTTCTTGAATGAGAGGAAGTATCTCAGCTCATCAAAGCTTGGGGCACGAGTGAATGTTCGCATAAACAAAACTTAAAGACAAGTCAAAATCGCGTATCCTTTGGGGTAAATCTGAAATGGAGCAATTCCCAGGTTCAGAAGAGTCTCTCTCAAGAAAGGATTGAAGGGGAGCACTTCTCCATTCAAGCACATGTACCGATGGTAGGCGGTGTACCCCGAAGGTGGCATGTGTAAAAACTCATTTTTCAATGGAAGGCGTATATCATCATTTGAGATGTCATGCTGCAAATAAATGATGTGCAGGACTTTAGCGGAAATTACGGTGGAAGCTGGTGGAAGCTCTCTTCGGAGGGTTGAGTAGAACCCTAAAGTTTGGAGGAGTTTGATCTACAACCGGATCAACTGGAACCAATTGACCATATTCAGCTGGTGGTACCGAAGAAGTTGGCACCGCTGAAACCGTTTGTGAAGGCACAGCTGATGTTGATTCGACTTCTAAAAGTGCCGAACTTCCTCCACTTGATTTACGACGGGATGATGAGTGCTTCATTATATACAAAAAACTTGTACCTAATGTTGTCAAGTAATTCTATATATAACTAAAAGTCCCCTTACGCTTAACACTTGAATTCCGTAAAAATACCGATTTATGCCGACTCATCGGATTTCAAGCATTGACTAAAGCAAGTGAAGCGTGTTATCTATGTGGGATGGGCTCGATGTCCTGAACCTACAAATGCTCTATCCTGTGTAGATAGATCACTTGTAGGGAAGAATGGAAAAAGATTTTCGTATCATTCATTAAAGTTATTTCTCCTACACTTACCCGTTACCGACCAATGATCGATAACGGATCCATTTTCCAAAGCAACACGAAAAGCTCTTCTTATTCCAGATACACTGACTGTGCAATGACAGGACCAATCCAAAGTGAGCAACTATAGATCAATGGGTCCAAATTGAGTAGAGAATTCTCAACATAATTCGATTTCAGTTCTCTGAAAAGTGATAACAGCATGAGCTGCATACAAGATGCTATCCTAAGCTATTATCACCTCCCAAAAAAACCAAAATCAACCCGCAAGATGCTATGATGGGATCAACGGTGTAACTTGGGCGAAACTCGGGTTTCGTTTCGTGAAGAATTCAAGATTGATTTATTATCTTCTTCCATAATGTCACAATCAACTTGAATTTTCCACTACTTCCGTCACCAATCGCTAACGATATACCAAAATTCACATCACCAACCTCAAGTCAGAAGGCAAATGCGGTCAATTTCAATTCACAAGTGATCCAAGCTTGGTAAAATAGGTTGCAATTCAGGCAGAAAATGATCCAGGTGTTGTAAATTGGCTCGAAATAGTGGCGAGGTTAGGCGGGGTCAGAGGCAGAAAGCTGTGGTAGTGAAGATCGATGAAGGTGGTGGCATAAGCGAGCTAGGGTTTGTTCGCAGAAAGATTGGATCGGGTCACAAGATGAGATAGCTCGGTTCGCAAATGAAAGCATGGAATGAAGAAAGGTCATTCCGAACAAAGTTAAGTAGGAGGTTAATCTAAAAAAATTTGCTAATTCCTTGGATCGCTAACGATCCATCAAGTTACAGTCAATTTTCTCCAAACTCGCCAAGTATGATCTAAGTGTTGTTCGCAAGCATTAGGAAAGTTGTGGGGTTGAAATTGATTTATCGTTACAAACAATGACGGTTCACATTGAAGGCTCAACAGATGGTTGAATAGCAAAAGCCAAATTCGTATGATAGCCTCAACACGATCAATTAAACTTCATGAAATGAGAACTCAAAAATAGAAAATTCTAGAGCAAACCTTGTTTCCAACGAAGGCATACTCTAGGGAAAATGTTAACCATGTTTTTAACCCAACGGAATTCAACGGAAACTAGAACATCCACGTCAAGTAAAAAAATCAAGAATTAACCAAAGGGACCAGAAGAAGACACTAAGAAGGACCCAACAGGAAAGGAGCAAAAATAAGCTAAGGTGAAGGATCGTTAGCGATCCATAAGGCTGGCTCATGGACCCTCCACACTTCTCGCATCATGATTCGGTATCTTTTCTAAGGATGTTTGTCAAGTTTCATGGTGTTCCGAGCAAATTAGTTGGAGAAGTAAGCATTCATCTGATTATAGCCATAGTTCAATGCAACCTATATACAAATCACCATCAAAACAAGGTTACTAGTTACTAAATTACATGGAGAGCATCTACATGAGGCAAGGAATGCAACCCAAGTGAAATGATCCAAGAAAATTCTAAGCGCATGGATTGCTAGCGATCCATGCCCAATGGATCACTAGCGATCTATCATATCAAGTCAAGTCGCCGTGAAATTTTCGGAGCACCTTCGTATCATTTAGGTTAGGTCTTTGGCAAAGCGGCCTAGCCTAATAGCTCTCCAATCTGTATAAATACTCATCTATCTGCAATATAAAGAGGATTTTTCGGACTGGCTACTAAAACTCTGCAAAAACTATTCTTTACTCTTCTCCTCCCACACAGTAATCACATAGGGGTTCACTGGGACTTTCAAATAACTCTTGAACTTGTGACTTGATCTAATTTAGGAGATTCAATCATATTGTAATCTAATTTCACTTGTAGCGGCCATCAGTTAATAGAAAGTTATAAAGTGGATGTAGGCTTCATTAACAGCCGAACCACTATAAAATTATTCTTGTTTCTTTACATTTCTGTGATCTATTATTGTTTTTTCTATTTTATTTGCCTTGATAAACAAGGTTGGTGTGTTCGCACTCAATCCAAGTTGTTCATTTTTTGGGTTAATAGTTTCCATCAATATCAATCTTGGTGCATACTAGGTTTCTTTAATTTCCAAGCTTGTTGCAAGTTAGATTTTTATAATTTCCAAACTTGTTGCAAGATAGATTTTTATCATTTCCAAGCAAGGCACCAACTTTTAGTTATAACATAGGTGGACAATACATGCAATTTTTCTAGTTTTCCACAGAAGCAAATTAGCAGCAAAAACTACTAAATCTTATAAAAAATGGCATGAGGATGAGAAAGGATATCATTATATACAAATATTAGATTTCGATGATACAATATTTCCAAATTGAAAAGAATTTTGGAGATATTTTGAGTCCATTGTTTCTTTTGTTGCATTAATGAGAAGACTATAGGTTAATTATTTTGGAAGATGAAAGTAATTAATCAATTTTTGAACCAGCTGATTAAATAAGACATTTTATAAGGCACATGCATATTGGTGGAAATTGAAAAAAAAACACATTGACATATGTTTCCCATATGGATCGATGAATTGATGAGGTATTGTTTTATGGACATAAATCAATTAGTTCAACCTCAAGTGGTTATCTCTATATAAAGAGGGTTGTTCTTTAGAGACTATATCATCTTCTCAAATTGTATTTTTTTAATATTCTTCTACTTAGCCTCCATTATCAATCTTGTAATTTCCTTTTCTTAGGAAGTAATAAAATCTTACCTCCCTAAAGTGGATGTACACTATTCACGGTGGTGGAACCACTATTAATCTTGTCTTTTTTTGGTTTGTGCCTATGTGATATGTGATTTCTTATTTTGAGATGTTAATTTTACATTTGTTCAACTCATCGTCAATATGATCCTATTAATTCTACTGCGTTTGGGTGTTAATCCAAATTTGTCCCAACGGTCTATTATCTGAGCTATTAAGTTGGTTGATAGATGGTGTTAGGCAGTATGGTAGGAGATGAAGATACCCCGGTTGTAGCAAGACCCTATGGTAGATGATCTTATGTAGCACAAATATCTCAATTGCCGAAAGAGCAGTAGAATGGAGATAGTGATTTTGAGAAGTTACAATAGAGGATGAAAGCTGTTCTAAGGATGAATATAGTTCATCGGGTAGTATTTGATACTGTCAAATTACCTACTAATATTTTAGTCATAGAGAAAGAGGAGATGGAAGAATGAGCTTTTACTACTCTATAGTTGGCGATGAAAGAGAATGTTAACTTAGAAATTAGAAGAGAAACCACGGCTAGAGGAATTTGGACCAAACTGGAGAATCTCTATTTGAAGAAGTCACTCACGAACCATTTGATTTTGCCGAAGAGATTTTATTACTATGAAGATGAGAGATGATACTTTAATTAAAGTGCATCTTAGTCTCTTTGATGATTGTCTAATAAAGATGAAGACAGCTGATTTGAAGGTGGATAAAGAGCGAAAGATGATGGTAATTTTGTGTTCCCTTACGGAGCGACACAAGGGTTTTGCTATTAGTCTAATATATGGGAGAGATACTTCGACGTTTGAAGATGCAAAGTTAGGTCTTATATATAATGACTTGAGGGAACAGATGAAGTAGATGAGTGAAGGTAGAGGTGCAGGGAGTAGTCAAACTCTGTTTGTTGAGAGAGGAAGAGAATAGGAAAAGAGTTGGAATCCTAAGGGACATTCCAAATCTTGGAAACCCAGAAATGTTTGGAGAGAAAAGTTAAGAGATGGAAAGTGACACCATTGTAAGGAAGCGGACTTATTATAATTTATTTTTCCTATGTAGGTGCATGTCAGCAGTGCACTTTACCTAGTGTCATGGATGATACTGGCAGCAACTTTGTAAAAAAGGTATCATTGTACGAATTTATTTTTCTACCCCAACTTATTCCAATTGTACCCTATTATAATTTTACTTCGTTCTTCGACTAATTTCGTTTACCATCCTTCTTCTATCTTACTTTATTCTTTTAGTAAAATGAAATCCAAATCTCTAAGGATCTTTCTAGCTTAATCATGATATAGAGAAATAAAATGTACTATTACAGCATATTTGCTTAACCTCGTTTCAATCTTGATTTTGGTTTAGTGTTACCCCTTAAAATGATATCGTGAAGGGAAATGGAATTGCAGTCGGTCTTGGATAAGTATCACCTACGTACTTCTAATTCTACATTTGGAAGAAGTACATTCCCAATAGTATCAATCTTGATGCATAGTAGATTTATTTGCTTTCCAAACTTATTGCAAGCTAGATTTCTACCTTTTCCAAATACAAAAAAATAGATTTCTATCATTTCCAAGCAAAGCGCTAGCTTTTGGTTATAACATAGGAAGATGGATACGTGCAATTATTTAAGTTTTCCACTGGAGTAAATTATCAGCAAAAAATTACTAAATCTTACCAAAAATGGCTTGAGAATGAGAATGGATATTATCATCTACAAAAGTATTATGATCTTCCTTCTTGTGTTGATTTCATGCCCTTTTTCCTATTAAAATGGAAACATATGGAACAATATGATTTACTATTTGTCCATAGAAGGATGAAATGGTAAAAAAAATTATATTAGGTTTTAGTAGGGTGTAAAAGGAAATTGATGAGGTTAATAGATATAGTAAAAATAAGTAGCAGTGAATTGGTTTTTTAAAGATTAAGTTACAATAGCTTTAAAAAAAAGATACCAGTAGCTTTAAAAATAATACCAAAAGAAATTACAAGCTCCTTATTGAATGATAACCTAAGTTAGTTTTTCAATGTTACATAAAAAAACTTTATAGAAATACTAGTTTTCATAAATGTTATGTAAAATAATTTTTATATAAAAGAAGTTAATTTCGGTTAAGTAAAACAGCTTTACAAAACTCAAACTACTACACCCATATCTTTATAAAAATGATTTAGCACGTGTGCATGTGTCCACACACATGCACATACAAACATAAACTCTCATAACTCAGCACATATGCATGTATCTCCGTCTAACTAATTTTGTACATGTACTACACGTGCTTACTTGTTTACTGCAAGTTACCCTGGAATAAGAGGAAAAACTCTTTTTGAGAAATTTTGCACATAATGTAGCATGAGAAACTTATAATGTATAAATCTATTTGCACATGCACAACTACAACTCCAAAAGCAATATTCACTCAAATGCAAATGCGTGTGAAATTCAAGCAATCCGTGTCACATTCAGTCATTTTGATTGCTAAAATTTTCCATATTCACTTAAGCATCATTTGCTTCTTTAAAACAATTGCAATGCCCCAACTATACTCATGTTATCTTAGGAGTTTATTAGGTGTGAACAAATGGTTTGTTTAGATTAAAATAAACAAAAAACAATAAAACTGAAATAATCGATTAATAAACAAAGACCGTAGCTAATCGAACCAATGTTATTTAGAACTGAAAACAACTAAACTGAATGTATTAGTTCGATTGGTTTAATTTGTTGATCTTAAAATAAATTAGATTGTTTAATTGTTAGCAAAATATGAGATTGAAATAGTTTATTAAGTCCTTAGTTATATTGAGACGCGTTGATGCTATAGCTTTTGGAAACATACTGTAACCCATATTTTGGAGTGTCATAATATAGGATTAATTAATAATAAAATTGATTAAATAATAATTAAAGAATAATCGTAGGAATAATTGAATCCATAAAAGAACTAAAAGAATAAACAAAATTTATAACCAAGGGATGAGGAATTAATAAGATTAAGCTAGAAAGAAATTTTAGCCCAAGCCCAAACTATTAACCTTTATATATGTATTTTCATTCACTTTTCAATCTCTATCAAAAAATAAATATAACAACAAAGTTAGGCCTTCATTAATAGAGAAGAGAGAGAAGAATAAATCAACTAAGGTCAAACACAAGCATTCATTTCAAAGAAAAGGCAATCAAGCTTTAAATCTATATGAGTACTACTTACCTTATGTTCATATCCCAATCTGCTTGGGTTCGTATTTCATATGTTTTCAATGTTTTGAAGGGTGATAATCATGTTTTGATAATAATAGAATAAACCTATATATGTTTTGGGTGTAAAATGGAATTGTTTGTGATAAGTTTAAGAGTTAAACATGAATTAATCATCTCCAATGGATTGAAAGTTCATTGTGATGTTTATAACATCAAAGCGGAGATGATTTTTTATTTTCATAATTTTTCAATGAGTAAATAATTAATTATGAATTTTCTAAGATGAAAATTGGTAATTTTGGGAGTAAATTAATATTTATAACATTAAAATTTAACATTTGGAATTTTTAATGAAGCAAAAGGAAAGTGTTTTAGATTTTTTCATGGATTTATGGAAATTTTTCCATGACTTTTCGAATTAACATAAATTAAATGATAAGGTAGAAAATTTCCTTAGTTAAAAAAATTATTAAAGGAAGAGATTAACAAAGTAAAATATAAAGGGAGTTAATCATGGCTTATGGTAGAGACTTCTACTATAATATAAAAGTAACGAATAAGGAAATGACATGTGTAAAGAAGTAGTCAAAAAGTAGTATGTTACTAAGGAAAATATTAGTTTTCCACTTAATTTTAGTTTTGCAACCTTATATGTGCGATAGCTAGATCCTCAATAGCTTTCAGTTACACCTTCAATAGCATGTTCTATTGACTCAATTGCCTTAACTTATATATGTGATAGCTTATAAGTATGATGGCTTGGATATGCCTTGATCTATGTTAAACCTTTAATAGCCATTTTACAGGCATAATAGCCTAAACCATCGATAGCCTAAGTTAAACATTCGACAGCCTAGGTTAAACTTCAATAGCTATTTTAAAGGCTGGATAGCCTAAACCTTCGAAAACTTATGTGAGAGAGTTAGGGGTATGCCCTAGGGGCAATTATGTAATTTGTTACATATATCTAATTCGTTGACTAATATTATTCGAAATAAAGGTATTTTCTTTCTATTATATACTTGATATAGTATGTTATATTAATTAAATTAATCAATTTAATTAAAAGTGTGTTTAATAGAAAATCCATAAATGGTACATTTTGTGATAGTAGTTACAAAGTGTTGTAATCGTGAGTAATTTGTCATAATGAACACAAATATGCCATTTTAAATGTACCTAGTCAAGATGCATCAAGACTGGATATCGATGTATTCGTTGAGACTAGATTACGCAGCGCTCTTCAAATGTTGGGAAGTGTATTACTCATGACCGCTGAGGGCACCTAGAGATTACGTACTGATTGTGATTGGATAACTAAGGAATGACTCGTTCGATAGTTTACTGTTTGTTAATATAACTAAAGTCAAACATAAAATATCAATGATACTAATTTACATAGTATTCTCGACTTAGGAATACTGTGGATCTTTAATATGAAATCTCTGCTTTGATTATAGTTAAATCATAGCACGGTGTCCATCGAGTGACTATAGTTGGGTCGAGTGGAAGTATTGGAAGTGAAACACTATTCAAGAGAGGATTTGTCTCCTCAGTTGTATGTGGTTAGTATCACATTCAACTCAAGTCAACTCAAAATCAAAGTCTCTGGCCAGAGCAGTTCGGTTAATAATTATTATTACTATCGAATCAAGGACTTTGTGTTTGAACAATAGAGTCGAATATGGATGATGTTGGAATTTTAACCATTACCAAATTCAATGAGTCCAAAATAATCTAGTTTTGACGAAGAGAATTGGTGCAAATAAATGTCACAACTGCGTAATGCTTAATTAACTAAAATTGGAATTTATCGAAACTAAGTAAGCGATAAATTTGGTGGAAATGTCACACCACTTGCTTAGTGACGTCTGAACGTTAACATTCGAATAGTTCAATGTTAATCGCTGACCAAATTTACACACAATGACTCACACAACCGATTTGATGGATTCTCTTTAGACAAAATAATTTAATTAGTTTATAATTATTATAAATTAATTAATATTTATGAAATATAAATTGTAAATTGTTGAATATGATTTGAGGAATAAATATTATTGTATATATTTATAATAGTTATAAATATATCGATCGCTATGCTACATCGACAAGCAATTAAATCAGAAATTTGATTAGTAATATTTATGTGGACCTAAATAGGTTATTATCCCATGGTATATAGTGATACATTTGGAAGCAACAAGCACGGGGCAGCTTAATGATGGGATAGGAGTATCTTAGATGGATGGCTCAGATTTAGGGAGAATGGGTAAGAGATATGATCTACCTTTCTCTCTATTCCTTCCACTATAAAAAGTCTCCTAACCCTAATACATATGGATCTTTTTGCTACCATTTTATCTCTTTGCTAGCCAAATTCACCTAGACAAAAACTCCAACAAAGTTCATCGCAAATTAATTTTAAATCAATAACTATTGGATAGTTAACGGTCTACAATTCAAAGATTAGCAGTCTGCTGAATTGAGAAGAGTTCTAAGAAGGGATATTCATCATAGTACTTCAAGGCATACGTTTTGGAATGGTTTTATATTTCATATGACTTATAGTTTATGCATAATATTCTATTGCTTATTTATATATATCATAATTATATTGTTAGTTATGTGAGATTCCTATATGTATGAATGTTGTCACATGTTGAATGGTTATATGTATGTGTGTATAATAAAAAAATATTTTTATTTAGATCAGATGTATACACAGCCAAACAAATTTATTTTAGTTTTATTATTTTATTAATTAATTATACTTATATTAATATGTCATATTACATGAACTAAATGACTTATAATTAATTATGCCATCATATCATGTTAAAATTTGATCTTATATTTTATATATACAAAGTAATACTAGTTATAGTTTTATGTAACAGAAAAGGATTTTTTGATAATTATTTTCTAATTTTAGTTTTATTTAAATTGAAATATAAGTTGAATAATTCATATAAAATAACATATGTTTGGAAAATTATATTTTAAATTTTATAAAAGTTCTTCATCACTTTATTATCTCTTGTCCAAAATCCCAGAATCTAAAAATCAATATTATAATGTTTAAAAAATCATTTAATCATGGGGCCGATATTAACTAAATAAAAAAAAATCGACTTAGAAAATTATGGAAAATTTTCCATGACTTTATAATATCATATTTGAATTTCAAAAAATTTAAAATTTAAAAAATATGTCATGAAAATAATTTTAATATTATTTCTTTTTTTCAACTAATATATATATATAATTTAATAATATAAAATTATAATAAAATATTTTATGTGCTATATATTGGATCTGAATTGTTATAAAATTATTTAACTTTCCTAATTTAGATAATCATATAAACATACACACACATACATATTTAAATACACATATTTTTAAATACTTTAGACATTAAAATATAAATATATATATATCCTATATATATATATTATTTTCTTACTTTAAAATATATATGTATATTATATATACATATATATTTATATAGTCATTTATCTAATTAATATGTAATTTAATATACATACATACATATATATATATATATGTATTATTTTTACATTTATGCAATACATGTATTATATATATAAGTAAATATGTATATTATTTTAATACTTATTTATATAACAAGTTTATATATATACATACATATATTTGGACAGCATACAATACATATAAGATGAGCTAACATGTCTGTTGCAATGCAAATCCCAACATTTATATACGAGCATATTATATATTGCACGAATTTTTATGTTACACATGCACAACATACATACATACATACATACACACACATATATATATATATATGCATATGTATATATGTATATGTATGTGTATAAGATACATATGTGTACAATTATATTTAATTAAACATAAATTAAATAAAATTCAATTTATTATTTATAAATTTAAATAAAATAAGAGATTTTAATTAAACTAAATTTAGAAATGTTCTAAATAAATTAGACTTCATAGGTCCAATTTAGATTAAATTAGGGAATTTCTTTTTTGAAATCAACTTATACCTTCCGATGCTGGCTGGCCTAGTTCCAACAATGGTATTAGAGCCCAATAGCCTATGCAGTTTAATTAGTCATGTTAGGGTTAACTAATCAAAGCCTACCCATATAGTAGGGTGTCTAGAAAAGTAGTGTTTAAAGTTAGGTTTGGGTAATCAAGTACTATGCCCTACCTAACTACTAGCCTAGTCCGAAATGATGAGGTAAGCCTAAAAGGTAATTCCTAATTGAAAAGACCTAATTTGAATTGGGCCGTGAACTAATTTTCAAAATTGTTTAAAATTTTAAAAATATAAGATTTTAAATTTAAAATGATATACAAATATTATAAAATTTATAATATAATAAAGTTTTTCAAAATGTTAAAAAAATAATAGAAATTGATTTAGAAATTTATTAATAAGATTAATAAAATAAATTAATTAAATAAGTTAACTAATAAATGAATACATGTATTATATATATAGGTATATATATTATGATATATGTTATGTTATTTTAAAATGTTTGAAATAACATAAGTATATATGTATGTATAGTAAATAAATTTTGAAACTAATATAATTTAATTAAAATATTTTAATTAAATGAATTAAATAAAAGGTTAATTAATTAAATAATATACACATGTATATGAAGTTAATTAAAATGTTAATTGATTAAAATTAATTAAAAAAGATTTAATTAAATATAATGTTATACATAAGACTATTATATAGGTAATATAAAGTATTGGAGTTACATAATAATAAAACTTATATAATATGAATGTATAAGTTAAAGGTGTAATAGTAAAGAAAACCTAACTAGACTTAAGGAATAAATACATACGTAAATGTACGTATACCATGATTTTCAATATGTCTAACACTTGAATCACGAGAGTAATTCATAAGAATTATGTCATTCCATAAGTCGATACCACTCAACATTATATATATATATTGAAGATTATGAATCTTCAATATAAAGTCATCATATACCATACACACACACACACATATATATATATATATATATTAATAAATTACTTGCATATTCCTTAGTTGTTGAGCAAACTCAAGCTAGGGATTTATGTGTAGTATTATTAGTATATTAAATAGACAAGGTAAGATAACTATATGTATTTGTTGAGCAAACTCAAGGTATATATATTATACTTAGGCTATCGCAATATGGTATGTACGAGCAAATAATCTCTTTCGATTTGTTAAGCAGACTCAAGGTTGAAATAAGATTAGGACAAGGAACCATGGGTTAGGAGTTGTATGTGATACAATCGATAAGGAGTTATCCATCATCCGTGGGGCTATGATTTGTTGAGGAAACTCAAGGTCAGAATTTCAAGACGGACGAGTCCTAACACCCGGTAGTGAAGTCGAAAGACCTTTTTGTTTCACATAGGGTTTGGTTAAACATAATAAACTGGTGGGACCTTATTAGAAAATTGAAATGATAAAATTTAGCCTTTCTAATATTGTAAGAACATATGGTATATAATTATAATAATCTACATTGATAAATGTGTGCATTTAAAATGATTTATAAAACGTTTATCAATTAAGATATACAATTAAACTGAATTGAAAATTGATAAATAGAAATAGAAATATACTTTCTATAATAAATGCTTATTGCATGTTAACATTTCAATAGCCATGCAAGCGCCTGATTTTTACAGCTACTAGATACGTTCGTAAAATGGTTTCTTATGTGTTTATTTGGTTGAAACCATGTATTACATTCTATGAGTTTCAAACTCTAAATGTAGTACAACACTATGGATATTAGATCCATATACTATTGCATATAAGTGTTATACGAGGAATGGTCATAGTTCGTAGTGTACGATTCTTCCATGAAGTAAGTTTATTTGAAATAAGCCAATAGACACTCTGTGAAATTGGGTGCTCAATTTGATTGATTACAGAAGGATCATATTGTGTTAAATGAAACACTAGACCATTACTACAAGATAGATCTAAGAATTCATCATTGAAATGTCATTTGACAAGTTTACAAGAAGTGCAACATATTTGATGTCCTTGAATGTTAAGGATAATCGAATGTGCTTTGGTAAAGAGTTTATTGTAATATTGTAGCAAGGGCTTTTCATTTGAATGGTTTTACCATTTGAAAGGAAAATGAATGTATAAGAGTAAATGTAATTTAAGGTACAGTTGGGATGAAGAGAGTGAGTAGTCACTTCTGCTTCATAAAGAAACATTGAAAATGAGAATTGTAATAATAATTATTAGTACTTAACATTGGAATGAGGATTATGATTTCTATTCTGAAATTTATTTTCATACAAAAAATTATTTTATATGAGATTTATTTCTCTTAGTTCAAGATATTTGATCAAAGAACCCTCTGCTATAAACTAGTTGTAGTATATGAAATAGATAATTTATATCAAGTGAATGATGGACCTTTGAATTTAGTACACTATTATAGTAATGGCGAAATTAGTGGGAGCATGTCATGTAGAACTTATTGATTGCATCAAATTACGAAAATCATTTTCGAAAAACATACCGAATATATTTATGAAATAATGACCGTTTTTCGGTGTCGATTGAAAAATAGACATAGGTATATTTCAATGTGAATATTATGAATATCTGCCATAAAATAAAACTGTAATGTGGTATTTTTTTCACAATAAAAGTGATGCATTGAAAATACTGAAGTAACTAAAATTATTTACAATTATTTTGAAATTATAGACTAAGCCATAGTTTTGAGAAATAATTTTTATTATATGACTATGAATTGTATTGTACTAGTTAATTATATCTCAAACATTCAAAGGCAATGCACCCATTTAGTGGGAGTGTCATAGGAGTTGATAAACTCTTTGGATTAATACTTCATCATATTCGCCGATAAGTTATCATAAACATGTATGAGTCTATGATAAGCTCATAGATTATAAAATAGAAGTAAATAATATTGCATGCAATAGAAATAATTCAATTTGATCGAATGCGTGAGTATATTGGAAAGAGTTCCGAATGTACCTAAAATGAATAATGATTCAGTATCAAAAGTCACTCATCCTTATGATACATAATAATGTAAATGATAAGGAGTAATCAAACTTTGTTGAACAAAGTACGATTAATTATGAGTGGAGTTGAGTTAATTTCTTTCTACAAGGTTGTGTATGTAAGAATAATCACAAGGTTAAAATTAATTTCATCTACATAACAGTTTAAACAATCATACAAGATAAGGGTTTATAAGAAACCCCAACATATCCAAGGCCAATGAGTTGGCAGGCTGTGGAAGTCAAAAGATTTCATGTAATAATCATATATGAGGAATCTTTTATGAAGCTCCCCAAAAGAAGTTTGGGAAAGACTGTCATTGGATGTCATATTTATGTTTTGAACATAAGTTTTTTAAATTAAAATTAAATCAGTTTTATATATAAGGAATTCATAAAGTGTTTATGAATACCTATTATGTTGCATTGAGAAACAATTGTTGTTTCAAGAAATACCAACTTCATAGAAAAGGAATTTCTTTGACAAATTATTGGTAGTAAAATGGAACTGGATACGATCCAAAGACAAAACTGATTACATGAGATTAAATGAAATTAACTAACCCAAATGAACACATTGCATTGGAATGCCTAATAAGTATTCTCATACATTAAAGAGAAATTATAAGTTTTTTACCAATGTCGAAATATATATAATCCTCGGTTGTTTAATTATACCATGAAGAGAGTTGACTCTATGATATATACGAAGTGCTGATCCAAAATAAATTCCAAGTACATTATCAAAATATGATTTTGATAGTTGTATCCAAAGGTTATGATCCATTGGCCATAAACGTGTCTCTAAGAGAAAGACAAATGCAGTTGAAATATAGCAAGCCACACTAATAATAGTAATATCATGAGTTTCAATTGTTGAAATTAACATAACAGGTTCACCATTCGATGTGCTCAAGTTAGTTCAGATTTACTCACAAAATTATTGCTTAGTATGACTTTGGGTTTGGTGTTATATGTTGAAATGGAAAATTCTAAATAATGATTTAGAATAGACTATTTGCATAAAACAACCAAAGCGTCTTGAAGTAAGTGGGAGCGATATCTAGGTTTGTGAGTTTTTGGATATGATTCAAAAACGGATACGATAGTATTGCTCGACAAGCATCAAAATTGAACAGTTGATAGAAATATCGAATAGTCTGATTATCAATCAAAATGCAAAGGAAATGTGTGCTCATAAGAAAGAAAGTTAAAAAGGTGCATAGAATTTCTAAACCATAAGTAAACAACCTGCTGCTAATTATTAACGATGTACTTGTTAAAATCAGCTTTAGTTGTTTTAATACTTGATGTTGGATTTAGAAATGATGTCTTTTATAGTAAGTATAAAAGATGTTGGGAATGTCCCAAACGATATGCAAGGATACCTTATTAAAATGTTTAATACGGAACATGCAAGAGTGATTCCTTATGCATTGGCAAGAGGAATTATCGTACATGTTATGTTGTCTGCGGTATCGTGATTTGTTTATGTATTTGATACATGAAGCAAATATCAAATCCAAATTGATATTACTAAATGGTTGTTTGAAGTGTTCTCGTGTATTTATGAAATACTAGAGAATTGTTTACAAAACAACAAACTCCTTATAAAGGAGTGTTCGGACTCAAACTTCATAAGTGATATTGAGTATAATATGTCAATACTAAATTCAAGTTAAGAATCTTTAAGTTAGAAATGTTCCAAATGAAAGACTACGGCCAATCTAATAAAAAAGGCAAAGTACATCGCTTTTAATAACACAGAAATAAAAAGCAATGTATGTAAATATAAATGCACAAATTTATAACTGAACTAATGGTGATTCCAAATGTTGAAAATTCCATAACATTGTTGTATGATAACAATGTCTCGATATAGTTCTAACAAAACTTAAAGCTCATTAGAAGTCGAGAAACATACTCTAAATTGTTCCATATGACAAAGGTAGTTTATTAGCATTGGAGAGAGTTAATTAACAGTATATGATTAAAGCATAATAGCATACCCGTTTACTGAGGCACTGACCTATTTGTTTTGAGAAGTTGGAATAAGATTCCATAATTGACCCCAAGTGCAAGTGGGAGATTAATAGAGTTAGGGGTATGTCCTAGGGACAATTATATAATTTGTTACATATATTTAACCCGTTGACCAATCTTGTTCAAAATAAATGTGTTTTCTTTCTATTATATACTTGATGTAATGTGTTATATTAATTAATTAATTTAATTAAAATCATTTTTAATAGAAAATCCATAATGGTATATACATTTTCTGATAGTAGTAACAAAGTGTTGTAACCGTGAGTAATTTATCATAATGAAAACAAATATACCATTTTAAATGTACCTAGTCAAGATGCATCAAGGCTGATATCGATGTATCCGTTGAGACTAGAGTATGTAACGCTCCTCAAATGTTGAAAAGTGTATTACTCATGGCTGCTGGAGGCACCTAGAGGTTACGTAGTGATAGTGATTAGATAACTACGGAGTGACTCATTCGATAGTTTTATGTTGGTTAATATAACTAAGATCAAACAGAAAATATAGATGCTACTGATTTACATAGTTCTCTCGAATTGGAGATACTGTGGATCTTCAATATGAAAGCTCCGCTTTGATTACAGTCAAATCATAGCATGGCGTCCATCGAGTGACTTCAGTTGGGTCGAGTGGAAGTGTTGGAAGTGAAGCACTATTCAATAGAGGATTTGTCTCCTCAGTTATATAGAGTTAGTATCATAGTCAACTCAAATCAACTCAAAGTCAAAGTATCTGGCTAGGGCAGTTCGGTTAATAATAATTGTTATTTTTGAACAAAGGATATTGTGTTTGAACTATAGAGTCGAATATGGACAATGTTGAAATTTTGACCATTACCAAATCAATAAGTCCAAAGTGATCTAGTTTTAATGAAGAGAATTGGTGCAAATAAACGTTACAACCGGGTAACGCTTAATTAACTAAAATTGGATTTTACCAAAACTAAGTAAGCGATAAATTTGGCCAAAATGTCACACCACCTGCTAAGTGACGTGTGAATGTTAACATTCGAATAGTTCAACGTTAATCGCTGACCAAATTTACATGTAATGAGTCACACAATCGATACGATGAATTCTCTTTAGACAAAACAATTTAATTAGTTTATAATTATAATAACTTAATTAATATTTATGAAATAGTGATTGTAAAATTTTGAACATGATTTGAGGAATAAATATTATTGTATATATATTAATAATAGTTATAAATATATCGATCGATATGGGATATCGACAAATAATTAAATCATATTTAATTTGTAACATTTATTTGGAACTAAATGGTTATTTGCCTATGATGTGTGGTGATACATTTGGCAGCAACAAGCACGGGGCAGCTTAAAGATGTGGTAGGAGTATCTTAGATGGATAGCTCAGATTTAGGGAGAATGGGCAAGAGATATGAACCACCCTTCTCTCTATTTCTTCCACTATAAAAAGTCTCCTAGCCCTAATACATATGGACCATTTTGCTACCATTTTATCTCTTTGCTAACTGAATTCACCTAGACAAAAGCTCCAACAAAGTTCATCTCAAATCAATTTCAAATCAACAACTATTGGATAGTCAACGGCCTACAATTCAAAGGTTAGTAGTCAGTCGAATTGAGAAGAGTTCTAAGGAGGGATATTCACCATAGCATTGTGTACTTCAAGGCATAAGTTTTCGCATGGTTTTATATTTCATATGACTTATAGTTTATGCATAATATTCTATTGTTTGTTTATGTATATTCCATAATTATATTGTTAGTTAGGTGAGATTCTTATATGTACCAATGTTATCACATGTTGGATGGTTATATGTATGTATGTATAATAGAAAAACATTTTTTTATATAGATCAAATGTATACACAACCAAATAAATTTATTTTAATTTTTATTATTTTATTAATTAATTATACTTATATTAATATATGTCATATTAAATGAATTAAATGACTTTTAATTAATTATGCCATCATATCATGTTAAAATTTGATCTTATATTTTATATATGCAAACTTATACTAATTATAATTTTATGTAACAGTAAAGTATCTTTTTATTAATTATTTTCTATTTTTAATATTATTTAAATTGAAATATAAGTTAAATAACTCATACAAAATCACATATATTTAGAAAATTATATTTTAAATTTTATAAAATTTCCTCATTGCCATATTATCACTTAGCCAAAATCCTAAAATTTAAAAATTAATATTATAGTTTTTAAAAAATCATTTAATCATGGGAGCAATATTAATTAAATAATAAAAAATATATAATTTTGACTTAGAAAATTATGGGAATTTTTTTATGACTTTATAATATCATATTTGTATTTTAGAAAAATTTAAAATTTGAATTATATGTTTGGAAAATATTTTTAATATTATTTCATTGGTTTTCCACTAATATATATGTGTGTGCGTGTGTGTGTGTGTAATTTAATAATATAATATTACAATAAACTATTCTATGTGACGTGTATTAGATTTTGAATGCTATAAAATTATTTAATTTTCATAACTGATATAATTATATAAACAAATATATATATATACACACCCGTTTAAACACACATATTTATAAATACTTTAGATATTAAAATATAAATATATATATATATACACACATACATACATACATACATATATATATATAATTTCTTAGTGTAAAATATATGTGTATATTATATTTAATCAATAAAAACAACTTTGTATACTATGTGTATATATACACATAACATATATATACACACATAACATATATATGTGTGTGTGTGTGTGTATATGTTATGTATATATATAATTATATAGTCATTTATCTAATTAATATCTAATTTAATATACATACATACATATATATATATTACATTTATGCAATAAATGTATTATATATATAAGTAAAATGTTTATATTGTCTTAATACTTATTTAAGTAACAAATTTATATACATACATACATATATTTAGACAATGTACAATACATATAAGAAGAGCTAACATGTTCATTGCAATGCAAATGCCGACATTTGTATACGGGCATGTTATACCTTGTACGAGTTGTTATGTTACACATGCACATACATATATATATATATGTATGTATGTGTATGTATATGATACATATATGTACAATTGTATTTAATTAAACATAAGTTAAATAAAATTCAATTCATTATTTATAAATTATAATGAAATAAAAGATTTTATTTAAATTAGACTTCATAGGCCCAGTATGGATCCAATAAGGGAATTTTTTTGAAATTAACCATATCTTCTGCTACAGGCTGACCTAGTTCCAACATTATGTTAAACCTTCGGTTACTATTATAGAGGCTCATTAGCCTAAACCTTCGATGGCCAATGTTAAACCTTTGATAGCAAAACCTAAAAGTTCTATAGCTTAGATTTTTTATAGCTACACATGTAACAGCACACTCTTAGATGTCCAATAGCTATATGCATCCCTCTACATTTGCTTTCATCCTATTTACTTCTATTTCTTATGGAAATTTTTCTACAAAAAGCAAGAATAGAAAGCAGAAGTGGACGTTCGATATTAGCGTAAGGGCAAATGCTAGTAGAAGAACTATAAGCATGCATATTATCGGATAAGGAAGGACCGAGAGAAAAACGAAGCCATGAATGTGGGAATTTAGATGCCAACTTTGGCATTTGGAACCGTAGATGTGAGTGCACTCTTCCAACAATTTTTAGCAAACCTAGTACAACAATGGACTCAACGGTAAGTGCCACCGCAAGCCCTTAATATGCTAGGAGGTCTGGTGCAGGATGCTAGGGAGGATTTTTCTAAGATGAAGCGGGATTTCCAAAGTTTTAGGATGATATATGTTCGATGGAACAAAACGGATGTTAGAGCTAGTGATTCTTTGTGAATTTATGATCACATTTGTAGAGATTTGGGATATGCTGATGCCTTAACAATAAAATTAATGTTGAGTCAGCCTAAAGGTTTAGCTAGCAATTAGTGGGATACTGTGGGAACTGATGTTCCCGAGCAAGAAATAACCTAGGACATATTCAAGGAGATGTTTGAGGAGCAACTTATCTCTGTACCGGAGATATTGACCATGTTTTAAGAATTTGCAAAGCAAGGAAATATGACTGTGCCATAGTATTTACAGAAGTTTAATGCTTTATCCAGTTATGGGACTGATCTGATTAAAACTTTAAGGAAGAAGCCAGAGAAGTAATCTTAATAGAGTTATGGGTATGCCCTAGGGACAATATGTGATTTGTTATAAGCATCTAACTCTGTGGTCGATCTGGTTCTTATAAAGGTATTTGATTTCTCTTATATACTTTGTTATATAGTGATATATTTAATTAAGTAATTAATTCAAAGTATATAAATAAAAAAATCCTTAAATGAAATGTTATGCGGTTGTTGTTGCAAATTGTTATAATTGTGAGTAGTTAATCACAATATAAAACAAAATTTTATTTTTGGTTAAGATGTTTTGAGAAAGGATATCAATGCATCCGTTGAGACCATAGTACGTAACGCTCTACAAATGTTGGGTGACATATTATTCATGACATCTAGGGGCCCAAGGGGTTACATACTGTTAGCTATACGATATCTGTAAAATGACTCATCCGAGAGTTTTCTGTTAGTTAATATCAACTAGGTTAAATGGGAAATCTTGAAGTGATGATATTACATAGTTCCCTCGATTTGAGAATACCATGGAACTTTGAACTAAATCCACTTTGATTATAATTAAATGTGGCAAGGCGTCAATTGAACTACTTTGGTTGAGTCTGAGTTGAAGCACTAGAAGTAAAACACTATTCAATAGAGAATTCGTCTCCTCGATTGTATGAGGTTAGTATCACGGAAAACTGTAGTGAACTCAAACTGAAAATCTCTAGCCAGAGTAGTACAATTAATAATAAAAGTTACTATTGAACATAGGACTTTGTTTATGAACTAACCAAGTTGAATGTGTATGATATTGGAATTTTGACCAAAACCAAATTCCATAAGTCCTAATGGGATATAGTATTAACGAAGAGAATTGGTGTAAGTAATAGTTTCTTATTAGTACTTCTTATAAAATATGATTTTAGGTCTATAAGTGACAAATTTATCCAAACTATCATACCACTAGCTAAGATGATGTTCGAACGTTAATATTTGAATTTTTTAATTTAAAATGATGATTGAATTCATACCTTCGAGTCACGTAACTATACTTGTGAATTTTTTGGAAAATCAAACAATTTAATTAATTTATAAAATATTGTTGATTAATTACATTAATTACTATTTGATAAATATTGATTATTATTTAATTTATTGAATATTTTGGTGTTGTTAGTAATAATTGGGATGTATAAATCTATAAGTTATATATGCGTGCATTGATATACGATATCGGTATATATTTAAAAGGATTGTAACTATGTTTAATTATTTAACAGGCTTTTGGAAATAACTATCCATGTGATGGATTAATTTGGCCTACCATGCTATAGAGAGGAAGGGATATGGATGAGGTTTGATTGAAAATTAGTTGAAAATTGAAAGTGGAAGTATTTAAGAGAGAATGAGCAAGGATTTTATTCCTTCATTAAACAAATCATCGCCTTCATTTTCTTTTAGTATTCATTCTTTCATTCACTTTTTTTTCTCCTCCTCTTCCTACCATGGCCGAAATTTCATCATCCCTTTTTCAAAATATTTTCAACTTCAAATAAAAATGAAAATATTAAATGAAATAAAGATAAGTTGTACATCCATCTTGTGCAATTATTGGGTATGGATATTAGAGATCTGAGGAGAAATCTCAAATCAATGTGTAACAACCTAGAATTTCAATCATTTGAATTTGAAATATTTAATTGATTTTAAATATTGAAAAGTAAATTTTGTAAGTTAAACAACTTGTATTTCAAAATATAGTGATTTATTTGATAATTAAATGGTTAAATTTGAATAATTTGAATTGTTTAAATAATTGAATCTTGAATTTAATATAAATGAAAATGATTTCGAAAACTGATTTAGATTCTTTTTGAATAAGAATGAAGATAGTAAACTTTAAACTGGATTTAAAAGTGATTAAACTAATTTTAGAAATAACTCGTTTTAATTAACATGTAAAACTAGCCTTCTAGGGCACTATCTCGGATTTTGATGAACCAATTTCGTTGGATCCATAATAGTGAATTATTATATGCATCAAATTTTGCGGCAATCGGACGTATCATTTGGTCGTGCGAGTTCGAAAAGTGTATAAATTAATTAAAGTTATTTAATATAATATAATTTGATTTGAAAAGCTAACCTCTGAATATGATGGAATTGGCTCCCGATATATATATATATATATTCCATTGTGTTCGGAATAGGGGTATAACATATAGAAGGCCAGGTGGTACTAGGGGTGGGCGCGGGTCGGTATGGTGCAGTTTGGAGTCCAAACCGCTTCCGCACTGCATCAAACGGTTAATCAAAAATACAAACCATTATACTAATATTTTAAACGGTTTGATTTCGGTCCGGTTTGAACGCAATAAGGTTTGGTTTTAGTCCGGTTCGGTTTGAACCCATATTAAATATGAAATAAGAGAATTACTTCCATCGACAATCAATTTACGAAGGCAACTGTGTGAAACTTTTACACTTAAAGGTTAAAACACACAATGTCATACTAAAACGAAAGATTAGTTCTTAATTATATGAATATTTTTATTTGACATTTACCTACAAGTGAGATTTTTTTGGTAGATTAACCAAACATCAACATTAATCAATGCATAATCATTAAGGAAAATGACTAGAATAAGATTATAATTAGCATTTATCCAAAAAAATGAGATGAAAAATATTATACCAAAACTATAACTTCTTCCTTTATGACAGCGATTATTATTAATATAACAACAACATACGCTAAAAATAGAATGTACATCGTTAGAATCTAAAATAAGATAGGAGTTGCTTATATTTTTATCATAAGATTACTAGTGTAAATTTTTAGTTCGGTCCAGTTTAATATGGTTGGTTCAATCGTCCAAACCGCAACCGAACCGTATCGATGCGGGTCGGTTCGGTTTGGGGTATCTGCTTTGGTTAGAAGATCCAGTGCGGGTTTCCGCACCATTTTTGCGGTCCGGTGCGGGCGGTTTCCGTATAGCGGTGCGGTTTATGCCCACCCCTAGGTGGTACGCTTCATTTGGAGTTTGAAATTTTAAAATGTGAATTGTACTTTTAAAATTTTTCTATAAAAGGCCCTCACTTTCTTTCATTTGCTAAAAACATAACCCTCAAAGCTTCAACCACCATTAAATATATAGCTTGATCCAACTGTTATCAATTCAGGGCGAGCTAGGAGCCAAATTAGACAAAACGTTCAACATGAAAGTTGTTGCTCTCATCCTCACGAGTTCATCCATACCAACCGATCATCTTGGCAGTGGCTAAAGGGCTACGTTCATGGTAATGGCGTTCCTTTTTTAGGGTCACGGCAGCGCAGGCGGCAGCGTGGCAGCGGTGGCGGTAGGAGCGCAAGTGGCGGGAGTAGGCGAGGTGGGTGGTGATCGATCTTCGATTAATAAAAGAGAAAAAATAAAGTCGCATCGCCTGAAAATTGAGCATGAGTGAGAGGAAGAGTGGGAAAGAAGGTTTAAATAAAATTTTTAATTAATTTAAGTTAATTTTAATTTATTTAATTTGTACGTTCGTTAATCCATAACTTTTTCATATAAGGTCCAAATTGAGCGCGACAAGTTGCGCTGATATCGTATCAACAAGTACTGCGCTATGGAATTGGATTCGATAGATTTAGAGCTAGTAGGAATTTTGGGTTAAATTGTACGACCATTCAATTTTAATTCAAACCGAAGCGCTTTACCGATTTCTGAAATTTTTGTGGGTAAACTCACCTTTCTGGCCTGCTTATATCTTTATATAAGTATGGATAATTTTATTTATGTTGCTTGTTTGGATGATTTACTATTTTATTAGTTTGTTTGGATATATATTCCCGCCTAATGGAGTGGATGAGATCCTATTACATTCCCGTGTATGAGCGGATGACCCTTTGTATACGATTCCACCTCGAAGCGGTTGATTTTTGTAACGACCCGTATTTTTCCGATAATTAAAATATTAAATTAAATAAGATTTTGGAAATTTAATATTGAAAGAATTAAAATTTTGATTTATTAATGAGAAAAATAATTAGAATATGATTAATAATGTTGTTCAAATGTCATTGACAATTATTTTAATGCAATTTCAATCAATTGAATAATTGTAAAGCTAATTTGGTTATAATTGTAAATAAGGAAATAAATTCAATGTTGTATTAGTAATGAAATTGTATGTTATTTTATTTAATTGGTTTTAGTATATAATGTGAAATCAATTATTTGTACGTAAATTTATAATCTTATAAACATAATTACATATTGCGTTAATATGAGTTAAGATGATAACTGTAGAATAAGAATGTAAGAAAAAGTGAACTGGTGTCAAATGAATTCATATTAGTATTGGATGATTGAATAATAAGAATGTAAATCAAAATAAATGAATTTATTGGAATTTAAATTATAATTAATGAATTTATTGCAATTGCAATTGAACGCCGTAATTATTGCAATATTTAATATTGAATTTGACATGGAAAATTTATTTTAAGATTTTTAAATCCTATGTAATCAAGAATGATGAAAATTGATAACTTTTAGATTCGAAAATTTGAAAGTGATTAAACCAATTTAATAATCATTTATTTATTAACGTGAAAATTAGGCATTTTGGCCACTGTCCCATATTTCGACAAAACTAGTTTCATCGGATCCGTAAGAGTGAATTATTATAGGATTTCAAGTTTCATAGCGATCAGACTTATCGTTTGATCGTACGGGCTCGAAACATGTAGAAATTAATTAAAAGGATTTAAATGAATATAATCTGATTTTGAAAGCTAACTTCTATATACAATGGAATTTGGATTTGAAACTAGTTCCATTGAGTTTAAAAATATCAAAAACGTATATTTCGATACATGGGATGACCCATTATCGTTTCGGAAATGAAACGAGCTTTTCGGGTCGTTGTTATCGTTTCGATCCAAATCGATTTGATCCATCCATTTCTATTTCAGCCCTGCCTATTTATAGGCTATTATAAACCCTAGTTGTTTCTCATTTTATTATTTATGTACATACATCTACTTCCTCCTTCTCAAACGACAGAACATGAAACCTAATTCCCAAATTCCAAAACCGAATTTCAATTTTAAAAATCAATTTCAAAAATTCAAATTCTTCAAACTATGTCATATTATCTATCATTGGAAAGCTCTCAATGAGCACAAGCTACTGGTACAATTGGTTTCTCGATTCGAATCATTGTTTGGCCAGAAATCGACGATCTTTCTCAGCCATCCATTTCTAGGGTTTTCGATCCAACGGTGGATCGTTGACCGTTTGACGATTGGGAAGCAGCGTTTGGAAGAACGAGTCCAGCAGGTCTTGAGGGTGCCATTCATTTGTGTCAGAGGTCGATGATTTCGCCAGAATCAGCGTTCAAAGCTAGCGGCGACGGAGAGGGTTTTAGCCATCGGAGTATGTGCGTGTGGCCGTGATGGGGTCGGCCTGACCCAGTGGAGGCAGCGGCAGGTTCAGATCTGGCCCTAAACGATTGGGGCAGTAGCTAACGACAATTGAAGGTGGCAGCAGTCTCATGTGTTAGGGTTCAGATCGTATGATGAATGTAGGGAAGATAGAGGTATCCATGTCTTTGTTTTATTTATTAATTAATTATTATATATTGAAATTTCAAATGTTATAACTCGAATAACTTTTTCATATGAGCTCGGATTCACGCACGGTTTTCTCCATTGCGATCGTATTGAAATTTCAGACGTCAAGGAACTAGTTTGGTTGCATTCTAAGACTGTTATATTTTTGGGCTATTTTTGGATTTTTAATCGTCGTAAAATCAAAGGTGGGTATTTTAACCCACTCACAACTACTAAATCATCCTATGTTAGTTAAATTAAATTTATGATGTGATTAAGATTTTTCTTATTGCTATTTGGTATATTAAATTGCCGTTCAAGTTTAATTTGAATTCATATTGAATTTAATTGCCATTTAATTTAATATTTAATTTAAATTGTTAATTGAATACCTGATAATGATAACCAGTTTATTAGTTGTGATTTATTGGTTGATTTGAATGATGATTGTGGTGGATGTTTAATTATTGATATTTGGATGATTGGATGTATATTTAAATTTACATTGTTATCACACTACGATTTCTCTTAGTTTGCTGTTAGGAAAAATCACTATGGGTTGAAATGATACATACCCGAATGGACTTATAGATTAGAGAAAAATCGTTATGGAATGAAATGATAAACTCGAGCAATTTTATGGACATTGAATTTTCTAGGATTGCGGGTTGAAATGATATATACCATAAATTTACATTTTTTCACGGATTGAAATGATATATATCCGTATCACTTGACCATAGGGTAGAAAATTATATACTGATACCGGATTGGTCAAATTAAATGATTTTAAATCCTAAATTTTTGAATCCAGTTAAATGTTATTTCGAAATAAAATTGATTTATATGAACTGAATTATTTTTAAAATCCAAGCTTTTAAATGTTGAAATTGAAATCGGTTTAAATGAATTATTTAAAGAATTTAAATTGAAATTTTAAAGTTGAATTTTGAAATATAAATGAAATTTATCAAAATTAAGTTAGTGTAAATGTTCGAATATTTAACTTTGAAATCTATTCAATTTGAAGTGGTTTAAATTTTTTAGTTCAAACATGGATTTGAAATCAATATAAATTGAAATTATTTAATGAGAATTTGAATTGAAAGATTAAAATTGAGTTTTGTTGATTTGAAATCTGGATATGGTCCAGATTTGTTGTAATGGAAGTAACAGTTTGATTTGATATTATTTTCAAATTAATTATTATAATATAAAATGTTTAAAAATCTATTATTTTAAAATTCAGATCATTTAGATTTTCAAACGATTTACTATATAAACCATTTCCAATATTCAAACCATTTTATATTAAACTTTTTAATTGTTTTAAAATCCATAACTATTTTAAACTATTTAAACTATTATAAACTATTTCTAATATATTAACTATTTTAATATATAACCTATTTTAATATATAAACTATTTCTAATATATAAACTATTTTAATATATATCCTATTTTAATATATAAACAATTTAAAATATATAAAATATTTTAATCTATAACCTATTTTTAAAATATAAACTGTTTTTAATGTATAACTATTCCAATATATAAACTACTTTCAATATTCAAACTATTTAAAGTTGGAACTGTTATGGTTTAGATTTAATTGATTTAAATGCAGATATTTAATATGATGGTTTAACCTATTTTGTGGTTATGATTTCGAAATGAATATGATTTAAAGTGAATAATGATTTCGAAAGTGAATATGAGTTCAAAAATGATATGATTTTGAAGTGAATATGATTTCAAAAGTGATATCATTTTGAAATGAATATGATATTTTGATATCAATTATGAATTGGTTTTGGAAATGTAAAAGAACCAACCGGTGTGAAATAAGCGTTTGGTTGTTAAAGAGACCGGGATCAGATATTGTTATACTTTCTGCCAATACCGAAAACCACTTTAACAATTGTGCACGTGGTGGAAAATCCAGAATGAAGTAGGATGGTTTGGCGAATGCTACTGTATGAGGTATGAACGCAACCCTGACCCCCTCGAGTCAGCTTGATATGACTAAAACAGGATCCACGCCAGGCCAAGTGAGGTCGCACCTCCGATCGGACATGCTTCTTCGATACCATATTTATTACTTTGTGATTGATTTGGTGGCCATACCTCGATTTTGATTATGGGAGTGTGTTCCAAGGTGGGCGGTAGTAGCTGCTATGCGTTACCACCAGTCCGGATCCGCAAAACGGTAGTATCCTACCCTGGGCATTGCCTCACAGGCCTTGTCATATGCCTTATCGCGCCTACTACGACTTTGGTTTGTACCGTACCTATGGAGTGCTCCCTGAGTATCCCACCGGTTTGTTGGAGCTTACAATATCTGTATAGACAACGGGAATTATATAAAAATATGTTAAGGAGGATATGGGTAATGCCTTAACGCTATTCTAATACTTAACTTTATGTAGGATCGTTTTCACCCTAAAGGGAGGGTAAATAGGGTCTACTAAAAATTAATGTGGAAATAAAAATAAAAACAGAAAGTAATGCAGTAGAGATCACACACAGATTTATCCAGCTTTGGCAAAAACCTGCCTATGTGCTGCCCCCAAGGTTTCTACTAGAAATTAAGTAATCGGACGCTTACAAACACACGTATACTTACGATACCCGCTAACTTGATTAACCTAACTCTAAGCTCAAAACCCTGCCACAACTCAGCCACTGAGTTGCGAATTATCAAACTACGCCCCGTAGTTTGTACCTAGTTACACAATTTTAAAATAGAGAATTACAAAATAAAAATAACAAACTAAACAAAACCCTATATTTAAAATTAAGCCCAATAAAAAGAACACGACCCAAATAATTAAAGTAGAGAACGTCTTCCCCCTTTTTTTGTTTGCGAAATGTTCGGCCATTCCTTTTGTTGCTCTTCAAAAATTAGGGTTTTGAATTGCTTGAAACCGCCGTTTGGAGATTGAAGTTCAAATTGATTGCTGGTGTCTTTCATTCCTCAATTCTCTTCGATGCTTCTTCGTTCAGTGCTCTTCGATTCGCTTCGGCTGCTTTAAGGTCGAGTTCGAATGATATATAAAATCAGTATGTGATTTTGTACTTTATTTGCTCTGTTGTTTTTCTTGAATTCGAACTCAATGATCATTTGGCGATGATGATACTGGGCATTTAGAGGGATTGAAACCCTATTTTATCGTTCGTATATTTTAGTTTGAATTTATCAATTTCTTTGCTCGGCCATACGATTTTCGATTGACCGATGAGATGATTTTTTATTTATTCATTGGTTTACACGTCACTCCATATGTCACTGATGAATTTGAACTTGCTTGAATTGCTTGAGTCGGTTTCGTTCGTTGCTCCTATGACCTGTTCATCGTTCGCTTCCATCTTGCATTTGAATTTGAGAAATATTTTGACTTCCTCATATATTGGAATATTTTTGAACCGAATTCTGACTTGTTCATTATGATATAAACTGTGACTTTTTCTTTGTTCCATTCTTTGCTGTCACTGTCATTTCATTGCTCTATTCACTGTTTGCTTAAGTTTTTATGTGTTTTCTACATGTATATACATACATATATATATATGTATATATGTGTGTGATTGGTGCATGTATATATGTATTGTTCTCTCCTCTGTTACATATGTTTGTCACGGTGCTAGTTGCTTCAAGTTTCATATCCATTTCCTTGTATTGAAGTCTCCTCTGTTGATTGCTTTGCCACTATAGATATACATGTATACATGTGTGAACATGCATGTATATATGTATGCTGTGTTGAAACTTTGCATTCATGTTAATGTTGACTGGTCTAGTTCCACTTGAAGTCAGGTCTGGTTCCATTTGTATCTGTTGTATGTTTTCATGTGGATCATATCTGAATGCATTTGTGTGTTACCTGCAGCTTTGTACATGGCTGGTTGCATTGAACTTCAAGTGCTCACTTGTCCTTGTGCACTTGTATTCTCTAAACTGTTGTTGCTGGATTCATGTGTACATCACTTTATACATGTGCACTACATGTTGATATAAGCTCTATATTGTAGTCTGGTTCTATTTCACTTGAAGTTTTCATATTGCATGCTCACCATTGCTGTGTCTGCCACTGCTCTGTTCTAGTCTGGTTGCACTTGAGTCGAGTTGGTGCACTACCCTGGTCTTGTTGCAAGTGATGTTTGATTTGGTGCACTTTGAACTCTGGTTGTATATATGCACTATTCTGGTCTTATTAGTCTTGCATACTTGCTTTTGCACATTTGTAGTCTGGTTTCCTTTTGAAGTCATGTTCCACTAGCTTGTTGAGTTGCTTTTGTATTGCTGTGTTACTTTGGTCTTGTTCCACTTGCATTGCTTCGACCATCCATGCTGGTGTGTTCTTGTTGCCTTTGGTCTGGTTCCACATGCTCTGATCTGGTAATTGCTGTGTTGATAAACCTGGTTGAACGTATTCAAGTGTTGTTCATGCCTGAATGTAGCTCCATGTACATATATTCATGCCTGAATATGGCCTTGTTTTCATGTTCAAGTTGACTGGTCTGATACGATTTCAAGTTGTTATTTGCATTTCCACTTAAGTTGAATCCAGTCTAGATTTAGGTTTGACCTTGTGCTCACATGTCCCTGCTATTTTAACAAACAAGTGTATATCGGTATGCACGACCTTGTGGCATGTACAGTAATACACTGTGCATGTCATAAGTTGTTCGTATAAGATGAATTAAAAGAAAATAATGACGAACAACCCAAATAACTGAGGCAAACAATATTTTCAAACACACACTTTATTGTGCACTGCAAAATATTTCTTTTTCAATTTTACTGCGACAGTGTTTATTTTGCAGATAGTTCAGATGCTGGATATAGGTTGGAACAAAGTTGAAGATCAAATACGAGTGATGAGTGAATATATGTAATTAGGTAAAAATTGTACATTGAAAGTTGTGTTGTAATTGAAACTTGTATAGTGAGAGCTTAAATTTGTACTATTCGAATTTGTAATAAAATATTTGTTTAAATACGAATTTCGAGTTTTATTTTATTCAACAAATATTTATTTAATTATATGGAAAAATAAAATAGTACAATAACAAATGCATTTAAATGAATATATATATATATATATATTATCATCAAACAAAATCATACTATAGTATATTCTATAATCTCCTCTTTTTGATGATAACAAACATATATTAAGATTTTGACTCTATTAAATGTATTTGTTCTCGATGAATTCTATTAGCTCCCTCTATTTGAATTCTCCCCCTACAATAAAGCTCCTCCTTCACATATGCATGAAAATAAAAAGCAAATATGCAAATAAGAAGTAAATGCAAAATGAACCTAGATAAGAATATGCCTTATTTGCCAAAATCTTATCTTCTCTATTACTCTTTTGTTATCAACAAAAGAGTAATAGTCTTAGAAAAGAGTGATAAAGTGATAGACATTAATACGACATTAATACCTAATCGAGTATAAATATTAAATTTCAATAAAAAATCAAACAAAAATCATAAATACTCTGTTAGGCGCATATTCCATTTTAGAGTTATAGGGGTGATATCAGCATAGAAAATCATATAGTCGTGTCCATTTGTGGTATATTTATGACAGGAATTTGAATACTTACTAACCATGCATAGCTGTTAGGAATTTTAAATGAGATTAGTAGTATTCCCAATTTTTATTAAAAAAAATGAATCCCAAGTATCTTCTAACCACGCATAACCATGAGGACTTTTAAATGGGGTTAGAATCAACTCGCCTATTTAATACTCAATTTTGATATGTGTTCCATACATGCATAACCATGAGGACTTTTAAATGAGCATGAACGCATATAATCAAAGATTCCAAGTAGTTCACCCATGCATAACCGTAAGGACTTTTAAACGAGAGTTGGTACTTTTGGATGATTTTATTGCTAATTTTTTTTAAAAAAATGAATAATTTCCTGTTTAAATACCACATTTTGACATACTATATTGGATTTGGATGAGTGATAGTTGTAGAAATATGATAGGAATAGAGATGGTCATGGAATTTTTGCAACCAAAGTTATTACAAATTTTGTTTAAATTTTTAAAGAAATTTACTAAATACATTCTCTCAAGACATAATGTATGATCAAGATCAACACTCATCACTTTTTTTTAGTCACTATTTATCTTTTCGATAATCAGTAGGGAGTCAGATTAGTTAACATAGGCATTTAAAATCAAATATAAAATCAAATTTCTAAAATGCCTAAACTAAGATGAAGTCGACAAGAACTATTTTCTAGAAGAGGTTTTGTAAAAATGTCTGCTAATTGAAAATCAGTTGAAATGAAATTTATGCAGATATTTTCTTTGGAAATGTGATGCAACTAACGAATGTCCCAACATAAAACACGTTCCACTAGTACTTTTTCTATCAACTAGACTACCAGCATAATCTGCATATGAATACCCTTTTAACTCAAAGTTATCATTAGTTGGATACCATAGACCAAAGCATAAGGTGTGCAACAGATACCTTATAATCCTTTTTCAGCTTTTAAATGTGATTCCTTTGGATTTGACTCAAACCGTGCACAAAAACAAATAGAGAACACAATGTGTGGTCTAGAAGAGTAAGATAAAGAAGTATACACATGTGTATCTAGAGTAATCATTAAGCAATACAAAACAATATCTCTTACCACCTAAGCTTGCAATATCGTTAGGTCCAAATAGATCCATATGAACTAGTTCAAGGACTCTCGAAGTACTTACAGTGTTCTTGGCATGAAAACTTTTTTTTTAATTTTCCCAGTTGATCACTGGCTAATTTGAAATCAAATTATGGTGCAGATTTTCAACATATAATACATTGTTGTTGCCCATTGTGACTCTGCCACCTTTGTACTTCTCTAGGCTAAGGAACTTTGATTTGTCGCCCGTCATATACCTGGAACAACCAAAATCCAGGTACCACTGTTGTTGTTCCTTAACCTGTCAACACACCTACATGAGAAAAGATTTTTGTGACCTATTTGTTTTTATAAGTCCATGATTGTTAGTGACAATAAAATTTGAAAAATAAGTTTGTGTAGAACCAAGACAGTCTATGTTTGTTCCTTTTGACACCCAGATTTGTTTGACTTTAAGGGATTTTACATTCGTGCCTTTAGAATCCAAATTGGTATGGTTTTCGTGTGTTTGGGTCTAAACCAGCAATTGTTTTGATCATGTCCAATTTTTCCATAAATTGTGCACTTGGAGTTGACATGATTAGTTTCACTTCTACCTTTTTGAATTGAGTATACCCAAGTCCTTGTCTAACAGTATTAACAGTTTGTTTCCCTAATAGCATATTTAGTGATCTTTCTCCTTTGGAAATTTTCCCTAAAGTTGTAGACAATTGTTGGACTTGTGACTTGATAGATTCATTTTCATTCAATAACAAAGTGCACTTTTTAATAGAATTTTCTCTCCTAGTATTTTCACTGTCTTTCAAAATCAGAATTTCATTTTCAAGAGATTTAATTTTAGTTTCTAAGTTTTTTATTTCCTCTTCTAATGATGGACACATATCACACTTAGGGCTCTTATTTCTATAGTTTTAACCATTTGATTAAGCTGCTTATTTAGTTCTATCAAATTATCTTTTTGTGATTCAATTTTAGCATACTTCTCCCTAAGTCGTTCAAAACAGCCATTTACTTCATGAAAATATATATAATTGTGAGCGAGTAAGTTTTGATACCTCACTTGGCTCGTCATCATCGTTGTCACTTGTTTCTCCTAGAAAACACAGTTTTGTTTTTTCACTCTCACTGCCAGTGCTTTCATCTTCATCTTCATCACTTTCATCCCAAGTGGCTCCAAAACTTCTTCTTTTTGGTTTCTTTCCTTTGCTGAATCAATTTTAAGGACAATTTGGCTTGATATGACCAAGTTTATTGCACTTGTGACAAATTACCTCCTGCTTTTCTGAGTTGTCTAGAACTTTGACGATTCTGCTCTTCGGTTGTTGATTTAGGGCAGGATTTCCATATTGTGACTCCACCTTTTGAATATCTTTATTATCAGTGCCAGTTTAGCTACTCCTTCATCATCACCATCGTCATCTTCACTTTCCATCATTCCTTTAAGAGCTATTGATTTCTTTCGCGTATCTCCTCCTTCATGTTCTTCCTTGAATTTGATTTTTAGCTCATAAGTGGAGAGATTTTCGATGAGTTCTTCAACTTTAACTTGTTTCAGATCCTTTGATTCTTGGATAGCAGTCACTTTTGCTTCAAAATTTTGTGGAAGAATTCTGAAAATCTTTCGGACTATTTCATGTTCTGTGTATGGTTTTCCAAGGGATTTTGATTTGTATACTAGATTAGAAAGTCGTCCATACATTTCTTTGACACTTTCTTCCTTTGCTATTGTGAAGTTCTCGTACTCACTACTAAGCATAGAAAGGCGAGATTCTTTGACCTAAGAGGTTCCTTCATGAGTCACTTCAAGCGTGTGCCAGATTTCCTACGCAGTTAGACAATGCAAGACACGATTAAGTTCAGTTTGATCTAATGAGCAAATAATAGAATTCATAGCCTTAGTGTTAGTAGTTTGTAGTTTATTTTCAAGATCTATCCATTGATCCATCAGTTTTTCTACTTCTTGATTACCTACCATTGTTGTTGGTGTGCTATATCATGTTTCAACTATATTCCATGCATCTATGGTTTTTAAAAAATATTCATTCTATTTTTCCAATATGCGTATTCACCATTGAACATGGGTGGTCTAACTATGGACAGACCCTCAGCAAAAGCGTTATTAAAGAAAGCCACTGAAAGAAAAAAAAAATTAACAAAAAAGTTGGTCTTTGTTCCTAACTCTGATACCACTTGTAGGATCATTTTCACCCTAGAGGAGGGGGGTGAATAGGGTCTACTAAAAATTAATGCGGAAATAAAAATAAAACAGAAAGTAATGCAGTAGAGATCACACATAGATTTACCCAGCTTCGGCAAAAACCTGCCTACGTGCTGCCCCTAAGGTTTCTACAAGAAATTAAGTAATCAGACGTTTACAAACACACGTAAACTTGTGATACCCGCTAACTTGATTAACCTAACTCTAAGCTCAAAACCTTGCCACAACTCAACTACTGAGTTGCGAATTCTCAAACTACGCCCCGTAGTTTGTACTGAGTTACACAACTAGAAAGTTACACAATTTTAAAATAGAGAATTACAAAATAAAAATAACAAACTAAACAAAACCCTATATTTAAAATTAAGCCCAATAAAAAGAACATGGCCTAAATAATTAAAGTAGAGAACGTCTTCCTCTTTTTTTGTGAAATGTTCGGCCGTTCCTTTTGTTTCTCTTCAAAAATTTGGGTTTTGAATTGCTTGAAGCCGCCGCTTGGAGATTGAAGTTCAAAATGATTGCTGGTGTCTTTCGTTCCTCAGTTCTCTTCGATGCTTCTTCGTTCAGTGCTCTTTGATTTGCTTCGGCTGCTTCAAGGTCGAGTTCGAATGATATATAAAATCGGTATGTGATTTTGTACTTTATTTGCTATGTTGTTTTTCTTCAAATTGAACTCGATGATCATTTGTCGATGATGATACTAGGCATTTATAGGGATCGAAACCCTATTTTATCATTCGTATATTTTGGTTTGAATTTATCCATTTCTTTGCTCGGCCATATGATTTTCGATTGAACGATGAGATGATTTTTGACTTGTTCATTGGTTTACACGTCACTCCATATGTCACTGATGAATTTGAACTTGCTTGGATTGCTTGAGTCGGTTCTGTTCATTGCTCCTTTGACTTGTTCATCGTTCGCTTCCATCTTGCATTTGAATTTGAGATATATTTTGACTTCCTCATATACTGGCATATTTTTGAACCGAGTTCTGACTTGCTCATTATGATATAAACTGCGACTTTTTCTTTGTTCCATTCTTTGCTGGCTTTGACTTGTTACCCTCTGCGACTTTAGAATATTTTCTGAATTTTTAGTTTCCTTATGACTGATTCATGACCCACGGCTTCACTGTCATTTCATTGCTCTATTCACTATTTGCTTGAGTTTTAATGTGTTTTCACCATGTATATACATATATATGTATGTATATATGTGTGTGATTGGTGCATGTATATATTATTGTCGTCTCCTCTGTTGCATATGTTTGTCACTGTGCTAGTTGCTTCGAGTTTCATATCCATTTCCTTGTATTGAAGTATCCTTTGTTGATTGCTTTGGCACTATTTATATACATGTATACATGTGTGAACATGCATGTATATATGTATGCTGTGTTGAAACTTTGCATTCATGTTAATGTTGACTGGTGTAGTTCCACTTGAAGTCAGGCCTGGTTCCATTTGTATCTGGTTGTATGTTTTCATGTGGATTATATCTGAATGCATGTGTGTGTTACCTGCTGCTTTGTACATGTCTAGTTGCATTGAACTTCAAGTGCTAACTTGTCCTTGTGCACTTGTATTCTCTGAACTGTTGTTGCTGGCTTCATGTGTACATCACTTTATACATGTGCACTACATGTTGATATAAGCCTTGTACTGTAGAGACTGTGAAGCTTATATTGAGATACTTTAGAGGTACATCATCTTATGGTCTTGTTTTTAGCGGTAGTAAGGGGATGAATTGCAAATTGGTTGGTTATAATGATTCGGCTACGCCGGTGATAGGGATAGAAGAAAATCAACTTCCGGATATGTCTTCACACTTGGTGGTACGACCATAAGTTGGAGATCAAGATTGCAGACTGTAGTTGCTTTATCCACCATGGAGGTGGAGTTAATAGTCGTGGTGGAGGCAGCAAAGTGGGTACTTTATTTGAGGTGATTATTGTGTGACTTGGGATAGCCAAAGTCGGAGTTAATAGTGTCGATGTTCAATGTGATAGCCAAAGTGTTGTTCACTTGGCAGAGAATTTGGCATTTAGCTCACGAACTAAGCATATTGAAGTGAGAGAGTCATTTCTAGTAGCCATGGATGAAGATAAGCAAGTATATCTTCGGAAAGTGCACACAAAGGATAACGCGGCAGATATGTTTACTAAGGCAATGCCTGTTTGGAAGTTCGAGCAATGCTCGAACTTGATTCGCTTGTTGAAGTGCTAGGTGCCATGAGGTGGCAAGGTTAAGGGAGGAGCTTAGTTATAGATGATGAAGAGTATCAGTGAGAGATTGTGGTTCTATCTTCTTGGTGAGTGCTAGTTTACACTCCATAGCACTTTAGTCTTTGGTGAGATGGTTTTTGGATTTGGGTGCTTTCAACACTTCGTTAGCAGGCAAGGGCTTTTCCTGAGCTTATTGATGGAGTGCAATGGGTGGTGGCTTTGCTGGAGCTCATTGGGAAAGGATTCATATTTGATTGAAGGTAGAAGTGGTGATAGTTGGTGCTATCGGTTGTTGATGATGGTATGGTACCATTGGAGTTGGAGATGGATATAGTGTCGAGGTGGAGTGTTGAATTTTGGTGACACTATATGGAGAATTGAAGAGGTCGAAAGTAGCTTTATAACGGTGAAAATGGTTCTCAAATCGGAGCTCGGAGGAGGATGATATGATGAAATAAGTGAGTGTTGTGGCCAGCATCAAGCGACAGACGTCTGTCATAAAGTGACAAACGTCTGTGATTACAGGGTTTGGAACCTGAGAATGTCGACAAACGTCTGTAAATTTATGACAGACGTCTGTGGTTTCAAGGAATGTTTTTCCGAGGTATGTGACAGACGTCTGTCGCATAGTGATAGACGTCTATGACATTTTTCAGCCTATTTTCAGCCCAGGTTTTAGTGTGATGATTTGTGATATTCGGAGGGGCAATTCTAGAATTTTTCCTAGGTTTTCTACTATACTATATAAGCTATTTTCAGGATTCGGAGATGAAACAACTGCAAGAGATTAAGGGTTTAATCAAGGGTTTTAGCCTCCATTAATTAGGGTTTATCTACACCTAATTTTCTTCAATTCTCTTCTCCACAAATCAATTCTATTATAATTTTCATCATTGTAATCAATCTCTTCTACTCTTCTCATTGGTATTAATAAAGACTCTCTCTCTCAAAGTGGATGTACACTAAGACGTCAGTGGAACCACTATAAATTAGTGTGTGATTTATTTTATTGTTATTGCTTTGATTATCTATTATTTGTTTGGAGATTGTGATTGGTTTTGGATTGTATTAAGAAATTGATTGGTTGTTTTTACACTTCTTACCATGATCTTGTTTTCTGTTGGGCTTTGGCGTTTTGGTTTGATTAGTCACGAGTTAAAATTTCCTACAACAATACCTTTATTAAAGAACGAGCATTTGAATCAAATTCTTGAACTGAAGTTGGAATGGTGTGACGCCCCACCTCTATACTCACGCTAGCCAAGGACACTATGGAGTAATGCCGTCAACTAGCACGAAGAATAAGGCTGTTGAGGAGCGACCATCTATGTAATTGCTTTGTGCGAGTACCGACATGTCAAATAGTATGACTTACATTTCATTTCAAGAGGAAATCCGACATATCAAATACAAACTCAAAGCTACCACACAGTGGCTAGGTGGACTTCAAAAACAAATATAGAATTAAACATAACACAAATCAGTCACAGATATTCATATCACAAAGGCGGAAATAGATATAAATATAACCCATAAAAGTGTACATCAAAATAGTGGTCAAACTAGATCCACTACTTCACAAAAGAATAGATACAAGTGCTAGACAAAAGAATGTATACATCAAGGAGTCTCTACCTCAAATGTATAACAACAAAACAAAAAAAACAACCAATCTAATGTAGTTAGGCAAAAGTCGGAAGGTGATCCCAAATAAGGAGTCAAGCAGAAGCACCTGCAACACCTCGGTCTGACCCGAGTATTATTTAATAAGAAAATAATAAACGGATCAGTCTAGCTATAAATATCAGATAAAATGAGGTAGAATAAGAGATATGACAAATACGTATGATAACAGTAATGCCATATTGCGACAAGTATACACCCGATGTCAAAAACAATCATACAATATCTCAAATATTCTCAAACACCAAAAGAATGTCATATTCTTTAGATTATTCACCAAACACAAATATTGATAAAGCTTATCAATGCAATCCACAAAAATTGGTGAAACGCAAATTTTAGAAATCATCAATTATAAATACAGAAATCACAAAGGGGGGAGGCCTATCACAAACAGAACGCTATTCCATGGTCGCTAACCATCAAGTTTGAGCCGAAGCTCCACAAACGGCCCGAAGACCATGGGTCACTACCGCACCAAATTGAACCGAAATTCCACAAACGGGGTTCTTAGTCCCTTCACAAACAAATAGACATCGCGCATCACTAGTCTAAATCACAAAATGATCATCATTGATCAATAAAAAGTGTCGATTACACTAAGCTAGTAAATAGATGAGTTTAGCTTCATGTCCCATAACCACTAGCTTAACTTAAATATTTACGAACAAATTGTAGATTCCCACTCGAAAATTGTCACAAGATTTTCAATCGAACAAGTCCAAAAATTAACCGGCGAAGTAAATGCAAGTGTTTCATACCACTTGTTTTGCTAAGCCGTTTAATTAGATTTTCTCATACGAATGAGGTAAAGGTTTGTATATACTAATAGATTAGAAAACTGTTTTATAAACGAGCTTTGTATTAAAAATAGAGTTGAAATCATCTTTGTAAAAGAGTTTGAATATTTACTACTAGTATAGAAACCTTTGTAATTTAAAGTGACAAGTCACAGAAATGATTGTAGAAACAATCAATCATCAAAAATTCACATACGAAGACGTGAATCAAATCCAAAGAAATCGATACCGAATCCATCCAAATGGATATTCTCAAAAAAAATCCCGAAAAAGAAGTCATCAAAGTCGACAAAGGTGATAACAACTAAAAGGATCAACAAAAATCGCTAAACAATGGTAATTCACCAAAAAGAAGTAGGCAAATATGCAAATCTGGCTGAGACAGCAGATTCAGTCGACTGGGCACTGAGTTCAGTTGACTGGATTAATGCCTGGAAACTCTAGGGTTCCAGGTCAGTCGACTGCACTCAGAGAACAAGTCGACTGGACAGAGCTTGGAAAACTCTCGGGTTCCAGGTCAGTCGACTGGACTCTGAGTTCAGTCGACTGGACCCTGTTTTCCAGTATTTCCAGCCTAGCCCAATGAAGGGCAAAATCTCTACAATTTTCGATCGGACGAGCAATGGGCGATAGGGGTTTATGCCAATCGACAACCCAGCCCTATAGGCTCTTCGATACACCACCAAAAGCATGTTCATACATCAAAGCTAGGATTTTTAAAGTTTTTGACTTCAAAACACCAAAATTTGAAATGTTCACCAAATCAATTCAAATCGAAAGCAAATGATCATGAATAGATGTTAGGAATTCTTACCTAACAACAATGATAGAAATAGACAAAGATGTGAGTTCAAAAACTCACTTTTTAAACCCAAACACAAATGATAAGCTCTAGAACAAGCAATAGGTTGATCTCTCTTCAATACCACCTCTAGAATCTTCAATCTAATATCAAAGGTGAAGTTTTTCCTAAGTTAGGTTATAGGAATTTCTGAAAATTAAAGAGGGATTGAGATGGAGAAGATGAAGAGGATGCTTACCTAAGCTTTTCTTTGATTTATAGCTTGAAGATGATAATTCCTAAGAGAATTAGGGCTTAGGGATTTCTAATTTCTTTTCTCTTCCCCTATTTTTCTTTTAACTTGAGTGTTAGGAAATAAAAGAGTGAGTGAAGAGGAGTTGGATGAAGGGTTAGGTTATTAGAAGGTTGATGGGCTGAAACCCAAGCCCAAAGCCCTAAGTGAAAAAGTCATAATTTTTACTCAACTCCAAACATATCGATGTTTATACTCAAAAAAGTTGTAAATGCCATTTTGGACTCAATGGAGGTGGTCTCGAGTCCCAATTCGACTGTTTACAAAAAGTAGCTTTTTAGACTTTAATCCGATTAACGATTCTATATTTAAATAAAACATCTAAATATACAATCGTAAAATATGCGGGTTGTTACAGACTCCCTTCCTTAAAGAAATTGCGTCCTCGCAATCTTTAAGAAATAAATAAGAAGTAACAACAATTAAAGCATATCAACACAAAAAGAAGAAATTTGAAATAAAAAGTTCACCTTAAGGAGCACGAGAGAGCAAGTCCGGATGTGTTTGCTCGATGAATTCTCTGGATTCCCAAGAGAAATCCTTAGGATTTGAGGACCATTGAACTTTCACAAGAGGAACATCTTTATTTCGAAGGCGTTTAACTTTCAAAGTAATGATACGAATAGGATGTTGCTCATAAGTCAAATTAGGCGAAATTTCAATTTCTTCAATAATACCGGGCTCAAGAATAGAATCAGAATCTCAAAGGCATTTCCGTAGTTGAGAGACGCGGAATACGTCATGAATAGCAGAAAACTGAGCTGGTAATAAAAGGCGATAAGCCATGGAACCAATGCGTTCGCTGATGGGAAATGGCCCAATATATCGAGGTGCTAATTTTCTCGATCGACTGAAACGCACAACACCCTTCATAGGTGAAACACAAATAAACACAAAATCTCCCACAGAAAATTCTAATTTCCTCCTTCAGTTATCGGCATAGGATTTTTGTCTACTTTAAGCTTCTTTCATCCTATGACGAATAAGGTCAATCTTTTCTGTGGCATCCCGAATAAAATCTGGACCTAAAACCAGCTTCTCACCGTCTTCAAGCCAACACGAAGGAGATCGACATGGCCTTCCGTAAAGTGCCTCGAAAGGTGTCATACCAATACTAGATTGGAAGCTATTGTTATAGGAAAACTCAACAAGAGAAATATGATCTTCCCAACTTCCACCAAAATCAAGAACACATGCACGAAGAAGATCTTCAAGAGTTTGATTCAAATGCTCAGTTTGTCCATCGGACTGAGGATGATAAGTGGTGCTAAAATTATGCTTCATTCCTAAAGCTTTTTGAAGACCTTTCCAAAATCCACTAGTAAACAATGGATCACGATCGCTAACAATAAAAGTAGGAACTCCATGCAATTTAACAATTTCCTTGACAAAAAGTTTAGCCAAAATAAGTACAGTCTGATTGGACCAAACGGGAATAAAATGGGCGGACTTTGTAAGTCAATCAACTATCACCCATAGGCTATCATGACCCAAACGAGAACGGGGAAGACCGTCAATAAAGTTCATGGAAATTTGATCCCACTTCCATATTGGAATTTCCAAAGGTTGCAATAACCCATCGGGCCTTTACAAGTTGGCAAGTCATGCAACGCTTAACAAAGTTAGCAATATCGGATTTCATTCCATCCCAATAATAAAGTCGCTTCATATCCGCATACATTTTACTACTACCGGGATGAATGGTAAATTTAGAACGATGAGAATCTTCTAAAATGTCTTTACGAAGATCAATAATATTTGGCACCATAAGTCTACCAAATTTTCGAATACCACCACGAGCATCAATATCAAAGTCTTTCAAACCTTCAATATCAATTTTATCTCTACAACTTTGGTTAAGAAGAACCAATTCGGGAACATGCTTTTGAGCTTCAATAATGCGGTCTAAAAGAGAAGGATGAGCCTCAAGGCTACATAAAACAAGAGATGAACATGAATTGGATTCACGATCTCGAATCTCACAAGTAGATAAAGCCGGGAGATCATTCCATTCGGATATCATCATGGAAACAACCGCTTGTTGCTTACGACTAAGGGCATCGACAACACGATTTCCCTTTTCGGGAGTATAAAGAATATCAAGATCATAAGATGCAAGGAACTCGAGCCAACGTTGTTGCCGCAAATTAAGTTCCTTTTGAGAAAATAAATACTTCAAAGATTTATGATCCTAAATGGAAAGTGTTCAATTGGAACGGTGTACCCAAAAGATAATGACGCCAAATCCTAAGGGCGAAAACAATAGCCGCGAGCTCTAAATCATGAGTGGCATATCTAGTCTTGACAGGCTTTAATTGCCTAGAAGCATAAGCAATAACACGTTCCCTTTGCATGAGAACGGCATCCAAACCAACACGACTAGCATCGGTGTAAACAATAAAATCTTGGTTCCCTTCGAGAATCACAAGAATAGGAGCCACGGAAAGGAGTTCTTTTAGTTTCTTAAAAGCGGCTTCACATTTGTTTGACCAAATGTATTTAATTCCCTTCTTTGTCAAACTAGTAAGAGGTATGGAAATTTTAGAAAAGTCTTTTATGAACCGACGGTAATAGCCCGCCAATCCGAGAAAGCTACGAATTTCCGTCACACTCTCTGGTCTCTTCCAATATTGAATCGCTTCAATCTTTGAAGGATCCACGGAAATTCCGGATTCAAAAATGATATGTCCCAAAAATTTCACATGAGATTTCCAAAAGTGGCATTTAGAAAATTTTGCTTTCAATTGGTTGCTCCTAAGAGTTTCCAACACAATCCGAAGATGTTTTTCATGCTCTTCCTCGGTTTTAGAATAAACAAGAATATCATCGATAAAGATGAGAACAAATCGATCAAGGAAGTCTTTGAAAACTCGATTCATAAGGTCAACGAAATAAGCTGGAGCATACGTCAAACCAAATGGCATAACAAGCCATTCATAAGATCCATAACGTGTACGGAACGATGTCAAAGGAATGCTATCCTCTGCAATACGGAGCTGGTGAAAACTGGTTGCTAAGTCTAACTGTGAAAAGACTTTAGCGCCACTAAGCTGATCGAATAAATCATCAATCCGAGGCTTGGGATATTTATTCTTGATGGTGAGATCGTTAAGCTTGAGGTAGTCAACGCAAAGCCTAAGTGTACCATCAGATTTCTTCACAAAAATAGCTGAAGCTCCCCATGGAGAGGAACTAGATTAAATAAATTGCTTCGCTTCCAATTCGGATAATTGTTTACGCATCTCCTTATTCTCTTTATTGGACATACGATAAGGAGGACGAGTAATAGGCAGATCTCCAGGGATTAGATTAATTCTGAACTCAATTGCTCGCTTAGGTGGTAATCCTAAAACGGGCTTAAATATGTCGGGAAATTCACGAACAATGTGAATGAGGGAAATGACATCTTCCTCATCATCGTTATCGTCATCATGAGGATTTAGTGAATACAAGGACGCTCCCGAATTGGAATCTGGATCTTTAAGAATAAGAGAAATCTGCTTAACAGATTGAGGGTGTCGGAGATATATAGTCCGCTCAGAACATAGGATATAGGCTTCATAACGGTTAAGCCAATCCATTCCCAAAATCATTCTGAAACCAAGGTAACGCATAACATGCAAATCAGCTCGGAAAGCATAATCACATAAAATAATTTCGACATCTTTACATAGTAAACTGAGTGTTGCGGATCCACCAACCGGATTCACAATCCTTAATGAAGTCATCAAGCCAGTAACATTCAAAGACAAAGCATCAACAAGTTCTTTTGATATAAAAGAGTGAGATGCACCCGTATCAAAAAGAACTCGAATAGGAAGATCGCGAAATATAATAATGCCATCAAGGATAGAATGAGAAATACCTTGACCACGAGAAGTGTTAGTAGGGGCTTGTACAACATTTAGCTTGCCATCCTTCTTGTTTTGAAGTTTGGGACATAAAGATATAGTATGACCCGAACTCTTGCAATAGCGGCAAGAAAGAGACTTCGGACACTTGTTTGCATAATGGTCCTTAGAACCACAATTGTAACATTCTCCACGATGAGAGTTAGGAGTATTTTCTACCGAAGTTGTTTGCTTCCCCTTTTTGTTGAGATTAGGCTTGAATTTAAAAGGTCTCTTCTTGTTGATGTTTTGTTTGACCTCTACATCACTTTCCTTATCGGCCTCTTCGAGTCGAAGAGCGATATCAACTAGCTGATCAAAAGAAACTTCTAATTTCAGAAGTAATGGCTTTTTGAGGTTCTTGTTCAACCCATAAACAAATCTCTGATTTTTCTTCAATGGGGTATTAATATACTCGACCCCATATTTAGATAGAGATTCAAAAGAAGCGACGTAATCCGTCACAGAAGATTCACCTTGAACAAGGTCAATAAATCGTCGAGCTAAAGATACTTTCTCAGCTTCCAGCACGAATTTCAACTCGAACCTTTCCCGGAATTGCTCCCAAGTAAGGTCCACTTCAATAATTTCAGAGATCAAAAGCTCGTACCAGTCTAATGCTCTTTCTTGGAGCATACTAGAAGCCACTTGGACTCGATGAAGATCAATAAGATTCATGTGAGAATAGATGCGGTCGCATGTTCGAAGCCAAGCCTGGACTTCTATAACGCTCTCGGAACCTTTGAATGGTTTTCCACCCAAGTTGGTGTAATCACTGCATAAGCGTGCAAACCCAGATTTAGGACGGGTCCGATAGCTTGAGCATTTTTCACAAGATCTAGAAGTTGCTGAGCAGATATAAATACTCCATCCTCAGGAGTAGCACTTGATTGACCGGCGCTGGGGCGGCCTGGTCTAACCATTTCTCTTCTTTAAGAAAGAAAGAAAAGAGGAAAAAGGTTATTCACAAAATGAATATCAAACAAACTTGATTGATAAAACAAGGCATCATAAAAAAAAGGATAGAACAGTACGAAGACTCGAATTAAATTCTATGGCACGATTCCTAAGGAAGACTTAGGACAATGATCCTTGCTAGATTATTCTACATTGTTCCGAAGTTTTGCTCTGATACCAAGCTGTGACGCCCCACCTCTATACTCACGCTAGCCAAGGATACTACGGAGTAATGCCATCAACTAGCATGAAGAATAAGGCTGTTGAGGAGCGACCATCTCTGTAATTGCTTTGTGCGAGTACCGACATGTCAGATAGTATAACTTACATTTCATTTCAAGAGGAAATCTGACATATCAAATACAAACTCAAAGCTACCACATAGTGGCTAGGTGGACTTCGGAAACAAATATAGAATTAAACATAACACAAATCAGTCACAGATATTCATATCATAAAGGCAGAAACAGATATGAATATAACACATAAAAGTGTACATCAAAATAGTGGTCAAACTAGATCCACTACTTCACAAAAGAATAGATACAAGTGCTAGACAAAAGAATATGTATACATCAAGGAGTCTCTATCTCAAATGTATAACAACAAAACAAAAAAAAACTACCAATCTAATGTAGTTAGGCAAAAGTCAGAAGGTGATCCCAAATAAGGAGTCAAGCAGAAGCACCTGCAACACCTCGGTCGAACCCGGGTATTATTTAATAAGAAAATAATAAACAGATCAGTCTAGCTATAAATATCAGATAAAATGAGGTAGAATAAGAGATATGACAAATATGTATGATAACAATAATGCCATACTACGACAAGTATACACCCGATGTCAACAAAAATCATACAATATCTCAAATATACTCAAACACCAAAAGAATGTCATATTCTTTAGATTATTCACCAAACACAAATATTGATAAAGCTTATCAATGCAATCCACGAAAATTGGTGAAACAAAAATTCTAGAAATCATCAATTAGGAATCCAGAAATCACAAAGGGGGGAGGCCTATCACAAACGGGAGCATGAAAACTCACCAACACGTGTATCACAAACGAAACGCTATTCCATGGTCGCTAACCATCAAGTTTGAGCCGAAGCTCCACAAACGGCCCGAAGACCATGGGTCGCTACCCCACCAAATTGAACCGAAGTTCCACAAATGGGGTTCTTAGTCCCCTCACAAACAAATAGACATCGCACATCGCTAGTCTAAATCACAAAATGATCATCATTGATCAATAAAAAGTGTCGATTACACTAAGCTAGTAAATAGATGAGTTTAGCTTCATGTCCTATAACCACTAGCTTAACTTAAATATTTACGAACAAATTGTAGATTCCCACTCGAAAATTATCACAAGATTTTCAATCGAACAAGTCCAAAAATTAACCAGCGAAGTAAACGCAAGCGTTTCATACCACTTGTTTTTCTAAGTCGTTTAATTATATTTTCTCATACGAATGAGGTAAAGGTTTGTATATACTAATAGATTAGAAAATGGTTTTATAAACGAGCTTTGTATTAAAAATAGAGTTGAAATCATCTTTGTAAAAGAGTTTGAATATTTACTACTAGTATAGAAACCTTTGTAATTTAAAGTGACAAGTCACAGAAATGATTGTAGAAACAATCAATCATCAAAAATTCACATACGAAGACGTGAATCAAATCAAAAAAATCGATACTGAATCCATCCAAATGGATATTCTCAAAAAAAATCCCGAAAAAGAAGTCATCAAAGTTGACAAAGGTGATAACAACTAATAGGATCAACAAAAATCGATAAACAATGGTAATTCACCAAAAAGAAGTAGGCAAATATGAAAATCTTGCTGAGACAGCAGATTCAGTCGACTGGGCACTGAGTTCAGTCGACTGGACCAATGCCTGGAAACTCTCGAGTTCCAGGTCAGTCGACTGCACTCAGAGAGCCAGTCGACTGCACTCAGAGAGCCAGTCGACTGGACAGAGCCTGGAAAACTCTTGGGTTCCAGGTCAGTCGACTGGACTTTGAGTTCAGTCGACTGGACCCTGTTTTCCAGTATTTCCAGCCTAGCCCAATGAAGGGCAAAATCTCTACAATTTGCGATCGGACGAGCAATGGGCGATAGGGGTTTATGCCAATCGACAACCCAGCCCTATAGGCTCTTCGATACACCACCAAAAGCATGTTCATACATCAAAGCTAGGATTTTTAAAGTTTTTGACTTCAAAACACCAAAAATTGAAATGTTCACCAAATCAATTCAAATCGAAAGCAAATGATCATGAATAGATGTTAGGAATTCTTACCTAACAAAACTGATAGAAATAGACAAAGATGTGAGTTCAAAAACTCACTTTTTAAACCCAAACACAAATGATAAGCTCTAGAACAAGAAATAGGTTGATCTCTCTTCAATACCACCTCTAGAATCTTCAATCTAATATCAAAGGTGAAGTTTTTCCTAAATTAGGTTATAGGAATTTCTGAAAATTAAAGAGGGATTGAGATGGAGAAGATGAAGAGGATGCTTACCTAATCTTTTCTTTGATTTCTAGCTTGAAGATGATAATTCCTAAGAGAATTAGGGCTTAGGGATTTCTAATTTCTTTTCTCTTCCCCCATTTTTCTTTTAACTTGAGTGTTAGGAAATAATAGAGTGAGTGAAGAGGAGTTGGATGAAGGGTTAGGTTATTAGAAGGTTGATGGGCTGAAACCCAAACTCAAGCCCAAAGCCCTAAGTGAAAAAGTCATAATTTTTACTCAACTCCAAACATATCGATGTTTATACTCAAAAAAGTTGTAAACGCCATTTTGGACTCAATGGAGGTGGTCTCGAGTCAGAATTCGACTGTTTACAAAAAGTAGCTTTTTGGACTTTAATCCGATTAACGATTCTATATTTAAATAAAACATTTAAATATACAATCGTAAAATATGTGGGTTGTTACAAATGGTCTAGGCTTCAATTTGGTTTATGTTTCCATCAAGATGATGGTGTGCACTTCACATAATTTTATAATCATCATCGACCAACATTGTGGTTAGAGCTCGACTGCCATAAGAGGAGGAGAAAATATAAGAGGCTGTGTGGTTTTAGATGTGGAAGTTATTGGAAGTATCAGAATGGCTCCAAACGGATAGAGCTGGCCATGGTAGGCGGAGACAATAGTCAAGTCGAGGTTCTTGGGTTTTGGAAGTTGAAAACCGAACTCATAAAGGAAAGCACCATCATGGACTTCCTTGAAAAGCGTGAGAACGATGCTGGTCTCAGTTGCTAGTTTGATCAAAAGGAGTAGACGTGCTCAGTTAAAGGCTCGGCTATGGTGAATGGTCCTACGGTGATGGTCATCGAACTGGCAGTGGTGGGTCATAGTTAGTACGTTTTTCCACGCTAACGTGAATGATGACGACAAGATGAAGTCTGGTGGTGGGGGAGGTTGCTAATGATGAGGGACTTGTAATGACTCGACTTTTCGACGCTTGAAAGTCGACATTAATACGTCCACTGTATCAAATGTCGTGCAATCTAATGCCGGAAAACCGAACCATTAGGGTTAAAAGAAGAGGTAGAAGAAGACAGAAGAAAAAGAAAGAACAGAAAAACAGAAACAGAAACAGAAACAATATCAGAATCTCACATTCGCAGCGGGATAATATACAATAGATGAATCAATAATCTTTAAAAAAAGACTATATCAGTTTATACATACATCAATCAGAGTCAATATACAACTCAATACAACAATGGACAGTTATATAAACTTGTCCTCATACAGAATACACAGTGGAATAAATAACAAGTACGGGAGTACGTCTCGCCATCCATCTCATCTCCAAAGCTCCAGAATATCCTGATAACCTAACTCTAGGCTGCCCGTGTGGAAAATTATGGGCACCCAGAGTTTAGAAAGGGAACAATAAACTCCGAGTCAGTCATGGTGACTGGTGTGAGATCGTAAAACAGTTATTTTCACAAAGAAAATAAAATTAATTCGCAATGCTTTTGGAAAATGAAACTACCATAAGGCCTCCCGCCACACGCACAATGCAAACGCAGAATTGGAGGAGATTTCTCCTTATGATAGTTAAAAATGCTTACTACGCAAAATCAGTTGATATTATTATTAATGTCTAGTGTGGAAAACATTCGAAAGTATAATATTAATCTTAGCCAACATACAACCATTATTGTATGCCTACTATAGCTACTACATTCAGTAGCAGGTTACCGCCATATTCCATAGCAGGTAATACAACTAAAACCGTACAGGGTTCGTATTATTTCTTTGGATTTCCAATAAATGGTCAGGCAAAGGAACTTCCTTACACCGAAATAGAAAATGCCTCTGGAAAGACGCCCCGGATCCTAACCGGATCTCTGCAAACACAAGGCCGACGCTACCTCACGCTGTACAGCTGTAACTAGGTAACTAACACACTGACGCTACCTCACGTTGTACAGCTGTAACTAGGTAACAAACACACAAGTATGTCATCCCCTGGTCGTAACCAACCTTTATCCGAGGATCCTCAATCACAAAGCAACAACCACAAAGTATAATAAATGTGCAGCATCAACATAGGTAAAATATCTGGGCTCCATACCATGATATCACATCTTATCCAGAAGGAAATGACATACCCTAGGAGCGCTACCCCTAAAAACCTTTGTCGCAACGTTCCTGTTTCGACCATTACCGGGTTGTGAGGCTCGACGAAGTCTCGTCCACAAAGCTACGCTTTTTCACAAAGCCATGCTTTTTCACAAAGCCACGCTTTTTCACAAAGCAACGCTTTTTCACAAAGCAATGCTTTGACCAACAAATGATCAACAGCACTTCGTGTGCCACATTACCAAATTGGGAATGTATCACTAGTAACCATCAACTACATAACCTCTGAGCTCGTACGTCTCAGAGAAGTGTTAAGCTAAGAGAATAAATTCTCCGCCACCAACAGAAATGTATTTGATAGAAACCAGCTTTACATCTCAAAGTGTAACGTCAGACACACATCCATACAAGTCCGTTCCGGGATCGAACGGAACCGAAGGCACTTCCAAAGAAGCCCTTGCAATCCGGATATTCACTAATCACGTCCGGACTTCCCATCACAAAAAGAGTGAAATAAATCTCTATACCGGAGCAACTCGGTGCAGAGACATTCGACAGGTTGTCCTTTCATTTTCGAAAATATCCGGTCTTCACCACCGGTCTTTAATACGATCCATATCGACGTATCACTAATTCGGAATGGGTTATATGACACAAAGGTCTTTTCCCGGCTAACCCGAATAGTGAGCGTTTGTTTAATAAAAACAAATCAAGTGCCATTTCAAAGGCAAATATTGATTGTCGGTTATTTAACTATCAACAACATTCACAACAATCAACAGATTTAAATAATTTTTCCCAAATTATTTATTTTCAAAATATCTTCACAAGATATATATTTTTCCACACTTCACATTTGAAAACCAATTTCAAATCATATTTCACACTTCACATTTGAAAACCAATTTTAAATCATATTTCACACTTCATCTCAAAATGGTCCATTTAAACCAATTAAATAAATCCTTATCGATTTATTTCAAATTTACATTTCAAATTTGTAAATTTATTTCCACACTTCATCACTTTGAAAACCGATTTCAAATCATATTTTCCACACTTTAAAAATAAATCAATATTTATTTTTAAAACAAATTTCCCTCTCCTTTATAAATTCTATTCGGAATTTACATTTCCAAATATTCACCTAAACACGATTTTCAAATCGATTTTCTCAACTATTCACTTTTTATACGGTTTTCAAATCGATTTTCTCAAATATTCACTTTCAACACCAAATCAAATTCCAAATTGATTTCTGATTTCTTTTTAAACACCAAATCAATTACAAATTGATTTCTAAGTTTATTTCCAAATACCAAATTATTTGCAAGTTGATTTCCAATTTTATTTCAACACAAATCAATTTTTCATTCAACATCAAATAAATTTTCATATCGATTTCCCAAATATTTATTTTCAAATACCAAATCAATTATCAATTGGATTTCAAACAAATTTATCACTTTTGAAAATAAATTCCTTTATCTCTTCCAGACCATTTAAAAATTCCATTTTAAATAAATTTTCCAACTTTCGAATAATATTATTCAAAATCCATTTATAAAAATCTTTTCCCATATTTTGGAATTTATTCAATAAGATTTAAAAATCAAACTTTTACTGTTAAATTCCTTCTTTTAAATTCACTCAATTCTTTCAAAAAGAATTTACTAAAAAATTTCCAACTTTAATTTCAGAAATCCAATTTTATTTATTTTTGGTATCCAACGATACCAAAAATACATTCGGCTAAATTATAGCCTTCAACAAATTCAATCACAGATATAATCATACACAGATTATAAATAATCAATCACACAACATATGAAACCAATTCAAATGTTTTGAGGAATCCTGTTGGATCCCTCCAACCTGTTTTCTTGCATCCACAGATGTTAGCACAATACCAATTCCACTTCGAGGTGGAATATCGCGGTATATGGGATTTATAAAATATCATTCCGCTATTATGCGGCGCAGTAGGGTCTCATCCGCTATATAATGCAGGAAATCAACAACTCCAATATATACATATGCCAATATATATATATATTGCTATATACTACTATATATAGTATCATTCAAGCACACAATCAACAATCAACAATTTTAAATATAACTATTTAAAATTAAACAAATCCCTTTGTTTGAGTGAGAAGAACTCACCTTTGATTTTAAATTCGCAGTCCATTTTCCATTTTGACCATTTCTTCACGGTTTCAAACCTTGTATAAACAATTTTATACATTTGATTAATATTCGAAATAATCGAATAACCAATTTTCGTTTGGCAATTTTAATTATCCAATGATTTTATTTAAACCAATTTCTCCTTTAATAATTTATTTTCAGTAGTTAAATTGATTAAATAGATTAATAAAATAAATTAATCACCAAACCATTTATTTTTAAAATAAACTGGAAAATCTGGACATGTGCATGTATATTTATTTCTTATCTTAAAACAGCATTTCAAAAAAAAATATCTATATTGTATTCCGGTTTAAATATGATTATATAAACAGTATATAACTTTTTATTTATCTTTTTCCCAACCAGAAAAATTTCTATTCCAGACTTTACATTTTTTTTTCTAATCTTGTATATACATATATATACTGAAAAATCAAATCTTTATATAAATTCCTATATATTTTTTGCTCACTGTTATCATATTTTTTTTTCCTGTAATATATATTATTATTATTTTCATGAATAAAAAGAAAAATACCTCACAGCCGAGATCCAACAACCACACCCATCGAACGCGACCATTGAATCGCCCACCTCGACCTCGACATCTCTCGCGTGCACGAGCTCGAAACCCTAATCACGATGCCGCTGCCTTGCTCTCGAACCCACGGCCATCAGCATCGCGCTCCTCCACATCGCCTTCGCTTCCACCAGGCGCGCGCCAATCCCCTTCATACGTGCCCACTCGCGATTCGATTCGCGATTTCATTCCGACCTCCCAGGCTTCAGCCAAATTTCTTTTTTTTTGTTTTTTATTATTGAATGAACACGGCCATTGATTTTTCTTTCGGTTCGAACTGGGAGATAGAGGAGGTAACGTGCTCGATTTTGGACATGGCTTTGATTTTGATTTTTTTTTCTTCTGGCGAAAACTGGAATGGTTTCGCGGCCATAGATGTTGTTTCGAACGAGAAAAGGGTTTTGATTTCGATTTTTGATTTCGATTTTTGATTTTGAGCTGAGGAATTTCAAATGTTCGAACGAGAATAAATTTCGTTCGAGTTCACAGTGTTCCACCATTTTATTTCCCTCTGGATCGAATTGGAATTGAAGGGAAGAAGGAACAATGAAAGATATTTCTCCCGTGAATTAACTGAAGTGAAAGAAAGCAGGCTGAGGGCAGGGAATCTCTGCTGTTGACGTGACAGAAATTTGACTGGTTAATATACCTTATATTTAAATTTAAATTCAAATCGTCTCGATACCACCACTCAAAATTTCGAACTCCTATCGAGTCGTGCCGCTAGGCGTTTATAATGTTATATGCCTATTCCGAACGCAATGGAAAAGGTTCCGGGTCCAAATTCAATCGTATGGAGAAGATAGCTTTTTGGACCAGTTACAATATTAAATTTTCGATTTATTTTCAGCGCGTTTGCTTATCGTACGGCCAAACGATCACTCCAAACATTACAAAAATTGAAATCCGATAATAATACAATATTACGGACCCAATGAAACTGGTTTCGTCGAATTCCGAGACCGTGCCCCGGAACGCTATTTTTAAATTCAATTTAAACAACTAAATTTCAAAACTAAACAAAACAGTTTCAAATTCAATTCTGACGCTTTTATTATCTTCAGTATAATCAATATGAATTTTCTAAGCCTTGAAAATATTTTTAATCAGCTTAAAACTGAAGATTCAAATTTTTACCCAGTTTCAATAATTTAATCGCCAAATTCATTCTGATACTTGAATTTCAAATTAAATTATCGTTCGAATATTTAAACTCAATTAAATATTCTCATTTCAAATGTCAAAAATTCAGGGTCGTTACAATCTTCCCCCCTTAAAAGAATTTCGTCCCGAAATTACAAGTTAAGAAGAATGATCCAATACCCGTTTATCATTTTACCAAAACCAAACAGTTTTATCAAATTCTCAACCCAATCTTTTTATCATAAAAGATCAATTATTACTTTAACTAATTTTCTAAAATCAACCATAAGTTCCAAATAATAAGGTTTCCTTAACAATTCAATTTTCATTTCAAATTCAAATTTTGAATTCAAAATTTTCTCAAAATTTTCTAACTCTCGAAATTTTCGAAAAATTTCGCCAGCATCTCCTTTGCGCGGCTAGCTCGGTACAACTACAAAATGTCCCTACGGACGCCCAAATTCCAATAGAAAACGAAATGCCAAGTGGCAAAATCAGAAACTCATCAAATTTCATACTGAAATTCCAATACATACCTTTTGTTGAGAAATTCAAATTTATCTTCTAAATCAAAATCCAATTCCATTTTCTTAGCCTTCACAATCCCTGTATACTTTACTTAACACCAATGGCCAAATTTACTTATTGGATTTCCAATACCCATTTTACTTAAGAATTTCACCATTCATTTCTTAAGTTCAATATAATTATTTCTTATATTCATTTTCACTTCACTAACAAAGTCATAGATTCATTCAACTTTGACTTCGTATTTTCAATCCCATTTGAATTCAATTTACTTCATTTCAATTCTATTTGAATTCATTTTATCTTCAAAAATTCACTTAGTGAAAACTCGATATTCACTTTTTCCAAAGCTTTTAACTTCAACCAAAACAATGGTTTTCATTTTCTAGTTCAATTCCTACGTTTCCGTTGCAATTTGAAAATCAATTTTCCGTTAACAAAATTTTTTCAATTTTCAAAATTTTTCTAACTCCCAAAATTTTCAGAAAATTTTGGCGGAGTCTCCTTTGCACGGAGGAGCATTTGCAATTTGACAAAAGAGATAAATATATATACATCGACCCACTCGGTCGGAAAAGCAAAAACAGTTCATATTTCCTATTTTATATTGCGTAGGCGTACCTTTATTAGCATTTTAAGCAAAGCGGTTTATTATTAGCATTTGCGTAACCCAAAATGCAGCCAAACGGCTTCCAAAAACCTGCACTTACTCAGTTTAACATGTAAGTGACAAATATAAGAAATCTACTAACATTTCACTTATTTCAATAGCAAATACATAGATTTCATAAGCAATGCATTCAAAATAATTTCCATTAGCAATTTATAAAGTTTCAATACAAATTAAATTGCTTACAACTAATTTACATACCATTTTGATTCAATTCAATGGTTTATAATTCATTTTCTTCCATTCAATTCATTTTTAAATGAATCTAACTCATATCCCTTTTAATTGATTCCATTCAATATAATTTGCATTCCATATTCACAAAACCATTCGATTTGTTCAAAACCATCGTACAAAACTCGACAACAACAATGCAAATATTTATACACACTTCTTGTATTTATTTTTCACTTCATTACTGAAGTTATACATTTATCACTATTCAATTTCACATTTTCAACTCATTAATCAATTTTAATTTAACTAATTCAACTTCCAATTCATTTATTTACAAATGTAGCTTCATTTGTTCATTCACAAATTCATTCATTTAATAAATTTTATTTTCAATATTTTTCTGGAATTCCATTCCCAATTATAAAGCACATTTACAATTTTCATTTACAAATCCCATTCGTATATGAATTCATTTCCTTATACTTTCAATTTATATTTATAAATTTCATTTGTCAAATAAATTTATCTTCAAATCTTTTGGTTATACTATTATTCCTTATTCAATTTCAATATAACAATGATAATAATTCAATATTATCTCTTCCTAACAACCAAGCATCCATATACTATGATAATTCATAGAAAATCATTTCTTTTCAATACAAAAATAGTTTTGGGAAAAATTGTTTCATTTACCCTATTTAAAACAATACTGTGTCAGTTTATCTTGTTTAAGAGTTTAGAAACCCCTATCGATTACAGTTGGCCACCCTGCACCGACCAGAATCTATAAACAATCAACCGATAAGTCAACACAATACAAAACAAATTTTGTATTCACTAACAAATACGCACTCATATCTATTATTACACTCAAACTTATTCTAGAGTACTACTGACTCTATCTCTAATGAGTAACACCCAACAGAGCCAGGCTTGTCGCTTAACCGGCTGCTTTGATACCACTTGTAACGACTCGACTTTTCAACACTCGAAAGTCGACATTAATACGTCCACTGTATCAAATGTCGCGCAATCGAATGTCGGAAAACCGAACCATTAGGGTTAAAAGAAGAGGTAGAAGAAGACAGAAGAAAAGGAAAGAACAGAAAAACAGAAACAGAAACAATATCAGAATCTCACATTTGCAGCGGGATAATATACAATAGATGAATCAATAATCTTTAAAAAAAGACTATATCAGTTAATACATACATCAATCAGAGTCAATATACAACTCAATACAACAATGAACAGTTATATAAACTTGTCCTCATACAGAATACACAGCGGAATAAATAACAAGTACAAGAGTACATCTCGCCATCCAACTCATCTACAAAGCTCCAGAATATCCAGAATATCCTGATAACCTAACTCTAGGCTGCCCGTGTAGAAAATTATGGGCACCCAGAGTTTAGAAAGGGAACAATAAACTCCGAGTCAGTCATGGTGACTGGTGTGAGATCATAAAACAGTTATTTTCATAAAGAAAATAAAATTAATTCGCAATGCTTTTGGAAAATGAAACTACCATAAGGCCTCCCGCCACACACACAATGCAAACGCAGAATTGGAGGAGATTTCTCCTTATGATAGTTAAAAATGCTTACTATGCAAAATCAGTTGATATTATTATTAATGTCTAGTGTGGAAAACATTTCGAAAGTATAATATCAATCTTAGCCAACATACAACCATTGTTGTATGCCTACTATAGCTACTACGTTCAGTAGCAGGTTACCGCCACATTCCATAGCAGGTAATACAACTAAAACCGTACAGGGTTCTTATTGTTTCTTTGGATTTCCAACAAATGGTCAGGCAAAGGAACTTCCTTACACCGAAATAGAAAACGCCTCTGGAAAGACGCCCCGGATCCTAACTGGATCTCTGCAAACACAAGGCCGACGCTACCTCACGCTGTACAGCTGTAACTAGGTAACTAACACACTGACGCTACCTCATGCTGTACAGCTGTAACTAGGTAACTAACACACAAGTATGTCATCCCCCGGTCGTAACCAACCTTTATATGAGGATCCTCAATCACAAAGCAACAGCCACAAAGTATAATAAATGTGCAGTATCAACATAGGTAAAATATCTGGGCTCCATACCATGATATCACCTCTTATCCAGAAGGAAATGACATACCCTAGGGGCGCTACCCCTAAAAACCTTTGTCGCAACGTTCCTGTTTCGACCATTACCGGGTTATGAGGCTCGACGAAGTCTCGTCCACAAAGCCACGCTTTTTCACAAAGCCACGCTTTTTCACAAAGCCACGCTTTTTCACAAAGCCACGCTTTTTCACAAAGCCACGCTTTTTCACAAAGCCACGCTTTTTCACAAAGCCACGCTTTTTCACAAAGCAACACTTTTTCACAAAGCAACGCCTTTTCACAAAGCAACGCTTTGACCAACAAATGATCAACAGCACTTCGTGTGCCACATTACCAAATTGGGAATGTATCACTAGTAACCATCAACTACATAACCTCTGAGCTCGTACGTCTCAGATAAGGGTGTTAAGCTAAGAGAATAAATTCTCCGCCACCAACAGAAATGTATTTGATAGAAACCAGCTTTACATCTCAAAGTGTAACGTCAGACACACATCCATACAAGTCCATTCCGGGATCGAACGGAACCGAAGACACTTCCAAAGAAGCCCTTGCAATCCGGATATTCACTAATCACGTCCGGACTTCCCATCACAAAAAGAGTGATATAAATCTCTATACCGGAGCAACTCGGTGCAGAGACATTCGATAGGTTGTCCTTTCATTTTCGAAAATATCCGGTCTTCACCACCGGTCTTTAATACGATCCATATCGTCGTATCACTAATTCGGAATGGGTTATATGACACAAAGGTCTTTTCCCGGCTAACCCGAATAGTGAGCGTTTGTTTAATAAAAACAAATCAAGTGCCATTTCAAAGGCAAATATTGATTGTCGGTTATTTAACTATCAACAACATTCACAACAATCAACAGATTTAAATAATTTTTCCCAAATTATTTATTTTCAAAATATCTTCACAAGATATATATTTTTCCACACTTCACATTTGAAAACCAATTTCAAATCATATTTCACACTTCACATTTGAAAACCAATTTCAAATCATATTTCACACTTCATCTCAAAATGGTCCATTTAAACCAATTAAATAAATCCTTATCGATTTATTTCAAATTTACATTTCAAATTTGTAAATTTATTTCCACACTTCATCACTTTGAAAACCGATTTCAAATCATATTTTCCACACTTTAAAAATAAATCAATATTTATTTTTAAAACAAATTTCCCTCTCCTTTATAAATTCTATTCGGAATTTATATTTCCAAATATTCACCTAAACACGATTTTCAAATCGATTTTCTCAACTATTCACTTTTTATACGATTTTCAAATCGATTTTCTCAAATATTCACTTTCAACACCAAATCAAATTCCAAATTGATTTCTGATTTCTTTTTAAACACCAAATCAATTACAAATTGATTTCTAAGTTTATTTCCAAATACCAAATTATTTGCAAATCGATTTCCAATTTTATTTCAACACAAATCAATTTTTCATTCAACATCAAATAAATTTTCATATCGATTTCCCAAATATTTATTTTCAAATACCAAATCAATTATCAATTGGATTTCAAACAAATTTATCACTTTTGAAATTAAATTCCTTTATCTCTTCCAGACCATTTAAAAATTCCATTTTAAATAAATTTTCCAACTTTCGAATAATATTATTCAAAATCCATTTATAAAAATCTTTTCCCATATTTTGGAATTTATTCAATAAGATTTAAAAATCAAACTTTTACTGTTAAATTCCTTCTTTTAAATTCACTCAATTCTTTCAAAAAGAATTTACTAAAAAATTTCCAACTTTAATTTCAGAAATCCAATTTTATTTATTTCTGGTATCCAACGATACCAAAAATACATTCGGCTAAATTATAGCCTTCAACAAATTCAATCACATATATAATCATACACATATTATAAATAATCAATCACACAACATATGAAACCAATTCAAATGTTTTGAGGAATCCTGTTGGATCCCTCCAACCTGTTTCCCTGCATCCATAGATGTTAGCACAATACCAATTCCACTTCGAGGTGGAATATCATGGTATATGGGATTTATAAAATATCATTCTGCTATTATGCGGCGCAATAGGGTCTCATCCGCTATATAATGCGGGAAATCAACAACTCCAATATATATATATATATATATATATATATATATGCCAATATATATATATATTGCTATATACTACTATATATAGTATCATTCAAGCACACAATCAACAATCAACAAATTTAAATATTACTATTTAAAATTAAACAAATCCCTTTGTTTGAGTGAGAAGATCTCACCTTTGATTTTAAATTAGCGGTCCATTTTCCATTTTGACCATTTCTTCACGGTTTCAAACCTTGTATAAACAATTTTATACAGTTGATTAATATTCGAAATAATCGAATAACCAATTTTCATTTGGCAATTTTAATTATCCAATGATTTTATTTAAACCAATTTCTCCTTTAATAATTTATTTTCAATAGTTAAATTGATTAAATAGATTAATAAAATAAATTAATCACCAAACCATTTATTTTTAAAATAAACTGGCAAATCTAGACATGTGCATGTATATTTATTTCTTATCTTAAAATAGCATTTCAAAAAAAAATCTATATTGTATTCCGGTTTAAATATGATTATATAAACAATATATAACTTTTTATTTATCTTTTTCCCAACCAGAAAAATTTCTATTCCAGACTTCACATTTTTTTTTCTAATCTTGTATATACATATATAATACTGAAAAATCAAATCTTTATATAAATTCCTATATATTTTCTGCTCACTGTTATCATTTTTTTTTCCTGTAATATTTTTTTTTCACGAATAAAAATAAAAATACCTCACAGCCGAGATCCAACAACCACACCCATCGAACGCGACCACTGAACCTCCCACCTCGACCTCGACATCTCTCGCGTGCACGAGCTCGAAACCCTAATCACGATGCCGCTGCCTTGCTCTCGAACCCACGGCCATCATCATCGTGCTCCTCCACATCGCCTTCGCTTCCACCAGGCGCGCGCCAATCCCCTTCGTACGTGCCCACTCGCGATTCGATTCGCGATTTCGTTCCGACCTCTTAGGCTTCGGCCAAATTTCTTTTTTTTTTGTTTTTTATTATTGAATGAACACGGCCATTGATTTTTTCTTCGGTTCGAACTGGGAGATAGAGGAGGTAACGTGCTCGATTTTGAACATGGCTTTGATTTTGATTTTTTTTTTCTTCTGGCAAAAACTGGAATGGTTTCGCGGCCATAGATGTTGTTTCGAACGAGAAAAGGGTTTTGATTTTGATTTTTGATTTCGAGCTGAGGAATTTCAAATGTTCGAACGAGAATAAATTTCTTTCGAGTTCACAGTGTTCTACCATTTTATTTCCCTCTGGATCGAATTGGAATTGAAGGGAAGAGGGAACAATGAAAGATATTTCTCCCGTGAATTAACTGAAGTGAGAGAAAGCAGGCTGAGGGCAGGGAATCTCTACTGTTGACGTGACATAAATTTGGCTGGTTAATATACCTTATATTTAAATTTAAATTCAAATCGTCTCGATACCACCACTCAAAATTTCGAACTCCTATCGAGGCGTGCCGCTAGGCGTTTATAATGTTATACGCCTATTCCGAACGTAATGGAAAAGGTTCCGGGTCCAAATTCAATCGTATGGAGAAGATAGCTTTTTGGACCAGTTACAATATTAAATTTTCGATTTATTTTCAGCGCGTTTGCTTATCGTACGGCCAAACGATCACTCCAAACATTACGAAAATTGAAATCCGATAATAGTACAATATTACGGATCCAATGATACTTGTTTCGTCGAATTCCGAGACCGTGCCCCGGAACGCTATTTTTAAATTCAATTTAAACAACTAAATTTCAAAACTGAACAAAACAGTTTCAAATTCAATTCTGACGCTTTTATTATCTTCAGTATAATCAATATGAATTTTCTAAGCCTTGAAAATATTTTTAATCAGCTTAAAACTGAAGATTCAAATTTTTACCCAGTTTCAATAATTATATTCAATAATTTAATCGCCAAATTCATTTTGATACTTGAATTTCAAATTAAATTATCGTTCGAATATTTAAACTCAATTAAATATTCTCATTTCAAATGTCAAAAATTCAGGGTCGTTACAGACTGATCGTCGATGTGCGAGTTGGGGTCACTGTGCAGTTGGCTGTAATATGTAGATTGCGAGGCATCCCGGAATGTAAAGCGGATCAGTGGTGGTCTTGGTGGCTATCTCAGCCTAAAGGGGTGGTGAATGAAGGAGTTGTTTGAAATTGATTTTTTTTCCAGGCAAAGGAAGAAGAAGATATGCACAATTGTTGATAAGGCCCTGGAACTATTTAAATTGGCATGAATATGTATAATTTATTTATTTCTATATTATTAAATTATCCTTTAGCCCCTAAAACCTATAAATATGATAACATTAGTACGAAATCCATTTAAGATGCGGTTCACATCATTGGGATCATTATTAACTAAAGATCTTTTTGGTGTAGTTTATTCACACCTTCAAAGAAGTACAAAATTATGGAATAAAATTGAAAATAAACATATTATCCCTCGATTAATTAATTGAGAACCTTTTAATGGTATAGGTAGTGACCTACCAAACATAAAATGATAACTTGATACTTCTAAATACTTTTAAATATAATTTAAGGATCATTTGTATTTATTAGTAATTTAGTGAAATATGTAATATTAGTTCATACAATTTTATTAGTGGGTTTAATATGATATGTGTTATGGAAGTCTGTCCATCCCTATGGCTACCGATGGTGTAACACCCCATCTCTATACTCATACTACCAAAGAGTATTATAGTGTAATATTATCTGAAAATATAGAGAATGAGGAGATATAGCCTTACACACGTGAATATTCCCTTGGACTACACTGGTACATATTTCAAAAATCATAAAATAACTCACTTATACATACACAGTATCGGCACAAAGCAATAAACATGTGCGTCTCCAAGATAGAATAATACATGATATAAACTAAATCAGATATCATATAGTCATCAACACAGCGATAACATATCATAATAAATAAATAAACACGAGTCCATGTGGGTTTACAAAAATAGTTAATACCCACTAACATCAAAAATATACATAACATGTCTAATACATACATCTCAATCACTCGTGAACACATATAGCTACAAATATACATAATAATATACAGATATGATATCACCATCTATGCCTAATGTCCCTGAACGTGCTCGGACTGACCCGAGTATTATATAATAACACACGGGCCAAACTATGTCTATCTATATAGTTAATATCGGATAATATCGTTGATATATCACCGATATATCTCATACCGCTCCTTAACCAATATTTTGTCCAAAATATCGCTTAAAATATCATTACCGATACATCGTCTGATATTTGCTGGAATATCGCTCCGATATTTATCATAAAATCTTCGATATTTTTTAACGATATCGTTTATTATTGTCTGTCTTGGAAAAAAATAAATTTATAAATAACTATCTTTACATTCTCAATAAAGTTTTTAGTATATGGTGAATGATAATACGTAGAAATTCCAATGGATTAATTTATTTGTTTTAACCATATTTTTTAAAATCTATTTCATTCGTCTTTTAATAAAGAAAACTCTATTTATTCCATTAGCTTATTTGTTTTATTTTGTGTTAAGATTTTACCACTGAAAACAAAATCGTTTAAGAGCTACTTAGCTTTTTAGTTATATTTTGGTTCACCGTTTCTAATTGGTAAATTAGGTTATGAAAGTTTATTTTATTAGTTATTATCATGCACCAAGAACTAAAACTTTGAAAAGTAGTAAAGTTAAATATACTAGACCAAAAAATGGTAACACCCCAGATGTTGATAAAATGTTATTGATTAATGTCGTTGTCAAGGCACCAAGGTCCAACTTGTCATTATGAGACTAAGTATATGATAAAATCATTAATAAGGATGACAATATATCTTTGAGAGAAAGCTTGTGCTCATTTTTCATCTGTTAGCCATTGGACTTGACGTCCCAAATAGGGACTCGACATCCTCCAAGGAAGCAAGGTTCAACATCCCAGATAAGGACTCGACATTATCCAAGGAAGTAAGGTCGACATCCCAAATAAGGACTCGACATCCTCTAAGAAAGCTTAAACAGTAATGTTGTGTTCACCTATGTGAACTTTTAGATAAGACATTCTCTCCAAAACTTATGTCACATTGTATAACCAGATAAAAATGTAGAAAATATGGCAAGTTGGTGATGTGATCTATCAAGCATGATGATAGACCAAATGCCCTTTTGCTAGTGAGCATATATATATATATAGTAAGGCTAGCCGGCTTTATAGTGGGTCGTCCACTTTGATAAATGAAATTTAAACAGGTGTACTACATATGCGCAGAACGACAATAGAACATTTAACACATGAGTTTGAGAAAAAGGTAAGCATGTATATTCAATTACTCTTTAATAGTAATTTTTGATCCAATTATTTGAAAACGTTACCACGTTATAGCATTATAAAATAGTACAATATGGTTTATAACATGTTCTACACATGTCCGTTATATCACTGATATTATCCTATATTATCATGATATTTTAAAATATCTCATATCGATACTTGACTGATACATACCCAATACCAATATAAACTACTTAGATGCCTATAATGCAGATCTCAATATAAAATAATATCCGACCTAGTAAAAAATAGTGCAACATAAGTAGCACGTGCATATCCCAATTACCAACATATCTCAAAACCATGCACACAAAAGAAACACATTTCCAGGCTAAGTCAATCAACACACCAAATGGGCATATAATCAAATGAGTGATACAAACATAATCCAAATATAATCAGGTATAAGACTTAACAAAAAATAAGGACATGCTCTCCGCAATGCCCAAGATTATCTCTTAGATAATCGTAAAGTAGACATACCAAGGATCCATCATAATCATCACATATAAAACATACATGCAAGCAATTCAAATATGGCATACCCTCGGTAGCCAAGGTCATCTCTTAGATAATCATAAAAGATAGGAAGGGGTCTAACTCGGTGCTTTCATCATCTCTAGTTATCCTCGATAGCAATATAAACAATGTGTAAAAGGTTACTTAACTACAAGGTCTCTCAGTCTAAAGAATAATCAAGGAGATTTATGATCACATAATAATCATCTAGACATTTGCCTCAAAGTAACCGTCTTGACTCTCAACCAAAGAAATAATTTATAAATTTCCAATATTTCCTCAAAATTCATTTTCTGTTTAAAACAAATAATCGCAAATCTATTATTCTATTACAAAGAAATATATAAATCACAATTCAATCCCAATTCACTTGAAAACTCTTTCTAAAAATAATTCATACATTTTAAAATTTCCTCTCTAATAATTGGAAACGACAATAGTATTACATAAGTTCTACAATTCAAGGTTTTCTTTAAACAACGAATTTAAATTTTACTTTTCCAATAAGGAATTTCAACTAAAAATAATCTCCCAAAACCATAAAACAAAATTACATAATTGAAAATTTTCATTCAACAAATAAATTGCATTCCACTTACTCTAACCTCAAAATATTATTTTTATAAACTATTTATTAAATCCAAAATAAAATTAACTTAGAAATTTTAAAAATATCAATTTCAAATATCCTTCATAACCACCCTTTAAATATTTTATAACCAGCAATAAACGAATAAAAATATAAATATTCTAAAATTTAACTTATTTAATCAAATCCCAAAAATTTATCATTTTCTAAACAATTTCCATTTATAGAATAATAAAAAAACTAATTTTCTTAAATAATTTTCTATCACAAATAATATTTTCAATTATAATAAAATCATTCCAAAAATCATATATTTATTCCCACAATATTTCATTTCTTAAAATCTTCATTTTAATCAATTAATTATCTTCCAATGAATTACCAATGTGATCTCATCACAACAACTTCAGATCAAAAATATGCGATATCATCACAACAATGATCGGTCAAAATATACAATTCAATTTCATCCAATTAATCCATATCACCCAACACACATCACCAAATAATCAATAAATTCATATAAAAGTAGGATCTAGATCATTTTGGTGAGTTATCAAAATATAACTCACCCAAACAATGTCAATATATCCAATCAACTATTCAATAGCATAGCATAATTAAGTAATTGCAATCAAGCGACAAAATGCAAAGTGACAGACAATAATTATGAGTAAACGAATTTACTCACCAAATCGAGCGAAGTATTTACTGCCTTCTGCCTTCATTGCACGCTAGCACTACACGAGTAGCCAAGCTCCACATACACAATAGCTCGTCATCAACTACGCTGCATTCCCCAAAAACACACTACACTCACGTGCTTTCAGCCACCAAAATAGTCGAGCACCTCATGATTCAATCGCATCTACAACCATGGTCACACGACTCCAACCTCTTCACGCTCACCTCCCTGTCCTGAACATCGCCTGATTGCATCGCTCCACCTCCAACATCGTGGCTACTCCAGGATGTGCGACATCAAGTTGCCCTCACCTGAACAGCTGCACCAAATCGCAAGACCTTGCCTGTCATGGCCACCACGAGTCTGCTCCCAGCGTCGCTCACAATGAAATCGAGCACGCTTCGCTCGTCTTTTTTTTATAGAGGACGTGATTTTATTTTGATGATTTAGGGCTCGAGAATTCAGCTATAGGATACGGCTTGAATGGTACTAGGAAAAGGAAGTTTCTAGGGGAAGTTAGAAAGGATTAAATTAGTAATGAACTTGGGCTTTCAATTTAGTTCGAGTCCTTAAATTAAATTCAAACTAAGTTTTAATTTTTCATTTCTTTTCTTCACACAACTCCTTTTAATTTACTTGTAAATAATTCAATTTAATTTAAATTGATTTACACATCAATAATATATTTTAAATTGATTTACACTTCAATAATATATCGATAACCGCCAAATTTAATTCAATTCGATGCCCACTTATTAACTTTTCACTATTTTAATCACATAAAAATTATTTACATCTTAAAAATATTTTATATTCAAATTAAAACATTTTATTCAATTTCAATATATTATTCGAAAAGAATTTATTAATTTAATTCAATTTATTAGATCAAAATCTTCTATTAAATAGAATTTAATTAACCAAAAATTTATTTTCAAAAGATTAAATATCTAAAATTAAATTCACACATTCTTATTTTAATTAAATTTATTAATTTATACGGCGTAGAAAGCGGGTTGTTACAGAGTCCCCTCCCCTCCTCCCCCTAAGAAAATTGCGTCCTCGCGGTTTCCTATAGGAAAAGGTCTAATACAACTCTAACTCTAACTTTCTTCGTACTCTATAAACTTCTAAAAGTTTACACAATCCTCTATGTGCCTCTCACATTCCAACTCATCTTATCGTATGCTACTATTTCAAATAGATTCAATTAATGACTTTCTATTTCGCATACGACAGATTTTGTGAAATTATTTCTACATGTTGGAATTTTTGAAAAATTTCGACAGAGTCTGCTTTGTACGGAGAGCGTTTCGAAAAATCAAAACATAATATAATTACATAGTATACATCTCTGAAGAGGTGTCCCAACGGAACATCCCGAAACATGGGAAAACTAGATAATATCACAATATATCGATATACCGTGAAAACGTACCTTTTTATTATCATTTTAAGCAAATTCACTTATTATTAAACGAGCAAAAGTGAGCTATCATCGCCATTGAGTCCAAGTATGCTCCATAAGTACTTGTACTCAACTCGATAGCCACATATGAAAATTTATAAGAAATGTGCATTCATTTAAAAGTAGAAGCAATATCACTTTTATATTTTTACCACTTTCTAACTAAATTTTACGGTCAAAACGATTAAATTAAGTCATGGTTTCAAAGAATGAATTGTTACTAATGAGTTAACTTTCCAAAACAACTTTCGGATTGCAAAAATATGGATTACAACTCGAGTTACGAGAAAATTTCCAAAGATAAGTGGCTTAGGTTTTTTTTAAATACACAGGTCCACTTAGTAAATACGTGTTTCTAGCCTATTAAACGACAAAATTTTGCAAAACATTTAAAACAGAAGTTGTAGCTTAAGTATTAAGCTTTTCAGAAAGTGCAAAATCGTCTAATTTAGGCAAACCGTTCAAAATTTATAGTCATTTTAGTAAAGGTAATCGTCTTAGCAAATATGATTTACATAACAGGTCCACCTTCTAAATTGGCATTTTTAACCATGAAAACGCTTGAAACAAAATTTGTAGCATATGTTTTAAGCTTTCCGAAATGGTCAAGATCGTTGAAATTGGATAAAATGTATGAAAGTTATGGCCAAATGAACACAATCAAGTGCACAGGCCTGTTTTTGAAGAAAAAACTGCAGGTGCTCATACACACATAGACTTACACCCTCACACACAGACCTGCCACCCAAGGACAGTTTCACGCATGCAAGGTCATCAACACACAAGCTTCCAGTTCTTGTTTACCATCATTTGGTGCATACAATTGGACATCAGCAAAAACAATTATAACTAGTAAAGCTGCAGTGAAGGCAATATGCATTTGAATAATGACTAAAATGTGCAACAAAAATGAAAATGACGAAGGCAAAAAGGAACATATCAAGTCGTCTAAAGGTTCCAATATATTCCAAAATTATCAAACAAAACAACTTGATTGTAAATGCTGATGAAATAAAACACACTGCAATAGATTGGGGATTTAATAGCGTTGATTCAACGCAATTAAAGATTTTTATTGCGTGTCAGAGAACACTATATGATGACAAGCAATAAAAAATGAGCCAATTATTATGCATGAAAAACGCTATTAAGAATTTTGTAATTTGTAAAACATTATGATGGAAGTTGTATAATAGCATTTTTGTAATGTTACAGAAGTTTTCTGCAGCGTCAAATTTTAACGTCTTGCATAATAATAAGTGTTCAGCAAACGCTCGCACTATTAAAAACGCTGTAAAAATGCACAAATATTCTAAAACTGAAATATAGCATTATAGAAACGCTGTAAATAGTTTATTACAGCATCTCTTATATGCTATTTTTGTCCCCTATACGACTAGACAAACCCTTTTTACAATTCCTTTTGATAGCATTTATATTTCGCTGGTTTTTTAGTTTATATAGCATTTGAATCATAGAAATAATACTCAAACTTGCAATACATTTGATAACACATCATATTAAACATAATCCACTATCCATACACAATAATGCATAATAGATGTAATAATATTTTATAGACATTGCCAAGAAAAGTATAATACTATTGACAAAAACTTGCAATACATAGGACGATAACGCATGCAAGCCAAAAAGAAGCCACTGCAACAAAAGAATTTCAAAGATGTCACACCATTTTGCTATTCACTCCTTGATTACCTATAAAAATGAAGTGCAACAATTAGCAACCAATTGTGGATATTCGTAAGGGAAAATTCAAAATAACAGAAAATAAAAGAAAACAAAAAAGAAAATTCAGAAAACTGAAGTGAAAAGCATCTAATCGAATTAATGTGAATTAATTCAATAAAAAGAAAACAAATGAGCAGCCCGTTAACAGCCCTGTTATTGTTTTTAACTTGTGTACCATCATAAAAGCCTTTTGAATTAAATTTGGAGGGCTGTAGCCAAACTTCCAGTCCGATTCTGCAATGTGTGGCAAAAGCACAACCAACTAGTTCTGGCCCAAATGATCTCTTCACTCATAGGCCATATTTCGGTCTTGGTGCCCAGTTACTCCATTGTACTGCTTCCTTTCTCATTGTAATACAAATTAACTCCTCTAGCACACACTCTACTCAATCATAAAATGCTTCATCGGCTGATACTTCACAATCCTTTCAGATGCTACGGGCTTTATATCCTGGCCATAATTCTCCCACCCAATCAATAAGCCCACGAATTCCCAGCCCATACAATAAATTACTGATCAAACTATCCTAGCATCACTGCACGGTATCCATTTGGGCTAATAACTCTGGACCCGTTATTTCATCGCTCCAGATTCATTTCCTTTCAGGTCCAGATATTTCAGAAGTCTCGTCGCTCCCCAATACTCCTAGCTCATCAACTACTCCACCTTCTTTAATGCCTGCATCAACACCAACAGCTGTTGCTTTCTCACTTATGCCAAGCGACAACCCACCAGAACATCCCCTATCTCATCTTTAATACTCCTATCTTATCAACTGCTCCTTTAATTTCCTTCATTTTTATAGTGTATGTCAAGCCCAGTTTGTCTTATCGGCTATTTGAGTCAAAAGAAATGCACAAACTGTTGGCGCTACTGCACAAATGTTTTTGACTATTTAACTTTGTCTATAGGTTTTCATCTAAATTCCGATTGTCTACAGGTTTTCATTTAAACTGGAAACTACTGTGATCATATTAAATTTAACAAAATATAAAAATTAAATTGTACTTACCAGAAGTTTGATTCCGCCGTAACATTTGCAGCAGGCCAAACAATTGTAGTACCAATGGTATCTTCAAAATATTCTAATTGGACGATGTTCTCCATAGAGGTGTATTTGGAACCTTTGCGGTATCTACTCAAACTTCAACGGCATCTTTTTCTAGTGGAACAAAATGAACCATGACATTTGGATCAGTTGAAGACATACGTCCTTCGACAGCTACTTCTCTCTTTCCAAACAAATCAATCGACTTGCATTTACTATTTATTATTGAATTTGCACTCTGTCAAATAAAGGAATTTTTTCTAATAAATCCATACTCAGGGTGAAAATAATAATACTGAACATTTAAATTAATAAATAAAATTATAGAAGTCTGAATAAATTTACAAAGTTTGCAGTATATTCAAGGTCACATTTTCAACTAGTTAGTAGTAGCATCAAAGACAAACAAGTATTTTTAGGGTAAATTATGTTCGTAAATATGTCACCTTATGAGATACTTGAGCATTAACTGTATGAATAGAAGATGTTGAAGGATTAACTTTTTGAATAACTATTTTTGACTCAGATCATGCTACTTTGCGACCAACAATTTCTCCAACCCGCATTATAGCAACTACCGGTCGCCATAAAAAGGCATCTTGCTTTTTTGGATCATCTATCCAAGCTGCCACAGCAGACAGTCCAAGAGGAACATCATGCACAAGTTGTTTCGGATCACTTGATTGCAATCTTCCATCGGCAACTAAATCTTTACTTCCACTCCAATCATAAAGCTTGCATTTGTGATATGTGCTACCGGTTTTACTTTATTTAAAAAGTGTATTCATTGAATTAAGTTAACATGTAGTCAACTAAAACACCAATTAATGTAAAAAAAACACATTCTATTCTCTTTCAGACTGAGGTATCATACGCTTAACAACATGGTCATGCTACTATCTCACCCTCGACATCTCCAACATGTGTCAAACTAAATTTAGGCCTTCGTAGGAAAACATCTTGCTTCATAGCATCTGGTCCTAAAGGAACGTTTTGTACAAGTTAACATGTATTCAACTAAAACACCAATTAATGTAAAAAAAACACATTCTCTTCTCTTTCAGACTGAGATATCATACGCTTAACAACATGGTTATGCTACTATCTCACCCTCAACATCTCCAACACGTGTCAAACTAAATTTAGGCCTTCGTAGGAAAACATCTTGCTTCTTTGGAAAATATATCAAAATTTTCATAGCATCTGGTCCTAAAGGAACGTTTTGTACAAGTTCATGTAGATTACTAGACATAACTCTTCCTTCTGCTACAATTTCATCAGTTCCACTCCAATCCAGTAAATCGCATTTGTCATATAGTTTTTCATGTTTTCTATATGATTGATCAAAAGTAGATGTTTCAATTATAGGACTAAAATTTAAATAGTCTTGCACTAATTTATCTTTACAATTAGAGGTGTGCTTGCTTCTTCAAAACTCTCTTTACCATGCTAAAACATTAAAATAGCAACTACATCAATGATCATTACTAAAATAATAGGAAAAAACAGTCAAAAGTGTTTTACCTGATGCTTCATTAGCATTCGAATTATCCCTTCTAATTCAGAAATTCTACCTTGCATATCGATGGTTTGCTTGTTTTTGACTTGTGCCAAAATTGCTTTAGAGTTGGTTATACTAGTTAGAAATCTTGTGTAGATTGATATAATGAAGATTAAAGAAATTATTGTAGAGAAGAATGATAATAGAAAGATTGAAAGATTGTATTATTTTCACTGTTTTTACAATACAATACAATGTTGTATCTCAGACTGAATTTATATAATACAGTTTGTTGGGCCGGTAGAATAAATTAAGCCCATTATCCACTAACAGTTTATTACATAAAAACAGAGGCTAGGGTTGCCGCCTCTCATATTCTAACTCCCTCGTTTAGTTCTATCTAGGGTTTCTTCTTCCTTCCCCATTTCTGCTCCGTTGTCTCCAACTCTTAAATCTTCCTTGAATCGAGTGAAATTTTTGGTTGATAGAGCTTTCGTCAATACATCTGCTCTTTGAAATTGTGCTGGAACGTGGTTAACTCTCAGCTTACCCTCTAAAACCTTCTCACGAACGAAGTGCAGATCTATTTCAATGTGCTTCGTTCGTGAGTGTAGGACAGGATTTGATGAGAGGGAGACTGAGCTTAGATTGTCGCACCAGATTATTGGGGTATTCGTGGGATTGATTTGAATTTCGTGGAGCAGTGACATAATCCATGTGATTTCTGCTGTGGTACTCGCAATTGCTCTATACTCAGCCTCAGTGCTGGAGCGCGAGATGGTGGCTTGCTTCTTCGAGCTCCATGAAATAGGGTTGCTGTCAAGGAAAACACAGTAACCAGTGGTGGATCTTCGGTCATCAGGATCGGAGGCCCAATCTGCATCACTGTAAGCTTGTATGTTTAGTCATTTCTTATTGTTGAGATGCAGTCCATGATTCATTGTTCCTCTCAGGTATCTTAATATGTGTTTTACTGCTTTCCAATGATGGCTGAGTGGATTGTGCATGAATTGGCAGACCTTGTTTACACTATAACTTATGTCTGGTCTTGTTATTGTGATGTGTTGTAGTGCGCCTACAATACTTCTGTATTCTGTTTCATTTATAATAGCTTCTCCTGAGTCTTTTGATAGTCTGAGACTACTGACCATAGAAGTGGAAAGTGATTTTGCCTGATCCATTTTTGTTCTTTTTAGAAGATCTTGTATGTATCGTTTTTGGCATAGAAACATTTCTGAATTGTTTTTTCTAGTGACCTCAATTCCAAGGAAGTAGTGTAAGTCACCTAGATCCTTTATGGAGAACATTTTGTCAAGATGATCAACAGTTTTATTCATAGTTTGATTGTCATTTCCCGTGATGATAATGTCATCCACATATACTAAGATGTAAGTGAACCTTTCTTGTTTGTGATGCATGTATAGCGAGCTGTCTGATTTTGTTGGTGTAAATCCCAGAGTCATTAGTGTAGATTTGAGCTTTTTATTCCATACCCGAGGAGCTTGTTTTAGTCCATATATGGCCTTGTGTAGGTTGCATACTAGATTGTTGTTGTCCTCCTTTTTGTAACCCTCTGGTTGTTCCATATATACATTTTCATTTAATTCTCCATTGAGAAAAGCATTATTTACGTCAAGTTGTCTAATTTTCCATCCTCTGTGAATGGCCAAAGTTAGCATAATTCTTATTGTGGTTGGTTTGACAACTGGGGAGAATGTTTCGTTGAAGTCAAAGCCATATTGTTGGTTATATCCCTTGGCTACTAGCTTTGCCTTATATTTTGCAATACTCCCATCTGGTTTTCTTTTTACTTTGTAGGTCCACTTACCTCCAACAATGTTTTCATCTTTGGGTGGTGGTACAAGGCTCCATGTTTTATTTTTGATAAGAGCACCATATTCATTATCCATGGCTTGTTTCCAGTTATTATTTGTGATGGCTTCACTATAGTTCCTTGGTTCTGTTGAATCAAGTTAAGCATTGTATATTTTTGGCTTGAATATTCCACTTTTTGATCTTGTAATCATGTGATGTCCTGAAATTTCAGGTGGTGGCTCTTGTGTAGGTGTACTTTCATTGATATGCAGTGATGTTGATGATGAGGGCTCTCCTTGACATGGGTTGATGTCACTCCTTTGACTGTCATCAGGAAAGGAGCTGGAGGGATCATGTGAGTTATGACCTGATCCAGTTTCACTGCTGGATGTAGTGTGTTGTGACCCTTGGTCTCTCTGCACACTTCCATTTGCTTTGTTCCATTCTGGTAAGATAGGTATGGGATGTATAGAGAAGCTGTCTTTGTTGTATACTTTTCCAGTTGCTTTTGCATGTTTATCTGCAAATGGAAAAATATACTCATTAAATACTACATGTCTTGAGATATAGATCCTACCATCATTGCTTAGGCATCTGTATCCCTTCTGATTATTTCCATACCCTATAAAAGTGCATGGGGGCAGACCTGAGACTCAGTTTATGTTTATTGTATGGTCTCAGATAAGGGAAGCATAAGCACCCAAATGTTTTTAGGTCCTTATATTCTGGTTTTACCCCCAAATGCCACTTCTATGAGACTATGATGCTTAAGAATTTTGATAGGTAGTCTATTAATTAAATATACTGCAGTGTTGAAGGCTTCTGGCCAGAACTTCATGGGTAAAGAAGCCTGTGCAAGTAGTGTCAAGCCTGTTTCCATATGTCTATGTTTTCTTTCAGCTATTCCATTTTGCTCAGATGTATAAGGGCAAGTTGTTCTGTGAACAATGTCTTTTCTTTGAAAATATTTCTTTAGTGGTTTATATTCACTGCCACCATCAGTTTGCATGATCTTGACCTCATTGCATAACTGTTTTTCTACTTGTGTTATAAATTGTATAACAGCTTTTTGTGCATCTGATTTAGACTTTAGGAAGTATATCCAAGTATATCTAGAGAATAAGTCAACAAATGATATGTAGTACCTGTAGTTGTAGTCTGAACATATAGGAGCTGGTCCCCATAGGTTTGTTGCTACTAATTGTAGTGGTTTACTAATAACAGTAGTTGAATCTACAAATGGTAATTTATGGCTTTTGCCTAATTGACAGTAAGTACAAACATATGGTAGAGATACATCAACAGAAATATTATTGCTCATGAGAATTTGTTTTACAGTGTTTATATTAGGATGTCCTAATCTATAATGCCACTGAGTAAATATTTTCTGATTTATATCATGTGACTCAGTGCTGTTACACCACATATTCTTAGTGTTGCTCTTTCTTGTATTCCCAAGATTGAGTTTGTATAATCCCTTGTCCAATTTACCCTGTAACAATATGTCTTGATTTAGTAAATCCCTAACTAGACAGAATTTAGGGTAAAACTCAAAATACACATTGTTGTCATTAGCAAATTGAGATACGCTCAATAAATTCTTCTTAATTTGTGGCACTCTCAATAAGTTATTGAGATAAAGAAGTCTTTTACCTGAAACACTGCTGTTTCCAACATGTGTGATTTTTAGAGCTTCACCATTCCCCATATGAATGGAATGCATACCTGTATATTCTTTATTGCCAATATTGAGATTCTGTAGGTTGCTTGTGAGATGGTTGGTTGCACCTGAGTCTGGATACCAATCCTCTTCTGTTATCTCCTCAGGTCTTGTAAGTCTTTCTGTGTTTGGGTTCTGTGTTCTTGAATTTTCTGACTGACTGCATTGCCTTTGATCTATTTGTGCTACATTTGCACTGGAATTATGATTTCTCTGATTTGCTTGATTCTGTTGGTTTGGATAATAGTCAGTATTGAGTCTAAAGTAGCACTGTCTTGCTGTATGTCTAGGTTTTTCGCAAATCTGACATTTGGTTCTGTTGCCATTCCATCTTCCACTTCTCCCTCTACCTCTCTGTGTATTGTTACCTCTTTGGTTGAAGTTTTCTTGCCTTAAATTTTGACTTTCTTGCTTCTTTCCTTGATTTCTGTTTCTTGAACTTGATGCATAATTGAGAGATAATTCTGTATTATTTTCTTTTCTTTGCTCTATTCTTCCTTCATGTGACAACAATATTGAACTAACATATTGCATATTTGGTAGATCTTGTTGTGATGAAATAATTGCTACAACTGACTCATATTCATTATCCAGACCATTCAGAATGGTTAATATCTGTTCAGTGTCAGATACTTTGTGCCCTGCAGTATCAAGAATATCATAGTATGATTTTACCTTGGTTAGATATTCCCTCATTGACATATTTTCTTTCTTGAGATTCTGTAGTTGTCTCTTATAGTACATAATTCTTGCAGCTGACTGTGTGTTGAAGTTCTGTTGTATTGCAGACCATATCTCGAATGATGTCTTGCAACCTACAATTTGTGAGAGAAGCCTTGAACTGATGGATGACAGTAGTCATGCTGCCAGTAGGCTATCTTGTCTCTGATAATTGATGAACTCCTTGTTGACCACTCTTTCTCCTGTGGTGTCTGTTACCATTCTTGCAGGAACAGTTGCTGTTCCATACAGAAAGTCTTCTAGTTCATATCCTCTTATACTGGTTTCAACTTGATATTTCCATAATATGAAGTTATTTTCATCAAGAGTTGTTACTAACTTGTCTTTTGGCTTTATGATTTTGCAGGAAATCATTTCACTGGATGATGAATCTTGATTTCTTGATCTTGACCCTTCCTGACTTTTGGCTCCACTTGTTGCTGATGATGTAGCATCGTCAGCCATGTTGGGTTATCAGGAGGTGTTGTTGAGAGTTCTGATTGTCTTCAACGGTGCAGCCAACTTTCTTGGTACAAGAATTTTGGCGAGGCACTTCTAGTGAGAATTCTTGATTCAGAAGTGGGTAATCTTTATCTCTCAAATGATGAGATAGCAGAAAATTCTGAGAGCAACCAGGATGGTGAATGATGATGCTTTATCTGACACCTTCTTGGATGGCTCTGTGATGATGTCGTGATTCTCTGATGAGAGTTTGATGAATAGAGTTGATTTTATTACTGTCGCTTGACAGATTTCAGGCTCTGATACCAAGTTAGAAATCTTGTGTAGATTGATATAATGAAGATTAAAAAAATTATTATAGAGAAGAATGATAATGGAAAGATTGAAAGATTGTATTCTTTTCACTGTTTTTACAATACAATACAATGCTGTATCTCAAACTGAATTTATATAATACAGTTTGTTGGACCGGTAGAATAAATGAAGCCCATTATCCACTAACAGTTTATTACATAAAAACAGAGGCTAGGGTTGCCGCCTCTCATATTCTAACTATACTCCTTCCCATTGCTCTCATTCGTCTTGGTCTATCTTGTCCCAACAGTTTTGAAAGTGTATCTTCTCTATAATTGATTACTGAGCTAGATTGTGATCCACTTTCAATTTCTTTTATCTTATCCTACAAAAAATACGAATAATTTTTATTTGATAAGATATACGGGATGAAATTAGAAGGCTTGCATTAGTTGTTAAGCATTCATATACTTTCATGTACACACTACTATTATAGTGGAAAAAAATAGTTGACTAAATAAAGAGTTTCATCCTCTACAATTGTAATAGCAAAACTTACAATAGTATCCGCAACAGCTATGTTTACCGGATCGCCTTTTTTCTGAGTGCGGGATCTGATCCAAACTTGAGCTCTAGAGATGGAACGGTGAACACTTTGCTTTTTCTACATTCAAAAAAGGTTGAAAACAATAAATCATATTTACTAACTAATTAATAAATATAATGTAAAAAATCAACTCTTCTTCCTACCATATCGTCGGCCAAACGAGCCATTCCTCTACGGCTGCATGTATGTAGCATCTGCTTGCTTTGAAGAGCTTAATATTTCTCACTTATAGCCTACAACATTTATTAAAATATAAAAATATTAAGAGTTTCTTTTCAGTAGCAAACAATGAGTGCAAGCATATCATTACTAGCATGATATTATTAACTAGCAATGCTCGGTTTTATTTTCTGCAGTATATCAGGACAGACGGCTCTACTTAGTAACCTTAACAAGGTGATAGGGCAGACAGTTTTAGTTTCTACAATATATCAGTGCAGACGGCTCAGTTTTATTTTTACCAATAGTCGAAGTTAAACTTACATGCTTTCATTTTTTTTTTTTGTTCTCAAGTTGTTGGCATGTTGCTTCCATTTTATTCTTTTGTTCATTTTTTCCTAAATTCTGCAGTAGCATGTAAGTTTTTTCATATGAAAAGCACAAATCTTTCATTCTATTGCGTGAATATTTAAATGTTACAAAGTAAGGTAGATTCTTGCTGTAGTAGGAATTCCAAGAGAATGTCTCTGTAATTTTTGTATAAAATGAAGATTATGTGTTCAATTAACGTAAAAAAATAGAAAACAGTGCTTGGTGAACAACAATGTAAGTTGTTTCTAAGCTTGGTGGACAACGATATGAGTAGAATGCATCGTCATGTTCATTTTTTCTTAGAAAAAACAGAAATTATAAACACTGCTGGTTCAACTAAAAGAAATCATGTGATAAGGCACTACCGCGTGCTAACCATTAATTCATTTGTTTCTAAGAACTAACAATTTAGTGGTTTATCGCATCAAGATAAGGCTCTAATACAAGCCATATGTGACACTGTGCTCAAACATGTAATATTTTATATGCTATGATTAATCTGCATATAAATCGGAGCATTTTATATGCTATGAAGTTTTATACGTACAGGTGCAAATAAATCATTATTATAGATTAGTATTATTAAATAGGTACCTGAATGATTCCCCTAAAACACCTTTAAACTCACCATTGAGAAGTCTCCAATCACAGAGCGTAACCGGAACTTATTCCGGTACAAGTGGTCCTAAATAAGAAGATAACTTGATGGATCCTTGTCCTATTGGTACAGCTTCAGCATTAAATTTAACTATAATTCGACTCAAATGATACTAAGGGAGCCTTTTTACTTTAGTTGTATGCTTTAATTACAAACCATTATTTCACCCTTCATTGTCAAATTTATTGGATCCACCCCTCCTGTACCTATCGTCAGCCTTAAACCAATTCAACATCTACAAATAATGTAGTTGCTACCTACAATAGAAAAGAATGTGGTCAGCCTACTGTTTTGTTAAAATAGATGGTTGGAAATTAAGGTGTAGTAAAATATTAGCATTTTTATGGACTTAATTTTACTAATGCAGTACTTATTTGTCTATGCATAATTTTTCAAACTCTTGTAAGACAGCACATTTAGATTAAATTCATGTTAACTTTAGTCATGTGCTTAAGATGTAAACCCATTATAACCATGAAAAACTTTTAATGAAAAATCCAAAACCAAGATGACTGACGGTTTTTTGAAGAATCAGCTGCTGCTACAATTTTGAGTCTAAGTGCATAAATCCTTCCTACCTCTTCTTAACCTGTAAAGAATATGGAAATTGTAACAAGGGATTAAATGACTTCTTTCTTTTATACACAGTTTTTCAAAATACTAGCATTGTTATGCTTCATTTTCTCTCATTTACTTGGCTGATACATTCAAGCTTCGTTGTGTAATCTTTTATACTTTCAAAGCAGGTTATGATTAAGTTTAATCAGTTGCTTTGTTTAATTTGATGTCATCGTTGAATTCTCAGAGTTCCTATATGCCATTAGTGTTTAGTGTAGTTGTTTGATTGAAGGACGAAACAATTGGAAGAATGCTCAGAATAGAATCTTAAGGATATTATCATACAAAAAACAACAACAAAAAAACAGTATGCAGATCAAGTAAAATACAATTTCATAACAATATAAAGGTTTGGGTTTTTCAACTGGGCTCCGTTATATCATAAACAAAACTAAATTTGGGTATTAGAACAATTGATTTTTCAACTGGTAGATTAAGGTACAGAAATATGCAGATCAAGAAAAATAGTTCAGTTACACTGAATTTGAGTAACGCTGGTATTTGTATACACGTTAGTGCAGTGTTAAATATACAAGATAACATCAATATTATTTCAGTTATATAAATACATTATCTGTTCTTATTTATATGTGTGTTATTGCAAAATAATCATGTTTTGTTTTATGGTTAAAGTCTGTTGATATCAAGAATCTAGAAGTAGCTAGCCACTACCACACACACTATCGCGGGCGCGCTGTGTGTGTATTTCAAACAATAGGAGATTGCACCTTGCCACTGTTTAACGTCTTCCGTTCATAATCCTTCAATTGCTCAGTTGAAATATTCTCCCAGCACTTGTTAACTGATTTGATCCATAATAGCACTTACTCAACAAAAAAGCAGGCCGTCACTACTATTTGTTTCTCATTTTATTTATTTATTTGTTTGTTGCATAGGTATTGGTAACGTTGCCCACACACTGAATCAATTGGAAAACATGATAGAAAAAGGGGAAATTCTCCATAGTGTCAGTGGTCAATAATGAAGCTACATGACTGCCATATTTAATCAATATGTAAATCATAAGAAATTAATAAAAGATTGAAATTTGCTATGAAGCTACTACTATGCCATTATTTACTAAATACAAATAATTAAAATCCAAACAAATGGTGGTGCTCGTGGAATCCGATGAAAATGCTAAATCTTACATTAACTTATAAAATATTTGTTCGCATTAAACAGAAAATTCACTGTCCATACAATATATTCCTACAGTTCTTTAAAAGCATTTGGATCCTTTCTTATTAGCATTATTCTCCAAAAATATTGGTATCCTTGAACAGAAAATTCATTGTCCACAATAAATATATCCTTGGAAATTTATTAAAACGTTTGGACCACTTTCTAATAAATCAGTACTCACAAGGTTGCCAAACTTGTTTCTATGTGATCCATGAACAGTTAGACCAAAGTTCTTCTACTGGATTTTATTTTCAATGAAACAATATATTTAAGTTAATTAAACACAAAAAAAAACAGATTGCTGTGATGCTAATAACTTCACCAAAAATAATGTAAAATTAGGATTGCATTTGTGTCAAAGAAAGAAAAATAATAATTGATATCATGGACAGGACAATCAACAAGATTCAGGAATGAGCGCCTGATTAACCAAACTATGGACTGGAAAGGTATATATAGTATATATTGGATATATAAGTAGAAAATATTTGTATATATAGTTATATACATATACACACACATATAAACTATATATAGAGAGAGTGTGTGTGTGTGGTATATTTTTTTGTCATGGATGGAAAAGTATATAAAAGTATACAAGCAAATATAATGTGTATGTAAGCACAATTGTTGAGATTTAGATATCCCGTCTGATTTCAATAGTAACATAAAACCACCCAGAAGTACACAAAAACTAGACTCGTCTCAAAAAGAAAAAATAACAACGCAAATACCAAAGGTACAAATTTAGACTATTAGCAAGTTAGCAACAGAACTCGACTATTTAAAGAAAAGAGTAGGATAGATCATCTATTATTCATAAGAAAAGATAAAAGATAATTATCCATATACGTAATGCATTTCACATAAATAATCACAAAACTATAGTACAAATAAAATAGGGCATTCTTAGAGAATAACAACCATGAACAGCCAATAAAGTTATGGAAGTGTTATTTCCTTAAGACCCATTATCACAAACATGTAAAGGGTGGATGCTTCAATTTGTTAATAAGATCAATAAAGAAAACAATGCATTAGAAAAACTTATAAAAGACTTTTCATCCAAGAGGTTATAAGCCAACTATCAACCAAAAAATAAAAGTATAAAAGCTAAAATTAGACATTACTTGATAACAAGTTTGTTAATTAAGAAATTACCATGGCAGGATTTCTGTTAGTTTACTCAATACAAAAATGGTTTCAATAGTAAATTCCAACTCAAAGTTTCCATAGCAACTAAACCAATTTATGAACTAACAAATTTAATATGATCGAATAGGATAGGTGGAAAATGATACTGACTATTACACTTAGAGACTTGCAGCAAACATAGTTACTACAATAGATATGATGAAGAATGATTTGGCAATGTGTCACCAACTTATTCCAGATAAATTTTGTTAATTTATCTTTCCAACATTGCACCAGACAAATTATTGTAAAAACAACATAGCATATCTTAAACTACCAAGCTAGATGCTAAAAAACTATCAGTGTTAGTATTATGTATTATCTTTGTTAATGTTGGAATAGAGTAGCATATAGAGAAAGAAAATCTAAGCTAAGTATGGTAATCAAATGAAGCTTAAACTACACGGCATATCTTAAACTACATGACATATCTTAGATAAACTATTTTACGTATCAAAGTTTCATCTCAGCTGAACAAACAGCAAATAAAAATCTACCTAAATCACATAGAGGAAAAAAATTAGGGTTACGTAGAATCACATATGATTAAACACATAGAATCGAGGGGAAGAGCAAAAATTATCTAAACAGACAGCGAATATAATAGGTTGCTAGGAAGCTTGATATTAGGGATTTAGGTTTCTTTTCAGTGAAAATGTTAGGATTGAGGGGAGAGATTTCAGAGGAAGGCATGAGTATTTGCCATTGGTTGAGATTGAAAGGCAGTTTAAGAAGAGATATTTTAGAGGAAAACGTTAGGATGAAGGATTTTGGTGAATTAGGACATAAGAGAAAGAGGAAGAGAATTAGAAGAGCGGGAAGAACAAAAAACTTGCCAATATTTTATTATATCCCGCGCTTATGTATCGTATAACAGTTAATGTTTTATATTTATTTTTCCAATCACCATTTTATTGCATTATCAACACAAAGGCAATCAAAATATGCAACATATACTAAGTTTTCTTGCAGTGACATTTTCTCTACACAATAAATTGCAACACCTCTAGTCTGTTGAAATGAAATCAACCACCTGGTAAATTCAAACAAAAATGCTTAATATAATTTAATGTAATGTTCCTCATAATACTCAAATTAGATTCACACATATACACCTTGCTGATTTTTTTAACTTTTTTTTCAGTATTTAAAGTTATAAATGAGGTGTGGAACTCGACTTTTGGTAACATGGAAGCAACATAATCTAGGGACTGTATACAGCATGAACATGGTAGCTGCAAGTTTTTATGATAAAAATCACCATATATAAAATGAAAGTTGCGATATTGTGTAAGCAAGAATAATGAAAACTTTGCTGCTAGTCGACCTTATATCCACTGAATTTCTCCAGATATAGTATGCAGTGTATTCTTCTTCCAAAATCATTAGAAAAGAAATTTGATATAAAGACTGATTATGTATACACCTAGAAGAGTTTGTTTTATCCCTTAATTAGGAATAACATAAAACAAGTAACCTATATGCGTGCAATGAACACTGCATTTGGACGTTGGTGTGTATACGTACTTGATAACATTAGGGGATTACAAAGTCGGAAATATGAGATTCATTTCAAAGTGAATAAAAGAACATCATCACTACAATAAGTAACCTTTCCTGCTCTACGTACTATAATTCAAAAACTACTTTATATTAAAATATACAATGTTGTCACGCCAAATAATTTAGTGATTCATTTCGTCAATTGGCTGCAATATTGACTGTCTAGGATTTTATATCAACACTATTTCGTCAATGATCTTGAGGTGGAGCCTTGGCGCAACGGTAAGGTCACCCGACTGATGATCTGAACGTCAAGGGTTCGAGTCTGGAAACAACCTCTTAGCAAAGCGAGGGAAAGACTACGTACAATCGACCTCCCCAGAACCCGTTATCGCGCGGGAGCCTCGTGCACTGGGTTCCACCTTCTATTGGGTTTCACCCTTCACTCTAACATTCAAAATACGTTGTTCAAAATACATGCAAATCCAGATAAATAATATTTTCATTTTCCAAATAATATCTTTCTTTATAAAACAATTTACAACTTTCAGAAAAATATTTCTTATATCATTCAAATATCATGTCAGATTTGCCTCATTTAAGTGTTTAGGAATCTCTATCGAATTCGCGTGCACCCACATCGACCATAATTCTTAAAGCACTCGACGGACAACCTAACACCAAAACAAGCTATTAAAATAATTTCCAATCACTTTATAAAATCAAATTCATACTTTTATCAAATCATTTGCTTAAATAAATAAATAATTCCAAAATTCCATATATACGTCTAATTCATCAATCATCAACAATGAAAATTATCACCATCATCCATAAAATCAAACAAACAACAACACAACAATACTCACATTTTCAAACAAACAAATGCCTTCAGCGGAAAGCTATCTATCGATTTCTGTTGCGCAACTCTAATCGCTACTGGATCGCTTCATTCGTATTCAAGCCACACATAGGTTTATACATCATCATCAATACCAACACTACTCGTCGGACTAACTACTTCTACTTTCACAACCTTCATCAACTGCTATGTATCTCATACAGAGACTTACACTCAAAAAAAAGTGGAAGAAATGTATTATATAATAAGAAAAATAAAAATAGGTCCTCAAACGATTACCTCAGTAATCATCATATGCTTCTACTATTACTTAAGTATAAACATTAATCTACCATACACCCACAGGGATAGGTACTCCAAGTCTCATCTAAGGTAAGGAATTGTCTCTTATACTTTGTAATATTCTAAACTTTGCTCTGATACCAACTGTAACATCTTATCTCTATACCCATACTAACAAAGAATATTACGGTGTAATACTGTCTGATAATACGGAGAATGAGACGATATTGGGCTTACACACGTGAATACTCCATTGGGTTTAACACTGGTACGTATTTCAAAAATCATAAAACAACGCACCTGTACGTACATAGTATCGGCACAAAGCAATAAACATATGTGTCTCCAAAATAGAACAATACACAATATAAAATAAATTAGAGATCATAGAGTCATCAACACAGCGATAACATATAATAATAAATAAATTAACACGAGTCCAAGTGGGTCTACAAAATAGTCAATACCCGCTGGTATCAAAAATATACAAAATACGTCCAATACATACATCTTAATCACTCGTGAACACTTGTAGTTACAAATGTACATATTAATATATGAATACGCTATTACCACCTATGTCTAATATCCACACATTATTCATCTGTTCCTGAACTTGAAATGTCTTGGACTGACCCGAGTATTATATAAATAACACACGGATCAGACTATGTCCATAATGTAGTTGTTAATATAAAATAACATCCGGCATAGTAAAAACAAGTGCAACACAAGTGGCACGTGCATATCCCAATTATCAACATATCTCAAAACCATGCACACAAAAGAAACACATTTCCAGACTAAGTCACTCAACACACCTAACGGGCATATAACCAAATGGGTGATACAAACATAATCTAAATATAATCAAGTACAAAACTCAATAACCATAGAGGACATGCTCTCAGCAATGACCTAGATTATCTCTTAGATAATCGTAAAGCAGACATACCCAGGATCCTTCAGAATCATCATATATAAAACATACATGCAAAAAATACTATGGCATACCCTCGGTAATCAAGGTCATCTCTAAGATAACCATAAAAGATAAAAAGGGTCGAACTCGATGCGCTCTCTCTGCATCTCTAGCTATCCTCGATAGCATTATAAATAATGTGTATGGGGTTACTCTAACTGAAATGACCCTAATTCTTAACCAATTTTTTTTTTTTTCATACTTAGCTAAGACTACCTAGGGTCATCCTTCCCTATTCTTATATTATCCAAGATCTTTCACAATATAAAAATATTGTTTTAAATCTAAATCATTCCTAACATACATATATGAAGATATCTATGTTATATTCTACTAGAATCAGAGCATGATAATATGTAAGTAGAAATCCTTTTAAATCTATAAAAAGGTGATAATTCCCTGATAAAAGATTAATTATTGTATCCTGATTTTTTGACCATAGAATCCACTGGAAATATGTTCTTTAGTCTGTTATTCTAATTAAGAAATGATCAAGTAATAATCAGTGGAAAGCAAGCTTTTAAGATGGATGATTGTGTTAAAGTCTGTATAGTATCAAACTCAGGCTAAAAGAAAGTGGATCATAAGTGAACACAAGCAACATCTAGGCGTAATGGAAACGCGCCTAACTTACACATGAGAGGTCACGAGTTCGAGTGCTATGCTGGTCGGTTCAAACCCAATTTTTGTTTTTCTTTTTATTTTTCTCCTGTATGGTTTAAAATCTGATATCTACCTATATCTGCACATATATACTTAATTTTTGCCTATAATCTAACATACAAAACAATATTTCTTGCTTTATTATTTTTAAAACCCTTTCCTACAACTGTTCTAGGAATTTATATTTATATTTTTGCCCAAATATCAACATGTACACAGATATACATGTACATGTCAATGTCTTTGCTCATTTTCCAGAAAACTGAGCTCAAATGGTTCCTTGCTTCATTGATTTGAAGTGAACATTTGGCCTGACCTATGGTCTAACCATGTGGTTAATCTGACCATTCTTTTATTTGCATTTTACAAACCAGAATCTACCCAAAACATTGATACTCCTTCTTTTCAAAAGCATGTTTATATATATATGAATCAGACACCTTGTGATCAGATTTATATCATCCTTCCTAACCATAATTCTCTTTTAAAAATGCATATTCAGGGTATATACACTTTTACTTGCATTTGAACATATATCAATATCATGACTTGAAAATATAACAGCTATAATTCTTTTTGGATTTTCCCAATATAGCTTCCTATATATCTATCTTTTGAAAGAACTTAGGATGAACTAAAATCATCATAAAATGATTATGCTTATAAAATCCAGGTTTTTTCCTCTAAATCAAAAACAACTTTAGCAAATAGATTTTCAAATCAGTTTAACATCAATATCCTTAATACATACCAAACCAGAAATAACCAGAAACAACATAGCACATATCTCTTACAAGTTCTTCCTACTTAATACATTTAGATAGCCATATCAATCAGGGAATACATGCATGAATTAACACATTCTAGCTCTTATTTCTAATTATCTTAGCATCCTCTATTCCATATCTTTTTAATCTTGCTTACTTAGCTCCATCACAACCTGCAAAAGCATTAGTGGCTGCCCCATTATGAATGAGACACCCCCATGTGCCATGAGCAATAAGGGTCAGATCTATGATCTGGTGTGAGCATTTCTAACATATCCATGATATTAAGCTAAGGATACAGCATAAATATACCTTGCATAACTTGACAGGTATTATCATAAATGGTTAATGTATAAATTGATCAGGTATTCCCCTATACATACATAAGAGCAAACATATGCATTAAAACAATTTTTATCTGGAACTACTAAGGTTCCTCATACCAACCCTAATCCAGGAAAGACTCAAGTTTCCTATATCATCATTTAAGGTTGCCTTTTCTTCTTATAAATTCCTGGCCTCATCTGCTATAAGGAATCAAAGGGACACATTTCCATGAACTAATTAACATCATGGCACAAAGATCTCAGGACTTAAACAAGCCATGTGTCAACTTGTCTACTTCAAATAGGACAAGCATTCCAGCAGCCTTCTTGGCACAAAATCCTTAGTTATATTACTAAGTGTATTCATGTTCATTTTATCAATGATAGCTAGGTGTACAGACCACTTGTACACATGAAACATTCTAGTTACCTTGCAGACATAATATTGCAAGCAAGTTAAAGGTTACTTTCTAGAGGTATAACACCCAGTCATTCCATCTCATATTATTTAGCATATAAACACCCTATTCAAACATATACCAGAATGTTTGCAACTGAGAATAAATGCATGGCTCTATTGGGTTTATTTTGATTTTGCAAGCAACTATGTTTAGCCAGATTTTTAACCTTGTTTAAACATAATTTTTAGGCTTGTAAATTTTCTGTTTGGTTTAGGGCTCAGCACTTATAGAGAAAGACTCCATTGCACCCTTAACCAATTATTTCAAGCCTCAGCACTATACCATTGTATATGCAGCTCATAGTTTTCTTTTCCTTCATTCTTTATTTTAAGCCATGATTCAGACTAGTTACAAATGCTCTCTTACATGTTCTTTAAGGTTTTGGTATAACATGCAGGGATGAAAATAGAACAATAAAGTTATACATCCATCATAGCAGATCATATCTCATCAAGCATTCATGAAACTATCAGTAGTCAACATGGTTTGTAAATCAAAACATGCAAAATATAGCATATAAAAGCTTGGCTGCCTAATCCCAGGTCTTAATGCCATGTATATGAGTGAGGATACTCACCTAAATGCTTACACAAGCTTAATCCAGAAAACCCCTCAAATCTTTAGCCTTTTCTTCCTCTTCTTCCTTAGGTTAATTAATTCAGTGAGAGAGTGGTTTTCTGGTTAGGCTCTTGATTTATATAAGGGTTCTACCTAGGGTTTTGGGTGATGCAAAATCCCTATTTTAGTCCAAACCAGAATCATGCATTTGGCATTGCATATTCTCTCCCTCCTAACCCTTAATGTCCCGGCCAATATTTTAAAACAAGGCTAAATTGTGCCCATTTTCTTTTCTTTTCAGAAAGTGATTACTTTAAGTATTTTTATTATACTTACCTCAAACATGATAATGGTGTGACTTTCTATTTTCTGCCTATGTACATTTGCTTTCTTGCACTTTGGTTCTTACTATTTTAGTGATTCCTTTATTAATTTTCTGCTCAAATAATATCTGTATATATATATACATTTATACAACTATGGGTGTTAGTTTAACTTTAACCTTCTTTTATTTGCAGAAAACATGTGCATTCTTATGTGCATTTCTACACACCTATTATTCAAATAAAATTTCACTTATTCATTATAAATCAATGTTCTCTTCTGTCTTAATTTCCAGACAAGTCATACATATGCATATATATATAGATATATATATATATATACACACATCCTCAGGAATTTTAATATTCATGTCTAGGCCTATAAAACACTTTATTTAAAACATTTTATCTAAATATTTTCCTTCTTTGTTTTATTATTCAGGAATTCTGGATTTTCTCTTAATGCCATAACTAGTGTGCACGTGCACACATGCACACAACCTTGCACCACTGAAAATCCCACCTATATAATAATTCTGATTTTTTTTTCCCCAGAATTTTAATCATTTATTTAAAAGAATTTTCCTCAAAATCTTGGGGTATTACACTAACTACAAGGACTCTCAGTCCAAAGAATAATCAAGGAGATCAATGATAACATAATAATCATCTAGACATTATTAGCCTCAAAGTAATCATCTTGGCTCTCAGCCAAAGAAATAATCATATGGTCTCTCAAACCCCTAATGATCTACTTAACTCTCGGTATCGTAGATAATCACCTTGGACTCTCAGTTCAAATGGGCTCTCTGCGCCATATATAACTATATTGGCATAAGTCTCGATAAATGATCTAGATGGCTCTCAACCACATCTATAATAATCTCACAAAAGTGAATAAGTAGTGTCTATATCAACAATAACCAGAAAGAGACCGACAGCTCTCAGCCTGCTCCAAGAGCCTTCCTCGCACGCTTTCAGCGCTACTCCTACAGTCATTGGTTACCTCGATGGTCATCATGACCCAACGTCATCTAATGCAAGACAACTCTATGCAATGATCATGACCCTACAAGTGCCACAATGGTAACTGACTGCTGGCCTATGCTACATGGGGCAGTGGCTCTCAGCCATATACATAAAAAGATGTGTCACATATTCAGGAAGCGACCATGCAATCAGGCTGTTAGGATGGATACTAGCCAGTCTGGTTTACTTCCCGCCATATAACGAGAGCATACACACAAGATAGAAAGACTTATGGCTCTCAGCCTGCTTGCTCTCAGCTCGCATCACCATAAATAATACCCCATAGACATGACCCTATGAAGTGACATCTACTTATAAAGAGTAATCAAACAAGTATCAGCTCGGGTGTCCCTACCATCCAGTGTTCCTCGAACATTTAGTCAATGTTCGTAAACCGCACTCCCATAGTATTCTATATAACAAGTCTAAAGAATAACTAGATAAATATTACCATAAGTCTCATACCAAACGGTACTATAACTTCATTTATTCTAATTTCTCATTACATAGAAATATAAAACATTCAAAACATACAATTCTATTATTTACTGATTCGGAAGGGGTCACAAAATCTTAAAAACGATTTCAAATATAAATTTTCAATCGAGAGAAAATCAATTTATAAAATTTCCCATTTTTCCTCAAAATTCATTTTTGTTTAAAACAAATAATCGCAAATCTATTATTCCATTACAAAGAAATCTATAAATTATAACTCAATCCTAATTCACTTGAAAATGATTTCTAAAAATAATTCATACGTTTTTAAAATCTCTCTAATAATTGGAAACAATACTAATATTGCATAAGTTTTATAATTCAAGATTTCCTTTATACAATGAATTTAATTAATTTTACTTGTCCTATAAGGAATTTCAATTAAAAATATCTCCCAAAGCCTTAAAATAAAAAATATGCTTGAAAATTTCCATTCAATAAACAATTTGCATTCCACTTACTATATCCTCAAAAATATTATTTTTATAAACTTTCTACCTATTAAATCAAAAATAAAATTAACTTGGAAATTTTAGAAACATCAATTTCAAATATCCTTCATAACCACCCTTTAAATATTTTATAACCAACAATAAGTAAATAAAAATATTCAAAAATTTAACTTATTTAAATTTATCATTTTCTAAACGATTTTTATTCTTAGAATACTAAAATAGTTAATTTTCTTAAATAATTTTCTGTCATGAATAATATTTTCAATGATAATAAAATCATTCCAAAAAACCTATATTTATTCCTAAAATATTTCATTTCTTAAAATCTTTATTTTAATCAATTAATTCCCTTCCGATCAAAAATATGTGATCTCATCACAACAACTTCCGATCAAAAATATGTGATCTCATCACAACAATAATCGATTAAAAATATGCAATTTAATTTCATCCAATTCAATCTTTATCAACCATCACACATCACCAAATAATCAACAAATTCATATTAAAATAGGATCTAGATCATATTGGCGAGTTATCAAAATATATCTCACCTGAACAACGTCAATATATTCAATCAACTATCCAATTGCAGAGCACAATCAAGTAATTGCAATCAAGTGACAAAATGCAAAGCGATATATAATAGTTGTAAGTAAGAGAATTTACTTACTAGATCAAGTGAGATATTTACCGCCTTCATTGCACGCTAGCACTACACGAGTAGCCAAGCTCCATGTACACAGTAGCTTGTCATCATCTACGTCGCATTCCCCCAAACACACACACTGCACTCACATGCTTTCTACCACCAAAACAGCCGAGCACCTCCTGTTCCAATCGCATCTACAGTCCAGATCGCACGACTCCAACCTCTTTGTGCTCGCCTCCATGTCCTGAATGTTGCCTGATTGCATCGCTCCACCTCCAATGTTGTGGCTACTCCAGGACATGCGACATCAAGTTGACCTCACTCGAACAACCACACCAAATTGCAAGACCTTGCCTACCACGGCCAACGCGAGTCTCCTCCCAAGATTGCTCACGATGAAATCGAGCGTGCTTCGCTCGACTTTTTTTATAGAGGATACGATTTTATTTTGATGAATTAAGGCTCGAGAATTCGGCTATAGGGTGCGTCTTGAACATAGTTTTCATAACCCGACCTTGCCGCGGTTGAACCACGAATAACCCCGAGCCTTGGAGGATAAAGGCCGAGAACTCAATTAAACCTTCTTCATGCAAGAACCTCGGTTCGACCTTTGAATTTGCGGTTTAACCATTCATTTGAACCCGGTTGAACCCTTCCTTATGCGCAATTTCTTCGCTCTAAAATATGTTTTCGAATCTTCACTCATTTTATATTCGTAATTAGTGCAGCTAGTGTAACAAATTTTGTTTAATTTTTCATATTAGAATTAATGTGTGGATTATGAATTAATATCGTATATTTTTATTGAAGATGTTGGTTTATTGTGTACTTAAGATTGATACGTTGCATCTAAATGTATTAATTTCCAAAAAAGAGTATGTGCGGTTCTTGACGGTTCAACCGGTCGAACCCTCGAAACCTTAAACCCTGAGTCCTCGCGGTTTGATTCACGGTCCGGTTATGAAATCATTGGTCTTGAATGATAACAGGTAAGGAAGTTTCTAGGGAAAGTTAGAAAGGATTAAATTAGTAATGGGCTTGGGCTTTTAATTTAGTTCGGGCCCTTGAATAAAATTCAAACAAGTTTTTATTTTTCTTTTCATTTCTTTTCTTTACACAACTCTTTTTAATTAACTTGTAAATAAATTCAGTTTGATTAAAATTGATTTACACTTCAATAATATATATTTATAACCGCCCAATTTAATTCAATTCGTTGCCTGTTTATCAATTTTTCACTATTTTAATCGTATAAAAATTATTTACATTTTAAAAATGTTTTATATTCAATTTAAAACATTTTATTCAATTTCAATATATTATTCGAAAAGAATGTATTAATTTAGTTCGATTTATTAAATCAAATTATTGTATTAGATAAAATTCAATTAATTAAAAATTTATTTTCAAAAGATTAAATATCTAAAATCTTCAAACATTTTTATTTTAATTAAATTTATTAATTTATACAGCATAGAGAGCAGGGTTGTTATAGGTAGCCCTAAAATTGTAGTAGAAGCATGCCCACTAGTGTGGTTGCGAGCAGTTACGTTTATCAATGGATTATCCTTGAGCTGGATATTTGGCATTTATTAGTTAGAAATTTAGTTAATCATTTGCTGAGAAAATATTATTCCGAGTAGTACAAACCCGAAAACTACTCGTACAAGATACATACATACATACATACACACACACACACACATATATATATATACATATATATATACATACATATACATATACATACATACATATATACATGTTCAACTACTTTATCTAGATATGAAAATATGGAGTTTAACTGCTTTATCTATAATTGCAAGCTACAATGGCAAACCTGTAAGAATGGACAAGGCAACTTCAACAAGACAAATGACTAAATTTGCAAAAGTTCTGATCGAAATAGCAACACAGACAAATTTGGTTACAAGAGTTCCAGTTAAATTGCGGAATGGCATTACAAAGGAAATTAATGTAACTTATGACTATATTCCTCCTAAATGCTCCATGTGCAAAGTCTTTGGGTATAAGGAAAATATGCACACTGAACAAGCTAAACCACAGTGGATTCCTAAAGCAAAACCATCTACAAGTGCACCACCACCAAATCAACAACTAGAAAGCTCTAAACCTGAACACGATAGTAACACTGATCAAGCTCGTCTTGACAACTCTCCCTTGATCATTTGACTACAAAGGAAACTACAAACAAAGGAAACGCATCAAATTCCATACAAAGTGAGGAAAATAAATGCTTATGTTTCAAATAACTTAGACTTTTTAAATGAAAAACTTCCAAATACGTTGGAAACTGATGAGTTCATCCAGAATGTAGCAGAGGCAGTTTCAGATGATGTGCAAGATAAGGTTGACCAAGTAGATGTATCAGCGTATATCCCAAAAAATGCAGATTATTTATCTAGTCTGAAAGGTAAAGAGGCGATAACACAAGCTCCTCCTAAAAGAAACTTGACGAGTAAATCCACTATTAAATGAGCATTCTCACATAGAACATTAAGGGCATAAACACACCCAAAAAAATAAATGATGTGCTCAAGCTCCTTATTAAATTTAAACCAACAATAGTTGGTTTAGTAGAGAACAAATTAAATGAGCTCCTAACTAAATTTAAACCAACAATAGTTGGTTTAGTAGAGAAAAAATTAAATGAGGAAATCTATCGATCTTTAAAATAAAGTCCCAGTTTACTGGGATTTATGTACTAATAACTCATTGCAGAAAAAAAAAGGAAGAATCCTAGTCATTTGGGATACCAAAGTGTGGTGGCTTTCGACAATATATCAACTGACTCAACATCTAACTTTTGATGCATACAACTTGGGTGGCTTTGACATGTGTTTCACGGTAATTTATGGCAGCAATATTCAGCAAGAAAGAGAACAACTATAGCAGGATATAATTTCAGAATCGACAACTATAACGTAAGCATGGGTACTAATGGGTGATTGTAATAATGCCTCATCCCCAATGGATAAGCAGGGAGGACTACCCATTCCTTTTCAACATTTGAGAGCAATTAACAACTGCCTAATGCAATCTGGTCTATTTAAAATCAAGGCTATGGAGTTTGATTTACATGGAGATAAATAGAATGAATGCTATGTTTATTATGGTATCGGAGCATTAAATGAATCATCAGATCTTGCTCTAAAGATCATCATCGAGCCATCCTTGAAGATAGATCATCTATCTTCGGTTGCTCTCAGTCTTTTCATCGAGCAAATCATCATTTGATTTTTTTCTCTATACCTCTTTTTTTTTCAAGCCTCACATCTGAAAGTTTCTTTCAAGAATTAATTTCTTGATATAATTTCTGGCTGCAAATTAAAAAACTGCCTCGCCAGCCTCTGATTTCAACATGGCAGGAGATGAAGACACTGTATCTTCCTCCTCACCCAAGAACAATGTTTCTGCTGCGTCAAATAGTGATCACACCACTGCAAAAGAATCAAGAAATATCATTAATCCAAAAAATCAGATTATCTCTATACAACTCGATGAGGCAAATTATCTACTATGGAAATGTTAAGTCATGGCTGCCCTAACTGGGTATGGATTAGAGGAATATATCAGTGGAACTCTTGCAATTCCAGCAAAAATGATTACTGACAGTGAAGGAAAATTCACAATAAATCAAGAATTTACTCACTACAAAAGACAAGATAGTCTCCTATGTGCTTGGCTATTTTCATCAATCAGCCTTTCATTATTACCACAGTTGATAGGGTGTAAAACAGCCCAAGAAATTTGGGAAACAGTGGAGAAAACCTTCAACACTCAGTCATCAGCAAGGATTATGCATTACAAACGACAACTTAACAACATTAGCAAGGATCCTATGTCTATGAGGGAGTATTTGACAAAAATCAAAACTCTATGTGACTTACTTGAAGTTGCTGGTCACAATATTTCTGAAGCAGATCAAGTTCTCACCATTTTAAGTGGTCTTGATGATGAATACGAGTCAGTTGTCACTATGCTTTCTTCTCAACCTACCACTCCATCAATTCAGCATATTCAGTCAACACTTATTGCTCATGAAGGAAGAATTGAAGCCAAGAAAACAAGAAACAGTGAGTATATGGTCAATTATGCTTCCACAAACAGAAATAAAAATCAAGAAAGGCTTCAAACCAATAAAATTGATCAAAATGTTCAAAGAAATGCTCAAGTATCAAACAGAGGAAGAGGGAGAGGCAGGTTTGGTAATAATTCAAATAGAGTTAAGTGTCAAATTTGTGAGAAATTTGACCATACAGCTGGAAAGTGTTATTTTAGGTTTGATCAAAAATTTTCTTTAAGTCAACAAGGAAATAACAACCAGAAATCAAACTATCCAAGTGCTAACATTGCTCAAGCAGGAGCAGAAAAAGGTCAAGACTCCAAAAATAATGGAGAGTCTAATACAAAAGTTGATGATATTCAGACTGAAGATTGGTTTCTTGCTTCTGGAGCCACAAATCATATTACAAACAATCTGAACAACTTGAACATTGGCAACAAGGAATATAAAGGTACACATTCTTTATTTATGGGTAATGGCATTTCTTCAAAAATTACTCATGCTGGTACTGCTATACTTAACAGTAAAAAAAGTTATATTTAAATAATCTTCTTAGGGTACCAGAAATTAAGAAAAACTTGCTTAGTGTATCACAATTTGCTAATGATAATCAAGTCTATTTTGAGTTCTTTCCTCATCATTACACAATTAGAGATATTCTAAATAATGAAATTTTATTACAGGGTAATGTGCAAAATGGACTATATCTGTTCAATCTTGGCAAGAACAATAAAAATTGTGATAGTAGATACTGGTGCAACTTCTCTAAAACTGGATGTACAACTGTTATGAATAAACTAGATTTGTGGCATTGTAAGCTAGGACATCCAAGTATTAACATTGTAAGGCATATTTTGAGAAATAACAATATTAAATTTGATGATATATCTCATAGTTATGTCTGTTCTGCATGTCAGTTAGGAAAAAGTCATAAGCTACCATTCTCAAATTCTCAAACTAAATATAGTAAATCATTAGAAATGGTAGCTACTGACTTATGAGGACCAGCCCCTATTACTTCTGATTATGGTTATAAATACTATGTTTCTTTTGTTGATTCATACTCAAGATATACATGGATATATTTCTTAAAGTCAAAAGCAGATACAGCCAATGCTGTAATACAGTTTATAACTCAAGCAGAAAGACAAACAGGTGAGAAGTTAAAATTCTTCAAACAGATGGAGGGTCAGAGTATAAACCTCTGAAAGAATATTTCAATATGAAAGGTATTCTACATCGAATGACATGTCCCTACACTTCTGAATAGAATGGGCTTGTTGAAAGAAAGCACATGCATATTGTGGAAACAGGGTTAACTTTATTAGCTCAAGCTTCTCTTCCTTTAAAATTTTGGCCTGATGCTTTTATTTCTAGTGTTTTTCTTATTAACAGGTTGCCAACAAAAGTTTTGCACAATACAAGTCCATTAGAAAAATTATTCAATATCAAGCCAGATTATAATTCTCTCAAAGTTTTTGGGTGTCTATGTTTTCCAAATTTAAGATCATACAACACTCATAAACTAAGCTTTAGATCTGAGCCATGCACTTTTATTGGATATGCCCAAAATCAAAAGGGTTATAAGTGTCTTACCAGTAAAGGTAAAGTGATCATCTCAAGACATGTAGCTTTCAATGAGCTCATTTTTCCTTTTGAGGAAGCTGAAGTGAAAACTACACAAAAAGTCTATAATGCAAAGGTGTCTATTCCAGCTATTCCAGTTCATACTTTTAATCAAGCCAAGGAAATCAATCCACATCAGCAAGTTGTATCACAACTCCAACACACATTGCTCAATAGAAAGCCAAATTAGAGTGATGCTTCACCCCAAAACACAATGCTCTCTGTTGAGCCAGGTCAGAATGAAAGTGATGTCAGCAATTCTTCACCTAATCAAGAAAATCAGAGAATTAGTGAAGATGATAGTTCAAAAACCAATAGTGAAGAAAATATGCAACAAAAAACTGGACATCATATGATTACAAAAGCCAAAAGTGGAATCTTCAAACCAAAATTGTATAACATCAGTATTGAAGAAAGGGAACCTACTACTTATGAAGAAGCCAGCAAACATGCTCATTGGAAAGCTGCTATGGATGAGGAATTCTCAGCTTTAACCAAAAATAAAACTTGGAGCCTTGTAGATAAACCTCACAATAAAAATATTGTTGGAAATAAATGGGTCTACAAAATCAAAAGAAGATCTGATGGATCTATTCTCAAGTATAAAGCACGGCTTATTGCTAAAGAATATGCTCAACAATATGGATTCGACTTTAATGAAACCTTCTCTCCAGTTATCAAACCCACAACAATTAGAATTATTTTAACTGCTGCCTTACAATATAAATGGGAATTAAAGCAGCTTGATGTCAACAATGCATTTCTCAATGGAGAACTTCAAGAAGAAGTATATATGCATCAGCCACAGGGGTATGATAAGCATGACAGTAAACTTGTATGCAAGTTACACAAAGCTCTGTATGGACTAAAGCAAGCACCAAGGGTATGATATGATAAATTAAAGCAAGCTCTTACTACTATTGGTTATCACAATGCAAAATCTGATAATTCTTTGTATTTTAAGAATGAAGGAGGTCACAAAACATACATTTTAGTGTATGTAGATGATCTTATTTTAACTGGTAGTAGCAGTCTAGAAATAATAAATGTCACCAAGTATTTAAATTCAACTTTTTCAATAAAAGACTTGGGGCAGCTAAATTATTTTCTTGGAATAGAAGTTATCAGAAAATCTGATACAAATATAATCCTTTCTCAAAGAAAATATATTTCTGAAATTTTAGCAAAAGCAAAAATGGATTTAGCAAAATCTTTGCCTACTCCTATAGTTAGTAACTTAGGATTGTCTAAGCATAATGGAGACATTTTCTATGATCCTACATTATATAGAAGTATAGTTGGAGCATTACAATATGCTACTGCTACTAGACCTGATATAACATATAGTGTAAACAAAGTCTCACAATTTATGCATGAACCTCATGATGATCATTGGAAGGCAGCAAAACGAATTTTAAGGTATCTTAAAGGGACTATTAATCATGGGCTATACTTTAGTGCTAACAAAAACTTTGAGTTAAGAAGTTACTCAGATGTAGACTGGTCCTCCGATCACGATGATCGAAGATCCACAAGTGGCTATATCATATATTTGGGAGACAACCCTGTCTCATGGAGCTCAAAAAAACAACCCACTGTTTCTCGATCTAGTACGGAGGCGGAATATCGAAGTGTTGCAAGTACCACTGCAGAGCTAATCTGGATCCAGACCTTGCTCAAAGAAATCAGCCTGCCTACTCGAAGTAAACCAATTATTTGGTACGATAATCTGAGTACTATCGCCATGTCTGCCAACCCAGTTCTTCACTCTCGTACAAAGCACATAGAATTGGATCTATACTTTGTACGAGAACATGTTATCAGCGGCAAATTAGAGATCAATCATGTTCCAGCAAGTCATCAGAGAGCCGACATGCTGACTAAAGCCTTGTCAAGGAGGAATTTTGAGAGATTCAAGGACGATTTTAGAGTTCAATGTATCAGAGAAGAAGAAAGGGGAAAAGAAGAAACCCTAGCCGAAAGAATCCTAGCTCATTTTGACGGGGAGAAATAGAATGAATGCTCTCAACAAACACAAAGTAGCGATCCTTTATCTCACCCTATAAAGCATCTCAACCATTGATCTAAATCAACGGTTTATATCTTGTTTTATTATTATTTCGGATTGCAGGCTTTTAGCCCAAATGCTGTATAAATACTTGTACTTTGTTCTTTGTATTTTTTCATCACAAATTCAATAACATTTTACAGTTGATTTCAATTACAACAATTGTTATTAGAGATGGAAAGGAGTAGCAACCAACATTGACAAGATAATAGTCAATACTACTTTCTTACACAAATTTGTGTGTATGAAAGCGTTAGCATTATCCACTGTTTCAAGTGATCATTACCCACTATTATTTCACACGATTCAGGTACACAAATAGAAAGGTTACCCTTTCAGATATGATAATACATGACATACGCAGGGGGGATACTATGATAGTGTATCCAAAGGGTTACAAGCTATAATGTGGGGATTTCCAAGTTATGTTTTCCAGAATAAACTACAACAATGCAAAGAACAACTAAAAGCTGGAACATAACTAGATATAGAGGAGATACTTATCTTATATAGACATAGAAAAAGAATACAAGGCCCTTATACAAGCAGTGGATAATGATCCAAACAACCTGCAACTATATGAAGAAATGTTAGAAGCAAGACACAAGTATCACACTCGACAAAAACTACAATTCTAGAGTTTAAAGAAAAAGGCAAAGGTTGAATGGCTGCAACAAGGTGGCACAAATTTTAAAAAAAAATATTGCAAAATGTCGTATAGAAGGTATCAAAATAATATTCAAGCTCTAATTGATGAAAGGGGGAATTATTTAGAAAAAGAGGCAATTATATACTACACTAATGTAAATTTAAATATTGATTTTCCTCCATTCCAAAGTAATGAAGCAGGAAATCAATTCTTGATAAGGCAAATTTGTATAGCAGAGGTCAGAAATGCAGTATTTTCAATTCATGATGACAAAAGCCCCAGATCGGATGACCTAAATGCAAAGTTTATGAAACTGCATTGGGAGGGTATCAAGTAAGATTTATTAAGTGCTATAACTAATATATTCCAGGAAGGAAAGTTACCTAAGGGGATAAATCGTACATTTATATCTTTAATTCCAAAAGTTGACAGACTAAGTACTATTACTGAATATCGACCTCTCCTGTGTTGCAATATGTATTACAAAGTACTAAGCAAGGTATTATGTAATAGGCTTAAACACTTTTTGCCACATCTAATTTTTGAAAATCAGACAGCCTTTATAAAGGTGAGATATATTGGAGAGAATATTTTATTAGCCCATGAACGGTTATGCGACTTCAATAAAAAAAGGGTTGATAAATTTTGCATCAAAGTAGATCTCCAAAAAACGTACGATAAGATAAACAGACAATTTATGTACTATGTAATGCAAAAGATGCAATTTCCAACACATTTTATAAATGTGGTATATGAGTGTATTAATTCCCCTGCGTTCTCTATTCTCCTACAAGGAATTCCGAAGGGATTTATCATAAGTAATAGGGGTCTTAAACAAGGAGATCACTTGTCTCCATATTTATTTACTATCGCAATGGATCATTCTCATATTTAATGAATGAAGCATATCTAAAGAACTTGATTAAACCAGTTTGCTTAATTACACCAGTGATAACACATTTATTGTATGTCGATGACCCAATGGTGTTTGGGAAAACATCTAATATAGTCGTTCCTACTTTGACAAAAAAATTTGATAAATTACATAGCGGGCAAGTTTAAATGTCAACACAATGAAGACTAAGATTTTCTTCAGTCAATATGCTACGAGAAAAGAAGAAATGATACAAGGTCTAGGATTCAAAGAGGGTCCTTAACAATTACTTACCTTGATATTCCTTTATCTTCCACTTATTTGCATTACTCCCAATGTGCTAACCTGATACAAAGAATACAAACAAAATTAGGAGGATGGGACTCACGTTTGTTAAGTTTTGCAGGAAGAGCAAACATCCTTCATATAGTAATAACGCCTATCGTACTATATTGGGTGTTTACCTATCAACTTCCTGAACAAACAATCGCAAAAATTAACACTTTATGTTCATTTTTTGGGGCAGGTAGAAGACATAAGGTCGCATGAAATTCACTTTGTAAACCTAAGAGAGAAGGGGGTATATGCCTCAAAAACTTTAATGAATTAAAGAAGGCAGCATGTTTGAAGCTAATGTAGACTCTCCTAACTAAGAAGAATCTATGTACGGAGTGGATGATAAGAAAATATTGCAATGGTAAGCATTTTTGACTATTAAAATAGATAATAATAATGCATCTTCCTCATGGAAAATATATTACGGCTATGAAAAGGAGAACGTCAATTTTCCAACATAACTAATGGCCAAGCTAAATCTTTATGGAATGAACCGTGGATCAATAGCAGATGTCTAGTTGACTTACTTGAGTACGAAAGGCTACATATTATTGGATCAACTCACATCACGGTGGCAGAAATAATATGATACGGTTCCATGCAGCAGGCCAAGAAGGACCATCACGATCCCAGCCAAATACAGAGACTAGGTGCACACAATAACGGTTACACATGCACACAAACGAAGGTGGTAAAAAGCAGCCTGCAAATTCTGGAAAAGCATGCAAAAGCTAACGTTATTTTCTGCATTTATTTTTATTTGCTGTAATTAGGAAAATTAGTTACAACTTTATGGCCAGCCTACTACTTAGGGACACCTGGCAATTACAGCATCCAATGATTGTAAGTGTCCTTGTATAAAAGCAGGACGTGAATTTCAGTGAAAGGGTGAAAAATTATAACTGAAAATCTCTTGCATCTTCTTCTTCTCTTCAATTACTATTTCGTTCTGCTTATTTCTGCTGTGAACGCCATCATTTGGTGCTTTCACTTTACTCTACACTCCTCCCCTTACCTCCTCCTTCCTCCAGCTCATATACCCCACTTCGACAATGACACCCCTCGACGATGCTTGCCAACAACTAGATCATCAACAACAAACCATCAACGACATACAATCCACCCAAATCACCCAACAAAACCAAATTTCCAACATTGAGTCCACACTGCAAAAACACAGCGATTCTCTCCAACAAATAACCAACAGCCTAGCCGAACTCAACCGCAAACTATCAACAACACCCACTTTATCAACCTCCTCTGTAACCACCAATAATACTACAGCCCTCCCAAACCAACGTACACCCATACTCACAAATCCGAACTCCCATCTCCACGACCACCCAAATGTGAACTAACCCACTTCGACGGCTCCAACCCCTTCGATTGGATATTCCAAGCCGAACGGTTCTTCACTTACCACACCACACCGAATGACCAACGCATTGACCTAGCTAGCTTCGCCATGACCGGCCAAGCGTTAACTTGGTTCCAATGGATGCATCGCAACCAACAACTTTCATCATGGCCTGCCCTTACCAAAGCCATCGAACAACGTTTTTCCCCGTCTTCGCTATCTAACCCACAAACTACCCTATTCAAACTCCGCCAAACCACTACCGTCGAAGACTACCAATCCCGATTCGAAAATACTAATAACCACATCACAAACTTACCACCCGAAGCATTCCTCAACTGTTTTATCTCCGGCTTGAAAGCCCACATCAAAAATGACCTCATCCTACTCCGCCCAACCACCATATCCGACGCCGTCGAACTAGCAAAACAAATCGAACTTAAGTTAGCCGACAACCGACTATTTCCACCTCGAAACACCACGTCCAGACCTTACAACCCACCATTACCAACCCTAGCACCACTTACAACCCCAACCCAACAACCAAACCAACCTTACACCATCAAGCAACTAACAGCAGCAGAGATGCAGCAGCGACAAGCACATGGTTTATGCTACAATTGTGACGAAAAGTACATAAGAGGTCACCGATGCAAGAATCGACAGCTATTCCTCCTAATCCCTGACGATGAAGACGCTGACCCAGACATCACCGAACAACCACCAGTGGACCCCCTACATAACCCACCCGAAATCTCCTTCCACGCACTAATGGGCTCTGACAACCCCTCCTCCATCCGCTTACGAGCTACAATCAACGGCCACCAGATTTCCATCTTGGTTGATTCCGGCAGCTCCCACAACTTTCTCCACCCCCGTGTTGCAAACTACCTCGGTCTAACACAAGATCGACAGCGCGCCTTCTCCGTTACAGTTGGAAATGGGGAACGCCTTCACTGCGATGGCGTCTGTAAATCGGTAATGGTTTTAATTGGGGACAACGAATTTTGCGTTAATTTTCATTTACTGGACATAGCAGGCTCAGATGGCGTATTGGGCATTGAATGGCTTGGCAAATTAGGCCCAACCACCACTGATTACTCTGCACGCACCATATCCTTTCTATTTAACAACAAACCAATCACCCTACAAGGCATCAACCCTTCACACAACCCAGTCCAAATCTCACTGACCCAACTCAAAAGACTACACTCCACTTCCGCAATTAATTATTATCTCCACCTGCAACTAGACCACCAACATACGAACCACACAGACCCACTTCCAAACACCCACCCACAAATCAAAACCATTCTATTCAAATTTTCCCACTTATTTAATAAACCCACACACTTGCCCCCACACCGCCAACTCGATCACCACATTAACCTTCAACACAACACCCAACCGGTCAACGTTAAGCCCTACCGCTACCCTTACTTCCAAAAAAATGAAATCGAAAAACAAGTTCAAGAAATGCTCCACTCCAAAATAATTCAACCATCCACTAGTCCATTCTCTTCGCCCGTATTACTCGTTAAAAAAAGGATGGTTCGTGGCGATTTTGCGTTGACTATAGGGCACTAAACGCCATTACCATCAAAGACCGATTTCCCATCCCAACAGTCGACGAACTATATGGAGCTCTTTACTTCACTAAACTCGATCTTCGTAGCGGATATTTTCAAATTCGGGTCCACCCACCCGATATACATAAAACCGCTTTCCGCACACACGAAGGCCATTATGAATTCTTGGTCATGCCATTTGGTCTCTCTAACGCACCATCTACATTTCAAGCAACAATGAACCAAATATTCCGTCCACATCTCCGCCGATTCATCCTAGTTTTCTTCGACGACATACTAATATATAGCAACTCATGGCCCACCCATCTTGAACATCTTCACATAACCCTGCAAATCTTAGCCAACCATGAATTTTATGCTAACCTCTCCAAGTGTGCCTTTGGACTAAAGGAAATCATCTATTTGGGTCACATTATTTCTTCACAAGGAGTTCGTGTAGACCCAAACAAAATCGAAGCAATCCTACAATGGCCAACTCCAACATCTACTACAACAGTACGAGGATTTTTGGGCCTCACAGGCTACTACCGCCGCTTCATAAAGAATTACGCTCAGCTAGCAAGCCCACTATCAGACCTACTTAAAAAAACAGAGGCCCATATCTTCACTTGGACACCTGAAGTCCAACATGCTTTTGCGTCACTTCAAACTGCCCTCACCAACGCCCCCATCCTCCGTCTACCTGACTTCACCACACAATTTGAGATCTCCACCGACGCCTCGGGAACGGCAATAGGAGCAGTTCTTGCACAATCACATCACCCCATCGCCTATTACAGCAAGCGCCTGCCCTCCTCCCTCCGCAATGCTTCCACCTACATCCGCGAATTATATGCAGTCACGGCAACGGTGTTGAAATGGAGACACTACTTACTTGGAAAAAAATTCGTCATAATCACGGACCACCAAACCCTACGCCAGCTTTTAACCCAACCTATCTCCACTCCGGCACAGCAGCGGTGGCTCACTAAGCTCCTTGGCTTCGATTTCACAATAATCTACAGACCCGGATCCACCAACAAAGTGGCCGACAGCCTTTCGAGATGGACATCGGAAGCACTGTTCCTTGCATTCTCAGTGCCGCATTTTCAGATTGCTGACGAAGTGAGACAAGCACTCCTTCATGACGAACAAGTTCGAAAATTAATCAAGACCACCACCTCCGGTACAGCAACAACCGCCCCATTCGCCTACCGTGACGGCCTACTCTTCCATGGGAACAAGCTGTTCATTCCAAACAGTCCAGACCTCCAACATAAACTCATCCGTGCCTACCACTGTTCAACCATTGGCGGCCACTCAGGCATTAAAGCAACAGTCGCACGCCTATCCAACAATTTTTTCTGGTACAATCTCCCCTCTACTGTTAAAATTTTTATTTCCCAATGCTCAGTATGCTTGCAAACCAAACCTGAAAACTCACGTCCAAAAGGGCTCCTCCAACCCCTACCCATTCCATTGCAAATTTGGGAAGATATATCAATGGACTTTATCACCCATCTCCCATTGTCGCGGGGCAATACTTCCATTTGGGTAATAGTCGATCGTCTCTCCAAATACGCGCACTTTTGCGCATTACCCACTTCCACCTCCGCAATTCAACTTGCAAACCATTTCATCCAAGAATATGTTAGACTACACGGTTTTCCCCGTTCCATCATTTCGGATCGTGACCGTTTATTTATAAGTCAATTTTGGCGTGAGCTTTTTCGTCTACACGGTACCGACCTCCGTATGAGTAGCGCCTACCACCCTCAAACGGATGGTCAAACGGAAGTCGTCAACCATTGCCTCGAAACTTATCTTCGCGCTATGGTAAGCGACTTTCCCAAACAATGGACAAAATACTTACCGTAGGCGGAATGGTGGTACAATACATGCAAACACTCTTCCATTGGCATGTCACCATTCCAAGCGGTCTATGGCCGAGCTCCACCAATCATTTCCGACTACATCATTGGCTCTACACATATCACCGATATTGAAGAATGGGCCATGGCATGAGACCAAATTCTTCACACCATCAAACTGAACTTACAACGAGCTCAAATCCGCATGAAAAACCAAGCGGACAAACACCGTCAAGACAAGCAATTCACCGTTGGATCATGGGTCTTCGTAAAGCTTCAACCCTACTGGCAAACCTCACTTCGCTCCCCACAAAACAAACTATCAAAGCGCTACTTCGGACCATTCCAAATAGTTGAAAAAATTGGACCCGTAGCCTACCGCCTACTCCTTCCACAGGAAGCTCGCATTCATCCCGTCTTTCACATATCCGTCCTCAAACTTTGCCCACATCCTCACACAACCACCACTACACCACTTCCACCTGAATTCACCACTCCACACGACCTTGAGGACAAGGCCGATTTTTATAGGGAGAGCAATGATACGGTTCCATGCAGCAGGCCAAGAAGGACCATCACGATCCCAGCCAAATACAGAGACTAGGTGCACACAATAACGGTTACACATGCACACAAACGAAGGTGGTAAAAAGCAGCCTGCAAATTCTGGAAAAGCATGCAAAAGCTAACATTATTTTCTGCATTTATTTTTATTTGCTATAATTAGGAAAATTAGTTACAACTTTATGGCCAGCCTACTACTTAGGGACACCTGGCAATTACAGCATCCAATGATTGTAAGTGTCCTTGTATAAAAGCAGGACGTGAATTTCAGTGAAAGGGTGAAAAATTATAACTGAAAATCTCTTGCATCTTCTTCTTCTCTTCAATTACTATTTCGTTCTGCTTATTTCTGCTGTGAACGCCATCATAATACCCTAACTTACACACTACTACCAGAGAGCTGGCATCACTAGTTAATCAGGTCTAGAAAATAATAGGGCAAATGAAGACTTTATGAATGGCGTGATGGAGGTAATTTTACATTACAAAAGCTTGGGATAAGGTAAGGCAACAATAGCAAGTTCAATAATGGGCAACATTAGTGTGGCATGGTAAATAGTGTGGCATGGTAAAAGCAATAAGAAAATGTCTTTCTACATATACTTGACAATCAAACACCGATTGACTACTAAAGACCGATTGCAAAAAAATGAATATGGAAATGAAATGCATATTATGTGAAGATGGCATGAAATCTATAAATCATCTATTTTTTAACTGTCCATATAGTAAGTATATTTGGACTCCTATCAGGTTAAAACTAAAAATGAAACCTGAAAGCACTCCAATGCTCGAGAATGAAGTAGATGCTTTCGTCTCAGATTCAGACACAATAACCAGATTCAGGATTTAGCATTTGTGGGTTTAACTATAGTGGTATATTTTATCGGGAAGGAGAGAAATGCCAAGGTTTTATAGGCAAAGAGATGACAAAGTAATGATGGCTAAAATTATTGAAAGGGAAGTAACTTACCTAGTGAAAGGAAATGGCAACAAGACCATATAGAGCGACTTTAATCAGGAGATCCTAGGCCATTGGGGGATAGAACTGAACGACGTTGAATAGCAGCCACTTTTACCCAGGTACTTGGCTCGGCTACAAAAGACTGGCTCTAGAAGTTAGTTTGAATGGTCCGACCTACGCACATGGTTTGGCCTGTAGACATGGCTCGGCCGGAATTTAGGGGATGTATGTCGTTCGACCAAAGGAGGATGTTGTGGTAAATTTCATGTGTACGGCTCAGCTTAAGATGGAAGTTTATCGCTCGGTGTAGAAGTGTTCCAACCCAAAAGGCGCATTGTCATTCGTCGCTCGGTCTGGATATTACCCTACATGCTGTTCGTTCTATATGTTTCAGCTAACAGCGCTCGGCATCCTTTGTTCGACCAACGTCGCTCGACATAGAAGGGTTCGGCCCAAGTGAACAGGACATAGTATTCCAGAAAGCCTCGCTCGGTCAACATCGCCCGGCAATTTTCGTTCGGCCAGCGTTGTTCAGCAACTCTCGTTCGACCGATGCGGCTCGGCATGGGTGGTTCGGTCGAGGAAGCGCGAACACGTGTCGCTCGGTTTAGACGGTCGGCGCATGCCGCTCGGTGTGGAAGGCTCAGCATACATCGCTTGGTGCCTTCTAGAGGAGTTGTTAGGTTGTCAGGCATACAACAATGTGAAGCGACCGACGTGACTTCGCTTCGGGTCGACTTGCTATTTGCTTCGGGGCTCCTGAAGGTTTACTTCGAGTCGCTTGACGATCGGCCAGACACTTCTCGTCCGGCATTCCTCGCTCGGCATACCTCGCTCGACATACGTGGTTCGGTGTATAGAAGACACCCATTATGGGCCGAAGTACTTTGTTCTTGGGCTCCTGAAGGAAGTCCAGCTTATCTTCGTCTATAAATAGAGGAGCAGGGGCACAGTGAAAAGGGACCTTTTTTCGGGAACTCCGGGGAGACTCTGCCATTTTCAAGGCTCACTTATTTTCTGTTTAAACTTGTATTCAACTCAGGAGGAGTCACAATGATATTGTGACGAAGAATAAGGCTGTTGACTCGTTGAGCGAACGCATCTCTCTCCTTTTGAATGGAGTCCTTCTCTAAAGCTAGAGCTCCACAACGTTGGACAGCTTCATCGATCTCCTTTTTGTGTGTGGCCTCCAGGCGACTGACTGCCTCAGCAGTATCTTTAGCATTCTTCTGGGCGGCTTCAAGTTGAGATTTATACATGGAAAGCTCTTTATCTTGGGCGCTAATGATGTCTTTGTCATGGATGGCCTCAAGCTTTAGACGATCGATTTCGTGTTGGCGTTCCATAGAAACTTCAAAAACTTTTTCTGCCAAGTGAACGAATGCGTCGTGTTGGACGTAAACGTCATTGTTGCAAGCAAGGGCACTCTGTTTAACATTCCCTGGAATAGGATGGATGGCTGGAAGAAATTTTAGTCCGTCAAAGCATATTTTTAGGAATGTCGCTTTAAGCTCGGTAAGTTTCTCCGCTATCGACGGATCAGGTGCAGGAGTAGAGGAGGTTTGCTTTTCCAAAACTACGAACTTCTTATGAACCTCCCGAGATTGCCTAGTACTTGAGGAACCCGAGTGTTGGTCGCGAGGAGTTTTAGATTGTGGTCCCCTTTGACCTGATTTCTCCCTGCCTTGTTCCGGTGGAGGTGGGGGATCGTTGGAGTATGATGAGTGACTGTGAATTTTCCTTCGAGAAGATGAATCTCGAGAGCGATAATCTCTATTGCTGTCGTCACCTCTATCTCGACGTTTTCCATATCCAGAGTCTCGACCAGAAGGATGGAAAATGGAAGAGACGCGAAGGCGGTCGAATCCATGTGAGCGTCCCATATCACCTGCGCAGAAGTTAAGTGATGACAAGTTAGCAAAAATGGCATGACGGCTGAAGTTTAAGTGCAAGGTGAAGTGTGAGTGTGTGCCCTAGTATTCCCCCCCCATGGACCAGTTTCTTTAGCTTTACTTATCAGAGTTTTTTCTCCTTAGTGATGGGATTGAACGCCTTCACTTCCTCTCGTCGGCGAATGTAGTTTTACGGCTTCTGGGTCGTCGAAACCGTAGTTGAGCAAATCATCAGGAATTGTAAGGTCAGACAAGCCTTTCAATGAACTCTCTAAGTGTTGTGGAGACGGCTCTTTCTCCATCGGAGTAATTGTCACTTTCGAAGTTCCGCCCACTACCTTCTTCCTCAACTTGTAAGCTAGTTTCTTTTTTCCTTTTGAAGGGGGAGGTGGTTCATCAGTGCTATGTGCTTCAAGTGCTGGTTCCGGAGCAGGACTTACACCCTCACCCAGAGCTTCAGCCTCCTTTATTTCACCTTCCTCGGATACATTGGGAGTCTCTCTTGTCGAAGGCACCGAAGGCCCAGCTTGCATTTTTCCTTTATCCAAGGTAGGTCTGGTTGTGGTGGCACTGTGAGGAAGACTTATCTGGTGACCTTCCGCCAACAATCCAAATCTTGAAAGAGATTCATTGGAAATGAGGAATTTGATGTCCCGGTCTCCAGCGGGAACATCTCGAATAGCTTTGACGGCCTCAGAGTACCCGGAGCCTTCGGGGCATGGGCTAATACTTGTAAAAATCGAAAGAAGGTTTAAAAAGAATGCACTTCCTGCCATGTACAATTATTGATCTAGAAAAGGAACTTACTCCCTTCCAGCCATCTCCTCGCAAAGCCAGGGGGGCAGCGCACATAAAACCATTCCTGCTTGTATAGGGAAAATTTGCTCCATGCCCCTGTTAAGATTTGGCACTTGGAGTGTGGCTCGAGGAATATGAAGGATGGGCTATCGGACCGTCTCTTGAAATGATAGATGTATCGGATATCCCCGGGCGTGGGTAGTCTGAACAGAACACTCATGAAAAGAATAAACGTGCCGTAGAGGAACGCATGACTATTGGGATGTAATTGTGCTAGGGCGATTTCCATATACTGCAGCACATCACGAAGGAAGGAGCTGAAAGGTGGCACACTATCAACTCAGCACATGAATTTGTTGCAAGCCGTATACCCAGCTGGGGGCAGGTGGGGACGATCTTGTACCGATGGAACCAGCACATCATCAAAAGGGATTCCGTGGATTGAGCATAGTCAGCGAAGAGCGTTTTCGTTGATTCTCGAAGCTTGAGAATCGGCCGGATTGTCGAGGATAATGGCTACATCTATGGCATCAGGAGCTAAGTCAATAGTCGCAGTCGTTGGACCTGGGATATTTTGTGCAGGAGTCGTCGATGGATTTGAAGTTTCCACTACTTCCTGTCGAGAACTTGGCTCGGGTTTATCTGAAATTGTGGCTGAGCTTGACTCTCTAGACATCTTCAATGAATGTTGAATTTGATTAAACACCTATTTGAACTAAACTTGAAAGACAACTGATATTAGTCATAATGACAAAAGTGCTTCCCCCGTGTGGTGTGTGAACTAGTGTGATGGTTCATATAAAGAATATAAGTAAATTAGGGTTCTGAAAAGTAAAGTGCAGCATGACGAGCTTTAAGTTGCCCTCTTTACAGAATTTTAAGTTCACATTTATTATAGTTTCAATCGTGAAGTTATCAGTCTGAATTAGTTCGATATGCTTGTTTTCTTATGTTCTTGTCCTTGTTGATAGTCCTATGATTAGGCATGGGAGATAAGTGGATTTGACATGTGTTGTGTTCAAGGTGGAATGATTTTGACTGTCATTGCATACTTCAAGGCTTAATGCCGAGCGACTCTCAAAGTATACAACCGGACGACCCTCTAAACCAGAGAAGCCGACCCACTCACTCTCCCTCACTTCCTATCTCTCTAACAACCAAACGACGCTCTGGACCGGACACACCGACCCACTCACACACCGACCCACTCACTCACCTCCACCTCACTTCCTCAAATCACCTCAACACTCTCTTTCCCTAAACTGAATGACTTCCCATTCCTCTACCTCCTTAGCATTACTGCCATGAGGGGATGACCGAGCGACAGAATTTCACCTAAAACGCTAATACCGACTCGCTCGTCCTCTCTCCTCTCTCGTTCCCTGATTACCGAGTAGCTTCAATCACACACTTAGCCCTATCTCACAAACCTAGCGACCACTCCTCACTCAGTGGCTTGACAAAAAAACCTATGTCCAGTTCTACGTCCCTCGTCTACAACATTTTCTACTGAGAAGTACTCGCGAACTCGAGCCTCACGCAGAACCCCTAATTCGGAAAAGTCGGTTGGATGAAGAATTCGTACCTAAGAGAACGAATCGAAGCTTGGGGGCTGTTGGATTTAGGATTGAAGTTCGTTTAGATTTGTTATCGGGGGAGTTGAGGAGCAAATGTACTGGACTCAAGATGAAGGAGGAAGATCGAAAAGGTAGCTGAAGTTTGGAGGAAGGTAGGTTGTGAGATCCTGTAGAGTCGAAGCGAAAGTAAAGAGAAAAAATGAGAGAAGTGTTGGCTTTTATATATGAAGAAGGGGAGCACTACACCACAGATAGGATTTTGGCGCAACCTTAGGCGGCACATTTGATACGGCTATAAGCCGTATCAAATTTTAATACGGCTTATAGCCGTATCTATATTATTTAATACGGCTGTAAGCCAAATTAACATTTGATACGGCTTATAGCCGTATCAAAATCTGTGCCTCTTTTCGTGGGAAAATTTTCCCCAAAACGCACACCCTCCCTCCTTTTTTTTATTTCTACCTTTCATTTTTTTCCGTGCTTATTTAGGGTTAAATCGCCAGAGCGATCGATCGCAGCCTCACCTTCAGCCACCATGCAAAAACCGTCCAACACCACTCAACCTCCGACGCGCAACCGAGCCACCAGACCCGCCTGCTCCGAGCCCACTTATCAACATAAAATCCATTGTCAGTAATGAACAACGTTATTTTTATTTAAGGATCAGAGATATATTACTCTGTAGGTTGGTATTTCAGCTTGTTATGGATTTTTTGCATTTTTTTTATTTTTTGATGAAAAGTACATGCATAAACTAATCCATACGTACTGAAGTAGACTTTGTAAAATTCATTTGTGAAAATGAAGAATTTATATCTTATTAATCATTTGCCCGACTTGTTATTGAGTATTTTTACATACATATACTGACTTCTAGTCCATGAATTCTTGTAAAACGCATTCATGCATCAGAGGCCCAAATGTATTGACTGGACCTCGCATTCCTTTTAATGCAACGCAAGTGAAGGTGTGTTGTAATTCTTTACTGTAATTTGCATCTCAAGTTTTCGTCTGTCTTCGAATCTTTATCCATATTAAGATCATCAAAGTCTAACCTTTGTTTTGATTGGATATAGTAATTTATCTAAATGTCTCAAATCAACTTATCAATGATTGTGTGTTTACTTAGAAGATGAAATATGTACTAATTTACTCATGCATATTGAAATCAATATGCTTGTGCAAGATTATCATTTAGTTTGCTTGTAGGAAAGAAAAACTTTTATTGGGATTGGCTTGACTTTTTTTTAAAGTCATAGAGAACAAAGGTTTTCCTTGTAAGCTCTGTGGAATTTCAGGTAAACCACATGATTAGTGCAGTAATTTGGATTAATATTTAAAAAGGGGGAAATATATATACGCTAGTCTGATGTATTTATTCTCAAACATTTATGTACCTTTTCATATTTCAAAATGGTTTGATATATTTATTTATGGATAATTTAGTTTAAAGGATATTGTAAAGTATTTTTGATAGTAGGACAGCACCTATAAAATTTAAGCAGAAGTACACATTCACATTTCATGTACGCGCACAGGACAAATTTAAGCAGAAGTACACCTTCACCTAAGATTCCTTAAGTATAAAAATCAACTAAGGTACATGATCCATTCTAATATCCACCATATTTTCATATTAGTGTTATGACTTTGAAAATGACATTTTGGAGGCTTTGAAATGATGGCTAAGTTGAAAATTTGAAAATGACATTTTTGGAGCTTTATTCAAACCTATGTAACCACCCATTAATTTTCTTCGACCACAGCAAACCCACTCCGGACCTCCTTCCCTGATTGTCACAACCGCCAGATCTCTGCCTTCTCTCCTTCCTCAGCATCAAACTTGCCCATCTCCACCTCATACTAACCTCGACCAGCACATCTCGCTTACATAATTTGATCGTGCCTAGCTTCTTCTTTTTTATAAAGAAAGGTATATCTGTTATATATATATAAAGTATTACAATTCGTATGTCAAGGTAATATATTTGCTTATTTAAATATTGAGGAATATATAAAGTTATATGTATGTTTTGATTTCTGGAAATCGTATAGCAAGCTCCCTAAATATATATAAGCAGCATGCATATTTTGTTATGGTTTGACTTCAATATATATGTGTTTTGCATATATTTTTTTTACAATCTGATCTATACATATTTGTTTATAGATATAATCTGTATATAACTATTTATAGTCCGATTTATATATACATTCGTTTAGAAATATAATCTGCATAAGTTCATAGTCTGCATATATTTATTAGAAATATAATCATTGTATTTCTGTCAATGCCTAATCGAGGTCAAAAAAATGAAACTTTTGTCTTTGGTAAAGAAAAACCACATAACTGGCCCTGTTCATGGCATGGCAAGAGCACCATGTACACAGAGTCTACTTGGTCTTTATTTTCTCTAGGCAAATTCTATTTGAACTCGTGAATTTGTTGAGTAACCCCCTGTAATTTGAAAAAAATGAAGAAACCAAGTTTTTTTGCTGAGTAGCCCCATGTCTAATTAAAAAAACCCAATAATACCATGTCTAATACAATAGTCAATCTTATGCTATTTTGTATTATTTTGATCTCCTTGCATAATTTACAGCTTGGTGCTAATGTTGTATATGGTTCTGACATTGTATATGGTTTTGACATTGTTGTATAAATGGATAAAATTATTGTTAATGGCGCAAGCCAAGTATCAGGAGAGGGGTAATGCATAGACATTCCTACGGTGCTACAAAATAGCGCCGTTGTAATGGCAAATTTTTTGGAAACAGTTTGGTGCTTGAATATTGTTATGATATGTCCTCTGCGACATTTTTTCATGGAAAACTTGGAATTAGTGTTCCCTTGTTGTAGCCATAGCACCTTTGCCTTTTGTTTATAACCCTAAAATTTTGTCTTTTTTGCATTTGAAATTTATGTCTAGCATGTAGCATTAAGTCATAAAAATCTGTGTTTGTAGGATCTTGATCTACAAGCTTGGATAGAAAATTATACTCCTCTTCTACATCTTTGAGGTGAGAACTTCCTTTGGTCTTTCTTATTTCACTACTTTAAATTCCTTTTGCACTCTTTCAGTTTGTACAGAAAAATATATTTAGGATCACCTTAGACTTGTATATTTAACCCATTTTGTGCACATTCTTCATATCCGTCTATGGACGACCATGAATTATCATATCTAAATAGTTTCCCCTTTGAAAATGTTTTAATTAGATGTATAAGAAGAGGATTATGGTCACAAGAGTAGCTAGGCAGAACTAAAGCTTTTATAAAAACAAACTTTTGCACCAGCAGATCGTTAACTAAAATTTTAATTTTGTTAATGTTATTAGCAATACCCCTACGTATAATTGAAACCCAAGGCTTTAATTCCAATAAACCCGATTGATTTGTTAAAACTTCTAATTTAAGGGAAAGGAATTGGGAGTCCTCCTTGCTTGTCGGTAGGAAATAACGATTACTAAAATCACCCATTAGTAGTCATGCCGCGTTAACAGTTTGTGATTCTAAAAAATTTTGGTGCCATAAAGTTTCCCTTTCAACTTGTTGGTTAGTTGCATGACTTGCAGTTAAAAAAAAAGTTACAACCTCGTGCATTAGTGGCTTCCACAGCCAAGTGTTGTTTAGATTCTGAAATTTTCATTATTGTCCATATTCTTTGATCCCAAATAAGTAAAATTCTTCCTCTATAATCTGCAGTATTGTTAGTAATAGCAGTCCATTGTTGAGGTAATTTATTCATAAAATGAAATAAATTCCTGTCATTTAATTTATTTTTCAAAAAACCTACCATAATTGGTTTATATCTCATTAGAAGTAAGAGTATATTTTGTATTCTTTTATGTTACTCATACCTTTAACATTCCAAGTTATAATAGTCATTTACTTTCCATGTTGCTCTTAAAATTCATTTAGCAGGAGCATTCACACTAATTTTGGTTTTAGCAGCTGGGTGTTTCATGTAATTGTCATTTGTAGTAACATACCTGGACATAACCATACTTACTATTCTATTTTGATTCATCCTTTTATTAGGTACATTCTTTTACAGTTACACATGAATATTCTTACTTGGTTTGATCTATAAGAAAATGCCATTGAAATAAAAAGTACTTGTTGCTTGAAAAATGTAGTTGAATTTTTTCTCTTGCTTGTTTTTTGTTTGTTTTCTTGTATCTGTGATTCCTGTGATGACATTTCTGGAGTTTATCTTGATTTTGATATCTATTATTTGAGTAAACTAAACATTATTGTTCTGCTTACTGTATAGTCCTTTATCTATTATAGCTAATTCTCTGCTTATTGACTACAGAAGACACGACTTCGAGTGCAAAGCGATAGCGGTTGGCTAAGATGCCTCTATACTCGTCTATTCTATCATCTGCATTGTCTTTCATTAACTGCTCGAGGAGGTATCTGTGTGCTAGACATCTAAGAATTTTTTATTTGACTTACTGTTCTTTTAATTTATTATCAAGGTAGGAAGAAAAACTTATCTGAACAAGGTTTACACAATTAATAATTTTTTCTAACGTTTACGTGTCTAATCACATTCTGAAGTCCTGAGAAATTAGAAGCCAAGACCTCAGAATGCTCAGTTCAAACCCTCACCGAGAATTTAGAAGCCAAAACCACAGAATGCTCAGTTCAGACCCAATACATGTTTACTAGTGTTTTTCATTATTATATTAACTAACCTTGGATGTCAAAACAACGGTTCTCAGGCTTGTTTAACGTTCACATAAATAATAAAGGATGGGATGCTCTTGAAATTAAATTATTCTTAGTATTGGATAAAAAAATACAATCCTTTAATATCTTGTGCTAGAAAAATGTATGTTGTTGATTAACTTGTTCTATTTGTTCTATTAGGAAAAAAAATTTGGACTTAGTTGTCTTCTATCATGTTGGATTTGTTGAGAAATGATATTTAACAGTTTAGGTAGCTACCATGGACTTGTATACTACTTTCTGTAATAATATTTGAATTTACAGTGCTAAGATTTTCGTCATAAATGATGCATCATAGCATGATAGCAATTGACCCTTCTGGGACAATCCAATAAAATTGGAACGATGCATCATAGTTTTTATACTAAAGTACATGAGATAGAATGCCCCTATGATTTCGTTTGACAATGGAAAAATGTAGGATTGCACAGTGTATACTTTTTTTAACTAAATCGTGTAATCTTTTAATTGCATGCCTTGTAGTTCACTTATTAATAGCTAAAGTAGATTTAATATCTTTCCAGTATGGTATTATGTACTAAATTTACCTTCATCTGATGAACATTTGAAGCTTTCATGTGCTAGAACTTGATGCTTGTCCATTTGGTTGATAAATTGTATATATTTGTACTAATATTTTGTAATGCTTGTGTAGATGTTTTGGGCTGGAGGAGTTAGCTCTTTGGCTTTGCATTGTGCAGTGGCTGCCGTAACAACACAGTATAACAGAGGCTTGTTGTGTATTTGTATTATGTAGTAATGTGGTACATTTGTATTATTGTTGTGTATTTGGATCTTGGTACTGGAGCGATAGTGTTTTCTAGTATCCACTACTGCGATATATTAATGTGCTAAATGCTAGTATTATGTAATGATAATATGTAATGATATTATTAAGTTATTACGCACTGCAATGCGGATTATTGAATCATTTGAATGTGCACAGTCTATAATATTATTTGTTTTGATGTCTCGGAATGATTGTTGATTATATATTGGATATGAATAGGTCTATAATATTATATATTGGATATGAATAGGTCTATAATATTATATATTGGATATTGATTATATATCTATATCTAATTGACTAATTAGATACGGCGTATCTAATTGGTTCATTAGACGCTGCCTATTTGTCATTTAGATACGGCTTCTGGCCGTATCTACTGTGTCAATTAGATATGGCTAATGGTCGTATGTAATTGGCTCATTAGATACGGCTAAAAGCCGTATCAAAATATTAAGCTCGGCATATTTTGATACGGCTTTTAGCCGTATCTAATAAGATTAGATACGGCTTTTAGCCGTATCAAAATACCGTTTATGGTGTAGTGGAGGTGAATAGGCATCAACCAGTGGAATCGGTCAAAGACATCTCAGTGGCTCGGTGAGCAGTCATACCGAGCGACAACTGACTTGCCGAACGTGTGGTTCGGCGCATGAACATCGATCGAACCGCATCGAAGACATGGTGCGATGAAAAGCTCAAATGTGACTCGACATTCAGAAGATCGTGAGAATCAACTGGTGAGAAGTCGGAGCAAGGTTTAAAGGAAGCACGTGGATTTCTCATGGTACAAAGCACATCATGTTGGCTCACACGATACGCTTTGGGGGGCAAATGTTACCCAGGTACTTGGCTCGGCTACAAAAGACTGGCTCTAGAAGTTAGTTTGAATGGTCCAGCCTACGCACACGGTTCGGCCTGTAGACATGGCTCGGCCGGAATTTAGGGGATGTATGCCGTTCGACCAAAGGAGGATGTTGTGGTAAATTTCATGTGTACGAATCGGCTTAAGATGGAAGTTTATCGTTCGGTGTAGAAGTGTTCCAACCCAAAAGGCGCATTGTCATTCGTCGCTCGGTCTGGATATTACCCTACATGCCGTTCGGTCTATATGCTTCAGCTAACAGCGCTCGACATCCTTTGTTCGACCAACGTCGCTCGGCACAGAAGGGTTCGGCCCAAGTGAACAGGACAGAGTATTCCAGAAAGCCTCGCTCGGTTAATGTTGCCCGGCAAGTTTCGTTCGGCCAGCGTCCTTCAACAGCTCTCGTTCGGCCGATGCGGCTTGGCATGGGTGGTTCGGTTAAGGAAGCGCGAACATGTGTCGCTCGGCTTAGACGGTCGGCTCATGCCGCTCGGTGTGGAAGGCTCAGCATACATCGCTTGGTGTCTTCTAGAGGAGTTGTTAGGTTGTCAGGCATACAACAATGTGAAGCGACCAGCGTGACTTCGCTTTGGGTCGACCTGCTATTTGCTTCGGGGCTCCTGAAGGTTTACTTTGAGTCGCTTGATGATCGGCCAGACACTTCTCGTTTGGCATACCTCGCTCGGCATACGTGGTTCGATGCACATAAGACACCCATTATGGGCCGAAGTACTTTGTTCTTAGGCTCCTGAAGGAAGTCCAGTCTATCTTCGTCTATAAATAGAGGAGCAGGGGCACAGTGAAAAGGGACCTTTTTTTGGGAACTCCTGGGAGACTCTGCCATTTTCAAGACTCACTTATTTTCTGTTTAAACTTGTATTCAAGTCGTTGGTGTACGGATTGTATCTATATTCAATTATTTGAAAAAGCAATAAAGATTAAACTCAAAGTGGACGTAGGCAGTTACGCCGAACCACTATAAATCTGGTGTTCTAGTTTCTGCAGTTAATTTTGCATACATTCCTCTATTTCAATTTTCTATCTTCATTAATCTCTCAACACAAATCTCTCTTTGGGTTTAGTGACCAATTTTGGTGCTAACAGCCGCCATTGTCAAGAAATTAGGTTTTGATGTTCTTACTATGTTTGAGATGAAAGTAGTAGACGTGTTTTGAGAGAGAAGTAGGTCATTGTGCATGATTTGGGCCACGTTGGGCTGAAATCATTTGTTTTTTTATTTTACTTATTTTGCAAATTGATGTAAATGAAGTCTTATTGTATGTTAATATGCGGAAACTATATATGCTCTTTCCCTTACAAGGCACCCATTTAGGTTAGGCGGGTTATAAGGTTTTGATGTGGCATATAATGTAAGTATATGATCAGTTTTAGTAGTAAGAGTATCGATTTATAATATATATATATATATATATGAAATTTGTATCCACTGCCAGTTTATATTACGTACATTTGATAGTTAATACAAAGTATAAGTTTGATAGTTTCAAAAGGTACAAATAATAATTAAGGTTGTACACTTTGCCATTTTATAGTGTAGAAATTATAATTTGGATTAAATACACATCACCGGTTTCATTATATACATATATGAGTAATTTTGGCATTATACACATTTAATGGTTTAATTGTGCATAATTAATAGTTATAGTAATATACATATTGCTAGTTTATCGTGTATGTTACATAATTTAGACAAGGATAGAGACTTAAAATATCAATGGATTATCCAAAGAAAATAATTAGGTGGACAACTTAACATTTGAATAATTGATTTAGTAACTGAGATTTATTATACTATGTAAAGTAGCAGATAGGCTTCTAACATTATATAGTAAGGGCTGTTTGTGTATTTGTACTCTATCTACATTCTACCTTGTATTTTGATGGTCAATCAATTGTGAGTTAAATATGATGACATTATTACGAGTAGTGAAATACCGTAAGCTACTCGAGTTGTTTCTCTTGTAGCGTTAATGTGATTTTAATATGTTGATTAAATATTTAAGTATTAAGCTATAAATATGGATACCAATGTTTACCTATTAGTGCACTATGTATAAGGAATATTAGGATTATGATAATTGAATAGGTGCACACATGATAATGATTAATATGGCCTGCTAAACTTTAAATATATATGCTTGCTTATATCGAAAATATATTATATTATTGTTAATAGCAAGATGAAGGCAAATACTCCATCCTACTATTAAGGCACTATGGTATTATCTCCTTTATATGCCGATGATCTTTACATGTACTCACATGTTTATATGGTTATTTACCCTTACGATATTATCTAGGTTTCGGGTAGTGGGTAAGATGAGATGACTCTTGGCACCCAGTAGATCTTGTGAAATCCATTCGATGTAAAGGTGTTTTGGATACCAGATGGGCGTCCATCTTAACTAACCGACCATGGGATAGTGCCCTAGGTGTACGATAAGTTAGCCATATTGTCACTAGTCAAATAGTCTGTTACTTGGGCTTTCCCTAGGAATTTAGATCGTAACTTTTAGTAAATAGGCTGCCAAATCTATAATGTGAAAGATTTAAAAGCCTGTACATACCTAAACCGAATTATCTCGGGCGATATTTAAAACACTTATAACTAAATAGGCTGCCAAATCTCGGATTTTGGCTGATATCTCGGATTTTTCATCTCGGCCATCTCGGGGAGATTTAAAAGCCTGTACATACCTAAACCGAATTATCCTAGAAATATCTCTAATGTATGGTCTCAACAGTAGACCACCTATTAATACATCAAGTTGAGATTCTAAATGATAATCGCTTTACTATATAATGATTTAACATTCTCAATGGTAGTCATCTGAGTCGCACCTACTCAAATATACCTCATAATGATAAGCCTACACATCAGGTTAACAATCCCAATATAATCCTTTGGTTAACAATCCTAATAGTAACTTTTCGCTTAGGCATTTAATAACCTCCTTGTTAAAGCTCGTATCCTATGTCATATATCATTGCACAAGTAGCAACATAGGTGGATTAAATAATCTGACTCCTTTGTAGGATTAACAGATCCTACTATGATAAACGTCTCCGCCTACTCTTCATACCTTTCATCAATAGCTGACTAGCATTGGCTACAAATGATATGAGCTTCTAATTGCGATATGATCGCACACCACGTTGAGTGTCACGTTTAACAAATCATGAAACAAAAACCTTGGACATCACAAAGTGTGATATTATTCCAGCTTATTGCATGACTCCTTTCAGTTAGGTGAACAACCAAAGGATAAGGAAGTGGGAAAAAGTTTCCATAATCTATCATACTTAGCCTGCACTAGGTCCAGGTTCAACCTGGGCTTGTTTCACCAATTCAGACATTTGAATTTGAATTCAAATGTCTGATCCATGTACAAAAATTTGCGTATAATCATTCAAACGTCTGGTCCTATATTCAGATATCAGACTTTGATTCTAGACATCTGAATAGAGGCTTAAACGTTTGAATCTATTCAGATTTGAATTGATTCTTTTTTCTTTTATATCTTCTAAAATCCAGATCTTTGGTTTGGACCAGACATCTAAATTAGTATTTTGAGGTCTATTATCTTATTCATGTTGTTCATCTTCTTCGTGGATTCAAGTATAGATGTAAGGGTTTATTTTTAATAAGTGTTTTAGTATAATTTCTATTTTATTTATACATAACTTCAGCTAGTTTATCTCAATGATAGTATATAACATCCTAATCAATCACCCACGTATATTTCAATCAATAATTTATGTATATTTCAAGGTTAATAGGATCAATTCTAGGTAAATCCTAAAATGTGTATTAGTTGATTTTTACTTATCAAAATCAATCCAAATTTGTCATACAAAAACTATATTTATGGAACTAGAGTACTTCCAATGTAATTTACCCTTCCCTCCCAAGTTATAATGATTGTCTTATAAATCCATTACCTAGGGTTTTCCAATTCTTTTAGTTCATACGTACTTTAAGTAAAAAAAGCATTGACTTTGATTAAGAACCATATTTTTAATTCTATGAAGGTATATAAGTGATTTTAAATACTTATTTACAACATAATCACATCATAGATAAATCCACTCACCTTCAATGGTCGTTTGAAGAAATACCTCTTCTAATCCAATTAGAATTCGATGTTTTCTCCACATCTACTTATGTCTCAATTCCTTTGACTTTGTTTCTCTTTGTTTTATAATCTAAATTCTCTATGTTTATTTTGATTTTTAGTTTAATTTGTTTGAGAGAATGGCTTCTAGGGTTTGAGAGGAGGAAGAAGAAGAATTAGAGAGGGGAGGCTAGGGTTTTGAGTAAATAGAGGTGAGGGTTAAGCCTATATTTATAGTTGAAAACAAGGGTTATTAGGCTTAATCTCGAAATCAGTTTCCACCAATTATGACCCGTTTCATCAATTTCAATAAGTTATATAAGTTTTCTGATTATAAATGATATTCTAAACGCAATGGAATAGGTTACAAGGCCTAATTCCAACTTCAATGAAATTTTACTATTTTGTCCTTTTATGTAAAATTACAATTTTACCCTATTAGTGTCTTGATTTACTATTAAAATTCTGAGATGTTACATGTACCTTGATAATTTGAATATTCAATATCTACATCAATACAATGCCAAATAAGACAAGAGTGAAATGTTAATACATGGTTACTCCTATTCTGTCCACGCTACTAAGTGTGACTTATATATTATACCAACATACTTCATATTGGTAGGTATCATATGATCATTGTGATAACCGCCCTATATCTCCGGTACCCAATGTAACCTGTAGAGTGCTCTACCACAGTGCCCGACCGATGTAGGACGATTGTCAAATGGTAAAGTACTAAAGTGTCTTTATAAGAACTTGTTGTATATCTCATAGCACATTGAAAATATAATTTCACAAACAGATATAAAGCTGGCAAGATAGTAAATGTAATTAGATGAATCAAAATCATATCATATCAAAGTTATATAACATTAGTGATAGATCTATACATCAAATAATAACTCAAACTGTTTATAACTAAATAAATGCATTAATAAGCTCCATAGTGTTACATTGTGGAATAATAAGTAGTAATAAGCCTAAATATAGTATATGGAAAGTGTAGCCTCCTACTCGTTACATGTACAACTCCACGTGCTCATTAGATCTATTGCCCCTAATATACTCATTTAAAAATACCTGGAATAATAAGAAACACAACAAAAAATCTTGAGTCAGACAACAGTCTAGTGTGAGTAGTAAGAAATCTTAAAATACAGCAAAAGTAAATATAGTAGGGCATAGGATGTGGAGAATCATGCCTAACATATCTCTACATCCAAAGTTAGCACATAACATATGCTACTTCACATCATACTCATCATGGGTGTATTACATCAAAGTACATAGGGAGTACCTATATATCTACGTCAATGATACCTATGTCATGTGACATCCCTAGCAAACAAAGCAAACATGGCATTCATCATCCATCATCACTCACTCAGTGCATTGGATACATGATAACTCGTACTACCGCTATCTAGGTCAAAGACTACTCAATGACTTGGTCTCTCGATAATCGAATCTTTGCCACTTAGTAGACCATGAACTAAACATCACGTCCTAGTAGTCCAAGGTAAGACAGATTCTGATGTTAAGAGATTTAGGTCATTTCCTAGCTAACGTGAGCCTCCTCACATACCCTTGCTTTACGAGCACACTTCAAAATCTTTTGCAACGACCCATAATTTTAGTCAATTGATTTTGAAATATTTAATTAATTTTAAATATTGAAATATTAGTTTTATAAGTTAAATAGCTTAAATTTCAAAAATAGAGATTTATTTGAATAATAAATTTAAATATTTGAAATTGTTTGAATAATTAAATCTTGAATTTTATGTGGATAAAAATGATTTCAGAAGTTGATTAATTCTATTTGGATAAAAATGAAGATGGAAAACTTTTGAATCTGAATTTAAAAGCGATTAATTTGGTACGTATAATAACCGTTTAAATTAATGTGTGAAAATAACCTTACAGGGCACTGCCTTGAATTTTGACAAAACCAGCGTTGTTAGATCCATAATAGCGAATTATTGTATATTAACGAATTTCGTGGGGATCAGACGTATCGTTTGGTTGTTCGAGATCGAAACGCGTAGAAATTAATTAAAGGGATTAAATTAAATTAATTCGATTCTAAAAGCTAACTTTTGCATATGATCGAATTAGGCATCCAGACTAGTTCTAGTGTGTTTGGAATAGGGTATTACATATGGGACACTAGGCGGCATGTTTCGATAGGAGTTCGAGATTTTCGGACGTTTAAAGCTAGAAATTTTTGAATATACATATACACAATATATATATTCATCATCCTAACCCATACCATGGCCATACCCCTACATGATGCCCATACCGTCGCCCACGTTTAAACCCATTCCCCCCTTTTCTTTATAACTGTGTTTTAACTAGAGAATGGTTCGAAAATTTTCAATTTGAAGCATAGCCCCATCCAACGTCCTAAAATCACCGGAGCCATTAATGACGTTTTCAAGCGATATCTTCAACTACAAAGTTGTTTGCGACATCGAGCTTGACCTACAGGACGGTTGGATTGGCATAGCTCGTGGTGAGGTAGCCGTAGTTTGCAGACGGACGGTGAAGGGAAGAATTGTCGATTTCGACATTTTGGTAAATTTTTAGGTGATGGGGTCTAAAGGGATGTTGTAGAGCATGGGGAGGGCTACCTTCGACCGATGTCTGGTGGTGCGAAATTGTCTGTAGCGTGGAATTTTAGGGTTGAACAGATAAATGTTTTGGGCTACTGCGTGGCGACGGCGGCGAGTTAGGGGCCGATGTTGCTGGCGTTGAGGACTCCGAGGTGAGGGTGTTCGATGGACAAGAAGCTGCGACGGCTGGATAACCGAGGCGGCGACGGCGATGAGGTAAAGTTGACAACTTGGGTCCGCGTTTTGGAGGGAGAAGAGAAGTATTAAGGGGCAGATTAATAATTTAAGCAAGGTTAATTAATTTGGTTAATGACTGTAATTAGTTAATATATTATAATTAATTTGTAAATCTTATAAATGCAATAACTTTTGCGTACGAGGCCAAATTCAAACGTCGTTTATTACGTTGCACTCACTATGATGTTAACTACGCAATGGAAGAGGATTGGTGACATTTGGAGCTTGTTGAATTTTATGCCAAATTTGAACGTCATTCGAATTCGGATGGAACGTGAATGCCTCGGCAACAATTGGAGTTTCAGTGAGTTAAACTCATCTTTTTGGTTAACCGGTAATGTTTATAGTCCATAAATTTTTTTGATTGGATGTTCGGATGATTTATTGTTTTATTAGTTGGCTTGGATTTATTCCCACTGCTAGAGTGGGTGACCTTTTATATATACATGCTTAGTACCAGATGACATATATTATATGATTATATATTATTTATGATGTAGGAGGACAGGTTGGAGGGATCTAACAAGATTCCGCACCACTGTTGATTTTATTTACATGTATATATGTGTGTTGATATGAGCTGTGATGCAGGGGGACTGGTTGGAGAGATCCAATGGGATTCCTTGTTATTGTTAATTTATTTTAGCAAAAATTCATGTTATATGATTATTGAATAGGAAACCTGATTGGGGACACTATGTTAGTATGATACTTGATTGTGGACACTATGGTTTATGGCATTATTATACGTTCAAACTTAAATCCTATAGTGATAGGAAATCAATAATCGGTATTGATTAAATGTTGGGTAGCTATTGGCCTCAAATTAGTATTTTAAAATACTATAAATCGCCATTGAGTTCGAATTGGTTTTGAGATGGGAAATGATTTTGAATCTGAAATCGGGTTTTGGAAATATTTTTTTTAAAGGATTTAACTTATATTTTACTCCAACCTTTTTATCTGTCTTTTTAAAGTTATTTATTTATATTTAATAGCGTTTTAAAGATTATTTATTTATATTTAATTTTGTTTTAAGATTATCATATTTAATATTATTTTAAAGATTATTTATTTATATTTAATGTTGTTTTAAATACTTTTAATATTTTAATATTCTAAAAAGTTAATTATAAAAATAAAATATTTAATATGGTTTAAAATTAATAATAATGATTTATTAATAATGTTTTTGGAAATAAATTATTACTAGTTATAGTAATGGTAAAGATTAATTATTATTGCTTATTTGATAATGTTTTAAGTTTATTAAATATTATGTTAAGATATTTGAAGTTAATAATAATTATTTATTTATAATGTTTGTTGTTAATGAATATTGTTATATAATAGTGTTTTGAAGTAAATGATTTTGTTTAATTTTAATGTTTTCGAGATTTATAAATAGAGTTTTATAAACCGACTCGGATTTTATAAGAGGAGTTTATAAAATGGTTTGGAAACTTAAAGGAAGATTATTTACAGGGTAAAGGCGTTTTACAAATGGTTAGATATTTATAAGCGAAGTTTAGAAATGGGTTTATAGATTTATAAGTGGAGTTTTGTAATTAGTTTTATTGATTTATAAAGAGTTTATGAATGATTTGAAAAATGATCTTGAAATGTTTATAAATGGTTTTAGAGATTTATAAATGTGGAAATTAGCCACAAGGGCCTCTTTAGCAAGTGGAATTAGTTTCAAGGACACACAACTGAAATAATTACTTTCAAGGACAAAATGTAAAATAATTAGTTTCTAGGGACTAAAAACCTATGAAATTATGTCCTTGAAAGTAATTGGACTGCTAACTTTGTCCTTGAAAGTAATTATTCTACTGACTTTGGCCTTGAAAGTAATTTCTTTGAATGTGTGTCCTAGAAACTAATTGGACTGCAAAGTTTGTCCTTCTAGTGAAATGCCCCTTTATAAATAGTGTATAAATGATTTTAAATATTTATAAAAGAGTTTATAAATGGTTCAAGGGTTATGTAAAAAGGAAATCTTCCTCCGTTTTTATGAATATACTTATACCATTGAGATAAGTATATGGATATTTTCTAAGTATTGAAAATATAAGGGTTTATGAATATACCTTTGTAAATGTATTTTGATACAAGTATTTACAAGATGAATTTAATTAATGCCAAAAAAAATTAATGAAAAGATTAACTAAGGAGGCTAGTGGTTACTTGTGAGCTTAACCATGTTGGTTTTCCCTATGGGATTAAATCCCTGATTTGGATGTGTGTTTTTTGATAGTTAAATAACCAACTATCAAATATGGACCCAAATGTAACATTGGAAATATCTAGGAGAAACACATGAGTTATATGGCACAGTCATCTCCGATGATGCTGCACTATGCGTATAAATCTCGTTTCGCTCTCCTAGGACAAATGATAAGGAAATCTGTCCGTTAACGGTTAGGAGGTGATCTCTTCTCTTATCTTTGATTGTTTATTTCCTAAAGAACCGAGGTTAGTTTATCGAAAATTACCGAAAGTTGTTTCGAAGAGACCAGGATCGGGTATGTTATCCGAAAATTCCATCGATCCAACTCAAGGCATTTCGAAGTGAAGAAATTTTGGAAATGATGGAATTGAAGACGGTGCTCTCAAGCGTTTCGTTCAATCCTATAACGAACTTGTATGGATGAATGTTGGCATTGCATTGTTACGTGGAAAGCAGTGTTAGTATTCCAAGTGGGAAGTGCTATATGAAAGGTAAAACATAGCCTCAAGCCTCATCAACCGGGAATGACTAAAACATGGGAGATGCAGCAAGGCTAAGTTGGTAGCTCCCAAGTAGGGTATGATCATCCCTATCTAGAGTCGATGTTATCACTCATTTGTATGCTTAGGGGCCCGTTAACCAAGGGGTGATCATATTCGGGACTATCTAGTAAATGGTAGGTCGGTCCTGTGTTGGCAGGGGTCGGTAGATTCGACCTCGTTGTTATTTTATCTAGAGATGCACCATGACAGGCGGTACCCCAGTAGCCCAGTCATTATATGGAATCCATTCTCCAATAAGCGCCATATGGACTTAGTTGTGCCCAACTATGCTGAAAAGTGAGATGCAAGCATTTAATCTATATTCATATTTTACTTTGACCCCTAGACATTATTATAATATCAATGGATTTTCTATAGAAAATGTCTTGGTTATCGTAAGGAAAAAACCCATCCGTGTTTATGTATGGCGTGGTCTTTCGAGATACCTTTTGTTTCAAAGGTTTTTTATAACTTTAAAATTCAATTGAGGTGTGTTTTCTCATGCTGGTTTTCCAAACCGACTCGAGTGTTATTTTATTATAATGTTCGGATCAGACAGAGCATTTACAGATTCTTTGGATGCGTTGGAGCTTAGGAGACAAGCTGGAGGCCCAGAGACGTATTCATGTATATGGTTATTTTTCTACTGCATTCATTGTTGTATTTATCAACAACTATGAGGATATGTTGTCATAACTATCTGTGCTGAAATAGGTCCGTATACCCTGTTTGATGTTTGTATATACATATATTACATTTTGTTTTGTGTAAAGATTTATTGCATATTATGGATTATTCGTCCCGCTGTGAGATTCTATGTTGTTTATTTTTCCTTCTTATCTTCTTCCTTCTTTTTTCCCTAACTATCCACCTTTCCTTTCAATTTGAGTGGGTCATGTATTTTTGATTGTTCACTTAAATTGTTCGAAAAAGTGTATCATTACACCTCTGAGTATAAACGATTCCTTTGCACGTGTCATATTCATAATAGAGAGCGTCTTAGCTCCACTTCAAAAGTATGCATCCTAGAACTTGTCCTTATGGATCAGCATACAACTCCCATAATTAGTTATTTAGTCCGGACAACTCTAGACATCCATTATAAGTCATAAGGTATCATCATGATGTCCTAAAACATCCTCAAAAATTTCCTAGATTTGGCCTGAAGCTCTTTATTTAAAGTTTTGAAGTATTACTATTACCATCTCAAAGCCAACCCCCATGCCATCATCCATCAAATGTGATGGATAGGTACCGACCCTTAAGGATCGGTATCGACCGTTGTTATCCAATACTTAGCCCAAATTTGGCTAAGTGTTTGAGCCAACTCGAGTCCTCCCAACTTGCTTGAAACCTACAGTTAAACGCGCCGAAGTTGCCTAGATACAAGCCCTAAACATTTCTGCTACAACCTTGAAGTCGCCTCTTTCTATCTTGGCCATGATCCATCAAAAAAATGGATAAGTACTAACTTATAAGGGGCGGTATAGAAACATTTTGGCTAGTATTTAGCAAAAATTTGGCTAAGACTAGACCATTCTAAGTCACGTCTTTTGATGTTCGAAGCTTCCCATCGATTTTCCTGAAGTTCTAGCCTTTGAAGCTCAAACTCGATGTACTATTGATCCATCTTATAAACCAATAGCTGATCCACCTTGTCTTGTCCATAACTTGAGAAAATCAACTCCAATCCACTTGAAACTTAAAATACAGCTTCTAGGGACCCTTCTTACCATACCATATCGATCACACATCATTTGGAGCAAGTTCGATGGATCGGATCTGATCCATATGATCTCATCCCACATCCACTTCTCTTTCTTTAAACAACTCCTTTGTAGTTCCAACTCTTTTCTAAGCATGTATTCCATTGATTTGAGTCATTGACATTTGTGCAATGTAAAATACACACTAGACCCAAATCGGATAGAACATCCTAATTCTAACTCGCCTATCAATCGATGTTTGCAACCAAACAAGCATGTACTATACAAGCATTCAAACATAGCATACATATAACATACATAACACATACAAATCAACCAAACATGGATTTACATCAAATTATGGCCTAGATCTAAATATTTAGAAAATAGCCTATCCATAAGTATGTAGCTAGGTTTTGATTTAAAATCACTTTAAAACACATTTATATTCATTTAAAAATTAGATGTAAGTTTAGACCTATAATTAATCATATTTTAAAGTTTGAAAATCATTTTAAGACACCACCTTTAACATATAATGACAAATATAGCAAAATGAGAGGACTAAACCACTCATCTAGGTACAAAGCAACTCAAATCCCGAGATGAACAGTAGATCCGAGATTCCAAGCACCAAACAGCAAATCAACTCAGCCACTTGCTAATCCCCTTGCTGTTTACCACTTAATTAGTCAATTAGGCTAATAAAGTATAGATTTAGGCTGCTTTTGGCTTAAGGAAGAGATTAATGGAGGTTATAAGGTTTTTGGGAATAAGAAAAGTGATTAGGCGGCTGTAATATTAGGTAGTTTTTCCCTAATTCCAAAATGAAATAGTGGGACTAAATCTAGGCTTAACCTTAATTTCCCGCTAATCAGTCCAAAAACTACCTAACTTCAAATGGCCATATCTCCTAAATGGTAAGTCCAAAATGCTATTATGAACGCATTATGGAAAAGGAAACCATCATATTTTTCACATGGAAGTAGTTTTAGACCCTAAATCGGCTCCTATCAAAAGTTATAGGTCTTAAAAATTTCAAGGTCAAAATGGCCAATGAAAATTTCTATGGATGTAAATTTTCACTACTTAACTTTATCCAAAATTTGAGAATCATACAACACAATATGAAAATATTATTAATATTTTACAATCCACCGACACATAAAATAAGGGTTGTTATATTCTCCCACCCCTCCCCCTTTTAGGCATTTCACCCACGAAATTCACTAAACACAATCAAACGAGGTTACTTTGCATGCCTAACAATCGAAAAAAATTATATCAAGCATAAGCAATCATTAACATCAAACATGCACACACAAATAAGAGATACTACCTATGCCTACCCTAGTATGCAAGGTACTAAACTACACTATATTATATATCGAATAGTGAAAGTAATTATGATAAACAGAAAGTCTTACTAAGTAATGAGCTTCAGATAAGTGGTCCTCGTGCTCTCCTTGGTCTCCTATGTGCAATTACCCTAGCTTTCATACCATTGAACCTTCACCAACTTTACCATCTTCCTTCCAAGCTGCTTCGTATCATATCCAACTTTACAAGTATGCCTACAAGGTCTAAAAGCTTCTGGTTTAATCTCGATATCATCAAGTTGATCCGATGTGATAGTCATGCCCGAGTCATGCTTAAACTTCCACAAATGAGAAATGTGGAACATATTGTGCATGCCCACCATCTTCTGAGGTAAGTCTATTGATACTTGGTTTTGATTCATGACACGAAGCTATCACTACGACAAAAAGAGACAAGGAGACAAGACTTCAAAAACCAGTGCATCAACTATGGTATTTTGTTTTTAAGTCTTAGGTCCATATTTGTTAAAATCTCTCCTCGATTATGTCTACACTAGCTTATATATTTAATCATTGTATTTACTAAATATTTTATACATATATAAGCACACATTTAAATTATTAAAGTGATTTAGAGTTATAGAAATAAATATATCTACGTAATTGTGCAAACTGTACAAAAATAACCAGGTCAGTCGACTGACCACCTGAAGACAGTCGACTGACACTGGGTATTTTATGCAGCATGCACAGTTACATAAATATACGAATTTAAATTTAAAATTTACTTTGAATATTCAGTCGACTGACCCAGAGGCTCAGTTGACTGAATTTCTATAACAGTCACTTTTCGAAAAGACACGACTTTTTGTGAAGAGTTGCGAACCTCTAACGAAAAGATTCAGACACAACACTTCAATCAAAGCTCTTCAGCAACAATCGCTACTTTCTAATCTTTATAAATACATACTTCAACTTCATTTCAAATTACCGAATCATAATCTAATTCTCTTATCTTTGCTCGTCTATCTATTTGCAATACACTTTCAAATATTCTGCATTAAAGCAATACTAGACCTTTCTATTCTTCATATACTTCAAATATATAAATTTATACTCGAGGAGAAGATTATAGGAAGGGTGTACTACAAGTGACAAATCCGTGTTATTAAGAACATACAAAGTCAAAACTATTTTTGTATTTGTTGAAGTCCTGTTCTGCTGCTCAGGCGTGTGAAGTCCTCTTCGACTTCTGAGGCGAAATCCTGTTCTGCTGCTCAGGTCCTTGTTCAGCTGCTCAAGGGTAGTATATACATGTTCCTCCAGGTTAAGTGAGGGTTATTAGTGAAATTCCAGATAGAGTCTGGGACTGGACGTAGGACGGTGCTCCGAACCAGTATAAAAATCTCTGGTGTCATTTTTACTATACTGCTTTTATATTCTGCACTATTTACCATATAGCTATCATCACTACACTCCGTATTATCATATATCCATATTTCACGATCCATAGCACACTTTCATTTGGTATCAGAGCAAGGTCATCATATAACCGTAACACAGTTATCTGATAATCTAATAATATGGACACTAACACTAGCTCTAGCATTAACACTAGCTTCATTGAAGGACAATCCATGCACGTCCACCACTATTTAATGGCATAAATTATAACTATTAGGCAACACGAATGAGAATATATATGCAAGCAAATGGTTTTGATTCATGGAATATAACTCAGTCAAAATATACTATTCCTACTAAAGAGTATTCTACTTGGTCAAATACACAAAAACTAGATGCCACAGCAAATGCAAAAGCCATGAATATGTTGTTTTGTGCCTTAGATAAAAATGAGTTTAACCGTGTTAGCATGTGCAATACTGCATATGAAATATGGCGTACACTCAAAGTTACTCATGAAGGAACTAACAAGGTCAAACAAAGCAAAATATCCATGCTCAAAAGTCAGTTTCAAAACTTTAGGATGAAATAAAATGAATCTATAAATGATATGTATTCAAGATTTCAGGATATCTACCATTCATTAGTAGGACTAGGAGAAAAATATTCAAACTTTGATATTTTTTACAAAATCCTTAACTCTTTAACGGAAGAATGAGAAAGAAAAGTTCTCGCTATTGAAGAAGCGAACGATATTTCCAAAATAACTTAGGAAGAGTTAATAGGAAATCTAATGTCCTATGAAGTAAATTTGCAGGCTAAACAAGTTCAAGCTCAAGATAAAAAGAATATAGAATTCCATGTAGAACAAGAAGAATCAGATTCAGACAAAGATGACTTAACCTTTATTGCCAAGAACTTCAAGAAATTCTTGAAATATAGAAAAGGAAACATAAATAATGGCAAGAAAAACTCAAACAGCAATAAACCACCATCTTTATCAGTTATGGAGTGTTTTAACTGTCACAAAAAGGGGCATATGCAGAAGGACTGTCCAGATCAAAAGAAAGAATATCAAAATAAAAGGAAGGACAAATTCAAAAGAAAAGCCTTTTCAGTTACATGGGATGATTCAGATTCCTCTTCTTCTTCTGGAAGTGAAAGTGACAGCGATAATGAACAAGCTAATGTATGTTTTATGGCTAAAGCTAATGAGGTTAGTGATTTTACTTTTGATGATATGATAGAAATAAATTCTAAATTATTAGATACTTTAAAAAGTCTCAAAAGAAAATATAAAGAAGATGTAGAAAATCAAAACAAGGCAGAATTCGAAAGAGATATGCTTAAAGACGAGAAGAAAATATTGGAAGAAGAACTTGAGAAAACTCAAGAATCCCTTTCAAATGTTAATTCTCAACTTATATTATTGAGTCAAGAAATTGAAACTCAAAAAGAAAAGAATGGTAGTCTTGTTTCTAAAAATCATGTTTTAAAAACTAATATTAAAATGGTTGAACTAGAAAATTCAAGTCTAAAGATCAAACTAGATGGAATCACTAAAAATGTTTCAAATTTCAATAAAGGAAGAGAAAATCTATCTAGAATTATTGAGAATTCACAATCTGTTAGTAATAAAAATGGTTTAGGATATAAGAAGAAAGTCAAGGATTTACAATCTAGTGATTTAAATAAAGTGAAGTATGATAAAACATCCACATATTCAAATAGATTAGTTTCTAAAACTATAAATATATGGGTACCTAAAACTAATAACAAATTAATAAGGAAAAAGTATATTAGTTCATTTATAAAGAAGATGTTCATAATAATAAAAATTATATTTATAAAAGGGATACTAAGCCCACTTGGGTTTGGTTTCCTAAGACCTAACTCATAGGACCCTATTAAAAAGGTGGGTACCAACATTATCTCATATTTTTTGCAGGTCCCACTAAAGAAAAGAGGGAAATGGGTACTCGACAATGGTTGCTCAAAACATATGACAGGAGACAAAGATATGCTGATAAATATTATATACTCAGATGGAGGTTCTGTCACTTTTGGAGATAATTCCAAGGGCTATATCATTGGCAAAGGGGATGTGAGCAATTACGGTACATCTAATTTACCTCTTATCACAAATGTTTTATTAGTTAAGAATCTAAAACATAATCTATTAAGTATAAGTCAATTATGCGATAAAGGTTTTAAAATATCATTTTCTGAAAATAAATGTAGTATTCTTGATCAAAATCAAAATCTTATTTTCGAAGGAAATAGAGATAAAAATATATATGTTTTGAATATGAAAGTTAATAATAATTCTGATATGTGTTTAATAGCTAAAGAAAATGATCCCCGGATATGGCACAAATGATTTTGTCATATCAATTTCAAAAATATAAATAAAATTTCTAAAAATAATCTTGTAAAAGGATTACCGAATATGATTTTTAAAGTTAATAATACATGTGACTCATGTCAATTAGGTAAATTAACTAAATCTTCATTTAAATCTAAGAAAGTTATTTCGACATTACAACCACTCGAGTTACTTCATATGGATTTATTTGGCCCTACCCAAATTCAATCCATAAATCATAATAAGTACGTATTTGTAATAGTTGATGATTTTTCTAGATATACATGGACTATCTTTATGAAAAATAAAAGTGATACCTTTGAAAATTTCAAAACTTTTGTTAAACAAATACAAAATTTAAAAGGTATTAGAATTAAAAATATTAGAAGTGATCATGGAGGAGAATTTGAAAACATACAGTTTGATAACTATTGTAAGAAGAAAGGAATATTTCATAACTTTTCGTTTCCTAGAACTCCACAACAAAATGGAGTTGTAGAACGAAAGAATCGAACTCTGTAAGAATGTGCAAGAACTTTACTAAATGAAAGCACATTACAAAAACATTTTTGGGCTGAAGCTGTTGCAACTGCCTATTATGTTTTGAATCGTGTTTCTATTAGACCTCTCACCAAGAATACTCCTTATGAACTTTTTAACGGTAGAAAACCAAACATATCCTATTTTAAAATATTTGGATCAAAATGTTTTATATTAAATACCAAAGATCGGCTTGGCAAATTTGATTCAAAATGTGACGAAGGTATATTTCTTGGATATTCGAATCGAAGCAAAGCTTTTCGAATTTATAATAAACGAACTAATACTATCGAAGAGTCCCTCCATGTATCTTTTGATGAGAACTCTAAAACAAATAATGAAAATGATTTGCTTAATAATAATAAAACAAATATAATAATAAACAATTCAAGAGATGACGACGATATTGTTTATAATCCTAGAGAAGATGAAAACATTGTTAATAATAGAGATATTACAAATATAACAAGATCTCCTCGAAGAATTTTACGAAATCATCCTACAGAAAATATATTTGGAGAAATAAATTCAAATGTTTGAACTAGAAATCAACTAAATTTAATAGGTAATGTAGCTTTTCTCTCTACTATAGAACCTAAAAATACTAAGGAAGCATCATCCGATGAAAATTGGATTATTGCTATGCAAGAAGAACTCAATCAGTTTGAACGAAATGAAGTTTGGGACCTAGTACCCCGACCGAACGATCAGATTGTTATAGGAACTAAATGGGTTTATAAAAATAAAGCAGACGAATTAGGAAATATAACTAGAAACAAAGCAAGACTAGTAGCACAAGGATATAACTAGGAAGAAGGAATAGACTACGAAGAAACATTTGCTCCAGTCGCTAGACTAGAAGCAATACGAATTTTATTGGCATACGCATGTTTTAATAACTTTAAACTCTATCAAATGGATGTTAAAAGTGTATTTTTAAATGGCTATATTAAAGAAAACGTTTATGTTGAACAACCTCCGTTATTTATTCATGAAAAATACCCAGATCATATCTATAAACTTAAGAAAGCTTTATATGGTTTAAAACAAGCACCATGTGCTTGGTATGAACGCCTTAAAAGCTATCTAATTGACTCAGGATTTGTAATAGGAAAGTAGATCAAACTTTATTTATAAAACATTCTAAGAATGATATCTTAATAGTTCAAATATATGTCGACGACATTATATTTGGATTAACTAATAATGAATTATGTAATGAGTTTTCTGAAATAATGACTAAAGAATTTGAAATGTCCCATATGGTAGAATTATCATATTTTCTAGGACTTCAAGTAAAACAAGTTTCAAATGGAATTTTTATTAATCAAGAAAAATATTGTAATAATCTTATCAAACGTTTTGGAATGGAAAACACTTCTGCCAAACCAACACCTATGAGCACAACAACACATCTTGATAAAGATGAAAATGGCAAAAGTGTAGACCAAAAACTATATCGTAGTATGATAGGATCTCTACTTTATTTAACAAAAAATATACCAGATATTGTGATGAGTGTGTGTCTATGTGCACGATTTCAAGCTGACCTAAAATAATCACATTTACGAGCCGTAAAACGCATACTACGCTATCTTAGTAAAACTACAAACTTCGGACTTTTCTATCCAAAAGAGTGTTCATTCGAGTTAGTATCATACAGTGATGCTGATTTCGGTGGATCACGAACAGATAGAAAAGGTACAAGCGGTACGTGTCACTTCATTGGTAAATCATTAATATCATGGTTTAGCAAGAAACAAAACTGTGTCTCACTATCAACTTGTGAAGCAGAATATATTTCTGCGGAACTAGCTTGCAAAAAAGTAATTTATATGCAACAGACACTTAAAGATTTTGGAATTAATCTATCAAAATCAACAATTTACTGCGATAATTCTAGTGCGATAAATCTATCTAAAAATCCAGTAAACCACTCAAGAACTAAACATATAGATATTAGACATCATTTTTTACGTGATAAGATAGAAAAAGAAGTAATAAATCTGGACTACGTACCATCAGAAAATCAATTAGCCGATATTTTTACTAAACCACTATTAGAAAATACGTTTATAAAATTGCGTCGTGAGCTTGGTATAATGTCAATTAAAGATATATAAATAGAATATAAAAATTTTAACTAAAAATTCAAGAATAATTTTTTTTACACAAAAATTCAATATTCTAACCATGCTGAGACTCGAACCCATGACCTGCTGTGCATAGCCCAAGTGTCTTAACGACATGAGCTATTAATGTTTTCTGTTCTAGTCTAGTATGGCCATCTTATTATATGGTAACATTAATTTATACTACATTACTTGTCACATTTAACTTTAAAATCTACATTACTAATTTTATAAATATTAAAATTATACAAAATAGCTCAGCCATCAGAAAACCAATGTTTCACCATATTTCTTGGCTATAGTTAATATAATCCACCAAATTTTATCCTATTTTTCCTAAACTATGCCTATAAATAGATGCATACTCCTTCGTCTATGCAATCAAACTAAAAACAATCTTTCGATTTTCTCTCTGAAGTAAAAATCTTTTATACACAACTATTTTGTTTAAAAATGTCAACCTCCTCTTCAACGGATTCTATCGAAATTATTGCTTCAAACAACTCTCCAAAAACTCCGGATCATAAAATATCACCATCATCTGTCTATCGCACCGGATATACTCCGGATAAGAAAAAGGGAAAGAAGACGATCGATATTTCTCCGAATACAAAGCAAAAGATAGATGATCTCCACCATTATCAGCAAGAATCTCTAATGCTACAATGGGAAATGTATTATGAACAAAAAATAAACTCCAGACGGATAGGAATCATTGAGCATATTGCTATGAAATTCTGTGGGGCATCATCACATCCGATAGACGAAAATGTTGTTTCACCTATCATACGACCATCGACTTCGTCTCCACCGCGACCACCATACTCACCGAATTCGTGGGATCGCAACGAAGCATCGAATGTTCGTCATAAGCAACTGAAAGAATTGAAGACGCCTAGTCCCTCGAAATAATCATAGCTTTAATTATCTTTCGTTGTATTTTTTGAATAATTCTCTACATATGTACTTTTCTTTTTCGAATAAATTTATTTCTAGTACCTTAATCAACATTTCACATATCGAAAATATTAAAATTTCACATCAAAATAAAATTCATCTTTACAAAAACTTCCAGGTCAGTCAACTGACACAGTAAGTTGATTTTTTACATAAAAGGCCATTCGACTGTCTCAGAGCCTAGTCGACTGGTCCAGAAGGTTGAGAAAAAAAATTCGACCTTCAGCATCAGTCCACTGAAGCACTGAGCCAGTCGACTGACGCAGTAATATAAATTTTTTATATAACATGGCCAGTCGACTGTCTCAGAGCCTCAGTCGACTGGACTAGAAGGTCGAAAATTTTCAATCTTCAGCTTCAGTCGACTGAAGCCCTAAAGCCAGTCGACTGAGCCGTAGATCTGAGTTACTTTTTAACTTCTACCCACCCATTTCACTCCTTTTATCTTTCACTTTACCTTCTCTCCCCAGTACCACTTCAGATTTTCAAAGTTTTCAAAACTCTAGGCTCTCCAAAACTCCATTTTTTTCTTCAAAATTAAAAATTAAATGGCGCCTAAACGAAAGGGACAAGCTTCCTCATCATCTCAACCTCCATCATACGAACAAATTCAACAGTGGCTATTTGATGACACTGCAATTCGGAGGTGGAGACGGATGCAAGACTGAAGGATTTTTGAAGGTTTGTTCGTTAAATTCCCTGATTTTTCTCCTTATCGCATCCAAGAGTTATCTCGACGAAGCAATTTGGAGTCGTTATTTAACATTGACGATAACAAACACAAAATCAACCAAATTATGGTAAAATTATTCTATGCAAACTTAAATTTGGGTCACCAAGACGTTCCAAACCAACAAGATTGTGTATGGAGCCTTGTATGTGGGAAACCCGTCTTTTTCTCTTTGGACCGCATGGCTCATATTTTACAAACGGAAAATGATGGTGTGGAATTAGCCACTATTGACTGTGACTTGGTAGTTCGAGATAACGTAAGCCATTTGTTTCTAGAGGATGATATGCATCAACTAAAATCGATGTCTTTACGACCAAAGGCACGAATTATTCATCGCGCTCTAATGAAAACCGTAACTCCAAGAACCGAGAGTTATGAACTTGTCTATGAAAACAACTTTAAAGCTTTATATGCTATTTTTGGCAACATTAAAGTAAACTGGCTCCATCTAATTCTTGACGAATTTTTAAGCTTCCACAACGGTAGAATGAATGTAATCTACTACAGTGAACATATTATGCGTCTTCTAAAGGCTTGTGAGGTTCCGGAACCGTACTCACCAATTTCTACCGTTGGATGTTTGAACTCTCAGACTTTAGCATTGATGAAACTACCGGTTTCCCGACCCCCTCATATCATATCTTTTGAAGAATGGACCAAAAGGCATTTAAACCAACCACAACAACCTGGCGAACCGTCTCAACATCCATCTCGTCAAAGATCAACTCGTCATCAACAAGAAGAAATTTTAATTCCAAATCCGGGTCTTTAACCACATGAATCCATCTCTATTATTTGCCGAAATCAACAAATTCTACATTCAAACATCATCAAAGTTGATAAAAAGCCCGATAAGGTCAAAGGATTTTTCACCAAATTATGGCAAGCGATCTCATGCTCCTCCGGGACATCTACGGCTACTATAGGCGATCCGGGTAAGCAACCCGTCTTTACATGGTCTTCTTCTGACAACGATGAAGCAAGTAGCAGTGATGATGATGGAGATGAAGGTTACAGTGGTAGGGGTAAGGAACCGATGGCGTAAGGTGTTCATTTTCTTTTTATTCAAGACATTTGTTTTCAATTCCGTATGGCTTGTACTAAATGGCCATTCAAGTTTATTTTGAGCACTCTTAACTATGGAAGTTAAATGTATGGATAATTGTTTTTATTTCTATAATATCTTTTCTACTTTATGACTTCATATAATTTTTCCTTTTTGTCGATGACAAAGGGGGAGAAATATTATTGCTAACAAAAATGCAGGATATAGAATGTCAACGATTCAGGGGGAGTAAGTATTTATGTTATTATATATACAGTCAAAATCTATATCTATTTACAGGTTGTCATCAATCAAAAAGGGGGAGAATGCTGATACTTGGTTTTGATTCATGACACGAAGCTATCACTACGACAAAAAGAGACAAGGAGACAAGACTTTAAAAACCGGTGCATCAACTATGGTATTTTGTTTTTAAGTCTTAGGTCCATATTTGTTAAATTCTCTCCTCGATTATGTCTACACTAGCTTATATATTTAATCATTATATTTACTAAATATTTTATACATATATAATCACACATTTAAATTATTAAAGTGATTTAGATTTATAGAAAATAAATATATCCACGTAATTGTGCAAATTGTACAAAAATAACTAGGTCAGTCGACTGACCACCTGAAGACAGTCGACTGACACTGGGTATTTTATGCAGCATGCACAGTTACATAAATATACGAATTTAAATTTAAAATTTACTTTGAATATTCAGTCGACTGACCCAGAGGCTCAGTTGACTGAATTTCTATAACAGTCACTTTTCGAAAAGACACGACTTTTTGTGAAGAGTTGCGAACCTTTAACGAAAAGATTCAAACACAACACTTCGATCGAAGCTCTTCACCAACAGTCACTGCTTTCTAATATTTATAAATACATACTTCAACTTCATTTCAAATTACCGAATCATAATATAATTCTCTTATCTTTGCTCGTCTATCTATTTGCAATACACTTTCAAATACTCTGCATTAAAGCAATACTAGACCTTTCTATTCTTCATATACTTCAAATATATAAATTTATACTCGAGGAGAAGATTATAGGAAGGGTGTACTACAAGTGACAAATCCGTGTTATTAAGAACATACAAAGTGAAAACTATTTTTGTATTTGTTGAAGTCCTGTTCTGCTGCTCAGGCGTGTGAAGTCCTCTTCGACTGCTAAGGCGAAATCATGTTCTGCTGCTCAGGTCCTTGTTCGGCTGCTCAAGGGTAGTATATACATGTTCCTCCAGGTTAAGTGAGGGTTATTAGTGAAATTCCAGAAGGAGTCTGGGACTGGACGTAGGACGGTGCTCCGAACCAGTATAAAAATCTCTGGTGTCATTTTTACTATACTGCTTTTATATTCTGCACTATTTACCGTATAGCTATCATCACTACACTCTGTATTATCATATATCCATATTACACGATCCATAACACACTTTCAAAGTCGACTGTATTAGCTAGGTTCCCAATCCTCTCAATTATCAGAAAATGACCTACAAATTTTGGTGCCAATGTCCCGTAAATACCAAATTGAACTACATTCTTCAATAAAGTGATCTTGATAAACACCATATCCTTGATAGAGAACTACAATTACCATCTCCTCTGATAACGTGCTTGTTTGTCTATTTTAAGCAGCTTTCATTCGTTGCTGAATGAACACGATCTTCTTCAAAGTCTCTCTGATCATATCTGGACCTGGTATCTTGCCCGGTTCCCAACAACATAAAAATGCGTTGCAAAGTCAGCTATATAATGCATTGAATGGTGTCATACTGATGCTAGACTGATAACTATTGTATGCGAACTCTACTAAATGCAAGTGGACATCCCATAAGCCTACAAAGTCAAGAATGCAAGCCCACAAGACATCATCTAAAATATGATTCACCCTCTCGTATGCCCATCAGTTTGTGGGTGATAAGCTATACTTAGATGAAGCTTCATACCCACTGCGTCTTATAAACTCTTCAAAAAATCCACTAGTGCACAATAGGTCTCGATCACTCATAATTATCTTCGGCATAACATGGAATTGCACAATCCATTTCACATACAACTCGACCAACTTTGATGCCATTCTATTTGACTTTATAGGTATTAATCTAGCATTCTTCATCAATCTATCAACTACGAAAAAAATTCTATCATACCCGACTATGGTCCTCGGCAATCCATTTATGAAGTCCATTGATATCTGTTCCCACTTCCATTCAGGAATCTTGAGTGGCTACAATAACCCACTTGGTTTCTTTTGTTTAGCCTTTACCGATTAGCAGTTCATACACTTCGAGACGAATGTCCCAATTTCCCTTTTCATCCCTTCCTAAAAAATGTCTACTTCATATCTCTATTCATTTTATTGCCTCCAGAATGTATAGTCAATCTCGAATGATGGAACTCTAGTAGCACCTCATCCCTCAACCTATCGACATCAGGTATAAACAATCTCCTATCCATGCGGAGCCAACCGTTTCGATCAAGTACATACTACTACATATCTTCATATTCTAGTCCACTCTCAATCTTAGCAATGATCTCAGCTGTCTGGCATCATGTCTCTGACTAGTACTGATCCGGTTTTTCAAAGCAGGTCTGATGGTCAAGCTCGCCAACATCTTTAGCCCTAGCTCACATCTCGATCGAAAATCATAACCAACAATATACTCTAACTGCGTCCACTTCAGGAACATAGCTCCCAAGTTATCATGTCTCATACTCAAAGCATCACTGACTACATTTTCCATTCCTAAAGTATATGAAATGTCAAAGTCATAGGAGGCCAGGAACTCTAACCATCATTGCTGGTGAAGGTTAAGATCTTTTTGCACATTGTTGGCAATGGTTAAGATCCTTTTGTAAAAAGAGGTACTTCAATGATTTATAGTCGGTGAATAACTCGAAACCCTCTCCTAAAAGATAGTGCCTTCAAACCTTCTGTGCAAATACAATCGTCGCTAACTCCAAGTTATAGGTTGGGTGCTTCCTTTCATGTGGTTTTAGTTTTTGACTAGCATATGCGATAAATTTATCCTTCTGCATCAGTACCGCACTCAATCATGCACCATAAGCATCGATGTATACCATCTGTTATCCCGCCTTTTGGCAAGGCCAGGACATCAAGAAGCCGGCTGGAGAACAAGGATAACACGCCATGGATATCACTGAATTTTGTCCGAGCCCAGAGTGAGCTACAATTGATAGGACACGACAAGAAAGGCCATAGAGATCAGCACCTCAAATGTCAAGTCGATCCGGACTCATACACTCAAGATTATGATCGAGTCGAATTGGAGGGAAAGAGCCCAGATTTCGTATCCATCACACTGGGCGATTTCGTATCCTTCACCGAAGCCCCAGTTCGAATCCATCATGCTTCGTATCGATCAGCTCCGGATCCATCGAGGTACCCAGGTTCGACTCGATTTTCTTCGTATCCATCGAACTCGTATCGATGGACTTCACACATACCAGCAATTGAAGGACTTCGTATCCTTCAGCCAGTGTCAGTTTCGTATCCATCAGAAGATGCATACGTCGTATCCATCAGACATTGCTTACTTCGTATCCATCAGCCAGTGCCTACTTCGTATCCATCAGATAGTATTTGCCTCGTATCCCAGGATGAAGTCCTACTCGAAACCATCAGGTCAACCAGCTTGGATAACGTGTCACCTCTCGAAGGAAACGGGGCAAGATACATGGAGTCGAAGCAGTCAACACGGAGCAAATACCGGATCGAGGCGAAGAGCGCACACCACGTCATCCCTCGATGCGAATGCGCCGAGATATATGGAGTCGACGCGGTCAACTCGGAGTGAAGAGCGGATCGAAGCGAGGCGCGCGCACCACATCACCTTGAGAGCGCGTGCAGTCATCGAGACGAAAGGAGGGAGTCGAAGCAATGGAGACGAGCAGAACAGCCAGCGTTAAAATCCATCTCGTATCGACGATATCTCTCAATCCACTGATCCAAACACCATGAAATTTTAACTGAAGGCTGCACACATAACAAGGAATGTCTCCACCAATTTTGAGCTCAATTGGAAGTAATCCTGATCGATACGAAATGATTTCGTATCGATCACAAATTGGCTTGAAACTCTCTGGAAGTGGTCGAATGGGCCCCCTCACGTGTCTGGCCAAGTCTTCCGGAGTTTGAGCGAAATCCAAGCCTCCTACGCCTATAAATAGAGCCCCAGAATCAACGGAAAAAGGATCTTTTTTCTCTGAAGCGCCCAGACTCTGCCGGATTGAGATTTGCATCATACTTTTGCTGTCAATTTCGAATTCCAAACTGTAATCCGCTGTTCATCGCTGTAAACGCTTGTAATCATTGAAAGAGAATCAATAAAATCATCAAAACTTCATAGTGGACGTAGGCTATACGCCGAACCACTCTAAACTGCTTGTCTGTTCACTTTGCATTCATATTTGTTGGAGTTTTTGTTAGATAATCTCTGTTTTACATTTATAATCTTCATTTTATCTCTTCAAACAACTCCCGAAAAGTGTTGTGCCCATTTTTGGTGTAAACACTTTGGTGCTTTCACTGAGAGAACCAGCTTTTTCTCCTGCTCGTTGGATCTGCCGTCGATACCGGATTGCACAAATCCAAGAGGAAGATCCAGATATCCAGCCCGGAATCCTTCCATTCTATTCAGATTTGCTCAGAATCTAGGAAAGGACTCCACCACCGACAATGGTCAGCACAAGAACTGGCGCCACCGCCACAGAGCAAGAAGGCAGAGACAGGCAAAATCCAACACAGCCGCCTTCTTCCAATCAAGACAATGCCACTCAGTCAGACTCAACGGGGCTAGTCACCCGACAGGAGTTTCAGGTATTGCTCCAGGAGCTGACCCAAAGCCGTCAGCAGTTGGCAGAACAGTTACGCGCCAATATCGAGCTGACCAACCAGCTAAACCGTCGGGGGCACAGAAGGTCCAGGAGAGATGATGTATCCAGAGCGTCTACCGAAAGCTCAGCTTCATCTGATTACCACCGCCAGACTACCCGTCCTCGACTAGAGGGGAATCGCGCTCAAGCTGCTGAATATCAGCCTACCTTAACTGTTGGGCAGCTAAGGGTAGGACCGTCGACTAGTTTCCAAACCGGTCCCTCAACGCGAGGAGGTACTGCCCCACAGTACACCACCGATAACCGCGCCACAACTGCCGCAGCAGAGACAAGGGCTGATACCCGAAATCAATCTGAGCCGATCAATCAACAGCGAGGACATACTCCTGAACCTTATGTCCCAGAAGACGTTGAGCCAAGGAGGCGAGATACGGGTCGTCGACAACGCCCGATCCCTACTCGCGCCGTGGAACCCGACCACGCCTTAGCTCGTCACGCTCCGAATCCGCCTGTTTCGGATATATCAACCATGATACGTCAAATGATCCGCGAGAGTCAGGGGCTCACTAATGATGACTGGGGAATTTCCCGTAGTCATACCCCTTTCACAGACGAAGTGTTACATGCCGAACCCCCTAGGCGATTCAGAATGCCGACTCTCCCGATGTATGAAGGGAATAGTGACCCCAACCAGCATATTCTGAAGTATGAATGGTCGATGAGCGCTGCAAGGGCCGACGACGCAGTGAAATGTCGGAGTTTCCCCATCTCTCTGGGAGGAGTCGCGACAATGTGGTTTACCCGCCTACCACCTAGATCAATTTCTTCGTTCGATCAATTGGCCAAGAGGTTTGTGGAGCAATTCCGGATGCATGTTGCTAGGCCGAAGGACGTCAACACCTTGTCCAGCGTCACTCAAGCTCCTGGAGAAACACTCAGGCGTTACTTGGAGAGGTTCCACACAGCATGCGTCGAGATCACCAATCCCAACGATAATTCAATCTTAATGGCTCTGACCAAGGGGATTGATCCTGATTCTGAATTCGGAAACTGGCTAGCTGGAAAACCGCCCGCGTCGTTGGACCGTTTTTACTCCAAGGCCGCTCAATTCCTGCGGCAGGAGGATGCAAAACAGTCTAGGAAGCAGGACGATGCGAGGCCCAGCATTGAAGGAATACAGAGCAATGTGGCAGTTAAACAGTCCGGCGAGAGTTCCGGGAAAGTTCAGCTCAACATACAAAACAAGCAAACCCAGCAGAGAGGAAACAATGGCCAGAACAAGAAGAGAGATGAGAACCGAGGTCCACGACGTAGAGCTCAGATGTTTGACAGTTATACACCGCTGAACACGTCATTGGAAAACGTATACTTGCAGACTTGCAACACCGTACAGTATAAGAAGCCTGCTCCGAAGCCCTCATCGGAGAGACAGATTCAGACAGGAAAATTCTGTAGGTTCCATGAGAGCTATGGACATAATACCAATGAGTGTCGACACTTACAGGACCTCATCGAGAAGCTGATTAGAGAGAGGAAGCTAGATCAGTTTGTACGGGCGCCGCAGCCTGGCGGAGCGGGCCCCTCAAATCGAAATCGTTCACAGAATCAGGAAAGAGAGGATGAACCCGCTCGTGCGGGCGGGAGATTAGTTATCAACACAATAAGTGGTGGTCCCCATCCGGCAGACAGAAGCTGGGGGGAAATGGAGTCGTATGCCAGTTCTATCATGCATGCGGACTTCGAATGTTATAGTAATTGCGAGGATGGGACCCCGGCAAAGCAACAAAAGATAATGTCCGATGATATCGTGTTCAGGAGCCGAGACGCTGATAAAGTTGAAGCCCCTACTATCGACCCACTAGTCATATCCGCCCAGGTAGGTCCTGCTTGGATGAAGAGGATCCTGGTTGACAGTGGGAGCTCTGTAAACATCTTGCTCAAACGGGCTTACGATCTGATGAAGATGGAGACAAAGGATTTGAAACCCTGTTTATCCAGAATCCATGGTTTCAATGGAAGTGCCACGATACCCATCGGAATAACTGAACTCCCAGTCGAATTAGGTGTTGGAGAGCGCCGGAGGGTCCGCATGTTACAATTTGTTGTGTTAGAGATAGATTCGCCATACAATGCGTTTCTGGGACGACCAGCTTTGGCCGAGTTCAGGGCGGCGATCGCCCCATGGTGTCTGACTCTGAAATTTCCCACTGATCATGGGATTGGAGTTGTTCAAGGAGATCAGGCCTCGGGAAGGGCCTGTTATGTTGCTGAGCTGCGCGGGGCGCAACGTAAAGAGAAGGGTAAGGGCGTAGAGGAATCTCTCTGCGTCCGTTCTATCGACAATTGACAATTGGTGCCTGGGCCTCGGCCCGGGCACCACGACCAGTTCCTGAAAGACCTGGACCCCAGGGACAACGAGGATAGAGACGAATCAACGGAGAGCCAAGCCTCTCCAGCCGAACTGACTGTGGACGTCCCAATCAGTGAGGATGATGATTCAAAAATGCTAAAAGTTGGGTCCCAACTAAACAAGCAGACACAGCAGGAGTTGGTCGAATTTCTTCGGGCGAATCTCGACGTCTTCGCCTGGACACACTCTGACATGTGCGGGATCTCGCCGGGCATCGCAAGTCACTCCTTGAATATAGATCCACGACATGTCCCGGTGAAACAGAAAAGGCGCGGTATGGATCCAGAGAGATCTGCCGCCCTTAAAGAGGAAGTTGATAAACTGCAATCGAATGGGTTCATTCGAGATGCCTTGTATCCAGAATGGGTGTCCAACCCTGTACTAGTTCGGAAACCTAACGGGAAGTGGAGAACTTGTGTTGATTACTCTGACCTAAACAAGGCTTGTCCAAAAGATAGCTTCCCACTTCCACGAATCGATCAGCTCGTAGATTCGACGGCCGGGCATGAACTACTATCCTTTATGGACGCTTATTCCGGCTACAATCAGATACCCATGCATCTGCCTGATCAGGAACATACCAGCTTCGTGACCGACCTGGGACTCTATTGTTACAAAGTCATGCCATTTGGTCTAAAGAACGCTGGAGCAACATACCAACGCTTAGTCAACCGAATGTTCGCTGATCAGATTGGGAAAACTATGGAGGTTTACGTGGATGACATGCTGGTAAAGTCCTGATTCTCCACAGATCACGTCAGAGATTTGAATTCAATGTTCAGCATCCTCCGGGAGTACGGGATGAAGCTCAACCCACTCAAATGTCACTTTGGCGTTGCATCCGGAAAATTCCTTGGGTTCATTGTCAACGCTCGAGGAATAGAGGCGAATCCTGAGAAGATCTGGGCTATTAGAAATTTGCAAACCCCTAGAACTATAAAGCAAGTCCAGAGTCTAAACGGGAAGGTCGCAGCATTGAGCAGGTTTATTTCAAAGTCCACCGACAAATGCATTCCTTTCTTCGACCTGATTCGGAAGGGCAAACGAAACTTTGAATGGACCACGGAGTGTGAAGGCGCGTTCCGATCATTAGTTCAACATCTCTCCACGCCTCCGATCTTGTCAAAACCGGTTGACCACGAGCAATTATATCTCTATCTGGCAGTATCAGAACATGCGATCAGTGCTGCCCTAGTCCGAGAAGAAGACAAAGTGCAAAACCCGGTCTACTATGTTAGTAAGCGACTAACAGGAGCTGAAAGAAATTATCCAAGGCTGGAGAAACTGGCTTATTGTCTGGTCATTGCCTCAAGGAAGCTCCGTCCCTACTTCCAGGCTCATCCGCTTACTGTGTACACCGACCAGCCGTTACGACAGGTCCTTACGCGGCCTGAGACGTCCGGTAGGTTACTCAAGTGGAACATTGAGCTAAGCCAATTTGATATCGCATACGCTCCGCGGAGGGCCATTCAAGGACAAGTCCTGGCTGATTTCATAGCCGAATTCACCGTCCCGGAAGACTTACCCGAAACCAGTGAATCTCCCGAATACATCTGGAAGCTGTATACTGATGGTGCGTCAAATGACCGGTGTTCGGGCGCGGGGGTTGTACTTGAGACTCCCGAGGGCCGATCCATATGTTATGCTCTTAAATTCGACTTTCGTGCAACTAATAATGAAGCCGAATATGAAGCCCTCCTGACCGGCCTAAGGCTTGCCAGAGATTTGAGAATTGTCGCTGTAGAAATTTATTGCGATTCGCAGTTAGTGGTATGCCAGGTGCGAGGAGAATACCAGGCAAGAGACCGAAGACTGGCCGCTTACTTGACGCGAGTTCAGGAAATCCTAAACCAGTTTGATTATTATGCCATCTATTATGTGCCTCGGGAACGCAATCAGAAAGCCGATTCACTGGCGAAGTTAGCCAGCACAGGCGAAGCGCAACAAATGGGACTTGTCCCCGTTGAAACTTTGGCCACTCCAAGCATCGATCGGATAGAAATGGACTCTGTATTTGAAATCGCTCCCAATAGAGAGTCCTGGATGACTCCGTATCGGAATTACATTGAGAATGGGGTGCTACCTGAACCTAGAAATGAGAAGAGACAGATTCAGCGAAAAGCCTCGCGGTTCATCATCCAAAACGGAGTCATGTACAGGAGAGGTTATTCCGTTCCTCTCCTCAGATGTATCGCCCACGAGGAAGTCAAGCGAGTGCTACATGACGTGCACGAAGGAGAGTGCGGTGATCATACCGGCGGGCAAGCTCTCGCTAAAAAGATACTCCGATATGGGTACTACTGGCCGACGGTGAACCGAGATGCGGCAAACTATGCCCGGAAGTGCGATAAATGCCAGATACATGCCCGAATTCCGAGAGCTCCGCCAACTGAGATAACCCAAATGGTCAGTCCCTGGCCATTCGCAATGTGGGGCATTGACATCATCGGCGCTTTGCCTTTAGCAAAAGGCGGTGCGAAATACGCCATTGTCGCAGTTGATTACTTCACAAAATGGGCCGAGGCCGAAGCCCTAGCAACCATTACGACAAAGAAGGTGATAAATTTCGTGGTTCGCAACATCATCTGTCGATTTGGACTCCCGCATACTATCATCACTGATAATGGAACCCAATTCGAGAGCGCAGAATTCAAGAATTTCTGTCAACGGTTTCATATCCGCAAAAAGTTCTCGGCTGTCGCACACCCCCAAGCGAATGGACAAGTTGAAGCTGTCAACAAAGTTATAAAATCGATCCTGAAGAAACGATTAGAGAAGGCTGGGGGCAAGTGGGTCGATGAACTTCCTATGGCATTATGGGCCTATCGAACGACCCACAAAACCGCGACCGGACACACTCCGTTTTCCCTATCTTATGGCTCAGAGGCCGTTATTCCGGTCGAGACAGAAGTGGTCTCTCATCGCGTGACTTATTATGATCCAAAAACAAACGCTATACTCCTAGCCGAGTCTTTGGATCTATTGGATGAAAAACGGGAGGAGGCTGATTTGAGAGCAGCCGCACATCGAAGTCGGGTCGCCCGATTGTACAACACCAGAGTTCGACCTCGAACCTTTGAACTCGGCGACCTCGTGCTCAAGAGAATTTACCCAGTTCCTTCACACATGAAACCAAACTGGGGAGGGCCGTATGTAATTACACGAAAGCTCGGAGATGGTACATTCAAGCTGTCGACTGTTGACGGTCTCGATTTACCGAGGGCTTGGAACAGCGAAAGTCTACGCCGCTACTACATATGACAGGCTTTATTTATTTCATTCTATTTAGCAATTTGTTTCTGCATTTCGAAATTTGAATTTTGTAATAAGGCAACTGACTTTGCCGCATTTTCTTATTTCAGCAATAAAATGCCATTTCTTCGAGCCAGAGCTGTGATTCATTATGTACGATATGCAACATCACGATGCACGAAGAGCTAAATCCCATCACACAATGGGACTTATTCAAATGGAGAGTGGCTGTGATACGACCGGCCACTCGCTAGGCGAAACCCGAGCTCGGGGGCAAGCCATGACACCGATGTTAATAGGATTGACACACGACAATCCTACAACCAGCTCCATATTCCCAGAGTGCGAAATGGAGTATAAACATCTAACTCCATATTCCCAGAGTGCGAAATGGAGTATAAACATCTGACTCCATATTCCCAGAGTGCGAAATGGAGTATAAACATCTAACTCCATATTCCCAGAGTGCGAAATGGAGTATAAACATCTGACTCCATATTCCCAGAGTGCGAAATGGAGTATAAACATCTAACTCCATATTCCCAGAGTGCGAAATGGAGTATAAACATCTAACTCCATATTCCCAGAGTGCGAAATGGAGTATAAACATCTGACTCCATATTCCCAGAGTGCGAAATGGAGTATAAACATCTAACTCCATATTCCCAGAGTGCGAAATGGAGTATAAACATCTGACTCCATATTCCCAGAGTGCGAAATGGAGTATAAACATCTAACTCCATATTCCCAGAGTGCGAAATGGAGTATAAACATCTAACTCCATATTCCCAGAGTGCGAAATGGAGTATAAACATCTAACTCCGTATTCCCAGAGTACGAAACGGAGTATAAACATCTAACTCCATATTCCCAGAGTGCGAAATGGAGTATAAACATCCAACTCCGTATTCCCAGAGTGCGAAACGGAGTATAAACATCTAACTCCGTATTCCCAGAGTGCGAAACGGAGTATAAACATTTAACTCCATATTCCCAGAGTGCGAAACGGAGTATAAACATTTAACTCCATGTTCCCAGAGTGCGAAATGGAGTATGAACATCCGACTCCGTATTCCCAGAGTGCGAAACGGAGTATAAACACTTAACTCCATATCCCCGGAGTGCGAAATGGAGTATAAACATTCGACTCCGTATTCCCAGAGTGCGAAGCGGAGTATACACACTTAACTCCATATTCCCAGAGTGCGGAATGGAGTATAGACATTCAGCTCCGCATTCCCAGAGTGCGAAGCGGAATATAAACAGTCAACTCCATGTTCCCAGAGTGCGAACAACCACTTACGAGATGACGCGTATCCCCGGAGTATGGATGGAACGGTTCATAAGAGAACGGGCGTAGTTCGACCACTCGGTCCTCGCTCAGTACCATCGCAAGCTGATCATCACACCTTGACCCCGAAGCTGGGGGCAGAAACAAATGTTAGTCATTGCCCGAAACTATACGATGTTCAGCTCCGATGCGATTCCCTATCACAACTCGAGTCCGAAAGTTCCATACTTAACAAGTAAAAATGAGCTATTCTTGAAGCAATCAAAAAATGCAAATACACTGGACCAAAGTCCGGACACTGCAATATTCAAGCATAGAAAGGAACGCAAGCTGAAGCTAAAAGACAAAATTTTATTCCAACTAAACTCAAAAACAACGCTTCATACATGAGATCTTTCCTAAAATGTTCCTACTAGCAGGGGCCGAACCCGCATCTAAACACGGCCTACAAAAGGGAAGAGACAGAAAAAATAACAAAAGTCCCTAACTGTCTATGGAAAGGATGTCTACTCCTTCTGCTTCCTCAGCTTCTTCTTCTTCTTCGAGGAACTACTGGAGCCGCCAGTACCCTTCCGCTTGGAGCCTTTCTCCCTAGGCAGGCTCCCCCCGGGTGAAGGCATGATGTCAACGTCCTCGTCTGAGCTGGACTCTATAGGGATGCTTCCCGCAGGAGGAGTGGGAGGAACAGACTCCGCAGCCGGAGGAGGGGCTGGTACACCAGTATCAGTAAGTGTGCCCTCAGGAGACATAGTCATAAGAGGAATGGGGCACTGTGCTGGTGCTCCGTCATCTGCATCACCGCCTCCGTGCGCCGCAGCCGCCATCTCGGCATTGATCTCAGCTAACAACGCCGCTTCCCGCCGTGTCCTGGCCTCGCTAGGAGCCATAGTAGTTTGGGACAGGGTATCAGATGTAGCCGTGAATCCACCCAAGCCAAATGGCAAATCCGCAAAAGGATCACTTTGACGGCCAAGGAGCTCGTTTATCATTTGCTCGTCGAAAGAGAGTGAGCTCCCCTCCGTCACTCCAACTGGTGCCATTGCTGCGACGGAGGTCGCCTCAGAAACGATGGCTCCTGGCGCTCGACTTAGTACTTGGGTGGTAAGAGGCGCGGCTGGTGCAACTCCTGTCACTGATCAAAGAAAAAGACATGTCATTAGCAACATTTCAACACGGGATCTTCAATCCAAATATACTGGAAGTTAGTTCAAAGTACCTTCCTCGGTTTGGCTCGAGGTCGTCTGAACCGCTTCAGAAGGATGTTCCTTAATAGGAGATAAGTGCGGTTGATCTGGGTCGTACGCTGGGATAGGCTGGGAGTAGATCATTGAAGTTGGCTCAGACTGAGATGACACGACAATCTCAGAACTTGTAACATGGTGTTCCACACCAGAGCTCTCTCCGACCTCCGGGACCTGAGCACCAAGCCTCACCTTGTCATGGGAAATCATGGAGTCATGGAGAACCTTCTTTTCGTCATCATTAAGGATGCGGTTCTCCAGCTCGAACTCATCAGGGGCTTCGTCAGGGTGCCCAGATCTCTCCTCATCCACCAGTAGGTTCCAGGCGTTATAGAGATGTGTGGGGTAATCGTCAAGCCATGTCAGGTCTCGGTGCCTTAGCACATTGGCGTTGTAAGTGACGAGTAGCTCCTCCACCTCGGCCTCAATCCTGGCCTCCGCCTGCCGTACTTTCTCCTCAACTCCAGCCTCAGCCTCACGGGCTTGTTGTACGGCCGCCTCTTTCTCCTTTTGAAGTGTCACTGCCTGGTCACAGGCTTCCTGCGCAGAGACATTAGCTGCGTCTTTTTCCTTGGCCATCTCTGAAAATTTTGACTTCAGCTCATTAAGCTCCTTGAGAGCGGCATCCCTCTCGGCCGTAATGGAAGTGTTCCTGTGACCCATGTCCTCAATAGCGGTGTAATGTTCTTGCTTCATCCTGGCCATGGCAGCGGTCACCTCGTCAACCTTCTTTAAGGCCTCCATTTCAGACTTACGAGAAGACTCGGCCTCAGAGTTAAGCGCTTTTATGATTTGGTCGTTGCGACCCAGCTCCTTCTCAAGTTTCTCGATGGTGACGCCCCGCTCAAACGCCACTTTAGATGCCTTCCTCGCGGCCCGTCCCCACTCCCTATACTGGAAAAAGATGTCCGCGACATAATCGTGGATAGTGGTTTCCGCGGTTGGCGGGATTCTCTTCAGGTGCGGGGGAAAGACATATCCATCAAAACAGATGTCAGGAAATTCCTTCCTCATCTGTGCCAATTTGAGTGCTCCCTCGCTAGACGCCTCGGTCGGGACCGACACAGTAGCCGAAGAGGTGGCTATTTCGGTCCTGCGCGGAGGGTCGGACCTCAAAGCTTGGGAAGGCGGCCTAGACCGTGAAGTTTCGGAGGGACGAGTAACGGCGACCACAGGAGGTGCAGAGGTCCTGGGGGGAGGAGAACGAGATCGGGATCGGTAAACATGTCCCCTATCTCTGTCAGACTTCTCCTGACCAGAGTGTCCAGCGTCATAATCCCTCTCGCCCTCTCTCCTGCGTGGCTCGTGATAACGGCGCTTACGCAAACTACCAAGCACGGAACCTTTCCCGGACATCGTACCTGAAAAGAAAACAACAAAGAATCAGTAACCGTTTGCGATGTGTTGATTGTGGTTAGAAAAATGTGTTGTGCCGTGAGGAGTGTGTGAATGTGTAACCCCCCGGACCAACCAGAAGTGTCAGTCGCATCGGCAAACTCAGACTCGCTGACATCGGCGATATGTCGCGGTCCACCCGACCCAACATCGAGTTGCTCCGGCTCGATGTCAGGGACTGGAGGGTCAGTACGCCCTTCAAATTGATCTTCAGCTTGCGGGGAGGACGCCTCCGTAATCTTAACTCCTGACGAAGGGCGGTGCAAAACCACAGACTTCCGCCTCCCAGACTTAGGCTGTTTCGAAGCCACAGCTTTGCCTTTCCTCTTAGCATCGGACTCTGGAGTTGCATTAGCAGGTCCGGCCAATGGTTCTTCGTCAGTGTGGGTTTTCTCGGAGTCGGGTTCCTCGATTATCACGACCCTGGGCTTCATCTGCTTGACCTTTTTCCTGGGGACGGTCTTTAATGCGCCGTCAAGTCTTATGCTCTGCCTCCGACCAATCAGCCCAAGGACTCTGAGATTCCGATCTGTCAATAATAGTTCAATATTCCTTTCTTCGCTAGGAATCTCTTGGAGGACCCGAACTATCTCTTTATAATAGCCACCCTCAGGCCGCTGGATGATAGCTGAAAGAAAAAGAGGAGAAGACGTAAGTTTAATTTCACTCCGAAAATTGCCCTGTCAATTATTTGGGAAAAGAGACGATACTCACGTCTGAATAGCCATCTTCTGGCAAATCCCGGGGGACATCGGACATAGAACCACTCCGACTTAAAATAGCTTAGCCTAGTCCACGACCCCACGACGACTTGGCAGTTCCTTACAGACTCCAAGAACGTATAAGATGGGCTGTCAGTCCGACTCTTGAAGTTAAACAAGTATCTTATATCGATCATACGGGGAGGACGATGGAGGTGCTCCATGAATACAACGAACAAGCTGTTGAGTGAGGCATATCCGTTTGGATGCAATTGAGACGGAGCGATGTCCAGATAAGCCAACACTTCTCTTATATAGTCGTTGAATGGAGGAAGTGTGCCGGCTGCGCACGCGTGCCGATTAAAAGCAGTATACCCCTCCGGGGGATTATGTGGCCTATCATCCGGTCCAGGCAACAATACCTCATCCAAAGATAAACCATGCCTTAAGCATATCCTCCCCAGCATGTCTTCGGAGATATTGGATGGGACGGAATCAGGTGGACTGTTAATGAAGGACGCGTTGGGCAACTCGTCCGGAGATGGGCCAATAACTTCGGTCTCGATGACCGGAATCTCAATTCTAGGAAGGACAGGGTTCTGAATTTCTTGCTGCTGCGAACTTGACGGTTCCATCGCCAGCTAACTCACGAGAAACCATCATTAGATGACAAAAAGCCCGTGCGTTCCCCAGTGTAACGTGCATGAATGTGTTGTGTAGTGCGAATGCTGTGCGTGACTTGAGCAAATTCTGCAGAATTAAAGAAAATGTGCAAGCGACGAGATTCTGGAAGTCAAACAAACATGACCGTCATCGCTGACCGTCATGACTGCGCCATCCAGATGATAACGATCGATTCAAGATTGAAGAGTTCGTTGTACTTTTCTGTTAAAAGGCAGTTCCATCGACGAGCTTCGAAAGTCAGTCAAATATGCAATCCTGTAGTCAAGTCCAATTATGCAAGGCAGAAGCTCGTCGGAATCAAATGTAAGAACATACAAAAGTTCGCTAAGTTCGTCAAATTTCAGCATGGAATCGATCGTAGTTCAAGTTCAAATTCATTCGGAGGCATGATGTCTTTTGTATCGATCCAGTTCGAATCGATACTTTCGTATCGATCAAGTCGACTCGATACCTTTCGTATCGATGTCAGTTCGTATCGACCGGAGGAGGAGATTTCGTATCGATCAGGTAAGTTTACTTCGCATCGACCAAGGGTAACGGCTGTGAGACAACCAAATGCAATAACTTCGCATCGATCTGTAGTTATCGATATGGGACCGATGAGATCTCTTGGCCTTCGTATCGATCAAGAGAGATAGATTTTCGCATCGATCACGCTGGCCAAGCGCTTACATCGATCATCTCAGTTCAACACAAGCCCCTACCACCTTAGATCGATGCGAACCTCTGCATCCCCTTTAACCCATCAGTCGATGCGAAATCATGAAAATCTGGATCGAGTCGAATCCTCCTATCCCAGATCGACACGAACTAGTGGTGAAGCAATCACTCCAGAACTCCTTCTTCTCCGATTGAAGCGAGCATGGCCATGGCCATCCTCGACCAAGTTCTGGTCCAGATCTGGCCTTGGCACCACTATAATCGATAATCGGCAAAGGCACGATGGATCTGAGATCTGAACTTCGTCGCTCAAGTGTAGCTGTGATTGCTCGTTTACCTGAATCGAATTGGAGTTTGGGGAAATTATAAGATGATGTTTGATCGATTCGAAGATTGAAATAATTCTTCTCTCCTGCTTGTCTGTGGATCGATACGAGAAGGCAGAAGACGACAGTAAAAGTAAAAGGTAAAAAAGTGAGAAATGGCAAAGTCCCAGATATTTATACAAGGCCTAGGACGGAACCGAGTCGATTCGACTCCCAGTCAATCTGACCGGTCGCAACCAGTCAAGCAGCGCATCGATGCGAGCATTCGTATCGAACCCCATAACCTTTATCAGTTCGAAGCGCACAGGGAGGCTACGTGAAAACGATGGGTAGGCGCACGCGCTTTTCTCGCATCCATCAAGCCGTGCATTCATCGAGACGAAATGTTCACCAGACACCATCGTTTCGAAGCATCCGGGTTTTGAGCCATCGATTCGAAACAGAGCAGATCTGTTGATACGAGCGTCAATTTCGTATCCATCCGTATCTATCGATGCGAACATCCATTTCGTATCCACCAGATATCATCAATTCGAACCGGGATTCGCCACCATTTGTGACCATCGATACGAATGATTGTTTTCGTATCCATCAAGTCAACCCACATCGATACGAAAGAAGGCTTTTTGACTTTGAGCATCGACTCGTAAGCGGACCGATACGAGAGAATGGCTAAGGGGTACGATTTCCAAAGCTATTCGAAGAAGGCCTACAGCTTTTCAAAGCACGTCATGTTTTCACAAGACGTACTTTGGGGGGCAAATGTTATCCCGCCTTTTGGCAAGGCCAGGACATCAAGAAGCCGGCTGGAGAACAAGGATAACACGCCATGGATATCACTGAATTTTGTCCGAGCCCAGAGTGAGCTACAATTGATAGGACACGACAAGAAAGGCCATAGAGATCAGCACCTCAAATGTCAAGTCGATCCGGACTCATACACTCAAGATTATGATCGAGTCGAATTGGAGGGAAAGAGCCCAGATTTCGTATCCATCACACTGGGCGATTTCGTATCCTTCACCGAAGCCCCAGTTCGAATCCATCATGCTTCGTATCGATCAGCTCCGGATCCATCGAGGTACCCAGGTTCGACTCGATTTTCTTCGTATCCATCGAACTCGTATCGATGGACTTCACACATACCAGCAATTGAAGGACTTCGTATCCTTCAGCCAGTGTCAGTTTCGTATCCATCAGAAGATGCATACGTCGTATCCATCAGACATTGCTTACTTCGTATCCATCAGCCAGTGCCTACTTCGTATCCATCAGATAGTATTTGCCTCGTATCCCAGGATGAAGTCCTACTCGAAACCATCAGGTCAACCAGCTTGGATAACGTGTCACCTCTCGAAGGAAACGGGGCAAGATACATGGAGTCGAAGCAGTCAACACGGAGCAAATACCGGATCGAGGCGAAGAGCGCACACCACGTCATCCCTCGATGCGAATGCGCCGAGATATATGGAGTCGACGCGGTCAACTCGGAGTGAAGAGCGGATCGAAGCGAGGCGCGCGCACCACATCACCTTGAGAGCGCGTGCAGTCATCGAGACGAAAGGAGGGAGTCGAAGCAATGGAGACGAGCAGAACAGCCAGCGTTAAAATCCATCTCGTATCGACGATATCTCTCAATCCACTGATCCAAACACCATGAAATTTTAACTGAAGGCTGCACACATAACAAGGAATGTCTCCACCAATTTTGAGCTCAATTGGAAGTAATCCTGATCGATACGAAATGATTTCGTATCGATCACAAATTGGCTTGAAACTCTCTGGAAGTGGTCGAATGGGCCCCCTCACGTGTCTGGCCAAGTCTTCCGGAGTTTGAGCGAAATCCAAGCCTCCTACGCCTATAAATAGAGCCCCAGAATCAACGGAAAAAGGATCTTTTTTCTCTGAAGCGCCCAGACTCTGCCGGATTGAGATTTGCATCATACTTTTGCTGTCAATTTCGAATTCCAAACTGTAATCCGCTGTTCATCGCTGTAAACGCTTGTAATCATTGAAAGAGAATCAATAAAATCATCAAAACTTCATAGTGGACGTAGGCTATACGCCGAACCACTCTAAACTGCTTGTCTGTTCACTTTGCATTCATATTTGTTGGAGTTTTTGTTAGATAATCTCTGTTTTACATTTATAATCTTCATTTTATCTCTTCAAACAACTCCCGAAAAGTGTTGTGCCCATTTTTGGTGTAAACACCATCATCTCTTCATTCCTGCTCAGAATGGTCAACACCGGTGCACTTGTCGATCTTTCTTTCAAACTCATGAATGCATGCTTGCTCCTTACATCCTAAGAAAAATTCTTATTCTTCTTCGTCAAATGAGTCAACGGTGCTACTACCTTAGAGAAATCCTGAATGAATTATTTAAGGTATTCAATTAATCCTAAGGAACTCCTCAGATCCGTATTATTTTTGCGTCCGTCTTCCTTAGAAACAACATGGTCGAAAGATCACACTTTACTCCCCCAGAAGTGGCACTTTGAAAATTTTGCCTTCAATCGATGCTTTCTCGACATCTCAAGCACAATCCTCAAACGTGTCTTGTGTTCCTCTTCCATTTGTGAGAAGACAACAATATCATCAATGAATACAAGCAAAAATTTATTTAGTCGATCGCTGAAAACATGGTTCATGATATCAACGAAGTATGCCGATGCATTGGTCAGCCCGAAAGGTGTAACCAACCACTCATAAAATTCAAATGGCATATGAAACATTATAATTGGTACACTCTCCTTCACAGCTCTTAGTAGCAAAATCCCATCGCGAGATCCAGTTGAGAAAACACTCTAGCACCATGGAGCTGATCAAATAAGTCATAAATACATGGGAGTTGATACTTGTTCTTCTCTGTCACCTTATTCAGCTCATGGTAATCGACACACAATCTAAGATAACCATCCGCCTTTGTGGAAAATACTATGGGTGCTCTCCTATCAGAAATACTCCTACGAATGAACCCCTTCCTTAATATACAACAACCCGCAATTTTATCGATTGAAAATTTAAATGACTAATTTAAATATTAAATTGTTAGTCAACAACACACCCATTATACTCGATTTCTAGAAAGGGATGAAAATTGAAAGTGGGGCTAAGGACCTTAAGCTAGGTTATAAATTATCTAACCTCTTTATTATTTCATTTTACTTTTCATTCCATGTTATTTTCCTCTTCCTCGTCTCTAGTCTTTCCCTAATCCTCTCTTAATTACCTTTCTTTAATTAGCTAATCCAAGCCTAAAATTTCTAAATTCATGAAAAAATAACCATAATTCTTCCCATTAAATTCCTTACAAAATCCATGAAGGAATTTGCTTAAATCGAATTGGAGATCTCAAATTTAAAGTGAGCTTGTATTTGATTTTTGGTGATTTTGAGCATGATTTGGAGAAGAAGAAGTGAGTGGGATGATTCTCCTATTTAATTTACATGTTATACTTCACAAATTTATTTAGTAATGATTATGAAGTTATGTGAAGTAATTTAGAAATGTTAGTAATATAATTAGGCTTATGTTTAGGTCTTAAACATGTTTATATCATCATATTATTCATTAGAAATATTAAAGACCATGTTTTGAAAAGTTAGTAAGCTTTAGATTTGGGTTTAAGTTGATTAAGGGATTGTGAATGATTCTTTGGGCCTAATTATGTGTAATAAGCATGGTTTGGTAATTATATTGTAGTAATGAAATTATATATGAGCATCTTAAGAAAGTTAGTAAGCTAATTTAGTAATTTAAGAGCTATACACTTATTATTAAGGTGACTAGAGGCCTAAGAGCTACTGGGTTAGGCCGCTTTGCTAGAGAACTAAACTAAATGATACGAAGGTGCTCAAAAAAAATTCACAGCAACCTAACTTGATATGATGGATCGCTAGCGGTCCATAGGGCATGGATCGCTAGTGGTCCATAGGACATGGATCGCTAGCAATCCATGCAGTTAGAATTTTCTTAGATCATTTCACTTGGACTGCATTCCTTGCCTCATGTAGATGCTCTCCATGTAATTTGGTAACTAGTTGCCTTGTTTTGATGGTGATTCGTATACAGGTTGCATTGAACTATAACCTGAGTCAGATGAATTCTTACTTCTCCAACTAATTTTCTTGTAATACCATAAAACTTGGCATACATCCTTAGAAAAGATACTGAATCATGATGCAAGAAGTTTGGAGGGTCCATGAGCAAGCCTTATGGATCGTTAGCGATCTATAGGTGATGGATCGCTAACGATCCATCGCCTTAGCTTATTTTTGCTCCTTTCCATTTGGGTCCTTCTTAGCTTCTTCTTCTGGTCCCTTTGGTTAATTCTTGAGTTGTTTTGACTTGACATGGATGTTCTAGTTTCCGTTGAATTCTATTGGGTTAAAACTCGGTTAACAGAAACCAACTTCTTACAGACGTAAAATTAGAATTACACACGTAATAATTGTCCAAGATCGACTACCAATTCCATTCCCTTCACGATATCAATTTTAGGGATAACACTAAACCTAAATAAAGATCGAACCTAAATTAACCAAATCCGCTTTAATAGTAGATTTTATTTCTCTACATAAAATTAAGCTAGAAAAATCCTTAGAGATTTGCATTTTTTTTTGCTAAAAGAATTAAGTAAGATAGAATGGTAAATGAAATTAGTCGAAGAATGAAGTAAATTATAATAGGTCATAACAAGAATATATAAATTGGGGTGGAAAAATAAATTTGTGAGAATGATACTGTTTAGTTGCTATAGATATCATCCATGACAGTGGGCGAAGTGCACCGTTTGCATGAAAGACCGGTCCTAGGGAAGCCCATCAAGCCCTTCAGCTTGGGCATTCCTCTGGGTCAGGGCAAATATATAATGCCTAAATAATATATATATATATATACACACACTAATGCGATAACAAAGTGTACCATGGTTTGTTCGCGGGCAGAGGGAGGAGGGATGGGGTCGTTGGTGGTGGTCTTGTGGGCAACCATTTTATCCTATTTATTATTTCTTCAAACTTCATATGAGCAATTTTGGGCTAGGGCAACCAAAATCTTGCACCGGGCCTACTTGCGTGTGCGACATTCAGACACAAATCTATAACTAACAACAGTGCAAACCATAATCAAGCTATTGCAGTCTTACCATTACTTGCCTAACAAAAACTACCATAGGGTATATGAACGAATAAGCGAATTCTTGGTATAACAATATAATCGAGTGTATATTATGGTGTGGGTTATATTTGTTTGGGCCACCCGCAGCCTATTTAACATATGATGTATATTATAAATACTTTGTACTAGTAACGTATCACCATTTGTATCAAAACAGAGAAAGTATAATAAAAGAAAGTTTATCAATTCTTTTACATGGTATTAGAGCAAGAATACATTGCTTAACAGCAAGTGCCATGCCTAATCATCATTAGAAAATTTTCATCATCTAAGATTGGCTGCACAGTTGGCCTGATCAGAAATGGTTTCAGCATCTGAGTACCATCAACTCAGATTAACATCTAAGTTGAAGAATCTTGCAGAACGATTCTATTATTTTCTTCATTTGATTGCAGTGCCACACCTAGACAAGGTGTGTCAGTTTTCTTTCATCATCCAATCACCTTGCTGGATGTATGTACATCATTAGAAAGCCTTTGTTTAGAAACTCATCGCGTTGTTGCAATCAGTAAGACAGTTTTTGCTCTTCTTATCTTGATTCTCAATTCACTGCTCTATCAATATTACTGAAAAAGGCAGTGATAATGCTATATCCCCCAGTTCAGATTCAAGAACCACCCAAAATCCGTCAAATGTCACCCAAGATCTCATTAAATCCATAATTAAGCCACATAGTCAAGTCATCACCATCCAGTTAGATGAATCAAACTATCTACTCTGGAAATTCCAGATTGAAATAGCAATAAGAGGTTATGGGTTGCAAGAATATGTTCTTGGCACATTAATTACTCCACCAAGATATACTGCAGATAATGAAGGGAAGCTAGTCAGCAATAAGGATTGTATAACACATGAAAGACAAGATATCTTGATCAGTTCTTAGTTATTGTCATTTATAAGTGCAAACTTACTACCACAATCAATAGGGTGAAAGACTACTCATGAAATTTGGCATACTATTGAACGAACATTCAGTTCTCAATCTGCAGCAAGAATAATGCAATACAAAAGACAGCTACAAAATCTAAGAAAAGGTAATGCAAGTATGAGAGAGTATCTGTCAAAAGCCAAGACTATATGTGATCAACTGGCCTCTGCATGTCATGAAATAACTGACACGGATTAGATACTATGTTTGTTAAGTGGATTGGATGAAGAATATGAGGCAGTGGTTGGCATAATATCCTCTAATGAAAAACTACCATCCCTATAGTATGTTCACTCCCTATTTATTTCCCATGAAGGAAGACTGGAGCAAAAGAAACCAACAAACTAGGAATATAATGCAAATTATACCTCAATCAGCAAAAACAAAAATCAAGAAAGGAATTATGATACCAGGAATCAGTCAAACTGATCCAGAGGTGGTCAATCAGGTAGATTTAGAGGAAAAGGTGGTAGATGGAATCATAACAACAACAGTAACAAACCAAGATGCCAAATATGTTAAAAGAAAGGTCACACAGCAAATAAGTGTTATTTCAGATTTAATGTGAACTTTACACCAGCACAACAAAGCAACAATAGTTCAACATTGCAAATCCAAGTGCAAATATGATTAATGTGCAGCAAGAATTGAAATCAGAAAATGCAAATACAAACATAGCAAAGGTTGAGGATAAACACGATGATAGCTGGTATCCATACTCTGGAGCAACCAACCATGTGACCAACAACTTGAGCAAACTAAATCTCGAGTGAATACAAAGTGCTAACCATCACTGCATCCTCAGGCATGCAGCTCAACTCTAGCTTATGTCTGTTGTCTGTTGCAATTGTCACTAATAACCACTCACAATTGATCACTACACTATATTTTTGATCCCATTCCATCCCCAAAATAATACCAAACTTAACAAAACCAAGCATAAACAAATCATAAGAAAACATGCATCCATGACTCAAAAAAATAACATCATTACAAACTATACTCAAACTGGTCAAACCTCCCATAGGATTCGACACAACCAAGGGTCTATCTACCAGATCAGTTCTCAAATCTAACATATCTACCAGGTCACTAGATATAAATGAATGTGATACCCTAGGATTAAAAAACACAAATATGTATATCTTAAATAAAAAGCATACCTTGGATGGTGATGCCCTTCTCCTTTGTCAATCAAGCACACAACGAAGTGGGAATAACATTTAATGCATAAGCCTTCACCACCTGCTTATCCTTAGCTGGTTCTGGCCAATCCTTCTTTAAAAGCCCCAATTTGTTATAGTTAAAGCACTTCTTCTCTTCACTCTTGCAGTTCCTCCTGAGAACCCTCATTCTCGACAATTAAAGCAAGTAGGTTCCCATTTGCGCTTCTTTTAGCCATCTTTATTCTAAATCCCCTTTGTTGCTCAGTACTTCCTCTTGCCACTTCCGCCTACTTGCAGTTTAGCTTCCTTTTCGAAACAACAACTGTATTCGGCTTTGGGTACAAGCTCTTGTTCTTCTTAGTGGAATGTTGACAACATCCTATATTTCAACAATAAGTCGAATTCAGCTATATACTCTAAAACAAACGTATCACCCTTCTTCAGATAAGCAAACTTTCTAAATAAGATCTATTTTTGAGCAGTTGGGATAAACTTCTCCTCAAAGCTCACTTTAAACTGACCCCAAGTGAACTGATCTTTGGGAGTAGCCACTTTAATAACATTCCACCAGACTATCGCTCTACTCTAAAGTTGTCGCGAGGCTAACTTCACCTTCTGTGCATCTTCGAACTCAAGATCATCAAATATGCACTCATATGTATCGAGCCATTCCTACACCTCTATAGTAGATTCTGTTCTAATGAACTATTATCTTATGGGATAGGCGTACTTCTTGTCGACCTTAGTGAAGTCTACTCATGCACTTACGCCTAAGCATTGCAACCTACTGTCCTACTTGGGCATTTTGCATTATGTTTATCATCATTTGAGTGAACTTCATCCGTGTATCAAGGTTATCAGCTACCTTGTTGCCTATACCAGCTTTAACTACCAATACAGAGTTCCTCATTGTGTTCCTTTCTGATGACTCATTCTTACCATTTGTGATAAGAATGATTAGTCTCTCATAAAGGATAACAGCATAAGTGGTACTAATGTATGCAATGTGTCATACTATATATATACTATATAGTTTGAAAATTAAAATATAAAAATAGCGCTCCCTTAAATATCCCTCTGATACATGCTAATGCATATCTCTTACCTATCTCTAATAGATCTACTATAGTGTCTTAGATGTTTTCTCAACCTAAGCTCTAATACCATTTGTGATGAGTTCCCTCCATCTTTGGAACCCAAAATTTCAAAATAACAGTGTGTTGAGGTGGTACTTGGCCGATTGAGGGAAGTAATCAAAGGTGAAAAAATGATCGATTAATGAAGAACCTATAATATATCTTACAATGTATAGACAAAGTATAATATCAACGTAGATATAAAGTGAGACGGTAGCATAATAAAAAATGAACCAAAACATCATATTAGAGATCAATCATAGGTCCATTAGAATATACGAAACATGTAATAATTGTTTATTCATTTGATACATCATAAACTCCAAATAAAATTGTCTCTATATACAAAAGATAAGTGCTAATAGCTCCATACTGCAGCACAACGAATATAAGCGATAGCGGCTCCGTAAATTTGCATATATAAATGTAGCATAAGCCTCATGCTTCGTCTTCTACACAGCTTCGTGTTCTATCGCTATACATGTCTCTTAATCTACTCGTTTAAGAATACTCGAGAATATAAGAAGCAATGCAAATAACCTCGGATCAAACAAAGTCTGGTATTAGTAATCTATAATCTCAAAAACAGATATAAAGTTTATATGTCATAATAAAGCAATGAGGTATGAAATGTCATACCTGATATGCTCCTACAACCACCAAGTTAGCACATAAACATAATACATGGAAATCTACCATCATTGGTATAGGATTTACTACTCTATCTAAGTATAAACTAGGGTGTCGGGATATTAGACTTGATAATACCTAAATCACATGACATCTATAGAAACCATAGAAACCATCACACAATCTCACATCTCTCATACTCAATGCCATTAGATATATGATAAATCAAACGATCACATCGTACGATCAGCGACTACTCAATTGCTCCATCAATACTCAAATCTTGCCCACTCAAACAACTAGGAACTAGACCGACGACGTACAGTCCAGAGAAATGGATCATGTCGTATGATCCATAGTGAGCGCCCTTACCTACTTCTTTACGGGCATACATCAAGAAAATTCAAGTTATCAATGATCCATTGGCACATGTACTGATAGTAGAACCCTTATGTTCCACTCTACAAGTCATCATCAAATAGAACTTGTCTGCTCGAATGATCTCTTAATGCTTCCACTAGCTTCACATTATAGCACCTACACAATTAGCATTGTATCATGGATTGTTATCAATCCATCATGGACTAGTAAATCTAGTGTACTTGGCCAATTTTCATCTCTACTCTCCCCAAAGTGAATTATGCCCAAATCCAACATTTTGATGGATTGGTTCCATGCCTAAGCCAAAACTTCAAGTAATCGATGACCTTTGCTACGTAGCTCAAAATTTGACTAAGTCCCACACATAGTATGGATCATTACCGATCCATATACTTGGTCAAATTTTGGCTAAGTATTCCTACCTTGGTCCAATCTACATTAATCCATATTCATTGGCTTCTTCGATCTATGTGCAACTCCTTTTCCAATGATCCAACTCCAAACACCCTAGAGTCAATTTTTCAAAGTTCACTCTATAACTATAGATCTTCCTTACTTTGGGTAATTGAATAGGAGAGCTCGTAAAATTGCTTCAGCTACACTCGAAGATCCTTGCCTATAGAATGATTTAACTCTAATTCGCTCTTCATGAGTTTTCATCCATCAACCATACAAAACAATAATGCAAGCAAACATATAAGCATCATATCATGGCAATTCAATGATAAACATTATCTCATATATCCTAGCATAATATCGATATGCATATACATAGAATGAAAACACATGATTTAACACTTTAAAATCATTAAAACACATATTTTTTCTTGTTTTAAAAACTATGTCAGACCTATAAACATTATTTTAACTTTAATAACAGATTCAAAGCATGTTTAAACATATAGTAAGTGTGAGATCATAAATCACTCACCAATCAATGAAATCTAGCAAAATCAAGCCAATTCGAGTTAAGATGGTGACAATCTCGAAATTCACTCCCTAAGATGTTAATTTGATAATTTCTATTGTGTCTATAAGCTTAATCACACCTTAATCTCGAGTTTTAGCCAAAAATTTAATGATTCGATAATGATTTAAGTGAAGATTTGGTTAAAAGATTTATATCTATTTCGAAAAGAAGAGGAAATGATTTTAAGACTGCTCTAACTTCTATAGTCAGCACAATTCCATAAATCTATTAATGGGCCAAATTATGGGCTTAGGCTTAATTATCCCTAAATTTGCCTAAAATACTAATCCTAAAACTGTGATATCTTGTAAACCACTAGCCAAATTTTTATTACGATCACTCTACGGAATGAGAATGTATTATACCTTTCATTTGGAATAGGCTTCAAACCCAAATTTGACTTCCATTAAAAGTTGTAGCCATTACAAGATATCTAGGCCAAAAATTTCCCAAGTCAATTCTAAGGGTAATTCTTTGGTTATAACTATAATATTTTTACTATCCACCGATAAATAGAAATGTGGGTCATTACAATATATGATGTACTCTAGAATAGAGTCCTTATCTCTTGCCCGCCCACATGGGGATCACATCTACATGTCGTGCTATCTCTCTTGGTACAATAATTTCATTCACTAGCATTGTATCTCTTCGAGGCACCTCTAACCAGACAAACTAGAACTGTATGTAATCACCAAATGCTACATACATACTTCCCAGCTTGTATAGATAATGACAAAGTCTCTTTATTCCCAAGTGAATCCTAAGATGTTCCTTAAATTACCTCAAACTCCATCGAATCCCAGGACTTCATCAAGCCTAAACGCCATATGCCTTGATCTGCCTAGGTTCGAGTTCGGGGCATCATTATACACCGATCATTACTGAAGCAAGGTTTGACCCGAATCACCGCTTGTCCAACAATGTTGTGCTTTAGCACAATAGTGCCTTCAATACTATGCCTAAAGCACAATAATGAAATCCCACTACCGTGCCTCAGCATAACAGTGCTTGCACTACTGTGTTCAAAGTATAGCATTACTTGCACCATTGTGCTTTAGCACGACAATGCTTGCACTGTAGTGAAAGCGCACCACAATGCTTGTACCACTATACACATGCACTGTAGTGCACACTATTGTTGTGCACATGCACAACAATGCACACTACTGCGTTTGCACAGTAGTGCTCGTGCACTGTTATGTAAACACAACAATGCAAGCACACGTTCGCCCTGCCTCTTGCTTCGAACTCATTGCCGAACCCTCTCCATCATGTTTCTTTTGACATTGTTTCATGGGGAAATTTAACAAGGTTGGTTATTAGCTTCATTTTTCAATCCGCTACTTAGTATGAAATCTCTAACAAAACCTATTGTTACATCAGTATTCAATTGAGCTTACTTATTTTAAAATTCTTTTCTTTATTTCCTAAGTTTCACAAACGTCATTATTTTGTTTGTAAATTAGTAAAGTTGTTCACACCGTCCAATTATACCATTATCAACTTCATACTTTATATATCAACTGCTAGTGATCATATATCAAGTTGATAATCATTTGTATGTTTAACAACTTACTCAAATGTCTCACCTTCATTAATATTACTTCATTTTAGCTTCATCTACATGTTCGTTATGATTACTCCACTCATTCTATAAGCCATTGAATTATTAACCCCCTAATTTCTTACTAATTCCTACATAAACCACATTTTTGTCATTAAAATTGGGTCATTAATGCCAAATCAGACCCAATTTTAATAAAAACTCAACAAAAAACATTTATTAACATTTCATGTAAAAACATATAGCATATATCCTTATTAACTATAACCTACAAGTTTCATGCCAATCACTTAAATCAAGCTCAAGAACAAATAGAAGCTCCGAACACTTTCTTACAAGTATTTAACAATTTGTTAATAACCTTCTTCTCTAGATGACTTAACATGAAGTGGATTTGCTCTAGATATTTCAACCAGATTTAAGGTGAATTTATTAGGATTTATTGGAAATTCACCTGAGCACGCATTGATGGATTTAAGATGGAGGGTTTGGATAGAGTTGTAAACGAATGAGAGAACTAAGGTTATGAGTTTGAGAGTGATAGAGGGGGTGCAGCTAGTCCTTTATCGGTATAAGGAGACTTTGACATGTTAAAGTCCACTCTTCTCTTTTCCATAAAGCTCATTTTATTTATAGCTCAAAATCCCCAACTCTAAACTCATCGATGTTTATATTCAAAAGTCTCAAAATGAGTGAAGTGATCTCAAGCTTTAATTCCAACACGTGTCACGGTTATCATTTCGATCGCCTACGGATCGATTATTAACTCCTGAACTACAATTCGTAATTCCAAATATATCGAAACTTATTAAAAAACTCAGAGATGTTTTGGAGACATGGAGGCAGTCTTAGGCCCTAATTCCATTGTCTCCCTAATTTGACTTTTTCCTGTACTTTTATGTTCACTTATCATATTTATATCTATGATTTTAATATTCACCCTTTAAACATATGGGTTGTTATAGTAATGTTGGAAAGATACCTTATAATTAACTACATAACTAATAGAATTTGTCATTAATTTTCTTTGAAGTTATGGTGATGTTCATCGTGTTGGTTACGAAGGTCAACATGTGCTTCAGAATCTCTTATCTCTCTAACCCTTGCTAAGTACTGTTGAAATGTATTAGGATCCATATACGACATCTTCTGGAATTCATAAGCAATTTCATGGTAGTTTTCTAATTGCAATTTTTACCCACCCTTTTCTTCCTCAATAATCAGATTATATAAAGTAATATTGTACTACATGATCTATACATCATGGTAATGTACTTCATTTTGTAGAATTTAAACCTCCCTTGAAGGACTCTGAATGCATGTTCGATGTTCTTCTTAAACTTTCTTGTTGTATAGTAAAATTTCTCACGATGGAGTTATTTGGCTTTTTTCTACCTTTCATCGAAGTTTACCAATGTAGATAAATTCCATTGACTAGGTAATAATCCATTGTATGAGGCCACTTGTAACAACCAACCTTTTCGACCCTCAAAAGTCAACACAATACATCCCCAGTATTCACTGTCGAGCATCCAAATGCCGGAAATACAAATTGTTGGAATGAAAGAAAAGAAATGATAGAGTATAATCTCACACCATGACAAGTAATATATAATATACAATAGATCTTTGTAAAAAGATTACTTTAATATACATACAACAATCAAAGTAAGCTAAACTATCAACATCCTGGATAATTATAACGACCTATCCTCACAAATGCTGGTAAGTACAAACAAGAAATGTAGTAGAAATAAAATATGTGAATAAGTTTTGGAGGCATCTAGCTTGTCTTCTAAATCTCCAATGTATCCATCGCTAAATCTAGATTTATACTTGGGTCTAACCCGAGCATTATAAGAAAATAACATTCGGATCAGTCTTGTAAACCAGCGTAAGAAACTCAAATCAAATGGATTTTTATATTTATAAAACCCTTCAAAAATAAAGGTATCTCGTAAGACCATACCACAAATAAACACGAACATGTTTTTAACCAAACCATTTTATAAGAAAATCCAGTGATATTTTAATAATGTATAGGGTTGAAAGTAGATATATAACATAGCCGAAATGGTTACATTAATTACATTCAGTAGCATATTTATATACAACTAAGTCCTTAAGGTACGTATTGGGAAATGGATTCCATCAACGACATATTGTTGGGGTGAAAGAAAAGAAAAGTCAGAATAGAATCTAACATCGCAATGAATAATATATAATATACAACAAATCTTTACAAAAAGATCTATTGTATATTATATATTACTCATCATGATGTGAGATTCTGTTCCGTCTTTTCTTTTCTTTCACCCCAATAGTCTATCTTTCCAGCACTTGGATGCTCAATACACTAATACATCCCCAGTATTCAAGTGTCGAGCATCCAAGTGCCGAAAAGATAGATTATAGGGGTGAAAGAAAAAAAAGACAGAACATAATCTCACATCATGGCGAGTAATATATAATATACAACAAACCTTTTTGTAAAGATCTATTGTATATTATATATTACCTGTTATGATGTGAGATTCTGTTCTATCTTTTCTTTTCTTTCACCTCAACAATTTGTCTTTCCAACACCTCGATGCTAGGCACGTGAATAACCCATTGTATGAGGCTAAGGTCTTATCATGTAATTATAAGGTGTTCCTAATCATTTCAAAGTTCTCTCAATAAATAGGAATTCCATAGAACATTAGTATCGTTCAATAATTCGGGCAACCCCAAAAAAGCATTCCATTATAAATCCAAAGAAGCCACGATTCTAAAATCAAGTAGCACTATGATAATGGTTAGTGTATTTCCCTTGCATAGAATTTGGACAATTCTTCCACCTCTAGTGCATATAGCCTAAACTTCTTGATATCCCTAGAAATCCATGTTGCTCTCCTATAGAGAGTAGCCGTTTAGTATTGTGAGGTTAGGGGTCCATAGATATTAGTCTCCAAACTGTAAAACAATTTTTTGTAGAATTCCTTGATACACTCGTTAGCCATGGATCCCCTATTTACATATACTCATCTTGCATGTTTATGCTTTGTCCATAGGATGACATGCGCAACACACTAGTCATCTTTTGATGGGGAGAAAATCAGGACAAGCATTTGGTCTTTGAGTAATATAGACATTTGTTGCACTTAATCTTTCGGGTACCCGGCTACACAGTCAAGACTTACAAAATCTATGACAAAACGTATCCCTTTCGATGCAAGGATAGTTGTTAAAGTAATCAACCATTATTCACTCATGACCCATTGCATAGCCTATTTTCTTTACTTTTACTTCCAACCCACAACGTTGTCAACGTTCAATGATACCTTATCATTAAATGTGGGTTCTTGTTTAAAATTAAACAAAAAAGGGTGAAGGAACCATACCACTGTGTAGTGGGTGAAATGAGTAGATTTTAATTTTTTTCTTATTTAGATCATATTGGGTATATGAAGTCTAACGTGTTTCACTAGATCCAATCTATTATTCATTAAATTCATATTTTATTTAACATCATTTTATATTTATTAATTAATCACATAAATTAATTTAACTAAATGTTTTATTTTAATGTATCATGTATACGTTCAATGATATAACAACATAACATAATGAAACTTGAATATGTATACAACTATATATACACACACACATACATCCATACATATAGATATTAGGATGTATATCTATTGTGTATATATAAATATATATATATATATATATTATACTTACATATACACATGAAAATTTCATATGAATATTGGCAATAAAAGTGCATAAGTATGTACATATGTTTGAATATACTGTAATATGTGTATAGGGTTTGTACATAGATATTTATAGTACCATATTTATTGTTTAGACACATATATATGTATATGTGATATTTTGTTGTGACTTATATATATACGTAATATATATACATATATATAATTATGAAAACAAATTGATATAATAAAATTAGATAATGTCAAAGTAAGAGAATGCTTGATTGGAAGTAAAGAAGGAATTAAAGTTTCACATTAAATCTAGATCTAATCAAATCAGAGTTAAATGGAAATGTAAAAAGGTTCTATTTTAAATTTCCTCATTTACAAACACTAATTAATAATAGATTCAATACCTTAAATTTCATATTTGATCACAAAATAATATCCAAACTTTACATTACAAATCTAAAAATACACATTCAACCTGAAAGCAAATTGTAAAATAGCATTATTATATATATATAGACAGACACATAACACTTCAACAACACAATTAATTTTGAAACATTGCATATATAAAAATACATACATATGTATATTGTAAGTTAAGATTTAATTTAAAAATTATATATTTGACTAAATAACAAAATTGAATATATAAACTTAAAAACAAATTAACATAACCAGAGGATTTGACTAGATGTGGTTTACAATCTTGAAAACATGAAATTGAAGCTTATGAATATATATGAAGGAAAAATTCAATTAATTAAACATTTAACTCATATTTATATATGACTTAATTTTTGTGATAACAAAAGTAATATTTTTACAGCAAACCAAATCGACATAAACTAATAATCTCGGATCTAGTAGACAATATATGTAGACAAATAATAAACTAAACACAATTTTATTTTAAATTAATTAATTAATTAATTTAATTATGATAACAAAAATAATTTTTGAAGCAAATCAAATAAGATATAACGATTTCAAATCCAACAACAAAATCAGTACATAAAACAAATCATACACAAGATAGATTTTACAATTAAATGAAAATACATAAGTTTGCACCCTCGGTAGGACGATGTGGATCTTTCAAGTTTGCATCAAGAGACATTTTGTAAGTGGTTTGAAAAAAGGGTCATGAGAGCCATATCTTCTTGTTTGTAGACAATTAAATTTGGTATATAATGTACACATCATCATCATAAGTGCTTGTACATAACAATATAAATGTGTAGGTTAAGAATGAAAGAGATGCATATGATGTTAGTGAAGTAATAAAATGGCTTTCATATGGGCCTTGCTTGCAAGTAACTTATTATACTAGCTATATCATTAATGGTTGGCATTTTCATGCTAAAGAATATGAGAAATCTACACAAAATAGTGGTGTTTCCATCGAGGCAAGTACTGTCTATGAAGATGGATCAATTGACAAAGTAGTTTATTATGGGTCTTGCTTGAAATTCTTCTGCTGAACTATCATCTATTTTAAGTTTCTTTATTTAAGTGTGATTGAGCAAATATTAACCAGAGTTAATGTTTAAGATGGATTTCGTTACACAATTTACATCAACTCTAAAATCCATTTGCAAGCGACATTTTTATTTTTGCAACATAAACTACACGTGTGTTCTTTTTTGGAGAAAGTAGTTCTTAAATTTGGTATGCTGTGCTTAGCGCACCACAAAGAGGATTTAATATTGGACCAATATGAAATTACAATAGAAATAATTTTTTATAACATAAAAAACCGTTGTAATATGTTTTTTGCAACTTTTTTGTAAACGTAGTTTTAGATGAAGTTGTAATAGAGTCGGAGCCTTTCACAACATTTTATGGATGTCTCAAAAATGTTATAATAAAGTCAACTACAACTATTTTTAGATGTTGTAACAGAGTAAACTTCAACAAATTTTAGATATTGCAAAATAGATTTTATAGTTTCAATTATTATAGAATTTCAAAATATATTTATATATCTGCTTGAAATAAAATGAATTTAAGGAAGTTTCAGACCACAATCTCTAAAACTCGACAAAATAAATGTATTCATCATAAATGTTCAATACACGATATAACAAGTTTAATTAGTACAAGAAGATGATACAAAATCACACCATTACAGACCATTCATAGAATCATACATATCAAAACTAGTTAAAAATATACAACATGAAATCCAACTAAACTAACATCATGGCAAAAATGTACAATTTCTCATCCTTGAACTCTTCGCTGCAAACTCCACTTCTAGCAACAACATTTTACAGTCAATAATCACCGTGACTTCACCCTACTTGCACCCACCTGCACCTCCAATAGCAACTACATCTACATATCCCTCCTTTACCATAATCACCACCATCCACCACTCAACAAATATCGTGACAACCCACCTTGGCCTGACTATAGCACCAAACCAACATTGCAAATCAAATACCCAAAACCAGATTCGCGCCTTCTAAACCCACTACATCAAACCAGATGACTACCCCCTCATCCTTTTGTCTCCACATAAAAGCCACCGCTTCAGCCTCCTACCTCCAACAACCTGCCTCCATGACTTCAAAAGAAAAGAAAAACAGAAGAGTTTCATGAAGAAGATAAAGGAATGAAGAAAGAAAGATAGCGACTATGTTTTTAAGTTAGGCTGGGGTTTATTTTATCTTATTGTTATGCCAACAACCTACACCGTAGAGAACCACTGCCTCTGTTATACCAAACCATCAAAATCCACACTCATTGAGTCTGCATCCCTTCCATTTACCTCGCTAAAACCGAAAAATAACATCTCTAGATCCATCCCATCCAGATCTATAGCCGAGCACATCATGTGATTTAGCATTTTTGGTGTGAGGAGATATAAGTTATGAGGCAATTTAGGGTATGAGGCAACCTTGGATTTGAATCTCAACCCAAAAGTGATTTGGGTGTGACACGATTTAGAAGTGATTTAGGGTTGTTTTGTTTGTTGTCGGAGGAAGTGGAGAGTAAATTAAGAACGAGAATTAGGGCGGAGAGTCATTGCTCGAGGAGTGAAGCATCATTTTTATTATAGGTGAAAATTTGTAAAGCCAAAATTTTGGTTCGGAGCCAAAATTTGGTTCTGTAGTCAAAATAAAAACTTGTGTATGTCGTAGAAGAACGTTATAAAAAATCTCTAAATGCATATGGAAGTAATACTTCATACGCAAGTCGACTTTTTTTTTGATATTTTTAGATTTTTTAATTTTAAAATATTTATAAAATGTTCAAAATTTTTAAAATTTGCATTTTTTAGTTTTTGATTTTTATAAAATTTTTTTTGAATTTTATGAATATTTTAAATTTATTTTTAGAATTTTTTTTTTGTTTTTTTGATATATTAAATGGTAAATATAATTATTAATTATAATTGTTTAACACTAAATAATAAAAATTACTTCTTAATTATGAAATATTAAATAATAGTCTTAATTATTAATTGTTTAATAGTAATTATTAAATATCAACTATTAAATATTACTTCTTATTTATTAGTTATTAATGACTAATTATTACTTATTACTTCTTAATTATGATTGAATGGTAATTATTAAATGTTATTATTATGTATATATTATTAATTAATAATTAATAATAATAATTATTAATGATTTAATAATTATATTTTTAATATTAATTATTAATTATTAATTATGTAATTATTTAGTAGTAATTATTAAGTATTAAATATTATTTATTATTTATTGCTTATTACTTCTTAATTATGATTGAATATTAATTATTAAACGTTAATTATTATGTATATATTATTAATTATTAATAGTAATAATTAATTATTTTACATTTAATAATAAATATTAATTAATAGAAACTAATTATTAATTATTTATTTAATGGTAATTATTAATTATTAATTATTAATTATTAATTAGTAAATATATTTATTACAACTTTTTAGTAAAAAATGTTAAAATCTTAGAGTACCATAACTTAATAAAAAAGTTATTATAAATTAATATATACAACGCTCAAGAGAAAACGTTGTTAAAGAGTATTATTACAACTTGCACGAAAAAAGCTATTAAAATTAACATTTTCTGTAAAAACGTTGTAAATTGGGTATTTTATAATGATTTTTGCAAAAACGTTGTAAGCAAAAACATTGTAAAAAGGAATTTTATTGTACTGTGATGAGGATGAAGAGTCAACTAGTAAACCACTAGATGAATCGTTACTTAACGATAAAGAGGCCGATATCAGGGATCTAAATCACATTAAAAAAGACTATGATGGAGTATTGGTGAAAATTTTCCATTTATTATACATATCTAACTTTGCTCCTTTAAATTAAGCAAATTGTGTAATTTTTAATCAAACGGCTTTGTTAAGGTTTCATTAAACATAATTAATCAACATAAACACAATCGTTTATTACATGATTTAATTTGCTTCATAATCAACTAACAAATATTAGAAATTCTTTTTTTGTTAAATTTCATGTTAAGATTTAATACACTTAGATTTGATCAATCATTAAACCCTAGATCTGAATAAATTACCCATATTGATTTAATTGAGAAATGTACAATAGTTAGATTATTATGGAAGTCTTACCTGAATCCATAGTTGCTAACTGAAAGAGAAGAAGAATTGGTTCAATCTTTCAAATTGACACAAAGCTTTGATCCGTTAATATCTTTGTACAAGAGGGTTAAGAGAATATCCTAAGGCTTGTGTAATTTGGGGACCATAACCTCATATTCATAGTAGTGTGACTTTGTCAGTTTGGCCCTTCAACAAACAATGTCACTCCAGTATCTACATATTATATTTCTACATGACGATTACACCCCTTAAGTCTTAAGGTTTTTATTTCAAAATTGACCACTTATTTAGACGTAGTCAAAGATTGCCCACACATTTAGATATTAACATATGTGGCCTGAGCCGTATATGTAACTTTATAAAATGTATTTACATTAACGAACTCTTAAATCACTATCTTATTAATAATGTATATCCAAAACAATCTCGTTGTTGATTTTGTTAACATATGATCAAAGCGGTTTTCGTTACTACTATTGTAGTCAAACCCATCAATGGTAATGTATACCGGTATAATGAAACAACATGGATTAATCATGTATGCGTAATATGGAAATTACATGAAATGTGATCTTTACATGTCAATTTCCATATGGTCCAACTTTACTTTAATGACATCAAAATTTCAATATATACAAACAAATGGAATACAAAAGAAAAACTTTATTACCTTATTTTTGATCAAAAAAAGAAACTAAAGCATGCCTATAATCAAAATATAGATCGATATTTGTAAAATAATACTTAGTACAAACTTCACCTAAACCAAAATATCATTACATAAAAGATACACGCATTTTAGCAACGTGCTTATGAATGACCTTGGGTGGTAATCCTTTTGTCATCGTATCCGCTAACATGGAATTTATTCCAATATGGTCCATGGATATTAACTCATTCTGCACTCTCTCCTTCACAACTAGAGACTTGATGTCAATGTAATTTGATTTACTTGAGCTTCTATTGTTATTAGAATATAATACTGTTGATTTATTGTCACAATACAACTTTAATGGTCATTCAATATTATCAATAATGCACAGCCCAGTAACAAAATTCTATAGCCATTCCCTATAGTTGGATGCCTCATAACAACCTACAAACTTTGCTTCCATGATGGAAGAAGCTATGAGTGATTTCTTAATACTCTTTAATGATATAGCCCCTCCACTCAATAGAAATATATACCTTGAAGAGTATTTTTTACTATCTGGGCATCCACCTGGGCATCCAACAAAGTCATCAACCAATGGTCTCCAACCGATTTGATCTTTTATATATCTATAATCCTTTGTTCTCTAAAGATATCTCATAATTCTTTTTACTGCTTTCCAATGATCCATTCCAGGGTCATTAAGATACATGCCTAACACTCTTACAATATACTAATATCCAAATGCGTACACACCTGAGCATACATTAGACTACCTATAGCAGATGCATAAGGGATCTTCTGCATTTGTTTAGCTTCAAGGATGTTATTAGGGCATTGCTTGAGATAAAATTTATCTCCTTTAACGACAAAGGTTTCACCTGGTTTATAGTCTTGCATGTTAATCCTCTTAAGCATATTTTCTATATAGTTCTTTTGTGACAATCCAAGAACACCCCATAAACGATCACGATGTATTTTGATTCCTAATACAAAAGAAGCATTACCAAGATCTTTCATTTCAAAACCGATTAAAAGAAATCTCCTGGTTTCGTGCAACATATGTAATTCATTGCTAGTAAGCAATATGTCGTCAACGTATAAAATCAAAAATATAAATTTTCTCCCACTGAAATTTTGAAACACATAATTATCGATGATGTTTGCCTCGAAACCAAATGAGGTAATTACATTATGAAATTTGTAGTACCACCGACGTGAAGCTTTTTTTAAGTCCATAAATGGGTTTCTTCTATTTGCAAACCATATTCTTTGGATCTTCAACCATAAATTTTTCTGGTTGCACCATATAAATTGTTTCCTCAATGTCTCTCCATCGGGAAACACAGTTTTAATATCCATTTGATTCAAGGTCAAAATGTGTAACAAGTGCTAAAATTATTCTAAAGGCATCATTTGATGAAACCGGAGAGAAAGCCTCTTTGAAATCAATGCCTTCCTTTAAGTAAAACCTTTTGCTATGAGATGAGCCTTATATCATTCCATATTACCTTTGCATCCCTCTTGGTTTTAAATATCCATTCACAGCCAATGGATTTCTTACCTTCGGGTAAGAGCCATGACCCAAACTTTATTTCCTTGCATATATTTATACTCTTCATTCATAGCTTATATTTATTTTTGAGAATTAATAACTTGCATGGCTCGATGAAAGTTGATAGGATCATCTTCCATCGATCCATAATTTCTCTCTATCTCTTGAAGAAATACCACATAATCATTTGAAATGGCACTTCTCCTCTCTCTAGTGAATCTCCTTAGTGCCTAATGCATTTTGAGGTTGTTGAGTTTGTTTTACGAACATTAATCTCAACTTGAAAAGGATTTTCTTTAACATTGTTTTGTTGGGGTTTTGGATTCACTTCTTGATCAGTGCCATGAATGATAATCTTCATATTGTCAAAAGAAGTAACTACGGTGGGAATCATAAACGATGATTCCTCAAAAAACGGTGTTCCTTACTTTATCCAGCCTCCCATAATTCAACATCCTCAATATATTTTGCAGTTGCACTCTTAAAAGTTTTCCTTGGCATGGGATCATAAAACTTATATCCCTCAGATAGCTCAGAACAACCAATAAAGTAGTAACTCACTATTTTAGAGTCCAATTTTTTTCATTTAGCCTATAAGACCTTGCATCAGCTGGACATCCCAAAAAATTAAAATTCTTTCGAGTCGGCTATTTGCCTGTCTAAAGCTCATAAGGTTTTGGCATTTGCTTTAGCGGGTACTCTTTTAAGGATATAAACCATTGTCTTTAATGCTTCTCCCCAGAGTGATTTTGGTAAGACAGAATGACTAATCATACTCCTAATCGTGTAATTAAGAGTTCAGTTTCATCTCTCATCAACACCATACATGTTAGGCGATATAGTGTATTGCAGGACTATTCCACATTCCTCAAGGAATTAGGCAAACGGTCCTAGACATTGTTCACCTGATCCGTCAAATTTACCATTATATTCACCATCAAGGTCAGATCAGACAATTTTAATCTTTTTGTTGAGTTGGTTCTCAAGTTCTACCTTAAATTTATTGAACATGCCAAGGATTCTAATTTATCTTGAATAAGATTTAGGTAGTCATATCTTGAGTAGTCGTCTATGTATGTTATAAAATGATGTTGACATGCCATGATTCCTTGGAGAATGGACCATAAATGTTTGTATGTACCAATTTTAAGAAGTGGTTGCTCTACTGGCACCTATTTTCTTATATTTGGTATGTTTTTTTCTTGATACACTCTACATAGTCATCGAAGTCTTGAAAATCAACCGATCCCAAAATACCATCTGACACAAGCCTTTGAATTATAGTTTAAGGTATATGACTTAAGCGCTTGTGCCATAATGTGGCTAAATTTTCTTTATTAGCTTTCCTTTTAGTACAACGTGACTCCACATGCAAGGCTTTATTTTAGGAGGCATTAAAATCAAGCATATATAAGCTATCGTAAACATTAAGAGAACCAGTTCCAACAAGAGTTGAATTTATTGATAAACTAAAAATATTATTTCAGAATATACAAGAATAACCAGGTGTTTTTAGGTGCTATTGCTAAATTTACTTTAGAATAGACCAAAGCAAGAGATATACCTTTCTTAACATGTCACATGTTATATTTGGTACGGTCTTCTTAAAATGTTTAGTCCTTTACAAAAGAAACAACCATCAGCCTCCTTGTATTGTTTCTTTTTAGTTGGATCCTTAGCAATTTCTTTATCCTTCTTTCTCGTTTTGTCTTTGCCCTTAGAGATGTATACCAAATAAGCACTTTAATCTTGTCATGATTTAATCTCTCTTCTTCTTGCACACAATATGAAATGAGCTCATTAAGGGTCTATTTTTGTTTTAGATAGATATAAGTGACCTACAATTGGTTGTATTGTGAAGAAAGAGATATCAATATCAAATTCACGAGCGAATCGTCCGACATCTTAAGTTTAAGTGCCTTAAGTTTTGAAAAAATATTAGACATTTCCATAATGCATTCCCTTATATTCCTTTTGCATTGATACTTCATGGAAATCAAGCATTGCAAAAGCATGCTTGTTTCCACCTTATCATTTTTGGTAAAATGCTTTTCAATATTAACAAGGAACTCTTTAACATTGGTTCTCTTTTCAGATTGTGTACCCTAAATGCCTCCCGAATGCCGTGTTTTATGACCATTAGACTCACGCGGCTTGAATGATCCCACCTCTTAACGTTTTTTTATAGCATTAGAAGAACTTCCATCCATAAGAGCGGCGGGTGCATCCATTATAAGTGCAAGGTCAAGATCCATGCAGCCAAGAATAAGTAATATGCTCTCTTTCTAATCCTTAAAGTTCGTTCCAGTTAGAATAGGAATGATGTTAAAATTGGAAGATACCATAGTTAAATTAGCTGTGAATTTAACACAAGAATCAAAAAACAATATGCACACATTTTAAATCAACTATAGTAGATTCAAATAATTGGCAAGTTCTTTTACCTAGTACAACATTAATATTATGTCTTTAAGGATGCCAAGCCTAAAGAAGGTAAAGTTATCAAGCAAAGGGATACCGAGCCTCTAAGGATATGGAGCATTTAATAACAAAGAGGTGCTGATTCTCTAAGGATGTCGAACGTTAAAGTGGTTAACAAGCAGTGAAGAGATGTCGAATCTCAAAAGGTTAACAAGCCTCTATAACAGAAAGTGTTTTCGAGCATTTAACAAGTAGAAGGTGGATTCAACATAAGCAACGAAGAAGGGTATCGAGCTTGTAAGATGATAAAGATATCGAATCGGTAATTGCTTAGAGATATTGAGCTACAACAAAAACTTGGAAGAACAAGAGATGTCGATCTTCTATAACACAAAGGTTGCCGAGTCTAAAGATAGTAGCATTGTCAAAGATGTAGGAAGGGATTTCGAACCACTGCGATATAGAGTGTTGAAGAGTATATAACAAAGGAAGAATGCCATAACACTAGAAGATGTCGAGCATTTAATTGAAATTGGAGGATATCGACTTTCCATGGAAAGCAAACCTTTGGTATAGCAACTACTATCGAGTCTTTACAATAGTAACTATTGTAAATCATCTACAAACAACAAGGGAAATCGAGCTTTTACAAAGATAACGAATTATAGAGGAATGATAAGCTTCAACATTTGAAAAGGATTTCTAGTCATTACAAATATCAAAAGGTGCCGAAGCCCTCAAGATGCAAAGATTATCGAGTTTCTACAAGGGATTGTGTTATCGAGTTTTCACAAGCAAGTGATATCAAGTCTTTATAAAGGAATGTTGAGATTCATCAGGATGAAGCTATCAAAGCCCTTAGATTCAAAGCTATGACATGTGTCAATCATCCTGCGTGATTTGCACCCCTATAAATAGACCTCCATCATCTTTCAGAAAGGGGCGATTGATTCTTACTCTATTTCTCAATTTTTGAAGTTGTAAACCCTAAATCAAATAGGGGATTTTTAGAACCGATTGTACTCTTATAACTTTTTGCAAATAAGGACTTGAACATTCAATTTTGCATAGCATACTTCTCCTGTATTTGCCTAACAGTTATTTATAATAATTGATATGCATACGATTTATTTTTGGACTTGGACTCGGATAACGGACATGCATTTGACTTACCTTTAGACTTAGACTTGAACTTGAACTTGCATATACTCCTACACTTGCATAAGGCCACTTAAGCCCTTATTCAAACCAGCTTTGACTTGCCGTACATATTTGGTTAGCGAATAAATTTGCTAACATTTTGGCACTAGAACGAGGGCTCAAACCTCCATCTCCCTACATATCCCTACAGAGGACTTTCCATTTCCAACATATCCCTATAAAGGACTTTCCATATCCAGCATATTCCTATAGATGACTTTCCATACTTTGCCTAACCTACTAAACTGCATAATGAACATCTCTAAACAAGGATCTTCCGAACCTCATATAACTAAGCTAGCTTATCAAATCACCCATAATCTTCCATGAAAAACAAGTACTAAGAAACTTGGCACTAATAACTCTTGCGAAAAGAGGCGGGTAATTCCCTATAACCCAGATAACCGAAGCATAAATCCATTCCATATGGGATCTACCCTGATTTTTGCTTATTATCATACCTTGGGAAAAGAAAGCAAGAAAAGGAATGGCTCATTCTCAAAAATGAGAAAAAGTATACAACTTCAAGCTAAAGGATCTGTCTTTGAAGATGAAATAATAAAGGTCTTTAACAAATTTACTCAAAAGTGGAAAAGGGTAATTGATCGCTCCTCTACTTCGAACTAGACTCGAGAATCTTCAAAGAGAAAGTTTGTCGTTGGAGTTAATGAACCAATCCAATGTTACAAAAAAGCCAAACAGGGACCATAACCACAGTTTCCTATAAATGTTCGGTCTGTTAGAGCTCGTTCCCATACCACTTCTTATGAAAACATCTATCTCCTAACTAAGGAAAGGTTAGACTATTGGCCTTCACTGGAAAATAAATTAAAAAAGGAAAGAAATATCGCAGGCACTTATTGCCAGTACCGTCGAATGAATGGACACGATATTAATCAATGTCGAGTCCTTAAGGGGATGATTGAGAATTTTTTGGGAAAGGGAGAACACAAAAATGTTTATGAACAAAACTTGAGTGAAAAAATAATGTATCTACAAAGATCAACTGCTTAATAAAGGGAAATACTTCATGGAAAGGATTTATCAAAATAAAGGAAAAGCCTTCGATCCCGCCATAAGGGCCTGGTTAAAGCACCCCTTCCTATAAGGCCTGTCCGTAGCATCTCCTAGAGGGACGTCAGAGTAAGCCTCTGGTCCTGCCTATAAGGCCTGACCAAAGCACTACAAGCCTTCGGTCCTGCCTACGTGGTTGGTCGGAGCACCTCCTAGAGGGAGGACGAAGTTCACCTTTGGTCCCACCTAAGATGGTCTGGCCAAAGCACCAACCTGCCTTTGGTTTTGCCTATAAGGTCGGAATAAAGCGCACCTAAACGGAGGACGGGTAAGACTTTAGTTCTTCCTAAGATGGCCAACCAAACGCACAGACTGGCCTAAATCTTTACCTAAAAGGTATGAATAAGCAAAAGAAATCAATAAAAGCTAAATCCTTACCTAAAAGGTTAGAAGGAGTGAAAGAAATCAACCAGAGCCTAAATCCTTAACTAAATGGTAAAATGGGCGAAAAAAATTAAGCACAGCCTAAATCCTTAACTAAAAGGTAAGAAGGGGCAAAAGAATTCAATTCAGAAAGTCTAATTCCATCTTAGAGGTGGGCCAAAGCAATTTTCCAGAAGAAGAGCAATCAAACATGGTCAATCTTGTGTAATCTTCAAAGAAAAGGTCAGATCGCTACTACGGCAAAATATTCGCAAAGCAAATTCTAAATCTTTCTTGTCAAAGGCATAAATTATTTTCAGAGCATGGGATATTGTTCTTTGAAGTGCTAAGTTAAATTAGCTCTTAATTTTTTATTTCTGGATTAGAATCCAAATTTTCTATCAAATAACGGGAATCTTCGTTATTGGTCACATTTTTGAAAAGGCTCATTTTGCTGATTCGGTCATCGCTATCTTTCAAAAAAATGAATTTAAAGATAAGTGAGAGCTAGAAAGCATTCTATGAAGAAGTAAGGAACAAATGAATCTATGCTTGATCAAAGACCAAAAATCATATTAAATCAAATTAAAGTTCGAAAGAGAGTCACAAACCTCAAATAGTTCAACAAGTTTAAATGTAAGACAAGAATGAGGTAGAATGTACCAGGTTAATTAAAAATATCAACTATTCAGGTACAAAGTTATTTACTAAATTACATACAAAAAGTTATAAATATCAAGAAAAGTTACTTAAGTCTTCCTAAGGAGGAGGTTGAGGGAGTGGATAATGTTGGTATACTTTTTCTCTCCCCTTCCCCTCAACCTCAAGAAGACATGGATGACTTTCACTTGAACCAAGGGCATCTCCAAGCAAAAGAGGAGGACCTTTGATATTCTTGAGATGATCAGCACACCCATATAAAAAGAAATATTGATAGCGTATGTATCCTACTTCTATTGCTCTGCTCAGCCGTTGATTCATTTCTGGACCTAAAAAGGAATAGTCGATTCTTAAGCCAAAAGCAACTATTATTTCAAGCAAATAATTAACAAGAGAATCCTATAGGGAATTTTCAAGTGACATCACCTTGGTTATTTTCAATTGAGACTCGAGCTCTTTCACTTTTTCCTTTAAGACTTCGATGGCCGTAGAAGGTTCAATAATATGATGAATCACCTCATCCGTAGTTCTTTGAGTTTCTTCTTCATCTTTCAGATGGTATTCGAATCATCAAATAGAGATAACTTAAATATTTAATGCATGGTCAAGCGTTTTATTGGCCCCTTTAAGAATTTTAACCTTGCTCTCTAATTTTTTATCCCTCTACTCAAGAGAGTATTTCTCTCATCCTAACTCCTTGACCTGACTTTGATAATTATTTAGATATTTCAAAACTTGTTCTTCCCACTTCCATATCAAAAATTGAGTACATTCATATTTGTATGCCTAGTACCATCCGACAATTTCTTCATCATCCAAACCCAGAGGATTTTTTCCAAGGAAGAATATTTCTTTTTACTAGCTGAAGATTGGGACCTAGTTGCCCTTGCGAGGGTGGGAGTGGGAAGGATGGATTGGCCACCACATGCAATAAGATCCAGCGATTAACACGATACCTGACTTTTTAACAACTCAACTTCAAGATTCTCAATTTTCTAATATAGTCGAGCAATTTCTACATCAACCTTAATCCTTTGGTCTTGAAGTCTGGATTGACCAACTATAGCTATGCTTTCTTTTAGCTCTTTAATCTCTTTGTCTTTCTCTTTGATCTCCCCCCCCTAAGCTCAAGGTCATTTCATTCATACTTCCTAATGTTGACCTCAACTTACAATATTTGTTATACCACTACAAGCTTATAGGTTGCCCAATGGTATAATTGAAGCATCTTGAGAAGAGCACTTCCCAATGTCTAATATCAATCTGTCCTTAAGTTTATCCAACCGAGAAGTGAGTTCAGGACTACTGGATGCTAGCATTAATTGACTTTCCTACTAAAAATAAATAAAAAAGATGAAATCAATATACGGGAAATGTGCTCTTTTATTAATAACAACAAGGTTTACAAATATGAACAAATTCAAATTACATTAACAGTTCAAGTTTTATACATTCAATTCTTAAGTTTAGAAGAAACAGTTTGAGCTTTTAAGAGTGAACACGTGGATATAGAGCAAGTAGAGTCAAAAGAGGCATTAAACCTATAAGGAGTAATAAATAGAGGAAACTAATGATAATCCCATCTCTCGGTAGGGTGGCTAGAATCTCTGCATAACATTTTAGTGTAATTAGATCGCATTTCTTAAACCAACCGTCTTTTTCGTTACCTAAAAAGTCAAAAATATAAGTGGGGGAGTTGTATGTAAACTTTTTAAAGGTCCCTAAGAAAGCAGTATTTTTCTAGTCGAGAGGTTTTGAGTATTAATGTTTTCTCCTTAAAATCCCATTTTAGCTTGGTAAATTTACTTAAGAGTTCTTTCGAAATGGGAGTGCCCAACGGTCCCTTAACATGTGTATTTCAAGAAAAACAGACTAAGCTGCAAAAAAAGAAACGCTGAAATTTATAAAGATTATACTTGTTACATAATACAATAACAAAATCACTTAGGTTCATACAATATGGACCCTTTGTAAAATTCAGAAATAAATTTCTCTTTCTTAAACATGATCTTCTCGTGAGGAAGGATGTTGGGGGAAAGCGGAATGGTCACGATCCTGGGAAGATTTCAACATTCCCTAAGATGAGGATCGGTTCTGTGATCATTTAAATACCTATTATAAAGACACCAAAGTAAACCCTCAATCTCCTTCCTTAGGAAGGAAAAGTCAGTGAAAAGATTCCTAGTATAAATTTTATAGAGTAATTCCACTAAAGTGTCCCTATCTTTAATAAGCATCCAAAAAAGTGTGGTCAACTCTGCGTTCTCTTTCAAAACTCTTTCTCGATGAAGGTGAGATTTGTTTAAAAGGAAGACTACTCGTTTTTTATAATATTTCAATCGTTTGGCATAAATGAGAAGGCTTCTATACTTTTCGGATAGACTGTTGTGGTCTTTAACCAATTTCTCAATTTCCCTATTTAATCGCAGCACATCTTCTTGCTCTTCGTGTAAAATATTAAAGTGATATTTGTTTTTTTCTTTAGCTAAAATAGTAAGCTTATAAACTAAAGCTAATAAGTGAGTATAAGCATTCAAAGATAATAAACTTTATACATGTACTGCGGGAGCTTATGAGGGAGAATCCCGAGTTTTCTCCTTGCCAGATTCATTGCTATGATGGCTAGCAGCTTGAACGTCCTTTGTTGAGGTGTCTTCTTGAGAAGCATTCTGGAAATTAGGGAGATCAAGAAAGTCTGTGTCATGAGAAAATGGGCCTAAGTCATGGCCTCTTGATCAATTACCACCATTTTTGGTTCATCGGCATCTTTGCTACCATTTTCTCGGTCCTTCTTGGCATCGTTCATCATCATCTCCATCTTCATTGCCATTGTTATCATCCTTATCACCATTCCCATGATCATCCTTATCCCTACCTTCATCAAGTAAAGGATCATCGATAGATAGTAATTCCTGAGGATTGATCACTTTCTCTTCTAGGAATTCATCTTGCAATGACCCAAGTTGACGCAGCGGAAATAACGGATGACAACGAAATGAAGATTTCGTGTCAAACTAATCGATGAAACGATTAGATGAAGCAATATGAATCGATGAATTAATGATACCAAATGCCCGAATCCGTTGATCTCGCGAGATACCGGACTTTAGCTATCTTCGACACGTTGATCGCGCACGATGCCGTGAGAGAAGATCTACGATTCTTCGAACGTTGATCTAACGCACTAGATTCCGTGAATCGGCTTCAACAATCGTTGATTCGAGCGCACTCGAATATCCGAAGGTGGAGATAGGAGATAACACTCAACTACCAATTTTAATGGTGGCACAAGAGCACACAAAAGAAATTTTATTCAAATTCAACAACCACAAATGTTACAACTCACCCGCTATTTATAGAGATTACAACACAGGTACACGACTTAAGATAGGTCGTTAACGACCTAACACATACGACCTAACACACAAATACAAACGACATAACAAAATACAGCCACGACTTAAAAAACTCTCGCGACCTAACTCTTCAGTCTGCTTCGCGACTTATCTTCTTGCGACCTAAAGCAACAATCAACGACCTAGCATCTGGAGCTTCTCATCTTCTTACGACCTAAAGCAACAATCAACGACCTAACATCTAGAGCTTCCCACGACCTTCTGGAAAACAATCGCGACCTATGAGAAAAGTACGGCAACGACCTAATCGGCAGCGACCTACTTGCTCGCGACCTAAGTAAATTGTGACATACTGAAGGCGACTCAAAGAGGAGGAGGAGGAGCGACTTAGGGAATGTCTCTCTCGCGACTTAGCGCCGTTCGCGACATAAAGTTTGCTCACGACTTGAAGAAGGTCGTTCGCGACTTAGGAAATTGGTAGGTCGCTCGCGACCTAAAATGTTCTGGAGCGGTATCATCTTCGGCATCATCTTCTTTGGGATCTAGGGTTCGCGATTTAGGGATTTAGCGAATTGGAATCGAGGTATGTCTCATTGAATTCTTTCCTCCACTTGCTTGCCACGCTGCATCATCCTCCCCAGGTTGAGAAAAATTCGTCCTCGAATTTACAGTTTCTTCTTCTTTGACACTCTTATCCTCGTGAAATGGAACCAAGTGTTTGATATTGTCAATGTTGGCAATAGGAAGATGACCCGGCAAACTCAACTTACAAACATTCTCATTAATTCCCTTCACAACTTCCAAACGACCCATCCCTCCAGCATCTAGCTTGTTGTAAGTACCAACAAGAAATCGTTCAACCATCAAGTAGATAGATTCGTTGCCACTTTGCATCTTCATCAAACCCAATACAGAGTCCATACTTACCTCCACCCATAGTCTAGTATGTATAGGTAATGACATACAGAATCCTGACTTCGTCGCGGTCTCTTTTGAAATTTGATAATTATGGCTCTTCTGAACAAACCTTTCAACCTCCTTCCTTATTGATGGCCCCAAACAAGACGTTGCAATCAACTGCACGGTACGATCACAGTCTTCGTGTCTATCTACATGTAAGTCTTTGATAACTCTTATTCGCCAACTGCAATCAGGAGTATACAATTGCCTTCCTTCAAACAGAAACCCATCAACCAGTCTTCTCAACTCTACCTGCTATGTCGGACACATATGATTACATGGCATATGTGGTACAATAGCACCTGGCACTGGATCAACATGATGTTGTACGTCCCTCAGTGGCAGTAATTCCTTGGACAACTCTGCAGGAGCTACATCTTCACATTCATTCACCACTGGCTTAACCTCTTCGAGAATTTCAACACTTTCACTGGTTTCATTTTCATTTAACAGGAATACTTCTGCACTATCCTCCACTTCTTTAACAAACTCTCTTGTAGATTGTAGACTAGTCGAATCTATTTCCTTCACCAATGAATTACCCCCTTCAGCTCCAGACACACTTTCTTCATCTTCATCAAACTTTGCTGGTTGTGAATTTTCAACCTCATGTTCATCAGATTTTGTTGGTTGAAAATCATCAACTTCATCTTTATCAAACTTCGGTGGTTGTGAACAATCGACTTCATCTTCCACATCAACAAATTCCTTCAAAGACAACAAAGTTTTTAGTTCCTCGATTTCCTCTAATTTGTTTTCACTCTGTTGACTCCTTTTAGGAACCAAAGTGATTCGTGTATCCTCGAACATAAAACTGTAGCTGTTGGTGCGACCATCATGTTGCACTGCTCTATCGTATTGCCATGGTCTCCCAACAACAAATGACATACATCCATGTCAACCACATCACACCAAATTTCGTCTTTATATTTCTTCCCAATCGAAAAATTAACACAAGCTCTTCGTTCAACCTTCACCTCCCCACCTTTCCTCAACCAAGCTAACTTGTAAGGTTTCAGATGCTTCTCAGTCTTTAATGCCAACTTCTTCACAGCCTCGGTAGAAATGATGTTATCACAGCTTCCTGCATCAATGACAAATTTACAAATCTTCCCCAGAATAGTGCATGTCGACTGGAAAATATTGCTCCTCAACCAACTAGAATCATCTTCTTGCTTTGGCGTTAAACATGATCTCCTCAACAACAAACTACAACCCTCATCTCCTGTCAATAATTCTTCCTCTTCAACTGGTGGTGAATTGACACACTCTACCTCTGCATCTTCATTCTCAATCTCCGCAATCATTGCGCGCTTCTTTGGTTTTGTACATTCATTGCTTTTATGGCCCAACTCTTGACAATTAAAGCATTTGAGACTACTATTGATCTTTCCTTTGTTGGCTTCATTCACAATCGGCTTACTGACGACTTTGGAAACATCCGCACTGCTATTAACATCCTTGTTCTAGTTGTTGGAATTCGTAAACACACCATTACCTCTCCTACCTTGCTTCTCCCAAGCTAGAGCTTTTTGATGTGCTTCAGCAACAGTTCTGGGATCAAACATATTCACCATATCTTGAATCTGCATTCTCAACCCTCCAACAAATCTAGTAGTCAACTGTTCCTCCGTCTCCATGATATCATTTCTGGCAATAAGTTGATAAAACTCATCTGCATAATCATTAACCGACTTTGTTCACTATCTCAGATTCTGCAATCGTTGATACATAAGAGACTGATAATTTTAAGGTAAGAAAGTAGCTTTCATCAACTTCTTCATCTTCTCCCATGTAGCAATCTTTGACTTCTCCATTCTCTCCCGTGCAAGTTTAGTTTGTTGCCACCACGCCATAGCTCTTCCTCTCAAACGAGTAGCAACCAACTTAACTCTTCGATGCTCGGGAACTTCCTTAAAGTCAAAAATTTCTTCAACATTAGATAACCAATCCAAAAATTCCCCAGCTTGCATCCCACCCTTGAATTCTGGAATTTCAGTCTTCATCCCTGACTCCCATCGTCGATCATCTTCAACATCCCAATATGCATTTCGTACTTGGTCTCGATCTCGATAATGAATATTACTTCTATCACTCTCTTCATCATAATCACGTGTACTTCGGTATCGATCTCGACCATCAACATCTCTTCGATCACGCATGTCTCTTCTATTATGTCTTTCATCATCACGATATGGCTCATACTCAAACTCACGTTGAGTTCTTCTTTCTTCATCTCGAAATTCATGGTGATCTCTCCTTGTTGAAACTGAAGATTCTCTTCTTTCTCGGACAAATTGTGGTGACACCCTCCTCGCTTCCATAACCGATGGAGAAACTCTGTTTCCTCCATGGTTCGAGATTGGCAACCTTCTCTTTTGACATTGATTCATATCAATCATCAGTTTCTCTAACTTCCCAATGCCTTCATCAAATTTCTCATTGATACGTTGTTCCATTTGCTCAGCTTCTTCTTGTCTATACACATCGACAATATTCTAATGACGATTAACTCTTCTCGGCGACATGATTGAATCTTCAACAAACTTCAACTCTCGGTTTGAACAAATCTGAACTTGAACACTTCAACTTTGCTCCAACAGGCTCGGCTTAGCTATGATTGGCTAAGTCTAGCTCTGATACCAAATGACGCAGCGGAAATAACGGATGACAACGAAATGAAGATTTCGTGTCAAACTAATCGATGAAACGATTAGATGAAGCAATATGAATTGATGAATTAATGATACCAAATGCCTGAATCCGTTGATCTCGCGAGATACCGGACTTTAGCTATCTTCGACACGTTGATCGCGCACGATGCCGTGAGAGAAGATCTACGATTCTTCGAACGTTGATCTAACGCACTAGATTCCGTGAATCGGCTTCAACAATCGTTGATTCGAGCGCACTCGAATATCCGAAGGTGGAGATAGGAGATAACACTCAACTACCAATTTTAATGGTGGCACAAGAGCACACAAAAGAAATTTTATTCAAATTCAACAACCACAAATGTTACAACTCACCCGCTATTTATAGAGATTACAACACAGGTACACGACTTAAGATAGGTCGTTAACGACCTAACACATACGACCTAACACACAAATACAAATGACATAACAAAATACAGCCACGACTTAAAAAACTCTCGCGACCTAACTCTTCAGTCTGCTTCGCGACTTATCTTCTTGCGACCTAAAGCAACAATCAACGAACTAGCATCTGGAGCTTCCCATCTTCTTGCGACCTAAAGCAACAATCAACGACCTAGCATCTGGAGCTTCCCGCGACCTTCTGGAAAACAATCACGACATATGAGAGAAGTACGGCAATGACCTAATCGGCAGCGACCTACTTGCTCGCGACCTAAGTAACATTGTGACATACTGAAGGCGACTCAAAGAGGAGGAGGAGGAGAGACTTAGGGAATGTCGCTCTCGCGACTTAGCTGCCGTTCGTGACATAAAGTTTGCTCGCGACTTGAAGAAGGTCGTTCGCGACTTAGGAAATTGGTAGGTCGCTCCCGACCTAAAAAGTTCTGGAGCGGTATCATCTTCGGCATCATCTTCTTTGGGATCTAGGGTTCGCAATTTAGGGATTTGGCGAATCGGAATCGAGGTATGTCTCATTGAATTCTTTCCTCCACTTGCCTTCCGCGCTGCATCACAAGTACTCTCCCTAATTTAAGGTTAAACTTCCTCTTGAACTTGTCTTTTAGTGTTGGCAGCAAAGGGAAGTCCAACTCTGGATAATTTTCTATATTATCGTAATACGCGAGGAAGAGGGTGTCCTCATAACATTGCTCCTTCATTTGAAAGAGGGATTGTTTTATAAAAGAAGAGACTTTATTTTTGGCATCCTTAATCATGTTATCAGTATAGACTAGAGCAGCCTCCTTAGTTTCCAAACCATCCTTCAAAGTTTTACTTGTGTAACCATTTGAGCATTTTTAGTTTTGGCCTGCTCAAGCTCTTTTTCCAGCAATTTCACCCTCTCCTTAGTCGCTAGTCTAGCTTTTCTCCCTTCTCCCAAGTCGGAGACACGTTTGTTCTTTTCGTTGATAATTTCATCTCTCTATGTGGTGATTTCAAAAATTCGGCCCTCAAGAGACCTAACTTTATCTTTTAACAAAGAAATCTGCTCCTTAAAATTTGGAATTTGATCGACAAATTCATGAGAAGCTTGTTGTAGAAAAAATATGTGCTTGGCAACCTAAAATATACCAAAATATATAATATGTAAAGATATATGAAGCCAAATTTATATTAATCGGATACATGAGGATACATACGATAAGAAGTTATTGAAAAAGAACGTGGAGATGATCATTGGAAAAGGCAGAAGGCTGCAATGGTACCAAAGAAGCTACTGTTTGGGACTAGATGACTTAACGAACAAAATCATCAACATATGAAGGGATGGATTGGGTCGAAGCTTCATAAGGCAAAGATTTAGGAGGAGGAGGATTCAATCCCAACTCCCCATACAAACGTTGAAAAATAGTCGCGGATGAGGGATTCATGATGTCTATAACATGGCTCGGGGTGTGAGCGACTTCTATTTGGTCCTAAGGATTCTGGTCTAGCAGGCTTGAATCAATAAAACTAGAGTTTTGGTTGATTGCGGCCATGGCTGTATTCGATTCCTCAGCAATATAGGAAGAGACTGTTCTTCTCCAAGTTTGGCCTTTTTGACTGGAGGAGGAATTGGTGTACTAGACAAATCGTTAGAATTCTTTTTTCTTTTGTGATTCACAATAGCCTTAAGAGCATCAACAATGGAGTCAGCAATAGGAGAAGATTTGGTAGTCACAGCCAAGGAGGAGGCAGGAGTTTTAGCTTTCTTGGACTTACCAACCGAGGTGATAATAGTTAAATCTAAGTTAAAGAAAGGACCATAAGATGAAATTATAGAAAATTCTGTCAAATCGTAATAGAAATTACCGGAAGAATCACGTTGAATGAGAGAATGTGGAGAAAAGTCACTTTGATTGCCAACAACCAAAGCTTGATTCCCATGAGCATCTTTATCGATCATTAAAGGCTCTTCGAGCACTTTATGATTCACCAGCATCAAGGAATACTTTCAAAGGTTAGCTTCGGTGAGGAGTCTAAACCTATCCCCAATTATCTGGGAAGACAAGCTCAAGGTACCAATTGTACTAGAGATAGAAGGATTCATCATCTTGGAAGTAGGTTCTAAAAAAGAATAGCTATTATAAGAGAATAGCAAAATGTAGTATAGATAAAAGGGAGAAAGCAGCAAGACTTACTAGGGGAAGAGAAGGAACCCTTGATTCTAGGAGTATGGCTCTTAATATAGAAGAATTGGTTTTCCTAGTTCTTAGTCCTGTTGAACAAATTAGTGATCAAGCTCTTTGGATGAGGAAGAAGGCGATATATGGTACCCGTTGGTTATTTTAAAGCCTTGACAAGTGTTAACAAATTTCTTTGTTAACCCAAAATATGCTACGCAAACAAATCTTGGCTGATTGGAGACTTTAATAGCCTTGTGTTAACCCACAAGAAGTATTCGAGTCCAAAATGAAGTATGTATGTTCATGATTTCTGTTCTTGAAAAGAGAAGCCATGTGCATGTCAAAAATACAAGTACAAAAAAGGCATATGTAAGTCATGAGTCATATTACTTCATTCCCTTGTAATATGTTATGCAAACTTTAATATTCAAGTCCTTATGTGCAAATGTCACCAATTTACCATAGGCTTTACAAATCCCTAATTCGATTTAGGGTTTACTATTTTGAAAATGTAAGGAATAAGATGAGAAAAATTCACCACTCTTATGTAGCAACATGGGTCCTATTTATAGCTGTGTCAATCATGCAGAATGATTGACATGTGCCTTGGTCTCGAATCTAAGGGTTCTAATAGCTCCGCTTCAATAAAGCTTTGGTAGAAGTCCGGCATTATTTGCTTGTAGATTCTTGGTATCCTTTGTATGGTAGTTTTTCGATACTCTTGGTATTACGGATACCCACTATCCCTCTGTATATTGTAGATATCTACCATCTCCTTGTATGTTAAAGCTATTCGATATTCTATAATATACTATAGATATTCATTACTTCATTGCTCGTTGTAAATGTTCGACACCTTTCATATTGTAGATATACAATACCCTTTAGATTGTTGAAACTAGGTGTCCTTTAAATTGTAGACACACGTGATCTTCTAGATTATAGACATATGCCATCCTTAGTTATTCGGCATCCTTTAGTAATGCGACATTCTTCCTTTGTTCAACAATTTGTGTTATAGAGGCTCGACGCCACCTTCTTTTCGTATTCAAGTTCATTAACTCTTATATTTGCTAACTGCTTGTAGTTCGATATCTTTAGGGGTTTGGCACCTCTTCTATGCATGTTAACTACTTGAGTATTCATCATTTTTTTATTGTAGAGGGTCGGCATTCCCTTCGTTTCATTTAGTTTCGATAACCTCTGTGTTGTAGAAGTTCGGCATCCTAGGTTCTCCTAGGCTTGTTGTAGTTCGATGCCTTCAAACACTTATTGATTCGACACCTTCTTCGAGGATATCTTCGATAATTCTTTTAGTTATTGAGACTCGATACCTTCTTACTATGCCCTCATTCGATATCCTTTGTGTTTGCTTACTGCTTAGAATTCGACATCTTCCTGAGGTTACTTGAAGTTCAATACCCCTTATTGAATGCTTGATTGCGTTTTCTTCTTCACATCCGATATCTTGAATTTCGATATGTTCTTCCTTGGTGTTCGACACCTTTATTTATAGTAACATTTACCCCCCTCGCTTGTGTATAGAAGAGTATTATACTTCAGTATAATGTAGACTTTTAAGGATGTCACCTTGATATTGACATTTGCCATCTCGATATCTATATTACTGCCTATTGGTATTCTATTTAATCTCGTCCATCCGTTTAAACTGAAATCAACGTTTCACATTGCTGCCTTTTATCGCTATAAAATACCCATCTCCTTCTTCTTTTTCAACTTTCACCTGCAGTTTAAAGTTAAGAAAAATAATTTTAATTTCCTCATTTAGATAACAAAATTTTCTATCTCTATTGCATTTAAGCTTGATTTCAAGGTATTGCTTCTACTTTTAATAAACTTAATCAAAAAAGTAAAAGAGGGGATTTTCGATTTTTAAATTAGGGTTTTGAGACGTCGGGGGATCCAAATATCAATTATAATATATTTTATTGACAGTAGCTAGATAATCTGATGGCTATCATGAATTCGATAGTTTTCTAGAAGTTTGATAATTTTATGGATATTTTACGATGATAAGATCAGTACCGATTTAGAAACTCGATAATAGAAATCTAATTATTTGTTAAAAACTCGATATTCCTCTTTAGAATATGATAACTTGATACCAATTAATTTAAGGCTCATGAATTCATCAATCATTTTGAAAGTTAACAACTAATTTGTAATTCGGTATATCTTTAAGGGCTTTCTACAAATTTGATAATTGGTTAGAGGTTTGGTATATATTTAGGAATTTAATAACTGGTTATGAGCTCGACAACTATTTAAAAGATTGTCGTTTCAGTTATAAACTTGGTAACTTCATAGTGTGCTGCTATCCCTTTGTTAATTCGACAACTAATTAAAGAGTTGTTATATGGGTTGCAAACTTAATATCTTGTTTAAGTTCGATACCATATTATGGTTTCAGAAAGTAGTTATAGTATTGTAGACTCACAAACTATTTATGCCTTCGACACCTTATGTAACATCCCCTACTTAGAGGCCCAAAACTAACGGCTACGGATGCTGCAGTCATCTATAGTTATTAATCCTCGACGACCAAATACGGTAATGTTAGATACATTGATACATAGAAACACATGGAAAATTTTTAAAACATCAAACAATTTCCACATTCCATTTCAAAACGTTTCAAATTCATTACATAATCCCAATACGAGAACCACGTTCAGAGAAAATATATTTATTACAACATACACCAAGAGCGACATATGAAGTGCCCCCTTGGATGATCAAATTATATACAAGCAATTTAACAACTTTGCCTTTACAACAACAACACAGCGGAATCAATATAAAAGAGAACTCTAGATAGATATCATGCCTCCTGCACGTCTCTGGAAGCTTATTCGTTTAAAGAGGAACCTGAAAACATCAACTCTCAAACTACTCAAAATCAATTGAGTACCCGAGAGTTTAAGTGGAAAACATAAACTTCGAGTCAGACATAAAGCCCGGTATGAATAATAATCTACCATCTCAAACCATTTAGATATCTAGTGAGACCACGCCGCTTAGCGGAATGGGTTTCCCCTTACTAGTATCCTAAAACCTTTTAAAACCATATACTGTGCTCCTGCATCCACAATGGTTAAAACATATCAAAATAATATGATGATATGCAAAATAAGCAAATTAATTCAGGATTCATTCTAACTAACTGTCTCATTTATAGTTTCTAGGGTCACTATTAACCTATTAGTTTTCATGGGCTGACTAATAACATGTTTAATGTTTATGGACTCCCTGTCCAGTTTCATAGTTTTCATAGGATCACTAAGAACTTATTGGCCCCTGCCAATATCTTTACTATTCCATGGGTTCTCCCTGAAACTATTGGTAACTCCATCCCTCTTACCTTGTTTTCATGGGTTGACTAGGAACCTATTGACTTCTGTTAATATCTTAATCCGGGTATAGTTTTCATAGGCTAACTACAAACCTATTGGCCTCTGCCAATATAAAATCATAGTTTGCATGGGCTAACTATGAACCTGTCTTTCTGACATCTTCGTTTATGCATAGAATTCATGGTCTTACTATGAACCTATTGGCCCTTGTCAATATCTTTTCCTATACATAGTTTTCATGGGCTTACTATAAACCTATTGGCCCCTGCCAATATCTTTAATTAATATTTTAGCATCCATTATTTATATTCACTATTGGATCAACCTAGCTGGTTATTCTGCCCCTCCCTAAAGTACCATTATGGGTTCATTACAATGTGAATAATATATGAAAAAGTAATCATAACAACATAATAATACCAACACATATGGTTTAATATCCTTGAAATCATTTTATGTAAAACTTGGTTAATCCCTTTAACCTATTAATCAAGGAAAACTTCTTCAAAACTCCATTTCAAAATTCTTTATTTATGCCATGGTTTTCTTCTTTAAAATGAGATTGGGTTATTTGTTTTGAAACCTTCAAACATCACTTTCGAAACCGCTCGATAACCTCCTTCGAAAGCATAGAAAACTTCTTTTCAAAACACTAAGTATATACCTTTCGAAGCTATTTAAATCATCTCTTTTGAAACCAAAATATACCTTTCGAAAGTACTAAAGCATTACTCAAAAACATTGGAAACATAGCTTCGAAACCAATGAAAGCAACTCTTTCGAAACCATTGGGTTTTGCTTTAAAACTTTTTTTTTGTCAAAGTGAATATATATGAAAGTATCTCTTTAAAAACCTTTTATCTTTATACAAATGTTTGGGGAAAACTTGATGGCGTCAGAACCATTCATTCGAAAGCTTTAAAACAATTAAGTAAAACTTTGAAGGATGGCATCGAAACCCCCTTTCAAAGCCATTGCCTTCGAAACCCTTAAACCTTTTCTAAAGCATTTAGGAAGTGACTTTGTATAAGTTTAAAACAAATACTACTCTTTGAAAGCATTGGTGACTTCAATACACTCGAAAGGTAAAGGAACGATAGCATGGTCTCGACTAGGTGGAAACCACTACTTTCGAAAGAATTATTTTAAAATTAAAGGAACCCCTTCGAAAGCTTATAATTTAAACATGAGATGGCAACCCCCCTTCGAAAGCATTTTGGAAACCCTTTTGAAAGCATATGTTTTGACTCCTTCAAAAGTGTTTATGAAAACAAGGTATGATCTTATCATTTGAAAACAAAACTAAGGTCCCGACCCCATCGGAAGCATTGCTTTCGACACCATGACTTCTGCCTTCCCTCCAATCCACTACGTACCATCTAAGTGATACCTTGTGTATTGGTTTCGACTAGGTGAGTTTCTGAATGGTAGATTTCGACTAAGTCAAAGTGAAAGCATTGAAGTCGAAAGGCGCTTCTAAAGGAGGTGGAACCAACTTTTCTGGGTAAGGCTGAATTAATGCTACTTTTAGTAATTACTTTATAACTAACCTACCTAATTGTAATCATTTGATTAGTTGCCTTAAAACTTTTCAAATTCTTTACAAAATAACTGCCACTTACTATCAAATCCAAATCAATGAAAATTTAACAATTAAGCCCTTCCATTAAGCAAAACCAATAATGCAAATAAGTCATCCTTTCTCCAAAATCACTTAAGAAAAATCCAAAAAATTTAAAAAAATTCACTTTCATTACGTTATCTAACATATTAAAATTTTAGACCCAAATTCTTAATAAAATAATCGAAATAAATTTTAAACCCAATTTTATTATATTTTCCTTTGAAAATTCTTATTAAATTTTCTATAGCTTGAAAAATTACAAAAATTGAAACTCATCTCCGAAATCATATTTTGCATAACATATTATTTTTCCATGGCATTCAAAAATCATTAACAATCGATTTTTCCCTAAAACCATATAAATCATATTTAAACAAATTTGATTTAAATCAATCATGTCATAGTTCAAGCATATCATCATCCAAATCATCATAAAAATGAGTTTAATTTTAAACCCGAAAACATATGACTAAAAACAAAACAGTGATGGTGTAAATTATTACTCACCTTGAACATGATAAGGAATTTGAGATTTGTTGAAGATTAATTCCCCTAGCGTTTATTAGATTTTCCCTCTTTTCTTCCTCGTAACGGCCAGCCTTGCTTAGATTTACGTTTATTTTGATTCTTGATAAATGAAAAATGAACGTGAGAAATGAAAGGGTACGTGAATAATAGGTGTGGCTATTCTCTAATAAGGCTTTGCTTAATTAATTAACATATAAGCCATTTTAAGCCCATTTAATTGATTAAGCACGACCCTATATTAATTTATTCAAATCTCAATCTCCTTATCATTTTAATTCTTACATTATTCTATTTAATTTATCTAATTAAATCCCTGAATAATGTTATAAAAAATTAGGGATGTTACACCTTACAAACTCGACAATCGGCTGGAGCATTTCTTAAAAATTTTAAACTCACTTTATTATTTACGAAATCGATACTTTATTATGGATTCGACATTAGGTTACCAGTTTGACACTTTATTATAATCCCAATAAGGTGTTATAAGCACGATATCTTGACCTGATCCTAACGACCAGTAAGCTTTATCATCTAGTCACTAATCTAATAATTATTAATGAGTTTTCAACTGGTATAAATTCTTTAATTATCTATAAATCTGATATCTTGCTATTGGTTCGACACCTATAAATGGACCTCAGTGAATTATCGAATTATTACAAGTTCTATAGTTAGTCTTCATCTTGGCATGAGCTAAATAGCTAGTTTTTTTAGTATTTATTAGTTAGACGTTTAATTATTCATCTTTGCATCTCTATCTTGGGAATCCCACTTATCCTTAATATTTTAAACATTTTTGTAAAATACGTAATACTCCATTGATCTTGAGAAATTCCATTTAACAGATAAATGGCTAGCAAAAAATCTGGTAAGGGCCCCAAATCTTCTCCTACTTCCAAGAAAGAAGACTACAGACTCATCCCATCTCATATTACCTCTCAGGATGAAGTTGGCACCATCCTTCATCAATTTAGCATTACTGATGTTGAGGCCAGAATAACAGGCCTATCCAGAAGGATAAACAATCCTCTAGAAGGTTTCTTTGCCTTTACTCCAATTCACATTTGGCATTTCGGTTGTCTCCCTCTTTTTGACTTCTTCGTTCGATACTTGGACCATTTAGGCATCGCTCTAATATAATTATTGCCTAATTCCAACACCTATTTAAACTGCCTTAAAATTCTGGCTAGGAAAGCTAACCTTCCATCTCTTGATGTAGATATCCTTTGCTCATTAGTAATACCGTCAAAGTGGCGAACCAACCAGAGGATACCATATATCGCCTTCTCCCTCATAAAAGTTTGATTAATAACTTGATAAACAAATCTGGAGACTAGGAGAATCAGGTCTTCTATGTTAAGAACCACACCCCAAAATTGGAAGGTCTTTCTCTGCCCCTAGTAAGCTTTATTGTTTTTTCTTTTATTGTTTACACAATCTTCTTTTATCGCCTTACAATTATTGTTCTCTTTTAGAACTAGTCCCTAAAGGGATCGATCCTTCCTTAGCTAAAATGGTTGGAGAATTTAACTCAACATCACAGACTTTAGGAGACAGATATAAATTTCTAACCGAGGCCAGTGTCAAAAAATACTCCTTGATTCTGGAGTGCTACAAAGTGCTTGGGAAACCTCCCATCGTTAAGAAGGATGCTTATAGGAAACAATTCCTAGTGATTGGCAACCAAAACGCCTTTTCTAACTCTTCCCCTATTCAGTGTGATTCTTCCGGCAAGTTTATAGTATATTTTAAATAAAGTTTCTTACGTTGGTGTCTTACAAATTTCCCTTTAATTTAGGTTCATCTGCTGCTGTTGTTGCTTCTAAGCGCAGGAAGGCTAAAGCTTACGTCTCTTCTTTGGCTAAATCAAGTAAGTCTGCCCTTGTTAGGGGTTTTATTGCCAAATCTATCGACGCTATAAAAAGGAAGGCAAGCTTTGGCACTCCAATTGACGCTTCAACCTCTCCTCCGAGTAAAAAGGCTAAGCTTGGGAAAGTCCAGACTTCCATTATTATAGTTGAAGAGTTAAACGTGGATGCAGCTTTGGCCACTCATGATCCTAGCATGATTAACTTAAGTTCTTTGGACCAGGGTGCACAAGAACATACAAAGGGTTTTCATACCCCAAACTCTTTACTAAACATCTCGCTTCCCACCTCTGCTTTTGGTTTCAAATGTTTGTTCAAGGAGTTAGGTCCGACTCCCCTTCCTACCGAATCTCTCACTTCAGAGGCCCAGGCTCAAATTATCTCTATGGGCTTTAACAATCTTATTATTTTAGCTATCCAATCTCCTACTATGGCTTCTCTCATGCCACTACAGGCACCAACTTTCTCAATAGAGCATCATTATGTTCTTTATCAGCAGCTTTTACTGGTATGTTCCTTTTAGTATTTTGGCTAATCAAGATTTTAATTGGTACATCCTTACTTAACTTATATCTGCCATACATTTCACGTGGCCAAGCATATGTTTTTCCTTCAATGGGTCTCCTAGGGACCCGTTAGTGAAGTTGCAGAACTTAGGGAGCAAGTTTCTTCGTTAATGTCTAAAGTTAGGCTATTGTAGGGCCAAATGATTGATGTTGCAGTGGAAAGGAATGAGGCTATTCTTGAGAAAAGAAAACTTGCCTCCTCTCTTGATTAGGAGAAGAAAGCCAAACTGTTGCTTGAAGAGAGTGTTAAGACTTTAAAGATAAAGAAGGCCAAAATGGCCAATAAGATAAAGTCTCTAGAGAGCCAGTTGGAAACCAAAGATGCCACCTTGGTTTATGCCAATAATATTATAAAAACTACCAAGAAGAAAGTTTTATTCTTCCTGGATCAAGCTCTTACTAAAATCATAGAGAAATGCTATAAAGATGCTCTTTTTGTTGCTTATAATGACAACATTGGAAAATGCCCTGATCTAGACTTTCCTTCCCTTCCAGAATTAAATAACAAATTCAAGAGCAAATTCAATCTTATGCTAGGAATAGTTCAGAGATAGCTTCAAGATGAATTTCTCGAAGAAGAAGCTATCAATCCAAAGAAGCTATTATCTTTCGATGACCCTCCATTTAGAGAAGATAAATATTTTGAAGAAGAGGAAGATGACGATGAAGACGATGATGGCAAGGATGATCAAGGTGGGGATAATGGCGGTAAGGGTCTGGAAGAACCAAGAGACGGGGGTAACAGATCCGGTGATTAAGGCTTAGACTCATTTGCCCATGATATAGATTTTCCATATCTTCTCGGACCTTATGATGTTTCTCATGAAGAGATCCCAATGAAAGAGGTTCAGGCTGCTAACAAAGAATCGACTATGGAGAAAACCCGGGTTTCTACTTCATAAGTTTCCACAGTATAGTTTATCATCTCTAAACGCTTATAATTATCTGTCATATTTAGTTAATAAATTTACAATTTTAGTTCAGGAAGATAAACAAGTATTAATTTGAGATTTTATATGAGAAGAGTGAGAAGAAGGTGCAGTAGTTTAAATAGGGAGATTAAGCAGGCAGTTGAAGAATATAATAGTTTATCTAAGAAATATAGGCATCTTCGTATTTATGTCAATCGATTGAAGGATTTCAAAGAAAAATGGGTAGCTAAACTTTTGAAAAACTCCAGCCTTCATCGGGAAAGAGTTATAAAGGAGAACGAGGAGCTGACTATGCTCTTTTGGATGCTTTTCGAAGATAGGAACTTCTTAGTAGAATTTCTGTACAAAGTTTATTCCAAAATCGTTTTGACTAATTTTTCCATCTTAGGGGAGGAAAGTGGGGATTTAATTAGGAATTTGCATAGCAGGTATTTGGATGAGCATGGAACCGGTCCCCATCTTGGAGAATGTTGGAATATTGTTAGGGTTGCAACCATTCCACTTTCTCCTAACACTCTCCCCCCTGAGAAATTTAAGTTCAATAAAGAGAGATTCTTACAAGGATCAATATTATATGAACCTAAGTAATTCCACTATGTAGCATGTAATTCAGATAATTTCTTGAATTGTAATGTTTTTATTTCCTCGCAACTCTGTTCATTATTATTATTTTTACATACATAGTTTAAGGAGCCATCAGGCACTCCTATTTCAAAGAACTTTTGAGTAAATTTGTCAAATAAAAAAGGGATTCTAAGGAGAAAATATTAACTATCAAAACTTCTCGATTAGCAAGATATCGATTCCTTAGAGATCTCCAAGAAGTTTACACACAGTTTCCACACTTTCATTTTGATTTATTGTGCAATGAAAAGGACAATTTTCTTAAAGAAATGTGAACTAATCATGCCCAATTTTTATTTGGTGAAGCCGGTCCTCCGACCGGAAAATGGGACTACCATCAATTCCCACCATTTAATACCCCTCCAAGGTTTATGTTCTTTTTTTACTTTATCATTTCTACGTCGACGGGTTCACTCAAAAAAACTCAAACTGTTGCCTTTAAACTTTAAGAGTATATAATGCATTCATTGTTAATGAAAATGATTTTTTTTGTGCTTGTAAACCTTCTTGTTGCTAGAAATAATGCATTTTCTTGTGTATTAATTTCTTTTTCTTCATTTCTTTTTAATAGGAGAGTCAATTGACACTTACATCTTGCGATCCGAATCTCTTTTCCCGTCTAGACAATGTCGGAACTTAATTGATGTTGGACGTCAAGAAGGAACGCTCTTCTCAAGATGCTTTAGTCCAGCCATCTTCGGATAACCCAAAAGCTTAGAAATTGTATACTAAGTATGATGAATGGAAATCAACATTAAGTGGCATGAAAGAAAGGACCTCAGGTATAGAGGAGAAAATTAAAAAGACGGATAAAGGGACTTTGAAGATGAAGGAGCGCATAAATGTGATTAGCAAATCTGATGCTTTAGACCAGATAACTGAGGCTGATACAGAAATTGCTCGACTATATTAATGGATAGAGGATCTTGAAATGGATTTGTTAAAAAGTCAAGTACCTTGTTGATCTTTGGAACTTATCGCAAGTGGGGTTGAATCTAGCCTTCCCACTCCTACTCCAGCGAGAATGACTAGGTCTTAATCTTTGGTTGTTAAGGAGAAATTCCCCTCCTTGTTAAATCCACCTTCGGGTTTGGATTGCAAAGAAATCTTCAGATGGAGCCGAGCGTGCAAATATGAATGTACCTGGTTTTTAACAGGAAAATGGGACGAAAAAGTTCTGGAGCATCTTAATAAGTACCAAAGCCAAATCGAGGAGATAGGGCATGCGAGGCACGCTTTTGAGCAAAAGCTTAAAGAATCACAGAGTAGGTTAAAACCCTTAAAGGAGCCAACTCTATCGATGATACAGATATTATCCGAAAGAAGGAGGAGAAACTCAAAGTATTACTACATGTGGCAACCCATCATATTACTAACCCTTCTTTGGCCATTGAAGTTTTGATGGAAAAAGTACAAGACCATGAATCCCAACTAAAGATAATCGAGGTGACGTCACTTGAGAATCTTTAACTGGATTCACTTGTAGATTATTTAATTGAAGTAATAGTTGTTTTTGGCCTAAAAATTGATTATTTCTTCCTAGGTACAGATATGTATTCGAGGTTGAGCAGAGTAGTTGAAGTGGGGTTTAATGCTATTAGCATTTCGATCTGTATGGGTGTTCCGATCACCTCAAAGATATTGGGGGCCCTCCCTTTTTGCTTAGAGATGGGCTTTCTTCAAGTGGAAACTACCTTTGTCTTGTCGAGGTTGAGAGAAAGGGCAAAGAAAAAGTGTATCAACATCACCCCCTCCCTTATCCTCCCCCTCCTTCTTAGGAAGATTTAACTCTCTTTGATATCTGTAATTTTTGCATATGATAATAAGTAAATTTGTACCTGAATAGTTGATACCCTGAGTGAATCTTGTATTTTTCTTATTTATTTTGTCTTGTACTTGAACTCGCTGAGTTGTTTGAGATTTGCAACTTCCTTTAGTGCTTTAGTCCAATTCTGTATATCTGTGGTCTTTGATTAAGCATAGAATTGCTTGCTCTTTATTCCCTTGCAGAATGCTTTTAGACCAACCTTTTTTAGTTTACACCTTTTGTGAGACTCTTTCTTTTTTCTGGAAAAACATGGAATAAATAATGATGATGGTTTTCATAATTTTAAGAAACTATTCTTTTCTAAAATTAATCATTTTGTTTTGTAAATGCTAAAGATTATTTGTGGAAAAGTTATCTTGTTGATATTTGAAAATTTAAAAATTTGGTTTTGAAATTGATTTCTCAGAATATTTATCAGTAAAACTTTACACAGGTTGGATTAGTTTGCTTTCATCTTTCTCTTATAGGCAAAATCATTATTGCATTAAACTAAAATAGTTAACTTGATAAAAGACTAGAAATTTATCTAACAAAAGATTATAACTTAGTTGATAAGGAGACCAAAAATTCATCTGACAATAGGACCAGAATTATATTTGGTGAGAAGATCAGAAATCCATCTGATAATAAATCTAGAATTCCATCTGATAAGAAAATCAGAATCTTATCTGATAATAAGTCCAGAATTCCATCTAATAAGAAACGTTGAACTCCATCCACTAATAGGGCCTGAACTTCATATGTAAACCGATTATTAACGGAGATTCCCATTGTTTGATAATTAGAGAATTAGAAATCTGATTATTAACGGAGATTCCCATTGTTCGATAATTAGAGAATTAGAATTTTGATTATTAATAGAGATTCCCGTTATTTGATAATTAGAGAATTAGAAATCTGATTATTAATAGAGAAACCCATTATTTGATAATTACAGAATTAGAAATCTGACTAATGGAGATTTCCATTATTTGATAATTCGAATTCTAATATAGAAATCAACAATTGAGAGTTAAATTTGATATTTTGAAGAATGAAGCCCAGGGCTTGAGTAATAAGTCATAGTTTTACAGATATCACTATCTGACATTAAAATTCTCAAATATGCATGATAGATAGCTTTTGACCTTTCCTCGAAAGTTTCTTTAACTTTGCCTTAGTGTGGAATTAAATGTGTTTGACCATTCTTCCTCTAGAAGAATGTTTTGATCAATTATTTAGGATAGAGTTTGATTTATCTGACTGGTTTTTTAACACCTTATTACCATCTTAGGTAATGATTTAGGTGTTGATTGAATTCTTTTACTCCTTATCACCATCTTTAGGCAATGATTTAGGCTTAGTTTGAATCCATTATTACCATCTCTAGGCAATGATTTAGATTTTGGCTGAACCCTTTTTTACCATATAGAGGCAATGATTTAGGTTTTAGTTGAGCTCTTTTGCCCCTTATCACCTTCTTAGCGATGATTCTTCCCCTTATTACCTTATAGGTAATGATTTTGGCTGGTTGGTGCATTTGGTTAACCATCTTAAGTAGAACCAAAGTTTAACCCATCCTAATTTTAGAAGGCGCACCGGTCAGGCCTTATAGGTGGAATCGAAGGTTGGTCCGTGCTTCCATTAGGCCATCTTAGGAGGGTCCATAGGCTTACTCTGTCCTCCCTCTAGGAGATGCTTCGGTCAGGCCACATATGCTAAATCGAAGGCATGTAGTGCTTTGGCCAGGCCATCTTAGGCGGGACCAAAGGCTTACTCGGAACTCCCTCCAGGAGGTGCTTTGACCAAGACCTTGTAGCAGGATCAACGGCTTTTATTTCTCCCTTTATTACCTTATAGGTAATGATTTAGGCTTTTCCTTTATTTTACGAATCATTTTCATGAAGCATTCATCTTTATCAATGTTTTGATCTTTAAAGACACATTTTCTTTTTGCTCAAAACTTGTTAATAAATTCTTCAATTTCTCCTTTTACTAAGAAATTTTTGATCAATCCCTTTTGAGGCTCGGCCTTTGTTAGTATCATGTCCATTTGTTCGATAATATCAGCAATACGCGCCTCCGAGATTCCGTTCATTTCTTGGATGTCTCTTCTTAAAAGGCCAATAGTTCGACCTTTCTTTAGTTAAGAGATAAATGTTCTTATAGAAAGTGGTAAAGGAACAGGCATTTTCATGTCGGGAATTCCTTGGAGATAGTCTCTTTGATTCCCATTTGGCTTTTTAATAACATTGGATGGACGCATTTGCATTGCTCGTAAACTTTCTCTTTAATAAATCTCGAGTTTTTTCTGGTGTAAAAAAGCGATCAACTATTCTTTCCCAATTTCGGGCAAACTCATTGAAGTCTTTGTTATTTCTTTTTCAAAAATAGTTCTCTGAGATTGGAGTTGTATGGCCTTCCTCATTTTTAAGAACAAGCTATCCTTCCTTAGGCTTTCCTTTCTTGGGATAGGGCAATAACTGTGGATTGGCGTAAAGCCTATATGAAACAGATTTATGCTCCACTTATTAGGATTATAAGGAACCACTTATCTTTTTTATCCTATAATTCTTAGGGCTAACAATCTTAACACTCGCTCCTCATGAAACCGAGGGTCATGAGTGATTGGGTAAACTGGTTTGGCCAAGCGAGGCTCAGAAGATCCTTGTTCAAAGATAGTCATTATGTGACTTAATGAATTATGCTAGATGTGGTAAGTCGTCTACGAAAAGTGAAAAGTCCTTAAAGTTCTTTGTTGGGATATGCAAGATACGGACGGTCCTTTAAGGAAATATGTAGGTTGGGAAAATCCTTTATATCCTTTATATGTAAGCGAAGGAAAGTTCTTTATCAGAATATGTAGGGAGATGGAGGTTCGAGCCCTCCTTCTAGCGCCAAAAGTGTTAACAAATTTATTTGCTAACCTAAAATATGCTAGGCAAATAAGTCTTGGCTAATTGGAGACTTGAACAGCCTTATGTAAACCCACAAGAGGTATGCGAGTCCAAAATGAAGTATATAGATATTCATGATTTTGGTTCTTGGAAAGAGAAGCCATGTGCATGTTAAATATACAAGTACACAAAAGTCATATGTAAGTTGTTGGGTATATTTCGACCTCATCGCCAAACCAACTCCATCTCCAAGCCCAACCTCTTTCTGCCGAACCGAGTGCCACCGGACCATCCTTCTTCCATCCCACCGGACCAGCCTTCTGCCACCGAACCACCGAACCAAGTGCCACCGGACTATCCTCCTTCCATCCCACCGGACCAGCCTTCTACCACCGAACCACCGAACCAAGTGACACCGGACCATCCTTCTTCCATCCCACCACCGGTCCAAGCAACTACCGGTCCACTCTACACTCCAACCACCTCCGAACCAAGCAATGACGAACCAAGACATGCCAGGCCAGATCACATCAGCCCAGGCCCATCAGCGACTATACACATCCTGGACCCCTACCCCTAGCCTCACTCTATAAATAGAGGGGCAGAGGTACAGCAATGGGGACAAGTTTGGGAGCTCAAGCACGGAAGGAACTTTCAAACAACTTTCTTTTACTTGTATCAAAGCTTTGTACTTGTAATCAGAATAAAAGAAGAGAAATAACATATAAAGTGGACGTAGGCACATTCTGGCTGAACCACTATAAACCTGCGTGTCTTTTTACAGTTTAGCTCCTGTTTTTCATATATTTGCATAAATCGCTCAAGTCACTAAGAATAACATAAGATCTATTAAATCATACAACTTCGAGGTGTTTGTCCATTTTTTGTGCAAACATTTTTGGTGCTTTCACTGAGAACTAGAAGCTCGAAGCTTCAGCTTCATCCGCTTAACAAGTTTTCCTAACAGCATCGTCCGCCACTTGGAAAACATGCCTCCCAAACAAAGAAAAGATGTTAACAAAGGAAAAAACATCGCATCCAGCAGTCTTCCAGATCCAGCAGTCACGAATCAAGTAAATCGTCCTCCTCCAGCAACAGTAACAAATGAAGAACAGGCTAACCCAACCACTCCTGCCACAGAACAGCCTGCAGCAATTACTAGAGCAGATCTGGACAGAGTTGTGGTTGAAGTAACTAACCGCTTCACATCCCAGCAGGAAGCCTTGGTGGACCATCTCATGTCACGCTTAAGGGACGCTGAAGAATCCAACCACAACACTGAATCATGGGGCGAGTCCCAGTCTGGAGGATCTCAGAGACAACAAAGATCTTCCTTCTTCGAAGGAGCTAACGGCAGAAGAAGCCGTGGTAGGAGCCGAGACCGAGCACAGCCCGAAGTTAGGCCTGAGGAAACGTTTGGTACCGAACCCAACGGGGAAGGTACCGGGCGAAGGTCAACTGTAGCTGAGCCTGTCATGCTGCCTAACCACAGAAACGCCAGTGAACGGGGCCGAGCTAGAGTCCAGCCCGAAGTTGGACCCGAGGAAGTGCTTAGATCAGAACCCAACAGGGGGAGATCAAGGCAAGGGCCAACTGTAGCTGACCCAAGCATGCTCCCAGAAGATCAAAGGCAACCGCTGGAAAATATAAGGAATGATAGACGATACCATCCCTACAGGTCATCCGGACGGAATCAATCCCACAGAACAGAACCAAACTCATTTCTATCTGCTCCAAGTTCTGATGAAAGGATGGCACGCTTATTCAGAGAGTGTGTCCAACGGGAGCAAAGAGATCGAGGGATAGGCGCTAGGGTAACCAGCCCTTTCGCCCGCAATATCGAAATTGCTATCACCCCCCGAGAATGGAAGATGCCAACAATGGAACCCAACAAAGGAACCTCCGATCCCGTTGTACACTTACAGAGGTACACGCAGCATATGCTCATGAGTGGAGCGACAGAGGGAGTGCTGTGCAAATGCTTTCCGCTCTTCTTAGCAGATCTTGCTACCTCCTAGTTCTGTCATCTACCCCAAGGATCCATCAGCTCGTAGGAAATGTTGAAAGAAAAATTTATCAGTCAGTTCTGCATTCATGTGGAGCAACCTAAGGACGCTTATTCCTTATCCAGCGTCAAACAGAAACCTGGAGAAAAGCTGCAGCAATACCTAACCAGATTCAACGCCGCAGCAGCCGCAGTCCAAGATGCCGATGAGAAGCTTATCCTAATGGCCCTCTACAGTGGTGTGCATCCGGACACTAAATTTGCTAGAAGGTTGACAAAAGAAAAACCAGCTACTTTACCCGATTTCTTCCATGAAGCCGGGAAATACATGAGGCTTGAGGATGCTACCGTTGAGGGGCAGTCAGGACAGCAAAATAAGACAACCCATGGCGACGCCCCTGCTGTGGCAAGGGACGTTCGAAGAAATGATTCCAGAGACAATACTGGGGGCAAGAAGGGAGAAAAGCGCCTATATCGGCCAGGACCAAGATTCGACACTTACACCCCTTTGAACGAGACCGTCGAAAATATCTTCCTTTCCACCCAAGGCGAAGTTAGATACAAATGCCCACCATACAAGAAGGAATCAGATAACGCACAGAAGTCTGGAAAGTTCTGCCGCTTCCACGAATCTCACGGACATGATACCAACGAATGCCATCATCTCCGAGATCTGATTGAGGAACACATCAGAAGAAAGAAACTGGAACGTTATGTAAAAGGTCAGGACAGGACCCCAGCTCCTGCCAATGAAAACCCAAGGCTACCCTCACCGGGGGCCGACAGAGGAAACCGCAACGCTAGCAGCTCTAGTCAAGAAAAGATAATGGTCCATACCATCTCAGGAAAGCCCCTCCTCTTCGATATACCAGCGACCCTTTCAATGAATTAGACCCTAGGGACAAAGAGGAGGAGGCCACCGCCGAGCCTGCCGAGGCTATGGAATTCATATCTGTAGACAAGCACGACTCAAGTAGACTATTGAAAATTGGGTCCCAACTAAAAACCGAATTGAAGGAACAACTCATCGATTTTCTCCGCCACAACTTGGATGTATTCGCTTGGTCACACGCTGACATGACCGGAATCTCCCCCGATATAGCATGCCACGTATTGAACATTGATCCTACCAAGGCGCCTGTAAAGCAAAGAAAGAGAAGTATGGGGACAGAGCGATCAGCAGCCCTCGATGAAGAAGTAAAGAATCTACTCGCCAATGACTTCATACGAGAAGCTATCTACCCGGAATGGATCGCCAACCCGGTGCTGGTAAAAAAGGCTAATGGGAAGTGGCGAACCTGCATTGACTTTTCCAACTTAAACGACGCCTGCCCAAAGGATTGCTTCCCACTTCCCAGAATCGACCAACTTGTAGACAGCACAGCCGGGCACGCACTCCTATCTTTTATGGATGCATATTCAGGATATAACCAAATTCCTATGCATGCTCCCGACCAAGACCACACTAGTTTCATCACCGACCGAGGTTTATACTGCTACAAAGTAATGCCTTTCGGACTTAAAAATGCAGGAGCCACCTACCAGCGCCTCGTCAACAAGATGTTTGCAGGGCTAATAGTACAAACTATGGAAGTATATGTGGATGACATGCTGGTAAAGTCAAGGAAGGCTAAAGATCACGTAAGCCACCTAGGCAAGATGTTTCAAGTACTTCGGCAATATGGAATGAAGTTGAATCCGCTAAAATGCTCCTTCGGTGTGTCATCAGGGAAGTTCTTAGGATTCATCGTTCATGCCAGAGGGATAGAAGCAAACCCCGAACAAGTCCGAGCGCTAAGGGACATCAAGATACCTTCCACCCGAAAGTAAATGCAAAGCCTAAATGGAAAAGTGGCCGCCCTAAGCCGATTCATCTCCAAGGCAACGGACAAGTGCGTCCCCTTTTTCGAAGCTCTAAAGAAAGATAAAGGAAAGTTCGAATGGACGGACGAATGCTTAACCGCTTTCCATAACCTAATCGAACACCTCCAGAAACCACCGGTACTCTCGACTCCAAGCGAAGGCGAAGAATTATACCTATACCTTGTTGTGTCATCTCACGCTCTAAGCGCTGCCTTGGTAAGGGAAGACAACCGCACGCAACGACCAGTTTACTTCGTCAGCAAAAGGTTTACTGGGGCAGAAGTTAGATATCCTAAACTTGAGAAGTTAGCGTACTGTTTACTAATCACATCACGAAAACTGTGTCACTACTTCCAGTCCCATTCCATCAAAGTTCTGACCGATCAACCACTGAGGCAGGTACTCCATCGTCCTGACACTTCTGGGTGACTACTTAAATGGTGCATTGAACTAAGTCAGTATGATATCATCTATCACCCTCGCACCGCCATCAAGGGACAAGCCATGGCTGATTTCATTGCAGAATTCACTACCAACGAAGATAAGGAGCAATTGGAAATAGCAGAAGATATCAAGTGGAATCTCTTTGTGGATGGTGCATCGAACGAACAAGGCTCGGGGGCAGGTGTGGTAGTAATCACTCCCAGGGGAAACAAACTGCACTATGCTATAAGATTGGAGTTCGCTGCCACCAACAACGATGCAGAATATGAAGCAGTGATAGCTGGACTAGAAATTGCCATAGAAATCGGGGCCAATTCTTTGTGTCTTCACAGCGATTCTCAACTTATTGTTAATCAAATACTAGGAGAATTCCAAGCTCGAGAAGAACGACTCATAGCATATCTAAAGAAGACCAAGTTACTTCTCAGCCGATTGGACCACTACTTAGTCAAACACATCCCTCGGGAGGAGAACCGAGAGGCCGACGAATTAGCAAAGCAAGCAAGTGTGAGAGACATCACCATCTTTGGGGCAGTAACCATCTCAAAGCAACTGGCCCCAAGTTTTGAGCAAGTAAATCTGATAGCTGCAACCGAAGAAGCAACTTGGATGACTCCCATCCGAGACTACCTACGAAGTGGCACTCTACCCAATGGGCGTAACGAAGTCAAGAAAATCTTGAGGAAAGCATCCCGCTACACAATACAAGAAGACATCCTCTATCGGCGTGGATTCTCTAACCCGTTATTAAGGTGTGTCGCTGGGAGAGAAGCCAAGGAAATCTTATCCAACATCCATCAGGGGAGCTGCGGAGATCACACCGGAGGGCAAACATTAGCATAAAAGATACTCCGATACGGATATTTCTGGCCCACCTTAAGCAAGGACGCCTTAGATTTCGTCAAGAAGTGTGACAGATGCCAAAAATTTGCTAAGATTCCGCGGCTACCAACAACTGAGATTACTCAAATGACCAGCCCTTGGCCCTTCGCAATATGGGGAATCGACTTAATCGGCGAGCTACCGATGGGCCGAGGCGGGGCCAAATATGCTATAGTGGCAGTTGATTATTTCACCAAATGGGTGGAAGCGGAACCTCTGAATAAGGTATCTTCAGCAAAAGTTATTAACTTCTTAATCAAAAATGTTCTATGCAGGTACGGAGTCCCACTCAAAATCATATCAGACAATGGACTTCAGTTTGACAGCGAGGAATTCGCCAACTGGTGCCAAGAACACGGAATTCATAAAAGCTTCTCATCCGTAGCATATCCCCAGGCAAACGGACAAGTCGAAGCAGTCAACAAAATTCTGAAAACTCTGATAAAAAAGAAGCTCGAAAAGTCAAAGGGCGCTTGGGTGGATGAACTCCCTACGGCACTATGGGCCTATCGCACATCTTTCAGAACATCAACAGGGCACACTCCTTTCTCTTTGGCATACGGATCGGAGGCTATGCTCCCAGTTGAAACCATTGTGCCTTCCCACCGTAGAATCCACTATAACCCGGAAGAGAATGAAGAGCTCCTCCACATGTCTTTGGATCTAGTTGAGGAGAGAAGAAATAATGCAGTCCTTAAAACAGCAGCCCACAAGCAGAAAGTGGCAGCGCAATACAACTCCAAAGTCAAGCATCGTACCTTACAAGAAGGGGATCTTGTCCTCAAGCGAATCTTCCCTCGCCCCGGAGCACTAGACCCAATCTGGGATGGGCCATATGTAATTCATAAAGATCTCCACAACGGAGCCTATATTTTGTCAACAGTGGACGGAGAGGTGTTCCAGAGGGCATGGAACATCCAACACCTCCGTCGATACTTTTCTTAACTTGTATTGCCCATATGAAGTGAATTAACAAAGAGAATCAGTGGACGTAGGCCTCTTCGTGCCGAACCACTTTAAAAAACTTTGTCTCTTTTTTAACTTGTTCCTTTATATCTTGGATACTTGTTAACTTTATCCTTTTCTGTTGAACAAAATCCTACGCATATAGCATCTCCACTCAAAGCACCCCACGACGCAACTTCACCTGGGCAAAACCCAACAGTTACTATGCGAATCTATGCCCTCGCCAATGAGACACTTTTGCTCCAGCATCCCTCTGCTGCGGGTTAACTCATTTCTCGCGACGGCCCTTAAAGCCAACTGTAATGAGCCGATTATAAGACACCGAGAAGGCCGACTATAGCCGAGGCAGCTCATTACGGCGTTAGGCTCGCCGACAACTGTGAACCGACTATAAGCCCCAACATAAGGTGTGGCCAGCCAGGGGCAGTTCACAGTTGACGATCGGCACCCACGCTAGCCGGCCACAGTAAGTCGAATAATACCCATGATTACGGGCCATAATGGCCCGGGTAGTTACTATGCGCGATCTCGGCTCCGATGTGTCTTAAGTGCGGCTGTGGTAAAAAAGAATTAACTCCCCGCGGAGGCGTAAGATGGGTGACAAATGTCTCCAAGACCCACAGCTAGGGAAAGTGACTACAAAACCTGTTTGCCACGAACTTAAGCACATCGAAGGCCTTCCGTGATTGGAAGTTTTACTATTTCACATATTTCAATTTTACTTGAAAAGCTTTCCTCCTATCCTCTATAACAATCCATAAAGTACAGGATATAAAGTAGGAGATACTCGCCAATGGATGCAGAGATTCACAATCGGATGGCAGGGCATTCAACTGCTTTCCATGCTCGGTCATACAAGATATTCGAAACTGCCATCTACAAACAGAACATGAAAGGCGGTATTTTCTTCCTTTATGTGCAGATGCATGATTATAATTTGTTCACACCACACACTAACATTGCAAGTCATGGAATCATGTCTTAAACCAGAACCCGACATCAAACACAATTTAATTACAAGAATATACATAGCTATATTTCTCATACGACATGCCAAAATAACAGCAAACATTCAAAAGACGACAAAATCAGCTTAAGTTAAAGGATTACACGTCAAAAATAAGACTATTTATTACAAGTGGCAAAATATTACAACCTAAAGGCTACTTTACTATTTTTCGACTAACATATACAACACTATCAAATCCACAAAAAGAGTTTTTCCAGGTATAATCAAGGGGCCGGCTGCAGTGGATCTTTATCCTTGTCTTGTTGACCCCCTGTCCAGTCAGAAAAAGGATTCATTAGCAATAAGCAACCAAGTTGATGGAGAAACTAAAAAGGGAGACTTACCAGCGCCTACTTCCTGACTATCCTGATCGTCATCCTCTACCTGCACGCCTACCTCCTCAGCGGCAAGCAACCGCATACCTTCCTTCACCGCCACCTTCTCCTCCTTGGCAAACTGAGCAGTGACCGCATCCATGCTAAAGACCACGCCACCATCTTTATCCGCATCGGCCTTAGCCTCCTCCAAAGCCCGAAGATAGATCTTAGCCATGACCCTAGGATAATCATCCATCCAAGATAGGTTGCCCTGCTTCCAAGTTCGGAAGTACATGTCCTGAAGCATTTCATCCATCATCCCCTCATTCTCCTCAAACTCCCTCATCCGGGCCTCGGAAGCCGACAGCCTTCCCACAGCAGCTTCTCTCTCCAAACGGTATCTCGAGCAGTCAGCCTGAAGGGATTTCCGCATCGCCTCCATCTCCTCCTTCAGCCTAACCTGAGCGAGCTCTGCGGCTTCAAGCTTCCCCGACAGCTCCTCTACCCGCTCAAGATCCACCCTCCGAACCTCATCCACTGTCGAGATGGCCATATTTATCTGTTCCTTGCAGGCGGCCTCCATCTTCCGCAGTTCCTCCTTACTAGCCTCCTCCATAGCCTTCCTCAATCGCCCGGAGGCAGCCTCATGCTGAGAAATCTGAATGGCCTGGTCAGCGAGCTGTTTGGCCTGGTCCGAAACCATCAATCTTAGTCGGATGTTGGCACTCCCAATCTCCTCTCCAGCCTTAACCAGCCGGGCATGATGCCCCATCAGCTTCCTAGTCTCCTCCATCATCCGATCAATACTAGCCTTGGCCTCGTCTCCCATGGTAACTATCCGAGTGGTAAGTAGATCAAGATCTAAGGACTTAGCCTCATCAAGCACCCGTACCATGGGATTGCGGGGAAGAAGGTGCTCACCAGTAACCTCGTCAAAGATGATGTCGTGGGAACTTGGATCCAGATCAGGATGACCCGCAAATGGGTTACGAGCCAAGTCAGGACGGTCGATATGAGTAACAGAAGGGTTTCCGGACGGGTGCGGAGAAGGTGCGAACTCGCTGTCCTCCTCCGTGATATCATGAAGAGGCTAAGCCGGGAGCTGAGGACCGGGCGAAGGTTCGGATAAAGGACGACTCCTCTTTCTTTGCTGAATACCCTCTTCGATAACCCCGAGAAGAGGATGGTAGCCGACTACATCCCCGGAGCGGTGGGTCGAAGGCTTTGGCTTGACAGAAGTTTTGGAAAGCTTGTACTGTTCAAGCCTGTGCCGAAGATCTGAGGCCTTGGCCGTTTTACCTGCTCCTGATATGAAGAAAAAGTGTCACAAGCATATATTGATCTATAATTCGAGAAAACACGGCAAATTAAAGGTAATAAGAAAAGAAACACATCTGTGGTTGTACAAACCCTGGGGAGGAGTAGGATACTGCAATAAGTCCTGGATTTCATTCCAGGACGGGAGCGGGTCATAAAATATTCCTAAGTCCCTATCATAAATGGAGCCCACAGGAATCAAAAGTTCACCTTGAGTCGTCGGAGCCACCTTGGCTGGGATGGTCTGAGAAGACTCACTTGCACCGGTCCCGGCCTTGTCCGCTTTCCCAGTTTTCTCTACCAAAGCCAGATCTTCGTCCAGCCCCTCGAAAGCCTGGTGGAACGCATCGTCCGTCCACTCCTGAATCTCGCCCGCTTGCCCAGGAAGCAAGGCCCCGATGCCATCGCCATCTTTATCACCTTCCCGACCATCTCCACCCTCACCTCTTTCCTCCTCTATGTCTTCCTCCTCCTGGGTAAGTGGACAATTGCTGGGGGAGGGACCGTCCGACTTCTTGAGTTTCTTACCTCCGACGGCTGGAGGTTTCGTGAAAGGTTTCCTCTTGCTATTCTCTACCGTAACACCTTCCTTGGTCTGAGCAGCCGCCCTCTCCTCCGCCGTTTCCCTCAGCTTAACTACTGACTGCTGTGGAAGGATTAAGTTATACTCCAAAAGGATCGCATTTTTGATCAGGAAGGCAGATGATCTATATTTCCCGAGAATAGCTTCTATCTCAGCCGCCGTCTGAACCAGGCGGTCAGTCTCCACAATCGCAAATCCACCTGTCGCTAGCAAAAATGAGAAAGTATGAGAAGAAGCATCGCAATCGGAATGGAAATTATAAGTAAAAGCATCAACTCCGAATTGAAACGGAGTCGTCCCTGACAAAGAACCACTCCTTCTTGAACATGCTGAATTTAGAATACAGATCCAAGACCGGCTTGAAGGTCACGGCTGACTCCAAGCTAATGTATGGGGACCCCTTCTTATAGCCCCTCAGATTATACAAGTATCGGATCTCCCGGTTAGAAGGAGCACGACCATACTTCCTCTGGAAAATGACAAAGAGGCTCACCAGTATAGCATAGGAGTTGGGTTGAAGCTGGAATGGGGCCACCTTGAGATATGTGAGGAAGCTGGTTACCCAAGCATGAAGAGGCGGAATGGCACCACACATGCAGTGGTATCTGCTGTAAGCAAAGTACCCTTCAGGAGGGTCGTATGGCATAACATCTCTCCCTGGCAACAGCATCCGCGCCCTATCAATTCCGAAAGAACGAGAGATGACATCAAGCTGCTCTTCCTTAAGGGAGCTAGGAAAGCAATCGGGCGGGGAATTCAAAAGTTCCTGAGGGCCGTACCCGTCCACTAGTGATCTCGGGGTTGGTCCGTGACGTTTTGGATTCGGTTGAGCTGGGGGCACGGCAGAGGAACCTCCTTCGCCCCCGGATTTCTTTTTGTCTGATCGAGTTTCCGCTTTACGAGACATTATTTGCAACACCGGAAAAACACATTGTTAGAATAGAGGAAGTAAATGAGCAAGTGAGTACAGTCCAAGATTTCGCTCGCAATATGAAAGGTTCATTCAGCATTCTCACTCTCAATGGTTCATTCGGCATTCTCACTCCTCAATGGTTCATTCGGCATTCTCACTCTCAATGGTTCATTTGGCATTCTCACTCCTCAATGGTTCATTCGGCATTCTCACTCTCAATGGTTCATTCGGCATTCTCACTCCTCAATGGTTCATTCGGCATTTACTAATAGAGTTCATTAGGTACCTGATTCGGCAGGCGTAGGCAAGTCGGTGGATTGATTCGGCTATGCAACAAATTTGACTCAAGTGCTTCGTTCGGTAGGAAATAACATGGGCCCTAGCTCCGTACTTATAGACGAAGGTGGACCTCCGAACCAACCGGTTCGGCGTCTGGAACCGGACATAACAATTCAAAGGAGAAACAAAGCACGCCATGTGCTGGCACATAACCTGCTTTGGGGGGCAAATGTTGGGTATATTTCGACCTCATCGCCAAACCAACTCCATCTCCAAGCCCAACCTCTTTCCGCCGAACCGAGTGCCACCGGACCATCCTTCTTCCATCCCACCGGACCAACCTTCTGCCACCGAACCAAGTGCCACCGGACCATCCTTCTTCCATCCCACCGGACCAGCCTTCTGCCACCGAACCACCGAACCAAGTGACACCGGACCATCCTTCTTCCATCCCACCACCGGTCCAAGCAACTACCGGTCCACTCTACACTCCAACCACCTCCGAACCAAGCAATGACGAACCAAGACGTGCCAGGCCAGATCACATCAGCCCAGGCCCATCAGCGACTATACACATCCTGGACCCCTACCCCTAGCCTCACTCTATAAATAGAGGGGCAGGGGTACAGCAATGGGGACAAGTTTGGGAGCTCAAGCACGAAAGGAACTTTCAAACAACTTTCTTTTACTTGTATCAAAGCTTTGTACTTGTAATCAGAATAAAAGAAGAGAAATAACATATAAAGTGGACGTAGGCACATTCTGGCTGAACCACTATAAACCTGCGTGTCTTTTTACAGTTTAGCCCCTGTTTTTCATATATTTGCATAAATCGCTCAAGTCACTAAGAATAACATAAGATCTATTAAATCATACAACTTCGAGGTGTTTGTCCATTTTTTGTGCAAACATAAGTCATGAGTCAAATATTTTCATTCACTTGTAATATGCTATGCAAAATTTATTATTCAAGTCCTTGGGTGCAAAAGTCACCAATTTACAATAGGCTTTATACATACCCAATTCGATTTAGGGTTTATAATTTTGAAAATGTAAGAAATCAGATGAGAAAAAATCGCCCCTCTCATGTAGCAACAGGGGTCCAATTTATAGCCATGTCAATCATGCGGGATGATTGACACGTGTCTTGGCCTCGAATCTAAGGGTTCTATAGCTCTGCTTCAATAAAGCTTCGGTAGAAGTTCGACATCATTTGCTTGTAGATTTTCAGCATCCTTCGTATAGTAGTTTTGCCTCGTTCAATCATTGTTTGCAATAGAAAAATTATCGAACATTTTTCCTTACTTCACTATCGTACACACTAGCTTCGATCAAAAACTCAACACCCAGCATGCTTCCGATCGCTAGAAATTGATCGAAACTCCCATTTTGATCAACTTCGAACTGCTCTTAACTTACACAACTAAAAATCACCATTCTTGTTTTAAAAATCATGTTTTTGTATGAGGATTCAGCTTAGATACCTGAATTCGAGAATTAAAAGATTCGAATTTTGACTTATATAAAGTTATGCTCAGATTTCTTTGTTTCCAGAGTTATTAACAAGTTGTTTAAACTTAAATTGATTTTTAAAACTTAGTTCATGATCAAACAAACATTTTCTGTTTTGATCCCAAGTCCAAACAGTAAGTAGATTGTGAATAAATGATTTTTTTTTGAAATCAAACTTGTGTTTAGAGTTTGAAAACAAGGAGTATTTATAACCAGCCTGCACACAACATTCACAAAGAACTTATATATATATACACATATACACACATACTTATCAATGATTTAACTTGCCACGGATCCACATTTAAAAGAAAGTTACACACCTTCAACATTTAGATTCCAAAAGCCTTCAAATTGAAGTAGAAACCTTTTTGAATTTACAAAGTTGAAATCTTGGTTGAACTGTTAGCTGAAACTTCATTACTTGATCTCATATTTTTCTTTGATTGCTTGATGGTTTAAGTGGATGTTTTTAAGTTGATAATTGTTTTTGAATGATGATGATATTACTTTAGTTTTCTCAGTTTGGAATGATCGAAACTGAAATGAGAAAGTTGATGTATATGGAAATGAAGTTTACAGAGTATAATATTTTGTACAGGGTGTATATTTTTTTTCTTGTTTTTATAATGGTTTGGCAGGGATATTTCTTGCGTTGGTGGCTGATGAGAACATTTTGGGTGCTACATTAATTAGGCTTGTACCATATTTAAAAAAAATTCTTTCGGTTGTACAATATAAAGATAATTGTTGTGGCTTCCTTTACAAGCTTTATATACATGTATTTTTGTTTCTTTTATTTTTCATTTGCAAGTGTACACGTTTTTGTTTTCTTTTGTTTATTTTATCACTTTGTAATATAAGTGAGATTCTATTTTATTTTAATTTTACTTTCTTTTTCATATTTGAATGTATATCTATATTTAATATATTGTTATCATTTGTTTATGTATTTATTTTATTTTTTTATAATTTATATTCATTTTGTAATATAGGTGAATTTCTAGTTTTTAATTTGTTAATAGATTTTATCCAATGTATTTATTTTATTTTTTTATATCTTATATATTTTAATTTTTTTAACCATTTATTTATGATTTAAATTCAAATCAAATATATATATATATATAATTTCAAATTTACTCATATATGCCCAAATATACATATATATTCACATATATACATATATATACAATATTTTAAATTAAAGTAATTAACCCATATTTTTATTTGGATTCGGGGAAACTCAAATCGATTTATCAATAAATTTCACAATTTCATTTTATTCTAAAATGAAATTAATTATCAATTTAAATATATATAAAATCTGGGATCGTTACAGACTTCCTCCCTTAAAAAACATTTCGTCCTCGAAATTTGCCAAGGAGACCCAAAGATAGATGAAGAATATTTCATCAAATCAAACTGAATATCTATTCTGCATTTGGCTTACCAAATCAGAATATCAATTATAGATATAAGAACGAATCTGTTTTAACACTTCACAAGATACTCGGGTTATCCAGATTTATGAAATATGCAGTGGCATTGGTTAGTTCGAAGGGATAACTAACCATTCGTAGAACATATCCGGACCCAAATGGTATTCATATATCTGTCTATTTTTGGGTACAATTTCAAAACTTTTAGTTTAGAAACTAAAGTATACCTATCAACCATAGCAACCAAAGCAAAACAATTCATCCAAATAAATAATTCTGATTGAGTTATTTGGAGTTTACATCCCATTTTAATATAACGAATCTCTTCCTGGATCTACCAGGAACTATCAAAGAATTAAGAAAAGATGACGAACAAAAGAGATTGATAGAGAAAAGATTGTTCCCTTGTTGTTACAAGATATTGACCATTTATAGTCGTATTCCCCTGTCCCCTATCTCATCCTCTTCTTGCACTGATACTTAGTATCAGTGGATAGTAAGAGAATTTACTGAGGCATACAGACGGATATCTTAAGGATACTCATTCTAGGGTATACTTCACCCTATCTCTAATGAGTTACTTAATGTGTTATACTCCTTAGCTAAAGTTCAACCTTAGCTCTGATACCAAATGTGATGATCCTGAACTCGGCCTTCGAAAATCGGCACCCGTACTTCACTTGTACTCAAAATGCCGCAGATTCAAACGTCGAATCTGGGTCACCGGAGCTTATAACACCATTAAGTATAACAACACATCGGAAGAAAGAATAGATGATATCATATACAACTCCAATGAATACAATATCCAGAATGATATACAACAATGATATCAATATGATACAACAATATCAGAGACAAATAATGATACAATGGAAAACAAAAGTGATAACTCCAAATGATCTTCAAAAGAGAATGAATCCAACAACTCCAACATCAGCTCGAACCACCATCTCGTTGCACCAAGATAAGCAACGTCAGTCATCAGTGAACTCCAAAACTGAACTAGCTTCAGATAATCTACTAAACCTGACTATTTGAAAAACCCAACTCTAGACTGCCCGTGTGGAAAATTGTGGGCACCCAGAGTTTAGGAAGGGAACAATAAACTCCGAGTCAGTCATGGGACTGGTGTGAGCAACAAAAACAGTTTATCTTTAAACAAACAACAAAAGAATTTTAAACATTGAAATCCGCAATGCTTTTGGAAAATGAAACTACCATAAGACCTCCCGCCACATACACAATGCAATCGCAGACTTGGAGGAGATTTCTTCTTATGATAGTCAAACATGCTTACTACGCAAAGAAAACTCTTTTGATATTATTAATAGTGCATAGTGGAAAACATTTCAAAAATACAATATTAATCTTAGCCAGCATAGGTACCATTATATTATGCCTACTATAGCTGCTATGTTAAATAACAGGTTCTACAACTAAAACCGTACAGGGTTCGTATTGGAAATTGGATTTCCAACAAATGGTCAGGCTAAGGAACTTCCTACTGTCAATGGGTATGCCTCTGGATGGACGTCCCAAGAACCTACCCGGATCTCTGCCAACACAAGGCCGGGTTACCTCTGACACAAGGTAACTACTACTCGAGTATGCTACCCCCAGTCCTTTGGGACCTTTATCCGAGGTACCTCGATCACAAAGCAACAACCACATAGTAAATGAGATTGGAGCAACCACATAGGTAAAATATCAGGGCTCCATACCAGATACCACCCTTTTCCAGAAGGAAATGACATACCCTAAAGGGAGCGACCCTCATAACCTTGCCGCATCTTTCCTGTTTCGACCATTTCCGGTTTGTGAGGTCCCATGAGGTTTCGTCCATAAAGCTACGCTTTTTCACAAAGCCATGCTTTGATCAACACATGATCAACAAATGATCAGCAACACACAGCAACACTTAGCATGCAATACTACCAAATTGGAAGTATATCACTGATAACCTTCAAAAACATAACCTCTAAGCTCGTACGTCTTAGAGAAGGGTGTTAAGCTAAGAGAATAAATCTCCGCCACCAAACAGAAATGTATTTGAAAGAAATCAGCTTTATATATCAAAGTGTAATGTCAGACATACAACCATACAAGTCTGTTCTGGGTTCGAACAGAACCGAAGGCACTTCCAAAGAAGCCCTTGCAATCCGGGTATTCACAATCCCGATCGAACTTCCCATCACTTAGGAAATCTCTATACCGGGCGCTACCCAGTGCAGAGACAATCGATATGTTATCCTATCATTTTCACAAATACCCGGTCTTCAACACCGGTCTTCAATTGATATCCATATACGTCGTATCACTTATTCGGAATGGGTTATATGACACAAAGTCCTCTCCTGGCTAAACCGAATAGTGAGCGTAATATTTAAAAACATATGGATAATGGGATTTCAATTAAGTCATAACTTATTATCCAAAACTTTCCTTTCGAATGGTTTAAACAAATCACCATTTTAATCTTTTACAAAAAGATTCATCTCACCAATTTCACCCAGTTTCACAAAGATCTATTCATAGATTCCCAAATCGATTTCCATTTCAATTGGATTAACTCATTAAATCTTTAAATCAAAGATTTAATTTATAGCTTTCAAAAAGAATTCACTCATAACTTGGAAAACCATTTTTCAATTCAAACTTGAAATTCCTTTAACTTGAATTGGGATTTCATATCTTATAAGAAAGCTTTTATCATTTGAAAACAAACAGTTTTCATTTCGGAAAATCTGATTCATTTATACGAGTTAAAGTCCTTGGGTTAAATTCAAATTTCCCAAACAATATTTTAAAATGGTTCAAGCCCATATAACACATTTGTAACTTATTTAACATTTTTAAATCATAAATCTCAAACATGGAATTCAATTCCTTATTTTGAATTGAAATTCAGATTGAATTATTTAAATTGGAAGCTTTACCAAGTTATTCAAAATAACTTTTATCTTAAAAACTCCTTTTCGAAAGCTTTAACATTTAACCCAAATCCATTTCCAAAATCAATTGAAATTAAAATTTCAATTTCAAAAACATTAAATTTAAATCATCTTTGACTTAACCGATTTCCTCGTGAAATCCATATTTGTTTGTGTAAAATTGTGGTCCAAGGGTTTTACACAGTAGTGCAACATCATACAATCATCACAAATCAGAATACAGAAATATAGTTGATAAGTGGTATAACTATAATGCTTATCCTTATTCACAGATCATAGATATATATATCACAGATAAATAAACTACAGTACAGATCACACACAAATCAGAATATATCACACAACATCACAGATCAAGGGATATCAACAATTCAATCATTTAGTCAAGTCCAAACATTCACAGATAAACTTATTAATCAACTGATTAATTTAAATCAGATGTATCAATTATTAATCCGGGTTAATCATCATAAGTTAATTACAACTTATTTGAAATAAATCCTCCTTTCAAATTTATTAGTTAACCCTTAGTTATTAACTAATCATTCTTAATTAATGAATCAATTAACCTTTAATTACTTAATTTATCTTAACAAATCACAATTATTAATTAATATTTTAATTAATAAATCTAATTAACCCCTTGATTAATAAAAAATATTTATACCCAAATTTCTGATTATCATTCAATTAATCACATCCGGTATTTATCTATTTATCACTTTTCTAAGTAATTATATTTCCAAAATTTTCAAGTGATTATTCTAAATTATACTTAAGAAATTTTAAAGAGTTTAAAATCAATTTTCTTTTTAACTTTAACATTTTAAAATTTTCTTTAAACACTTAAGTTACAAATTTTAAATTAATTTTAAAATCTGGAAATCTGGTTTAAATTTTTTTCAGGTTCTAAATTTTAATTTTTTTTAAAACTTGTTTAAGTTTTCATTTTCAAATTCAATTCTATTTTGAATTCAAATTTCCCCCATACATTTAATTGTTTTTAAATTATTGAAACAAATTGAATTTGAAACTTTATTTATTTTCGAACTAGATTTCAATTCAAACCTGAATTTACATTTTAGTTTTGACTTAAAATTCAATTTTTAAAATTTAAATTTGGTTTTAAATTCTGAAGACAGAAACAGGTTCAATACCCTGTAACCAACTTGACCCGAGCCTGAACGAATTTACTTCGAGTTCCCCCGTTCGCTACTTCGAGTATACCACTCGAATTTCTTGAGTCACACGCGTGAATCTCCTCTGTGCTTCCCAAGCATACAAATACCCAGGCAACACGACACTATCAGGCTCGTACACGTGTACACGCAATCGGAGCAACTCCGATCATCGTCGCCGACACCTACCAGTCATCTTTGACCCACCTAACTTCCCCGACCTCCTAGATTGACACGATCGCTGGGGTATCAAAATCGAACTACTCGACACCACTGGAACCAATCACCATCATAAAAAAAACTCCTCGTCCCCGCGACCTCAACTACCAGAAAGTCTAAAACTCCGGCCAACCCTTCGTCTCCATCCAAGCTTCCATTTCCCAAATCCTCGTCACACTCGATCACTCAGAGATCGATGACGAAATCACCTCGTTTCCAGACCACTACAAACTTGAACGTTAAACCCTAGTTTTGCCTCGTTCAATCACTGTTAGCAATAGAAAAATTATCGAAATTTTTTTCCTTACTTCACTATCGTACACACTAGCTTCGATCAAAAACTCAACACCCAGCATGCTTCCGATCGCCAGAAATTGATCGAAACTCCCATTTTGATCAACTTCGAACTGCTCTTAACTTACACAACTAAAAATCACCATTCTTGTTTTAAAAATCATGTTTTTGTATGAGGATTCAGCTTAGATACCTGAATTCGAGAATTAAAAGATTCTAATTTTGACTTATATAAAGTTATGCTCAGATTTCTTAGTTTCCAGAGTTATTAACAAGTTGTTTAAACTTAAATTGATTTTTAAAACTTAGTTCATGATCAAACAAACATTTTCTGTTTTGATCCCAAGTCCAAACAGTAAGTAGATTGTGAAGAAATGATTTTTTTTTTGAAATCAAACTTGTGTTTAGAGTTTGAAAACAAGGAGTATTTATAACCAGCCTGCACACAACATTCACAAAGAACTTATATATATCTATATATATATATACATGTACACACATACTTATCAATGATTTAACTTGCCACAGATCCACATTTAAAAGAAAGTTACTCACCTTCAACATTTAGATTCCAGAAGCCTTCAAATTGAAGTAGAAACCTTTTTGAATTTACGAAGTTGAAATCTTGGTTGAACTGTTAGCTGAAACTTCTTTACTTGATCTCAGATTTTTCTTTTATTACTTGATGGTTTAAGTGGATGTTTTTAAGTTGATAATTGTTTTTGAATGATGATGATATTACTTTAGTTTTCTCAGTTTGGAATGATCGAAACTGAAATGAGAAAGTTGATGTATATGGAAATGAAGTTTACAGAGTATAATATTTTGTACAGGGTGTATATTTTTTTCTTGTTTGTACAATGGTTTGGCAGGGATATTTCTTGCGTTGGTGGCTGATGAGAACATTTTGGGTGCTACATTAATTAGGCTTGTACCATATTTAAAAAAAATTCTTTCGACTGTACAATATAAAGATAATTGTTGTGGCTTCCTTTACAAGCTTTATATACATGTATTTTTGTTTCTTTTATTTTTCATTTGCAAGTGTACACGTTTTTGTTTTCTTTTGTTTATTTTATCACTTTGTAATATAAGTGAGATTCTATTTTATTTTAATTTTACTTTCTTTTTCATATTTGAATGTATATCTATATTTAATATATTGTTATCATTTGTTAATGTATTTATTTTATTTTGTTTTATAATTTATATTCATTTTGTAATATAGGTGAATTTCTAGATTTTAATTTGTTAATAGATTTTATCCAATGTATTTATTTTATTTTTTTATATCTTATATATTTTCATTTTTTTAACCATTTATTTACGATTTAAATTCAAATCAAATATATATATATATATGTATATATATAATTTCAAATTTACTCATATATGCCCAAATATATATATATATATATTCACATATATACATATAAATACAATATTTTATATTAAAGTAATTAACCCATATTTTTATTTGGATTCGGGGAAACTCAAATCGATTTATCAATAAATTTCACAATTCCATTTTATTCTAAAATGAAATTAATTATCAATTTAAATATATATAAAATCCGGGATCGTTACAGACTTCCCCCCTTAAAAAAAATTTCATCCTCAAAATTTGCCAAGGAGACACAAAGATAGATGAAGAATATTTCATCAAATCAAACTGAATATCTATTCTGCATTTGGCTTACCAAATCAGAATATCAATTATAGATATAAGAACGAATCTGTTTTAACACTTCACAAGATACTCGGGTTATCCAGATTTACGAAATATGCAGTGGCATTGGTTAGTTCGAAGGGATAACTAACCATTCGTAGAACATATTCGGACCCAAATGGTATTCATATATCTGTCTATTTTTGGGTACAATTTTAAAACTTTTAGTTTAGAAACTAAAGTATACCTATCAACCAAAGCAAACAATTCATCCAAACAAATAATTCTGACTGAGTTATTTGGAGTTTACATCCCATTTTAATATATCGAATCTCTTCCTGGATCTACCAGGAACTATCAAAGAATTAAGAAAAGATGATGAACAAAAGAGATTGATAGAGAAAAGATTGTTCCCTTGTTGTTACAAGATATTGACCATTTATAGTCGTATTCCCCTGTCCCCTATCTCATCCTCTTCTTGCACTGATACTTAGTATCAGTGGATAGTAAGAGAATTTACTGAGGCATACATACGGATATCTTAAGGATACTCATTCTAGGGTATACTTCACCCTATCTCTAATGAGTTACTTAATGTGTTATACTCCTTAGCTAAAGTTCAACCTTAGCTCTAATACCAAATGTGATGATCCTGAACTCGGCCTTCGAAAATCGGCACCCGTACTTCACTTGTACTCAAAATGCCGCAGATTCAAACGTCGAATCTGGGTCACCGGAGCTTATAACACCATTAAGTATAACAACACATCGGAAGAAAGAATAGATGATATCATATACAACTCCAATGAATGCAATATCCAGAATGATATACAACAATGATATCAATATGATACAACAATATCAGAGACAAATAATGATACAACGGAAAACAAAAGTGATAACTCCAAATGATCTTCAAAAGAGAATGAATCCAATAACTCCAACATCAGCTCGAACCACCATCTCGTTGCACCAAGATAAGCAACGTCAGTCATCAGTGAACTCCAAAACTGAACTAGCTCCAGATAATCTACTAAACCTGACTATCTGAAAAACCCAACTCTAGACTGCCCATGTGAAAAATTGTGGGCACCCAGAGTTTAGGAAGGGAACAATAAACTCCGAGTCAGTCATGGGACTGGTGTGAGCAACAAAAACAGTTTATCTTTAAACAAACAACAAAAGAATTTTAAACATTGAAATCCGCAATGCTTTTGGAAAATGAAACTACCATAAGACCTCCCGCCACACACACAATGCAATCGCAGACTTGGAGGAGATTTCTTCTTATGATAGTCAAACATGCTTACTACGCAAAGAAAACTCTTTTGATATTATTAATAGTGCATAGTGGAAAACATTTCAAAAATACAATATTAATCTTAGCCAGCATAGGTATCATTATATTATGCCTAATATAGCTGCTATGTTAAATAGCAGGTTCTACAACTAAAACCATACAGGGTTCGTATTGGAAATTGGATTTCCAACAAATGGTCAGGCTAAGGAACTTCCTACTATCAATGGGTACGCCTCTGGATGGACGTCCCGAGAACCTACTCGGATCTCTGCCAACACAAGGCCGGGTTACCTCTGACACTAGGTAACTACTACTCGAGTATGCCACCCCCGGTCCTTTGGGACCTTTATCCGAGGTACCTCGATCACAAAGCAACAACCATACAGTAAATGAGATTGGAGCAACCACATAGGTAAAATATCAGGGCTCCATACCTGATACCACCCTTTTCTAGAAGGAAATGACATACCCTAAAGGGAGCGACCCTCATAACCTTGGCACATCTTTCCTGTTTCGACCATTTCCGGTTTGTGAGGTCCGATGAGGTTTCGTCCACAAAGCTACGCTTTTTCACAAAGCCATGCTTTGATCAACACATGATCAACAAATGATCAGCAACACACAGCAACACTTAGCATGCCACACTACCAAATTGGAAGTATATCACTGATAACCTTCAACTACATAACCTCTGAGCTCGGACGTCTCAGAGAAGGGTGTTAAGCTAAGAGAATAAATCTCCGCCACCAAACAGAAATGTATTTGAAAGAAATCAGCTTTATATCTCAAAGTGTAATGTCAGACATACAACCATACAAGTCTGTTCCGGGTTCGAACAGAACCGAAGGCACTTTCAAAGAAGCCCTTGCAATCCGGGTATACACAATCCCGATCGAACTTCCCATCACTTAGGGAATCTCTATACCGGGTGCTACCCAGTGCAGAGACAATCGATAGGTTATCCTATCGTTTTCACAAATACCCGGTCTTCAACACCGGTCTTCAATTGCTATCCATATACGTCGTATCACTTATTCGGAATGGGTTATATGACACAAAGTCCTCTCCCGGCTAAACCGAATAGTGAGCGTAATATTTAAAAACATATGGATAATGGGATTTCAATTAAGTCACAACTTATTATCCAAAACTTTCCTTTCGAATGGTTTAAACAAATCACCATTTTAATCTTTTACAAAAAGATTCATCTCACAAAGTTCACCCAGTTTCACAAAGATCTATTCATAGATTCCCAAATCGACTTCCATTTCAATTGGATTAACTCATTAAATCTTTAAATCAAAGATTTAATTTATAGCTTTCAAAAAGAATTCACTCATAACTTGGAAAACCATTTTTCAATTCAAACTTGAAATTCCTTTAACTTGAATTGGGATTTCATTTCTTATAAGAAAGCTTTTATCATTTGAAAACAAACAGTTTTCATTTCGAAAAATCTGATTCATTTATACGAGTTAAAGTCCTTGGGTTAAATTCAAATTTCCCAAACAATATTTTAAAATGGTTCAAGCCCATATAACACATTTGTAACTTGTTTAACATTTTTAAATCATAAATCTCAAACATGGAATTCAATTCCTTATTTTGAATTTAAATTCAGATTGAATTATTTAAATTGGAAGCTTTACCAAGTTATTCAAAATAACTTTTATCTTAAAAACTACTTTTCGAAAGCTTTAACATTTAACCCAAATCCATTTCCAAAAACATTAAATTTAAATCATCTGTGACTTAACTGATTTCCTCGTGAAATCCATATTTGTGTGTGTAAAAGTGTGGTCCAAGGGTTTCACACAGTAGTGCAACATCATACAATCATCACAGATCAGAATACAGAAATATAGTTGATAAGCGGTATAACTATAATGCTTATCCTTTATTCACAGATCACAGATATATATATCACAGATAAATAAACTACAGTACAGATCACACACAAATCAGAATATATCACACAACATTACAGATCAGGGGATATCAACAATTCAATCATTTAGTCAAGTCCAAACATTCATAGATAAACTTATTAATCAACTGATTAATTTAAATCAGATGTATCAATTATTAATCCGGGTTAATCATCATAAGTTAATTACAATTTATTTGAAATAAGTCCTCCTTTCAAATTTATTAGTTAACCCTTAGTTATTAACTAATCATTCTTAATTAATGAATCAATTAACCTTTAATTACTTAATTTATCTTAACAAATCACAATTATTAATTAATCTTTTAATTAATAAATCTAATTAACCCCTTGATTAATAACGAATATTTATACCCAAATTTCTGATTATCATTCAATTAATCACATCCGGTAATTATCTATTTATCACTTTTCTAAGTAATTATATTTCCAAAATTTTCAAGTGATTATTCTGAATTATACTTAAGAAATTTTAAAGAGTTTAAAATCAATTTTCTTTTTAACTTTAACATTTTAAATTTTTCTTTAAACACTTAAGTTACAAATTTCAAATTAATTTCAAAATCTGGAAATCTGGTTTAAAATTATTTCAAGTTTTAAACTTTTAATTTCTTTTTAAACTTGTTTATGTTTTCATTTTCAAATTCAATTCTATTTTGAATTCAAATTTCCCCCATACATTTAATTGTTTTTAAATTATTGAAACAAATTGAATTTGAAACTTTATTTATTTTCAAACTAGATTCAATTCAAACCTGAATTTACATTTTAGTTTTGACTTAAAATTCAATTTATAAAATTTAAATTTGGTTTTAAATTCTAAAGACAGAAACAGGTTCAAAACCCTGTAACCAACTTGACCCGAGCTTGAACGAATTTACTTTGAGTTTCCCCGTTCGCTACTTCGAGTATACTACTCGAATTTCTCGAGTCACACATGTGAATCTCCTTTGTGCTTCCCAGGCATACAAATACCCAGGCAACATGACACTATCAGGCTCGTGCATGAGTACACGTGATCGGAGCAACTCCGATCATCGTCGCCGACACCTACCAGTCATCTTCGACCCACATAACTTCCTCGACCTCCTAGATTGACATGATCGCTGGGGTCTCAAAATCGAACTACTCGAGACCATTGGAACCAATCACCATCATCAAAAAAACTCCTCGTCCCCGCGATCTCGACTACCAGAAAGTCTAAAACTCCGGCCAACCCTTCGTCTCCATCCAAGCTTCCATTTCCCAAATCCTCGTCACACTCGATCACTCAGAGATGACGAAATCACCTCGTTTCCAGACCACTACAAACTTGAACGTTAAACCCTAGTTTTGCCTCATTCAATCATTGTTTGCAATAGAAAAATTATCGAACATTTTTCCTTACTTCACTATCGTACACACTAGCTTCGATCAAAAACTCAACACCCAACATGCTTCCGATCGCCAGAAATTGATCGAAACTCCCATTTTGATCAACTTCGAACTGCTCTTAACTTACACGACTAAAAATCACCATTCTTGTTTTAAAAATCATGTTTTTGTATGAGGATTCAGCTTAGATACCTGAATTCGAGAATTAAAAGATTCGAATTTTGACTTATATAAAGTTATGCTCAGATTTCTTAGTTTCCAGAGTTATTAACAAGTTGTTTAAACTTAAATTGATTTTTAAAACTTAGTTCATGATCAAACAAACATTTTCGGTTTTGATCCCAAGTCCAAACAGTAAGTAGATTGTGAAGAAATGATTTTTTTTTTGAAATCAAACTTGTGTTTAAAGTTTGAAAACAGGGAGTATTTATAACCAGCCTGCACACAACATTCACAAAGAACTTATATATATCTATATATATATACATATACACACATACTTATCAATGATTTAACTTGCCACAGATCCACATTTAAAAGAAAGTTACTCACCTTCAACATTTAGATTCCAGAAGCCTTCAAATTGAAGTAGAAACCTTTTTGAATTTACGAAGTTGAAATCTTGGTTGAACTGTTAGCTGAAACTTCTTTACTTGATCTCAGATTTTTCTTTTATTACTTGATGGTTTAAGTGGATGTTTTTAAGTTGATAATTGTTTTTGAATGATGATGATATTACTTTAGTTTTCTCAGTTTGGAATGATCGAAACTGAAATGAGAAAGTTGATGTATATGGAAATGAAGTTTACAGAGTATAATATTTTGTACAGGGTGTATATTTTTTTCTTGTTTGTACAATGGTTTGGCAGGGATATTTCTTGCGTTGGTGGCTGATGAGAACATTTTGGGTGCTACATTAATTAGGCTTGTACCATATTTAAAAAAAATTCTTTCGGCTGTACAATATAAAGATAATTGTTGTGGCTTCCTTTACAAGCTTTATATACATGTATTTTTGTTTCTTTTATTTTTCATTTGCAAGTGTACACGTTTTTGTTTTCTTTTGTTTATTTTATCACTTTGTAATATAAGTGAGATTCTATTTTATTTTAATTTTACTTTCTTTTTCATATTTGAATGTATATCTATATTTAATATATTGTTATCATTTGTTAATGTATTTATTTTATTTTGTTTTATAATTTATATTCATTTTGTAATATAGGTGAATTTCTAGATTTTAATTTGTTAATAGATTTTATCCAATGAATTTATTTTATTTTTTTATATCTTATATATTTTCATTTTTTTAAACCATTTATTTACAATTTAAATTCAAATCAAATATATATATATAATTTCTAATTTACTCATATATGCCCATATATATATATATATATATATATATATTCACATGAGATAATACTCAAATATAAATAAACTAAGTAAAGTCACTCTCCTTATTTGAATGGAATAAGCGAGTGAAAGTGACTAGGTAGGCCGAACTTGACCGATGAGTTAAGGAAACTTTACAACGTTACAAAGAACTTCAGCACATTATAGCTATCCTGGGGTTGGACGAATTATCCGAAGAAGTGAATCCTCGCAAAGAAGTTAATTTAACTCTTTCTTTTGGTCCAGAGGCGCAATTAATATACTGGGCCCAATTATTGAATGACTTCGTTGAGGGCTAAAAAAATAAGAACAAAAAAATCGTCGAGGGAGCATTTCGAGGCAAGTTTCCGGCCAGCCGATGAGAGTTTGCTTAGGAAAACAGGTAAGAGATTGAAAGGCGTATTTCAAGCAAACCTGTTAGCGATGTACTTCTAATTAGATCAGTTAAGCCATCCGTAAAGGGCAAGCCCTGTCTATATATACAATATTTTAAATTAAAGTAATTAACCCATATTTTTATTTGGATTCAGGGAAACTCAAATCGATTTATCAATAAATTTCACAATTTCATTTTATTCTAAAATGAAATTAATTATCAATTTAAATATATATAAAATCCAGGATCGTTACAGACTTCATCCATTAAAAAAAATTTCGTCCTCGAAATTTGCCAAGGAGACACAAAGATAGATGAAGAATATTTCATCAAATCAAACTGAATATCTATTCTGCATTTGGCTTACCAAATAAGAATATCAATTATAGATATAAGAACGAATCTGTTTTAACACTTCACAAGATACTCGGGTTACCCAGATTTACGAAATATGCAGTGGCATTGGTTAGTTCGAAGGGATAACTAACCATTCGTAGAACATATCCGGACCCAAATGGTATTCATATATCTGTCTATTTTTGGGTACAATTTCAAAACTTTTAGTTTAGAAACTAAAGTATACCTATCAACCATAGCAACCAAAGCAAACAATTCATCCAAACAAATAATTCCGACTGACTTATTTGGAGTTTACATCCCATTTTAATATATCGAATCTCTTCCTGGATCTACCAGGAACTATAAAAGAATTAAGAGAAGATGACGAACAAAAGAGATTGATAGAGAAAAGATTGTTCCCTGGTTGTTACAAGATATTGACTATTTATAGTCGTATTCCCCTGTCCCCTATCTCATCCTCTTCTTGCACTGATACATACTATCAGTGGATAGTAAGAGAATTTACTGAGGCATACAGACGGATATCTTAAGGATACTCATTCTAGGGTATACTTCACCCTATCTCTAATGAGTTACTTAATGTGTTATACTCCTTAGCTAAAGTTCAACCTTAGCTCTGATACCAAATGTGATGATCCTGAACTCGGCCTTTGAAAATCGGCACCCGTACTTCACTTGTACTCAAAATGCCGCAGATTCAAACGCCGAATCTGGGTCACCAGAGCTTATAACACCATTAAGTATAACAACACAGTGGAAGAAAGAATAGATGATATCATATACAACTCCAATGAATACAATATCCAGAATGATATACAACAATGATATCAATATGATACAACAATATCAGAGACAAATAATGATACAGCGAAAAACAAAAGTGATAATTCCAATTGAACTTCAAAAGAGAATGAATCCAACAACTCCAACATCAGCTCGAACCACCATCACGTTACACCAAGATAAGCAACATCAGTCATCAGTGAACTCCAAAACTGAACTAGCTCCAGATAATCTACTAAACCTGACTATCTGAAAAACCCAACTCTAGACTGCTCGTGTGGAAAATTGTGGGCACCCAGAGTTTAGGAAGGGAACAATAAACTCCGAGTCAGTCATGAGACTGGTGTGAGCAACAAAAATAGTTTATCTTTAAACAAACAACAAAAGAATTTTAAACATTGAAATCCGCAATGCTTTTGGAAAATGAAACTACCATAAGACCTCCCGCCACACACACAATGCAATCGTAGACTTGGAGGATATTTCTTCTTAAGATAGTCAAACATGCTTACTACGCAAAGAAAACTCTTTTGATATTATTAATAGTGCATAGTGGAAAACATTTCAAAAATACAATATTAATCTTAGCCAACATAGGTACCATTATATTATGCCTACTATAGCTGCTATGTTAAATAGCAGGTTCTACAACTAAAACCGTACAGGGTTCGTATGGAAATTGGATTTCCAACAAATGGTCAGGCTAAGGAACTTCCTACTATCAATGGGTACGCCTCTGGATGCACGTCCCGAGAACCTACCCGGATCTCTGCCAACACAAGGCCGGGTTACCTCTGACACTAGGTAACTACAACTCGAGTATGCCACCCCCCGGTCCTTTGGGACCTTTATCCGAGGTACCTCGATCACAAAGCAACAACCACACAGTAAATGAGATTGGAGCAACCACATAGGTAAAATATCAGGGCTCCATACCTGATACCAACCTTTTCCAGAAGGAAATGACATACCCTAAAGGGAGCGACCCTCATAACCTTGCCACATCTTTCCTGTTTTGACCATTTTTGGTTTGTGAGGTCCGATGAGGTTTCGTCCACAAAGCTACGCTTTTTCAAAAAGCCATGCTTTGATCAACACATGATCAACAAATGATCAGCAACACACAGCAACACTTAGCATGCCACACTACCAAATTGGAAGTATATCACTGATAACCTTCAACTACATAACCTCTGAGCTCGTACGTCTCAGAGAAGGGTGTTAAGCTAAGAGAATAAATCTCCGCCACCAAACAGAAATGTATTTGAAAGAAATCAACTTTATATCTCAAAGTGTAATGTCAGACATACAACTATACAAGTCTGTTCCAGGTTCGAACAGAACCGAAGGCACTTCCAAAGAAGCCCTTGCAATCCGGGTATTCACAATCCCGATCGAACTTCCCATCACTTAGGGAATCTCTATACCGGGAGCTACCCAATGCAGAGACAATCAATAGGTTATCCTATCATTTTCACAAATACCCGGTCTTCAACACCGATCTTCAATTGCTATCGATATACGTCGTATCACTTATTCGAAATGGGTTATATGACACAAAGTCCTCTCCCGGCTAAACCGAATAGTGAGCGTAATATTTAAAAACATATGGATAATGGGATTTCAATTAAGTCACAACTTATTATCCAATATTTTCCTTTTGAATGGTTTAAACAAATCATCATTTTAATCTTTTACAAAAAGATTCATCTTACAAAGTTCACCCAGTTTCACAAAGATCTATTCATAGATTCCCAAATCGATTTCCATTTCAATTGGATTAACTCATTAAATCTTTAAATCAAAGATTTAATTTATAGCTTGCAAAAATACTTCACTCATAACTTGGAAAACCATTTTTCAATTCAAACTTGAAATTCCTTTAACTTGAATTGGGATTTCATTTCTTATAAGAAAGCTTTTATCATTTGAAAATAAATAGTTTTCATTTCGGAAAATCTGATTCATTTATACGAGTTAAAGTCCTTGGGTTAAATTCAAATTTCCCAAACAATATTTTAAAATGGTTCAATCCCATATAACACATTTGTAACTTGTTTAACATTTTTAAATCATAAATCTCAAACATGGAATTCGATTCCTTATTTTGAATACAAATTCAGATTGAATTATTTAAATTGGAAGCTTTACCAAGTTATTTAAAATAACTTTTGTCTTAAAAACTCCTTTTCGAAAGCTTTAACATTTAACCCAAATCCATTTCCAAAATCAATTGAAATTAAAATTTCAATTTCAAAAACATTAAATTTAAATCATCTGTGACTTAACCGATTTCCTCGTGAAATCCATATTTGTGTGTGTAAAAGTGTGGTCCAGGGGTTTCACACAGTAGTGCAACATCATACAATCATCACAGATCAGAATACAGAAATATAGTTGATAAGCAGTATAACTATAATGCTTATCCTTTAATAACATATCACAGATATATATATCACAAATAAATAAACTACAGTACAGATCACACACAAATCAGAATATATCACACAACATCACAGATCAAAGGATATCAACAATTCAGTCATTTAGTCAAGTCCAAACATTCACAGATAAACTTATTAATCAACTGATTAATTTAAATCAGATGTATCAATTATTAATTCGGGTTAATCATCATAAGTTAATTACAATTTATTTGAAATAAATCCTCCTTTCAAATTTATTAGTTAACTAACTTGACCCGATCCTGAACGAATTTACTTCGAGTTCCCCCGTTCGCTACTTCGAGTATACCACTCGAATTTCTCGAGTCACACGCGTGAATCTCCTCTGTGCTTCCCAGGCATACAAATACCTAGGCAACACGACACTATCAGGCTCGTGCATGTGTACACGCGATCGAAGAAACTCCGATCATCGTCGTCGACACCTACCAGTAATCTTCGACCCACCTAACTTCCCCGACCTCCTAGATTGACACGATCTCTGGGGTATCAAAATAGAACTACTCGAGACCACTGGAACTAATCACCATCATCAAAAAATCTCCTCGTCCCTGCGACCTCGACTATCAGAAGGTCTAAAACTTCGGCCAACCCTTAGTCTCCATCCAAGCTTCCATTTCCCAAATCCTCGTCACACTCGATCACTCAGAGATGACGAAATCACCTCGTTTCCAGACCACTACAAACTTGAACGTTAAACTCTAGTTTTACCTCATTCAATCATTGTTTGCAATAGAAAAATTATCGAACATTTTTCCTTACTTCACTATCGCACACACTAGCTTCGATTAAAAACTCAACACCCAGCATGCTTCCGATCGCCAGAAATTTATCGAAACTCCCATTTTGATCAACTTCGAACTGCTCTTAACTTACACAACTAAAAATCACCATTCTTGTTTTAAAAATCATGTTTTTGTATGAGGATTCAGCTTAGATACCTGAATTCGAGAATTAAAAGATTCGAATTTTGACTTATATAAAGTTATGCTCAGATTTCTTAGTTTTCAGAGTTATTAACAAGTTGTTTAAACTTAAATTGATTTTTAAAACTTAGTTCATGATCAAACAAACATTTTCTGTTTTGATCCCAAGTCCAAACAGTAAGTAAATTGTGAAGAAATGATTTTTTTTTGAAATCAAACTTGTGTTTAGAGTTTGAAAACAGTGAGTATTTATAACCAGCATGCACACAACATTCACAAAGAACTTACATATATCTATATATATATACATATACACACATACTTATCAATGATTTAACTTGCCACAGATCCACATTTAAAAGAAAGTTACTCACCTTCAACATTTAGATTCCAAAAGCCTTCAAATTGAAGTAGAAACCTTTTTGAATTTACAAAGTTGAAATCTTGGTTGAACTATTAGCTGAAACTTCTTTACTTGATCTCAGATTTTTCTTTGATTGCTTGATGGTTTAAGTGGATGTTTTTAAGTTGATAATTGTTTTTGAATGATGATGATATTACTTTAGTTTTCTCAGTTTGGAATGATCGAAACTGAAATGAGAAAGTTGATGTATATGGAAATGAAGTTTACAGAGTATAATATTTTGTACAGGGTGTATATTTTTTTCTTGTTTGTACAATGGTTTGGCGGGGATATTTCTTGTGTTGGTGGCTGATGAGAACATTTTGGGTGCTACATTAATTAGGCTTGTACCATATTTAAAAAAAAAATTCTTTCGGCTGTACAATATAAAGATAATTGTTGTGGCTTCCTTTACAAGCTTTATATACATGTATTTTTGTTTCTTTTATTTTTCATTTGCAAGTGTACATGTTTTTGTTTTCTTTTGTTTATTTTATCACTTTTTAATATAAGTGAGATTCTATTTTATTTTAATTTTACTTTCTTTTTCATATTTGAATGTATATCTATATTTAATATATTGTTATCATTTTTTTATGTATTTATTTTATTTTGTTTTATAATTTATATTCATTTTGTAATATAGATGAATTTCTAGATTTTAATTTGTTAATAGATTTTATCCAATGTATTTATTTTATTTTTTTATATCTTATATATTTTCATTTTTTTTAACCATTTATTTACGATTTAAATTCAAATCAAATATATATATATATAATTTCAAATTTACTTATATATGCCCAAATATATATATATATATATATTCACATATATACATATATATATACAATATTTTAAATTAAAGTAATTAACCCATATTTTTATTTGGATTCGGGGAAACTCAAATCGATTTATCAATAAATTTCACAATTTCATTTTATTCTAAAATGAAATTAATTATCAATTTAAATATATATAAAATCCGGGATCGTTACAATATGTGGCTAAGAAGCAAGCCAATTGTTCTTCAGTGATAGGCATAGACTTTGCATTTAATATTGCGTTGATGACTTGCAACAGGAGTAGGACCGCTTTTTGTTGCTTTTCTACAGCACTCTGTATAGTTGGATGCATGGTTTGTTGTTTACTTTTGCATGCCCATGGGGCAAGACGAGCTGGATGGTTGATTACCAAAGATATTAAAGAAGCTTAATGCTGCTAAGAAGTAGGGTGAAAAGAATGTGCCAGGCCAGCTGTGATATGATAAAACGGGTCATTGTAATGCAAGGCCAGAAATAGTTAATGCTTGATACGATCTTGAAAGATGAATTGGCTAGTTATTGACTTGGAGCCATGCTGAGTGTGCGTTAGCATCAGATAGCTAGTCACTAGAGAGTTGGGCCGGCTTTGATTGGGCTATGTTGAGCCTAGATTGGCTTAAGTTTGCTGAGACTTGGCTGGTGCTAAGGACCATATTACAGGAGGGATGTCAAGTCGGGCTATGAGATGAGGAGATAGACTGTTTGGGATTGGTTGAAGGCGGTTGTGAGTAAGTTGTGTTGAAGATGGGTCAGCTTGAGTTGGTCTTATCGAATATTTGGGTTGTTTGGAGAAGTGCCGATCGACAACTGAAGTGCTGTTGAGAGGACGGGCTGACCTGGAGTTAGGCTAGAGGTGGGCCGGAAGGAGAGAGCCAGTCGTAATTGAGTCAGGCTAGTGTGGACCGGGCTAGACCATACTTAAATTTGTCCTCACTTGATGAGTTTGGCTATGGAAGCATTGAGTGAGAAGGCCAGTTGTCGGCTTGATGTGCTACTTAAGTATATTAGCTGGTCTGAGATCAACATGAGTTTGGATCGGCATATGTTGGTCGATCGTAGAATAGTTGGACCGGTTTTGATTAGGCATGACCATGCTTTAATCAATTTGCTAATTACTTACGAGAAAATTGAGCAACACAATGTAGTTGAAATAGTTTAATTGGAAATGGCAATAGATGTTAATAATAGTTAGTTTTAGCAATATGTCTCAGATTGGTATTTTAATCCATTAAATAATTTAGCACATTAGGATAGCATATTAAGATAATATATCTAGCAAGCAGTTAGAAATCAGAATATGATTATATATCAAGTACACATATATGCAACACTATCGGCTCTAAATAAAATGGTCAGTCAAGCAACCTAAAATATATGATGGCTCCAACAATGTTAAAGCAAAAATAAAATTTGAATTTCGAAACAATTAAAAGCTATCATTCTATTTTTAATCAAGTATAAATTCTGTCTCCTTTTTTATTATAGGCTAATTTTAGATCTCAATATTAATGAGTTTACCTTGAATTTTCCGATTCAATTATGATATCACCTTGTGAAAGAAATATCCCTTTATTTAATCAAGATCGATTCTAGTATTAATAAAGAGAATTTAATGAATAAAATTTCCATGGTGTATTTTGAAATTTTGAAAATGCTCTCCTCTCATCAACGGAATTTCATAATCGATTAGCAAGCTCCACAACCATCCCCTTTTCGACCATTTATCAATAGAATTTTACTATTAATTTGCAACCAAAGTCGCCAAACAATACTATTTGAAATAAAAATGCTCTATCCATCAAAGATTTTGAAATTATAGCATACGTCCATCCATTAATTTTTTATTAAATAAAAAATATATATCTATAACTATTAGATGCGCTTATATGCTATTTATATTAGTATATAATAATAAAAAACAAAATATAAAACAACAGCAAATAGAAATCATCATCTTAGTAGGATGGTTATTTGTTTATTAGCAACAAATAGAGGACATGTGTAGGTTAAAAGTATACAATCTCAGGTTCAAAACCATAATCTATAATATCATATTATACTGAAACCATGGTATAAAATATAATGAAAATGTACAAAATATCTCAAAATAAAATAACAAAACCAATGCCCGAAAGGTGCTTTTAAATTTTTGGAAGAGTCACGGTATCTTAAAGTATAGTTCAAATCAGAAAAAAATAAAGAAGAGAGCTGGCCCAAAAATAAAAGCACCGAACGCTCGAAAGTAAAATTGAGGGGGTCCAATATGATTCAACGGACATGATATCTACCACATGAGATTTGGTTGATGATTCGAGTGAAGTAGAATTATCGAATAAAGAAACTAGATCAATAAAGTGAATCGGTAAAAAAAAAAAATCTCAGTTAGATCTTTACAATCCTAATTTCAATGATGGATAGCTATAATAACCCTTATTAGAATTTAATACATTTTAGATTTGATTAATCTATAAATCTGCATTGGTTCAATCTTTTAAATTGACTCAAAGATTATATCTATTAATATCTATGTACCATAACCCTATATCTATATATAATAGGAATACTCCTTATAAAGCTTTTGAAATGTCTAAAATGCCATTTCAAAATGACATATGATAATTTTATTTTTTCCATTTTAATTTATCATGTTCTCAATACACTTTGTCGAACATTTTTCTTTCCCTACCCTAACGCACATGATTTCCAAACCTATTTCAAAACTAAAATTATCCCTACCATAACCCCACGAGACGTAATTTATAAATTTCCTTTGTCATGCTTCCGTCAAATACCTCTCTTTGCCATTACAAAGATCCAAAAGGTGCAAAACCTAAGGGCATGTTTGGTTTCATTTTGAGTTTTGTGTTTTGAATTTTCAACCTTCATAACAAAATAAGAGGATAACAAAAGATAAATTTAAAATTTTAAGTCATTACGACGATGATGGTGTAATGGCAGAGGGGATGAGGGATGGCGGAGGAGATGGATTATTTTTCAATCTTTTGTTATTTCTCAAATCACGAAAAATAATATAAAATTGTTTTCCATTTTATATGTTAGTTTCATTTTTTTAATTTGTTGTTTTCAAAAAATACATACGTCGTGTGCACGTTTTTTGGATGAAAACACAAAACTAAAAGTAACAAACCAAACGAGGCCTAAACTTTATGAGGGAAGAAACATAATACGAGAAATGAGAGATAATCGTGTTTTTGTTACTAATAAATTTAAATTTTGAACGATGATTTGATGGTTGCTTTTGAGTTGGTTCTATTGGTAATTAGATTCATAACAATTTGCATTTAGAGGAATGTTTATTGTTACAATTATTCTACAAACTTAATCCAAATCTAGACTTGATACTATAATATAAATAAATTTTTACTGGACTCGTTGAAGATGAAATTTTTTATTATTTTTATGCAATTATGGATTTTGTCGATTTCGATTAGATAAATTTAGGACATGCATATTCTAATGAAAATCAAGATGATGACCATATCAATGAATTAATAGAAACAAGCTAGAAGTGGCTTTCATTTCGTAATTGCTATAGTAATATTAAGGTTACAAATCTTGGCATTCATCATATTTATTTTTCTATAATTTCTATTTCTTTTCTTTATTTTGAATATTAGATCATGGTTCATTATTTCTTCCATGGCCAATTATACCAATGCTAATTCATTTCATAAATTTCATTCATTTTAGTTGTATATTTTTCATTCATTATATTTGTCTATGAAGACCTTAAGAATACCTATTTGATAATTATGCTTTGCATGTATGTATGTATAGGTTGCACTAAATAAAATGATCAAGTGAGATCTTGGTCCTGTATTCATAACCATCCAAGTTCCTTTCTAAAAAATTATTCAAGATTTTGAAGAATCTGAGTAAGAATAGGCAGTAAGTCATCATATTGAAGTGTTATACATGCATGAGTTTGTCAATTAAAATCCAATTTTTAATGCAAAGAATGATATAAAAAGTGAATATCTTTATTCTTATCTATATAAATATTAGTTATTATGGTTTGAGTTCTCTGTCTATCCACTTTATTTTACACAAATAGTGAAATGAATGCAACTATGCATGGGAAAAGATGGAATGGCATGTGATTTAAATACTTCTTACTACTTAAATATAGTTTGACTCGGAATTGGATCAAATACAAGGGCGGAGGCAGTTATTGGCCAGCTTGGGCAAAGGCCCTAGCTGAAATTTTCAATCCTAGCACAAAAATATATAAATATGATATTAAGACCTATCTTAGATATTAGTATGGCCTAGCTGAAAATAATATCAACCCAATGAAAGCCTAAATTTATTATTTCACAAATGGTTATTATATTTTCAACTATAAAGGATGATGCAAAAATGAAATTAGGATAATAAGGTATGTAGTTCCGTGTATAATGAAAGTAGGATCATATGTATATTGTTTTACATTTTGTATTTATTAAGTTTTTATACAATGATAATATTTCCCTAGCTGAAATCATGGGCTAGCTCCGCCACTGATTAGATAACTGAAAGAAAATAAACAAGGCAATTCAAGCATTACTCCATAAGCAAAAAGAGGACAGAGAGTTATCATTTATATCAAATTAGGCTTCTACTATAAATATCTAAAGGTCACCAATTATTTAAAAAAATATGATGTATGGTGGCGATGACACCGATAGGTTAATTATGACCAGAAGTCGTAGTGTCATGGATGGCTTTAGCACCTACCGATCTACCAACTTTGGTTCCATCATTAATAATTATTTATATAGATTTACGATTCCTTTTGCAGTCGCAAATAATACGATGTTCCTACTTACTACTAAACATACTCTATTTTACTTGCATTTTATTATCTGTCTTCAATAGGTGTGGCCATCGATGGATTTTTGGCCAGAGATATGACATTCGAAAACACAGTAGGGGCCCAAAAGCATTAATTCATAACTCTACATGTTGAACTATACTAAGCAATATTTTACATATATAGTTTAAAACTTGCTAAGACATTGTTCATCCACTCCAACCATCAGTTCTACCGTGATTACCACATTAATGGCATAATCAAGTTTGTGAGATCTTGATATGAAAGCTCAAGACCATTAAGAAAATTTGATAACAACTCAAGGACCGCATGGCTCGAATCTGAACAAGGGTATATCAATCCATAGTAACAACGTCGGGCTCATAGTGTATTTAGAGTCGTTGAAGGGTTTTGTTAAGGAAATTTAGGTAGCTTGTATTCGAGGGCCATTTTTTCTAAAAGTTACCTTGGTAGGCTTATTCATTGGGGTTGGTGGGCCGAATAGAGAAGGGATTTTATGTTGGATGTTTTGTATCATGGGAAGTATATAAGTTTCACTACAGAAAATGACCATTTTGCAACTAGTTATTTAAAATTGATGCAATATGATAATTGTAATAAATGGTCTTTAACAACTGACATTTATGACAATTGTAATAAAGAGTTTTTAACAATTGTGTTTCCTACCAGTTGCAATAGACACTGGGTTTTCCTGCTGGTTGCAATAAACGTATTTTTAACAACTGCATTTTCCTGCCAGTCGCAATAAACAAATTTTTAACAACTGCATTTTCCTAATAGTTGCACTAAACACATTTTTAACAACTATTTGTTTTAGCCAGTTGGAATATAGATCTATAGCAGCGAATTAATTTTGACCGTTGCAAATATTTATTTATAACAGCTTACTTAATAATTTGTAAATATTAATTAATAATGATAAATGATAGCTTATATATATCATTATTTATAATTTATTGTAATTGTTAATTATCAATGTATAATTTATAATTACTAATAATTATTAATAATCAATAATTATTTTTTATATTTAATACTTTATTATAGTTAATTATCAATAGTTAGTAAATTACAGCTAATATTTATTAATTACACAATAATTAATGAATATAATTAATGATAAAGAATTAATATTAAAAATATAATTACTATTAAATAATTAATAACTAAAATTTAATCATTAATGCTTAATGTTTAATATTTAATTAATAAGTAATATTTAATAATTAATTTTTAATAATTATTAAGTAATAATTACTATTAAATACATAATTAAAAAGTAATAAGTAATAATTACTATTATATACATATTAATTAATGGTTAATAATTAATATTTGATAACCAACAATTAATTATTATTAATTTTGCATAATAATTAATAAATATAATTAATTATTTAGAATTAATATTAAAAATATAATTACTATTAAATAATTAATAACTAAAATTTAATAACTAATGCTTAATAATTAATTTTTCATGTTAATGTTTAATTAATAAGTAATATTTAATAATTAAGAAGTAATATTTAATTAGTAATTAACATTTAATTAATTAATATTTAATATAATAGTCAATAATTACTATTAATAGTTAATAATTAATAATTAATAAAACATACATAATAATTAACATTTAACGGTTAATATTCAATTATAATTAAGAAGTAATAAGTAATAGTTAATAATTAATAAATAAGAAGTAATATTTAATAATTAGTAATTACTATTAAATAATTAATAACAAATACTAAATTATTACTATTAATAGTTGATGATTAAAATATAAGAATTACTATAGATTATTTAACAATTAATAATTAATAATTAATACTAAATACTTAATAAATAATGATTAATATTTAAAATTTAATAATTAATTTTTATTAATTAATTATTAATAAGTAATCTTTAGTAACTAAGAAGTGATATTAATTATTTATTATTTGATAATTGTAAATACTAATTATATAAATGATTTAATATTCCCAAAAAATTAAAATTTTGAAAATTTCCAAAATAAATTTATAAATATTCATAAAATGTAAACTTAAAATTTTGAAATTTTGATAAAATTCAAAAATAAAAAGTAAAAATTTAAAATTTATAAAATGTTCAAAATTTTTGAAAATTCAAAAATGTTAAAACAATTTCAAAATTAGAAAAATAAAAACATTATGGTTCAGATATGCATCTAAATAATTTTTTCATGACATTCTCTTTGACATGTACTATTATCTTGGTTCCAAGTCTCAAATTTTGGTTCCAAGTCTCAAATTTTGGCTCCATTCTTTTAATTTTGACTCCAACCTTGAAAATTTTGGCATACTCAGCCATTTTTTTTCACTCCATCTCCTTTCTAATCTTGTCTCGATTCCTATTTCTTTCTTCCCAACCCTAAATCCGGTTTCCTCTTGTTTCGTCATCATAACTTCTTTTAAACCTGATTGTTACTGCAAATTGATGCATGTGTTTCTAAAATTGTGTGCATCCTCTTCCATGTTCACTGCTTGCCTGTAGATTCGAGAGTTCGTTGCTTTCCGCTTGGATGAAACATGTCTATTTGTTCCAAAATAGATGCTTGCCTGATGAGTTTCTTACCATTGCTGAAAACCTATAGTAAAGATTTTGCCTCGCGTTTGTTTCTATATCTAATATCCGATGTTCTCGATTTTGAGGATGATCTCATATATATGTGTGTTGTTTTATTTTCTACCACCACTAGTTGCTTTATTTGCCCGTGTCGGAGATGTTGAGCGGTGGTGGTGTTCTGTTATTTGAATATAAAGCGATGTTGCTCGAGTTGTCTGAAACTAATCGCTGATGATGCGTGGATCTATGTTGTTGATGGATGAGTTTGGTAGTACAGTAAAAACAATTGCCATGTTGCGTGCATTATTTAGCACTTTGTAAAAGCTAAGAATGCGTATATCACAAGTACAGGGTGAAGTTTAGAGAACTGCTGATGGCCTACTGTGACGCCCCACCTCTATGCTCATAATAACAAAGAGTATTAAAAGAAATACTGTCTATTATTACGAAGAATAAGGCTGGATAGAAGCGACCATCTGTAATTGGCCTTACACTAATATTGGTTATCTGGATAGGAGTGGTATATACTTTTTATTTTTCATCTATTATTTATTTACTCCCATCGACACTCCCAATACTAGTATAAAACGAACTACGATGTTTCATAATAGTTTAGGACATTAGATATAACAATAACACAGATAATATAAATGCGGAACACAGATAAAAACAAAAGTCTCATATATATATAACTGATGTCAGTTAATACATAGTTGACACAATACATATGATACAACTACAACTGTCGACTCTAGAAGTTATATATACAAGTACATTATCGACTAATATACATGAATACATATCGTTCTATACAATGACACGATTACTACAAAATGACACTGACAACTTCAGAAGATATGAAAAGTCTTCAAATCCCGAACAGCAACTCAAAGAAGGAAATCTACTACCTGAAATAACTCGGGTCTGACCCGAGTATTACATTCAAAAGAAAATAATACCCAGGTCAGTCTAATTCAAACCAGTTTATTAGTGCACAGAAGCAATAATAATCAGATATCAATTAGGCGACAGTCACAGAATCTCGTATATCCAACTCTCGATACGAGAATTGGATAACGGCAATTATAACACTATACAGTGTTAAACAACATATCAACAATCCAAATCAATTTAAACAATTGAAATGCCAATTTAAAAACAACAATGCTGATTGGCTGCAGTACACGCTAACGTGTACTGCCTCGCCAATACAGAACAACTCAAAGCAATACTAAACAAGATCAGAGGCAACAGTTCAGATAACAGTAAACTAAGGTAAATACCACAAAATAATACCAAAGGCAAAGACTCAGCAATGTCAAAGCCAAGGAGAATTACATGACAACTAAATACAATTGTCAAAGCATGCTACAGAACAAACCCAAGTAACTACAGGAATGCACAAATGAGCAAATCATATATGCGGCTCAACAAATCAACATCAACAGAGATGGCATAAAATACCAGGCCTCAAGTACACGAGCGAGGCTACAAACAGACGTCAAGCCGGAGAAATGCATAGAATCAAAAACAAGGTCAAACCCAATTATACCGATAGGTTCAACACAAGGTTAATGAGCAAGACTGGAAATTCAAGAAGGCACCAATAATCAACTGAGTGCAACAAATCAAAGCATCACAAAAACAATGATGCAGGCTGAAGACTGTAAAAACAATGAGGCAACACAGTGATGTATCGTGAACACCAGGAACGGAACTAAAGCCATACATGAAGTTGTGCAATGCAGTCATGAAACCACAATGCAAGGATCAGTGGTGCAACTAAATGCATGGATCCGACTAGACTACAACCAAATACTAACAAGGACCAGATTCATGTATCAGAATAAAGGCAGATAACATCACGACTCAAAAGACTCTATAATGATGTATGCAGACAAAAGGATCAAGCAGGCTATACCAACTAAACAAGGCTCAACTGAAAGGAAACAGTATGGCCAGAGTGAAGACTGCACATAGTCATGAACCAGTGCCAACATCATACCCACGTTAGCAATATCAATAAAGCCATCAAGTGAGACCAGAAGGGAGACCAGACCAATCAACTGATCAACAAACAACTGAATCAGGTCAGACTCAAGAGATACCAGTAAATAACAAGAGGAACCTGACCCAATATCAAAACAAGGGTGCAGGTCAGAACAGCAATGACCAAGGCTACAATATGCAAACTTGAGCTTATAATGAATCATATCAGAAGTAACCGAGTGCAGTTACAAATGCATAGCAAATATCAAGTGAAGAAAACTACCATCTATCCAACAAATGCCCAGGCATACACATATATACACACATGTATGCATGTATATACATGAATTAGATTGAAGCACACTGAAATACAAAGATGCAAACTCATCTGGAAATCAATCAGAAATAAACAGAATTGACCGAAGTCAGGTGAAGTTAAAATTCAAGTCGAAGCCATTCAAAACAAGGCCGAAGTCAAGTAAATTCGAATATACCCAAATCAGAAAGTATCAATCTCAAACAACTAGGAGTGGCCCAGATAATCAACAAACGAATTCTCAAGGATTTTACACGAACTCGATTAACATCGTCTCCAATCGAAGTCAAAGCCGAGACCAAGACAAGGCAGTGAAAATCAAATACACCTTAGATTTCAAACTGATAATTCAAAACCATTTCAAGTCGAAAATTTCCAAAACCAAGTCAAGGCCGAGTATATCGTACTGTGGTGGCCAAGCAACATCAGAAGAAATCAAATATACACATATGGAAAAGGTCAGAATTCACCACAATCATCCAAACAATATCGAACAGCCAAAGACGAATTCAACCTAGAATATACGAACGAGAAAACAGGGTTTCGAACCCATATAAATTCAACCCAAAATCATGCACTGGAGAATTGAATTAGATGTGAGTTTTCACTCACCTTGAATTGAAGCGACAATGAATTCGAACAAGCGAGGAGCAGCCGTTCGAATTGGGGAAGGTCGATGTCGTGGTCCTCAAGGATAATCGACAACATCCAGCAGCTCTTCGAATTAATCGAACCCTATATTCGACGCCTCTGATCTTTGTGAGCTCTAGTTTTTGAAGACGAAAACGAGGCCGCCATTATCGTTTCTTTGACTAGGTTTTCGAATTGATAATGAGTTGAGAAAAAGAGACTGCCCTAGCTTTTCTAATGCCTTAGGGTTTTTACGAAAAAAAAATAAGGGTCGGTTAAAAGCTTTGATAATCTCGGCAACGCAAAACAACACCGGCCCAACTAAATTTTTAAGCCCGCGTATAATTTTATACAAACTTAAAAGAGAATTTAAATTCGATTCAAATTTCCAATAGCAACTAATAAATGATTTAATCGTCTGATGACGATGATTAATTGATATAAAATACCGGGTTGTTACAGACTCCCCTCCTTAAAGGAATTGCGTCCTCGCAATTATAAGGAATAAATAGACAAAAGATAACAACCAAAAGAGCAAGGCAATGACGAGTGCATAAGCAAAGCAAATGTCAGCAGGGGAAGTACTAGATATGAAATCAAAAGGTTCGACTGCTTCAAATCAAAAGAATCAACATCGTGGGAATCAGGGATCAAAATCAGACGACTAACAAAAGTAAGAACAATCGAGTTCCAGCAACTAAAAGAGAAGGAAAAACAGAGCAGAAATCCCATACAGAGCACGAATTGAATGTGAGTAAATCAAATTACTCACCTGAATCGCCAGAGAAAAAGACGAAGCTCAAATCTCAAAAATCGCAAATATTTAATCATCAAAAACGATAATCAAATTTCTCAAATCAACAAATATTCGATTATCACAAACGATAATCAAATTTAAAATTCAACAAATATTCGATTATCAAAAGCGATAATTAAATCTCAAATCAGCAAATATTTAATTATCAAAAGCGATAATTAAATCTCAAATCAGCAAATATTTAATTATCAAAAGCGATAATTAAATCTCAAATCAGCAAATATTTAATTATCAAAAGCGATAATTAAATCTCAAATCAGCAAATATTTAATTATCAAAAGCGATAATTAAATCTCAAATCAGCAAATATTTAATTATCAAAAGCGATAATTAAATCTCAAATCAGCAAATATTTAATTATCAAAAGCGATAATTAAATCTCAAATCAGCAAATATTTAATTATCAAAAGCGATAATTAAATCTCAAATCAGCAAATATTTAATTATCAAAAGCGATAATTAAATCTCAAATCAGCAAATATTTAATTATCAAAAGTGATAATTAAAAGCAACAAATATCTAATTATCAAAAACGATAATCAGAACTCATATCGACTAATATCAAATTATCACAAGCGATAATTAGAAACAACAAATATCTGATTATCAAAAACGATAATCAGAACTCATATCAACAAATATCCAATTACCTGCAGATAATTGGAGCAACAAATATCTAGAAATCAATTAAGAAGACTAGAAAATCAACATAAAAGCTTGGATCGATCCCATCAGATGGCGAGTTTTTAATTCGCCGCACGTGCATCTCAGAGTGGCCGAAGCCTACCAAGTACTCAACATAATTTTGGCGCCCATCAGATTGACCCGAAGGTCCGCAGAGTGACCCGAAGGTCTAGTACTGGTATTTGACCCGAAGGTCCGCAGAGTGGCCCGAAAGCCCAACAAATGACCCGAAGGTCCTCATAGTGGCTCGAAAGCACACGAAATCATCAAATATTTCAATTAACGAGTCCGGAATTAACCGAAATAGCAAACGCACATGTCTCATACCACGTGTTTTACTAAATCGTTTGATTCTCTTCATCGTTTCCTTGAAAGTGCAAACTTGTGTATTTTGTAAAAATACATTTCACGTTCTCAAACGGACAAGTCCAGAATTAAGCGAATCAGTAAAAGAAAGGGGTCATAGTCCTCGATTTTGCTGAAATGTTTAAATCGCTTCCTCATTCTTTTGAAATCGCAAACTGTAAAATTTTTGAAAACAATTTTATTTATTTTGTAAAAATAACAATTCGCATTCTCAACTGAACAAGTCCGGAGTTAAGCGAAACAGTAAAAGAAAGGGGTCATAATCCTCGATTTTGCTGAATCGTTTAAGTCGCTTTCTCATTCTTTTGAAAACGCAACTGCTAAAATTTTATAAAACAATTTTCATTTTAAAACGATTTTCCAATCACGTGATTAAAACAGCAAATCAGTAACAATTTCGATAAGGAAATTGTACTTCTCAAAATACCGTAAAAACGGTTACAAATCAGTATTGCGGAATAACCGCTTGAAAATCCACTTTTAAAATTTGGCGGTTACTGAAGCCAAAGCGACAGTAGTTTTAAAACGTCAAAATCACATCAAAACAATCTACATCAAAATGTAATGTCAGTGAATTTTCATTCATCAAAAATGCCACAAAACACCGTGCTTCAAAATATAGCATTATTGTAAAAATCCCGTTATAAAAATAACGGCAACAAAATACGTTTCATAACCAAGCATCGGTTCAACGTAAAAATAAATGCAGTAACGCGCAATTCAAATTTTTTGCACGTACTACAGAATGAACAAAGAAATCATTCGAAGGTATCTTCAATGAAGACAATTCAAAACAGCAAAATCTAATCAATAGATGATTAGTACAAAAGAAAGCCAGCGGAAATTTCAACAAAAATCACATATCTGCAATTTCTTCGAATCCTCAATTTGGATTCGAAATTCTCAAAGAAACAAATAATTACAGCTATGTAAACAACAATTGGAATTCATATCAATTTCGTATTTTGATTCTTAAATCAAAAAGATTATCAGTTGTACTCAGCGAAGACAGTTTCACTGTTTCCGCTGCGCACTCTGATAAATAGAACTCAAATCAATCAAATCATCAGAACACAATTTCACTATTATTTTCAAATAAAGATATTTAAAAATTTCATCCAAATTTCAAAACTTTAGTTTTGACTCAAATCACAATAAAACATCGACCAATAGTTGTAACATATGTTCCATCCGAGTTAAGTTTTATATTATGTCCATAAACCCCAAGCTCTGATACCAACTGTGACGCCCCACCTCTATGCTCATAATAACAAAGAGTATTAAAAGAAATACTGTCTATTATTACGAAGAATAAGGCTGGATAGAAGCGACCATCCGTAATTGGCCTTACACTAATATTGGTTATCTCGATAGGAGTGGTATATACTTTTTATTTTTCATCTATTATTTATTTACTCCCATCGACACTCCCAATACTAGTATAAAACGAACTACGATGTTTCATAATAGTTTAGGACATTAGATATAACAATAACACAGATAATATAAATGCGGAACACGGATAAAAACAAAAGTCTCATATATATATAACTGATGTCAGTTAATACATAGTTGACACAATACATATGATACAACTACAACTGTCGACTCTAGAAGTTATATATACAAGTACATTATCGACTAATATACATGAATACATATCGTTCTATACAATGACACGATTACTACAAAATGACACTGACAACTTCAGAAGATATGAAAAGTCTTCAAATCCCGAACAGCAACTCAAAGAAGGAAATCTACTACCTGAAATAACTCGGGTCTGACCCGAGTATTACATTCAAAAGAAAATAATACCCAGGTCAGTCTAATTCAAACCAGTTTATTAGTGCACAGAAGCAATAATAATCAGATATCAATTAGGCGACAGTCACAGAATCTCGTATATCCAACTCTCGATACGAGAATTGGATAACGGCAATTATAACACTATACAGTGTTAAACAACATATCAACAATCCAAATCAATTTAAACAATTGAAATGCCAATTTAAAAACAACAATGCTGATTGGCTGCAGTACACGCTAACGTGTACTGCCTCGCCAATACAGAACAACTCAAAGCAATACTAAACAAGATCAGAGGCAACAGTTCAGATAACAGTAAACTAAGGTAAATACCACAAAATAATACCAAAGGCAAATACTCAGCAATGTCAAAGCCAAGGAGAATTACATGACAACTAAATACAATTGTCAAAGCATGCTACAGAACAAACCCAAGTAACTACAGGAATGCACAAATGAGCAAATCATATATGCGGCTCAACAAATCAACATCAACAGAGATGGCATAAAATACCAGGCCTCAAGTACACGAGCGAGGCTACAAACAGACGTCAAGCCGGAGAAATGCACAGAATCAAAAACAAGGTCAAACCCAATTATACCGATAGGTTCAACACAAGGTTAATGAGCAAGACTGGAAATTCAAGAAGGCACCAATAATCAACTGAGTGCAACAAATCAAAGCATCACAAAAACAATGATGCAGGCTGAAGACTGGAAAAACAATGAGGCAACACAATGATGTATCGTGAACACCAGGAACGGAACTAAAGCCATACATGAAGTTGTGCAATGCAGTCATGAAACCACAATGCAAGGATCAGTGGTGCAACTAAATGCATGGATCCGACTAGACTACAACCAAATACTAACAAGGACCAGATTCATGTATCAGAATAAAGGCAGATAACATCACGACTCAAAAGACTCTATAATGATGTATGCAGACAAAAGGATCAAGCAGGCTATACCAACTAAACAAGGCTCAACTGAAAGGACACGGTATGGCCAGAGTGAAGACTGCACATAGTCATGAACCAGTGCCAACATCATACCCACGTTAGCAATATCAATAAAGCCATCAAGTGAGACCAGAAGGGAGACCAGACCAATCAACTGATCAACAAACAACTGAATCAGGTCAGACTCAAGAGATACCAGTAAATAACAAGAGGAACCTGACCCAATATCAAAACAAGGGTGCAGGTCAGAACAGCAATGACCAAGGCTACAATATGCAAACTTGAGCTTATAATGAATCATATCAGAAGTAACCGAGTGCAGTTACAAATGCATAGCAAATATCAAGTGAAGAAAACTACCATCTATCCAACAAATGCCCAGGCATACACATATATACACACATGTATGCATGTATATACATGAATTAGATTGAAGCACACTGAAATACAAAGATGCAAACTCATCTGGAAATCACTCAGAAATAAACAGAATTGACCGAAGTCAGGTGAAGTTAAAATTCAAGTCGAAGCCATTCAAAACAAGGCCGAAGTCAAGTAAATTCGAATATACCCAAATCAGAAAGTATCAATCTCAAACAACTAGGAGTGGCCCAGATAATCAACAAACGAATTCTCAAGGATTTTACACGAACTCGATTAACATCGTCTCCAATCGAAGTCAAAGCCGAGACCAAGACAAGGCAGTGAAAATCAAATACACCTTAGATTTCAAACTGATAATTCAAAACCATTTCAAGTCGAAAATTTCCAAAACCAAGTCAAGGCCGAGTATATCGTACTGTGGTGGCCAAGCAACATCAGAAGAAATCAAATATACACATATGGAAAAGGTCAGAATTCACCACAATCATCTAAACAATATCGAACAGCCAAAGACGAATTCAACCTAGAATATACGAACGAGAAAACAGGGTTTCGAACCCATATAAATTCAACCCAAAATCATGCACTGGAGAATTGAATTAGATGTGAGTTTTCACTCACCTTGAATTGAAGCGACAATGAATTCGAACAAGCGAGGAGCAGCCGTTCGAATTGGGGAAGGTCGATGCCGTGGTCCTCAAGGATAATCGACAACATCCAGCAGCTCTTCGAATTAATCGAACCCTATATTCGACGCCTCTGATCTTTGTGAGCTCTAGTTTTTGAAGACGAAAACGAGGCCGCCATTATCGTTTCTTTGACTAGGTTTTCGAATTGATAATGAGTTGAGAAAAAGAGACTGCCCTAGCTTTTCTAATGCCTTAGGGTTTTTACGAAAAAAAAATAAGGGTCGGTTAAAAGCTTTGATAATCTCGGCAACGCAAAACAACACCGGCCCAACTAAATTTTTAAGCCCGCGTATAATTTTATACAAACTTAAAAGAGAATTTAAATTCGATTCAAATTTCCAATAGCAACTGATAAATGATTTAATCGTCTGATGACGATGATTAATTGATATAAAATACCGGGTTGTTACACCTACGGTTTTTGGTGTTGCTATGAATCCAATGGAGCATCGAGAATCAATCAGAAAAGTGTATCAATGTTACTTCTAGTGTTTGAATTAGGTGTTATTCTTCATTTGCAGCAATCTGATTTGTGCTTATAGACGGAGAGATTAGTATTTGTTGCTTTTTAGCGTCTTTCGTTTTATTTAGGAGATAAGCAGGGGAAGCTGATTTTTTTTGAAAGCATTGAAGGAAAGGTATGAAGGACATTATGGTATGTTTGTTTCTCTTACCTCTCTGTTTACCTAGGATTTGATAGGCGGTCCTATTAAAAATGTTACAAGTAAAGGTTGTTTGGTTATTGTGTGGCAAGAAAAATTATATGTTTACTTAGGTTCGACTATCCTATTATATATATGGTATATTTGTTTCCTTTGCTATTAAAAATGTTTGGGTATTATTGAGTATATCACGTGTTAACCAAAAAGGATATCATGTGGTCAAGTTCAATGTTGAGAACTTCTCAAGGATTTCAAAATAACTTCAAATTAAAACATGAGATTCTAAAGGGTAAATGAGATATGCTTTTGAATTTCATAAATCCAACAACTATAATTATTTTAGTGAAAGATTATTTTTAATAAAAGTGAGTGCTAATAATATTGTATTTCATTGTGTTTGCTTGTTTTCATTTTTGATATATCGTATATGAAAAACATTGTTAGTTAGCCATTGTCTAAAGATTAATTTGTATGTTTCATATTAAGATTGCTATTGTATGCATGATCTTGAATTATTTCCAGTAACTATAATCCTGCTAAACGAAACTATATTTTCTTGTAGGGTATCTTTCTTAATCCTGCTTTAGTGGAGCCTTTTGGCCTCACTTTGATTGAGGTAACATTATTTTATACTATAATTAATATGTTACACATTACTAGGAATCTCATAGGGCTTTTTCCCTAATCGATGTAGGCGGCTGCTCATGGTCTTCCAATGATGGCAACACAAAATGGTGGACCTGTTGACATTCATGGGATACCTAACCTTAATATTTACATAACATTCTTGCGTTAAAATTAAAAGCTATTGAATGTGATTTTGTAATGTGTTCTTTACATAGGCTATAAAAGAAGTGCATCTGATATAAAACCGAGTCATGCAATTTAAAGAAAAAAATGAGTCAGTATTAATTAGGCAATTTATTGTCAAATTAATAACCTATCAGAAAGCCATAACCTATCAAAAACTTTAGTTATGCAACTGTAAAGTTATGCAATTTAATGTCTCAAATTGTAGATCCTATCAGAAAGTCATATCAAATGCACTTCTGTAAAAGTCCAAGTTTTATATTCTATCATGCTGACTCCGTATTAGTCGTAAACTTTAGCTGTCTAAATAGTTGCTTATATAACATTTCATTAGCTAGTGCATGTTGTTGTCGATAATGCTTGACATTCTGTAAGGATGATTGTAGCTTTAGTTTATTGGTTGAAGTGAAATCTTGGTGCTACGGTTAATGCTTGTGTTGTTGAGTTTGTGATGAGTGTATCTTGATTTCAATTTGTAGTCTTGATAAGAAATGTTGTTGATATATATTTGTAACCATTTTTGTCAAAGTATTTCTTTGTACTTAAATTTATAGATATTGTAATACTATTTGAATTTTTGGAAATATTTAATAAAATATTTGGAATAGTGTTATGTTTGAATCGATGGATACTGCGTACTTGAATCGAATTTTTTTTATATTTGAATTCATGAAATTATGATTTTATAGTAATTGAAATTGCAATATATTTGTAAAAGACCCAATTGCAACTGACAAAAACAGTGGTAAAAGACTCTATTGCAATGGGCAAAAACAGTTGTAAAAGGCACTGTTACAACGGACAAAAAAAGTTACAAAATAAACCAACTCTATTGCAATTTTGCAAATTATAATTGGAGGCTGCCAGTTGTAATAGGCCTATTGCAGCTCGCATTGTTAGTTGCGAAATGGGTTTTTTATTGTACTGTTTTGGGGAGTAGTAGATATGAAGAATATAATGAATTGAAGAGGTTTCCAAGTGCTAAGGATGAAAGTGAATCTTGGGAGTTTAATGTTTATAAGTTTATTGATGGGGATTCTTGGATTTCTTGGAGTAGGGTGCCTTTTTAGGGTGGAATATATATAGGTTTATTTGTGGATAGTAATATGTTAATTTGTATTGTTTGCATTGATGTTAAACAAGCTTTCATGAGTAGAATAATTATAAAGTGCATGCTGATTTATTTCACATTAAGAAAAATAAGGTTACAAGTTTATCTGTTTCAAGTATTATCTATGCATATGATCATTATTTTACGACAAATAAATTTGCTTTCGGTTTTCTTTGTATACGTCCAACGGACATGCCTAATGTAATGGTTTATAGTAATGTGACTTTTTCATTTTGGCCATTTAACAAGCTAAAATGTTACTTTGATATCTACACATTACATTATATTTCTAGATAACAATTATAACCCTTAAGTCTTAACACTACAACAAAAAACCCATTTTGCAACTAGCAATGCTAGTAGTAATAGGTCAATTAAAACTGGCAGCCTCAGTCTTAATATGCAAAGTTACAATAGAGTTAGTTTATTTTGCAACTGTTTTTGGCCGTTGATGGTGTCTTTTACAATTGTTTTTGCCCCTTGTAATAGAGTATTTTACCACTGTTTTTGAAAGTTGCAATTAAATGTTTTATAATTTCAATTACTATAAAATCATAATTTCATAAGTTCAAATATATAAAAAATTTCGATTCAAGTACGCAGTATCCATCAATTCAAACATAACACTATTCCAAATATTTTATTAAATATTTCCCAAAATTCAAATAGTATCACAATATCTATAAATTTAAGTACAAAGAAATACTTTGACAAAAATGGTTAGAAATATATATCAATAACATTTCTTATCAAAACTACAAATTGAAATCAACATACACTCATCACACACTCAACGACACAAGCATTAACCATAGCACCAAGATTTCACTTCAACCAATAAACTAAAGCTACAATCATCCGTACAGAAAGTCAAGCATTATCAATGACAACACGCACTAGCTAACGAAATGTTATATAAGAAACTACTTAGACAACTAAAGTTTACCACTAATACCCAGTTAGCATGATAAAATATAAAACTTGTACTTTTATAGAAATGCGTTTGATATAACTTTCTCATAGGATATGAAATTTAATGATAGGATATACAATTTGAGATATTAAATTGCATGACTTTACCGTTGCATAACTAAAGTTTCTAATAGGATATGGCTTTTTGATAAGTAATTAAGTTGACATTAATTTGCCTAATTAATACTGACTCGGTTTTTTTCTTTAAATTGCATGACTCGGTTTTTTCTTTAAATTGCATGACTCAGTTTTATATCAGATGCAATTCTTTTATAGCTTATGTAAAGAACACATTATAGAACTACATTCATTAACTTGTAATTTAACATAAGAATGTTATGTAAATGTTAAAGTTAGGTACTCCATGAATGTCAATAGGTCCACCATTTTGTGTTGCCATCATCGGAAGACCATGAGCAACCACCTACATCGATTAGGGAAAAAGCCCCATGAGATTCCTAGTTATGTACAACGTATTAATTATAGTATAAAATAATGTTACCTCAATAAAGTGAGGCAAAAAGGCTCCACTAAAGCAGGATTAACAAAGACACCCTACAAGCAAAAATAGTTTCATTTAGTAGGATTATATTTACTAGAAATACTTCAAGATGCATGCATACAATTACAATCTTAATATGAAACATACAAATTAATCCTTGGACAACGACTAACTAACAATGTTTTTCATATACGATGTATCAAAAACAAAAACAAGCAAACACAATGAAATACAATATTGTTAGCACACTCTTTTATTAAAAATAATCTTTCACTAAAATTATTCTAATTGTTGGATTAATGAAATTGAAAAGCATAGCTCATTTACCCTTTAGAATCTCATGTTTTGAAGTTATTTTGAAATCCTTGAAAAGTTCTCAACATTGAACTCGACTCATGATATCCTTTTTGGTTAACACATGATATACTCAATAATACCCAAACATTTTTAATAGCAAGGGAAACAAATATACCTACATATATAATAGGATAGTCGAACCTAAGTAAACATATAAATTTTTCATAGTACATAATACCCAAATAATATTTCCTTGTAATATGTTTAATAGGACAGTCTATCAAAGCTTAGGTAAACAAGGGCTAAGGAAAACAAATGTACCATGATGTCCTTTATACCTTTCCTTCAATGCATTCAAAAATGTTCAGCTTCCACCGACCATCTCCTAAGTAAAAACAAAGAAGCTAAAAAGAAAACAAATATTAATCTCTCCATCTATAAGCATAGCTCGGATTGCAGCACATGAAGGACAACACCTAATTCAAAAACTAGAAGTAACATTGATACACTCTTCTGATTGGTTCTTTATGCTCCAATGGATTCATAGCAACACCACAGACCATAGGCTAGTAGCAGTTCTCTATACTTCACCCTGTACTTGTGATATGTGCATTCCCAGTTTTTACAAAGTGTTAAATAATGCACGCAACATAGCAATTGTTTTTGGTGTACTTCCAAAACTCATCCATCAACAACATAGATCCACGCATCACTAAAAATTAGTTTCAGCAAACTTGAGTAGCACCTCTTCATATTCAAATAACAGGACACCACCACCACTCAACATCTCCGACACGAGCAAATCAAGTAGTTAGTGGTGGTAGAAAATAAAACAACACACATACATCCAAGCTCATCCTTAAAACCAGGCACATCGAATATTAGATCCAGAAATAAACACAAGGCATAATCTTTACTCTAAGCTTTCGATAGCGGTAAGAAAGTCATCAGGCAAGCATCTATTTTGGCGCAGATAGACATGTTTCATCCAGGCAGCATGCAATGAACTCCCGAATCTGCAGGCAAGCACCGAACATGGAAGAGGATGCACTCAATTTTAGAAACACAAGCATCAATTTGCAGTAACAATCAGGTTTAAAAGAAGCTATGATGACGAAACATGAGGAAACATGATTTAGGGTTGGGAAGAAAGAAATGGGAATTGGGACAAGATTAGAAAGGAGACGGGGAGAAAAAGAAATGGCTGAGTAGTGAGTACGCCAAAAATTTTAAGCTTGGAGCCAAAATTTGAGAGTTGGAACTAAGATAAAAAGGGTATGTCTTGAAAAAATTATTTAGTTGCATATCTCCAACACGATGTTTATATTTTTCTAATTTTGAAACCATTTTAACATTTTCGGATTTTCAGAAATTTTGAACATTTTATAAATATTAAATTTTTACTTTTATTTCTGAAATCAAATAATCTTAAGTTTACATTTTATGAATATCTATTAATTTATTTTGGAAACTTGAAATGGCGACAACAGAGATTCCTAAAACCCTAAGCGAACAAGATGATGATGACAACGGAGGATGGAAAACGGTAAAGCGGAAGGGGAAATTGACGTTCGCTGATATCATTAAGCAAAAGCCTACATTGTAATTACGCAAACATGAAAAAAAAACCTAAGCCGTGGATGGAGGCAGTGGATAGCAACATCGAAGTTCAAGGTAAAATCGATTACAACGAACCGATAAGTGATGGAACAGAATTCTATCAAGTAATAGGTGACCAAGATTATGAAGAGTCCAATCAGATGTGGAAGAACTCTATATATGTGTACATGGCTGGAAAAAGACCATACTTCGTCCATTTTAAAGCATATATAAAAAGGGTATGGAAACCTAAGGGATCATGGGACATATTTCCTAAAGAAAACGAATTCTATTTAATCAAATTTGAAAAAGAAGAAGACTATGAGCGAGTGTTGAAAGGAGGACCTTGGTTCATGGACAACAAATTTATAATCATGAAGAGATGGGAAGCAGATTTCAATTTTGAAAGAGTCATGCTAACCACTTATCCTATATGGATCAAGTTTAACAGTCTAAACCTAGCACTTTGGAATATGAGATGCATTAGTAAGTTAGCAAGCATTATCGGGAAGCCACTTGATATAGATGAGAACACAAGGAATGTAAAAAGAATTAAGTATGCAAGAGTTTTGGTAGAAATAAATGCAGACGCAGAACTGCCAAACACTGTAAAAGCAATAGATAAGAAAGGCAATGTGTACACACATGAAGTGGAGTATGAATTCATACCTCCAAGATGTGAGGAATGCAAATGCTTCGGCCATTCAATAACACAAGGATGCGGTGATCAAAATAAGCCTAAGCAAGTATGTGTACTAAAACTATCCACAAGTGGTTCAACTAGTACTAATATGGTAGCTATTAAAGTAGAACCCCTGGTAACTGATATAACTACTAGCACTGGGTTAACACCTCAAAAAATTTATGCAGCTACAAAATGTTATACATAAAAAGCTGCAAGCAGTGACCCAAAACCAGAATATATACAAACATCTAATGATACTAATGCTAAGGGCTCTGAAATAGAGAAAGAAGCAGGCCATCAATCTCAGAATTCATAGGAGGGTTGTTCAAAGAACCATAAGCAGTCACAATTGAGTCGGGGAAGGGAGGAAATAATGGACTTTGATGAAGAGCATATTCCTGAAACATTAAATGAAATAAAAAATTAGATATACAAATAGAAACATCCGATGAGGAGAAGGCAGAAGAAAACATGAGTAAATACACAGAGATCAATGAAGAATATGAAAAAATGTTTTCAGAGAAGAAAAGCAATGCAGTTCAGAAAAAGGCTAAGGTGGTATCAGCTCCGATTACAAGGAGCAGAGCTACAAAATCTTAATGTCAATCATATGTTGGAATGTAAGAGGTCTAAATGGTGAAACTAGAAAATTAGACCTCTATAATCTAAGGAATAAGTATAAACCAACAATACTGGCGATACCGGAAAATAAATTTATAGAGGATAGCCTGGAACCTTTTAAATATCAGATGGGCAATAATTGTGATGTCATTCATAATAGCACTAAAATAATCAAAGGCAAAATCATGGTGCTATGGGATAACAATACATGGACATGTAATATGACAAATATAGACGAACAACAAGCAATAATACATATGAAGAATGTGGGAGGCATAGAGATAGTTACAACAGTTGTATATGTAAGTAATTTGGCTTTTGAAAGGAATAATCTATGGAAAAAACTAGTAGAGAATTCGAAAATTATAAAACAACCATGGCTAGTGGCAGGAGACTTTAATGCAGTATTAAAGATCATTGAAAAATAAGGAGGGCTTACATTAAGGGTCTGCCAAGTTTCAGAATTCAATAACTGTGTATTGGCAACAGGATTAACAGAAGTATTCCACACAGGCCTGAAATTCGCATGGAGAAGTGGTGAGGCAAAAAGAATACACTCAAGATTAGACAGAGCTTTAGTCAATGCTGAGATATTAAATAAAATACCAAATATAAAAGTTACAATTTTGCCAAGTTCTACAAGTGATCGCTTCCCCTTATACATTCAATTCAATGATGAAAAACAATCTCAAAGAGGAAAACCTTTCAGGTATGCTAATCATTGGCACTTAATAGAAGGCTATAAAGAAGCAATATATTTCAAAAAAATTCAAATTCTTGAAGGCAATCATATGTATCAATACAGCATTATAGTCAAACAAATGAAAAATAGACTTAAGGAGTGGAATAAAGAAATACCACAAGCAGAAGATGAAGTAATTGAATTACAGAGGAAGTTGGAAAAACTTTAATATCAACTAGAGGAAGACCCTCAAAATGAAGATCTGAATTCTGAATATTATTCCGATCAAAAGTTAAAAAAACAATTGGAAAAATAAGCCACTGAATTGAAGCAAAACGCAAAAGAAAAACGGATGACAGAAGGGGATGAATGCAATATTTTTTTATACAAAAACGTCTCAAAGGAAAAATCAAAATAATCTGTTAAGTTTTCTAAATGAACATGAAGAAATCATTGAAAGCATACAGGAGCTGGAGAATCAAACTATAGCTTATTTTACAGAGACCTATAATGGAGATCATACACAACAAAAACCTCAAATCCCTTGTCGAAGACGTATATCCAGAGAAGGAACTAGCATGCTGACAGCTGACATTACTGAAGGGGAATTGAACCGAGCTACTTTCTCAATCCACAATGACTCTAGTCCTGGACCCGATGGAATGAGTGCAGCTTTCTTCAAAGTGCAATGGGTAGACCTGAAAGATAGCATGTTAAAAGGTTATCAAGAAGCTTTTAATACCGGTGAGTTCATCTAAGAAATTAACCATACATTTATCACCCGTATACCTAAAGTTAACAAGCCAGAAAGAATAGAAGAGTATAGACCTATAGCATGATGTAATGTCACTTATAAAATTCTTAGCAAGATCATATGTATGAAACTCAACAAAGTCTTGCCAGCTATCATTTCTCAATGTCAAAGTGCATTTATAAAGGGGAGATTTATATCTGAAAATTCTTTAATGGCCCACGAGCTTGTGAGAGACTTTAACAAGAAAGGATCAGATATGGTTTGCATGAAAATTGATCTCCATAAGGCATATGATAAAGTCAATAGGCAATTCATCCTACGTATGTTACATGAAATGGGAGTTCCAGCCAAACTTTCCAAACTTATCACACATTGCATATGCACACCTACATTCTCAATGATAATTAATGGAATACCTAAAGGATTTATTAAATCCAATAGGGGGATTAGACAAGGAGACCCCCTATCCCCCTATCTATTTGTTATTGCTATGGAATGGTTCTCATTACAAATGGAATTAGCGAGTCATCAGAATCTAATCAAGCCCATCTACAAGATTCAACCGGAAGTCAATCACTTAATATATGCAGATGACTTGTTGTAGTGTTTTAAGCTAATTCTATGACTTCAAAAACCATAAAGGAAATTTTTAAACAAATGGAAAATTTAGCTGGTCTCAAGGTGAATGTGCTTAAAACTAAATGCTATATGAATAAGTATTGCAAAAACGGAGCAGAGATTATATTAGAGCTTGGAGTAGGGGAAGGAGGATTGCCAGTAAAATATATTGGAGTGCCTTTGTCAAACAACACAATAACAGATGCTGAATGTGGAAAACTCATAGACAAAATAAGTGAGAAATTACAAGGATGGAGGTGAAAACTCTTATCTTTTGCAGGAAGAGTTGAATTAGTTCACACTGTCATAACATCTAAAGTCAGGTTCTGGCTACAAACATTTCAAATCCCTGATTGTTCAATTGCTAAAATTAATTTTGTCTGTGCCAATTTTACCTGGAAAGGAGGAGTACATAAAGTAAGCTACAAAGACCTATGCATGCCTAAAAAGAAGGAGGAGTGGGGCTTAAAAATCTTTTTGAACTAAAAAAGAATATGGCCATAAATTAGCATGGAAAATTCTTGTTTCAGAAAATCTATGGGCCAAAATGGATGAGGGCTAGATATTTAAAGAAATTTTTTAGACAATTAAAATTGACAATAATGCATCAATAACATGGAAAAACATCCTCAAATACAAGGATATACTTAAAGATCTTATAGAAAGACAAGTTGCTAATGGTCAAGGCATTGACCTATGGAGAGACCCTTGGATTAACAGTAAAAGTTTATTAGATAAGTTGGAATGGGAAAGCTATTCAGCAAACAACACACCAAATTGTCAAGTATCTACCATAATTCAGAGCCATAAATGGGCACTAGAAAAACAAATAATCCCTAGAAATTTAAGATAAGAAATAGAGGGGTTGCCATTATACACAGGTGGAGAAAAGGACATATCGGCGTGGAAAAGAAATAATAGAAGTCAATTTAAAATGAAAGATGCCTCGAAAGATAGCCGACAACATCACCCAACAGTGCAGTGGCATAAAGTAATATGGAGTAAATCTAACTGTCCCAAAATGTCTCATACCACTTACAAAGCCATTAAAACAAATTGACGACTAAAGATAGGCTTAAGAGTTGGGGAATTATAGAAGATGATACATGCAAACTGTGTAACATAGAAATCGAAACTCACAGACATCTATTTTTCAATTGTAAATACAACAAGCGGGTTTGGGCATTACAAAAATTAAAAAACTTGCACACAGAAGCAGTGATGAACTTACAGGAAGATGTCAATTACCTGAGTGTTCGGGCAGATATCACGGACCTTAAGAAGGAAATTAGCAAAATTTCGCTGACAACTACCGTCTGGCACATTTGGCGCAAACCGAACGTAAGGACTTTAAACAACAGCAAAGAAAAACAAGAATTAGAGCTATTAGATAACATATAGCAAGAGATGTTGCAGTAACAATTGGAAGAATCAAGGAACTTACCAACTTAGAGGCACGATAAAGACTACTATTGGTGAACTGGAACTTGAGGGTTGAGAGGCGAGGAAGTCTAGAAGTGATCATGAAACCGCCATAGCTTCGAAATTGAACCCTAATTACAAATTGGGAAAGTAGTCGGGTATGTTAGATTGTGTCGCTTTGTATACTGAGATAGTTAATATATTCAGTTGATATGCGGATGTAATTATGGCTATTGGGCCGCATAGCCAAGTTAATAAAATCATTAACACATTTAAAAAAAAAAGTTTCAAAATTTTAAATTCTTTTGGAATATTAAATGTTGTGTATAACTAGTATTTACAATTATCAAGTACTAAATAATAAATAATAAATATCACTTTTTGATTATTAAAGATTACTTATTAATAATTAATTATTAAAATAAAATATTAAATAGTAAATATTAATTATTACTTCTTAAGTATTAATTAATAATTGTTAAATAATTAAATTTAATAATTAAATTTTAATTATTAATTATTAATAGTAATAATTTAGTATTTTTTATTAATTATTTAATAGTAACTACTAATTATTAATTATTAAATATTACTTCTTATTTATGAATTATTGATTATTACTTCTTAATTATAATTAAATATTAGCTATTAAATGTTAATTATTATGTATGGTTTATTAATTATTAATTGTTAGTACTAATTATTAATTAATTAATAACTATTATATATTAAATGTTAATTATTAAATGTTAATTATTATTTTAATTATTAGTTATTTATAGTAATTATTAATATAACTAATAATTATTAGATATATTAATTATTAAATCTTAAATATTAGTCTTAATTATTACTTAGTAAATATTAATAATTAATTATTTAATAGTAATTATTAATTATTATTATTAAAGTATTAGTTCATATTCATTAATCATTACTTATTTCTTCTTAATCATAATTGAATATTAATTATTAATTATTATGTATATTATTGTAATTATTGCTTATGGCTTTTTAATTATGTAGTTAATAGTAATTATTAATTAATAATTAATATTACTTCTTAATTATTAAATATTACTTTTTAATTAAATATTAAACGTTAAACATTAATTATTAAATATTAGTTATTAAATTTTAACTATTAATTATTTAATAGTAATTAATTATTTAATATTAATTCTTAATTCTTAATTATTAATTATTATGTAATTTATAAATATTAAATGTAATTACTAACTATTAATAATTAACTATAATAAATTATTAAATATAAAAAATAATTATTGATTATTGATAATAATTAGTAATTATAAATTATTTATTTATAATCGGCATTATAATTGGCAGTTATAATAAATTATAACAATGACATATATAAGCTGTCATTTATAATTATAAATTATAAATTAATATTTACAAATTATTAAGTAAGCTGTTATAAATATATATTTACAACGGTAAAAAATAATTAGTTGTTAGAAATCTATATTACAATTGGCTAAAAGAAACAGTTGTTAAAATTATGTTTAGTGCAACTGGCAGAAAAATGCAATTGTTAAAAATTTGTTTACTGCAATTGGCAGAACGTAGTTACTAAAAATACATTTAGTGCAACTGGTAGGAAAACACAATAGTTAAAAATATGTTTATTGCAACTGGTAGGAAAACGCAGTTGTTAAAACCCTTTATTACAACTATTAGAAAATGTCAGTTGTTAAAGTCCATTTATTACAACTGTCATATTGCGCCAGCTGTAACGAACTAGTTGCAAAAGGGTTATTTTCTTATGGTGTAAGATATTTATTTTAAAATCGATCACTTGTTTAGACTTAGTCGAAAGATGGTGCATACACTTAGATATTAACATATCATTATGTTGAATTGTTCCAACAATTCATAAATTTTATTGTATGACAAAGTATTTGCTAACATTGTAGCAATAAGCAATTAAATTTAGTATGGTAAACCAGCACCTTTATTAGTTTATCGAGCTTCTGTCTTTAAATTGTTTTTCCCCTCTGTCGTATAAATCATGTATCGAATAAATTATATCCATGTGATTTGTGTTTATTTCTTACTTTATGTCTTACAGATTAATCGTCTACAAGAGACCTAAAGTTGTGTGGCATCAAGGGTGGGCAAGAACTAGTAAACGTAATATCTAACTGAACTAAGCCTGGAGCTTTTTTCTAGATTAGTATATACCCCGAATGCTTAATATGGTAATATTTTGAACACGAGTACATATGCACACCCGGATGGGCTTGCATTTAATCACAACGTGCATCCATTTTTAGTTGTACCTGTGGAAGTAGATTTGATAGTAACATCCCCATATTTGAACTCAGCCTATGCAGAAGTGGCTATTTTTTTGTATAAACTGCAATAACTTCATCATACTAATTCGGAATCAGACGAGACTTCGACCGATGAACTCCCATCTAAGTTATAGACAAAAAAGAACACTTAGATACTTCATCTAGTGAACGTATGCCGTAGTTCCCATGGTGACTAACAGTTGTACTTAGAAAATAACAGACTACATCCCATATCTTGTGAACGCACACGGATATCATCTAAATAGTCACATAAAACTGAAGTAGTTTTTTGTTTAATGATTACCTGACGTTGGATGAGATATTTTAATATTATGTTTATTTAAAAGGTGTTATTGGTGGTTACGTTGATGATAACATTTAGAACCATGCAATCGTTATTTAATTATGTGGTCATAACCATTAATAGCAAAAGATATTTATATACCTATATAAAAATAACATTTTTTAGTTGGGAAATGCATCGCAATGACAGTTTGGTGTAGCGTGCAAGTATCAAGCATTGGGCGATAGATAGCTGGAATATACAAAAGTGGCTTGTTTAGAAAATAAAGCATATGCAAGACATTAAAGAATTAGAATAGGTGCAACAATTGGAAAATAAAATATCATATGTTAATTGGAGCAGTTGTCGTTGGGAAAACAGAAAGCGCGAAGCTACTCATGTAGGCAGAACGAAAATTAAAGATTTGTGTTTGGAGCTAAAGTTGAAAAATCTTGATGTAAACCATCCATTTTATCAATGTTCAAAATGAAGTTAAGTGGGCTGGTAGTCTATGCAGGTGGGACATTATTTTTATTATACATGGGCAGAACTTAATATAAAGTCAACTGTACAAATCATAAAAATATCACGTATACTCCATCCAAACAAAACCCATCAATTATCAGACAAAAAAATTATATGAGCGACGATATTTCAATAAACTCGGTACAAATGATATCACCTCCATCAATACAGTCGAAACTGACTTTAACTGCAGCTAGCGGAATAGTAAGCTGACATAGTTGAATAATATATTCCAACAACAATTAAAGTTAAAAAGCACAACACATTTGCATACATGTGCTTCAAGCAATCAAAAACGCAGTTCAGGCACAATAAATTTTACATAGCAGCACTATATAAAAAAATTAACTTTTGCACATAGTAAACATTGGTACTGATGCTTAAAACACAACATAACCTATAATCAAAACACCAATGTATACGGTTCGCTAGAGAATTGAAGTTCAACACTACAATGACCTCTGATACTTCTCTGAAGCTTTAGCAAAATTAGAAACATAATGCACCCTATGGACAAAACAATGTAGTGAAGAAGGAATGAAATTGTCAGTATTGTGCAGAGTTGACCCAAATGTGAATCATTGGTTAAAGAAATAAAATCAAGTCAAGCCAGCATAAACACTAAATGTATATATATATATGTTGAGCATCTTTTCAAAGTCGTTGATAGAAAAGAGGGTATAATATGGATATAACATAATATAACATAGGTAGTTATTGGATCTTAAGTTGAGAATTCAGTAAAGAAAGTTGATGTGCATATGCAAATAATTTACAAATAAAGTGATAGAGTTTTCCCACCATTTTAAAGTGATTTGAATGATAAGTTGGTTAACCGTGTATCATATAACTTCCAACAAATGTATGCTTTTGCGATTAAAGTTGGAAATTTATATAGCAACAGAGCAATTAGCTGATTGGTGGAATCATGGTGCATGTCAAGGCAAAGGGTAAAACATGTTAAAGGAGTTTCTAATCACCATAAAGTCTTTTTTCTGTCATTGATTCAGTGCGCAAGTGCATGCAAGAATGCAGTGCACTTCCAATTAGTGTGAAAGAAGATTCCAAGGTAACACCAAATGGATCAAATTCAAATGCTTGGTCATGAAACTTTCAAAATTTAATTCCGAAGTTGATTTCCTCTCTAATCAAGTAGTAAGCAAACAATAAGCTTGTTGATGGTGTAATTAAATTATAATTTTGTCGTAATCACAGTTGAAGATACCAGATACAATTATTTCTAGATAACCCTAACATCTGATCACCTTAGGCAAATAAATCTTAAATATCTCAAATCTATTATGTCAATCAAAGATCATTAGCAGCAGAAAAAAAACCAACTCTTTCTCACCAGTAGCAATCAAAACTTAGCCTCGTCTTCATTTCACCAATCCAATACAACGTCAAAAACAAAAATAACCGAACCCTCAAATCCTCAGTCAAACCTAGGCAGCGTCATATTTCACCAGTCACGATTTAGGATTCTTAATTTGCAGTTCATTATAGAAATAGTTGCACAGAACAAATTGATATATACAAATATTGTATGAGAGCAACAACATTTTTTGCATATACTTGATGAAGAGGAGCATCATTCTTTATTAGAGAATCTCAGTTTAAACAATCAATACTTCTGGAGCAACAATGTCAACAACTTAGGCATCAAACTTAACAGACCAAAATCAAATCAACACTTCCAAGCTTTGAGTGATGGCACTAACAATCCTGGAGGCAACTTTTCAAAGTCGTAGTTTATCAACGGCCACATCCGTATTTGGCAACATTGATCCCAATATTTGAGAACTAATGTATATAAACTTTAACCAATTTTTATCTTCTACATGACACAGTGAAGCGAGTGAGATGATAATATATGTACGTAAGTATTTATGTATGAATAATTGAACGTTTTTCTATGTAATATGCTAACAAAATTTAGAACTCTATCATTTCAGATTTATATGTTATAAGTTCATGGAAAAACAATATTCACTATAAAATAAAGCAACAAAAATTTTCATCGAGATAAATCCAAACAAAATAAGAAAAGCCCAAAGTTACCGATAAGCATCAACAGATTAATGAACAAAAAGAACACTGAATTTATTATAACACATAAAGCATTAAGGAACATATATAATACTGAAAATCTGACGGAATTAATGAAAATCGGTGAAACTCACCAAAGATTAAAGTTTAAGAATGTTAGAAGGACGATTGAGCTTAATTTCTTATCTACATTGAATCAGCAAATCCAAGTTATTTCTATGATTAGTCGATAATAGAAGTTTAGTAAGACATTAGATCAGGATTTATGGTTTGATAATCGATCGGTAATCAATAATCAAAGATGAAGAAGACGTTAGATCAAGAATCGCAGGAACTAAACCTAAACCTAGTTTGTGTCTGCGGAGGTGAGATGGCAAGGAAATCGATATAGGACTACGGTCAGTGCGGGGGGAGAATTAGGTTGTAACGACCCAGAATTTTGGATATTTGAAATTGGGATATTTAATTGATTTTAAATATTTAAAAGTTAATTTTAAACTTGAATTTCAAATATAACCATAATTTGGATAATTTAATTATTGAATTAATAATTGAAAATAGGTTAATTAGTGAATCTTGAGTTTTAAGCTTGTTAAAAATAATTTAAAGGCTTATAAAATTTATATTGATAATAATGAAGATAATAAAACTTTTTAAATTGAATTTAAAAAGTGATTTGTTCATTTTTAAAAATATATCGTTTAAATTGACATTTAAAAATAGCTTTCCGAGCCACAGTCTCGGATTTCGACGAAACTGGTTCCATTAGATCCGTAATAGTGTATTATTATCGAATTTTAAATTTCGTAACGTTTGGAGTTATCGTTTGGTCGTACGGTATGTAAACGTGCCAGAATCTATATCGAAAATTCAATATAATAATTAGGTCCAAAAAGCTATCTTCTTCATACGATCGAATTAGGACTCGAAACATTTCCATTGCATTCGGAATAGGGGTATAACTTTATGAATGCCTAGCGCCACGCCTCGATAGGAGTTCGAGATGTTGAGTTGTGTTAATTGTGACGATTTAAAATTTAATATATATATATATATATATATATATATATATTTATAATTGATTGACATGTTTATTTACATCAACCTTTTCCTTTCACTTCAGTGTCACTGTACATGGTCACCAATAAGTAAAGCATCTTCTTCCCTCCCCTTTTATAAATTCACGACCGAGCATCAGTAAAAGAAAATGAAAAAAATGAAAGCTTGAAAGAAAACAAATTTCTATCTCTAAAAGTACTTAACGAAATAATCTCAATCTTGTCTTAAAAACCTAGTTTTCATCCGGTACAAATTAAGGAGGGTGCAGCACGAGTTTCGTTTCGACAGTGGAACCTAGTAGCTAGGGTTTCAAATTTTGGTAAGCCAAGGAAGAGTGGGATCGAATGAAGGCCGGAATCGAGTTTGCCTCGGCAATTAGCAGCTAGGCATGCAAAACTATACGCGTGGGGAGAACCGGAGTCGCGATTTGTAGGTGAGGGTGGACGTGTCGTGGTAGGGACAGGAGTGTAGAGGTTGAGGCGAGGAGCTGGTTGGTAATGTCGTGGTAGGGTTCGCCAAGAGATGGAGGAGCTATCGGTGGTCAAGGGTTCGACGATGGGTTTCAATCTGGTAGCGGGAGAAGTATTTTGAATTTGGGGAAGATGAGGGAAGCGGGTCGGGTTCTGTAATTTTGGGTATGGGTTTCTTTTTTTTAAATTGAATTTATATTTTAATTTAAATAGCAATGAACTTATATAAAAATCTGTATCTTATGCATACGAGGTTCGTTTGGAACGAGACTTTTTACGTTGCGACCATGGTGACGAGAGCTTCGGTATAAAGCTGGCTTGAATGGATTTGGAGCTAGTAAGTATTTTGGTAAAAATTAAAAGTCCGTTTAATTTTAAAATTTAAAACGGATCGCTTCAGCATCGACGAAAAAAAAATCAAAGGTGAGTTAATCTCACTCAAATTTGGATTACCGTAGTTAATTTTAAATAGTTAATGTAACGCCCCACTCCGAGACCCACATTAGCAAAGAGTATTACTAGGTAACACCGTCTGCTAATACGGAGAATAGAGCTAGATAGGAGCGACCATCTATAGCCTTGCCTTAATTATCTACTAAATACGCCAACAATTGCCATACATTTTTTTATTTTTATCTCAAGTGGATCGACATATCCAATAAATACTTAACACAAAGCCATAGGCAGCTGAAGGATCTATCAGAACAAATATGACAACTCAATGTAATACACATCATAGAACAGTAGGTCATCACATACATTTACACATATTCAGATACATTATAGAGTATACAAAATGATACATGTCAAGTGGTAAAACAAACCACAATATACAGTCGAGTCAAAAGAATACATATCAGAGTTACAGCCAAAAAAGACTACACAAAAAGTTAAAACAAAAAGGAGCTAGCAGAATAGTCCATGCGGAAGCAAAATAGGCTAAGTCCAATGTACCTAACCTGAAACATCTCGGTCTTACCCGAGTATAAAATACACGGGTCAGTCTGGCTAAACAAATCAGTTAGACAAACTAAATGATAATGAACATACAAGATCATAAAGTACCACAAATATCTCCAAAAGAGATAATCAAATCATCTAACAAAAGATGAATCAAACAAGCCTCATATCATCGGCAATCCCAATAAACAAAGGATATCATATCCCAAAATAAGCCAAAAGGCAATCACAAATACCAATAAAGGTAATGCAAGTTTCCGTAAGGTAATCGCTATATATCGTGTGGTTCAAAGAACCTACCCCGAAAGGCGATACACTAGGGAAATATAAATGTCAAAGAAATAAAAGGTGCTCGAGCTCAGTACTGTAACAAGGATCCATACGCCCGAAGGCAACGCCCGAAGGCAACAAACCCCGAAGGTTCAAGCCCGAAGGCAACAAACCCCGAAGGTTCAAGCCTGAAGGCAACAAACCCCGAAGCCAACGCCCGAAGGCAACAAACCGTAGTAGCGGTACTGGAGTCCCATACCCCACGTTCGCAACTCTCAGAAAGGAACCCAAAAATGTTAACGTGAGTCCCATACCCCACGTTCGCACTAAACGGTTTACTAACCGTTAGTCAATTTCACACTCAAAGAAGTACAAAGTTCACCTCATCTCATCGGTAAACCAGACCCAGAGGTCAAAACGGTCAAACGAATAGATTAGGAATTAACTGAAAAGATAAACGCACGTGTTCATTGCACGCGTTTTATTTAATCATTTAATTCTCCTCCCTCTTCGCTCGGAGTGCAAAGTTGTGTGTGTTTTGAATAGAATTTATAAATTGGAGAAACGAGACAATTTGAAAAGATCATTTTATAAAAACCCATGTACGAAATCAAAAAGAAATCATCATAGTCAAAGAATGCAATAACAACCAATTGGATCAACACGAATTGATTAAACAATGGAAATTCAATTAAAAATAGGCAGAAAAAGGCAATTCCAGACGTCTGGGGGTCAATCCAAACGTTTGGATTTAGGTTCTGGAAATTCAGAAACCATCCAAACGTCTGGAGGGTGGCTTCAGACGTCTGACAGGGTGGTTCAGACGTCTAAAAGGATGGTTCAGACGCCTGCCAAGGTGTTTCAGATGTCTGACAATGTGTTTCAGACGTCTGACAAGGTGTTTCAGACGTCTGACTCTGTTTTCTGCCATTTTTATAAATCTCTGCCGTATTTTCTTTTGTTCCAGGTTTAAAACCAGACGTCGGAACTTGCATTTCAGACGTCTGAAGACCTGGTCTAGGCAATACTTTGCCTAGGCCATGATGGCCAAAATGATTCGGGAGCGATCGATCGAGCAACAACGACTAGGGATTTATGCCTAACGACAACCTAGCCTTATAGGCTCTCCGATACGCCCCAAATAACATGTCCAAACATCCATAGAAGGATTTTCACAAAATTGGACTTCAAAAACCAAAAATTGGAAAATTCACCGAATCAATCCAAATCAAAAGCAAATGAACATGAATAGAGGTTAGGAACTCTTACCCAACCACAACAAAAGCTATAGGCTTATATGTGAGTTCAAAAACTCACCTTTAAACCTAAAACACAAGAGAGAAGCTACCAAGCAAGGCTAAAACAATCACTCTTCAATTTCAACCCAAGGAGCTTCAATTAAGCTCAAAAGAAAACATTTCCTAAGTTAGGGTTTAGAACATTTCTGAAATTGAAGAGGAAATGGAATGGAGAAGATGAAGAGAAGGCTTACCTAAGCTTCTCTTTGATTTTGGAGCAAGAATTGAATTTGCAAAAGAAAACTAGGGCTTGGAATTTTAGTTTCCCATTCCCCTCCCCATTTTTGCTGAAGCTTGGATGTTAGGAAAATGAGAGTGAATGAAGAGAAGAGGGCTGAGTTAGAGTAATAAGTAAGGTTGAAACCCAAACCCAAAAAGCCTAACAGAAAATAGCAAAATTCAACTTACTCCAAACATATCGAAGCTTATACTCAAAAAAGTCGCAAACGCCATTTTGGATTCAATGGAAGTGGTCTTGAGTCCCAATTCGACTGTTTGCAAAAAGTAGCTTTTCGGACTGTAATCCAATTAACGATTCTATATTAAAATAAAATATTTAAATATTCAATCGTAAAATATGCGGGTTGTTACAGTTAAAATTAATTATAGATTGATTGATAGAATTGATAAATTATTATCAGTTGAATGTGATATTATATATAGTAGTATATATATTAGAGTGATTGATATTCCCGCACATATATAGCGGATGCGACCCTATGCACCCCGCATAATAGCGGATGACCCTATATACCACGATATCCCCCTCGAAGTGGGATTGGTATTTTTTATATTGTATTAACATCTGTGGATGTAGGGAAACAGGTTGGAGAGATCCAACTGGATTCCTCAAAAATATTAATTTTAATTTTCGTATATAGTGATATATGTTTTATTTGAATAAACTATGATAGATTATAGTGGAATCTGAATTTATTGGATGCTATGGAATTACTAGTTAGATTTTGGTATTTTAAATATCAATGATAAATGTTTAAATTTTTAAAACAAAATAAAGAGGAAAATTGAAGGTAAAATAATTATAGTGAAATTTGGATAAATTAAAAGAAAAGAATTTGGGTAAAATAAATGGTTTGATTTCAAAATTGGGCTTGATAATTTTGAAATATGGAAAATAGGGATTTTGGAAATAAGTTAAATTAAAGGATTGTAAATAATAGAACTTAAGCAATATTGTTTAAGTGAAAATGGGATTTATTTTAAAAATCGAGATTTAAAATAGTTTGGGAAGATAAAAAGGAAATTTGAAAATAAAATATGAAATTGATGTTCCAGATTTAAACAAGATTTTAAATCATAAAAATGAGATCTGAAATTAGTGGGCTTTGGAATATATTTGGGTTATTTAAGAAATAAAAAAAAATAGAATTTAATTTAGAAAATCGATTTAAAATCGATTAAGTGTTGTGAAACAGGGATAAACGGAAAGTGAGACTAAGAAATTTATAAACAAGGTTTATAAATAAAGTAAAGTAAATTATCAGTGGATAAATTGAAATTATAAATTCACGGTGAGGATTTATAAGGAGATGGGTAAATCGGTTTATGAATAAATGGTAATTTATTATTAGAAATGTGGAAAGGAATTTACGGAATTGGGATGTAAATCGAATTGAAAATAATTCGAAAGAGATTTATAGATGTTAGACTGGTTATATTGAAATTGAAAAATATATTTTTTTTACCAAGAAATTCAGTTATTTTAAAAAAGAAGGATTTTTAAGTATTAAATAGAAAATTTAAAAGTGTTAAGAATATTTCAGGAAATTAATTATTTAGTTGTTTAAAAATTGTTTAAAGTATTATTTAAATATTAATTAAGTTAGTTTATTGTAAGTTAATTATTATTTAAGATTAATCAGTATTATTATTTTAAAGGGATAAATTATTCAATATTCAATGTTATATAATAACTTGTATTTTAAAGAGTATCTGCCTAAAATTTACGAGGAAAATTATTATAAAAATTTCATAAGTATTATTTTGAAAATTTCTAAATAAAGTTTCCGAGAAGTAATGGTATACTCGCGTGGCGAAATCGGAGGCAGTGAATGCCTGCAGTTAAGTCTTGAATTTCTCTAGGATGGAGACGTAACCATTGAGCTGTGAATCCATGGTTTGATACCGCAGTGGTACTTTCCAAATTATTTTAAAGGTTTCCAAATATCTTTGAAAAGAATAGTTTTGTGAATATACTAAATTCGGTAAGAAGGTATATATTTTGGATAAAGAGATTAATTTATTAAAATTTAATTAAAAAGAGATTTGGGGTTTTTCAGTGGAAAATAGAATATTTGGTTCAATGATTGTTTATTTGATAGTTAAAATAACCGACTATGAAATCTGGACCCAAAATATAACTTTGGGAATATCTAGGAGTAATACAGGAATTATATGGTACAGTTACTGTTCGAGGTGCTATACTGTACGTATAAACTCGTTTCGTTCTTCTAGGATGTTATAAGGAAATCTGTCCACTAACGGTTAGGACGTGATCTCCGATCTTATTATCGTCTGTGTATTTCCTAAAGAATCGGGGTTGAGTTTACCAGAAAATATCGAACGTTGTTTCGAAGAGACCAGGATCAGATAAGTTATCCGAAAACCACTTCGATCCAACGAGTACGTTTTCGAAAGGGAAAACAAAAGCAAGGAGTCGAAGATGGAGCAGCGAAGTGCAAGGGCTAATCGTTACTAATCCTGAGGATTATTCCAAAATGGATGTAGTAGGAGTAGTGCCTTCGGTTCCGTTCTAACCCAGAACGGACTTGTATGGATGGATGCTATCAGAACATTGTCATCGAAGGACAATGAGCATTCTAAGTGAAAATTCCTTAAAAAGGTAATCGTAGCCTCTAGCCTCATCAACCGGGAATGACTGAAAATCAGGAGAGATGCACCAAGGCTAAGTGGGTCGCACCCAATTAGGGTATGTTATCACCTTTCTAGATAACCTTGGATATTATTTATTACTATGGTATATGGAAGGAGCTCGTGAGAGGGTGGGAACACCCGGGGTGATAGCATATTCGGTCTATCCAGGTTAGGGATAGTCCGGTCTTGTGTGGTAGGGGATCCCGGCGTGGTCCTCGGTATTGTAACGACCCAGAATTTTGAACAATTTAAATTGGAAATATTTAATTAATTTTAAATATTTGAACGATAATTTAATTTGAATCCCCGATATAACTTTGAAATTGGCGATTAAATTATAAAATTTAATCTGTTGAATGTTGAATAAAAATTTAAATCTTCAATTTTTAGTTGAGAAAAAATATTTCGAAAAACTTTTAAAATTCGTATTGATTATACTGAAGATAACAGAAGCTTCAGAATTGAGTTTGAAAGTGATTTGATCAGTTTTGAAATTATATCGTTTGAATCGATATTTAAAAATAGTGTTCCGGGGCACAGTCTTGGAATTCGACGAAACAAGTTCCATTGGGTCCGTAATATTGAATTATTACTGGATTTCAAATTTCGTATTTTTCGGAGCTGTTATGTGAGCACACGGTGAGTAAACGCATTGAAATTAAATCAAATTCAATTTGAATTTAAATATATATTTGGTCAACATCAGCCACCCTAGATATGTATTTAGCAGACCTATTCCCTGAACATCGCGTACTCTTGTCTCCCATTTATTCTCTGATAAATCACGTCCCTCCTCTAAAATCGATTCCTTCGTTCAAAATTTTATTCAGAAAATTAATGCCGAGCTTTTCAAATCTATCTCCTTCCTCCTTATCTACAGATTTAAAATCTTTTCATTCCCTCTTCACCTTTCAATTCGCAAAGCAAAAGGGGCGAGCTTCTCCTAATTAAAATCACGTACTCTCTACACCCATTCGAAATCAAATCGCGACTGCGAAAAAAAGGGGTTAGCGGCAGGAAGGTGTTCGAGCACGCGAGGCGTTGAGCGAAGCCGATAGTCCTCTAGGCCGATAGCAGTTCGAGATTTAGAAATAAATGTATATCGATCAAATCCATGGCGGCCAGGAATTGAATCGCGAGGCCGGGGCAACTCGCGTGGAGGAGGAGTAGTTCAGAGAAAAATCGCGAATATGGATTGTACTGTCTTGGTTTCGAACACGCGGCGACGAGTTCTCTTCGTTCGAACCAAAAGTGGGCATCGCGATTTGGGGTTTCAGCATCTTCGAATGTGGATGGGTAGGAGGCCAGCAGTCGCGTTCGACTAGGGTTCGAAGCTGGGGTTTCACGAGCTCGAAATTGCGAGCAAAGGGTTGCTGTTGGTTGTTCGTCGATGCCAGTGGCATCGTGACCTCGTTTTCGACTGGAATGGCATTCGTTTGGGATGCTCAAGTAAGGTATTTGTAGATTTATATTTGCATTTACATTCAGTAAAATAATATACATATATTCTCACATATTCAAAAATTCAATTTTTACATATGTATAGCAGTCGTTAAAATATATATATATATATATATATATATACTATTTTCAAATAAATTTATATAAAAGATTGGATTTTTAAGATGTATATAAGCTATTCTGACATAAGCAGTTTCAAAAAGGAAAAGAATAGGAAATATATATATACACTAGATTTTTACAGAGGAAAGCTATTGTTTTTACAAATATGTATATATATTAAAGAAGAAAATTTTAACAACATGAAAATCTTATCTGTAAGCAGTTTTAGATTTTAAGTTAACCTTAATTTAATTTAAAGATATATGTATTTATATATATGAATATTCATTCTATCCTTGGAAATTATATAAATATAGATTTACAAGAGTACGGTAAGGTAAAACTGCTGTTATCACTTTATATACAGTAAAGAAAAAATTTTAGCTTAAAATTAAATTTTGATTTAGTAAGATTTTTTAAAGGAAAATTTCTAGTAAAAATAAAAATAAATCATTGGCTAATTAAATTTATCAAATGGAAGTTGATCATTCGATTTTTTCGAATATTAATGAATTGTGTAAATAATTATACAAGGTCAAATAAAGTCGAGAAAACAAACTGGAAATGGAAATGGATGGCAAAATAAAAGCTAAGGTGAGATTTTCTCACTCAAATCGAATGTGGAATTTTTGCAGTTATTGATTGATTGATTGACTGTTTGGATGTGATATTAGATATAATAGGATATATCTATATATAGCAATATATACATATTGGCATATGTATATATTGGATTGATTGATTTCCCGCCTCGTATAGCGGATGAGACCCTATTGCGCCGTTAGTAAGCGGATGATTTTTATAAAACCCATATACCGCGATATTCCACCTCGAAGTGGAATTGGTATTGTGCTAACGTCTGTGGATGTAGGGAAACAGGTTGGAGGGATCCAACTGGATTCCTCACCAGTATTTATTTATTTACAGATATTGATGTATATTCTGTTATCATATTGATATATGATGTTTGTTGTTGTGATTGACTAGTTGGTGTTGTTGCATCATCGGATTCAGTTTTGAAATTTAAAAATAACGACTTTTACTTTAAAAAAGATTTTAAAGTGATTTTTGAAAGTAGACGTTTTATTGAATTTTTGAATTGATTTATTTCAAATAAATAAATGTTTGAAATTTTGAAGTTTAGATTTTTGGTGAAATATAACCAAAGTGTGATTTTTGAAATAAAAGTCGATTCATTTATAAAATGGTTTAAGTTGGGATTTTTGAATAACTATAAACGAGTTGTATAAAAAGATTTATAAAAATTGATATTTATAAATCAAATATTGGAATTATAAAACGAGTTTTATAAGTGTTAAAAATGAAATATTTATGGAATTCGTAATTGAATGAAATTTATAGATTTATAAATTGTGAAGTTATAAAATGGATGAAACTGTAGAATAAAGGATTTATAAGAAATTAACTTATAAATTGGATTTTTGCCTTTAAATGGAATATTGATCGAATTTGTTAACAAAGGAGATTTATAAATCAAAGTGGTTATGAAATATAAAGGTGGATTTATAAATGTTGTTTTATAAATTCGAAAATCAATCAAATTTGATGAATTGAATATAGAAGGTTATTAAGGGAATTTTATCCATGATTTTGGATAGTGGATAAATTCTTGAAATAAATGTGTAGAAAAGATTGAAATGTGGTTAGTGAAGTATATTCACGATTTTGGACAGTGAATATATTTTTAAGTAAAATGGATATGGTTTTGGGAAAGTGATATTTGAAATGAAGTTAATTGTTTTATAGATGTTTTCGAGAAATAAGGAAATGATGGACTATAACACTGTTGTTATAGTAAATGATTTTCGAAAGAAAATGTTTTTGTCTAGTATTGGGATTTATATATCTATCTTAATTTCGAATCCCTATACTAGTGATTTTGAGTCGTCGTAACGATGTTTTACGTAACATTCGTTTTGACTCAAATAAATGTGCTTAAGAGAATGATTTCCTTAAAGAATGAAATATATACTTAATTTTGCTTTAAGTATATCGAATATTTTCAAATGTTGAAAATAAATAGATTTGTGAACTACTTATTTTTAAATAAGTATGGAAATGCTTTCCCAATATGAAATGAACTGTTTTGAGATTTTATCTTCAAAGATGAATTGAAATGTGGAAATTGATTTGAAATTGTTTTCAAATGGTTAAGTGTGGAAATTATATATCTAGTAAAGATATTTTGGAAAATAAATAATTTGGAAAATAATTTGGAATCTGATGATGTTGCGCATCTTTATTGATAGTTAAATAACTGACTATCAATAATTACCTTGAATGGGTATTTGTTGTGAATTGGATGAATTTGAATGCCACACTTATTTTTAAATAAGCGCTCACTATTCGGGTTAGCCGGGAAAGGACCATGGGGTCGTATAACCCATTCCGAATACGTGATACGTCGTTATGAATCGCATTTGCTGACCGGTGTTGAAGACCGGATATTTTTGAAAACGGAAGGATTACCGTCGAGTTACTCTACATCGGTTGATCTCCGATTTAGAGGTTTTATCACCCTTAGTGACGGGAAGTCCGGACGTGATTGGAAATTATCCGGATTTGCAAGGGCTTCGTGAGAAGTGCCTTCGGTTCTGTTCGATCCTGGAACAGACTTGTATGGATTGTGTGTCTGACATTACACTTTGAGATATAAAGCTGATTTCTTTCAAATACATATCTGTTGGTGGCAGAGAATTTATTCTCTTAGCTTAACACCCTTCTCTGAGACATACGAGCTCAGAGGTTATGTAGTTGAAGTTATCAGCGATATATCCCAATTTGGTAATGTGGCATGCTGAGTGTTGCTGTGTGATGATCAGTGTTTGATCATTTGTGATATGATCATTTGTTTGATCATTTATCTTTATGATCATAGGTTGATCATCTGTTGACCCAAAGCGTGGCTTTTTGAAAAAGCGTAGCTTTGTGGACGAGACTTCGTCAGGGCCTCAACAACCCGGAAATGGTCGAAACAGGAATGTTGCGGCAAGGTTATGAGGGTCGCGCCCTTTAGGGTATGTCATTTCCTTCTGGAAAGGGGTGGTATCATGGTATGGAGCCCAGATACTTACTCATGTGGATACACTTTCTTTATGATGTGTGATGTTGGATATCGAGCGCTCGGATAAAGGTCCCAAAGGACAGGGTGATGACATATTCGTGAGTTACCTGTTACAGGGGTAACCCGGCCTTGTTTGGCAGAGAGCAGTTTGTCTCTCGGGACGTCCAGCCAGAGGCGATCCTATTCGGCAGGAGGAAAGGAAGTTCCTTAGCCTGACCATTTGTTGGAAATCCATCTTCGAAATACGAACTTTGTACGGTATTAGTTGTAGAACCTGCCATCTACTTATGGTGGCGCCCCACTGTTTGGATGGTAGCTATAGTAGGCATAGTTCGGAATGTCTATGCTGGCTAAGATTAATATTATACTTTCGAAATGTTTTCTACACTAGACATTAATAATAATAATCCAATGATTGGCGTAGTAAGCATATTTGACTATCATAAGAGGAAATCTCCTCCAATTCTGCGTTTGCATTGTGTGTGTGGCGGGAGGTCTTATGGTAGTTTCATTTTCCAAAAGCATTGCGAATCTGATTTATTTTCTTTGTGAAAAATAACTGTTTTACGATCTCACACCAGTCACCATGACTGACTCGGAGTTTATTGTTCCCTTCTAAACTCTGGGTGGCCACCAATTTCCACACGGGCAGTCTAGAGTTAGGTTATCAGGATATTCTGGATATTCTGGAGCTTTGGAGATAAGCTGGATGATGAGACGTAGTATTTGTATCTGATAGTATTTATTCCGCTGTGTATTCTATATGAGGACAAGTTTTTATAACTGTCCATAGTTGTATATTGATTTTGATTGATGTATGTATAAACTGATATAGTTCTTTGTTTTAAAAGACTAGTGATTATCTATTATATATTGTTCCGCTGCGAATGTGAGATTCTGATATTGTTTCTGTTCTGTTGTTCTTCTTTTCTTTTTCTTCTATCTTTTCTTCTACCTCTTCTTTTAAAACCCTAAGAATTCGGTTTTCCGACATTCGTTTGCTCGGTAGTTGATACAGTGGATGTATCGATGTCGATTTTTGGAAGTCGAAGAATTGGGTCCTTACAGCGTGGTATCAGAGCATATGGTTAAGCGACAACCCTGCTCTGTTGGGTGTTACTCATTAGAGATAGAGTCAGCAGTACTCTAGAATGAGTGTGAGTGTAATAATAGATATGAGCGCGTATTTGTTATTAAATATGAAATTGTTTTGTATTGCGTTGACTTATCGGTTGATTATTTATAAATTCTGGTCGGTGCAGTCTAGCTAACTGTAATCGATAGGGATTTCTAAACTCTTAAACAAGATAAACCGACACAGTATTGTTTTAAATGGGGTAAATGAAATAATTTTGCCCAAAACTATTTTTATATAAAAAAATGATTTTCTATGAATTATCATAGTATATGGATGTTTGGTTGTTATAAAACAATAACATTGAATTATTATCATTGTTATATGAAATGGAATGAGAAATTAAAATAATAACCAAGGATTTGGAGATAAATTCAATTAACAAATGAAATTTATAAATGCGAATTGAAGCATAAAGAAATAAATTCACATACGAATGAAATTTAAGAATATAAATTATAAATGTGATTTGTAATTTGAAACGGAATTCCAGAGAAGTTTTTGGGAATGTTTTGAAAAGAATTTGAAAATTTTGGAGATTTGGAAAGTTTAAATTCTTTTTGATTTGAAAATGAATTTCAAAGGTTTGAAGAGTATTTTAGAGAGATGAAAGCTCTAAACTCTTTTCGGTCGCTGGAAAATAACTTCGGTAATGACTGCAGCATCACCGATGTTCATTTTCGGGTTTCCCAAAAAGAAATTGCTGCCAAATTGTTTTAAATGAAAGTTTGTTGAAAATTTGGATTTGGTTTTTGAAATTCAAAGGATAAATTGAATTGATTTCAAAATGGTTTTTGAAAGGGTGAAAAGACTCTGGAATACTATATAAAAATCCTATGGAATATTATTAAGTTGACAACTTATACAAATTGGATTTTGATAGAATAAATTTAACTTAAAGGATGGAGTTAAATTAATGTAAGTACAAGTGAATCAATTTAATGAAAGTAAATTGAATGTTGAAAAATTCATTTCGAATTTGTAAAGTAAAGTATTGAAATAAAATTAGTAACTGAAACTAATTGAAGAAATGACAAATTAATATGGTTTGAGATGAATTAAAATTCATATGGAATTTGAAATCCAGTTTAATATGAGTGGTTATAAACCATAATAGTGAATTGAAAATAAATATAATGTGTATATGGAATATTTACATTGAACCTAAGAAATGAAGAGTGAAATTCTTAAGTAAATGTGATATTGAAATTATTCTAAGTGATGATTGAATAAAGATAAAACTGGAAATTGAAACTGAATGTTGAAAACAAATGTGAATTTTGCGAAATAAAATGAAGTTTCAAGATTAGTTTGAAGTGAACTAAAGATAATCGATAAAATTCAATATTCAGAAGATAAATTGAATCCAAATTGGAATTGTGAATTGAATTCAAATGAATTTGAAATGTGAAATTGAATGAAAATAGATATATAACTTCAATAGTGAATTAGAGATGATATAAGAAGTATATATTGAAAATTTTGTAATGAAATTTGCAAAATAGTTTGAATATTGTAACTAGATGTTATGGCTGGTAAAATATACAGGTGTATAAAGGAATTGAGATTTTGATTTTGAAGATAAATTTGAATTGCTCAACAAAAGGTAAGTATTTCAATTTCGATATGAGATTTGATGATTTTCTTGTCTAGCCGCTTGGCTTTTTCTTTTCTTTTTGAAATCTGAGAGTCCGTAGGGACGTTTTGTAGTCGTGCCGTATTAGCCGCGCAAAGGAGACGCTGACGAAATTTTTCGGAAATTTAGAGTGTTAGAAAATTTTTGAGAAAATTTTGAAAGTTAAAATTTGAATTTAAACTTGAATTTGAATTGTTAAGGAAAACAATGATGTTAGAAAATTATGAAAATGTTTAGAAAACTAGTTGAAATAATAATGAATCTTTAGTAGGAAGATTTGTTTTGGAAATTTGATAAAACTATTTAGATGTTGGAAAATAGTAGAGGAGTTAAGGACTTTTCTTCCTGACTTGTAATTTCGAGGACGAAATTCTTTTAAGGGGGGAAGTTTATAACGACCCAGAATTTTGAACAATTTAAATTGGAAATATTTAATTAATTTTAAATATTTGAACGATAATTTAATATGAATCCCCGATATAACTTTGAAATTGGCGATTAAATTATAAAATTTAATCTGTTGAATGTTGAATAAAAATTTAAATCTTCAATTTTTAGTTGAGAAAAAATATTTCGAAAAACTTTTAAAATTCGTATTGATTATACTGAAGATAACAGAAGCTTCAGAATTGAGTTTGAAAGTGATTTGATCAGTTTTGAAATTATATCGTTTGAATCGATATTTAAAAATAGCGTTCCGGGGCACAGTCTCGGAATTCGACGAAACAAGTTCCATTGGGTCCGTAATATTGAATTATTATTGGATTTCAAATTTCGTATTTTTCGGAGCTGTTATGTGAGCACACGGTGAGTAAACGCATTGAAATTAAATCAAATTCAATTTGAATTTAAATATATATTTGGTCAACATCAGCCACCCTAGATATGTATTTAGCAGACCTATTCCCTGAACATCGCGTACTCTTGTCTCCCATTTCTTCTCTGATAAATCACGTCCCTCCTCTAAAATCGATTCCTTCGTTCAAAATTTTATTCAGAAAATTAATGCCGAGCTTTTCAAATCTATCTCCTTCCTCCTTATCTACAGATTTAAAATCTTTTCATTCCCTCTTCACCTTTCAATTCGCAAAGCAAAAGGGGCGAGCTTCTCCTAATTAAAATCACGTACTCTCTACACCCATTCGAAATCAAATCGCGACTGCGAAAAAAAGGGGTTAGCGGCAGGAAGGTGTTCGAGCACGCGAGGCGTTGAGCGAAGCCAATAGTCCTCTAGGCCGATAGCAGTTCGAGATTTAGAAAGAAATGTATATCGATCAAATCCATGGCGGCCAGGAATTGAATCGCGAGGCCGGGGCAACTCGCGTGGAGGAGTAGTTCAGAGAAAAATCGCGAATATGGATTGTACTGTCTTGGTTTCGAACACGCGGCGACGAGTTCTCTTCGTTCGAACCAAAAGTGGGCATCGCGATTTGGGGTTTCAGCATCTTCAAACGTGGATGGGTAGGAGGCCAGCAGTCGCGTTCGACTAGGGTTCGAAGCTGGGGTTTCACGAGCTCGAAATTGCGAGCCAAGGGTTGCTGTTGGTTGTTCGTCGATGCCAGTGGCGTCGTGACCTCGTTTTCGACTGGAATGGCATTCGTTTGGGATGCTCAAGTAAGGTATTTGCAGATTTATATTTGCATTTACATTCAGTAAAATAATATACATATATTCTCACATATTCAAAAATTCAATTTTTACATATGTATAGCAGTCGTTAAAATATATATATATATATATATACTATTTTCAAATAAATTTATATAAAAGATTGGATTTTTAAGATGTATATAAGCTATTCTGACATAAGCAGTTTCAAAAAGGAAAAGAATAGGAAATATATATATACACTAGATTTTTACAGAGGAAAGCTATTGTTTTTACAAATATGTATATATATTAAAGAAGAAAATTTTAACAACATGAAAATCTTATCTGTAAGCAGTTTTAGATTTTAAGTTAACCTTAATTTAATTTAAAGATATATGTATTTATATATATGAATATTCATTCTATCCTTGGAAATTATATAAATATAGATTTAAAAGAGTACGGTAAGGTAAAACTGCTGTTATCACTTTATATACAGTAAAGAAAATTTTTTAGCTTAAAACTAAATTTTGATTTAGTAAGATTTTTTAATGGAAAATTTCTAGTAAAAATAAAAATAAATCATTGGCTAATTAAATTTATCAAATGGAAGTTGATCATTCGATTTTTTCGAATATTAATGAATTGTGTAAATAATTATACAAGGTCAAATAAAGTTGAGAAAACAAACTGGAAATGGAAATGGATGGCAAAATAAAAGCTAAGGTGAGATTTTCTCACTCAAATCGAATGTGGAATTTTTGCAGTTATTGATTGATTGATTGACTGTTTGGATGTGATATTAGATATAATAGGATATATCTATATATATAGCAATATATACATATTGGCATATGTATATATTGGATTGATTGATTTCCCGCCTCGTATAGCGGATGAGACCCTATTGCGCCGTTAGTAAGCGGATGATTTTTATAAAACCCATATACCGCGATATTCCACCTCGAAGTGGAATTGGTATTGTGCTAACGTCTGTGGATGCAGGGAAACAGATTGGAGGGATCCAACTGGATTCCTCGCCAGTATTTATTTATTTACAGATATTGATGTATATTCTGTTATCATATTGATATATGATGTTTGTTGTTGTGATTGACTAGTTGGTGTTGTTGCATCATCAGATTCAGTTTTGAAATTTAAAAATAACGACTTTTACTTTAAAAAAGATTTTAAAGTGATTTTTGAAAGTAGACGTTTTATTGAATTTTTGAATTGATTTATTTCAAATAAATAAACGTTTGAAATTTTAAAGTTTAGATTTTTGGTGAAATATAACCAAAGTGTGATTTTTGAAATAAAAGTCGATTCATTTATAAAATGGTTTAAGTTGGGATTTTTGAATAACTATAAACGAGTTGTATAAAAAGATTTATAAAAATTGATATTTATAAATCAAATATTGGAATTATAAAACGAGTTTTATAAGTGTTAAAAATGAAATATTTATGGAATTCGTAATTGAATGAAATTTATAGATTTATAAATTGTGAAGTTATAAAATGGATGAAACTGTAGAATAAAGGATTTATAAGAAATTAACTTATAAATTGGATTTTTGCCTTTAAATGGAATATTGATCGAATTTGTTAACAAAGGAGATTTATAAATCAAAGTGGTTATGAAATATAAAGGTGGATTTATAAATGTTGTTTTATAAATTCGAAAATCAATCAAATTTGATGAATTGAATATAGAAGCTTATTAAGGGAATTTTATCCATGATTTTGGATAGTGGATAAATTCTTGAAATAAATGTGTAGAAAAGATTGAAATGTGGTTAGTGAAGTATATTCACGATTTTGGACAGTGAATATATTTTTAAGTAAAATGGATATGGTTTTGGGAAAGTGATATTTGAAATGAAGTTAATTGTTTTATAGATGTTTTCGAGAAATAAGGAAATGATGGACTATAACACTGTTGTTATAGTAAATGATTTTCGAAAGAAAATGTTTTTGTCTAGTATTGGGATTTATATATCTATCTTAATTTCGAATCCCTATACTAGTGATTTTGAGTCGTCGTAACGATGTTTTACGTAACATTCGTTTTGACTCAAATAAATGTGCTTAAGAGAATGATTTCCTTAAAGAATGAAATATATACTTAATTTTGCTTTAAGTATATCGAATATTTTCAAATGTTGAAAATAAATAGATTTGTGAACTACTTATTTTTAAATAAGTATGGAAATGCTTTCCCAATATGAAATGAACTGTTTTGAGATTTTATCTTCAAAGATGAATTGAAATGTGGAAATTGATTTGAAATTGTTTTCAAATGGTTAAGTGTGGAAATTATATATCTAGTAAAGATATTTTGGAAAATAAATAATTTGGAAAATAATTTGGAATCTGATGATGTTGCGCATCTTTATTGATAGTTAAATAACCGACTATCAATAATTACCTTGAATGGGTATTTGTTGTGAATTGGATGAATTTGAATGCCACACTTATTTTTAAATAAGCGCTCACCATTCGGGTTAGCCGGGAAAGGACCATGGGGTCGTATAACCCATTCCGAATACGTGATACGTCGTTATGAATCGCATTTGCTGACCGGTGTTGAAGACCGGATATTTTTGAAAACGGAAGGATTACCGTCGAGTTACTCTACATCGGTTGATCTCCGATTTAGAGGTTTTATCACCCTTAGTGACGGGAAGTCCGGACGTGATTGGAAATTATCCGGATTTGCAAGGGCTTCGTGAGAAGTGCCTTCGGTTCTGTTCGATCCCGGAACAGACTTGTATGGATTGTGTGTCTGACATTACACTTTGAGATATAAAGCCGATTTCTTTCAAATACATATCTGTTGGTAGCGTAGAATTTATTCTCTTAGCTTAACACCCTTCTCTGAGACATACGAGCTCAGAGGTTATGTAGTTGAAGTTATCAGCGATATATCCCAATTTGGTAATGTGGCATGCTGAGTGTTGCTGTGTGATGATCAGTGTTTGATCATTTGTGATATGATCATTTGTTTGATCATTTATCTTTATGATCATAGGTTGATCATCTGTTGACCCAAAGCGTGGCTTTTTGAAAAAGCGTAGCTTTGTGGACGAGACTTCGTCAGGGCCTCAACAACCCGGAAATGGTCGAAACAGGAATGTTGCGGCAAGGTTATGAGGGTCGCGCCCTTTAGGGTATGTCATTTCCTTCTGGAAAGGGGTGGTATCATGGTATGGAGCCCAGATACTTACTCATGTGGATACACTTTCTTTATGATGTGTGATGTTGGATATCGAGCGCTCGGATAAAGGTCCCAAAGGATCGGGTGATGACATATTCGTGAGTTACCTGTTACAGGGGTAACCCGGCCTTGTTTGGCAGAGAGCAGTTTGTCTCTCGGGACGTCCAGCCAGAGGCGATCCTATTCGGCAGGAGGAAAGGAAGTTCCTTGCCTGACCATTTGTTGGAAATCCATCTTCCAAATACGAACTTTGTACGGTATTAGTTGTAGAACCTGCCATCTACTTATGGTGGCGCCCCACTATTTGGATGGTAGCTATAGTAGGCATAGTTCGGAATGTCTATGCTGGCTAAGATTAATATTATACTTTCGAAATGTTTTCTACACTAGACATTAATAATAATAATCCAATGATTGGCGTAGTAAGCATATTTGACTATCATAAGAGGAAATCTCCTCCAATTCTGCGTTTGCATTGTGTGTGTGGCGGGAGGTCTTATGGTAGTTTCATTTTCCAAAAGCATTGCGAATCTGATTTATTTTCTTTGTGAAAAATAACTGTTTTACGATCTCACACCAGTCACCATGACTGACTCAGAGTTTATTGTTCCCTTCTAAACTCTGGGTGCCCACCAATTTCCACACGGGCAGTCTAGAGTTAGGTTATCAGGATATTCTGGATATTCTGGAGCTTTGGAGATAAGCTGGATGATGAGACGTAGTATTTGTATCTGATAGTATTTATTCCGCTGTGTATTCTGTATGAGGACAAGTTTTTATAACTGTCCATAGTTGTATATTGATTTTGATTGATGTATGTATAAACTGATATAGTTCTTTGTTTTAAAAGACTAGTGATTATCTATTATATATTGTTCCGCTGCGAATGTGAGATTCTGATATTGTTTCTGTTCTGATGTTGTTCTGTTGTTCTTCTTTTCTTTTTCTTCTATCTTTTCTTCTACCTCTTCTTTTAAACCATAATTGTTCGGTTTTTCGTTCACCTTGAGTAAATCGAGGGAGATTAGTGTCTATTCAAGGGGTACGAAAAAGCGGGCTATTACAGGTATGCTGTTTCTAGACGTGTACCGTGATAGGTGGTACCCCAGTGCCAGTCATTCATATGGAATCAATTCTCCAATACGTGCCTTTGCAGTTTTGATTGTAGAGCCTAGTATGCTAGAATTTAATTAATGTAGCAATTTCAGCTATTTGAATAAGTATTTGTACTTAGACACTATTATAATATCAGAGGATTTGATATGAAATGTTTTGGTTATCGTAAGGTAAAAACCCATCGTGTTTATGTATGGCACGGTCTTACGAGATACCTTTGATTTTCAAAGGATTTTGAAAACTTTAATAATTCAAATTGAGTGTGTTTTCTCACGCTGGTTTTTCAGACTGACTCGGGTGTTATTTTATTATAATGCTCGGGTTAGGCCGAGTATTATAGATACAAGATAGGATGCTATGGAGTTCAAGAAGCGAGCTGGATGATGAAGACGTATCACACGTACTTGATTTATATTCCACTGTGTATTGTAGGCTGTATATTCAGTGTTTGTGAGGATAAGTTATTATAACTATCCAGTATTGTGTTATTGATGTATTGTACTCTGATGATGTAATGTATAAAAACAGTTATAGTTCTTTTTGTATAAAGATCAGTTGTTATCTATTATATATTGTTCCACTACGATTGTGAGATTCCGTGTTGTTGTTTCTATTTTCTTCTTCTACCTCTTTCTTCTTTTCCCTAATGATCTGGTATTTTCGGCATTCGATTATTCGGCATGTAATAGAGTGGACGTATTGATGTCGATTTTTGGAGGTCGAAAATCTCGGGCCGTCACATAGGTTATTCTTTTTTTAGGAAGACACCAAGGGAGAAGTGAGACACAGAGGCACAAAATGGAAAAGAAGAGAAGGGTATTGTGGGAACTTCAAAAAGACATGGTTGATTTTGAGTTCAATGAATTCTCATTATTAGTAGCAGGGATAATATTTCTAACCGAGGATTAAGTTTTGCTGGATTTAATTGGAAGCAATAACTTTCTTTCTTTCTTATATTTTTAGTTACACAGAGGTTATAACAACACACAAAATAGTGATTGCAGTTTACGTTAAACTCGTTATGACCCTAGTCTAATCGACCGTAGCAACTAATAATATATTATACATTATAGGATTTGAATATAGCTGTTTTTTTAAGTGAATGAGTTGCTGAGTTTGCATGCCGTTCTTTACCATCAACAAATACGTATGTTGTCGATAAGTATAAAAATAACAGGAATGAAATCGGCAAGTTTTGGATCATTGGATTGTGGCTACTTTTAGCGTATTTTTTTCTAGGATGTCATTGGTTAATTTTATCCTCTTTAGTGTAAATTGTGGATTAACTGTTATCCATGCTGATAATTGACTGCAAGCGACAGCAGCCAAATCTCTCGCTTTCATCCGAGTCAAACCATGCATGTCTTGTGTGACATTTATTAGAGGCGGGTTTATACCGAGTCCCTATTCTTATATTTTAATTAAAATGAACAAAACATATCCCAACATAATAATTTATGTAAACTAAGTCTTTGCACATAAATTTCTTTTATATGCGGTTGTTATTCTCACACTCTTATTTAAAAGCGGCATTTCACTAGAAGGACAAACTTTGCAGTCCAATTAGTTTCTAGGACGCACATCCACATAAATTAATTTCAAGGCCAAAGTCAGCAGAATAATTACTTTTAAGGACAAAATCAGCAGTTCAATTACTTTCAAGGACAAAATTTCATAGGTTTTTAGGCCTTAGAAATTAATTATTTTGCATTTTGTCCTTAAAAGTAATTATTCCAGTTGTGTGTCCTAGAAACTAATTGCACTTGCTAAAGAGGCCCTTGTGGCTAATTTCCACTATTTAAAATCTGTAGGAAAATAGGCACAAGGACAAACTTAATTAGAAAAAAAATTGGCTGAAGGACAATAAGTTTGTTTTTTAGGCTGAAGGACAATGCTAATTATAACTAGTATTTTGTATAGTGTAAAACTGAATATAATGCTAGATATAACTAGCATTTTGTATAGTGTAAAAGTTGAATATAATGCTAATTATAACTAGCATTTGCCCTTCAGCCTAAAAATGAAACTTGGTGTCCTTCAGCCTAATTTTTTTTAAGTTTGTCCTTTTCCCTAATTCCCTCTAAAATTTGCACCCAATTAATTATCAATCTTTAAAACACAATAACTTTTTTTTAAAATATCAGATTAACAAACCGTTTTCACCGTTAAATCACAAATTTTATTATCTTTCTAACGATTAGTATTATGGATATGCAAAAATCAAAATTTCAAAATTCATTTTTATCAAATTTGAATTTTTGAAAATTTCAATATACAATCATATTTTTTTAATTATATCACTTGAAAAAATTATAAAAATTGATACAGTTAAAACCATCTTATTGATGCAATTATAGTTGCATCTAAAACATGCAATTTTTAACTATATTTTAGTGATATAGTTATAGCTACATTACTAGCATTTTAGTGGTGCAACACTATTATACTGCAGTTTTTAATTGCATTAGGTGCAGTTTTTAACTGCATTTTAGAAATACAGTTTTTAACTGTATTTCTGTAATGCAGTTAAAAACTACACTACTAAAAATGCAGTTTTTAACCACATTATTCAAAATGCAGTTATAAACTTATATAAAATTATGTTTTTCAAATATTTTTTTAAATATCAATAATGGATATCATTGGAAAATTTATTAAATTTGTGATTTAACGATGAATACGATACTTAAATCCAATTAATCTACAAAACGTTATCACATTTTAAAGATTGAAAATAAATAAGTTGACGAACGCTAATAATTGTCGTGTGTAATGTTCGAGAAGCAAAGACCTAATTCATATAATTAGTGACTAAATGACCCGCTTTATAATTCAATTATGAAATTGGGATCCGAGGTTAACATTCTATTTATTAAACATTTAATCAATTAATTTATTTACTTTCTTTATTTTTCATTTAATTTCAATGGACAAATTTTCCTTATAATCTAAAGGAAAAAACCTATTTTAACTCTAGGTCTCATTCAAAACTTATTAGAAAGATAGACCTAGTTTTACGCAATTCAAATTTACGTAATTAGTGTTTTTTAAAAAAAAATTGGTGATTGCGCAAGTATGGATTGTGCAAGCGTAAATCTTTTAATTTTTTTATACTTGTGCATATGTGGATTGTGCAAGTGTAAATTTAAAAAAAAAATTATGTTTGCATAATTTTGGATTACGCAAGTATAAAATGTCTAAAGTTGAAATAGGTTTTTTCTCGGACCCATAAGCAAAATTTGTCCTTTTGTTATATAAAATATGTCGGTCGACTCTATTGTTTTACTAAGTACAAGAATCCTCTCATTACGACTCATTACTGACTCGACATATACCTATAGAAAAACATCTTAGCTATATATAAATACTTGACCTCACTACTGGAAGCACAGTAAATAGCGACGACAGTTTCCGACGGCAAGCAATTTCTGTGACATAATTGAAATTAAAATAACTTAGCTGTCGGTAGCCATTGGAAACTGTAGCTAATGTTGCCGTTGGCGGCCGTCGGCAGACGTCGAAAAATCACGAATACCTGCTGCTCTAGGCCGACAGTTTCTTCGTTTATTTTCCTCTCCCAAATCAGCCATCCCCTCCCCCAAAGCCTCCCCGAGCCTTCCACGTCGCCAGCACGTTGGAATCTTCGATTTTCAACAAACTCCATCACCTATTTCTTGGTAAGAAGGTTAAATTCCTAAACCCTATATTTTATTTTGATTTGTTAAAATTAGGTTTAATTTGTTGTTATGGTTGTAAAATACCCCATTGATTGTTTGGTATACCCTATTGAATGCTAATTAGGTTGTTATTACATTTGTTTATTATTGAAATGTTGAGAGAAAAAATTTGTTTAGTGTATATGTGTGTCAATTGGTGTATATATGTTGATTAATTAGTGCATACGCGCATTAGGGCTACTTTGGATTAATTAGAGTCGATACTCAAAATTTGTTGTATGTGTTTTCAAGATAACGAAAACGACGATTTAGTGTATGCATTTTTTAGAATGTAAATAAATTATTGTAAAAATTGTTGTATAATATGCTTTGTTTTTTGTAAATCCCTTAGAGAGTTTTTGGCCTCCTCTAACAAATATTATATATGATCGTTGTATGAATATTCGTTTTTATCATAGAACGGACATTTATATTCATCATATACAATATTTGTCGGATTTGTCCCAATATTGTACAAGTTACAAACATAGTAGTAATTATATTTTGCAAATCGTTTTATTTTAAATGGTTCAAAAAATTTCGATAACACTTTCTTTTTGTTCCCTGTGTACACAAATATGTGTATGATATGAGGAACAAAGGGGAAGTGCTGCTGAAATTTTGTTGAATCATTTAAAATAAAATGATTTGCAAAATATAATTACTAATATGTTTGTAATGGGAAGTAGGATGACCAACCATCAAAGTGTAAAACAATAACCTAAAAATTGTAGATTATATTCATATAATAATTTGTGTAAATCGGTTTGAAAGTAAAATTAAATAGAATAATATTATATATTTGCAAAAATTAAAATGTATCATTTATTTGAAAAATAAAATGTCAAGACGTAAATGATTAATGCGCTTTTATGTTTTAAAGTATGAAAAATGGTCAATTATTTTACCAATCGAAGCTGGATGTACCAACAAAAAAGAGAAATTGGAGGCTCAATAGGTGAACATTTTCAAAATGGTGTACGCGTCTTTATTGAACCCGCTTTACGTAATAATGGAAGCGGTGAAGAAATTAGTTGTCCATATAGTAGGTATAAACTATTAAAGCATTTGATATCGGATATGGTAAAAGTTCATTTGTGCCAATATGGTTTCGTGCCGAATTATTTGGTGTGGGATCGTCATGGAGAACTTATAGCACCTAATCCTGTACATTCGAAGGAGGAGGTGGATAATGAACTTGTTCCGACGAATCTCATAGACGATATGGTTGAAGATGCGGCACGTTCAATGTTCCCTATTGTTGAAGTTGATGGCAACGATGCTAATGTCGAAGAAGAACCAAGTATTGGAGCAATTTTTTTTTAATTATTTATTGGATGCTGCTAAGAAACCCTTTTGGATGGTTATACAAGCGGTACTCAACTATCAGTAACTGCAGAATACATTGCGATGAAATCAAAATACAACTTCATAGAAGTCGGGTTTACAACTATAGTACAAGCGGTAAAACGACATATGCCACCCGATAATTTAATGTGTGAAAATCATTATGAAGTGAAAAGACTTATGTCTACTTTTGGTTTGCCATATCATAAAATAGATATATATTTAAATGGTTGCATGTTGTTTTGGGAAGAAGACATCAGTCTTAGGAATTGTAAAATATGTAATCAAGAAAGATACAAACCAAAAAAAAGGGAAACGAAGTTCCGTACAAGCGTATGCATTACTTACCCATCACTCCTAGGCTTCAAAAGTTATATGCATCTTCCGCAACCACACATCATATGAGATGGCACTGTTTGAGAACACAAGAAGAAGGTACGTTAACACGCCCAGCTGATGGAGAAGCATGGAAGCATTTTGATAAGACATACTCCGCTTTCGCAGTGGAGAGCTGTAATATTAGACTTGGTTTATGTACGAACGGATTTTCACCGTTCTCTCAATTTGGTTCAAAATATTCATCTTGGTCTATAATCGTTACATCTTACAATTTACCTTCGTGGATGGGTATGAAACTTCATATATGTTTCTCACTATTGTCATCCCTAGCTCTTATGATTCGACACATGGAATCGACGTATATTTACAACCGTTGATTGAAGAGTTGAAAACACTATGGTATGAAGGTGTGAAGCATACGACCTTTCAAAATTTTTTTTTGTATGTTCGCTTCTCTACTGTGGACCATAAATGATTTATTGCGTATGCAATGCTACCGGGTTGGTGTATGGTTGGTCGTCTAGCTTGCTCTTATTGCAAGGAAGAAACACGAGCATTTCTCTATCGAATGGAAAGAAAATTTCATGGTTTGACTATCATCGGTGTTTTCTCCATATCAATCATCCTTTTAGAAAAGATAAAAAACTTTACAAGTAATAGAGTTAAGACCTTGCGACCACCAATGATTTGGTCTAGCGAAAATATTTATGAGCTTGTAAAGGATTATCCAAAGATATATGAAACTGGCGAACAAATTGAAATACAAGGTAATTGATGATTCATAATTGGTTCAAATAAAGTATATTTTGGGAGTTGCCTTATTGGAAAAATCTCCTAATTCGTCATAATATCGATGTGATGCACAACGAGAAAAACGTGTTCGATAATGTATTTAACACAGTTCTGAATGTTAAAGGAAAGACTAAGGACGATTTGAAATCAAGACATGATATAGAAGCAATATGCAATCGTTCTGAGCTTCATATGAAGCCAAATGACAAAAAAATCCAAAACATGCTATGAGCTAGATAGTAACCAAGTTAAAGTCGGTGGAAGGATTAAGATTTCCTGATGGGATTTCCTATAATATTTGTAGATGTGTCGACTATAAGAACGATAAATTGAGTGAGATGAAAAGTGATGATTGTCATGTAATGATGGAAGATTTGTTACCCGTTGCTATTCAAAGAACAGTTGCCTATAAAACTTTGGACGGTTTTAACAGAACTTAGTTTGTTTTATAAGGAGCTTTGTTCAACTACCCTTAAAGTTGATCGTCTACATAAACTTGAGGAAGAAATTCCTATACTGCTCTACAAACTGGAAAAAATATTTCCTCCTGGTTTCTTTAATGTAATGGAGCATTTACCTGTTTATCTTCCATTTGAAGCATGTCTTCGAGGTCCTATGCAATATGGATGGATGTATCCGTTTGGAAGGTATTAATATTGAGTTGTTAAATTTAAGTTTAACCACATGTGTAACGACCCGTAAATTTTCAATAATTAAAGTTGTCAATTTACTAAGATTTTGGTAAATAAATTTGGAAGAAATAAAAACTTTGTAATTTAATAATGAAATGAATGCCAAAATGAAATGTAACAATGTATTTGAAAACTAATTATTAACAACTGAAATGAAATTACAATTTATTGAGGTAATGTAAATTGTTATACTTGGCTATAAATTGATGTAAGAAAACAAATGCAAACATTAAAATTTATAAATGATTTAGTATGAAATAAGTGACCATTGAATAAAGATTACGTATATAAGAATGGTAACATATGTTTGTGAACAATGAATTCAAAAGTGTGATTAAAAGTTATAGTAACAGTTGTAAGTTACTATTTAATTGGTCTATTAATTTAGTTGTAAATGTTACATTTGGGTATAAAACTGAATATAGGTAGATAGAGGTAAGCGGTGTTTAAATAAAGGAATTAGTATAATTAATAGTAATTGAATGCATTCAATATTAGGTAAGTGATTTTAATAATTAGTTGAATATATAATAAACTTAAGTGTAAATTTAAGGGTAATGGCCACAGCTATTATAAGTTGCCTATTTAGTCTATAAATTAAATAGGAAATCTTTAATGTCATTAATGAGTGTTAATGCAGTAACGGGAGATGTGAATGTATAAATTAAATAGAAACGTAAATTTATTTATAAAGTAATAAATTTGTAAAAAAAAGAGGGAACTAAGGTAAATTTATTTATTAGTTTTCAACCTTAATTAATGTATACAATTGACAAGTTTACACATTTAGAAATGTAACATTTATACAAAATCTAAGATGTAAAAAGGGGATATAAAACCAATGTAACTAGGTATATAGAGTAATAAAGGACCTAGTATAAAGATGGCAATTAAACCAAATCAAATTTTTGGAAGCAATTTTAATTAATTGGAATGTGATCTATAATAAATGGATTTAAGGGTAAGTAACTGAAATTAATTACTATATTAATTGAAATTTGGATGAATTGGGAAGTTATTAATGTATTAGTATCTAAACCAATGTTAATATGGATTTATTGGGAATTTAAACTTATACTTTTAAATTAGATAAAAATACAGTGTTTACACACAATGACTTTCTATATTTTTAATTCTATTTCCCTATGTTTGTTACTCTAATTTTTTTTATTTTCTATTTTATTTGTATAACTTTGAATACATTCATTTGATTTTTGATTGATCTTACTTTTAATAATAGCTTAGGAATTTCAAGAGATATAGGTTACCTGTTTTGTGTATTTGTTGCCTTTTCATTTGCATGCAAACAAAGAAGAAAAATATATAAGATTTTTTCTCTTAAATTGTGCCTTTTAATTTGCTAGCCTTTCATTTTCTAGACCTCATCTCATAGCCGTTCAAATATAGTGGAAACCCTAGCCGCCATCACTTTTTCAATCACGTACAAGTTTCTCACATCTCATCTCATTTGCGTTCCAGAAAAAAATTCAGAAAGTTATTCCATGGCTCTTCTTCCTTCCTCCTTTTCACTTTTATTTTTCTTTTGTTTTTCTCCTTTCATAGCTCGGCCTCCCCACCATGTTCATCTCCTTGCCGACCACACCATCACCATAATCGACCACACCACCTCCTCACCTCCACCAAACCAAAGCCGTGTCTACCATGGATGAAAACCCCATCACCAAATCATGAAAACCTTAGCCCAGCCATGTATTTCACCTTCCCTTCCTATGTGCTAACCTCGGCCACCCTTGTTCCACCACCATCTCTTTGCTTTGCCTTGATCTACAACACCTTGCCGTGACCACTTGACCTAGATCCAACATAGGGCCAAACCATTTTGGTGATGGTTGAGTCAAATGATAATGTGGCCGAGCCCACTTGCTTGTTGTTTGATCACCTTGCTTTGATTTATCAAAGTTATGTCATGTAAACTCATTATCTTTTTCATTTTTTTATTTCTATTCTTTTGTATTGAATCTCATACTTATGTTAGTGAAAATTGTTTTCTTTATTTTTTTATGTACAAGAGTTGAATTTTGGCTCCCCTATCACTCAAGTTTGCATCGTGCTTTGTCATGCCTTTTCGAGCTTTGCGGAGTTTAGATTTGGGTTTGAATTTCAATTCTAGCTTTTAAAAGGTGAGTTATTCACTCTAGACATACGTACTTTTATAATTGTGAATTGATGACAAGTTAATTGTATAAAATAATGTGTTATGTTCATACATGCCTGTGATATATTTATATGATGTTAAACACTGTTTATATGCTTGTTATATCATCTGTTATAATGTTATTTGTATACTGTTATTTATTTCCTGCTTATCATCACTGCAAGTTCCCTATCACTATGGGTTGAAATGATACATACCCGAACGGACTTTAGAATAGGGAAAAAATTTTATGGGCTGAAATGATAGGCCTGAGCGATTTTTATTTATTTTATTTAACTTGGGATTGCGGGTTTGAAATGATAGAACCTAGATTTTCTTTGTAAATTACGGATTGAAATGATATATTATCCGTATCACTTGACCTAGGTTAGAAAATATTATACAGACCCGTGGTTATTTTATATATTCTTCTGGAAATTTTTAAGTATTTTAAATTGTAAATTATGATATTTTGATTTAAATTTAATTAAAAATGATTTTTATAAAGTGTTAGTGATTTTTCTACAAGTTAAAAATGTGAAATAAATAAATGGAAAAATTAGAATTTGAATATAACTTAATTTGGAAATTTGTGATTTGGTTTAAAAATGAAAGTTTAAGTTAAACAAATAAAAATGGAGATTAAGTTTTATTTATGAAATGGTAATTTAAATTTAGGGGCATTTCACCAGAAGGACAAACTTTGCAGTCCAATTAGTTTCTAGGACACACATTCAAAGAAATTACTTTCAAGGCCAAAGTCAGTAGAATAATTACTTTCAAGGACAAAGTCAGCAGTCCAATTACTTTCAATGATAATTTCATAGGTTTTTAGGCCCTAGAAACTAATTATTTTACGTTTTGTCCTTGAAAGTAATTATTTCAGTTGTGTGTCCTAGAAACTAATTCCACTTGCTAAAGAGGCCCTTGTGGCTAATTTCCACTTAAATTTAAGTGTTATGTTAATTGAAAAAAATGCAAAGAATGGGAAAATAGTACACTTGAATATAATAAGTGAAATTATTGGAAAATGTGATTTTATTGTAAAAATTTTCTTTATAAAATCATAAGTTAAAGGGTATTTAAATGAACATTTTTGAAGTGGAAAAATATGATTTTTATAAGTTAAAATAGTTAAAATTGAAGTTTAATTGTTTTTGAAATTTTATTATAAATCTGGAAATTGAATTAATAGCACTTCAGAAATGCTATCATTTCTGAAACTAACTTAAAATCTAAAGTAAAGGATACTGCAGCACTTTGTAAGTGTTGTGGTTGATGCAAATGAACTAAAGGCTAAATTGACTAAGGGCTACTGCAGCACTTGGTAAGTGCTGTGGTTGCTGAATTAAAAACTAAAACTTGGAACTAATAAAAGAGCTACAGTAGCACTTGATAAGTGCTGTAGTTTGCCGAATTGAACTAATTTATCAAATTGAACCCTGAACTACTACAGCAGTTTTGTAAATGCTGTCTTTTTCTGAACTGAACTAGTTTTCAAATGAAACTGAACTACTACAGCAGTTTATAAATGCTGCCTTTGCTGAAATGAATTGTTTCAAATATAACTTACCGCAACATTTTTCTAAGTGCTGCGAAAGCTGAAATTTCAACGTTTTAAAGTATTTTAGTGAATAAATGAACTCAGAAAAGGCTAAATTTTTTAGAATTGAATATTTGATTTGTAAGTATAATGGCTTTACTTTTAAATGGTCTGGAAATGAATTTAGTTGAAATAGTTTTTAATTAAGAATTGTCTTTAAATATATTAGCTTGAAGCTTATTGGAATTTAAGATTTAAGAATGTGACCTTATAAAGTGGTTTGGTTTAAGATGATTTAAAGGAATATTTCAAGTTAAATAAATTTAAAGAAATATTCAGTGATTCGGAAATTTGGGTTTTATTTAAATAATATATTGATTTGGTTTTGAAATGAAATAAGATAGTATTTAGTTTTGAAATGGATATTATTTTGGAAAGTAATGGTATTTGATTTAAATGGTTTTGGAATAGAAATGTTTTGAAATAAATATCCATGGGTTATAATAACGTTGGGTTGTTAAAGAGACCGGGATCAGAAGTTGTCATACTCTCTACCAACTCCGAAAATCACTTTAACAACCGTATACGCGGTGGAGATTCCAGAATGAAGTAGGATGATGGCGACGATTCCTATTGAGGTATATACATGGACCCGACTCCCGTGAGTTGGCATAAGGTGGCTAAAACAGGAGCGATTGACAGGCCAATGAGGTAGCACCTTTGATCGGACGCATTTCTTCGATACCATTCTATTACTTTGTGATTAATTTGGTGGCCACCCTTCGATTTTTGGGGGTGTGTTCCGAGGTGGGCGGTAGTGGCTGCTATGCGTTACCTCAAGCCCGGATGCGTAATTGGTATATCTACCCTGGCATTGCCTAGTTGTGTCGTGTCACCTACCATATCGAGCTTTATTACGAGTTTAGATTTGTGCCATAGCCTGTGAAGTATGAGGGTAGCCCCCGATCTGGGAGTATGCTAATACTGGATAGACTACTGGGACTATTACATGTTAAGGGCTATATGGGTAACCCCTTGACGCTATTAAAAAGTAAGTTTATTTTATAATTAGACATTATTATAATAGCGAATATTACTACATAGTAGATAGTTTAACGGATCCTTAAAGAATGGGCGATCCCAAGCATTCTTAAGTTACTTGTACCTTTTATTACAGTTCACTTGAGTTGGTTTACATTGTATAAGTATGTATGTCCTGACTCGAGTGTTTTGTGTTCTGCTTTACACTCGGGTCAGACTGAGTGATACAGCATTCAAGACTCACCTTTGGAGTTGGAGCTTTCTTGGAGATCCAACTATCTATTTCGCTTTCAGTTATTCAGTTGATTCCAATGATGTATTCAGATCTTCTTGTACTGGATTTTCATATTAAGACTTCTGTTGTATCTTATTAACCCTGATGTATGTATATATAATAGCGTTATGAACTACTATTTCTTGCTTCCGCTGCATTATTATATACTCTGTGTCTGTGATCTGTGATTTATTTACTGTATATTCTGAGTTTTGCCAAATTTTATTTACAATCTATTATTTTGAAATATTCAAGTCCAACATGTGTGGATTTATTGTCGATTTGAATGGTCCAAAATAGTGGGTCGTTACAACATGTAATAAAATTTAATTATAATTATTCTTAACAAGTACTTGAATCATCTAAACAAAAAAGTGGGACAAAAAGCATCAGTTGAAGGTTTGATATGCAAATCATTTATCGAAGAAGAAGCTTCATTTTTTTCTCTCATTATTTCAGTGACCATGTGAACTTATCTTTTAAAAGTGCTATGCGAAATGATGAGGGCATTGAACAAGAATTTTCCAAATCAATGCTATCTATTTTTAGACAGTAGGGATGCCTTACTGGAAAATGTGTGGAAGTATGCTTAGACGATAGAGATTACGATGTAGCCCACACATATGTTCTTCTTAATTGTGCAGAAGTTGCGCCATTTGTTAGGTACTAATGAATAACACATTTAAAATTATTTACTTGAATAATACATGCATATATTAATTTTAACACAATATATTATCTGTATATGCAGTATTTATGAATCACAACATCCAAGTGGGAATATCAGCAAAAATTTTGCTACTTTGTTTTTGAACCACGTATATGATCCGGTAAATTGTTTGGTTGACGAAGAGTTGAAATATCTTGCGATGGGACCAAAAAGAAAAGTCAACAAATATCTCATATTCTTTGTCAATCGATACAAATTCAACACCAAAGAATACAGGGCTGAAAAATTAACTAACAATGCTGGTGTATATGTTAAAGGTAGTGATGATCCAAATGATCTCATAAATGATTTTTACAACTTGTTAACTCAGGTTTTTCAATTAACATATTTCACCAGACCTGCGGAAGAAGTTTATTTGTTTAGATGCAACTGGTTTAGTAATGTTCCAGGTTCTGGAATCAACGTGCACCAAAAATATAATATTATTGAAATAAAGCATACATCACGTTATCATAAGTACGATCCGTTTACACTAGCAAAACAGGCCTAACAAGTTTATTATGCTCCTTATCATCTCTAAAAAGAGATAAAGCAGATTGGTCGGCAGTTTTTAAAATGAATGCAAGATTTTCATTTAACGGAAAGAATATTCTGGACGAACAAGCGTACCAAGCGGATATCGAGGAAAATGGCGAATTTGCAATAACAGATGATCAAACCGATTTAGAACCTCTAAATGATGAATTAAATGCATTAATAGAAGCGCTTGAGACCGCAGAGGAAAACAATATAGAGTACGAGATAGAGTCTGAATCAAAAAATGACAAGGACTAGTTTAATAGTATACACGTTGAAAAAAGGTAATTTACGGGAGTATTGATGTTACACTTTTTTTTATGTTACATGCAATTATTGCTGTTAAATCTTGATATGTTTACTCATAATTGAATGATATATTCTGCCATAATAAAATAATATGTAGGTCATAGGTATTACAGATGTCATTTTTTAGGCGGCGGAGTTCTTCACAGACTGGTTCTCCCTCTGGGTCTTAGAGAGGGACAGGTCGCGGCGGTGGTTGTAACACCCGCATTTTTATATAGTTAAAAATAAATTTAATTAATAACTATAAAAACAGTGAAAAATGAATTTTTGCTAATGTTGGAATTTGACCACGAAACTTATACCAAATTCGTGGCAATTTTCTGATCAACTTCCATATACAATGTTTTCTGAATGGCCTACAAACGGAGAAGTTATAGCCATTTGAAGTTTTAGCGTCAGAAACAATTACATATGCAAACATGGAAATTTTATCAATTATAAACATTTGCAATTAATTCATAGGATATTTATAAAAGCAGTAACAAATTTATTATGTTTTGTAATGAATGTAAATTATTAAGAGAATTAGATGTAAGAGGAAAAAAATAAGGGCAATAATTAACATTGCAAACAGAATCAGCTAAAAAGGGCAATCAATTAATATGTGAATTAATATTGGATATTAATATATAACGTGTGTGTATATATATCAGATCCCTCAATTTAAAGAGGTTTACATATAAATGTAACAAATAAATGTTCAAATTCAAATCTGGATAAAAAAATGCATATTAAATATATATGTTAATTGAATAGTGGAATTAATTGACATGCCAATTAATGAAACGTTATAATGTGTAAAATATTAATTAAGGAAATTAACTAATAGAGCTGACATGTTAATATATTAATGGGGCTATTAATTAGGATAGTAACGTAATCAGTAGAAAATGTCAATTAATAAGGAAAATAAATAATAGTTGACCTTGATTTGAATGTGTACATATAGGCAGTATATTGCTACACATAAAAATTAATTAAAGGATCAATTAAGTAGAGGATTAATTAGATAATTGCGGGGTTGCATCTATTTAAGAGAGAACGTAATGTAATTCGTTCCAACAGCCGTCACTTTCTTCATCCCTCTCTTACAGTAAACAATGGATTCTTTCTTCATTCTTTTCTCCTATTTCTCAAAAATCTTCACCAAATAAATCCAAATAAAATATATTTGAACAAAATAGAGGAATTGCAACAAATTAAAGGAGAGAAGTTGTAAAATGATGTAGTAACTTTAGAAGATAGAGATTTAAAGCTAAGGACGATAGGTGAGTGGATTTAATTATATATCATTTACGTTTATGATATATTATCGTTAGATTCTGGTTAAATAATTTTATTTAGTATTTATTTCAGTAATTAATTCATATAATTAGTTATGCTGGGACTGTAAATTGTATTAGAAAGCTTATATTTAATTAATATTAGGTTTGATAGTTTGAGAAAGGAATAAGCTTAAAAGTAAGAAATTTACAGTTACTTACATCCATTTTAAAAGTTGAAATTTAACCTGTAAATGTTAGCTTCTTTTTATTCCTTTTTACGCAAATAAATTAGTTAAAGAGAAAAATTCGCAAATACGGACTAAAATAGAAAGAACACTAGATTTACAGAAATTAGATTTAAAATAAGAAAAGCTGAAAAAGGAGAAAAATAGAAATTTACAATAAATTATGCTAAAATGGGGAAAAATAAATAAAAAGGGAAAATCTAATAACTTGATTTGGAAGTAAGTGATAGATTAATTGGTTGGTTTAGAAAAGAGAATACATTTCTATAGTTTAATATTTAAAAGATAACGATAAACGTAATTGCAAGAGTAAAAGAAAGAAAAAGGGAATTAGTGAAAAATAGAGAAACTACTGTATTTTACATTATCCAAAAAGTAAAGCAATAATAAAAGAGATATCTTGTAGTTATGGATTATTGTTTATAGCATTATTTGGTATTAAAATATGGAAATGGATTTTTAGCACAGTTTTTGTTACCAACCAAATAGAATAGAACTACTTCCTAGAATATAAGAAGTTAAAGTGAAGAATTAAAGGAATTAAAGAAGAAATCAAGTTAATTATCACACAAGACTAGAATCTCTGCATTTACTGCACAGATAATAGAATAAAAGTAAAGCAGTTATTATGATAAGTAAATTCATGACAATCGGACGTAGTCCTAAGCCAAGATTGTCATATAACATAAGAGAATTAAAGCGAATTCAATATCATAATAAAAGAAGACAGACTGGAATAGAAAAGAGACGCTTGTAATTATATTTATAATGTACAGATTATAAAAGAAAATAAAAGTGACAATTTCAAGTAAAATTATAACATAGGCTATAATTAAGTAGAAAGAACATAAATGACTTATTTTAAGACTTAAATTAAGTTAATAAGCAAATAGAGCAAAATAACAGAAGAAACTTATTTTAATAAACTTAGATCTTGGGTTAAGTTAATAAGCAAGATAATAGATGTGGCCCACACCAACAGCATCCCTTTCAGTCGAAAACTGATGGTCTCACGATAATTAGGTGAGGCTGGGATAAGATTATGCTAATTAGCGTAAACAAGTAGCCAACAGAATAAGAAAAGTAAAATAAAAACAAAATAAAAGATTAGACTTAGGGTCTAATAAAAGAGTGAGATGCGTTTGAAGCAGCCCAAAGGATGAAGAGCCTAACGAAGCAGTTCATCACAGATTTTAGCACAGAAGAAGAACGTCCAACTTAGTTATTTTGTGCTAGAGGAAGTACGAGACTTCAACGGGACGTGAGAGTACTCTAGGATGGCCCTCTGGGGTAGGCATAAAGGAGCAGTCCCTCGAAGGCAGGTCTGTAGGTCTTCCATCAAAAGAATATGCCTTGAATGCTTTTTGCATAGTAGGACCATTGTAGGTAGTCAAAAGAGGTTGATGTTTGGAGTAGGGTATTCGTATGTCCCAGTACTTGCAAGTAAGTTTTAGTGGGCAGGACCTAAAAGGATAGTCGCATGCGGATATTGGGCCAGCATCAAAACCAAGAAGCAAGTTCGGGAAAGACTAGAGTTAAACCATCAGCCCAATGATTCTTTCACTGTCGAGACATTGGATGAGGGGCGCAGCCAATTGGATGTTTAGATTGTTTGCAGTAGGGCACAACCACTTAGCTATTTAGAGGTCTTTCGATTAGTTAAGGGGTGGCTGCATAGAGCCATAGACACGATGAGAAAATAGGCAAACCAAATAGAATATCTGTATTGTAAGCCTAATAGGGCAGTCCTTTACAGACATAGAAAATCCCCAACTGAGTTCCGTACAAGGCAGACCTTGTTAAGCGGGATTCAGGGAGTGGACAGAACGATTACCTATAGTCCTCAAGGTACGCCCTGGGTGGTACTTTGTGGATGTCTGAGCATTAGTATAGACTAATGGGGATGCAGTTTTATGTTTTCATAGTAGATGATGGAACATCTGTATTGTAGGCCTTATGAGGCAGTCCTTTATAGATGTACTCACAAAACGCCATAGAAGTAAGACGATGGAGTCCTTTGCGAGGAGGATACGGAAGGTACTATGGGTAGTATCTAGGACCGATACGACCATTAGGCATATAGCTACATATATATTAGTTATTAGGTTTTGATCTACTAGGGGGTAGATGGGTACGATTCACGGATATGGGCGAGAGTATTATAAACCCAATAAAGCTAATATATCAGAAAATGGAAGTAAAACGGTATATGTAGAATTAAACTTAGAAGTATATGATTTTTCCATTCACCGAAACTTTAGTTCTGACCTCCTCCACATAACATCCTACATGTTAGGTAGATGGCAGAGACTTTCCAACTTTGAGACACTTGTTTAGAAAGTGTTATTATATTGGTTAGTATTTATTTACTATTATATGTTAGTCAGTTCCACTGTGAGATATTTATTTGATCTCCGATATATTTGTCTTTGCCTATTTGCAGGATACCGGATACCCAACTCGGGCTTTGGTGGACTTAGGTTTTAGCATTTTTGTGAAAAATCCGGACTCAATGGAATTCGGGTTGTTGCATTTGGTATGAGAGCCTAGGTTTAGGATTCCTAGGTAGATAGTGAGTGAACGTATTTTTATTTTTGAATAAAATATAAATATATTATGTACTAAAATCCAAAATAGTCCCCAATTATAGATTTTAACATATGGAAATTTTTTAGAAGTATATCTGTGCATAGTTTGCTAGTTGGGTTTGGGATGACCTAAGTATGTTGAGCCCTATGTTATTACCGATTTATAGCGTACAAATAAGCTGTGTTTTGAAAGAAGATTGGTATCCATATGTTATAGAAAGTGCGGAAGTTCCCTAGGGATATTTGGGAGAGTGTTTTTATTTTGGAAAGAATAAGAGGTTTTGGTAAGAAGAAAATCCACTTTATGTCTAACCCAATAAAATGAAACTTTTGAATTGAAAAGTTGAAAAATATAATTGTTAATATATTTGAGGAAGTAAATATTGGGCTTTTGAAAAAAAAGTGGTATGAAATTTAAATTGGTTTTTATACGATGTAAATTTTGTTAAAGGAGAATTTTTTTTTGAAGAATTATAGAGCGCGTATAGCTCGCTAGTTTCTTTATAGGTAAACAAAGATTTTAAATATAAAAACCTAGAGTGTGTTAAGTATCGAAAACGTAGGTTACGACATTTATTGTTGTAATAGATGTTTTCACGAAAAATAAAGGAAGCATAGACTATGACACTATTGTTATAGTAGGTGACTCCCAAAGTAAATGTTTTTACATAGCATATGGGATTTATTATTATTTATTTTAATTGAATCCATATATTAGTATTTTTGGGTTGTAGTAATGGTGTTTTACGCAACATCTATTTTGACCCAAATGAGTTTTGGAGATAATTTCGGAAGAGAATTGTATGTAGACTTATTATTTAAATAAGTATATGAAAATATTTTCTAGTTATAAAGAAGTTTTGAAAACGAGTTCTTTTGAAAAGTAATGTATGATAAATTAATAATTTAGTAGTGAATATAGAGTAAACCTACTTTAGTCTCTTGGAATGAAATGAATAACGATAAAATTTTCTATGAACACAAATAAAGATGTTTTGTGCAAGTTATAAGGAATACATGAAAGAGATGTACAAGGTATGGAAAGCACCATATTTTGTATAGTTTATTTCAGTAAAATATAAAATAAATTCCTTATAATTTCGCATAAACATGAAATCCTCCATTAAAGGATTCATAGAAGGTTTTAGCGTTAATGGTTTCTCATAAGAGAAAGTAATTCCAATACATTAAGGTATAAAATCATTAAGTGTAGTAAGTTAGAAACTCCTTCAAGGTTAAGTAATTGGAAGAGTAGGAAAGTTAAGAGATTTTTGATAAAATAATTGTTCTTATCTACTCCAGTTTTAGTAAATTTGAAAATCTATGAAAAAAAAGAAGGATATTTTGAGAACATGTGAGGATGTTTTTTTTAACGAAAAATAATGTTTTAAGAACAAGCAAGACATGTTTTAAAGAAAGATTGTTTGGTGGAAAAGTAAATAAGTTTTTGAAAAGATAAAATTTTAAGTAACTGAGTACCTTTGAATTTAGCAGAAAACTTCCAAATAACACTTTCAAAGGCAAGAATTTTGAGATTTGATGTTTCAGAAATTTAGGAATTTTAATTTTTGAAGAAAAATGATAAATACCAAACCAAATCAGACTTTTAAATATGGAGTAGGTAGGAATCATTTCCTAGGTGTAACGGGAAAAGTATAAGGCTATATCAATAATTACTCATAGTAGTAATAATTAAAGTTCCCGTAAGGTGTATAGGACATTAGTAAAAACCTAGAAATGTTGATTCATGTGTGTAGACTATAGAAGCATAGGGAAATGATATTAGTAAGATGATAAGACACACGTGGTTGGGATATGTAGAACTTAGTTGGGGGAAAAATGAAAGCTAAAGGGAGAATTTCCCAAGCTTAGTTGCCTTTTTAGATAGAGACTCCATAGATTGAAACCCTTATCCATTGCAGTAAATGAGACTTAGTTATTCCTTTCTGAGCCTGGAATAAAAGAGATGAATAGATCTTATTCTTTATGAGTAACACAACGTAAGTTGGTAAAAAGTAATAGGCGGCAGGAGGAGCATATGAGTTACTTGGATTCCAAGAGTAGGATCTTACTGTGTCAGAGTGGACATGGTCCTAGACCTCCTAGCCCTATATGATAGCTGTGTTTAGTTGCTATATTAAAAGAAGAGTAAAAGTAGATAAAAGGTAACTAAAAGAAAATAGTAAGATCTAAAGAAAGCAACGGAAATATCAATAGAAATAAATGAGAATTGCAAAAGAAAAATACATCTTTTCCATAAAATAAGCTTAGGAAAAAGTTTGAAAAGAAAAATCTTTCTTATGTAAATCGTGCTTGGAAAAGAAAATAGAGATTTTATAGGATAGCGGCATAAGTTCCAAATACGGAGAGAGAGGTACGCAAAACTAAAATGGAAAAATGTGAAGTTTTTCCATTTTCTACCTTCTTTCTAACATAAGAAATCGAGTTCGGAAAATTAGATTTTTCTAAAATTCGAATATTAAAAGTTGTGTGGTAGGATTTGGATGAAAAATTCATTGAACTACACCCCTATTCAGCAGTAGTGTGGGAAAAATTGGATGAAAAATGTTTTGAGTTTTCAAAAAAATTGCATTCATATAGAAATTGCAAGTATATTTAGGATGTGTGCATCATATTTTAAAATAAATTTTTAAAGAAGAAAAGCATTCATATAGGAGGTACCGCTTAGAAATTCATGTACATGCATATATTTTGTATTGAATAACACTTTGCACAAGAACATGGATGGTTGCGAAATTGGACGTACACAAAATGGATGTGATTAATGTGAGGAATTACATAATTTTACCCTTATCGAATTTTGGAGATGAAATTTCCTAAAGGGTGTGAGAATGTAACACCGCGCATTTTTATATAATTAAAAATAAATTTAATTGATAACTATGAAAACGGTAAAAAATGAATTTTTTCTAATGTTGGAATTTGACAACGAAACTTATACCATTGTGTTCGTGGCAATTTTCTGATCAACTTCCATATACAATGTTTTATGAATGGACTTCAAACTGAGAAGTTATAACCGTTTGAAGTTTTGGTCAAAAACAATTACATATGCAAATATGGAAATTTTATCAATTATAAACATTTGCAATTAATTCATAGGATATTTATAAAAATAGTAAAAAATTTATTATGTTTGTAATGAATGTAAATTATTAAGAGAATTAGATGTAAAAGGAAAAAAATAAGAGGAATAATTAACCTTGCAAACAGAATCAGCTAAAAAGTGCAATTAATTAATATGTGAATTAATATTGAAGATTAATACATAATGTGTGTGTGTATATATCAGATCCCTCAATTTAAAGAGGTTTACATATAAATGTAATAAATAAATGTTCAAATTCAAATCTGGATAAAAAATATATGCATATTAAATGTATATGTTAATTAAATGGTGGAATTAATTGACATGCCAATTAACAAAACGTTACAATGTGTAAAATATTAATTAAGGAACTTAACTAATAGAGGTGACATGTTAATCTATTAATGGAGCTATTAATTAGGATTGTAACGTAATCGGTAGAAAATGTCAATTAATAAGGAAAATAAACAATAGTTGACCTAGATTTGAATGTGTAATTATAGACAGTATATTGTTGCACATAAAAATTAATTGAAGGATCAATTAAGTAGAGGATTAATTAGATAATTGGTGGGCAACATCTATTTAAGAGAGAACGTAATGTAATTCGTTCCATCAGCCATCACTTTCTTCATCCCTCTCTTACAATAAACAATGGCTTCTTTCTTCATTCTTTTCTCCTATTTCTCATAAATCTTCACCAAACAAATCCAAATAAAATATATGTGAACAAAATAAAGAAATTGCAACAAATTAAAGAAGAGAAGTTGTAGAACGGCATAGTAATTTTAAAAGATAGAGATTTAAAGCTAAGGACGACATGTGAGTGGATTTAATTATATATCTTTTACGTTTATGATGTATTATCATTAGATTCCCATTACATAATTTTATTTAGTATTTATTTCAGTAATTAATTTTGTTAATTAGTTATGCTAAGACTGTAAATTGTATAAGAAAGCTTATATCTAATTAATATTAGGCTTGACAGTTAGAGAAAGGCATAAGCATAAAAGTAAGAAATTTACAGTTATTTACATCTGTTTTAAAAGTTGAAATTTAGCCTGTAAATGTTAGCTTTCTTTTATTCCTTTTTACACGAATAAATTAGTTAAAGAGAAAAATTCGTAAATACAGACTAAAATAGAAAAAACATTAGATTTACAGAAATTATATGTAAAATAAGAAAGGTTGAAATAAAAAGAGAAAAATAGAAATTTGCAGTAAATTATGCTAATATGGGGAAAAATAAATATAAAGAGAAAATCTAATAACTTGATTTGGAAGTAAGTGATAGATTAATTGGTTGGTTTAGAAAAGATAATGCATTTCTATAGTTTAATATTTAAAAGATAACGATAAATGTAATCACAAGAATAAAAGAAAGAAAAAGGGAATTAGTGTAAAATAGAGAAACTAATGTATTTTACACTTTCCAAAAAGTAAAGCAACAGTAAAAAAATTATCATGCAGTTACGGATTATTGGTTATAGCATTATTTGGTAACAAAATATGGAATGTATTTTTAGCACAGATTTTGTAACCAACCAAATAGAATAGAACCACTTCCTAGAATATAAGAAGTTAAAGTGTAGAATTAAAGGAATTAAAGAAGGAATCAAGTTAATTATTAGACAAGACTAGAAGCTCTGCATTTACTACGCAGATAATAGAATAAAAATAAAGCAATTATTATGATAAGTAAATTTGTGACAATCGGACGTAGTCTCAAGCCAAGATTGTCATATAACAAAAGAAAATTAAAGAGGATTCAATATCATAATAAAAGAAGACAGGCTAGAATAGAAAAGAGACGCTTGTAATTATATTTATAATGTACAGATTATAAATGAAAATAAAAGTGACAATTACAAGTAAAATTATAACATAGGTTATAATTAAGTAGAAAGAACATAAAAGGCTTATTTTAAGACTTAAAATAAGTTAATAAGCGAATATAGCAGAAATAACGAAAGAGACTTATTTTAATAAAATTATATCTTGGATTAAGTTAATAAGCAAGATAATAGAAGTGGCCTACACCAACAGCATTCCCTTTCAGTCAGGAACTGATGGTCTCATGATAATTAGGTGAGGCTGGGATAAGATTATGCTAATTAGGGTAAATAAGTAGCCAACAGAATAAGAAAAGTAAACTAAACGCAAAATAAAAGATTAGACTTAGGGTCTAATAAAAGAGTGAAATGCGTTTGAAGCATCCCAAAGGATGAAGAGCCTAACGAAGCAGTTCATCACAGATTTCAGCACAGAAGAAGCACGTTCAACTTAGTTATTTTGGGCTAGAGGAAGTACGAGACTTCAACGGGACGTGAGGGTACTCTAGGATGGCCTTCTGGGGTAGGCATAAAGGAGCAGTCCCCCGAAGGCAGGTCTGTAGATGTTCCATCAAAAGAGTTTGTCTTGACTGCTTTTTGCACGGCAGGACCATTGTAGGCAGTCAAAAGGAGTTGATGTTTGGAGTAGGATATTCATATATTCTAGTACTTACAAGTAAGTTTTAGTGGGCAGGACCCAAAAGGATAGACACATGCGGATATCGGGCCAGCATCAAAACCAAGAAGTGAGTTCAGGAAAGACTAGAGTTAAATCATCAATCCAATGATTCTTTCACCATCGAGACATTGGATGAGGGGCGCAGCCAATTGGATGTTTAGATTGGTTGCAGTAGGGCACAACTACTTAGCTCTTTAGAGGTCTTTCGATTAGTTGAGGGGTGGCTGCATGGAGCCATAGCCACAATAAGAAAAGAGACAGACCAAATAGAATATCTGTATTGTAGGCCTAATAGGGCTGTCCTTTACAGATAGAGAAAATCCCCGACTGAGTTCCGTACAGGGTAGACCTTGTTAAGTGGGATTTAGGGAGTAGACAGAAAGATTACATATAGTCCTCAAGGTACGTACTGGGTGGTACATTGTGGATGTCTGAGCATTAGTATAGACTAGTGTAGACGCATTTTAACGTTTTCATAGTAGACGATGGAACATCTGTATTGTAGGCCTTATGAGGCAGTCCTTTATAGATGTAGTCACAGAACGCCATAGAAGCAAAACTATGGAGTCCTTTGCGAGGAGGATACGGAAGGTACTATGGGTAGTATCTAGGACCGATACGGTCATTAGGCATATAGTTACATATATATTAGTTATTAGGTTTTGATCTACTAGGGGGTAGATGGGTACGATTCTCGCATACGCGCAAGAGTATTATAAACCCAATAAACCTAATATAACAGAAAGTGGAAGTAAAATGGTATATGTAGAATTAAACTTAGAAGTATATGATTTGTCCATTCACCAGAACTTTAGTTCCGACCCCTCCACATAACATCCTACAGGTTAGCTAGATGGCAGAGACTTTCCAGCTTTGAGACACTTGTTTAGAAAGTGTTATTATATTGGTGAGTATTTACTTACTATTATATTTTAGTCAGTTCCGCTGCGAGATATTTATTTGAGCTCTAATGTATTTGTCTTTGCCTATTTACAGGATACCAGATACCCTACACGGGCTTCGGTGGGCTTGGGTTTTAGCATTTTTATGAAAAATCCGGACTCACTGGAATTCGGGTTGTTACAGTGGTGAAGGCAGCAGACCTTCATAAGAGGTGCCGTGTACGGTAGTTAGATTACTACCAAAAGCTGATGGCTCATAAGTATAAAATTTACTTCAGCATTGCAAATGTTTTGTATGATATATTAGTCATGATTTGTCTGTATCATATTTAATGTAGAGGTTTTTAGCTTGAGCCTTCTAACATTGTACTCAACATATCGAAGCAGTCGTACATGAGTCGCATATCTGCATACTTGCCGAAGTAGAGTAGGATCTCAGACCATGTACGGGAGAGCATATGGCAGGACTTCCTGGTAAGTGTAAAATTATATATAATCACTGTACAATTTGATGACTAAGTATAAATGTATAACTTATATTTTTTTCAACATATATACAGGAGGTAGTAGACTTACAAGAGTGTAGTAGTAGGGGAATAAAAATAGCAACCAGCACTTGAAAACACAAACAACAGCGACATTAAACAATAGAACGCAGTGAAAAGAAAGGGGAATTCTGAGGCTTGCCTTAGCAATTTCCTTAAAACATTTATTTGCAAGTTTCACAAGATACAACAGAATCTTTCTGCTCGAGACTATGATCAATATGATCCCTCAATGATATAAAGAAACTACGTTGATTCAATGCAGAATGAGGAGGAAGAAGAGTATACGATTCAGACACAAAAGTGATCAGGTTTTGTTCCTTTTTATAGCCTCCAACAGTCAATGGTCGTGCCTCTTCGAAAGGTCGCGTTCGTTTGTTTGAATCTGACAGTCATTAGCAACAGTCACATCCGTTGGTAATTCGCAACATTTTATTTCTATTTAAAAAATTCGCAACACCTGCTTCCATTTGAAAAGTTGTGTCCCTTTAAACAGTCGCACTGTTCGATTTTAAACAGAAAAACGTTTGGTTTCATTTCAGCAAAAATATAACACGGTTTTCCGCACCCACACCCGGCCTGGTTCGATATGGAATGGGCGGGGCGGCGGCGTGTGCACATGTGTGTTAGTTCATGGCCATATAGGTCCTCCCCCTCGCACAAAATTACCTGACCCTAAGGACCAATATGGGTTTGAGGGAAGTGCTATACAAACATGAAAACTTACTTATTTTTGGCGATGTGGGACTTTAGGCATATATGTTCATTCACACTCTCTAGGATCTCTAATAATCCCTTACATGAATGACGATATATGTCTCCCCCACTCAAAGTGTAATATCATAGAGTTCATATGGAAATAACGCTATATCGAGGATAAGTAGATATTTCACTTTGAACTTTCCCTAGTTAAAACTTATCGAATATACTTGGCTAATCGGTGAATTATTTCATCTTGAACCATCGGCCGTTATTGTATAACCAGACAATATGTTTTACAAAGCATTGTTTCCCTTCTCATCCAATCTCTTGGTTATGTTCATTTCGGTCCTGAACAAATTTGGTTCTGCGAGTGTTTATAGAGAATTTAAGCCTTTAATATTCTCATAGAGCCGACCCAGCTCATACTAAAATAGGTTATCGCATCCATTAAGAGTATCCTACATATACCCCACTTGTTATTTTTAAGATATGGTCATCATTAAAAAGCATAACTTTAACCTTTTAATACTTCTGTAGGCATGCATTTGAATGTACATCATATAAATGGTTTGTAAGGCTTAGCCCATAAATGCATTACTTCTATAATTACTCAGAACTGGTTTGCCTATTGATCCTAGTCCGTGGGATCTCCAGCCCATAGGATAGGTTTCCGTATAAGGTAACTCTTTTTTGGTTTTAGGCTTCAAAACCCATTCCCTTTGATGCGTAGTCGATTTTCTCTCTTGATAACCTTTAGTAAATGGATCTGCTATGTTATCTTTGGTTCTTACATAATCAATGGAAGTAGTTCCATTAGATAGTAACTGTCTAACTGTATCGTGGCATCGACGAATGTGTCATGATTTTCCATTATGCACAAAGTTTTGCGCTCTACTTAACGCTGCTTGGTTATCGCAGTGAATACATATGGCTGTTACAGGTTTGGGCCAAAATGGAATAACTTCTAAGAATTGACAAAGTCATTCTGCTTTTTCGCCTGCTTTATCTAATGTAATGAACTCTGATTCCATAGTGGATCGTACTATGCATGTTTTTTAGTAGATTTCCATGACACTGCTACTCCTGCAAGGGTGAAGACATAACCACTTGTGGATTTCGATTCCTTTGAATCTACAATCCAGTTTGCATCACTATATCCTTCTAAGACAGTAGGATATTTTCCATAGTGTAAGGAAAAATTAGTGGTATTCTTTAAATATCCCAACACTCTCATTAGTGCTTTTCAGTGTTCCTTCCCTGGGTTACTTATATACCTGCTTAAACGACTTACTGCATAAACGATATCTGGTCTAGTGTCGTTCATGAGATACATTAAGCATCCTATTACATGAGAGTATTTCAGTTGCAATACACTCTCATAAGTGTATTTATGTAGTACTTCTGATGGATTAAAAGGTGTTCTCACTCCTTTAATTCCATAGTCTTGAAATTTTTCAATCACTTTGTCTACATAATGTGATTGAGATAATTCAATTCCATTAGGTGTTCTTATTGTTTTGATTCCTAAAATAACGTCTGTAACTCCTAAGTCTTTCATATCGAAATTGTTGATTAATATCTTCTTTATGGTCTCTATTACTGTATTATTGGGACCAAAGATTAGCATATCGTCAACATATAGAAAAATCATTACATATGATCGTCCAACTTGTTTGTACATTTATCACATTCATTTATATGAAAACCATTTCTCATCATGACACTATCAAATTTTTCGTATCATTGTTTTGGAGCTTGTTTGAGTCCATATAGTGATTTCACTAATCGACATACCTTGCTTTCATTTTCTTTAGAAATAAAACCCTCAGGTTGCTCTATGTAAATCTCCTCATCGAGATCTCCATTTAAGAATGCTGTCTTTACAATCATCTGATGAATCTCTGGATTATAGATGGATGCAACTGCTATTAACATTCTTATATAAATTATTCATGTAACCGGCGAATAAGTATCAAAGAAGTCCACACCTTCTTTTTGACGATATCCTTTGGCTACTAATCTAGATTTATATTTGTCAATAGAGTCATCTGGTTTCATTTTCTTCTTAAAAATCCATTTGCAACCAATTGGTTTTATTCCAGGTGGAATATCAACTATTTCCCAAGTTTTATTACTTAGAATTGAATCAATCTCACTTTTAATTGCTTCTTTCCAACACAAAGATTCAGAAGAAGACATTGCCTCTTTATATGTTTGAGGTTCATGTTCAAGTACGTAAGTTAGGAATTCTTAGCCAAAAGACTTGGAAGTTCTAGCCCTTACGCTTCTTTTTGGTTCAACTTCATCTTTGTCTCAACGAGTTTCATCTTCTTGTGGTTTATCTTTGTCGTCTCTTGTTCTTTTTAGGGCAAGATTTCCATCGTTTCTTTTATGTTGGAACACATCTTCAAAGAACGAGGCATCTCTTGACTCAATTATAGTATTTACATTGATGCCACTTATATCAGACATGAAAACTAAACATCTGTAGGCACTACTATTTTTGGCAGGGCCTAGATAGTAGCAATCCATAGTTTTAGGTCCAAGTTTGACCTTTTTGGAGGGCGGAACTAGAACCTTTGCCAAGCACCCTCACACTTTGAGGTATATGAAACTAGGTAGGTGTCCTTTCCATAACTTATATAGAATTGTTTCTATTTTGCTGTGAGGAACCCTGTTTAATATATGATTAGACATATGTAGAGCTTCCCCCCGAAGTTTGTCGGTAAGCCCGAAGTTAAAAGCATAGCGTTAATCATGTGTTTTAACGTTCTATTTTTTCTCTCGGTAATACCATTTTGTTGGGGTGAATATGAGGCTGTTCTTTGATGAATTATACCATTTTCGGCACATACTTGTTCAAATGGTGATTCATATTCTCCACCTCGATCAGATTGCAATATCTTAATCTTTTTATTAAGTCGATTTCTACTTCGGCTTTGTATTTTATAAACGATGTAATTGTTTCATCTTTACTGTTTAAAAGATATACATAGCAATATCGTGTATAGTCGTCAATAAGTGTGATAAAATACTTTTTCCTACCTCTTGTAAGTAATGATTTAAAATCACATAAATCAGTATGAACCATCCCTAGTAGTTCAGTACTTCTATCAACAGTATGAAATGGTTTTTTGACCATTTTTGCTTCTACACATGTCTCACATTTGTATTTTTTATCTACTTAAAATTTAGGAATAAATCCTAAGTTGGTAAGTGATTTCATTTTACGGAAATTTATGTGTCCTAACCTATCATGCCATAATAAAGTTTCATGCTCAACCAAGTAAGAAATGTCAATTTTATTAATTGCACAATCAGAATACATAGGGTTTTTGCCAACTACGGCAACACTAGCCTTAAAAAGGCCATCACATAAATAACCCATGCCTATGTACATTCCAGCCTTGGACAGAACCATCTTGTCTGACTCGAAGACCAATTTGAATCCTTTCTTTGACAGTACCGAACTAGAAATGAGATTCTTGCGTATGTCTGGAACATGAAGCATGTCATTCAACTTAACAGTTTTTCCAAAAGTAAACTTGAGGATTACTGTGCCACTGCCCCCGATCATTGAAACTGCAAAATTACCCATGTAGAGTTTTTCTTCCTCATCAAGCTTCTTGCAAGTAAAAAACATGGACTTGTCGGAACAAACATGATGAGTAGCATCTGTGTCTACCCACCATTGTGCTGGGTTTTGAACTAAATTGCATTCAGACACAACTGCTGAAAAAATGGACTCGTCCACTTCCATATTGTCCAACATATTTGCCTCTGAATTGCATTCCTTCTTGTGTCTGCAATCTCTGCGGCGTGTCCTGCTTTTCCACAAACCCAACTCTCGCCATTGAACTTCTTGGTTTGTTTGTTGTCTTTAGGTTTGTTTTAAGGAGCTTTTCTCTTCTGTGAGAACTTCTTCTTTTTGTTTTTGTTGAAGTGTCATTTGTTCTTCGACCCTTCTGCAATAATTGCCTCCTCGCTTTGTTTTGTAACTCCATGGTTATCTGCTTCAATCTTTAGTCGGACGATGGGATCTTGTAGAGAGATTTCCTTCTTTTTATGCTTTAGATAGTTGTGGTAGTCTTTCCATGATGGAGGCAACTTCCCTGTTATGGCTTCAACCAAGAAAGATTCTCCAACTGTATGGCCTTCCGACTCAAGTTTATGAATGATAATTTGAAGTCCATGTAGTTGAGTAGTCACTGATTTGGAGTCTACCATCTTGTAGTCCATGAATTTGTCTACAATGAATTTCTTCAGACTCACATTCTATGTCTTGTACTTTGCAGTAAGCACATTCCAGAGGGCCTTTGCTGTCTTTAGAGACTGATATACTTTTTATAGCATCATGTCTAGATAGTTTAGAATATAATTTCTACATAAGAAGTTGGAATGCTTCCATATATCAACAGCAAGAAATGCATCCTTGTGTGTTTCCCTATTTTGGCCCGGTGCAGGCATCGGTTCCTCCTCCTCAAGATACCTTTGCAGACCGAGTGTGGTGAGATAGAATAGCATTTGACTCTGCCATGTATGAAAATCATCACCATCTCCTTATAAGAATCAGGTCTTTTGTGAGTAACACTTTTGTTTGATAGTTCTACTGCTGCCATTTCCTGTTAAATGAAAAACATTTCAGGAAATGCAAAACTGAAAATAAGATAAACCTGCCTACGAACAGATTAGCAACCGAAAGTTCGCAACTTTTTGTTTTTAGGAAAATTTCCCGATTTTTCAAAAGTTTTAAGATGTAGTAGTAAGGGAATAAAAATAGCAACCAACACTTGAAAACATGAACAACAACGATAGTAAACAGTAGAACACAGTGAAAAGAAAGGGGGATTCTAAGGCTTGACTTAGCAATTTCCTTAAAACTTTTATTCGCAAGTTTCCCAAGATACAACATAATCTTTCTGCTCGAGACTGTGATTAGTATGATCCCTCTGTGATATAAAGAAACTACTTTGATTCGATGGAAGAAGGAGGAGGAAGAAGGGTATACGATTCAGATACAAAAGTGATCAGGTTTGGTTCCTTTTTATAGCCTCTAACAGTCAATGGTCGTGCCTCTTTGAAAGGTTGCGTCCGTTTGTTTAAATCTGGCGGTCATTAGCAACAGTCATATCCATTGGTAATTCGCAACACTTTATTTCTGTTTAAAAAATTTGCAACACCTGCTTCCGTTTTAAAAGCTGTGTCCCTTTAAACAGAAAACATTTGGTTTCATTTCAGAAAAAACCCGGTCCCGGCCCGGTAAGGGCAGGCGGCGGCATGCGCGCATGTGTGTTACTTCATGGCCATATAGGTCCTCCCCATCGAACAAAATTACCTGACCCTAAGGGCCAATATGGGTTTGAGGGAAAGGCTATATAAGCATGAAAACTTACTTATTTTTAACGATGTGGGACTTTAGGCATATATGTTCATTCACACTCTCTAAGATCTCTAACAAAGAGAAAGACGTGTCCCTTTTCCAGCTTCATTGGAACTCAAAAGTGGCAAAGAATTATAAGGATACGATGTCTAACATAAGAAAATATGAAAAGAAGGCACAATGGATGGGCGCCAACGTTTGGAATGCTTGGGTCGCATGGTGGGGTAGCGACGAATTCAAGATAAGTCTATTAGATATCACCTCAATTTATTCAGTACAGAATACATAATTTATACTTATAAAATATAATCTTAATTTTTAATTTGCAGACGGAGTCGGACAGGAACTCTGTGAATAGGCAGAAAAATCCTGTCACACACCGTGGTGGGTCAAAATCATTCCAGCACCATCGTGAGGACCTAGTAAATTAATTAATTGTAATTACGAACAGTTATTAGATTTTTGGTATAAATTTGTATGAACAACAATAATATACACCAATTGTTGCAAGAAAGAGTGCTAGGGAGGGTCCCGTCTTGTATATGGACGTGTTTGAGCATACCCATGTCGTTAGGTAGACAGATGACGAGGGATCAGCGTCGTATGCCTGACATGAGGATGATAGAGCGTACACCGCACATGTAAGTATATTTTAGTTATAAGTTATTAATAATAATCATTTTAATTAATTAGTTATAAAATATTATAATAATGTCATGTAATATTTATTTGTATTTAATTTTACGTTGTAGGAAAAACTTATGCAGGCACATGCACAGATGCTTGAGCATTCCGGATGGGAGCAGTTGACCACCGACGAGGAGGGCACGATCTTTGACTCTGTTATGGACATGACCCATAGAAACAGGCGCTACGGCTACGGCAACCAATCGGTAATTTATAAAAATTAACTACGTTGTAAAATTTGCTTAATCTTTATAAAAGTTACGTAATAACTTAAACATATTTCGACTTGTTTTGTAGGCTCAGACATCACAAAGGACTTACCAAAAGGCTCAGGATAACGTAGAGATTAATGAGCTCAAACAATAGATTGCACAACTGCAGGAGCAGGACCGCCTTCGAGTAATTCAAATGGAGCGGCTCAACCAGTGTTTGGCAGAGTATATGGAGCGTCATGGTACATTCCCTTCGCCCGGTGGTTCTAGAGCCGATGATGAGTCTTGAGATATGATTTGCAGTTTTTTTTTATGGACATGTGGTGTTGGATGTAGTTTGTGTATATAAACATTGAGTGATGGTGAGGTTAATTTATGGAGATGTGGTGTTTTACATTGATTTGGTGGTTGATTTGTGAAGTTGATATGTGTAGTTTTACGTTGGATGTAAATATTGAAGTTGGATGGGTGTGGCTGATGATGGAAGGTTTGTTTTGTAAATATTAGAGTTTGATGTTGGATGGAAATTTGTTTGCGTTTGATATTATGATGTTTGAGTTTTATATTGATATTGATATTGATTTCAGTTTATATATATGGCTTATATATTGATTTTGATGAGTTATATATTGATATTGGGATGGAAGCGAAGCTGTGCCACAGAAAAAAAAATTGCTCAGATTACCAACGGTTACCGATGGCTCATTGGCCGCCATTGACGAGGAGGACACGATCTTTAACTCTGTTATGGACCTGACTCAAAGAAACATGCGCTACGGCTACGATAACCAATCGGTAATTTATAAAAATTAACTACATTGTAAAATTTGCTTAATTTTTATAAAGTTACGTAATAACTTAAACATATTTCGACTTGTTTTATAGGCTCGGACATCACAAAGGGCTTACCAAAAGGCTCAAAACAACGCAAAGATTAATGAGCTCAGACAGCAGATTGCACAACTGCAAGAGCAGGACCGCCTCGGACCAGTGCAAATGGAGCAGCTCAACCAGCGTTTGGCCGAGTATATGGAGCGTCATGGTACATTCGGTTCATCCGGTGGTTCCAGAGCCGATGATGAGTCTTGAGGTATGATTTGCATTTTTTATGGACATGTGGTGTTGGATGTAGTTTGTGTATATAAACATTGAGTGATGGTGAGGTTAATTTATGGACATGTGGTGTTTGACATTGATTTGGCGGTTGATTTGTGGAGTTGATATGTGGAGTTTGACGTTGTATGCAAATATTGAAGTAAGATGGGTGAGAGTGATGATGGAAGGTTTGTTTTGTAAATATTGGAGTTTGATGTTGGATGTAAATATGTTTGCGTTTGATATTATGATGTTTGAGTTTTATATTGATATTGATATTGATTTCAGCTTATATATGTGGCTTATATATTGATTTTGATGAGTTATATATTGATATTGGGATGGAATCGAAGCTGTGCTGCAAAAAAAAATGCTCAGATTACCGATGGCTCATTGGCCACCACTTTCGACGGTATATTGGCCACCATTTCCGACGGTGAACGACGACTTCCGACGGCTATCTAGACGAAAATTCCGACAGTTAGTGACGGCTCCTAGCGGCTTAGTGAAAAAATATCACGCCACGTGGACGACGTGGCCGTCGAAACAGCCGTCGCACGCCGTCACTATTATGTCATCGAAACTGTCGGAAATGGCGAAAGTCGTGGTCCGTATTTCAACGGCTAGCCATGGCCGCCGACGGCTGCTAGCCGTCGGAAATTGCCTGCTTTCTTGTTGCACTTAAAACATAGAGTTTTAACTATATTTTAGTGATACAGTTATAACTGCATTGCTAGCATTTTAGTGGCGCAGTACTACTATACTGCAGTTTTTAATTGCATTAAGTGCAGTTTTTGAACTGCATTTTAGAAATGCAGTTTTTAACTGTATTTTTGTAATGTAGTTAAAAACTACACTACTAAAAATACAGTTTTTAACCACATTATTCAAAATGCAGTTATAAACTTATATAAAATTATGTTTTTCAAAATTTTATTTTTAAATATCAATAATGAACATCATTGAAAAATTTATTAAATTTGTGATTTAATGGTGAACACGATTCTTAAATCCGATTAATCTACAAAACGTTATCACATTTTAAAGATTGAAAATAAATAAGTTGACGAATGCTAATAATTGTTGAGTGTAATGTTAGAGAAGCAAAGACCTAATTCATATAATTAGTGACTAAGTGACCCGCTTTATAATTCAATTATGAAATAAGGATCCGAGATTAACATTCTATTTATTAAACATGTAATCAATTAGTTTGTTTACTTTTTTTATTTTTCATTTATTTATGATGGACAAATTTTCCTTATAAGCTAGGGGAAAACCCTACTTCGACTTTAGGCCTCGTTCAAAACTTATTGGAAAGATAGATCTAGTTTTACACAATTCAAATTTACGTTAGTGTAATTTTTTTTTAAATTTTTTTATGATTGTGCAAATATAGGTTGTGCAAATGTAAATCTTTAAAAAAAAATTATGCTTGTGCATATGTGGATTTTGCAAGTGTAAATAAAAAAAATTTATGTTTGCATAAATTTGGATTGCGCAAGTATAAAATGTTAAAAGTTAGAATAGGTTTTTTCTCGGACACATAAGCAAAATTTGTCTTTTTATGATATAAAATATGTTGGTCGACTCTGTTGTTTTACTAAGTACAAGAATCCTCTCATTTTGACTCATTACTGACTGGACATATACATACTGAAAAACATCTTAGCTATATATATATATATACTTGACCATACCACCAACTTTTATTAATTAAGTGGATAAACAAAGGGAAGACATAGCCGCTAATGCTAACACTTTGTTCCTTACCATCACATTTGCACTATTATTAGTGAGCTACAATTTTGAGTGTTTTAACATCAAAACATATATAATACCAAAACATCGCAATGTATTTTAACCATCAATGAATCTTATGATGGTTATATAACTACATTTATAAAAATAAAATAAAAAACAAATCCAAAAATATAGTTAAATTGGCTAGGGATGGGATTAGACATGAACTCTAAGAGATGGGGCACCATTGATTTAATCCCTGCACAATGTTCTATTTAGTTTTTGGATCTCGTATGATTTTTGTTCTAAAAATGCATTTTGACTGTTTGCATATCGATATTCATTTGCATTTATACAATGAATTTACACAAGTATGTTACTGCATAAAAATTCTTTAAAAATAGCAAATATATTATATGTTACCGATCAATCTTGATTAAAACTTTAAAAGCACTTAAAAGTCCAAGTGTACGTATGGCTGCATTATATTCAAGTCAAGTACTATTGATCATACGTGCACAAACCTTTTAAACATGCTATATCACATTTGAATCGCATAATTCTTGAGGTTCATCACAGTATTATTTTTCATCATAATATGGAGATGTTATTTGTCAAGGATACATTACAACCACAGTTTTAATAAAAGATCCAAATAAAAGATCAAATATGGTGATGTTATTTTAATTGCATATATAACCTTTTGTGCTTTGTTAATGTATTCTGGATGATTACCCATTTCTCTTATGTGGAAATTCTACTCTTTCTAGTTGAGGATGCCAGTTTTGAAATATCATTAGCCAATGCAAAGTTGGAGCTGTTATAGCACCAGTACACCAAAATAGAGACCAATATGTTATAAACTCGTCACACAAGTTTACAAATCAAATTCCACTACTTTGGAATTTTGTATTAGTAATTTTGAACAATAACTATGTTGTAATTAATTTACAACAACAAACTATAGCAATAACAACAACAAATTGATGTGTTAAACTATAGTGATAAACAAGCGTTGTACTACTTCGCAGAAACAGCACAATGTTGAAACAGGAAGATTACAGAACGATGTATATAAATATATAAGTAAACAAAGCTAACCGGATGAAGAAGGAAATTTCGTCTGAGGCTTGCCGTAACAATTTCCTTGAGACATTATTCAAAGTCTTCCAAGATATAACAGACGTGATCTGCTCAAGATTGTGATGTGTATGATCTTCTGTGTGATATGCAGAAGCGCACGGATTATAGAACTTCATAAAGAAGGAGGAAGAAGAGAAAATTCAGAGATATTCACTGATCAGGTTTCCTTCTCCTTTTATAGGCTAATTCCCAATGGTTATGTCTGTTGGGAACAACCTCATCTCTTCATGTGCAAAGGCCAAAAACTGTCGCGGTTTGTAACAGTCGCATCTCTTCATTTGCAACAGTCAAAAACTATCGCGGTTTGCAACAGTCGTGTCTCTTCATTTCCAACGGCCAAAAACTATCGCGTCCGTTCAGACAGTCCGCAACGGGCATTTCCATTCAAATCCACAAGTCGCTTCTATATGAATTTAAACAGTAGAAAACTATTTACTTCTGTGCAGCAAAAATATAACACTGTCCACTCTTATTACACCCGCACCCAGCCCGGCCCGGTTCGGTACGAGCGGGCAGCGGCGCACGCGCATGTGTGTTAGTTCATGGTCATATATGTTCTCCCCCTCGCATAAAACTACCTGACCCTAAGGGCTAATATGGGTTTGAGGGAAGCGCTATATAAGGATGAAAACTTACTTATTTTTGGCGATGTGGAATAATACCTCATTCATCTTATAAAGGCCTCTAACAATCCCCCACATGAATGGCGATATATGTCTCCCTCACACAATGTGTAATATCACATAGTTCATATGAAAATAATGCTATATTGAGGATAAGTAGATATTTCACTTTGAACTTTTCCTAGTTAAAACTTATAGGATATACTTGGCTAATCGATGAATTATTTATCTTCAACCGTCAGCCGTTTGTGCATAACTAGACAATAAGCTTTACAAAGCATTGTTTCCCTTCACATCCAATCTCTTGGTTGTGTTCATTTTGGTCCTGAACAAATTTGGTTCTGTGAGTGTTTTAGAGAATTTAAGCCTTTAATATTCTCATAGAACCGACCCAGCTCATACTAACATAGGTGATCGCAACCATTAAGAGTATCCTACATATACCCCACTTGTTATTTTCAAGATATGGTCATCAATAAAAAGCATAGCTTTAACCTTTTAATATTTCTGTAGGTATGCATTATATTGTGCACCATAGGAATGGAGTAGGACTAAGTCCAAACAAATGCATTACTTCTTGATACTTCTTGAGTTACTCAGAACTGGTTTGCCTATTGATCCTAGTCCGTGGGATCTCCAGTCGCTAGGATAGGTTTTTGTATAAGATAACTCTTGTTGGTTTAGGCTTTTAAACCCATTACCCTCGATTCGCAGTCAATTTTCTCTCTTGATAATCCTTTAGTAAATGGATCCGCAAGGTTATCAAAAGTTCTCACATAATCAATGGAAATAGTTCCATTTGAGAGTAACTGTCTAACTGTGTTATGGCGTCGACGAATATGTCGTGACTTTCCATTATACACAAAGTTTTGCACTCTGCTTAACGCTGCTTGATTATCACAGTGTATGCATATGGCCGGTATAGATTTAGGCCAAAATGGAATTTCTTCTAAAAATTGACGAAGCCATTCTTCTTCTTTGCCTGCTTTATCTAAATCGATGAACACTGATTCCATAGTGGATCGAGTATGCACGGTTGTTTAGTAGATTTCCATGACACTGCTGCTCCTGCTAGGGTTAATACATAACCACTAGTTGATTTAGATTCCTCTGAATCAGAAATCCATTTTGCGTCACTATATCCTTCTAATACGGTAGGATATTTTCTGTAATGTAGGAAAAAGTTCGTGGTACTCTTTAAATATCCCAACACTCTCATTAGTGCTTTCCAGTGTTCCTTCCCTGGATTGCTGGTATACCTGCTCAGCCGACTTACTGCATAAGCTATATCTGGTTTTGTGCAATTCATAAGGTATATTAGACATCCTATTACATGAGAGTATTCCAGTTGCATTACACTCTCATTAGTGTTTTTATGCAGTACTTCCAATGGATTAAAAGGTGTTTTTACTTCTTTAATTCCGTAATTTTGGAATTTTTCAATCACTTTTTCCATATAGTGTGATTGAGATAGTTCAATTCCATTAGGTGTTTTTATTATTTTGATTCCCAAAATAACGTCTGCAACTCCTAAGTCTTTCATGTCGAAATTGTTGATTAACATTTTCTTTATGGTCTCTATAACTTTACTATTTGGACCAAAGATTAGCATATCGTCTACATATAAACAAATCATTACGTATGATTGTCCAAGTTGTTTATAATCAACACATTTATCACATTCATTTATACGAAAACCATTTTCATAATGACACTATCAAATTTTGCGTGCCATTGTTTTGGAGCTTGTTTTAGTCCGTATAATGATTTTACTAATCTACATACTTTGTTTTCATTTCCTTTGGAAATAAAATGCTCTGGTTGCTCCATGTAAATCTCCTCATCAAGATTTCCATTTAAGAATGTTGTCTTTACATCCATTTGATGAATCTCTAGATTATATATGGATGCAGTTGCTATTAACATTCTTATAGAGGTTATTCGTGTAACCGGTGAATAAGTATCAAAGAAGTTTATACTTTCCTTTTGACGATATCCTTTGGCTACCAATCTTGCTTTATATTTATCAATAGAGCTATCTGGTTTCATCTTCCTTTTGAAGATCCATTTGCAACCAATCGGTTTTTTCCCTAAGTTTTATCACTTAGAATTGAATCAATTTCAATTTTGATTGCTTCTTTCCAACATGAAGATTCATAAGATGACATTGCTTCCTTGTATGTTTGAGGTTCGTGTTCTAACATGTATGTTAGAAAATCTGAACTAAATTTCTTGGACATTCTTGCTCTTACGCTTCTTCTTGGTTCAACTTCCTCAATTTCACGATGAGTTTCATCGTCATGTGGCTTGTTTGATTCTTCGTTTGTCCTTTTAGGGACATAATTTCCTTCATTTCTTTTATGCGGAAACATATCTTCAAAAAATGAGGCATCTCAAGACTCTATGATTGTATTGACATTAATATCAGCTATATCAGGCTTGAATACCAAAAATCTGTAGGCACTACTATTTTGGGCTGGCCCTAGATAGTAACAGTCTACACTTTTTGGTCCAAGTTTGACTTTCTTGGGAGGTGAAACTTGAACTTTTGCCAAGCACCCCCACACTTTGAGGTATTTAAAACTTGGTATGTGTCCTTTCCATAACTCATATGAAATTTTTCATGTTTTATTGTTAGGAACCTTTTTAATATGTGATTAGACATATTTAAGGCTTCCCCACACAAGTTTGTCGGTAGACCAGAGGTCAATAGCATTGCATTTATCATATCTTTTAATGTTCTATTCTTTCTCTTGGCAATACCATTTTATTGTGGTGAATATGGAGCTGTTGTTTAATGAATTATACCAGTTTCTGCACAAAATTGTTCAAATGGTGATTCATATTCTCTACCTCGATCAGATCTCAATATCTTGATCTTTTTATTTAATTGATTTTCTACTTCAGCCTTATATTTTATAAACGATTTAATTGCTTCATCTTTACTATTCAAAAGATATACATAGCAATATCGTGTATAGTCGTCAATAAAAGTGATAAAGTACTTTTTCCCACCTCTTGTAGGTAATGATTTAAAATCACATAAATCAGTGTGAACCAAACTTAGCGGTTCATTAATTCTATCAACAGTATGAAATGGTTTTTTAACCAATTTTGCTTTTACACATGTCTCACATTTGTAGTTTTTATCTACTTGGAATTTAGGAATTAATCCCAAGTTTGCTAATTTTTTCATTTTTCAGAAATTTATGTGTCGTAATCTATCATGCCATAGTAAAATTTCATGCTCAACCAAATAAGAAACTTCATTTTTATTAATAGCATAATCAGAATACATATTTTTATTGCCGACTACGGCTACATTTTCCTTAAATAGGCCATCATATAAATAACCCCTTCCTATATAAATTCCAGCCTTAGACAGAACTACTTTATCTGACTCGAAGACCATACAGAAGCCTTTCTTTGAGAGCATAGGTCCAGAGATAAGATTCTTGCGGATACCCGGAACATGAAGAACTTCATTTAGTGCCATAGTTTTTTCGGATGTAAATTTGAGGACGACAGTGTCGTTACCTTCGATCATGGAAACTGCCGAATTACCCATGTAGAGTTTTTCTTCCTGATCGTATTTCTTGTAAGTGGATAACATAGATATATCAAAACAGACATGACGAGTAGCGCCTGTGTCTACCCACCACTGTGCAGGGTTCTGTACTAAGTTGCATTCTGAAACAACTCCTAAAAAGTTCATCTTCTCAATGGTTGAACTCAAATTTTCCACTATATTTGCCACTGATTTGTCATTCGTCTTCTTGTGCTTGCAATCTTTAGTTGCATGCCCAGTCTTTCCGCAGACCTAACGTTCGCCTTTGAGCTTCTTGGTTTGCTTATCTTTGGATTAATTATCTGGTGCTTTTCTCTTTTTCTTCTTGTTGTTGAAGTGTCCTTTCTTCTTTGACCCTTCTGTAACAAGTGCCTCTTCGCCTTTGGGTTGTGTTATTCCACGATTATCTGCCTCAGTTTTTAATCTGACAATGAGATCTTCTAAGAAAATCTCCTTTTTCTTATGTTTCAGATAGTTGCGGTAGTCTCTCCAGGATGGTGGTAATTTCCTGTTATCGCTTCAACAAGGAAAGATTCTCCAACTTGATGTCCTTCCACTTCAAGTTCATGAATTATAAGTTTGAGTTCCTGCCCTTGACTAGTTACGGATTTTGAATCCACTATTTTGTATTCCATGAATTTATCTACTATGAATTCTTCAAACTGACATTCTGCGTCTTGTATTTATTTGCAAGTGCAGTCCATAGGGATTTTGCTGTCTGGTGTGGCTGATATACTTTATATAGTACTTTATCCAGACAATTCAGAATGTAATTTCGGCACAAGAAGTCCGAATGCTTACATGAGTCAATTCCGAGAAAAAAGCTGCGTCTGTTTCTCTAGTTTGTCCGTCTTTAGGTTTTGGTTCATCCTCCTCAATGCACTTCTGCAGCCCTAAAGTGGTGAGATAAAACATCATTTGATTCTGCCATGTTATGAAGTCATCACCATCTCCTTTAAACGGATCAAGCCTGTTGTGAGTAGCAGCTTTTGCTGATAATTCAACTGTCGCCATCTCTGTTTTAGTGAAAACAGGAAAGTCTTAAGATGTTATAGCACCAGTATACCAAAACAGAGACTAATATGTTATAAACTCATCATACAAGTTCACAAATCAGTTTTCCACTACTTTGGAATTTTGTATTAATAATTTTGAACAATAACCATGTTGTAATTATTTACAACAACAAACTATAGCAATAACAACAACAAATTGCTATGTTAAACTATAGTGATAAACAAGCGTTGTACTACTTCGCAGAAATAGCACAACGTTGAAATGGAAAGATTACAGAACGATGTATATAAATATATAAGTAAACAGAAATCTAACCGGATGAAGAAGGAAATTTCGTCTGAGGCTTGCCGTAACAATTTTCTTAAGAATTTATTCAAAGTCTCCCAAGATACAACAGACGTGATCTGCTCGAGATTGTGATGTGTATGATCTTCTGTGTAAAATGCAAAAGCACACGGATTATAAAACTTCAGAAAGGAGGGGGAAGAAGAGAAAATTCGAAGATATTCATTAATCAGGTTTCCTTCTCCTTTTATAGGCTAATTCCCAACAGTTATGTCTGCTGGGAACAACCGCATCTCTTCGTCTGCAAAGGCCAAAAACTGTCGCGGTTTGCAACAGTCGCATCTCTTCGTTTGCAACGGTCAAAAACTATCGTGGTTTGCAACAGTCGCGTCTCTTCATTTGCAACAACCAAAAAATGTCGCGGTTTGCAACAGTCGCGTCCGTTCAGACAGTCCGCAACGGGCATTTCCATTCAAATCCACTAGTCGCTTCTATTTGAATTTAAACAGTAGAAAACTTTTTACTTCTGTGTAGCAAAAATATAACACGGTCCACTCTTATTGCACCCGCACCCGACCCGGGCCGGTTCGGTTCGGTACGGGCGGGTAGTGGCGTGCGCACGTGTTAGTTCATGGTCATATAGGTTCTCCCCCCTCGCAAAAAATTTCCTGACCCTAAGGGCCAATATGGGTTTGAGGGAGGCGCTATATAAGCATGAAAACTTACTTATTTTTGGCGATGTGGGACAATATCTCATTCATCTTATAAAGGCCTCTAACAGGAGCAGCTACATCAAGTGACAACAGTTGGTTTAGAATCACTAAATAAAGTTTTGCAGCCCACGGTTCATATTGAACCATTGCTTTCTATTTTATTCATTTCTAAGAAGAAGATCTAAAGTAGATCCAAATGCTTTTGTGGTCTTATTGTTTTTTGACTCTGTTTGAAACTTTCAAAGCTCCTCGGTTGGGCAAAGAAAATCAAAGAGATTACGTCTAGCTAGAATAGATTAAACTCTTAATGAGAATGGTGGTTGTAGAATTTCAAAGGATGAAGTGACTGAAGTTGTTGAAACTCTTTGAGGAGCTGAATGTTAATGCTAGAATATTTGAAACACCTTCCATCGTTCCCTGGACTTATCCCCTGTCCAAACTCATACAATCCCAACGTCTCTTCCTTTAAAGATTATGTGCAATTGAAAACAAAGTTATTTTGTTAATCTGTATTTTTCCATGTAGGAAATATTTAGAATCTAGAATATATAAAAGAGAGAATTAGCGAAAATGACAAACTTTGAAGAAAATTTAGGCTGAAGGACATGAAGTTTTATTTTTATCCGAAGAACAAATGCTAGTTATACTTAGCATTATATTCAACTTTTACACTATACAAAATGCTAGTTGTAACTAGCATTTTATTCAGTTTTACACTATACAAAATGCTAGTTATAACTAGCATTGTCCTTCAACCAAAAAAATAAACTTGCTGTCCTCCAATCTATAAAAAATATCTAAGTTTGTCCTCGTGCCTATTTTTTGTATATAAAATAATATATTTAAAATTGTATGAAAGAATATTTAGGACATATTTATGGAATAATATATTCGAAATTGTATGAGAGAATATTTAGAAGATATTTATGGAGAACCATTAGATTAAATAAATCCCTACCATTAAATGAGATGTGAACTTCTATAAATAGAGGTGGATCCATTCATCTTAGATGCAAGAAGAAATGTAAGAAGAGAAAAGTAATGTAGTAAGAAAAAAATATGAACTTTTATAACAAAGTCTTCCTCCTTACTAAAAAAATTCGTTTTTTCTTCTCCAACCTCTTATCTATCTTCTTCTAAAATTAAATCTATTTGCTATTGAAGAATACTTCCAACAAAGTGGTATCAAAGCTTGAAGATCCTCCTAAAAAGATAGCGAATAGCGACGTTCCCTTACAAATCTCAATGCTCACTAAAACCAATTATGAAAATTGGAGTTTAAGGATGATGGCTCTCCTTGGAGCACATGACGTATTGAAGATAGTCGAGAAAGGCTACATCGAACAAGTAAATGAAGATAGTCTATCTCAAACTCAAAGTAATAGTTTGAGAGAATCAAGGATGAGAGACAAGAAGGCTCTCTGCCTAATCTATCAAGTATTGGATAACGATACTTTTAAGAAGGTTTCGGGATCAAAGTCAGCCAAAGAAGCATGGGAAAAGCTTCGAACATCTTACAAAGGAGCCGATCAAGTCAAAAAAGTACGTCTCCAAACTTTAAGGGAAGAGTTCGAAACTTTGCATATGAAAGAAGGTGAACTTGTCTCGGATTACTTCTCAAGAGTTTTAATGGTTACTAATAACCTAAAAAGAAATGGTGAGAAGTTAAATGATGTAAGAATTATGAAGAAAATTTTCAAATCATTAGATCCAAAGAGGCAAAAAACTTAGAGGCCATAGCAAAGAGGAACTTCTTGGTTCATTGCAAGCTTATGAAGAAAAGAAAAGGAAGAAGAAAGAGATTGTGAAGCAAGTACTCAAGACACGAATTGATTCAAAAAAGGAAGAAAGCAATCGAAGTCAAAAAAGACGAGGTTGTGGTCAAGAACGAGGACAAAGTCATGGATATGGACACATACGAAGTTGGAGACTCAACAACAACAACAACCAAAGAGAAAGATCAACAAGAGGTCGTGGGAGAGGAAATTCAAAGTCAAAGCATGATAAGTCACACGTCAAATGCTACAATTGTGAAATTTTTGGACATTATGCTTCTGAATGTAGAGCTCCTAGCAATAATAAAGTTAAAGAGAATGCCGATTACATTGAAGAAAGAAGTCAAGAAGATGGTACGTTACTGCTGGCTTATAAGGAAAAGAAAGAGAAGTTAATCTCCAAAGGATTATGGGAGATTGTCGAAAATGGCTATGAATGGCCAAATGATTTGGAGAGCATGTCGCAAATTGAGAAGAAAACATTTGCGAAATTACGATGGAATGACCATAGTGCTCGTATTGTGATGAGTGAGAACGTCGATGAAATAGCATATGATCATATTCTTGAAGAAAATTCCGCAAAAGATTCGTGGAATTTGTTAAAAGAGGTACATGGAAAGAATGACGCAAAAATAATAGAAGAAGACAATCCGATTGATGAGAAAGAGGAACAGACGAATAGAGAGAAGGAGAAAGATGCTGAAAAATTGCTGAAATTTGAGAAGTTAGAGAAGGATAAATTGAAAGAAGAAGGAAAACGCGTTGAGAATGAAAATGAAGAAAATAAAGTAAGCGAAGATGACGCCGATTGTTAACCGGGTTTTTAACGCGTCAGAACTCAAGGAGGTCAGAGCACCAACATTGAGTCAAAACAACCCAATAACCAACCAAAAAGACTTGAAAATCCAACCAAACTGTTATCCGGCTTTTAACCCAGCAGGACATACTAGAAAACAGAGCAATTTCGTGACATCAGAATGGCTTAGAACTTAACCAGAAAGGCTAAAAAGAAGAGTTAACAAGAGCCAAGCCATATTACTAAAGCAACAATTCAATTTGGCTAAACCAAGAGACCAGCATTCTTTCAACCTAATCAGTAGCTGAGCGCAAACAGCTAGTAAATTGTCATCAAAACGGAATAACGTGCAACAAGATTACACGAACGACATCAACGCAAGACCATATAAAAGCAACCCAAACTTGGAACTCAAAAACAATTAATGTGCTTGGATCGCTAGTGACCCATATCTATGGATCGCTAGCGATCCATGCTAACATGTTGGTTTGATGAGAGAAGTAGGGATAAGGAGCCTTGGAGATAGAAGCATAAAAAATTCTAAGTGCATGGATCGCTAGCGATCCATACACGATGGATCGCTAGCGATCCATACACGATGGATCGCTAACGATCCATATGAAGCCAAATTCCTTGCGACCTTGCATGTTGGAGTATGAGATGATAGCAGCTAAGTAATTAGCTCACGAGCGAGCCAAACCTATGGGTCGTTAGCGACCCATGGTTTTGGCTTGGATCGCGAGCTAAACCATCTTAGGTCGTTTTGTACCTCCTTGCAAGCAGTTGACGAAGTGTCCTGGCCAGAAGCTCTCCAATCTCTATAAATACCAACCTACCTGCAACATAAAGAGGATCTTCTCGGGACTGGTTGCTGAAGCTCTGCTAGAAACATTCTTCACTCTCTGCCTCCCTCACAACAATCTCCAAAGGAATTCACTGTGATTCTCCAGTGGATTCCAACTCTGAGGATTCGATCTACCTAAGGATAATTAAAGCCTTGTAATCAAACAATACTTGTAATAGCAATCAGTCTATAATAAGATTATAAAGTGACGTAGGCTTCATTAACAGCCAAACCACTATAAAAATTCCTTGTCTTCTTTCTTTTTCTATATTTGTTATCTGTGATATTGCTCTGTCAGAACAGGGCTGGTGCATTCAAAATCAAATCAGGGTGTTGATCCATTCTTTGGGTTAACATCGATGATGAAAAATATGAAAGTAAAGGAGATGACAATGAAAAAGACGTGAATCAAGAAGATAAAATTCAAGAACATGGAGAAAATTTGATGTACGAATAATAATATGAAAAATAAAAACGGAGAATGTTATAGAAATAGAAATAGAAATGGTCAAAGAGGAAGCCAAAGTGGCAAGCAAAAAATTTCATAATCATGAAAATAAAAAGATAAGAAACACTTATATGATTTTGAACAAGCCTAATTTTCAAGTAATGTTTTATGAAATGACATGCAAAAGTAAAATTTGGAAAACATACATAGAAATTGGATTGGTCAAAAACTGCAAGAGCGAAGTTATGAAAGAAATCAGAGATAAAATATATGACTCGTTCAAAATTTATGGCAAGAAAAGAAGGTGGATGTTAGAACGCTAATTTTATGAAAAATTCTATTATGATGAAGAAGGACGAAACGAAAAAAGAGAAACTAGAATCCGTGAAATTGCATTGAAGATCTTGACATTTGGTAAGAATGTCAAAACAATGAAGAAAGTTTGGATAATATCTCTATTCCTACCGAAGCACGTGAAATACAAAGATTTCAAGCATTACTTGGTACTAAAAAATCAAGTTTACATGGGGGTGTTCGAAATAAACTTGACTTTTTTAATCTAGATTTTTCCATATAGGAAATATCTAGAATCTATAATATATAGAATAATATATTTAAAATTGTATGAGAGAATATTTAGAAGATATTTATGGAATAATATATTTGAAATTGTATGAGAGAATATTTAGAAGATATTTATGGAAAAATGTTAGATTAAGTAAATCCCCACCATTAATGAGATGTGAACTCCTATAAATAGAGGCGGATTCATTCATCTTAGGTGCAAGAAGAAATGTAAGAAGAGAAAAGAAACGTAGTAAGAAAAAAATATGAACTTTGTAATAATATTTTCCTCCTTACTAAAAAAATCATTTTTTTCTTCTCCAACCTCTTATCTATCTTCTTCTAAAATTAAATCTATTTGCTATTCAAGAAAACTTCCAACACTTATCCCCTTGTCCAAACTCATCCAATCCTAACCACTCTTCCTTTGAAGATTATGTGCAATTGGAAACAACGGAAATAAAGGGGAAAACAATGATGAAGACATTCTGTGACGACCCGGAATTTTTGTATATTTGAAATGTGAATATTTAATTTATTTTAAATATTCGAAGGTTAAATTTTAACTTTAATTTCAATTATACAATATTTATTTGGATAATTAATTATTGAATTTAATTATCGGGATTGGGTAAAATATTGAATCTTGATTTTAAGTCTGTTAAAAATAGTTCAAAGGTTCATAAAATTTATATTGTTAATACTGAAGATGATAGAACTTTTAAAATGGAATTTTAAAGAGTTTTGTTCAGTTTTAAAAATATATTGTTGAAATTGAATTTAAAAATAGCCGTCCGAGGCACAGTCTCGGAATGCGACGAAACCAGTTCTATTGGATCCGTAATATTGTATTATTATTAGATTTCAATTTTCGTAGTGTTTTGAGTTATCGTGTGATCGTATGGTATGTAAACGCGCTGGAATTAAATCGAAAATTTAATATTATAACTGGTTAATATATCTCCCATCAGTGCTTTTTGCTTTCATTTCTCAACACCTGTAGCAAGCCTATGCAGACCCGCAAGGCAGTTCAAAACACATGTTTCTCTTGGTATAACACGTGTCCTACCTAATAAACACGCGTCTCCTTCTCCTTCCAGTTCAGAGTACTCAAATCCCTCGCTCCTTTATAATTCTTTCTTCAATTGTGACCAAGCTTCCCCTCTTTCCAGATTTTATTCCAAATCAAACCCATCTTCGTGAATTCAAATTCGTTCGAAAATCCTCATAAGAAAAAATAAAATAAAATAAGTATGCTTCTGTGTTCCCATTTCTACAAGTACAGACATCTTCCCCTTCCATCTTCTTTTTCGATTTCAAATTTGCCAGTAAGAGAAAAACGCGACCTTCCTCTTGAATACCCGAGTTCAAACGAAATCGAAAGGGGGAAATTTTATTTAAAGATTGAAGTCTATTTGAGTTCGCGTTCGATCAATAGAGGAGCACTCGCGATTTGTGGAAGGGGTTTCTCGAGCGGCATGGAGACAGGAATGTCGGGCTTTGCGCGTGCGTCTGGTGTTCGATTTCAAGGGTTGAGCGATTGTTAGGAGGCAACGGCGAGAGCATCCACATGTTGCGATGTCGGCATCGAGGTGGAGGAGCAAACCAATGCTTTGATGGGTTGCGATCTCGAAGGCAGCTCGCTCGTGGTGGGTTCATTTTCGAGCAGAGATTGGTAAGGTTTAATTTGTTTTAATTTAAGTTTAATTTGGGAATTGTTAGATCAATTCAAGAAGAAATTATATTTTAAATTTCCGTTAGCAATATACGAGATTATGAAAAAAAGGGGATTTTCAGGAATCTATAGATTACATTTATAAGTATATATATTAGTACACACATATTTAATTTTTAAATGTGTATAGGTAACAGAAATTAGTTTATATTAGATAAAACTTGGAGAAAATAAATAAATGAAAATAAAAATACTATATAACAGCAAGCTATTTTATTTACTTACTGAAAAGAGTGAATGCATATATACACTCATATGATTCAGAAATGGAACTTGTAAATGGGATACAGATCATTGTTATAAGTATATATGTGGTTTCAATAAAAGGAAAATGAATATATACATACCTGTTTTAATTTGCTTGTTATTTTAATAATGGATTTGGTAGAAAAATAGTTTAACTAACCTATTTAAATTAGTTACTAAGAGATCTGAAAAGGGAAATTAGTTTCAAAGTTTAATCATTTGTTTAAATTGAATCATGAGTTAAAATTAAAACTGTTAAACGGTAATTGGTTGTTCGACTTGTTCGAATATTAATAAAATCATCTAATATTTTTACAAGGTCTGAAATCAAGGAAAATCAAGTCGGGTTGGATGGATTGCAAAACAAAAATAAAAGGTGAGTTAATCTCACTCAGTTAAATTATAATTTAATTAGTTAATTTGAATGTCTGGTTGAATGATTGATTTGATTGATATGGTATATATATAGTAGTATATACCAATATATATATATATATATTGGCATATGTATATATTGGAGTTGATGTTCCCGCAATATATAGCGGATGAGACCCTATGCGCCGCATAATAGCGGATGATTTTATATAAAACCCATATACCGCGATATTCCACCTCGAAGTGGAATTGGTATTGTGCTAACGTTTGTGGATGCAGGAAAACAGGTTGGAGGGATCCAACTGGATTCCTCAAAATTTTCTAGACTGTTTTATATTCTGTGTTATGAATATTGATATCCTGTGATGATTTTATTGGTAATTGAAATATTGAATAATATGGTTGGATTGAATATTTCAGAAAAAGAAATTATCAAAATGTATTGAATTGGATTTTTGGAAAGAAATAAATCTTAAGTTAAAAGTATTTTGAAATAAATGAAATGAGCAAGGAATTTATTTCAAAGTAAAGTAAATCGGAAATCAATTTGGGATTTGATTTAAGCGTTAAAACGGGATTTTTAAAAGAGAAGTGAGATTTTGGAATTTATAAACTGGGTTTATAAAGTAAAATAAAATATCAGTGGATATTTGAAAAGATAAATTCAAGGTGGGAATTTATAAAGGGATATGAATTGGTTTAAAAATAAATAGTGATTTATTTTGAAGAATGTGAAAGAAAAGTGTATCTCCCTGAATAGCCAAGTATGTTTTCAAAATAAACTTCTAAGTATAAGCTAGCGGTTTAAAGTTGATTTAAAATATGTTTTTTGGAAAATCTATTATTTATAAATGTTAAACTTTAAAGCGAGTATCTTTCAAATTTATTTTAATAGTAATTGTTTAAAGATGGTTTGGTATTATGTTTTAAATGATAAAAATCTAGTTTTATATTTTATTAAGTAGCTTCATTTTGAATATTCTTAAAGTATAAATTTTTGAATAAAGTATTAAAATAGTTTTGAATTTAAATGTTTTAAAGTATATTTTATAATAAAGTGTTTTAAATTATTTTTAAATCTAAAAGTATTTTGTACTTTGTGTTTCAGAGGAAATAAACATTTGGGAAATGTATTCCGTAAGCGAAAACTTTTTGAAATTATTTCAAATGAGTTTTGAAAATTTGGAAATATATCTTGCGAAGATATTTGAGATTAATAAATAATTGGGAAATTATTTATTGTTTGATGGATGATTGTGAATGTTAATTGATAGTTAAAGAACCGACTATCAATATTGGCCAATGCGCTGATCGTTTCGAAGAGACCGGGATCGGGTTTCCGTATACCGGGATTCTAGGTCTGGAGACTCGAATACCACTTCGATCCGGTTTGTACGTTTCGTGTAACGTGTTCAGAGTCGAAGATGGAGCAGTGAAGTGCAAGGGCTAGTCGCTACTAATCCTGAGGATATTTCCAAAATGGATGTAGTAGGAATAGTGCCTTCGGTTCCGTTCGGACCCGGGACGGACTTGTATGGACGAATGCTTTCGTGACATCGTCAGGTGGGCGATGGGCATTCTAAGGGATATGTGCTGTAAAGGTATCGTTTAGCCTCAAGCCTCATCAACCGGGAATGACTGAAAATCAGGGGTTATGCAGCAAGGCTTCGTGGGTAGCTCCCACTGGAGGGTAAGGTCATCCCTGTCTAGATGTCCCTTTTATTTCGGCTTAGTGTTGCGGTTGCTGATCCCAACCGTGGGGTGATTTTACTTGGAATTATCCAGTAAGGGATGATTCCGGCTTTGTGTTGCAGGGGAGCGGGCGTACTCCTTGGTACTGTGATCTAGGCCACGTACTGTGATAGGTGGTACCCCAGTGCCTAGTCATTCGTTGGAAATCCATTCTCCCTACGTGCCTGTACGGTTTTGATTGTGCCCAACTATTGTTGAAATGTGAGATGCAAGCATTTCAGCTAGATTCTAATTTACTTTCTGTAGACACTATTATAATATCAGAGGATTTTGATATAAAGTGTTTTAGCTATCGTAAGGTAAAAACCCGACATGTTTATTTGTGGCGTGGTCTTACGAGATGCTTTTGTTTTCAAAGGGTTTTGAAACTTTAATAATAAATTTGAGTGTGATTTTCTCACGCTGGTTTACCAGACTGACTCGGGTATTGTTTTATATGATGCTCGGGTCAGACCGAGTATTATAGGTTACAGGACATGATGCTGTGGAGCTCAAGAGATGAGCTGGATGGCGAGACGTATCTCCCGTACTTGTTTATATATATATATATTCCGCTGTGTTGATTGTTGTACTCTGTTGTATTGAGGACATGATATGGTTATTGTCCAGTTGTATGTTATGTGTTCTCTGGTGTATACTCTGATGATATATTATATAAAACTGATATAGTTTTGATTTGTGTAAAGATCTGTTAATATATATTATATTTTGTTCCGCTGCGATGGTTAGATTCTGATGTTGTTTTCTATTTTTCTTCTTCTACCTCTTCTTCTTTTAGCACAAATGGTCCGGTTTTTCGTGTATGAAAAACCCGGGTTGTTACACATTCTCTCTAATACCGGGTGAATAGGTTGCAGTCGAATCCAAAGAACTTGGACACCCTATACGTTCAAATTTGAAACCTACTTGTTTTCATATCATGACACTTTAGCAAGTGAAATGATTCTTGTCAACATTAGCAGTTGGAAGAAAGTTGATGATAGATTGAAGGATGATTTGTGAATATGTATTTTGGTATGATAAATTATTCACACATATATGTTTGCCTTGTGTACTTTTGAGTGAACATTCTGATTCTTAATGTTATTTAATTACTTGCTATTGAGGTTATAAACTTATTAAAGTCTTTCGTGTGAAACATCTTAATTTAACCGAAGTATTTTTTACACCTAATTCTGTAATTAGTGTTTTAAACATGTGAAAAAGGTTGGCATGCAACATATCTATTTATAAGTCTTTTTTGCGATTACTTCATCAGTAAATTTTGACTTATTTCCTAATACCAATACATTCACAACATCATCATGAAGTTGTTATACATGTTCATAGCTTTTACATAGCTTTATTGTAAAGTTTCATATGAATCCCATACATGGGTTGAGAAATTGTAAACTAGTAATAATAGAAAGACTTATCCACTTCAATCAAATTGTTAATAAAATTTACTTAAGTATAGTTTTTTGTCCTTCCATCTGAAATCAATACTATTACTGATGCAGTTTTAGCCTTAGAGGGTGTTACTCATAGCTTTTAACTTAGAGGGTGTTTGGATTTATGGATATACAATAAACATACACACAATTTATTAAATTTATACTTCAAATGCATTTTCTTGTATACACTTCCTTTTCATTTGCATTTTATATTTGTTAGGAACTTAATAAATAATATATATTCTGATAAATCGATAAACTTGTAGTTAAGACTCGTGCATTACCATCAAAATAACAGCAAGATTTTTCTCTTCAAAGTAAGTATTCAATTGCATATATAATTAATTATAATCCTCTATCTTTAAGAACACCCTTTTTTAGACCGTGGCTGCTAAATATATGTAATTGTCTGTTGGTGTGAAAACATCCCTTTGTAGTATTTGTCCTCTTATATTACACAATCCTGTCGGTAAAATAGTTTTTTTATGGATATTTGGTGCACATCCTCCCTTTTTTTGTTTTATGAAATATATCCCTCCCACTTTCCGCTTTTGTGTTTTGCATCCCTGTTTTCTTTTCCACGTCAGTCTTTTTGTTTTCAAGCTTCTTAATTCTTAATTTCTCTTTCTTTTACTGAAGTTTTTAACTGAAAATTTCAATTTGTACTAAAATCTCGTTCGATTTCTTTTTAATAAATTATACATATTTAATTTTGGTTTCTTCTCAATAACTTCCAGATATGTTTTGAATCTTGTTTGATTCGAATTTAGTTGTATCTTGTTCGATTTGATCTTAAGCAACAACGATTCAAATTTAGTTGCATTCACATTTAACGTGATTAGTTTTTGGTATATCCGATTTATTTCAAGTTTTCATCTTCTTCTTCTTTTGCATGAAGATGTGAGTTCAAGGTTAGTTTTTTATGTATGTCCTATTTATTTATTTTTGTTTAATTTTAGATATATGATTATGTTTATTATTGTTTGTATGTGTAATTTGTTATTAATGTTATTTTTTATTTGAACCTTGTTGTTATTTATGATATGCAGGTAGTTGTTCATATGATATGCATTTGTATTTTTTCAATTTTGTTGTGTTTGTAATTGTAAGCTGTTGTAATGGTCATGTTGTTATTGTTATAGTAGATGTATGTTTTTTGTTGAATTATTATATGATATCAATGATGAGTGGCAGTGAAGTTTTATGAAGATGTTGTCGTTATTGCAAATATTCGCTATAGAAATATTTGCCATAACAATTTTTGTTTATTAAATAATTGTTATGGTATTTTTTAGTATAACAATTATGTTTGTTATGTTGTACTCTTATTCTAAGATTATATCCGTTTTTTCAGGTCTGATCCTATTGATGTTCTTGTTGTTTTTCTATTGGACATCGATACTTGGAGTAAGCATCTTGGTTTGAGATTGAGGAATGATATTTGTGAACATTGGCCTGAGTTAACACCTTATTCTATTGAATTGGTTTATGAAAGAGATTAAAAAAAGAGTTATTGAAACTAATTCTGATTTGCATAGTATATTGTTGCTTGTTGCTCATAGCCATGACGATTATTTACTTGTTTCAATTTGTATCTAAGTTGTGTAAGAGTATTTCGGCTGATGTTGGTTCTTACAGTTCTTCATTTGTTGGTTCTTTTGGTGAGCCTGGATCATCTGCTTCTTCGATGGTTATTTCTTCAGTTGATTCTAGTTCTAATTTGAAACGTTTATTAAAAATTGATTTTAACAATCCAGTATTTACTGTGGTTGGTCAAATATTTTCTGTTCGTGTTGAGGAGTTCGATTGTATCTTATGATATACTGTATTAAGAATGGTTATAAAGTCAATGTTGTTAAAAATGATAGGGAGCGAGTTATAATTGTTTGTTCATGGGAAGGTTGTACATTTCGTATTCATGCTTCTTGTATGTTTAACCTACCAAGTTTTCTTGTTATTAAAACTATGCAGCCTAATCATTCATGTGGAGCTGGTATTGTAGATGTTAACCATCCACCTGTTTCTAGGAATTTAGTTAAGAAGCTGGTTGTTGATTTTGTTCGTTTGAATCCTCTTATGAAAACGAAAGATATTGTTCATTTATTTCATACTGGGTACAATATTGTGTTAAATTACTAATTTACTTATACGAGGAAAAGATTGGCTTTGAAAGAAATACATGGCAATGATTTGCTTTCGTACCATCATTTGAAATCTTTTTGTGAAGCTGTGGCTGACTGTAATCCCGGCAGTAGCGTTGAAATTCAAGGTGATTCTATTACTCTTGAGTTTAAGAGGGTTTTCATTAGGTTTGAAGCATGCATATATGGATTTGATTATTGTCGTCCTTTGATTTTTTTGGATGGGTCTTTTATGAAAGGTAGAGACCAAGGTTGTATTATGTCTGCTGCGACAAAGAATGGTAATCAAGGTATGATTTAGTTTTGAAAATTACAATATAATTTATCATATTTTGTGAAATGTTTGTATGTTGAATATATGGTAATCAACGTACGATTATCTGACTTCATTTTGTGAAATGTTTGTTATATTTGCCTAACAAATATTTGCCATCAATTTATGGAAAATATTTAACATATCTGCATTGTTTTTTTAATATGTTTGTTTACTTGTTATTTTATTTCTTAAACTAGTATTATATATGCTGTTTTTTTAGTCTACCAAATTTTTTAATTGTTTTATTTTTTTATTATATTGGATGATTTATGTTTGTTAAACTTTTTATATTTCTTTTAGGTTTTTTTTGCTGGCTTTTAGGATTATATTTGGTGAAGATGAAGTTAATTGGCATTCATTTTTGACGAACCTTCAGGAAATGTTATGTAATGATGATTGTTATTTCACTTTTATATTTGATTGGAAACCTGGTCTTTTGCTTGGTGTTCCTCAAGTTTTTTCAAATTTAGCTTATGGTTCTTGTTACTGTCAATTGAAGAATAATTTAAAGAGTTTTTTTTACCAAAAAGGTGTCCTCCAGGAAAAAAGAAATGAATTATTTCATTGTTTTATCGAGTTGCTCATGCTGCTACATTAGATGTATTTAATCAAGCTTTGTCTGAGTTTAAAAGTGTTGGTGGGGTAGAAGTTGAAAATTTCTTGCATGGTTTACCTTTTGAAAAGTTTGCTAATGTTTTTTTGTTGGTAATCGATATGGGGAAATGGGTTCTAATTGTGCGGAAAGTTTTCATCGATGAATATTAGAGGAAAGATTTACCTATCACTGCATGTTTAGATAGAATTCGTTTGAAGCTTATGAAACTTATGTCTAATAGACGTGAATTAAGTAAAACTTGGAATTGTGAATTGTGTCCTGTTATGGAGAAGAGTTTAACCGATTTATACCTTGAGAGTATTCAATGGAAAGTTACTAGATCTACTATTGATGTTTATGAAGTTCAATCGACTCAATCTTTTCGTGCAGATTTGAGTTTTCAGTGATGTAGTTGTAACTTATGGTGGATTTATGGGTTTCCATGTGCTCATGTTACTAGATGCATTCTAGTTTTTGATCTGGATGTTTATTCCTATATTGAGGACTATTTCAAAGTGTCCTTTTTCTGAGCATGTTATTCTCATCCAATTCATCCACTTGTTAATTTTGAAATGGAAGATGTGCTACCTGAAGATGTTGAAATTCATCCTCCTAAGAGAACATGTGGTGCAGGAAGGCCTCCTTCTTGTGAATGGATTAAGTCAGCTGGTGAGGTGAATAAGTACAAATGTTGTAGTTTGTATAAGAAATTGGGTCATAATAAAAGATCTTATTTGTTAAGAAATAAAGTATAATTTCAATACATTATTTGTTAAACAATATATCTTGGATTTAGATTGGTTGCATATGTATGTGATTAGTCATGGAATCTGTTTAAACAGTATATATTATAAGCTTTATGTTTTGGAGATTGTTAATTTGATTGAATTAAATATGTGTTATTGTTTGATTTATTAATGTAATTGTTTTTCGTTTTTCATCTATAAGTTATTGTAGTAAATTTGTATGAATGTAAAGTATTTCAGGGTAAATATTTTCTTGGGAAATATTTGCCAGGGAAATATTACCGGGCAAATATTTGTCCTGATTATATTTTGCCACTAAAATTTTAAGTAGTTTTTAGTCAGATGTAGTTAGGTAATTTTCTCATTGGCTTTGAATAATTATCAAAACTGCTAGCTATTTGTGTCATAAAGTTTTACTTATGTTCCGCTACCCCACCTTTTGGTCAAGGCCGGGATATCAACGAATCCGCTAAAAAGGATGGATATAAAGATTGGAGATCGATTGGAAATGAGGCTATGATTGATACCGTCAATATTGGACTAAGCTCCAATCAAGGTGGGATCGATTGGGAATGATGAACAAGGCTAGGAAAGGTTGCATTTCAAATTTCAGGTCAAACGGAGTTCGTATGCTCAAGATATGGATGGATCAATATTCATGGGAAACCAGTTCGTATCGATATGGTTTGTATCGATCAACATGGGCTCGGCTATTTACTTCGGATCGATGCTTTTGTATCGATCAGCATGGGTATGGATATGGAAAATGCACTTTACTTTGGATCGATCACCGTACGTATCGATCCAGGTTAGGGACTGATACGAAGAAGAGAGTGGGAGATGGACACGAAGGGCGGCAATTGTTGGATATGGAGGCACACTTCGTATCGATCGTGTTCGTATCGTGAATCGGTCAAGATGGAATGCAAAGAAGGGGATTGATACGAACAGCATGGACACTTGGGATCGATACGAAGAAGGGATGGATATGAGGGGCAATGAGCGTTCAGGGATTTGTACGAAATGATGGACACGAGGCAATGGAATGTGATGGATACGAAAGCATTGATGGATACGAAGCTACCAGCCTACATTGAGAAATACAAACTTGGATCGATCATAACTCTCATTCTACAAGTCCAAATGCTATGAAATTTTCACAGGAGCTTGCTTATTCACTCAAGAACGTCCATGATCGATCTCAGGTTCATTGGACTATTTTCGGATCGATATGAACCCGATTAGGATCGATCCCAAATGACTCCAGATCGATCTGGTGGGCCCACCTGCGCATGAGAAGAGGTATTCTAGGTTTTGGGGTGGATATTTTCAGATCTGCACCTATAAATAGCAGCTCTATGGCAACTAAAAATGGATCTTCTTTTGTTTTTCTGGGCGAAACTCTACCATTCTGTTTTACTGATTTCAAAGGCTTGTAACTGTAATCTCAATATAAAAGAAATAAAAGGATCAATTCAAAGTGGATGTAGGCTGAAGACAGCCGAACCACTATATATCTCATGTCTTTTCCCATTTCCTTTCATTTTAATTTGGTTATTTCTTCATTTTTATTCTCTACATTATCTGGGTCTGAGATCTGTGTTAAGATATTGATGATTTGTGTGTAACTACTGGCGCTTCACTACTTTTGGGATTTGTGACCAATTTTGGCGTAAACATGTTTCGATGTCTTTATTTATGTCAACTAACCACTTTTTGGTCCTATCTTTTGATCAGAATATTACGACTGAGATTGGTTATCTAATTTTATATCTACGGCTGAGGTTTTCTTCTTATGTCTATTAAGTCACTTTACTTTCATCTTATTTTTTTAGTTAAAATTAATATTTTAGAGAATTCTCCAATGGCTAACTGTTCTTATCTCTTATTTTTCCTTGGTTTGTTGGCTATCTTTTTTAGGTTGAGTATTGATGGTATTTTTTATGTGTTATTCCATCAGTACTAAAATTAAAAAGACCAGTGGCTTGACTGTTGTTGCACATATGACATCTTTCTTTCATGTCCAATTCCTTAAAAAAGTTAGAAAGAAAGCCAGTCTATGTTTAGAAAATGAATGTAAAAGGAATGGCTTTTTACATATTACGTGGAAGAAACGATGTGTATGTGCTTCTTAGCCATCATGTTAAGGTGTGGAAGAAACTCTTGCTCAATGGATAGTTTAGGTCAGTCTAGATTTTGAATGCATGAGTCTAAACATCTCGACTTGTATATTAAAATGAATGCATGGCCCTCAAAGAGAAAATGGTGACCTGAGGAAATGAGAATAATTTGCTTGAGCAAAAAGAACTAAGTATGTATTTACACACTGTCTTGAACTCGAACCAGAGAAAAGTGATTTGCAATATTTATGTATTTGTAAAGTCATGTTTACTTCAATGTTGTTTTATTAAAGCTGATTTTTGTATGTGAAGTATAACAATATTTTAATGTATTATTATGTTGAATAATAGGTTGTGTATGTTGTAAACTCTTTTCAAATTAGTATGAACTTTGTATTTGTGTTAGTAGCTATTATTGTAGTTTCTTTGTGTATGAAAGTTATAGCGATATGTCTATGTACTTATAAGATTCTTCATTGGTTCAAATAATATTGTTTATGTCATAGTCTATGTCCAATTCTATGATCTAGTCTTTGACTGAGCTCATGATGTAATAGCTAAGATCATGACTGAGTCATTGACGAAGACCATGACTGAGCTCTATATTGAACCTTTGATCGAGCCTTGATTGTGCCTTTTACTGAGCCTATGACTGATCTCATGATAAAACCAATGATTGAATTCTTCATAAAGTGATGGCAAATATTTGCCAGACAAACATTTGTTAGATGACTATTTAGTTCTCTTTAGTTTAATTTCAAATTTCATTTGTTATTGTCTTTGTAATTTTTTTTAATATCTTTGAAAATTAGTTGTGCATATTTTTAAACAAAACATTTTTGCTTATTAGCTTAATATGTTGGACAAAAGTTTCTGCCCTTGAATCCTAAAAAGAAGTTATATTTTGACTTGTTTCTAGCACAGAAACAAAATAGTCCATTTATTGATGTCACTGAATCAATATTCGGTCCTATTTTTTGACCAGATTTGTAGGGCTGGGATTGTTTCACTAATTAATAGATCTATGGCTGAGGTTTTTTATGCGTGTCTGTATCTTCTTCTTTTTTGTGGTCTTTGCTTTTCATCTTCTACTTTAGTGAAATACTTGATCTTTTAGCTATATTCAATGGCTAACTACTATTATCTCTTCTTTTTTTCTTAGTTGGTTGGCAAACCTTTTTAATTTGAGTATTGATAGTGTTTTTGTGTATTATTCTATCAGTGCTCAAATTAAAAGGAGTGCTGGCTTGATAGCCGCTCTATTTGCTTGCACTCCTCATTTTGCTTCTTTCTTTTCAAGGAAATTACTTCTTTGAAATACTAAATAGCACCGGACATTTCATTAAAGGGTAAGATAACTATCAACATATTTTGTCTTTGTTATTATGAAAGGAGCATAAGAAATTATTTCTAATAATGTGGCTTTATGATATGAATTGCATCTTATTGATCTGTTTATTCATTCCATTGAAGTTTCATAGGAATAAGCTAATATTTTTATTACAGATCGCAATATTGCTACAGAGTTGCCTTTGAATGACATTGTTTACTCAAAACTCCATGGATAGCATTTCTCTCCAGTGCTAAAATGTGAGAAGGAAGTAAGAGAAGGATTGCTGTAAACTCATCACTACTTGATTGAACTTCACAGTTTTTAAATATCTTGACATATATAAACTCGAACACTTGGGTCACAAAGATAAAATGAGGGTCTTAGAAAATGAGACTAATCTGCTAAAGCAAAAGGAAATGAAAAATGCATTTACACATATTTCAGAATTGGAATCAGAGGAAAGTGATTTGTGTTATTTATGTTCCTCTAAAGTTGTATCTACTTAACTGTTGTTTTATTAGAGTTTATTTTTATATGAGAAATGTAACAGTATGTTAATGCTTTAATATGTTGTGTAAAGGTTATGTATTTACATATGGTCTGGAATAGAAAAATGATGTAAACACATTTCAAGTTTGTATGAACTTCTATATCTGTGTTAGTAGTTGTTTTTTGAAGTTTATTTCTTTATGAAAATTATATGAATATGTCAATTAAATTATAAGAAAATACAGTAATTTTTACAAATTTTGTCAATCAATATGGTAATATTTTATTGATAGTCAAATACGTGGTGGCAAATATTGACTAGGCGGATATTTGCAAGGCAGATATTGTTGGGGAGAATCCCTTCAGATGATCACTCTAAGGGAATAGAAAACCCAACGCAGCGGAAAACAAGTGGATCATGATTGTAGTGAGATGAAACAAACATAGATAAACACCAAAACAGACGGTCACTGATTTATGCAATGCGGAAAAATAAATAACATCAGTATTTATAGTGGTTCCACTACCGCGAGGCAGTGTACGTCTACTTGGGGATATGAGAATTTATTAATCACTGAAAGATTAGAGTTACAAGATTGATTCACTTTTGGAGGCTATACATAAGAAGAATTAACAACAGACAGAATTCTGCAGAGTTTTAGCTCTCTAGGATGGCTGCCATTGTTGTCCAGAAGCTCCAATATTTATGGAGTGAAGAAATGAGAGGGGTAGCTGCTATATAGCAGCCCTGGGGTTTGGTTCGGCATCCATCTGGACCGGCAACACCCATATCAATTCTGGTTTGGCATAGTGCACTTCAAGTTTGGAACGACATCTCCCAATTCCCGAACCAAACGTTTGGAGTGGCACTACTTGGTTCGGCATGCATCTGGTTCGGCACAATTTGGTTTGGCATTCAGCAGTTGGACCGACAATCATTTGGATTGGTACACTTATAGAGCGGCAATCTAAATCACCGAACAAAATATTTGGAGCGGCACAAGATTTGGACCGGCATGCCACCGAATGAAATATTTCGTTCGGCATTATCTCTTCTTCCAGGCAAACATTGCACTGGCCAACGAATGAAAAACATTCTCCCCTCTTCACTAAACCAAATCAGCATCTCCTGAACAAGCTCACCACCGGACGAGATTTCTCGTTCGGTCCTCCTCTATCGCTCAAGATTTAGAGCGGCATCTGCCTATTCACGCAGCTCTACGACCTTCTTCCTCCCTTCTCTTCTATGGTTTAGGGTTAGGGTTTCTCATGGCTTCATCTTCCTCTTCTCGTGGAATCAGGTAGCAAATCTAACAATCTCCACCTTGTTACCTTATTCCATACAAGCCATCCAACTCCATCTACACCACTATGCTCCAAGAATGGATACTTACCCAAAGAGCTTCGGCAATGCCATTACCCATTACACTTTGTCAACGAACTCCGGCAAGGCCCGCCCGTCAACAAAGTGTTCTAAGTACCCAATCCGTGTAGAACCTATCAATCTCCACCATAAAAACAAATGTCTCCATGAACTATCTCAACTCTCCCCCCATGCCGCCCCGTGGCACCTAGCACTTCATTAAGCGAATCGAGTCTGAGCAATGCTCGAACTTAGCAATAGGCAACGACTTGGTAAACATGTCTGCTGCATTCCCCTTTGTGTGAACTTTCTGAAGATGAACTAGCTTCTCTTCACTCATCAAGACAATAAACGACTCTCTCACCTCAATATTCTTCATCCTCGAGCTAAATGCCAGATTTTCAGCTAAGTGAATTGCACTTTGACTGCCACAATGCACATCCACGCCTTTGTATGCGAAGCCCAAATCACAAAACAATCGCCTTAAATAAAGTGCCTCCTTAGCTGCTTCAACCGCAGCTATGAGCTCTGCCTCTGTATTGGACAAAGCCACAATCGTCTGCAACCTCGCTCTCCAACTATTGCTATCCCACCAATGGTGAACACATATTCGGAGGTTGACTTCCTTCAATCTCTATCATCGGCATAGTCGGAATCAAAAAATACAACCAAGTTAAAATATCTTCTTCTACCGCCAAAGACAAGTCCATGGTTTAGAGTTCCTCTACGGTATCTGAAGATACACTTCACTGCTTCCTAATGCGTATTTCCTGGATTCGCCATAAATCTACTCACCAATCCAACCACCTGTACAATGTCAGGCCTTGTGCAAACCATGGCATACATCAAGCTGCCAACTGCACTTGCATATGGAACCTTCATCGTATGAGCCTTGACCATTTTCGAGATCGGAGAGCCTTTACTAGAAAGTTGTATGTGCAAAGGCATGGGTGTGCTAATTGCCTTTGCCCCTTCTATGCTAAATCGAGTAAGCACCTTTCGAATGTACTCCTTATGAGTATGGCTCAAAATTCCTAGCTTTTTATCCCTTTGGATTTCCTTATCCAAAATTTTCTTTGCTTCTTTAAGGTCTTTCATTTCGAATTTCGCTTTTAGCTTTCGCTTTAAACTATCGATTTCAGCCTTATCCTTGGAAGCAATCAACATATCATCCACATACAAGAGTAGGTACACCCATCTACCATTCTTTAAATGCTTGAAGTACACACAAGCGTCTTTAATGCTACGATCAAAACCAAGTGAAAACATAAAAGAGTCAAACCTTTTGTATCATTGTCTAGGCGACTGCTTAAGTCCATATAATGACTTCTTCAATTTGCAAAACTAATTTTCTTTCCCATCTACAACAAATCCTTCTGGCTGCTTCATGTAGATGGCCTCATCCAAGTCTCCGTGTAAGAAAGCGGTTTTCACATCCAGTTGCTCCAGCTCCAAGTCATGAGCTACAACGATAGCGAGCAAAATGAGGATGGACGTATGCCTCACTACTGGAGAGAATATCTCATCATACTCCAATCTTTTCCTCTGTGAAAACCCTTTAGCAAGAAGTCTCGCCTTGTATCTCCCATCATCCTTCACCATGAACACCCACTTGCAACCTATGACTCGGCTTCCTTGAGGAGGTGGTACCAAATCCCAAGTCTTGTTCTTCTTCAACGACTCTAACTCCTCTTCCATAGCGCACATCCACTTCGAACTGTCACATGACTTCAAAGCTTACTCAAGGTCAAGCGGCTCCTCATGAACCACATGTAGGGCATAGTCAAACTGATCACCAAGGCTGAGGTTCGCAAAGTGGCAATCACCATACCTTTCGGACGGCCTAATAGTCCTACGACTGACCCGGGTAGGTACTGCTTCGCCTAAACTCCTTTCAGCTCCACCTTGAACTGAGCTTCCTCTAGATTCATGCACATCACCAGCACTACTAGAAGGTACCTGTGGACTATCCAGTGGTCTTTCATCAACTGTGTTTTCCTCGACAGCATCAACATCAACTCTACTATTTGGCTGGAACACGGGAACTTCTTCCATATCCTTATGCATATCTGAATCTTCTGATGTGGTAGGTAGCTTCTCCTTCGGATTGAACATAGAAGTATCATCAAAAGTAACATGTATGGAATGAACAATCTTCTGATCAACTGGTTCCAAATTCGATACCCTTTGATACCATCGGTGTATCCCATTAGTATGCCCTTGTATGCTCTAGCCTCCAACTTGTCATCACCTGTATGGTGAACGTACACAAGACAACCAAAAATTCAAAAGTGACCAAGATACATTGCTTTACCTCTCCACTTCTCCTCTGGAATCTTCCCATCTATGGCTGAGCATGGAATTCGATTTATGATATGCGCCGCAATTGATAATGCCTCAGCCCAAAAGCCTCTAGACAAGCCCGCCGTCAATTTCAAGCAACGAGCCTTCTCTAGTAGAGTCAAGTTCATCCTTTTTGCAACCCCATTGGATTGCGGATTGCCAGACGTAGTGAAATGTCTCTGAATGCCATGCTATCTACAAAAGTCGTGGAACTCCCTAGAGACAAATTCACCTCCATTATCAGATCTTAGCACTTTCAACCTAGAACCAGATTGGTTCTCAAAAAGCGCTTTCCAGTCTTTGAACTTCTCAAAACTTTCTGATTTGGCCTTCATCACATGCACCCATACTTTTCAAGAAAATTCATCAATGAAGAGATAAAATACCTTGCTCCTCCATGAGAAGGAGTAGCAACCGGTCCCCAAACATCTGTATGCACGTACTCAAGTACTTGCCTCGACCTATGGAGTCCAACTCCAAAAGATAATTTAGTTTGCTTGCCTGACACGCATTACTCCTGGAAAAATTCATCTTGTCAAAGCTTTCTCCTTTGATCATCTTCCATATTCGAAGCAACTCAAAGATCTTCTCTGAAATATGACCCAACCTGAGATGCCAAAACTTTGTGGAATCCAATGCACGAGAACTATCTACTCCAACACACGACTCTCCAAGAACCGTGGTTCCTTTCAGCAAATACAGATTTTGGAACACATCTCCTTATATAAGAACTAGTGCACCTCTCAAAACCTTCAGACTATTCTTCTCGATAGTTACCTTGCATCCCAAAGATGCCAACTGTCCTAAAGAAATTAAGGACTTTCGAAGACCTGGAACATACCAGACACTTGTCAAAGTGCGTATCACTCTGTAAAACATCTTGATCCTCACTGTATCTTCATCCATTGCTCTATAGCTAGTATCATTACCCCTAAGAATAGAGCTTCCCTCTCGTACAATGAAAGAACTAAAGTAATCCTTATTAGGCGTCATATGGAAAGACGCCCCCGAGTCCAGCACTCAATGGTCTGAGACATCCAATACTGTTGTAGACAATACATCGTCAGATACAGACTTCTGCAAATGATGAAGATCCGTCTTCTTCCTTCTTCTTCAAATCTGGACAATCCTTTTTCCAATGATCATGTTTCTTGCATATAAAGCACTTCTTGTCCTTAGACTTTCCTCTCCTACCATTACTGGGCTTCCTGGACTTGGAACGCCCTTTAGAGTGCCTATTCTTCTTATCTTCTCTACCTCTTTCAACAAACAGGCCATGGCTACTACTTCCACCTCTACTTCCTTCACTTATCTCCTTCATCTGATCTCTCAAGCCCTCATATAGAAGGCCTAACTTCACATCTTCCACTTTCAATGTGTCTCTAGCAAAGATAAGGCTGTTAGCGAAACCTGTGTATCGCTCCGGAAGAGAACACAAAAGAATCATTGCCATTTGCTCCTCATCCTTCTTCAAGTCAACATTCTTCATCTTCATCACGAGATCATCAAAGAAATTAAGATGTTCCTTCACTTAAGTACCCTCTTTCATCCGCATGGTGAAAAATGTCTTCAGCAATATCATACGGTTAGTCAGAGATTTCTTCAAGTAGAGATTTTCTAGCTTGGTTCAAATGCCCCTAGCAGTGGTCTCACTGCTAATCTCTGAGATGACAGTCTCTCTCATAGCTAGTTGTAAAGTAATAAAAGCCCATTTCTCCATCTCCTACCTTTTCGCGACTGAGATGTCGGCCGTCAACTCCTCAGGGGCAAACACTACTGGATGGACTTCATTCCTCATTAGAACAGCCTTCATCCTCCATTGCCAATTCTCAAAGTCTTTATACCATTCCATTTCTCAATTGCCAACTGTGATCCTGAAGCGATATACATCCCTCTAGTAGGGTCTTATAACAACTTAAGTTGCTTTATCTTCTGCCACAGCGTCTAACACTCCTCAATCAACCTTGCAGCTCCGATACCAGACTGTTGGAGAGAATCCCTTCAGATGATTAGTCTAAGGGAATAACAAACCCAATGCAGTGGAAAACAACTGAATAGTGATTGTAGTGAGATGAAACAAATAGAGATAAACATCAGAATAGAGAGTCACTGATCTATGCAATGCAGAAAAATAAATAACACTAGTATTTATAGTAGTTCCACTACCGCGAGGCAATGTACATCTACTTGGGGAGAGGAGATTTTATTAATCACTGAAAGATTAGAGTTACAAGATTGATTTACTTTTGAAGGCTATACATAAGAAGAATTTACAATACAGACAAAATTATGCAGAGTTTTAGCTCTCTAGGATGGCTGCTATTGTTGTCCAAAAGCTCCACTATTTATAGAGTGAAGAAATGAGGAGGAGTAGTTGCTATATAGCAGCCCTGGGGTTTGGTTCGACATCCATCTGGACCGGCAAAGCTCATACCAATTTTGGTTCGGCATAGTGCACTTCAAGTCTGGACCAGCATCTCCCAATTTCCGAACCAAACATCTGGAGCGGCACTACTTGGTTCGGCATGCATCTAGTCAGACAAAATTTGGTTCGACTTTCAGCACTTGGACCGGCAATCATTTGGATTGGTACACTTCTAGAGCGGCAATCTAAATCATCGAACCAAATATTTAGAGCGGCACAAGATTTGGACCAGCATGCCATCGAACGAAATATTTCATTCGGCAATATCTTCTCTTCCAGGCAAACATTGCACTAGCCATCGAATGAAAAACATTCTCCCCTCCTCATCGAACCAAATCAGCATCTCTCGAACAAGCTCACCACCGGACGAGAAATCTCGTCCGGTCCTCCTCCATCGGCCGAAATTTGGAGCGGCATCTGCCTCTTCACGCAACTCTGTGACCTTCTTCCTCCGCTTCTCTTCTACGGTTTAAGGTTAGGGCTTCTCATGGCTTCATCTTCCTCTTCTCATGGAATTAGGTAGCAAATCTAACAGATATTTGCCAAACAGATATTTGCCAAACAGATATTTGCCAAGTAGATACTTGTTATAGAATATTTGATATGAACTTTGTATTTGTGTTAGTAGTTGTTTTATTGAAATCTGTTTCTTTATGAAAATTATAAGAATATGTCAATGAACTAAGAAGAAAATATAGTAATCTTTTACATATATTGGTCATTTGATATGGTGATATTTTGTTGATAAACAAATATCTAATGGCAAATATTTGCCAGACAAATATTTGAGTGAAAAATATTTAGTAAGTTGTTTTAATGTTTTTAACTACTAGTGTGTGTTAGTGAGGTGTAGTTGGTTAATTTGTTCATTAGCTTAAAATGTTAGTTGAAAGTGTCTATCATTGAATCATAAAAAACAATTATATTTTGACCTGTTTGTTATACAAACAAAACAGTCCAGTATTGATGTCACTGGAAAAGTTTTTAGTCCTAACTCTTGACTAGTTTCTAAGGCTTGGATTTGTTGGATAGTTTGTAGATCTACGGTTGGCCTTTTTTTGTTTGTCTATATATATTTATCTTTTTTCTTGTTTGCTTTTCATATTCTTCTTTACTGAAATATTAAAAATTGTTTTCTTTAAGCTTTGTTCAATGGTTAGCTATTGTTATCTCTTTTTTTTCTTGTTTGGTTGGGAATTCTTTTTAGTTTGAGTACTGATGGTGTTTTTTGTGTATTATTCTATTGGTACTCATATTAAAATGAATGTTGGCTCGATAGCCTATGTACTTACTGGCTCCCCACTATCTGCTTCTTTCTCTTTAAGGTTGGGAAATGAAGATTTGTTTACCCATCTTTCTCTGCTTTCCAAGTCCTAGCCATTGTCTTATACTTCAAGTTCAGGTCCACTTGAATGCATACGAATGATTTTGAGGAAAGAGAAGAGTTAGAATATTTAGGGAGATAAGACAGCAATGACGATTGGGCACTTATGGATTTTGAAAAGGAAAACATGACTTGTCTCTTATTTTGAATAAGAGATTAAAGTAAAATATAATCTTCCTTCGTCCTTATTGAAAAATACAGGCATTCAACATGCACAACTTTCTTATTTGGTCTTTCTTATACACATTTTAACCTTAACCTCTAATTCTCCTGTAGATTCAAAATGTTCATGTGGCAGATCCAAAAAATTATAGTAGTGTTTGTAAATGGAATGTTAGTGAATGAAAAGTTAATGAATGAAATGTTAGTGAATGTAAAGAGAACTTATTATTTGTGTTGGTAGTTATTGTTTTATTGAAGTTTATTTGCGTATGAAATTTATAGAAATATGTCAATGCAGTTACAAGAAAATGCAGTGATCTTTTTAATTTTAAATTATTTGGCAGGAAATATGGGCTAAGAAAATATATGCTAGGCAAACAAATGTTCATGGAAAATATTAGCCAGGAAAAAGCTTATGACCATTTATGTGTTTCATAGTTTTATTTTATGAAAAAAACAACAACATTTTATTTGAATATTAATTATTATATTTCGATTGAAAAACATATGCAACATTCAAAATACGATATAAACTTTGTATATAAACATACAACAGTCAAAATTTAACATCTAATATCTAACATCTAATATGTACATCAAATATCTACATTTAATATGTGTTTTGAAAACAATTCCTGTCTAACATCTAATATCTACATCTAAAAGAAAATAGTCAACATTCAAAATTTAGAAGTTTATTGCATTCATTATTTGTAGTCATGTTCTAGCATAATCTATAAGAAATTTCATAGTATATGGATCTGTTTCCAACCATGATCTTTGTTTGTGACAATTGTTGGAAATGCGGATTACAGATCTTAAGGCTGGATTAACACTAGAAGGAGGGTGAATAGTGTTTAATGGATTTTATGGAACTTTTGAAATATTTTAAAATTAAACATAGACAGATGCAATTCACAAACACAGAGACAACCACAGAATCAGATACAGATGCAAATAATAAATAAAAAGCAGTAAAGGAAAGAACACACCGGAATTTTATATTGGTTCGGAGTTACCCTACATCCAGTTCCACATAATTTCTTGTGCAGGTTTCTTTTCAAATATAATGTCGATATTACAACCTCGATTTCAAGGCCACGAGATTCACCCTCCTGTCTTAGAGTCCAGGGCAAACTCTCTTGATTTAACCAGGCTACAAGATCACTTAATTGATTTACGGGCTAGCTCATCACAATTGTAGCATTTGACGTTGTTGAGAGTCCCATTATTATTTCCATAATTCTTGTGATCATTTCTCTTGTAGTTGTTCATCTTTCTATATTTCAAAAACTTTCTAAAATTTCTTATCATCAAGGCTATTTCTTCATCGTCGTCATTGTTTGAGTCTGAACCATCTGTTATTGCATTGAACGCTATTGACTTCTTTTCTGAGGCCTTGTTTTCTCTTCTCCCTTACATGTGTACTTCAAACGACATCAAAATCCCAATTAATTCTTTAATTTTCAGCATATTGATATCATTAGCCTCTTCAATTGCTAGTGTCTTCTGATCCCACTCCGGAGTGAGTGAATTCAGAATTTTTCTAACTTGATCTTCTTCAGAAAAGTTCTTTCCTAATGCAAATAGTGAGTGCATAATGTCTTGAAACCTACTGTACATGTTTGAAATGGACTCATTTGGATTAATCTTGAATAATTGAAAATGATTGGTCAAGATGGATATTTTGGTCTGTTTAACTTTGCTTGTTTCTTCATGAGCAACTTGCAAAGTTTTTTAAATCTCATATGCAGACTTACAGATAGACACTCTATTAAACTCATTCCTATCAAGTGAATAGAATAGAATATTCATGGCTTTGGAATTGTTTTGTGCAACAGTCTTTTGCTCAGCGGTCCAGTGTGCAAAATTTGTTGTGGGTTCAACTCAGTTCGTGTGATATTCCAAGTGTCTAATCCTATTGATTGTAAATAGATTTTCATCCTACATGCTCAATATGCATAGTTACTGCCATTAAAAAATGGTGGTCTGGCAGTAGACTGACCCTCAACATCACTTTGATAGATAGAGAGACTCGATACACTTCTTTGATTACAAATGATCCTATAACTCTGCATAGCACTGAGATCTTTGAGAGAGAGTGGCAGAGAATCAAACTAGAGATAATCGAGTTTGATTCACTTAGGATTTCGGTAGAGTTTTGTTAAAATATAAGAGAATACTTGAGTGGAGAAGAAGGAGTGAAGAAATGAAGAAAAACTAACTTAAAATTCGTTGAAAACAACTGGTATTTATAAAAGAACAACAGTCAAGTTCATTCATGAAAGGTTATGATGAATAGACACTTCATTTGAAAATTTGAATTCTAAATTATACGGCTACCATGTCCATATGGGGGGATGGGGTATGTCGACATGCCCTAGTTAATTTTAAAAATTGAATTTTGTTTTCAAAAGAGATTTTCTTTCTAAAACTTGTCAAAACAATTTTTGAAGTTTTATGAACCATTTTGAATATAGTTTAAACTTATAAAGAGATTAAAAAGTAATCTTAAAAAATATATAATTTATAATATAAAAGTAATATTAAAAACTAAGTGTAGAATATACTTTTGAGATTTAAAGCTTATAATATAAAACCAGGAGATAGTTTTAAAAACAAGAGATGATTTTAAAATCAAAATATAAAAGATAATAAAATTAGTTTAAGGCTAAAATATTTAAACTAAGAGAGATGAATTTTAAAAAGTTTTTGGAAAAATATTTAAAATAAATCATTTTGAAAATTTAGTGGATTCCATTCCTATAACGAACACGGGATTTTCGATCCTCGAAAATCGACAACAATACGTCCACTGTACAGAATACCGAGCAATCGAGTGCCGGAAATACTAGTTCATTAGAGGTGAAGAAGAAAAAGGTAGAAGAAAATAGAAACAACAACACCGAATCTCATAATCACAGCAGAACAAAATATAATATATAATAACAGATTTTTATACAAAAGAATCTGTAACTGTTTTATACTTACAATCATCAGAGTACAACAATCACTACATCCATCTGGACAGTTATAATAACTTGTATTCATACAGCGGAAATATAAGTCAAGTACGGAAATACGGCTCTGTCATCCATCTCATCTTCTGAGCTCCATAGCATCCTATCCTGAATTTGAAATGCTCGGTCTGACCCGAGCATTATAATAAAATAACACCCGAGTCAGTCTGCAAAACCAGCATGAGAAAACACACTTAATTTGAATTATTAACTTTTATCAAAATCCTTTGAAAACAAAGGTATCTCGTAAGATGACGTCACACATAAACACGATGGGTTTTTACCTTACGATAACCAAAACAATTTTTATCAAAATCATTTGATATTATAATAGTGTCTATAGAAAGTAAATAGAAAATAGCTGAAATGCTTGCACCTCACGTTTCAGCATAGTTGGGCACAATCAAAACCGTACGACGCTTATTGGAGAGTGGATTCCATACAATGACTAGGCACTGGGGTACCACCTGTCACAGTACACCTCTAGAAAAATATACCGAGGACCTCGCCGGGATCCCCTATAACACAAGATCGGCCCTATCCTTAACCTGGATAGAACCGAATATGTTATCACCCCGGGTGTTCCCACCCTTAAAATCGAGCGCTCACTTTTCCATGCACAACCATATCCATAATTTTAATATATCCAAGGGCATCTAGAAAGGTGATAACATACCCTAATTGGGTGCGACCCACTTAGCCTTGCTGCATCTCCCCCGATTTTCAGTCATTCCGGTTGATGAGGCTTGAGGTTACGATTACCTTTCAAGAACAATTTCACTTAGAATTCTCATCGTCCTCCAATGACGATGTTCTGATAGCATTCGTCCACAAAATTTGTCCTGAGTCTGGACAAATCGAATCGCCGTCTTTACTATTTTCACGGTATCCATTCGTAACATTCAAACCGGATCGAAGTGGTTTTAGGATAATTAAATTCAATCCCGGTCTCTTCGAAACGATTAAAGAAATTTTCCAATATTTGATAGTCGGTTATTTAACTATCAATATAACATCCATAAGATGTCACTAAGCCCATATTATAATTTTCCAAATTTTATTTTCAAATATCTTTATAAGATATATATTCAAATCCCTTCCAAAATTTCAACATTTGAGACAACACAATTACTTATATCCATATCAGGATATTTCAAACCTTCTCTTATTTCAACACTTAGAAAAATATTTAAAATTATATTTTTCTAAACCCCTCACTTCTCAACACTTAGGAAAGTTCCATTTTATTTCTCTTTTCTAAAAATCTTTCACAATTTTTATTGTAAATTCATCAACTCATTTATAACGAATTCTATAAGTTCCGGGGTTCCTTGATTAATTTCCTTTAATATTTCCAAAGTCAAATACCCTTGTCTATAATTTCAATTTCCCTTTTTCTACTTCTTTTATGAATTCTATCTCATTTTTCGAAGTTCGCTCTTATTTAACTACTTTGGAAATTTCCTTACATTTTCTCAAATTCCATTTTGAGAATTCTCATATAATCCCATCTACTGAATAACCCGTTTCCAAACCTCAAGAAGATTTATAAATAATTTTTAATTCATTACAAAACTTTCTATATATATAATAAGTATTTAAAAGAATAAAAATTTATTTTACGAACACGTTCAAGTAATTATTTAAAATATCGAAACACTTTTTTTAAACATCAATAACTCATTTTTAGATAAACAAATCGATTTACAAGCCGATTATAAAAATTAGAATTTAATTCTAGTACTAAACCAGTTTTAAATTACATAGTTTAATTAATAAAATTTTCCTTTTTTAAAACAAATTTAACTTCTCGATAAAAATATATTTTTAGAATTCCAATGTCCAATTTCAATTTATAAATCCCTCTTGATTCACTACACGTCGATTTCATTTTCGTTTCCTTAACCACTCTCACATTTCAAAAATAGAACCCACTATTTTTCCTCAAACCGATTTCCATATTCTGATATAAATTCACCATATGAATTTATATTCCAAATTTATCAACTAATATCGTTTTACCCTTATTTATAAACATCGTTTATAAATTTATAAACTCCTTTGAAATTTCACTTATTTATAAAACTAATTTCATTTATAAAATCCCATTTTATAAATCCATTTCTTAATAAATTTCATTCATTCCACAAATCTATTTTTAATATCGATTTCAACTCCTCTTCATATTTTTCAGAAGTATCATTTAAAAATCCATCGTTTAAAAATCTTCAATATAAATCATTTTAAAATCTCCATTTAAAATATATTTTCCTGAATAGTTAAGTACAGCCCAAAAATTAATTTATCGTTTTACCCAAATCAATATTTTTAAAATAATCCAAACTTCGATATACATATTTTTTTAATCAAAATCTCCTTTTAATTTCCTCAAATTCAAAAATAATATTTATGATATTTAAAATACCAAAATTCAGGCCAGTGCTACTATAACATCTAATAATTCACATCACAACAATAATCTATAACAGATTATTCTAACACGTCATATATTACTATATGTGAAAAACAATCAATATAAATTTTTGAGAAATCCAGTTGGATCCCTCCAACCTATTTCCCTGCATCTACAGATGTTAATACAACATAAAAATAATACCAATCCCACTTCGAGGGGAATATTGCGGTATATAGGGTCATCCGCTATTATGCGGGACGCATAGGGTCTCATCCGCTAAAATATGCGGGAATATAATTCCAACCACCAATATATATATACACTGCTATATATATAATAACATCCAAACTGATAATAACTTATAAATTCAACCAAGCATCCAATAATTAATTTTACTTGTTATAAATTAACTAGTCAACCAAATAAAGTGAGATTTACCCACCATTGATTTTCCCGAAATTGTTAATCATTCCAATTCCAAATCTATCCCATTTCGTAGTATTTGCCGCTGCGAATCCCACGTGACTTATTAATTTTGGACCTCGCATGTAAACGATACGTAATTTATAAATTTTCGATTTTTTTATTAATATCGCAAATTTTTCTTATTAATTACAGTAACTAAAAAAAATTAATTACCTTAAAAAATATTATGATTCCGCCAGAAATTCCTTCATATCAATTCCCTTCAACTCCTCAAAATCCCAATATCCATATAGTTCAGTACCATCTTTTTCTCCCTATCCCTTCCACGAACTCTCTTCTCTCAACCACCGACCCATCGACTCGTCGACCCTTTTTAACATTCGATAGCCATTCCCTGGCAACACTCATGCACGCAGACACACCCAAAAATCGCTCCTACTACCCATCACCACTTCCGCATCCACCACCATGCATCAATCCCTCCATCGCGCCACTCCCATCGACCAGATGACCACCCAAACTTGCACGACCCAAGACCCAGATCGTCGCACTTCACGACATCCCTACCTCCAGTGAATCCAAATTAAACACGACTATAGGGATGATCCATCGAGGCCTTTCAGGGATTCGACCATGGTAGTCACGCCGCCTTCCTCGCCTTGGCCTCGCCCAGCATCGCGATCCTCTCGAGTTTTAAATTTTTGATCAATATCCCTTTTTTTTCTTCTGAGAATGATTTGATTCGAACTTTTTATTATATATATAAACGAGCATACTTCGATTCGAACTGATATAGATAAGGAAGGACACACTATTTTTTTAAAAAGAGGAAACGTCTCAAACACAGTAGGCTGGAAAGGATGGAAACAACGTGCAGGATTGACTTTGATTTGATTATATATATATATATATTATTCTAATATCTCACATTACATATCTCGAAATTTTGAATCCCTATGGAGGTGTGTTGCCAGGTGTTTCTAATGTTATACCCCTATTATGAATGCAATGGAAAAGGTTTCGAGTCCTAATTCGATCGTATGGAGAAGATAGCTTTTTGGATCCAATTATTATATTGAATTTTCAATATTAAATTCAACGCGTTTGTATGCTGTACGACCAAACGATAACTCCAAACGCTACAAAATTTGAGATTTGATAATAACACACTATTACGGATCCAATGGAACTAGTTTCGACGAATTCTGGGACTATGCCCCGGGTCGCTATTTTAACGCGTCGATTAAATCGACGATTTTCAAAAATTTCGAAATCGCTTAAAATTTTAGTTTTAAAATTTTACTAACTAAATTCTAATTTAAATAGAATTTTTATCAACATTATAAGTCGTTCCGATTTATATTCCATTTAAATTTCAATTATTCGCCTTTTCGTATTACGATAAATCACTATATTTTGAAATTAAACGCTATTTCTCGAATTCAAACAATAACTCCGTATTCAAAATGAATTTATATTTCAAACTCAACATTTAAAACCATTTAAATATTAAAACTTAAACGTCGAAAAGTCTGGGTCGTTACATTCCTCCCCCCTTAAAAGAATTTCGTCCCCGAAATTGCTAAGGCAGGAAAAATGCTTCAAACCCATTAACCTATCAAACCTACTTAGTTAAAACTCAATATTCACTTTACTAACCCCTTTAGTTCCCTTCAAACATTTAGTTTACATTTCTGATTCAAAACGCTTTCTTTCAATTTCAATTCAAAAGTCAAACCTTTTAAGTTAACAAAAAATTTTAAATTTTTTCTAACACCTTAAATTTTTGAAATTTTTTGGCATAGTCTCCCTTGTACGGGGAGCCTTTTGCAATATGACAAGACGGATAAAAATATATACATCGACCCACATAGTCGAAAAACACAATATATATCAACATTTATATATTTTGCCATATTTAATCCGAAAACATACCTTATTTTAGCGTTTTTAAGGAAGCGGCTTATTTAATATGCAATTACGCAAACCAACTCTAACCCAAAAGCCTTCGAGTACCTGTACTTGCTCAATTTAAACCACGTAAGTACCAAAACATAAAATTTGATAACATTTCATTTATTTAACTATCACAAATGCATAGATTTCATAATCAAACATGTTATAGCATGAATTTATCAATAATCACAAGGTTCCAACATTCAATTAGTTATTCCAATCTATTTATATATCATTCCGTGCAATTCCAATGATTTTCAACCCAATTTGCTTGCATTCACTGCCCATTTATACCTAACAAATTCATACCCATTCCAAATTGATTTAAAAATTAATTTACTCACTTCTTATTAATTTACAGAAGTTTATTTACTTTTGTTTACGTCAAACGACAATTTTTCTATGCATATTCGGCGATATTTATTTAATAGAATAGTCATTTATGCTTATATCTATTTTCAATTAATTTCAAATCAATTTATATTCAATTTTATTCCATTTCAAATTGATTCCATTTATTTGCATTCCATTCGTATCCACTTTCATTACATTCATATCCACTTTATTAAGCTCGGAATCGATCCATGCTATTTACTTATGAATTATTCCGTAAATTCATTCGGGCCAAGTTTCCATCCAAATAATTAATTTAAGTTAATTTGTTTATTTTCAATCATTTCAACCATACAACTTAAGTTCATTGCAGTCAAACTCCACTTCAAATTTTTAATTCGATACTCGAATTCATTTAAATAATATCCAAGGCCATATTCAATTTATTTTTACTTACATTGAACTTATTTATAACTTAAATCATCACTATTTCACTTCATTTCTATTTTATTCGACTACATTTCCAAATATATTTAATTCGCTTGCATTTTAGTCGAATTTTATTTATAACTCAAGTCCCACATTCAATTTAAGTTTTCATCCGCAATTCCATTTACTTAACCAAGTTAGTTCCCTTCCCATATTCAATTAACTAATTAATTTATCTAACTAGTTCACTTCCATTTTATAGTTCAAAATCCGATTTTCCTTTCAAAAACCAATTTACTCAATTTACTTCAGTTCAAATTCCTTGTATAATTCAAGTTTGGATTTTTATTTCTTCACTTTAAAATCTCACACTATTTTATTTTGGTTTTCTATTTCACTTTCCAATTTTATAAGTTACACAACTTATTTTCTTCACAATTCCATAATTTTCCACTTTAAATTTTATTCCATCAAAATTTTATAACTTATAGTTATATAATCTCTTTACAATCCAAGTTATATATACAATCCCACTCGATATCATTTCTAATTCCAATTAAATTTTTATTTAACTTAATTTAAGTTAAATTTCCATTCCAAGATTCAATGCTCCACACTTTTCTTTCTTATATTTATTTGTTCCATTCACTTATTTATTTTAAATTCAATTTATTTAATTAGTTCACTTCACCAATTTATTCCATTTTACTCTACTTGAGTTAACTCACCATTTTTTTAATTTATTCCATTAAATCCATTCAAATCACCATCAATCAAATTTCTAAAATTTAATTCATTCAACTTAACTTAAGTTGAATTCCATTTAATTTTATATCTCAATCTCAATCGATACCATTTCTAATCCAATTTTATTTAACTTAGCTCAAGTTAAATTTTATTCATTTTAACTTACTCAAGTAAAAATTTATTTCCAAAATTCAATTTCCATATTTTTCTTTAAAATCATTCACCATTTATAAGTTCATAACTTATTTTCTGATATTTCTAGAACATTTAGCTAAGAATTCAGAATTCAAATACCCGGTATTTATTTCGAATCACTTTGAAATCATAGATATATGTATATCTCTCTGTATACCAAATCCCACTTTTTACATTTAAACCAAATCTGGTTTTTATCTAAAACAAATCCCCTTAGAAATTTCCAAAACAATACTTGTTTTGCAACAAAAATCTCCATATCAAATCACCCTGGTAGTAATTCATCACTTAAAAACTCGAAAATGAATACTGATGATGCGGCCGTCATCACCAGAATTATTTTCCAGCGACTGAAGTGAGTTCAGTGCTTTATCACCCAAAAATTCATTTATAAAACATTTTCTCTTCAAAAATCTCAAATTTAACTCTGTTATTCTTTCAACCACTTTGGAAACATTTTTAAAACTTCCAGCATTTCAAAATTTCCAAATACTTCGTTCAAACCCACTTAAAACATTTCTCAAAGCTTCTGGGATTTTAAATCTCCAAATTCTGGTTTAAATCCATTTTAACTCTTTTCCATTTGTATAATTCATACTTATACAAAATTTCATTTGGTTATATAAACTATTTCCAATTTTATATCTTATTTTGATTATATAATAACAACCAAACACATCACTATAATAATTTTCAGAAAATTATTCTTTTTATATCAAAATATAGTTTGTGTAAAATTATTTCATTTACCCTCTTCAAAACCATACTGTGTCGGTTTACCGTGTTTAAGTGTTTAGAAACTCCTATCGATTTAGTGGCGTCCCACTACCCGACCAGACTTTATATGCCACTCAACAAATATATCAACCCAATATAAAACAATTTATATTCACTAACAAATACGCACTCATATCTATTAATACACTCAAACTCACTAGGGTACTACTGACCCAATCTCTAATGAGTAATCCCCACCAAAGCCAAGGTTCACGCTTAACCTTCAACTCTAATACCACTGTAACGAACACGGGATTTTCGATCCTCGAAAATCGACATCAATACGTCCACTGTACAGAATGTCGAGCAATCGAGTGTCGGAAATACCAGTTCATTAGGGGTAAAGAAGAAAAAGGTAGAAGAAAATAGAAACAACAACACCGAATCTCACAATCGCAGCGGAACAAATATAATATATAATAATAGATTTTGATATAAAAGAATCTGTAACTATTTTATACTTATAATCATCAGAGTACAACAATCGCTACATCAATCTGGACAGTTATAATAACTTGTCCTCCTACAGCGGAAATATAAGTCAAGTACGGAAATACGACTCTGTCATCGAGCTCGTCTCCTAAGCTCCATAGCATCTTATCCTGAATCTGAAATGCTCAGTCTGACCCAAGCATTATAATAAAATAACACCCGAGTCAGTCTGCAAAACCAACGTGAGAAAACACACTCAATTTGAATTATTAACTTTTATCAAAATCCTTTGAAAACAAAAGTATCTCGTAAGACCACGTCACACAAAACACGACGGGTTTTTACCCTACGATAACCAAAACAATTTTTATCAAAATCATTTGATATTATAATAGTGTCTATAGAAAGTAAATAGAAAATAGCTGAAATGCTTGCATCTCATGTTTTAACATAGTTGGGCACAATCAAAATCGTACGGCGCTTATTGGAGAATGGATTCTATACAATGACTAGGCACTGGGGTACCACCTATCACAGTACACCTCTAGAAAAATGTACCGAGGACCTCGCTGGGATCCCCTACAACACAAGACCGGCCCTATCCCTAACCTGGATAGAACCGAAAATGGTATCACCCCAGGTGTTCCCACCCTTAAAATCGAGCGCTTACTTTTCCATGCACAACCATATCTATAATTTTAATATATCCAAGGGCATCTATAAAAGTAATAACATACCCTAATTGTGTGCGACCCACTTAGCCTTGCTGCATCTCCCCTGATTTTTAGTCATTCCGGTTGATGAGGCTTGAGGCTACGATTACCTTTCAAGAACAATTTCACTTAGAATTCTCATCATCCTCCAATGACAATGTTCTGATAGCATTCGTCCATAAAAGTTGTACTGGGTCTGGACAAATCGAATCACTATCTTCACTATCTTCATGATATCCATTCGTAACGTTCAAACCGGATCGAAGTGGTTTTCGGATAATTAAATTCGATCCCGGTCTCTTCGAAACGATTAAAGAAATTTTCCAATATTTGATAGTCGGTTATTTAACTATCAATATAACATCCATAAGCAGTCATTAGGCCCATATTATAATTTTACAAAATTTATTTTCAAATATCTTTATAAGATATATATTCCAATCCCTTCCAAAATTTCAACATTTGAGACAACACAATTACTTATATCTATATCAGGATATTTCAAACCCTCTCTTATTTCAACACTTAGAAAAATATTTAAAATTATATTTTTCTAAATCCCTCACTTCTCAACACTTAGGAAAGTTCCATTTTATTTCTCCTTTCTAAAAATCTTTCACAATTTTTATTTTAAATTCCTTAACTTGTTTATAAAGAATTCTATAAGTTTCGGGGTTTCTTGATTAATTTCCTTTAATATTTCCAAAGTCAAATACCTTTGTCTATAATTTCAATTTCCCCTTTTCTACTTCTTTTATGAATTTTATCTCATTTTTAGAAGTTCACTCTTATTTAACTACTTTGGAAATTTCCTTACATTTTCTCAAATTCCAATTTGAGAATTATCATATAATCCCATCTACCGAATAACCCGTTTCCAAACCTCGAGAAGATTTATAAATAATTTTTAATTCATTACAAAACCTTATATATATATAATAAGTATTTAAAAGAATAAAAATTTATTTTTAGAACATGTTCAAGTAATTATTTAAAATATCGAAACACTTTTTTTAAACATCAATAACTCATTTTTAGATAAACAAATCGATTTACAAGCCGATTATAAAAATTAGAATTTAATTCTAGTGCTAAACCAGTTTTAAATTACATAGTTTAATAAATAAAATTTTTCCTTTTTTAAAATAAATTTAACTCCTCGATAAAAATATATTTTTAAAATTCCAATGTCCAATTTCAATTTATAAGTCCTTCTTGATTCACTACACGTCGATTTCATTTTCGTTTCCTTAACCATTCTAACATTTCAAAAAATAGAACCCACTATTTTTCCTCAAACCGATTTCCATATTCTGATATAAATTCACCCTATGAATTTATATTCCCAATTTATCAACTGATATCGTTTTACCCTTATTTATAAACATCGTTTATAAATTTATAAACTCCTTTGAGATTTCACTTGTTTATAAAACTAATTTCATATATAAAATCCCATTTTATAAATCCATTTCTTAATAAATTTCATTCATTCCACAAATCTATTTTTAATATCGATTTCAACTCCTCTTCATATTTCTCAGAAGTATCATTTAAAAATCCATCGTTTAAAAATCTTCTATATAAATCATTTTTAAATCTCTATTTAAAATATATTTTCTCGAATATTTAAGTACAACCCAAAAATTAATTTATCGTTTTACCCAAATCAATTTCTTTTAAAATAATCCAAACTTTGATATACATATTTTTATATTCAAAATCTCCTTTTAATTCCCTTCAAATTCAAAAATAATATTTATGGTATTTAAAATACCAAAATTCAGGCCAATGCTACTATAGCATCCAATAATTCACATCACAATAGTATTATATAACAGATTATTCTAATACATCATATATTACTATATGTGAAAAACAATCAATATAAATTTTTGAGGAATCTAATTGGATCCCTCCAACTTGTTTCCCTGCATCCATAGATGTTAATACAACGTAAAAATAATACCAATCCCACTTCGAGGGCGATATCGCAGTATATAGGGTCATCCGCTATTATACGGGATGCATAGGGTCTCATCCGCTAAAATATGCGGGAATATCAATCTAACTACTAATATATATATATATATATTACTACTATATATATAATAACATCCAAACTGATAATAATTTATAAATTCAACCAAGCATCCAATAATTAATTTTAATTGTTATAAATTAACTAGTCAACCAAATAGAGTGAGATTTACTCACCTTTGAGTTTTCCGAAATTGTTAATCTTTCCAATTCCAAATCTATCCCATTTCGTAGTATTTTCCGCTACGAATCCAATGCGACTTGTTAATTTTGGACCTCGCATGTAAACGATATGTAATTTATAAATTTTTGATTTTTTTATTAATATCGCAATTTTTTTATTAATTATAGCAAAAAAAAATTAATTACCTTAAAAAAATATTATGATTCCGCCAGAAATTCCTTCATATGCAATTCCCTTCCACTCCTCAAAATCCCAATATCCATACAGCTCAACACCATCTTTATCTCCCCATCCCTTCCACGAACTCTCTTCTCTCAACCACCGACCCATCGACTCGTCGACCCTTTTTGACATTCGATAGCCATTCCCTGGCAACACACGAGCACGTAGATGCACCCAAAAATTGCTCCTGCTACCCATCACCGCTTCCGCATCCACCACCACCCATCAATCCCCCTATTGCGCCACTCCCATCGACCAAACGGCCATCCAAACTTGCATGACCCGAGACCCAAATCGTCGCGCTTCACGACATCCCTACCTCTCGCGAACCCAAGTTAAACGCGACTGTAGGGAAGATCCATCGAGGCCTTTCGGGGATTCGACCATGGTAGTAGCGCCGCCTTCCTCGCCTTGGCTTTGCCCAACATCGTGATCCTCTCGAGTTTTAAATTTTTGATCGATATCCCTTTTTTTCTTCTGAGAACGATTTGATTCAAACTTTTTTTATATATAAACGAGCAAACTTCGATTTGAACTGATATAGATAAGGAAGGGCACGCGATTTTTTTTAAAAAGAGGAAATGTCTCCAACACGGTAGGCTGGAAAGGATGGAAACGACATGTAGGATTGACTTTGATTTGATTATATATATGTATATATGTGTATATATATATATATATATATTATTCCAATATCTCATATTACATATCTCGAAATTTTGAACCCTTATGGAGGTGTGCTGCTAGACGTTTCTAATGTTATACCCCTATTCCGAACGCAATGGAAAATGTTTCGAGTCCTAATTCGATCGTATGGAGAAGATTGCTTTTAGGACCCAATTATTATATTGAATTTTCGATATTAAATTCAATGCGTTTGTATCCCGTATGACCAAACGATAACTTCAACGCTATGAAATTTGTGATTCGATAATAATACACTATTACAGATCCAATGGAACTGGTTTCGTCGAATTCCGAGACTATGCTCCAGATCGCTATTTTAACGCGCCGATTAAATCGACGATTTTTAAAAATTTCGAAATCGCTTAAAATTTCAGTTTTAAAATCTTACTAACTAAATTCTAATTTAAATAGAATTTTTATCAACATTAGAAGTTGTCTCGATTTATATTCCATTTAAATTTCAATTATTCGTCTTTTCGTATTACGATAAATCACTATATTTTGAAATTAAACACTATTTCTCGCATTCAACCAATAACTCCTTATTCCAAATGAATTTATATTTCAAACTCAACATTTAAAACCATTTAAATATTCAAACTTAAACGTCAAAAAGTCCGGGTCGTTACAATTCCACTGGAGAAGGTCGTGGGTTCCATCCCACTAAAGATGTTGTGGGTTCCATCCCACTATTAAATCGAGAAGGTGGATTCCATTCCACAATTAAAATCTGAATAAAGATTTTAGTGCTATTATGAAGTTTTAACATAAATCTAGACATTATTACTTATCTTGATATCTTGTAATCTTGAAATCTTGAACTCTTGATACTCACGAGTATTCAGTCTCGATTTCTTCAATCTTGAATTCATCAGTCTTGAATCTCTATACTTTACAGTCTTCATTCTTTAGTACCTGCATATATATCCTGCATATGCATATATATCTAGACAAGAATATTAGTATTTATATTTTATAACAAGTCCTAAGGTTGTTGTCATCAAAACCATCATCAACTAACAATGATGTCATATGCAATGTGAGCTTTTAGTTTCTATATTTCTTCTTCTTCATATAAGTCCAACTTTCCTTCAATTTATATGTTATTGGACAATTCTTCCATAAATCGGATAACAAATATTGCACAATCAATCTTGCATTATTTTAAATTTTTGTTTAATATTATTAAGTTAACTTTTATAAAATAGAATTTTATATTTACGAATTGCTTTTTTGTTGTGGACAATCCATAAATTTGGCTTTGTTGTTCTGCAGTTCTTCTGGTTTTTTCCATTTGTTTCATAGGTATATTTTAGAACATTCATTATTACATCCATTTGTAACAGTAACCATGTTAATCAATTTAATATATATTAACTATAAGGCAAATATGTGTCACTATTAGTGTAACGACCCGATATTTTCAACCATTCGCATCCGCACATGTCGGACTTGAATTGCTCAAAATACCGCGTTGTAAATAAAATTTGGCAAATCTCAGAATATACAGTAAATAAATATAATCACAGATCACAGACACGGAGTAAAATAATGCAGCGGAAGTAAAAGAAATAGTAGTTCATGAAGCTACTATGTAAATATATCAGAGTTACATAAGATATAACAGAAGAAATAAAATACAACAGAAGTCTCAACATGATAACCAAGTATAAGCTGAACAGAACAACAGAACTGAAATAGATAGGACAAGATAAGCAGATAATCTCCAGTGATTCAAATCTCCAAGAGAGCGGAAATCCAAATCTGAGAATAACTTAGGCTGACCCGAGCGTAAATAAAAATACAAACACTCGAGTCAGGACATACATACTTATACAATGTAAACTAACTCAAGTGAACTGTAATAAAGGTACAAGTAACTTAAAGAATGCTTGGGATCGCTCATTCTTTAAGGATCCGTTAAACTATCTACTATGTAGTAATATTCGCTATTATAATAATGTCTAATCATAAAATAAACATACTTTTAAATAGCGTTAAGGCTTTACATTTTCCACCTTAACACGTAAAATGCCAATAGTCTACACAGTACCTGCATACCTCGCAAGGCTATGAGAAGATACTCCATAGGTACGACACAAATAGAAACTCGTAGTAAAGTTCGATATGGTAGGTGACACGGCACACATGGCAATGCCAGGGTAGATATACCAATTACGCACACGGACTGATGGAAACGCATAGCAGCCACTACCGCTCCACCTCGAACAACACTCCCAAATCGAGGGTGCGCACCAAATTAATCACAAGTAATAGAATGGTATCGAAGAAGTGTGTCCGATAAGAGGTGTACCTCACTGGTCCGAGATCGCTCCTGTTTTAGCCACCTAATTATGCCAACTCATGGGAGTTGGGTCCACGTATATACCTTAGGATCGTCGTCACCATCCTACTTCATTCTGGAAACTCCACCGCGTACACAATTGTCAAAGTGGTTTTCGGTATCGACAGAGAGTATGTCCATATCCGATCCCGGTCCCTTTAACAACCAATCGTTATTATAACCCGTGGTTATAATTTAAAAACAATTTATACTTCAAAATAGAATTTCAAATCCAAATCTTTATCAAAATAAAGATTAAATCAATTCCAAACCATTTCAATATATTTAAAATATCATATCATTTCAAAACTTCATTTCAAATCATTTCAATATATCAAAATATCATATTTTTCCAAAACTTCATTTCAAATCATTTTAATATATAAAAATATCATATCCCTTCAAACTTCATTTCAAATCATTTTAATATACCAAAATATCATTTGAGTACAAATCTAAATATTCAACTTTAAATACTTTTTAAATTCAAAGATATCCTTCATTTATCATCATTTCAAGTCACCTTTAAATAATTTATATTCCAACAAATTAAATTCATTTAAATTCATTTAAAAGTGTAATTATTATACTTTCAAATCAAGTATTAAAATTTCCAAAGTTTCAATTCAATTCAATCATTTATTTCAATTAAATTTCCATAGACCATTTAAAATCTTATAAATTTCAAATATAGATTTAATCCACAAAATAACTATTCAAATTATAAAATAAATTCTAGAGCTTTATTATCCTATATTTCATAAGTCTAATATCTTTTAAATAGACTCAAATTACAAGTAAACCTAATATATTTCATACCAAGAAAAACTTCAATTATTCATTCCAAGATTTAATATCATTTCAAATTCATTTCAAATATCAAAATATCACTTTAAAACATCATTTACTTAATTTGAATTTAAATACCATTTAGTCACATTTCAAAATAGTTGTATTTCCCAAATCAACTATTCCATTTAAATCATTTAAAGTCAATTTATTATATTTAATAATTAAATATTTAATTTCTAAAATTTAATCTTTTTCAAAGATCATTTATTCATTTGAATTTATTAAACAAAGAAAATTCAACTTTCGCAGCACTTAGAAAATGCTACGAAATGTTATGTTTAAAAACAGTTCATTAACAAAAGACGACATTTAAAATGCTGTAATATCTTAATTTAGTTTCAATTAAAATTGTTAGTTAAATTTAACAACTATAGCACTAACAAAGTGCTATAATAACTCTTAGTTCAAATTTGCTATTTGGTTCATTTAAAACAACTACAGCATTTTCCAATGCTGTGATATCTTTACATTACATTTCAAAAATGCTGTCAAATCAAATTCAGAGTTTTATTTACAATTTCACACATAATTAACTTTTAATATAAATCATTTTAACTTATAAATCATATATTTTCACATTTAAAAACAATCATTTAAATACCTTTATTTCTATGATTTTATAAAGTCAAATTTCCATACAAAAATCAAATTAAATAACAATTAAATTTTCATTTCTTTAATTAAATTCTTAACTTAACAACTAAGTTTAAATTTCCAAAATATAACTTATTTCCATTTAATTTACTTAATTAAAAATTCACTTTTAAACAAATTTCACAAAATTCAATTTAAGTTATATTTCCAAATTCAGCTTAAATATTCATTTATTTCATATTTAATTTATACAAAATCATTAACACTTTTAAAAATTATTATTCTTTAATAAAATCATTAAATTCATCTTTTAAATCAAATTTGTCATATTTTCTTACTTTACATAAATTCCATTTATAAACAAAATCATAAATTCCAAAATTAGCTTATATTTCAAATTCTACTTCACCATTTACTTAATTCACTTATTTAATTTGTAGAAAATCACAAATATTTTATAGAAATCATTTTAATAAAATTTAAATCAAAATATCATAATATTTACATTTTTTAAAATATTTTAAAATTTTCAGAAAATATATAAATCACGGGTCTGTATATAATACGGATATGTATCATTTCAATCCGCAATTTACAAAGAAAAACCGGGTTCTATCATTTCAAACCCGCAATCCCAAGTAATATAAATAAATAAATAAAAATCATTCAGGCCTATCATTTCAGCCCATAATGATTTTTCCTTATTCTAAAGTCCGTTCGGGTATGTATCATTTCAACCCATAGTGATTTCTATACTAACAGGGAACTTGCAGTGTGATAAACTGATAAAAATGAACAGACTAACATCATATAACAGTAATGGATGATATAACATATGTAATAACAGGGGTAAACATTATATGATCATAATATAATAATTATAACAGGATGATATAATTTTACAGATTCAAATAGTGTCAGTTTACTAGTTATATGAGTACACATCGTCTGGTGAGAATTACTCACTTGTTCAAGCTGGAGATGACAACCACAAACACACAACAAAGATTTCCAGAGGCACGAAAGCACGACAATGATTTGAGATTGGAAGAGCCAAAGATTAATCTCCTTACATACATGCAAACAAAACAAGTATATATAACATAAGTTTTCAACTCAAATTATACATAAACAATGTTAGAAATGAATGCATGAAACAAAGCCAAAGTGTTTGCACTTGCTTTCTACCATCTATGCTTCAGCTCCAGATCTGAAATGGCATGGCTAAAGGCATGGTTTGGATCTAGTTTGGGTTCCCAAAGGTCAGCCTAGCATGCGTTAACAAAGTGGTGAAGTCTAGGTGCATAAACTAGGTGTTCAAGGCTAAACAATGCAACATAACCTCACATCTTTGGCACAAATAGGTTCGGCCAGAGGTCATGGGTCACGGCCAGGTACAAGTGGGGTCAGGGGATGATGTGGCAGTGGTGTCAGGTCAGAGGTGGTGGTGGTGGTGGTAGTGACGGCTAAAGGTGGTAGAAGGTGATGTTGACAAAGGTGGCTCGTTTGCATAGTTGGTGATGGTTTTAATGTATTTTTTGTGGTGATCTCTACCTTAGATGGCTCGGCCTGGCCATGGTGGGGTACTAGGGGGGTGGTTGATCAGAAAACAAGATGGTAGAGGTCAGGTCAGATCTGGTTGGGGAGGAGCCAAGCTATGAAGTAGAGGACAAGTACAAAATTTTAATGGAAAACATAGAAAAACAAGAGAGAAAAGAAGATTTTTACCAACCTTTCAACAATAAAAATGGCCGTGAGTATTTTTGTTTGAGAAGGAGTATTTTGTTGCGTGAAAAATGAAGAGAAGTCAGCTGAAAGAATGTAGAAAAGGTACGGCCAAAATAAAATAAAAGATGTATTGATTAAAATGAAACGGTGGAATACAAAAGGACTCTGGAATATAAAGAGTTTAAAACTTTTCATATTTCCACTAATTTCATTTTATAAGTTTAAATATCTGAAAATACATATAATTTCAGTTAAAATTCGAAAATATAACAAATATACAAAATATAAATAAATAAATATTAATTATATATGATTAAAATAAGGAAATAGTACAAAATGAAAACTAGTCTAGAAAATTTGAAAATAAACAGGATAAACTTTGAAAGATTTATATGGACTTAGAAAATATTTATGAATAAAGATAATAACATAAAATAAAAATTCTTTCACAAAAGTAAATAAATAAATTTTAATAAAATATAATTTAAATTAAGAAAATAGCAGAAAAATAGAACTAGCCTTTAAAAATAGAAAATAAATTCAATAAGCTTTGGAAAAATTATTTTATCACTTTAAAAATATTTAAAGACATAAAATAACATATTAACACATATTAAAACAAAATATGACAAAGAAAATATAATTTATAAAATTTAAATAGACAAAATTGTTAAATAAATCAAATTGCACACAATATTGAAATATACATAACTTTCACAATTTAATTCTGTTTCCAACGAAACGAAAAGCAGTATTCATGTTATTGTATCTATTTTCATAATAAAAGATAAAATTTAAGAATTTAAATAATTAAAATTTGAAGTTTAAAAGCCAAAGATTGAACAGTTTGAACAGAAATTCACTTTTCAGTAAAATAATCAATTTATACTAGTTTGAAATTTTAGTTCACATAATAATTAACATTTATTTTTAAAAATGAAATGTTTGAAGTCAAACAAGTTTAAAATAGTTTCAAAATAAAATAAAGTCAAATTTTAAAATATAGGCCAAAATCTAGGGTTGTTACAATTAGTTATTAATATATTTAAAATTTACCACTAAATTTGCTGGCTCTTTGTGGATAATTGACGGGTTTTTTTTCTTGGTCGTAGCGAATCATAATGTTTCCATGTTTTGTTAACTGCATTGAATTCTGATAGCGTATAATGATTCTGCCTATGTAGTGATATCACTATTCTTCTGCAATTTATAGCTTCTTCTTTAACTATTGGTACATGTGATTACATATTAATTAGTTTTGAAACTTTCAAGTGACATTTGTTTGAAATTTTAAATATTTCATATCGTCGCATAGGATTTTAAGTGTATTATGTCTTCATGAATTGTCTTTAGTCTTACTGTTGTATACCAGTCGGTAACCTGGATAGAAATAAGATTTTGCATATTAGTTTTATTGTTTTCAACTAGTAATATTATATTGATTTATATAAACTGGAGTCAGCGTATTTATTGAATAACATGTCAGAAATATATATTGACTCCTCTTATTTCAATGTCTTTTTCCTTATTATGGCATGCAGTATTCCTATTTTAATAAATAAGCAAAGCATATTAGTACGTATTATAGTAAGAAAGTTATTTATAATTGTTTGGCATATATATTTTTGGGAAACAATTAACTGGCAAATATTGGTCTGGCAAATATTTGTCTGACAATTATACATTTCAGTACACTTGTATGTATATTTTTTATTTTATATATTTTAATAAAATAACTTACTTATTTCCATGTGCTTGATAAAAAGCATCAAGCTCGTCAATTTGTTCATTTGTGAGCTATTTTTTTGCAATCTTGTTTTTTCAAACCAATATTTTTGCATCTTCTTTCACTTCAGTGCGATGATGATCAGATTCTTCGCTTGTTTCTGATATGTTTTCAATTTCAGTAGTTTTTTCATCTTTTTTGTAAACTTTGCTTTTATGCAGTTTCTTTTAATAATCTCTTTTTTTCTGACTTGGATACACGTAATCTGGATCATTTCTTGGTCTTTTATGTTCTTCTTTATTCTTTTTATAAGTGAAGAAGGAGAAACTTTTGTTATTTCTCTTTTCATAATTTTCTTCTCTTTTTCTTGCTTGATTTGGAATTCTTTGGCTTTTTTTGAAGCTTTTGTTTGTTATATAGGCTTTGAAATATTTGTCTTAATCCTAAATTGAATGATGGACAGTCTACTTCTGGTGTTTCTTTCTTCTCATCATCTGTGCTATAGTTGTATATTTAGTATATGTTTAATATTTGAGATAAAATATTTTATATAAAGTATGGATTTTGTTTCAAAATATATACCTTTCATTTTTTGTACATTTTTCCCTTGATGTTTTTCTTCAACTAAAATTTCTGATTTTTCATCTGGTTTGTCAAAAAATATTGTTATATAGTTTATTTGTTAGCATATATGGATGATATTTTAACTATAATATGTAAAATTTTACCTTTTTTAGACTTCTTTTTCCTTTTCTGTATATTCTATTTGTTGGTCATTTTTCACTGCCTTTGGTTGGACGGCTACTTCATATTGGCTTGTTGTTTGGTCATCATCGCCCCCGTCATCATTATTAGCAGTAGCGTCATATTTAATCTGATCAGCTTGATCCTCAATTTTGTTTTCATATTGATCATATTTTTTTTCCTAGTCATTATTATTAGTAGCAACATGAACTTTATCTTGATCGGCTTCATTTTCAAGTTTATTGTTTCCATTAGCACCTTCAGAAGCATAATTTCTATTACTTTCATCATCATTGGCATGTTTTGTTTTATCACACTGTTTCTTTTTCATATCTTTTAGCAATTCGTCATTTTCATTTTCAATACTTTGTTTTGTTGATTTAGGTCTGCATTCTTCTTTGTCAGCTCTTCATTTTCTTTTTTTTACTTGCATTCTTTCTTTTAAGCTCTTTGTTTTCTTTTTTTAGATCCGCTTTCTCCTTTTGCAGCTTCTTTATTTCTAATTCCATGTCTTTTATTTTTTTTGCTGATATTCTCATTTTTTTATCATGAACATAAGTTTTTTCTGTGTGAAATTTAGCTTTTGTAGTTTTTATCTCTCTTTTTTTCTTCTGTTCTCTGCAAATTAGGAAAAAAATTCATATTTGTTTAGTAAATGTTTGCCTAGCAACTGTTTGCTTGGCAAATATTTGCCAGTTAATTATTGCCTGCCTACTATTTGTTATTCTATATTTTTTAGTGCATTTCTTTGTATTGTTAGCAGAATTATCTTTTTGTCAAGAAAGCACTTCATTTTGCTAGGAGTAAATTGCAGAAATATCCATTTGGAAAATGTTGGATCATTTTCTTTATAAGTTTTTTCGGAGGAATAATGTCTGAGATATCACAAAACCAGTACTACATATAAAGGTATTAGATGTTAGTTTATTCTGTATTAGTAATTATGAAAGATAAAATAGGTTATTAGAGTTTACCAAGAGCAGAGTTACCCATGTACGTATTTTTCTTGGACTTACTTTATTTTTTTCTTACTTGCTCCATCATATGTTTTCCAATTTTTGCTCGCTAAGAAATGTTTTTTGTTTTGCTTCAAATTATAAATATATGGTAGTAGTACCAAAGGAAAGGCTGAATTTGGGTTGGAAAGTAAGAAAGTTGAAATCCAATACATTATAAGCAATCTTGCAACATCATTTTCTTTTTGGCTTTTTGAAGCTAATCGAATGCTTAATTCTATATCTTTTGCTTTGATCATTTTTGGATCCTTGAAATATTCTTCTTCGAATGCCTTTAATTCAGAATGAATTTCAGATTTCTTTAAATGAGATGCAATCTTGATTGTGATGCCTTCATTTGGGAATCCAAAAATTGTAGCAATGTCACTTTCTTTTAAAGTTGCTTTGACATCTTCAAATTTAAACAAGTTGTCTTCAACTGAGAAACATTGTATTATTATATTTATTGAAACTGATTCCTTTGCTACGTCATCAGATTTTATTGTTCTTTTAAAGAATGGGTTGATGATATTGAAGAATTGAGTTTTCTTCAACAATTCCATGTGTGATTGTAGAAGTAGGTTTTCTTTTAATAAATGTTTATTGATGTATGGAAAGATCTAAAACCACTTCTATAAGCTTCTAAATTTTCTTTTGAGGTTCCAGTTTCTTTTGGCTTTTCTTCTTTTTATTTCTTCACCGGTATTTTTTTACTTGTACTTCTTGTTACTAGAGCTTGTCTTTTCATAGATGAAACATAAACATCTTATGATGGTATATAATCTGAAGATTCTGTATTTGGAGTTGTTGAAGTTTCTTTTTTTGAAGGTTTATATTCTGATGATTCAGATTTTTCAGATGTTGAGATTCAGTTTTTGATTCCGAATCGTGTGTTTCATGAGATTCAAGATTGGAAGATGATTTAGCTAGTTTCTTTATTTTATCAACTAATGATCTTTTTTTAGATACTTTAGTTTTGTGTCTTCGTCATGATTTCTGTAAGGATTTTAAATTTGTGAAATTAGTGTTACATACATATTTATATAAACATATATATATATATATATATATATATATATATTTGTACATACATACATACATATGAGTAGCAAATATTTTGCATGGGTAAAACACATACACAAGGAATTGCTGATTAAACGTATGGTAAATATTTTCCAGCAGAGTAATTGCATTTGTCATTCATGAATTTACAATTCCAGTTTATCAAGTAACAAATATTGCATGTCATAATTTTGTAGGCAAATATTTGCCAAGCAAATATTTTGCATGGATAAACACTACATACATAAGGAATTGCTGATTAAACTTATGACAAATATTTTCCAGGAGCGTAATTGCATTTGTCGTTCACGAATCAATAATTCTAATTTATCAGGTAATAAATAATGTATGTCAAAATTTTGCAGGCAAATATTTTGCATCGGTAAACTACATACACAAGGAATTGCTAATCAAACTTATGGAAAATACTTGCCAGGAGAGTAATTGCATTTTTCATTCATGAATCTACAATTCTAATTTATCAAGTAATAAATAATATATGCCAAAATTTTGCAGGCAAATATTTTGCATCGGTAAACTACATACATAAGGAATTGCAGACTAAACTTATGGTAAATATTTGCCGGGCGAGTAATTGCATTTGCCATTCACGAACCTACAATTCTAACTTATCAAGTAACAAATGATGTATGTAAAAATTTTACAATAAATTCTCTTGAAATATAAGTATAGGAAAATCGAAATTAAAAACCTTTTATGCTTCTTTTTCTCCATGTTTATCAGTCTCTTCAAATTGTGCATTTACGTGATTTATGCAATAGACATTCCATCTGGCGATTCCTTTGCAAGCTTCATCTTCCTCAAAAAATCTACAATTAACAACCACTTTTTTTTTTACGATTTTATGGTTTTGAATTGAATCTCGATTGGTTTAGTTGAAGAATTTAGGTTTTCGAATTGTGTAAAGTGAAAGACGATTGATAATCAATTTTTTTTACTGTAGAATGGAAGCGGGTATGTGTAATTGAAAATTTATTTTCACAAATTGAAAGAGTGCGGTATTTTTCTTAGTTATTTAAAAAGAGGGATGTAGTTTAAAATTGTAATTGGGAGGGATGTAGGCCTAATTATTTTCAATTAGAAGGACGTGGGCCAAAATTTCCTTTTTTTTATTTCCAAAAGTTTATGTCCAAGTCATTTGTCCAGGTCTACATAGTAAGCTCCGGCACCTGTATTATAACTAAATACAGTTATCTTTCAAATGTAAAATGTAGCAATAACCTTTATATAGATTAAATCAATGAAGGGCCAATTATAAACACCTTTAGCAGACAATTACAAATAAAGGGTACCATAAAACCGTTGGAAGTTTTCTTCAATAGCAAATAGGATTGATTATAGAAGTATATAGATAAAATGTTGGAGAAGAAAAAAAATTCTTATAAGGAGAAAAAATTCATTACTAAACTTTATTACAAAAGTTTATAGTTTTTCTTTTTTACTCTTACATTCAAGATGATATTTATACGAGTTTACATCTCAAATAAACGGTTAAGATTCACTTAATCTAATGGTTCTTCATAAATATTCTCTTATACAATTTCAAATGTATTATTCCATAAATATCTTCTAAATATTCTCTTATACAATTTCAAATATATTATTCCATATATTCTAGATTATATATATTTCTTATATGAAAAATCTAGATTGCAAAATTAAGTTTATTTCCAACAAAAACTTGATGAATTATGCAAAGTGCGATAAACATGCCAATAAAACTAATAATTGTGTAAATTATAAATTAACACCTATTATTTCAGTTTTATTCTGAGTATTCGGTTAATGGAACTTTTTGAATGACACTAACTAGATCCCAATTCCAATCCCGTGGGATGTGTCAACTCCAGCCAATTGCAAAAAATATTCATGTCCTCCAGTTTTTACTTGAGATAGTTTAAAATATAAAAGCTATAAAAGGTTACAATTAATTTATAACCTGTAAGTGTGAATATAAAACAACTTTCTACTTGCATGTTCATTTGAGGGTTTGCAAAAATATGGGTATTAGAAAAGTTACTATATACTGCAATTATTATGTGAAAATCTCTACTAGCATCAGTTATCTTACTAGCAATGCAATTGCTCAACACATGAGCTAATCACCTTTTGTTAGTTGATGAGTACTTATACTGCATTAATATGAGTACTTATACTTCATTAATCTTTTGTTGTACGGACATAAGTTATTTTGGATGCACATTAGAAGAGTTTGTTGATTAAGATGTTAGAAAATAAGTGGAAAAAGGCTAAATCAAGATTGATTTCAACTATAAGAGATGCATCCAGGCTCCGAGATCCTCGACGCAGCTAGTAGATTAGTGATGCTAAAACTCGACAACATAAAGACTGGTCAAGATGGATATATATTACTAAGGAGAAACTTTTCCAAGAATTTGAGGTATCGTTCAATCCTTCTCGTAGGAAATTCTTATAAACAACACTTATTATTGTGAACTTCGCTTATGCAGTCGATGAGCAAGAAATACAAAGAGATTAGATCAAAGAATAATATTTCGCGCACCATGAGTAGAAATGGATATGCAAGATTGGTAGAGAATTGGTATGAATATGACTAAAAAAATAAAAATTCGTTAACCTTATTTTGTGTTAATGAAAGTAAGAACTAAAATTTGATTCTTCCTTTAACGAAAATTGTAGTTTGAAAAAATCCTATTATTTTTTCATATCCAAATTAATTCTAAGAGAGTTAGTGTTATGTCATGGGTAATTATGTAATTTGTTATATACATCCGACATTGTAGTCAATCATGTTCGTGACAAAAGCTATTTTTAGTAGTTGTTTTCTTTTATACACTATGTTATATTATGATATAAATAATTATTAAATAATTGAAATTATATAAATGTCTAAAAGAAGATTCCTAAATAAAATGTTATATGATTATAGTTACAAATGCAAATAGTTGCAAGCGGGAGTAATTAATCATAAATTAGAACAATATTTTATTTTAAATTTTCATGGTCAAGATTTTTTGAGAAACAATATCGATACTTCTATTGAAATCATAGTACGTACGCTCTCTAAATGTTGACAATGTACTCATGGCCGTTGGAGGCACGAAACAGTTACGTAACTTATAGTTATTGGATAACTATAGAATTATGACTCGATCGAGAGTTTCTTGTTGATTGATAACAACTAGTCAAACATGAAATTTTAATGTGACAATGTTATACAGTTCTCTCGACGTAAGAATATTGTAGAACTTCAACATGGATAATCCACTTTGATTCACTACAACAAACAGGACCTTTAACAGCGTTTTAAAAATGCTATAAAAGCTTTTAACAGCGTTTTTATGTACGCTGTATATCGACATGCAGTTAAATGTCAGGGATATACAATGACAAGAAATAAACGCTGTTAAATGTCCTTTTTAACAGTGTTTCCCTAGTGTCATGAAATCTTTTAATAGCGTTTGGTTGGGTGCAGTTAGAGATCTTTCTTAGCGTTTGTATCGTGCTAAGATAAGATTTTATAGCGTTTTTTCAATGCTGTGATATTTATTTACAGCGTTTCGTTGTTGCAATAGATCGTGCTTTATGTTTTTAGATACAATTTAACGGCATTTTTAAAATGCTGTTAAAACTTTCAACGGCGTTTTAAAAACACCGTGGAATGTTTTAACTACATTTCAAAAACGCTGTAGAATGTTTCAACAGCGTTTTAAAAACGCTATGGAATGTTTTAATTCCATTTCATTAAACATCCGCCACAATGTGCATATATACCGCATTTCAAAATTAGCATATTATATCAATATCACATTTCAAAATCAACATATTATATCAATACCACATTTTGGACACATATTTGATAACCAACGTATGAAATTTCATAATCAAAATATACAATATTCTTACACCAAACATAAATAGTTTGTCATCAATAGTTCAAAAACAAAATATAGAACAAGTAGCAATAGCAAAACAAAAGCAAATAGTACATACATTAAAACCAAAAAGTAGTTCTAGCAGCAAAAATAACTTCGATCCATAACTCGTTGCAACTTTTTTTTGCATCACAGTCATCTATCTACCTGTAAAGCAAAAGTAATGCTTGAGAATCAATTCATCAAAAAAGAGTACATAAAGTTAAATCGGATTCATAATGCAAACACTAAATATTCAACACTATTTCAGTAGGTGATTGACTAATACAAAGTATACAAAATGCTATAAAATTTAAAACAAAAAAAACTTAAATGAAGGTCAATAATAGTAAATGAAAGGTCACTATAACGTGAAAAGACCATATGCCCAATTGGACAAATGCAAATACGATTCTATGTTGCTTTGGAACATTACCACTGACATCCTATCTCTGCCTTGCTTTATAACCACCTTTGAAACCCATTACAAAACTATCTGCTACTTCATACAACCTCCACCATCCCCCATTACAAACTGTACATATCCATCCAAACCGAAACACATTGCACAATGCCAAACCAACTCCCACTACAATACAACTGCAATTCACTGCCTCAATAATATACTATGTTTCAACACTAAACACAGCAAACAACGGTGCACACATCTATATTCAACTGCCTCTAACCGCAACAGTTTAGTGCAACATCAAAACCACCTTAAACAACCCACGGTTCCACTTCCTCTACTCATCCCCACCTCTCTGTCAGTTTGTCATCCCTGTCAACATTTCTCTGCTTGCCTTCAACATTACACTGCTTCTACAACTCCAAACCGATACCTCCACCACAATCATTTCCAAACCGATACCTCCACCTCAATCATTCAGTCAATGAGCACATTTCTGCCCGCATTTCTGCATCCAATTTCTTCAACCATCTTCCCGCACCATAACTGATCAAATTCACTACTGTAAACATAAACCTCCACATACACTTACATACAAACTATCAACTAACTCACATCATCAAACTTCTTACTACATCACCATACAACATCAAACTTCTTACTGCATCACCATACAACATCAAACTCACATTATCAACAAACTAAGAGTGCATAACATCTGCCTCTTCAAACTTCATCCATTACCCTTCGAAACTTCTTCAACACTCAACATTTAACTTAAACCATTTCAAACTTCTGCCTAACCATATACAACCATCAAACTCCATATAGCACTCTATAACCCTGTGCAACTACTTTATAACACTCTACCACAAAAAACCTTTTAAAACAAGGCCTACTACTAACAATTACCACCCCTGCCAACAGTAAGTGTGCACAACAAACCACACTGCCACTGCCGCTCAAATTCATGTAATTAAGGATTTCTTTATTTTAACTTTCAGTTGTTAGGATTCAAAAGATCATAAGATTATTATTATTACTAGTTTATAAAAGTAGGAGACAACAAAGAACTATGAAATAATTTAACTATAGATTATTATTATTATTTTAAGGTTCCTCAAATGATTAGATCACCACTGGCATCCACATCCACCAAGCATTCGGCTAGACCACCAAGCACTCCGAGCAATCAGATTTGTTCATGTACAGAACTTGCATTACTCCAAGCATTTAGCATTTCCTGCATTGGCTCTCAGCAATATGTCATGCTGTTCATGTAGTCATCATCCAACAATTTGTTCTGCATTCAGCAACTTCAGCTACAACGTCAGAAACGAATAACAATGGAGTCAATGTTTTCATTTGCTAGGCCTGCATCACCAAGAATCTATGCATATATAGCTTTTTATTCTTTTCCGTGCATGGGAAGTTATACATTTTTATTCCTAGGTAAAACTAATTTTTGTTAACAGATAGAAGTTCAAATAAAAAATAAAATAAAATTCCAAAGCAAACAGGTTAGCAACTGGTGCCTAGTTGACAGCCAATCCCAGTCACTTCTATATTGATTGTCTTATTTCAATCTTATAAATAAGTGCAAGCAAGAGCAACTGACTTTGAACATATGTTGTCTAGCTTTGGCTATATAAAAATTAAACAATGTCAAGAAACTAAACTTAGCAACCAAAATGCAAACTAACATAATACTTTAAAAGTTGTGACCGAAGCCATCAAAACTGAAGCTTACCAAGCATAAGGTGTATTTTTTGCAGCCAAAACAAGAACTGTCTGGTCATTGTTTCATGCACCCTGAAACAGTATTTATTTCTAAAATATACCAAGTCCTTTCTTTAAAAATATATGAATAATGATTTACTTCTAAAACTTTTCCAAAATGACACAAGTATATATAAGAATAAAATATTTTAAATTGACTCCAAAATCTAACAAGTTGTTATTCACGGGAATAACATCCAGTTGAAAATATAAGTACTAAACTTGTATCACCATTAACAATTTTGATAACAGACTCAGATGGTGTGTGTAAGTGCAAAAGCCAATGAGAAGGTCATCAGGCATGTAGCAAACTAGCAACAACCCATTATATTGCTGAGCAAACCTGAGGTCAACAAGGCTTGGGCACAACAGAAGCATGGCAAAGAAATGAAGAATAAACCTAATCTGATATACCAGTACCAGCCTGCAAGAAGAGAAAATGTAATTTCTTAGAGTTGCAATTGGATTTTATTCCAAGTTGATTTTTTTTGTATTATTTACATTTTTAGTTGAAAGTTGCTATTTTGTGAATGTAGTATTGATATTTAAAATGTTTTTTTAGGATGGCAACAGGCATAGCCCAACTAGAGGTGTTGACCATCTCCAAGATCATTTACATGATGATGCAACATGAAGAACATAAGGAATTTAGTGATAAAACTGACTTAATCTATTTATTAACTCGTGTAAAACCATACCTTCCAACCCTTCATGTTCAGCTTTGTTTTTGGCATCCGTGCCACGATTGTACTGAACCTTTTCTGCCAATGGCTGGTGTATTGAATAAAGATCATGAATTTCTAGCAAAGTAATCTGAATTTCTAACTATGTACCATTGGTACTTTTTTGCAACTGTTTACTGTGTCCTACAGAAAATAAAAGGATGGTTCCAACGTAACAAAAAAGGTATATACTGTAAATATAATAATAGCACATTACCGTCCTATGGTTGAGTTGAGTAGAAATTAGAAATATTTTCACTGTTTGCATGCCATAACAATCGATAAAATAGTCTTGCGGTTGTTCCAAGACTTTTGAAAAGACACAAGGTTAATACACCACTGCAACTTTCAGTGGCTCCAGTTTTCACTGTCTGCTTATGAAATCTACTCTTATGCAGCAGATGTGCCATCAGAATAATAAATGACACATAAGCTTAGGCTTTGTTTCAAATCCAAGAATATCATTACAAATATAGATAAAACATAATACTGCTATATACAGATTTATGCTCTTTAGTTTATAAATTAAAGACTTGTACAAAACTATGTTTTAGAGATGGCCTTAAAAGGAACAGGGAATGTAATTATTCCAAAGTCCAAACTCAATTGAAAATCGATCTACAGCATATTAAGATACATGAAACTGCTATGAACATGTTTATAACTCATAATTCATAGTTTATTTCAGGGATGCTCAATTTGCATAAAATGATAAATATGGTATGAATGGACTGTGAGAACATAGGTGTTCAGTTAATGTCCTATAATAAATATTCATAGTTTACTGCTTTTTTTTGTTTTACTTCCTCTTTCTCCCCTCTTACAAGCATGGCATTATAAAATTAATTTTCGATTGGAATAAATTAGATGACAAATAATGTATTTTTTGAATGAATGCTTCATCTAAATTGGCTCTTTTATACACCATATACTTATATTTCATTTGCTAAAATACTTCCCACTCTTTTAACATTAAATGCTTTAATTTACTAGTATATTCTTTTCTCGTTGGTCCACAAGCATGCACTATATATCATTCAAAACTCGAAACACCTATAATGCTTCACAAAAGCTTATAGTTGCTCACGAAATCAAGAGTGATGTAGGAGTAACTACTGAAAAATAGTTAAATGCAATTCCTAGAAAATGTTAAAGTTATAAACAAGCTAAAGTTCATGTAATTGTTCTTCGGTGTGATTTACATAATTAATAATTTCATCGTCACATTGTGTATGTTTTCTATTGGAATGTTATGTTATAATCATATTCTTTAGCTTAGCTTTTCTTGGCAACCTAACTAAAATTGGAAGTAACCAAGTATTACGAGAGACAAAAATATGAAACTCCATTTTAAAATAAAAATTAAGGCACTGTTATTTTAGTTATCAGTTTTGATCTAATCAGATTCTCAAATATTCAAATATTTTCTTTAACCTATTGTGACCCTCAGAAGCTTTTTATTTGCAAATAACAAAGGAAATGCTGAGCTCAAAGCTGTTGATTTTAGGTTATCAATATTCCTTGAGCCTGGCATATGCTCTACTGGTTTTGAAATCAAAAAATAAATAATAAATAAAATAATTAATTAATATATGGTAAAGATCGATTTTCATACTATGTTTGTTTTGAAACATACTATGGTAAAAATCAAAAATTGATTTTCATACTATGTTTGATTTGAAATCAAAAAATAAAAAATAAATAAAATAACTAATAAGTATATAGTGAAAACAAATTAAATAACTAATATTAAAATTTACATTTAGTCTAGCATATAATTCAAATGTTCTTTGTTAAACCTTTATTATATTGTTATTTTTTGTTACTAATAATGCAAATAATATTTTGTCAAATGTATCATCGATACATGTTCAATGGAATTTATTTAAAAAATACGACAAATACTTTTTTCTAAAATATATGACCAAATAGTCGGTTCCTCCACCGTTGTGCGGTTGTATTAGTTTACAAAGTTCTCCTCACCTCTCTCCTATTATTTTAAATCCATGTTCCTATAGTATATAATATCTGTAATTATTTACAAGGTTCCTTCTAATTCTCTTTCGCTATTTTACATTCAAATTAATATAATTTATGTTCTTCCAAAAGTTGGTGTTTCAACAAACTTATTCACGAAATACATTAGTTAAAACAATATATAGACTTAAAACTATTTTTTTGCATTGCATAACAAATTCTATTTTTTAATAATATATTTTTAAAAAAATATAGTGGTAACTAGTAAATAAATAGTTGTCATAGCAAGCCTTTTGAGTTGATTGCATGTACCATATATTCAATGTATATGAAATATGTCAAATGAGATTCTTGAGAACTTAAATACTTAACAGATATTTCAAACAAAAGAAAACACTCGCTTATATCAACAGTAGCTATGTCAAAGCATGATTATTCTCTGCTTGTTGATTATTAAGGACGTTGTTGGAGTTATAACAGCACATATCAAAACTTTAGAGTAGAATAACTAATTTCTCTCTACCCTTAAAATCGCAGAGATGAAATTATATCATCATTCATCACCCACATCAATTTGTCTATGTTAACATAAATTAAATTTTAATGTATTATTCATACAAGGATTCAAATCTCGGATAACAGCTCTAACAACTTTGTTCATCGCAATTTTAACAAAAATCCAACGAGTAAAACTCAATAAGTACAAAAATGATAAATCATGATGAATTACAAAAAAAAATATTGACCTGAAAATTGAGTAGATCCGCATCGAGGAAAATAAATGACTGAATGATTCTGTCCAACAAGGAGGAAGAGGCTGAATGATTGCTTTAGGAGGCCAAACGATTAATTAGAGGGAATTGTTGAACAAACAAACGAGTCTAACATGGAGGAGGAGGCCGAAAGATTGCCACCGATGAGAGTCGTTCTAGGGTTTCATTGCCATTTTGCTTTTGGAAACGAGAGGAAAATGAGATAATTGTAAAAGGATTTGGCCCAAAAAATGAACGGAAAGCCCTCCATATAATTTCATTAGAGCCCGCCTTATAATTTTGCTCGATACATCATACAGCGTTTGGATGCGATTTTCTTTTCGTTTAAATCACTTTCACTGCATTTGTCATTAGAACGCTAAGAATCATTGCAGTCAAAGGTAAATTTTGTTGTAGTGATTATTGTCAAACTGTTGCATGACGACCATTAAACGACTTTAGTCAGTTCTAAGTCTAAGCGTAGTAAGTAGAACACAATAGAAAATCCATTTGCTCGGTTGTATGAGGTTAATATCACGGTCAACTATAGTCAACTTACAGTGAAAATCTCTAATCATAATAAAAGGGTTAACAATAAATGTTATTACTGAAACAAGGACTTTATGGATGAACTGAATTGCTGTATATGGGTATTATTCGAGTTCGACCAACACCAAATTTCATATATCATAAAGTGATATAGCGTTGATGAAGAGAATGTATTTATATTATATCGTGGCTTGAGGGTACATCTTAAGTTGATCTAAAATATGATTTTACTGAAAAGATTTGATTTTGCTTGAATTAGACATTGAAGACTCGATAAAAGGGGAAGATATTTGACCTTACCTCCCTTTGTAAATACAAGCACATGCTAAATCAACCGATGCTTTTGCTATCCGCCCTTCTTGGTCACCAAATCCAAATCCTCTCATACTCCATTAAATACATCGTCCAAAAGGTGGTAGCACTAATTCATTTGCCATCATTCCTCAGTAAATGTTCCATATTCCTATCGAAACCTAAACTTTGAAGTATTTATAAGAGATTTGAAGCAGAGACTTTTCTTATAACAACATCAAAAAAAAGACCTATGACTCTTTTCTTGTTTAATAAAGCCTTTTGCATCTCGGTTATTTTCCGCTATATTCTTGCTTTATCCCCATTATATCCTTTTGCACCTCCACCACCATGGAACCGCTAAGCGTTTTAACTTCATAGGTACACATACATTGAGAATCAAATCGTTCAAAGAATGAAGTATGCTTATACTGCATATATCTCAAATATATCTTAAAAATGACAGTACCATTTACCTATGATCCACTTATTACTTACATATGGAATTTACATCTGTAATGGTAGTAACAGTTCATTGTCTCCCTTTTGTAGACGTAAGTCACATAATCATTTATTTTCTTTACATTTTACTAAAAAATACAATGTTACATCTCTACGTTTGTGCCCAATAGTTGCTTAACTAAATTTCTCCAAAGCTATCTACTTTTCGAATAAGATAAATTGCTACTGATCTTCGGTATTAAACTAATTTGTATTTTCTATTTGGACGTTGTTGGAAAGCCCGAAAACGGAGAGGGCAAAATGTGCGAATCTGTAATCGGACGGTGGAATTAAGGGGGGCATAATTATTTCTGTGGCCACAATCATTTCGCACCATTTTATGACCTTCATTTCCAGGCCATTTAGCATTATTGTTTCTATTTTGAAGAAGAAGGAAGGTGAACCAGATATTGATAAAGATGATTAGTGGTGCAAAGCTCACACAAAAATATGAAAACGGCCAAACTCGGTTGTTGTCAAAGGCATGGTAAAAATATAATTATAGTCTAATGCATAGTGAGAATTCAATACTTACTTCTTATTGGATCTTTTTTAATTTTGTAGACTACGATGAAAGAACACAACAACAGTAAAAGCACTTAGGGAACGGTCTCATTAAGTAAAGATGGGGGCAAATACATTTGGCAAAGAAAGCTATCGAAAAATAAGGTGACACAGTTGGAGTTACATTTGTTGGAAATTGAGGGATATAAACAATAAAGAGAAAATGGTGGAAGTTGTGTTGTGGATGAGATCAATGACTTGAAAGCGAAATTCGACGCGATTAAAGTACAATCGATAATTATCGTCCACTTTTTAAAGTTAATAAAACGATCATTCAAACTTATGCATTCAAGGTTGAAAAATTCAAAAATTTGTAGAATTCACTATCCAGGAGTTTTATGCATATATTTGAAAGATATATTTTATTTAAAATGAAATTGAAGATAAAGGATGAAGAAGATAATTATGTTTATGGCACAAATAGATTAATTTCTTTTTTAAAGAAGAGAGCTATAAGAGAATAAAAACTGAATGTAAAAATTGTTCTCTTTGGTTCATCAATCACAATAAATAAGTATTTCATAAATAGAAACACTTACTCATTCGTGAAGAACGCAAATGGTCGGATAATGCAAAGAATTTGATTTTTGTTATAATTATCCAAGAACACTAACTCAATTTGGTGTCCATATGACCGACTTGAAGAAAGTATATGCATTGAAAAACCAAGTTACTGACTACCTCGAAGAAAGCATATGCATTGGAAAACCAAATTTTTTTTTTAGCTATAGAAGTAAAATACCACTAGCGATAACTATCATTATTGTTTGCTTAACTTGATTCAAAAAATTGATATACCATACATTCTCAAACAACAGGCAAGAATGAAATTAGCTGATTTGATCATGACATTAAGTTATAATTAGCTATTTTAGTTACTAACTAATACATGCATATTTGACGATTATGCTTTTAACAATCAATGGCAAGAAGACGAAATCTCGTGGCTGACTTATTAACTCCTCTTACCAATATGCCTCAAGTAATTTATAAAATTTTAACATCTAGCATATTTTCTCAGTTTTGTCTGTTTGATGCTTCCACTTCTTATATTCATTAATATTAGGATAGTCTAAGTCCATTTGCTGCTTCCGATTCCTATATATATTCATTAACGTTAGGATAGTCTAAGTTCATTTGATGCTTCCAATTCATATTTATCTGGTTTTAATTTTGATTTTGTGATATACTAATTATGAATGTGCAAAAACAAATTAAATCATTTTCTTTGTTTAATTTGTTTAATAATTTATAATAATATAGTATATGTTATGCAAAGATTGCACAAATGCGGAAAACCCAATAAACAAGATATAGATTTGTCAATTTAAACATCGCTCAATCTAGCAATAAATATTCTATTAATCCAAATAAATAGTAAATAATTCTAAAAAATAAAAAGAGACGTACAATATTTATACTAGTTCCACTATCATCAAGATAATATACATCCAGTCCAAAAGAGAGAGATTTTATTACACATGAGAAAGTTACAAGAGATTACAAGATAATAATTTACATGCCAAAGCCCTAAGTTATGGTTAACAAGAAGAGAAGCTCTATTTGGGGACCGCTTGCTGAATGTCAGGATAGGTTTACAGTGAAGTCTACCCTCAATATATGGCTACTATAAATTCATGTGAATCGTTGATTAAATTATCAAAATATGGTAAGAAGATAATGGAGACAAGTTACAATGATAACAAATAGTGCAAACATAGCAAATAATTCACATATTCCTTTAATTAGCAAAGATGGTAGAAAATAATTTCAAAGCAATGCAATACTAAGAAAGAAATAATATGCATATCATTTTGTATATATATTATTGCATAACGTGCGCGTGCATTTATTTCATTGTCATCTCATGCAAATGCAATTCAATAATTTATGCAATTTCATAACGAACACACGTGATTACTTTCCTTTTTGTATATTTTTTTCTTCTATTTATGATTTTGTATCACCAAAATTTAACACTCCATCTTGATGCAAAATCGCATATCTAAAATACCCCACCTCGATTCAAATTCTCTTTTCAACGTCAAACACTTAAAAAATGAACTCCACCTTCAACCAAAATCTCTTAACGAGATAGATACCAAAAATAAATACTTACTCAATGAGTTCTAGCAAGACCACCCCCCCGTCACACCTTGCTAACGAGCTCAGACTATGTCCCCATCCGTCAACAAAATATTGCAAATATCCAATATTAAAAGAAGGTAGATACAAAAATAATCTCTATGCCACCAAGACCAAAAGATTCTCTCAATCACCAATCCAAATACAGAGCTAAAAAACAAAAGCCAGTGGACATAAGGAAAAAAGATTAATCCAAATCTCTGTATGCAAGACAAATCTCTCTCCTCTCACATATCATCATGTGACACCACAAGTCACTGAGAAAAAATAAACCAAGTTCGAGGCACACTCGAAAGCACCAATATGCAAATCAACAAACTCAAAGCTAGCTAGCAATTTCACGAAGTTCTCAAAGTCCACACGTGATTTGCATAACTCCTTTAAGACGACATCACAAAATCGACGATGTACCTCAACGGCACCAAATCCGCCAAAAATCAACTCTATGAACTGAACTCTCCAAGACTGCATCACAAGTCGATAAGCCTCAACGGCGCCAAACCCGTCACCAAAATCAGCTACATCAGCAGAAATCTTCAGTATTATGAGCATTATTCTCAATACTCGAAGAACAAAGTGGACTACAAATACGGTGTACCAAAAGAAAATGAAATCTCCTTTTGCAATCTCCCAAATTTTCCATGGAAATCAATATAAGACTCACTCATCAACGTTGAACCGTGAAGTAGATATAGGTTCCCAAATCCAGATGTTTCTTCAACACACTAAACTCCTTATCACCAAAATTTCAAAACTGAAAAGCTCTTCTCTCTCAACCTAATTTCCTCCATTTTTATCTTTCATATTGCACAAAATCTCATTTTCCATCCAAATGAGTAAAAGCATAATTACCATCGGATCTACCGCTCTTCTAGAAGCCATTAATGCACAAATTTAAACAAATCATCTTGCTCTGATACCAATTTGTTGTGCAAAGATTGCACAAATGCGGAAAAACCAATAAACAAGATCTAGATTTGCCAATTTGAACATCACTCAATCTAGTAACAATTATTCTATTACTCCAAATAAATAGTAAATAAGTATAAAGAAGAAAAACAAACGCACAATATATATTGATTCCACTATTATCAAGATAGTGTACGTCCAGTCCAAAGAAGGGAGATTTTATTACACATGAGAGAGTTACAAGAGATTACAAGATAATAGTTTACATACCAAAGGCCTAAGTTAGGTTAACAAGAGAAGACGCTTTATTTTGGAATCACTGGCTGAATGCGAGGATATGTTTACAGTGAAGTCTACCCTCAATATATAATCAGTGTAAATTCATGTGAATTGTTGATTAAATTACCAAGGTATGAGAAGAAGATAATGGAGGCAAGTTATAATGGTAACAAATATTGCAAACATAGCAAGTAATTCATCCATTTCTTTAATTAGCAAAGATGGTAGAAAATAATTCTAAAGCAATGCGATTACTGAGAAATGAATAATATGCATATGTTTTTGCATGTATATTATTGCATAACGTGCCCATGCATTTATTTTCTTGTCATATCATGCAAATGAGGTCTAATAATTTATGCAATTGCATAATGAACACACGTGATTACTTTTCTTTTTGTATATTTGTTTGCTTTTATTTATGATTTTGTATCATCAAAATTTAACAGTATATTGGCTTATGGTAATGAGTTGAGCAATATATGCAATGAAAAAGCATATACCCTTTTGATGTTTCTACATATATACTAAGGCCATGTGCAGCAAATATTGATGTGCTCTTATTATAAAGTTTACAGATTTAACTCAGAATAAAGTATGAAAAACGGATTAATATTTATAAACTAACCAACTAGATGTTAAATATACATGAAATGTGAGTTCATGTATGAAAAGAGATGTAATGTTTATGAAATGAGTACAGGTACTATTTCAAACTAAAGTATGAAAAAGGAGGAATATTTGTGAACTAACCGACTAGAGGTTAAAAATATATGAACTGAGTTCATGTATTGAGTTAATTTAATCCATAGTACAGTATATTGTGATTTATATGAACCAGTGTTTCCATATCAATTAATAATTATGTCACTTGAACATTGCTATTTTAGCTTTGAATACCTAACAACTTGGATCATATCTGTTTTCTTTTCTCCGAGTGAATGAACCTTATTATTATGAAATCAATATACAATCCAACTGCCAACGGTAAGATTATCATATGTACTCTGTTGATTTAATGTTACCAATGCAATGCAAACATAAAAAGGAATGCATACGGTCTAACTTTGACTAATTTTCTTTAAAGGCTCAAAAGTGTACATAAATTTTTAAACTTTTGAGAAGTTAAAAGTATTTAGCAAAATGATTTACAATTATGGTAGAAAAATAAAAAAAAATAACTGGCAAGAAGACCCCTGTTGCATTGATTAAACCCCACATTGGCGTGGATTTAAATGGAGTGCATGCTGTTTATATATAAAATGCAATTGGCATACTGTTGTTGTTAGATCTATAAACACTAAGGTTCGTATTCCATTGACGATCTTTTTATTATCACGAGATATGTGAGTATAACAAACAAAACAATCTTATTATTCTCCACTGGTCTACTATATATTTGGATTGCCTTCAAATGTGGCGTTCTGATAATCCAAAAAATAATGTAAATGTTATTTGAGAACAACGTACGTACTGTTTTCATGAAACTGGGAATCATACAGCATATCCGAATATAAACATAGACTACCACGAAATGACCTGTTTGTAGTAAAGGTTCCTTTTCTTGTTTATTCAAGACAAGAAGAATCAACTTTTCATAAAATTGATATTATTTAACTTCTGTAGGTTTTGTTGCGCAAAAATACGACTATAACACATATTTTTTTCCTCCAACATTTGAAACTCAACTAATACATTGCTATTTCTGACTGGAGCATTTTCGTAAATAAACAAGTTATACGTAACAACTTATAGTATGGTATATGACGTTAATTACCCTAATATTACACTAAAAATGTGTAGTACGGTAGAGGAATATTACACAAAAAATGTGTTTCAACTTTCAAGTAGAAAAATATGTAACAGCAGCACTGTTTATTGAAGTTTCACGGTAATGAGCTGAGTTGTATGCATCAAAATCTTATCTCTCTTCCATTCTACGTCAAGTACACGAATTTTTTGATTTTATTTTTGTATATATTTTGTAATTTTTTTAGTCCTTTGTTTTGCACTATTTACTTCCATTTCATAAAAATATACATGAAGCTGATTGTAAATGCCCTATTTACTCTACGGTGGTTGTATTTGATTGACTTAACATAAATGCTGCTGAGCACAATGTACCAGCGTATTAAAAGCATAGTTTTGAGAACCGAACCGTAAGTCAGACCGTGATGGTCCAAGATCGAAGGTTTAAAAGGTCTGACCGATCGAACCGTAAAAACCGTGCATTTGTGAAATCTAATTAAAATTAGTGTATTAATGTAAGAAATCTAGCATTTGGCAAGAAACTAGAAAAAAAATTATGTTTTTACAAAATCTACATGCATAAATATTATCAATGCATTATCTAAAACATTAGCCGGTGAATTTAAAACATGGTTGTGCTAACTGAAGATGTAAAAAATAATTATTTATGCATGGAGATTTTTTAATGACGTCAATTATCTATTTTTATAATGCATTGAAGAAAATATGCTGCTAACATAACGAGCTTAAAGGAAAGGCAAGAAGTTTATTATTGAAAAAATGTCCCATATCGCAAAACAATGGAAGAGCTTTCACAGCTTATCAGTATAAATACATGCTGCTGGTAAGTTGACTTAAACAGCTGGCTTTGGAGCTTTTACTTGGCTTGCGCATCAAATAAAATATTTTTCAATGCTCAGTTTATACGGTTTATATGCATTAAACCGGATTTTTAGGGTTGAACCATGGGTTTTTGCGGTTCACAGAAAACAAGGTCTGAATAGACTCCGGACCGGACTGTGCTACGGTTAACGGTTTTTCCGGTTAGACCGGCGGTTCGGTCCGGTTTTCAAAACACTGATTAAAAGTTACCCTTTAAAAACAGATTTTTTTTCACTTTAACCCAGTTTTTTGAACTTATTACACTTATAGCCTCATTTTAAATCTTATTACACGTACAACTTTGTTTTAACCAGCTCAGCGTTTAGCTAGCCATAGTATATTGATGCTATTTCAAATGGCGTCAGTATGCGTTTTTTTGAACATTGTGTACGACTTTTGAAAAGTTGTCTACTACGTTTTAAAAAAAAATGGATGACTTTTAAAAAGTCGCCAGTCGGCGACTTCTCAAAAGTCGTCCATTCAATTTCTGCTCCAAAGCACAAGCCAACCCCCACACACCATCTCACTTTACCGATTAAAAAATAAACAAAAATCTATCCCCATTTTTTCCCAAATTCAGAATTTGATTGCAAATTTTGCATATCTTTTGTTTTTTTTAAGGATCTACTTCAACAAGGACAACATCTCCTTACTTCGTATCAATCAAGGTATGAATTTATAAGCCATTGTTTTTTGATAGATTTATAAATTAAAATTGCATAATGTTGTATCAATTATTATTGTAGAACGGCTCCTAATTTTATTCCAACTATATGCTATTTTGATGGTGAATTGGTTATTGATGATCAAATGTGTGGAAAGTATGTTGGTGGATTTTACAAAGCGAAAAAAGTTCATAAAGGATCTAACTTTGAACGATTAAAAGAATCGGTTTACAAAGGAACTAAGATAAAATCAAAGTAGTTTGATATTGATTTGGTTTGCACTTGGCCAACTGATTCCGGGTCTAAAGTAATAAAAATTGTCGACGATGATGTCATTGAATTAATGCTTTCTGTCGTATCTAAATCCATAGAGTTGTTTGTTGGAAAAACAAGAAAATTACCGGTAGAACAACATGTACTGGCACCTATAGTTAACTATGGTGTTGAAGATTATTCTAAAATGTTGGAGACCATGTATACTTCTCTAGGAATTCCATCTCATAGCTACGGTAATCCGCCTAAGAATGTAGCGTAATATGAGCAGGAACAAATGTTCTTCGAGTATCCTCCTGCCACTAGTTTTCAGCAAAATGTACATTTTAGCTATCCATTTTCGACGTAGGATAGTATTTCCCGTGTGAGTCAAAGATAACACATATTTGGTAATCTTCTTAAATCGTATGTTATTCATTGTATCAGATTTGATAAAAAAATTATTTTTATGTGTGCCTTTAGTCTACAGCAACATTCGACGCAAAATAATACCGTACCATCTAATAATCGTTGGTCTTGTTTGATGTAGCCCACACCTTCTGAATTATGCTATATGAGTCAAAAGTACGTTACGTTTTGCAATGTTAAAGAATTGTATTGCATTTTATAAATGTATTAAAAATATTGTATATTCATATTGTAGTTTTCTGGAACATAATATTGATACAGATTAAACATTCAACCACCAACTAAATTAAGGATTCCTAATGTATCCAATGATGATATGGATATAGATGTTGATGTAGATGTACAAGTACATGACGTTCCTGCTCTTGATAGCATGACTGTTGTAACCAGACCAAAGAACGATACAACAGAGATCGATAACATGCAAGTAAACAATGCTATACTAAACTATAATTTTGGAGGCGAAGACGATACTTGTGGGGATAGTGATGAACCAGACATGGAGATACCTTTAGATGATGACTTGTGAAATGCACAAATGATGGCTACATTGGCTGTCGCAAATCTGCAATTCAACGATGAAATATTCTCATCATTTAGTGTTCAAAACGGTTTCAAAGTTGGGATGGTATTTGAGAGCAAAAGAATTTTTTTGCAACAACTAAGTGAATGGTCAATTTTACATGCAATTCTTTTAAGTCAATTAGGTCAAACAAAGAAAAATACACCGCCATTAGCAAAGTTGATTCAAATTATCCGTGGAGAATACATGCTATAGATTCAAAAAAGTCACAATCCGGATGGTGGGTTATTAAAAAATATCCAAGCGATCATACTTGTGTTAACCCAATAGTTAACTCTAATCATAAGCAAGCAACATCTACCTTTTTGGTTTCGAAGATCATACCTTTCGTGAAAGCGGATTTAAACATTAGCTGGAATGGTGCATGTTTTAATGGAGGAACAACTTTTTATTAAAATCGGTTATATGAAAGCGTGGAGAGCATTGAGCAAGGCAATTTAACAGATATATGGTGATTGAGCATAGTCATATTCCAACCTACGGCAATATTTTGCTGGAATGCTAGAACGAATCCAGGTAGTGTTTGACACGTAACAACCGATGAGTATGGAGCATTCGATCATGTTTTTTGGGCTTTTGGCCCTTATATCGATGGTTTTGTAAATTGTCGGCCCTTGATTTGCATTGATGGCACATATCTATATGAAAAATACAAAGGTACCTTACTTGTTGCTACTGTACTAGATGAAAATGATCAGCTTTATCCTTCGGCTCTTGCGATTGTTGAGTCAGAATTATGTGATAGTTGTAGTTGGTTTTTTGATTGCATGCAAAGGTTCACTCATAGTGTTAACAGTAGACGTATTACCTTCATTTTCGATAGAATGAAAGAAATACCAACAGCATTAGAGAGCCACTGGGAATTACCTCATAAGCATAGATTCTATGCTAGACATTTAAAAGCGAAATTTTAAGCTGTTGGATTTAGAGACAAACGTTTGACAGGTTTATTTTATGCTACAGCATGTGCTTCGGAGGAAGTTGAGTATATAAAAATCCAAAAGGAAATTAAGACCACCAATATTAGAGCGCACAAAAGTTTGAGTGGGAAAGAGGAAAACTAGGCTTTGTGTATGGATGATGGTGGCCGTTTTCATATTATGACGACTAATGCATCAGAAAGTTTTAATGGTGTACTTAGAGGTGCAAGATCGTTACCTGTTAAAACTTTGCTTGCTCGTATCTTCTTTCGATTGGTGGATTGTTTTTGTCAAAGAAGAGAGTTTGCTAAAACTTCGACATCTCGTTCAACTCCAAAATGGAAAGCAAAGATAGCCGAGAGACCAAGTGAAGCAAGATGTTCAAGGATTGTCCAATTCAATCAGGTCGAATAGCAAGTAATTCACTACTTTGGTGATGAATTTAAAGTAACAATCGATGATAACACTTGTTCTTGTACATGCAATAACCCATTACTTCAAAAGCTGCCTTGTGCGCGTGTTATAGCTGCTTGTTCGTCGGTTGCTAATGGTGCAAATAGAGCTCATCATGAGTTCGCCTCATCTTGGTACATGGTTCATAACTACCTGGCAGCTTACACACCAGAATTTCATCCCATTCATAATAAACGTTATTGGAGTGCACACGAAGGACCATTGATTCTGCCTCCAACATCTCGTAGAGCACTAGGAAGGCCTAAGTCTACAAGAATTAAAGGCATTATGGATGAGATGCAGGCTCCAAAGGCAAATAGGTGCAACAGATGTGGAGTGCATGACCATAAGAAGAATCGTTGTAATTCAGCAACTTAGCTTTTATTAGTGTTGGTAGTAACTCACTTTGTTTGTGTTGGTATTAGATATGTTTGTTTGAGAACCTTGTTATATCATGCACATACATTACTTGTTGTTCATGTTATTTGAAGTACGTTGTTTGTGTTGTTTGTAGTGCGTTGTTTGTGTTGGAACTATGGACGAGGTGTATGTTGTTTGTGTTGATATATTTGTTGTTCCAAGTTTCAGGTTTATGCCTGAAACCCATTTTAACATTAGTGGTATTTCAAAATTACCGTACAATACAATATACGATACAACATACACCAAATTACCATACAATACAATATACGATACAACATATGATACAACATACATCAAACCTATTTTAACAATACAACTATGATACACCATATGATACAATATACGATACAACATACACCAAATTACCATACAACAACATACGATACAACATACAATATAATATACGATACAACATACACCAAATTACCATAAATTACTCATTAGAATACCCAGTAGCATGATCAAACTGTGCTTCTAAAAGGACTTTCGATTGTAAGTAAGAAAAACATTTTAGTTATCAAATATTCTCTTTTTCTAACCATGAAACTTCTACATCTCAAGAGCATGCTCAAGTCCTCTACGACACATTGGAGAATCTATCTAGAGAGAAAAAATTACAATAGTCGAACGATTTAGGCATTTCTCTACTCAACCTATAACGTGCACATGCGTAGTACCTACGACCTGCATTAGTTTTATTTCTTTCCACGATCACATCACACATAAGTCTACAGTGATATATTTTCAATGGAGGGGCCTCTCCAATATCTAGTGCTTTTCTGCGATTCTTTCACTTACCACCATGTATAGTGGGGAAATATTGTTGCAAATTGTCGTTGATGTTTCTCGATTCTCCAATAACTATTTCTGATTCGTTGCAAACTTCTTTACCCAATCTATGCTGATTTGATTCAACATTTATTTGAGTTTCGAGCACAAAACCTTAATGTTGGGATTGTGGTGATAATTGAGTTGCGGGTACATATTCAACATTAGCCATGTTTACATTAAAATCTGTAGGATTGTTTTCACCCTAGGGGGTGAATAGGGTGATACTAATAATAATAAAAATTAATGCAGAAATAAAAACAGTAGCAGAAAATAATGCAATAAAGATCACACACAGATTTACCCAACTTAGGCAAAACTCTGCCTACGTGCTGCCGCCAAGGTTTCTACTAGAAATTAAGTAGTCAGACGCTTACACATGTAAACTTGCGACACCCGCTAATGGCTAACCTAACTCTACCATTAAAACCCTGCCACAACTCAGCCACTGAGCTGCGAATTCTCAAACTATGCCCCGTAGTTTGTCCCTAGTCACACGACTAGAATTTAAACAATTTAAAATATAAAATTACAAATGAAAATAATTAAACTAAACAAAAACCCTATATTTAAAAGTGAAGCCCATAATAACAATGATCGGCCCAAGTGAATAACAAAAGAATAGGGCTTCCACTTTTGTTAATATAACTGTTCGGCCCACTTCAAAATAAAATTTGAGACGTCTCCTTTATTCTTTTGTTCGTGATGAATTCGGCCGCCTTATTTTCCTCTTCAATAATTAGGGTTTTGTTCAAATTGAAACACCGATTTAAAATTGATCGATTGAGGTGAAAGATTCTCTTTGATATGCTTCATCAATTGATCTCTGGCTTTGATTGCTCTTAGTCATCCCAATTTAGTCGAGGTTAAAATGATGCCTTTTAACTGGTATGTGAATTGCCTTTTATTGATTATTGGTTATTCTCGACTTCGATTCGAGTTTCATGATCTTATTCAATTCTTGCTCTTTGATTTGCTTGAACTCGAATGAATTTTATGTTGATGATGTAACTGGGAATTTATAGGGATTAAAACCCTATTTTATCGTTTGCATATTTCTAGTTTGAATTCGTCTATTAATTTGCTCGGCCATACGATTATTACTTGAATGCTTGTGATAATTCTTTTACTTGTTCATCTCTGAATTTTAGCTTGACTTGCTTTGGTTCGGTTCCTATAACTTCGACATTTGAATATTGTGATAATCTGGACTTTGACTTGTTTATCCCGTTACTCTTTGTTCCCGTGACTTTGGCATTGATTTTGGATTTAATGACTGAGATGAATTCTGACTTGATCATAATATTATCAGTTGAATACTTTTGAAGTCGGTTCCTTCTTTTGCTTCACTGATTTTGGCATTTGAATTTATTGACTTTGATATAAAAATTGACTTCAACTTGTTCACGTTACTGCATATACCTCTGCTTGAAAATGTATGACCCACGACTTGATTTTCTTTTAAACACTACTCCATATAGAATGCTAGCTTTTGACTTGTTCCAACTGCTGCTTTATTTCGAATGTCTTCATGTTGCATATGTATATACTTGTTCCACTTGAATTGTGTCACCATGTGTATACATACATATGTATGTGTGTGTATATGTGTTATGTCTGAATGTTGTGTTGATGTTCATGCAGTTGAGTTAATTCATTCATGTTATACTGCTTTGGTTGATTGTCTCCATACATATATACATACATATATGTATGTATATATGTGCGTGATTGACTTGATTGCACTTGTATCAATTTGTGGTCATTCATATATAAGTCTGCACTTTTGACTGATCTAGTTCTTGCAGTCTTCATGTGTGAGCATTTATGTTTTGGTTGACACTTCACTTGTATGCTATCACTTCTTTATTGTGATCTTCTTGGAGTCTGGTTCAAGTATTCATAGTTTTGTTCATGTCTTCATGTAGTTGGATTTGCATTCATATTGATCTTATGGTCTTGAATCATGTTTGTAGTTTGCCATTGTCATGTGGTCTGTCGACATGTTGAGTTAATCACCATTTCATTTTACTCAGAGCCTCTGGTCTGGTTGGTTCCATGTGTTGTTACAGTTTGGTTTGACTTTGAATCATGTAGAGTCTGGATGTTGTTGACCTTGTTTGGTTGCCATTCACTTGTTTTCAGTTGTTTATGAACTTGTTGTTGCATTTGAATCTTCAAGTGTACATTTGTATTCATGTGGATCTTCTTGATCCTTTGAGTCTACCCCTGCTTGTCTCTGAACAGTTTGTACCACTTGAATATGTACATGACTTGTGGCATCTATTTCATGTGCATTTTTGTTCTGACCTGTATTAGTCATTGTGTTCATCTGGAAGGTTGTATTCATGTTGACTTTGATTTGGGACTTCATGTTTCTTGATTTTGGACTTGAGTCTGCATTGTTGTTGCATCATGGAGTCTGCTGTATGTTACTGATCTGGTTGCACCCCATATCTGAACTGATGTTGCATTGAGTCTTTTTGTTGTTGCAGTTTTGTTAGCCTTGAATGCATTTGACACTCGATCACTTGTATGATAGCTTGTTGAATATGGTTCGATGTGTGTGTGTTCATGCATGGAACATTTGTGACCTGATACTTGTAGTTGTTATGTGCATTGATCTATTACTCGAGTGCTTACTGCTTCGAGTTGAACTGCATGTGCTTTGAGTCTGTGCATATGAACTTGTACATGTCTGGTTTTGGTTAATTTTGTCGAGACTCATATGCACTTGAGTTGAATCCAGCCTTTGGCTTGGGTTTGACCTTGTGCTCGCATGTCCCTGCAGTTCTAACACACAGTGTATATCGGTGTGCACGACCTTGTGGCATGTATAGTGATACACTGTGCATGTCACAAGTTGTTCATGTATGATGGATTAAAAAGAAAAATAATGACGAACAACCCAAATAACTAAGGCAAACAATATTTTCAAAACACACATTTCATTGTACACTTCAAAATATTTTCTTTTTCAATTTTACTATGTCGGTGTTTATTTTGCAAATAGCTCAGATGCTGGATTCAAGCTGGAATAGAGTTGAAGATAAAAACACGAGTGTTGAGTGAATATGTAGTGAGGAGTAATATGTAAATTGAAAAATTGTGATGTAATCGAAATTTATTGTAATTGACAATGTGTAAATATAGTGAGAGCTCAAATTTGTACTATTTGAATTTGTAATAAAATATTTGTTTGAATAAAATATTTGTTTGAATTTGAATTCTGTGTTATTTATTTTATCCAACAAATATTTATTTAATTATGTGAAAAATAAAATAGTACAATATCAAATACATTTAAACAAATATATATATATATATATATGTTTATTATCATCAAACAAAAATCATATACTAGCATATTCTACAAAATCAAACTCTAAATGGCCATAATATTTCATCAATGTCCCATCATCAATTTCCCATTGATCCATTGCAACTACAGGTACATAAGAACTTTTATCAACAAATGTAAAAAAATTGAAAATTGGCTTTAAGTACTGAAAATTACCTTAGATTATGATGCAAATTTGCAAAAATCAAACAAGTTAGATGAGAAATGATGAACTGTGGAAGGCAAGGGTAGTTCTAGTTTTGGGATTTTGTTTGGAGTTTGGTAAAGTAAAGAATGAGGGGAGAGAGGAATGGGTGCTGTTATGCAGTAAAAGTAACATTCTGGAGCGATCTTTCAAAAATCGCCAGTGGGCAACTTTTCAAAAGTCACCCACTGGCGATTTTTGAAAGATCACTATGGTATTTCCAGGTTTCAAATAGAAATCTGGAAATTCAAATCTGATACAACAACGGCATCCAACATCGACCATCCATATCAAATAAACCAAATCACAACAGCAACATCAATGTGTTTTCAAGATTTAAATTAACATCTAATAGATCAATAGATAATAATAAATCCATAACATCCGATAAAACATTCCAATCCGACACAACATCTAATAAAATAATAAATCCATAATACCAATATACTACAAATAACATTAAATCCATAAAATCGAACCTAATATCGTAGGTTGCGGAGTTTCCGAGGAGTTCTTTTTGGCTTCTTCTATGATAATGGAACATCATCCGATGAATCCTCCTCCTTACTTTATTGCATGCCCCCCGGAGGTTGTGAAGGCCCGGGTCCAAATTCCGCTTGGGAAGGTTGCGAGGATGAAGTACCTTGTCGATGTCTTCATTTGTGGTATGAGAGATCGTGTTAATACCCTAGGTATTGATTTTATTGACAACAAACATATAAATATTACTACTAACATATCTCCAAGTTGTGTAGTTATTTCAAATATATTATGGAGACATTTATAGATATAAACAAGAACTCAATGGAAGAAAATGGATTATATATGGAAGAACAAAACTGATTGAAGAAGAATACTGAAAGGACAGAAATGTTTGAAGTGATGAGTAGTTAGTTGAGTCTTAGAATTTCTTGTTAAAGATTCTATGGCAATTATACTTGAAGATCATCAACCATTGACTTCGACCGAATCACAAAAATCCACAAAAGAGAGGTACTTTTGAAATCAGAAATTTGCAATACTTATTGATGTTGTTGATGTGTTGCTGTTCTCTTTAGAAAATGTCTATATGTCAACATATGGGGGTCAAGTATGTCGACATTCTTTCCGTTAGTCGGTTTTTTAAAATTTAAATCAAGGGATTTTCCCGCCACCTCTTCACCAAAAGACATGTCACTTCAACCACTATATAAAAGCTCTGGAAAACGAATTTTCCAATCAATTCCCTCTTCATTCTCATACTCTTTCTCTTCCATACTTTTACAAAAGAAATCCATTGCATTATCTTTCATTTTTTTTGCAAATCTATACCATTTCACTCTTATTCTTCAAGGATTTGCAGACCACATTATATCAGAGAGTTTCTACTTGAATTCATATTATTCTCTTTTTGATTTCAACTTATTCCTCAAAGAATTGAAAGATATATTGCCCATTACAGGTCTATAGGATCACTGTACCGAATCTGCAAGAATCTGTATTGAAGATATGACTAATTGCCATACTTTGGTATTGTTTGTTAAAAGGAGAAGGTGGTCTTGTAGTCTGTGAAATCAAGAGGGTATATCTTGTAGCCCGTGAAATCAAGATTGTAAAGGTGTTCTTGCCATCCGTGGAAAGCAAGTGATTATAGTGAAATTCTGCACGGTGTAGTACATGACTGGTTGTAGGATTAGTTAATCCGAACCAGTATAAAAATCCGGGTGTTATTTACTTTATTGCATTTTAGTTTACAATTTACTTATTCTATGATTATTGTTTTCCTATTTACAATTTGATTAGATATAGTGTTAACGTCACAAATTAGTTCTAAATGATTAAAACATACACTTCACCCCTTCTAGTGTTCAAAATGCCTTAAGATCTTTTCCACATTGTATTATAGACACCTCATTTTTCAACATTTGTATCGGAGCACTAGTTTTCAAAAATCCATAACTTGGTTTTTTAAAAGATAAATGGCTAATGACACTTGTAACACTTTCTTTAACACTTTTGTAGAAGGGCAATCTACCACTAGACCCCCTCTATTTGATGGTAGTAGCTATGCATATTGGACTTGTAGGATGAAATTTTATTTGCAGTCTAATGGTTTAGATATTTGGAACATTACCCAAATAGAGTACATTGAGCCCCAAGTGAACTATTCACAATGGACACTAGACCAAAAGACACAAGCACTCAGTAACTCAAAGGCCATGAACATTTTATTTTGCTCCTTAGGTAGAAATGAATTTAATCAAGTTTCTATTTGTAGGTCTTCATCTGAATTTGGAGAACGTTACATAAAGGCACTAGTAAAGTAAAACAAACTAAGATATCTATGCTAATTAACCAGTTTCAACTTTTTCAAATGAAACCAAATGAGTCGATTTTTGATATTTACTCAAGATTTCAGGATATAGTATATGCATTAATATCATTAAGAAAGAAAATTACTAAAGAGGACCAAGTCAGAAAGATCTCGAATTCACTTTCTAGTGAATAAGATTAGAAGACTCTAACAATCAAAGAAGCCAATGATATTAGTACTGTGAAAATAGAAAATTTAATTGGTAATCTAATGTTCTATAAAGAAAAGTTGCAGGTTAAAAAAGAGAATCGGGAAAATGAGAAGAAATCACTATCACTCAACGCCACAAACGACAATGATAAACCAGATGATGCTACTGATGATGAGCACATCGAGTTTATGACCAGGAATTTCAAGAAATTCTTGAAATGTTGGAAAATGAACAAACTTCGAAAAACTAACAACAATAATTTCAGAAATGGAAATGTTATTAAGTGTTTTGAATGTGATAAACCTGGTCATTTGAAAAGAGGCTATCCCAACCTAAAAAAATCAAAGTACTCTTCAAACACTTTGAATAAGAAGAGGAAACATGCTTTCAACACGACATGGGACGATTCAGGTACATCATCAAGTGATAGTGATCCAGAAACAGAAAATGTCAACATGTGCTTCATGGTAAAGGATAACCAGGTATGGAATTTTAATATAAAAAAATTACTATGGTCTTAAATGATATGTATAAGGGATATAAACTGCTTAGGAAAGAGTACAAGAACAATTTAGCAGAGATAGATTAAAAATGTTTAATGAAATGTTAACCGATGAAAATCAATGTCTAGAAGATGAAATTGAAAGACTTAATGGTCTTAATAATGATTCGAAACTTGAAAGTTTTAAAAAACTGAAAAGTGAAAATAAATCATTAAGATCAGAAAATCTTTCAAAGAAATTAGAGATCACCAATCTAAATGACAAAATAACATCTCTAGACTATGTTATTTTTAATTATAATAAAGATTTTAATAAAATAAAAACTAATGTAGATAAATTTAACAAAGGAAATGATAATCTAGAAAATTTATTATCTACATTTAAACCCACTAATAATAGACATGGACTTGGATACACCCCTAAGCCCAAATCAAAGAAAAATAGTACTCAAAGTACTAAATTTGTTAAGACCACCAAGTTCAAACCAAAACCTAGGAAACTAAATTTAAAACCCCCAAATAGGTATGTTAATTTATGGGTTCCTAGAAAGTTAGGTAATATTGAAAAAGAAAATTATATTGCTAATTTTACTAAAGTTCATTTATCCAATGATTATATTTTGAAAGGGCATTAAACTCTTCATGAGTTTGGTTTCCCAAAACTTAACCCCATGGACCCAAAAGTAAACTAAGGTACCAGTGCGTGTATTTTATATTTTTCAGGTACTAAACAATGGATACCGGACAATGGATGTTCAAAGCATATAATCCATAGATACCGAGCAGGATTATATACAAAAACGGTGAATTGGATATAACTCAAAAGGATATTGGCATCGGCAAAGTTGGTAACTCTAAATTTTTTTAATATTTTACTCCGTGCTTTGTATTGGTTTTGATTTCCCTCATAAGTTCCAGCTATATTCATTTATATATATCTCTATCTACAAACTCTATACATATTGTCTAGTTGTGCCTAAGAAATTCTTTTTCACCCTTTTTGTTGATGACAAAAGGGGAGAAAATGTATAAATATACTAGGAAAAATGATAGGTGGAGTGCATATAGTTAGGGGAGTCAAATATAAAAATATTATATTTTATCTCTTAAATATTTATATGGTTGTCATCAAAAAGGAGGAGATTGTTAATACCCTAGGTATTGATTTTAATGACAACAACCATATAAATATTACTACTAACGTATCTCCGAGTTGTGTAGTTATTTCAAACATATTATGGAGACATTTACAGAGATAAACAAGAACTCAATGGAAGAAAATGGCTTATATATGGAAGAACAAAACTGATTGAAGAAGAATGCTGGAAGGACAGAAGTGTTTGAAATGATGAGTAGTTGGTTGAGTCTTAGAATTCCTTGTTAAAGATCCCAATGCAATTATACTTGAAGATCATCAACCATTGACTTCAACTGAATCAAAAAATCCACAAAAAAGAGGTACTTTTGAAATTTTAAATTTGCAACACTTATTGATGTTGCTGTTCTCTTTGGAAAATGTCTATATGTCGACATATGGGGGTCAAGTTTGTCGACATAGTTCCCATTGATCGGTTTTTTAAATTTTAAATCAAGGGATTTTCTCGACCCCTCTTCACCAAAAGACATGTCTTTTCAACCACCATATAAAGGCTCTAGAAAACAAATTTTCCAATTATTCTCTCTTCATTCTCATACTCTTTCTCTTCCATACTTTTGCAAAAGAAATCCATTGCATTCTCTTTGCAAATCCATACCATTTCACTCCGATTCTTCAAGAATTTTCAAACCACATTATATCAAAAAGTTTCTGCTTGAATTCATATCATTCTCTCTCTGATTTCATCCTATTCCTCAAAGAATTCAAAGATATATTGCCTGGAGGTCTATAGGATCATTATAATGAATCTACAAGAATCTTTATTGAAGATACGACTAATTGTCACACTTTGTTGTTATTTGTGAAAAGGAGAAGGTGGTCTTGTAGCCTGTGAAATTAAGAGGGTGTATCTTGTAGCCCGTGAAATCAAGATTGTAAAGGTGTTCTTGCCACCCGTGGAAAGCAAGCGATTATAGTGAAATTCTGCACGGTGTAATGCTGGAATGGATGTAGGATTGGTTAATCCAAACTAGTATAAAATTTCAGGTGTTATTTACTTTACTGCATTTTACTTTATTAGTTACTTATTCTATGATTATTGTTTTTGTAGCATTGTGTTATAGACGCCCCATTTTTCAATAAGTCGTAGGCTAAGGCTCGTACTCTATTGGTGGTACTTCTATGAGCATAAGAGAGGAGGAGGCGGTGCAAGTCGTGGTAGCTTGTTCTTCCCCAAGATTGTTTGTAAAGTGCACTCCACACTAAAGCATTTACCCTTCGAATGGTTCGGTACTTCTTTAGATACTCATCAACCAACTCCAATGCATGGTAAATGTCGTCTGCCTATCAAAACAAAGTAATTAAAACATATATAAATTAACTATGCTTAGTTAATCAACGACTGTACATACCACATTCCTCTCAAGAGGAGCTTTAGGAATGTATTGGTCTATCGCAACAGAAGGTTCTTTGGCACGAAGAACATAGCGGGGTGTGATGATTCAATACTAAGTATAATATTCTTCTTCCGTTAACGTGAGTCCCTTTCTTGTCGCTTGTGCAGATGGTGATGATTCCATGTCTCAATTGACATATCATACTCCTCAGATGCAATATCAATCTTGTAATAAGGAGCTTGTTCTAGCAGATGTTGTCGCATACTAAATTATTGCATCGCTCTGTCAAGAAGATGGTAAGCTACATCACTCAAACAAATGAGTGGAACCCATGTTATCTATAACTGAATAGAAGTAGTGCATAAGTTTGGAAGGTCTCCAAGCATAGGTGTGTATAGGGTCCATGTCGTAGAATTGTAATCGAGTACATCGAACTCGTTGCGGTAGAGCATAACATTGGGTAGATTTCGCAGCGCTCTTCGGTCATACCCACCTAAAATATGAGAATACTATGAATTATTGGATCAAGACTTATGTGTATATAATCAAATAACATAATAAATATACCTAGCACCATACGACAGAGATAAATCAACACCCATCCTCTTCATCGATATTCTCTCGATAGGAAGGTACCTCCAACACTATAACTATGAACATGTATACATATAAGATTGCAATGTTTGTGAACATACAAAATAAATGCATATGAAGAGTAATAATGCTAATACATGTACTAAAGTCAAACAACCACCAATAGATGTGTTCTCTAGCAAAGCAAGCCTCGTTAGCTCTGTGTATGTATAGGCTAGAACCGCACTACCACACGAATACTTGCAGCAAATATCAAAGTTCTCTAGAAATGGAAGCCATCTGAACCAGATATGGGTCTTTGAATGATCATAAATCAAATGTGAAGTGATAATATGTAATATAATGGCTCGAGCACACCGAGTAATCTGAACCTTCGAGGCATATGCTGGAATGTCATCAACAAGCTCCTTTCTAAACCATGTTTTAACTATCATCTCATTACCCCACCTTTGCTCAACAGGAAGAGATAGACCTAAGAGCATCGCGCACAACTCCAAGAAATCTACTGGCTATGGGTTACTCAATGGAGCACCATCTATGGGTAAACTAAGCAAAACAACAACATCGGCCAACATGATGGTTATCTCCCTAACCCAAAGGTGGAATGTAGATGTTTTCGGCCTCCATCTATCCACCAAAGTGGTGATAAGATGATGATCCAATTGGGTGTACCCCAACCGAAAAAGTGAGAAATCGACTCTAACTATTATCTCGAGCATGGCAGGATGAGACAAAGTCACTTTCTTTAATTTAGAGGAGTGATCAATAGTCCAATCTGAGTAGTGCACTATAAGAAAAATAATAAAATATAAGCTTTATGTATAACCAACATCGATGTATATTTCTATTCCATAAGAAAGTGTATTATCTCCATCTAAGCGTGGTTGCCCATTCGATGGTGTTCTTGCAAGTACAAAATGCTTCCATCGATCAATTCCGGTTACATCTCAGAGTAGTCTACACAAAATTCAACTATTTGCTAACCACAAATTCTTTTTCAACTACAAAATTAACACGTTAAACAATGTTAACTATTTTTGTGTTAAACAAGGTAAAATCAACAAATTTGTGAATTCCAGGATCAAATACAACTTCAAAACATTAAATTTATCAAATTTTAAAAAACCCTAATTTGTAAAAAAAATGGAGATTGATTATAGAATTAAAACCTGAAGGAGCTTTCTATAATGAAGAGCAAGACATGTTTCGAATTAACGAAGAAATCTGTGAAATTTGCACTCAAATTTTGACTTCGAAAAAAATGGGGATAGATTTTTATTTTTGTTTTTTTCTAAATGGGTACAGTGAGATGGGGGTGGGGGCTAGCTTTTGTTTTGGAGCAGAAATTGAATAGGAGACTTTTGAGAAATCGCCGACTGGCGACTTTTCAAAAGTCGCCCGTATTTTTTTTTAAATGTAGTGGACGACTTTTGAGAAGTCGCCCATAACATTCACACAAAAAATGCTGAGTTGACCATAGTATACTGGCGCCATTTGAAATGGCACCAGTATACTATGGCCAGCTTAACGCTGAGCTAGCCAAAACAAGGTTATACATGTAATAAGTTTTAAAACGAGGGTATAAGCGTAATAAGTTCAAAAAATGGGGCTAAAGTGAAAATAAATCCTTTAAAAATCATGCTTGCAGTAGCACACAGTTACGACAAGGTAGTCCTAGGTATTGGAATTTCGACAAAAATGAAATTTGATACATCCTAAAGTGATATAGCATTGACTAAGATGAATCGTGTATATAATCGTTATTAAAAGGTAAGACTAAAATTGTAAAATTGGATCTTAGCGATGATACATATATAAGCAAGATATCAAATTATCACATCACTAGGCAATGTGACATGTGAACATTAATATTTCAATTGTTCAAGTATCGATCGCTGACTAAGTTCACACTTATGAATCACATAACAGTATCTATTAAGTCTCCAAAACACCAACCAGCAGTTTAATTGGTTTATAATTGTTGTGGGCAATTTTTCCCACTAAATTATAGTTCAATTGATGCAAGGCATATGGTAAGGAAGAAGGACGAGAGAAGAATAGGCTGCCATTACTCTGTTCCGTGACCCAAGTACCGAACAAAGCATTCTATTCAATACCTAGGGTACCGAGCAGGAAATCATGTTCGGTACCCTAAGCACCGAACATGATTCTCTGTTCGATGCTTAGAGGCCTATCGAACTAAATAACTATAGATCCCACCCGACCAAGGGAAGGAGCACATAATGGACCAAGTCATGTGCCCTAGTGATACACCGAGGCAAGCCTATAGAGAGCCTATCGAACCAACAAGAGCCGAACCAAACTGGAAAGCACACAAACTTGGCTAATAACTTGTCCACATCCATCCAAGCCGAAACGACACCCTTCGAACTGAGTTCTTAGCCGAACCGAGTTGTGTATATATGGAAGGAAATCTTCATATATTTGGAAATAATCAAGCATAACTCTAGATTCCCAGGAATAATCCCTCTGCGCAAGATATACAAGGAAACATCCTAATCCATGACACCACCTACTCATTCCTATAAATACTCAAGCATTTGGCATTCAAACAACTTTTGGAATCTACAAGACTCCAAGCTACATAATCAATTACGCAGAGTATCCAGATTGTTATTTTCTATTATAAATCATTGCGCACTTTATCAATTTCTTGTAATGTCAGAAATATAAGAGAAATGAATAAAAACAAACAGTGGACGTAGGCCCATTTTGGCTGAACCACTATAAAACCCGTTATTTGTTACTTTTTCTACTTTTTTTATTCATTTAATCCACTGTGGAAAATTGATTGGAAGTGTTTGCTTATTTTTTATTTAAACATTTTTGTGCTTTCATTGAGAGCTGAATCTATCCACAACATGCCTACTAAATCTCAGAGCAAAGCTAGCGCTACTAGCAGGAGTGCTGACCACAACACAGTATAACAGGATAACCATTCTTTCGGTACTCCAGCCCTGGATGCCATCACTAGAGGTGACTTAGACAAAGTTGTGGCGGACCTTGATACTCATCTCACCACCCAACAATAAGCTATTATGGATCAAATCATGGCACGCTTAGGGCAGGCATAGCCAACCGCACATAACACTGAAATCAAGGAAAGAACTCGGACCGACGATCGAGGGAGAGAAGGAGATCATACTCTAGTGGCGAATCTAAATAGGAAAATTAAGGAGCAGGATTAGCGAATGTCGAGGAAGCAGGTCGAGCAGTGGCTTAACCACACACCGCACCCGAGGACCGGTCTAGCATAGAACCGAACAGGGGAGGTAACCGACCAGGGCAACTATGGCTGGACCCTACCGATCTAGCAACGTTCTCGGGACTTGGCTGAAGTAGCAGTTGATGTAGCAGTTGATGGAAGACGAGCTTACCTCCATGAGCAATTCCAAAGTAGAGAATGCAGCCTGGATCACGAGTCATCACATATGACATGATAGAATCCACTCACTTAGACAGGAGAAGTTGATTCATTCCCGACCATCCCTAGAATCGAAGGACCATACGACACGGGTTATCAGGGAATGTGTTTGTCGAGAGCAAATAGAGCAGGGAATTAGCGCAAGAGTTGGTATCCCATTTACTATGGAAATAGAGACTGCCTGGAATCCAAGGCGTTTTCGAATGCCTACTATGGATCCTTATCAAGGCTTAATTGATCCCATAGTATATTTACAACGATATATACATCATATGCAGATGAGTGGGGGCAATGGAAGAGGTCATGTGCAAGTATTCCCCCTTATTCCTGATAGACCTAATAGTTATGTGGTTCTGTCACCCTAGCTCAATTCATTCATAGGAGATATTGAAGAAGAAGTTCATCTGTCAGTTCTCAGTACACATAGAACAACCCAAGGACCTATATTACTTGTTAGATGTTAAACAATAGAAGGACGAGACTCTACGGCAATATTTAACTTGTTTCAACGTTGTAGTTGTGAGTGTTCAAAACGCTGATGAATAGCTAACTCTGATAGCAATTTATGGAGGTGTGCATCCTGACTCAAAGGTGGCCTGGAGATTGACTAAAGAGAAATCAGCTACCCTCCAAGACTTCTTTACGTAGCTGCAAAATACATGCGATTGGAGGAAGTTGCCTCAGGGCGGCAAGCTGATGCTAAGCCAGTAAGGGCGTCCAGTAGTGCTAATGCTATGGTTAAGAATGGTGAAGAGGGTAGCATAGAGAAAAAGAAAAATAATGATCCTAGCAATTCCGATGGGAAGAAAACAGATCGAAGGAGATTCAAATCTGGCATGAGATTTGGCACCTATACAGACCTGAATGATACTATAGAGAACATCGACTTTGCCACTCAAGCAAATTTTAAGTACAACAGGCGTGCTCCGAAGAAAGAGATGGAGGCTGAAAAACTCTAGAAAGTACTACAGGTTCTATGAGTCCCATGGACATAACACCAATGAATGTCACCATTTACAGGACTTAACTGAGGAATATGTTGGCGTCAAAATTGATCACCAACACCCAGTTATATGAAAGCGCCAATATCCAATCCAATCACAGACGTATGAAGAGAAATAAATGAAGAACAAAATTAAAACTATTAGAAAGCATGTAAATAGAGACTCAGATTTATAGTGGTTCGGCTAAATCTGGCCTACGTCCACTCTAAAGATTTTCCTTTTATTAGTTTATACTGCTGATTACAGTTACAAATCTATGAAATTCAAGAATTAAAATGGCAGAGTATAGCCTAGATAGAAGATAAGGAGAAGCAGAATGAAGATCCCCTTTTTGAAGCCATACATACTGTATTTATAGGTTTAGACGACCACCAATCTCTCTGAAACTTCGGCTGCATGACCTTCTTATCCATATGAGCCCACCATAGGGGTCGCTAGGCCCAAATCCCAATGAAGAGGAATTGGTACCGATACCTTCATTGGTTGATATTTAGGCAATGATTCCTATGGTGGATTCTACATGATAAAACATGTATAATCCCCAAGTTTCATGTCATTTGGAATAAGGAAGCTCCTAATTTTGATTAATCTTTGGTTCAAATCCACCCGGAAGCTATTTCCTATCGAACCCTTCTAATGGACATCCATAGCATGACCATCCATGCCGATCCATCTTATAACCAACCGTGTCGTTCCATCTTATAACCAACCATGTCGATCCCTTTGGATACTTCCAAACCATGCCGATCCAGGCCTTTCTACTTATGCCAATCCACACACACTTCATTTATGCCAATCTCTCCGCTGCTTCAACTATGTCGATCCCTTGTCTAACTAATCATGTCGAACCCCTGGTTAACTAATCATGTCGATCCCCTGGTTAACTAATCATGTTGATCCCTTGTTTGCATAAGTATGCCGACCCCTCTTCATTAAACCATGTCAAACCCTTCTATAGAAGCCAACCCATACTGAGTCCTCTATATTAAAACATGCCGATCCATTCCTCATAACTTCCCAAACCAATAAAACATGTCGATCCCTCTGCCTTCATCTACTTCGAGACCTATGATACTTCCATTCCATGTTGATCCAAGCTATGCCAGTCCCTAGGCTTCCACAAAGTCATGTCGATCCCTAACTTATCCAAGCCAATATTTATATTTCAAGCATCCTACATCATTTATCTACCAACTCCGCTCAATTCTGGCTTCATATAACCATTTGTACCTGATTCCTGGGCCCTACAACCGTCGCTCTGTACTCACCGGCCTTGATAACCGTGAAGTCTATTGGGTTAAATCTGCATGTATACTGCCTTGCTAAAAGGTGGGTTAACACTCTGCCTTTCGAAACATGCCTTGTGGTAGGAAGGAGTGTTTCGAATTCCTTAATTCCAATGTTCGAAACCCGTTGATGACCTGTGAACAAATCAGTGATCATGCCTGATTGTTAGTAACGACCATTCGGGACCGTTAGTAAAATTCGTAACTGTCCCAGGCTGATGATGATCGCACGAGATCGAGTGTCTGTTCGAGGCGAAATGTGATCGTTCGAGATCGAATGCCCGTTTAAGGAAAAATGCGATCGTTCAAGATCGAGTGCCTGTTCAAGGCATAATGTGATCGTTTGAGATCAAGTGCTGTTCGAGGCGAAATGTGATCGTTTGAGATCGAGTGCCTATTCAAGGTGTAACGTGATCGTTCGAGATTAAGTGCCGTTCGAGGTGAAATGTGATCGTTCGAGATCAAGTGCCTATTCAAGGTGTAACGTGATCGTTCGAGATTAAGTGCCGTTCGAGGCGAAATGTGATCATTCGAGATCGAGTGCCGTTCGAGGTGAAATGTGATCGTCCTAATGGGACTCAAAATTATTAATGTCAGATTTCACATTCGAGTGAGTTTTATAATCAAATTATCCAACTAATAATGAGTCCTAGTACTAAAAGAGAAACAAAAACAAAAATTAAATACTACAATGCATGCATCTCCGGGTGCGGCGGTTCATTGTCATGCCTAGGGACCGTTCACGATTCCGTACATGTGTAAGTGACTTAGTCTTTCTATTGTGGAGTTATTACTTATTCTTTGCCATTCCGATCAATTGATGACAAGTTAATGCCTCGATCCAAGGCAGTTTTCATTCGATGTGGATGGTAGTTGCTCATGTTCCAGTACCGCTGCCCGAATTCTTACATATTGTAACAGCCTGCCTTTTCGGACACGTCCCTGAATCTCATCCTTTAAGTTCCTGCAATTGGTTGTAGTATTCCCATCTAGCTTATGGAACAAATAGTATTTTTCTGATTTCTTTTCACTGTTTGTAGGCTCTCTCCTCATTTGCCTTCGATAGGGGATCTGCCTCCTAATGTCCAGATATATCTGTTCCAATGTTTCAGTCAATTCCGTGTAAGAGGTGAATCTCGGTTCTCTTTGTGGTTGCTTCGATCCATCAGAGCCATCCTCTGCTTGAACCTTCCCCGGGCGGATGTCCACCTTTAACCGCATAAACTTCCACTTCCTCTCTTCCCTCTCTATCAACTTACGCATCTTCATGTCACAAAAACCTTTCTGCTTCATGGTAAAATTCTTCTAGATCCATAGGTGGATCCCGTTCCAACGATATCTTCAAATCCGAGTTATCCGTAATCCCTGACACTGCTGCCATCACCGCATCGAACCTGGTTAAGAAATCCCTAAGTGATTCTTCTTTCCACTGCTTCAACGATGTTAAAGTCATCACACTCTTGGGTCTCGTGATGTGGACCCGAAATTTCCTCATAAACCTTTCGATCAATTCGGTCCATGTGCTAATAGAACCACTTTCAAACCGTCTAAACCATAGTGTAGCTATATCTGTTATTTGCGCCAAAATTGGCCACAAACCCCAAAAGCCGTGAAAGCACCAGTGTATATACACAGATTCACAATATTCCAACACAGATCTCAGATCCAGATAACGTAGAGAATAAGAATGAAGAAACAGTAAAGTTCAAATGGAAGAAAGCAAGAAAGAACACAAGGTTTATAGTGGTTCGGCAATCCGGCCTACGTCCACTTTGAATTAATCCTTTTTATTCCCTTTTTATTGTAGTTACAATCACAAGCCTTTAGTATCAATTCAAAAATGGCAGAGCTTCAGCGTCAGAGAAAGAGAAGATCCCCTTTTTAGTTTCCATATGACACCTATTTATAGCTATAGATCTGAAAATATCCGCCTCGAAACCTAGAACACCTTTCCTCTTGCGCAAGTGGGCCCACCAGATCGATCCAGAGCGATTTGGGATCGATGCGTGTTTATTTCATATCGATCCAAAAGTGGTCCAATAGAGATGAGATCGATTAGGGAGGTTCTCGAGTGTATCAGGAAGCTCCTTTGAAAATTTCATACCGTTTGGACTTGTAGAGTGAGAGTTATGATCGATGCAAGTCTGTGTTCACCGGTGGGCTGTCACATTCGTATCCATAAATTCATCTCCATCCCTTCATATCTATCACAATCGCATCGATGACGTGGCTCGAAAACCCAGGGAGATCCACTTTTGATGCCGAGTTGACTGCTTCTTCATCCAAACATGTTTCCTTCGTATCGATCGAATGCTATGCTCTTCGTATCCATCGACCGTAGCCTTTGTTTGCATCCATCAACCAATCCCCCTTCGTATCCATGTTGTTCATATCAATCCAAAACGACAGCTTGGATCGTTACGAACAAGACCGATACGAACTCTACCTCCGTACCCATCCTGATCGATACAGAATCTTCGATTCGAAGCGTGCGGCTATTTCCATCCCGATCAATACGAACTACCACCGATCCAAAGCCATATGTGCTATCCACAGTCGCATCCATCTGCTGACACCCCTTGGTCGATACAAACTGTATCAATACAAACAACATCCATCAATCCGAGGTAACCCACGTTGATCGATACGAACAGTATCAATTCGAATCATATCGATACGAAGGTATCGATGCGAACCATTTCTCACCAATATTGATCCATCCATATCTCGAGCATACGAACTCCGATTGACTTGAAATTTGAAATGTAGCCTCACCTAACCTTCTTCATCACTCCCAATCGATCTCGTCTTGATTGGAGTTCGATCAAGTTTTGACGATATCGATCATAACCTTGTTCCTAGTCGATTCCCAATCCTGATACTCATCCTTTCTTGCTAATTTGTTGATATCCCGGCCTTGACCAAAAGACGAGGTAACATTTTCCTCCCAAAACATGCCTTGTGGTAAGAAGGCGTGTTGTGAATAGCTCTGAATCCGATATTCGAAGTTCATATTCCATCCATAGCCATACCATCCGATTCATAATCCAATCCATTACCAAGCCATCCTATCCAAGTGCCATAGCCATATCCAAGTCCATGACTGCTCCGAGTTGATGTCCAATTAAAAGTCCTATAACCATAACCCTAGCCAACTTCGCAGCTATCCAAATCCATCAACCGAGCTCTAATCCATTCATATTCAATAATCAATACCAAATCCATGACTACTCCGGGCCGATATCCTGTTCCGACCTCGATTCTCCAGTCAAAGGCTTTTATTTTCTCCGACCTCGGCTCTCCGGCCGAGGACTTTTAGATTCTCCGGCCTCGGCTCTCTGGCCGAGGACTTTTAGATTCTCCGTCCTCGACTCTCCGGCCCAGGACTTTAATATTCTCCGGCCTCGGCTCTTCGGCCGAGGACTTTTATATTCTCTGGCCTCGGCTCTCCGGCCGAGGACTTTTATATTCTCCGACCTCGACTCTCCGGCCAAGGACTTTTATATTACGTTCGAGTCTATTCCATTGCTCTCCGGCGAAGGGACTTATAACTCGCAATTACTACCCCATCTCTTCGGTCGGGACCGTAATAGCGTGACCTGTATTATCTATTACATTAATCCGAACCCAATCATCAAAATAAAAGTTTTTACATCCCAGGAAAATAAATGCATGTACATCCAAGGGAGAAACCAAAGTCTTCAGAGAAACGAAAAGAAAAACAGGATTTCATAGACTCGAGCGACACGGTTTTTCATCGTCTCAGTGCATGCCTAGGGACCGTCCTCGGTCCCGCACATGCGTAAGTAACTTAGCCGTATTACTTCGAGCTATATTAATTATTCAAAGTCATAAATCTATTTAGTTGATAACAAGCTGCTGACGTTGCCTAGACCCAGTGCCATCTTCGCTTAAGATGGGCGGTGGCCGCTCCTGCTCCGTTGCCACAGCTCGATTCCTTACATATTGTTGTAGATGACCATTCCTTACATGCTCCTCAATGATATCCTTCAAATGCCTTTAGTCATTTGTGTTGTGCCCATCCAGCTCATGGAATAGACAATGCTTTCCCGATGCCTGCTCGTATTCAGAAGGTTCTCTTCTTGCCGGCCTTCGATACTGGAGGCGCCCTCGAGTATCCAAGTAAATCCTCTCCAGAGTCTCAGTCAAATCCGTGTAGGAAGTTAACTTTGAATTCCTCCGTGGCCTTTTTGAAGCATTACCGTTGTCATCCATTTTCATTTTCCCTTTATCATCTTTATTTGGATCCTCCCTAGGTGGACCTCCACCCCTTACTACATAAACTTCAGCCTCTCTCCCTTCTCTCTCAGCCTGCGCATCTTCCTGCCTCAGGAACCTTTCTGCCTCATGGTAGAACTCCCCGAGATCCCTCAGTGGGTCCCGTTCCAACGATATCTTGAAATCTGAATTATCTGTAATTCCCGAAACTACTGCCATCAAAACCATCGATGGATCGGGTCAATCCACCGAAGCCACCACCACATTGAATCTGGTTAAGAAATCCATGAGCGACTCTCCTTTCCATTGTTTCATCAATGCCAAAGTCATCACATTTTTGGGTTGGACTATGTGGACCCGAAACTGCCTCATAAACCTTTCAATCAGCTCCATCCATGCGCCAATAGAGCCACTCTCCAGCTGTCTGAACCATAATGCCGCTATATCCGTCAAATACAAAGGGAAGCACCATGCCATGACCTCCTCCGATGCCTCCAGCACATCCATATGCCTCATGTACCTCGTCAAGTGAATAGTGGGATCCGTTCTCCCGTCATACATCTCTAGTGTTGGTAGTTTAAAATCTGGTGGGTTCCTAGCTTGCCTGATCGTAGGAGCAAATGGACTCCTATTCACATCCTCCAAGTCTCTATTCACTAATTCTCCTCTCATAGCCCATCTGATCATGTCCACTAACCTGTCGTTGTCATCAAGAGGTAGCCTCTGCCTGCCATCTCTAACCTGACCCCCGAGCCTGCGAGGGAATCCTGAAACTTGTCCTTCTGGATGAGCACCCATATCCCGATCAACTCCAAACTGTATAGCGCTGCCTGGTATCCATCCTGGAATCAAGTCGAAATGATCTACGGGTATGCCCTCGAGTGTAGGAGCTGCTCCTGATGGTCCTACTCTGTCTTGCATCCTGTTTGCTCCATGCTCTTGATCTTGATTCTGAACTGTCTCCACTCCTACTACTCCAGCTTCGCGATTTTCATTCCCAGCGTTCCCTGTAATTTGGTTCCCTTGGCTTTGCATTCCAGCTTGTCCAACCTGTCGGAGAAGATTCTGTATCATGTCCTCTTGCCTTTTCAGCATCGTTTCCATCTCCTCTCTAGTAATGAAGATTGATGCCTGATTTGCTCCTGAGGAAGCCTCCTAACTCCCTTCGTGTTGACTCCTTTCCACTTTTTGTCTCCTTGTTGATTGCTTTGTCATTGTTCCCTTTAGATCTGATCCTTTAGCTTTCAAAATATGAACTTCAAATTCGGCATTGCGGGTGCTAGCCTTCTTAGTGAAAGCACCAAAGTGTTTGCGCCAAAATTGGCCACAAACCCCAAAAGCCGTGAAAGCACCGGCGTATATACATAGATTCACAATATTCCAACACAGATCTCAAATCCAGATAATGTAGAGAATAAGAATGAAGAAACAGTAAATTTCAAATGGAAGAAAGCAAGAAAGAACACAAGTTTTATAGTGGTTCGGCAATCCGGCCTATGTCCACTTTGAATCAATCCTTTTTATTCCCTTTTTACTGTAGTTACAATTACAAGCCTTTAGTATCAATTAAAAAATGGCAGAGCTTCAGGTCAGAGAAAGAGAAGATCCCCTTTTTAGTTGCCATATGACACATATTTATAGGTGTAGATCTGAAAATATCCGCCTCGAAACCTGGAACACCTTTCCTCTTGCGCAAGTGGGCCCACCAGATCGATCCAGAGCGATTTGGGATCGATGCGTGTTCATTTTGTATCGATCCAAAAGTGGTCCAATCGAGCTGAGATCGATCATGGAGGTTCTCGAGTGTATTAGGAAGCTCCTCTGAAAATTTCATAGCGTTTGGACTTGTAGAGTGAGAGTTATGATCGATGCAAGTCTGTGTTCACCGGTGGGTTGTCGCATTCGTATCCATAAATTCGTCTCCATCCCTTCATATCTATCACAATCGCATCGATGACGTGGCTCGGAAACCCAGGGGAGATCCACATTTGATGCCGAGTTGACTACTTCTTCATCCAAACATGTTTCCTTCGTATCGATCGAATGCTATGCTCTTCGTATCCATCGGACCGTAGCCTTTGTTTGCATCCATCAACCAATCCCCCTTCATATCCATGTTGTTTGTATCGATCCAAAATGACAGCTTGGATCGATTTGAACAAGACCGATACGAACTCTACCTCTGTACCTATCCTGATCAATACGGAATCTTCGATTCGAAGCGTGTAGCTATTTCCATCCCGATCGATATGAACTACCACCGATCCAAAGCCATGTGTGCTATCCACAGTCGCATCCATCTGCTGACACCCCTCGGTCGATACGAACTGTATCAATACAAACGACATCCATCAATCCAAAGTAACCCACGTTGATCGATACGAACAGTATCGATTCGAATCATATCGATACGAAGGTATCGATGCGAACCATTTCTCACCAATATCGATCCATCTATATCTCGAGCATACGAACTCCGATTGACCTGAAATTTGAAATGTAGCCTCACCTAACCTTGTTCATCACTCCCAATCGATCTCGTCTTGATTAGAGTTCAGTCAAGTTTTGACGATATCGATCATAACCTTGTTCCTAGTCGATTCCCAATCCTGATACTCATCATTTCTAGCCAATTTGTTGATATCTCAGCCTTGACCAAAATGCGGGGTAACATCCATTAAGTACAAGGGGAAGCACCATGCCATGACTTCCTCCGATGCCCCAAGTACTTCCATGTGTCTCATGTATCTTGTCGGATGAACAACGGGATCCGTCTTTTCACCATATGTCTCAAGCGTTGGTAGTTTGAATTTCGGTGGATTCCTAGCTTGCTTGATATTTGGAGTGAATGGACTTCTATTTACATCCTCCAAATCCCTGTTCACTAATTCTTCATGCATAGCTTGCCTAATCATCTCTGCAAACCTATCATTGTCTTCCAGTGGCAATCTCCTATCATCATGTCCAAGCTGCCCCCCGAGTCTACGAGGGAATTCTGGAATGTATTCCTCCGGACGAGCATCCACATTCCGATTTGCACCAAGCTCCATGGGATCAATTGCAGGTCCTCCAACATCATGATCAACCAGACTCGAGGGAATGCCCCCTAGCCTTTGGGAATCAGTATCGATCCCTTTGGAGAGATCGGTGCCGATCCCTCTAAGATGGCAGGGGACTGCTCCCGGCGGCTCTGTTCCATTCCTTTCTCTATTGGCCCCATTTCCATGCTCCGGGTTCTAATTTCCAGTGAATCATGCTGCTTCAATTCCTTTATTCTGTGCTCTAGCTTGTCTAATCTGTTGGAGTAAATTCTGCATCATCTTCTTTTGTCTTTTCAGCATCCTCTCCTGCATAACATCCATCGTCATTTCCATTTCATCCCTGGCGATGTAGACAAATGCTTGATTTGCTCCAGCTCCTGAGGAAGCCACCTGACTCCCTCCACAGTGGCTCCTTTTCGGTAGCACTCTCCTTGTTGATTGCCTAATCATTGCTTTTTAGATCCAAGTATCCAAGCTTCTAAATCTAAGATCATAGCTTCCAAATCCGTAGGTGCAAGTCTTCTCGGTGAAAGCACCAAAATGTTGGCGTCAAAATTGGCCACCAACACTCAGTTATATGAAAGCACCAATATCCAATCCAACCATAGAAGTATGAAGCAAAATAAATAAAGAACAGAATTAACACTATTAGAAAGCAAGTAAATAGAGACTTAGATTTATAGTGGTTCGGCTAACTCTGGCCTACGTCTACTCCAAAGATTTTCCTTTTATTAGTTTATATTGCTGATTATAGCTACAAATCCGTGAAATTCAAGAATAAAATGACAGAGTATAGCCTAGGTAGAAGATAAGGAGAAGCAGAATGAAGATCCCCCTTTTTGAAGCCATGCTTGTTGTATTTATAGGTGTAGACGACCACCAATCTCTCTTAAACTTAGGCTACACGACTTTCTTATCCATATGGGCCCACCATAACGGTCACTAGGTCTAAATCCTAATGAAGGGGGATCGGTGCCGGTCCCTTCATTGGTTGCTTTTTGGGCTGCAATTCCTATGGTGGATTCTACATGATAAAATATTTTTAATCCCCAAGTTTCATGTCATTTGGAATAAGGGAGCTCCTAATTTTGATTAATCTTTGGTTCAAATCCACTCGGAAGCTATTTCCTACCGAACCCTGCTAATGGACATATGTCGATCTGTAGCATGACCATCCATGTTGATCCATCTTATAACCAACCATGCCGATTCATCTTATAACCAACCATGTCGATCCCTTTAGATACTTCCAAGCCATGCCAATCCATGCCTATCTACTTATGCCATTCCATGCACACTTCATTTATATCAATCTCTCCACTGCTTTAACTATGCTGATCCCTTGTCTAACTTATCACGTCGATCCCTTGTTTAACTAATCATGCTGATCCCCTGGTTAACTAATCATGTCGATCCCTTGTTTGCTTGAGTATGCCGACCCCTCTTCATTAAACCATGTCGAACCTTTCTATAGAAGCCAACCCATACTGATCCCTCTATATTGAAACATGCCGATCCATTATTCATAACTTGCCAAACCAATAAAACATGTCGATTCCTTTGCCTTCATCTATGTCGAGTCCTATGATACTTCCAATCCATGCTGATCCAAGCCATGTCGACTCCTGGGCTTCCACTAAGTCATGTAGATCCCTAACTTATCCAATCCAATATTCAGATTTCAAGCATCTGTATCGTTTATCTACCAACTCCACTCAGTCCTAGCTTCAGATAACCATCTGTACCGGATTCCTAGGCCCTACAATCGTCGCTCTGTACTCACCGGCTTGATAACCGTAAAGTTTGTTAGGTTAAATCCGCTTGTATATTGCCTTGCCAAAAGGTAGGTTAACAAAATACATTAAGAAGAAGAAGTAGAGCAATATATCAAGAGCTTGGAGGCACTTCTTGCTCCCGAGAAGCAGGCCCCGAGACAACCATCGCTAGCAAATAGAGGTGAAGGATAAAAGACAGGAGGCTAATAATTAATACCATAGCTAGGGGACCTCATGTGGCAGACAAGAGCTAGGGTGAGATGGAGAGGTATGCAAAGTCAAGAGCAAGATGTGATAGCTTTTGATGAAAATGACTTATAAGGAAAGCAGTACCCATATATAGATCCAATGTTAATTACGACCAAGCTTGGCCTTGCAGAAGTACTTAAAATTTTGATAGATAATGAGAGTTCAGTGAACATTCTGTTCAAAGATGAGTTTGAGAAGATGGGATTGTCCATGGAAGAGTCACGCCATGCAACCAATGACTACATTTGTTTTACGGGAGAAGGCACCATGCCCTTGGGGAGGTTGGATTTGTTTGTTGAGATAGGAACCCATCCCCGATCAGCTATGCGAAAGAAAACTTTCATATTAGTGGATGGATTCTTAGCTTACAATGCCTACCTAGGACGTCTAGCCTTACTGATTTTCATGCAGTAGTGGCCCCATGGTGTTTGAGGATGAAGTTCCCAACAGCCAACGGAATAGGAGTGGTGGAAGGAAACAAAGATACCGCCAGGGAATGTTATGTTGCAAAGCTATAGGAAAACAAACGGAGAGAGAAGGGAAAGGGCGCCGAAGTTGCCTTCTGTGCCAAGTAATCCCTTGTATAGAAATTAAAGGAAGGCCCCCTCTTGAGTCTGCAAATGATTCCCATAACAAGCTTGACCCAAGAGATGGAGGAGAGGGGGCCGCAGCCGAGCTAGGAGAGGCTTTGGAGTTTATGAAGGTTGATGATAGTGATCCTATGAAACTCATAAAATTGGATCTGGTCTGGAGCAGGATCTAAAGATACATCTGATTGGTTTTCTACGAGACAACTAGTACGCATTCGCCCAGTCTCATGCAGACATGTGCGAGATTTCTCCCTCAGCTGCTTGTCACGCCCTAACATCGACCTAAGGAAACCACTTGTGAAGTAGAAGAAAAGGAGTTTGGGCCAGAAACGATCGACGACGCTGAATAAAGAAGTGAAAATCTTATTGCAAACGACTTCATTCGAGAATCATTATACCCAGAATGGATAACAAACCTGGTCCTCGTTAAAAATTCGAATGGAAAATGGCGAACTTGTATAGACTTCTCTAACTTGAACGATGAATGTCCTAAAGACTACTTTCTACTCCCGAGGATTGATCAGTTAGTAGATGGAATTGCTAGGCATGAGCTTTTGTCCTTTATGGAAGCTTACAGTAGGTATAACTAGATCATAATGCATGTCCCCGGCTAGGAGCACATAAGCTTTATCACCACCTGAGGCTCTACTACTACAAGGTTATGCCATTTGGACTTAAAAATGCACGAGCGACTTACCAACGTCTGGTAAATTAGATGTTCATCGAGCAGATTGGCAAAAACATGGAGGTATACGTTGACGACATGTTGGTGAAGTCAAGGAGGGTCAAAGACCACATCTTGCATTTGGAAGAAATGTTCGAATTTTATGGAAGTACGGGATGAAGCTAAACCCGCTGAAATGTTCTTTCGGAGTGGCATCTGGAAAGATCTTGGGTTTCATCGTGCATGCAAGGGGGATAGAAGCTAATCCGAAACAAGTCCGGGCATTACGAGACTTCAAAATTCCCGAAACTCTTAAGAAAATGCAGAGTTTAAACGGGAAGCTAGCATCTTTGAGCAGGTTTATATCCAAAGTCATAGACAAGTGCATCCTGTTCTTTGAGGTGATCTAAAAGGAAAAGGCAAATTCGTCTAGACGGATGAGTGTTTGGCTGCATTCTTGAACTTATTGGAGCACATGCAGAAGTCGCTGGTCTTGTCCATGCTAGTTATATAGAAGGATCTTTACATCTACTTAGCAGTGTCGCACCATGCTATAAGTGCATCTTTTATCAGGGAGAAAGACTGAGTACAGCGTCCTTTATACTACATAAGCAAACTCTTTACCAGACCAAAGTCCAGGTAACCTAAGCTGGAGAAGTTGGCATATTGTTTGTTGGTTTCATCCAATAAACTGAGACATTACTTCCGGTCACACCCTATCCGGGTGCTCACAGACCAACCCCTGAGGCAAGTTCTGCACTGGCCAGACACTTTAGAAAGATTACAAAGTGGAGCATCGAATTGAGTCGGTAAGAGATAACCTATCACCCGTAGACGATGATCAAGGGGCAAGAACTAATGGACTTTCTTGTTGAGTTTACTATTCGAGATGATGAAGTAAAGCTCCAAGAGGAGGAAGCCCTCAAGCGGTGAGTATATGTTGATGGAGCATCTAATGATCACGACTCTAGTATAGGGGTAGTATGTCTGACCCTTAAAGGATGGAAGTTGAATTACGCGATTAGACTTGATTCAAAGTGATGAACAAAGAGGCAAAATATGAGGCTTTGATAGCCAAACTGGAATTAGCAAAGGATCTAGGGATCAGATGCTGTGTGTTCATAGTAACTCTCAGTTGGTGGTGAATCAGTGCTTGGGAAATTCCAGGCCAAAGGAGAACACTTAAGATATTATTTGGAAAAGGTGAAGGATTTTCTTACTGGGATGGAGCATTACATGGTTAAGCACATTCCGTGGGAGGAATACAAAGTTGCAGACGAGTTGGCAAAGCTTTCAAGTTTGGGAAATAAGTCTCTATTGGGATTGGTACTTATTTTGACCCAACATAGACCTAGTTTTGAGAAAGTGAATGTAGTTGCAGCCTGGATGACCTTGTTGGTAAGGTACTTGATGAAGAAATACTGCCCGATAGTCGAAACGAGGCTAGGAAGATCCTATAGAAGGCACCCTGCTTCATTATCTAGGATGGATTGCTCGGAGAGGATATTCGAACCGTTGTTGAGATGCATCGCTGAGCAGCAGACTGAACAAGTACTGGGAGACATACATCAAGGGAGTTGTAGATACCATACATGGGAGCAGACTTTGACAAAGAAGGTGTTGCGGTATGGATACTTCTTGCCGACCTTGAATCATGATGCAATGGAGTACGCAAAGAGGTGTGACAAGCACTAGTGGTTCGTTAAGATTCCCAAGCTACCCCCAACCGAGCTGACTCACATGGTCAGCTCTTGGTCCTTTGCGGTCTTGGGAATAGGCCTGATAAAGAAGTTTCCAATGGTGCGAGGTGGAGCTAAGTACGCCATAGTGCCAGTTGACTACTTTACTAAGTGGGTGGAAGCGAATCCCCTTACTAAAGTGTCGACGGCCATGGTTATAAACTTCTTAATCAGAAATGTGATATGCAGGTATGGAGTTCCCCTTCAGATTATCTTGGATAATGGATTGCAGTTCGAAAGTGAGGAGTTCGTTGACTTCTTCTAGTAGAACGGGATAAAGAAGAAGTTTTCAACTGTAGAGTATCCACAAGCTAATGGGCAAGTATAAACGGTCAATAAGGTTTTGAAAACTATCTTAAAGAAGTGGCTGAAGAAGGTGAAAGAAGTATGGATGGACGAGCTTCCTCTATCATTATGGGCCTATCGTACCTCTTTAGAAATGACAATTGGTTAGACTCCTTTCTCGTTGGCTTACAGATTGAAAGCAATGTTGCCAGTAGAGACAACAATACCATCACACCGAAGGATTTACTATGACCCTAACGGGAACGAAGAGTTGCTGAACATGTCGCTTGGCTTAGTTAATGAAAGACACAAGGAAGCCACTCTAAAGGTAGAAACACACAAGCAAAGGATAGCCGCCAAATACAATGCTAAGGTCAAACACCATCTACTCAAGGAAAGGGATTTGGTTTTTAAACAAATATTCCCCAGATTAAGGGCAGTGGATCCAGTCCAGGAAGGACCATTTGTCATTCACAAGAATTTATAAAATGGAGCTTTCATCCTCAGTATCGTAGATGGAGCCATATTTAGGAAGGCTTGGAACGCACACCATCTCCATCGTTATTTTGCTTGAACTTTTGTCATATTCATTGTATTAAAGCTTTGTAATTGAAATCATTATAAAACAGATTCTAATAAAGTGTCCTTTCATTGAAATTTTGTCTCAGTGGATAATAAATAGGAAACATAACCTTATGCTATCAATTGAACGCTTTGGGTTCACATAGACATTTTGAGGGGATATCGCATAGGCTAAAGACCTACTCCTCATCTCAGGAATCAAACTCAATCATTGTATTATCTTCCCTCAAAACTTATTTGCCGGAAATGGTGAGCCCGATTAGCCCATGGTCAGGACATGACCGCCAAATGGGTGCTCGCCGTTGACAATCGGCCAAAACTAGTTGTTGGCAATAGCAAGCTCGATCAGCCCATGGTCAGGACATGGCAGCCAAGTGGGTGCTCATCGTTGACGATCAGCCTAAACTTCTTTATCGCAAAATGGCAAGTCTGATCAGCCCATGGTCAGGGCATGGCCGCCAAGTGGGTGCTCGTCGTTGATGATTGGCCCAAACTTCTTTACTGGCAACGGCGAGTCTGATTAGCCCATGGTCAGGACGTGGCCGCCAAGTGGGTGCTCATCGTTGACGATCAGTCCAAACTTCTTTACCGGAAATGGAGAGCTCGATCAGCCCATGGTCAGGATATGACAGCCAAATGAGTGCTTGCCATTGATGATCGGCACAAACTACTCAGCCGATAGTGGTGGACTGGAGTGATCTCTATTCAGGTGCCCACAGCTAATGATCGACCTATATTTTCCCTTTGACAATAGTAGGTCGGAGTAACAACACTCAGGCGATCACTATTGTCAAACGGTGTCGAACTCATGGAAGGACAAGGAGAACCCGACTTGCTAGTCGTAAGGGCATGACAGCCGCTTAGTTGATTCTCCCCCAGTAAGGAGATAAGTTTAATGACAATAGATAATTACAGGCAATGTAAAGCTATCTAGAGCGAATTAAACATTGCATCGTATTCAACAGAAGGCAAAACAGAGTTTACAGGAATAATCAAACTGCAATATGGACATGTTATCTGACATACAAGTGTTCAAAGGGAAAGAATTACAAAGTATCAGGAACTGCGTGCTTGACCCTAATAAACTCACCAAAATTGGTCACGCATGAGTAGGAATGTTTAATACCAAAATCAATTCTATGTGCACGGTATGTTCGGAATTAACAAAAAGAAAAACTCAGAAGAGAAGCAGGCATGGTCATAACTTCACCCGGGTTTGGTCAACCCAGACTTAGAGACAGATTGCTTAGAGTGACGCGTCAAATACTTATGCTCATGTGAGCCCTTATGCTTACCCTCCTTCTTCTCATTTTCCTCCTCTTCCTCTTTCCTCTTTATAGCGGCAGCGGCATCAAGCTCAGCTTGCTTTCTCTACACGAACTTCAACTCCTCTACTACCTCAATCTTCATCTTTGCCATGTCCACGGGGAAGTTTGCTAGGACCAGCCATCTCAAGGCTTCTTCTTTATCAAACTCCTGAACAGGGTCAGAAGAGTCTGTAATCTCAATGTCAGCATCCTCCTGGAGCGCATCAATCATCTTATCATGGGCTTTATCAGCAGGGGGACCGATGGGGACTGAGGGTATGACATTTGAGGAGGGAGCATCCGAACTAACCATAGCATTGTCAGGACACAACATATGCACATCACCTGTAGGGGAGCAAGGAAGACTATTAGACATGGATTCACTCAAACTATCCTAAACCTACTAAGCCATAGCTCACAGACTATTAAGAAAAATCTTACCTCCCTTAAGAGACCCAGGAGTAGTGCAGGAGATCTGAGTATGAGTCGGAGGAGGAGCTTCCAAGGGCTTGCTTGCAGCAGATGGATCTGAAGAAACACGTAAAACTGTTAGTGAAACATCATGCATGGAAGCATAAATCGCCGGTTTAGGAGCCTGACCTTGTATAGCCGCTTCAAAGGTAGAGCTACCACTCTTCTTCTCCACCTCTTCCTTTTGGGCCTTCTTAGTTTTAGCTAATTTGACAAAACCTAGGTGGACAGCCTCCATCTCCTCCATTGAGAAGCGAGCATCAACGGCTTTAAGACTAAATGGTGGACCTCCTTTCTTATTGGTAGTTTTTGCCTCCTTAATTAACTGCTCGTGGATGGAGATCATGACCTCTTGGTAATAGTCCATCTATGCCGGACTTTTTCTATGAACATCCTACAGTAGATGTCATCCAGGAGCCCCTCTACCTGATTCAGCAGGTTGTTCAGCTTGTTACATTAGTTGGATTATTTTAGCTTTGGAAGATTCGGCATTTTTGCCTACAACTTGAACTTCTATGCGAAGGGAAACTCACTCAGCTCTCCACTCTACCATCTTCTTTTTCAAGTCCACAAGGTCGGGCTTCACCCTCTCAGCTACTACTCAGAGTTCATCCAACCTCTTAATTAATTTGTCCTTGACATTTCTGTAGTCTTAAAAGAAGCGAGCGGCATTATGTTGTATTCTTTCTTGGCATTATTGATATTAGTGGAGCACTCCTTCTTTATTCGCTCCAGTTCTTCGGTGTGAGTGGCTTTAAGCTCCTCGATCTCTTTGGCCTGCTGATTGATCTCATCGGTCAGAGATCACTCTAGCACCTCTACCAACTATTTGCTGTCCAATCCCTTTTTGTGCAGCTGTTTCCTCAAGTTGAAGATTCTTAAGTTATGCTTAACATTCTTTTTGCTATTCTCTTCTCTCGCCTTGATAGCCTTGGAATGATATTCAACCAGGGCTTTAACACCACCCAACCTATCAGTAATAAGATCAATTAACCTGGTGAAGGAAAGAGGCGGTGCCTCAACAAGCAAGCGAGCCAGAGGATCTCTAGGCTGGTAAGGCTATTGGACTCATCAAAGCACGGGTCGAAAGGATCGGTGATGATGGTTGCTCTCACTGGTTTTTTCCCTTGTCCTTTCCCTCGGGGCATGGACTATTGCTCCTCTATTATCGGTCTTCTCCTATTGTTTGGAGGCTTCAAAATCAGATAAAGGGAAGGGAGAGAGCCATGGAGACTTGGAGTGCTGGGTCAAAGTCTTGGACCTTGATTTACTGCCAGGAGAACTGGACCACTTTCGTGAGCCATTTTTAGGATCTGGGTGGCGTTTGTCCCCGGTTGGGTGATAAAAGACTACCTCCCCAGTCACTAGCTTTGTAGCTGGCTGCCTGGCATTTTCGCTTGGGCCGAATGAAGAGACAACCCGCTTTATCTCCTTCGAAGGCACCTTCGCCCCAGTTGCTTCACTTTGGATGCTAACTTCTCCTCTTTGAGCTCATGCTTCCCACAATTATAAATAACAACAGTTTAGAATCATCCAATCACCCAGAAAAATGCATGACCATGATAAGAATGTGTGACAGTGTGAGTGTAAGAGCGAGAGAGTGTAACTACGGTACAAACCATTAGGGTCCTCGTGAGTCTCTAACTATCGCCGAATCTCTACGATGGATGCTGAATCCCTATAGCCAGTCCCAAGTTCTGGATCCAAAAGGTAATCGAAAACACTAATATCTCCAGAGGTGAAAGCCTCTTCCTCCTCCTCCTTCACACACTTAGCCATAGATCCCACCAGACCAAAGGAAGGAGCGCATACCGGACTGAGCCTTGTGCCTAATGATGCACCAAGCCAAACCTATAGAAAGCCTACTAAACCAATAGAAGCCGAACCAAATTGGAAAGCATATGAACTTAGCTAATAACTTGTCCATGTCCATTCGAGCCAAACCGACACCCTCCGACCCGAGTTCTTAGCCGAAACGAGCAATTAATATATGTAAGGAAATCTACATATATTTGAAAATAATCAAGCATATTCCAGATTCTCGAGAATATTCCCTCTAGGCAAGATATACAAGGGAAAATCCAAATTAATGACACCACCTCCTCATCCCTATAAATGCTCAAGCATTTGTCATTCAAACAACAACTTTTTGGGATTTACAAGACTCCGAGCTACAGAATCAATTCGCAGAGTATTCGGATCGTCGTTTTCTGTTTATAAATCATTTTACTCATCATCAATTACTTGTGATATCACAAATATAAGAGAAAGGAATCAAAACAAACGGTGGACATAGGCCCATTATAGCCAAACCACTATAAACCTGGTGTCATTTACTTTTTCTACTTTATATTTTTCATTTAATCTACTGTGGAAAATCGATTGGAGGTGTTTGCATATTTTTTATGTAAATAATAACCGTTATAAATTAATTAAATAAATTAATATTTATGAAACATTAATTTCTATTACAATTCTTATATGGGTGTATTTAGTAAATGTGGTAGCCTCTCGAAATTTTTTGAATGCTATTAGTATTTAATTGGGTGCGTATATAAAAATTAGGTGGAATTAATTTAAAAGATAAAAATTTGTATATTTTTAGCCTCAAGGACACGACCTCAATATTTTAACCACAAGGACAAACATTCTCCTAAAAATTAATCATAAGGACAAACATTCTTCCAAAATTATTCATAAGGACAAACATTCTTCCAAAATAGCTACCGAACTAAAAATTGATAACTAAAAACTATTACCGATAACTACAAACTGATACTTAAAACCTACTATCAATAACTAAAAACTGATACCTAAAGAAAGTTGTCCTTCATGCTAAAATACTGAAGGTCTATCCATGAGGCTAAAACGTTGAGAAATTTTGTCCTTGACAATAATTTCCTGTAAAAATTATATATATATATATGCATCGATATATGATATCGATGTCATTTAATTTGATTTAGAATTCATTACAAATGGGTTTGAGTATTCAATTTGTTCATTTTGTAACCAATATAGGTCGGTCAAAGAAGGGTTAAAAGGAGGGAGTGTAATGTGGATGTGTGTTTGAATTATTAGAGGGAAACATGGAGATTCGGTCTTCTAGTTCTCCCTGTGAATACAACCCTAAGCCACCACTTTCATTCAATTTTTTTCCTTATTCCTCAATAGTTTTGGCCACACATCCCTACTTCCCAAACAATTTTTTTTGAACCCATTTATCCTAAATATAAGAAGCTAAAACAATATCCAGTGATGACACATCAATTGCTAGTAATAGTAGTGGTCTAGATCAAGGAGTTCTAGTAGACCGTTTGATCAAGGTGTGAGTCTAAGGCATCAATCTCTTTAGATAAACTCTTTATTTACTATATATGCTATCAATTCACATTTTGAATGACTTTATACATGTGTTGATATCTTCCCTCAATTATAAATGTATTAGAACTCATTAAACAATAATTTTACATAAAACAATTTATTTATTACAAAGTTAGAAATCAAATATGTATGTAACATTATAGTTCAGCCAAACACACACACACACATGCTTTTGTATATATTATAATTTGCTAAGAATTATAAATAATTTTCAATGATTATTTATTAATTTTGAAACCTAAAATTCATTTAAATTCTTGGAGCGGTGCTGCAAAGTAGTGGCGCCGTTTAACGCCCTATATATATATATATATATATATATTTGTGTATGTATATGTATATGTATATGTATATGTATATGTATATGTACATGTATATGTATATGTATATGTATGTGTGTGTGTGTATGTATGTATATTGTGATACCTACTTTTGAGATGTAGTAAGATACAAAAATTGGTTAAACAAATGAACTATGATGTAAGTTATGTAGGACCAAACAGGTAGCATAGTAAACTCGCACTACAACCCTAATGTAAAGGGCATGACAAGTGTCTTTAAGATGCGACTGCACCCATATGCCGCATTAAAATGACAAGGTAATAAGAAAAACAAAATCACTAAAAACACAAGTCGAGGTCACACGAGGTAAAATATGCGCAGTAATAAGCTAGCTTCGTAAAATAGAGATGAGCTGCACTACATTATCATATTTACAACCCACTTGACCACCTAAGTGCTAAGTGTAGAAGCGGACCATTATGTGTAGAAATAAGTAACTAAACCAAAAAAAGCCAAGATGGGCCATACGACCAACGACCCAGTCGATTTCAATATTTTTAGTGCATGAGCAAGCAATCTTGGTATGACAGCCAATGTAGCATTAACGTCAGTCAAAGAGGACCGAGGCAAGCCAAATATAGAATAACTGCACTATGCTTGTAAACTGCTCCAATTTAGATAGGAAAGGCCACTCTTATATGCAAAGCCAGCAAATTACATCCCTATCAAAATCGAGTTTGTGGCAACCAAACTACGCTAGCACACTTTGGAAACATAAACCTCATACTGCACTGATGAGAAGTCAGGCTCAGCATCCAAACCCATTATAAACCACAATACATGGCCACTTCAAACCGCGCAACTTTTATAACTTTGGACTGAGCCACAATCCCATGTTGAAACAAAATCCAGATGATAGGAACCAACCTGCACTCTTAACATTCATCTCAAACCAGAGCTGTGGCTTATCTACTTAAACGACTATATATCCTCAGGTAGAGATAAGGCACACACTGAAACTAACATCTAACCTAACAGGACTACGCTGCAATTTTATACCACATAACAAAGCTACAAAGACGCCAACATCTTGATGTGACATTGAAGGAACAAGACTGCATTACAATCCAATACCAAATCTAAAGCGATGAAGCTGCACAACAATTTTAAGGGATTCCTACCCAAGGGTAGTGACATGCACTAGACATATCCTATCCTTTTGACAACTCTATACCCAGATCGGCACTATGCTCACTAAGGACTCTATAAGCAATACCACGATAAATCAAAAGCGTTCCAAGGGCTGAACATAGGGTTACCCAAGCGTCGCTCTCTTCAATTGTTAGAAAATAGAAAAGGCACAAGTGGCCCTTATTAAGCAACTTACGCATATTAACATCAAGAGCATCTCAGAAAAAATTCATGCAAATATTGAGCTAACGCCACAAGTTGGGGAAAAGCAACTCAACTCCATTTATCCTCAGCATAATATTGAACAAACATTGCAAACTGGGCAAGACAACCCAATTCTAACCATCCTCAAGGCAATATCATACAAATGGCGCAGTTTTGCCCCATATGTATCAATGATGCCCAAAACAAAACAAAGGAATATCTCTCAACATCTTCGTGGAAAGAGTACAAAAAATAACACAACCGCACTGAAAAAAGGAGAACGTCACCTTACATCCTCATTCACACACAAGGGTAGTACATAGGCCATTCACCCCTCGGATCAGAAGTGCATGGTCCATTCAAATTTTGGCGTTTCCACCTCAATTCCATGCATTCCCACTTTAAATCAAATCTTCCCGCCAATACCAAAAGTCCCGTCCAAATACACAACACCAATCCACACATGCTAAAAGCAAGTAGTAGATGGATGGCTTGTGTAAAGATCTAACGGAGGAAGGAAAGCGTGGAAGGATAATTCCATCAATTCACCCAAAAGACTCAACTATAAATAGAGAGGCACTGTAGTAGTGCCGGGGACTTTTTGGCCCGATTTCCAAAAAGAAATGTACTATGTGATAAAGATTCTCTATAACAATACAATAATGTAAAATGTCAAATGATGAATGAAAGAATAAAGGATGGAATTTCCTGAGGACGTAGGACTCCTTGAAATCCAAATTATGTAAATTTTGGTGTCTTTATTTATTCATTGCATTTTCTATTCTATTCTCTGGCTTCAACTTGATTAGAGAATTTAATGGGAAGAATGGTTAAACTAAAAGAGGCATTTAAACAAACAGTAGAAATGCTACTTCTTCATTATGTAAGCACACTACAACTAATTACTACCTTAAGGAAAGTTCGATATTACTCGAATATGCTGATTGGTAATCGCAGAAGTAATTGGCACTATAATTGTTCTGTGATCGTCTTGGGTGTTGTGGGACGAAAAATCTCACGAGCATATATATCATTTACATCAAGCAAATACCTGGTCAAACAAGTCAAACTGGGTTTTTTTTAGATTTTCGAATATAGCTTAGAAAATTAAATGCATGAAGCAAATATCTAAGGACAGAATAGGTATTTGGCGCTGACCGCCTTTCACAGACACGTTTACACGTCCAAACAAGAGGGCTAGTTATTCAGGTCCGATTACATTTCCTAATTAATAAATATGTCCTTGATACAACCTGAACTTCCCCAAATTCTTTCACAACTGGATGTAGAAAGAAGAAGAACACAAGACGCCGAGAGGTAGCAATAACCATCGAGCATCAAATTTGAGGTGACATTAGCAATAAAGAGAAAGAAGGTGTAGTTGTGGTTGTTGAGTTGAAGAACTTTTCAATATTATAGCTGCTTCTACATTCAGAAATCATAGCTTCGCTAAAATATGGTAATTTTTTTGATTCAATTGATCTCATGTTAAGGGAAACTCGATTAATTAATTTCTTATTAATAAGATTTGTTATATTGTTGATATATTATTTGATATAGTAAATATGTAGGGTTTGAATCCTCCTTTCCAGTCGTCCTTTTCCACCTCTCAATATATTGTCGCTATTTAGGTATGATTTTATTTTGAATTTTGTTAATATTTTTTCGTTTATTTGATTGTTAAATGGTTGTTGTTATATACTGATTCATTAGTGGTGTAGCTTTTTTCAATAATATCTGCACCTAATATTTGTTTCATTTACAAATTGATCATTTCTTTCCATGTTCATCATTTTTGCCTAAAGTATGGGAAATTTCAAATAAGCATTGACTAAATATATTTTTTCTCCAAATCATTAATATATGAGGAATTTTCACTAAAACCATTGACTATAATGGTTATCAAATTGTGACCATATGTATATGTATGCGTAGAGGTAGTATCAGTACATATTTAACTTATCCAATATTCTTTATAACATAAATCTTACATATGTTGATATGCAAATAATGTGTACTTTTTCTCCAAAATGTATAACATCCCTCTAGGAGCTTTACAATCCACAAAATCCTAATTTTTGGGTACTTAACCAACTTATATATTAATAGTTGCAAGCATGTGAAGATCCAGTAATTCATCATTGTTTGTAAAAAAAACTTTGGACTTGAAGTTTACATGCAAAATTTTATCCATATTATTATGATTTATCACATTTAGTTTGTATTTTTGACCTTAGTGATATGTGTAAAGATTGTAATTTTGACTTTAGAGATATCCATAAAGGCAATAGAATAAAGTACCTATAGTTGTGTAAAATTATCTAAGATTCAAAAGATAACTTCTCTCACTTACCTTTTCCCTGTTTTATCTACTATTGAATTTCCAATTCAAAGAACTCTTATGTAAAAATAAATAAATTCTTCCCGTTTGTCACTTTTAATTATTCTTTTGGAATTTACAGATTATGGTGCGTTCTGTGGTTAAGGAACAAGAATACAAAGCATATACACTTTCGGTCAGATGGCAAAGGGAATTGATCATATTGTGTGGGATTAGGCATGATGAACCTTGATATTGGATGTTAAATAGGCTTTACCATTTATAATTTTGCTTAAATGGATCATAATTGTGGGATTCAGGTTTCATTTACAAATTTAGTGTTTACGAACTTTGACTGAAGTGAATATTGCATCTAAAAAGAGTTCCAAAAAGTAAGAAATCTTATAGCATGGTTGGTTCACTGTGATAATGGTTTGAAAAACATTGAGATCTTTAATTTTTGATCACCACAGCCCATTCCTTAGCAAATGTAAAAGATTTGTTTCACTATGTGCTTAACTAAGTTATTGAGTAGTATAATAAAATCATCATCATCGGCACGTATTTAGTGCTAATTAACATGTTAATGTAGTACCTTTTTTTCTTTTACTTCAATAATTTTAAGTTAATTCGGAATTAACATTAATTTCGTAAATATTTCATTTTGTTTCAATTTATGTGCTTGATTTGTTTCTTAAACTTATACTGAGAAATATAATTTTGTATGACTTATTTTTCTTAAACTACGTTTTAACATAGTATTCGTGGGTTTCTTATTTTTCCTATTTAGAACTATAATAATATTAAGTTCGGTAATAATGAAGTAGAAATTATATCGGGCTAGCATTTGAATCATTGTAGTATAGGGTACTATCTACACAAATTTTCATTTTGGATACTTGCTCATTGTAAAGCATTTCATCACCATTATCTTCCCTTTCACCTTCTCCTTTGTTCTAATATATTTATGTCTCTTTTAATCCATAAAAAGTTGTTATTACATCCAAACACTATTATTTAAACCTAGTATTACTAATAATATTATTGACGATCAACACATAATAGTCATGTACATGATATCAGATCTGTATTATTTATACTATAAAATAAGAATGTCAATAAAATATTCTATAATTTTAGAAATTTAAAAATATCCACTATAATAACATTCTATATAGGTGAATTTTTCAGAGGCAATATTAATAATGTTTAAATAAGAACATCTTGATTTGATCATTATTTCCAATTATTGTTTTAATTAGTTGTTTTACGAAAATACATCAAGATGAATTCAGAATGTATTAATGGTAATAGTTTTTTCAACCCTTATCATATTTATTTTATTAGGTCTTTCATGACATAATTTTCATGAGTTCCAAATATTTTGTTCTCAAGCCCATATGCTTCTCGTACATTCAATAAATAAATGGTGTAGTAGAGATAATTTTATGTCATTTTTACTGACACCAAATTTGTTTAGTTGGATTTACTTCACTATACTACTACATATTATTACTCTTTAAGTTTGGTATTAAAATCATTCTACGTATAAGATTATATATTCTGATCCATTGTTATATCCTTGGATCAATTTATAAGTTGCTTGGTTTGGTTTATAAGTTACTGCACTATATATCATATTTAAATGTAACTTTTTGGATGCCCACTATTTTTCAGAATTGATTTTTAGTCCACTTATTTCATGCCGATCTTACTAGTAACAAAATATGAAACAAAAATTTCAAAGATAGGAATAGTCTCATTGCTATTTTTGGCTTCTGAAGAAACAAAACAATTCAAGATTAATTTGTGCTTCTAAAATTTGTCCATACAAGTAAAGTTACTTAGCTATGAAAGACTCGCCGACAGTATCATGTATCCTAAAAAGGATACTCTAGGAATTGTCTACACATACCTATTTACATTTGTGGGTATAAAAATGCATGATAAGGCCAACGAATGGAGTGTGAAATGAAAAATTTGAATGAAAGAAATAGTGGTAAATTCATATGTATATAAGTAATAGATTAATACCAGTATATTAAGCATTCAAATAGCTATGACTTAACATAATAGGTAGCATGAGTTTGGAGTGCCAGCGAGGTGTGAGCATCAGTTTGGGAGAAACCATGATGTAGGACAACATGTATAACAAGGGAAGACTGGGAGGAATTTGTAGGCACAATGTGAATTTGAACATTGTTTGCAAAATGCATGTGCGGCATACAATGTTGTGGCAAAGAATTAAAGTGCACAGGCGCTAGATAATTATTTGCATGAGAGGCATTTACATGAGCAAGTAGCTCACTAATCACATCTTGAGTATGTGCATGTGTTGCACACTTCACAACAGTGTGAGTGGTATAAGCATTTGCAGGGACAAAGGCCTACATTACAGCCCCCTTAGGAGCATCATACGTATGATCCAGGGCTGCATTTAGATCGCCAAAGACAAACGAGATTGCACACACTTAGGCATTACACCCTCGGAACTGAAATTATTGACCGCATTTTGATACTAGGAATCGGAAGAGGCAACGACAGCAGTATCAGAATTGGAATTAGAAACCACTTTTGGAGTTAGAATAACATTTTTTCATGCACGACTTGATATGTATCTCATGATTTCAGTAAAACATTTAATGTTGTAGTTTATTGTTTTATATATACATTTTAGAAGTTATTTCATATTTTCGTAGCCTAAAGTGGCCAAGGAACAAATTTATGCTATTGGAATTTAATTTGTTATTCACTCATAATCTATTAAGTTTTGCTGATATCTAATTATTTATGAACTCTTGATCTACTACGTTTTGTCAACATTGATTGATTTTAAGAAGATTCAAATAACTGAAATGCCAACTACAAATGCTCGCAATTTCATTCAGTATAACTTATGCTAAAGTTGAGCAGTAAACACGGGTTCATAGTATGGTGGATCATTTACTTTTGAAATTGTCGGTTGTTTATCACTTCTTTTTTCTCATTTCTTTTGACTTTTGGATAATTCTAATATATTATTATTGTTGTTCATCTTGATTTGCAAGATGTTAATAGTTATGCAGTTGTTAGCTCTAGCATGGTCATCAGGCCTATTCCGTTAATGGAATTTTCAACATCAACGTTAACTAAGAATATCACTTTTGATGCAGGGGTAGGTTTGGCAACACTTTCTTTTAATAAATACAAACTAACATAATATTAAATAAATCAAACTGCATCCCTAATAGTAAATGCTTTTATTTAACCATGTATATTTTTGCTTTATTATATATATTATACAATGATTTCACTTGCTTTAATTACCAAATTAGTAACTAGAAATTTTATTTCTGTTTCATAACAACCTCACCTTTTATTTTAGGAAGAGAAAAGAAGAAATGCTAAAAGCCTCATATATATGCACTTGGTGAATCTAGTTAGTGGATATGTAGTAGCTATCGAAGTGGTCTGAAGGTTTAACATCTTTGAAATTTGCACACAAATCTAACTCATTTAGAGTTTGTTGAGTTTATCGTTTATTACTTACATACTTAAAGGTTGCAACATAATTATATATTTTTCAATTACAATTACACTTATGAAAAACTTTGAATTGTTTTTTAATTAAACATCCTATTCTTAAGCACATGCGCTTTGTTCAATTGGTTCATATACCTAAATTAAAAAAAAGGACTAATCTCAAAAATCAACAACTCCTTCATTCTGACCAATTGTCATGTATTTTATTTATTATCGAACATATATATATATATATATTAATTTACGTGCATAACAATTAGATTGGGTTACATATACTATATTTTGTCAATATGTTGAGGTAATTACAAAAAATATTATAAACATTCATACTAATGTTGGATTGATACTCCACAAAAAATTCATGTGCAATGTTTGGTTGGATCTTGAAAGAGAACTCATGGTTAATTTTGGTGCTAAAATATTATGTAAAGAAATAAAATGAATGAAGTTTGTTTATATTATTTTGAATTCTACACGTACGCATGTTATTTTGCAACAAAAATAGGTTAAGTAACATTCTTATCTGTGCACATCCATCGGACATGCCTTAATACTCATGTGTGTGTGTAGATTGCTGGTTAGGCTCTTTGATTGGCTTTTTATTAGATACCCTTCCAATAATCCAAGATGATAGATCCCTCCTTTACCATATATGGAAGCTTCGAGGTGACCTTCGAATTATCTACATCGACATCATGTACTATTTTAAGTTCTCTTACAATGAGAAGCGTCAACGTGTGCTAGAAGCCGATCCCTCTTTTATAGATGGGAAACCTTTTATTATCACCACTTGGACTCCTTCTATGGCTAATGCTAGGGATCATGTTATGTCTATTCCTTTTTGGACTTATTTTTCGCATATTCCATCTATTTTGCAGCTGTTGGTAGGATTAAATTGGCTAGCCTACACTGTTGGAAAATTGAACTGTTTTGACATTAATATGGTAGCTCACGATAAATTAGTATGCCAAGGTGCTTATTGAAATAACCCCTGATAAGCCTCTCCCTTCATCGATTAAATTTTAGCTTGCTGTCGACCAAGTAATGGAAGTTCGTGTTAGATACGGTTAGGCTACTGGCATATGTACAACTTATCACTCCTTTGATACGGTTAGGCTCCTCCCCCGCTAAAGGGGCCGCTTCCTTGCCCACCTATGAGGAGGTGGGTTCCCAAGGTAGGAACCTGCTCGTCTGAGGTTGTGGTCCAATCGAATAGTGCTTCTCTAGATCCTTCTAACATTGCTCTTGTAGATAATATTGTTCCTCCTATACCTATGTCTAGTCCGGCCACCTTCTCTGCCTTTGCAATAAGTCCAGATACTAGCACTATTCCTCATATGACTCCTCTGGCCTCTCTTGTAGATCAAGTTGTTCCCCTAGTGATCGATCCCTCTGTGCGACCCGCTATTTCTGGGGTTCCTGCTGAGAAATCTTGGGAGCACCGTGTTTCTGACATGTTCTACAATCCTAAGCACCATTATTTTTTCAAGTTCGTTTTCGAGCATTCTATTGAAAATCGATGCTTATACTATCAAGTTTCTAGTGATGATCTTACTCTGGCTATGAGTGGTAATTTGCGCGAATCAAACAGGCAACTTTTTAAGGATAACTCTTTGGTCAGAAGTTTTATATATTATAGAGATTCACTAGACTGCGTACCTGGCCTTGCTAGCATATATTCTAGGTACTTAGTTGTTAATGGTCGCTCACTTTCTATTGTGAGCGATGTCTCCTCTTCTCTTAAGGAATGACACATTGTGTTTAGTTGCTAAGGTGTTCTAGCCCTCTCTTGTATTATATTTGTAAAGTGGTCTGGCCATTATAAAACCAGATATAGTTGTTATATGCATGTACAAAACACCTGTTTTTATATTTTATTAATAATAGCGGTACAACCACTATAAAACCGACCGACTTTGCCTATATATGTGTGTGTGTATGCGCACGTGTTTGTTAAAATATTTTAAGATAAATTTTGGTTGTCTGAACTAAAAAGAAAAACTTTCAGGCCGAAACTTAATTTTATTATATCATACATATATTAATTTTTTTTTTAAAAACTCAACCCAGAGCCCTGATGAAATCGAAGGGATGAGATGAGCTCCCCCTAGCCTGGTCCGACCATAGACAGGAGGGTTTTAAGCCAGCCCAGCACAGAGATTTGATGCCCCCAACCCATTTATAGGTTTTATGGGGACCCACCTTTGCGCCTTGAAATGGGAGTAGGGCAGACGAGAATCGAACCTACAACCTGCTTATCAGGAAGCGAGTATCTTACCACTGCGCCACTACTTGTGGACATACATATATTAATTAATACAATGTAGACCTTTAATATTATAATACACACACGTTTATTAAAGTTGTCTTTTGAATTGGAAAAAAATTCGAACTAGCTGAATACTGTTATATCTGTATAATTTTAAAATAGTAATTTTATAATATATATACATATAAATTATTTATGCATATTAAACTATGTTGTGTATTTTGAATAATATATATATAATTATTTCCAGTTATAATAAATAATTTTACATATATAAATTTAATAAATGATAATTTAACTAATAATTTTAAGATCTAATTTTGAATTTTAAAATATTTTATTAAGTCTTAATTAGAAATTTTAAATATAAAGTTTGAATATAAAATTTATTTACGCGGTCAAAATTAGATTAGATATTTTTTATTTTATTATATACATAAATAATTTTGAAATTTATATTTATATATTTCATAAAAATAGTAAATAACATTTTGAGACAGTTAACACATATATAAATGACTAATATATAAATAATGGATATAAATCCAAATATTTACTTATGTATATATTAATCATGTATGCCTTGCTATGTTGCACATCACATAATATATATACATACATGAGTGTATATTGATATACCCAAAAAAATATAAAACTTAAATTAACTAAAATACATTAATTAATTAAATCAAGAAAATTAAATAAAATATGTTTTTATTTAAACTAACTAGATTGGATCTAGTACAAACATTAGATTTCATAGGCCAACTAAGGTCCAATTAGGGAATTTATTTTTTAAATTGACCAATTTCACGCATTGTCAACTTGGCCAAATCCAACAATGGTATCAGAGCAAAAAATGATCTGTACAGTCTAAATAGTCAATATTTATGGCCAAACTAACTAAACCTACTTATCTGATGGATGTTTAGAAAAGTAGTATTTAGACTTGGGGTTGAATAATCAAGTATTCTCACATCCTTATCTATCAGCCTTGCCTAATGGGTAGAGTAAGTCCAAAAGGATGGTTTAGATGTAAACCCAAGAGTTACTTGGGCATTGGGGTAAATTTCAAACTAAGATTTGAAAATTTAAAATATATTTTAAATTTAGAAGCTAAGTTTAAAATATAAAAGGAAATTTTATAAAGGTTATAAATAGATTTAAAACTTTTCAAAAAATTTATGAAATTAAATAATTATTTCTGAAACTTAAAATTGTGTATTTAATTAATATTATTAATATAAATAAATAAATAAAGTTTTATTAATTATTATATATATTAATGTATGCGTGTATTTATAACTATTAAAGTTATATACTTATTTTAAATTATTTAATATAAAATATAATTAATTTTTTTAAATTAATTAATATATTTAATTAAATTTTGAATCAAATCAAAGAATTTATTAAATAAATAATCAATAAAAAGTCAATCAATATATATATGCATATATATATATATATTAATTATATATAGAACTATAAATGTTATAGTTGGTTATTTTTCTTAAATAATTTAAGATGAATAATTTAAAATTTTCTACAATGAAATAAAATTTAATTAAATTAGGTAATTAATTTGAATATGAAATATTAATTAAATATGATTTAATTAATAAGAACTAAAATTAGTTAATGATTTAATTAATAAGATACATATATATTATTTAAGTCAATTAACTTATAACAGTTATAAATAAATTTAACCCATATAACTATATACGTAAAATCAAAATATATGTGGTATAGTAAAAAATCCAAATAGATTTTTAAAGTAAATGCATACGTATGGTATGTATATCTTGATTTCAGAGTGTCTAACACATGAATTATGAGAATATTCCATAAGAAATTTATTATTCCATAAATTGATAGTACTCAATATATATATATATATATATATATATATATATATATAAGTTTTCCTCTATCATTTATATATTGATAGATTATTTGCATGCGCGCTAGCTGTTGAGAAAAACCTAAACTAAAGTTGTTATGTGTAGGACTATTAATATATTAACTAAACGAGGTAAGATACATGCATGTATTTATTAAGCAAACTTAAGTTACATGCACTATGCGTAGGTCATTGCAAAATGATCAGTAAGAATGAATAATCTCTCTTGATTTGTTAAGCAAACTCAAGGTTGAGGTTGAAACTGAAGCAAAGGCCATGATAAGGAGTTGTATGTGGTACAACCGATAAAGAGTTATCCATCGCTTGTGGGCCTATGATTTGTTGAGAAAACTCAAGGATAAAATCCCAAGTCAAGCAAGTCTTAACACCAACTAGAGAAATACATAGGTTTATATATTTCTCTTAGGGTTCAGAGGAATATAAAATTCTAGTGGGATCCTTATTAGAAAAAATAAATGAACACATTTAAGCTATTTAATATTGTAAAAACATAAGTTATACAAATTAAATTATCAGATACAACAAGCTTATGCAACTAATCTAATTGATAAAAAAAATTATCGGTTGAAATATAGAAATGAAATGAATTAAGATTGACAAAGAAACATAAGATATACTTACTAATAATCTTTTGGCATGTTGTCACTTCAAGACCCATGCAAAAGCTAAATAATACGGCTACTAAATACATTCATACCTTGGTCACTTATATGTTTATTTGTCTGAGGCTGTGTGTTGTATTTTATGAGTTTTGAAATATAATGCCATACAAGAATATGGATATTTGATCAATATTTGATGATATATAAATGGTATATGGTGAATAGTCGTAATTTGTAATGTACGAAACCTTGATGAAATTAGATCAACCCAAATGAGCAAGTAAACCATAGTCAAGATGGTGTGTTCTATGCGATTGAATAAAATGAGTCTCTTGTTGTGTTAGGAGGAATACAGGCTAAGAACTACTAAAGATATCTATAAGTTTGATCACTAAAATGTCAGTTTGATCAGTTTACTTTAATGTAAATCATATGATATCCTAAAATATTAAGGATGTCCAAATGCTTCTATATAAAGTTCATTGTAGTCTTATAGTAAGGGTTTCCTTTTTGAATGGTTTGACCATTTGGAAATGAAAGAGAATGTCCTTGATGTAAATAAGCAAAATTGAGTTGAGGAGAGTGAATGGTCACCTATGCCTTATGAAGAAACATCGGAGATGAGAGTTGTATGAAATACGGAATGTGATTTCTATTCCAAAAGTATTTTCATATAGAAAATTATTTTTATGAAAGTTATTTCTTTGAGTTCAAGATATTTGATTTGAATCTCTCGACTATAAACTAGTTACAGTGGATAAAAAAATCTTAGAATAGGTGGTTGAAGGGAGCTTTATATTTCAAATGTTGTTATTGTAATGATAAAAATAGTGGAAGCATACCTATAACACTTATTAGTGGAATCATTAAGTTATGAAAGATTGTCTACGTATATATACAAAGTATTATTTGTGAAATAATAAATGTTTTCAATATTTACTAAAATTTAGATAAAGTTTTGTTTTAATATGAATATCATGACTATTTGTTAAAAGATAAATCTATAATAGCGGTATTTATTTTCATTACAAAAGTGATGCATTACCTATAGAAAATACAAAAGTATCTAAAAAATTACAGTTATTTTTTGGAATTATTGACTAAGCCATATATTTAAAAAATAATCCTTTGACCATATGATTATGAATTATATGGTACTAGTGAATTACAACTCAAATGACAAAGGGAAAAACACCCATTCAGTGGGAGTGAAAAAGGGTTAATGAACTCTTTGGATTGATACATATAGATGCATGTAGTCCAAAGTCTAATAATACCAAAACAAATCCACTTACTTCATTAAATTCATTGATGAATTATCATAGACATGAACATATGTATTTAACACATTAGTTTTGTATCTACGGTAAGTTCATAGAATATAAAACGGAAGTAGAAAAAATAATATGCAAAGGAAATAAAAGAATGTAACTTGATCGAACAGGTGAGTGTATTGGAAAAGAGCTCCAAAATACATATGAACGAATAAGATTCAATCATAAAAAGTCAATCCTCCCTATGGTATATAATGATGATCAATAAGAAGTGATCGGTCTTTGTTGGACAAAGTATGGTTGATGATGAATGGAGTTGAGTTAACTTCTTTCTGTATGAACTTGTACTTGAGAGTAAGTACATGTTAAACTTAATTTCATTTAAAGCATAGTTTATGACAACATATAAGAGAAGTGTTGATAAGAAACCCTACATATCATAGGTTAAGGAGTTGATAGGTTGTGTGAGTCGATAGATTGGGTGTAGTATTTTCTCATGAGGGATCTAAAGTGGATCACCCCAAAGGAGTTTGAGAGAAAGCAACATTTATAACATCCCCTATTATGAGGCCTGAAGCTAAACGCTACAGATGTTGCAGTCATCTATAATATTATTTTATGGTGATAAAATACGATAATGTTAATGGTATCCTTTAAATCAGAAGCACATAAATATTAAATAAAATCAACAAAGATTTCAAAACAGCTTTTCTAATTACATATCAAATCAATATTTCATATTCAATTACATAATCCCAAAATGATATCCAGTTTTTGATAAATATAATTATTAAAAATACGCTAAGAGTGACATATGAAGATGCCCTCTTGGATGATCATAGTACTAAATAGACATATCAGTCAATAAGTACATCGCTGTGCAACAATAATGAATAGACTCCTAAATAGCTAATCTTTGCTTCCTACACATATTCGGAAGCTTTATTCGTCACCTACTAAAACCTAAAATACCTTAAATCTCAATCTACTCAAATTAAATTTTGAGCACCCAAGAGTTTAAGGGGAAAACATAATTTTTGAGTCAGACATAAAGCTTTGTGTGAATAATTCTATTACATTTCGGTTTACTAATATTAAGTGAGACTACACCGCTAAGCAGAACGAGTTTCTCCTCACTAATATCCTTTTAAAAGCGTATCTTTTGCAAATCAAAATCCTATAATCAAACTGATTATAATAACAATAGCAATAACATATATGCATATAAATCAGGTAATCAATGAACTATCCATCCAAACATTATAGTTTTATCAGGCTGACTATTAAAAGCTGGCTAACTTGGGCCGACCAGACATAATAAATATTCTAACTTATGTTAGATACAATACTGGACGGTCTGTCCTTAACTTACTTCTCCTAGGGTCAACTAATTCTAGTGGCTTTGCGGGCTCACCAATAACCTATCTCTACTATGTATATTCCTTTCTGTATGTAACATCATTTTAGTCTTACCTGTGACAAAGCCTTACACACTGGAATTTTGGACTTATATTAGCTAGGGGCTACTAGCTAAAGTATAAGACGCGACCCCACACCAGTCCCATCTGGTCTTCTAATATCTAAATCATATACATAGGGCTAACCACCCTATTCAAATTTCATTTCCTTGTAAACGATCTTTACAAATGATTTACCCTTGAAATCATATCTTTTTAAAACAAGGAAATTATACCCTTTGCTTTACTCAAAACACTTATGCCATGATATGTACTTTACAAAACAGTATTGATGAAAACCTAAAATCAGTAGGGTTATCTATCCCTTTAAAATAAATTAAAGCCCTTTTTAACTTAGAAAACATTAGGCTATAAAGCCAAAACAATACCTTCGAAACCATTGTTTAAAACCCTAAACAATCCCTTTCGAAATCATTGAAAGCATTCCTTTCAAAATCATTGAGTTTAACATTTAATAAAAATATAGGGTCAAAGGGAACAGGGGCGAAAGCATCACTTTCGAAAGTATTGGTCCCAAGTAAAAGAATTATGGACGCATAGCTTTGAAACCAATTAAAAGTATTTCATTCGAAATCATAGTTTGAAAATAAAACAAACTACAGGTATAAAAGGGGACACATTCAAAAGCTATCCTTTTGAAAGATCTAGGGTGACCGGCAACATGCTTCCGCATGTATACTTATGTCTAAAAGCAAAGCAGTCTTATCCATATCGGAAGGTATAGATACAGCACCTTCTCTTTCTCATGTATGGGTTAAAAGGAAAGCGGCTCAATGGTTGCGGAAGGGTATTGGTTCGAAAGCTTTGAAAGACAACTTCACCCCTTTTGAATGCATGCCTTCGATACCATCCAACCTTCGGCCTATTTCCAATCACGACATACCAATGAATTGATACCATGTATATTGGTTTCGACTGGGTACGAAAGGGGTTTTGTACGGGTGTATGATGTCGGAAGCTCGCAAGGGTAGTGGCGAAGATGTAATTTTAATAAAAACTGCATTTTAACCTTTTAAAGAAATTCCTTTTTTACCTACAACTAATATTTGTTGAAATCTTATTGGTTTAGAAAACTTTACCAATTTCTTTCTCTAAAAATACCGCCGCATGCTACATGCATGAATACTCAAACAATTTACACTTAAGCTCAAATTTAAACATTTTACTTAAGCAAATAAGCCATTGTCATTGAAATTAAATTATTTACTCATCCTAAACTCTTAGGAAAAATCCTCAAAAATTAAATCAAATTAAGCATTCTCTTCCTTATCTCAAAATTTTAGGGGCAAAAACAATATTTAGTTATTTATAATAATTAAAACAAATTAAAACCATTTCTAGACTTATAAAATTCACCATAAATCCATATTAACTTGGAAATTATAAAACTTGAAACTCGCTTCTAAAACAATTACTCTTATATCATATCAAAATCTTAAGTTAATCGGATGTCATATGAATGGTTTTCTAACTCAAACATAACACAATAAATCATAGTTAAACCATAAATCATCAACTAGCATATAATCACTTTTAAACACCAAATATGGCATATACTTGTAAAAGAAAACAGGTTTACCTCTAAATCGAAATCATTCATCAAAAATAGAGATGTAAACTAGTTATTCACCTTGGCTTTGGGTTAAGAAGGTTGAGATTTGCCCCTAGATTGATTTCTTCGAGCTTTCTACTTGAATCCTAGCTTATCTTCCCTTTAATTCTTCTTAATGGTGGTCGGCCTAAGCTTAGTATTGTTTTTGTTTAGTTTGTGATTGTAGAATGAATGAGGAAGATGAAAGAATGGAAGGGTTTAGGGTATAAGAATAAAGGCTATTCCTATTTTACCCTCATCATATTCCTCCTTCGTAATTATGTTTTGTTTCACTTTTATTAACACACTCATTAAGGCATGGCTCCTCCTTAATTTACAAATCTCAATCCCTTAAATTTCTTTATTATTTTATTTCATTTACCTAATTAAATGTTCTAAATAATATTAACTAAAATTAGGGTCATTAAAGACTCCCCTTCTTAAAGAATTTTGTCCTCGAAATTACGATAAGTTACCCACAGCAATCAAACATAAAGGTAAAACATATCATGAAACAAGTCAAGATAAGTGTCCCTAATCCTACTCTCGGTTTCCCAAGTATAGTCTCTCTCATCGTCACTCCACTGGACTTTGACTAATCTGATTGTCTTGTTTCTTAGTCTCTTCTCATCTCTCGCAACGATACGAACTGGTTTTCTCACAATAGTTGTATTGATTCCACTAATAGATCTTCTAACATAGTTGGTGTAATAGTAGTCTCTAGATCTCGAATACACTTCCTCAGATGAGAAATATGAAAAACATTGTGGACTCCTGCCAAACTATTCAATAACTCTACCCCATACGCGAGTTTTCCGATCCTTTCTATAATATAAATTGGTCAAATGAACCTAGGTGCTAACTTCCCCGATCTACTGAATCTGATCACACCTTTCATCGGTGACACCTTGACGAAAACATGGTCTCCAGCTGAGAACTTAAGTCTTTCCATCTCTTATCAGCATAACTCTTTTTCCTAGACTGAGCTTCCTTTATTCTAGCTCAAATTAACTCTATCTTTTCTACAGCTTCTTTAACCAAATCTGGACCAAGAACTAATCTATCACTGGTCTCTAACCAACAAACTTGAGATTTGCTTGGCCTTCCATACAAAGCTTCAAACGGTGTCATCCCTATGCTAGTCAGATAACTGTTGTTATACAAAAAATCGATTAAGTGTAGATGGTCTTCCCATGATCCTCCGAAATCTAGCACACAAGCTCTTAACAAATCTTCAAAGACTTTGTTAACTCTCTCTGTTTTCCCATCTATCTGCGGATCGTAAGCAGTACTTATATTGAGCTTGGTACCTAAAATATCCTCTAGGCTCTTCCAGAACTCACTGGTGAATAAGGAATCTCTATCACTTACTATATGGCTAGGAATTCCATACAGTCTAACCATATTCCTCATGAATAACTTAGCTAAATCTAGTGTTGTTCTGGTCGACTTAACGGGTATAAAGTGTTCACTTTTAGTCAATCTGTCCACTATAACCCAGATACTCTCATTTCCTCTATTTGACCTTAGCAATCTTTCTACGAAATCCATTGAGATAGAATCCCATTTCCCGACTAGAACATCCAAAGGCTGAAGTAATCCACTCGGTTTCTGATGCTTGGCCTTTACCTATTGATAGTTCAAACATTGCTTCACTCATAGGCTTACATCTCTCTTCATACCTTCCTAGAAGAAACTCCTTTTCATATCCTGATACATCCTAGTTCCTCCCGGATGAATAGTGAACTTCGAACGATGGCATTTTCTAAGAACTTCCTTCCTAATATTTCCCACACTCAGAACACATATTCATCCTTTCTTCCTCAACCACCCATTCTGGTCAAGAATGAAATCTTTCAAGTCATCGCTCCTTGTTCCATTCCTTAATCTTCTGATCCGCTCAGCTAATAATGGATCTTCTCCTTGTTTAGAAGCAAGCCTTTAGACCATCATCAGTCGAACTTTTAAACAAGACAACATGGCGGTTTCTCGACTAGGACTAGCCTCAGATCTCCATTGTACTCCATATGTAATCAACGCTTCTAAATCTTTCCATTCAGCTATCATTGCCAATACTGCATTCTGATGTTTTCTGCTAAGTGCATCTGCAACCTTATATCCTTTTCCCGGTGTGTACACAATACCAGAGTCATATGCAGCTATGAACTCTAACCATCTTTATTGTCTTATATTCAACTCCTTCTGAGAGAATAAATATCTTAATGACTTATGATTTGTAAACAACTCGAATCTTTCATCCAAAAGGTAATGTCTTCACACCTTCAATGCAAACATTACCGCAACTAATTTCAAATCATGAGCTGGATATCTAACTTCATGCGGTCAGAGCTATCGAGAAGCATAGGCAATCACTTAAACCCTCTGCATTACCATAGCTCCTAATCCTGTTCCACATGCATCCATGTATACCACTAGGTAATAATTCTTCTCTGGAACAACTAACACAGGTGCAGTAATCAATAAATGTTTCAACTTCTGGAATGCTTCCTCATATTTATCGATCCAATCATACTTCATCTCTTTTCTAGATAGCTTAGTCGTCGACGCTGCTATTTGCGAGAAATCCTTAATGAATCTCATGTAGCAGCTAGCTAATCTAAGAAAACTCTTTATCTCAGTCACTGTCTCGGGTCTCTTCCAACTATTCACTGCCTCGATCTTAGCCGAATCCACTGACAACCCTTTCTCTAAGACTACATGACCAAGAAAATTCACTTCCTTCTTCCAAAAGTGACACCTCGAAAAATTTTCCTTTAACTGATGATGCCTTAGTGTCTTAAGCACTATCCCAAGATGAACTTCAAGATCTCTTTCATCCTTTGAATATTTCAATATGTCGTCTATGAATACTAATACAAATCTGTCCAGATGCTCTCGGAAGATTTGTTCAATAAGTCCACCAAGAATGCTGGTGCATTAATTAATTAGAATGGCATCACTAACCATTCGTATGATCCATATCTTGTCCTAAACGCCATCAAAGGAATACTATCCTTTGCTACTCTAAGTTGATGGAACCCTTTAGCCAAATCCAATTGAGAGAATACTTCGTCTCCACTCAAATGGTTGAACAAATCATCAATCCTAGGTAATGGATATCTATTCTTTATCGTCTTCTCATTCAGCTTACGATAATCGATACACAACCTTAACGATCCGTCTGGCTTCCTTGCAAACACTACGGTTGCTCCCCAAGGCTAACTGCTCGGTCTGATAAAATTCTTACCTTCTAAATCCACCAACTGCACCTTTATTTCTTTCATCTCGGTAGGTGCCATTCTACTTGGCGGTCTACTCACCGGTTCAGCTCCTGCTACTAAATCTATCCAAAACTCAATAGCTTGTTTTGGTGGTAGTCCTATAACAGGCTCAAAGACATCTGTGAATTCTCTAACAATGAAAACTCGATTCAACTCGTCTTCTTCATCCATAACGCCCAACAGAGCGCAAGAATCTAAATTCGGGTTTTCTACAGTGTATATAATCTGATCACTGCAACTAGGGTGTCAAAGTGATATTTTCCTATCATGAAAAATATCCTAGCATCATACTAACTTAACCAATCCATACCCAAAATAATTTCGAAACCTATGAAATCAAGCACATGCAAACTGCAAGCAAACATATGACCTAATAATTCAAGCTCTAAATGGTCACATCTCACCCCAAGAGTCGCATACCCTGCTATTGAATTCGCACCACTTAAGGATGTAACTCGGTATAAGTGTTTTAGGTTAAGCTTATCTACCATACAATGAGATATAAAAGAATGCGATGCACCAGTATCAAATAGAACTCTAACTGACATATCATGAATCAAAAGCATATCTTCTAACACAGCTTTTCCTTTCTCCCCTGTTGTTAGTCTTAGCTAGTTCCAATGCAAATACTTTGCCCTTTCCATCCTTGGCTGGTTCCTTGCATTGGTTCTTATAATGTCCAATCTGATCATAGTTGAAGCATTTGATATTCTTCTTCCTAATCACTTTCTTTCCTTAAACCTCCTTCCGAATTCCGCCTAAGTCATGAACTCTTCAGCTACTCCTATAGTAACACTTTTCCACCAGTACAGTGCTGCTCCTTGTAACTGTTTGGATGTCAATCTCCTTTTCTGCTCATCGTTAAGTACTAAATCTGCAAAAATCCTTTTGCAATGAAGCAACCAATTCCCCACTTCAATTGCGTCCTCAGTCCTGATAAACGACTTCGCTCCAAGCCTAGCATAATCTCTGCTCAATACTGCATAGTTATTGACCACCGGAGCTTCCTGGTTTCCTTGGCCAACGTTTCCTCCAACTAATCCTACAGCAGGTCCACCTTTCATCATGTTGATGAAGAACTGATATATAGCTCCTATATCAACTTGTGGTGCTCCAGCGCCTACATTAGCATCTTGTGCCCGACTTGGATTCCTTTGAGTATTCGGTCTGCATTTCCACTAGTTGTGGTGCTTCCTCCACCAAGGTTAACTCTTCCATTCCTAGCATCTATATCATACTCCCTTTAAATCTATATTTGAACCTTTGTAAGATACAGAAGAACAACCTAAGGTAGATGGGAAGATGGAGATAAAGTGTATACTTATATATATATATAAAATAAGTACGTTACAATAGCGTTATCCCATACGTCAATCTTTTCTCTAATTCCTTAGGATTATGTTTTTTTTCAAAATCATTTTAGGTTTAAAATTTCTTTTAAGTATTCATAAACCTGTGCTCTGATACCAAGTGGTAACATCCCCTATTTTGAGACCCGAAGCTAACCACTACAAATGTTGCAATCATCTATAGTATTAACTTGCGATAACAAAATACGGTAATATTAATGGTATCCATAATATCGAAAGAACATGAATATGAAATAAAATCAACACAAATTTCAAAACAGTTTTTTCTGATTACATTTGAAACCAATATTTCATATCCAATTACATAATCCCAAAACGATTCCCGGGTTTAGATAAATATAATTATTACAAAATATGCCAAGAGTGACATATAAAGATGCATCTTTGGATGATCAGAGTACTAAATAGACATATCTATTAATAAATACATCGCATTGAAATAATAATGGATAGACTCCTAAATAGCTAATCCTTGTCTCCTACACATCTTCAGAAGCTTTATTCGTCACCTACTAAAACCTAAAATACCTTAAATCTCAATCCACTCAAATTAAATTTTGAGCACCCGAGAGTTTAAGGGGAAAACATAAACTTCGAGTCAGACATAATGCCTAGTGTGAATAATTCTATTACATTTCGGTTTACTGATATTAAGTGAGACAACACTGCTTAGTGGAACGGGTTTCCCCTCACTAATATCATTTTAAAAGCATATCTTTTGCAAATCAAAATCCTACAATCAAGCTGATTATAACAACAATAGCAATAACATATATGCATATAAATCATGTAATCAATGAACTATCCATCCAAAAATTATAGTTTTATCAGGCTGACTATTAACCATTGGCTGACTAGAGCCTACCAGACATAATAAATATTCTAACTTCTGTTAGACAGAATACTGAACAGTCTGTCCTTAACTTACTTCTCCTAGGGTCAGCTGATCCTAATGGTTTTACGGGCTCACCAATAACATATCTCTACTCTGTGTATTCCTTTCTGTGTGTATCATCATTTTAGTCTTACGTATGACAAAGCCCTACACACTGGAATTTTTGACTTATATTAGTTAGGGGCTACTAGCTAAAGTATAGGGCGCAACCCCACACCAGTCCCATTTGGTCACCTAAAATCTGATTCATATACTTAGGGCTAACCACTCTATTCAAATTTCATTTTCTTGAAAACAGTCTTTACAATTGATTTACCCGTGAAATCATATCCTTTTAAAACAAGGAAACTATACCCTTTGCTTTACTCAAAATACTTATACCATGATATTTGCTTTACAAAACAATGTTGATGAAAACCTAAAATCATTAGGGCTATCTGTCCCTTTAAAATAAGTTAAAGCCCTTTTTAACTTAGAAAAAATTAGGTTAAAAAGCCAAAACAATACCTTCGAAACCATTATTTAAAACCTTAAACAATCCTTTTTGAAATCATTAAAAGCATCCCTTTCGAAATCATTGAGTTCAACATTTAATAAAAATATAGGGTCAAAGGGAAAAGGGGCGAAAGCATCAATTTCGAAAACATTGGTCTCAATCAAAAGAATTATGGAAGCATAGCTTCGAAACCAATTAAAAGTATTTATTTTGAAACCATAGTTGGAAATCAAAATAAATTACAAAGTATAAAAGGGGACACATTCGAAAGCTATCCTTTCGAAAGACCTAGGGTGACGACAACATGCTTCCACATGTATACTTATGTCTTAAAGCAAAGCAGCCTTAACCATGTCGGAATGTATAGGTGCGGCACCATCCCTTTCGCATGTATGGGTTAAAAGGAAAGCGACTTAATGGTTGTGGAGGGGTATTGGTTCAAAAACTTTGAAAGACAACTTCACCCCTATCGAATGCATGCCTTCGACAACATCCTACCTTCCGTCTATTTCCAACACACTATGTACCAATGAATTGATACCATGTATATTGGTTTCAAATGGTTAAGGAAGGGGTTTTGTGTGGGTGTATAATGTCGAAAGCTAGCAAGGGTAGTGGTGAAGATGTAATTTTAATAAATACTGCATTTTAACCTTTTAAAGAAATTCCTTTTTTTACCTACCACTGATATTTGTCGAAATCTTATTGGTTTAGAAAACATTACCAAATTCTTTCTCTAAAAATACCGCCGCATACTATATGCATGAATACTCAAACAATATACACTTAAGCTCAAATTTAAACATTTTACTTAAGCAAGTAAGCCCTTGTCATTGAAATTAATTTATTTACTCATCCTAAACTCTTAGGAAAAATCCTCAAAAATCGAATTAAATCAAATTAAGCATTCTCTTCCTTATCTCAAATTTTTAGGGGCAAAAACAATATTTAATTATTTATAATAATTAAAATAGATTAAAACCATTTCTAGGCTTAGAAAATTCGCCATAAATCCATATTAACTTGGAAAATTATAAAACTTGAAACTCACTTCTTAAATAATGATTCTCATATCATATTAAAATCTTAAGCCAATAGAATGTCATACGAATGGTTTTCTAACTCAAACATAACATAATAAATCACAAACCATAAATCATCAATATAGCATATAATCACATTTAAACACTAAACATGAAATATACTTGCAAAAGAAAGTGGGTTTACCTTTAAACCGAAAGCATTCATAAAAAATAGAGATGTAAACTAATTATTTACCTTGGCTTTGTGTTAAGAAGGTTGAGATTTGCCCCTAGATTGATTTCTTCAAACTTTCTGCTTGAATCCTAGCTTATCTTCCCTTTAAATCTTCTTAATGGTGGTCGGCCTATGCTTAGTATTGTTTTTGTTTAGTTTTTGAATGTAGAATAAATTAGGAAGTGGAGAGAATGGAAGGGTTTAGGGTATAGAAATAAAGGCTATTCTCATTTTACCCTCATCATATTTCTCCTTCTTAATTATGTTTAGTTTCCCTTTTATTAACGCATTCATTAAAGCAGGGCTCCTCCTTAATTTACAAATCTCAATCACCTAACTTTCTACATTATTTTATTTAATTTACTTAATTAAATGTTCTAAATAATGGTAACTAAAATTAGGGTCATTTCAACATTATTTGACTAATTTATGTTATGAATATAAGCACCATAAACTTTAAATTAAATTAGTTTTATACATAAATAAAGTTAGTTCATAAAATGTTTATGAATAATACAAAGAAATAATTGTTGTTTTAAGAAAGACCACATTCATGATGAAGGAATTTCTTTTAGAAATCAATGATTGTACAACGGACTTGAATACAATCCAAATTGTAACATATCCCACTCCGAGACCAAAAATAGACGCCAACGATGTTGCAGTCATCATTAGAAACATTTTCAAGCGACAAAACGAGTTCAGTATTATTTTGCAAAACGTTAAGTAAACATAGCAGGTAAATGAATTTCTATTACATAATTGTTTTACAAGAATCAACATCATAATTAACCCTTTTTGTTCCAACATAGAGGTAAATACAATAAGAAAATAAGAGTGGTGTCATATTCAGACATATGAAGATGCTAATATGACACATAACAAGTTATAATTCCTAGTTTTACATAGTGGAAATTTTCAAACTAACTTTTGTTTGCTAGATAAGCCGCCTGCTTCGTCTTCGAAACCTTTATTCATTCTTCCAAAAGATACATGTCTAATTCATAAACTCAACCTACTCGAATGAGTACCCTTTATGGGAAATAATAAAATAACGGGTCGACCGTAAAGACTGATGTAAGTAAAATCTTTACCCTAAGCATCCATAGTGAGACCATGCCGATGTAGCATGGGATGGGTTTTCCCCTCACTTTATCATTATAGCAATTACATCATAATATGTAAACAAACATTAAAATAGAAACAACCTTGTGCATCATATTTCGTCCATAAGTGCATCTTACACTTGTCATCTAATTTTGAACTATGTCATATTATCAATTCAAATTAAATACACTCTATACTTAATATACAATCATGAACCAAGTCATCCAATCATCCATCAGACTTATAAACATCATCCAATCTCTTGTTTAAGGTGTTCATCTTTAAGTTATCATTAACCTACTTTAGTGATTACCTCCTTAGGTCTGTCTACCACTAATTTATCTTTTCTCGAAAAATTTCACCTGATGAAATGACCACTTATTCCACCATGTGAGCCACTCTGACTAAAGCCACCCTGAATCCCTGAAGAGGTTGAATGTAGGCACTTTGAATACATTCCACAAGTGTCCTTACTGAGTGTCAATAGCCCCTCTCAGTCCCTGAACCTCTATCTTTCACATTTTCGATTCATTTTATTTATAACACTAGCATGATGTTTGGCACCTGCCATGAAACCTTGCCATAACTCCCATTGAGAGTTTAATAATATTCTCAGGTCGAACCCTTCCGTGGCTCCCTTCCATACCATTGGACTTTAGACTTAATAGTGAAGGTACCCAGCCATATACCATTGGACTTTAGACTAATAGTCAAGGCTTCCTGCTATCCAATAAATCTACGAGCCTGTATATCATTACGATCATGGTTCCGCCCTTTTTCTTTCATTAACTAGTTGTATCCTACTCATTCTTTACATAAAACATCTTTGTTTTTTATTTAAATGATACTCTATGATTTGTTAGCTTCTTTAAATTTTCTTCCATTTCAGAAAAAGTTAACACAATTTTAACTTATAAAATTCTTTCATTATTTCATCCCTATGAAATAGTCAATTAACACTTGGAAATTATCTTCCAAAGTGCACTCATTATACTTAAAATAATCATAGATTCCCAAGCTATTGCGAATTGAACTTAGATGTTGCATATTGGCTATCCCATAGCCATTGCAAGTCAAGCCTAGCTATTACATATTGGCTATTCCATAGCTATCACACGTTGATTTTCCTAGGCCATCGCTAGTTGAACCTTAACTAGCTATCGCTTGTTGATAGTTTATTAGCTGTCACAGTTTAACTCTTATGAGCCATAGCAAGTTGATAGCTTCCCTAGATATCGCACATTGAGCCCCAAATGGCTATCGCTGGTTGACATTCCACTAAATATGACATGTTAAGCTCCAAGTAGCTATCGCAAGTCGAATTCCACTAGGCTATCGCAAGTTGAGCTTCCATCAAGCCTTCGTAAGTTGAAGAACATATAGCTATCGCAAGTTGAACTATCATTATTGATCCAAGAAATGGCACAACACCCAAAATGAATAGAAATATAGAGTTCTAGCCGAAAGCTATAAGTAAAACAGAGAGAACAATGAAGTTCTTATAATGGGTCAGAAAATCAATGGCCTATGTCTATTATATTGTTATTGATCATGGATTATTAGTCACTAGTACAAGGGTTTGATAAGTTATAAAAACCTTGAATAGCCAAATGTAGCTTCCTTAGTGACTATGGTCCAGAAGATAGGATATGAAGAAAGCAAAGTGCAAAAAGTTATTTTCCAAATGCCATAGGTGTTGTATTTATAGGGAAATCATCCAACAGAGTCATTAGATCTCAATACACCAAGTCTAACTTCAGGTCTGAGAATGCAGCGAGAGGAAGATAGAGTTCCTAGACAGATAAAATCATCTTGGTATGGATCACTTCTGATCGGTACCGATCTGATTTTTTTTATGGGAAGTTGTTCCATCTTCCTTCTTCTGATCTTCATCTATTGCACTCCAAGCACTTTTCCTTAGAAATCATGTTGTTTTCGAGAGGTTCTGATACCATTTCTACTTGTCTGCCTTCCTTTAGAATTTCCCTAGAGTTTTCCACCTATTCCTTGAGAAATGGGCTCCAAGATGATCACTATTGCTAGTAATGCACAGATCATAATTCTAGAAGTCCACAGGAAGCACAGAAAGTGCTCAGTACTGACCTGAAAGTGGTTGCTACTACTGTTTCTCCTTAGCTCTAATTTTTCTCCAAATACTTGAGCCCATTCCTTTTGTCCTTCTAAGCATGCTCCCAAGTTCATGAATCATTTTGTCCTTATCATTTGTCCAGACTCTTTTATGAACTGCTTGGTTAAAGAGTCAGATAACACTTGCCCTCCAGATTATGCTTTTGTTGGAAACAAAGCATGCTCTAGAAAAAGACAAGCACTTGCCACTATCCATGTACGTCGATTAGTTATCCAAGAGTTGCCACAAAACATTGTCCCCTTTCCATGGATATCCATTCGACTGCTTTATATAGTAGAAACTCCATTCCCAGTGCTAAGGAAAAAAAATATAAACTCAAAAGATCGTTCTACACCTAAGCCCGATATGTACTATCTTCAAGTTGCTCTTCTTTCTGTTCCCTTTTTGTTCCTAGAAAGAAATTCATGTCGGTAATGAGATGTTCTAGTCGGTATCGAGTAGAATTCTTAGTCTTTAAGTGCTTAGTATAAATAGCTCGGCACTAAGAAAATTATTTCTCGCCCTTTCATTTTCCTACCTTCGAGTTTTCATGCTTGACTATTCTCCTTCCACTGAGCACTAGAACTTCGACTCCTTGTGACTAAAACCGACCGTTGCTTCCTCCTAAACGCCGCCTTCGACCTTTTGATGTCGCTGATAGAACCTGGCCTCAGATCCAATTAGACCAATAATCCCCAACCACTTTTAAGCCTTAACTCAGACCTAAAGCTCTAAAAGGTAAGTTTTCACCTTTCCTTGGTGATATGCTTCGCCTTCGGTGACATCTTAGGGTTACTTGGTTGGTAACATTGGTGAAAAGGGTTTGGACAACATGTGAAGATAGTTGATTATAACAAGTCCTAGATCCTCCTATGATTTTACTCGGGTTTGACCTGAAGTAGGCATGTTGCATAACCATCTTCCAATGACATGACTCCCACTTTGAGTCACTCTCATTTCTTGACAAACCCCTATCAACACTTAACCGATCACATATCACCATTTGAATGCCGCTAGGATGGTTCTCTTCCAAAAAACGGTTATAATTAACGTGTTTCGGTACTTAAACGATTCCATTACATAGCATATCCGATCACTGCACTTCTTGTGTCCCTGCAAAAGGAATGCTCCGCATCGTTCCGAACAACGGTTCCATTATTGATTATCCAACGATGATGGGTAAGACCCTACACATGGTTCCAACCTGGGATGGGGCTCATTTTCCAGAACGAGCGGGATATCTTCACAAGATGGTCCACTCGTCGTATATGGAACACATGACTCACACTACATAGGTTAGCACTTTCACTCGCCCCGATCAATGTTCAGAGTCAGATTGGTCAACATAAGTTAACATCCATTGGATTATGAGCATTGGTCACACGGGTTCACATTTAAAATAAGGTTTTGAAATAAAACATACATGACCGTGTTGAACACCAAGTTTTCATATTCAGAATAACTCGTCACTCTCCCATATTCAACATTGGCATTAGGTCATCAACTCCTCCTAAAGCTGGGTCTACCACTGCTCAGGCTTTGACATATATGCCTTTTGGACCCAGGCGTTCAATCGCTATTAAGTCACACAGAATGATTGTTCCAGCAGAACCGATTCAAGAACAGCCTCCTCCTTTAAACGAACACATTTGCTTAAGGGTTTTGGATGATCCGCGCGAACAGGTGCCAATGGCTCTAACTCCTAAAATGCTTTAGATAATCTACCGGCAACATGGAGTTCCTAAAAGTGATGTCTTTCTTCCTACTCAGGTACAACGAGCGCACAATCCTCCAATGGGCTACACGACTTGCAATAGATACACATTCCTAGGCGGCATCATACCGCCTTTTAATCCATTCCTATGCATATTTCTCCAAGAGCTTGGGTTAGCTTCATCCCAAGTCCATCCCAACGGATATGCACTACTGAGCTCCTTATATGTGCTATTTATGAACTAGTTCCAGTGACCTCCAAACTTCATAAAGTTAACTTATACCTTGAGCTTCAAACAACGGCATGATTCACCATCTTATATGATCATCGATGCCTGATGTTGATGCAAGGTCATTAAAATGCTCCATAATAAACGTTCATATTCCAAGAATGAGTACTTCTTTCTCTAATGCCCGTACGGGTTCACCATGCCTTGGTTTTCCAAAAGTAATATCCTTTTCTCTTCACTCTTCCCGCACTTGGATTTCTACCATCCAAGCGTTTAACTTATTATCCAATCCTTTATAGATATTCCTGCTCGAGACACAAGTAAAGAGCATGTTGAAATTCTACAAACTCTCAGGAGAGTTAGCTTCCTACATCGCATCACCACTTACCTTCTAACGAATGAGAATCTTCGCTTGTGTAACTAATTATATCCTGAATGCATCGTCGTTCCTACCACTGCTCCTCCAAGCAGTTCTAGGATGCCTACCCAACCTTTGGCCTCCACTCGCAACTCTAGTGACATTGTACAAGGGGGAGTTGAAGGTTCGTTTGGGACAACACATGTTTACGAACCACTCGATAAAGTGGCAAAGTAACACGTTGTCGACGAAGGACTGACGAAAGGGGAAGATAGAGTTGAAATGAGAACTATTCAAGAATAAAAGGATAAGGATGAGGAAAGAGAGGGAGAAGAAGAAGAAAAAGAAGAGGAAGAGAGTGATGAAGGAGGAGACAGTGGCTATGATGTCGGTAAAGAGGGAGATGAATCGTATGCGGAGACGTCTCTCTCAAACGCACTGAACTTTTGAACTTGTCGTGGCCAAAGCATATAATTGGAAAAACTCCAAAGCAAACTAAAGAATCGAGTAGGGTGCCAATAACTAAGGCGACTCCTCGAAGTATTTTAGTAGATGCCATTTTTGGATCGTTGAGCAATTTTGACATTCCAATAGCTACTCTTTTTTGGGCATGCTCTCTAGGCTTTAGCTTTCCTTCTAAGGGTATCCTTGCCAAAGAAGGTGAGACCCCATCATTACTTCCTTTTGAACATGGTTCGTAGACTCGTAAAGGGGACACCGACACTCCATACACTCCTATGATCATGAACACACTTTCCTTGCATTCGTTCACTTTTCAATGCTTTCAAACTGACACGCTCCTTTATTTCATTTCAGGTACATGGGAAGAGATAGATTCGGCAAGCTCTAGCATGACAATTACAAAGAGAGGAACCGCATACCCAATCCATATCCTCCTCACTCCAGCTATCATAGGGAGAGGGAATAAGAAGAAGAGAGATTTCAAAGAAAAGAGAAAGAGCGAGCGACGGAAGAAGACCACCAGGCCGAGAGGGAACGAAAGAAGAGGTAGGCTAGCGAGAGGCAGGCTTATAAACATGAAAAAAGGCACAAGGATTCACATGATCATTGTGGTTTCTCCACTCGCATCATTCTCAGCCTGCACTTGTTGGCAAGTGAAGCCCCTCTTCACACATTGTCCTATATCTCTCTTAATAGCATCCTAAAAAAAGACTCTCTTCATGTCATGATTCATCTTCCTGCTACCGGTATGAAAAGCAAACCCAGACCAGTGATTTCCTCCAAGTCATCTTTCCGAAGGTATCCTACATCCAAAACACATAGCCATCCTTTCTTCCTAAGCCAACCCTTCGAGTCTATCTCGAATCCTTTTAGATCCTCAACATCTACCCCCATCTCTAGTCGCCTAATCCTTTCTGCAATTAGTGGGTCCTCTCTCTGCCTTGCAATAATCCTATCCACAAGTGCTGGACGTACCTCCAAACATGCTAACATGCCAGGACCCCTACTTGATCCAGTATTATTTCTATAATGCATTCTGTAAGAGGCTAACATCTCTAATGTCTTCCATTCTTCAATCATGGCTTACTCTCCATTCTGATGCTTCCTACTCAAAGCATTGGCAAGCTTATTCCCTTTTCCTAGCATATATTCTATCCTAAAGCCATATTCTACTAGAAACTTTAACCATCTTCGTTGCCTCATATCCAAGTCCTTCTAAGAGAATAGAAACCTAAGGGATCTATGGTCCATATACGAATCGAACTGCTCTCCAACCAAGTATTATCTGCAAATCTTCAGCACAAACACCACCACTGCCAACTCTAGGTCATGAGTTGGATATCTAACCCCATGAAACCTTAGTTGCCTTAATGTATAGGCTATCACTCACCCTTTGCATCAACACTACTCCCAAACTTGTTCCACAAGCATCAATATATACTGCCAGATCCCAGTTCCCTTCGGGCATGAAAAAGACAAGAGCATCCGTTAATAGCCTCTTTAACTCCTGAAATGACCCTTCCTACTTATCCGTCCATACAAACTTCTCGTTCTTCCTGCTCTACTTAGTCAAGGGTGCTGTAATACGCAAGAAATCCTTAATAAAACTACGATAATAGCCAACTAATGCCTAGAAACTTCACATCTTTATGACTGCCTCTAGTTCCTTCCAACTGCTAATAGTTTTTATCTTTGATGGATCTACTGCTAATCCATTATGCGAAACCAAATGCCTAAGAAACTTAAACTCATGTTTCCAAAAATGGAATTTTAAACACTTTTCCTTCAACTTGTGTTGTCTCAACATCTCCAACACCATTCTATAGTGGACTCCATGATCCCTCTCATCCTTAGAATATACCAAGATATCAACAATGAAGGCCAACATGAATCTATCCAACTGATCTTAAAAGATTTGGTTCATAAGATCAATGAAGAATGCATGGGCATTGGTTAGTCCAAGTGGCATCATTAACCACTCATATTAACCGTACCTTGTCCAGAACACGATAAATAGAATGCTATCTTCTGCTACTCTTAGTTGATGGAACCTTATCGCTAAATCTAGCTAAGAGAACACTCAAGCTCCACTCAACAGATCAAAGAAGTCATCTATCATGGGAAATAGATAATAATTGTTCATTATCAACTCATTTAATTTTCGATAATCAATACACATTCGTAAAGATCCAACCGAATTCTTTACGAATACCGAAGATGCTCCCTATGGCTAACTACTCGACCTAATGAAACTTCTATTCCTCAAATTCCATTAACTGCTTCTTCAACTCTTCCATCTTCTTGGGTGGCATTCTACTCGGTGGTTTACTAATAGATTGTGCCCCCAGCATCAAGTCTATTTGGAAATCGATTTCCCTCCTCTATGGTAATCCCATTACGGGTTCGAAAACATCTACAAATTTTCAATCCACATGTACTTTACTAAACTTTTCATCATCTTGCTTAGCACATAACAAGTCTGATGTTTCCCTCACTACATCCAGTGCTATCATAATTCTTTCTCTACCCCTTAAATTCCGTAAAGCGATATCCCTATCTGCACAATAGATTCTATCGTCATTATGGACCAACCAATCCATACCCAAAATTACCCTATACCGAATGAAGTCAAACACATATGGGTCATAAGCAAACAAATGTCCACACCAGTCAAACTCAAGGTTAGTGCACCTTAATCTAAAAGTGGCACGTCCACTGATAGGTTTAACTACACGTAAGGAAGTGATCTAATAGGTAGTGTCTAACTCTAACTTATCAACCAAATCTCTTGAAATGAAAGAGTGAGAAGCACCAGTACCAAATAGAACTCTAACAGATATACTAAAAATCAAAATTGTACCTCCGAGCACACCATTTCCTTTCTATTCAGCAGTCGGTCCAGACAAAGGTCTTTCCAAAGCATAAACCTTAGCCCATTTTGCTTCCAAGCAATCCCCCTTCTTATAACTAGGTCTATTACAAATGTGACACTTGGCCCTGTCCTTGTTCTCCGGTTAGGTACCCTTAGTGTAGTAGTGTGCATTCTGCCCGTGATTAAAACAAGTAACATCTACCGCATTTGACCTTTGAGCTTCTCCTCCAGAAGCCTTTCCTCCTTTCTGATTATTTCATCTCTTTTGATACAGATTGAATCTCTTCTACTGCCATTCCTTAGGCCTAACATATATTTTTCACTCCTTTTGAAATAAACGATCATACCTTCTCAGCATTTCCCCCACCATCTCAAAAGGAGCCAATAGATGAGCCATCACCTTGTGATTCAGTCCCTTCCTCGGACCTTCTATGAATTTCTCATTCTTCTTCCATGGAGTATTAATATGATCCCTTTCATACTATATATGAAAAAGCATTAAAGCACTAGATGTACTCTATCGAAGTCATCTCTCCTTGTTTCAGATCGAGAAATTCCCTACATAGTGCACTTTTATGAGATTTGAGGATAAATTAAGCCTCGAATCGCTCCTTAAATCGCCTTAGATTATCTCCTCCTTTAGGACCTCGACAATTATAACCTCCCACCAGCCTAATGCATCCTTCTGAAACTGACGAGAAGCCAACTTCCTTTTTTGAGCATTGTCATACCTTAAATCCCCAAACATGTGCTCGCACTCCTTCATCTAGTTTAACATTTCCAAAGCAAACTCCTTCCTATAAATACCTTTCCTCAACAGTTTTTGTAATCCCGTGTCATCTTAGAAAAGTCTGCTCTATTGGATTCAAGTTTTGATTCATTCCAAGAGGATCAAGGCGACATAAGAATGATAAAATATTCAACAAATCCATGACTACAAATTACGAAGGTGACTAGACTCAAAGATCGTATATCAAGTATGAATTTTGTTTTAATGTCTAAGTTAGTATTCATATATGTTAAAATCTATCCTCAAGTAGTTCACACTCCTTTACATATCAACGACGATTATTTAAAATTAATTTTAAATTGTTTTTCAAGCTGGATTTATAAAATTTCACAGCTCAGTCGACTGAATGCACATAGTCAGTCGACTGAACCTGTGCATATACATGTGCACGTATATGTTTTCAAATTCAGTCGCCTAAAGTTCCTCAACCAGTCGACCGGCCTGCTTATAACTTTCATATTTATGAAGAGACACTTCCTTTCACGAATAGATTTCTTCTTCACAGAGAGTTAAATCCATTGCTGCTCGATAGAACCTTTCACCAGAGGTTGTAACTCTCTGTCTACTATAAATAAACATGATTTTCAAGATCAATCTCACTTCAATTATCTATTATGAATTTACAAGATCTTAATTTCCAATTTTCTGCATTCTTGAACATTAAACTATCTATTGCTTAAACATACAATTATAGTTCTACATTTCTTAAGCAATCTAAATCTTCCTAATCTTCATATACACATAATTAAACATATTATACTTGAGGAAAAGGTTATAGGAAGGGTGTACTTCAATTGACAAATCCTTGTTGTTAAAATAACACAAAAAGTCAAGACAATCAATTTACTTGTATTCAAAGTCCAGTTCGGTTGCTCAGGCGGAGGAAGTCCTATTCAGTAGTCTAGGCGGTAGAAGTCCAATTCGGTTGCTCAGGCGGTGTAAACCTATTTCTCCGGATTAAGTGAGGGCTGCTAGTTAGAATTCCAGAAGGATTCTGGAACTGGACGTAGAACGAAAAGTTCGAACCAGTATAAAAATCTTTGGTGTCCTTTTACTTTACCGCTATTTTTATTTTATAGTTACTTTCCGAACTATTTAATAAGTTTAGTTTATATTCCTTGTTACGCGATCCTATAGCATAGTCACTTTCATTTGGTATCAGAGCAGGTCGTCTTATAACTGTAACATAGTTACCTGATATTTTAGTAATATGGAACACAACACTGGCACAAGTTTTACTGAAGGTCAATCTACTGCACGACAACCACTATTTAACAGTTTGAACTATAACCATTGGTCTACTAGAATAAGAATTTGTATGCAAGCCAATGGTTATGAAACCTGGAATATTACTCAAGCAGAATATAACATACCTACTATTGAATATTCACAATGGTCTAACACACAAAAACTAGATGCTACTACAAATGCCAATGCTATGAATATGTTATTTTGTGCATTAGACAAAATGAGTTTAATAGAGTTAGCATGTGTAATACTGCTTATGAAATTTGGCGTACACTTAAAATTACACATGAAGGGACAAAAAAAGTAAAGCAGAGTAAGATTTCTATGCTCAAAAATCAGTTCCAGAATTTCAAAATGAAGCAAGATGAAACCATAAATGAAATGTACTCTAGGTTTGAAGACATATTTCATTCCCTCTTAGCATTAGAAGAAAAATATTCAGACTTTGGTATTATTTCAAAAATCCTCAACTCTTTAACGGATGAGTAGGAATGAAAAGTCTTAGCAATCGAAGAAGCTAATGGCATTTCAACCATTAAACCAGAAGAGTTGATAGGAAATCTAATGTCTTATGAAGTCAATCTCCAGGAAAAACGAGTATAGGTGCAAGATAAGAAGAATATAGCATTCCAAGCAGAAAAGGATGAATCAGATTCAGATGAGGAAAATATGGCGTTTATTGCTAAGAATTTCAAAAAGTTTTTGAAATTCAAAAAGAGCAACAAATTCAGAAACAACAAGAACAGCTTCAGTAGTAATAATAACAAGAACAAGCCATCGTCTTCAGCTCTAGAATGTTATGAATGTCACAAGAAAGGGCACATCAGGAAAGACTGTCCTGATTGAAAGAAAGGAAGAGAGAATCTTTCTAAAATTATAGAAAATTCTCAAATAGTTTCAAATAAAAGAGGATTAGGATATAAGCAAGTATCAAAAAGTATTCCTAAGAAAAAAAACTTTTTATATAACAATTTCAAAAGGAATAATGATACTATTGCAAAATTAGTTTCAAAAATTCCAAATCATTCTAAATCTATTAAAATTTGGGTTCCTAAAACCAATAATTCTTTGATTAGAAACAAATACATAAAATCTTTTATAGAAACTGTTCACAAAAATAAAGATTTTATTTTCAAAAGGAATTCTGAACCCTCTTGGGTTTGGTTTCCAAAGACCTGACTCTTAGGACCCTAACAAAAGGTGGGTACCAATGTTAATTCTATATTCCTTGCGGGTACCACTTAAAAAGAGAGGAAAATGGATATTGGACAGTGATTTATCATTGATATTGTTATAAGTTATTATATGTTGTGTAAATATAATCCCATATATATCTTTTCCCTTTCTGTCAATGACAAAGGAAGAGAAGAAGTGTTGTACTAACAAAATTGGTAGGTTTAACAAAAATTTCGTCTCGGATTCAGGGGGAGTTATATAAGGATTTTTGTCGAGATTTTGCTCATATTTCAATATACCATAAAGAGTTGTCATCAATAAAAAGGGGGAGAATGTTGGATCTTAGGTTTTGATTCATGCCAAGACGATCAAGACAACATAAGAATGATAAAATATTCGACAAATCTACGACTACAAATTACGAAGGCGACTAGACTCGAAGATCGTATATCAAGTATGAATTTTGTTTTAGAGTCTAAGTTAGTGTTCATAAATGTTAAAATCTATCCTCAAGTAGTTCACACTCCCTCAAATATCAACGACGATTATTTAAAATTAAATTTAAATTGTTTTTCGAGATGGATTTATAAAAATTCATAGCTCAGTCGACTGAATGCACATAGTCAGTCGACTGACCCTGTGCATATACATGTGCACATATATGTTTTCAAATTCTGTCAACTAAAGTTCCTCAACCAGTTGACCGACCTGCTTATAACTTTCTTATTTATGAAGAGATACTTTCTTTCACGAATAGATTTCTTCTTCACAGAGAGTTACATCCATTGTTGCTCGATAGAACCTTTCACCAGAGGTTGTAACTCTCTGTCTACTATAAATAAACATGATTTTCAAGATCAAATTCACTTCAATTATCAATTCTGAATTTACAAGATCTTAATTTCTAATTTTATGCTTTCTTGAACATTCAACTATCTATTGCTTAAAGATACGATTATAGTTCTACATTTCTTAAGAAATCTAAATCTTCCTAATCTTCATATACACACAATTACACATATTATACTTGAGGAAAAGGTTATAGGATGGGTGTACTTCAATTGACAAATTCATGTTATTAAAAGAACACAAAAAGTCAAGACAATCAATTTACATATATTCAAAATCCTATTCAGTTACTTAAGCGGAAGAAGTCCTATTCAGCTGTCTAGGCGGTAGAAGTCATGTTCGGTTGCTCAGGCAATGTAAACCTTTTTCTCCGGGTTAAGTGAGAGCTGCTAGTTAGAATTCCAGAAGGAGTCTAAGACTGGATGTAGAATGGGAAGTTCGAACCAGTATAAAAATCTCTGGCGTCTTTTTACTTTACTATTATTTTTATTTTATAGTTACTTTCCACACTAGTTAATAAGTTTAGTATATATTTCGTATTACACGATCCTATAGCATAGTCACTTTCATACTCCTCTAGCTACTACCAATCCCAGCTCAAAACTTTAGCTGGTTGTTCCTCATTATTTCCGTCATAAATTAGCAAGAAAAAGCATTCATATCCATTCCTTCTCCAACTGGAGCAGGCACTTGAGTACCGGCTTCAGTACGAACTTTCGAGGTTGCCTCCCCTCTTTGCGCATTAGTTTGCATACTGTCAGTTCCCCGATTAGGATTCACTCTTGTACTTCCTATGGTCAAACATCTATTACGTGGATCGACCCTTGCCTTCTGCATAAGCAAAGGTCTGCAAGAGATGGAAGTAAATATAGTGAAGGCAATAGTAGAGGAGTAGATATATAATATGATATATCTATAGTTACATTATATATATCGTATACCATCCCTAGGGTGTTCATGTTTTACCAATTAGTTTTTGCATAGCCCTGTGTTACATAAGTGTTCCCCTAGTCTAAGTTTTATTACCATGTTGTAACATCGCCTACTCCGAGAGCTTAAAATAGATGTCAATGATGCTGCGGTTCATTAGCGGAATCATTTTCAAGCAACAAATTGAGTTCAGTATTATTTCGCACAACATTAAGTAAACATAGTAGCCTAATAAATTTCCATTGCACAAATATATTTTACAAGGTTCATTACATCATCATTAACACTTTCGTTCTCACGCTAGGGTAAATACAATAAGAAAATAAGAGAGGTGTCATATTCGACATATGAGGATGCCAACATGACACATAACCGGTTATAATTCCTTGTTTCACACAATGGAATTTTCAAAATAACTTTTATTTGTTAGATAAGCCTCTTGCTTCATATTTGGAACCTTTATTCATCCTTCCAAAAGATACTTGTCTAGTCCATAAACTTAGCTTATTCGAATGAATACCCATGAGTTTATGAAAAATAATAATAACACAAGTCATATGTAAAGCCGAGTATGAGTAAAATATTTACCCTAAGCATCCATAATGACACCATGCTACTATAGCATGGAACAAGTTTTCCCGTTACTTTATCATCATAATAATTACATCATAACTTGTAAACAAACATTGCAACAAAAGCAACCATGTGCATCATATTCCATCCATAGGTATATCCTACGCCTGTCATCTATTATGAGCCATGTCATATTTTCAATTCAAATTAAGTATACCCTATAATTAATATAAAATCATGAACCAAGTCATCCAATTATTCATCAGCTATACAAACATCATCTAATCTCTTCTTTTAGGTGTTCATCTTCAAGTTATCATTAACTTTCTTTAGCGAATACCTCCCTAGGTCTATCCATAACTAATTTAGCTTTTCTCAAACAACGTCACCTAATGAAATGGACACTTATTCCACCATAGGAGTCACCCTGACTCTTCTAAGAGGTTGAATGTAAGCACCCTGAATATATTCTAGCAAGCGTCCTTACTGAGCATCAATAGCTCCTCTTAATCCTGAACCGTTATCGTTTACGTTGACAATTTATTTTATTTATAACACCAACCTAATGTTTTGGCACCATGCCATAACTCCACTTTAAAGTTTTAAAATGTTCTCAGGTCGATCCCAAAATTGGCACCCTACCATATACCATTGGACTGTAGATATAATAGTCAAGGAACCCCGCCATCCAATAACTCTTTGAGCTGGTGTATCTTTGCGATCATGGTATCATCTTTTTATTTCATTAACTAGTTGTGTACCCTACACATTCTTTAGATAAAACATCATTATCTTTGATTTAAATGATAGCTTATCATTCATTAGCTTCTTAAAGCTTTCTTCCATTTGAAAAATAAGTTAAGACAATGTTAACTTATAAAATTCTTCCATTATTTCATCCATATGAAATAGTTAATTAACACTTAAAAACTACCTTCCAAAGTGCACTCATTCTACTTAGAAAATAAAAGCTTCCTAAGCTATCTTAAATTGAACTCAGATGTAGCATACTTGCTATCCCATAGCCATCGCAAGTCAAGCCTAGCAATCAAATATTGGCTATCCCATAGCCATCCATGTTGATTTTTTAGGCCATCGCTAGTTGACCCTCAACTATCCATTGCATGTTGATAGTTTACCAACTATTGCAAGTTAACTCTTATGAGCCATCGTAGGTTGATAGCTTCCCTAGTTATCGCACATTGAGCCTCAAATAGCTATCGCAGGTTGATACTCCACTAGCTATCGCACGTTGAGCTCCAAGTAGCTATCGTAAGTTCACTACAATCAAGCTATTGCAAGTTGAGCTTCCATAAAGCCTTCGCAAGTTGAAGAATGTATAGCTATCGCATGTTGATAGCTATTGTGAATTGATCTTTAGGAGCTATCTCATATAGATCCCAATAGTTGTCACAATTTGTTAGCTAAAGTAGCTATCGCGGGTTGATTATTCTTAGGGGTTATCGTAGGTTGATGTGGCATTTTTGTAATTAACTTGAAAATAATTTTATTTCCTACTTAAGTAAATACTTTACACTAAACCATGTTTAGTGTTGAATGCTCATTGGTTAATATTTACCTTTACTGTATTCTTTTCAAATTCATTAATTACACTTCCTAGTAATTAATTAAATTATATTTAATTAAATAGTTCTTTTCTTTTCCAATTAATTCGCATAAAATAAAAAATTTATGGAAAAAATCCCAAAAATTTACCAAAAAATCCAATTTATCATATTTTACATCATATCAAAATTTCAGGTTTTATATTTTAATAATTAATTTTCTCTGACTTAATCATTTTCTCAACTTAGAAAATTCATAACACTTCGAAATAAATTCCATACGAAATTAAAAATCCATCTTTATTTTATCATTACAAACATCATACTAAATTTTCATAGCATTTAAATATGATTAGATCATATCTTACCCTAAAACGCGAACGAGTTCTTTTCATTTTAAATTTCAAAGCATATTCTAAATAATGTTAGTCATTGAAACATGTTTATCATCATCTAAAACATCCATTCATAATTAAATCCGAACCCAAATGGGTTAGGAAGGGTTTTAGAGAAAATTTTACTTACCTTGATTAAGAAAACCTTGATTAAATCTTCTTTCTTCTTAAAAATGAGAACTTAAGTCTCCTATCTTTTAATTTCCTCTTCTTTTACTTGAAAATGGTGGCTGACCTTGCTTGCATTTTAGGGATTTAGTTTTGTAGATGAAAATAGTGTGAAACAAGGTAATAGGGCTAAGGAAAATAAGTTAGTGACTTTGGCCTGAGCATATATCCTTTTTACCTTAGTCTCACCAAAGCATCTTCCCTAACACAAATCCCTCTTGCTCTAAAACTTAACTTTTTTATCTTCATTAAAAAGGCAAACTTTAATTTCTCTAATTACCCTGGTCAATTTGATTAACTTTTAAAAGTGTCTCACACTTAATTAGCCAAACCTTCCTAAGGCAATCCATGCAATAAAATTATTATATTTGCTCTTTTAATAATTTCCTCTTATTATTTATTAAATTTAATTTCTGATATTATGGACCTACCAAAATATGGTGTGTTACACAAATAATCTAACATAGAAACTGATTATGTAAGATAAAATATAATTAACCAATCTTAAAACAGACACAATGCATTAGAATGTCTATTAGAATCCTTGCACATTAAAGAGAAACTATGTGTTTCTTATTAATGTCAAGAAAATAATTTCCTTGGTTGTCTCTATGAAGAGTATTGACTCTTTCATATGATACGATGCGCAAATCCAGAGTGGATTCAAAGTATATTATCAAAATACGATTTTGATAGTTGTACCCAAAGGGATATGATCCATCAACTACAAATATGTCTTCAAAAAGAAGACCAATGTAATTAGAATGTGGTGAGTAATAATAATGAGAATATAATTGTAAATTCAATTGTTGAACTTAACATAATAGACTCATTATTCAACATGCTAAAGCTACATTAAATTTTACTCGTAAAATTATTACTCGGTATGACATTGAGTTTTGAGACACATGTTGAAATAGAAATTCAAGATAATGATTTAAAATAGATTGCTTGCACATAATAACCATAATGTCACAAGGTTAGTACGACATTTCTAATTAGTGATTTAAAAGAGACCATCTACTTATCGCAACGGAGGCTTTCGAGGTTAGTGGGAGTGAGGGATAAGGCTCGCAAGTTGTTAAGGTCTATTTATGGAATTAAAAGAGCTTCAGAAGTTGGAATAAGTGTTTTGATAAAGTAACCAAATAGTTTTGTTTTTATTAGAACACAAAGCAAGTGTGCGTATACCGAAAGGATCAGGGCAATGCTATAGTATTCCTAGTGTTATATGTTGATGATCTTCTTTTGATTAGCAATAACGTATCATTGTTGCAATCAATTAAAGCTTGGCTTTCCAAAAAATTATCCATAAAGGATTTGGGAGAAGCGACATATATATTGGGTTTAAAGATTTATAAAGATAGATCTAAAAGGCTGTTAGGATGTCCCAATCCTTGTACATAGATAACATACTGAAATGGTTCGTTATGGAGAATTCCAAGTGTGGAAATGTTCCAATGCAATCTGGAATCATTCATTCTAAGAAGGGTGCTCCTCGGACTGATAAGGAGAAAGATCATATGAAGAGGATAATGTATGCTGCAGTTCCATAGTATACACTAAGCAATGTACTAGACCGGATGTGGCACACGCATTCATGAAGGGACTAGCCCGGTCGGTTCTCATCAAGCTGATTGAAGGGATGGGATAGAGATTCCATAATTGGCTCCAAGTGCAAGTAGGAGATTGATAGAGTAAAGGGTATGCCCTAGTGGCAATTCTATAAGTTATTATAAATTATCAACTCTGTAATAAAACCTCGTTCGAAATAAAAGGTATTTTTTCCTTCCTATTATATACATGTTATAATGTGTTATAATTAATAAATTATGTAATTTAAGCATATTTAACTGAAATCGGTAAATGTTGTAATCATGAGCAATTTATCACAATATTATAAGCATATTGTTTTAAATATTCCTAGTCAAGATGTATCAAGACTGGATACCGATACATCCACCTAGACTATAGTATGTAACGCTCTCCGAATGTTGGGAAGTGTATTACTCGGGGCTGCTGGGGGCACTAAGGGTTAAGTACTGATGATTATTGGATAACTATGGAATGAGTCACTCAATAATTTTTTGTTGGTTAATATAACCATGGTTAAACAGAAAATATCGATGTGACAATATCACACAATTCTCTCGACTTAAGAATAAGATTGATCTTCAATGTGGAAAATCCACTTTGATTATAGTTAAATCCTGACACGGCATCCATCAAAGGACTATAGTTGAGTCAAGTGGAAACATTGGAAGTGAAACACTATTCAATGGAGAATTCGCCTTCTCGGTTATATGAGGTCAGTGTCACTGTCAACTAAATTCAACATAAAATCAAAGTCTATGGCCAGAGCAGTTTGGTTAATAATAACTACTATTATTAAAGCAAGGACTTTGTGTTCGGACTATAAAGTAGAATATGGACGATATTAGAATTTTGAGCATTACCAAATTCCATAAGTCATAATGTGATATTGCTTTGACAAAGAGAATTAGTGTGAATAATTATCAATATCGGGTAACGCTTAAAATAAGTTCACCGAATCTATGTAAGCGATAAATTTGGCTACAATGGCATACCACTAACTAAGGTGAAATGTGAAAGTTAATATTCGAATTGTTTGGTATTAATTGTTATCCAAATTTACACCTAAGAGTCTCACAACTGAAATATTGAAACTCTGACTACCACCTGATTTAGTTTAATTATAATTGTTATAATTAATTAAATTAATTAATATTTATGAAATATTAATTATATAATTTTATTTTATTTGTGTTGATCAGTATTAAAAATTGTGTGTATATAATAGTTGTATATACACATATCGATATACGATATCGATGTACGTTTAAATTAAATTTAAATATTTTTTATCTGATCGGGCTTAAAGCATTTTGGAGGCCCAAATGTGGGCAATGATGGACGACCATGGAGGGTGAAGATAGGGTTGAATTTGATTCAAAAAGTTTGAAATAGTAAGAGGAAATAGTGAATTCGGATCTACTTTTAGCTCCACTATCCCTCAGCTATTTAAACTTTTTTAACCTCCTTTTTTGGATCTCTTAATTTTTTCTCTCCCTCCATTATTAGTTATGGCTGGCTATACCCCCTACCCTCCTCTGTATTTTCAATCTTCAAAACATAAATTTAAGTAAAATCAGGACACTGGTGCATGGTGCTTTCAGTCTGTTTGCACTCCCAAAGAGGAATTGGATTCAGATTCAAGTGGAGTCAAATGATTCAACATTCCAGGTGCAAAATCTAGCATTGTAAAGTAATAACATTGTTTATATATATATATATATATATCTACAAACATATATGTTCATTATGTCAGTCATGTGCCATTAGATTGTATGTATATTATCATGAATCCACATATATATGTGTTGTCGACAATGGATGAATATATATATATATATATATCTGTATGTGTGTTAAATTAATTTTTTTTATATATATGTATGCACATATATAGCTCACCGTCATAGCAAAAAAATTCGAACTAAATAATATTTAGAAGAATTTCAAAACAAAATTTGAATTATAATGTATATAAATAAATAAAAATATATATTACATATAAAATTTTGTTAAGATTATATACATAATAATATTCAAAATTAAAAAAATTAATTTATATATTTACATTTGTAAAACCAAATATATAAATATGAATACATATATATATACAAATTTATTTTATTTAAATATAATTAGTTAATTCATAATATATATTACAATATATAAAATAGGTTTGATAAGTATAAAATTTTGAAGGTTGCAAAATAATTTTTAATATATATTTTATAACAATTTTGGAATGGAAATTGCTTATTAAAAATATATATCGAATAAATTTGAAATGCAAGTTTAATATAAAATTTTAATTTTGTTATTGGATGAGAGAGTGTGTCTATATATATATATATATTATCATATTTATATTTGTTTTAAACATTAATTTTAATATATATATATATTCACATTAAACATACTATATTTAATAATATATACTTTATTTTCGTATGTATATACATATATGTATATGTTTGCACCAAAATGTAGCATCAAACACCTAAATGAGTATGGTAGAGAAAAGAATGAAGAAAGTAAGCAAAAACAAGAAATAACAAGAAAAAAAAGTTTTATAGTGGTTCGGCTAACCATTGTCTAAGTCCACTTAACTTTGTTGCTGATTTGGTTGCTATTTACAAGTGATGTTCTTTTGGATCGGTTTAGATCCTCGGGATGAAAAGGGATTATAGAGAAAATTGTTAAGAGAGTGAAAAGATCCTCAAAACGATGCCCCTCCATGCTTATTTATAGCTGAAGGTTATCGAAACTTGCTCATCGACGATCACACCTACATTCCCCACTATCAAAGGAAGTTGCTCGTAGAAGGACGTGGCCATGTCATCAATTCCCATGGATCGGTACCAATCCATGGACATGGATTAGTACCGATCCAGGAACTTGCTTCCTGGATCTTGATTTTCTTCTTACAAATGCTTGATTAGCCTATATCTTGGTCCATGGCATCTAGTTGTACGAGTATGAATTTGAATTTGATCGAATCCCTTGATTTGAATGTTGGTTGATAATATTTGCATCGTCCATCAAGTGTTTGGGTTGCATATGGTAAGCGAACCATTATCTAACCGCATTTTGAGTTGGTGGATGTCTTAGCATTGCACGTCATGAAAATTGTAGTATGGGTCAATTTCCATGGATTGGTACCGATCCATGACTTGAATCTACAATCGAGCATGGACCTTGCACTTGTATTTTTCTTAGTGTATTAGCTATTTTGGGAGCCTTTGACATATTCTAGTCTTCACCAATCGTTTCTATTCAATATCCGAGTTTAGCAGTTACCACTTTGGATTCCACTTAGGCAATTTCTCTATTATATTATTCTAAATCGTCCAGATATGGCTTGGTCACAAAGCTGGACAACATTTTCCCCCTAAAGCATGCCTTGTGAATAAAAGTTGTGCTTTACTCAAGGACAAGTATCGAAGTTGATGAAACGTTAGTTGCTGATTTCTGTGGCCATCAGTCAACCAAATAGCGGCGAATCATCTGGTTCTATTGGATTCACCTATAAATCAACGATTGTTCCAAACTATGATGGTTAAGGACTCGAGTCCTTGCCTGAAGATTAGTCATAGATAATCATTGTTCTGTGTTCTCCCAAAGTCATTGTATTATATAGTACATCATAAATCAGGACCACCCCATGTTCATCTGGGAGTTAATAAACATATACCAAAATCACTGGTTCAATTCGATAATTGCTATTGAACTGTTTCAAGGTCAATTAGTGTTCAAAACAAAAGTCTAGTTTTTGAGATCTTCGGGCCATGTATTCGATGAAAATTCAATTCTCGATCACTCCAGATCGTTAATCAAATCTTCGACCATTTCGGGCCGTAACCATTATCAATCTCTTCGGATCATTCTTCGATTTCTCTGGATCATTCCTTGATCTCTCCGAACCGCTAATCCAACTATCAATCTCTTCGGATGGTCAACTCAATCATCGATCTCTCTGGATCGTTAGCTCAATCACCGATCTCTCTAGATCGTTATTTCAATCCACAATCTCTTCGAATCATTTAGCATCTATTCTAGGGTTTGATATCTCAGAATCCTTGTGGAGTTCAATCTGCTCATTCTCCAACAAGATGACCCAATGTTTAATCTAGGATTTGATCTACCTGAACCATTTCTTGAACTCATCGAACCGTTTAATCATCCTATCAGGGATTCGACCCATCTAGGTCATTTCTCGATCTAGCCGGACTGTTTATCATCCAATCTAAGATTTGATATCTTTGGATCCTTATTAAACCCAATTCGCTCACTGTCCGGCAAGGGGACTCAACGAACAAGCAAGGACACCAGCTTACACTTCGACGAGATGACTTATCTTTGATCTCTCCAGACCCTTAATGAGCCCAATTCGCTCGCTAACAAACGAGGGGACCCAATGACCAAGCAAGCCCATCCACCCTTACTCCAACGAGGTGACTTACTTTTCGTACTAGTCCAATCCACTCACTCTCCGGCAAAGGGACTTGCACCTTATGGTCATCACCCTACCTTTTTGGATAAGACCATCATGATCAATATTAGTCATCATATTCAAGTGGATTTCAATAATCAAGCATCTGTCTACTGGATTCAAATTCAAGTATTAAACAGGTATAAAGTCAAACATCATCATAACCATTTTATCGGGCACTATAGCCTTTCATCCAGCTCAAAGCGTGCCTGGAGACCTATCGAAGTCCCATACACAAGTAAGTGGCTTGACTGTAATTCTGCATCACTTATTGAAAAGGAAGATAAAGTGTGAGAACCAAACCTGATTCCCCGCCATCCCAATTACGAGATGACTATCCTCAACCTTGATTCGGGATTGTTTCCATTTGCTGCATATGATGGCTACTCCTATTCCATCATCGCAACTCAGTCTCTAACGTACCGTTGCAACAGATTGTTTCTAACCTGTTCCTCGATCAAGTTATGTAGGTGCCTACAATCATTTGTTTCATGCCCATCCACCTCATGATATAGGCAATACTTTCCCAAGTCTCTCTTTTGATCGGTAAGCTCTCTCTTTATCGGCTTTCATTAGGGATCCGAGAATTTTCTCTACCACTTTGGTCCTCCAAAGTCGTCATCATCCTTTCATTTTCCTTTATCTTTTCCAAATCCTTCCCCAGATGGTCCTCCGCTATCCACAGCATTGACTTCTGCCCTATCAGCTTTAGCATCTTCCTAACATAGGTATCATTCAGCATCATGATAAAATTCTACGAGATCCATCGAAGGATCTTGCTCCAAAGCAACCTTAGAATCTGTTTTACTTGCTACTCCTGAAACCACAGCCATGAGAACCGCTGATAGGTCCGTTCTATCAACCGTGGCGCATTAAACCTTGTCAAAAAACTCTTAAGAGTCTCTTCGGGCCTCTGCTTCATGCTCGACCACATCATTACATTCTTGGGTCATGAAATATGGACCCAAAACTGTTTCATGAATTTGTCTACCAATTCGGTCCATGTGCTGATGGAGCCATTTTCCAATTGTCTAAACCATAATGCTGCTAAGTCTGTCAGATACAAAGGGAAATGTCGTCTCATCACTTCTTTAGACACACCTAACACTTCTATGTGCCATATATACATTATCAAATGAACTGTTGGATCTATATTTCCATTATACTTCTCCAACGTTGGCAGCTAGAAATTCGAAAAATTCCTAGCATACCGAATGTTCTGAGTGAATGGACTTATGTTCACATCCTCTAGGCCTCGGTTATGTAGTCCACCCCTCATTGCTCACCTAACTATCTAGGCAAGTCTATCATTATCATCTAAAGGAACTCTCTGGTTTGCATTTTCAGCTTGCCCCCCGTACCACGAGGGAATTCGTATTCCTTCGGCCATGCATCAACATTCTGATTTACGCTCAGATGCTCAGCATTATTTCCTGGATGTGCTTAGTTTCCACCTAAGTTAAAGCTGGTGATGTCCAAAAGTTCCTAGGAATCAGTACCGATCCATGCTTGTGGATCTGTACTGATTCGTATGACTCCTTCGGGTGTTTCTCCAGTTTGCTCCATGCTGCTCCTAGGTGCATTTACTATGGCTTCAGGCTTTTGGTTTTGGTTTGCAACAACTCCAGTTATTCCTATTTGTCCTATCCTATTGAATAATCCATGCCATCATCTCTTTCTGGCAACATATCAGCCTCTCCTAGTTGATTTCGAGAATGCCTCTTAGTTGCCCCTTGTTGATTTCCTTCAATAGCGGTCTTCCTAGTTGATTGTCTCGTCGTCTTAAACTTTTCAAGTTTTAAGTCACTGAATTCAAGTATTTCTTGGTAAAAGCACCAAAATATTTGCATTAAATGTGCCACAAATACCCAAAAGAGTATAATAGAGAAAAGAGTGAAGAAAATAAGCAAAAAATAAGAAATAACAAGACATAAAAGTTTTATTGTGGTTCGGCTAACCGTTGCCTACGTTTACTTAGCTTTGTTGCTGATTTGGTTGCTGTTTACAAGTGATGTCATTACGTATTGGTATAGATCCTAGGGATTACAAGGGATTATAGAGAAAATTTTAAGAGAGTTAAAAGATCCTTGAAACTTTGCCCCTCCATGCCTATTTATAGATGAAGGTCACCGAAACTTGCTCATCCACAGTCACACCTACGTTCCCCACTATTAGTGGAAGTTACTCGAAGGACATGGCGACGTAATCGATTTCAATGGATCGGTAATGATCCATGGACATAGATTGATACCAATCTAGGAACTTGCATCCTGGATCTTGATTTCCTCCTTACAAATGCTTGATTGGCCTGTATCTTGGTTCTTGGCATCTAGTTGTGCGAGTATGAGTTTGAATTTGATCGAATCCCTTGGTTTGAATGTTGGTTAATAATATTTGGATCGTCCATCAGGTGTTTAGGTTGTGATGGTAAGCAAACCATCATCTAACCATATTTTTGAGTTGGTGCACGTCTTAGCATTGCACATGATGAAAATTGGAGTAGTATTGGGCAATTTCCATGGATCGGTAGTGATCCATGACTTGGATCGGTAATCAAGTGTGAACCTTGCACTTGTATTTTGCTTGGTGAATTGGCTATTTTGGGAGCCTTGACATGTTTTGGGCTTCATCTGTCATTTTTACATGATATCCAAGTTCGACGGTTATCACTTTGGATTCTATCTCAGCAAATTCTCTGTTATATTGCTCTAACTAGTTCAGGTGTTGCATGGTCACAAAGCTAGACAACAGTATATGTATATTTATTAAATACAATTTATTATAAAATAGTTTCATATTTGAATAAGATATTTTGAAAGTTAAGAACTAGATCTGAAATTTAAAATATGAATTTAGATTTAAATTTGAAATTACATACATACATACATACATACATACATATATATATATATTTGACTTTACAAATATTATTTTGTACATTAATAGAAACATATATCTATATATACACAAATTTTATACTTTTATAAATATAATTTTGTTAACCCGCCTTTTGGCAAGGCAGTATACAGGCGGATTTAACCCAATCGACTGTACGGTTATCGAGGCTAGAATATCGTAGACTTGGTTCAGATTAATGGATGGACAATCAATTATGGATAATAATATAAATCCAGTATTAAGCACAGTCGATGGATAAACGGTGCAGGGTACTTGCAGTATGGATTTTGGAAAAGGTCAAGTTACTTTGGGTCAGCCAAGGAATTGCTTCGGGTCAGCCAAGGAGTTGCTTCGGGTCACCATAGTCATTACTTCGAGTTGGCATGCTAATTCGCTTTGGGTCGGCATATTACTTCGGATCGGCATGTTACTTCGGGTCGGCAATGGCATAACTTTGGGTCGGCAATGGCATAATTTCGGGTCGGCATCAGGGTCAACTTCGGGTCGGCATAGGATGGAGGTTGTATCACTTTGGAGGGTCAGCATTTGGTTCATTCCGAGTCGGCATAGTCTCTGCTTTGGGTCGGCTATAGGAGTTGCTTTAGGTCAACATTGAGAAGGGGTTGGCTTTAGGTCGGCATAGGGTAGAGGCTGTACTGCTTCGGGTCGGCGTTGGTAATACTTCTGGTCGGATCGGCATTAGCTCCGGGTCGGCAAAGAAGGAAGCATCGGGTCGGCAAGAGTGGAGTGGCATCAAGTAAGCATTTGGTTTGCTCTGAGTCAGCAAAGACTTCACTTCGGGTCGGCATGGCTTCAACCTCGGGTCGGAAGAGAAGGAGCTACTTCGGGTCGGCTACAAGCTTAATTTGGGTCGGCATGAAGTTTACTTTGGGTCAGCATAGGATGGACGATTTTGGCTCACTAATCGTTATGGTGGGCCCATGTAGGTGAGGAAGCACTATAGCCGGAATTTCACCTATAAATACAGTAGGTTTGGCTTTAGAAAGGGGGATCTTCATTCTGCTGCTCTTCATCTTCTACCTAGAGGCTACTCTACCATTTTGATTCTGGAATTCTAGACTGTAACTGTAATCAAATTTCAGTGTAATAAAAAGGATTGTTCTGGAGTGGACGTAGGCCAGAGTTAGCCGAACTACTATAAATCTTGTCTATTTTACTTTCTTTCATTTGAATTTTTAATATTCTTCATATTATACTCTCTACATATATTCTATCTGTGATCCGTGGCTGGATATTGGTGCTTTCACTTATAATTGGATGTTGGTGGCCAACTTTGACCCCAACAAATTTTAAATAATATTATACTTTATATGTATGTACGCATGTGTGTATATGTACATTAGATAGCATATATGTATATTAAGAGGCTAATATGTCTGTTGCAGTGTAAATCCCAGCAATTATATACTGACATGTTAAACCATGTACATTATGCATGTTGCATGTGCATGTGCATACACAAGTATATATGATACACAAGTTTATATTATATAATACAATATAACATTAAAATAAACCTTTGTTTATAAATTAAATAAAATAATGATCTTATTTAAAATAAAGTTAGATAAAATCTAAATAAATTTGGACTTTATAGGCCCAATAAGATCCAAAATTGAATATATTTTTTTTAAAATTTACCAATTTAACTTGCTGCTTGCTACTTGTTGGCCCAGATCGAACATCCTAGACTGTGATCATCCTCATGCTTCAGTGTTATGTCTAGTAGTTTGCATTGCCCCAAGCATGCCATAAACTGATCCATAATAGCTTTCTACCAGTAGTGAATCGGTTATCAAGCTCTGTCACAACTATATCCAGGTTGCATCTGTTACCAATGTCTAGTTTTGGAATGTTGAATGAATGGTTATCCTGATTGGTAGCAGCTTGGTTAGCATTCCCACTAGTGGTATCAATTGTAGCCTTCGGTTTTGGAGGCATGCCGAGAAGTTCTCTGTAAAAGCACTAAAAATGTTTGCACGAAAAATGTGCAAACACCTCCAATCGATCTGATGTAGAGTTGTGTATATTGAGTGCACAATACAACTATATAGTAATAGTAAAATAAGAATTATAATAAAGAAAAATATAGATTTATAGTTGTTTAGAAAGAAATTGCATACATCCACTGTTCATTGTCATTTCTTTCTCTATATATCATCTAATAACGATTACAATGTGAAACACACTGATCAGGAAAGAAATATAGCTCCTAATGGGTTTATTCGGTATAATCCATTCAGAGGTAATTTGTTGTCCCGGGAATTGTCCCCTATTGCTACTGGAATATTGAATATTTATAAAAGTGAGTGTACAGGGTAGCTAGGTCGATAAAATAGGTAGTTTCCTTATTTACCCTACTCGGTTTGGTTATGTCCATATACACAAAATATGATCAAGAATTCCCATATATAAAAGATTGTGTTTCCTTAATTGCTCTATTTGGTTTGGTGGGAGGAGCATGGCTCGGTGATGGTTGGTTCCACAAGTCGACCTAGCTACTTCCCTGGTCATGTCCAGATTTCACCCTTGATTAGTTTGGTGGTTCTCCAAGTGTCGAACATACATCCTTGTCCAGTAGCTTAACCATCGGACAAGAAATCATGTTTGGTACTACCACCACAAAAAAGGGATTTCTGTTTGGTAGTTGGGGCATCGAATAGGAATTTCTTTCCAGAATTTACTACCGAACAGGTGAGTATAGTGTGATTTTTTCCTGCCTTCTCTCACCTCTCTATTTGCATTACTTTAGGAGCTTCTTACTTCTTTGTTTGGGGGTACTTAGACACTTATTATAACCTACACATTTCCACTTCTTTGGCATCTAGCCTTGGATTCTTTAAAAATCATTCCATGGGCAAAAATGTCTACAATAGACTCATTAAGATCTTATTAGAGAAATGTTTTTGGAATTTGCCAATTTCACCCGCTGTGAACCGGGCTAGTTCCAACTCTCCCAACCGCTCAACTTCCACTATGATTGATCTCCATCTCTTGGTCGTCTATTATCGACCAAGCACTTTGATCAACATATATTTGTTCTAGTAATCTATGTTTTTGGCCATTTAATCCTTGACTACATGAACAACCTATAATCCTTTAACACTAATTCCTACACATGAGTACATAGAATTTAGTCTTCTCTATTTCAACACTTAGTCAAACCAATAAGCACCAAAATCTGAAATCCAATTCCAATAATGAAAAATCAACTTACGACAACCAAAATTGATTCTTCGACATGGCATATTGATTGTAATAACATGTCATAGAATAAGTCAACAATATACAATTATATTATTAACCAAACCGTTGCTTATATTTCTCATAAATAAAGAAGTGGGATGGCCCATATGGAAATTCATATCTTACTTAGCCCATATATTACAACAGTCGGGCTATTTACTCGACCTGACTCGAATAACAACGATCAACCCATGTGTCGCCCCCATCTGGAGCATAGCACAACTTCTTTGCCTTTCACCTACCGGTTGGGCCCAACAAGGCCAACTCAAGAAATACCTTATTTGATCCAACGAGGATGAAGAGATGGTCTCCTCTATAGCCAGCAGACGATAAGGTCAAGGTAGGTTACTCCGAGAAGATAGAGCCCCTCAGCGGTTATCTTAGTCAATCATCAAGCCACCAAACAGCCTCCTCATTTATCGTTATCCTTGTTCTAGCCTGCCATCGCTCGCAACAATCCCTAGTTGTCTTCAGCCATGTCTACAAGCATCAAATTTTGTTATCTTAAGAGAAACCCTACTTGTGACACACCTCTAAAAGGCTGGCATCCACTGGCTTAGCTCATCTGACAAGGACATCGTTGTACAACAGCCCCTTTATGTACTTTGCGGACAACCTAGTACCTCTACTACAGCCATTCCCTGCTCCTATACCGTCTGTAGTATTTTGGGGCATTTCCATAGTATAGCTTGCCAGTTGTCTGCATCTGCACCTTGAAAACCACCTACCGTCCCAACTGGCATGACCATCAACCGCGTAATCCTATCAGAGGCCCATAGCGTTTCTTGGGCTTATTTAGACCAATCTCAACCGTCCAAATAACACGTTTGGCTACTATAAATATATAATGCATTGCCACTTTACAGGGGTTGAAAAACATTAAGCCTACAAGTACCTTTATATTTTTAGTCATTTCACTTTGTAATCAAGGCTACTATAATCGAAGTGAAGTAATAAAAATCTTTTCATAGTGGACATGGGTCAACTTATGCCGAACCACTCTGAACTATTGTCACTTTACTTTTCAGCACACTAATACCGGTTCATTTTTTATTTTTAATTGAGATATTAGTTACCACTCTTTGATAATATATCCTCTTAAACATACTTTCGAGGTTGGCTAAGAATATAGTTAAAATTTTGGTGCTAGAAGGAGGGCCTCCCCCTGAAAGCTCTTGTTTTTCTTTATTTTGTCTCCTTAAAAATCCATTTCAGTTTGTTACCATGGAGCTTGCTCTTGGGCCTAAGGGTAACAACTCCAATGAGCACGAAACTAACAACGGGGTAGCCAATTCTTCTTGCCCTGTCCTTGGGCTCAGTGTACATGTGCACATCATGATACATTAATTAATAAAAATGGGTAATTTAACTCGCAAAATGGAGATTCCGAGAACAAGGCTAAACGCCGAAACGATGGTCCAGCTTTGACCCATTAGTCCCCCAATGGCTGAACAGACTCTTCAACTGGCCCTTTGAGTCACATAAAACCTCATGACAACCGAAGCCCTAGAAAGAGTAGTTCTTGAAACTTCGCTCAGGGAAGTCCTTGTCCACCACATAAACGCTCACGTTGCTCCAATGTAAGAGGAAGCCCGTGTAGTCCTAGAGCTAGAGCAATCGCTATGCCGCCGGAGTCCCCTTCAGTCGAAAGCTAGTCCACCTTCTATTGCTTAAAGATAGCAAAAAAACCACGATCTCGGTTTTGAATGCCTCAATGGTGGAGGCCAAGGGGCCTAGGGAACCACTAGTCCACTCTCAACCTCAACGGGAGATACCCCAACCCAGATCAAGGGAAAGATGACCTTATATGCATCCCCATCGGTTGTTAGGAGCAGATCTCTTACTCCAGTTACGCATCACCATTCTCCTCTGTTATATTATTTCCATAGGTCCCCAACAGCAGATATGCGGCTAAGAAGCCTATCCCCTGTATGGGACCATCAATATTCATAACATGCGAAATCTGACCTCCGAGATGAAATGGCTGCCCTACGTCAGCAGATTCATTGGATTCTGACAAGGAAGCTCGGTAATGATGGGGAGATGACAAGAACGAGGACCCTTTCTTCGAAGAAATCTTAAGTGCTTACATCCACCATAGGTATGTCTTGCATCCCATGGATAAGTATGACGGGACTGCTGACCCGTCCGATTATATCACCACCTTCAACTCAATAACCCAAGCTGATTGACTCTCCAACCATGCAAAATGCCACCTTTTTCCCCCTACTCTGACCAAGTTAGCTTCCCATTGGTTCCTTCACATTAAATCTAGAAGTGTTCACTCATGGGCCAAGCTGTGTTCCAACTTCAAGGGCTGCTTCTTTGCATTGAAGAGAAGAATAATGATGGCCAGTAAGTTTGCAACATAAGGTAGTATCTGACTGAGTCACTTTGCTCATACATCACCATTTTAATAAGGAATCTATAAGGGCAAGAGAAGCAGACAAGAATAGTCTGGTAGTAACCCAATGCTCGAGAGTAAATATCGGTCCCATATGTGTAGGGAATTGCAGAAATAGCCTGTTTCGTCCCTAACAGACTTTCCCCAAAGGGCAAATGACATTATAAGAGTGGAGGAGGCAGACATCTTTGACAGTGACGATGATGGCAGTTAGAGGAACACAATAGGATAGATAGAGGATAATCATTGATAAAATGGTTGGTAGGAAAATAAAAAAAAGTGCTCTGACGATGGAGTGCTCTTCAAGCCTAGGTACACTAATTATGCAACCCTAAACCGTGACATGTAAACTATCTATCTTGCCACATGCGACTATATCGCATTTCAATGGCCTGCTCCCTCCTAGTCAGAGCAGAGGGAGAATCTCAAGGGCAAAGGTAAATACAATAAATTTCACCAGTTCAATGATCACTCGACGAATGAGTGTCGGCATCTTAAGGATGAGATAGAGCAGCTAATCCACGAGGGAGTGTTGGCTCAGTTTGTTAGGCAATAAGTGGAACAACATAATGCCCGGTAAAAGACCCACATGCCCCGACTTAGTAGGCAAACAACAACAATGTAGTCATGATTAATATCGAGATCCTATCAATATGTGGTGGTCCTCACACGGTAGGCAGCAACATTGGGGCTCAGGCCCACTATAAGAGGGAGCTATCGGATCACATTTATTTAGTAGACCTCAAGGCCCTAAAAGTCCCTCGGATCGAAAAGGACTCCACCAATATTACATTCATCGTAGAGGACAAAAGAAGGGTTAGTTTCCCCTATCATGACTCCATAGTCATTTCAGTTAACATGGCTAGTCCAAAAGTCCACCAGGTCTTCATCGATGGAGGAAGCTCTATAATTGTAATATTTGAAGAGTATTCAATACAATGAAGCTTCCTACCTCCAGCCTTGTCCCTTATGTATGACCCTTTTAGAGGGTTCCGAGGAGTTGACATAGGGCCTATGGGGGTTACTTCACATATGGTCACTTTTGACGAGGAGCCGCTGGTGGCAAAGATCCAAGTTCAGTTCATTGTAGTAGATTGTTCGTCCACATACAATATTCTAATAGGAAGGCTAGCCTTGGTGAACATGGATGCGGTAGTAGCCTACCAATGTGTGACAATCAAGTTCCCAACCAAAGGAGGAGTAAGATGTGTCTGAGGTAACTAACAAGCCTCCATAAATTGTTACATCATCTCCATACAACAAGCAAAGAAGGGAGTACTTATATTATAGCAGGAAATGGCAACCCTTAGCGATGGAAAACCCGAGAGAACGTGTGAGCGGCTCATTGCTCTCGTTTGTGCTGAGGTTACCTTAGTTATTATTAACAAACCACACATGTTGATCGCCACCCCCAAATCAAGACTGCCTAGCCGATGAAAATAATCTTTCCCTCTCCAGTCCAAGCAAGACCAGAGAGACCATCACTACATGGAATGAATAGGTTCACTCCCGCTTATGCACGGAGATAGAAGACACTACCACTCCTTTCCTTTCAGCGTTAGAGGACCTATCTATGCGAGCCAAGGGCATCATTGGTTTTTCGAAAGAAATATAGATGTTCGTGCGGAACGAGGATATTATTAAACACATTATATATGTGTTAGACCTGTGTGAATTAGATGAGGGTGTTGAAGATGATAACGATGATCCAGCTGATCCTCTGATCGTGAATTCCAGCCCCGAATGCGGGCTAGTTGCACCAATCAAGACAATATCAATTGAAAAATGTGACTCCACCAAGGTCGTTCGTATAGGCAAAGAGTTGAGCCCAAAAATAAGAGATGAATTGATTAGTTTCACTAAGGAGACCAAGGGTATGTTTTCTTGGGGCTATGCCAATATGACCGACATCGTCCCCTTGATTATACGCCATGTCCTCAACACTGACCTGATGGCTTACCCCGTTCGATAGAAGAGGCAACCACTTAACCCCAAGCGGTATAAAGCACTCAAGGGGGAAGTGGAGAAACTTTTAGCAAATGGTTGTGTCTATGAGGCAACATACCCTATCTGGGTAGCTAACCCGGTACTCGTTCGTAAACCTAATGAGGCCTGGAGGACTTGTATCAACTTCTTGGATCTTAACAAAGCATGCCCTATTGACATTTTTCTTCTACGCCGCATCGACCATCTCGTGGATGCAACCACTAGACATGAGCTACTCACATTCATGGATGCCTACTCCGAGTATATCCAAATAGCCATGCATGGCCCTGACCTGGAGCATACCTCATTCATCACCAATGTTGGTTCCACTTCTACAAAGTCATGCCTTTCAGCCTTCATAACATCAACGCTACATATCAATGTCTCATTAACCGAATCTTTTCCTTTCAAATCGATCATTTAATAGAGGTTTACATAGATGACATTTTGGTTAAGTTTGAAAAGGTTGAAGGGCATGTGAAGAATTTGGCCAAGACTTTTGGCATCCTCTGCAAGTACAACAAGAAGCTCAACTCTAGGAAATGTTCTTTCATAGTACGATCTAGAAAGTTCCTTGGCTTTGTAGTAAGCTCCAAAGGTATCAAAGAAAAGTCTAATAAGATTTAGGCGATTCAAGAGATTCAGGTATCGTGCACATTCAAGCAAGTGTAGAGTCTAAACTGAGTGATCCCAATGCTTAGCTGCTTTGTGTCGAAAGCCACATACTGATGCATACCCTTCTTTGGCCTCATCAAGAAAGGGAAGACATTTGTATTTAGTAAAGATAGTGCTAAAGCCTTTGAAGAGTTGAAGAGACACATGGCCACACCTTATAATTTCGAAGCTCGTTAGCGGGGAGGACCTGTCTTATATCTTGCGGTGCTTGACCATGCGATCAACACTGCCTTGGTTCATGATGAAGAAAAAGTACAATGCCTCGTCTACGTAAAAAGAGGTTAACGGGTCTTGAAATGAGATATTCTAGGTTAGAGAAGATATGGCATACTCATAGCCGCCTAATGCCTAGGGTTGTATTTCCAAGCTTACGCCTTCAAGGTTGTAACGACCTATTTTTTACGTATCGAAGGATCATAAAATAATTTTATTTTATTTATATGAGGTCATATGATTCTATAATTTTAGGATATGACTCATAGGGACATTTTACACCTATGATTTTTCTCAAATTTTTATGTGGCCATTTTGACCCTAAAAATCTTGTTTGGGTTATAACTTTTGATAAAAGTTAAATTAGGGTCTCAAATCAGTTCCATTGCTTTAGGATGATGATTTCTCATTGAATAAATTGGTCATAGAGGAAAATTGGACTCATGCTTAGGAAGTTATTCCTATTTTAAGCTTTAACCACCGCTAGCCAGATTTAGCATGTAATTAATTAAGCCCATTAGTAAGTCCATTATTTTAATTCGAGAATCACTATAAATAGAGGGCTAGAAAGTCAAATTAAAACATTTCCCTCTCTCCAAAATCAAATTTAAACTCCCATTAACCCTAGATTCATCCGAAATCACCTAAATTACTCTCTAAATCAAACCGAATTGAAGATTAGTGAATAGATTATTGATTAGAATATAGAAATCATCAATTTGGTTGATTTGCATTGCTTTTGATCGCTGTCCATTTTGGATCTACACTCAAATTGGTTGAATTTGGTAATTGGTGAGTGGTTTATGCCTTCTCACTATCCTATGCATGTTTATATGGTGGAATTATAGGTTTTAACATGATTTTTCACTATAAAATTCCTTTTCTAATTTTAATCACATGTTGATATATGTTTATGACCTAAATTGAGAAATTCTAGTATGATTTGTAGAAATGGCTTTGAAATCCACCTTTTTTATATTCATATGTTCATTAATTGCTTAGATTTGGATTAGAGATTGTTTGGTTGGTATAATTCTATGTATTGATTATTTGAAAGGATGTAATTTCATGTTATTCCATGTTGGCATGTTATGTTTTATTATTGTTTGCTAGTGTTTTGGATGTTAAAGAAGATAGGTTGATGAATTTGGAAAATCAGAGGCAAAGTTGGTTGGAAGTGGATAAAACTTGGAGGAGAGGCTCTAGAGTATGACGGGAGCCTATAGCTCAATTCGCACGTCTAGAAAAGTTAAGCACAACACTCGGTACTGAGTCATTTAACTCGGCACCGAGTCATTTCTTTTGCTTGGTTGGTTGGCGACTTTGGGGATCTCTAAAGCATGGCTAGTAGAGGTGGTCCATGGTAAGATGAAGGAGATTGGTTAAGTATTGGATGAGATGCCAAGTTGTTTCTAGAATTTGGAGTTGAGTGCTTTAGATTGGTTGCCCAGTTGTTTTGATAGATGGGTCGGGGTCTAAAGCAACTAGGGATGGAGTTCTAAAAGCATGGGAGATAACTTAGCCAAAATTGACTAAGTATATGACTTGGTGCCGAGTCATTTTGACTTGACACCGAGTGATTTTCATGTATGGGTTTGAGGTAGAACTTTTTGAGAATGGAGTAGAGGTTTTGTAGATCGTGCTAGAGGTATTGGCTTGTTTGCATCAAGGTTGGATGGTGATGTAACAGCATGATGAAAGTTATGTATCTTCGGATAGGACCTGTAGTGGGAGTAGGTACAGAAGATAGCCGCTCGATAAAGGAGAGAACTGTAGAATGAGGAAAGTGATGGGTTCCTAGATAATGGAAACTGGATTGAGTAATAGAAGGGCTCTAAATATGAATGGAGCAAAGGAGGGCTTGAATGTGAATGTGCTAAGAAATCGTTGGTAACTCGGAGTGTTTTCTGTTGTACTCGAAGCAGGGGTATTGTAAATGGGGACGCCCATAGGTCAATTGAGGGACCAATATACCCTGACTAGTGGCTTTGGGTCTATTGTCTAGCTTTGGGCTATGATACATGTATCGAGCTTTGGGCTGCATGATTGAGAGTACAACGAAAATCGGGTTTTTCATTAGTCCCTGGTAGTAAGGAGGCCATATGAGTTATCATATATTTAACGCATATGAAAGAGTGATAGTGGGTATTGTTTGATGGATGCTATGGTTCCTTTGGTTGCTTTCTCTAATGGGCTATCACTCGAGGATATCATTGGGAGTAGGTACTGGAGATAAGGATATCTGGATATCCACCATTCTATGAGGTATGGTACCTTTATAATATTGTAGAGTAGCATACTATAGTGATATATGCTAACTCTTTGGTTGTAGGGACAGGTCAGGTATGGTTCGTGTACTCTTGTTCCTTACCACATTTATCTATATAGTTCATTTACCGCTTACACCAGTTCTTTTTATCTTGGGTACTCTTAAATGAGTAGACTAGACAACAGATCTAGGTGATGCAGTAGCTATTCAAAGGACAAGCTGGATGGAGCTATCTCGTATTATATACACAAGTATATATGCATGCCTAGGTGGTCCTGCATTTAATCACAACGTGCATGCATTTTTAGTTGTACCTATGGAAGTAGATTTGATAGTAGCATCCTCATATTTGAACTCTGCCTAGGCAGAAGTCGCTTTTTTGTTCAGACTGTAATAACTTCTTCATACTAACTAGGAATCAGGCGAGACTTCGATCGATGAACTCCCATCTAAATTACAGAAAATAAGAAAACACTCGAAAACTTCATCTAGTGAACGTATACCGTAGTTCTCCGTGGTGACTAACAGTTGTACTTAGAAAATAACAGGTTACATCCCCGTATTTGAACTCCGCCTAGGTAGAAGCCGTTATTTTATTTGTTCATACTACAATAAATTCTTTATACTAACTCGGAATTGGGCGAAACTACGACCGATGAACTCCCACCTAAATTACGAATAATATAGAACACTCAGATACTTCAGTTTATGAACGTATACCATAGTTCTCCATGGTGATTAACAGTTGTACTTCATAACAGGCTATATCCCCACTTCAACGCTCACTGTAGTTCTCCATAGTGACTAATAGTTGTACTTAGAAAATAACATGCTATATCCTCATATTTGAACTCTGCCTAGGCAGAAGCCGCAAATTTTTTTCTTCAGACTATAATAACCTCTTCATACTAACTTGGAATCAGGAAAAACTTCGACCGATCAACTCCCACCTAAATTACGGACAATATGGTACACTCGGATACTTCATCTAGCGAACGTATACCATAGTTCTCCATGGTGACTAACAGTTGTATTTAGAAAATAACATTCTACATCCCCGTATTTGAACTCCGTCTAGGAAGAAGCCGCTATTTTTTTTGTTCATACTACAATAACTTCTTCATACTAACTTGGAATCAGGCGAAACTATGACCAATGAACTCCCACCTAAATTACGGATAATATAGAACACTCAGATACTTCAGCTTATGAACGTATATCGTAGTTCTTCATGGTGGTTAATAGTTGTACTTAGAAAATAACATGCTATATCCCCACTTCAACATTCACTATAGTTCTAGGATACTATTTGATACTGGTGCATCGCACTCATTTATATCTCAGTATTTGGCAGATTGCTTATGTCTGGAACCTTTATACCTTATTACTCCTTTAAGGGTTGTGAATCCTATAGGACGGTATGCAACTCTAGGAATGAGATATGACTAGTTAGAACTTGATTTGTTAGGTCATATGTTTGCATGCAGTTTATATGTTTTTGATTTCGTGGGTTTCGGGATCATATTGGGTATGGATTGGTTAGATAGATATGATGCTAGGATATTTTGCCAAGAGGGGGAAATATCATTGAGACACCCTAATAGCCGTAACCGAGTTATTTACCCAGTAAGGAGTTCGAACGGAAATGCTTATGCGTTATTGGGTGCTATGGCAACGGAAGCCGAGTTGAAGCAGGTTTATGTTGCAAGAGAGTTTGCGGATGTGTTTGAACCAGTTTTAGGCTTGCCGTCGAAAAGAGCTATCGAGTTTCGGATAGATCTCTTATCGGGAACTGAACCCATAAGTAGACCACCTAGCGGAATATCACCAACCGAGATGAAGGAATTAAAGGTGCAGCTAGTGGAATTGGAAGGAAAGAATTTCATCCGACCAAGCAGTTCACCATGGGAACGTGCGCAGTATTTGTGAAGAAGCCAGATGGGTCGTTAATGATGTGTATCGACTATCGTATGTTGAATGAGAGGACGATCAATAATAGGTATCCTTTGCCGAGGATCGATGATTTATTCGATCAGTTGAGTGGAGCCAGAGTGTTTTCCTAGCTGGATTTGGCGACAAATTTCTATTAGCTAAGAATGGTAGAGGATAGTATTCCTTTAATGGAATTTAGGACCAGATATGGGTCTTACGAGTGGTTGGTTATGCCATTAGGGCTTACTAATGTGATAGCTTTCTTCGTGGATTTGATGAACCGGGTTTTCCAAGAGCACTTGGATTGGTTCGTGTTGGTTTTTATTGATGACATTTTGGTATATTCTAAGAATGAGAAGGATCATGCAAATAATTTTAGAATAGTGTTGGAGACGCTAAGGCAACATCAGCTGAAAGCGAAGTTCTCCAAATGTCATTTATGGAAGAAGGAAGTGAAGTTCCTTGGTCATGTAGTTTCCGAGGAAAGGTTAGCAGTTGATTCAGATAAGATAGAAGCTGTTAACAATTGGGAAAGACCAGAGACGGTAAGCGAGATTAGAAGTTTTCTTGGACTTACAAGATACAACCGAAGGTTCATTAAGGGTTTCTCGCGGATAGCAGCATCCTTGACTATGCTAACCAGGAAGGATGTGAAGTTTGTTTGGTCTGACAAATGTGAGGAGGCATTCCTTAAGTTGAAACATTTGTTAACCAATGCGCTCGTGTTAGTAGTTCCAAATGGGAATCAGGGATAGGTAGTTTACACCGATGCATGTGGTACCGGGTTAGGTGCTGTGCTAATGCAGAATGGAAAGATTATTGTCTATGCTTCTAGATAGCTTAGACCGCATGAAGTGAGATACCTGACTCATGATTTGAAGTTGTCAGTGGTAATCTTCGCATTGAAGTATGGAGACATTATATTTTGGGGGAAAGGTTTGAGCTATTTATGGATCATAAGTCTCTACGGTATTTATTCTCTCAGAAGAAGCTGAACATGAGACAGTAGAGATGGCTAGAGTTTGTTGCAGCTTATGATTTTAGCATCGAGTATACACCGGGAAAAGAAAATAAGGTGACGGTTGTGCTTAGCAGGAAACATCTGAATGTGGTGTTAGCTATGTTGGCGAAATGGAAAGACTTAGAAACACTGGCTTCTTACAGTGTGCAGTTGAGGTCGACTGCTGGATCTAATTGGAATATCTCCATGATGTCATGTTTGGAAGTTCGACCAGTTTTGATCGAACGAATTGCTTCTAGGCAGAAAGAGGATCCAATTTTAGCCGAGAGGATTAGAAGGTTAGAAACTGGAACCGAGATTGATGACTTAAAGGATTTTATTCTTGACCGCAGGGGTTGGTTGAGAAAGAAGGAACGATAATGTGTTTCGGATGTTGGAAACCTTAGGAAGGAAGTTCTTAGGGAATGTCATCGATCGAAATTTACGATTCATCCTGGAGGAACCAAAATGTATCAGGATATGAAGAGAAATTTCTTTTGGGAAGGAATGAAGAGGGATGTTGGCTTATGGGTAAAACAGTGTTTTAACTGTCAGCAAGTTAAAGCCGAATATCAAAAGCCAAGTGGTTTGCTTTAGCCTTTGGATGTTCCAGTCTGGAAGTGGGACTCGATATCCATGGATTTTATTGACGGGTTGCCAAGGTCAAACTAGGGTAATGAAAGAATATGGGTCATGGTGGACAGATTGACCAAGAGTGCCCATTTCATTCCGGTAAGGTCAACCAGGACAACGCTTGTTTTGGCTAAGTTGTTCATGAAGAACATCGTTAGACTGCATGGAATTCCTAGTAGTATCGTCGGTGATAGAGTTGCTTTGTTTACTAGCGAGTTCTGGAAGAGCCTATAGAGTGTGTTAGGCACTAAGCTCAAGATGAGTACTGCATATCATCCACAGATGGATGGGCAGACAGAGAGTGTCAACAAGGTACCAGAAGATCTGTTGAGGGCTTGTGTGCTAGATTTTAGTGGTTCTTGGGAAGATCACTTGCACTTAGTGGAGTTTTCCTATAATAATAGTTATCAGACTACTATAGGGATGGCGCCTTTTGAAGCTTTATAAGGAAGGCCATGCAAATCACCAGCATGTTGGTTAGAGACCGGAGACAGATTGGTCCTTGGTCCAGATTTGGTGAGAGAGGCAACGGAAAAGATCGAGTTGATACGAGAAAGAATGAAGGAAGCTCGGTCTAGGTAAAAGAGTTATGCAGACAAAAGGCGTAAGGACATAGAGTTCTCGGTTGGAGATAGATTTTTCATTAAGGTATCGCCGATGAAAGGTGTGGCTTGGTTCGGAAAGACCGGGAAGCTAGCACCGAGATATGTTGGACCATTTCCTATATCAAAGAGGGTTGGAAGACTCGCACACCGAGTAGATTTGCCGAGCAGTTTGGCTGGGGTCCACAATGTATTTCACGTTTCTTATCTTAGGAAGTATGTTCATGATCCAGAAACCACTATCGCTCTGACGGAACTGGAGGATTTAGTGGTGGAACCGGATATGACTTTTACGAGGCAACCAATTCGTGTTGTGGCAAAAGATGAGAAGAGGTTAAGAAACAAGGCAGTCAGGTTGGTGAAAGTTCAGTGGAGCGACAACGTGAAGGACTATACTTGGGAGACAGAAGACGGGATTAGGGCTACTTTTCCTGGGCTGTTTTAGATGGTATGTTCTATATAGGGTTTATATAGAATTTGGCTGGTAGGTTATACTAGCTTTGCTTGCATGGGCTATATGCTTGTTGTTTTGTCCTTACTGAAATTTCGGGGATGAAATTCTTTAAGGGGGGAATCTATAATTCCCCTGAATTTTAATTAACATTATTAGGGATATTTAATTGGATAAATTAAATAGAATAATGTGAATAATTAGGGAGATGAGATTAATAAATCCAATGGTCGTGTCTTAATGAATGAACTAAAATAAGACTTAGCTAAATTAAGAAGGAGGAATTTCCTAAAGGGTAAACTTGGAAATGTGGCTACATTTCTTAGTATAAATCTCTTCCTCCACTTTAATCAATTTCCACTCTCTCATTCATAACTCCTCATCTATATTTCGGTCGGCCATTAAAATCTCCAGGAAGAGCAATAAATTGAAGAAAAAGCTAAGGAATTAAAGCTAGGAAATTATCTCATTCTCCAATTAACTAATCAAGGTGAATAATCATGTTTATCATCTCATTTTTATGTGTTTGGATCGTTTATGGGTTATACCCGATTCATGTTTGTGATTTTGGTTAGGATATAACCATTTAAACCTTTTTTTGGATAAGACATAGGTGTTTTTAAATGTTAATGGACTAGTTAGCAAGTTTTTTTTTCGGTTTTGGTTAAATTTCGAGTTGTTTTGATCTTCATATGCTTTGAAATTTTAATATGTTGAAGTATACGATTTATCAGATTTTTGAGGATTTTTCCTTAGTGATTTATTAAGGCAATTAAATTATTTATGCCCAAGGGCTAAACTGCAAATTTGCTTTTTAATTGGTCAAATTCGAAGGGAGAACTGCTTATAAATTGATTTGGGGAAGAAAAATAGTGTTTTAAGAAAAAGGTTAACTTTTGTATACTTTTTACTATTTGGAAGTATAGGAGAAGGTTCCTCAACCAATCAAAATCAGGCAAGCAAGATAAAACATCACTTCAGTAGGCCCAGTTCTGCCTTCGACTCTAACAAGCCCACTTTTACCCTTTTGACGAAGTCGAAAGGTACCTTTCGTCTAAAATGGAAGGTAAACAATTACCTTCCGACAAGGTCGAAAGGTAGGCACGGTGTCGAAGGGAAGTGGGGCGAAGGGATGGGGAGGCTGCTCCATTGCTTTCGAATAGAAACATAATTGCTTTCGAATAAGTTGAAGGAGGATCCTTCGATTCTATCTTTTTATAAAAGACTAAAATTTTCATATATTCAAGAAGGGGTTTCGAAGGGGATCTTCTAAAGTTTAAACCTTCAAGAGAATGGTTTTAAAATGTTTTCTTAAAAGATGTTTTAATCCTTTCGACTAAGTCGAAGGGATGCCTTCGACAAAGCCAAAGGGAAAGAAGGGGAAGAAAAAGGGGTTACTTCTGAACCTCCCATTATTTTTAAAGTAAAAGTTTTAATGCCTTCGACAAAGTTGAAGGGTAAACCTTCCGACAAGGTCGGAAGTATACTTTCAAAGGGTTGCTTCCAACACCAACGCTTCATTGTTTTTGAATAGTTTCGAAAGGTTTGATTTCGAAATATTTTGAAGGGGTTACCTTCAATGATTGCGAAAGGTTTTGAGTTTCAATGATTTCGAAAGGTTTTGAGTTTCATTGCTTTCGAAAAGTTTATAAATGGTTTTATAAGGGGAGATACCCCAGGCTTTCAACAAAGTCAAAAGGTGGAACTTTTCGACTAGGTCGAAAAGAAACCTTCCAACAATGTCGAAAGGTAGGACCTTCCAACAAGGTCGAAAGGTATGATTTTGTGATGCTTTCAAAAGGAAGGCTTCCAAAAGGGCTAACTTCGGAGGGTTATTTGCTTTCGATTGGGACTTCATTCGAAGGGTTATAAAGGGCTGTTTTTAGCCATTTTTCTTGAGTAAAGTTTTGCTAATTCGAAGGGGCTACTTCGAAGGGTTATAGCATAAAATACATATCTTTGTTTGAATATGTAAGGGGGATCCTTATTTAAATTGAATGTTATAAAACCATGGGGACACCGGGGTGGGTTTAATGTTTTCGATACATAGTTTGGGGTTACAAACAAAAATATGCTTTCGAATATAAAGAATGGGGCTATCAATGTGTTTTTACTTAATTTAACCTAATTGGGGCTACCAATGGAATAGGTTAAAAAGGTGGTATACCTGGGGAAAATAACTAATCATGAGGATCATGAATTTTTATAAATAATCATGGGGATCATGATGTTTTAATTGGCCAAGTGTTGGGTTCTTGGTTAACCTAGGAAAACCATGGAATGTGCGGTGGATAGCCCACATCAAATTTCTAAAGTAAAGAATGTTTTGCCAGAGGTGGTTAGCATTGGGATTTAGCACCCAAAGGTTCATAGTCATCCTAGGAAAATTATGTAGTGTGCGGTGGATAGCCCACACCATCTTTTATAAAACAATGTACGATGGATAATCTGCATTTAATTTAAATGAATTTGGGACGGATAGTCCTATTAAATTATGACGGATGGTCATTTTAAAGATTTTAGAGGGGAACTCTAATAAATTGATTTTAGATGGGAAATCAAATAAATTGCTTTTAGATGGGATATGTAATAAATGGGTGGATGGGATATCCAATACATATGATTTATGGCTTTATTTCATATTATGTTGAGACTAATCATTTTGGTTGCAGGGGCATAGTAAATGATTTGCATGTTTTGTTTTGGATACTAGTGAGGGGAAAACCCGTACCACTAAGCGGCGTTGTCTCACTAGATATCTATTAATGATAAGAGATGATAGGGGATTATTCATACCAGACTTATTGTCTGACTCGAAGCTTGTGTTTCTCCACAAACTCTCGGGTAATCAAAATTAATTTGAGTAGTCTGAGAGTGGGAGACTTTCAGGTTTTCGACGAATAAGCTTCTGGAGACATGTAGGAGGTAGTGTTAGCTATATAGGAGCTATTTTGTGTTTTCCGCTGTGATGTGCTAAGAACTGTAAAGTTCATATTATTAGTTCTCTGGTCATCATAAGGAGACATCTTCATATGTCGCTCTTATCGTATTTTGTAAATGTATATGTGATCCGAACGTGATTAACGTCTGAGATTATGTAATTAAATCTTAAATTGTAATTTGCATGATTTGAGAAATTATGTCTATTGGAATTTTAAATTTTTTCATATTCATGTGTTCTATGTATCAATATTAACTATGATGCATTCGGTCGCCAAGATATAACAACTACGGATGACTGCAACATCAGTGGCGGTTAGTTTTGGGCCTCAGAAGGCGGGATGTTACAAGTTCTCCATCGTGACTAATAGTTGTACTTAGAAAATAACAGACTACATCCTCATATTTGAACTCCGCCTAGGCAGAAGCTGCTATTTTTTTCTTTAGACTGCAATAACTTCCTCATACTAACTCGGAATCATGCAAAACTTCGACCGATGAACTCCCACCTAAATTATGGACAATATAGTACACTCGGATACTTCATCTTTTGAACACACACTGTAGTTCTCCATTGTAACGACCCACTATTTTGTACCATTCAAATCGACAATAAATCCACACATGTCGGACTTGAATAATTCAAAACAATATATTGTTAATTTAAATTTGGAAAAACTCAGCATATACAGTAAATAGATATAATCACAGATCACAGACACAGAGTAATATAACAACAATGCAACGAAAACAAAAGAATAGTAGTTCATGAAGCTACTATATATATATATATAACAGAGTTAAACAAGATACAACAGAAGTCTCGAATACATAGATATCTCAATACAATAGTCAAATACAAGATCTGAATACATCACTGGAATCAACTGAATAACTGAAAGCTGGATCTCCAAGCGAAGCTCCAACTCCAAAGGTGAGTCTCGAATACTTGTACACTCAGTCTGACCCGAGCGTAAAGAAAACACAAAACACTCGAGTCAGGATTAACATTCTTATATCAATAAATCCAACTCAAGTGAAATAACAACTGAAATACAAGTAACTCAAAGGATGTTTGGGATAACCATCCTTTAAGGATCCGTTAAACTATCTACTATGTAGTAGTGTACGCTAAGTAGATAGTGTCTAATCAGTAAAGTACGATATTAAAATAGTGTTAAGGCGTTACCATAATCCCCCTTAACACATTTTTATAATGTCATAATCTATACAGCACCGTAAACCCCACCGTAAACTAGTGGTTATCAGAGGGTACCCCATAGGTATAACACAAAACAAATCGTAGTGGTCGCGATAGGATAAACAGTATGACAAGGTACATGAGGCGATACCAACTAGGACACTAGTAGTTGCCTGATCCGGACTGATGTTGGGCATAGCAGCTACTACCCCAACACCGCGAAACAACACTCCCAAATCAAGGGTGCACCCAGAATCACAAAAGTGAATGATATGGTATCGAAGAAGTGTGTCCGCTAGAGGTGGTGAACCTCAATGGCCCGGCGCGGCTCCTGTTTTAGTCATGTCAGGGGTCATCCAAATCGTTCTCTTTCTTCAGTCAACGCGTTCATCAAAACCATCCACTACATTCTGGATCAACACTCCGCGTATAATAGTTATTAAAGTGGTTTCGGTATCGACAAAGAGTATGTCCATATCCGATCCCGGTCTCTATAATAACTACGTATTATTACACCGATGGTCATTTAATAAAATTTCAAAATAGTTATATTTCAAAACCGACATATCATTGCCATTTCAAAACCATATCAATACGATATAATATCACTTCCACTTCAAATAAATCCATTTCCAAAATCATATCACTTTCCAAAGTTATATCACTTTCGAAATCATAAGTCTTTTAAAATCAAAACACTTTGGAAATCAAAACCTTGAAATTCAAAACACTTTGAAACTATAGTTTGAAATCATAACATTTTGGAATTCATAACACTTTCCTCTTAAACAATTGAAATATTAAAATTAGTGTATATAATAAAATAGTTTATAAAATAAAAATAGTTATATAAAATAGTTATAAGTTAAAATAGTTTATAATAAAATAATATCTATTGAAAATGATTTATATAAAATAGTTTATATTAAAATAATTTTTAAAGTAAAATATAAATAGTTGTAGATATAGTTTAAAAATACTTTATACAATAAAATAGCTTCCATAATTCACAAATCGATTCAACTCAACTCGGATTCTAAAATTTAAATTTAATCAAATCTCAAATCATCAATTTCAATTCGATTCAGTTTCTAAATAGCCATTTCAATTTATCGATTTCAAATACATATTTAAACCATAAAATAAGACGTTTCAATTTCAATATATTTCAAAGCTTTAAATATTCAACATTTCAATAACATCTAATACAACTTAAATTCACAAATTTTAAATAAACAAAATATCCCATTTAAATTTATATAAATTTGAAATATTCATTAAAGTCACTTTTAATCAAATTCAAGTTAAAACATATCTTTAGAATTTCAAATTTAATAAATTTCAAATCAAACTTATTTAAGTATAATTCTTAAATAATTAAGAATTCCAAATCAATTTCAAATTTATCTTTCAACCTCAAACATTATAAACTCTATATTTGAAAATATAAATTTTACATAAATACTCAAAATGTATTTTTATATTGATTCAAATCAACTTTAATAAATCTTTAAAATCAATATTTATTAAAACCATATATTTCTTTTCAAAACCATAGAAATCATTTCAAATTATTTATATATAGACCAACGGTGTCTGTATATAATTTTCTACCCTATGGTCAAGTGATATGGATATTTATCATTTCAATCCGTAATTTAAATATATACGGGTATATATATATCATTTCAACCCGTAATCCCAAATTCAATTCAATTGAAAATCGCTTGGGTTTATCATTTCAACCCATAACGATTTTCTCCTATTCTAAAGTCCGTTCGGGTATGTATCATTTCAACCCATAGTGATTCTATACTAAAAGGGAACTTGCTGAGTGATTTCAGATATGATAATAATATAACATGCATATATCATCAATATAAATAACAGATAGTGGTGTTAGATGTCACAGGTTAATAGATACAAATAATGGCATATTTATAGCAATACAAATAACAGATAATGGTGTCAGATGTCACAGGTGAACAGATACAGATGATGGCATATATATAGCAATGTAAATAACTAGCAGCAGCATATTTCAATTGTCGTTTCAATTGAAATCAAATTTAATAAATAAAAGAACGTTAATCGTGAGTGATTGCTCACCTTTCGAGGCTAGAGGAGTTTGATACACAAGAAGCTACGGATTGGATCACGATTTAGAAAATCGGACAATCCAAACGACAGTCTCTAAGTGAAGTAAGCTGAAAGTGGATTTGACAGACAAAGCTGATAGATAAGAATCGATGAGAAACAAATCAGTTTGATATAAACAGAGAATATATATATATATATTATTACTTTTATTAAAGTCAACATTTAATTTTAAAACACTTGTTAAAAGTTCAAAATCTTTATATACATCGTATTTAAAAGTCAATACCAAATCAAACAGTTTCCCAACTATGGAAACAAACCTATATATAACTAGGATCGAAATATTATTATATCATTTTAAAATTCCCTATATATACTACTAACAATCAAAGTATCAATATATACATAGTTTAAACACGTCAATATTTTCATATTATAGTTAAACTTAAATGAGACTTTTATATAAAAATAAAATTTAAAATGAATAACAAACCAATATATATAATATAACTTACCGATTTTAAATTGAAATATAGGTACCCTGACATTTAAACAAATCTACAGTTACACAACACACAACTATACTTATATACTATTTTTTCCAATGGTGCCTAAAGCTTTTATAACAATTTATATTATATAGCATCACATACTGTAAAGTACTATATGACGTGTCTATATATATATCACTGTATTATAAATATATCCTGTCTACTACACAAAAGCTGGCACTCTATACTATATTATGTAAAATCTGAAACTGTAAACATTTTATACTTGAAACCGTATTATATTCATAAGATATATATATATATATATACTTATATTTTTAAAAAAAATTGAAACTACCTGTATATACGAACAATACATTATTATATAATTCATAAGTTTACCTACGTGAGTAACAGGTTATACACATATATATATATAACAATAGCATATATAAAATAATTTATTATAAATCTATACACACACACCTAACAGGTTAAATATTAAATAAAATAATGAATTACCTATAAATACATTCATTCACGGCATGCATTCACGTCATTGGAGGGATAGGAAATGAAAGGCCATGCGCCTGACATGAAAAAGGTGATGAGCTGATGCTGTTTCGGCACAGGGAGGAGGACAAGGGTGGAAGGTGTCGGATAGCATGTAGCTCGGTGATGAAAGTGGTGCGGTGAAGGTGGAAGGCGAATTGGTGGAGGAAGGCGAGTTGTGGCCTTGGGCTAGTGCGGTGATGGGTTTGGGTGATCGGTTGTCGGGAGAATGGGGCTGCGGGTCTTAGGCTTGTGTGCAGTGGTGGATCTGCAGGCGGAGGGGAGGTCGGAGAGAAGAGGTGAGGTGGCTCGGCCATGTGATGGCTACACTGGAAGGCGATGAAGGCTCGGGCGGTGGCCATGGTGGGTTCGACGGAGGACGAAGGTGATGTGACGGGCAGGCGGGTGGAAGGACGGTTGGTAGAGAAGGGAAGGGGAAAAGAAAGGTGGTAGGCTTGCCAGCATTGGCTGCGCATGAGAAGAAGGAACAGGCTAAGTGGCTTCGGGTCTGGCATTGTCACGGGGAGAAGGTGGGTTAGCAGATGAAGGTTGTTGAAAAGGTAGGAAGATGGGTGCTTGCTAGCGTTTCAAGGCAATACAGAGGAGACAAAATATATATTGGTTTTCACTTTCCTTTTTTCAAAAAAATGAACAGACCAAAAATGAAATAGCCATTATATTCAACAGTTAGGATATCAAAAGGTTGAACGATGAAAATAATAAATATTGAAGACGTTAAATTACACGGTGGATAGTTGAGGGGTCACAAAATCCAAGAGGCATAAAACCGGTACCGATACGGTTGACCGTTTCATGGTTTCCATGACGTACCAGACTTTGAAACACACAATTGAATATACCGTAGAGATCAGTACGACGAGACGATCGAAATGGTATACAGATATCAGTGATATGATTGAATTATAAAAATTTGAATTTTCTACTAGCGGAAAATGCAGCAAAAACGCAGAAAAATAAGATCGATGGAGCTAAAGAGGTCCGAATTTGGAAAAACGAAAAATGACGTCTTGCTCAGTAGATGATTTAGAATTTTTCTATGTAAAAATATTTAGGTTTTTAAAATATTTTATTTTCATCAATTCCTAACTGATTAAATTGAAATAAAATTACACACGAAAATAACTTTCAAATTTTTGGATGGAAATTTACCAGTTGCTATGATTAATTAGACGCATTCCAAATATCAAATTTTTATTTCAAAATTTTATCATTTAAAATTTCATAAAATTTTAACTAATTACGTTATTAAAACAGTTAAAATTTACGGGTCATTACATCCATGGTGACTAACAGTTGTACTTTGAAACTAACAGGCTACATCCCAGTATTTGAACTCCGCCTAGGCAGAAGCCGCTATTTTTTTTGTTCATACTGCAATAACTTCTTAATACTAAATCGAAATCGGACGAAACTTCGACCGATGAACTCCTACCTAAATTACGGACAATATGATACAATCGGATACTTCATCTTGTGAATGCACGCTGCAGTTCTCCATGGTGATTAACAGTTGTACTTAGAAACTAACAGGCTATATCCCCACTTCAACGCTCACTGTAGTTCTCCATAGTGACTAATAGTTGTACTTAGAAAATAACAGGCTACGTCCTCATTCTAGAACATAATAGAGAAGTGCTTTTCCTCAATCGCCCATCCCCAGGCCAATGGGTAGGTTGAGGCCATGAATAAAACTATCAAGATAATGTTGAAGAAGCGCCTCATAAAGGACAAGAGAATTAGTCTAAAGATTTGACATTCGTACTCTAGGCATACCGCATTAGTAGTCGAATGTCAACCAGGCACTCTCCTTTCTCTTTGGCTTAGGGTATGAAGATGTGCTAGTCATCGAAGTTGACTTACTATCTCCGAGATGCCTCACTCATGACCTCAAAAAAATGGAGAGTTTCTCAATCTCGGACTTGATGGTTTGGAATAAAAGAGAGCACAAGCTGAATTACTTACGAAAGCGTTCAAAATAATGATAGCCAAGCACTACGATGTAAAGATAAAGCTCTACCAGTTCAAAGTAAGAGACCTGGTTTTGCGCCGTATCTTCGCCAACACCAAATATTCGATCAAGAGAGTCCTAGGTCCGAATTGGGAAGGCCCGTATATAATCATTGCTGCACTCGCTAATGGTGCATCCATATATCGAATCCTGATGGCTCCAACATGTCCCGTGCATGGAACCTAGGGCACCTCCGAGCGTATTATGTATAAAACTTTTAAGCTGCTATAATCAGGCTATGAAGTATTGTCGTGATTATATGGCAATGTGACTTGTATCACTCATGTTTTGGTATGTGGAATGTGAACGGGACATCTTTGGACCATCTCGATCTAACAAGGTTAATCAATTAGAACCAGCTTATCTTAGCAATCACCATCATTGGAGCACCCCATAACAACGACCATCCAAAGGGCTCAAGACAAAAGACCCATTTCTACCACCAGGGAACATCCAAGAAACTGGTATGTAGGGATGCAAAAGCTACTCAATGTTTCCTTCCTCATCCGAGGCATCGATGAACTGATGGTGAGAACACCCCCATGGTGGTCTTAAATTATTCGCCCGTGAAGATTCCCGTTTACCTAGTAGGATGAGGCACCGGTGCCTTATTAGCACAGTTATCCATGTTGTAACTTAGAATCAGGCATCCGTAGTGCTGGTTCGTAAGGTTGCACAATCCATTCAATGCATCCTTTCTTACCAAAGGCATCGACGAACTGATGATGAGACTACCCCTGTAGTGATTCCAATTCATTCTCACATGATTTTGCCTATCACCCTGATAGGATAGGGCACCGTTGTCCTGGAGGTGTAGTTACCTACGTTGTAACTCAAAACCAATCATCCATAGTGCTATTTTGTTAGGATGCACGATCTACTCAGTGCTTTCTTCCTCACTGGAGAGATCGACAAACTGATGGTGGGACCACCCCCATAGTGGTCCTGATTTATTTGCCAGTGATGTTGACCATCTCCCTGGTGGGATGAGGCACTAGTACCCCAGAGGCGTAGTTACCCATGACGTAACTCTGAACCAGGCATTCGTAGTGCTGCTTCATGGGGATTCACAAACCGCTCGATACTTCCTTCCTCACCAAAGACATCAACAAACCAAGAGCAAGACAAGATCCGTAATGATATTGATTTATTCGCCCGCGATTTTGTTTCCCTCTAGTGGGACGATACTCGGTTCCTTGGCGGCGCAGTTAACCAATTCATGGCCCCAACCTATGCGCTTATAACACTACTTTAAGTGGTTGCACCAACCAATCAGTGCCTCCACCAGCAATGGGTAACCACGTAAAGGCCTCCACCAATATCTCGCACCCATCATATAGAAATATGGACTGACAAATTCATTAAAAGATGAGTTTTATTTTGTTTAAATAGTCTTTACCTTCATCATATTTTCTTATGTTATCTTGTGCATAAACTGGCTATGCGTTTAGTTAAAAAACGCCGGAGGCATCAGTGTCATCTGAACTTAAATTATAAAAAGTGAGAATGGAGGAATACGATTTTTTATTCAAACATGTGCAATGATTATAAAAGGAATGTAAAATAGACAAAGATAGTTCAAATAGACAAATCGATCAACAATAGAAATTTTCAACACAAAATAAATAGTAATGTTCCACATTCACAAACACGGTCACATCCTGACCAATACAAAGTCCAAGAAGACAAAAATGACCAACTCAAAAGCTCGGGAGGGAGGGAGAGCCCCCACAACATGGAAATCATCATCATAAACCAACTACTTGCCTACCAATGGGGGATCGGAGGGCATAGGGATCGCTGGGTCCTCCCATCCGGGAGGCAATCTACACTGGTGTGAGAGCTGCTAGGGGGACCACCCCTGACATCGCCATCTCCACCACAACCTCAGTACGGACCTTTGCACACTTTTTCAAGGTAACAAAGGGAATCAGCGATGGGAGGTCATAGTTGCTCGAGAATATCAATTTTATCATCCTCGTCAACTTCTCCTCCTAAGGCGCATTCAAGGCATCTTCCTCCTTTTTGATCTCCTCTTAGGTTACACAATACATGTGTTGATGCAGCTTCTCCCTCATTATGTATGCCTCATTATGACTCGCCTCCAGCTCCGTTATCATCTACTAAAGCTCATCTTCCAACCTTCTCTTCTCCTTGGCTCGATCGTTAATAGCTGGAACAACCTGCATTTTTATGACTTGGTATTTAAATAATTAATTTAAATATTAAGTCATTAATTAATAGAACGCTCCTTGTACTTGACATTTAGAGATGGAAGAATTAGGTCTCGAGACACCCATAGTTAAGGCCGCTTATCCGACGCATGCAAAATGAGTATAAACTTGTCTATGTTTCGAGTCGATGAATTTTTGGAGTGAATAGTGATTTTGAGTGGATGAAATGAATTTAGGCTGGGCCTGTAAGTTTGCCTATAAGTTAACTACATCTTCATAATTCCACTCATTCATTTCATTCCAAAGTTTTCTTTTCCTCTTCCTCTCATAATCTTATCTTAATCACCCCTTAATCAGCTCTTAATCTCCCAGCCCTAAACCCTTAAAATAAAATTCCTAAATTCAAATAAAAATCATCATAATTCCTTTCCTCTGATTCTCTACAAAACCCACAAAGGGATTTTCTTGGAGCTTGTTCTATGATTTAAAGAGAAGGAAAGCATGTGTTTTGGTAATTAAAACGTAATTTAGGAAAAGATAGGGTGAGTGGAATGATTCTTCATATATATTTATATGTTAATCTTTATTATTTCTTTTATTGATGGTTATGGAATAATATGAAGTGATTTGGAGATTATTTGGATTAAATTAGGATTGTATCATGTTATTATATCATCTCATTATTTGTTTAAGACCTTAATTGCTACTTTTGGAATTTTTAGTAAGCTTAGAAATGAATTTTGGGATAATCCAGTGATTAAATTTGATGTTGTAATGGATTAGAGACTAATTAAATGACATAATTAAGTGCATGTCATTTGTCAGTGATAATAAAGCAATTTTAAATGGTTTTAGAAAAGTTAGTAAGCCAATTAAGCGATTAATGAAGCTTAGTTATTACTTATGAATATTAATTAAAAGTAAAGAAATGATCTTTATTAATGAATGATTTATTTATAAATATTATTTATGTAAAGGACTAATTTTATAAATAAATAAAAGTTATATTTTGTAAAATAGTATAAAGGTGATATTTTATAAAAAAGAGTGATGTTATGAAATAGCAAGAAAGTGATTTTTCATAAAATAGTGATTTTATAAAATAGTATGAATGAGTTATTCTATAAAGAGTATAAGGTTTTATAAAATAATATAAAGAAGATATTTTATAAATGGTTATAAGGTTTTATAAAATATTTATGAAAAGATTACTTAATTTTTAAATGAAGAGATTTAGTATTTCAAAGGTTTAAATAACTAGTGTTCTATTTTATAAAATGGTATGAAATTTTATAAAATAATACAAAGAGATATTTTACTTCTATTGAAAAGGTTTAGTGAATAAAGGAAAGATTTTATTTTTGTAATAATTGAATTATTTACTTAATATGTGTGTGCGTATATGTGCACGAGAAGGTATACATATACATGTATTTGAAGTTATATATTAATAAAGACAATTCTTGTATTGTAGCTTAAATTGTCATATGTAGTTGTATACATATACATATATATATATATGTATATAAGTGAATTATTGTATATATATGTATGTCTATATCTTTACTTGTGTATAAACACGTAGCTAGCATCCCATGTAGCCATAACGACTATCGTGTGCGCTAAGTTGCGTGAGAAGATATCGGGCCGAGTAATCGCTCCGGTGAAGTCCAAAACATGTTTATAAAATTGGTAGTGTGGTTGTGTGTTCTCTTATGTATAAACATACACAAATGAGTGTATGGGCATAAACGTAAGCATCACACAAGGTAGGATGGTCGATTATGTTTTTGGCGTGTTAGAGTAGGCCGGGTCGTTAGATTTGCCTGGTTAACTCTACACGTGCAAAGAGTGGATTTCGTATCGAAGTCGATTTTTGAGCATATAAGGAACCACTTCCAAACATCAACCAATGAACTTCAGAGAGAGTTCGAGAGGTAGAGGTAGGCTTGGAAGGCAAGGCGACTCATCGGGCAAAGCAACGGAGGAAACACACACTAATTGGAGGCCGTAGCGATCGGGTGGCACCTACCCTAAGCTTTATTTCATAGAATAGGCTACCACCGATGGTGCCAGTGGTCCAGTAGGCACTGACCTGGGCAGTAAAGGCCAGGTCAGGTGCCATTTTATCCGGATTTCTTCCTCGATATTGAATGTAGGTTAGTGTGATGCTTTCTTGACTTTGAGGAGACTTTAGGCTACTCAAGAAAGTGAAACGCAAGGCGAAGCTTGGGATCTAAATGCAATGTATAGTGATATGTGTGCGATCTATAATGATCGGATACGTATCGATGTAGTGATCAGTTGCACGATCATATTTGGTGAGCATGTACGATTAAGTAGAGTTAGCCCGTTCCTCTTGGTTTCAACCTTGAGTATATACGTTTGATGAGTGGTATCGATCTTGCATTAGTGACCATACCAAGTACTGGTCTTATATCAGTGACCGTACATTGTATTAGCCTTATATTAGTGGTCGTACATAATTTTGGTCTTATAGTAGAGGTCGTTCATTTAGATGGACGATGATGAGATATCAGCCTCTGTTTGTCATAGGTTTACTGAATTACGTGATATTATGTGTGTGTGTGTCTGCATATGTGTGATAGTGGTATGCCTTTGTAGTCCTAATAGCGTACTATATGGGATGCACTCGTCATTCTCTTTTGTAGAGACATTATGTGAATTTTCCAAAAAATCCATGATGACTAAGGGGGAAACGATGACGGTCATCTAAGGGTGAATCATTTATCACTTATGTTCGTTATAGGGTACTTTGAGGTCCATACAGGTTTCAGATATCTAGAGTAGATCATATATCACTTATGCTCGATATGGGGTACGGTGAGATCTACACGAATTCGATCAATCAGGATTCGGCTCGGGATCTATGGTACAATTTGGTATTGGCTCTATTTATTTTGGACCATTAACGCGAATCATTGGATTATAGTGAGATCTATATAGGTGTCAGATATCTAGAGTAGGTCATATATCACTTATGCTCCATATGGGCTATAGTGAGATCTACATGAGTTTGATCACATTGGATGCGGCTCAAGGTCTACATTACAATTAGGTACCGACTCTATTTATTTTGGACCCTATATAGGGATTATTGAATAACGGGTAATTTCCACTTCAGACTTCATTCATCGGCAATGATGAGTATCGATTTATACACACTATTCATCGTGGACCGTTAGGTTGCATATGACGTGTAATTGTAGTTGGCTGATATTGTTGTTGTGTATTATAGGATATGCTTATATTGTGATATTATATTACCCCTGCATTTGTATATTGGATCACCTTTATCAGGGTATACTGTTATGTATCAGTCATATTATATTAGTTGTGCTGACCTGTTGATTATAGGAGAAGAGCAGGTTAGGGCATGATTTTCTATCTTTTGGATTGGTTTACTTTACTTGTTTATGGTCCGGATTACCTCTAAGCTACGACTGTAGAGAGGACCGTTGTGCCTTAGTGTTCCTATTTATTTGTATAAAGTTTTAATATACATTATTTGAGATGGTACCCCTCACACTAGGCTACATGTCTGACCCGCGTTTTGTCTTTATCTATTTATGTCATGATAACACTCGGGTACATGATTGAGTGTTTTTGAAGTTATGCCTTTTGAGGATATGCTTTTAGGATAGCTTAAGCATTATATGGATGCGATGGTGATACTTATAATATATACTTGATATTGTAGTAGGTAACTAGTATGTATTTATATATGAGACTTGATGTATTCGACATTATATTCAGAACCCCATATTATGGGGAGTTTGATGTATTTTGACTTTCTATGTTAATATTCATCTATCAATTATTTCCGCCAGTGCAGTCTCTTATATATATGTTGTTATCATGTTCTGTTCGTGTATATTCGGTTATTATCTACTGTCATTCCTTTGTGAGATTCTATCGATATACCTTATTATAATGTTTGTTTTAATTTTCTTTCATGACAATCTATCTTTCGTGGTATTCGAAAATTAAACCTTGTCATTCGGTGTTGATTTAAAGACCATACGAAGGATGGGTTATTACACTTGGTATCAAAGTCTAGGTTCAACAATTAAGGCTAGATATATCAGTTTGGGTTAAAAAAACTAGTAGAGGGAGATAAACTAAGAGATCTTACTTGTATTTTCGTATTATATTATACTGCATACACCACTTGTCCTTTAGACTTTGATTTATTTCTATCATTGGTCGATAAGGTATCCTCGTCGGGCTACCAGTATAAGCAGACGAAGTGCACAAGCTACTGCGGATAGGCAGTCTGAGATGCCTGATTAGTTCAAAAACTATTTAGCAATCAAATGGGATGTTCTGCTACCCATGAAAATTTCCAACAAATGCGGTTGGTATTAGAGGTGATGTAGCCCTTGGGCCACCAGTATTTCTTGCTTTATCAGCTTTAGACTCTCCAAAGCTGTGCTGGGATTTCCATAGCCTAGGAGGGAAGCCATATTTGAGTTCTGAGGCTATTGCTGAGACACATACTTATATGTGTACATATGAGAAGGCTTCTACCAATGTAGATCTAGAGAATGTTCTTGTAAGGGAAATTGCTTCTCAGTATTTATAGAGGAGAGACTTTGGCTGGGTGGGACATAGTTTTAGTTGTGGTTGATGAGCAGGCCCATGACTTGGTGTGTATTTAGGCGTCACTTTGGGTCTCAGATCATTTCTGCGATCAAGAAAGATGTGTAGCTTAAGCACTTCATCCATTTTGGACAGTGCAGCTTATCAGTAGGGGAGTATGTTGATCGATTCAATCTTTTAGTTTGATTTGAGGATTAAGATGGTCGATACTCCATTAGCATGGAAAAAGGAGTTTTCCATAGGTCTTAAAGCATCAATTAGGGATTCATTGCTTAGTCATATATATGTTTATGGCCGCTTTAGAAAATCTCGTTGGGATGGTTCTCCTCCTTGAGAGCACCCATGAGGTATCGTTGGAGGTAGCAAAAGTGGAAAGCAAACCGAACTCCAATTGAAGCGCAAAGACCAAGATACAAGGAAGATCAAGCTTATGTGAAGAAGAAAGCTGGCCTAATATGTCACTCCTATGGAAAATGGGGCATTTTGCTATGAAATGTCATCCAGCTAAAGCGAAGAGTAAGTGCTTCAATTTCGATTGGCTTGATCGCTTGAAGAAGAATTATCCTACATTGTCGAAGGGTAGGTAAGTGATGATGAATTATGCCTTACAAGCATTACCGGGTCCTAGTAGGACCACTGCTCAGGAAAACCGGAAGGGACTTATGTAGTGAGGTGTCCTCTATTTTTCAAAATGACTCATGTTCCTTCCAATACTTGAGCGATATATTTATATATTGCTAATTACTCGATAAATAGATTAAACTTGACACCTATCATATTTGATACATTCTTTGGTAAAAATAAACCTTGTATATGTAACCTTAGTTGCAAAGCTTGAAAGTGACTATGGATCGTGCAATATGGAATATTAAATAAACTATCTACTTATGCAGAATGTAAATGTAAAAGTAAAGTAATAAAGTAAACGACACCAGAGATTTTTATACTGGTTCAAACTTCCCATTCTACATCCAATCCCAGACTCCTTCTGGAATTTAACTATCAACCCTCACTTAACCCAAAGGAACATGTATTACACCACCTGAGAAACCGAACATGACTTCAACCGCCTAAGCAACAAAACATGACTTCAACCACCTGAGCAACCGAATAGGACTTCAATACTGTAGAAAATTATCTAACTGAATGTGCTCTTTTAATAGCACAGATAAGTCTTTAGAGTACACGCTTCCTATAATCTTCTCCTTTGTGGTATATCATGTAATTCATGAAGATGGGAAGTTTATTAGATCACGAATGAAGTATTCTTGAATGAACAAGTGATCAGAATGAAGTTTTTAAGTGTTGAATGCTTAGAGTTCAAATAGCAAGATAGATTTGAAATAAGAATTGATTCTCAAAATAATGGAATTCATGGCTATTTATAGAGATTAAGAGTTGTATTTGTTCATGAAAGATAGCCATGAAAAGATATGGAAGCAACTCTTAAATCAAGAGTTGTTTCTGTTCATTAAAATGAAGTTTCTTTGGAAAAACTAGCCATTATGAAGGTTCAGCCGTCTGAATGGAGCAACTCAGTCGGTTGAACTGATTAAAAATAAAAACTTCAAGAATAGTGCAAAAAGCATCAAATTTAGCCGGCTGAATTATCATATTCAGCCGTTTGAATATTCAAACACATTTGTGCACATGCACAGCAGCCAGCCGGCTGACTTATGCCATTCAGCCGGCTGAGCTAGTGTTTTCTGGGTTTTCTACTTGTTTTGATGAACTTTATATTATGTGTGTGTGTATGTACCACTTCAGAGAGATTTTAACATATATTTACTACTAAACTCAGACCTTAAACTTAATACTTTGCTGAAGCTTCAATCCGGAATCTGGTCTTCAAATTGTTAGAATATTTCTCAAGTAAAAAACAATATCTTCTCCTGCAAGTTTAATTAGATCTAAACGATACATTTACTTATATAGTAACGCCAAATTTTGAGGTTCTAACATTCTCGCCCTTTTTGATGATGACAACTATGTAAGTTATATAAATAAAAACAGATTTATACTCCCCTGTCTTAATACTCCCCCTATCATTATGATGTACCTTTTTCTCCCCTATTGTCATCAACAAAAAGAAAACTTAATAGATAGGAGAAATATTAAAAATATACGCAATATTGATATGATTAAAACAGACAAATTAGACAACTATGAAGAGAATTTGTATTAAAAAATGGAAAATGGACAACTTTGAAATAATGTTCATGTGTTTTGAGCAACCACTATCAAGTATCCACTTTCCTCTTCTCTTAATTGGCACTTCATCATTTGTAGCCATAAAGCATACGTTGGTTTATTCTGTGTCGCTATCACTATCACTGTCTGATGAAGAAGATGATTCTAAATCATCCCATGTAACAGAAAATGCTTGCTTCTTCTTATATTTGTCCCTTTTATTCTTGTACCTATCTTTCTTTCGATCAGGACAGTCCTTCTTTATGTGTCCCATTTTGTGATACTCGTAGCATTCGAGATTTGAAGCTGATGGTTTGTTGATGTTCTTATTATTTCCAAATTTATTGTTCTTTCTAAATTTCAAAAACGTTTTGAAATTTTTAGCTATAAACTCCATGTCATCTTCATCCAAATCTGATTTTTCCTTTTCTGACTAGAACGTTGTTATCCTTTTGTCTTGTGCCTGTGCTCTTTTTGCTTGTAAATTTACTTCATATGACATTAGATTTCCTATTAACTCTTCTAGTTTTATGGTTGAAATGCCATTAGCTTCTTCAATTGTCAAGACTTTCTGTTCCCATTCATCCGTTAAAGAGTTAAGGATTTTTAAAACGATATCAAAATCTGTGTATTTTTCTCCTAATGCCAAAAGTGAATGATATATATCTTCAAACCTAGAATGCATTTCATTTATAGTTTCATCTTGCTTCATTCTAAAATTCTGGAACTAGTTCTTAAGCATATAAATCTTTCTTTGTTTAATTTTGTTAGTACCTTCATGTGTAACTTTAAGTGTATGCCAAATTTCATATGCCGAATTACATATACTAACTCTATTAAACTAATTTTTGTCCAATGAACAAAACAATATATTCATGGCTTTAGAATTAGCAGTAGCATCTAATTTTTCTGTGATAGACCATTGTGCATATGGTGTAGTAGGTATAGTGTATTCACTCTGAGTGATATTCCAAGTGTCATATCCATTTGCTTGTATATAAATTCTCATTCTAGTTGACCAATAATTATAGTTTAATCCATTAAATAGTGGTGGTCGTGCATTGGATTGACCTTCAATAAAACTTGTGCTAGTATTATTTTCCATATTATTTGAATATCAAATAAACGTGTTATGGTTATATGATGACCTTGCTCTGATACCAATTGAAAGTGACTAAGGATCGTGAAATATGGAATATTAAATAAATTATCTACTTATGCAGAATGTAAATGTAAAAGTAAAGTAATAAAGTAAATGACACCAGAGATTTTTATACTGGTTTGAACTTCCCATTATACGTCCAATCCCAGACTCCTTTTGGAATTTAACCATCAACCCTCACTTAACCCGAAGGAACAGGTATTACACCGCCCGAGCAACCGAACAAGACTTCAACCGCCCAAGCAGCAGAATAGTACTTCAATCGCGGAGCAACCGAACAAGATTTCAATAATACAAAAAATTATCTGACTGAATGTGCTCTTTTAATAGCACGGACAAGTCTTTAGAGTACACCCTTCCTATAATCTTCTCCTTTGTGGTATATCGTGTAATTTGTGAAGATGGGAAGTTTATCAGATCACCAATGAAGTATTCTTGAATGAATAAGCGATCAGAATGAAGTTTTTAAGTATTGAATGCTTAAAGTTCAAATGGCAAGATAGAATAGAAATAAGAATAAGAATAAGAATTGATTCTCAAAACAATGGAATTCGTTGCTATTTATAGAGACTAATAGTTGTATTCATTCATGAAAGATAGCTATGAAAAGATATGGAAGCAACTCTTGAATCAAGAGTTGTTTCTGTTCATTAAAATGAAGTGTCCCTTGAAAAACTAGCTGTTATGAAGATTCACATGTTTGAATGGAGCAACTCAGTCGACTGAATTGATTAAAAATAAAATTCGCAAGCAAAAGTGCAAAAAACATCAAAATCAGGTGGTTGAATTATCATATTCAGCTGTCTAAATATTAAATCACATTTGTGCACATGCACAACAGCCAGCGGGCTGACTCATGCCATTCAGCCAGTTGAGTTAGTGTTTTCTGGGTTTCCTATTCTTTTGATGAACTTTATATTATGTGTGTGCGCATATACCACTTTGAAGAGATTTTAACATATATTTACTACTAAACTCAGACCTTAAACTTAAAACTATGCTGAAGCTTCAATTCGGAATCTGGTCCTCAAATTGTTAGAATATTTCCCGAGTAAGAAACTATATCTTCTCCTACAAGTTTAGGTAGATCTAAATGACACATATACTTATATAGTTGTCACAGTCAAAACACCAAAATTTAAGGTTCTAACATTCTCCCCCTTTTTGATGATGACAACTATGTAAGTTATATAAATTAAAACAGATTTATATTCCCTTTGTCTTAATACTCCCCCTATTATTATGACGTACCTTTTTCTCCCCTTTTGCCATCGACAAAAAGGAAAACTTAATAGATAAGAGAAATATTAAAAATATATGCAAAGTTGATATAATTAAAAAGGAAAAATTAGACAACTATGAAAAGAATTTGTTTTAAAAAAACTAAAAATGGACAACTTTGAATACTGTTCATGTGTTTTGAGCAACCACTATTAAGTATCCACTTTCCTCTTTTCTTAGTTGGTACCTTGTCATTTATAGCCATAAAGCATATGTTGGCTTATTCTGTGTCATTATCACTATCACTGTTTGATGAAGAAGATGATTCTGAATCATCCTACATAACAAAAAATGCTTGCTTCTTCTTATATTTGTCCATTTTCTTCTTCTACTTGTCTTTCTTTCGATCAGGACAGTCCTTATTTACGTGACCCTTTTTGTGACATTTATAACATTCGAGATTTTAAGCTGATGGTTTGTTGATGTTCTTGTTATTTCTAAATTTATCATTCTTTCTAAATTTCAAAAACTATTTGAAATTTTTAGCTCTAAACGCCATGTCATCTTCATCCGAATCTGATTTTTCCGTTTTTGCCTGGAATGCTATTGTCCTTTTGTCTTGTGCCTGAGCTCTTTTTGCCTGTAAATTTACTCCATATGACATTAAATTTCCTATCAACTCTTCTGGTTTTATGGTTGAAATGACATTATCTTCTTCAATTGCCAAGACTTTCCGTTCCCATTCATCCGTTAAAGAGTTAAGGATTTTTGAAACGATATCAAAATCTTTGTATTTTTCACCTAATGCCAAAGTGAATGATATATATCTTGAAACCTAGAATACAGTTCATTTATAATTTCATCTTGCTTCATTCTAAAATTCTAGAACTAGTTCTTAAGCATAGAAATCTTGCTTTGTTTAACTTTGTTAGTACCTTCATGTGTAACTTTAAGAGTATGACAAATTTCATGTGCCGAATTACACATACTAACTCTGTTAAACCAATTTTTTTCTAATGAACAAAACAACATATTCATAGCTTTAGCATTAGCAGTAGCATCTAATTTTTATGAGTTAGACCATTGTGCGTATGGTGTAGTAGGTATAGTGTATTCATTCTGAGTGATATTCCAAGTATCATATCCATTTGCTTGCATATAAATTCTCATTCTAGTTTACCAATAATTATAGTTTAATCCATTAAACAGTGGTGGTCGTGCAGTGGATTGACCTTCAATAAAAATTGTGCTAGTATTATTTTCCATATTATTTGAATATCAAATAACTGAGTTATTGTTATATGATGACCTTTCTTTGATACCTATTGAAAGTAATTAAGGATCGTGCAATATGGAATATTAAATAAACTATCTACTTATGCGAAATGTAAATGTAAAAGTAAAATAATAAAGTAAATGACACCGAAGATTTCTATACTGGTTCGAACTTCCCGTTCTACGTCCAGTCCCAGACTCCTTCTGGAATTTAACTATCAACCCTCACTTAACCCGGAGGAACTAGTATTACACCGCCTGAGCAACCGAACAGAACTTCAACCGTTTAAGCGACAGAATAGGACTTCAACCGCCTGAGCAATCGAACGGGACTTCAATTATACGGAAAATTACCGACTGAATGTGCTCTTTTAATAGCACGGATAAGTCTTTAGAGTACACCCTTCCTATAATCTTCTTCTTTATGGTATATCGTGTAATTCGTGAAGATGGGAAGTTTATTAGATCACCAATGAAGTATTCTTGAATGAAAAAGTGATCAGAATGATGTTTTTAAATATTGAATGCTTAGAGTTCAAATAGCAAGATAGATTAGATATAAGAATAAGAATTGATTCTCAAAACAATGGAGTTCATGACTATTTATAGAGACTAAGAGTTTTATTCGTTCATGAAAGATAGCCATGAAAAGATATGGAAGCAACTCTTAAATCAAGAGTTGTTTCTGTTTATTAAAATAAAGTGTCTCTTGAAAAACTAGCCATTATGAAGATTCAGCCGTTTGAATGGAGCAACTCGGCCGACTGAATTGATTAAAAATAAAACCTGCAAGTAAATAGTGCAAAAAGCATCAAATTCAGCTGGTTGAATTATCATATTCAGCTATCTGAATATTCAATCACATTTGTGCACATGCACAGCAGCCAGCCGGTTAACTCATGTCATTCAGCCGGTTGAGTTATTGTTTTTCTGGTTTTCTACTAGTTTTGATGAACTTTATATTATGTGTGTGTGCATATATCACTTCAGAGAGATTTTAACATATATTTACTACTAAACTCAAACCTTAAACTTAATACTTTGCTGAAGCTTCAATCCAGAATCTGGTCTTCAAATTGTTAGAATATTTCTCGGGTAAAAAACAATATTTTCTCCTGCAAGTTTAGTTAGATCTAAACAATACATTTACTTATATAGTTGTCACAATCAAAACACCAAAATTTGAGGTTCTAACAAAGCAAAGGTGAAGCGGCCGAGAGTACTGCCATTTGAACTTGATGCACGAGCTTTCAAATTGAGTAGGGTTGGTCGATGAAGTGTGACTTGGATTTGTATCCAAGTAGAGTTTGGTGGATGCCTATTAATGAGCATAGACCGAATGGATGACTTATAGGCACTTGCCTTGAGTCATTTGTGTTAGAATTGTTTTCTTTCTGTTAATAAATCATAGACGATGGGAGTAATCCCATGTGCCAAAAGGGATATTTTCTAAAGATTTGTCCATTCACATGCCAGTTCTTAACCCCTAATTCGAGCATATAGTTTCTAGGTGATTTGCACTAGTTAGAAAATAGTTTTTCACTTGATTCTTATAGGTGAGCACTTGAGTTGGATTCTTGAGGTGACTAGGAGATTTCCTAAGCACGACCTTGGTCGTGCGAGGAGAATTCAGTAGTCGGGTCAAAGAACCAGATCGGAATTCATATGAGAAGGATCAAGTGGTCGACCTTAATTTAATAAAGAAACCTTATGAAAAATTGAAGGGTTGGAATGGGCATCGTGTCTTTTTAGATAGTCTTTATTTATTGTAAACTTTAGTGTAGTATAGCTAAGGTTGCTCGGGGTGGTTCGGGAGAGGATTTCTCGACTAGTTTCGTGGCGATTCGAATAATATTATAAGTGATGAGATGATACTTGCCTATGATAGCATCGTAGTGCACTTGTTATATTATCCCTATTGACATTGTGCAGTTGGGGTGAGTTTGAACCCAAGCAAATCCAGGAATTTGTAGATCGTCATTCAATAATGATTTAATTAGTAGATCTTTCTCCTTTGAAAAACGAGTTTTGTTCGAAAGAAAAGGAAAGTTAAGGCTTTGATTGCTGATTTATTCGAGAGTTCTGCAACTCGATGGTCCAACATATCATGTAAGTTTTCCTTTTCATAGCGCAAGGTGTGACAGTTTTTTTCGTATTATATTTATGAAAGAAGTTGCACCACTTAGGTGTTTTGTTTATCTTGGATGTCGAATAGGCTCATTGGAGTTTATGGTTTGACATGCGGGTTTGCCTATTAACTAGAAACCGTGCATGTCGATATAGAGTCCTTTTGAATTGTCCATTGTTTTTTGTTGCTTGTTGATTAGTTGTTTGTATGATAATTGTATGCTAACTATTTATTGTTGACCATTGATGGTTGTTGTTGCTTGTTGTTGTTTTCCATTGCTCATGCTTGCTTGCTATTGTTTGATGTTGTTTGTTGTTGTTCGATTTTGTTTTTGGTTGTCCTTTATTGTTGTTGATTATTGTTGCTTGCTTGCATGTTTGATAGTTTGTATTCTAGTTATTGTTGCTTATGATGTTTGCTATTGCTTGATGGTTTCTTGTTTTTTATTGTTGTTGTTCGTTATTGATTGAGAGTTACTTGTTTTATGTGTTTGATTGCTTGTATGGCAGTTATGATTTCATAATTAAAGTAAGTTTGGAGAGTGATAACGATAGCTATCTGAAATAGATCACATATCATCCATGCCTAATGTAGGGTCGAGATAGGATCTACACGGGTCTATTACCTTTTCATATGAATCGAAGTCCATGGTATATTTTGATACTGACTCACTTAAGCTTACTCTCCAATAGATTATCATGTATGATTATGGTAGTATCGCTTACTATGCTAAGGTTATACATATATTATTTCCGTCTTGTTGTGTTAGTACATAATCCTCTTAATATAGTACAGTTAGGTACTTGAGAGCTGAAGCATGGACATTTAAATGCTTATTCGTTTAGATTTGCATTTAAATGGTGAGAAACTTCCTTAAAAAGAGGTATGTATTATTAGGAAATTTGGGATAATATAGGTTATCACCTATTTCTTAGTTGTGTGATGTGCTCTAATTTAGGAGTTTTTACAATGCTATTAACATAAGAGAAAGTGCTGCTGAAATTTTTCGAAAAATAGATTCGGGAATTTTAGTCAGTCCTGTTACTTTCTCAAACTCATAAGAATTTCAGGGACAAAATTCTTTTAAGAAAGGGCGAATGTAATAACCCACATTTTTACATCTAGGTATTTAAATAATTAAATATCAAGTCGTTAATTAACGGAATGCGCCTTGTACTCAACTTATAGAGATGAAAGAATTGGATCTAGAGACATCCACAATTGAAACCAATTTTTCGACGTGAGCAAAATGCGTATAAACTTGACTATGTTTGGAGTCAATGAATTTTATGAGTGAACAGTGATTTTGAGTAGATGAAATGAATTTAGGCTAGGTACTTAAGTTAGCCTATAAGTTAACTACATCTTCATAATGTGAGTCAGCGGAATATGGATCTTAAGGTTAAATTAGCACTAGAGGGAGGAGGTGAATAGTGTTTAATTAATTATATGAATATTTTTCAAATTCTTTAAGATTCTACTTTGAATGATATAATTAACAATCACAGAATCAAAGTACAGATAAAAGTAAATACAGTAAAAATAAAAGGAAAAAACACTCCCAGATTTCATACTGGTACGGAGTTACCCTACATCTAGTCATGCACAATTCCTTGTACATATTTCTTTTCGACTAGTAAATGCAAATACAATTTCGATTTCAAGGCTATGAGACACACCCTCCAGAATCCCGACCTCTGGGTATAGTCACTTAATTTTTGGGCCACAAGCACACCCACTAGATTTACGGGCTACTAAGCACACCCAATTTATTTTAACATGCTACAATCACACCTATTTGGATTTCAGGGATACCAAGCACACCACAAAGTATAAGAGTATGATATAATAGAGTTTACAGACTCAGATCTTCGATCTTGATTACAATTGATCCTATAACTCTTGAATAGCATTATAATCTTGAGAGACATGAGAGAAATTAGAGAGTATATGAAAGAGAATCAAGCTAGTAATGATTGAATTTGATTCTGGTTGAATTTCAGCAGAGTTTTGATAAAAATTGATTTAGAAATCAAGAAAGTGAAAAGAGGAGAGAAGAATAAGAAAGTAGTTAATAAAAATTCGTTTGGAAGTCTGGGTTATAGGGAAACAATGGTCATGTTTATTCGTGAAGAGATACGACGAAAAGACACTTCCATTCAAATTTGAATTTTGAATTTTACGGCCACTATGTCAACATATATGGATAGGATATGTCAACATATCCCTTTGTATTTTGAAAAATAGTTTAAAAATATTATTTTGAAAATCCGTTGCTTTGTAAAATAATTTGATACTTTGTAGAATCATTTAAATATAGTTTATGTACATTTTAATCAAAATATAACTTAATTAAACTTTATAAAATAATTTTGAAAGATTTAATAAGAATATTCAATAATATATATAAAAGATAATATAATTATAACTTATAAACAAAAATTTAATGTATATTAACTTAATAACATTAAAATGAAATTTTATTGAATTTTATTTTGGAAAATATTTTGAAAAGATAATTTTAAAAAACAAAATATTTAAAAAACGATTTAAAATTTTTGGAGAAGGTGAGTGAGATCGGGAAAGTGCTATCAAGTTTTTAATATAAATTCTATGACTTTATAACTTATCTAGAATATCTTGAACTCTTCAATACTCATGAATCTTCATTCTTGAATTCTTGAAACTCTATATTAGCATCTTGAATCTACTCTTGATATTGTACAGTCTTTTTAATCAACATTTGTCTAATATCTTGCACTATATGCTATATATATCGTGATAAAAAATTGGTATATATATTTTTTATATAATGTCCCGTAGTTGTTATCATCAAAACTAATACCTAAGGTATTAACAGTCTCTCCCCTTTTGATGATGGCAACTATGTATATAAAATAAAAAATAACTCCTCCTGAGTTACAAAACTCCCCCTTAATCTATGCCTAGATTTTATATATTTCTCCCCCTTTGTCATCAACAAAAATAGCTAACTAAAACTATAACTGTAACACTAATTCTTGCTCTAATTCTAACTCCCCTTAAATAAAATACTAATCAATATGTATAATAATTATATACAATGATGATCAGAAAGATTATTTAAAAAAATTAAGTGATATGTAAAATTAGATAATCATGAAATGATCAATCCAAATATTCATCCAGTCAAACAAAGTTTATGTCACACGGCATTCAAACAAATCCACCCAAAGCAAACCAATCAAATCCAAACTAGATTAAGTATTATTATTTATATACAATCAAACCTATTTAAACTAGACATTTCGAGGAACTTCAACCCATCCATCAGCGCCTAAGATTGGATCCGCTTTGATAGCATCTCAATCTTCATTATCTTTGCTGATGGTACACTCTAGATTGGTGGTTGGTTCTTCTTTGTTCAAGGCAAAAATCATCCATCGAATTGCATCGAAATGCCTTTCTTGCTCCTTGTTCGTCTGCATTTGACTCAATTCTAAGTGCCTCTGGTTTCTTAGGATGAAAGTAAAAATGTTCTTGAATGATTCAAGAGTTTGTTCGAGGTTTTCGGTTAGTTTTTGAATAGCAGAAGCCATTATTCTACTCTTAGAGTTTAGGAATGCAAAGGAAGAAGAAAGAGAGTAGAAAATAATAATTCTCTGGTCTTAACAGGTATTTCAAGGGGTGGTTGGAAATGAACAGACATTTGCTATCTATTGAATTTTCAAAATTAATTTTTTTTTAAAGTTACTGTTGTATGTCAGCATACATACCTAGGGTATGTCGACATATATGCAGAAATTTTCAAAACAACTTTTTTTTGATATTCTAATGTATTTAGCATATACTATTATACTTTGTTATGTTTTTTCATAGATAATAAACAATATATAACAACAAGGAAACATATTTTTCATTAATACTTAGATAGAGATTATATATAACACAAAGAAATGAAAAGATGCATAAGTTCAAACCAAATTTAAACTACAACACACTTATAAGCCACTAGATAATAAGCTAAAAAGATGTGGATGAGGAAGATGATGAAGATATCCCAAGCTTGTGTTTCACTTTCCCAAAGAACTTGTCCATTTTGTTGAAAATACTGTTTGATTTCTTACTAACTGAACGCTTAAGAATTTTTTGGTTTTCAATAATCTTCTTTTGATTGTTGAGAAGGTCTTGATTGGTTGGTCGGAGTGGAAAGTCAATACTTTCTAAGGAGATTTTGTCATCCTCCTCCTCCTCTTCTTCTTTAATATCCATATCTTCTCCTTCTTCCTCTTCCTCCTCTTCTTGAATTTCTTCCTCCTGTTCATAAGCTAACATTTCTTCTTTCTCCGCAAGAGATTCATATGGCTTGAAAAAGGGTGAAATTTTCATAAGAACGATGTTGGATTGATTAAAGACTTTACGAGAGACAAATTCTTCTCCTTTAAAGTCAACACCGAAGTAATTGAAGATCTGGGTAAGATACACACCATGAAATAGCGTGTCTTCATGATTAGAAATATTTTTAGGATAAAATTCATCCAAAATAACGAGCTCAATTTATGCCATATTGACCAGAAATAGCAAATGGAGCTTTACAAACTTTTAGAGTTGGATTATTAAAATTTCCCTATTGAGGAGTGATAGTATGTTGTAAAAGAAGATTTAGAATTCTTGCTTTTGGACGAAAGTTTGGGTTTTTAAACTCAAAATTATCATCACCTTCGAAAATGTTGTGAAATACTTCACGATTTTGATCATTAATTTTGAAATATGAAAGGTCCATTCTGGTAAAAAAAATTACATCCAAGAATGGTACCCAAAATTTCACAACTTAAAATAATTATAGTTCCTTTTACACTAGTCCATACTCCTCCTTCTCTTCCATCATGAAATTTCCTTTAAAGTTTGCATAAAACAATTTGACCAGGTGTGGATATCAAACAAAATTATTTTGAGAAGCATCAGTTAAACTGAGAATTCCATTTTTTAAACAAAGAGATTCAACTTCATAAGTAGAAAAATCATTGAAAATAGAAAACTTTCCCATGGAAAACTTTCCCGTGGAAACCTTTCCATAATTCATATAACTAATATATACTTTCATAGCCTCTTGATCATGGAAGAGAAAATTCTTAATACTTTTGGAAAGTCTCATAGAGGTAGGAGTGCTTGAGGAAGCCACTGATGAAGAGTTTTGAAGAGATAAGAGAGTTAATGAAATTTTGAATTTTGAAATGAAAGTGAGAAATGAATGGATGGAGATAGAGTAAGTAAATATAGAATCAAAGAACATGTTCTCTCGTCAAAAGACAACTTTTTAGAACATAGTAGTTGGTGAAAAGGTGGAGGAAAATTCATATTTTGAATTTGAAATTCAAATTCTGTCTACATATGCTCGTGGGGTATGTCGACATATAGGTCGAAATTTTCAAAAATGATTTTTGTTTAACTATATCTATTTTATTGTATAGATCTATTTATAGTTATTCAATTTTCAGAAAAATAGTTTTAAAAATATTTTTAGATTATTATTTTATTATTAAAATATATAAAATATTTATATTTAAAATATAATCACACAATATTCAACTAATATTATCATTGATCTATAGGATATTCCTAACAACTAATAAAGCAACCAAAAGAAAACAAAAATTCATTCAAGAAATTAAAAGAACCATTAATATACTAAATGCATACCTTTTTCTGATCCATTTTACCATTTTGTTCTGAATTATGTATTGCTGTGAAGTACATGTTAGCAATTTCTATATCTGATACATATCACTTGAGGACGTGTCTGAATCATCTAATGTTGTAGTATAGGCTCTTCTCTATTTTTTGGATGAATCAGTGTTACGTGTATTTTTTAGTTTATCGGGTTGTGGACAGTCTTGTTTTAAATGACTAGGGTCATCGCAGTTATACATCTAATGCCATTTCCGTTTCCACTTCCGCTTCCTGAATTTTTGTTGTCATTTCTTTTGAAATTGTTCATCTTCCTATATTTTAGAAACTTTCTGAAATTCCTTGTCATGAAAGCAATGTCTTCATCGTCATAACTGTTTGAATCCAGATTATCCGTTATTGCATTAAAAGCTATAGATTTCTTCTCTCTTTCTTTGATTTCTCTCCTGATCTGCATTTGCGCTTCAAAAGACATTAGATTGCCAATTAACTCTTTAATTTTAGAGTGCTAATGTCATTAGCCTCTTCGACTCTAAGGATCTTTTGATCCTATGCAGGAGTAAGTGAATTGAGGATTTTTCTAACTTGATCCTCTTTAGAAAAACTTTTACCCAGTGCAATAAGTGACTGTACCATATCTTGGAATCTATTATACATATCAGATATGGATTCATTTGGACTCATTTTGAATAATTGAAACTGGTTTGTGGACATGGAAATTTTGGTTTGTTAACATGGAAATTTTGGCCTGTTTGACCTTACTTGTCCCTTCATATGTAACTTGCAAAGTTCTCCAAATTTCAAATGCAGACTAACATATAGATACTCTATTAAATTCATTTCTATCTAGTGAATAAAATAATATATTCATATCTTTAGAGTTACTTTGTGCAATTGCTTTTTTGTCAGAAGTCCACTGTGCAAAATTAGTCTCGGGTTTAGTGTACTCAGTTTGTGTGATATTCCAAGTGTCTAAACCAATTGACCGTAAATAAATTTTCATTCTACATGAATAATATGTGTAATTACTGCTATTAAAAGCAGTAGATTGTCCTTCGACAATTGAGTTACTAACAGGTGTATTAACAATGTTACTAACAGTACTATTACCAGTATTGGTAGCCATTTAAACTTTTTCCAAAATCAGATGATGAATACTTTGAAAACAAATGCTCTGATACCAAATGTGAGTCAGCGGAATAGGGATCTAAAGGCTAAATTAACACTAGAGGAGAGATGAATAGTGTTTAATTGATTATATGAATATTTTTCAAATTCTTTAAGATCCTACTTTGAATGATGTAATTAACAATGACAAAACAATCACAGAATCAAAGTACAGACAAAAGTAAATGCAGTAAAAGTAAAATGGAAAGAACATATTAGGATTTTATACTAGTTCGTAGTTACCCTGCATCCAGTCCCGTACAATTCTCTGTACGGATTTCTTTTCAATTGGTAAATGCAAATACAATCTCGATTTCAAGGCTATGAGACACACCCTCCAGAATCCCGACCTCTGGGTAGAGTTGCTTGATTTCCGAGCCACAAGCACACATCCACTAGATTTATAGGCTACTAAGCACACCCAATTGATTTTAACAGGATACAGCCACCTACTTGGATTCCAATGAAACCAAGCACACCATAAAGTTTAAGAGTATGATTTGATAGAGTTTACAGATTTAGATCTTCGATTTTGATTACAATTTGTCCTATAACTCTTGAATAGCACTTTGATCTTAAGAGAGATGAGAGAAATCAGAGTATATAAAAGAGAATCTGACGCAGCGGATTAAACAAAACAATCTTCAATCGGTGAAAGTAGCAATCGATGGATTGATGAATACTGAAATGCCCAAATTCGTTGATCCGAAGATACCGAATTCTAGCTATCCCGAACTCGTTGATCGCGCACGATACCGGGTTCAAAGATCTTCAATTCTTCAAGCGTTGATCAAGCGCACTTGATTCCGCGAATTGGCTTCTGCAATCGTTGAATCGAGCGCACTCGATTAACCGAAAGAGGAGATAGGAGATTACACTCAACTACCAATTTGAATGAAAGCACAAAGCTAACAAAAGAGAATTTTATTCAAAAATCAACAACCTTTACAAATGAAACAACTTGCCTATTTATAGGCGTTTTACAATTCATACGAAAAACACAAAAATTACATCTCCTAAGTCAGTTCCGAGTTATAGCTTCCGACCTACGACTTACTCAATACACTACCTACGACTTATCAATAACTCTGACTCAACATACATGTATATTACAAACAACTCACGACTTATAAAAGTACAAACTTATTACAACATTTAGGTCGTAGACGACTTACTACTCACGACATAAGACCCAAACGCCTTACGACTCAACAAACAACGGCAGAGATTGACTCAGCAGAAGAATCAACGGCAGTAAGCTTCAGTGACCTTAAAACATCGGGCGACTTAAATAAATCGTAACTCGGTGCCGACCTATCACCTTCCTTAAGTCGTATCCCAGCACTCTTCCTTATCTCGTTAGGTCGTACTCGATCTAATACTTCATCAGTTTGCTCAGCCTTCTTACTGCATAACTCGGTAGGTCGTTCTAGTGACTTAAGATATTCGATAACTCGCACATCTTCATGAGTTAGGTCGTCCATTCTGTTAAGTCGGTCACGACTTATGCTAACTCGCACATCTTCATGAGTTAGGTCTTCCACTCTGTTAAGTCGGTCACGACTTATGCTTTCACCTCCGTTGAGTCGGTCACGACTCATGCCTTTGTCTCCCTTAAGTCGGTCACGACTTTGGTCCTTAGCTTTACTAAGTCGGTCACGACTTATACCCATTATGTTAAGTCGGTCACGATTTATAGTTTCAATTTCCTTAAGTCGGTTACGTCTTAGTACTTGGTCTGCATCATCCTCCCCAGGTTGAGAAAAATTCATCCTCGAATTTGCAAATTCTTCCACATCAGCTCGTTCATCCCCATGATATGGTACGAGATGTTTAACATTGAACACATTAGAAGTGTACACATCTTCTGGCAGCTTCAACTTATAAGCATTTTCATTAATTCGTTTTACGACTTTTACAGGTCCAATTTTTCTGGCTTTCAACTTGTTATAAGCGCCCACTGGAAAATGATCCTTTGTTAACACTGCATAAACTAAATCACCATCGTTAAATTCAACACTCCTTCGTTTCAAATCTGCAGAACGCTTATACTTCTCATTTGCTTTCTCCAATCGTTCCTGAACGATTTTGTGACATTCTGCCAATCCTTCAACAAAATCAGCAGCTTTCTTAACTGTCTTCTTTGATTGTGGAACTACCGTTAAATCCAACGGACCCTTCGGTAAGCTTGAATATACTATCTGAAATGGACTGAACCCTGTGCTACGATTTACCGCATGATTATGAGCAAATTCTGCCTGGCATAACTTCACATCCCAACTTTTCAGATTATCCTGCATAAGACATCTTAACAAGTTTCCCAATGATCTATTAACCACCTCCGTTTGTCCATCAGTTTGCGGATGATAGGCGCTGCTAAAATTCAACTTCGTTCCCACCATCTTCCACAAACTTAGCCAAAAATGACTCAGAAAATGAGTATCCCTGTCCGACACAATCGATTCTGGCAATCCATGAAGTCGATATATTTCTTTGAAAAACAACTGAGCAACATGAACAGCATCCGCCGTTTTTTTACAAGCAATAAAATGTGCCATTTTCGAAAATCGATCAACCACCACATAAATGGAATCGTTACCACGCTGTGTCCTCGGTAATCCCAACACGAAGTCCATACTCACATCAACCCATGGTTTAATTGGTACAGGTAACGGCATATATAAACCAGCATTAGTCGCTGTTCCTTTCGAAACCTGACAGATATGACATCGTTCCACAAACCTCTCCACTTCTTTCCTCATCGATGGCCAAAAGTAAGATTGTGAAATCAACTGTAATGTACGGTCTCTACCCACGTGTCCTTCTTCATGTAGCTCTTTTACGATCTTCATTCTCAAACTACCCTCCGGTATGCACAATCGACTTCCTTTGAATAGAAAACCATCTATCATTATAAACTCATCCGTCTCCCCATCCTTGACTTTATCAACAAACTTTGCAAAGTAAGGATCATTGTCAAATAATTCTGGTAACATTTCAAACCCCGTCACTTCAACCTTTAGTGTAGTCAACAAATGACTCCTCCTACTCAAAGCATCAGCCACACGATTCGTCACCCCTGACTTGTGTTTAACAACAAAAGTAAATTGTTGCAGATATGCAATCCACGATGCATGTCTCGCTGAAATCTTATCTTGCCCTTGTAAATGCTTTAATGCTTCATGATCAGTGTAAAGAACAAACTCCTTCTGAAATAGATAGTGTCTCCAGTGTTTAATAGATTGCACAACAGCATAAAATTCCACATCATATGTACTGTATCGCATCTTTGCTCCTGACAACTTCTCACTGAAATATGCAATAGGACGTCCCCCCTGACTCAATACTCCTCCAATTCCAACCTTGGATGCATCAGTATGTAGTTCAAACACTAACTGAAAATCTGGTAGCACTAGAATTGGTGCAGACGTCAGCAACTCCTTGATTTTTCCAAAAGCACTCCCTGCTTCCTCTGACCATGAAAATTTTTTACCCTTCATACAATCAGTCACAGGTGCCATCACACTACTAAAGTGTGGAATAAACCTTCGATAGAATGAAGCCAACCCGTGAAAACTACGAACTTCCGTTATCGTCTTGGGCTGTGGCCAATCTCTGATCGCTTCAACTTTACTTTGGTCAACCTGTATTCCTTCTTCCGATACAACATATCCCAGAAATAAAACACTCCTCGCCATAAAGACACACTTCTTTGTAGCAGCATAGAATTGTTCTTCACGAAGAATAATTAACACTTTCTTCAAATGTTGAACATGCTCTTCTGTACTCGCACTGTAGATCAGAATATCATCAAAGTAAACCACCACAAATTTTCCAATGTATGGTCTGAAAATTTGATTCATCACCCTCATGAATGTACTCGGTGCATTCGATAGACCAAACGGCATTACCAGCCATTCATACAATCCTTCCCTCGTCTTGAATGCTGTCTTCCATTCATCCCCTGGTCTAATGCGAATCTGATGATAACCGCTCTTCAAGTCAATCTTAGAAAAGATTACAGACCCACTAATTTGATCCAATAAATCATCAAGCCTCGGCATCGGAAATCTGTATCTGACTGTGATCTTATTCAATGCTCTACTGTCTGTGCACATCCTCCACGTTCCATCCTTTTTGGGAACCAATAAAGCTGGTACAGCGCAAGGACTTAAACTCTCCTGCACACGCCCCTGTTCAAGCAATTCCTCTACCTGCCTTCGCAACTCTTCATGTTCCTTCGGACTCATTCGATAATGTGGTCTGTGTGGCAACACAGCCCCTGGAACAAGATCTATCTGATGTTGTATATCCCTCAACGGTGGTAACTCCGTTGGTAACTCCTTCGGAAATACATCGTCAAATTCTTTCAAAACTGGCTTTGCTTCTTCCGGAATTTCAACCTCTTCTTTGCTCTCATGCCCAATCAATAAAAATACTTCAGGCTCCTCCTCTACTTCCTTCACAAACTCCTTCAAAGATAACAAAGTTTTGAGCTCTTCAATCTCCTCCAACTTGTTTTCCTCCTGTTGTCGCTTCTTTGGAACTAGAGTAATCTTTGTGCCTTCAAACATGAAACTGTAACTGTTGGTACGCCCATCATGTTGCACCGCCCTATCGTACTGCCACGGTCTCCCAGCAACAAATGACAGACATCCATATCTACCACATCGCACCAGATTTCATCCTTGTATTTCTTCCCAATTGAAAACTTCACGCAAGCCCTTCGTCCAACCTTCACCTCCCCGCCTTTCCTCAACCAAGCTAGCTTGTACGGTTTTGGATGTTTCTCAGTCTTCAACGCCAACTTCCTCACAGCTTCTGAAGAAATTATATTATCACAGCTTCCAGCATCAATAACAAATTTGCAAACCTTCCCCATAATGGTGCATGTTGACTGAAAAATATTGCTCCTTAACCAACTACAATCCTCCTCTTGCTTTGGTGTTAAACAGGACCTCTTCATCATTAGATTGTAACCTTCGTCTCCCGACACTTCTTCTTCCTCCTCATCAGGTGGTGAATTGGAACATTCAGCTTCTTCATCCTCATCCTCAACCTCTGCTATCATAGCTCTCTTCTTCGGCTTTGGACATTCGCTACTATTGTGGCCCAACTCTTGGCAATTGTAACATTTGAAACCATTATTGACTTTCGCCTTTCCAACCTCATTCACAACTGGTTTTGCAACAACTTTTGAAACATTCGAACTCCCACTAACTCCTTTCACTGGATTGTTGGAATTTGTAAACAAACCTCCTCCTCGTCTTCCCTGTTTCTCCCAAGCCAACGCTTTCTGGTGTGCTTCCGCTACAGATCTGGGATCAAACATATTAACCATATCCTGAATCTGCATTCGTAATCCTCCAACAAATCTGGATGTCAATTGTTCTTCTGTCTCCATAATGTCGTTCCTTGCAATTAGTTGATAGAATTCATCAGCATAGTCATTCACAGATTTCGTTCCTTGTCTCAAGTTCTGCAAACGTTGATACATCAAAGATTGATAATTGTAAGGTAAGAACGTTGCTTTCATCAATTTCTTCATCTTCTCCCAAGATTCAACTTTTGACTTTCCCATTCGTTCACGTGTAAGTTTGGTTTGCTGCCACCATGCCAAAGCTCTACCCCTCAACCTCGTAGCAACCAACTTCACTCTACGATGCTCTGGAACTTCCTTGAAGTCAAAAATCTCTTCAACATTAGCTACCCAATCTAGAAACTCCTCCGCTTGCATACCACCTTTGAATTCAGGAATTTCAGTCTTCATCCCCGACTCCTATTTGTGATCATACTCAGAGTGATTTCTTCCTTGTCCTCGTCCTTGTCCTCGAACACTACCACCATCATACTCCTCTTCAAAATCAGATGTATATCGCTGTCTATCTCGTCCACCCACATCTCTACTCCCATCACGTCTACCACCATCATCCCTTCTATCTACATTCCTCCGTTCACGATCATTCACGTTCCTCCCACGCCCTTGATCATTTTCAACACTTCTGTCTCAATTGGAATGTGGCGAGACTCTACTACCCCCATGGTTAGATTCAGTTGAAACCCTTCTCCGATTTTGATTCATCTCTAACATCATCTTCTCTAATCGTCCAATCCCTTCATTAAGCTTCTCACTAAAGTTCTCATTAATTCTCTGCTCCATCTCATCAGCCTCTTCTCTTCGATACAAAGCTTCAACGTTTTGATGTCGATTGGCTCTCCTTGGCGGCATACTTGAAACTTTACAAACTCTTCAAATTCAAACACAATTCGAACTTTGATCCAAAATGGAATGGATCGAAAACTTCCACTTTGTTGCAATTTGCGATGAACACGATGAACACAACCTCTCCAAATGATAAGATTCGATCTCTAAACTTCAATACAAAGTCGAACAACTTCACTTGCTCACGGCTCAACACTTCAAGCTTCAAAATGATTAGGCTCCAAGTCTCGATCTAGCTATGATTGGCTAGAACAAGCTCTGATACCAAAACTGACGCAGCGGATTAAACAAAACAATCTTCAATCGGTGAAAGTAGCAATCGATGGATTGATGAATACTGAAATGCCCAAATTCGTTGATCCGAAGATACCGAATTCTAGCTATCCCGAACTCGTTGATCGCGCACGATACCGGGTTCAAAGATCTTTAATTCTTCAAGCGTTGATCAAGCGCACTTGATTCCGCGAATCGGCTTCTGCAATCGTTGAATCGAGCGCACTCGATTAACCGAAAGAGGAGATAGGAGATTACACTCAACTACCAATTTGAATGAAAGCACAAAGCTAACAAAAGAGAATTTTATTCAAAAATCAACAACCTTTACAAATGAAACAACTTGCCTATTTATAGGCGTTTTACAATTCACACGAAAAACACAAAAAATACATCTCCTAAGTCGGTTCCGAGTTATAGCTTCCGACCTACGACTTACTCAATACACTACTTACGACTTATCAATAACTCTGACTCAACATACATGTATATTACAAACAACTCACGACTTATAAAAGTACAAACTTATTACAACATTTAGGTCGTAGACGACTTACTACTCACGACATAAGACCCAAACGCCTTACGACTCAACAAACAACGGCAGAGATTGACTCGGCAGAAGAATCAACGGCAGTAAGCTTCAGTGACCTTAAAACATCGGGCGACTTAAATAAATCGTAACTCGGTACCGACCTATCACCTTCCTTAAGTCGTATCCCATCACTCTTCCTTATCTCGTTAGGTCGTACTCGATCTAATACTTCATCAGTTTGCTCAGCCTTCTTACTGCATAACTCGGTAGGTCGTTCTGGTGACTTAAGATATTCGATAACTCGCACATCTTCATGAGTTAGGTCGTCCATTCTGTTAAGTCGGTCACGACTTATGCTAACTCGCACATCTTCATGAGTTAGGTCTTCCACTCTGTTAAGTCGGTCACGACTTATGCTTTCACCTCCGTTGAGTCGGTCACGACTCATGCCTTTGTCTCCCTTAAGTCGGTCACGACTTTGGTCCTTAGCTTTACTAAGTCGGTCACGACTTATACCCATTATGTTAAGTCGGTCATGATTTATAGTTTCAATTTCCTTAAGTTGGTTACGACCTAGTACTTGGTCTGCATCAGAATCAAACTAGTAATAATTTAATTTGATTCTGGTTGAATTTCGGCAGAGTTTTGATAGAAATTGATTTAGAAATCAAGAGAGTTAAAAGAGAAGAGAAGAATAAGAAAGTATGTAATAAAAATTCGTTTGGTAGTCTGGTATATATAGGGAAATAACGGCCATGTCCATTCGCAAGGAGATACAACGAAAGACACTTCCATTCAAATTTGAATTTTACGGCCACTATGTCGACATATATGGATAGGATATTTCGACATATCCCTTTGTATTTTGAAAAACAGTTTAGAAATATTATTTTGAAAATTCGTTGCTTTATAAAATAATTTGATGCTTTATAAAATAATTTGGTAGTTTATAGAATCATTTAAATATAGTTTATACTCATTTTAATCAAAATATAACTTAATAAAACTTTATAAAATAATTTTGAAAGATTTAATAAGAATATTCAATAATATATATAAATTAATATAATTATAACTTATAAACAAAAATTCAATATATATAAACTTAAAAACATTAAATTGATATCCTTATAAACAAAAATTCAATATATATAAACTTAAAAACATTAAAATGATATCTTTATTGAAATTTATTTTGGGAAATATTTTGAAAAGATTATTTAAAAAACAGAATATTTAAAAAACAATTTAAAACAAAATTAGAGAAGGTGAGAGAGATTAGGAAAGTGCTATCAAGGTTTTAACATAAATCCTATGACTCTATAACTTATCTAGAATATCTTGAAATCTTAAACTCTTTAATACTCAAGGGTCTTCATTCTTAAATTCTTGAAACTCTATATCAGCATCTTGAATCTATTCTTGATACCATACAGTCTTCTTAATCAACACATGTCTAATATCCTGCACTATATACTATATATATCTTGGGAAAACATTAATATCTATATTTTATATAATGTCCATTAGTTGTTATCTTCAAAACCAATACTTCAGGTACTGACACATAATTCCACTCATTCATTTCATTCCAACATTTTCTTATCCTCTTCCTCTCCTAGCGTCTTCTAATTACCCCTTAATCATCTCTTAATCTCCAAGCCCTAAACCCTTCAAATAAAATTCCTAAATTCAAATAGAAATCACCATAATTACGCACTTCCAATTCTCTACAAAAACTCACCAAGGGATCCGCTTGAAGTTGTGGTTTGGAGCTTGTTATATGACTTAAAGAGAAGGAAAGCATGGATTTTGGTGATTAGAACTTGATTTAGAGAAAGAAAAGTTGAGTGGGATGATTCTTCATATATATTTATTTGTTAATCGTTATTATTTTTCTTATTGATGATTATGGAATTATATGAAGTAATTTGGAGAAATTTGGAGTTAAATTAGGCTTGTATTCATGTAATGAACATGATTATATCATCTCATTATTTGTTTAAGACCTTAATTACTATTTTGGCATAGTTAGTAAGCTTAGAAATGGATTTTGAAATAATTGAGTGATTGTTGTAAAGGATTAGAGACTAACTAGATGACGCAAGTAAGTGCACGTCATTTGTTAGTAATAATAAAACTAATTTAAATGGTTTTAGAAAAGTTAATAAGCTAATTAAGCGAGTTAATGAAGCTTAATTAATACTTATGAATATTATTTAAAAGTAAGAAATGATCTTTATTAATGAATGGTTTATTTATAAACATTATTTTTGTAAAGGGATAATTTTATAAATAAACTAAAGTTATATTTTATAAAATAGTGATTTTATAAAATAGTATAAAAGTGATATTTTTTAAAAAGAGTGACTTTAAAATAGTAAGAAAGTGATATTTTATAAAATAGTGATTATATAAAATAGTATGAATCGGATATTTTATAAAGAGTGTAATATTTTATAAAATAATATGATGAAGGTATTTTATAAAATGGTTATAAGGTTTTATAAAATATTTACCAAAGGAATACTCAATTATAAATGAAGAGATTTAATATTTCAAAGGCTTAAATGGATTTATAAGCTAGTATTGTATTTTATAAAATGGCATGATGTAAGGTTCCTGAACTCGGCCTTCGAAAATCGGCACCCGTACTTCACTTGTACTCGAATGCCGTAGATTCAAACGCCGAATCTGGCTCCCCGGAGCTTATAACACAGTAAGTATAACAACACAGCGGAATAAAGAAATCAATGATATCATATACAACTCCAATGAATACAATATCCAGAATGATATACAACAATGATATCAATATGATACAAGAATATCAGAGAAAAATAAAGATGCTACAACGGAAAACAAAACTGATAACTCCAAATGATCCGTAAAAGAGAATGACTCCAACAACTCCAACATCAAGCTCGAACCACCATCACGTTGCACTAAGCTAAGCAAGTGGAGTCGTCCACTCTGATGAAGTGAACTAGCTCCAGATAATATACTAAACCTGACTATCTGAAAAACCCAACTCTAGACTGCCCGTGTGGAAAATTATGGGCACCCAAAGTTTAGGAAGGGAACAATAAACTCCAGGTCAGTCATGGGACTGGTGTGAGTAACAAAAACAGTTTATCTTTAAACAAACAACAAAAGAATTTTAAACATTGAAATCCGCAAATGCTTTTTGGAAAATGAAACTACCATAAGACCTCCCGCCACACACACAATGCAAACGCAGAATTGGAGGAGATTTCTTCTTATGATAGTCAAACATGCTTACTACGCAAAATCATTGGATAATTATTATTATTAGTACATAGTGGAAAGAATTTTGAAAGTATAATATTAATCTTAGCCAACATACAACCATTATTGTATGCCTACTATAGCTACTATGTTCAATAGCAGGTTACCGCCACATTCCATAGCAGGTTAAACAACTAAAACCGTACAAGGTTCGTATTGTTTCTTTGGATTTCCAACAAATGGTCAGGCTAAGAAACTTCCCACTGTCAATGGTTACGCCTTTGGATGGATGTCCCGAGAACCTACCCGGATCTCTGCCAACACAAGGCCGGGTTACCTCTCCACTAGGTAACTACTACTCGAATATGCCACCCCCAGTCCTTTGGGACCTTTATCTGAGGGCCCTCGATCACAAAGCAACAATCACACAGTAAATGAGATTGGAGCAACCACATAGGTAAATATCTGGGCTCCATACCATAATATCACCTTTTTCCAAAAGAAAATGACATACCCTAAAGGGAGCGACCCTCATAACCTTGCCGCATCTTTCCTGTTTCAACCATTTCCGGTCTGTGAGGTTCGATGAGGTCTCATCCACAAAGCTACGCTTTACACGAAAGCCATGCTTTGATCAACAAAACAAATGATCAGCAACACTTAGCATGCCACACTACCAAATTGGGAGTATATCACTGATAACCTTCAACTACATAACCTCTAAGCTCGTATGTCTCAGAGAAGGGTGTTAAGCTAAGAGAATAAATCTCCGCAACCAAACAGAAATGTATTTGAAAGAAATCAGCTTTATATCTCAAAGTGTAATGTCAGACATACAACCATACAAGTCTGTTCCGGGTTCGAACAGAACCGAAGGCACTTCCAAAGAAGCCCTTGCAATCCGGGTATTCACAATCCCGATCGGACTTCCCATCACTTAGGAAATCTATATACCGGTGCGACTCAGTGCAGAGACAATCAAAAGGTTGTCCTTTCGTTCTCGCAAATACCCGGTTTTCAACACCGGTCTTCAAATGCTATCCATTCACGCCGTATCACTATTCGGAATGGGTTATATGACACAAAGTCCTCTCCCGGCTAAACCGAATAATGAGCGCAATATTTAAAACCATATGGATAATGGGATTTCAATTAAGTCACAATTTATTACCCAAAAATTTTCTTCAAATGGTTTAAACACATTACCATTTTAATCTTTTATACAAAAAGATTCATCTCACAAAGTTCACCCAATTTCACACAGATTTATTCATAGATTTTCCAAATCAATTTCCAATTCAATTGGATTAACTCATTTAATCTTTAAATTAAAGATTTAATCGATAGCTTTCAAAACAATTCCATTTCGATCTTTTATACAAAAGATACACCTTTCCAATTTCAAAACAAAGTTCAACAACCTTTCACAAAGATTCATTCATAATTCGGAAAACCATTCTCATTTCAATTTGAAATTCTTTTGTCACAAATTGGGAATTCATTCCTTATATGAAAGCTTCTATTATTTGAAAACAAATAGTTTTCATTTTGGAAAATCTGATTCATTTATAAGAGTTAAAATCTTTGGGTTAAATTCAAATTCTCAAAACCATACTTTTAAAATGGTTTAAAAACCCATATAAAACACATTTTAACATCTTTAACCATAATTTCCAATCATGGAATTCAATTCAAAATTTTGAATTCAAATTCAGATTAAATTATTTAAATTTCAAGATATTCAAAATATCTTTAAAACTCTTTTCAAAAGCTTTTCATGTTAAACCCCAATTTCCAATTTCAAAATCAATTGAAATTAAAATTTCAATTTCAAAAACATTAAATTTAAATCCTCTGTGACTCAACCGATTTCCTCGTGAAATCCATATTTGTGTGTGTATAGTGTGGTCCAGGGGTTTTACACAGTAGTGCAACATCATTCAGTCATCACAGATTCAAATACAGCAATATAGTTGATAAGCGGTATAACTATAACGCTTATCGTACATTCACAGATTTACAGATAAATCATAGATAAAATAATTTACATTCATCACAGCTTGAATTAAAACAATTCATATCACACAACATCACATAGTAGGGATATCGAACAATTCACAACATTCAATATAATACAGTCATTTATAAGTGAAACCAATTAAGATATCTGATTAGCTAAACCAGATCATTTGCATATGGATAATTCCTAGTCATGGTTAATTAATAAATAATTAATTACAAATATTTAATTAATTATTCTTTAATCGATCATTAATTACCCTTTTATTTAATATTTTATAATAACTTTAACTAATTAACCTTTAATTAATTATTCTTAAATTAATCACCCTAATTAATTAACCACATTAATTAATTATTCTTTAAAGCAATTAACCCTTAATTAATTACTAAATTAATTTACTACTACTTATTAATTAATTAACTTTAATTATCCAATTAATAATTCTTAATTACAAATTAATTAACCTCTAATAAATTAATTTGTAATCTTTAACTATTAATTAATTATTTACTTAATCAATAATTAAAATAATTAATTACACTTTAATTACTTTATTTAAAAATCTTAATTACATTATTAAAACATTAACTTCTAATGATATTTATAAAAATTTAAGTTTAAAATATCTTAAAGTTTTAACTTAACAAAATTAAGTTAACAACCCTATGAATTCTTAATTAAGGTTTAAGAGACATTTAAAAGGAAAAGATTTTTTATAAGAAATGATTAAAACAATTTCATTTTTAAATTTTCAAAAGAAACTTTATTAAATCAGGTTTAAAAACTTGATTTCTTCCTGCTTCGGGTTAAACCCAATTATAACTCGACACTGGCTTCGAGTTATCTTCTTCTTCCTCTATATTTTTAAAACTTAGCTAAGTTTAAACAACCACCGTTGCACTTCACACAAACTCGTGCTCTACCCCGAGCCAATCGTCCTCCCGCTCGAGAACACCCCCGAGTCACTCACGAAACCGTCAACCTGACACAGATTCGTCGCCGTGCACGTGCACGGCCGTGCACCATCGCTCTGGCAAACGTCATCGCCTCCTGCAAGTCAGAAATCGATTCAAAAATCGATTCAAGCCATCAATTCCAGAGCACACAACCCAAAACGAAAACGAGTTCGAAAACTCAAGCCTAGAACACAGACCCAGTTTCACAACCAAACCTGTCAATCGCTTCACCCACGTGGCTCCGACATCGAGTCCACCGGAGCCTCCGGCCACGACCTCGCCATCACCCCCGCTTCCATCTCTCAAAGTCTGGTTGCACTCGATCATCCCTAGATGACGAACGAGACCAAAACGAAACCACGTTAAAACTAGGTTTACAAAAAGAAATTACTCGCCACTATCGCCACAGTGGTCGAGACCACCTCCGACCATTTTTCCTATCACCACCCTAGGCTCCTCCATCACCATAAGCAAGCCTGACTCTTCCAGTCACAAAGATCATCGGAAATCGCCAAAGGAATGAAATTCGAACGATCCAGAACTTCTCTTCCAATACAATTCTAAAAATTGTAATTTTTCTTTTAAAAATCAAATTTTTGTATGAAATTTCAGTTTAAAAACTTATCTTAATAAATTAAGATACTTAGATTTTCACTTTATTTAAACATGCACGGTTGCTTCTAGTTTCCAGACGTATTCAAGTTAAATTTTAATTTGATCAAAATTTTAACCATTAGTCTATGATCCAATAAACAACTTTTGTTTATAATCCGTGTTCTAATAGCCATTGGTTCAAGAAAATATGATTTTTGATCAAGTCTTAAGCTTGAAAACTAAGAACAGGGATACCCAAATTCAATAGCAATGCACATATATATATACCTCTATATAATTCACAGCAGAATTCACTTATATACACACCATACATATTTATCAGGGAATTTAATATGCAACCATAATTATATTTTAAGTTATATAAAAAAATGTTACTCACTTTGATTTTCCAGAAGAAAGAACAGAGTCTCTTTTTGAACCAGGCTTTGAACATTTGCAAGTTGAAATCTTTCTCTTTAATTCTCTGATTTGAGTTGAGCTTGTATTGTTGTTTTAATTGAATTTTGTTTAAGTTTGAATGGCGTTCATTTTAGAGGTTACTTAGTTATCTTGATGGACGAATTGAAATGAATTAAGAAGGATGATATATGTAAAGAAAGCTTACGGGGTATAATATTTTGTACAAATTAGTTCAGAGATTTTTATTTCAAATTGGAGGCTGATAGATGTTTTACATGGTGGCTACATTTATTAGCTTTGTACAAATACTTATTTTATTTTATTCTTTATCTCGTTTGTACATGTATGAATAAAAATCTGGTGGCTTCTTTTTGTTTGTTCATACTTATCTTCATTTGCAAGCTATTACTTATCTTCTTTTCTTATTTACTTGTTTTTTTTTATGTTTGCAAGTGTTCATGAATACATATTTTTGATGTCTTCTTATACAAGCCTTTATATATATTGTTTACTTGTTTCATTCCATACTTATATTTGTATTTGTTTGTATATAGGTACTTATAAAAAAATTTGTTTGTATTTCTTCTTTTGCCTTATGGCTTTGTGATGTAAATAAAGTTCTATGTATTATTTCTTTATATTTTGTTATAATTTAACTAATTTGTTTACTATATATATTTCCTATAATTTATCTTATGTATTGGTATTTTTACTTTTATTTATTTCTATTTTTTTCCTCTTTAGTCTTATTATCTTGTAATATGAATAATTTCTATTTTAACTTGTTATTAAAAAAATTAGCAAATGCTTTTCTTTATATTTTATAATTTATCTTATATTTATTTATTTCTATTTCTAACATAACCCATCAAATTCAAATTTAAAGTTATTTATTTTTAAACTTGTATCAATTATCTATATTTTTATATTTATCTTTAAACCATTTATATTAAGATTTAAATTCAATTATCTATATATATATATCATTTCAAATATATTCATATAGGCACAACTATATAGATTCACATATATACATATATATACAATATATAAATTTTGAAATGATTTAACATAGAATTTCTTTGAACTCGGGGAAACTCGCATCCATTTACAATTAATTTTACAATTTTAATTCAAAAACTAAAATAATTATCAATTTAAATTAAATTAAAATCCGGGGTCGTTACAGACTTCCCCCCTTAAAAAAATTTCATCCCCGAAATTTGCCAGGGAGACACAAAGATAGATGAAGAATATTTCATCAAATTAACTGAACACCTATTCTGCATTTGGCTTACCAAATCAGAATATCAATTATAGATATAAGAACGAATCTTTTTAACACTTCACAAGATACTCGGTTTATCCAGATCTATGAAATATGCAGGGCATCGGTTAGTTCAAAGGGATAACTAACCATTCGTAGAACATATCCGGACCCAAAGAATAGATAGATATATGGATATAATTCCAAAACTTATAGTTTAGAAACTAAAGTATACCTATCAACCAATGCAACCAATTCATCCAAACAGACAATTCCGACCGATTTGGAGTTTATGTCTCATACAAATATATCAAATCTCCTTCTTGGATCTACCAGGAACTATCAAAGAATTGAGAAGAGATGTTGAACAAAAGAAATTGATAGAGAAAAGATTGTTTCCTTATTGTTTCAGGGTATTGACCATTTATAGTCGTATTCCCCCTGTCCCCTATCTCATCCTCTTCTTACACTCATACTTACTATCAGTGGATAGCAAGAGAATTTACTGAGGCGTACGGACAGATATCTTAGAGATTACTCATTCTAGGGTATACTTCACCCTATCTCTAACAAGTTACTTAATGTGTTATACTCCTGAGCTAAAGTTCAACCTTAGCTTTGATACCACTTGTAAGAGCTCGAGGAAGTGGTGACCGGTAGGCTTTGCAACCATCCCAGACCCACCGTGGCATACACTAGTACCATGTCCTTGCTTTTACGGCCAGCCTTTCGACTGTCACACCTTACGGCTAACCAACCCCTCCCACTCAGGGACATGTAGGGGTAAGAGTCTCCCATTCGCCACCAAACTGCGAAGCGAGAACCCTCTACCACTGTAAAAATCCCAGACTCGACCTTCGAAAATCGGCACCCGTACTTCACTTGTACTCAAAATGCCGTAGATTCAAATGTCGAATCTGGCTCTCCGGAGCTTATAACACAGTAAGTATAACAACACATCGGAATAAAGAAATAGATGATATCATATACAACTCCAATGAATACAATATCCAGAATGATATACAACAATGATATCAATATAATACAAGAATATCAGAGATAAATAAAGATGCTACAGCGGAAAACAAAACTGATAATTCCAAATGATTCGTAAAAGAGAATGACTCCAACAACTCCAACATCAAGCTCGAACCACCATCACGTTGCACTAAGCTAAGCAAGTGCAGTCGTCCACTCTGATGAAGTCAACTAGCTCCAGATAATCTACTAAACCTGACTATCTGAAAAACCCAACTCTAGACTGCCCGTGTGGAAAATTATGGTCACCTTGAGTTTAGGAAGGGAACAATAAACTCTAGGTCAGTCATGGGACTGGTGTGAGTAACAAAAACAGTTTATCTTTAAATAAACAATAAAAGAATTTTAAACATTGAAATCCGCAATGCTTTTTGGAAAATGAAACTACCATAAGACCTCCCGCCACACACACAATGCAAACGCAGAATTGGAGATTTCTTCTTATGGTAGTCAAACATGCTTACTACGCAAAATCATTGGATTATTATTATTAGTGCATAGTGGAAAACATTTTGAAAGTACAATATTAATCTTAGCCAACATACAACCATTATTGTATGCCTACTATAGCTACTATGTTCAATAGCAGGTTACCGCCACATTCCATAGCAGGTTATACAACTAAAACCGTACAAGGCTCGAATTGTTTATTTGGATTTCCAACAAATGGTCAGGCTAAGGAACTTCCTACTGTCAATGGGTACGCCTCTAGATGGACGTCCCGAGAACCTACCCGGATCTCTGCCAACACAAGGCCGGGTTACCTCTCCACTAGGTAACTACTACTCGAATATGCCACCCCCCGGTCCTTTGGGACCTTTATCCGAGGGCCCTCGATCAAAAAGCAACAATCACACAGTAAATGAGATTGGAGCAACCACATAGGTAAATATCTGGGCTCCATACCATAATATCACCTTTTTCCAGAAGGAAATGACATACCCTAAAGGGAGCGACCCTCATAACCTTGCTGCATCTTTCCTGTTTCGACCATTTCCGGTCTGTGAGGTTCGATGAGGTCTCGTCCACAAAGCTACGCTTTACACGAAAGCCATGCTTTGATCAACAAATGATCAGCAATACACAACAACACTTAGCATGCCACACTACCAAATTGGGAGTATATCACTGATAACCTTCAACTACATAACCTCTGAGCTCGTACGTCTCAGAGAAGGGTGTTAAGCTAAGAGAATAAATCTCCGCCACCAAACAGAAATGTATTTGAAAGAAATCAGCTTTATATCTCAAAGTGTAATGTCAGACATACAACCATACAAGTCTGTTCCGGGTTCGAACAGAACCGAAGGCACTTCCAAAGAAGCCCTTGCAATCCGGGTATTCACAATCCCGATCGGACTTCCCATCACATAGGAAATCTCTATACCGGCGTGACTCAGTGCAGAGACAATCAACGGGTTGTCCTTTCGTTCTCGCAAATACCTGGTCTTCAACACCGGTCTTCAAATGCTATCCATTCACGTCGTATCACTTGGAATGGGTTATATGACACAAAGTCTTCTCCCGGCTAAACCGAATAATGAGCGCAATATTTAAAACCATATGGATAATGGGATTTCAATTAAGTCACAATTTATTACCCAAAACTTTTCTTCAAATAGTTTAAACACATTACCATTTTAATCTTTTATACAAAAAGATTCATCTCACAAAGTTCACCCAATTTCACACAGATTTATTCATAGATTTTCCAAATCAATTTCCAATTCAATTGGATTAACTCATTTAATCTTTAAATTAAAGATTCAATCGATAGCTTTCAAAACAATTCCATTTCGATCTTTTATACAAAAGATACACCTTTCCAATTTCAAAACAAAGTTCAACAACCTTTCACAAAGATTCATTCATAATTCGGAAAACCATTCTCATTTCAATTTGAAATTCTTTTGTCACAAATTGGGAATTCATTCCTTATATGAAAGCTTCTATTATTTGAAAACAAATAGTTTTCATTTTGGAAAATCTGATTCATTTATAAGAGTTAAAATCTTTGGGTTAAATTCAAATTCTCAAAACCATACTTTTAAAATGGTTTAAAAACCCATATAAAACACATTTTAACATCTTTAACCATAATTTCCAATCATGGAATTCAATTCAAAATTTTGAATTCAAATTTAGATTAAATTATTTAAATTTCAAGATATTCAAAATATCTTTAAAACTCTTTTCAAAAGCTTTTCATGTTAAACCCCAATTTCCAATTTCAAAATCAATTGAAATTAAAATTTCAATTTCAAAAACATTAAATTTAAATCCTTTGTGACTCAACCGATTTCCTCGTAATCCATATTTGTGTGTGTATAGTGTGGTCCAGGGGTTTTACACAGTAGTGCAACATCATTCAGTCATCACAGATTCAAATACAGCAATATAGTTGATAAGCAGTATAACTATAACGCTTATCGTACATTCACAGATTTACAGATAAATCATAAATAAAATAATTTACATTCATCACAGCTTGAATTAAAACAATTCATATCACACAGCATCACATAGTAGGGATATCGAACAATTCACAGCATTCAATAGAATACAGTCATTCATAAGTGAAACCAATTAAGATATCTGATTAGCTAAACCAGATCATTTGCCTATGGATAATTCCTAGTCAGGGTTAATTAATAATTAATTAATTACAAATATTTAATTAATTATTCTTTAATTGATCATTAATTACCCTTTTATTTAATATTTTATAATAACTTTAACTCATTAACCTTTAATTAATTATTCTTAAATTAATCACCCTAATTAATTAACCACATTAATTAATTATTCTTTAAAGCAATTAACCCTTAATTAATTACTTAATTAATTTACTACTACTTATTAATTAATTAACTTTAATTATCCAATTAATAATTCTTAATTACAAATTAATTAACCTCTAATTAATTAATTTATAATCTTTAACTATTAATTAATTATTTACTTAATCAATAATTAAAATAATTAATTACACTTTAATTACTTTATTTAAAAATCTTAATTACATCATTAAAACATTAACCTCTAATGATATTTATAAAAATTTAAGTTTAAAATATCTTAAAGTTTTAACTTAACAAACTTAAGTTAACAACCCCATGAATTCTTAATTAAGGTTTAAGAGACATTTAAAAGGAAAAGAATTTTTATAAGAAATGATTAAAACAATTTCATTTTTAAATTTTCAAAAGAAACTTTATTAAATTAGGTTTAAAAACTTGATTTCTTCCTGCTTCGGGTTAAACCCAATTATAACTCGACACTAGCTTCGAGTTATCTTCTTCTTCCTCTATATTTTTAAAACTTAGCTAAGTTTAAACAACCACCGTTGCACTTCACACGAACTCGTGCTCTACCCCGAGCCAATCGTCCTCCCGCTCGAGAACACCCCCGAGTCACTCACGAAACCATCAACCTGACACAGATTCGTCGTCGTGCACGTGCACGGCCGTGCGCCATCGCTCTGGCGAACGTCATCGCCTCCTACAAGTCATAAATCGATTCAAAAATTGATTCAAGCCATCAATTCCATAGCACGCAACCCAAAACGAAAACGAGTTCGAAAACTCAAGCCTGGAACACAGACCCAGTTTCACAACCAAGCCTGTCAATCGCTTCGCCCACGTGGCTCCGATATCGAGACCACCGGAGCCTCCGGCCATAACCTCGCCATCACCCCCGCTTCCATCTCTTGAAGTCCGGTTGCACTCGATCATCCCTATATGACGAACGAGACCAAAACGAAACCACATTAAAACTAGGTTTACAAAAAGAAATTACTCGCCGTTGTCGCCACAGTGGTCGAGACCGCCTCCGACCATTTTTCCTATCACCACCCTAGGCTCCTCCATCACCATAAGCAAGCCTGACTCTTCCAGTCACAAAGATCATCGGAAATCGCCAAAGGAATGAAATTCGAACGAACCAGAACTGCTCTTCCAATACAATTCTAAAAATTGTAATTTTTCTTTTAAAAATCAAATTTTTGTATGAAATTTCAGTTTATAAACTTATCTTAATAAATTAAGATACTTAGATTTTCACTTGACTTAAACATGCACGGTTGCTTCTAGTTTCCAGAGGTATTCAAGTTAAATTTTAATTTGATCAAAACTTTAACCATTAGTCTATGATCCAATAAACAACTTTTGTTTATAATCCGTGTTCTAGCAGCCATTGTTCAAGAAAATATGATTTTTGATCAAGTCTTAAGCTTGAAAACTAAGAACAGGGATACCTAGATTCAATAGCAATGCACATATATATATACCTCCAGATAATTCACAGCAGAATTCACTTATATACACACCATACATATTTATCAGGGAATTTAACATGCAACCATAATTATATTTTAAGTTATATAAAAAAATGTTGCTCACTTTGATTTTCAGAAGAAAGAACGGAGTCTCTTTTTGAACCAGGCTTTGAACATTTGAAAGTTGAAATCTTTCTCTTTAATTCTTTGATTTGAGTTGAGCTTGTATTGTTGTTTTAATTGAATTTTGTTTAAGTTTGAATGGTGTTCATTTTAGAGGTTACTCAGTTATCTTGATGGACGAATTGAAATGAATTGAGAAGGCTGATGTGAAGACCCTGAAGTCGGCCTTCGAAAATCGGCATCTGTACTTCACTTGTACTCAAAATGCCGTAGATTCAAACGCCGAATCTGGTTCTCCGGCGCTTATAACACCATTAAGTACAACAACACAGTGGAAGAAAAAGAATAATACATTGATATACAACACTGATACAATATCTGATACAATAGAGTGATACAATGAATATCAATATACATCAGAGATATGATAAAAGAAATAGCAGCGGAAAGAAAACGATAACACCAGCAGTGGATAATCTCCATCTCCAAAGCACCAATCCAGAAATAGCTCGAACTCCCAATAACGAGGCACAAAGATAAGCAAGTGCAGTCCATATCCAAAGACTGAACTAGCTCCAGAAAATCTACTAATTCTGACTATCTGAAAAACCCAACTCTAGACTGCCCGTGTAGAAAATTTTGAGCACCCAGAGTTTAGGAAAGAAACAATAAACTCCGAGTTAGTCGTGGGACTGGTGTGAGCAACAAAAACAGTTTATCTTTAACAACAACAAAAGAATTTTAAACATTGAAGTCCGCAATGCTTTTGGAAAATGAAACTACCATAAGGCCTCCCGCACACACACACAATGCAAACGCAAAATCGGAGGAGATTTCTCCTTATGATAGTCAAAGATGCTTACTACGCAAAACAAATCATTGGATATTATTACTAGTGCATAGTGCAGAAAACATTTCGAAAGTATAATATTAATCTTAGCCAACATAGGCATTTCACACTATGCCTGCTATAGCTACCATCTAAACAGTGGTGACCACCATAAGTAAATGGCAGGTTCTACAACTAATACCGTACACAGTTCGTATTGGAAGATGGATTTCCAACAAATGGTCAGGCTAAGGAACTTCCTATGCCACGAAGGAACGCCTCTGGCTGGACGCTCCGAGAGACAACCTGCTCTCTGCCAAACAAGGGCGGCTACCCCCCTTCCCGGGGAATATACAAAACCTCAGATATGCCACCCCCGGTCATTTGGGACCTTTAAACAAGAGCTCTCTAACCAACAACATCACACAGTAAATAATATAGTGTGTCCACATGAGTAAGTATCTAGGCTCCATACCATGATACTACCCTTTTCCAGAAAGAATGGTCATACCCTAGGGAAGCTACCCCTGAAACCTTGCCGCACAATTCCTGTTTCGACCATTACCGGGTTGTGAGGTTCGATGAAGTCTCGTCCACAAAGCTACGCTTTGGCACAAAGCCATGCTTTGGGTCAACAGATGATCAAAGTAATGATCACAAAGATAAATGATCAAACAAATGATCATATCACAAATGATCAAACAATGATCATCACACAGCAACACTCAGCATGTCACATTACCAAATTGGGAATATATCGCTGATAACCTTCAACTACATAACCTCTGAGCTCATACGTCTTAGAGAAGGGTGTTAAGCTAAGAGAATAAATTCTCCGCCACCAACAGAAATGTATTTGAAAGAAATCGGCTTTATATCTCAAAGTGTAATGTCAGACATGTAACCATACAAGTCTGTTCCAGGTTCGAACAGAACCGAAGGCACTTCAAAAGAAGCCCTTGCAAATCCGGGTATTCACAATCCCGATCGGATTTCCCATCACTTAGGGGATCTCTATACCAGGAGCTACCCAGTGCAGAGACAATCGATAGGTTATCCTATCGTTTTCGCAAACACCCGGTCTTCAACACCGGTCTTCAAATGCTATCCATATATGACGTATCACTTATTCGGAATGGGTTATGTGACACAAAGGTCCTCTCCCGGTTGAACCGAATAGTGAGCGTAATATTCAAAAACAAATGTATAATGGGATTTCAATTAAGTCACAATTATTACCCAAAACTTTCCTCCAAATGGTTTAAACACATTACCATTTTATTCTTTTAAATAAAAGATTTAATTCACAAAGTTCACTCAGTTTTCACAAAGATTCATTCACAGATTTTCCAAAACAATTTCCATTACGAATTTAATTAATTCGTTAAATCTTTAAATCAAAGATTTAACTCATAGCTTTCAAAACAATTTCATTTCGAATGTTTAAACAAATCACCATTTTAAATCTGTTAAAAATAAACAGATTCGATTCATAGCTTTCAAAAAGAATTCACTCATAACTTGGAAAAACCATTTTTCAATTAAAACTTGAAATTCCTTTAACTAAATTGGAATTTCATTTCTTATATGAAAGCTTTTATCATTTGAAAACAAATTGTTTTCATTTCAGAAAATCTGATTCATTTAGACGAATTAAAATCCTTGGGTTAAATTTAAATTCTCGAAACCATGCTTTTAAAATGGTTTAACCCATATATAACTAGTATAACATCTTTAATCCCTAGTTTCAAATCACAGAATTCAATTTCAAATTTTGAATTCAAATTTAAGTCAAATTATTTAAATTTCAAAACTTAATCAAGTTATTCGAAAATAAGTCTTATCTTTGAAATTCCATTTTAAAAAACTTTTCACTTTAAACCCAAATTTCCAATTTCAAAATCAATTGAAATTAAAATTTCAATTTCAAAAACATCAAATTTAAATTATCTGTGACTTAACCGATTTCCACGTGAAATCCATATTTGTGTGTGTAAAAGTGTGGTCCAGGGGTTTCACACACAATAGTGCAACAACATTCAATCATTATAGATCAAATACAGAAATATAATTGATAAGCGGTATTAACTATAACGCTTATCGTTCATTCACAGATCACAGATATAGATATATCACAGATAATCAATTACATTCATCCCAGATAAATAAACTACAGATCACAACACAAATCAGGATGTATCACAAAGCATCACATATCAGAGATATTAACAATTCAACATCCAATAAAATCCAAACATCCATAAGTAGGATCAATTAATTATCTGATTAATTTAAATCAGATTTATTACTTATGAATAAATCACTAATCCTGGTTAATTAACATTAATTAATTACAAACCAATTTAATTAATTAACATTTAATCATTTATTAATTAACTTATAATTATTAAATTATTCTTTAATTAATTAATTACCCTTAATTAATTATCATTAAATTAATTACCCTTAATTAATTACAATAAGTGATTATCCCCAATCAATTCCATTAATTAATTAACCTTAAATTAATTATCCTTAAATTAATCACCTTAATTAATTTATCACATTAATTAATTATCCTTTAATAAATTATTCTTTAATTACTTGGTTAATTAAACTTAAATCATTAATTAATTAACCTTAATTACTTTCATTAAGTAATTATCTTTAAGTAATTATCTTAATTACTTACATTAATTAATCTTTAATTTAGTTACACAAGGTAATTAACTTTAATTTAATTACATGAAGTAATTATTCATCAATTATCATTAAAACATTTAATCTTTAAACCTTTAATCTTTGAAACAAAATTATTATTAATTCATAAATCAACTTAGTTCTTTATAAGTTAATAACATAAGACTTTTTTTCTATCTTCTTAATTACACCATTTAATTTATTTTAAATAGGCTTGAAAATTATCTTAATAAATTCAAGTTAAAATAAATTATTCAACTTTTACCTCTCCAAATCTTTAAATTAACATCAAATTATTTTAAAGAAATTTTATTCAAGAAGATAGTTCAAAACTTGGGTTGATTTTATTTAAAAACTTGATTTATATAAAAATCTAAAACTGTTTCATTTTTGAACTCGAGACAATCTCGAGTCAAACCCGAGAACTTCCCTAATTAACTCGAGTATCACTTCGAGATACTCACCCACCTGCCCGAGTCTCTCTCCTGCACGCCTTCTTCTTCTTTTTTCTTCTTTTTTTCAGTTAGTTTAAAATTTAAACTTAAGGATAAATATAGCATCAGGTAACTCACTCGAACTCGCGTCCTACCCGAGTCACAACCCCTATACGCTCGAGAATCCCTCCGAGTTTTCCTTGCGAAACCCAACTAGACACAAGAACGATCACCGTGCATGTGCACGACCATCCCAGTCGCCTCCGACCACCCTTGTCATTGCCAACAAATCATCGCTGGCCTCCTCCATCGTTCCCAATCACCTGAGTATCGATTCGAACGCAAATATGAAATCGAGCTTCCTAGCTCAAAAACTAGAACTAACCCCTCACCGGAAAAACTTCCACTGCCATCGCCACGGTCCACCGGAAAATTCGAAACTTCCGCCAACTACTCGTCAACACGCCTACTTCCATCTCCCAAAGCCCTATTGCACTCGATGCATTGACTAGTGTGTACGAACCCAAAATCCAAACGCCATTTTTTACAGTCCTTAAACCCTAGTTTTACTTCGTTCTCCCATCTCTTACAATAGAAATTTTTCTCTACATTTTTCCTGAGATCATTGATGGCCATACTTGCCTCAAGCAAGATTTAAACATTCGAAATTAGTACGATCATCAGAAATTGATAGAATTACATATTTTGTTCAAATATAAACTGTACTTGAAATACTTAATTAAAATCATTGTATTAAGTTTAAAAATCCTATCCTTAGCTGTTTATTCAAGTTATGTAGACAAATCAATAGGTTAAAATACTCGAATAATTCATATGATTTCCTTTTTACTGTAAATTTGAATTTACAGGATCAAGTTCTTTCTCTTTCAAGCAAGAATTTTTTTCTGGACTATGGTTTAAGTTTAAACAACTGTTTTTGTTCAAAAATCTCAAGTTTAAAAGGTTCTATATGAAGATGTATTAATTTTCTTCATTTACTTTACTCTGTAACCAAAGTTTTCAGAAGAACAGTCATTTAAAGATACTCAATAACTCATCATACATACATAACAAATTTTGATTTCCAATATGCAGTAAGCTCAAGATTTGATAAACCAGATACTTAGATTTAAGAGAAAATAGGTTTACTCACCTTCAATTTTGAAAAACAGAGAGCACTGTTGTTTGAAAGCTGCAGTATTGATTTTTTTCTAGAATACTGTTTTGTTTCCTTTGAACTTGAATGATATTCGAGCTTGTAAATGGTGATGTTTTTCTTTTCCTTTTTGGTTTTGCTATTTGCTTAACTTTTTACTGAACGAACCAGAACAAAGTTGATATATAAAGAGGATAGTTGTACAGATAGGTGCTATCTAGTATAGGCTTACTTCTTTTGTTGACTAAAGATATTACTTTATAAACTGAAATGAAGTTTACACTTCGGCTGAAAGATTTTTATTTCTTTTGTGCTGAGAGGATGGGGGCATTAAATGCAAGTCGTATTTGGTTTACAACTTATACTATTTGTTAATATATATGTACAGATTTGTTTTGTTTATTCCTTGCTTGCCTTTGTGCTTCATACAAAATTATTATAGTATACATTTCATTTGTTATTATTTTATAGTTTGATTACCAAATATTAATTTATAACTTATATTTTTATTTTATACTTTTTATTACTTTTTAAAGAAAATTCATTTTGAACTTCCAAATCAAACTTTTGTTTATAATTCTATTCAATTGAAAATATTTACTTTGAGTTTCAAATTCAATTTATAAAATAAATAAATATACATTTCTTATTAAAATTAAAAATTTCAAACAAATCCATAATTTAATCCAAAAATTCAATTAAATTATAAATTTGAATTCGTCATTTAACTGGGATCGTTACAGCTGATATATGGAAAGAAAGCTTACAGGGTATAATATTTTGTACCAATTAGTTCAGAGATTTTTATTTCAAATTGGAGGCTGATAGATGTTTTACATGGTGGCTGCATTTATTAGCTTTGTACAAATACTTATTTTATTTTATTCTTTATCTCGTTTGTACATGTATGAATAAAAATCTAGTGGCTTCTTTTTGTTTGTTCATACTTATCTTCATTTGCAAGCTATTACTTATCTTCTTTTCTTATTTACTTGTTTTTTTATGTTTGCAAGTGTTCATGAATACATATTTTTGCTATCTTCTTATACAAGCCTTTATATATATTGTTTACTTGTTTCATTCCATACTTATATTTGTATTTGTTTGTATATAGGTACTTATAAATTTTTTTGTTTGTATTTCTTCTTTTGCCTTATGGCTTTGTGATGTAAATAAAGTTCTATATATTATTTCTTTATATTTTTTTATAATTTAACTAATTTGTTTGCTATATATATTTCCTATAATTTATCTTATGTATTGGTATTTTTACTTTTATTTATTTCTATTTTTTTCTCTTTAGTCTTATTATTTTGTAATATGAATAATTTCTATTTTAACTTGTTATTAAAAAATTTAGCAAATGCTTTTCTTTATATTTTATAATTTATCTTATATTTATTTATTTCTATTTCTAACATAACCCATCAAATTCAAATTTAAAGTTATTTATTTTTAAACTTGTATCAATTATCTATATTTTTATATTTATCTTTAAACCATTTATATTAAGATTTAAATTCAATTATCAATATATATATATATATATATATATATATATATCATTTCAAATCTATTCATATAGGCACAACTATATAGATTCACATATATACATACATATATATACAATATTTAAATTTTTAAATGATTTAACATAGAATTTCTTTAAACTCGGGGAAACTCGCATCCATTTACAATTAATTTTACAATTTTAATTCAAAAACTAAATTAAATTAAAATCCGGGGTCGTTACACATGAGATTTTATAAAATAATATAAAGAGATATTTTACTTTTATTGAAAAGATTTAGTAAATAAAGATAAGATTTTATTTTTGTAATAATTGAATTATTTACTTAATATGCGTGTGCTTATACGTGCACAAGAAGGTATATGTATATGTATACATGTATTTGAAGTTATATATTAATCAAGACAATTCTTGTACTATAGCTAGAATAATCATATATAGTTGTGCATATATATATGTATGTATGTATGTATGTATGTATGTATATGTATGCATGTATGTATGTATATGTATTAGTGAATTATTGTATATATATCTTTGTGTATATCTTTACTTGTATATAAACAGGCGGTGAGCGTCTCATGTAGCCATAGCGACTATCGCACGCGTTAAGTTGCGTGAGAAGATACCGAGTCGAATAATCTCTCCGGCGAAGTAACCGAATCGAATAATCTCTCCGGCGAAGTCTAAAACATGATTCATAAAATTGGAAGTGTGGTTGTGTGTTCGTGTGTGTATAAACATACAAAAATGGGTGTATGGGCGTACACGTAGGTATCACACAAAGTAAGAAGGCCAGTTATGTTGTTTTGGCATGTTAGAGAGATCGGGTCGTTAGATTTTCCCGTTGAACTCTACACGTGCAAACAGTGGATTTCATTTTGAAGTTGGTTTTTGACACATAAGGAACGACTTCCAAAACATCAACCAATGAATTCCGAAGAGGGTTCAATGGGTAGTGGTAGGCTTGGAAGGCAAGGCGGCTTATCAGGTGAAGCAATTGAGAAAACGACATGCAAATTGGTAGCCATAGCGATCGGGTGGCACCTGCCTCAAGCTTTATTGCATGGGACATGCTACCATCGGTCGATCGATGATGCATTGGCCTGGGCAGTAAAGCCCAGGTCAGGTGCCATTTATGGATCTTTTGGATAGGTTGACTTTACTTGTTTATGGACGGTCCGGATTACCCCTGAGCCACGATTGTTGAGAGGACCGGTTGTACCTTAGTGTTTTATGTTTATTTGTATATGATTTTAATATACAATATTTTGAGATAGTTTCCCTCATACCAGGCTTTATACATGACCAGCGTTTTGTCTTTGTCAGTTTATGTCATGACAACTCTCGGGTACTCGATTATGTAGTTTGGAAGTCGGTTGATTTTGGGGATACGCTTTTAGGACAGTTGGAGCATTCTATGGAGGTGATGTTGATACTTTATATATATACTTGATATTGTAGTAGTACATGACATATATGTATTTATATGTGATATTTGTTGTATCATATATTATATTCAAAACCACATATTGTGTGGAGTTTGACGTATTCTGACTTTCTGTATTGATATTCATTTTTCAATTATTTTCGCTGGTGCAGTCTCTTATATATGTGTTTTTATCCTATACTGTTCATGTATATTCCGTATATTATATATCGTCATTCCACTTGAGAATATGTTAGTATGTCTTAGATAATGTTTGTTTGAATTTTCTTTCCCGACAATTTGTCTTCTATGGTATTTGGAAGTTAGACATTCTCATTTGATGTTGATTCCAGAGTATCACGAAGGGTGAGTTGTTACAATAGTGGTGTCCCTAGCCCGCTCAGTCATGTTATGGGCCTCACCCGCCAGCAAAGCCCTTCTCTTAGAAGACTCCTCCCTCCTCTCGGCATTCTAAACCCTCTTCTGCGGTTCCTCACTATCCTCTCTGCCCGTTGACGTGCGGTCTTCTCCTCCTCCAACTACTTAGTTAGATCTTCCTGACCCGAGTGAATGCAATATGCTCACGTTACGGTCTACACAATACGTAGTTCAAGGTCTAAGTTATGGAATTAATTTTTTTACCAAGTATGAAGATCCCTACCAAACAAGCTTCCAACAGCTGAGATTTGAGGGCCTTATCTAAGGGATTAGTCTCCCAACCCGACCGGGCCTGACACTTGTAGTGCATGGCCTCTCGCTCTACCTTGGCCAGCATATGCGCCAACATTCTTAAGCCATCATTAGACTAGAGTAGCCTCAAGGTGGTCGAACCCACCACCTTAAGCTCATCCTCCTCGGTCGTGGCCTAATCACATCCACCTCCTGTAAGAATATGTATGTTTACCACTCCCAAAGCTCTCCGGCTTCGAAACCAGTGGCCTCTTAGACAGCCTTCCCTGCTCCGCCTCCTCCTCCCTTCGGTCCCCTTGATTATTGCTCCATCATGCAATGTTAGGTTAGTCAGCGGAAAAATAGACACCTTACTATTGGGAGGCCAGGAGTTGGTTGGTGTGTGCGATGATACATTAGGGCCAACTTGCTGTACTTAGACGATGCCGGTATCAGGTTGATATGCGGGACTTCCCGAATGAGTTCCCCTCACAGTAACAAGATCAAGGGGGACAACTAGGCTCAAATAGACCACTATAAAGAACATGGTCACAAGTTAGAGGAAAGCAAAGAAGGAACTAAAACAGAAGCAATACGAAGCCAAGCTACCGTCTATAGATCAATCTACCCATCGCCTTCTAGTGAAAGGCGCGTAAGGAGACCCCATGCTAATACTGCTAAGCTGTGCCTCCTCAAGATTGTGTGTTAAGGAGCACATTTTGGGTTACTTGTTCCAGAGTTCCATGGGCGGAGTGGTTCCTAAAGAAGGAGCCTTCACTAATCGATGTATCCACCTCGGGCATCCTTGACGAGCTAGTATAATCATACGACCAATCTATTATGGGATCATGGAGGGGGACCACGATGTCCTCCAAGAGACCCAGGTTATAAAATTCCACTTACCTTGATCATCCCTCCAGTCTTGGCTAGAATCCGACCCGGTGGTCTCATCCTCATCATCAGCTTCCCCCTATGTAGCTGTAACTCCCTCCTCCCTAATCGTGATCCTCGTAGGAATTGTTGGTGCACAGTGGGGGTTCTCGTCAAGGCAGCTCCTATGCTCATGGTTTTCCTTAGGCCTAACAATCCATCATAGTGAAGGTTCTCATCACTTAAAATCATTTCCAGGTTCTTGGCAGAGTCCTCAATCACCTTGAGTTGGCAAAGATAGCCCTCGTACGTGGTAGAACTTACCTCGATCCCGATAGGGGTCACTACAACAAAAGAAGAAATGATTATTAAGAGAACAACGTTAAATAATTCTTTAACAAGTTAAGAAAAACTTATAAGGTATCCTAAAGGTTCGGGTTTCAAGGCCTAAGTTAGCAGTTGTAGGGACGAAAAGAACCGGTCTTTTTGGGCCAGCGCCTTGCTTAGGAGACCATAGATCAAAAGGGGGCCTTCATTGCCCTAAAGACGATTGTAACCGATCGACTTAGTTTTTACTTGCCAATGGTGGTATTAAACTAAATGGATAAGAGTAGGATCATGATCGGGAAAATTCAACTTGCGGCAAATAATATAAAACCCAGCCATGAACTTTGTAACAATCTGCACCTTAATGGTCCCCATTTTTCGACTAAATCAAAAACCTGAGTCCATTAGGGTACAAATCATTGGTGTTGGTAACCCATAATAATCATAAGTATATCAGAGAACTGTCTATACGAACTCATAGTGGAATAGTAAAATATAATAAAAATATATACCGACTAAGGCTGCTACCTTGGAACTAATATTATTCCTTGGATATCTAGTTGCCTTGTCAGTGCATAGCACGAATGAGAAGACCTGTCCACCTACCATTCCTATCTTGTACCCGTATTATGTCCCTCTAAATCTATCTTGTGGGTTGTAATAAGGAAGGGATCAGAACAATGTTCTAGTGATTGGTAAATTATATTCCTTATACATAACACTAGTTTATGCCGATTTATCTTCATTTAAGTGTTATGTCTATCATTAAGGATTCTAGTTTTAGTTTCATCTATGCATATGATATATCTAACCTACTCCGAGGTATAAGTATGTATATACGCATATATATGTATGTGCGTGCACACAAACACACACACATATTTATAAATATATATATATAAGCGTCCCTATACTCCAATAAGAAAACCCATTCGCAATGCAATCGATAGTTAACTGGCCCTAGCCAGGAAGGCCGATGACTTCTAGACATGGATTTATAATTTAACTAGTTGTGTCACTACCAAATCTTAAAGATCTATCTAAGGGTTAACTAACTAACCTCCAACCAACAAACAACCATTGAGATCAGTGCATATCCCATACGAACTCTACACCAGTGAGAAGCGTAATCCGTACAGGCTTAACCTAAGTCATTGCTAACGACCGCTCAGGACCGATGCTGATCTTGTCCTATGCCCAGCCCTACCCTACAAATACCGGTTTACCAAACAATGCTCACATAGCATCGACCACTGTCAAAAATCCCGTTTAGATTTGCCTAATGCAAATCAAGAAAAATGCCCATTATTGGTTATTTAATACCTTTAATTTTTAAATTGAAGCAGACTCTCTGCCCATTAATACTTCAAATTCGAGGTGAACCCCTTGGTATATTTTCTCCAAACCTATACGCAAACGTATATCCTATAATAACCTGCATCCCTTGACATGCCAAAAATGCACATCAAAAGACACAGATCGTCAGTTTAAGGTAAAAAAGTAGTATTACGGAGACTAAGACATCAATAAAGAAATAATCTATCTAATCCAAACATCATCACAGCGGAAACATAATATCAGATATAATAATAATCTCAGATATAACAGTAATAAAAATCTCAAAAGTATCAAAAATATCCAATCTCAAAATATTATAGTATCGTGGCCTCAGAAAATCATCAGTACATATCAAATATCAGAGTATCATAAAAATAATCCCTCACAAGCAAAGTACTGAAAAAGCAAATGTACTGATAAGAAATACATAATAAAGGGATTTGGAAGTTATGTTCCATGGATGTCTAAATGTGGAGTATATTGCTGTCATTTTCACTTTCTTTCTGACCCATTCTATTTTTCCCCTACCGTAGGATGACAGGTTAGCATTGATCTGAGGTAGCATAGGGAAAAAGGAGCTCAATGATAGAGTTCTAATATCTTCTATTTTTCTCTGATAGTGACTTATTGTATTTGAAGTCTGTAACTTATATTATAATTGAGAAGCAATGTATTTTGTAAATCAAGTATTTTGGATACTGTTTTTATGAAATGTTTATTTTCTGTATTTATGTTTAATTTTGTTAATACAAATGAATACATGAAGATATGAAAGAGGGACAAGCTCTTCATATTATTCAGCCCACTATCTCCTTTTATACAAGGTAACCAGGCCGAGAGAATAAGGCCCAAACAAAATAAAGAAAACAAAAGAAAGCAACAACTCCAACCGAAATAATATGTACATACAAATACATGAACTGAAATATAAATTATCTACACAATACTCACAACACTCCCCCTCAAGTTGGAGCATACAAATTACTCATGCCCAACTTGTGCATAAGAAATTGATCCTATTTCCATGCAAAGGTTTGGTGAAAAGATCAGCCACCTGCTCCTTTGACTTCACATAACTGGTACAAACAAGTCCCTATTGTATTTTCTCTCTAATGAAATGGCAATCCACTTCAATGTGTTTTGTTCTTTCATGGAAGACCGGATTAGATGCTATATGAAGAGCTGCCTGATTATCACACCACTATCTTATAGGCATATCACACTGTAATCCTATTTCATTCATAAAATGCTTAATCCACATTAATTCACAAACTGTGTTGGCCATTGCCCTATACTCTGACTCAGCACTTGATCGAGATACCACACTTTGTTTCTTGCTTTTCCATGAGACCAGATTTCCACCAATCAACACACAAAAACCTGAAATAGATCTTCTATCTAATTTTGAACCAGCCTAATCAGCATCTGCAAATGCCTCAAGTCTGCTATGTCCCTGGTTTTTGTATACTATACATTGTCCAACAGTACCCTTCAAGTAGCATAATATTTGCTTTAATGCATTCCAGTGATCAACAGTAGGTGAACCCATAAATTGACTAACCATACCGACTGAATAAGCAATATCAGGTCTTGTTGCAACCAAATAATTTAGCTTATGCGCTAGTCTTCTGTATTTCTCAGGATCTTCAAATAATTCTCCTTCTTTTGTAAAAGATGTATTAACTAACGTGGGTGTATTACAAGGCTTAGCACCTAATTTTCCTGTTTCTTTCAACAAATCAAGAACATATTTCCTCTGTGACAAGCATATTCTATCATTACTCCTAAGAACCTCAATGACTAAAAAATATTTCAACTCCCCCAATTCTTTTGTATGAAACTGTGAATGAATAAATGCTTTGAGAGCAGAAATTCCTTTTTCATCATTACCAGTGATAATAATATCATCTACATATACTATTAACAAAATTAGTGTACCTTTCACATTCCTGTAAAAGACTGAATGATCAGCTTTGCTCTATGACAAACCAAATTTGTCAATTGCCTGACTGAATTTACCAAACCATGCTCTCGGGCTTTGCTTCAGACCATATAAACTCTTCTTCAATTTTCATACCTTTCCATGCTCCCCCTGAGCAACAAACCCAGGTGGTTGCTCCATATACACCTCCTCAGCTAGATCCCCATAAAGAAATGCATTTTTGATATCCAGTTGGTGTAATCTCCAGTTATGTTGTGCTGCCAAAGATATGAACACTCTTATTGAAGTCATCTTAGCTACTGGTGAGAACGTTTCAGAATAGTCAATTCCATATGTTTGAGCATACCCTTTTGCAACCAAATGTGCTTTCAGTCTTTCAAGAGACCCATCTGAGTTCATTTTTACTGAAAATACCCATTTGCAGCCTATTGCCTTTTTATTCTCTGGTAACTGAACTAAATTCCATGTATCATTCTAATCCAATGCACTTATTTCCTCTAGCATAGCATCACACCATCCTTTCTTTGATAAGGCTTCTTCAACTGTCTTTGGAATGGAAATGGAATCCAGTGTAGAAATGTAGGCATAAGATTTTGGGGATATGTTATTGTATGTTACAACAGATGAAATAGGGTAAGTACATTTCCTTTTTCCTTTACGCAATGCAATAGGTAAATCAAGACTTGATACTGGTACATGAGTATCTTCTGGATCAAAAACAGGTAAAGATGGAGTGTTAGTATTCAACTCCTCATTTCCATTGTGATCACTATTCTGTGTGAATACATTAGGATATACCAGCAATTCATCATCTTCTTCTGTTAACTGTTCATCATGGGTCTCTTGAATTAGGGAAATTACTGATGATGAATAGAAAGGTTCATTTTCAACAAAGTTAACATCAATTGATACAATATACTTGTGAAGACTGGGACAAAAACACTTATATCCTTTTTGAAGTCTTAAATAACCAACAAATATACATTTCAATGACTTTGGATCTAATTTTGTTAATTGTGGATTGACATCTCTAACAAAACAAGTACATCCAAAGACCCTCGGTTTCACTGGATAAATTGGCTTATTTGGACATAGAACTTGATAAGGTATTTCATAATCCAAGACAGTTAAGGTTATTCTATTAATCAAAAAGCATGAAGTACTTACTGCCTCTACCCAGAAGCTTTTTGGAACATTCATTTGAAAAAGAAGAGCTCTAGCAGTTTCCAACAAGTGTCCATTTTTTCTCTCAGCTACCCCATTTGTGCTGCTGTGTCTACACATGAGGTTTCGTGAATGATGCCATGCTGTGCCATGTATGAATTAAACTGATTGCTTGTATATTCCTTTGCATTGTCACTCCTCAAGATTTTGATTGATGTATTAAATTGATTCTGTATTTCAGCACAGAAAGTACAAAATATAGAAAACAACTCTGATCTATTCTTCATTAAAAACAACCAAGTTACACGTGAGTAATCATCAACAAATGTAACAAAATATCTATACCCTTGCTTAGACATAACTGCCGACGGACCCCAAATATCAGAGTGTACAACTTCAAAAATTGAACTAGATCTTTTATTAACTCTAGGATATAAACTAGCATGATGATGCTTTTCATATTGACAAGGCTCACAATGCAATGTAGATAAAGAGCTAAATTGTGGACATAGTTTCTTGAACAGAGACAATAAGGGATGGTCTAGCTGACAATGCATTTGAAATGCAGAAGAAGTTATACTTGAGCAGCTTATAGATTTGAATGGCACAGTATTAAGCACATATAAACCTCCACATTCTTCACCTCTACCAATAATTTGCCTCGTCGTTAGATCCTGAAACTCATAGTGATCAGGAAAAAATGATATGCTACATTTCAGATTCTTAGTAATCTGACTCACAGATATCAAATTAAATGATAAGTTTGGCAAATATAAAACTGAACTTAATGGTAAATTTGAATTCACCCTCATTTTCCCAGTTCCTTGAACAAATGCTTGTGATCCATCAGCTAATGTAACAGCATGAGTTGACTGCTTATATTGTATATTTGAAATCAAATTACTATTACCTGTCATATGGTCAGTTGCTCCAGAGTCTATGATCCATTTTGATTGACTTATAGAATTGGCAATAGTTGAAACTGATGATGTTAATCCCTGATTTGTTGATTCCTTCTTCAATGATTCTTGAAATTTCATATACTGGTCATAATCTTCTGCTGACATGAGAACAGATTTCATATCCTTATTCAACTGTGAATTCTTGTATTGAAGTTTCCTACACTCAAATTTCATATGCCCTGGCTTCTTACAATATGTACAGAATTTTCCCTGATTTGAAGATCTAAACTCTGGAACATTTGGCCTTGGTGAATTGTAATTTGGCCTTGGTGAATTATTCCACGGTGATTTGGTTTCAAATTAAGTTTTCTAATTCTGGTTTCCCTGCACATAACCTCTGTTGCTACTAATCAAAGCACTCTCTACTCTGATACTTGATACTTGTGCATGAGCAATATCAGAACGAAGAATTCTGCTGAACACTTCTTGTAACGAAGGGATATCTGAACCAGATAAGATCTGAGACTTAGCAGATTCAAATTCTGATGTTAAACCAGCCAAGAAACTCATACTTGCCATTTGTTCTCGTTGTTGCTGCTGAACCTTAACATCTGAAGTGATTGGAAGAAGCACGTTGAATTCCTCATATGTCTTCTTGAAGTTCATAAAATAACTCATAAGAGTTTGTTCTTGTTTCTCTGCTCGATAGAATGATTTGCACATATCATACATCCTTGTTAGATTTCCCTTTCTAGAATATAATAATTCTAAATATTCCATCAGCTCCTTAACAAACTCACAATGATTGACCAGACCAATTACCTCACTATCAATTGAATTTCTTATTTGTAGAAATAATCGAGCATCAGATCTGAACCACATCAAGTCTTTCTCATCCTTTGAATCTGCCATAGGTGGATCTTCAGTTAAATGGCTATCTTTATCTATACTACGAAGATATAATCGGATCGTCTTACTCAAATTTAAGAAATTTAAATTATTCAACTTATGATCTGTAATTTTGGGCATCAATTGCATCGCATCCATCGCGATCTTGTTCTCCCCAATTCTGGCATTACTTTCTGCATTTCTTTCTCGCATCCTTACTGATTCGAGCTAAAACCCTCGTTAGATTTGAATCTTGAATTTTCGTGGCTCTGATACCATGTTAATACAAATGAATACACGAAGATATGAAAGAGGGAAAAGCTCTTCATATTATTTAGCCCACTATCTCCTTTTATACAAGGCAACCAGGCCGAGAGAATATGGCCCAAACAAAATAAAGAAAACAAAAGAAAGCAACAAGTCCAACCGAAATAATATGTACATACAAATACATGAACTGAAATATAAACTATCTACACAATACTCACAACAAATTTCAATCCATTGTGAGATCAAAAATTGTAGAATATCTTACAACTCTATCCTTGTATTTATGCTCTGTAACGTTTTAAAAACCCAACAGCATGTATTTTCTCGGCATGAATTTTCTTGAAAAAATGCGGCTTATTACATATCCCCACCGCTCCTACAGTTGGAGATGCTCTACCTCAGTCATATGTATACGCAACTACTAGTATAGCCTCTCACGGAGGGCAGATTTCTATTGTGTAACTCTATTGACCTCGCATCCTAACCTATACTAAACTAAAACATTTATAATTAATCCAAATATTGGCCTAGGCCTACTAATTCACACCTATCGCAAATGTATTTTTGAGGCCGTATAATTTCAACTATGGAAATTGTTACGCCTCTTGAATTTGTTATTTATTCATATTCATTTATTTACTTTCTGTGACTTCCTTTTATTTTATACATTTATGTCCTTTATTTCTCCCTTCCATAAATGTTATTAATGACATTTATTTATCATGCCTATTTAATTTTTCTTTACCCGTGCCATATTTGGTCTTTGTAATTAAATTCGTTGAATGGTTTATTATCCATATTGACTTAATTACCGTAACTTCCCTTTTACTCCTTAATATATTACCTTATTTGTGTTTAGCATTTTATTTATATTAATATGATAACATACGATTAATTGCACGTTGCCATACCTATATGTATTTATGATGTAATTGACATTTGTTTATTTATTTCTTAAACTTGTACTTTACTTTAAATATATACATTTAATTAGTAAGTGGAATTATTTATATTTATATTTATAACTTTTTAGTTTCTACATTTAGGGATTTCTGGATATACACTTATGTGTAACTTCCATAGAAATGTTTATTTCCACATTTTAATGCATTGGAACTGTATCTTTTTCAAGAAGAAAATGTTACTATTGCAATTTTCCATAAACTGTCAAAAAGTGGAACACAACCCGATTCGAATAGCAACGGTTAGCATCTGTGTCACCCCCATCTGAAGCATGACCGAACCTCTTTGTCATTCACCTACCAGCCAAGCCCAATAAGTCATACTCAAGAAATACCTCATTTATTCCGACGAGGATGACCGGTCGGTCTCTCCCATGTGCAATAGAGGACGAGGTTAAGGCATGTTACTTTAGGATGTTAGGGCCCCTTAGTGGTCAGCTTAGTCAATCAACAAGCCACCAAACAGCCCCTTCATTTTTCATTATCCATGTTCTGACCTGCCATCACCTGCAATGAACCCCTAGTTGCCTAACCATGTATACAAGCATCAAACTTCCTCGGCTTAAGAGGAATCCCGCTTGTGCCATACCTTTGAAAGGCTGGCATCCACTGGCGCAACTCATTTGAAAAGGATGTTGTTGTACAACATCCACTTGATGTGCTTTGCTGACATCCTATTAGCTTTGCTACAACCACCCTCTACTCCCATACCGTCCATCGTGTTTCAGAGCATTTCCACGGTATAGCTCGCTAGTTGTCTGCATATGCACCTTGCAAACCACCTAGCATCCTAGCTAGCATGACCATCAATCGTATAATCCCATCAGCGGCCCAGAGCATTTCTAGGGCTTATTCAGACCAATCTCAGCGATCAAAACAACAAGTTCAGCTACTATAATTATGTTGTTAGGGAAAAAGTTGGGTCTTTGTGCTCCTTGTCATATATGCATCTTAAAAACCATGAGTTATATGTTCAAGGTGAAGGAAATAGTCACATGCATAAGTCAAGAATAAAAAATAGTCAATTATGCAAATTATGCTAAGTACAAGTCCTCAATTACAAAGCCTTCCAATTTAATTTTCCCTTGCGGCCATGAATTCCTAATTTAGAGCCCACTTTACAATGTTGAAAGAAAAATGAAAAATGGAGGAGGAGAAGATATAGAGTTCTATGCCTTTTTAGGTGGGGTACATGCTTATTTATAGAGAACTCGGATTATTGGATCCTTGACACAAGACACCTTTTTTAGAGTAGACGGTCGCGATCTGCTGACATGACACATGTTCAAAAGGACATGTGGCTTATCTTTTGTAATTTTATGGCTTGATTTATCATCACATGATGGCTTCATATTATCACACGATGGCTCTACTTCATCTTTCTTTGATTGCTTGATTTATCATCTCACAATTGCTTTAGAATCATTACACGATGGCCTAGTAACATCACACAATGACTATACTTCATCTTCCTTTGATATCTTGATTTACAATCTCACGATGGCTTTAGAATCACTACACAATGGCCCCATAACATCACACGTTGGCTCAAATTTGTCTTCCTTTGATAGCTTTATTTATCGTCTCACAATGGCTTTATAATCACTACATGATGGCCACATAACATCAAACGATGGCTCTACTTCATCTTTCTTTGATAGCTTGATTTATCGTCTCATAATGGCTTTAGAATTACTACATAATGGCCCTACAACATCACACGATGGCTCTACAAAACATTAATGGCTTGATTTATTGTAACGACCGTCCTACACCAAAGGTGAAAAACAGTTGTTAAAGGAAAGTAAAGAAGTAAAGAAGAAGAAATAAAAGAGAAGAGAATGGAAAAGAAGAAAAATGAAACGTCAAATAATCACATAACCTGTCGTATATCTCACATCGCATCAGATAAAATATAATAACCAGTATAAATATAAAACAGCGAGATAGTAATAACAATGTGAACTAATCATTAGAGTATAAGATCCTCAGAATTATACAACACGGTAATAGAGTTTATACAACTAATACGTAAACTCAACTGATAATTGTCTCTAATAATAGAAGTCAAACACTATCAAGGCTCCACAGTATCACACAGTGGAATGTATAACAATAAACTCAAATATAAGTATGAGTAAACGTCACCTCCTACCAGTCCATCTACAGAACTCCATAAGTCACCCACACCTACTCTCTAGTCTACTCATTTAGGAGTTCCCGAGATAATAAGAAGCAAACATAAAACCTCGGGTTAGACAACAGTCTAGTATGAGCGATAAACAATCTCAAAATACTATAAAAGTCGATATAGTATACGAAACAAATGGTATATGAATCATACCTGACATGTCCCTATAACTAAAGAGTCGATACATAACATCAATAATATGCTACTCGACAACATCATAAAGGGGTTCTCCATACTTAGTTAACTATTGGGGTGCCTAGGTATCTCCATCCACAATACCTACTCTATACTAAGTAAATTGTTCGGGGTATCTAGGTATCCCTATGCATAATACATACCTTTTGTGACATCCCTAGGGTGACATGTGGCTAGTGAAGCAACCATAACCAACATAGCATCCATCAAACAATACTAACTTTCACCCAGTGTGCTCTAGATATATGATAACTTGTATGACCCCCAAGCCAAGGACTAATGGAAATCCTGGTTCTTCGTCGTACTATAGTATCTCACAACCCAAAGCTGGATATGTGTCTTGCAGCCTAAAGCTGGACACTAGACTCAAAGCCACAGGACTAGTGTATACGAATCCTCGCTATCAATCCATGGGTGTCCTCACCATACAATACCCCTGCTTCGAGTATGACAGAAAACTCTCCGAATCATCAATAATCCCTTAGCACATGCATATTCATCCGAGCCCTACTATCTCAATATAATTTCCGCTATTTGGAAACTATTTGCGCCAAAAATGGTCACAAACCCCAAGTGTTGTGAAAGCACCAGTGTATGAATACAAATCAACAAATATTCAAACACAAATCTCAGATCTAAGCAAACAGAAATATCACAATTTAGAAATAATGAGCAAAGACACGCAATTTATAGTGGTTCAGCTATCTCCGGCCTACGTCCACTCCAAAGTTTTATCCTTTATTGATTATCCTTGCTGATTACAGATGGTTACAGCAATTACAATGAAGAAATTCAAGTCTAACAGTGATGATGAAGTGTAGAGTTGAATCCGGTAGAATCTGGGCATTTCTGAATCCCGATCCTCTTTCCTGAATGACCTGGAGCTCTATTTATAGGTTTAGGAGGCTGATATTTTGCCTAAAATTAGGGAGACTACTTCTGGCACTGTGGGGGCCCATGCGCCCGTGTCCAAGAAATCTGGGCCCGTTTCGGGATCGATTCGAACTCCATTCGAATCGATTAAGAAATCATCCAATGAAGCTGAAATTTGGTGAGATCATTCTTCAACACGTACGTAAGCTCCTGTAAAAATTTTGTTACATTTGGATTTGTAAATCTCAAGATATGATCGATTCGAACTGGTGCTCCTCGGCTGGCCATTGAGTTCGAATCCACGTCTTCGTATCCATCCTCTTCGACTCGATCCAGACATGTGCGTGCTAGGTGACGTGGCCTCATCTTCCAAGTTTGATCCGCTTTTCATGCCGCGTTGAACATGTTATTCTGGAGATTTTGCCGTGTTGATCTTTTCCTTCATATCGATCGGTTCGAAGACAATCGATACGAACGTTGCCCCTAAGTCCTTCCTTCGTATCGATTCCAGCTACGATCGATACGAACAAGAGCGACTCGAAGTATGTTGCCATCTCCATCCTGATCGATACGAAGTCATCGAATCGATCAAATCATCATGCGCCTATCTGTCCATTCCAGATCCATTATGATCGAGTTGAAATCCTTCCTATTCGATCGATACAAATATCTGTTCGTAACCATGTTGATCAAAGCTAGCGAATGAATCTATCTTCATCGATATGAAGTGTATCGATTCGAATTGCGGTATATCTAGATCGAGGCGAATAGCATCGATTCGAATCATTATCATCGATACGAAGTGCATCGATATGAACCAGTTTCCACATAATTTGACCCATCCATATCTCGATCATACGAACTCTGATCGTACTGAAAATTGAAACATAGCCTCTCCTAACCTTGATTATTATTCCCAATCGGTTTTGCCTTGATCGGAGCTTGGCCAAATTCTGATGACATCGATCACAACCTTGTCTCTAATCGATTTCCAATTCTGATATCCATCGTTCCTTGCCAATTCGTTGATATTCCAGCCTTGACCAAAAGGTGGGATAACATTTGCCCCCCAAAACATGCCTTGTGATAATAAGGCATGTTTTGAATAACTCCGAATCCGATATCCAAAGTCCATAGCCAATTCCATACCCATCCAAACTCGATAACCGAGTTTCAATCCATCCTTATCCAATAGCCAATAACTAAATCCAGGACCTCTCCGGGCCGATATCCAAATCCATAACCTCTCTGGGCTCTTTCCAAGTGCAATCCACACCTGACGACCATGGTCCAGTGTCCCTGGACGTAAGTAATGCTGTGGATCAAGTCCTAAGCCGAATCCTGGTCGCTCCGGACCCTTGTTGAGCATAGTCCATACTCAACGACCTGAAATAATAATCGATAATAGGGGGCCTAAGTCCTAGGCCAAATCCTGGTCTCTTCGGACCCTTGCTGAGCATAGTCCATACTCAGCGACCTGAAAATATCAATTGATAATGCAAGGCCTAAGTCCTAGGCCGAATCTTGGTCTCTTCGGACCCTTATCGAGCATAGTCCATACTCGACGACCGTTTATCAAAAACCGGAAAAAATCCAATCAAAATCCAAATCAAATCGGAAAACTAGAAATCCATATCAAAAATCAAAATCATCATCCAAAACGAAGAACAATCATCCGAATGAAAGCTAAAGCCAGAAAACGAGCAAAATCAGGAGTTCAATCCAAACTTCAAGACCAAAGCAGAAAAACGAGTGTCCAATTTAAAAACAAAAGACAGATTTCGCAAACCATGGCTTCGCGGTTTATCATCATTCAGAGCATGCCTAGGGGCTATCTCCGGCCCCATACATGTGTAAATGACTTGGTTGCTCGCAAATGGTTTGTTACTTATTTCATATTATCCCTGTTAATTGATAATCAATCGACCATCATTCCTGGGCCTCACACCATCATGGCTTGAGGTAGACGGTGGTTGCTCCTGCTCCACCGCTGCATTCCGAGCCCTAACATACTGCCTTAATTGTCCATTTCTCACATGTTCTTCAATTATGTCCTTTAAGTGCCTGCAACTGTTGGTATCATGTCCGTCCAAATCATGGAAGAGACAATGCCTTCCTGATGCCCTTTCTCATTCAGAAGGTTCTCTCCTAGCTGGCCTCCGGTAAGGAAGGCGATTCCGGGTTTCCATGTATATCCGCTCCAGTGTCTCGTTTAATCCCGTGTACATGGAAAACTTTGAATCCTTCCATCGCTTCCTAGCTTTTTTAGAATCATCATCCAACTTCCTTTTCTCTTTATCTTTATCCGAACCTCTACTGGATGGTCCTCCACCCTCAGTTGCATTCACTTCCTTCAACTTTAAATCTGCACATGCATCCTCTTGTCGGAGGAACCTCTCAGCCTCATGAAAGAATTCCCCAAGATCCAATGGCGGGTCTCGTACTAAAGATATCTTAAAATCTGAATCCTCTCTGACTCCCGACACCGCCGCCATCAAAACCATCGATGGATCCAGCCGATCCACCGAAGCAACTGCTGCATTGAATCGAGTTAAAAACGCTCTAAGCGATTCATCCGTCCTTTGCTTTACCGATGTTAGCGTCATTACGTTCTTCGGCCTCTTGATATGAACCCGAAACCGTACCAAAAACCTGTCCACCAACTCCCTCCAAGTCCTAATAGATCCTTCTTCCATCTGTCTAAACCACATTGCCGCTAAGTCCGTCAAGTATAAAGAGAAACACCGGGCCATCACTTCCTCCGATGCCCCCAGCACTTCCATGTGTCTAGTGTATCTCATCAAGTGATCAGTTGGGTCAGCCTTGCCATTATATGCTTCCACGCTAGGTAACTTAAACTTAGGTGGATTCTGAGCTATCCTGATTTCCCGAGCGAACGGACTCTTGTTCACTCCTTCCAAATCTCTATTGGTCAAACCTCCACGCATAGTCTTCCTAATGATTTCCGCTAATCCAGCGTTGTCTGTTGGGGGTTGCCCCCCATGCTCCCGAGGGAACTCTAGCACATATTCTTCATGTGGCTCATTAGTAGCAACGTTGGCCCTAGCCTGTTGAACTCCTTCCAAAGGTCCTCCTGTGTTGGATCCTGTGGGCCTGCCCCCAAGCCCTTGTTGATTGCCTTCTGGTTCTGTATTCTGTCCTCCATTGGGTTCCATAACCCTAGCTCCTTGTTCCACATTAACAGCCGCTGTGGCTGGTCCTAAGTTCTGCATCCCTGCAGCTCTTATCTGTTCGAAGAAAGTTTGCATCATATCCTGTTGACTCTTCAACAACCTCTCATGTAATGAATTTGCCATAGCTTCCATTTCGTCTCTAGTAATGTAAATCGAAGCTTGTCCTTCTCCAGCTCCGGAGGATGCCTCTTGACTTCCTCCTTGTTGACTTCGCTCAGCCCTCTGTCTTGTTTGTCGAGTCATTGTCGTTCAAATCTCAACTCTTCACGCTTTCCAAATCTGAACTTCAATCCGATGTAGCGGGTGCTAGTCCCTCTCAGTGAAAGCACCAAAGTGTTTACGCCAAAAATGGTCACAAACCCCAAGTGTTGTGAAAGCACCAGTGTATGAATACAAATCAACAAATATTCAAACACAAATCTCAGATCTAAGCAAACAGAAATATCATAATTCAGAAATAATGAGCAAAGACACACAATTTATAGTGGTTCGGCTATCTCCGGCCTACGTCCACTCCAAAGTTTTATCCTTTGTTGATTATCCTTGCTGATTACAGATGGTTACAGCAATTACAATGAAGAAATTCAAGTCTAACAGTGATGATGAAGTGTAGAGTTGAATCCGGTAGAATCTGGGCGTTTCTGAATCCCGATCCTCTTTCCTGAATGACCTGGAGCTCTATTTATAGGTGTAGGAGGCTGATATTTAGCCTAAAATTAGGGAGACTACTTTTGGCACGTGTGGGGGCCCATGCACCTGTGTCCAAGAAATCTGGGCCCGTTCCGGGATCGATTCGAACTCCATTCGAATCGATCAAGAAATCATCCAATGAAGCTGAAATTTGGTGAGATCATTCTTCAACACGTACGTAAGCTCCTGTAAAAATTTTGTTACATTTGGAGTTGTAAATCTCAAGATATGATCGATTCGAACTGGTGCTCCTCGGCTGGCCATTGAGTTCGAATCCACGTCTTCGTATCCATCCTCTTCGACTAGATCCAGACATGTGTGTGCTAGGTGACGTGGCCTCATCTTCCGGGTTTGATTCGCTTTTCATGCCGCGTTGAACATGTTATTCTAGAGATTTTGCCGCGTTGATCTTTTCCTTCGTATCGATCGATTCGAAGACAATCGATACGAACGTTGCCCCTAAGTCCTTCCTTCGTATCGATTCCAGCTACGATCGATATGAACAAGAGAGACTCGAAGTATGTTGCCATCTCCATCCTGATCGATACGAAGTAATCGAATCGATCAAATCATCACGCGCCTATCTGTCCATTCCAGATCCATTATGATCGAGTCGAAATCCTTCCTATTCGATCGATACGAATATCTGTTCGTAACCATGTTGATCAAAGCTAGCGAATGAATCTATCTTCATCGATACGAAGTGTATCGATTCGAAGTGCGGTATATCTTGATCGAGGCGAACAGCATCGATTCGAATCATTATCATCGATACGAAGTGCATCGATACAAACCAGTTTCCACATAATTTGACCCATCCATATCTCGATCATACGAACTCTGATCGTACTGAAAATTGAAACATAGCCTCTCCTAACCTTGATTATTATTCCCAATCGGTTTTGCCTTGATTGGAGCTTGGCCAAATTCTGATGACATCGATCCCAACCTTGTCTCTAATCGATTTCCAATCCTGATATCCATCGTTCCTTGCCAATTCGTTGATATTCCAGCCTTGACCAAAAGGTGGGATAACAGAAACCACCACATTCCTCCACTCCAAGACTCCCCCCACGAGCCTCTTCGGTACTTACGGGTCACTAACAAAAGATACGGAGTGTCTAATCTTCAGTACCTACTACCCCGACGAGTCACAAACCGAAGATACAAGGCTTTTCATCATGTTGTACATCACCATCCCCCCATGATGCGAACTAGCCAACACCTCCAGCATGATCTACAGAGTCCTGAAACTATCAACTTCGAAACCTACTCCATACACTGTCGAGTCATAATCTGAAGTACCAACTCTCATGTCGAAGTGCCACATAGAGCAATCACATCAAGACTCTAAGTCGGTCGCATGAACAAACCATTAAATCGCACACCGTGAAATCTCCTTAATGTGCAAGCCAAATATAAGCCAAATCACCAACCAACAACAGTGATGGACATTGACCACTCTACAATGGTTAATACCAACCACTTTGGTCGTGTTCTTAACAAAAATGGATAAGTGAAAACCAAATGGAAACATCCGGCATCCATCCTGAAGTTTGAAGCCTCATCTTTAACCTTTAAATCAGTCGGCATGTATCCTAACACTATTCTACAACTTATCTCATTCGTTAGATTTCCGCGCGTACAAAACCCCAACATACAAGATATTCCCCTAACACCGGATCACCGTTAATCAACATTTTCAACCAAAAATAGCCAAACAAGCAACGATGCCAAAGCGTAGATCTCTCCATCACGAGCACAATGCAAGAAACACATTCAAAACAGATCTCGTATGCAAAAGATATGACAATATAACAAATGAGATTAACTAAATCATTAATTAACTAATTAACAAATTGGTCATCCAATTACCTCTCTTAATCTTTCTTCCTCCCTATTTCCAAATTCCTGTAAGTGCATACACCTGCATAAACACAACCCACCATGCTCCATATCTTCTCTCTTCTCTATCTCGGCCGTTTCTCAGCGAAATCGCGAGCCATCTTCGCCAACGCGTTCCATTACGCGATCTCTTTGCTATGGACTCAAAGATATCAAGACCGGCACTCATGTATAAATCATGACATGATGGGGTCATTGTCTACAATGCACGTATGCGTTTTCCATCTCTCGATCGGATCCGACAAGCTTTGGTGGATGGATGCTAGTCGTGAAGAGAAATCCAGTGGCGATCTCTGTTTCACCTATCATCGACAATAGCTCCAATCATCTCAAACCCTAGATCGACCATTGATGATAGATCTCAGCCAATTACGATCTATTAAAATTTTGCCACGGCCATCGCGAAGCTCTCATCCATACAATCTTAATGGATCTGGTTTCGTGATTTTTAGTGGAGCGGATTTCTCGATTTTATTTTTTAAATGAATTTAAGAGGAAGAGGCCATGATTTTATTTCCGAATAGTGAAATGGGTTTGAATAGGAGAGAGAGTTTGGGTTTATTTATATTAATGTTTTATTCCATTTATTTATTTTTCCAAATAAATGGTCATACGTTTCGAGTCCATACGATCACACGACACGTCCAATCGCAACGAAACTCATCTACGTACATCACCTTATTTTTTCAGATCCAACGGTATAAATCTCGTTTCCATTTGAGACTGCGCCCCGGGATGTTAATTTTACGTATTTCGAGATTGTTTCAGCTATCGAATCGTCTGATCTCCAAGTATAGCGATCCTTATACTCATTTCAATTGGAAAGGTAATTCCAGACTGAACGGAAGTGGTCTCATGTCTTGATTCGATCGTATGCAAAAAATCATATTTTTGGGCCTTCATTTAATTAACGATTAAATATTTAAATCAATTATTTAAATATATTATCGTAAAAAATATGGTTTGTTACATTTATCATCTCACGATGGCTTTGGAATCATTTCACGATGACCTCAATATCTTATCTCACGGTGACTTGGCCACCTTACTCCTTGGCACACGATAACTTCATTGAATCAACACATGATAGTTTTGTTGAGTTGTCGCATGATATCTTAGTTTCCTCGTCTTTCAATTACTTTAGTAAATCATTCATGATAGCTCATGCACATTAACCTACGATAGATGGATCCTTCATTTCAACCCACGATGACTATTGAAGTCACCACATGATAGCTCTTTTAAATCAACCCATGAAGGCTACTGGATAGCTTCCATGCTATGGCTCTCAGGAATCAACCCACGATAGCTTCCATCTTTGTAATGTTTCTTCTTTGTTGACCTGTGATTGCTAATATATTTAGGTTATAACATATACCATGCATTTCCATTCCACAAAAATTGAAAATATTAATCTCTCAAGTATCTTTGTATATTCATCACTTCACTTTGCAATCTAGGCTGTTGTAATTGAAATGAAGTAATAAGAAACTTTTCATAGTGGACGTAGATCATCTTTGGTTGAACCACTCTAAACTCTTGCCTCTTTACTTTTCAATATATTGATACCGCTTCATTTTTTATTTTAACCGAGATATTAATTATCAACTTTTGCTAATATATCCTTAAAACATACTTTCGAGGTTGGCTAAAAATATAGTCAACAAAATCATACATGAAATCAAAAAATTAAACCAATTTACTTAGCTATCATAAGCTCCGTTCTATAACATAGCAATATCAATTCCTTATGATTAGACGATCATTATATATCATCTTTGCCACCAAAATAGCCATATATTTCATCATATCATTCATATACATGTTTCAAAACATCTTAAATAATTACCATACAAATAGTTTTAAATCCACCCACCTTTATGATAATAAAATTATGTAAATGAAGGTGAAATCATTCCAAATACGAGTTCCTAGGATTAAATTCAAGAACCGACTAGTTTCTATCAAGAATTTTGATTCTTATGCTCCCTTTGATCTTTATAATATTACTAAGTTTTCCTTAATTTTTGTAATATCCAAAGAACCAAGCTTAGCATTTGAACTTTGCGAAAGTATGTATCGAACTTACAGCGCATACTCCATGTATATATACATGGTTTTATATACCACCAATAACGGGATTCAAACTCGTTACATTTTGTCACTAACTCTTCCTTTTCCCATTAAGTCACCCTATGGGGTTATATTCCTTAATTTTATTTGTGTATGTCGCTAACTTTTTGTTAATTAGGTTTAATGGTCATTATTGAGATTTAGAGGAGTCGTTGCGTGGATTGAAATGAGTACTATGAAACAGAAAACCAAACCTAATTTGGGATTAGATCAATGAATGTTAACCCGCCTTTTAGAAAAGTAGTATACAGGTGGATTTAACCCAATGGACATCATGGTCATCAAGGCGGGTGGCCTAAAGAAACGGTTACCAAGCTCGGAGATCGGCTATAAACAAGACTATGAACGATGGTCAAGCGGGTTCGGATCGGATCTCTAATTTTTGTCATAATCAAGGTGCAATTGGTATGAAGTGATAAGGAAGGCCTCATGCAGCTAAATTTCAAATTTCAAGTCGATTGGAGTTCATATGCTAGAGTTATGGGCAAAAGAAGAGGGATCAGATCATATTCAGCTCAACGATGATCGCTCCATAACTAAACAACCACAAGGCAGATTAAAGTGAAACTTTGGAAACAAGAAGAGGCGACCCTAGGGAGTCTACCCTAGGGATCACATGGCATTTGGAGAAGTTGAAGGGATCGGCATTTGTCCCTCAATAGGGATCGGTATCTATCCCTCTTAGGGATGAGCTAAGCCCAACTTCATTACAAGGATCGATCAATATCTCAATATCTGCACATCCAATTGACATGAAACTTAGAGGAAAAGCTAATTAGAACATGTGGAACAACCCTATAGGGATCGCATACAATTTGAAGCAAGTTGGAGGGATCGGTACTTATCCCTCCATAGGGATCAGCTATAATCAGCCTTAACACCATATTGCAACAAAGGTCGGTCAATAACTCGAGTTCTACTAATCCAATTGGCATGAAACTTGGAGGTTAAGCATAATACGAAATGGAGAAGCTTCATAGGGATTGCATGGAATTTGGAAGAAGTTGGAGGGATCGGTACCTATCCCTCCATAGGGATCGGTAGAAGTCGGGATTTAAACAACACCACTTCACGGAAAATGCGATATCTCACAAACCGTAAGTCAAAATGTCACGAAATTTGGAGGGCAAGTAGCTAACATCACGAGGAACCCTCCAAAGGGATTGCACTTCATTTGGACACCAAAATAGGGATCGGTACTGATCCCTACCGTGGGACCCAATGGACCTGGAAATTTTTGGGTGGCGTTGTCTTGGTCTCTCGAACCTTCTGTCAAAATTTCAGCACGATCCGTGGATGTATTCCCCTATAAATATAGCATGCATGGCATCAAAATAGGGATCTTCTTTCTACTTCTTTTTATCTTCAACCTAGGCTACACTCTGTCAATTTTATTCTTGGATTTTGGATTATAACTGTAAATAAACTTCAGTATAATAAAAAGGATTATTTAGGAATGGACGTAAGCTAGTGTTAGCCGAACCGTTATAAATCTTGTCTCCTTTTACTTGCTTTCTGATTGTTTTCATTTTGTTCTTTATTTATTTCTCTTCATATTTCTGTGATTGGATTGGATATTGGAGCTTTTGCATAATTGGGTGTTGGTCGCCAATTTTGACGCCAACATTTTGGTACTTTCACTGAGAAGGACTTGAACCAGAGGATTTGAAAGCTAGGATCTTATATTTGGAAGCTTGGATACTTGGATCTAAAAAGAAATGACTAGGAAATCAACAAGGAGAGTGCTACCGGAAAGGAGCCACCATGGAGGGAGTAAGGAGGCTTCCTCAAGAGCTGGAGCTAATCAAGCATCTATCTGCATCACCAGGGATGAAATGGAAACGATAAAGGATGCTATGTAGGAGATGATGCTGAAAACCACTGGAATTGCTGGAAATCAGAATCGAGAACATGAAGATGGAGCTGATAGATAAAAGAATAGAACAGAGCAGCCGAGGGTAGTCCCCCGCCATCCTAGAGGGATTGGCACCGATCCCTCCAAAGGGATCGGTACTGATCCCCAAAGACATGGGGGCATGTCTCTGGGTCTAGTTAGTCATGATGCTAGCAGACCTGCGGTCGATCCTGTGGAGTTTGCTGCAAATCAGAATTTGGATGCTTGTCCAGAGGAATACGTTCCAGAATTCCCTTGTAGACTCAGGGGGCAGCTTGGACATAATGATAGGAGACTACCATTGTAAGAGAATGACAAGTTTGCAGAGATGATCAAGCGAGCTATGCGTGGAGGATTAGTGAACAAGGATCTGGAGGATGTAAATAGAAGTCCATTCGCTCATAATATCATGAATACTAGGAATCCACCAGAATTAAAACTACCAACACTGGAAGCTTATGACGGAAAGTTAGATCCAACTATGCATATGATGAGGTATACACAACACATGGAAGTACTAGGGGCTTTGGAAGAAGTCCTAGCATGATGCTTCCCTCTGTACTTAACGGATGTAGCTGCGCTATGGTTCAAACAGTTGGAGAGCGGTTCTATTTGCACATGGATGGAATTGGTCGAAAGATTTATGAAGCAATTTTGGGTACACATTACGAGACTCAAGAATGTGATGACATTAACATCAGCAAAGCAGTGGGAAGGAGAATCACTCAATAATTTCTTAACCAGGTTCAATGCGGCAGTTGTTTCAGTTGATCGACCGGATTCATCGATGGTTTTGATGGTGGCGGTGTCAGGAGTTGTAGATAATTCATATTTTAAGATATCATTGATACGGGATCGACCGATGGATCTCAGGGAGTTCTACCATGAAGCAGAGAGGCTTCTACGACAAGAAGATGTGAAGTTGATAAAAAAGCAATGGAAGTTAATACGGTACGGGGTGGAGAACCGCCCGGTGAAAGCTCAGGAAAGGACAAGGGTAAACAGAACATGGATAATATCTTCAATGGATCGAAGCGACAGAGGGGGTAACCCAAATTATCTTCTTACTCAGAATTGAATGAAACACTAGAAAGGATATATCGAAGGTCGGCAAAACCCTCCAAACGTGAATGGACATCAGGAAAGCGCTACCTATTCCATGAGCTGGATGGGCGGAACACAAATGACTGTAGGCATTTGAAGGATATCATTAAGGAGCATTTGAGGAATGGTCAGTTACAACAATACGTAAGGACTCAGACTGCGACGACGGAATAGGAGCAGCCATTGTCCACCTCAAATGAAATGGCACTGGATTAAGGCATCATCATCAACTTGTCATTAATTGATCGGAATGACATGGAATAAGTAGCAAACCCCACAGTAAGACGGCTAAGTCACTTACAAATGTACGGGATCGAGGACTGTCCCTAGGCATGCTATGAGATAATGATAAACCATTATGCTAGGGCTTATGAAATTTGTTTTTTTTCTTTCTTCTTGTTTGCTTCGTACCCTTGTGTTTTTGGTTTTATTTGAACTCTGGTTTATTGGTTGTATGGACTCTTATTTTATGGACTTAGGAATGCTTAAATTTGGATCAATGTAATGGATAACACAGGTCGTCGGGTATGGATTATGCCTGGCAAGGGGTAGGTCGCTTCGCCCGAACGCGATGGATCGACCTATTTAGGTCGTCTAGTATGAATTGTGCTTGGCAAGGATTCAAAGAGATCAAGGTCGTCAGGTATGGACTATGTCTGGCAAGAGGTGGGTCGCTTCACTCGAACGCGATGGATCGACCTACTCGGGCCGTCGAGTATGGACTGTGCTTGGTAAGGATCTGGAGAGATTAAGGTCGTTAGGTATGGACTATGCCTGGCAAGGGGTAGGTCGCTTTGCTCAAATGCGATGGATTGGCCTGCTCAGGTCGTTGAGTATGGGTTGTGCTCGACAAGGATCCGGTGAGATCGAGGATTTGGATTAGGATAATAACCCAGAGAGGTTACAGATTCGTATATCAGCTTCGAATAGCTATGGATTTGGATATGGGCTCGGAGCAGTTTAGGATTTGGCGAACGACCCAGTGAGGTCAATGGTTGGATAAAACAATCCGGAGAGATCACGTGTTCGAAATTGGATATTGACTCGGAATGGTCATGGATTTCACTAACGATCCGGACAGATCATGGATTTGGATTAGCAACAGATTGGATAATATGGCTGTCGATGGATTATGTACTTTGGATTTTGGATTTATGGCAATTCAAAACAAGCCTTCCTATCGCAAGGCATATTTTAGGGGACAAAGTGTTAGCCCACCTTTTGGAAAAGCAGTACATAGGCGGATTTAACCCAACGGACATCATGGTCATCAAGGCGGGAGGCCTGGAGAAATGGTTACCAAGCTCGGAGATCGGTTATAAATGAGACTATGAACGATGGTCAAGCGGGTTCAGATCGGATCCCTAATTTTTGTCCTAATAAAGGTGCAATTCGTATGAAGTGACAAGGAAGGCCTTGTGATGCTGCATTTCAAATTTCAAGTCGATCAAAGTTCGTATGCTAGAGTTATGGGCAAAAGAAGAGGGAAAGATCATATTCAGCTCAACATCACAACTCAACGATGATCGCTCATAACTCAACAACCACAAGGCGGATTGAAGTGAAACTTTGGAAACAAGAAGAAGGGACCCTAGGAATCACATGGCATTTGGAGAAGTTGGAGGGATCGGCATCTGTCCCTCAATATGGATCGGTACATATCCCTCTTAGGGATCGACATCTGTCCCTCAATATGGATCGGTACATATCCCTCTTAGGGATCGGCTAACCCAACTTCATAACAAGGATCGATCAATATCTCAACATCTACACATCCCATTGACATGAAACTTGGAGGACAAGCTAATTAGAACATATGGAGCACCCCATAGGGATCGCATAGCATTTGGAGCAAGTTGGAGGGATCAGTACCTATCTCTCCATAGGGATCGGCTATAATCAGCCTTCACACCATATTGCAACAAAGATCGGTCAATAACTCGAGTTCTACTAATCCAATTAGCATGAAACTTGGAGGCTAAGTATAATACAACATGGAGAAGCTTCCATAGGGATTGCATGACATTTAGAAGAAGTTGGAGGGATCGTTACCTATCCCTCCATAGGGATCAGTAGAAGTTGGGATTTATACAACACCACTTCACGAAAAACATGATATCTCACAAATCGTAAGTCGAAATAGCATGAAATTTGGAGAAAAAGTAGCTAACATCATGGTGAACCCCCGAGTGGGATCGCACCCCATTTGGACACCAAAATAGTAATCGATATCAATCCCTATTATGGGCCTCAATAGGCCTGGAAAGTTTTGGGTGGCATTGACTTGGTCTCCCGAACCTTCTGTCGAAATTTCAGCTCGATCCATGCGTGTCTTCTCCTATAAATACAGCAGACATGACATCAAAAAAGGGATTTTCTTTCTGCTTCTCTTTATCTTCAACCTAGGCTACACTCTGTCAATTTTATTCTTGGATTTCGGATTGTAACTGTAAATAAACTTCAGTATAATAAAAAGGATTATATAGGAGTGGACGTAGGACAGAGTTAGCCGAACCACTATAAATCTGGTCTCATTTTACTTGCTTTCTGATTGTTTTTATTTTGTTCTTCATTTATTTCTCTTCATATTTCTGTGATTGAATTGGATATTGGAGCTTTTGCATAATTGGGTATTGGTGGTCAATTTTAACGCCAACAATGACTATGTCCGATATGGGTTACACGGGCATACTAACCCTTAAAAACCCAAATGCTATTTTAATTACATCTCAACTTCAAAATTATGCATCTTCTACCTCCTTACTCAAAACATAAGTTAATAACTAAACTCCTTAGTCAAAACATAAGTTAATATAAACCAATCTAATTGTTTAAAATTACAAACATAATGAGACTGACTATAAACTCAATTCATATCCATATTCAAAGTCCATTCTAATATATTACTCAATTTATTCATGGTTAACTACTAGAAATGATATTTGCTAACCTATGAATCCTAACACATATGAATTGTGTGTTGACTAGCTCCCCCAAAAGATTTGATGTGTTTTTATTATCAAATTTTTTCTAAATAGGAAATTCATCACGCTCTCTGCGAATCATATTGAAAAGGTGTACACTTTGCATGTCTAGTTCAATAATCAAGGCAACGTTTGATTTAAAATGAGTTTTATGTTTTGAGTTTTCACGTTAATTATAAAATATAAGAGAAGTGGAGGGATGACGGATAGGATGGAAGGAAGATGAAGGGGACCACAAAAGGGATGGAGGAACGATGGAAGAATGAATTATTTTTTATGCTTCTCTTATTTCTCAAAATATGAAAAATAAAAAATAAAAATCGTTTTCTATTTTGTATGTTAACTTTATTTTCTAAATTGGTCGTTTTCCACAATATAGATGCGACGTGCGCATTTTTGTATGGACGAAAATCCAAAATTAAAAAGGATAAACCAAACACTGCCTAAGTTTTTGAACTATCAAATTTCTTCATCATTTTTTATGTTTATTTCTAATCGGTGAAATGTGACATTGATATTTTGTTTTTGAGGTGTGATGTTAATTTAGATGGATCTTAACAGGTCAAGAAACAAAGATCCTATGCAGGACTAATAAGGAGAGGACTAGTTCGCAAATTTTTTTTTAATGTAAACCACCAAAAACCAGGGGACCTGTAACGGAAGGGCATTAGTGTCTTTACATCGGAAATAATTCAGATTCAAACCGTCCACATAATTGCATTCGTCGATTAAAGAATTTGAGAGGAAACATTTACATTGAAGCAATCGATTATCTTTCGTAAAGGAAAGCAGGAAAGCTATCAATTCAAGAAATTGAATCGCTGCAATCATAAATCAAAAGAAATTTATAAAATATAAGAAGAAAGAAACGTCTTCATCTTCGTCAACCCACCAAATCTACCAAAAATGAAAATAATGGATCCATTATTCGAAAAAGAACTGAATTCTATCAAATCCAAACCACATAAAAAAGCCATGCGGAAATTGAACACGGCACCCGCGTCTAACCTCCCGGAAACCGAACCCCGCTACCGTGGTGTCCGCAAGCGTCCATGGGGCCGGTACGCAGCCGAGATTCGTGACCCGGTAAAGAAAGCTAGGGTTTGGCTTGGCACCTTCGACTCTGCAGCCGCCGCAGCACGTGCCTACGACACCGCTGCCCGTGCCATGCGCGGTCCCAATGCCAAGACTAACTTCCCCTTCCCCGCCCTTCCTCAGCTGCCGGAGATCCACCTTCCAGCGACTAGTGGCATGAGCTCCACCGTCGAGTCGTTTGTAGCCAGGCCGGCGAATCAGGAGGCAACGTATCGGGTAGCGACACGTGTGATTCGAGAGGGTTCGGATTGTAGGAGTGACTGCGGATCTTCGGCATCTGTTGTGGATGATGACGACGTCGCTGGATACGTTGGGAATAGTAGGGCGATTCTGAGGGAGAGAGTTTTTTTGTTTGACTTGAATGAGTTACCAAATGATGATGGTGATGATGATGAAATCGACATTACAGCTTTGAGGTTATGAATGGAAATTTGGTGATTTTTCCTACCAGGTTTTTGATTTCTTACTTTTTATTATGAAATTTTTGAGTTTGATTGCATATGGTGATGTTTGTATACAGATCTTGTATTGTTTGATATATCTAATTGAATGAAACATCTTTCATAAATAGCAATCTCTAATAAATATTAGATATTGTTCTTGTAAAATCTGTTATTTCTTTGATTAGTAGTGCTGTAGATTTATATATGAACTCGTTTAAATAGAGTGTTTCTAAAGGCATCTGATTTTGTTTTAAGTGATTTACTAGGAACATCTCCAAACAATACATATGTACGCAAAAATTGTAATATTAAATATGGAGTAGTGTTGGAATTTCCAAACTTGAGTCCATTTGACTTTTAAACGAGTTCATACAAATTTTACTAATTTTTACATCACATTATTTAGAAGAACTATTAATAGTAATATTAAATCCTTTCTATATACAGTTTTAATAGATTAGATTTCCAAGTCTTCACATACAACCCGCATTCGCATTATATAAATTCATATTGTATAGAGCCCGCCGCCAGTGAGCTTCAGATCTGTAGCATTTCCTTTGTTTTTCTTTAGTATACTATCAATGAACCTTCTCATACGCGCGCACACATGCACACACACATAACTAAGAATAAGAATTTGTAGACTTGTAGTTGAGCTAGCTAGCCATGCTGAAGTTGTTTTAAGGATGTTATCAATATACAGTTTACCAAATACCTTTAAATTGAATCAAAATGCTTCTCAATATCAAGATACTACTCATTACCTTGTTAATTACCTCTTATGGTTGATTTTAGAACTGGAGATAATTAATTATTTAATTATGTTTAGTTTTGAAAATGAACCGAATCAGGTGCTCTGCAAGCTCAAATTATAATATGATCGAATTTTACATACTTTCATGATTATTGAAAGTTTGTTTAAGATATATTATTTTGTCATAATAGTAATTCAATTTCTTTTATGATAGAAAGTACTGTTATACAAGTAAAACTACGAACTCATCAGGTGAAATTCTATACTAATTTTTTTTACAATGGTACATAATATTAGGGCTGTTATGGTAATGGTTACCGTTTCCATTTCACAAATACCGTTACCGTACCATTTTTACTGGTAAGCGAAAATTGTTTACCGTTACCGTTACCGATAGGCTGGTATACCGAAGACTGGTATACCGATAATCTGGTAACCGTTACACTGGTAATGGTAAATTACCGTTTGTCTATAAAAGGTTAGTAACATAACACGTATTCACACCATAACGATGCTTCATTATACAATTTATAGTGTTACTTAATAAAAGACATAAATGAAAAAAAGTGAAGTGTATTTAACATTATTTCACCTGGTTAATAAACTAAATTTAATCATTTGTTTGGTTTTAAATGCCTATAATAATCCATGTTACATGAATATACATGTATTATAAATTGACTGGTAAAATTACCGTTACCGCTGGTATTGAGGAAATGTTACCGATGATTTACCGTAGAAAATGTTAAATTTACCATTACCATACCGATTAAACTGGTATACCGATTTCACTCAAAAATGATAACCGATTGGCTGATAATGGTATGATAATGGTAAATTTACCGTTACCATAACAGCCCTACATAATATAACACTAGTATAAAACGCACTTACGTGCATCTAATAGTTAAAGATATCTAATTTTTATTTAATAAAAAATATTAATGGACAGATGTGTGCTATAAGTAAAAAATCTTTGGTAGTCAAAAGACTCAAAACATTTTTATTTCAAGCAATTTGATAGATGTCGTTGGTGGCAAATTGATAATAAAATTCCGTTGATGGGTGGTCGGAAAAGGGACGTGGTGGATGTTGCAAACCGATGGTGAAATTCCTCTGATGGATGATGGTATTTTTTGGAATTTTAAAAGACACCGTTGGAAGTCATATTCATTGAATTCTCTTTATTAATAGTAGAGATTATGAAAAAGAGCCTTTATTATATTTTCTGTTTACCAAGGTTTTCCTTTTTATTATTATTTATGCTAAATTGTGCAACATCAATTTTGCAGGCTTGGAACAATTTTTAAAAGAATAAAATGAAGATGAAATAATCTATTAACGAACCATCAAAGGGATTAATAGGACATGTTTTTAGCCAGAAAGATTTAGGTCCCGTTTGGTTTCGTTTTGAGTTTTGTGTTTTGCGTTTTCAACGTACACTATACAAGAAAATGTGGGAATTTTTTTACAATTCTTAGCCATCGCCATGATGGACGGGAAATGAAAGAGATGAATTATTTTCCATCCTTTTGCTATGTCTCAAAACACGAAAAATCAAATAAACTTGTTTTCTATTTTCTATGTTAGTTTCATTTTTCAAAATTGTCTGTTTTTCAACAATACATAATAAATGCAAATTTTTGTTTAGACGAAAACACAAAACTAAAAATAGCAAACCAAACGGGGCCTTAGTGTCTGATCTTGTATAATAGTGTTTTCAGTCAAGACTGCTGATAAATAATATTATCCTAAGGTCATAGCTGGTCAAAACATAGGGTTGACCAGCTCAATTTTTTATATTTTAATATGTATTTTGTTTGTGAGCAAAATATTATGACTTGAACTCCCCTCATCAACACAATTTGGAAGACTTGCCACTTGAACATATTCTCACCTCTAATAATGCACTTTAAACGTTCCCAATATTACTTTCCATTTGTTGCACTTAGCCCAGTGCGTCGATCCAGGTTCCAGCCAATGGGCTCGGTGAACTGCCCTTTGGGTGGCCTGCCTAAGATTCCTAACCAGTAAAGGTAACATTGTGCCCAATTCAGATTATAATTGTTCATAGTCATAGCTTGCCTTTTTGGTATGGTATATTTTGTGTACAATGTACATCAGTTTATAGGACTTGTAAACATGGTATGCACACAATAATTTAGATCATCTCACAAGTTTCAAGCTTCCTTCCAAATTTATGTTTTCAGTAATTGTTCTTTTATGAGATGATGCAATAGCGGTTTGCAGGAGTGTGAACTTTCTTTGTTTGGTCAAAGAGACTGCCAAGTAGAAATGACCGGATCATAGTAAAGCGTTCAGTTTCGTAAATTGGTGCTTCACATAATTTCTGTATTTAACTGCCATCAATGCTGTTGTTGATTGTTTATTCAATATTCTAGTTGCAAAATGCTTAGATTCGTAGCATTTAATATAGAGTGGTGCTAAAGATGCCGTATTACACTATCTAAGTTACCCAGTTTCATTTGGCAGCACTACTGCCGAATGAAATTTGGCTAATTTTTTTTTTTTACTTCATTCGTCAGTACGACGTGGAGCTACTTCATAACCACTTGGCGGTATACCGCCGAATGAATTTTCTGGATAAAATAGAGTAGCAATTCTCTAAAATATATTGTAACGTCTTCAATATTGTCTTTTAAAATTCTTCATGATAATTTATGTTTTGTTGTGCCATTATGAGCTGTAGTGAGATATCTTGATGTTTTAATTTGCTTGCAAGTTGCAATTGCTTTCAAGCGAAACAAAAATCAGTAGGCTTTTTATGCTATAACTTTTTACTGTCTGCAAAGGTTAGAGTTGCACAATTTGCCTTTTCACCCGTCTAATGCTTTTGGAGAAGGATTCTCAATAATGTGTTAGAAGTTGAGTTTATCGTCACTTGAGAGGGTCTCAAATGAAATTTTCATGCACGTGCTATTATAACAAAAAAATTGAACACAAAAATCTGGAACCATGCAGTTGTTGGTATACTGAGGCAAAGTTTCCTTTGTTATATTGTATTCTGGAAATGGAAATGTCTGAAACTGAGAAGGTAGGATTCATAGATAAAATGGGGTACATAGATAAAATTCAATATACTGCAACACAGGAGAACACTCTCAATACGTGTTCTGCACAAACATGACACTCTAATATAATACTTCAATATCTCTTTCGAATGATGCTGCAAAACAAATGGAAGAAGTCAAATTATAGCCAATATATGTTATTACAAGCTAATAGTAGCTACCAAAGAGGAGTACCTGTTGCAATCGACAGTAGGGCTAACAGGAATATTGAGCTTAAGCTTGCAGAAAGGAGGAAGATGCTTGGCCCGTGCAGGCACCACCCCAAAAGAAGGGCCAGTCGTCTTCAGGCACTCACATAAATCGCGTCTGCTCTTCACAGTTGCAGCCATCTTGTTCAGAGCCTGAGCACTCGAGCAGCACTCGGAGCTGGGATTGGCCCCACTTGCTCCGAGCAAGTAGGATCCGCATGGGATAAGTGCGTTCACCGCATCCGAACATGACATTGAGTTTGTATGGGTTGCCATTAGCAATGCAGGTATGAGTGTCAATAGCAGGTATATTAACTTTGCCATTTTTTGTTTATTTTTGTTTTAGTTTCTTGTTGGGTCTATGTTTTTGGAATTGTAGGTAGGGGTTATTTGTAGTAGTTGATGAAATTTGGTGATTATGCTTGTTTTAATTGAATAAATCATTAAATTTGGTGGTACAGGAGAACTAAAAGTGATGGTTGAGTTCACAATTATAGGTTTGCAATGAATATAATGGTTGTCTGTTAACCATCATCTCATCTTTCTAACTGCATTTCTGTATCATACCTCTGTAATTATGTTCAAAATTTGTTGTTTAAGTATTGGATCGATTCAAATTGGTTACTGCAGTAGGCCTTACATGTTTGGCCGGTAAATTTGTATAGCTTGCACAATATTTATGTAAACAATCCAATAAACAAATATGACGCGTTCAAGTTTTTTAATATGGGCATTTTATCTTTGTCAACAGGGAAGCACATTTATTGAGTCACCGGGGGGTCCTTCTGCATCATATGAAAAGCCAGACATCATGATCAGAAAACAGTGCTACAGAATTGAAAATTTATTAGTAGCCTGATTTATGGCTGGACCGCAGCATCAAATTATTGTTCTCTTCTAGCACTTGTTTTGGCCACTTTCGAGGGAGATCTCTGAACATGAAATATGGAGATTGAATAAAAAAGAAGGAAACTAATGGATGGCGTTTCTAAACTATTTCGTTACTACTCACAGGACATGTTAAAATTGTTGGCTTTTTTTTTTTAATGTTATTATAATAGTTACAATAAATATGAAATGATTGTCCAACATCATTACTTTGGTGGTTAGGCAATTCAGCCTTGATTCATGGGGCTATATATTTGATTTTGCATAGCGTTATTCTTACTATTAAATATGTATTGATATATAGTACCTGAGTTGCAGTACAAATATGTATTACTATTTAGGTACCTAATTAAAATAATAATAATAACGATAATGATAAATAAATGGCTACTTCTATTAATATCTCAACTTCTACTTTTCTCATCCTAATGTTCTTAAAATAAAATTTCTATCCCATGAATTACCTTCTTCACTCCATTTTATACTCATCGTACCCTTTTAGTATTCTTCTTTCACCTACTCTTATATGATTACCTTGTTGTTCGAACTGCATGGTTTTAGTTATTTCCTAATACGAAGCCTAGGTATTGATCAACTCTTAGTGTGCTTTACACTAGGTAGTGATCAACTTCTAGTTTGATCTGCCCTAGGTATTTGTTTAATTCCAAATCCAAATCTCCTCGGATTTTAATAAATTAATAGCTTGTGTTAGATCCTAATGAAATCTTAGATAAATATACAAAATTTTCAGTTTTAATTAGACGTCTTTTTGTTCAGTCCACTGCTACCAACAACAACAAAATCAAACGACGATCATCATTGAATTATTATTTAAACATGGAACTTCTACAAAAGAAAATAACTTCAATAACAAAAGCATTTTTATTATTCTAGAGCTATTGTCATTTGTCCATTTATCCCAAAACATAAACTAGAAATAAACATCACTGGTTATTTAATTCATCTTAAAATATTGATTTGAAAATAAATGAACATCGATTTCAATTTGATAAGAGTAAAATGGTAAACAATTATTTGGTAATTTTAGTGGGGTGTGTAAAAGAAATTATGTGGGGTTAATAGAACTAGCCTAAATAAATACATAAATAATTACAATATATTATTAGTCTTTTTCCATTGAAAGTGCAACATGGAATGAATGCTAAATGTCAGTGCTATGAATTAAAAATATCACATATTTTTGTTTTATACTTTAAGATCATTAAGAGAAATCTGAAGTTGCACACCACATTCTAAAAATGAGATAAATAAATTCTTAGACGATAAATGTATCGTAGAGCATCACATAATAGAATTTCAAAGTTTTACCAAAAAATAAGATACTTGTAACTCCAAAAACATGCAACGATATATTATAAACTAGAATTACTTCGAAAATTCTATTTATTTAACTTTAGTTTTGATTTCAACCATTACAGTTTTCGGTATTTGTAATTTTTATGTACTCATCAACGATGCATGCATAAAATTTTCATGTTTTTTTATAATTTTTTTATGTTCATGTGTTCCTTCCATAATATTTTGTAGTTAGAAAATTCAAATCATGTTATTATCCAATAGCCTACATGTGGGCTTATGGACAATTCTATGCATAATCTTTTGAGCTCAACATAGAAGTGTGAAAATTTAAAATTTAAAAGATAAATAGTTTGAATATTGTTTGGAAATGAGATTCACATGTAATATCTTCAACTATAAAACATAATATGTATTTTTCTATTAAAAGCCTAGTCTATGCATAAAACCGAATAGTTAATTGGTAGTCTTTATGTCAATATATCTACCTTTCTACTCTTGAATCTTGATATATAAACTTGCTTTTTATATATATGAAGCACAATATGAAGAATGTTAAAGCATATCCAATTTGTATAACCAATATAACTTCATCAAAATTATAGAACTTACATTACGAACCCTTTCAACTTGACAAAATTAAAATTTGTATGATTGTCCAACATCATTCTTCTAGTGGTTAAGCGCTCCATCTTTGATTCATGGGCTATATATTTGATTTTGCATAGCGTGCTTTGAACCACTAAACTTATGTTGATTTGTAGTATGTTATACCATATAAGACTTGTAGTACAATTATATATTACTACTTAGATACCTGATTAAAAAAAATAACAACATCAATGATAAATACATAAACAATTACAATATATTATTAGTAATTTTCATTGAAAGTGCAACATGAAATGAATGCTGAATATCAATACCGTGAACTAAAAATATCACATATTTTTGTTTTGTACTTTAAGATCATTAAGAGAAATTTGAAGTTGCACTCCACGTTTAGAAAATGAGATAAAAAGGAAAGCTAATATACAACGGTAATCAATATAAAAATATTCTAAAATCAAACAACTTATATACGTAATTATAGTTCATTCTCAACATTCTTTGTTACATCTAAACTTTTCATCATAAGTTGCAGTTTGCATATCGAGACAACCTACCAATAAAGTAGCTACACAAATAGACATATAACTAAAAATTGTAAAGAAATATTCTACCATAAATAACAATCCTTCTAGTTATCTCTTTCCATCAACATGTAACTTAATCTACAAAGTTATGGTTCGAAAATGATTTACATGAGTAAACAATCAATAGTTTTGTAAAGATAATTTTAAGGTAATCTACTTGTTAAATGTAAATATTCTACAAAACTTTAAAGATATGAGTTTTTGTTTTAATTTGAATGCATTGATCTCAGGACTTTCCCTCTTCAACTTCTGGTTTAGTAACTTTCCTTAGCCCACTCCCAACTAACAATATAATATCATAAGGGAAAATGTGTTTTTGCTGAAGTTAAAATATTAAAATGAATCAAATGTACCAACAATTATTCTGAACATGCTTTCATGTGTACTAAAAGTTTACAAACAAAATGAAAATAAAGAATTTATAAATCATAAATCAAAATAATTTCACGCGCATAGAAATCAACAATGTTTCATTAAACAAGTTGGTGATTTCATCTTGTGAAAAATAATTGAATTATTTTAATATTACAAAATAGGAAGTATTGGAAAAATATCAACTATACAACAACAACTAAACCATTATTCCCAAATAAGTTGGGGTCGACCAGAGATGAAATCCAAAAGTAAACGACAAAGTTAATTTAAAAGTAATAATGACAACAACAACAATAATAATAAGTCATGATAATGATGATAAAATAAAGTAAAATAATTAAACAATTAGTAATAATAATAATAAATAAGTGAGATAAAAATAAAATAAAATAAATAAAAAATAAAATATATAAAGATGAAAAAAACCATGATAATAATAATAACAATACTAGTAATAATGGTAACAATAGTAATAGGGACCGAAGACCAAAAACTACGTCTTAGACTCCTATTCACTAGTCCTATAATCTAAAACTTATAGCACTATCCCTAAACCAACCCTAAGAGCTCATGGTTCTGGTACGTGGATTGCTAACTTCCACACGTTCTTGTCAGACACTGGCTCTTCGAATATTTTCTAATCCTTCAAGCCTCTTTTTACTACTTCCTCCCATGTCAACCTTGGTCGACCTCTACTTCTCTTTGAGCATTCGATGCAGCCTATAATTCCAACGCACACAGGTGCCTCGGGAGGCCTCCATTGGAGATGTCCAAACCATCTTAAGAGGTCTTGGACTAGCTTCTCTTCAATTGGTGCTACTCCAAGTTTGTCACGTATATCATCATTTCTAATCCAGTCTCGTCTTGTATGACCACAGCTCCATCGCAGCATGCGCATCTCTACTATACTTATCTTCTGGACGTGTTGTCTTTTAGTAGACCAACATTATACACCATATAACATTACAGGCCTGATTGACGTTCTGTAGAACTTTCCTTTAAGCTTTTATGAGACTTTCTTGTCACAGAGAATGCCAGACGCTAGTCGCCATTTTACCCATACTGCTCGAATTCTAAAACTAACATCTTCATCATCTCACCATCATAATGCAACAATGATCCTAAATATCGAAAGGATTCCTTCTTGGCCACTACTTGTCTGGCCAGAGTGACATCTCCATCCGTTGACCTAACACTGCTGAACTCGCACTTTATATATTCTGTTTTAGTTCTGCTAAGCATAAAACCCTTGGATTCTAAAGTCTGCCTCCACAGCTCCAGTTGTCTATCAGCCCCTATTCTATTTTCGTCAGTTAGCACAACAACATCAGCAAAGAGCATACACCTAGGAATCTCACCTTGTATACCATTCGTAATCTCACCTATCACTAGAGCAAAAATATAGGGGCTCAAAGCTGAACCTTGATGTAATCCTAGTTAATGGGAAAGTCACTGGTTTCACCATCGCATGCTCTGACACTAGTCACAACATCATCGTATATATCCTTGTTAAGGTTAATGTACTTTGTTGGGACTCTCTTCTTTTCATGAGCCCATCACATAACATTTCTCGGTGTTTTGTCATAAGCTTTCTCCAAATCGATAAATACCATGTGTAGATTCTTCTTTTGCTCCCTAATTCTCTCCATAAGTCGTCTTATCAAGAAAATCGCCTCTACGGTCGACCTCCCAGGCATGAAACCAAATTGGTTTTTTGAAACGCTTGTCATCCTTCTTAATCGATGTTCAATGACTCTCTCCCAAAGCTTTATTGTATGACTCATAAGCTTAATTCCTCTGTAGTTTGTGCAACTTCGAATATCTCCTTTATTTTTGAAGATTGGAACTAATATGCTTCTCCTCCACTTATCTAACATCTTGTTTGATTTGAAAATATTATTGAACAACTTAGCTAGCCAAATTATCCCTGCATCTCCAAGGCATCCCCACACCTCAATAGGGATGTCATCAAGCCCTAACGCCTTGCCTGCTTTCATCTATTTTAGCGCCTCCTTTACCTCGAACTCTTGAATTCTCCGAACAAAATGTCTATTGGTGTCATCAAAAGAATCGTCCAACTCGATCGTAGTGCTATCGTCTTCTTCATTAAATAGCTTGTCGAAGTATTCTCTCCATTTATTTTTTATCCCATCGTTCTTCACCAAAAGTCTATTATTCTCATTCTTGATGTATTTAACTTGGTTAAAGTCTCTCGTCTTCCTCTCACAGAGCTTAGCTATCCTATATACATTTTTTCACCCTCTTTCGTACTTAGCTTTTGATATAGACCTTCATACGCCTAACCCCTTGCTTCACTCACTACTCTCTTTGCATTCTTCTTTGCCGCTTTGTACATTTGCATGTTATTCTCGCTCCTATGATGATGCAATCATTTATAGCATTCCTTCTTCTCTTTGATAGCCTTTTGCACATCATTGTTCCATCACAACGAATCTTTAGGTTCGCGTATATTTCCTTTTGTTATCCAAAACAACTCAGTAACCACTTTTCGAATGTGTGTTGTCATCTCATCCCACATGTCATTTGCTTCTTCTTCCATATTCCATGCCCCTTCTCCCATCACTCTATCCTTAAACACCCGTGAGGCGTCTCTTTTGAGCTTTCACCATTTCGTCTGATTAATCTTGGCTCATTTATCCTGTCGAACACGTATCCGGAGACAAAACTCAGATATCAAAAGCTAGTGTTGTGAGATGACACATTCTCCAGGTATGACTTTGCAATCTACACAAGCTTGTTTGTAATCTCTTCTAGTAACGACAAAGTCAATCTGGCTAGAGTGCTGGCCACTACTGAAAGTAATTAAATGCGATTATCTCTTTCTAAAGAAGTTATTAGCTATCATGAGGTCATAAACAATAGCGTAATTCAATATTTCTTCTCCTTCTTGATTCCTATCGTCATATCCAAAACTAACATGCCCTCTCTCAAACCCCCCACTAGTTATACCAACATGACCGTTGAAATATCCTCCTATAAAAAGTTTCTCACTACTAGGCACGTATCTAACCATGACATCAAGCTCTTCTCAGAAATTCCTCTTGGTGGCTTCACTTAGGCCTACTTGTGGGGGCATAGGCACTAACAACATTCAGAACTATATCACCAACTACCAGCTTGACTAGGATGATTATGTCTTCTTGTCTCCTAACTTCGACCACTCCGTTTTTAAGGTTCTTGTCAATTAAGATGCCTACCCCGTTCTTGTTGCGTTCTTTTTCCATGTACCATAACTTAAAGCCTGTGTTCACCACCTTCTTCGCCTTTTGGCCCGTCCATTTGGTTTCCTGAATGCATAAGATATTCACACGTCTTCTAGTTATAGTATCAACTATCTCTCTTAACTTTCCCGTTAAGGAACCTACATTCCAACTACCTAACCTAATCCTACTTTCATCGACTAGCTTCCTTATCCCTCGCACCCACCTAGTAAAGTGCGAAGACCCTTGCTCATTTATCACTACATCGAGGCATCGATGTAGCGTGCCACTAAGGGAGTGACGATCTAGCCCTTGCATATTTATCACCATACCGAGCCTCGATATGGTGCGCCACTAAGGGAGTGGCGACCCAGCCCTTGCTTATTTATCACCATACTCGATCCTCGATATTGCACGTCACTAAAAGGGTTAATGCCCCAAGGAAATATAATAGGATTCATGTTGGTTCGCCAAGCCTATCACAGCCCTCCTCCTTTATGCTGACTTGGGACATGTTGCATAGAAAACCACACAAGCAGAGTTGGAAAAATATCAAAAATAATGTAGGAGAAAAGGTTACATAGTTAAAGAAAATATAATATGAACTAAGAACATATGGTGAGGACTAATAGATTATAAAAGCAAGAATCCTAGGTAAATAAAATTTATAGTAAGAACTTATTTATACATAGGAAAATATTAAACCAAATCCACCGCTACAAGAGCAAAAATATTTATTATATCTTATTCACAATATATATATTTAGATCTAAAGAACAACTACAAAATTGGAGCCTTAAGCTTTTGACACATCGTGATACGATTGATAACGTAAATCATGCACTAAGTGTGGTATGTATGTATGTATGTATGTATGTATATATATATGAAAACACAATTAAACATTTCAGGTTTGTTGCATAAAAAAGAAAATTTTCATTAAGCTCTTTAATGATATGTCAAACATGCGTCAAATCATAATCCAATCTTTATTCATACAAATCAATATAGTTTCATACATGTTGATCGTATTTTTCGTCAGTCTCGCAATGAGACAAATGCGTTGTGAAAAGAAGAGGTCACTTGCTAATCACTAGGCTTAACGATGGAAAACTATAGGAAAGCAACCATTTAAAGGTAAATGCACAAGATGTAGAGTGGTTCGGCAAAGCCACGTACGTCCATTGTGAAATTCTTTTGTTATATGACTCTCTTACGATTACAAGGAATTACAAGATAATAATAAGAAAAGTGAAGCACTTAGGACTGACGGAGATGCTAATCTTAAGAGCTTGCTGAGTTAAGAGCTCTAGGTTAAGTGTAGTGGTTGGAATTCCTACGTATTCAAGTCAACCTTGGCATAGTTATGGGCTCTCTGACCAACTTACCAATTAATCCCTTTGATGTGGAATGCATGAGGTTCTTATAATAGCTGAAACGGATGCTTGCACGAATGAGATCGTGCTACAAAACAGGCAGGAAGTGTAACACCCCATAGAATTTAATAAGAAATTAAGTAATTAAAAATAAGGTTAAAAATGAAAATTTTGTAAATGTCGAAATTTGATCACGGGAGTTGCACCATTGCGTCCGTAGTAATTTTATGATCAATTTTCATATATAATATGTTGAAATGGGAGTTTGTAAAAAAGTTATGGATGTTTGAAGTTTTTGAAATTAAAATTTAAATAATTGAATTTGAATTTAAAAGTTTAAAATTTGAATGTTTGAATTTAAAAACTTAACGTTAGAAGCTTAAGGGTTAAGAAGGACTAAACGTTAATGTGTAATTGATTGGATTAATTAGAGAAATAAATAATTAATTAACAAAATAAAACATACGGCCATAGGTAAGGACCGGTCGACCCTTGGACTACGACTGGTCGACCGCTAGCGGTCAACCGATGGATCGTGGTAGTCGACCGGTGGGAAACAGAAAGGTGGGTGGCGGTTAGGGTTTTGATGTTTTGAACGGTTCAGATTTCTTTGTTTTTAATCCAACGATCGTCATTCCTTCTTACTTCTATAAATAGACCTCTAGATCCCCCATTTTTCCTTCATAAAAATTCTGTAGCAATGGCGTAGCTTGTCAAAATTTCTCCTCTTAGGTTTCGAAAACAATAAACTTTTCTGGTAAATAATTCTGGTTTCTAATCTCTTCTTTAAATTAAATTTTATTCTCCCTATCTTATAGTTTTTGAAATTTAATCTATATGAACAATCTATTTGTTGTACATTCAAAAAAGGGGAAGATCTAACAGAGAATTAGGAGCAGTAGAAATCAGATCTCCTTCTCTTCTTCTTCTTTGGGTTTCAGAATCAGTTAGGATTTTCAAGCAAGAGGGTTAGATATGTTTAATTCTTTGATTTCTAATCCTATTCCTCTCTAGTTTCCGATTCTAAATCTAATTTCTGCATACAATTAACTTTGTTGTATATTTTGAAAGAGGAAGATCTGAAAGAAAATTAGGCATGGTGGAACCAAATCCAATTAGGAAGCAAACAATTCTCTGTGGGTGAAAATATCAATTTTTTTTCATATTTTTGTAATTGAATAGTATTTATTTTGAATCGATGTATGCCTTGGGAAATTTTGGAAATGAAAACATAACACTTAAAACCCTTAGAATTTCCCTACGTAAATATCAATCTTTATATATGTTGGAATTATAATTGTTTTTGGTATTGGTATATTAGAATCTAATTAACTGCTAGAATTGAATAATTTATGGTCAATTTAACATATTTTCCCTATTTTAAATTAGAGTGTTAAAGGATTCAAAAAGAAATAAATTAGAACCACTATGTATAGTACGAATTGAGTTTGTTTGTAGTTTGCACCGCCTATTTCTAACACCTAAATAAATATGGAACTCCTTTCTCACTCAAAAATGATGCATATAAAAATTGAATTGAACATAGGCAACATAATTTGTGAAAATCTGTTCTTTAAAACGGAGAATGGATTCTAATTTATTAACATGGAACAAGTTGTAGGTATTCCATGTTTGTACAAGTCTATTTTATTTCGTTATGGTAGAAGCAGTTCTTGTTGGAATTATAGATTTCTATGAGATTGATATTTCAAAATACCTTGTAAGCGAATTATTACCAAATTGTTGCAACGTAATGATTAGAGCCTAAATTCCATGCGTAAATATAAGTATATAAATATGTAATATAACGTATTGATTATAGCATATTAAATTTGAAAATTAGTATTATTAGGATAGTTAAGTAACATTAATTTATAGAAAGGGAGTTAGAGTAAATTAGGGAATTAATCCCTGATTAGGGGCTTAATAAAGGGACACCTTTTACGGCCTCAATTATTATTTGGGTAGGATGATGTGTGTATATAGTGGATATACATATAAGTAATGACTATAGGAATTTGAGGTCGGTCCAAAGCTACATGAAAGTCTGCCTAGTTAAATCTAGCTACCAGCGGTGTGGCTTTACAGACTAATGCGGGACATTTCCTGTAATAAATAACCATAGTGGATGCGAGGTTAGTCCCAATTCGGTAGGGTAAACCTGCCTAGTTAATCTTCCTATTAGTACCTACGAATAGTTGGACTAACGTGAGATGTCACGAGTGAGTTATGGATCATAAATTACATTTTGGACGCGGTGGGTGAAATCCTTTGGAAGGGTCCACTTCAGGTTTGAGGTATTAAGTGATTATGCTAGGCCTGCCTCTTTTTAGGAGAAGTATTAAGCGACCTGATAGGGTTTCTCATGATGTTAGCTAGTGAGAACCATGTAGGGATTAGCCTCAGGTTAGGTCTTAATCGACGGGGACCTGCCTATTTTATAGGTCTTAAATGGTTAGAGTCTACCTAACTCCCAAGGAAAGAGTTACTAAGTAGTTTGGAGGTTCTCACTCTCGCATCATTAACGATAGTTGCTTAGAGTTTGGCAATGGGTTAGGTATTAAGTGACGAGGACTTGCCTATTTTATAGATATTAAATGGTTAGAGTCTACCTAATCTCCAATAAAGGGTATTTATTGGTTTAGGTGCTTTCCCTTGCACCATTGATGTTAGTTGTGTTAGAGTTGTATAGTCAGACTAGAAAAGCCTTCAGGCTTACGGTTGACTTTTGTATAGTCGGAATGGAAGAGCCTTCGGGATTATAGTTGACTTTATATGTATGTTATGATCTTAATACGTAAGACATATTTCTTATTTAGACAATATTGTCTAAGGATAATTATGGTAAAGCTTGAGATTTCCATTTCACCAGACATTTGGTGTTATAACGCACTCCTCATTACAACACACGTTAGGGAGAGTAATGCTGATTTAGGAGACGAAGGTGAAGGTGAAGGCTTATGGAAGTTATCTATCTATTTATGATTTTTAAGTATTTTTATTATACCTACTTCAGACGGTTATGTTGTTTTGATATACTATACTATTGAGGCTTTATATAAACATATAATAATATTTAACATGTTATGTTTTTGAAATGATTTTGTTATGAAATGGGTACTTATTTCTGATATTATATTTAATCCATTCCACTGTGAGATTCTGAAAGCATAGATAGGTAGCTCTGTGTATTGTGTGTTGTTTTAATATTATTAACCTAACAACTCGCCTTGAGATGGGCCTAAGGTTCGATAGGTTTTTGTTTGGTCAAAATTAGGTCCATTTCGAGATGGGTTGTTACAAAAGTCCCCTGGCTAGACTTGATGGGAGACAACCGGCTAAATGGAAGGAATGTCTGGCTGAGATGAATGCCAACAGGAGAACTTTACCTTGTGCATGCTCTACCTTACTTCGCATTTAATACATTTGTACTATGGCGGTATGTTATGGAAAATGGAACATGCTTCTTATCATGGGTATATACACCTGGTTGTACCTTTTGTCTCTTTACTCCCACATGCATCGATGGTAAGATAGGCCGAGTTGGTCCGCTAGCTGCCGATACTATAAAGAGGATAAGGACTTGTTGAGAGCCGAGGGCGTGTTGAGCCGAGCGAGGGATGATGAGACAAGATGCAATCTATAGGTGGCTGTACTAAAACTGGATTAATGACAGGCTATGCTGAAGTCAGCCTTAAGCTGAGCCGATCGGCGAATAACTAGGAGAGATGCTTGAGCAAGCAAACTGACCTGGTGGCATATTGAAAGCGGGCCGACATGAGAGAGTCGGTCGTAAGTGAGATGGATTGAAGCAGATCAGACTGAGTTATGCCTATGCCTCGCTTTGATTTACAAGCTGGCTGCTGGAATTGCAAGGGGATGCCTCGACCGGCAACTGGCTTGATGTACAATTGAGTAGAGGAGCGATGTGGGTCCAACCTGCATTTGGGTCAGCATTAGGTGTAGAAGCCCAATTGGCATGTCCTTAGCCTTGGTTGGTTTTCGGGTTGACTTGGACCTGAGTCGGCCTGGATTGACTGGGTTAAACTAAGAAACCTTGATAAGTCTATCTTCTTACTTATAGAAAAATTGAGTAACATTTTTCTCCTCAAGTCCATGCATGCATGCAGACGTGGTCTTGTTAAACCATGAAGACTTCACCGATTGGCATCTCTAATATGCATTTAATGCGCATTTCACGTGGTATTGTGTAATTGGCAACGGTGGTTGTGTTTTTCGAGATGTGGCAGAGGTCTGTAACTTCCCGCATGCATGTGGTGTTACACAACACTTGATTATTCTTAAACGGTTGAGATATTTTTTCCCATTTTGAGCATAAATGCAATTGAAGGGAGAGGTATATAAATACCCTTTTTCTTCCATATTGAATTCATGAAGCTTCTACAATGTAATTTCTTCAGAAAACCAAAATTTTGCATTTTTTTCTATTGGTAAAAACAGTTAACTTTGCCCTTTTCATCATCTACAAACCCTACTGAGCATGTTGGTTTTGTCAAACATGTTTGGAGTTAAAATAAATGATAAAACTTTCTTGGGTGCCAAACTATTTTGTTGATTGCAGTTCGGACCGCTATTTGGAACTTTTTTAAATGTATCTTTCCTCTTTGCTTGGCTTGAGCTCATGCTTCCTATCCATCTTTTCGATAGTGATTGTTCATCACTCTCGAGCTAATGATCCAGTTGATGCTACTGGGCTTCCTTGTCATCTTGCTCTGACATTCCTGAACCAAGGTCGAGTTAGGAGCCCAACCACCTTGCTAGAAGGAGCAGCGGTTGTCACCTCTGCCTCTTATGTTATAGCTGAAGTCTTGGTCTACTTCTTGGCATTATTTAGAAGCTTTTTGAGATCTCTTATGAGATTCGATGTGGAAGGCTTCGAAGGTAGCGGCACGCCCCTACTTTCACAGTAAATACTGATTGGTTGGTGCCAGGAGTGCCCATCAGCACATTTGAAGCCGGTTCTTCTTGGAGCGCTTCAAGGCGCGGGCCTTTCATTCTCTTTTTCTTCTTTTCATCTAGTTAGCAATGGAAAACCTTTGTAAGCCTAGTAGGGCAGGTGTTGTTCCACTGCACTCTTTGAGCTGAATGAAACAGATTTTTTGTTGCAACCTTTACCTATGAAATTTTTTGTTCTATCTTTGCTTGCGACTTGTAGAGTAGTGTATCTCAAATAGCTTATGTAGTCCCTGCATTATTTGAAGAAAATGTTTCCTTTTTTGTTAAGGTATGTTAAATAATGATGTGGTTATGGGATGGGTCGAGCCTAGACATTCTTATGAACCAAGTGTTGATCATGTATTGAGTGGCAGACGGTACCGGTGTTAAGCGGGAACGCATGTTTGCTCATGGGTTCTCCTGCATGACAAACGGTCATTTGTGGAATAGCAAACGAGCCCGGCTTGAACAGGAGCACATGAGGGATTAAAGATTCTTCTAGGTGACACATTGCCAATCGTAAACTGACTTGGTACCTGCTCGAACCAGAGCGCATGACTGGCTCGAGTGCTGTTATGCAAGTGTTATGTATAATAGTGAGATGGACAGTAAGTGTCTTCATTTACAAGAACTTATAAGATAGTGGAACTTATTATTAGGATTAAGAACTTATCTGCGATGCTAGGCTGGGCTTGTAAGTATACTAGAGAAGGGCACTAGTTGTTAAATCCAGACATCTACGGACATGAAGATGGGCGTCCGACTGCTTGTGGACATGGTTGAAGGCGAAGACGAACAAGGGAGCTATTCGATGGTCCAAAGAAGCTGATCCAGTCATAAATCAGAGTGTTGAGTTGCTTAACGACCCTTTGGGGGGATGTGCGGCAGGTAGCCATGATTGCTAGGTTTGTTTTCTTACCCCTAGGTTTAGCTACGAGAGTGGACCAGCTTGGCTGTTCTTGTAGGAGGGAACACTCCTGGGTAGAGAGAGATGTGCGCCCCCTCTCCTTTTGCAGAAGGAGACGCCGCTTATATTGGTATGATGACACCACTTAATGAAAGATGGAAGATAGAGGAATTCATCCTTCGACGTTTAGCGCACTCCTTATGCAGAATACACGTGCAATCTCCATAATTCGTTTGATAGTAGCAATAATGTATGGAATGAGGGATGCACCATGGTGGCACATGACATGAAGCCAAACTAAGATTATGGCCAAACTTCTTAAGGGAATTTGCCTAGTTAGTGGAGAGGACGTTAGAATAAGAGGAGTGAAAGGATCTTATAGAGAAGAAAATAGGTGAGGAAAAGTTGAACGCTTTAGTGGAAGCCCCTCCTTTTAACGTCAAAATATTGACTGTATTTTTCGTCAACCTCGAAATGAGATTAATTCATCATAAAGAGAAAAGGTCACTTGCTAATCACTAGATTTAACAACAGGAAACTATAGGAAACAAAGCATTTAAACACATGATGTAGAGCGATTTGACAAAGATGCCTACGTCCATTTTGAAGTTCTCTAACTATATAATTCTTTTACACTTACAAGAAATTACAAGAGAATAATAAGAAAAAAGGAAGCACTTAAAAATAATGGAGCTGCTAATCTTAAGAGCTTGCTGAGTGAAGAGCTCTGGGTTGAGTGCGGTGATTGGAATTCCTGTGTATTCTAGTCAACCCTGATGTGGCTATCTGTTCTCCGATCAACTCACCAACCAAACCTATTGATATGGCAATGCATGTGGTTCTTATAGTAGCTGAAACTAATGCTTGAACGGTTGAGATCGTACTACAAAATTGACAGGAAGCATGTTTGGCTGTTGATCTGGTAGAACGGACTTGATGGGAGAAAGTTAGTTAAATGAAAGGATTGTGTGGCTGAGATGAATGTCAATAGGAGAACTGTACCAGTTGTATGCCTACCTTTCTTTGCATTTAATGCATTTGTATATTATTGGAAAGGGAACATGCTTCTTGTCAGGAGTAGATACACATTATTGTACCTTTTGTTGCTTTACTCCCACATGCCTAGGTAGCAAAATGGGGTGAGTTAGTCTATTGGCCATCGAGGCCATAAAGAGGATAGGGAATTGCTGAGAACCAAGGGAACGCTAAGGCGAGCGAGGAATGACGAGACGAGCTACAGGACCTTGGTGACTGTGCTGAAACTAAATCAATGATGGGCCATGTTTGAAGTTAGTCTTGAGCCGGGCCTATCGACAAATGGCTGGGGGAGATGTTTGAGTAGGCGGATTGACTTAGTGCCATGGTGAAAGCTGGTCTGCATGAGAGGGCCGATCGTAAAAAAGATGCGTTGAAGCGGATCGGGTTGAGTTATGCTCATGCTTACTATAATTGGCGAGCTAGCTGCTGGAGTTGCTGTAGGATGTCTAGGCTGGCATTTAGCATGGTGTGCAATTGAGTAGAGAGGTCGATGCGGGCCAGAGTAGATTTGGGTCGGCATTAGGTGTACAATCCCAGGCAGCCCGTTCCTATCCTTTGCTAGTTTACATGCTGACCTGGACCTGATCGGGCCAGGCTAAGAAATCTTGATCAGTCTATCTTCTTACTTATGGAAAAAATTGAGTAATAATACACATTGTGACCAACAACGTTTTCAACAATAACAATAGGCTTTTTATTTTGATACCTTATTTGTTCTTATTATTGGAAAGTGGAAAGTTGTAGTATAAAACATTGTACGAAAAGAGGTTTCATGGTAAAAAGGAAATATTATATGTACTAATAACATATTTAAGAACAAATAAGTTATAAGAGTAAAAAATTTATCGGGATTAAAATTTGCATAAGAAGCTTATTTATATAAGGAACAAATCCAAGGGAAAAAGGGTTGGAATATTTACTATTAGTCTAATCATCACTACTTTTAGCCTTGAACACAATTAGAAATTTAGAGGTTAAAGTTATAACATGTTGAGATACATTTGATAATGTATATTATGCACTACATGTAGAAAATATACAGAGTGTACACACATAAAAAGATTCTTCTATTTGTATATTACACCGAATGCACATATAATATTTAGATCAAAACACAACTATACATTTCAAGCTTGTTGTGTCACAGAGAAATTTTTATCTCGTTGATGATATTCAAATATGCATCAAGTCCTAAACCAATCTTGATCCATGCATTGATTTTTTGTGTAAAAAAAATTATCTATGTTTTCTTTCTAGTTTTTCACTAGGATTACAATGTTAAAACATTTTGAATAAATACCATATCTTTTCAATGCAAAGACCACCTCACGAAGTGGTTGATAAATTGGATCTTCCTATTGCCAAAATCATTATTTGATACATCAAATATCTCGCGGAGGAAGATATACATCATCAAATTTTGTTAATAATGATTGACTCATTGAGTTTTATGTAAAATTGATTACAATTACCATATGATATTCATTGTCCTACCATCCATATTCAATGTTAACCATGTTTTTTGCCTTTATATTATTAGTTATATGATTCATTTTTATATAGCGAAAGTCTTTCAGTGCCATTGTTATAGCAATACATTAATAAACAATTTCGATCAATTTCCAAAATAACATATTAATAAGGAGATTTAAGGTTGTTGCTTTATGTGTATGTACTCATACATGGATCGAGTACATTTTTGAAAAAGAAATCACTTGTTGGGGAAATTTTGGGTTAACACTACAAATGCAATGGAAGTAATATGATCATGTTGATGGTGAGGTACAACACATAGAAAACCAATATCCTAAAAATAAACAATCAAAGATCACAATGCACAAACAGGAAAGAAAATTACATACAGGATTTATAGTGGTTCCACTATCGTGAGCTAATGTACATTCAATTTAGGGAAAATGGATTTTATTACTATACGAGAAAAAATTACAAGATTGATAAGGAAGACTAAGAAGAAGAATATAAGGAAATACAACTTGAGAGGATTCTACAATCTCTAAAGAATAACAGTCTTTATACAGAGATTATTACTTGGAGTTGAAGTAAGCGATTTATGATAATAAATCAATGCCTCACCAATTCACCAAATCATATGAAAAACGTTTATCTACTTGATTTTTCCAGTTTCCACCAATACGCATGCGCCTAATAAAATGCCTTCTTTAATCAGCTGATCAGGGAATTGACCTAATCATTATGTCATAATAGATTCGAACACTTGCCCTGGATTGACTTCAATATCAAAATTGTTTTAGTGACTAACTAAAATAAATAGCTGAATGGGAGATAGGAAAAGAAGGAAACCTATTATTATTATAAAAAAATTGATTACTTCAATCTCTCAAATAACTATTTATCATTTGGATAATTCCTTGCCTTCTTTACTACAATAAAAGAGGCAATATATTTGACCCATAATTTCACACCGACTCAAAATATCTTCAAAATTTCCTTTAATATGTAAATGTTGTATTAGTGAAATCTAACAATCTCCACCTTGATACTATATTTTCATCCAAGCCTACCAACTCTATCTTCATCCACATACACCAAGTAATTTTTGGATAAGACACCATGGATACTTTCTCAATGAGATTTGGCATGGCCATCACCCATTATAATTTTAAACGAACTCTGGCAAGGCCATTACCCTCTAATAAAGTGTTGTGCCCTCTCCATGTAAGCGCTATCAATCTCTATAATGATAATAAACATCTCCATATACCAACTCACTCTCCTCATGTGCTACTGTGTGACATCTAGCACCTCAATAAGCGGATCAAGTTCGAGCAATGCTCGAACTTCGTAGCAGGCAAGAAATTAGTAAACATATCTGTTACATTCTTCTATGTGTGAATCTTCTGAAGACGAACTACCTTCTCTTCATTCATCGATACAAGAAAGGACTCTCTCATCTTTATATGCTTTATCCTCAAGCTGAAGGCCAGAATTTTAGCTAAGTGGATTATACTTAAACTATCATAACTCACAATAACTCCATCATATATGAAGCCCAAATCACACATCAACCTCTTTAAGTACAGTCATCCCTAGTTGCTTCAACATCAGCTATTAGCTCTACCTCTATATTATACAAAGCAACTATCATTTGCAACCTTGCTCTCCAACTAATAGCCATCCCTCCAAGAGTGAACATATAACCTGAGGTTGACCTCCTTCAATCTCTATCTTCGGTATAGTCAGATTCATAAAATCCAACCAAGCTGAAATCTCTATCTCTACCGCCAATGGTCTGGAGTTCCTCTAAAATACCTAAGAATAAACTTTACTGCCACCTAATGTTTCTTTCCTATATTTACCATATATCTAGTAATCAATCCAAAAGCCTATGCAATGTCAAGTCTAGTGCAAAGCATAGCATGCATCAAGCTAGCAACTGTGCTCACATAGGGCTCCTTCTCTATGTGGGCAATATCCTTCTCTGAGATTGGAGAGCCTTTACAAAAAATTTGTGTATGCAAAGGCATAGGTGTACTTTACTCCCTTCATGCTAAACCGAGGAAGCGCCTTTTGTATATTTTCCTTTTGAGTAAACCTTAAAAGTCCAACCTTTCTATCTCTTTGGATTTCCATATCCAAAATCTTCATTTCTTTCCCAAGATCTTTCATCTCGAATTCCGCTTTTAACTTCAACTTCAATCCATTGATTTTAGCTTTATCCTTGAAAGCATTAACATATCATCCACATACAAGAGAAAACATACCCAACTACCACTCTTTAAATGTTCAAAATAAACACATGCGTTTTTGATACTACGATTAAAACCAAGCGAAACCATAAAAGAATCAAACCTCTTGTAACAATATCTAGGTGATTGCTAAAGTCTATAAAGGGAGACTTCTTCAACTTGCAAACTCAATCTTTTTTCCACTCACTAAAAATCTTTCTGGCTGCTTTATGTAAATGGTCTCCTCCAAGTCACCATGAAAGGAAACAATCTTGAGTAGCAACTATGGCAATGTAATAACCCGCACCTTAGTAGATCCGGATTTTCGTTAAATCGGAAACCCAAGTTCACTAGGGTATGAACTGTTAGTGTTGGTACCCTGTAAATAAACAAACGTATATCAGAACACCATCGATATAAACTCACAATGGAATATTAAAGTATAATAAAATATATAATTACCAACCAAGGCTAATACCTCTGATATCTAGTGCCCTTTTCATTGCTGAGCATGCTTAAGAAAATACGTCCTTCCACCGTTCCCACTTTGTACCAGTACATGTCCCTCTAAATCTATCATGTATATTATAATGGGGAGAGGGTCTGAACAATGACTTGGTGACTAGTAAATTACATACTTTATCCATAACATAGTTTATGCCAATTCCCCTCCATTACGTGTTATGTCCACTATCTTAACTTAGTCGTCTTGACTTCATGTACGTGTATGATTCACCCCACCTACTCAAGGTATACAATAACTACCTACCTATATATATATATATATATAAGTACCACAGTCCCCCAATGGACTAGGATACATCCCCTGCTAGTATTTCATAACTCGACACTGTGCTAGGTATCTACCATTTATGTGTAGATTGAATTGTTCACGCACACCGAGGATCTTCCCATTAGCGCCTAATAATGGCATTACAACTATTAGTCATGTTCTACTCGCCTTGAAAACTCGTCTAAGGGTTATCTAGCCTTGCCTTCTAACTACAAACAAAACAACCAACTTTGAGACGATACGTGCCCTCTACAGAATCTACGCAAGCAAGAGGTGTAGTCTGTTTAAACGTAACCCAAGTCTTCCTAATGACCACTCCAGGACCAATGACGTCCTCAACCTATGTGTATAGTCCTACTCCTCACATATAAAGTACCCAATTTGCTAACATAGCGTCGAGCCTACGCTCACCGTCCCATTTTGATAGCCTAACACAATCAAGGAAATGCCTGCTCGTTACTTAATACCCCCTATAAGGATTGAAGCATACCAAACTTGGCCCTTTAGCACTTCAAACCATGGTGAACCCACTTTGGTATGTTCGCTTCACCTATACGCGAATGTATAATCCCATGGGTCCTACAGTTGGAGATGTTTCATATTATACGATATATACACAACCACTGGTAGCCCCTTTTGAAGGGTAGACTTTTGTTATGCAATATTACTGACCTCGCATCCCAAACCATACTGATGACCATGTCATTTATAATTAATCTAAGTTATTGACTAGATCCAATAATCATACCTTTCATAAACGCATATTTGAGGCTATATAAATTTATTTAATTACTACTCCTATATTCAACTGTTGATATATGGTTATTTTTACATAACTTACTTCTTGCTTCATTAATACCATTTAATGTCATTTACCACTTATTTATGATTTAATAATCTATATATCTTTTACTGCTTGACTTCCATTTGATACTATTAAATATATTCTATTGTTCCTTTTCAACTATACTATTTTTCTTTGATTGTTATAACTTCATTGCTTATTATTTATTTTCTAACTTATCTTAAATCGCATATATTAGATTTACAATTAAATTATTGTTATTATCTCAACTTACAATACTTTGGTTCATATTTTAGTTAATCTCAAGCAATAGGCCATGTTAAGTAGAGTCTGTTTCATCCTTCCAGCAACCCCATTAGATTGTGGATCATCTGGTATAGTGAAATGTTTCTGGATACCATGCTGCTTACAAAATCAAGGAACTTTCTAGAGACAAACTCGCCGCCATTATCAGATCTAAGCACCTTTAACTCGCAACTAGACTAGTTCTTAATTAATGCCTTCCAAGCTTTAAATTTCTCAAATCTTTTTGATTTGACCTTCATCATATACACCCAAACCTTTCAAGTAAAGCCATCTATAAAGGAAATAAAATATCTTTCCCCCTCAGTGGAAGTAGTAGCTACTGGTCCCCATACATCCGTATGTACATAATCAAGCACTCTCTCCAATCTATGAAGTCCAACTCCAGAAGATACCTTTATTTGCCTTCCCAACACATAATCCTGAAAAAAATCTAACTCGTCAAAGCTTTCTACTTTGATCATCTTCTGTATGCAAAGCAACTCCAAACCTTTTTTTTTAAATATGACCCAATCATAGGTGCCAAACTCTTGTGGCATCCAAAGCATGAGAACTATCTACTCAAACATAAGACTCTCCAAGCATGATGGTTCCTTTCAATAGATACGGATTTCAGAACACATCACCTTCATTAAAACTAGTACACTTCTAGAAACCTTTAAATTATCCTTCTCTATAGTTACCTTACATCTCATGGATATGAACCGCCCAAAGAGATCAAAGACTTTCGAAGACCTGGAACATGGCGGACTTCTATCAAAGTGCAAATCACTTCGTCAAACATGTTAATCCATATTGTACCCTCTTCCATGGATCTACAACAATCATCATTATCTATAACAATTGCACTTTCCTCCTTTTCAATAAAGGAGAGCTGAAGTAATCCTTATTTGGCATCATGTAGAACGAAAGCACTCAATGGTCTGATAAATCTGATGCTACTGCAATCAACACATCATCAGATAAACCTTCTCCCCCACATTTAATGAAGATCCATCCGCAGTCTTCCTCTTGAAATCCCGACAATCTCTCTTCCTTTGGCCTGGTTTCTTACAATGGTGGCACCTCCCATCTCACAACTTTCTTCTCCAATGGTTTCTAGGCTTCCTAGATTTAGAACATTCCCTAGGATTCCAACTCTTCTTCTTTTCTCTTTCTCTCTCAACAAATAGACCTTGACTGCTACTCCAACCTCTACTTTCACTCATCTCCTTCATTTGATCTCTCAAGTCTTCAGATTGAAGACCCGACTTAACATCTTCTACTGTTAAAATGTCTCTCTTATATATCAAACTGTTTAGGGAAACCTGCATAACGCTCTGAAAGAAAACAAAAAAGAACCATTGCGTCTGCTCTTCATCCACCTTCAAATCTATAGTTTTCATCTTCATCAAAAGGTCATCGAAGAAATAAGATGTACCTTCACTAAAGTACCCTCTCTCATCTTCATGATGAAAAATATCTTCAGCAGCATCAGATGGTTTGTGAATGACTTTTTCAAGTAGATATTCTCTAGCTTGACCTAAATTCCTTTAGTTGTGGTTTTGCCGCTAATCTCATATGTAACATTCTCTCTCATGATCAACTACAGAGTAATAAAAGCCCAGTCTTCCATTTTCTCCTTTTGAGTGACTGAAATATCAGCGGTAATTTCTCAGTGTTGAATACCACCTGATGAACCATATTCCTCCTCAGAACAACCTTCATCCTCCATTGCCACTTCTCAAAGTCATTATCCATATTTCACTTCTATATTACCAACTGAGATCCTGACGCCACATAAGATCCCCTAACATAGGGTCTTATTTCAACCGGTTACTTTCATCTACTGTCATACTTCTTAATACCTTCGATAACTAAATAGCTTTGATACTAGAATGTTGGAGAAAATTGATAGCGTAGTTCACTTTAAAACACTATATTTCGCCTTACCTGGTCCAAACTGATAGGACCGTTAACTTTAGAGCACTCTATTTCGCCCTTCTAAACAAAATTCATTTTGCTCTTAGCTATTATTATTTATCACTCAATTACGAAAATGAGAATAAGAGAGCTAGTAAATTGGAATTGCATATAAGACAGAGTTAATAAGAACCGTTCTACCTGCACTAGATAGACCATTACTTTTCCGATGTACTAACTTTTTACTATCCTTGTCAATAATAATGTACCAATCTTCTTTTTTAGGATTGGTTTGTCTAATTGTAATGCCTAAGTAGTTTATTTGGTATTGCATTCTATTACAGTTTTAGCCATTTCAGTTATGACATTTAAATTATTATTAACAATTAACACCGTTCTTTTAAGAAGATTAATACTAAATCTAGAGAGAAGCATAAAGTTGTATAATATTAGTTTCAATGATCTGAAGTAGTGAGGGAGGTTGGAACAAACTAAAAGTTTGACATCAACATATTATAGGGTAAATACTCCATCGGTAGTGATATTTTCTCCTGGTTTAGGTAGGATACTATTGTTTAATGCAACTTTAATGATTTTTGTTGAACAAATCAACGGCCAAATTGGATAGAAGGGTGAAATAGGATCTCCCCGACAAAGGCCGTGTTCAAATTGAATTTTATTGTCAGTAATACAATTGAATAAAATGGAGTATATACTAGTTTTCAATATAAGTTTGATCTAGGAGATCCATCTATGGTAAATCTCCTCACACTTAAAGTGTGCAAATGGAAAGCCTAATCGATCGAGTCAAAAGCTTTGGCAAAGTATAATTTAATGACAACGCACATGAATTTTTCTGATGATAATAGTTTATGAATTCTTGTGTGGTGACTAGCTCGTCCATAATGTTTTTAACTTGTAGGAAGCCATTTGAGATTTATCGATTAAACAGTCCATTTTACTTTGAACCTATTAGGTAGTAGAGTTTATTTTAACAGAACAATTAATTAAGGATATAGGCCTGAAATCTGTGAGTTCCTCCGAGTTATCCGTTTTTGGAATCAACAAGGTTAAATCTGTCTCACTGTAGATCTCCAGAAGATAACTCCTTAAAGAAGTTCATTATGTCACTATTAATTATATGCTAAAATTTCATATAAAAAATCATAGAGAAACCATAAGGGTTATGTGCTTTATCATAAGAAAGGGAACATAGTAGGTATAGAGTAGACCAATCAACCCTAAATTGACGATTACATTAATTGTCATATATTTCCATGAAGTGTTGGTAACGAGATTATTGAGCTCAAATTGTTTAATAAATTCTACTCCATTAACTTTTAATTGATTTAATGGTGTTATGTTGTCTCCTATAATTAGCAATTCGACGAAATATTTTAGTGCTATTGTCTCTCTCATTGAGAAATTGGATACGATAACACTATTTCCATATTATTTTTTCTTTATCCATTGTCTTGTATAAATGCGTTCGCAAATTTAACAATCGATCATTTTCCTCTATATTTAAAGATCTAGTGTCCTCTATTTCGTTTAGTTCAAAAACCTCGCCTAGAAACTTCTTTTTTATTTTTCATTACTAGAACGGCTTCAATTTGCGACAGCTCTTGGCGACGGCTATAAAACGCGGCCGTCGCCGGCCGTCGCCTACCTGAATATAACCCACAAACCAGAATCATTTCAGCATTTGATTTTGCCTCCACCCCTTCTCTCCTTTTTTCCAATTTCGCCCCCAACCACCTCCAACCGCCACTAGCCGCCTCTAGCCGACGCCAACGACCCTTTCCCACTGCACACTCCTTCTTCCTTCTATTTCTCTCGATTTTTTTAGGTATATTGTGTTACACCCTATTTATGCAAAATGTAGTAATTTGGGTTTAAATATGATAGATTAGTTGGTATTAGATGATGGTATAGTTTATTAGTTGATTTGGAGATAAAATTAAAACCCTAATTTAGAAATTTAATTGAATCATTGATTATTGATTTGAAATTGATGATTATTGTGTATTAGTTAATGATAATAGTGTGTTAGTTGATTTGGGGATGTTAGTAAGTGGTTTGATTGTTTGATTTGTAATTAAAAACTAAGGTTGATTTAAAATTCGAAAATTAGTATTGTTGATTAATATGCTTATTGACAAGTTTACACGAATGTTTGTTATAGTGGAAAACGATGTTTGTTACAGTTTACATGAAAATTAGTGTATAATTATTGATTAATATGCTCCTAAGGGTAAACATAAGTAATATTCTTTAATTACTTAGTGCATGTTAATTATAACTATTGGTGCTTAGTATAAAATTAATTTATTTTAATTTGTTATTATTAGTGCTAACTTCTAATTTTAGCTTACAAAACCTGTGAATTAAAATTTTATTAGTTAAAAGAGTTTGAAAAATACGTTATAAAGCATATGATTTAGTTAACAAAACGTTAAGAAATATTATACTTAAATCGATTTTGTAAAAAAGTTTAAGAAATGAAGATAACAACAACGAATATTGTACTAAAATTGATTTTGTAAAAAGTTAAGTAACGAATATAACAACAACAAATATTCTACTGAAATCGATTTTGTAAAAAAAATAAGAAATATGAAAACAACAAATATTATACTAAAATTGATTTTCCAAAAAATTAAGAAATGAATATGACAAGAACAAATACTGTACTCAAATCGATTTCCTTTAAATTTAAGAAACGAACATAACAAGAAAAAATATGCTACCGAAATCGATCTTCCAATAAGTTAACAAATGAATATAACAACAACAAATAATGTACTCAATCGATTTTCTAAAATGCTATGAAATTTATATACAAGAACAAATATTGTACTAAAATTGATTATCTAAAAAAAATTGAAATGAATATAATATTGATTTGAAAATAAGCGCTAAATATTATTATAACAAATACAACAACCACAAATTAAAGCCTTTAGTCCCAAAAGGTTTTAATTTATTTTAGAAAATACAACAACAAAAATACTCCTATTGGATGCAAAGTTATGCGTAGAAGAGAAGTGAAGTGAACTGCTGTCAAAATTAGGCAGAAGTGTGGTGTGTGAAGCCTTTAGTCCTAAAAGGTTTTACTTTATTTTAGAAAATAAAACAACAACAATATATCACTTGGGTGAGAAGTTGTGCATAGAATAGAAGTGAAGTGAAGTGCTATCAAAATTACTAACCTATTTTTTTAAATTAGGAACAATGTTCGATTATTTTGTCGACCGTACATGTATGTATGAAGTTAGAACTGGAATGAAAGGTTCGGTGAAAGAACATTTCTACAATGGTGTACATGAATTTATTAGATTCGCAATATCTAATAATCGAAATAATGAAGAACTTCGTTGCCCTTGTAGTAAGTGTCAATATTTGAAGCATTGGAAACCAGATACAGTTAAAGTACATTTGTGTAAATATGGATTTGTGCCAAATTATTATTTATGGGATCGTCATGGAGAACTTGTTGTACCTACAGCAGATCCTGTAGCGTTCGAGGTCGATGTTGTTATGACGAATCCAATAGAAGGTATGATGGAAAATGCAGCACGACCAATGTTCCCTACCATTCAAGTTGACGGTAAAGACGTCAATGTCGAAGAAGAATCGAATGTGGCAGCAAATTTTTTATATGATTTATTGGATGCTGCTAAAAGACCGTTGTGGGATGGTTGTAAAAGTGGAACCGAATTATCAGTAACCGCTGGATACATCACTATGAAATCAAAATTCAACTTTACAGAAGCTGGATTTACAGCAGTTGTACAAGCTGTAAAACAACATATGCCACCCAATAATCTGATGTGCGACACTCATTATAAAGTGAAAACACTTATGTTGGCTATCGGTCTGCCTTACCAAAAGATAGATACATGTATAAAAGGTTGCATGTTATATTGGAAAGATGACATTAATCTTAGGAACTACAAAATATGTAATGAGAAAAGATATAAACCAAGAAAAAGATAGAAAAGGAAGATCCATACAAGAGAATGCATTATTTACCAATTACCTCTAGACTTCAAAGGTTATATGCGTCTTCAGCCACGGCATGTCATATGCGATGACACAACGTGAGAAGTCAGGCAGAGGGAACTTTGACACATCCATCCGATGGAGAAGCATGGAAACATATCAATAAGACATATCCTACATTTGCTGCAGAGAGTCGTAACATCAGACTTGGTTTATGTACGGATGAGTTTTTACTATTCTCTCAGTTTGGTAGCAAATATTCATCTTAGCCTGTAATCGTTACTCCTTATAATTTACCTTCATGGATATGTATGAAAACTCCATACATGTTTCTCACTATTGTCGTCCCTGGCCCTGATGATCTAACACAAGGAATCGATGTTTATCTACAACCATTAATCGAAGAGTTGAAAACATTGTGTCTTGAAGGTGTTGAAACATATGATATTTCATAAAAAAAGAATTTTTGTATGTTTACTTCTTTGTTATGGACTATTAGTGATTTTCCTGCATATGGGATGCTTTCGGGTCGAAGTACGGCCAGTCGTTTAGCTTGTCCTTATTGCATGGAAGAAACAAGATCGTTTTCTTTACGGTATGGAAGGAAAATTTCTTGGTTTTGTAGTTATCGGTGTTTTCTCCATCCCAATCATACTTTTCGAAGAGATAAAAAAACTTTAAAGCTAACAGAGAAGAGCATATGCAACCACCAAAGATTTTATCAAGCGAAGAAATATATGAAATTGTAAAGGACTACCCGAAGATACATGAAACTGGAATACAGACTAAAATTCCAGGTAAATCAGACATTCATAATTGGTGCAAACAAAGTATAATTTGGGAGTTACCTTATTGGAAAGATCTCCTACTTCGACTTAATATTGACATGATGCACAACGGAAAAAACGTGTTTGATAACATGTTTAATACAATTATGAATGTTAAAGGGAAAACTAAGGACGATCTGAATTCAAGACTCGATATAGCACACTTTTGTAAACGTCCCGAACTTCATATGAAGCCCAATGACAATAAAAAAAACCAAAGCATGATATGAGATAGACGACAAGCAAATAAAACTCGTGCTAAAGTGGGTGGAAGAATTAAAATGCCCTGATGGAATGTCTTCTAATCTCCGTAGATGTGTTGACTTTAAAAATAATAAATTGAGTGAGATGAAAAGTCATGATTGTCATATAATGATGGAATATTTATTACCAGTAGAAGAGAACGATATAGAGTACGAGTCTGAGACTGAATTAGAAGACGACGAAGACTGAAAATTTTGAATTTTTGTATCAGTTATTGTATAATGTATATTCTGAGTTTCAGCTATAATCAATAATGACGACTATGTTGTGAGCTATGTCTTATTGTTTTTTTAAAATTATGTATATATACTCAGGAGATCTTGTCTCATCTATGACGTTTTAGTGCAAGTTTTATGTGATGATGATTAATCAAACATATTTTGTAATAATGAACTGATATTTTTATCATTATATGAAATGATATGTTTGTAACAGATATGCACAGGAGACACTCTAGCAGATCTCAGTCTTCTTCTTCCGCTGGTGCAGGTGTCAGCGGCACATCACCAGATTTGCGTCCGGTGGTAGAGGTAGTTCCGAAGAGCGCGGGGTAAGTATCAAATTTATTACATGTTCACTATTTGAAATTTCTTAAATTCGTACATCTTATTTTATACAGGGGGTTTGAGGTCCAACCGAGCGACTTTATTTTGCAAGTGTCGAGCAAGGCATTCATGAGCCGGATGTCGGGATGCTGGGCTCACTGGGACGACATTCCCGATCACATCAAGAATGCCATATTCGCCGACTTGATGGTACGTTTAAATTTATAATTTATTTGTAAATTAATACAATGTATATAATTCAAACTAATATCAATTTCAATACGCAGACCGCTGTCCGTGTCGACCTGCAGGATATGGATGTTTTGTCAATCGTTGGAACCAAAGAATGCGCAAAAATTACAGAGACACCATATCAAAAGCTTAGAGAGAGAGAGAAAGAAGCCATCTTGGATGTGAGCTGATGTATGGGCTCAATTTCTACAGCTGCGGATACTCCGTAGTCGAAGGTAAGTTATATATATATCATTTCATTTTGTTATTACATTTTGTTTAAAATTTGTAAATTATATGCATTAATTTAGTTAATTGCGCGTTTAAATTTATAGGAATTATCGACGTGGAACCATGCAAACAGAGCTAAATATCATGCTTTGCACTGTGGTGGGTCGAAGTCCTTCCAACGGCATCGCAGGGAATTGGTAAAGTTATAAAATGCGTTTCTAAATAGTTGTAAGATAATTTAGTCATATCGGTAACATTACTCATTTGTATATATAACTTCAGTTTCAGAACTATAATCGTGATCCTACACTGGCTGAGGTCTTCACTCACACACATGACGTCTAGCGCACGGATGAGGAGGGAAATATTTCGTATGAACTTACGGACGATAAATCTAAATCCGTGATGGTAAATTTGTTTAATTTTTTTACTGCACATTTGATAAGTTCTTTATTATTTATTATTATAAACTACTGTTCATCATCGCAGTAGAGATACGAAGAGAAGAAAGCACGAGTGACATAGTCCACTGGCGTGAGTTGACCTTAGAGGAGGAGGACCGTATTTGGGATGCTCTCATTGACCCGCCTACTCGGAATAGGTGTTATGGTTATGGAATCAGGAGGTAAATTGCTTCATTAACTAATATATAAATTATATTTAATCTTGAAACAAATTAAATTCCAATCAAATAATTTGCAGACAATGATGACCCAGAGGGCTTATAGGAGATCTCAGGCGAGGAGGAGATAGCTCAGCTGAAGCAGTAGATGGCAGAATTAAATGATTTGCGGAAGGGCGGAGGATTGGCGTGGCTGCTTGATGAGCGAAATTGTGGCCTTTTTAGGAGAGCACGGGAGGATGCCTGGTGAGAATGGTTCAGGAGATGATGACGATGGGGATGAGTAGGTACGTAATTTTTTGACTGTCTGTGATCGTTCTATTGTGTAATTATTGACTTGTGTTGATAGAGTTGATACTTTATTGATGGTTGGGTACTGGGATGATTGTGGATTTGATGAACATGAGTATTTGTGTAGATATGGTTGTGTTGGTTGATGGAATATTGGTTTTAATTGATGAAAGTTTATGAAAATATTGATATTTGCATTGTGTTTTTAATTATTTGTTATATGTATGAGATTATACGTTGCATTTGATATTACTGGTTGTGATATTGAGTTTATATGTCTTGGAAATAAAGTGAGAATGAGATATGGCGTTTATTGTGTGGTTTGGAATGATTAAAGCAGCTTTGGGCCATTTTGAACCTTTTAGGATGGTGATGGTTAGCGACGGCTCGCTGGTTACAGAGTAGCGACGTATGACGACGGCTAGCGACGACATTATGATTCCAGCCTTGCGACGGCCAACGACGGCTAGCGATAGCTAGTTTTTCCAGGTTTCCATCGCTAGCCGTCGCTAGTGCCGTCGTCATTTTGCTAGCGTCGTGTGATTTTGTTGTGGCATTTAGCAACGGCCAGCGACGGCTGCCGACGGCTGCTACCCGTTGCTAAACAAAGTCGTTCCTGTAGTGTTTATTCCTTTTAAAAATCACTCATAAAACTTGTTTTTCTAGTTCTAATATTACCAATCACGTTTGTATTCCGATTTTTTAGGTGTTTTCCGAGTTTTCGAAGTTTGTATACCAATTTTTTCGCTACATTATTAAAAAACAGTTATCCATGGATTTTCACTTCAAAATCACGATCTTTTCAATGTCATTTTCTTCATACCATAATTTTTTAAATTTGAAAGATTTAGTTTTAGTTGTATAATCATGAGTGTTCAATAAACTTGGATGGTGGTCAGATAAGAGGTTTGTGAGGCCATACATCTTAATTAACAATTAAACTTTGCAAACTTTTGTAAAATACCATCTTTATGTTTCAAAATACATAACGTTCTTTCCTAAAAACAAATTATATAAAAAAACATATTTTTAGGTTTTCGGATATTTGTGGAAAAAACTGCAAATATTTATAGTGAAAATTTAGCAAATATTTGAAGGTTCCACGCTGCAGATATTTGTAAGAATTCTGCAAATATCTGCAGATTTCTCTGCAAATATTTACAGTTTAAAAAAAAAAGTTTTTTAGAAATTGTTTAGATTATAAAACATGCGATTATTATTCGATTTAATTTTCGGTAAAAAAACGATTTTATTTTATTTACCGAAATTGAAAATAGAAAAGTAAATTAAAACATGGTTTTGAAAAGGGTTTTAACTTATCAATTCTGAAAAATAAGACACAGCATCGAATTTTCACTTTAATTATTATTAAATTGAATTTACAAACAAAAGAATGGAAACAAATTCACAACAAAAACAAAGTAAGCAGGACACAAACGATATACACGTTTTGCTGAATGGACAACCAATAATGGAATTTAGATCCAGACGGAGTTGGATAACGAAGAAATTATACTCGATCCTTATAATAGTTGTATCGGATTTGGGTTTGGGTGGTTAGAGTTAAATATGTGTCCATAGTAATAGAGCGGGCTCGTAACATCAAGCATTTAGACGTTGCAGATTTGGTTAAGGGTTCTGAACGGTTAGAAAGCAGTATGATGTTATATTATTATCCATTTAAGTCCAAAATTTAATAATGTTACTAATGTCACCAAGCCCAGCAAAAACTTTTACCAAGGTTGGTGGGTATTTTTGATGATCCAGTCTAGACATAATGGGCCTTAATTATTGAACTCTTAATCCATTGTCATAGGGAAGGGAATAGTCGTACGTATCTTAAAACCTTTGGGCCCAGTTAGAAAAAAAATTCATTGTCTCTGAGCCCATTTCTAGAAAGAATTCAAACGATCATTGTTTGGTGGTTCTGAGATTGACGATCTATTAGGATTCTGAGATTTGAGGATTAAGATTCAAACGAGACCAATCAATTGCGATCGTGAGTTTTAGGATCGGTTAATTTGGGTGATTGCTTAGTCATCATCCATGTAACCTAACAATTCATTTCATGGGCGCATGAACTTGAATGAACTATGTTCTTTTAACGGCTAGATAGATTGCAAGGGCATGGGTATAAACTTTTGCCGTTTAACATTTTTTAGTTTTGAGTTTTTGTCCAAAAAAAATGCACATGTCATATGCATTTTTGAAAGACAAACAAGTTGAAGAATGAAATTAATATACGAAGCAGGAAAAAAATTTATTTTGTTTTTGTATTTCGATAAACAACAGAAGAACGAAAAACAATCCATCATTTCCATCGTACGTTCATCGTTATTACGACTCGGAATTTTAAAAAATTCCAACCGCTCTCCTCACGTTTTGTAATGCATGTTGAAAACAAAAAAATACAAAACTTGATGAAATCAAATAGGTTTTATGCTTCCCCTTGGGCTCGGAGTTTGGATGTTTCATGTACTTGTTTTGCTCATTCGTGATCTTAAAGATCTATACTAGTTATGCAAATGATTATTATAATAGACCAACACATACTTAGAAGTTTAGCATACACAACTTTATAGAGTTTTACCGTAAAAATAATATTGCACATATATCCTTGTATTAATTCTTTTAGCTTTGAATGTGAAAATTAATTTTCCAAATATATAGTATAAGTATAATTGGACGAAAAAAAATATAAACCTTTCCAAATACCTCAATTTAATGTATTGAAAAATACTATGTTAATTTTTATAGGTTTTATAACCGATAAGAACTGATGAGAAATAATTTAAAAACAAGGATTACGATAACATCTGAAATATAGAACCATCCAAAACCAGTCAAAATCAGTAGTTAAAAACACCTCAAAATAGAGCCTAAAATAAAATGAAACCCCTTAGGTTTCAGCATTTCGACGAGATTTTTTCTTACACTATTTAATTTTAACTTTTTGGAATCTATAAATTATTATTTGAAACCATTTATAGTTTAACAATAAAAAACATGCATAGTCTATATTCTTCTACAATCCAAAGTGGAAGCTCAACAATAGTGATCGAGGCCCTAAATCCACCTTTCATTCATCATTGTTCGTAATTTACAAATTAACTCTATGATTCTATCTTCAAGTACTTCAAAAATATCAATCTCATTCCTCATCTTCGCCAATTTCTGGCTTAATTTAAAAAAATCTAGGGTTTCAGATTTTTTTTCCAAATGGAAAGCTCTACTCCTACTCTAGAAGATCTACATGAAAACATTGAAAGTCCTATTACATTTGTTAGGTGCAAGAGTTCGACAAAGAACAAGAACTATTTTGATGTAGATGAAGGCAACTAAGGATTAGATGAGATGAATTTAATATCTTCAGCATTCCCTTTTCGATCGATCACCACATTATAAAGAGGGAAGCATCACAACTTCACGACCGAAAAAGAACTCATAGTATTGGTTTTATCTCTGTTTAAAATTATGTGTTAAAAAATAAATGTTGGTTGATACATAATTGTTTATGAAGTATGAATCCTTGTTGGCCTAAACTCACAAATGTGTGAATTATGACGCGCTACTCTAATATCGTGGCAAATGAATTTGAAGGCTAATGTAACGCTAGAGGGTGTGAATAGTATTTTTAGACTTATTGCCAATTTATATTATGATTATCAAACTTAAAAACAGAACCAAATTCACAGATAGTAATATAGTAAATGCAGAAAGTAAAAACAATAAAAGTAAAGAAAAGAAGAAACGAAGAATTTTTATACTGGTTTGGATTCTCAATCCTACATCCAGTCCTATACCTCGTACATAATTTCACCATAACAAACTTGTAATTTCATGAGTGGCAGGTACACACATATAAATTGACTTTGAATCAAATGACAAACAACACTCATCACGACTTTTCACAGTTTGCAGGACACACCTAACCTCTTGCAATAAATGAGTGATAATAACACCTGACCTTTTTTACTTCCCATAGGTGGTCAAAATCATCTATATAATCCTGACTTTCTAAGGGTGGCAGGATGCACCTTTACAAATAAGTAGTACAATAATATCTATAAGAAAGTGAATCTTTTGATCGCAATTTCAAGTTGCCTTCAATACAATTTCCTATAGACCTCTGATAACAATATATCTTTAATTTATTTGAGGAATGTGATAAGATCAAAGAGTAAATGAAAGAGAATTAGTAAGTGGACTCTTTTACTTTCAGTAGTTTACAAATCCGTAAAAAAATAGAGAGAAAGAGAGCAGGTTCGCCAAGTATAAGTATGCAACCTATAGGACTTATTCGCAAAATATAATAATGTAAAGTATAAGATAAATGAGAGAGAATTAATTTAATTTTTCTTCTTCTTTGGAACCTTTAAATAAAAGTTGAAGAGAAGTGTTTTTTGTGTGTGAAAGAGTGAAAGGAGGTGTCCGTTCGTTTAAATTTAAAAGTTTCCACAATGACTAGTATGTCGATATACTCATTTTGGTACGTCGACATATCTTAATGTAAATTGACGATGCTTTATAAAAATTGTTCAACTCTTTTAACTTTTAAAATCAATATTTTGCTTTTTTAAAAAGGTTACGAAGAATAAATAAAGAGTTTTTGGAAGATAAAATTCAAAGAATTGCTACGGGACTTTTAACAATTAAATATAGGACTCGATATAGTTAAAATCGACTAACTATTGTCTTATACTCTTGAAGCCTTTGTTTCTTGAGTATCATGTGTTCTTTAGCCTTTCCTTTGAATCTCTCATCTAGTCCCTTTTGTCTTGATTCCTCTTGGTCTAGCTGATCTTGTACTTGAATTCTTATATTGATCTACCTTGATGTGTGTACAATATCTTTACTTGATTTTTCTACAATACGTCTTGATATTATTCTTGTATTCCCTGTACTATATTATATATAAACTTAGAAAATCATTAGTAGCAATATTTATTTCGTTGTTATCATCAAAACCAATATCTGTGTATTTAACAATCTCACCCTTATTGATGGTGAGCTCCCCCTATGTTAATGCTCTCTCCATCTTTTGACTCTATATTTTATATTTATTTCCTTTCCCCTTTGCCATCAACAAAAATGGGTTAAAACAATCTATATAAAATTTAGTTAATATAAATAGGTTTATAGAATGTTGAATTGTTCATTTAATTAAAGTAATTATAGTATATGAATATTATATATTGTAATTTTAGACATATATAAAGGAATATAGACATTAAACAGACAACTATTTCATACATGTAATTTTAGACACATATAAAGGAATATAGACATATATATTGTAATTTTAGACATATATTGTAATTTTAGATGGATGTTTTCGGATACGGATAGTGCCATATCCTCATCTGCATTCACGGATATGGACGATATCAGATAATTATCCTATCCACTAACGACTGATAAATCAAGAATTATAAAAAGAAAATTTTAGTTTAACATGAATGTTTTTCAATCCTATTGACTATAAAAGTGTTAAAAATTAACATATATGATGATAATAAATAGTTTTGAGTAGTTAAAAAGCATTAAGTGCATATAATATAAACTACTAACTTAATAATATAATAAACAAATAACTTTGAATGCACTAAAATAAACATAATTTAAAATATAATCTTGACAAAAACCAGACGGATAATTTTTGGATGCGGATGTCTTCGTATCGCATCCGCATTCATTTTTCCGAATATTAGATATTTATCCGCTTTTCGGATGCGGGTACGGATGAATTTCAAATTTTTCTGGTATCCACCGACAACCCTAGGCCTGGGTCCGACTTGGGTAGTAAAAGGCAAACCCGTGCCCATCTCTACTACTAATAATGAGAATTCCATGAATATGTTGCACGGTGTCTTTTTGAATTTTCCAAAATACCTTTTACATTTCTATAGAGAAATATAGATATTAACATTTGTATCCTTGACTACTTAAAATTATTTGAACCATTTTTTAATTTGTATGACATTCTCATGGGCCATATTATACTTCAAGGCACCATCCCAACTTTGTTAAATGTTATTGGAACAGCTCACTTTTTTACCTCTTAGCTTATATATAACAACAATTAATATATTTTGGACGATGTGGGACTACTTAAAACAATTAGTTTTAAAATACAAGTACTTTAATGTGTTTAATGTTAATGCAGCTCTCATATACACGTCAGTACATGTGTTCATGTGCTAATAAGTATACCTTTGCATCAAAGAAGTGCCAGCACACAATGAAAAATATGATAACACACTTTGCAAAAGGAAGTAACGGATTACGAAGGTACAATTATAAAATAAAACATGGGCGTCAAACATGTTGCACATGGAATATACATAGATATGAAGGGGTATCAGCACATAAAATATATATACATGTTGGAACCTTCGAAATATGAAACATGAATGCAAGCAGGTGAAAAAGTTGAACGAAAGTGTATGTGTGTGTATAGAATAGCATAAGAGAAAAGTTAACACATGAAGGGCTCGTACACGTGACCACAAAATATACATGTGTGAGATGCTTTTGATTTCATGCAAAAATGAATGCATGCGAAATATATTTATAGGGCGAAGGCTATGCAAACAAATAGCGTGCGAGGACATTAATAGATTTTACATGATGGCCTTTAATAGTGGAACCAAATTATACATAACGACCCTTATAAATTTAACAAGAAGGCTCTGGCCCTTTTTTAAAGGCGACGACTTTAAAACGTGCGACGACCTATATTTTTAACGCGCGATGACTCTGTAAATTTTTAACACGCGACGACCTATATTTTAACGTGCGACGACTGAGTAAAATTTTAACATGCGACGGCTTATATTTTAACACGTGGTAACTAAGTAAATTTTCAACGTGCGACAGCCTATATTTTAACGTGCGATAACTGAGTGAAATTTTTAGTGCGCGATGGCCTATATTTTTACACGTGAAAAATAAGTAAAATTTTAAGAAACAATAGCCTATGGTTTAAAAAATGAAGAATGACCTTTTCATAACAATTGGAAGATTTTACTTTATTTTGGAGCTAAATTTTACTTAAACAAAAAGGTGATTTTTAGTAGTGAGTATGGTCAGACTTAAACTCCTGAGTGAGTAGAATTGCATCCGGGAGATTGTGAAGATCGAAATAGTATTAAGATGCCCGAACTGATCAAAAGACATGACTCATTGACATTTTAAAAACCAGATTTAAGATTTAAGGGTGGAGACTCGGGTAGGATCGCGCCCTATCCTCTAATTGCTTAGCCCACGGTTGGTCAGATCCGCGATTCCATTGCGTACGGCTTGGCCGAAGGACATGCGAAACTGAGATTATGCAAAGAAAGAAATTGCCTTATGTCATAAAATACATGCAAAAAGAAGAAACAATGAAATCGCTTTTAGCATCAGCGTCACTCTTTGCTCACTTCAAGATAGTAATTTCATGGAGTTGCTATATCCATAATCCTTCATGTTTCCAACTGACAGTACCATTTCATTTATTAAATATAATATATCTAATTAATTATGAATCTGGGTACATATTCATTAAGGAAGTGTCTACTATATCTGTAAATAAAACTTTGTACATGCTTTAAAAAATGCTACAAAGTGCATTGTTGAATTAATACATGCATATTTTGATTAGATATAGTCCCACTTGGACGTGCTTATATACTTGTATTAATAGGACGTGTTCGGGCCGGACTCGAGTCGAAACCCATGCCATTGATAGACCTAGTATTTAGTGGAGAAGATGAATTGATTTTCAGGGAGAAAATAGTGTTTTTAGAGTGTTATTTTTTTTAAAAACTGTTTCCTCTAAAAATTTAAATAACTAAATTTAATTTGAATTTTAAAACTGAATTGAGCATTGTATGTTGACATAAATTTTACTACAATTCGACATGTACTCCTTTGTAACTGGTATTTCGACATATAGTTATATGTATGTCCACATATAGACCATTTCCTGCATTTTCAACCTTTATTTTGTTTTTGTTTTTTTATATTTATATATTCATTAATATTTTTTTTATATATTGTCAAACAATCTAATATCTGTAATTTTCATATTTTTGAGAACTGAGATACTTGCATTAATTTGATACATAAGAAAATTAGTAAGATACAAATTTTCACTAAAAAAGAAAAAATTACAAAGCTAGATACATGAGGAGTTGCGGCCAAATTTTCTCATCATTTTGCCAAAGATGTTAACTTTGAAACATTCTTGATGATGGAACTTTTAAGTTTCTTTTGATTATGGATAATTTACTCTTGTTTCGATTGAATGTCCAAGTAGTTTAGTTGAAGCTTGCAATCGATACTTTCAAGTGAAGTACCCTCCTCTTCTTCCTCCTTCTCCACTTCTTCTTCTTCTTATTCAATGTTCATGGCATTTTATTCCTCTTCTTCCATTTCTTCTTCCAAGCCACCCGTTTCTCTTTTCGCCAAGAGTTTTAGAGGGTACATACTAATACATAATGTGCGCACAACGGCATTGTTGCCTTCGTCATCGTCGTCCTCATCGTCATCGTCGCCATCGTCGTCACCGTCTTCGTTGTCGTCGTTGCATTGCATTTGATGAATTGTTTTCCTTTTTTTACAAGATTTCAATCGATCCATTTCTTTGGTGGCAAGATACAACTTGGGTTCCCTCTTAAACTCCATGTTCTACGTTAAAGAAAAACAACATAACAAAAATTTATGATAGTAAATAGAGGAATGCAGAATATATTTGGAATTAGAGATTGTTAATTTATAAAATCATTTGCCACGTTGTTTATACTTCGCAATGCATCCTCATAATACTGTGATTCTTGAAGAACAAGATATCGCATATCCATGTTCATCTTCCATAAACTATCGACTGAGTGTGGGACATGACTGGGGTTAATTCAGGCGAATGAGGGATAAGTATCGGATCCCGCCCAGTCCACCACATATACCAACCAGGATCTTCTGCCCAATCTGCTTGCCCCGGTGGGGGATAAAATTATGATGAATAATTGACTTCTGAATACATTACGATGGGGGCCTGAATACCTGACTTAAAAGCAAAAGGGCAAAAAAAATTCATATTCTCAATACGAAGTTACGAACTGCGTCATCTAATAATGGACCGACATATTTAGCAATTAACTTCCAATGCATGTTGTAGTCTATGCATTTTTCCCTGATAGACGTACCATTGGAAGTCATCTTGATATAGCTCATTTTGCATTTCCGCATGGCCGCCGTACGTCATTCTATGGGTCATATGTAGAGGAGGATCTAAATGGATAGCTATAAAGCCGGTCAACTGCCGCAAGCACACTCTCCTAGAAATAACTTATAAAATTTTCGTGGAGAAACAAGGGGAGGCAATTGTTTCATCAATAGGTTACGAGCAACCAAAACCTTATTTAAATCGGATGCGACCGAGGTGTTCCATGGATTCCAATTTATATGACTAGCCTACCGACGATCGATATGATAATGGTTGTTGGAATACAAATGAGCTGCAGTACCATGTGTTTTGGCTCTATTTCATTTTTCCCATGATTTTAGTCTTGGGTAGGATGACTGCTTCACATTTTCTTTTACAATATAGCCGCATACAGTCATTCATGTACTCAAAGAACCAATACCGCAGATAAAAATTTTATTATGTTAAAAAATGAATAATTCGACAAGTAAGATATAAGAATTCAATTCTACGGTAAGTTAATGTACCTACAACAACTTGACAAATCCAGTGATACGACCTTCCTTGGTCATAAATAAATTCACATTTTGGTATAGATATCCCAAAATAGGTGAATCCAGATCATATTGTTGAGCTAATTCCAAATCCATAACCGACTCCAAATACTCAAGACTGGTTGTATTATTTATTGTTGTGGAAAAAAGATTCCCCATCTTCTACAACACAAATATTCTAGCAATGTGATCCAAATTATTCAAATTTTGCATTATATAATACTCAACAAAATATTTAACTAGATAAGATAAAGATACATTTCCGATCTTGATACCGGTCTTGACAAGTAGCGATAAAAATTGACTAGATTTGCCAAACCGACTCCAACTCTCATCACATCGTATAATGAGTGCGTTCAACCTCACAGGTATTGATGTCAACATGGTAAAAATCTAACGGTGTAAAACCAATCTCAGCATTTGGAAAAATGTATGTGTTGTCGGCCATCAACGGTCGACTATAGCAGGATACATCTATTATATGAATTTTTCAACTCAATATTCATGAATCTACCCAATATTTTAACTATTGGATCTCCAATCTGTGGACGTACACTAATTTTTTATCACCATTTCAACATTGTTGTGAAAGCTTCATGACATCTCATTCTATCATGATTCTAATTATAATACGCTTTTAACGTAAATTAGTAATATATAAAAAGAAATTAATATATTAATAATTTTTGACGATAATAAATGATATACTGTGAGCTCTTTCATGTCCATGAAAATGTGATAAACTTCTTCTCGATGCATCGTGACCGATCTAAATGGAAATGTTATTGAAATCATATTCAGTACACTCACTCCATATCCGCGGTCATCGCCATCAAAAGACCTTCTACTCCTTCTTGATATTTTCCTTCTACACACAAGAACGACGGAGGTACAACCTTCATCATTTACATTCTCTGTCTTCAAAATTACTTGAATACGACTTTACACTCAAAATTGATGATTTTGGATTTGTATGTTGAAATTGCACAAATTGAATAAAAGGAGGAGGAGGAGGAGAATGGTTTGAGTAATCAAGCTGTATGTTTTAATTTTGAATTTGGTGAAATTTTGGAGGAAGTCTAAAAAAAGGAAAAAAAAATTGATGGGGTTTAGAAAAGACTCGACATGTGAATTTTTTTGAAGTTGAAACAAAATAAATCTCAGCTAATTGTTTCACAGGGGTATTAAACGCTTCGAGTTTATAAATGGTTTTCAAAATGGAAAACCGTTTATAGAGTTTAAAAAATACAAAAATAAAAGTCTAATTTTCTCTTATTCATGTGTTAAAGAAGTGGGAGGAATCGACGCTTTTAAATTTCTTACTCATCCTGATTTTCCCACTAAGGATGCTCTTAGAAGAGGATCGCCGCTTCTAATATCGGCCTTGGACCATGTATTTCTCAGGGCCGGTTGAATGAGTTCGTGGTCAATTTAGTACTCAGATGATGGTTGGACATTATGCGAGTTTACGTGCTACTGCCATCAGCTTGGCAGAACCAAATCAAACGTGTTCTTGCGCTACTTAGAAGACCCACTACTAACGTATTTTACTTGTTATTTCATACCGTCAGGATAGTCTAAACGACTTTGAATTCTACCCTGGCTCATGAACAGTTACTGCACATCCATATTCGAAAGCCCATTTTAGATGGGTTCCATCTTTAAAATTCAACCAATTAAACATTTAATTTATTTTCACGGAACTAGTATTCTGGGAAAGGCCAAAACCTGACGCTGCATTGAATGTTTTATTTCTTTTCTAAAATGTAACAATAATTAAAAATCCTCCATAATCAAAACCTACTGTATTTTACAACTGTAAGATAAACAATGTTCCAAATAATAAAACTGAACCATATAAAAATATTCCAACTGGTTTGTCTGTAACGATAGCTTAAAGAAAAAGAAAAAACGCAGAATTGATTGTTATAAATGCTAGCATTCATTTTGGTCGTTGCATTATTGTTTCTCTCCTTGCAATAAATAAGTAAACCAAGCTTTGTTATAACCAACAACCCAATCGATGGTCACATCGTAAAACAAGTGCAATAATAAATAATTTATAGAACGGCTAAATGGGATCAATAGGATTTCTCTCTCATTTTCTCTAGTGTAACAATTTTTTTTGTGGCAGTGTATCTCTGTTTCTTTCAGCAAGATAGAACTGGATACTGCTTGTGTCTCTATTCTTTCAGCAACTTGCATAAGCATCGTATTTGTTTCTCATACTTTTAAATGCAGCAGTCACACCCTACTGAAACGCGTTTTATTAATTTCAAAACGCTAAGTTATGTTTAACTGCAAGCGATTGAAGTTATAAGAGAGAGATATAAAACTGACGAGAGTTTGTGTATGAAATCCGTAAAATGCACTGTTACATTAAACTCGAAAGTAGTTTTTGCATTTATTTTCTGCCCACTTACAATATAATAAGATCCGAAACCTCTAGGAAACAAATTAAGACAGCGTTACCACTATAATAGTGATCATGACATATTTCGCATGCATGAATACTTACAAAATATATCATAAAATGATACCATATAACTAAATTATCAATCCATGAATTATAGTGTATCTAAATACCGCTGCTCAAAGATTTACACCTCCCCGAAGTTGAAAATGTTTGTTAAGTTAACAAAATTGTTAATTTTTTACGTTTACCATACTATGGTCCCCAGGGGCGGAGCTAGTGTTGGGCCAGCAAGGGCTGCTGCCCTTGCTGAAATACTGAAAAATGTGTAAAAAAACTACAATTTGATATCAGGCCTTAGCTGTTTTTTTTCTTGGCCATAGCTGAAAAGAGAGTTAAAGCATTGGTCCATTTTTTCTACTTTTCTGAAGAGATTTTTATCTAGTTTTACACCATAGGTTTTAACTTATTTTTTATTAAGTATTTATTTATATACTAAAATATGGCTCTAGCTAAAATAATGGATTAGCTCCACCACTGAATTGGTCCCACGAGGAAATAAATGCAACAATGAAACTATTGCTTTGGTTGTATGCTCAGTGTATATTGTATATTCACTGTTTATTCAATGATCACATCTTTAAAAGCTTTGATAAGTCAATTAGGATAGCCAAGAAAAAAGAAGAAAAAAAAGTATACTCTTCATGTGTCATATTGAAAAGAGGATTTTATTAGAGCAGTAACGTTGATTTCTGAAACATGCTAACTAGGATACCTATTTAATTAACTAATCCGTAACAAGTAATCTCGTCCAAACGAAAGACTTAAGAGGTGATTTTTCTGAAATATAAATGAATCGGGACTTGAGACATATTGTATGCGGTTCAAATATGAAAACATGAGAAATTTTGACAAAATCAAATATCGGGGCAATCATTCATTCCTCTTCTTTCCAAAACCAAATGGGAAATGAATTTGGTTGATGATTTGTTGAATTTGGATGATAGTTGGGTGATTGTGCTCTTACGTAGTTTATCGATAATCAAAGTCTCAAGATTATTCATCGAGATGCCATGGAGAGGAGGTACTCATCCACAATGCGTATAACCTGTAATAAAGGCTTGAATACGAATAGCTAAACATGTGTCCCAACTATCAAAGTGGCACCGACCTAAGCATCAAGTCAAGAACAAACCACGTGCGAGTAAGTGAGTGGAGGAAATGAAGAGGAGAAACCCAAAAAATTCCCTCAACTCCACTCATATTCTACTAGGGTCGGACATAGCCAACTAGTTGATTGGCCAGATGAACTATTCAACTGATTGAGGTCCAACGCAAAGCAAAAAAATGTTATTTTGACCTGTGTTCACTCGATTGACCATAGGATCGATTGGTTTGTTGATTCCATCATATGACTAATTGGGTGATGATTTATTTCAAAGAGAATGAGATTTTATGGCGACATTCGGGAAGCTTAAGATGACATGAGGAAGTCTGGGAGGTTGTTTTAGTTATGTTTACCGACGAGGGGACCATGGGTGACATCTGTAATGTGTTTCGGTTCATATGATAATTTTGATAGCACATTGGGGGTTTTCGAGACAATACGACTAAGGTATTTGAGATACGTTTCCATATAATATATTGTTTTTACGGAGTGAGTATGTTCCCTGTCTTTTGCATCGAAATCGTATATTATTAGACCATTGGTTAAGGGAGGCAATGTTGTTTCGCTCGGCTCGGGTGCGTTCGTGCAAAGTTGAGGCGAAGATTTGGAGACATCCTATCTCAATAATAAGGGCTTCGAGGCTTGTGCTACTAACCTTTTATCCACTGCACGTGAATGGATAACATTGAACACATGACCTATCAATTAATATTTGATACGATTCTTAGAACTCACTCTTATACCTATGCTAATGAAGAGTAAAAACTGTCCAAAAGCATGGAAAATGGGACGTTTGATGAGTGTTTCGATGTATCTATTCCCTTAAATTAACACTGAACACGATATAATAAAATATATGTCGTATCACCATAAAGCAATATTACATGTATTTTTCCTAAAAAAATAATAATACAAAAAAGTCAAAAATAATAAAATGTACATAAAGTCATATGTAATTGTCTTCCAGAATTATACATCATATAGTATACAATACATACATGACTGTCTTACTATAAAAGAGTCATACATAAGGTTATAAATAACATGATATGCATCATCCTACAAAATGTACATGTTTAGGTATAAGTTACATCATGGAGTATACTAGATAGACAAAAATAACAAATAGTATAACATATAAAGTCTCCAATAAGCATCCAGAATCAACTAAACAATGAGAACCTTTCATAATCCTTGTTAAACGCGGGAGAGCTCGAAAGTCCAGTGTGAGAGAAACTATAAGGAGTATACTAGTAACAGTACATATATGAGAGTACATATTATATACGATGTAGTAGTGAACTAAAACGAAAGTAAAATTCGCACAAAGTAACATGAATTTAATGTGTGTTTATCTTAAATTTCATAAATGATAAAATAGAATGAATTGTTAAGTTACATATGTGAATCCATGTATAAAAATAAATATTGTGTGTGTGTTAACTATTTTATTCATGCACAAATCAATTTATAATACTTAATAATTACTATGGTTAGGATAAAGTAACAAATCCAGAGGGCAAATACCAGATACCCCAAAGAAGTGTTATTTTATCTATCTTATAGTACTAATTTTCATGCTCGTATGTTAAAAATTATTATTATAACTTAATTATAACTCTCAAAGATTAGATGCCTCCACACGATCTATATGCTATCCCCAATAGCATACCTCACTCAATCAGTCTGATAGATGTAGAACCATCAAGGTCACGGAAGACGTACGGAAAAACTATACTTTCCAAATATGTAATTACATAGATCAAAAGTGATGCCTAAAACATCACAATGCCTTGGTGACAGGTCGTTGACTATGACGACAGTGGTAAGTTCATTTCTTATACATTACATCGAGTATTTTTTTTACATATTTTTCTAAATTTGAAACTCGATATTTATTTATTTTGCAATTTGTAATTATATGTCATGATTAATATATCATGGAAAGCCTACAGAAAATATTTATTCATCATTTTACTAGGAAAAATTATGGATAAAATCCCATGTGCATAGCATGTGTTCGTAGTAGTATATAAGAAGTTCAATATAGAAGCAATATTGATTCTTTAGCTCCTTTAATCTCATTCTAAATGTTTGATCTCATAATTTGTAATCGAAATTTTACATTAAAGTAACTTTATTTATTGTTTGCATTAACAACATCCTTGTTTGTAAAATGTGCCTTAACATATTAATAACATACATGTTTTACTCCTCCCTCAATTATCTCATGCATTTTCTCTTAAATATTCAAAATTTCGTTACTTCGCATAACAATGGTAATTAATATATATAATTTATTTCTGACTAAATGCATTTTCAGTTTAAAACCACAACATTTCTTCTTGAAATTTTTTTATCACAAATTTTGTCCTTCCCACAACAAGTAACGATTCTCACTCCACTTTTAGAAATGAAACAAATCAATTTATTTAAAACATGCCCAAATATCTCTCATTCCATAAATAAAATTATTTCCACCAACTCAAATATGTTCTATGTACATCTCTTTCTATTCTATTACATAAGAAGTTTAATCTTTGATCTTTTGCATTCATTTTTAACTTAATTTTGAGAACAAAATTCTTGTTTAATGGGATATTAACTCTTTACAACGTTCTTATTTCCATTTATCATACTCTCTGCATTCAATATTTCTTTATAATCTAGCTGCAATTTCTTAATCTTCTCCATGCTTCCAATACTAATTTTTTTATTTCCTCTTTAAATTCCCATTTTCGCTTTCTTCTCCCTTTATTTCATTTTCTCACAATTTTGTGACTCACTTTTCATTTCGTACATTTATATCACAATTTAAACAAATTCTATTCTCAATCCAAAGCTACATATTCTTTTTTTAACTCTTTATTCAATCTCTGTAATATTTAGTATGCCAGAATTTGAATCGTTCATCGATAATTTTTCAACTTTATTTACTTAGTAATATTAATGCTATTATTCATGTTTTGCATTGAATGAGTTGCTAATGATTGCTTTTAGTATTTGGGTTTCTATGGGGAAATTCACTAAAAGCCTTAAAAAGACCTTACATTACTTGATCAATATATCTCGATTTAAACGTCGGACCTATACTTACAATATGTCTTTTCATTCAATCCAACATTGAATTTGTTGTTTTTGTTCTAAATTTAATTTCAAATCTTTTCTTCAAGTTTTGTGATTAAAATTATGTTTTATTCTAATTATTATTTCACTTAATATCACTATGAATTGGGTTCTTTATATCTTTTGTAGAAGGTTATTGGATTTACTTATACATGAATTGTTGGGGAAAAATCCCTTAAGATCGCCTTAGGAACAAAAAAAACCCAACCTTACAGAAAAACAAATAGGACCGGATTGATGGTGAGGCAAAACAAACAATAGATAGTCATTAGCTAAAAGCAATAAAAGAAAATAACACAGGGGATTTATAGTGGTTTCACTACCACAAGACAGTGTACATCAACTTGGGGAGAGGAGATTTTATTACTTTCTAAGAGGAAATTTTTTTTACAAGATTAATAATGGATAAGAAGAATAAGAAATACAACCGAGAGAGTTCATTCTACTCATGCTAATCTCCGCCTTTATATAGAGATTATTACTTGGGGTTGAAGTAATTGATTTATGGTCATAAATCAATGTCTCGTTAATTCTCCTATTCATACAGGAAATATTTATCCATTTAATTTTCTAGTTTTCCCCCATACATGCGCATGATAAAATTCCTTCTTTAATCAGTTAATTAGGGAATTAATTAATTACCTCAATCTCCCAAAATAATTCTTCTTCTCATGTAGGTAATTTATTACTTTCTTTAATGTTGTAAAAGAGGCAATATATATTTGAGTAATTATCTCAAATATTTTTCAAATCTTCTGCAATTGAAATATTGTATCGCTGAAATCAACAACATCTTCCAAATCTTCTATAATTGAAAATATTGTATCATCAAATCTTACAATCTTCACATTGATGCTATATTTCCTCGCAAGCCTATCAACTCCACCTACATCCTCTTACTCAAACTAGCTCTCTGACAAGACACCACAGATACTTTCTCAATGAGCTTCGGCATAGCCATCACCACTTTGTTAATAAACTCTGGCAAAGCCACCGCCCGCCAACAAAATGTTGAAAGTACCCTCTCCAAGTAGGACCTATCAATCTCCACAATGAAAACAAACGCCTCCATCTACTAACTCACTCTCCCCCGTGCCACCCTGTGGCACCTAGCACTTCATTAAGCGAATTAAGTTCGACCAGTGCTCAAACTTGTGAGAAATGCGGATTACGGATCTTAAGGCTGGAATAACACTAGAGGAGGGGTGAATAGTGTTTTGTGGATTTTCTAAATCTTTTTGAAATTTATGTAAATTTAATCACCAACAAATGCAATTCACAGACACAGATATAATCACAGAATCAGACACAGATGCAAATAATAAATAAAATCAGTAAAGGAAATAACACGCCAGGATTTTATACTGGTTCGGAGTTACCCTACATCCCATCCCGTACAAACGTATGGATTTCTTATCAAAAATACTCTCCCAGATTACACCCTCGATCTCAAGGCCATGAGGTACACCCTCCTGTATTCGAGTCCGGGGCAAACTCTCTTGATTTACCAGGCCACAAGATCACCTAATTGATTTCCGGGGCAACAATCACACCCAATTGATTTCAAGACTCAACCGCACCTTTTACTCAACAGTTTGATTTACAAATAATCCTATAACTCTGAATAGCAGCGAGATCTTATGGAGAGAGTGGCAGAGAATCAAACAAGAGATAATCAAGTTTGATTCACTTGGTATTTCGGCAGAGTATAGTTTGGAATTCTTTAGAATAAATGTGGAAGATGAAGAGGAGAGAAAATAAGTAAAATCTGATTAAAAATTCGTTTAGAACTACTGTATTTATAGGAAATCAACAGCAATATCTATTCGTGAAAGAATACGACGAATAGACACTTCTTTTGAAAATTTGAATTTTGAATTTAACGGACACCATGTCGACATGGGGTATCCCATGATGTCGACATACCCTAGTTAAAAATAATGTAAAATTTGTTTTAAAAATGATATTGAAAGAAAAACAAGATGAAATGATTCTGGAGTAAAATAAACTAATTTCCCTATGTTTTAAAATAAAGAAGAGTAGAAAAATATATTTTTAGAATGTATATATAAATTTGATTTTAAATCTCAAGTATATATATATTATAAAGAATATTTAAAAATCAGAAGATAGTTTTAAAAACAAACGAAGTTTAAAACAAGAGTTTATTTAAAATAACAAAAACAAAGAATATTTTAAGGCCAAAACATTTTGAAAAGCAGTTTTGAAAATCATTTTGAAGTAGTTTTGCAAGCTTCTTCCTACAGAATATCTCATCACATCAGGACTTGAGAACTTGTACAAAACCAGGATGTTCGTGGGTTTGTAAGCCACTTGTCGTAGGTTTGTAAGCTACTTGTCGTGGGTTTGTAAGCCACTAAGAAGGTAGAAATGGGTTCCATCCCAAATGAAATATGGAATGAATATTTCTGTGCTATTATGAAGTTTTAACATAATTCTATACTCAATACTTATCTTGTACTATTAAAATCTTGAACTCTTGATAACTTGATTTCTTGATACTCATGATTCTTCAATCTTGATATCTTTGATCTTTAAATTCATCAGTCTTGTATCTCTATACTGTACAGTCTTCATTCTTGGTACCTGCATGTTTATATCCTGCATATACATATATATATATATATATATATCTAAACTACAATGTTAGTATTTATATTTTATAACAAGTCCTAAGGTTGTTGTCATCAAAACCATCCTTCTCAAGGACTAACAGAACTTTACAACGAGTAACGACTTGGTAAACATATCCGATGTATTATCCTCTGTGTGAACCTTTTGAAGACGTACAACTTCTCTTCATCCATAGAGACAAGAAAGGACTCTCTCACCTCAATATGCTTCATCCTTGAGCTGAAAGCCAGATTTTCAGCTAAGTGAATTTCACTTTGGCTATCACAATTCACTTCTATACCTTCATATACAAAGCCCAAGTCACACAAAACGCTTCAAGTAAAGTGCTTCCTTAGCCACTTCAACCGCAGCTATAAGCTCTACCTCTGTAGCAGACAAAGCCATAATTGTCTACAGTCTCGCTCTCCAACTAATAGCTGTCCCACCAATGGTGAACACATAACCTGAGGTTGACTTCCTTCGATCTCTATCATCGGCATAGTCAGAATCACAAAATCCAACTAAGCTGAAATCTCTATCTCTACCGCCAAAGACAACCCATGGTCTCGATTCCCTCTAAGATATCTGAAAATATACTTCACTGCCTCCCTATGCATCTTTTCTAGATTTGACATGAATCTACTCACCGATCCAACCGCCTGCGCAATGTCAGGCCTAATGCAAACCATGGCATACATCAGATGACCAACTGCACTCACATAAGGTACCTTCTCCGAGATCGGAGAGCCTCTACTAAAAAGTCGTATGTGCAAAGGCATGGGTGTGCTAATTGCCTTTGCTCCTTATATGATAAACCGAGCAAGCACTTTCAGAATATATTCCTTTTGAGTGAGCCTCAAAAGTCCAAGCTTCCTATCCCCTTGGATTTCCATACCAAAATCTTCCTTGCTTTTCCAAGGTCTTTCATCTCAAATTCCGCCTTAAGCTTTAACTTCAAACTATCAATTTCAGCTTTATCCTTGGAAGCAATCAACATATCATCCACATACAGGAGTAAATACACCCAAAAACCATTCTTCAAATGCTTGAAGTACACATAAGCATCTTTGATGCTACGATAAAAAACAAGTGAAAGCATAAAAAAATCAAACCTCTTGTACCACTGTCTAGGCGACTGCTTAAGTCCATACAATGACTTCTTTAGCTTGCAAACCCAATTCTCTTTTCCATCTACGACATATCCGTTTGGGTGCTTCATGTAAATGGTTTCATCCAAGTCTCCATGCAAGAAAGCGGTATTCACATCAATTCGCTCCAACTCTAAGTCATGAGCGGCAACTATAGCAAGAAAAATACGGATGGAGGTGTGTCTCACTACAAGAGAAAAAATCTCATCATACTCCAATCCCTTCCTCTGTGAAAATGCTTTAGCAACAAGTCTAGCCTTGTATCTTTCATCATCCTTCACCTTGAACACCCACTTGTAACCTATGGCTTGGCTTCCTTGTGGAGGGGGTACCAAATCCTAAGTCTTGTTCTTCTTCAACGACTCTAGCTCCTCTTGCATAGCGCACATCCACTTCGAACTGTCACATGACATCAAAGCTTCATCAAGGTCAAGCAGCTCCTCATGAACCACATATAGAGCATAATTAAACCGATCACTAAGGCTAAGGTTTGCATACTGCCAATCACCATACCTCTTAGGCGGCCCAATTGTCATATGACTGGCCCGAGTAGGTACAACTTCGCCGAAACTCCTTTCAGCTCCACCTTGAATCGAACTTCCACTAGTCTCGTGCACATCACCAACACTACTAGAAGACACCCGTGGACTACTCTGTGATTTAATATCAAATGCATCTATCTCACTCTCAACAGCATCAACAACTCTACTACTAGGATATAAATTGGGAACCTCTTCCATCTCGTTAGGCCCATTAGAAACATCTGATGTGGTAGGTAAGTCTTTCTTAGGATTGAACATTGCTGACTCATCGAAAATAACATGTCTAGAATGAACAATCTTTCTATTAACAGGGTGCCAAATAGGATACCCTTTGATACCAACTGTGTATCCCAAAAGGGTGCCTTTGTATGCTCTAGCCTCCAACTTATCATCACCTGTATGGTGAACATACACAAGACAACCAAAAATACGAAAATAACTAAGGTACACGACTTTACCTCTCCACTTCTCTTCTGGAATCTTCCCATCTATGGCTAAGCATGGCATCCGATCAATAATATGCACCGTAGTAAATAACACCTCAGCCCAATAGCCTCTAGATAAGCCTGCCATCAATCCCAAGCAACGAGCCTTCTAAAGTAAAGTCCTTTTCATCCTCTCAGCAACCCCATTGGATTGTCGATCATCTAGTGTAGTGAAATGTCTTTCAATGCCATGCTGTCTACAAAAGTCGAGGAACTCCCCAGAGAAAAACACACCGCCGTTATCAGATCTCAACACCTTCAAATTAGAACCAGAATGGTTCTCAACAAGCACCTTCTAAGCCTTAAACTTCTCAATGTTGTCTGATTTGGCCTTCATCACATACACCCAAACTTTTCGAGAAAAATCATCATTAAAAGAGATAAAATACTTCGCCTCCCTACTGGAAGCAGTAGCAACTGGTCCCCAAATATTTTTATGCACATAATCAAGTACCCTCTCCGATCTATGGAGTCCAACTCCAAAGGATACCTTAGTCTGCTTACCTAACACACACTCCTGGCAGAAATCTAACTTGTTGAAGTCAACTTTGATCATCTTTCGTCTACAAAGCAACTCTAATCCCTTCTCAGAAATATGACCCAACCTGAGATGCCAAAGTCTGGTGGCATCCAAAACACGAGAATTATCAACTTCAAGACACGACTCTCTAAGAACTATGGTCCCCTTAAGTAAACAAAGATTCCAGAACAAATCTCCCTTCCTAAGAACAAGAGCACCCCTCGAAAACTTCAAACCATCCTTCTCTAAAGTGACTTGCACCCCATGAATGCCACTTGCCCTAAAGAAATCAAGGACTTTCGAAGACCCGGAACTTACCGGACACCTATTAAAGTGCTTATCACTCCATCAAACATCCTAATCTACACTGTACCTACTCCAATAGCTCTACAACTAGCATCATTACCCGTAAGGATTGCACTTCCCTCTCCGTCGATAAAGAACCGAATTAATCCCTATTAGGCGTCATATGAAAAATGCCCCTGAATCAAGCACCTAATGGTTTGATACATCCGATATCGCTGTAGATAACACATTATCAGATACAGCTTTCTCCACCGTAAATGATGAAGAGCCTTCTTCTTCCTTCTTCTTCTTCCAATCCAAACAGTCTCTTTTTTAGTGGCCTGGTTTCTTACAATGGTGACACTTTCCATCCTTAGATTTTCCTCTATAATTATTACTGGGCTTTCTAGATTTGGAATGCCCCCTAGAATTCCAGTTCTTCCTCTCCTCTCTCCCTCTCTCAGCAAATAGGCTTGACTAATACTTTCTTCTCTATCTTCACCCATCTCCTTCATCTCATCCCTTAAGTCCTCAGATAGAAGACCCGACTTCACATCTTCAATGGTCAAAGTATCTCTTGTAAAGATAAGGTTGTTAACGAAACTCGTGTAACGCTCTAGAAGGGAACACAAAAGCATTATAGCCATATGCTCTTCATCTATCTTCAAATCAACAGTCTTCATCTTCATCACTAGATCATCGAAGAAACCCAGATGCTCTTTGATAGAAGTACCATCTCTCATCCTTATGGTGAAAAATGTCTTCAACAAAATCAAACGGTTAGTCAAAGATTTCTTCAACTAGAGATTTTCCAGCTTGATCCAAATGCCCTCAGTAGTAGTTTCACCACTAATCTAAGAAATAACATTTTCTCCAATAGCTAATTGCAAAGTAGTAAACGCCCATTTTTCCATCTCCTTCCTTTCCATGGTTGAAATTTCAGCCTTCAACTCCTCAGGAGCAAACACCATAGGATGAACTTCGTTTCTCATCTGAACAGCTTTCATCCTTCATTGCCACGTCTCAAAGTCTTTATCACTATTCCACTTCTCTATTGCAAAACTAGATCTTGATGTAATATAGGTCCCTCTAACATAGGGTCTTGGTACAACCGTTGGAGTCTCCTCATCTCCTGCCATAATGTCTAACACCCTTTCTCAATCAATCTTGTCGCTCTGATACCAGAATATTGGGGAAAAATCCCTCAGGATCTCCTTAGAAACAAAAAAACCCAACCTTGCAAAAAAATAAATAGGACTGGATTGATGGTGAGGCAAAAAAAATAACAGATAGTCACCAGATAAAAGCAATCACAGATCAAATAATAAAAGAAAATAACACACGGGATTTATAGTGGTTCCACTACTGTGAGGTAGTGTACATCCACTTTGGGAGAGAAGATTTTATTACTTTCTATGAGGAGAACAATTTTACAAGATTGATCATAGAGAAGAAGAATAAGAAATACAACTGAGAGAGATCATTTTACTCATGCTAATCTCTGCATTTATATTGAGATTATTACTTGGGGTTGAAGTAACTGATTTATGGTTATAAATCAATACCTCATTAGTTCTCCTATTCATATAGGAAATGTTTATCCATTTAATTTTCCAATTTCCTCCAATTTACATGCGCCTGATAAGATTCCTTCTTTAATAAGCTAATTAGAGAATTAATTGATTATCTCAATCTTCCAAAATAATTCTTCTTCTCACGTAGGTAATTTATTACTCTCTTTAATGCTATAGAAGAGGCAATATATATTTGAATAATTATCTCAAATATCTTTCAAATCTTCTGCAATTGGAAATATTGTATCACTAAAATCAACAATATCTTCCAAATCTTCTACAATTTTTTTTGACAAAGCCAACCAGCTTTAGAGTGGGCCATGCCATTATGTATATAAATAAAGAACAGTTGTTATGTACATGCACAGAACAGCTATAATCTAGTTTTATAGTGGCCGGACCACTTAGTACAAGAATAAAAAGAAAAAATAGAAGCTAGACAAGATGACTAATCTACTCGGTAGGGCCTACACCCTCTGTCGTGACTATGCACATCAGTACCAGAGCCAATAACATGCTGAATAGCATAAAATTACATTGCCAAGTACGGATCAAAAGACCTCGAGAGTGGTGAGTAGAGATAAATCCGGTCCCAAGTCGGATCTAAGAATTGCCACCAATTCCTAGCATCAACAATCCTAGTGGTCGTCAGAGAAGACCTTCACCCTCAGGATGATACACTAACCTCCTAGACTCATCAGGACCACCTAAGAACATGTGATAACTATGCATCTACGGATCATACCTCATTTTTGTCACCTCATGAATCCATGAACACTCTTTTGGTTCCCATACAACAACATCATCATCTGAATCACTAACTGCATCAATTTCTATCTCCCCAGCGGGAGAAGCAGCAATAACAGGATCAAAAAGAGGTGGAGTTCTAACTTTTGGAACCCATATTGTTTCTGTCCTAGGGAGGGGGATCTTATCAGTAGGAGATAGAGGGGCATTCCTATTATATTTCTCCACCGTATGACCAAATGAATGACATAACGTACAAACATTAGGCTTCCATCTGTAGTTAACTTTTATTTCCACCTCACGACCTTCCTTGATTCTTACTTTCAATATCGACGGTAACAGATTCTCTGGGGTTATTTCAATCAATGCCCTAGCCTATAATAGATTCTTGCGTGCTATAGTATTTGCATCAAAACATTTGAAATCCCCAATAAGGCTCGCTAGCCAATTTAAACCAATAAGCGATTGAAGAACAGAAGGTATATCGGTGAACATGGCGCAAACTGGAATAGAAAGAATCTACTCTCGAACACTGTCTATATTAACACTCCATGGAGTCACAATAAAGGGTTTCCTCTCGATAATGAGAGGACTAGTGTCTAGTGCTATAAGATGATCTTCCTTAGAGCCAAAATTAAAAAAGAAAAAGGAATTAAGGAATTAGACATGAAGCGAACCTTTTAGTTTCCACGCTCGCCTACAGTGCTCGCGCATAATCGAGTAAGAAGATGTAGCATCAAGGAAAAATCCAACAAGGTGGTAAGACCAATGGCTCTCCGCCTCCCGAAGAACAGCTGGTTGAATCATGCTAATACCATCAATGACCTGAGTGTTGAATTTCTGTGGTGAGAAAGCACTCGCATTCCGAGGCAATGTCTTGAATAGAGACAACCAAACTAGTTTGGCAGCAGTACTAACAGAGGCAACACAGCATCCCTTAGAGAGCACATTACCAATAGGAATCGCGCAGGTAACTGGTACTGACATTTGTGCTAATACAGTATCGGGTATAGGAGCATATTCACAATCAATAGACTATGCATTTGCACAATTCGTAGAAGCCATCACTTCGGCATTAGGAGCCGAATGCACTACAAAGTCAGACGAGGCAATGGCAATATCACCCAACTGCACATACTCGACAATTCCTGAACTATCAATACTTGGTTCGTTCACCCAATTTCCAACTGCCGATACCATACGTGTAATAGGAGAAATGGGGTTAACATTTGTGATTCCCGACAAAGGAAACACGTGTTGGGGATTAACGCTTGAAGCACCAATGTGAGATGGGGCGAGGAGAGCATCTAGGGTTGAAATCGAGTTAAGCGCGTAGGGGAGATTGTCGATAGGGGTGGACTGTGACAAAGGCGGCACTAGATTGTGAACATTTACAGGGGACAAGGCAGAAGTCGACGACGACTGCTGTGGCTTCGGATTTGAAAAGGTACGACTAGATCTGGTAATCGACTGAGGACCGAACGAAGTTGCTAGTCTGGGTTTGTCTTTTTGATTCTTAGCCATCGATGATGCAGGGGATTTAGGAAGAAAAAGATGAAGCGAGGGAGGATAGAGAAGACGAAGAGGAAAGGGGGCCGATTCGCCGAATGATGGAGGCCATTTTTTTGGATGGTTTTGTATTTTTTGAAAATATTGTATCACCAAATATTACATGAATAACATAAAATCTTAGATTGTTTCATATAATCTATTGCATCTACTTTTTTATTCATGAGTTTTGTATCTAATTCGACTGTTATCTGATTTTTTAATCGATTGGTACGATTATTAATTTATCTTCCATTGTTTATTTTTTAGGGCATTGTATTTTTACTGATACTTAGATACCAAAGAATCTTCAATTTGTTTTGTATGATCTATCAGAGGTAAAGTTGATCTTTTTTCTATTATCAAACTTATATATGAAAATCAAGTTGGGTGACGTAGTAACGGGACAACCATTGAAAAATCCTAGTTAAGTTGGTGCAAAGAAATTGCAAAACTCTAACTGCCAATCCCCTCCCCCAACACATATATTTTATAGTCCACTTACCTTCTCCTCCACACAAAAATAAAAAATTCTTCACATTTCTTTAACCATTAAAAAATCAAGATGTCGCAAAAACAACGAAAAAATCCAAAAATATTATGTACAATAGGAACAATGCATTTTCTTTTAAGCATAGCTGAAGCATATGAGGCCATTGGCAATATCAAGAAAGAAGTTCATAAAAAAGTAGCACTTCACAAAACAATGTCTTGAAGGGATATCCTTGAGAACCAGAGATGATGGATGATCAATTCCGACACAAATACGAAGCGCTTAGAAAACACTGGTTAGTTGGACAAAGTGTGTGCGATAAAACTGAGGGATCTTGTTAAGGGAACGTATGTAATACAGAGAAATGGTGGGTTGATCGTGTGAAAGTTTGGATATCTTTTCTTCAGTTTTAAATAAGTTATTTATAAGAAATTTGCTAAATAATTTTTATTTTAGGAGTATGGAACTAATATTTTAAGTATTGGAGAAGACCGATAAAAAATATGGACCTACTACAAATTATATTTTAAGGTACATATGCAATTGGAGATGATGCATTCACGTCTTCTACTGCACATGAAGATGAGTCCCCAAACATTCCACGATCTTCTACGCGTTGCAAGACATTTGAGAGCTATTTCGATTGAACATGGAAATTCAATGCAATGTACATGAATCTCAAAGATGTTCAAGTACAATCAACGTGGTTCTTTCTTAGTTTGGGACAACCATATATGGCTCCACCTTCTAATACTCTGCCTCATCCTTCTATGATGCCACCATCTATGTCTGCACTACCTTTCAATCTGACATAAAGAAGAAAACTTGATGAAACAAAAGGTATCTACTCTTGTTGATCGGATATACAGAAGGCAAATGAAGAAATCTCGTTCTGATACAGAAAGTCTTAACACTAATTTGAGTATAAATATTGTAGACTCTACCGGTTCATCTTTTCCATACACCGTCTTGCTAATCGAGTGAAGATTATTGGTCAGTTTGACATTGGCGAAGCATTAACAACTTACGGACAAAGATAAAAGGGAAATAATTAACGGTTTGGATGATGAAACCGGAAGAAGCAGGTTGACTGTTGAGATAGCACAGATGAAATACAACATTCAATACCATCAATACTTGATCAACAAGTCCCACCATAATGCATAGGATTTTATTTATTATTTGCATTGTCTATGTACTTTTTTAACAATGCATAGTTTAAAGAAAAAATTGTAGTGTATTAGTTTTTTTATTTACTATTTTTAACTTCAGTTTATTCTTTACTATCATTATTAAAAATCATTTATAATATTTAAAATAAATAAAATCCAAACATACAAACAAATTTCAACAATTATTCCACTTTACCATGCCTTTTTCGTAGTAAAAAACACAATCTTCCTTCGTGAACTTACCCCTTTCAGAGTAACCTTTTGCTAAACAAAAAATGCACCCTATGTCTGTAGTAAACAATATTCAAATAATACATTTTAATATTATATTTTAGGGAAAAAGTATAATGAATAAGTAGCATTTTTTTGGTTGTAACACGAAACGTTAACTTTGTTTTTTTTTTGGAACTAGGGAAACCTGGTCAATCATTATCGACATGCGATTCCTGAACAGTAAACCTAGGGAATAGATGGCTGGCCCGCCACAACCGCTATTCCAGGCTAGCCAGACCTTTCGGTTGACTTGGTCAAGGAGGCGGGAAATGAACCTCAAACCTCCCATGTGAAAAGGCGTATCTCCTCCCACACTCCCCAGGTGGAACTCGAACCTCAAACCTCTCACTTGGGAGGCGTATCACCCCACCACCCAACCAAGCCCGCGGGCATGAATGTAGGCATAGTCGACATGAATGTATTTTTTTATAAAATCTGGTATATCCATCTTGGACAACCAAGGATTTTAATATGTGTTTTTATGGTGTTCAATTGACCATGAAATTTTTATAAGTAAAACAAATTTTCTATTTGAGTGCATAATCGCTGTTGAATTCATGAGGATCTTGTGAAACAATGTGGTAATTGTCTTTTGTTGTACGTAGTTTGTTTAAAGATACATTATTTTGATTTTTTTCATTTTGGAGACATCTTTAGATTAAGAATTGAATGTGTATTATTTACAATGTTTTAGGTAAACTACCACAAATAGGAAGGATCATACTAAATAATATTAAAAGCAATTATTTATTAGCAATTCTATTTTATTTGAATTCAAACAAATAGAATTAATCACAATCAATTCTCCTTGAATTCAATTTAATGAGAGAGTCATTTACATGATAGTTTTTTATAATTTTAATCAACTAAGAACTAAACTTTGATCACTTAATTCCTTCCATCACCTATATTTCTAAAAAATGTAAGTTCAACTTTATGAGTAGTTAACATGAATTGTCTACAACACTAGAAAATGCTTCCTCACTTAAGAATTATACGTAACACATAGAAGTAATAATATTGGAAATAAATATCGATTCTTAATAAATATTTTTTTCCTAACAAATATAGAAAAGAATAAAAAAATTATTTATTGATAATTTTCATCAGCAAACTTAACTGAATATTATTATGGTAATATTTGCATATGCTTGAAAGCCAATAATATATATATAATTCTTAGCTTACAAGCGTACTAGTTAAGTAGGTTATAAATATGTTGGATGTATAGACAAAATATTACAAGCATTCATATTGATATTGGTCTATACTTCAGACATAATTCATGGACAATGTCCAATTCGAACTCCAAAGAGAAGTCACGATTAATGTTGGAGCTATGAAATTATGTGAAGAATGAGAAAGAACAAAGGTTGGTTACATGAAAAAGACAAGATGAAAATTAGGTATTATTGAACAAAGAGTTAAATTTAAATCATGTTTAAATTAGAGTTGCATATGAGGTGTTGTCAATTTGCTTAAGAAGGATAGGTACATGAAACATTTCCTTTTAGTTAATCATGTTGGAACATATTGAAGATTTTTAATGGAATTAACTGATATTCAAGTTTCGTCTTAACTTTTTTCAAAAAAAAACATATAATTTATCTTCAAATAAATTATGGTTTCTATTGCTGGAACCATGCCAGCCGGAAGCAGATTAAATGGGTAAATTTCAAAAAAAAATTCTGATCTACTCTTAGTTTAACCAATGAAGCCTAAATTGGATTTTACATCTAATCCAAAAAATTAATGGAAATCTTCATTTTATTTCATTTGCTTAAATAATTTGATTTTAATTTAAGTTGTACGTATGTTGTAATGAATGCATCAAATGCACCCATGTGTGAAAGTGCAAGTGAAACATATAGGTTATAGAGTTAGTGGTATGCCTTGGGGGCAATTTTGTAATTTAATGTAAATAATTACCTCTAAATAAAATCTCATTCGAACTAAATGGTCTTTTTCTTCCATTATATACTTAATATTGTTAGAACATTAGTTCTCTGTTTTAATGATGACGATTATATACTTAATATTGTTAAAACATTAGTTCTCTGTTTTAATGATAACAATTATATACTACACATATATACTATATCATGATGACAAACTATCATTCAAGAAGACAAAAAGTAAGGCAATGAGCAAGAAGAATCATCTACAAATCAAAGAATTCAAAACTATGGAGCTTCAAGATCAATAGTATGTATATGGTCTAAGATTGAATTGTAAAATCTCCTTGATAGTTCATATACACACACAAACACAAATATCAACATAGCATATATATTGAATTTAAAATGGCAAGTGTTTGTATATAAAAACTGAACTTACACTATTCAGTCGACTAAAATTGGTTTCAGTCGACTGAGCCCAATTTCAGTCAACTGAAACTGTGTTGAACTATTTTTTTTAAAGAATTCAAATATTTGCCATGAAAATTAAAACGTTCATACTTAGTAGACTGACGTATTCGCTCAGTAGATTGAAATGCCATAAGGGTTACTTTTTATGAAAGGTCATCTTCAAGAGTTGCGACTTTTTGAATAGTTTTCTGCAATTCTAAAAGGATTTTTTGAAGATTGACAACTCCCGATGGCTTCTCTTCAATATATATATATATATAGTACAATGACTCATACTTAAAGATATACCTTCTACTATGATTTCTATCTATTTTACTCTCTTGTGCTAGTCTAAGCATTTGTGCTTTCAACTCTATTATTTCATTTTCTATTATTCCAATAATCACTGTGCACTCAATACGAATCATAAAGCAGATTATAGAAACCATTATACTATCAAATAAAAATCAGTGTTAGACGAACACAAGATTATCAAGCAAGAATTGTATTTTTCAAAAGAAAGAATAAATATGAGAGGTGCTCAGATTGGGTAAGTTGTAAACCTATTCCTCCGGGTCAAGCGAGGGATTTACCAAGGAAATACCTAAGAGGTGCTTAGACGTTGAACATAGCAGAGGTGTTCTAAACCAGTATAAATCCCGGTGTGTACATTTACTTACTGCTTTATTATTTAGTAGTATAAATTAGTATATATACTCATTTTATTAGCCATACACGATCTTCTAGTTCTTTCAGTTGGTATCAGAGTATGGTTTATTCAAAATCATAACACAATTTTGAATACTATGGCCAATATGAGTGACAGCACATTTTAAGAATGATAATCAACTGCATTTCCACCATTTTTCATGGGTTCTAATTATATGTATTGGGCTACACATATGAAAGTTTTTATGGAATCAAGCGGTCTTAACATTTGGCTATCTACTCAATCTCAGTATGTAGCTCCTACTACTAGAATTAGTACCTGGACAGATGCTCAGAAAACTGATGCTTCAAATAATGCAAAAGCTATGAATTTTTTATATTGTGCATTAGATAAGAACGAATTTTCTAGAGTTAAGATGTGCAAAACGGGTTATGATATATGGCACATGCTACAAGTCACACATGAAGGAACCACCAAAGTAAAGCAAACTAAGATAAGTTTGTTGAAAAATCAATTTCAATCATTTAAAATGAAAACTAATGAAAGCATCGTAGAAATGTATTCTAGATTCCAAACTATACAACATGATCTTATGGCATTAGGAGTTTTATTTACTAATTTTTATTTAGTTACACATATTCTGAATGCATTAACCGATGAATGGGGAAGAAAAGTATTAGCTATAGAAAAGATCAAGCCCAAAAAAAACAAAGTATTCATTTTCAGGTAAATAACAATGACGACTCGGGCTTGGATAAAGAAGATGTAGTTTCCTTTGCTAAAAACTACAACAAGTTTAGAAAATTCAATAAAATGGTGCAAAAGTAAAAAACCAAGCAACTCCAACAATACTTCGTCATTTAAATGCTATGGTTGCAATCGATTTGGTTATATGAAAAAGGATTGTCCAGAATTAAACAAAGATAACAAAAGCTTCAATAAGAACAACAAATATTAGAAATTCTCGAAAAAGAAGCATGCATTCCAAGTAACATGGAATGATTCCTCAAGTGACAGTGACCATAACAACGACAGTGATGAAGAACAAGCCAATGTTTGCTTTATGGCAACTAAAGATGAGGTACTTTCATATTTATCTTTTGACAGTGTCGTAGAAATAGCTTCGGAACTATAGAAACCTTAGAAAGACTCATAAAGAATGTTCGGGAAAAATGACAGACTAGAATTAGAAAATGAAATGCTAAAAGATAAGAAAATTATATTAGAGGAGGAAATTTTAAAATTACAAAATATTTGTAAATCTTTTGAAGAAAATATAAATGTGCATGCTTTAGAAAAGGAAAATTCAACACTATCGAATGATAACGTAAAGTTAAGAAAAATTGTTGATGATTTGGAAAATCGGGTAAAAGTGTTAAACGAAGATAAACAATCAGTGATAAATGAAGATAAACAGTCGTTAGAAAAGAAAGTAAATGATCTATCCACAAACATTTTTAAATTTAACAAAGGAAAAGATAATCTATCTCATTTAATTAGTATTTCAAAACCCCCTAGCAATAAAAATGGTTTAGAATTTATAAAATCAAAGAAACCAAAAGTTCAACACAAATATGCTACACTTTATTCTAAATTTCGTAAACCAGTATGTAGCAAATCAAAGATATGGATTCCAAAAAAAATAATAACTTGATTGGAAAAAAACATAGAGATAGATTTTGAATAATGTTCATTTTAATAAAGATTTTAGATTCAAAGGTTCTACCAAACCCTCCTTGGTATGGTTACCTTTAGTTTAACCCCAGGACCATAACAAAGGAAGTGGATACCATTAAATTGTTTTTATCTTTGTAGGTATCCCAAAACAAATAGGAGAAATGGATTCTTAACAATGGATGCTCCGAGCATATGAAAAATGCTGATATGCTAATGAATATGTCTTACAAGGAAGGCGGAACCGTCACTTTTGGAGATAATTCCAAAGGCAATGTTATAGGACAAGGAGATGTTACTTCTATCGGTATATCTAACTCTTCTCTTATTTCAAATGTTTATCTAGTTAAAATTTTAAAACATAACCTCCTTAGTATTCCGTATTGAAATATCTACCTTGAGATTAATCTTTATCTTATTTAACTTTCAGCTTATGGCTAGAAGAGGCAGAAGACGACGTTCGGATGCTGGGCAATCCAGTGGCTCGCATCCGGACAGCGTTTATATGTCTGCTGATCAGTTCTTGGAGTTATTTAGGAGCACTCATCCTCCAGTTCCTATTCGTGCATTTCCTCCATGCAAGTCTGCTTTTGCACGCCTATGCAGTGATTTTTCTCATCTTGGTGGAAAGCCATTCAAAGGCTCCGAGTCCGTTCTTGAAGTTCAAGCTTGGATTCACACGTGCGAGCGTATCTTCTCTAGAATGGATATTTCTGATCATGATAGAGTTCTTGTAACTTCTAGTTTATTACAAGAGCGTGCCCTTGATTGGTACGAGCTTCTTGTAGCCGAAATTGATGAGTCTGCTCTTTCTTGGACTCAGTTTCGAGAACGATTTGAACTCAAGTTCGTTCCTGAATTTGAGAAAACTCTATTGACCCGTCGCTTCCTTGAGTTGAAGCAAGGGGAGTCTTCCGTTTCTGAATATGTTGCATCTTTCGAGGCCTTATCTAAGTATGGTCTTGAATTCATTAGCACTTCTTATAGGAAGAATCTGAAGTTTGTCTCTGGTCTTAAGAAATATCTTAAGAAAACTTTGATGCTTGAGCTTAAGCTTTCCTTTGAGGAGTTAGTTGATTCTGCACTTCATCTCGAAGCCATCGAGAAGGAGTGTAATAGTGGTGATGATGTTGAGATTCACGAGAACCCCAACAAAAAGCAGTCTCCATTGGATGAGCCGAAATTTTTCCCTTCCAAGAAGAAAAAGCCCGTTGAATCTGATTCTCAGTCTCAGTCTGCTGGAACACCTTCCATTCGGAAGTGTTTCAATTGTGGTTCTCCTGATCATATGATTCGAGCTTGTCCCAAGCCTCTCTTCTGCCGCTATTGCAAGAAGGAAGGCCATCGTAGTTCCACTTGTCCCATTGCTCCGAATAATTCTCCATCTGGCAAGTCAAATGTAACAGATGCTTCTGGAGGTTCTTCTCAGGGATAAGGTATGTCTCCATCTATTTTGGAAGGTTTCTATTTTCTTTGCATTTTCGATTCCAATTTGATGGCATCATTTTCTTTAAGCCCTCATGATGAGGAAAGTGTTATTTTTTTTTTCATTCTTGCAGTTTGAGAATTTTCCAGTATTTTTGATCTTGTCTTAGGATTATCACCTAAGCAATATCTTGAGTGGTGTTAAGGTCTTTTCAGCTCGACCTTGCCACCAGTTTTCATTTGATAGGAGTTGCGGAAGTTAGTCTTTCACTTACCGCATTCCGCACTCGTTATGATTCTTTATAGTGACTATTATGTCATTCAGTTTATTCAGCTTATTTCATCCATTTTATGAATCGAGTATTCTACGAATATCTCGAAGACTCCATTTTTGTATTTATTGATTTTTGGATGGAAAACAGCAATTTAAAATATTTGCAAATCTTTTTCATAAGATTTATTTATAAGTATAATTGGATTTTTGTTCTTAAACGAGCAAAGAATATTCTCAAAACTTTTAAGAAATATTTTTATCATATAGAAGATGATTTTGTGATTGTATTGCCCATTGAGTGCTTTAAGAATTCTGGTTGATGCGCTTGATCAACGTTATCGATAGGAATCTCCTAAACGCTTTGATGAGACAATTTGACACACTAAATTGATTTGAAATAAAGAAATTTTTCCAGAAAGATGATTTCATGAAGGTAATTGAAATTTTGAAGCTTTAGCTTTTCGGTAAAGAATATTATTTGAAAGAACTCTTATTCTTTTTATTCCCGAAAGGGGGATTGTGTTGCCAATGCATTTAGTTGTACGAAACAAGTGATTGTTTCTTTGTTGATGTCTGAATGGAATGATCTTTTTACCAAGTTCATCGGACGTTTTGTTGCACTTCATTTGTGAGCTTCGGTTCATTTGACGTATTGTTTATACCACGTCGGTGTTCTGAATTATTTTGAGCTTAGGAATCCATAGAATTCTCTGAGCAAGCAGGTTCGGGCTTATCCTTTCGTGCACTTTATGATGAACTTTTTATTTCAAATTTGCTTTGGTGTTGATATGCTTTTATGGTTGTTACTCTATATATTTTCTTCTTAAGAATTGCGAGGACACAATTTCTTTAAGGAGGGGAGTCTGTAACAACCCGCATATTTATCGGTCGTATATTTAAATATTTTATTTAAATATAACATCATTCGTCAGATTATGGTCCGAAAAGCTACTTTTTGCAAACGGCCGAATTGGAGCTCGAAACCACTTCCATTGAGTTCAAAATGCCATTTGCGATCTTTTTGAGTATAATCTTTGATATGTTTGGAGTAAGTTGAAATTTGCTACTTTTTCTAGTTGGGTTTGGGTTTGGGTTCAGCCCACTAGCTAACTAAACTCACTTAACCCTCTAACTCAGCCCTCTCCTCTCCATTCACTCATTCCCACTCTCCAAACTTAAGTAAAAACTAAAATGGGGGAAAGGAAGAGGAAATAGAAATTTGCTAGCCCTAGTTTCTTCTTGCATCTTGATTTCTTGCTCCAAAATCAAAGTGAAGCCATAGATAAGCCTCTTTTTCATCTTCTTCAACTCTTTTCCTCTTCAATTTCAGAAAGTTCCTAAACCTAACTTAGGAAATACTTGTTTTGATCTTAGATTGAAGCTTGTTGAGTTGAAGTAGAGATTGGTTGGTCTTCTTCTTGTAATTGAACTCCTTCTTCTTTGTTTTTGGGTTAAAGGTGAGTTTTGAACTCACATCTACTCCTCCTGATATCATTGATGTTGGGTATGAATTCCTAACAATTATCCATGTGCAATTGCTTTTGATTCGGATGGGTTTTGTGAGCATTGCAATTTTTGGTGTTTTGGAAGTCTAAAACTCTAAAGAATCATAGCTTTGATGTTGAATCATGTTTTTGGTGATAAACTGAAGAGCTTATATGGCCGGGTAGTCGATTGGCGTAAACCCTTAGCGTCGTTGCTCGTCCGGTTGCGAATCGAGAGAGTTTGCACTTCAATTGTTATAGGGTAGGAAATGTAGGAAATTGGGTTCAGTCGACTGAATCCTCTGTTCAGTCGACTGAGCTGAAGCCGAAATTTTCTGGACAGTGTTCAGTCGACTGAACAGGGACTCCTATTTTCCTGTTTTGCCTATTTATGCTCATTTTGATTGGTTTTCTGAATTTTACCGATTCATGTTGGTTCTTAGTGGTTGTTATTGCCTCTTTGGCTTTGATAACTTATTCTTGACTTCATTCACGGGTTTTTATAAAATAATCTTTCGAATCATATTAAAAGCTCCCTCCTCCAATTTATAAATTCTAATTAAAACACACACACATCTTTGCACTCCGAGCGATGTGGGAGGAGAATTAAATGATTAGATAAAACGCGTGCAATGAACAGGTGCATTCATCTTTTCAGTTAATTCCCAATCTGTTCGTTTGAATGTTTTGACCTTTGGTCTGGTTTACCGATGAGAAGAGGTAAACTTTGTACTGCTTTGAGTGTGAAAGTGACTGACGGATAGTAAACCGTTTAGTGCGAACGAGTGGTTATGGTACTCACGTTAACACTTTCCGGATTCTTTTCGAGAGTTGTGACACATTCCGCCAGTTAGTGGTGTCCAGTACTGGGCCTCCGGACCTTCGCCACTACGGTATGTTGCCTTCGGGTTTGTGCCTTCGGGTTTGTTGCCTTTAATATCGCTTTGGAGTTGGTCCTTCGCCCCGGCTCAAGTGATATTGGGTTTGGAGCCTTCGGGCTTATGGATCCTTGTTATACAGTACTGAGCTCGAGCATCTTTTGTTGTTTTGATTGATATGTATATTCCCTAGTGCATCGCCTTTCGGTGTTGGTCTTTTTGAGCCGCATGATATGTAGCGATCATCTAGTGGAACTTGTGTACCTTCATTGGTATTTGTTATTTGCCTTTTGGCTTGATTTGGGATATGATATCCTTTGCTTGTTGAGATGCCGATGATATGAGGCTTGTTTTGTTATGATTCATCTTATGTTAGATGATTGAATTATCTCCTTTGGAGATAATTGTTATACTTTATGATCTTGCAGGTTCATTATCGTTCAGTTTATCTAACTGATTTGTTTAGCTAGACTGACCCGTGTATTTATACTCGGGTCAGACCGAGATGTTTTCAGGTTAGGTGCTTTTGGACTTAGCCTCTTTTGCTTCCGCATGGATTATTCCGCTAGTTTCTTTTGGCTTAGCTTTTATGTAGTCCTTATCCGTTGTAACTCTGATATGTATTCTTGTGAACTCGTCTGTATATTGTGGTTTGCTATACCACTTGACATGTATCATTTTGTATACTCTGCTTTGTATCAGTATATGTGTTTATGATGATCCACTGTTCTGTGATGTATATTACATTTGAGTTGTTATATTCTGTTCTGATAGATCCTCTAGCCACCTATAGTTTTGTTTTAAGTATTCATTGGATATGTCGATCTACTAGGTAAGGCAATTATCGATGTATTCAATAGATAGTTAAAGCAAGGCTATAAATGGTCGCTCCTATCCAGCCTTATTCTCCGTATTAGCAGACGGTATTTCTAATAATACTCTTTGCTAATGTGGGTATAGAGGTGGGGCGCCACAGAAAACCAATGGATAGTAATTAAGTTATAAATATAACTAAATTTTGAAAGGAACAAAAAGGATTCCTAAATTTAACTAAATGAATAAATTAACCCGGAAATTACAATGCTTAAAAATAGTAAAAGCCAAAGCACGTATAATGAGTCTCTGTAAAAAGAAAAGAATACATACATAAGTTAAAATCTATATACTATCAATTGAATAATGTAATACAATTACGATTCCACTCATTTCTCTTTCGATTTTAGCCCTCCTTCCTCTTACAGTGGATATCCATCTCCGAATATTTCAACTCCTTCTACAAAATCACCATTTATCCAAATTGTTCCTTCTTCGATCGACCACATCGGATTCTCACCCAAGAGAAAGAAGATAAGAAGAGCTTTGAAACCTGACACTCATACTAAAATAGATGAAATACATCACTATCAATAAGAAATAATGAATATACAAAACAGATGTACTACCAACAAAAACGTCAAGGTATGCATCTGAATTTTTTGGAAAGGTGTGTACTCATTGTCTACGGTCATTTCCCAACCAATAAGAGCATACGTCAACGTAGTCCGCGTTTTACTGAATCTCCGATTGTTATCAAAAACACTCCACCAAGAAATTCCAGGGAAGCTGGACCATCCATGTCAAATTGAAACAAAACTTCAGTTTAGTATAACAGGTGGTCTCCACTTTGGTCATTAATTGAAAATACCAAGGTGGAACCAAATTCTTGGGATCATTTTCCTGATAACAAGTTTGACGATTTGGAAAATAATTAATATCTATTTATAATGGTATTTGTAATAAATATCCAAAAAGGATGTCTACAATAATATATACCATATGTAATATTAAATAAAATAAGTTTATTTAAAATTTCTTCGTTTAAAATAAATTAAAGGCAAGAAAACATTTCTGCACAGGTTCAGTCGACTGAACCAGAATCCCAGTCGATTGAACCTATATCAAATTGATACTAAACTTACTGCCTTAAAACAGCATGGTTTCAGTCGACTGGGGATCTATTCCAATAGGCTGAACCTATTCAATAACGACCAATGACTCTCTGCCTCTAAAATATGTACTTTTAGTCGACTAAATTTCTATCTCAGTCGACTACAATTCAAGAAACTGCCAATATAACTATCTTTTCCATCGTGCCTTTTCACCAAAACATTTTATCTCTTCTCAAATCCTACCTCCAAACTTCATTTAATGGCTTTAAGTAAAAAACTTCCAGCTTATCGCCTTAGACCAAGCAAAAACAAAGCTCCGGCTTCTTCTTCATCCAATCCGGCTCATCCCGAATTTGCTTTCGATGCTCAAATCTTAGAGTGGCTTAATGGTAGTGGCAAAATCTATGGATCTTCAATGAATTGAATGACAAAATAATTTTTCAACAAACATTTTACAACATGGAAGATTTAACCGCTTTTGGCATGGAAGAATTAGCAAGACAATACGGGTTCCTTTCTTTAATTGATGAAAAGCAAAATAAGGTAAAAATTTACCCATTATTAGTTAAATTATTCTATGCGAATCTTTGTGGGGACTTCTATACACCTTTGAATGAAATTGGTGAGGGAATTTTATGGAGTAGAGTATTAGGATTTGATATAGTGCTCAATGTTCAAGACCTAGGAGCTATTTTAAATTGTAATAGCAATGGATCTACTTTAGATAATATCTACCATCGTGATTCCGCCTATGATTCAACTAGCTACAAATTCCATATTGAAAACACGGAAAATACTTCGGTGAATTTAAGACCTCAAGCCTGAATCATTAATAAAATGCTTCTTCATATTGTTTTTCCTCGAATCGGGAGCTATGAAAAAATGTATGACTACAACTACAAGGCTCTTTATGTCATCTATTCAAACACAGAGCTTAATTGGGAAAAGATTATCCATGATAAAATAAAAAGTTTTAGTTCCTATTCCCGTAAAACAATGTTTTTTGGCTCATATCTCATGAAGATATTTATTCATTTTGGAATTAATATGGAAATTTTACAAGGCTACATCTCACCCAAAGTTATGGACCAAAAATCCATTTCGCTTATGAAACTACCCTCTCAAATGGAACCCCTACCTCCATATAATGTTTATATAGCGAATTTGGTAAAAATTACCATAGGTCAATCATCTTCCCAACCATCTCAAGCTCAACCCGGCGGTAAATCAAGTCAAGGAATCGTTGAAGAATTCAATTGGTCTTCGGATAGTGAAAATGAAGTTTCATTGGTTCAACCTTCCAGAACCATCAAAGCCACAAAAACTATTCTCCTAAACCAAGAAATTCTCTTCAAACAACAACAAAAAATGATGAAGCATCAAAAAACATTTGGGAGTTTGCTAGGAAAAATTTGGAAGAAAGTTTCTTCATGCTCAAGCTCATCATCATCCTAGCCTGAATCTTAGGATGCTTCATCTCGTCCTATATATTTGGTAAGTCTATCATATCTCCTTTTGTGATTTCATGGTATTTGGTTTTATGTTCGTTCAAAAACTTTAATGGTGTTTGGTATATTTTGTAATGTATTATGTTGCGTTGGTCTGTGATTTGATTTATGGTGTTCTGTGACTTTATGTATAAAACATGTTATTTCTATGTTGTGGAATGTATGTAAAAACTTTTCTTTGGTGTTATGTGTGTGAATGTTAAGTATTATGAGTATTTATGTTTATTTCATATCATATGCATATTCATTGTGTTTACTATCATTACATAACCTTTTTGTTGATGCCAAAGGGGGAGAAACATATAGGTAGGAGGAGCATGAATTTAGGGGGAGAAAATTCAATATTTTAAAATTCAAACTTTGGTAGTTGTAATCATCAAAATAGGGGAGATTATTAGAACATTAATTCTCCGTTTTAATGATGACAACTATATACTGCACATATATATTATATCATGATGATAGACTATCATTCAAGAAGATAAAAAGCAAGGCAATGAGCAAGAAGAATCATATACAAGTCAAAGAAGTCAAAACTATATAGCTTCACGATCAATAATATGTATATGGTCTTAGATTGAGTTGTAAAATCTCCTTGATACTTCATATCACACACAAACACATATATCAATATAGCATAGAGATTGAATTTAAAATGACAAGTGTTTGTATATAAAAACTGAACTTACACTGTTCAGTCGGCTGAAATTGGTTTCGGTCGGCTGAGCCCAATTTCAGTCAACTAAAACTATGTTGAACTATTTTTTTAAAGAATTCAAATATTTGCAGCGAAAATTAAAACGTTCATACTCAGTAGACTGACGTATTCGCTCAGTAGACTGAGATGCTATAAAGGCTCCTTTTATGAAAGGTCATCTTCAAGAGTTGTGACTTTTTGAATAGTTTTCTGCAATTCTAAAAGAATTTCTTGAAAATTGACAACTCTTGATTGCTTCTCTTCAATATACATAAATAGTACAACGACTCATACTTAAAGATATACCTTCTAATCCGATTTCTATCTATTTTACTCTCTTGTGCTATTTCAAGCATTTGTGCTTTCAACTCTATTATTTCATTTACTATTATTCCAATAATCACTGTGCACTCACTACAAATCATCAAGGAGATTATAGCAACCATTGTACTATCATGCCAAAGTCAGTGTTAGACGAACACAAGATTATCAAGCAAGAATTGTATTTTTTCAAAGGAAAGAATAAATCCGAGAGGTGCTTAGATTAGGTAAGTTGTAAACCTATTCCTCTGGGTCAAGCGAGGGATTTACCAAGGTAATACCTAAGAGGTGCTTAGGGACTGGATGTAAGAGAGGTGCTCCGAACCAGTATAAATATCGGTTTGTAAATTTACTTACTACTTTATTATTTAGTAATATAAATTAGTATATATACTCATTTTATTAGCCATACATAATCTTCTAATTCTTTCAAATATAATGTGTTCTATTAATTAACTAATTTAATTAAGTGTACTTAATAAAAATCCAAAAATGATATGTTTTTTGATAGTAAATACAATGTGTTGTAATCATGAGAAATTTATCACAATGAAAATAAACATATCGTTTTAAATATTCATAGTCAAGATGTATCGAGATTGCATATTGATACACTTGTTGAGACTAGATTACGTAACACTCTATGAACGATGGGCAGTGTGTTACTCATGGTTGTTGGGGACACTAAGGGGTTACATTCTGATAGTTATTGGATAACTATGGAGTGACTCAACCGATAGTTTTCTGTTAGTCAATATAACTAAGAACAAACAAAAATTATCAAAGTGATAATATTACATAGTTCTCTCGACTTAAGAATACTATTGAACTTCAATATGAACACTCCACTTTAATTATCATCAAATCATGGCATGATGTCCATCGTACGACTATAGTTGGGTCTGAGTTAAGCATTAGAAATAAAACTGTAACGACCCATAATTTAATCACTTTGAACTTGAATAGTTAATAAGTTTTTAAATGATTAAATAATGGATTTTATATCTAGATTACAAATTTGGATAAAATGTCTTGAATGGATTTTTTAAAACTGATGCAAAATATTAGTTTAAAGATGGTTCAAGTTATAAAGCGGTTAGGGGTATTAATTTATTTAAGAATAAGTTTGCCTAATAAAACAAGAAAGAATTATTAACTCTGCCTAATAAAACAGAATAGTATAATTACTTGCCTAATAAAACAAGTGAGAATTATTAATCTTGCCTAATAAAACAGAATAGTATAATTACTTGCCTAATAAAACAAGAGAGAATTATTAACCTTGCCTAATAAAACAAAATAGTATAATTACTTGCCTGATAAAACAGAACAGTATAATTACTTGCCTAATGAAACAAAATAGCATAATGATTATTATATTCCATGCGGATGGTTGCCATTGGACCAAAATCTAGTCGAATCAGGTTCTGCCATGCGGATGGTTGCCATTGGACCAAAATCTGGTCGAATCAGGTTCTTCCATGCGGATGGTTGCCATTGGACCAAAATCTACTCGAATCATGTTATTCCTTAGTTGATAAGGAGGATTCCTATTGGACCAAAATGTGGTCGAATCAAATTAAGCCATCAAGATGTTTTCTATTGGACCAAAATGTGGTCGAATCAAATTAAGCCATCAAGATGTTTTTTTATTGGACCAAAATGTGGTCGAATCAAATTAGGCCATCAAGATGTTTTCTATTGGACCAAAATGTGGTCGAATCAAATTAGACCATAAGGCTGGTTTCCATTGGACCAAAATCTGGTCGAATCTGGTTAGGCTATAGGAAATGACTAAAGTACCCTTCTCTTCACCTATAAATAGCCAAGTCCATATCTCATTTTAATTCATTCACAAACTAAAGAAAAGAACTAAATTTCATTATCAAAGGCAAAGTATTCCAAGTCTCCAGCAAAGCAAATAGGAAGTGAGTATATTCCTTGTTTTCAAAGTTTAGTGGGTATAACTTATTCTGTAAGTATTCATAGTTTAGTGGGTATAACCTATTCTGTGAGTATATTCCTTGTTTTCATAGTTTAGTGGGTATAACTTATTCTGTGAGTATATTCCTTGTTTTCATAGTTTAGTGGGTATAACTTATTCTGTGAGTATATTCTTTATTTTCATAGTTTAGTGGGTATAACTTATTCTGTGAGTATAGTTTAATTATTTTACAGTCAGTGTAATCTTAATCTCTTTTCTTTGATTCATTCATATTTTAACAAATGTTGTGTTAACTATTGATTGTAAATTGTTAATAATAACGAGTCTGTTATTATTCTTGTTTGGTTGTTTGATTTGTGCTCGGCCAGTTTATGAGCAATAACTTTGATGTTTAGTTAAAGGGAACTTACACCACCTTTTAACTTAGGATTGACATTTAGTGACTTTTTGGTTAAAAGGAAATAACACCCCTTTTAGCTATCTCATTTGATTAAGAGGGAGCTTCACCCCTCTTGGTCGTATTCTCCTTTAAAGATGATGGGTTTAAGTTATGATTTGAATGCAAGTTTTAAATCTTGGTTTAAAGTATTTTAAAGGAGCTTTGAAATTTATATAATGATTTAAATAGGTTATTTATGGAAAGTAAGTAGTCCTATACTTGGCACTAAAAGCCGATGAGTAGATTGATCTTCTATCTGTGAGATCTGGAACCGAAGTGTCTAGGCAAGGCTAGGAGCAACCAATGCCCTGACTTACCTGGATTTGTTTCTGGGCGAGGGGTAGAGTAAGTCGAGAATATCGGAAACGTGACAAGTATAAGAGATTTGATTTCCATAAATGATCTTTATAATTATAATGGAAAACATTCACATTTCTTATAGACAATTGTTTTTGACCCATCTAAGTATGCTTTTGAAATATGAAATCCTCCCAAATGTTTTGTGAATATACTTATACCGATGAGATAAGTATATGGATATTTTCCAAGCAGTGAAAAAGTATAAGATTTAATTTCCATATACCATCATTTTGTTATCCCCGATAATTGATATCTTGACTATCAATTTCGATACCCTTCTTCCTTTTGGTTTTGTTTCGTCAATCTAAAACAATTTGTTGCTCATTTAGAGCATTGATATCCTTTATCGGAAATGACTAAATAAAGAGCGAGTGGGGGCCAAGCTATGTGGGGTTTCTCCCATTAGGGTATTTTCACATCTACTCTAGATTGGTTTCAGTTGTATGCGCACGAAGATGTGAAATACTCGGATACTCGGTAAGGTTGGCGGGGTCCGGCTTGGAGGTTTCCGAGAGCCATCGTAGTTCTCAAGTATATTTTCTAGAGGTATACTTTCGATAAGGGGAGCGCACCCTCCTTGTCATTGTTGGAAAAATTCCTTTTCCTTATTTTTGATTCAAATCTTTGGATTGATTCTTTCTTAATTGCATCGGGAAGCGTCTTGCGCTCTTCGCGATGTTTAATTATTTGTGTCCATTCTTTTATGCTTGGATGTTGTCCTTATGAGAGGAAACACGTTCTGCGTTTTTGCGACGTGGTCTCACTGGTTATTTTGTGTGTTCTATTTTTTTATTTGGAATTTACTCATACCAGACTTATTGTCTGACCCAAATTGTTTGTTTTCCCTAAACTCTCGGGTACTCATTTATATTTGAGTAGTCCGAAAATGATAGGTTTCATTGGGCTCTTTTGAAGATGGTGGACGAGCAGGAGGCTCCTTGTCTATCTAGTTATTTATTTCCGCTGTTATGAGATGTTGGCTCTATGTATGTATATTTAAAGGCAAGTTGTTATAACTACCTAGACTGATAGTAGTACTTTTGTTGTAACTCTGATAACTCCATGTTGGGAGTAACCTTATGTACTGTCTTATTTTTATGTTATATTTAACCGTTCCGTTGTGAGATTATTGTTGTGTTCTTATATTTTACCCCATGACAACTCGTCTTTTTGATACTTGGGCAACGACACATGAATACCATGGATGTATTAAGTGTCATTCTCAGGGGTCAGAAAGGTGGGTCGTCACAGTTGGTATCAGAGCTTTGATTGAGCGAGCACCTTAGCCTGATTGGGGTACAACTCATTAGAGATAGGATAAGTGATGTCCTAGAATGAGTTAATCTTGAGAGAGCGTATTTGTAATTTTTATAATAATAATGTTTATCCTCTAAAGTTTAGTTTTAGGTCCTTTGGTGTTATTTCCTTATACCATTTTAATCCTATTTTTGTATTCTAAAGATACCTGTTATTTGTTCAGATAATAGAAAATGAATACAAGAAGAGGAGAAAGGAGAGGTCTGGAACTAGCACGGCTACCAATGGTAGGGTACCTAGAAATGCTACCATGTCAGTTGTAGATCCGATAGAGGAAATTTTAGTGCAAGTTCGGACCCCTATGAACTTTGCAACTTTGTGTAAGAATTTACCACTTTGGGTGGGAAACCATTCTATGGGATTGAAGATATTCTTGGAGTGCAGATGTGGCTTCGAACTTGTGAAAGAATATTTGGAGATCCTCGGTTGGAGGATGGGGAGAAACGGCTGTTGGCATCACGACAACTTCAAAAGTCGGCAATGGATTGGTTATCTAAGTTTAAAGCTATCTTGGATTATGGTAGAAGGCTCGCTAGAGTTAGTGATGCATGAGATGTTGGTGTTGATATTAGTTGTGAAGAGCCTAAGAAGTTAATGAGCAGTTTTCTCTTTTCACTCGAAGTGGCTAAAGCGGAGCTAGGAGATTTGCCGGTTGTTCGAGATTTCACAGATATTTTTGATGAGGTGCAATGTTTACCTCCTCACCATGAAGTCGAGTTCCGTATTGATTTGGTTCCGGGAACTAGACTTATTGTACAACACTTACGAAGGATGGCTCCAAAAGTGAAGAGGCAGTTAGAAAGGCAGACTTATGATTTGTTGCAGAAAGGCTTGATCCGACGTAGTACCTTGAGTTGGGGATCACCAATCGTCTTTGTTACAAAGGCGGACGGTTCTCTAAGGTTATGCGTAGACTATCGGGAGTTGAACGAAAGGACTATCAAGAATAAATATCCTTTGCCAAGGATCGACGATATGTTTGACCAACTCCATGGTGCTCAGATATTTTCTTAATTAGATCTTGCCACCGGTTTCCACCAATTAAGAGTGGCAGAGGAGAGTGTTCTCTTAACAGCTTTTCAAACTCCTGAAAATTTCTACGAGTGGTTAGTTATGCCATTTGGATTGACTAACGCACCCACTTAATTTATGGACTTAATAAATCGAGTATTTCGAGACATTCTTAATAAATTTGTTCTTGTCTTTATTGATGACATTCTTATCTATTCCAAGACAGAGGAGTAACACAAATATCACCTCCGTGTCGTACTCGATACCTTAAGAAGCCATGTGTTGAAAGCTAAGTTTTCCAGGTGCCATTTCTGGAAATCCGAAGTTAGGTTTCTAGGGCATGTTATTTCGGGAGAAGGCATATCGGTGGACCCAGCTAAAGTTGTGGCAGTTCAAGACTGGAAGAAGCCCGAAAGTGCGATGGAAGTTAGAAGTTTCTTGGGATTGGCTGGTTTTTACCGTAGGTTTATCAAGGACTTCTCGAAGATTGCTTCTCATCTGACAAAGTTAATAAAGAAAGATGTTAAGTTCGTTTGGACTTCTAAGTGTGATTAAACATTCAACGAATTGAAAGAGAAGTTGACTAGCGCTCCTGTATTAACCATTCCAAATAGGAGCAAAGGTTTAACCGTGTATACAGATGCTTGTGGAACCGGATTGGGAGTAGTTCTGATGCAGCATGGGAAAGTTATTGCCTATGCGAGTCGACAACTAAAGCCGCTTGGAGCTTGGAGCTTGGAGCTTTTAGCTGTTGTCTTCGCTCTAAAGATGTGGAGGCATTATTTTTTGGGTGAAAGGTTTGAGTTATACAGGGACCACAAATCCTTAAAATACCTTTTTACCCAGAAAGTTTGAATTTGAGGCAGTAGAGATGGCTGGAGTTTCTTGCCTCTTATGATTTAGATGTTCTTTATACCCCTGGAAAAGCAAATGTTGTTGCCGATGCATTGAGTAGGAATGTAGCAATGGTTGCAAATTTAGAAGTTAAGCCAGTATTGTTAGAGAGAATTGCATCTAGTCAAGAGGCAAATCCTATTTTAGCTCGACTTAAGAAGGATGTTAAAGAAGGTGTTGTTTCTAGCTTTGAGATTGATCTTCGAGGCATATTGAAAATGAATGGGCGTATTTGTGTTCCAGACTTTGATGGACTTAGGTAAGAAGTGTTAGCTGAATGCCACCATTCAAAATTATCATTTCATCCAGGAGTGACCAAGATGTTCAAAGATATGAAGAGGGTATTCTGGTGGAAGGGGATGAAGCGAGATATTTCAATCTTTGTGAGTCGTTGTGCAAATTGCCAGCAGATTAAGAGCGACCAGCAGAAGACAGCTGGATTGCTTCAGCCACTTGAGATCCCAAAGTGGAAGTGGGAGCAGATCTCTATGGACTTTATTGATGGGCTTCCTAGGTCAAGAAGAGGTAACGATGGCATTTGGGTTATAGTCGATCGACTAACCAAGAGTGCCCATTTCATTCCTGTTAAGCTGACTAGGACTGCTACGAGTCTGGCGAGTTTGTATGTGAAGGAGATTGTGAGACTCCATGGGATTCCTCATAGTATTGTAAGTGACCGAGACCCGATATTCACTAGTAGGTTATGGGAGGGACTGCAGACTGATTTAGGGACTGAGCTAAGTCTAAGTACAGCTTACCATCCCGAAACAGATGGGCAAGCAAAGAGAGTGAATCGGATCTTGGAAGATTTATTACGAGCATGCATTCTAGACTTCGGGGGTTCTTGGGAAGATCATTTACCCTTAGTCGAATTAACTTATAACAACAGCTATCAAGCAAGCATTGGTATGGCCCCTTTCGAAGCTCTTTATGGTCGTCCATGTCGTTCTCCTTCATGTTGGGTTGAATCTGGAGACAGACTTGTTCTTGGACCCGACATAACCTTAGAAGCCAATGAGAAGGTAGCTAATATTAGAAGAAAGATGAAGGAAGCGCAAGATCGGCAAAAGTGTTATGTAGATCAAAGGCGTAGGGATCTAGAGTTCTTAGTCGGGGACTTGGTATTTGTAAAAGTCTCTCCTCTGAGAAGTGTTATGAGGTTTGGGAAGACATGGAAGTTAGCCCCTCGATATATTGGCCCTTTTTCCATACTGGACCGGATTGGTAAACTTGCATATAAAGTTGAGTTACCAGATCGACTATCAGATGTGCACAACGTATTTCACGTATCTCATTTACGTAAGTATGTACACGACCCTTCGATGATAGTAGAACCAGGACAACAAGTTGATTTGGAGGTTCAGCCTAACCTAACCATTCTTAGGCGGCCTATTCGTATTATCGCTCGAGATATAAAACGATTAAGGAAGAAGGTTGTGAATCTTGTTAAGGTTCAATGGAGTGAAGATGTTAGAGATTGTACTTGGGAAATTAAGAACTATATTAGGGATTCTTATCCCGAGTTGATGTAGTTGTTGTTTGTATTTTGTTGTTTCTTCTTAGTGTACTCACCAATTATGTTGAGGTCACTTTCCTTGTATCTTTGTGTGGTATATATGATATCATTTTGGTTTCTTTGATATCTAGAGTTTATCTGATTAATTTCGACGACGAAATTTCCTTTAAGGAGGGGAGGATGTAACGACCCATAATTTAATCACTTTGAACTTGAATAGTTAATAAGTTTTTAAATGATTAAATAATGGATTTTATATCTAGAATACAAATTTGGGTAAAACGTCTTGAATGGATATTTTTAAACTGATGCAAAATATTAGTTTAAAGATGGTTCGAGTTATAAGGCGGTTAGGGGTATTAATTTATTTAAGAATAAGTTTGCCTAATAAAACAATAAAGAATTATTAACCATACCTAATAAAACAGAATAGTATAATTACTTGCCTAATAAAACAAGAAAGAATTATTAACCCTGCCTAATAAAACAGAATAGTATAATTACTTGCCAAATAAAACAAGAAAGAATTATTAACCTTGCCTAATAAAACAGAATAGTATAATTACTTGCCTAATAAAACAAGAGAGAATTATTAATCTTACCTAATAAAACAGAATAGTATAATTACTTGCCTAATAAAACAAGATAGAATTATTAACCTTGCCTAATAAAATAGAATAGTATAATTACTTGCCTGATAAAACAGAACAGTATAATTACTTGCCTAATGAAACAAAATAGCATAATGATTATTATATTCCATGCGGATGGTTTCCATTGGACCAAAATCTAGTCGAATCAGGTTCTGCCATGCAGATGGTTGTCATTGGACCAAAATCTGGTCGAATCAGGTTCTTCCATGCGGATGGTTGCCATTGGACCAAAATCTGGTCGAATCATGTTATTCCTTAGTTGATAAGGAGGATTCCTATTGGACCAAAATGTGGTCAAATCAAATTAAGCCATCGAGATGTTTTCTATTGGACCAAAATGTGGTCGAATCAAATTAAGCCATCAAGATGTTTTTTTATTGGACCAAAATGTGGTCGAATCAAATTAGGCCATAAGGCTGGTTTCCATTGGACCAAAATCTGGTCGAATCTGGTTAGGCTATAGGAAATGACTAAAGTACCATTCTCTTCACCTATAAATAGCCAAGTCCATATCTCATTTTAATTCATTCACAAACTAAAGAAAAGAACTAAATTTCATTATCAAAGGCGAAGTATTCCAAGTCTCCAGCAAAGCAAATAGGAAGTGAGTATATTCCTTGTTTTCAAAGTTTAGTGGGTATAACTTATTCTGTAAGTATTCATAGTTTAGTGGGTATAACCTATTCTGTAAGTATTCATAGTTTAGTGGGTATAACCTATTCTGTGAGTATATTCCTTGTTTTCATAGTTTAGTGGGTATAACTTATTCTGTGAGTATATTCCTTATTTTCATAGTTTAGTGGGTATAACTTATTCTGTGAGTATAGTTTAATTATTTTACAGTCAGTGTAATCTTAATCTCTTTTCTTTGACTCATTCACATTTTAACAAATGTTGTGTTAACTATTGATTGTAAATTGTTAATAATAACGAGTCTGTTATTATTCTTGTTTGGTTGTTTGATTTGTGCTCGGCCAGTTTATGAGCAATAACTTTGATGTTTAGTTAAAGGGAACTTACACCACCTTTTAACTTAGGATTGACATTTAGTGACTTTTTGGTTAAAAGGAAATAACACCCCTTTTAACTATCTCATTTGATTAAGAGGGAGCTTCACCCCTCTTGGTCGTATTCTCCTTTAAAGATGATGGGTTTAAGTTATGATTTGAATGCAAGTTTTAAATCTTGGTTTAAAGTATTTTAAAGGAGCTTTGAAATTTATATAATGATTTAAATAGGTTATTTATGGAAAGTAAGTAGTCCTATACTTGGCACTAAAAGCCGATGAGTAGATTGATCTTCTATCTGTGAGATCTGGAACTGAAGTGTCTAGGCAAGGCTAGGAGCAACCAGTGCCCTGACATACCTAGCTTTGTTTCTGGGCGAGGGGTAGAGTAAGTCGAGAATATCGAAAACGTGACTAGTATAGGAGATTTGATTTCCATGAATGATCTTTATAATTATAATGGAAAACATTCACATTTCTTATAGACAATTGTTTTTGACCCATCTAAGTATGCTTTTGAAATATGAAATCCTCCCAAATGTTTTGTGAATATACTTATACCGATGAGATAAGTATATGGATATTTTCCAAGTAGTGAAAATGTATAAGATTTAATTTCCATATACCATCATTTTGTTATCCCCGATAGTTGATATATTGACTATCAATTTCGATACCTTTCTTCCTTTTGTTTTTGTTTCGTCAATCTAAGACAATTTGTTGCTCATTTAGAGCATTGATATCCTTTATCAGAAATGACTAAATAAAGAGCGAGTGGGGGCCAAGCTATGTGGGGTTGCTCCCATTAGGGTATTTTCATATCTACTCTAGATTGGTTTCGGTTGTATGCACACGGAGATGTGAAATACTCGGATACTCGGTAAGGTTGGTGGGGTCCGGCTTGGAGGTTTCCGAGAGCCATCGTAGTTCTCAAGTATATTTTCTAGAGGTATACTTTCGATAAGGGTGGCGCACCCTCCTAGTCATTGTTGGAAAAATTCCTTTTCCTTATTTTTGATTCAAATCTTTGGATTGATTCTTTCTTAACTGCATCGAGAAGCGTCTTGTGCTCTTCGCGATGTTTAATTATTTGTGTCCATTCTTTTATGCTTGGATGTTGTCCTTGTAAGGGCAAACACGTTCTGCGTTTTTGCGACATGGTCTCATCGGTTATTTTGTGTGTTCTATTTTTTTTATTTGGAATTTACTCATACCGGACTTATTGTCTGACCCGAATTGTTTGTTTTCCCTAAACTCTCGGGTACTCATTTATATTTGAGTAGTCCGAAAATGACAGGTTTCATTGGGCTCTTTTGAAGATGGTGGACGAGCAGGAGGCTCCTTGTCTATCTAGTTATTTATTTCCACTGCTATGAGATGTTGGCTCTATGCATGTATATTTAAAGGCAAGTTGTTATAACTACCTAGACTTATAGTAGTACTTTTGTTGTAACTCTGATAACTCCATGTTGGGAGTAACCTTATGTACTGTCTTATTTTTATGTTATATTTAACCGTTCCATTGTGAGATTATTGTTGTGTTCTTTTATTTTACCCCATGACAACTCGTCTTTCTGATACTTGGGCAATGGCACATGAATACCATGGATGTATTAAGTGTCATTCTCAAGGGTCAGAAAGGTGGGTCGTCACAAAAACACTATTCAATAAATAATTCGTCTCCTCGGTTACATGAGGTTAGTATCATGGTCAACATAACATATATTAAAATAGTCAATACAACTATTTTAATTAAATGTTATTAATTCTGAAAATTCTATTATATACATATATACTTATACTTCCTTTCAATATATATATATATATATACTTATACTGTCTTAAACATTTCAAGACAACATAGCATATATCACACATGTAGACGCGCGCGCGCGCGCACACACACATATATATTATACATGTCAATATTTATTTTAATTAATCAACCTTTTAATTAATTTATTTATTTTATTAATCTTATTAATATTTATAATTTTCAATATTTTATTTATTTTATTTTCAAAATATTTTTGAAAAATTATATTATAACATTTATAATCTATTTCTTATTTTAAATTTAACTTTTAAATTTAAAATTTATTTTAATTTCAATACAGTTCTGAAAATTAGGTCAATGCCTAATTCAAATTAGGCCTTTTCTATTAGGGGGAACCTTTGGCTCATATAACATTTCGAGCCATGCTAGTAGTCAGGTATGGTATGGTACTTGATTACCCATACTCAATCCTTCAACACTACCTTTATAGACACCTTACTAATTGAGCTGTAAGCGTAATCAGTTAACCTTAACATGACTAATTTAGACTGCATAGGCTATTGTTCATTGATACTATAGTTGGAGCTGGGCCAACCCACGGCGAAGTAAATGGGTAAATTTCAAAAAAAATCTTCCATTGCATCTTATTGGGCTATGAAGTTATCTGAGTTTATTTCTAATAAAATCAATATTTTATTTTATTTTGTAAATAAATTTTAATTGTATAGTTTCGTATTATATAATATGTATATGTGTATCATATACACACATGTGTGTATGTGCATTACAATATAATAAAGTGCACATGATTTGATATACTCATATATAGATACTGGGATTTATACTACAACGGGCATATTAGCCCCTCTGTATACATGTGTGTTGTATGTGTGTGTGTGTGTATATATGCATGCATGTATGTATATATGTATGTATGTATATATACATGTAAATAATATAATATAAATGTGTGTGTGTATGTATGTATATGTATGTATACATACATACACACACACACATCCATATAAATAATATAATATAAATGCGTGTGCGTGTATGTATGTATATATGCGTACAAATAATATATACATACATACATACACACACATATACACACACACATATATATACTTACACACACATACTATTTTCTGATGTTGTTCTTAACCCATGAATGGAATTTTCAAATTAACACGTATTCCTTAAAATTAAGAACACATGAATTCATACATACAGAATAGAAATAATTCAACATAAGATCAATTTAGCCTACCATTCAGGCTATAATTCACAGAATATATATACAAAATTTAAAAACTTACAAATAAAAACTTATAAGAAATGATATCGGAAGTGGTCTTCGGATATCAAAAGCACTAGTCGAAGTGGTAGTCTTCTTTCTTATTTTACAATATAATTTACTACACACCTAATTTATTGATGGCGGAAGCTTTTTGAGTAGAGAAGATAATGGATGAGATGAAGTCTGGTATATGTATATGTATATGTATGTATGTATATGTATATGCATGTATATATACATATAAACAATATAATATAAATGTGTGTATATGTATGTATATATACATATATATGTGTGTGTATACCCACATACATACATAAATATATGTATGTATATATACAGACACACACACTCACATATATACGTACATATACACACACGCATACATATAAATAATATAATATAAATGTATGTATATATGTACATATATATACATACATACACACATATATATATACATACTCACACACATACATATAAATAATATAATATAAATGTGTGTGTATGTATGTATAAATACATATAAATATATACACATACATACACACACACATATAAATAATATAATATAAATGTATGTATATATGTATGTATACACACACATACATATATACATACATATACACACACACATACATATATACACACATACATATAAATAATATAATATAAATGTTTCAATATATGTATGTATACATGCATACATACATACATATATATACATGTATAATATAATATAAATGTATATCTTTGTATATATGTACATACATACACAAATACACACACATATGTATGTGTGTGTGGGTGTATGTATGTACATATTCATATATACACATACATACATATAAACATGCATATAAATAATATAATATAAATATGTGTATATATATATGTATGTATGTACATATACATACACACACACACACATATATATATATATACATACATATACACACACACACATACATATAAATAATATAATGTAAATGTGTGTGTGTGTATGTACGTATGTACATTTACATATACATACATACATACATGCATACATATATATACATGCATACATAAAAATAATATAATATAAATGCATATATATATATATATGTATATATACTTACATATATATACATATATATACACACATACATATAAATAATATAATATAAATTTATATATATGTATGTATGTATATGTGTGTGTATACACTGCTAGAAATGACCTAAATAGCAACGGATAGTTCCAACGGCCGCCGATGGCCCCGTTAAGACGTTTTCGCGGCTAGTTATTTAAAGTAATTTAATTTATCACATTATTAAAACTTATTGATTATGGAAATTTAAAACTTATTTAAAATACTAATTTAATTTCTAAAAATTAAAGAAGATATTTTTATTTATTTGTTTAATTTTATGACGGCTTATTATTAATTAAATTAGTAGTTTGATAATTTTTTGTTGTGTATTCGATATTTAACTTTATTGAAAATTGAACTCAAACGATCAATCTATGCAACTTTCAGTCCGTCCACTATACAGCTTCGTGAAATTTATGATATGTAATAGTTTATGAATTTAAATATATTTTTTAACCATTATGTAACTAATTATGAATTTTTTAAATGTATTTAACATTATAAATTCATATAAAAAATAATTTTTTTGAATCTTATGTCAATCCAAAGTATTTTGGACCTACTTCCAAAAAACGATAAAAAAGTAAATAAATTTAGGGTGTCGATCATAATTCTCAAATTTATAGTCGTTCGTCGACATTCAGGCTAAAATTCTCTCGTTCGAAGGCCAAACGATATTCAAACGAGACGAAATTAATGTCACGTGTTTTATAATGTATTTATCTAATCTATATGGCTAGAATTGAAAGAAATGAAAGGAAAAAAATTAGATTCAAAACATATCATTTTCCAAGGAGTTGTATGACACTTAATATATATTATTAGGAAAACTTCTACGAAAATGGTATGTTTGAAGTCTAAATTTTTTTTCTATCTGTTTTTTATTAAATCCAACCGTACAAATTGGATAAATATATAATATAGTATACATAGTCTAAATTTCGTTTCGTTTTAAGATCGTTTAACCTTCAAACAAAAGGTTTAAGTCTGAATATTGACGAATGGCTATACATTTGAAAATCAAGATTGATACCTTAAACATTTCGACCGTATACCCAAAATACCTTGGGTTGATATAAGATTCAACAAATTTATCTTTTTACCAAATATTTTATTTTATATGAATTTACTATGTTAAACACATTTAAAATTCACAATTAATTATCAAATCGCTAAGAAAGTATTGTATAACAAATAAAAATAAACTTTTTAATATTTAGAAATAAAAATGGGTTATTGTAAACTTTTTAAAAAATTTATAGCAAATTAAACTTTATAACAAATTAAATTAAACTTAATTTAATTAGATATAAAACTTAATTTAATATCTTAAATTGCCATCGAAAATTTGTCGTCGATGACCGTCGGTAGCCTTCGGAATATCGTTAATATGGTTTCAACCGAGTCTGTTTCTTCCTCATTTCCCATTCTCTATAAACCCTAAACCCAGTTTCTAAATTCTCAATCCGCTAAAATTCATCCCTAGCCGCCATAATCCATTAAAATCCATCATAATCTTCATCAAATTGGATTCTCCAAGCATTTATGCTTACAAACCTTCAAAAAAAAATTAGGTATATTCTTTCCTTAAACTAATTATTTTGAATTTGCGCTTAGATTTATTGATAATAGATCATTGATTGGTTATAATTATATATTATTTGATTTGGAAATGTTAACTAGGGTTGTTTGTGTTTAAATTCAAAAATTAATATATAATTATGGCTAATTTGGGTTGGCCAGTGTATGCGGTTATCACTATACTATAATTTAGTGTTAATTAGTGTATGTGTTTGCTAAAATGTTGGCAAAAACAATTTATTTACATAATCGCTTTATTGGTATATATCATTAATTATATGTAAATTTAGTTTATGTGTATGTGGTAATATAAATAAATTAGTGTATAATGTTAATTTTTTATTAGCATATAATAAATTCAAATTTGTGTTAGCTAAAATATTGAAAAAAAACTATTTCTATTAGTTTCTAATTGCTAACGAATTCAAATAATGAATTACTATATAATTTTAATATAAAAAATTAGTATATAATGTACAATATTTTTTAAATCCCTTATATTTTCCGACCCTGTCTGATAAGTATTGTATATGATCATATATTGATATTCATTTTTATTATAGAATGAACATCAATATTCATCTGATACAATATTTGTCGGATTTGTCCCTATATTGGACAAGTTATAAACACAATATAATAATTACATTTCGTAAATAATTTCATGTGACATGGTTCATAAAATTTCGACAGCAATTCCTTTTCGTTCCCTATGTATGTGCATTTGTGTACGATACATGAAACAAAAGGAAAGTGCTGCCGAAATTTTGTTGAATCATTTAAAATGAAATGATTTGTGAAATGTAATTATTATTTTGTTTGTAATGGGAAGTAGGATGATCGACCATTAAAAATAAAAAAATAATAATGTGAAAATATAATATTATATTTATAATTTGTTAAAATTGAAAAATAAGATTTTATAAAAAAAAGTAAAAAGAATAATATATGGAATAATTAATAAAACATTACGATGTATAAATGAATTAAAAAATAAAATGTCAATCCAAAAAAATCTTAATTTTTTGAATCTTACTGTATTTTTTTTTAATTTCTATCATAATTTTTGAAATAGAAAAAAATAGTCAATTACTTTGCCAATCGGAGGAGGTGGATGTATGAACGAAAGGGAATTAAAGGCTCAATAAATAAACATTTTTGTAATGGTGTACATGAATTTATTAAATTTGCTTTAAGTAATAATGGAAACGACGAAGAAGTTCATTGCCCTTGTAGTAACTGCAAACATTTGAAGCATTGGAAACCAGATATGGTTATAGTACATTTGTGTCAAAACAGTTTTGTTCTAGATTATTATGTATAGTATCGTCATGGAAAATTTGTTGCACCTAATCCTGTAGTGCCAGATGAGAAGGTTGATAATGACAATGTTACGACGAATTCTATAGAAGATATGACTGAAGATGTTATACGATCAATGTTCCCTACGATACAAGCTGATGATGAAGATGTAAATGTCGAAGAAGAACCAATTATTGGAGCAAAGAAAATCTATGATTTATTGGATGCTGCTAAGAAATCCCTTTGGAATGGCTAGCACCCGGTCATTGGTAACTACCGAATACATTACTATGAAATCTAAATTCAACTTCATAGAAGCTGGATTTATAACAGTTTACAAGCTGCAAAACGACATATACCATTCGATAATTTAATGTGTGAAATCCATTATGAAGTGGAAAAGCTTATGTCTACTTTTGATTTGTCGTACCGATAGATAGATACATGTTTAAATGGTTGCATATTGTTTTGAAAAGATGGTATCAATCTTAGGAAGTGTAGAATATGTAATGAGAAAAGATACAAACCAAAAAAGAGAGAAAGGAAGTCCTTACTGGAGAATGCAGTACTTACGCATCACTCCTAGACTTCAAAGGTTATATGAATCTTTTGTTATCGCATCTCATATGAAATGGAACAGTGTTAGAACATGGGAAAAGGGTACTTTAATACACCCATCTAATAGAGAAGCATGAAAACATTTTGATAAGGCATATCCCGCTTTTGCTGCAAAGAGCCGTAATGTTAGACTTGGTTTGTGTACAGATGGATTCTCACCATTCTTTCAATTTGGTTCTAACTATTCATCTTGGACTATTATCATTACAGCTTAAAATTTCCCTCCGTGGATGTGTATAAAAACTTTATATATGTTTCTCACTATTGTCGTCCCCTACCCTGATAATCCGGCACAAGGAATCGATGTTTGTTTACAACCATTGATTGAAGAGTTGAAAATTTCATGGCATGAAGAAGTTGAAACATACGACATTTTGAAAGAAAAGAAAATTCATATGTTCGCTTCTTTATCATGTACTATTACTGGTTTTCCTGCTTACGCAATGCTTTCAGGTTGGAGTACTACTGGTCGTCTAGCTAGTCCTTATTGCATGGATGAAACACGAGCATTTTCTTTACCATATGGGAAGAAAATTACATGGTTTGATTGTCATCGGTGTTTTCTCTATGTTAATCATACTTTTAGAAGAGATAAAAAAACTTTCTACCTAATAGAGTAGAGATTAGACAACCACCGACAATTTGGTCAAGCGAAGAAATAGATGAACTTGTAAAGGAATATCCAATGATATATGAAACAAGAGTACAAATTGAAATTCCTGGTAAATCGATGGTTCATAATTGGTGCAAACAAAATATATTTTAGGTGTTACTTTGTTATAAAGATCTCTTACTTCGTCGTAATATTGATGTGATGCATGACGAAAAAACGTGTTTGATAAAGTGTTTAATACAATTTTGTATGTTAAGAAAAAGATTAAGGATGATGTGAAATCAAGACGTGATATAGAAGAATTATGTAAGCGTCTTGAACTTCATATCAAGCCAAAAGACACTAAAAAACCCAAAACGTACTATGAATCAGAAAATAACCAAGTAAAACTTATGTTAAAATAGATGGAAGGATTAAGATTTCCTGATGGAATTTCTTCTAATCTTCATAGATGTGTCAACTTTAAAAACAATAAATTGAGTGGGATGAAAAGTCACGATTGCCATGGTATAAAATTTGTTATCCGTAGTTTTCAAAGAATTGTTACCCATAAAAGTTTAGATGGTTATAATGGAACTTAGTTTGTTTTATAAAAAGTTTTGTTTAACTATGTTAAAAGTTGAACGTCTACGTAAACTTGAAGTAAATATTCCTATATTGCTATGCAAACTGGAGAAAATCTTTCCTCCATGTTTCTTCAATGTAATGGAGCATTTACATGTTCATCTTTCATCCGAAGCACTTCTTTGAGATCTTGTGCAATATGGATGGATGTATTCATTTTAGGGATAATAATATTGAGTATGTTAAACATTAATTTAATTTCAAATTAAAAATTACATAAAGTAAATTTAATTTGAAATAATTTTGTAATAGGTACTTAAATCATCTGAAGAAAAAATTTAGACAAAAAGCATGAGTTAAAGGTTCAATTTGCAAATCATATGTCGAAGAAGAAGCTTCATTCTTTTCTCTCATTATTTCAGTGACCATGTGAACTTATCATTTGAAATTGTTCTGTGTAATGATGAAGGTGTTGAACATGATTCTTCTCAAATAATGTTATCTATTTTTAGACAACATGGCTATCTTGTAGGATATGGTTAGACAATAAAGATTACCATGTACCAAAAACATATGTACTTCTTAATTGCGGTGAAGTTGCACCATTTGTTAGGTATTATTACTTAATAATTCTCAATATGTGAATTCTTAAATTTATATTTATTTCAATCATACTTACAGAATATGTGCAATATATAATATTTGCTGTATTTACGAATCACAACATCTATGCGGAGATCTCAGTAAAGAGTTTGTTGAATGGGTTTCAAAGTACGTTTATGATCCGAGAAATTGTATAGTCGACGAAGGATTGAAACATCTTGCGATGGGACCAAAAAGAAATGTCAATACATATCCAATATTCTTTGTTATTGGATTTTAATTCAACATCAAAGAATATGGTGCTGAAAAATAAACTAACAATATCGGTGTATTTGTTAAAGGTAGTGATGATCTAGATAAACATATAAAATATTTTTATGGCATCTTAACCCAGATCTTGGAATCGGCATATTTTATACGACTTGTAGAGAAAGTTTTTTTTACTTGGATGCAATTGGTTTAGCAATTTTCCAGGTTCCAGAATCAATGTGCACAAAGATTATAATCTTATTGAAATAAAACATAACTCACATTACCATAAGTATGATCCTTTGTATTAGCCAAATAGGCACTATAAGTTTATTTTGCTCTGTATCCATCTCTAAAATGGGATAAAGCAGATTGGTTGGCAGTTTTTAAAACAAACGCAAGATTTATGTTTGGTGGAAAGTATATTCCAAACAAACAAGCTTATCAAACAGATCTTTGAGAAAAATAATGAAATAATAATAACTGATTATCATAATGATTTTAGGACACTATATGATGATTCAAATGTTTTAGTAGTACATTTAAGACTACATAAGAAATCGATATAGAGTATGAGACCGAGTCTGAATCAGAAAACGACGAAAACAAATTATTAATATATGTTTTGATAGAAGATAATTTATGTGATTATTAATGTTACACATTTTCTAATAAAAAATAATATGTTCTTCCATAATAAAATGATATGTTTGTGCAATGATCCAGAATTTCGGACATTTCGTATTTAAATATCTAAACTATTTAAATATTTGAATCTTGGATTTAATGTTATTAAAATGATTTAATAAGCTTTCTAACATCCTTTTAAATCATAACTAATGATGGTAAACTTATTTTGGAAAAATGTTTACAAAAATAAATACTTCGAAAAAATATCGACAATGTGACAAAAAATCGTTTAATCGATAAACAGCTTTTTCGCAATGAAAGTTGTTCAAACTTTTTGTGCATGTCTAATTAACCATTATGGAAATAATTAGCAACTAAAAATATTTTCATATTTATGGCTAACTAAATGTGTTGATGTCATACATGATGTAATGGAAGATATTTTGAAAATGTGCTTAAATGTAAAGTCTTAACTCTTAAGAAGTGATAAACGAAAAGTGATGGAAGGTAAGCCTTACATAATATGAAAAGGGGGGTTATAACAAGCTTATGCTTCACCATTTAGATCCTATATAACAAGAGGCATAACATAGATAATAAATCACTAATTCATAAAATCTTGGAATGAAGTATGAGAATAAAAATGGTGAAAGTGTTTAAGCACTAATCCACTAATTCTTCTCTAACTTTTTCATGTCTTAGCCAAATCACCTCCAATCTCTTTTAAACTTTGACTATAGACCTAAAACGTCATAGGAAGCATGATTATAAAGGAAAAAGTAGAAGAAGATGAGAGGATTTGGGGGATCTTGGAGGGGGCTGTGAGCAATGGGAAGAGGAGGAGAGGTGTGGCCTTGGTTTGAAAATGCTAAAGGTTGGATCTTTAGGCTTTCGACGATGGAAGGAGGTGGTTCTTGATTCTTGTGGCTTTGTGCTTGGGTTTGGCATGGATCTAAATGTGTTATCTCACTATCTTGTTTATATGTGTGTGTGCGTGTGTGTGTGTTGTATTTGAGATATAAAGTAAAAGTGACATTAATTGCGAATTAAAGTAAAGTAAGTTTGAAAGTGTTTGAATGGTTATTTAACTTCTATTACTTCTATTACCTCTTGAACATGTGGAGTGGCCTTGAATTGATGTTTAAATGGTTATTTAACTTGTGTGTTAAATTAAAGTAAGTTTGAAAGTGTTTGAAGCAAGAATAGTTGTTATAAGTGCACTTCTGAATCCCTTGTTTTCGTGAATTTTATAAATAAATGAAAAGATATTCTTAAGAATATATTTTCATGGTTTTTAAGTACCCTAATGTTAGTACTTGATGTAAAAATTTCAAGTCTTAAATCATTTGTCAAAGTTGTTAAACTAGTCACTAAGATCGTGCTTTTCAATGTTGTTTTTAACAAGGACTTTTAACAGCATTTATAAATATTTCAGTAAGTCGCTTATGGTTTTAAGTGTTCAAAAATGGTATTTAAATTTGATATTTTTCTCTAATATTTTTAGAAATGTTTCAAACATATTTTAAAGTTGGTTTGAAGTTTAAATATATTTTAATAATTATGTATATATTTTCAAAGTAAAGAGGTTTTATAATATAAAACATGTTTTTATCAAATTATAAATTAGTTGTTTTCAAGTAATATTTTATATAGATATTTAAAAACTATTTATAAGTATTTTCAAAGTATTTAACAGTTTTGAGAAATAATAATTAACTTTTCTTAATGCTAAAAGCCGACGAAGTAGGCTTATCAATTTATGAGAGTTAAGATTGATGTCGAGTAGGGACAGAGCAATTGAGCTCTAACCTACCAGTTTGCCTCTTGAATGAGGAATAGTTAAGTCGGGAATGTCAAAAATGGATTAATCATATTGTTCTCAAACTTGTTTAGGGAAATCATTAATACTATACTTAACACAAAAAGCCGACGAGTAGGCTTGTCTATTTTTGAGATTCAAGAATGAAGTTTCTAGGCATGGCTTTGATGTACCCAGTGCTCTAACTTACCTGGCTTCACTCTTGGACGAGGAATAGTTAAGTTGAAATATCGAAAACCAGTTAAGTATACGAACATTGATTTGCATAAGCAATTGTTTTGACTAGATAATCGATTAGTCAACTATCGAACTTAACCAGATATTATCTTAGATCTTTAATAAGAATGTTTTTAAAGATGATATAAGTATGAAATGGTTTTGGATTTATTGTGACAATGTGTTAATAACATTTGTCTTTAACCCTTTTTAATTATACTTATGAATGGAAATAGATATTTAGAAGAATGTTTAAAGATAAGCATAAGTGAAATGGTTTTGGGTTCGTATTGATAATGTTTAAGTAGCATTTGTCTTAAACCTTTTGAATAGATTTGTGAAAGTACTTAGATCCTTTAAATGGATATTTTGAAGGAAATTATAACTAAGGAATCTTTTGAAAAAGGATAGAAAAAGAAAAGGTTTAAAGTAAGAAATCTTGTTAATGATTTATGAATATATTTATACCATTTGAGATATGTATATAAGTACTTTTTGAAGTGTTGAAAGAGTACAAATGAATAGTAGTGATTGATAAATGAAGTTTTATTAGATAAAAGAAGTTTTACTAATAAAAAAGGTATTAATTAATAGAAGATCAATTAAACAAAAAGGGATTAGAAGTTGCTTATGTGACTTGATCGTGCTTTGTATGACTTGATCGTGCTTTGTATATTTACTTGTTTACAGAAAACATTTAATCATATACTTAGCACTAAAAGTCGAAGAAGTAGGCTTGTCAATTTGTGGGAATTAAGACTGATGTCTATGTAGGGATATGAGGTATAGAGCTCTAACTTACTGGCTTCATTCTTGATCAAAGGATAGTGTGAGATGAAAATATCGAAAACATGATAAGTATATGAGACTTGGTTTCCATATGCGATCATTATCCTTATTATTGAATGACCAAGTTTGTTGATTTAGTTTTGAAGAGATCGGGATTGGTAAGTGTTTTACTTATCGAAAATTACTTCAAAGCCGAGATATGTGTTATATCTCTTGGAAGTGGATTTATTCGAGATGTTGGAATCCATGTGTAGTTTCGAGATCTATTCGAGATGTGGGTATCCAATTTGGGATTCACGTTCTGTTCAAGTGATGAAGACTCATATGAAAGATGCCAAATGTGACCTCGACATCGAAAATGGCTAAAAACAGAGAAAGATGCACAATTTGCGGTTTTGTAGTCCCGCGATGGAGTATGTGAACTCTATATCTAGAGTATGCTTATCGATTGTTGCACGCAGGAGTTGATGATACTTGGTTCCAAGTGATTCAGATTCGTTCATTCGGGCATGGGCCAGTTGTATTTACCTTATGGTATATTCTATCTAGAGATATACGATGTTCGCAAGGTGGTTTCTGATACTTGTGCATGGAGATTGAATTTCGGCTTGACCGAAGGGATCTCCATATCCATTATGCGAATATTCCTTATCAGTTTTGATTTTACCCTCTAATATGCTGTTGAATGTAACCAATGTAACCATTTTAGCTATCTTACAATATTATATTCTACACCCTAAACTTATTAGATGGTGGTTCTTTTAAGGGGATAACCGTTACGGCATTCCATGCGGTCTCAAAAATACTGGTATATGTTGCTACATATTTCTTGAGTTTCTCATACCAGACTTATGTCTGACACGTGGCTTTTGTTTTCCTTAAATTCCTCGTGTGCTTTTTTGAGTAGTCTAAAATGGCAGGTTTTCTTTGATGTTCATTGGAGCTCAAGAAGACGAGTTGGATGTTTCACCTAACCGTAGTATTCTTATTTCTTCTGCATTACTATATTCTACATATCAGCATTCGTGAGGGCGGGTTGTTATAACTGTCCAGGCTGATGATAGTACTTAGGTTTTGTAACTCTAAAATTTCTATATTGGAGTAACCCTTTGTACTGTTCATTTGATATTATATATTACAGTTCCACTAGTGAGATTCTGATGCTGTTTTCTCTTCTTTCTTTTTTAATTTCTTTTTTCTTTTTATTCTACCCTAACAATTTGTTCTTCCAACACTTGGATGCTCGACACACGAATACCATGAATGTATTAGTGTCGATATTCGAAGGTCGAGAGGGTGGGTCTTTATAGTTTGCGACAAATATTATGTTTCTACATCGACGATCTTCATATTCATCATATTCCCCTTCTTCTAGTTAGAGAGGGACTGGCGCGGGAGACGATGGCGGGGGCCCATCACATATAGATCGTCCTATAGTTAGATTAACAAGTAAAGCGGGTAGACAAGTATCAAATTAATTATAACATCAGAAATATTTTGTGTATGATATATTATTTATGTTTTACTAAATGTGTATATCATAATTAACACATGGGTTTTGAATTGGAGCCCTCAGAGATTGTGCCTAAAAGAGCAAAATAATTGGTTGCTAGCTTAAGTGGTTGAATATCCCACCCCATGTTGTAGAGTGTATTTGGCAAGATTTCTATGTAAGTGTAAATGTATATATCATTATATATATAACAACTGTGCAATTGATTGACTAAGTATAAACATATAAATCATTTTATTTTCAATGTGCAAGGGCAGTAGATTTACAGGAAACCGACTTGTCCCTTTGCAAAAATTAATGGATAAAAAATAAGGAAAAATTACTGTGATACGCTATAAAGCATTGAAAAAGGAAGAAAAAAAGCCTAACTGGATGAGTGTAATCATATGGGAAGCTTTAAATGCTTATTGGAAAAGTCAAGAAGCGATTGTAAGTTTACTAGTCTCGTATATTTATTAAAAATTTAGCAGAAGTTAGAATAATAATTGCATCAATTTACAAATGTGAAATACAATATTTATGTTAAATTTATAGGCAGAATCTGAGCAAAATTCTACAAATAGGAATGCAAATCCTATCATATATCATGGGGGTTCAAAGTCAATCCAGCATTACCATCGAGAACTAATAAATTTATAAATTGCGATTATAAATACTTATGACATTGTATAATCTTACATATATAATAATAATACACAATAATTACTTCAGAAAAGAGAGCGTTGTCGTTCGGTCTCCTACTTAGAAGTTTTTACTCATACTCACGCCACCGAGCATGTCAATAAAGATGGCCAAAAAACATACGCATGGCATGACACAAAATCACAAGAGTCCATGATAAGCATATTTTAAATTATAAGTTATTAATAATCACTTTAAATTATAAGATATAAATAAATAAAATAATGTAATATGAATTTTAATTGTAATTCTATTTTTAATCGTAGGATAAATTTATGAAAGAATGAGACAAACTGCTCAAGGTAACAACTCGAGACGAGCTAGCCATTGATGAGGAGGACATGATTTTTGACACTATCATGGAACCGCTAATACAGAATAGGTGCTATGGTTTTCGGAATCAAGAGGTAATGTTTATGTATAATATATTTATGAATAACATATAACATATTGATTTTATTAATCACGCTACACGAAACTCATACAATTTGGTAAAAAATGTCACAGGCTAGACAAATGCAAGGCATCTATATAACAGCTCGGGACGATCAGGAGATTACAGACTTGAGTGCTTGGACTGTTGACCTTGAGGATCGAGACAGGCGTCGGACTGCAGAGATGTACCAGATGCTAGATGAGCGCATTGCTACGTATATGCAACAGCATGGTGCATTTCTTTCATCATTGGGATCTGGAAGCGATGAGGAGTAGGTATTATATTTTTTATTTATGTTAAGATATTGTATATATATGCACTTTGATGTTGTGAAGTAGTATGAGAGTAATATATACTTTGAGATGGGTGAGCTTGATTTGATGTGATGTATGAAACATTTTGAGATTTTGATGGATGTTTGAGAGTTATGGTATACTAACAGATGTTTAAGGTTGGTTTATTGTATATATTGATGATTTTTTATTATTGATGTGATATATTTTGAGATATGTGTGATTTGGGCTTTAATATATATGATTTATATGTGTAAAATTGGACGGTGATATATATTGTTATATTTGTGTTGTTTGGTAAAAAAAAAGTTTTAGATTTTTGATGGCTAGCGATGGAAAACTGGCCAAAGCGTGAGCCTACACATGTACTCAATAAGGGGACGGAAGCCTTTGAATAGTCCAACGTAGACCGTCAAAAAGTTGTCGATGGAGTTGTCAAAAAGTCTGTCGATGAGCAGTTGCTTGACGGATGATATTTCGTCTACTATTCTCATCGGTTTTCGACGGCTAGCGACAACCGTCAACGACAAATAGCCGTAGAAATGACCGTTCTCTCTTATAGTGATATGTATATATATAGTTGTTTAGTAGATTGCAAAATATTTTGAATATAAATATAAAAAGTAGTTTTGAATAAATCAATATAATATTATATATAATTAGAAAGATTTCTATATATTAAAAGTGTTGAATATGCGAGTATATGATTTTTGTTTGATGATAATAAACATAAATATATATATTCATTTAAATGTATTTGTTAATGTACTATTTTATTTTTCACATAATTAAATAAATATTTGCTGAATAAATAAATAACATAGAATTTAAATTCAAATGAATATTTTATTCAAACAAATATTTATTACAATTTTGAATAGTACAAATTCAAGCTCTCACTATATATATACAATTTGCAATTACAATACATTTCAATTTACATAACTGTCCTCACTACATATCGCTCATTCACTCGTATTTTATCTTTAACTCTATTCCAGATTGAATCCAGCATCTGAGCTATCTGCAAAAATATACACTAACGTAGTAAAATTGAAAATGAAATATTTTTGCAGTGTAAAATAAAATGTATTTTGAAAATATTATTTGCCTCAGTTATTTGGGTTGTTCGTCATCATTTAATTTTGAATTCATCATACACGAACAGCTTGTGATATGCACAGTGTATCACTGTACATGCCACAAGGCCGTGCATACCGATATACACTTGATAAACTTACAGGGACAGGTGAGCACAAGGTCAAACCCAAATTAAAAGTCGGGTTCAACTCAAGTGAAATAAATAAAGTCACGACAAGAGCACAAGGTCAAACCCGAGCTTTAAAGCTGGATTCAACACAGGTGCAGTCCAAAAAATACAAGCACGATATGTACAAAGTCAGTGATGTACACATGAACTACATAACTCAAGCTAGCATATCATAATAAGCTCTAGATGGTACACAAGTGGTGCACATGTCAATAGCCAATGATGAAGCAATGCATATGACTCAAGAACACAATGCAAACTCAAGAGAAGTTAGTGCATTTATGTGTAACAGTTTAGAGCTTCAGCTACAAACTAGATTCAAGTGCATCAGACCACACAAGCTCACATGGCTCTATACACACACATATATGACATACCAGACAAATAAGTACAAGAACACATGAGTCAATGCTACAGAGACCAGACCCAAATGTACATGAACACTTGCAATAGAAAGTGGTGCACATGCAACCATAACCAAGGCAGGAGTACCCGACTACAAAGAGACAAGGCTACGAGTTCAAATGCAATACAACATGAAGATATATATATATCAGTGAACATATATAAGCACTGAAACAAAGGAGCAACCAGACCAGTAAAATACATGTGATCAAGCAACTCGAAGCACATGACTCAAATGCAAACATATGTAACTACCAGACTCCAATAGTGCATATCAGACTACATGACTCGAAGTCTGAAAAAATGAAACCAGAGGCGACAGCATAGCAGTTCAGAAAGCAACATGAACAACAAGCTACATGAAGACCAACATTAATGGACAGTGGTAACCACAAATACAATCAAACAGTATACAAGAATACAATGAAGACCAGAGGATTGCAACCAAGTCAATGAACAATACATATGACAGCAACCCATAAATGAAGTGACTCAAAGCCAGATGTTAACATGAATACAGTGAACATATATATATATATATATATATATATATATATATATATATATATAACAACCAAAGGATGAATCACTGATCAAACATGTTACAGTTTTTAAACAAAGTCAAGGCCGAATTAAATCTGAATTCATCAAGTCAGAGTCGTGACAACCAAAGTCAAAGCAAAGCCAGACATGTCAGAGTTTTCATGAAACCAAGATGAACAAGTCGAAATAAAATTCTCATCCCAAAAATATCAAAGAGCCGAAGTCAACCACGAACAGAATCAAAGTTCAAATGCCAGAAATCAAAACCGTGATAGCCAAGGAAATCAACCAAGTCAGAATCGAAGCCGTGCGAATCAAGTAACAGGAAAGATACGAAATTGAAGAAGTCAAAAATCATCTCAAGCAATCAAACAAAATCGAACGGCCAGAACAAAATAATTGATGAATTCAAATAAATTTATACGAACGAAAATATAGGAATTCGAATCCTATATAAATGTTTAACATCATCGACTACGAAGCTATCGAGTTCAAGCAAAACTAATAAGTAAAGCAAAAGGGATAAATTACATACCGAAGTCAAAAGTTTGAACTCGATCAAAATTGAAGGAGCCATGTGCAAAGAGTAGAAAGCATTGATCGACAAAGCAAGGGACGTAAATCATCATTCGATCGAGTTACTAAAGTCGACGACTTCAAATTTCCATAGCCCTAATTTCAGAGCAAAGAGGAACGAGAACGAGCAGCCATTTTCAAAAAGGATACCGGCCTATAATACAAAGGAGAAAGGGATTTTACTTTATCACCTGTTTATTTTTTATTGGGCCGGTCTTGTTATTAAGGGCTTTTAGTTAATTAGGGTTTTGAGGTTTTAAATTGTTTTTACTTTGTATTTTAATTTTTTAAAACCGTTGTAATTTCTAGTCGTGTGACTTGGGGACAAACTACGTGGCGTAGTTTGAGAATTCGCAACTCAGTGGCTGAGTTGTGGCAGGGCTTTGAGCGTAGAGTTAAGGTTAGTCGATAGCGGGTGTCGTAAGTTTACGTGTGTAAGTGTCTGACTACTTAATTTCTAGTAGAAACCTTAGGGGCAGCACGTAGGCAAGGTTTTGCCGAAGCTAGGTAAATCCGTGTGTTCTATTTCTGCATTTTTATATTCTGTTATTATCTATGCTGCTATTATTCTGCTGTGGTCTGTGCTGAAATTATTTTATATACTTCCACAATAAATTTTTATAATTAATAGTATCACCCTATTCACCCCCCCTCTAGGGTGAAATCATTCCTACAAGTGATATCAGAGCTAGGAATAAAAGCCATTTTTGTTTTTAAAAAAGTCTGATTTTTCAAAAACTGATTTTTATTTCAAAAATTTTAATTTTTAAAATGGCTTCTTTTAATAATGCTTTTGCTGAGGGTCAGTCCATAGTTAGACCACCAATGTTCAATGGTGAATATGCTTACTGAAAAAATAGGATGAATTTTTTTCTAGAAACCATTGATGCTTGGAATATTGTTGAGACAGGTTATAGGACCCCAACTATAATGGTAGATAATCAAGAAATAGATAAACCGATAGATCAATGGATAGATTTAGAAAATAAACTACAGAATGCTAATGCTAAAGCTATGAATTCAATTATTTGTTCATTGGATCAAATTGAATTTAATCGTGTCTCACATTGTCTAACTGCACAGGAAATATGGCACACACTCGAAGTGACTCATGAAGGAACATCTCAAGTCAAAGAATCTCGCATTGCCATGCTGAGTAGCGAATACGAGAATTTCACAATGGCCAAGGAAGAAAATGTCAAGGAGATGTACAGACGACTTTCCAATATTGTATACAAATCAAAAGCTCTTGGAAAATCATACACAGAATTGGAAATAGTCCAAAAAATCCTCAGAATCCTTCCATGGAATTTTGAAGCCAAAGTCACTGCCATTCAAGAATCAAAAGATTTGAAACAAATCAAAGTTGAAGAACTCATCGAAAATCTCACCACTTATGAGCTAAAAATGAAATTCAAGGAAGAGCGTGAAGGAGGTAATACTCGAAAGAATTCAATAGCTCTCAAAGGAACAAGCGAAAGTGAAGATGACGATGATGATGATGGAGCAGCAGAATTGGCACTGATAATAAAAAGATTCAAAAAGTGGAATCACAGATACGGAAATCCAGTTCTAAATCAACAATTAAAAAGCAGAATAGTCAAAGCACTAGACAACCCAGAAGAGCAGGAGATCATCTATCACAAGTGCAACAAACCCGACCACATCAAGTTCAATTGTCCTAGAAATCGACACAGCCAAGAAAAGAAATCGAAAAGGAAAAGTTTTGCAGCCACGTGGAATAAAAGTGATGATGATAAAAGCACTAGCAGTGAGAGTGAAAATGCAGATCTGTGCCTTCGAGGTGATATAATTGATAGCGATGATGATGATAAGCCAAGCGAGGTATCAAAACTCACTCACTCTGAATTACTTATATATTTCCACGAAGTAAATGGATGTTTTGAACGACTTAGGGAGAGATACGCTAAACTTGAATCACAAAGAGATACTTTGATAGATTTAAATAAACAGCTTGATCAATTAGTCAAAAACTATCAAAGCAAGAGCCCTAAGTGTGATAAGTGTCCAACATTCGAAGAAGAGATCAGAAAATCAAAAATTAAAATAAAATCACGTGAAAATGAAATTATGATTTTGAAAGAAAGTGAAAACACGAGGAGAGAAAATTCTATTAAAAAGTGCACTCAATTATAGAAGGAAAATGAATTGCTCAAAACACAAGTCCAACAACAGTCTACGACTTTAGGAAAATTTTCAAAAAGTGAAAGATCACTAAATATGCTAATAGGAAAACAAACGGTCAATATAGATAGACAATGACTTGGGTATAATCAATCTGAACCTGTTAAAAGAAAAATTAATCAAGTCAAATCCGAGTGCACAATTTGTAGAAAAATTGGACACAGTCAAAATATTTGTTGGTATAGACCCAAACATGTGAAAACTATTCCAATTTGGGTTCCAAAAGGCATGAATATAAAATCCCTCAAAGTTAAAAAAATCTGGGTGCCGAAAGGAACAATTATAAATAGTTTTGGGTCTACTCAAACATATTTTTCAAAATCAATTGCCACTAACAACTATGGACCTATAAAAACAAATAGGTCACAAAAATCTTTTATCGTGTAGGTATGGTGGCAGGCTAAGGAACAACAACAGTGTTATCTGGATTCTGGTTGTTTCAGAAACACAACGGCCGACAAATCAAAGTTCCTTAGCCTAGTATAAAGGTGGCAGAATCACAATGGGCAACAAACGAAAAATTATCGTAAAGGTAAAATAGGTAATGGTATATTTATCTTGAACTGTGATAATCTGCACCATAATTTAATTCAGCCAGTTATTTATAAAGAAATAAATGTTGATTCTGATTCTGACTTATTCAAAATGTTGAACAATCATCTTTGAACTGTTTCATATAGAATTGCTTGGACTAATGATGGTGTTTTATTAACTGATGATTACTCAAGATATATTTGGTCATTATGTTCAATGATTTGTTTATTTGCACGGCTTCAATTCAATTTCATTTAAAAGCTATTAAAAATGATTTTAAGATATTTTGTTGCACACTTCATGGTCTGGTCTATGACATCCAACTAATGATAATCTTGAGTGAAAGGAAAATTCAAATGCAGATTACACTGGTAATCTAGTTGATAGAAAAATTACTAGTGGAACGTGATTTATATTGAGACATTCAGTAGCTGCATCGTTTTTCAAAGAAAATATCTGCATATTTTTCACTTGAAATAATTTTTTAAATAGCAGACATTTTTCTAAAAATCCATTCTAGAAAATCATTTTTGTAAACCTTGTTTCAGATTAGTCATTTTGGAAAATTTGATTTTATAATTATTTTTGGATTTGATTTTAAATGACTACATTAACTAATCTGACTCCCTACTGATTATCAAAAGGATAAATAGTGATTGAAAAAGTGATGATTGTTGATATTAATCATATATTATAACTTGAGATAGTATAATTAGTAAATTTCTTTAGAAATTTAAACAAGAGTTATGAAAACTTTTGTATGGTAAAAATTCCATGACCATTTCTATTTCTATCATATTTCTATCGACCATCACTCATCAAAATCCAATATAGTATGTCAATATATGGTATTTTAAATGGGAAATCATTCGTTTTTCATTTTATTATATTTTTAGCAAATAAAAACATCCAAAGTATTCACTCTCATTTAAAAGTCCTCACAGTTATGCATGGGTGAATTACTTGTAATTTTTGATTATGTGCTTCCATGCTCATTTAAAAGTACTCACGGTTATGCATGTATGGAACGCATATCAAAATTGATTAATTAAATAGACAAGTTGATTCTAATCCCATTTAAATGTCCTCACGGTTATGTGTGGTTAGAAGATACTTGAATTCATTTATTTATTTTTTAAATTTGGAATACTACTAATCTCATTTAAAAGTCCTAATGGTTATGCATGGTTAGTAGATATTCAAATTCCTGATATAAATATACCACAAATAGACACAACTATACGGTTTTATATGATGACATCATCCCTATCATTCTAAAGTGGAATATGCGTCAAACAAAGTATTTATGATTTTTGTTTGAAATTTAATATTTATACTCGATTGAGTTTTAATGATGTATTAATGTATATCACTTTATTCTCTATTTTTCTGACACTATTACTCTTTTGCTGATAACAAAAGGGGAGAGAAAAGTTAAGATTTTGGAAAATAAAGGTCAAATATTTTATATTTGCATCAAGGCTCATTTGAATATTTTTATGCATATATAAAGGGGGAGCTATGTGTAGAGAGGGAGCATTCAAATAGGGGGAGCAAACTGAATGATCAAATACATTTAATAAATTCAAAATTTTAAATATATGTTTGTTATCATCAAAAGGCGGAGATTGTTGAATATGCGAGTATATGATTTTTTTTATGATAATAAACATATATATATATATATATTCATTTAAATGTATTTGTTAATGTACTATTTTATTTTTCACATAATTAAATAAATATTTGCTGAACAAAATAAATAACACAGAATTTAAATTCAAACGAATATTTTATTCAAACAAATATTTATTACAATTTTGAATAGTACAAATTCAAGCTCTCACTATATATATACAATTTGCAATTACAATACATTTCAATTTACATAACTGTCCTCACTATATATCGCTCATTCACTCATATTTTATCTTCAAATCTATTCCAGATTGAATCCAGCATCTGAGCTATCTGCAAAAATATACACTAACGTAGTAAAATTGAAAATGAAATATTTTTGCAGTGTAAAACAAAATGTATTTTGAAAATATTATTTGCCTCAGTTATTTGGGTTGTTCGTCATCATTTAATTTTGAATTCATCATACACGAACAGCTTGTGACATGCAAAGTGTATCACTGTACATGCCACAAGGCCGTGCATACCGATATACACTTGATAAACTTACAGGGACAGGTGAGCACAAGGTCAAACCTAAATTAAAAGTCGGGTTCAACTCAAGTGAAATAAATAAAGTAACGACAAGAGCACAAGGTCAAACTCGAGCTTTAAAGCTGGATTCAACACAGGTGCAGTCCAAAAAATACAAGCACGATATGTACAAAGTCAGTGATGTACACATGAACTACATAACTCAAGCTAGCATATCATAACTGTAACGACCCGTAAATTTTAATAGTTTTAATAATATGTTAATTGAAATTTAGTGAATTTTAAACAATAAAATTTGAAATTAAAATTTATTATTTGGAATACGTCTATTTAAACATAGCAACTGGTAAATTTTCATCTAACAATATTGAATTTTATTTTTTTTGTATAATTTTATTTCAATTTAAATCAGTTAAAATTGATGATAATAAATTTATTTCAAAACCGGAATATTTTTCTATAGAAAATTTCTAAATCTTCTTCTGAGTCAGATGTCATCTTCCGTTTTCCAAATTTGGATTTCTATTGCTCCGTTTATCTTAATTCTAGCAGAATAGCAGCATTTCTGGTACCGATTATCGACTTTTGATCGGACGATCGTACCACTGATATCTGTGTACCGTTCTGTTTGCATTGTCGTGCTGATCTCAGCGGTATATTCATCTCTGTATTTTGAGGTCCGGTACGCGACGGAAACGGGAAAAACTGTGCGTCGTACCGTACCGAAATTTGGGACTTGTAACTTTCCTTTTCTTTTCAAATTTGAAACGTATAACCTGTAACAATAATAATTTGCTTTAATGAGTCAGTTGAATCTTTGCTGTACCGTTCCACTACATTTAAACCCCTATATTTTTCAAACCTATTTCTATCCCTATCCTACCGTTTCTTTTTCAATAGAATAAACTTATCGGTAACGGAAAAAAAAGTAATATATATTTTTGAGCAGCTCTTTTTTTCTTTTTAGATCTGAAACTTTTCTTCTTCCGCCTCATTTCCTTTCTTCTTCTTGAAACTGCTCTTTCATTTGATAATAAAAAATAAAAAAAATGTTTTAACAACAGCCATCTTCTTTGCCCAAACCGAGTTTGCCACTGGATCCAACCTCCCTACCTTCACTCGACCTCTCCCCATCGCCAGAAACTCACGCAAGCCTCCTTACCCCAGTTCGCTCAGCTTCCCTCCTCGACAGCCGACGCCCACCTGGTCGCACGAGCAAGCCAAGCACCCACCATAGAAACCAGATCTGTCGTTCCAATTTCTGGTTGACCGTGCACCTCCCCTCCTCCTTGGTTTCCCTGTAGCAGCCGAAGCCAACCTACCCCCCCCCCCCCCCCCCGTTCGACCTCCCTCTCCTTTCTTTTGCTTGTGCCTGCCTGCATCTTCTCGGTCATATATAGGTAATGATTTGTGTTATAGACATTTTGGGAAGTATATTGTAACGACCCGACTTTCCAGACCCGGAAAATCGAACCATTTTAGTTAAGAAGAAGAGGTAGAAGAAGAAAAATAGAAAAAAACAACATCAGAATCTAACCATCGCAGCGGAATAAAATATAATATATATCAACAGATCTTTACACAAATCAAAACTATATCTGTTTATATAATACAGCATCAGAGTATACACCAGAGAACACATAACATACAACTGGACAATAACCCTATCATGTCCTTAATACAACAGAGTACAACAATCAACACAGCGGAATATATATATATAAACAAGTACGAGAGATACGTCTCGCCATCCAGCTCATCTCCTGAGCTCCACAGCATCATATCCTGTAACCTATAATACTCGGTCTGACCCGAGCATTATATAAAACAATACCCGAGTCAGTCTGGAATACCAGCGTGAGAAAATCACACTCAAATTGATTATTAAAGTTTCAAAATCCTTTGAAAACAAAAGCATCTCGTAAGACCACGCCACAAATAAACATGTCGGGTTTTTACCTTACGATAGCTAAAACACTTTTTATAAAAATCCTCTAATATTATAATAGTGTCTATTCACAAATACTTATTAAAATAGCCGAAATTGTTACATGATTAAATTCCAGCATACTAGCCACAACGTGGGTAATACAAACAAAACTCGTACAAGGCACGTAGGGAGAATGGATTTCCAACGAATGACTAGGCACTGGGGTACCACCTGTCACAGTACGTGGCCTAGATCACAGTACCGAGGAGTACGCCCGCTCCCCTGCAACACAAAGCCGGAATCATCCCTTACTGGATAATTCCAAGTAAAATCACCCCACGGTTGGGATCAGCAACCGCAACACTAAGCCGAAATAAAAAGGGACATCTAGACAGGGATGACTTTACTCTCAAGTGGGGGCTACCCACGAAGCCTTGCTGCATAACCCCTGATTTTCAGTCATTCCCGGTTGATGAGGCTTGAGGCTAACCGATACCTTTATAGCACATATCCCTTAGAATGCCCATCGTCCACCTGACGATGTTTCGCAAGCATTCGTCCATACAAGTCCATTCCGGGTTCGAACGGAACCGAAGGCACTATTCCTACTACATCCATTTTGGAAATATCCTCAGGATTAGTAGCGACTAGCCCTTGCACTTCACTGCTCCATCTTCGACTCCGAACACGTTACACGAAACGTACAAACCGAATCGAAGTGGTATTCGAGTCTCCAGACCTAGAATCCCGGTATACGGAAACTCGATCCCGGTCTCTTCGAAACGATCAACGCATTTGGCCAATATTGATAGTCGGTTATTTAACTATCAATTTACATCCAAAAGCAACCATCACACAATAAATAATTTCCCACATTATTTATTTGCCCAAATACCTTTCCAAGATATATTTATATTTTCAAACTCCTTTTGAAACAATTTCAAACAGTTTCCGCTTACGGAATACATTTCCCCAAATATTTATTTCTCTGAAACACCAAGTACAAAATACTTTAGATTTAAAAATAATTTAAAAGCACTTTACTATAAATATACTTTATAATATTGAAATTTAAAAACTACTTTAATACCTTAACAAAATATATACTTAAGGAATATTTAAAATGAAACCACTTTACAAATATAAACTAAATTTCTCTTTTAAAACATAATAGTAAATCACTTTTATATAATTACTACAAATAAAGATTTTTGAAAATACTTACTTTGGAAATTAACCTTTAGAAATAATCAATTTTCTAAAACATGCCTTTTTAAACAAATTAGAACCTTTAACTTATATTTAAAATTGCTTTGAAAAACGTACTTGGCAATCCAAGGAAATACACTTCTCTTCACATCTTCTAAAAATGAATCAACTATTTATTTTTAAACCAATTCATATCCCTTTATAAATTCCCATCTTGAATTTATATTTTCAAACATTCTCTGATATTCCATTTCACTTTATAAACCCAGTTTATACCTCCAAAATCTCATTTCTCTTCTAAAATTCCAATTTTAAACAACTAAATCAATTTCCAATTGATTTCCCAATTTACTCTACTTACTTTGAAATAAATTTCCTTTGCTACTTCATTTATTCCAAAATACATTAACCTTTAGATTTTTATTCCTTATTACGAGTTAAACCCCTTTTTACCAATATCGATTACAGATTTCCAAAACTCCTTATTTATTCTTTAATTAACTTTAATCCTTAATTTCAAAAATAACTTCTTTTTATTCTTCAAATAATATCACTTAAGTAGAAAATTTATTATCCCTTGTGAATTCAAAATCCCCTTATTTCATATTTGTTAAAATTCCAAATCACCTTATTTTTATTTCAATTCGTTATAAATTTTATCCCAATTCCTCGAATTATTTTACTTAAACTTTTATTCCTTTATTTCTTTTCAAAAATTCAATTCCATAGATTTTATAATTTATTATACTGGACAATCCAAATCAACCACATCATCCAATATAAAATCATCACATGATATCAAATATTCAGAACACATAATATTAAATAATCTAATAATTTTGAGGAATCCAGTTGGATCCCTCCAACCTGTTTCCCTGCATCCACAGACGTTAGCACAATATAAAATACCAATTCCACTTCAAGGTGGAATATCGCGGTATATGGGATTTATATAAAATCATCCGCTATTATGCGGCGCATAGGGTCTCATCCGCTATACAATGCGGGAATATCAACAATTCCAATATATACATATGCCAATATGTATATATTGCTATATACTACTATATATAATATAGCACATCCAAATCAATTCACCCATTCAATCAATTATTTAAATTTAACCATTTAAATTTAAATTCAACTGAGTGAGATTAACTCACCTTTATTTTGTTTTGCCATCCATTACCATTTATTTTCATCCTCGCTTGTTTCCTTTCAGATGTCAACCTTGAATAACAATTTATATGATTTTATTAACATTTGGAATAATCGAAAATCCATTACCTTCTTAATAAATTAAATTTTGACAAATTTTCTTTTATTACATCTTTTAGTAACAAAAATAAATTAAGTAAATCGTAAAATTTTATCACAAATCCTTTATAAAATTTCCTTCCAATACCTTACATAGATGTCTGGTGCATACATTTATCTTGTACAGAACTAATTAATAATCCAAATTTGAATTTAAAAACAAAACTATTTTAGATCTAGTTGTCTAATTAATTTCTTTTCTTCCTGCTTATCTTTCCGGTAAACAATAATAATCATTATTGTAAAACAGTAACTAATTTTACTGTTAATCTTTTCCAATGTATGAATGCTTGTTTAATTTAAATAAAATAAATGGGTACCTCACAGCAAACCCCTCCGTTATCGAATGCCGAACCATTGATCGTGCCTAGCTTCGTCCCCAAATCGAAGCCTTCCCCTCACTGACACGCTCACGACTCCCAAATCCAACCCATTGCTCGAAACTCGTGCCCTAGTTCTCGCGCAACCCAAAAATTCGCGGCCATCGACTCCTCCAGACGCGCACCGTCGCCAACTCCCGATGACCTCAGGCCCCACGCGAACCCCTCCAGCTCGAATACGAAGTCGATTCTTTCCTATATTTTTTCGAGTTCGACTGGAGCTTCGTGACTAACTCTGAGGGATTAAAAGAGAGAGGCTCAAGTTTATTGAAATTCGGCCATTTGATTTCGCTGTTGAAATTTGATTTGAAGCAGAGGAGCGAAGGGTTTAGTTCGGCCTCCTTCCCCTTTTCCGTTTTGAACTGATGAAGATAGAAGGGTTTGGATTGTAAACGAGAAAGGTAGCAATTTTGAATAGCTTGTGTGATACAATTCCTAGCTACAGTGATTTGAAATATTAAAAGGTTTTGATATTGATAGAAAATGGGTGATGTTGAGATATTTGACCAATTATCATCTTGAATTACGATATATCTATCCGCGCATTTATATATCGTACGCTCACACGACAACTCCAATCACTACGAAAATTGAAATCCGATAATAAAACAATATTACGGATCCATTGGAACTAGTTTCATCGAATTCCGAGACTGTGCCTCGGAAGGCTATTTTTTCAAATTTAAATTTAAACAATATAATTTCAAAACAGAACAAAACACCTTGAAATTCAAATTTAAAAGTTTTATCATCTCCAGTATTAGCAATATAAATTTTCTGAACCTTTAACAATTTTTAACAGGCTCAAAACTCAGGATTCTCTATTTTACCCTATTCTCAATTGTTTAATTCAATAATTAAATTATCCAATAAATATTGATATTTGAAATTTATATTAAACTTACTCTTTTGAATATTTAAAACAAATTAAATATTCCAATTTCAAATGCTTAAAATTCTGGGTCGTCACATTCCTCCCCCCTTAAAAGAATTTCGTCCCCGAAATTACTAGTTAGGAAGAATGATCCATATCCCATTAACTATTTCCTCAACCCCAAATAGTTTTTAACAACTTACCAAACAAATCTTTTATCAATGATACACTAATCATATTTTAACTTCCCAAACTTATTCATAAGCCCCAAACCATATCACCTACTTATCAATTCAAATTTAAATTTGAATTCAATTTTGAATTATCAAAATTTTCCAAAATTTTTCTAACTCCCTAAATTTCTGAAAAATTTCGCCAGCGTCTCCTTTGCGCGGCTAGCTCGGTACTACTACAAAATGGCTCTACGGCCTCCCAATCTCAAAAAGAAAACAAAAAGCCAAGTGGCTGGATCAAAAACCCAATCAAATTTCATATAGAAATTCAAATACATACCTTTTTGTCGGGCCATTAAATTTTATCTTCTAAAATCAAAATCCCAATTTATCCATTGCTTTTATACACCTGTATATCCTACTAAGCAATAATATTCAATCACAATTCCAAAGTCATTTTATACTTTTCTTTACAAATTTTCAATATTTATCTTAGCCCGTACGATGCACATATATCATCCGTACGCAATATCACATTCGATCGCTCAATCGATCACACAATTTCACTTCCGAACTAGTATCGCCCACCCGACTTCCTAGTGCGGACTCAGATCTGGTTTCTTGATCAGAAACCGTCATTCTCCTTGCATAGCCACAAACTATGATAGAGAATTTCCATAATCAATCAACAATCCATATCCAGGCTCGCCGTCGAAAATCGAGTGAAAAATTCCAACTCGGATCGATAAAACTATCTCGAAATTCTGTGTTCGACATCTGGACCAAATAGCTATGCGAATAAAATAATATACGTACATCTTACGTATAAATTCCAATTGATTACCAATTACATCAATTCTCTTTTATTCACATTCCTTTTTGATTGTTATCCCCTTATTCACAACTATCCCATTTCACAATTTCAGTTTTAGTCTTCATTCAACTATTCACTTAGTATATATTTTTCCAAAATTACTAAGTATATTTCCACTACACATTTTCTTAAGAATTTCATTCTTCAATTCTTAAGTTCATATAAATTTTCTTATATTTATTTACTACTTCACCACCGAAGTGTATATATTCAAATCGAATTCCAATTCCATATGAATTTCAATTTACTTCAATTTACTACTTCATTTCCAAATATATTTTTTTCAATTCATCTCCAACTTCTGAATATTGAATTTTATTTAGCTCGAAAACAATCCAAGTTAATTCATTCAATAACCATTTCTCAACTTATTTAAACCACTCTTCTGTTTGAGTTCAATTTCCATTCAACATTTACTTAAGTCAATAACTTAAGTTTATTTTCCATTTAACCAACCCTTTAAAGTTTCATTTCCATCTTTCATTTGATTCTTATTTAATCAAATTCCATCCATTTATTTATTTAATATAAGTGGTCCATTCACTCAATCATTATGAATTTTAATTCCCATACTCAATTCATCTGGAATTATTTTATTAATAACCAGGCCATTTCCAATTTATTTTCACTTATTTGGATTTCATTCGCAATCCAAACCATCACTATTTTAATCCAATTTCATTAACTCACAATTCAATTTCATTAACTAATTTATTATCTCATTAGTTCCTCCGCTGGTTAAAATTAAATACTTGCTTTTTAATTCCAAATATCACTTCACTAAATTTTCTTAAGTTCAATTTATTTTATAATTCAAGTTTGGATTTATTTAAAAATTAAGATTGCTCATCTTATCGTTTCCATTTGATAATTACAATTTCAAATTATAACTCTTAATGGTTCAAAGAAATGAATTCCCATTTATGACTTACAATTTCATTTCTATTCATAAGTTTTAGCTTACTTACTTAAGATCTAGGACTATTCATTTAAGTCCATTTCCATCCTTACAATCAAATTTCAAATTATTACACTTAAGAACTTAAGAATATGAATTTCTTTACACAATTATAAGCATTTTACATTACCTTTATATCCAATTCAATTCGACTTCAACTTGTTTAATTCAATTCCAATTCTCAATTTTTATTTAACTTATCTTAAGTTAAATTCAAATATATTTTATTCACCTTCGTATACTCAAATTAAATTTTAATTCCAGGATACAAATTTTATATGAGTTTTACAATTCATTCACCTTCAAGTTCTCTAACTCTTTTATCTACCAACTTATATTACTCATTTAGTTAATTTCATCTCATAATTATAATCCAAGAATTAAACTTTCATTCCCTTCTTATTTCAATCAACTTCATTCCATGCTTTATATTGTTGATTCATTTAAATTTTCCACATTTATATTTTAAATAGAATTCCCAGAATCCAACTGTCCGGTTTTATTTCAAAACCATTTTGAATCCATAAATAACTCATACATATCTGGTAAATCACATCAAATCCCAATTTCCAAAACAATCTGCTTTTACCAAACAATTTTCCCTTTGAATTTCAAAACCCACCCAGTTCACAATCATTTCCAATTTAAAACAGTTTGGTAGCAATTTCTCTTTGGAAACTCGAAAATAGACATCGATGATGCTGCAGTCATCACCGAAATTATTTTCCAGCGATCGTAAGAGAATTTAATGCTTTTATCACTTTAAAACTTTTCTAACATTTTGAAAATCCCAAATTGCCACCAGATTTCCATTCAAATTCAAAAATATTCATGAAATACTATCACCATTATTTCCCCAAAACCTTTAAAAACTATTTTTAAATCCAAAGGAATTTAAACCTTTCCCAAAATTTCAAATTCAAAATCCATTCAATTTTATATCCAAACATTACTCTGGAATTCTATCACATTTTATTTCAAGTTATAAGTCACATTTACAATTTACATTTACAAATTTCATTTGTTTATGAATTTATCTCATTTGATTATAAATCACATTTGTAATTCACATTTGTATATAAAGTTTATTTCAATTTATAAATTTCATTTATAATTTATATTCTCAAATTTTATTTGTTATATAAATTTATTCTTCAACTTAGGTTATAAGTTTCAATTCCTACTTAATAATGAGACTAACTCATTATTGTCATTTTCTAACAACCAAGCATCCAAATATATAACTATAATAAATTTCAAATAATTATTTCTTTTATATACAAAAATAATTTGGGCAAAATTATTTCATTCACCCCATTTAAAACAATACTGTGTCGAACTGTTCTATTCAAGTGTTTAGAAACCCCTTCGATACAGTTGTCCAGACTGTGCCGACGAAGGTTCATATGCCACTCAATAAATCAACCAACACAATATAAAACCATTTTATATTCACTAACAAATACGCGCTCATATCTATTAATACTCTCAAAATTCCCACCAGAGCCAAGGTTATCGCTAGCCTAAGCTCTGATACCACTGTAACAACCCGACTTTCCAGACCCGGAAAATCGAACCATTTTAGTTAAGAAGAAGAGGTAGAAGAAGAAAAATAGAAAAAAACAACATCAGAATCTAACCATCGCAGCGGAATAAAATATAATATATATCAACAGATCTTTACACAAATCAAAACTATATCTGTTTATATAATACATCATCAGAGTATACACCAGAGAACACATAACATACAACTGGACAATAACCCTATCATGTCCTCGATACAACAGAGTACAACAATCAACACAGCGGAATATATATATATAAACAAGTACGAGAGATACGTCTCGCCATCCAGCTCATCTCCTGAGCTCCACAGCATCATATCCTGTAACCTATAATACTCGGTCTGACCCGAGCATTATATAAAACAATACCCGAGTCAGTCTGGAATACCAGCGTGAGAAAATCACACTCAAATTGATTATTAAAGTTTCAAAATCCTTTGAAAACAAAAGCATCTCGTAAGACCACGCCACAAATAAACATGTCGGGTTTTTACCTTACGATAGCTAAAACACTTTTTATAAAAATCCTCTAATATTATAATAGTGTCTATTCACAAATACTTATTAAAATAGCCGAAATTGTTACATGATTAAATTCCAGCATACTAGCCACAACGTGGGTAATACAAACAAAACTCGTACAAGGCACGTAGGGAGAATGGATTTCCAACGAATGACTAGGCACTGGGGTACCACCTGTCACAGTACGTGGCCTAGATCACAGTACCGAGGAGTACGCCCGCTCCCCTGCAACACAAAGCCGGAATCATCCCTTACTGGATAATTCCAAGTAAAATCACCCCACGGTTGGGATCAGCAACCGCAACACTAAGCCGAAATAAAAAGGGACATCTAGACAGGGATGACTTTACTCTCAAGTGGGGGCTACCCACGAAGCCTTGCTGCATAACCCCTGATTTTCAGTCATTCCCGGTTGATGAGGCTTGAGGCTAACCGATACCTTTATAGCACATATCCCTTAGAATGCCCATCGTCCACCTGACGATGTTTCGCAAGCATTCGTCCATACAAGTCCATTCCGAGTTCGAACGGAACCGAAGGCACTATTCCTACTACATCCATTTTGGAAATATCCTCAGGATTAGTAGCGACTAGCCCTTGCACTTCACTGCTCCATCTTCGACTCCGAACACGTTACACGAAACGTACAAACCGAATCGAAGTGGTATTCGAGTCTCCAGACCTAGAATCCCGATATACGGAAACTCGATCCCGGTCTCTTCGAAACGATCAACGCATTTGGCCAATATTGATAGTCGGTTATTTAACTATCAATTTACATCCAAAAGCAACCATCACACAATAAATAATTTCCCACATTATTTATTTGCCCAAATATCTTTCCAAGATATATTTATATTTTCAAACTCCTTTTGAAACAATTTCAAACAGTTTCCGCTTACGGAATACATTTCCCCAAATATTTATTTCTCTGAAACACCAAGTACAAAATACTTTAGATTTAAAAATAATTTAAAAGCACTTTACTATAAATATACTTTATAATATTGAAATTTAAAAACTACTTTAATACCTTAACAAAATATATACATAAGGAATATTTAAAATGAAACCACTTTACAAATATAAACTAAATTTCTCTTTTAAAACATAATAGTAAATCACTTTTATATAATTACTACAAATAAAGATTTTTGAAAATACTTACTTTGGAAATTAACCTTTAGAAATAATCAATTTTCTAAAACATGCCTTTTTAAACAAATTAGAACCTCTAACTTATATTTAAAATTGCTTTGAAAAACGTACTTGGCAATCCAAGGAAATACACTTCTCTTCACATCTTCTAAAAATGAATCAACATTTATTTTTAAACCAATTCATATCCCTTTATAAATTCCCATCTTGAATTTATATTTTCAAACATTCTCTGATATTCCATTTCACTTTATAAACCCAGTTTATACCTCCAAAATCTCATTTCTCTTCTAAAATTCCAATTTTAAACAACTAAATCAATTTCCAATTGATTTCCCAATTTACTCTACTTACTTTGAAATAAATTTCCTTTGCTACTTCATTTATTCCAAAATACATTAACCTTTAGATTTTTATTCCTTATTACGAGTTAAACCCCTTTTTACCAATATCGATTACAGATTTCCAAAACTCCTTATTTATTCTTTAATTAACTTTAATCCTTAATTTCAAAAATAACTTCTTTTTATTCTTCAAATAATATCACTTAAGTAGAAAATTTATTATCCCTTATGAATTCAAAATCCCCTTATTTCATATTTGTTAAAATTCCAAATCACCTTATTTTTATTTCAATTCGTTATAAATTTTATCCCAATTCCTCGAATTATTTTACTTAAACTTTTATTCCTTTATTTCTTTTCAAAAATTCAATTCCATAGATTTTATAATTTATTATACTGGACAATCCAAATCAACCACATCATCCAATATAAAATCATCACATGATATCAAATATTCAGAACACAGAATATTAAATAATCTAATAATTTTGAGGAATCCAGTTGGATCCCTCCAACCTGTTTCCCTGCATCCACAGACGTTAGCACAATATAAAATACCAATTCCACTTCAAGGTGGAATATCGCGGTATATGGGATTTATATAAAATCATCCGCTATTATGCGGCGCATAGGGTCTCATCCGCTATACAATGCGGGAATATCAACAATTCCAATATATACATATGCCAATATGTATATATTGCTATATACTACTATATATAATATAGCACATCCAAATCAATTCACCCATTCAATCAATTATTTAAATTTAACCATTTAAATTTAAATTCAACTGAGTGAGATTAACTCACCTTTATTTTGTTTTGCCATCCATTACCATTTATTTTCATCCTCGCTTGTTTCCTTTTAGATGTCAACCTTGAATAACAATTTATATGATTTTATTAACATTTGGAATAATCGAAAATCCATTACCTTCTTAATAAATTAAATTTTGACAAATTTTCTTTTATTACATCTTTTAGTAACAAAAATAAATTAAGTAAATCGTAAAATTTTATCACAAATCCTTTATAAAATTTCCTTCCAATACCTTACATAGATGTCTGGTGCATACATTTATCTTGTACAGAACTAATTAATAATCCAAATTTGAATTTAAAAACAAAACTATTTTAGATCTAGTTGTCTAATTAATTTCTTTTCTTCCTGCTTATCTTTCCGGTAAACAATAATAATCATTATTGTAAAACAGTAACTAATTTTACTGTTAATCTTTTCCAATGTATGAATGCTTGTTTAATTTAAATAAAATAAATGGGTACCTCACAGCAAACTCCTCCGTTATCGAATGCCGAACCATTGATCGCGCCTAGCTTCGTCCCTAAATCGAAGCCTTCCCCTCACTGACACGCTCACGACTCCCAAATCCAACCCATTGCTCGAAACTCGTGCCCTAGTTCTCGCGCAACCCAAAAATTCGCGGCCATCGACTCCTCCAGACGCGCACCGTCGCCAACTCCCGATGACCTCAGGCCCCACGCGAACCCCTCCAGCTCGAATACGAAGTCGATTCTTTCCTATATTTTTTCGAGTTTGACTGGAGCTTCGTGACTAACTCTGAGGGATTAAAAGAGAGAGGCTCGAGTTTATTGAAATTCGGCCATTTGATTTCGCTGTTGAAATTTGATTTGAAGCAGAGGAGCGAAGGGTTTAGTTCGGCCTCCTTCCCCTTTTCCGTTTTGAACTGATGAAGATAGAAGGGTTTGGATTGTAAACGAGAAAGGTAGCAATTTTGAATAGCTTGCGTGATACAATTCCTAGCTACAGTGATTTGAAATATTAAAAGGTTTTGATATTGATAGAAAATGGGTGATGTTGAGATATTTGACCAATTATCATCTTGAATTACGATATATCTATCCGCGCATTTATATATCGTACGCTCACACGACAACTCCAATCACTACGAAAATTGAAATCCGATAATAAAACAATATTACGGATCCAATGGAACTAGTTTCATCGAATTCCGAGACTGTGCCTCGGAAGGCTATTTTTTCAAATTTAAATTTAAACAATATAATTTCAAAACAGAACAAAACACCTTGAAATTCAAATTTAAAAGTTTTATCATCTCCAGTATTAGCAATATAAATTTTCTGAACCTTTAACAATTTTTAACAGGCTCAAAACTCAGGATTCTCTATTTTACCCTATTCTCAATTGTTTAATTCAATAATTAAATTATCCAATAAATATTGATATTTGAAATTTATATTAAACTTACTCTTTTGAATATTTAAAACAAATTAAATATTCCAATTTCAAATGCTTAAAATTCCGGGTCGTCACATATATAATCTAGCTTAAGTATATTCTGAAATCTGGGGAAGATGTAGACATTTGATCTTTATGACATTATTATATATAGTACAGTAGGATATATATATTTCCAATAGTATACCTGTTATTGAAGCATCAGCCTGTTTACAACATGTGTCATCTAATATATGTTATATATTTGTATGTCAGTAGTATAGTGTTTAAGTATGGAGTTCTGGTTTGTCGTATATATACATATATTGTCCATCTATGCAAGTATTAGGTTATTGTGTATATTTATTTATATATTATCTATAGATTTATGTATGCAGTATATAAATTTTTATAATATAGCAGCTTTTGTATTTATATAATCATATATGTATAATTGTTATATTAGCTTACAAATGTACGTATATATATGAGTTCATACGGATGTTTGCAGTTCTGGATTTATATGCAAGCAAGCCGAAATTTTGTTAACCCAAGATATATATACATATGAAGTGTATTTGTGATATTTTGAAATGTTATATTATATAAGGTATTATATATATATTGTGTGACCTGATGTATATAAATGTTAGAGATACACTGTGAATTGATGTCTATTTTAATTTATTTGTATATACTTTAAAAATATTGTATGATCTGTATAGCTTATATATATATACACATATATAAATTTTATTAGTTCTTATTTTGTTTACAGTATATAGATTTAAGTATATCCAGCTTAGTTATAAATATTCATACAGACAGTATGTATATATATTGGTTTATATCCATTTGCCCGGAGGTTAGTGATATATATTGTTGATTTCCAAGTATATATATAAGTATTTGTTTCAAACTTTATTATGGATACATGTAATCTTTATATATGTGTTGAATGGTAAACGTGAGTTTTAATCTTTAATTTTTATGTATTAAGTATTGTTTGAAAATATAAGATATTTTGCCTTTAAGTTATATGGACTTTAACTTGAATATTGACTTTTAAATATAAGTATTGATTTAATATAAAAATGTGTTTGAACTTAGAATATGATTTATATATGTAAATAGTTATATATAGTTATATATATACCTTTTATCTTCATCAATCCAATTCTGATTCGTATTATCAGCCTTGTTCGTCCATTTCGCGTTCAATCTTGATTGCTTTGAAATTCGTGTCTGGAATCGTAACTCACTCTATCGTCGAATCTCTCTCTCTAGCCTAGAAAGGTGAGCAATCACTCACGATTAACATTCTTGTATTTATTAAATTTGATTTCAATTGAAACGACAATTGAAATATGATGCTGTAGTTATTTGAATTGTTATATATGCTATTATCTGTATATGTTCACCTGTGACATCTGACACCAGTATCTAGTATTTATATGCCTGTTATTACTATTATCTGTATATGTTCACCTATGACATCTGACACCAGTATCTGTTATTTATATTGATGATATATGCCTGTTGTTATATTTATATTATTTGTTATCACTCTGCAAGTTCCCTGTTAGTATAGAATTCACTATGGGTTGAAATGATACATACCCGAACGGACTTTAGAATAGGAGAAAATCGTTATGCGTTGAAATGATAAACCCAAGCGATTTTCATTTGAATTGAAATTGGGATTACGGGTCGAAATGATATCTACCCGTATATATATTTAAATTTCGGATTGAAATGATAAATATCCGTATCACTTAACCATATGATAAATATATATACAGACACCGTTGGTCCATATATATAAATATTTTAAAAATGAATTCCATGGTTTGGAAAGAAATATATGGTTTTAATAAATGTTGAGCCTTAAATTATTATATATAAATGGGAATGATTGATTTAAATACATATAATATGTTGAGTATTTAAAATAGATTTCAAAAATAGATTTTGGTAATAATTTGAATAAGTTAAGGTTAGAAAGATAATTTGAATTTAGTTGAAATTGTATTCAATAAAGAATTTTATTTAATTAAACCGATTTGAAACTTATTTAAATTGAGATGTAAGATATGATTTATAACTTGAGTTTGATTTATAAGTAATCTAATGAATATTTCTTGTTTAAATAAAGTTTAAGGAAATATTTAGTAAAATGTAATTTAAGACTAGTTAAATGATATTGAATTTATTAAGTGAATATTCCCTGATTAAATAATAAATGAAGTTAAATCAAGAGCTATATGAAACTGTTAAATTTAACTTTGAAATGGTTGAATATTAAAGCTTTGAAATATATTGGGATTTAAATGGTTTATTTTGTGATTCAGATCTGTATTTGAAATCAATTTGAATTGAATTTGTTATTTAGAAACTGAATTGAATTAAATTGGGAAAATTGAGCTTTGAATAAATTTGAATTTGGAATTTGAAGTTGATTTGAATCGATTTGCAAGACTTGAGAAAATTAAATGCTTTACTTTATAAATTAATCAATATATACTAATTTGGAAATAAATATATTTGAAATGAAAATGATATCTTGATTTTGAAGTATAAATAAATTTGAAATGACCACGGTGTTATAGTGTATATCTCCACCTTGTAGATAGTTCTGAAGATCCTTAGAGGATGGTTATCCCAAACATCCTTTAAGTTACTTGTATTTCAGTTGATATTTCACTTGAGTTGGATTTATTTATATAAGAATGTTAATCCTGACTCGAGTGTTTTGTGTTTTGCTTTATGCTCGGGTTAGACCGAGTGATACATCATTTGAGACTCACCCTTGGAGTTTGGAGCTTCCTTTGGAGATCCAACTATCGCCTCAGCTTTCAGCTCTTCTAGTTGATTTGTTCAGAGAAGTCATCTGTTGTACTGAAGACTTCACTGCATTTGAGATATTCTGTTGTATTTTATTTCTAACTCTGATGTTTATATAGTAGCTTCATGAACTACTATTTTATCTATTCCGTTGCGTATTATTGTATTACTCTGTGTCTGTGATTCTGTGATTAATTTATTTACTGTATATGATGAGTCTTGCCAAATTTAAATAACAATCTGATATTTTGAATTATTCAAGTCCGACATGTGTGGATTTATTGTCGATTTGAATGGTCCAAAATAGCGGGTAGTTACAGTTGGTATCAGAGCTTTGGCTCTAGGAAAAACTTAACATATATGGTAAATTTATCTACAGAATCACTTTCGTTCGAGTTGAATCTCTTCCTTGTGACTCAATTTCCTTTGAACTTTGGAACGTTCCCTGCAGTTCCAAAATTCATTCTTCTCTCTCCCTATTTGTATTCTTTTGATTCTGGAGTATCCCATAACTCCACTGAATGATTTGTAAAGGGGTGAAACTCCTTTACTATGGGCATCGATTCACCGAAGATTTCTGTATCATCGGTTTAGATGCTGCAATCTCTTGTTATGCCGAATTCTATATCTAGCGATCGAATGTCGATTTGCCTCAGAATTCTGCACCGATCTTCTTTTGAAGTCACGATTGATCCGGTTAAGGTCGCCCGCGATTTATATAAGTATATTCATCTTCTATTTTGAAATTTAATTATCTCATCTTCGTTCGAGCTTATCTTCGAATCATAATTCTATTTGATTAAGAGTTCCTCTAATTTGAATCTCTATCTTTGTTTGAAATCCATTCTTATATCATCTTTTGAAAAATCGGGATTGTTTGTATTTTGAATTTGTTTTATATATCGAAATTATTATTTTGATAAGTATGATTATATTATATATATAAAAGTGAAATGTTTTCGATAATGATTATATACCCTTTTTAAAATGAGAATTTGAGGTTTCGAAAGGATTTGTAATTTTGAAAAATTATATAAGAAATTTGATTTATCTAAAAATGATTTATAACTGAAGGATTTTAAATTTGAAATTCGAGAATTGAACTCCGGTGTTTTGAAATTGGTTTTAAGATTTTGAAATATATAATAATAATATGATTTAAAAGTATTTTCCGAATAAGAAATGTTTCAAATGACTTCTAATGAGTTTCGAATGATTTCGAAGAAATTTCGAAGAAATTTCAAAAGAAGTTTGAGAAAATAGAAGTTCAGAACTCACTTATGTCGCTGGAAAATAATTTCGGTGATGAGTGCACGCATCATCGACATTGATTTTCAAATTTCAGAGTGGGGGAGAGGCCACTTTAGTAGCATTGCTACGCGAGTGATTTTGCGAAACCAATTTTGATTTCAAATTCCGAAGTAAGATTTGATATTCAAAGGATATATGTATATATATTTGAAATGATTTGAAGTAAGCCGGTGTTCAGTCCTTGAGTTTCAAATTTGATATAACCCTATCTATTAAAATTGATTTACTGATTTGTTGCTGATTTCCAACTCTTGAATTTTAAAATGATTTCTTCAACTATTTTGAAGGTTCGAGCACTTCCAAATCAAGGTTAACTTTCCAAAGCTAAGAAATTTTGAAAAGTATTAAGTATATAAGTTTGGTATGTATGTTAAAGTATGCAGTAATATGATTTAAATAAGTTGAAACTGTTTTGTTAAGTAAATGAATAAGGCAATTTTAATTTTTTCTAATATGAAATTTAGATTTGAAATGCTTTGAAAAGAATTTGGTCTTCAAAATATTTTGAATAAAATTTAGTTTAAATGTTTTAACTTAGTAACATCTTTATGAAACTATATATTTAACAAGTTGGAATAAATATATAAGTTGTACGTATGCTGTTTATTCGCATAATTAATTTGATCCCAGTTTGAGTACACAAGTTCAAGGTGGATTGCACCATTTCATGTTAGGATTTTTCATTCGATCCTTGATGGCGAATATTTGATATGGATTTTGGGCTAGACTCTAGAATTCTCTATCATAGTATATGGCTATGCAAGGAGACTGATGGCTTCTAGTCGAGAAACCATATCGAAGTCCGCATTAGGGAAGTCTAATGGACAATACTAGTCCGAAAGCGAACTTGTGTGATCGAGCGAGCGATCAAATGTGATTCTGCGAAATGATGACGTATGTACATCTTATATTCTAATATCATTGATATATTTTGACGCTGAAATTGAAAGCTGTCATGTTAGAATATCTTTTCTTACTAAAAGAAAATCTCCAATTTAAATTACAAAGATATATAACCCATAAAAGCAATGATATTCAATCCCATATGGCTCTTCATACAGCGAAATTTATTTTGAAAAATTTGATCCTTATATAAGATGGACCTTACGTAAGTATAAGATGATTTTGAAAACATTTGATTTTGGAAATGAATTGGTTGACTTAAATTATATTGATTTGGAAATTTGGATTTATTTTCTAAATCTATTATTTTGGAAACTTTGAAACTAAAGATATTTAATTTGAGAAGAAATAATTTGGTGAAATTGTATATGATTTTGAAATTGAACTGATATTGAAACAAATTGAAATTTGAGAACCTTATGTTACTAAACACTTGATTTGGGAGTTGTCGAACTTATATAAAATTGATTTGTATGAGTATGAAATTGATTCGAAAACTATGGATTTGAAAAGGGTACTCAATTTGAAAAGTGAAATCTTATATAATTAAAGTCTATATAAGTGTGATTTGATACACTTTTGATTTTGGAAAAGTATTTGATTTGAAAATTAAATCTTATATATAATGGATTTTATATAAGTACGATATTTGAAAGTGATTTGGAAAGGTACTATATGATACATATTTTCGAAGTAAAGATATGGAAAGTGCCTTCTGCTTGATATCCGATTTGTGGCCACATCTTGGATTCATTCTATCGATATTCTCTCTGATTTTTGGTTTTCCGGATATGATACTCGAGTGTCCTTCGAATTCCATGGCGTTACCCATGGTCTTACGAACTCGACTGCATAGCGTAATTCGTAAGGCAGTGATTGCTTAAAAGGTACGGATGTTTCCTGGGGGATCCAGGCGTAACCATTGTGTATCTGCGATCTATGGTCGTGTTAGTGGCATAATCCGCAAGGCAGAGATTGCTTAAGGGGTATGGATGTTTCCTGGGGGATCCAGGCGTAACCATTTTTATGTATCCTACGGTCCACCGTTTTGTTGCATGGAGAAATTCGCAAGGCAGTGAATGCTTAAAAGGTACGGATGTTTCCTGGGGGACCTAGGCGTAACCATTGTGTATCTGTGATCCATGATTTGATTCGTTTTTGTTTGGATTGTACTTTCCATTTCTGTTTTAAAGTTTTTCCAGTATTTTCACTGGGTGTTGAAACAAGTCTACTAAGTACTTGGAGAATTCTAGCTTTACGCCTGATCAACGCACTGCCAGAGTCTACAGGAACAAGGATAAACTTGTTGAAACATCGAGTTATAAAAGTATTTTCGAAATGAAATTTGTTTCGTTATAAAAAAATATTTCATTATAAAAGTATTTCCAACAAAGAAATTTTGTATTAATAATTCGAAATTGAAATTCTAATGGTTTGAATTTATTATTCATGCCCGATACTATTCTATTGAATCTACCTTATCTGCTCAGCTTTATTTATTCACCTATATTCTGTTTCCAAATCCTCCTTCTTTTCCTTGTTGACTATATTCTTTTAAGTATTGTTTAATTATAGACTACATGGTTTAATAGAAATTTTAGTGTTATAAATATGTTGAGGTTATTAATTAGATAAAACATATTTAAAGTAAATGATTATTGATTTATTAATAATGTTCAAAAGTATCTTGAGATAAATTAATAAATTTATAAATTATGGATTTAATGTTTTCAAATAGCTTCTTTGTAAATATAAGTAATAATGTAAATAATTGTTTTCAAATAGTTTTCATATAATTATAAAGGTGTCATTTAACATATAAATGGTATTTATAAAGGAAGAAAGAAATTTTACAAATGAGTTTTGAAAAGTATTAAATTATTAAAAATAATTGATTTGCAAATGAAGTTTTCAAATGAATATTTCAAGTAAAATTTATATAGTTTTAAATTAATTGTTTAATCTTAACTTTCAATCTCTTTTTCTTTCTGGTTGTTTCTATTCTTCTACCTCCTTTCTTTTCGGGGACAAAAAGTTTTGATTGGGGGAGAGTGTAACGACCCGTAAATTTTAATAGTTTTAATAATATGTTAATTGAAATTTAGTGAATTTTAAACAATAAAATTTGAAATTAAAATTTATTATTTGGAATACGTCTATTTAAACATAGCAACTGGTAAATTTTCATCTAACAATATTGAATTTTATTTTTTTGTATAATTTTATTTCAATTTAAATCAGTTAAAATTGATGATAATAAATTTATTTCAAAACCGGAATATTTTTCTATAGAAAATTTCTAAATCTTCTTCTGAGTCAGATGTCATCTTCCATTTTCCAAATTTGGATTTCTATTGCTCCGTTTATCTTAATTCTGGCAGAATAGCAGCATTTTTGGTACCGATTATCGACTTTTGATCGGACGATCGTACCACTGATATCTGTGTACCGTTCTGTTTGCATTGTCGTGCTGATCTCAGCGGTATATTCATCTCTGTATTTTGAGGTCCGGTACGCGACGGAAACGGGAAAAACTGTGCGTCGTACCGTACCGAAATTTGGGACTTGTAACTTTCCTTTTCTTTTCAAATTTGAAACGTATAACCTGTAACAATAATAATTTGCTTTAATGAGTCAGTTGAATCTTTGCTGTACCGTTCCACTACATTTAAACCCCTATATTTTTCAAACCTATTTCTATCCCTATCCTACCGTTTCTTTTTCAATAGAATAAACTAATCGGTAACGTAAAAAAAAGTAATATATATTTTTGAGCAGCTCTTTTTTTCTTTTTAGATCTGAAACTTTTCTTCTTCCGCCTCATTTCCTTTCTTCTTCTTGAAACTGCTCTTTCATTTGATAATAAAAAATAAAAAAAAATGTTTTAACAACAGCCATCTTCTTTGCCCAAACCGAGTTTGCCACTGGATCCAACCTCCCTACCTTCACTCGACCTCTCCCCATCGCCAGAAACTCACGCAAGCCTCCTCACCCCAGTTCGCTCAGCTTCCCTCCTCGACAGCCGACGCCCACCTGGTCGCACGAGCAAGCCAAGCACCCACCATAGAAACCAGATCCGTCGTTCCAATTTCTGGTTGACCGTGCACCTCCCCTCCTCCTTGGTTTCCCTGTAGCAGCCGAAGCCAACCTACCCCCCCCCTCGTTCGACCTCCCTCTCCTTTCTTTTGCTTGTGCCTGCCTGCATCTTCTCGGTCATATATAGGTAATGATTTGTGTTATAGACATTTTGGGAAGTATATAATCTAGCTTAAGTATATTCTGAAATCTGGGGAAGATGTAGACATTTGATCTTTATGACATTATTATATATAGTACAGTAGGATATATATATTTCCAATAGTATACCTGTTATTGAAGCATCGGCCTGTTTACAACATGTGTCATCTAATATATGTTATATATTTGTATGTCAGTAGTATAGTGTTTAAGTATGGAGTTCTGGTTTGTCGTATATATACATATATTGTCCATCTATGCAAGTATTAGGTTGTTGTGTATATTTATTTATATATTATCTATAGATTTATGTATGTAGTATATAAATTTTTATAATATAGCAGCTTTTGTATTTATATAATCATATATGTATAATTGTTATATTAGCTTACAAATGTACGTATATATGAGTTCCTACGGATGTTTGCAGTTCTGGATTTATATGCAAGCAAGCCGAAATTTTGTTAAGCCAAGATATATATACATATGAAGTGTATTTGTGATATTTTGAAATGTTATATTATATAAGGTATTATATATATTGTGTGACCTGATGTATATAACTGTTAGAGATACACTGTGAATTGATGTCTATTTTAATTTATTTGTATATACTTTAAAAATATTGTATGATCTGTATAGCTTATATATATATATACACATATATAAATTTTATTAGTTCTTATTTTGTTTACAGTATATAGATTTAAGTATATCCAGCTTAGTTATAAATATTCATACAGACAGTATGTATATATATTGGTTTATATCCATTTACCCGGAGGTTAGTGATATATATTGTTGATTTCCAAGTATATATATAAGTATTTGTTTCAAACTTTATTATGGATACATGTAATCTTTATATATGTGTTGAATGGTAAACGTGAGTTTTAATCTTTAATTTTTATGTATTAAGTATTGTTTGAAAATATAAGATATTTTGCCTTTAAGTTATATGGACTTTAACTTGAATATTGACTTTTAAATATAAGTATTGATTTAATATAAAAATGTGTTTGAACTTAGAATATGATTTATATATGTAAATAGTTATATATAGTTATATATATACCTTTTATCTTCATCAATCCAATTCTGATTCGTATTATCAGCCTTGTTCGTCCATTTCGCGTTCAATCTTGATTGCTTTGAAATTCGTGTCTGGAATCGTAACTCACTCTATCGTCGAATCTCTCTCTCTAGCCTAGAAAGGTGAGCAATCACTCACGATTAACATTCTTGTATTTATTAAATTTGATTTCAATTGAAACGACAATTGAAATATGATGCTGTAGTTATTTAAATTGTTATATATGCTATTATCTGTATATGTTCACCTGTGACATCTGACACCAGTATCTAGTATTTATATGCCTGTTATTACTATTATCTGTATATGTTCACCTATGACATCTGACACCAGTATCTGTTATTTATATTGATGATATATGCCTGTTGTTATATTTATATTATCTGTTATCACTCTACAAGTTCCCTGTTAGTATAGAATTCACTATGGGTTGAAATGATACATACCCGAACGGACTTTAGAATAGGAGAAAATCGTTATGGGTTGAAATGATAAACCCAAGCGATTTTCATTTGAATTGAAATTGGGATTACGGGTCGAAATGATATCTACCCGTATATATATTTAAATTTCGGATTGAAATGATAAATATCCGTATCACTTAACCATATGATAAATATATATACAGACACCGTTGGTCCATATATATAAATATTTTAAAAATGAATTCCATGGTTTGGAAAGAAATATATGGTTTTAATAAATGTTGAGCCTTAAATTATTATATATAAATGGGAATGATTGATTTAAATACATATAATATGTTGAGTATTTAAAATAGATTTCAAAAATAGATTTTGGTAATAATTTGAATAAGTTAAGGTTAGAAAGGTAATTTGAATTTAGTTGAAATTGTATTCAATAAAGAATTTTATTTAATTAAACCGATTTGAAACTTATTGAAATTGAGATGTAAGATATGATTTATAACTTGAGTTTGATTTAAAAGTAATCTAATGAATATTTCTTGTTTAAATAAAGTTTAAGGAAATATTTAGTAAAATGTAATTTAAGACTAGTTAAATGATATTGAATTTATTAAGTGAATATTCCCTGATTAAATAATAAATGAAGTTAAATCAAGAGCTATATGAAACTGTTAAATTTAACTTTGAAATGGTTGAATATTAAAGCTTTGAAATATATTGGGATTTAAATGGTTTATTTTGTGATTCAGATCTGTATTTGAAATCAATTTGAATTGAATTTGTTATTTAGAAACTGAATTGAATTAAATTGGGAAAATTGAGCTTTGAATAAATTTGAATTTGGAATTTGAAGTTGATTTGAATCGATTTGCAAGACTTGAGAAAATTAAATGCTTTACTTTATAAATTAATCTATATATACTAATTTGGAAATAAATATATTTGAAATGAAAATGATATCTTGATTTTGAAGTATAAATAAATTTGAAATGACCATGGTGTTATAGTGTATATCTCCACCTTGTAGATAGTTCTGAAGATCCTTAGAGGATGGTTATCCCAAACATCCTTTAAGTTACTTGTATTTCAGTTGATATTTCACTTGAGTTGGATTTATTTATATAAGAATGTTAATCCTGACTCGAGTGTTTTGTGTTTTGTTTTATGCTCGGTCAGACCGAGTGATACAGCATTTGAAACTCACCCTTGGAGTTTGGAGCTTCCTTTGGAGATCCAACTATCGCCTCAGCTTTCAGCTCTTCTAGTTGATTTGTTCAGAGAAGTCATCTGTTGTACTGGAGACTTCACTGCATTTGAGATATTCTGTTGTATTTTATTTCTAACTCTGATGTTTATATAGTAGCTTCATGAACTACTATTTTATCTATTCCGCTGCGTATTATTGTATTACTCTGTGTCTGTGATTCTGTGATTGATTTATTTACTGTATATGATGAGTCTTGCCAAATTTAAATAACAATCTGATATTTTGAATTATTCAAGTCCGACATGTGTGGATTTATTGTCGATTTGAATGGTCCAAAATAGCGGGTAGTTACAATAACAAGCTCCAGATGGTACACAAGTGGTGCACATGTCAACAGTCAATGATGAAGCAATGCATATGACTCAAGAACACAATGCAAACTCAAGAGAAGTTAGTGCATGTATGTGTAACAGTTCAGAGCTTCAGCTACAAACTAGATTCAAGTGCATCAGACCACACAAGCTCACATGGCTCTATACACACACATATATCACATACCAGACAAACAAGTACAAGAACACATGAGTCAATGCTACAGAGACCAGACCCAAATGTACATGAACACTTGCAACAGAAAGTGGTGCACATGCAACCAGAACCAAGGCAGGAGTAACAGACTACAAAGAGACATGGCTACGAGTTCAAATGCAATACAACATGAAGATATATATATCAGTGAACATATATAAGCACTGAAACAAAGGAGCAACCAGACCAGTAAAATACATGTGATCAAGCAACTCGAAGCACATGACTCAAATGCAAACATATGTAACTACCAGACTCCAACAGTGCGATTTTAATTCAATTGCTTATTCACACTTCAAGATCATCATTTAAGTTAAGTCTATATTAATATCATTCAATCCTGGGTTATGTACAACTCATACATTCTTATTTTATCTCAATAATTAATTAATACAATTACACATGTATTTCTACTTTATTATTTAACCATTTGCATTCAAGATTACTTAATAAAGCCCATTCAAAATCATTTTGTTTTTCCTCCAAATTGCTTAAGTTCTTCTCACAATATTTTATTTATCTTCCTATATCAATTTTATTTGATTTCCATTTGATTCTCATCCAATCAAATTCCAATTGATTTACAAACTTTAACGTTCTTTGTTTATTTACTCAATCCATGTACAAATTTATTTTATTAACAAAGAGACCACTTAAATTATTCCTCTCATTTGAATTTTATTTACAATTCAAATCATTTCTATTATAATCTAATTCCATTATCCATTCATACTTTCCTTTACTTATTATCAAAATTAAATCCCATCCCAAAACTAGGTTTTATTTACCTTTCAAATTTTGACCAAACTATCAAAATTCTATTTATTGCAATACAAATTCCATTTAATTTTGTTTATGCAAAATTCATTTCCAAACAAGCATTTTGGATTTAATTGGGTAAGCATTTACTTCATTCAACATCATTTCAACTGAATCAAATTTTCAGTCAATTCGATTCTTAACCAAATTTATTCCAAGTTCACTAAATTTTATTTAGCCAAAATTAAATTCATCCACTTCCTTTACTACTTAAATATTATTTGAATTTCATTCAATATTGTTTATAATGCAACTGAATTTTGAATTTCACTTCAATTCAATTTATTCTTCCATAACTAAGTTCAAAACTTATTTACTATTTAAGTTCATTCACATCTCTAAATCTCACTTTACCTTATCTTACTTTACATCCATTTAGGATTAAGTTTGAATTTGCCTCACCATCCAGCTATTTCCCTTAATGAACTCCAATTTCACTTCTATTTAAGAGTTTAGATTGCCCATTTAAGTCCCTTTCCATTTAATCACAACTTCAAATTATAGCACTTTATAACTTAAGAATATGAAGTTATTTGCACCATTTTGAATTCACAAATTTTAGGTTGTAAGTATAATACTTAAGAGCTTATGGGTACAATTTATTACACAATGACCCCCAATTTCAAAGTCATTTTGCTTTTCAACTTAACTCAAATCAATTTAATTCCAGTTCCCAATTTTATTTAACTTATCCCAAGTTAAATCCTAATTTCTATTCTCTTCAATAACTTCATTTACTTCCATTTACCCAAATTTAATTTTAATTTCAGGATTAAAATTTCCATCCTTCCTTTCTCACTTAAATCAACTTTACTTCCAAGATTATAGTTGATTTATTCCAAATTTTACCTTTTTATTTTAAACAGAATTACCAGAATTCAATTTACCCGGATTTATTTCAAAACCAATTTGAAATATAAATCAACACATTTCCATTTGATATCCAAATCAAATTCCAAAACAATCTGCTTTTACCAAAACAATTTTCCCTTTAAAATTGTTAAAACAACTTGTATATAAACAAGTATAAACAAATATCTTAACCAATCACCACGGAAGCAATCCATCACTTTAGAAACTCGAAAATGAATTCTAATGATGTGGCCAGCATCGTCAGGATTATTTTCCAGCGACTTAAGTGAGTTCAATGCTTTCCACTTCCAAAATTCACCTCAAACCAATTTCCATTCAAAAATATTTTCCAAAATATACTCCATCATTGACTTCAAAACCTTTGGAAAACATTTCAACATTCCCAAAATTTCAATCAAATTCAATTTAAAACCCTTCCCAAAATTTCCGGAATCAAAATCCTGGTTTAAATCAAATTTTAATTATACTTCTCCTTACTTAAATCATATTTAGTTAATTTTGTTTGGTTATAAACCATTTTAATATTTTAAATCCCTATTTGCTTATAAATCATTTCAAATTTTAGATTATATTTTAAATTTCTTATTTGATTATAGCAGGAACAACCAAACAAATATCCAATATATATAATAATTTAGAAAACTTATTTCTTTATATCAAAATATAATTTTGGGTAAAATTATTTCATTTACCCACTTTAAAACAATACTATGTCGGTTTATCTTGTTTAAGAGTTTAGAAACCCCTATCGATACGGTTGTACTTTCCGCACCGACCAGAATTCATAAACACTCAACCGATAAGTCAACACAGTATAAAAACAATTCTATATTCACTAACAAGTACGCTCTCATAGCTATTATTACACTCAACTCATAATAGAGTACTATTGACTCTATTTAAAATGAGTAAATTTACCCACCAAAGCCTAGGTTGTCGCCAATCTAAGCTCCGATACCAAGTGTGACGACCCGCTCTTCTCGACACTCGAAAATCGACACAAAATACTCAACAGTATAATATGCCGACGATCGAATGCCGAAAAAGACAGATTGTAGAAGAATAAGAGAGAGATAGAAGAAGAAAGAACTAAACAAAATCAGAACCTCACAATCGCAGCGGATAAAATATAATATATATAACAGATCTTTACACAAAATGAAAACTATATCTGTTTATATACAATACATCATCATCAGAGTATATCATAAAACAATCATCAATATCCAGTCAATCAGTCAATACAACAATCACAGCAGCGGAATAATACAAGTACGAGAAATACGTCTCGGACTCCAGCTCCTCTCCTGAGCTCCATAGCAACCTATCCTGTAAATATATTCGGTCTGACCCGAGCATTATAATAAAATAACACCCGAGTCAGTCTGGAATACCATCGCATCATAAATACACCCAATTGATTATTAAAGTTTCAAAAATCCTTTGAAAACAAAAGCATCTCGTAAGACCACGCCACAAATAAACATGTCGGGTTTTTACCTTACGATAGCTAAAACACTTTTTATATCAAAATCCTCTGATATTATAATAGTGTCTATATACAAATACTTATAAAATAGCCGAAATTGTTACATTCATTAAATTTCGGCATACTAGCCACAAAGTGGGTAATACAAACAAAACTCGTAAAGGCGCGTAGGGAGAATGTATTTCCAACGAATGACTAGGCATTGGGGTACCACCTGTCACAGTACGTGGCCTAGATCACAGTACCGAGGACCCACCCTAAGTCCCCTGCAACACAAGGCCGGAATCACCTATGGGCAATTCCGAATATAATCACCCCACGGTTGTGATCAGCAACCGCACCACTAAGCCGAAATAAAAGGGACATCTAGACAGGGATGACCATACTCTCCAGTGGGCGCTACCCACGAAGCCTTGCTGCATAACACCTGATTTTCAGTCATTCCTGGTTGATGAGGCTTGAGGCTAAGCGTTACCTTTATAGAACATATCCCTTTGAATGCCTATCGCCCACCTGACGATGTCACGAAAGCATTCGTCCATACAAGTCCGTCCCGGGTCCGAACGGAACCGAAGGCACTACTCCTACTACATCCATTTTGGAAATATCCTCAGGATTAGTAGCGACTAGCCCTTGCACTTCACTGCTCCATCTTCGACTCCGAACACGTTACACGAAACATACAAACCGGATCGAAGTGGTTTTCGAGAAATAAATCTCGATCCCGGTCTCTTCGAAACGATCAGCGCTTTTGGCCAATATTGATAGTCGGTGATTTAACTATCAATTCACATTCACAAGCATCCATAAGCATCCATCACACAATAAATAATCTCACACATTATTTATTCTTCCCTTTAATATCTTTAAAAGATATATTCACATTTCAAAACTCATTTTGAACGAATTCCCAAATTTCCTCCTTTACATGGTAAACCATTTTACCCTTTATTTCCATTTGGAAAAACCAAGTATAAAACCTTTTTGCATTTAAAAACAGTTAAAATACTTTATACTGAAATATGCTTAAAATATGTAACTTTCTTCTATCTATTTACTCAAAATATAAATTTCAAAACTATTTTAAATACTATTATTTAATAAGATTTAAATTCGATTTAAATAAAGGTTTAGTTTACTAAATTTAAAGGTGGAGTTTAAAAGAATAATACTAGCCTTTACCAATAACTTAATCATATATCTTTAAAACAAACTTGAAATTTCTTCTTTCAAAGTAATACTTTTCTTAAAATACTCTTTAAACAATTTAAAACTTTAACTTTTAATTAAATAAAAACCTTTAAAACTTTAACTTGGTTTTCCCAGGGAAACACTATCCCGTTCAAACATTCCAAAGTATCCTTCATATAAATCCAAACAATTTATTTCAAATTCAATTTATGTTTACAACATAAATTCCCAATTCCATACTTATCTATAACTTCATCCGAAGTTCACACTCAATTTCCCATATCCGGAAATCAAAATTTTAAAATTTAGTTTTAAAACATTTTTAATAAAACATTTTGGTGAATTCTTCAATGAAAGCCAGATTTCCCATTTACTTAAATAAAATCCCAATAGAGAAAACGGTATTTTAAAATATTCTATTAACACTTAAAATTGTACATTTATATTCGGAAGCTTCATTTGAACATATTTTACTTTTCCGGATATCACTATTCATTATTAAAATAAACCACTGTTATTTTACTCAATTTATAATTTCATAGAATTCATTTCCAGAAAATTATATTTCACATTTAACGATTGATAAATTTTCCCCAATATTTAAAATCCCAATTTACCAATTTACATTTTCCATTCCAAAACAGAATCCAACTTTTATATTCCTTTAAATTCCTTATTTAACAATTTCTTTAATTCCTTTTAAATCCCAATCTATTCATTTATAATTTAATTCTGGAATTATAATTTATACAACAATTTCACAGAACAATTTAAAATTCCAGATTTATCAATCACAACATATAACAAGTATCACTATCAATTATAAAATAATTGCTACATTGTGAGGAATCCAGTTGGATCCCTCCAACCTGTTTTTCCCTGCATCCACAAATGTTAGCACATCACAATATATAAATATCAATCCAGACTGATAACAACATTTATAATCAACCAATCACACAGATATTTAAATATTAACTATTTAAAATGCCTAGCATCCAGATGTGAGTGAGAAAACTCACCTTGAGTTTCGGCGAGCGTTCGAAATTTAAATTAAACCGGACGGTGCCCGATTTAACCCAAATTTCTACTTGCCCAGAATGACTCCGGATCTGCACCATCGCATAGTATTCTTTTCTGCGATTCCAACGCTTCGAGAATCGTCAAATTCTGATATAGTATGAAACAGTTATGATTTTACAAAGTTTGAATTATAATTTAAAACAATTTCTCTTTTCTTTTCTTTTTTTATACCATCTCAGCCGTAGATCTAGCAGTGAGAAATCGAGGCCGCTCCTGTTCTTCCCTCACGCGAGCACGTACAGAAACAACTTCGAACGAAAGCAAACCCATCATCATCGATTAGGGTTTCGAAATCGCGCCTCCTTGCTCAGAGATAACTCGATCAACTACCTCTATGAAAACCCCCTCAGCCACCTCCTCCTTCGACCCAAAGCACGTGCAGCTCGGCGGCCTCCTTGGCACTGGAAACGAGAGCGAACGCGCCCCCTATCGGTCACGTTCCTGGCCCCCATGCTCCGCTAAAATCGAACTCACCCGTACAGATTTGAAGCTGGTTTCATGCTCTACGATTTCCATGTAGAAAGTTTTACGAATCGTTGCATGGATTGATTGGAAAATGAGGGAGAAAAGGGAACGTTTTCGGCCATTGGTAGTAGTGAATGGCGGCGGCTCACGTTATGAAGCTAGGGTTTGAGATAAAACGTTAATATATATATAATTTAATATTATTTAATTAATAAAATATCTCAATTTAACAATTAAAGCACACGACATCCAATTCTCACGTTCCGACAGGCGATTCTAGGGTTTTTCCACGTTCCGGACAGAATGGAACAGGTTTCGTAAGCTAATTTGATCGTATGCGCGAGTTACGGAATTAAACGATCAATTTAAAATTAAATCGGTTAAATCGATTTCTAGGCTTTTCGAACTGCCACGGTCAAACGACAACTCCAATTGCTACGAAAATTGAAATCCGATAATAACTAACTATTACGGATCCAATGGAACTGGTTTCGTTGAATTCCGAGACTATGCCCTGGAAGGCTATTTTAACTTGTCTATTAAATCGGACGATTTTCAAAATTGATGAAAACACTTAAAATTTTCACTTTTAAAATTTTAATAACTTAACAATAAATTATACAACATTTATAAACACATTAAAAATCATTCCGGCTCATTCCAGATCAAAATCTGATTAAATTGCATTTTATTAAAATTTAAATTCATTTTTAAATTAATATAAAATTCCAAATAGTAACTTATCGACTTTTAAATTCATCTAAAAATCCAACATTATAGTTTATAACCAATTGAACTTAAAAATACATTTAAACACCATTTTTATAATCATTTACCCCAAATTCACCTTTTATCCCAATTTCGAATATTTAATTATTATTATCCAAATTAAATTTGAATTTATAATTTATTTTAAATGATTGAACCCGCATCCATCCACTTCAAAATCAATTAAGGGTCCACATTGAACATTTAAAATGAATTAAATGTTCATAAATCAAGCAACTAAAATCTGGGATGTTACATGAGGGGAGCGAGCTGATTTCAGCAACAAATGGGAAGAGGTGGAGATTCAAAAAAGTCACTCCAAAAGTGAGGGTTAAAGGGATTAAATAAAGGAGAGACTAGAGAGTAAAAGAGGATCACAATCCTTGTTTCTCTCTTACCATTTCTCTTTCCTTTTGAATTCAAAATCCCCATCGCCATGCCATCACATGGCCAATCCTCCTTATCCTTATCATTGTGGAAAATAACAAGCCCTCCATGGGCCTCAAAATTACTTCAATCCCGAACAATATTTAACACACTTAAATCCAATTTAAATGCATCGATGTCGTATATCGATATGCGTACTTATAACTGTTATATACACACTTTTTAATATTATTCAACACACATCAAATAAAATTTTATAATTAATATTTCATAAATATCAATTAATTTAATTAATTCATAACAATTATAATTTAATTAAATTAGGTGGTAATAGAAGTATTCAACGTTTCGGTTGTGTGACTTTTAGGTGTAAATTTGGTCAGCAATTAATATCGAATATTTAGAATATTATGGCCAAATTTATCGTTTACTCGGTATCGGTAGAATCTAATTTTACTTTATTAAATGTTACTCGATAGTAACAATTCACCAATTCTCTTTTTCAAAACTACGTCACATTAGGACTTATGAAATTTGGTCACGATCAAAATTCCAATATCGTCCATATTCAACATTATAGTCCAAACGGAAAGTCTTTGGTTCAGTAATAACAATTATTATTAACCGAACTATTCTAGTCGGAGATTTTGATTTTGAGTTGACTTCAGTTGACCATGATACTAACCTCATATAACTAGAGAGACGAATTATCTTTTGAATAGTGTTTCACTTCCAATACTTCCACTCGACCCAACTATAACCATTTGATGGACCTTGTGCCACACTTTGACTATAACCAAAGCAAAACTTTCATATCGAAGATCAATGGTATTCTCAAGTCAAGAGAATTATGTAATACTGTCATATCGATATTTTCTGTTTGACCTTAGTTATATTATCCAAAAGATAACTATCGAGTGAGTCATTTCATAGTTATTAAATAACTATCAATATGTAACCCCTTGGTACCTCTAGCGGTCATAAGTAATACACTACCCAATGTTTGGAGAGTGTTGCGTACTCTAGTCTTAACGGATGCAACGCTATTCAGTCTCGATACAACTTGACTAGGAATATTTAAAATGGTGTATTTAGTATATTGTGATAAAATACTCATGATTACAACTATTTGTAATTACTATTACAAACACACTATTTGCGAATTTTCTATGAAATTAAATAGTTAATTAATTATAACATATTATAACAAGCATATAACATAAATAAAATACTTTTTATTATGAACGAGAACTGTTTACAGAATTAATAATTTACAGTAAATTATAAAATTACGCCTAAGGCATACCCCTAACTCTATCATGTAGTTCATCCGATGTTAGTCTAATTTAGGATTCTGTTTAATTGATGCTAGTTTAATATAACATTATGTTTTATTTGATGCCATATTAATATGACATCATCGTTCTTCTGACTAAATTAGAACAGACTAAATTTTAAAATTTGTATTTTTCAAACTAAATTTTAAGTTTTGCGTTCTTCAGACTAAAATCATACTTGGTTTCTCCTTTAAACTAATTCTCTCTTATCGTTATTGCTAAATGTTTCATGTTTTGATTCTTAGATTGTGCCATCATAATATTATATGGAGAAAAGCAGCAAATTATTCCTAAAATGTAAGATTTTTTAGTTCAAGACTTATTTATGTTACGTGTACAATAAAAGATTCATTGTATTTTGATTAGCGTTAATATTGTACTTTTATATATTTACCCTATGCCAGTAGAGTTAATCAGTTTAAGGCGTGATAATTACAAAGAGTGTGGTATATTTATTATGCGTCAAAAAATGCTAATTCATAAATTTATAATAAAAGTTACTGCTATAAGCACCTGGCTTTGTATTGACGGCCACCACGGTCGGCGGTCAACCATCGCGGGAGTCCTGCTGGCTCTGACGGTTGTTCGTCGACCGGAGTTTAAAAAAACAAAAATGGCATGGTGGCCTGTAGAAAAAAGCCGGGTGTTAACAGTAATGCACTAATAAAATAGAGATACCGCTCCAAATTATTTTCATATACACTAGTGTAAATGCATGCATATGCACGTTCAAAAAATAAAGAATTCAAGTTTCAGTGTCCTCTTTCCCTACCCCACCACTTCCCCTTCTTTCCTCTGTCCCACCTATCCTTTCCACCTTATCACATGATTCTTCCACCATACATATCACCTTACCATCATCCCTACCATTGACAAAATTATCCATCCCCATCACATCATCTCTGACCAATGGTGCTTGTTCTATTCCTCCTCATCCTCCTAACTCCATCATATCATCATCCATCCCAACTGTACCTCTATCCTGCTCCTCTGTTGCTGTTCTTCTTCCTCCAAATGTCTTGCTTGACAGTTCCGTCTCAACTTTAACCAAGTCATGGTCCTCCCTTAATTTTCAGCTCTAACCCAAACATGCAGGATCTTTCAAACCTTTTTTTTATGATCTAAATTGCATAGGTATTAGAAATTGAATTAAGAACAGAATTGTAAAAGAGAATATGAACTTTATCTTTATTTCTTATACGATTTGTTACAATGATACAGTGACTTAATACAATATACAATACAGTCTTTTTATAAGAAATAGACAATTGGGCTTTAACAGAAATCAGCCCAATATACAGCCTGGCAATCCAGAACTAAAGCAGGAGAAAGTAGGAGCCGTTGGATGAACAGATATCCTGTGGCTGATAGACTTTGAGGATAGCCTAGTTATGAAGTGTGTTAGTTTGAGACGGCAGAGATACGAACGCAAATACTTCCCCTCAATTCAAACTAGGGTTAGCCTCAAATCATGGCGATAAGGCGATTCTGCAAAAAGAAGACTTAGATTTTCTTCGAAGCTGAACTTCGAGATGCCATGGATGAAAGATATTTGAGGAAGATCTAGTTGGAGGAAGTCAGATCTGACAACAGCTATGACTCTTGTATCTTCTCTGGTTTGATTTCTTTGACCTTTAAGACTTCTCTTAGCCTGAGAAAACTCGAGCTTGATAAAGCTTTGGTAAGGATGTCTGCTTTCTGGTAATATGTAGGAACATGACAAACTTGCAATTTTCCCTTATCTACTTGTTCTCGAACAAAATGTAGGTCGATTTCTATGTGTTTAGTTCGAGAATGTAGAATTGGGTTAACAGACATGTAGATTGTGCTTTGATTATCACACCATAACGTTGCTTTGCTGTTATTTTCAATTCTTAGTTCGGATAATAATGATTGAAGCCACATAATTTCGGCTGTAGCACTTGCTACACTTCTATATTCTGCTTCACTGCTAGATTTAGAGATAGTGGACTGTTTTTTTGAGCTCCATGAAATTAAGTTGCCACCGAGATAAATGCAGTAACCAGTAGTAGATTTTCTATCATCTAGATCTCCAGCCCAGTCTGCATCACTGTAACCCACTAAATTTAGATCATTGCCCCTTTTGATATGCAGACTGAAATTGATAGTGCCTTTAAGATATCTAAGGACTCTTTTAATTCCTTTCCAATGATTGTCCAGAGGATTCTGCATGAACTGAGACAGTTTGTTAATACTAAATGCAATATCAGGCCTAGTTATAGTAACATATTGTAGTGCACCAATGATACTCCTATATTGCTTAGTGTTTAAAATGGGTTCACCTTGACTTTTGGAGTATCTTTGGTTACTGATCATAGGTGTTGGTTGAGATTTTGCATTGTCCATTTTGGTTTTGCTTAAGATGTCCAAGATATATTTCTTTTGACTGAGAAATATATCTGCAGAGGACAATCTTACAACCTCAATACCTAAGAAGTAGTTTAGCTCACCTAAATCTTTGATAGAAAATTGTTTATGAAGATATTTAACTAACTCATTTATTTCATCAATGTTGTCACCTGTTATAATTAGATCATCTACATATATCAGTATATATATAGATGATTCATTTGTGATTTTGATGAAAAGTGAGTTATCAGATTTTGTGAACTGAAACCCCTTATTTGTTAGAGTGGTTTTTAATTTATCAAACCATACTCTAGGTGCTTGCTTGAGGCCATATATAGCCTTGTTAAGTTTACATACAAGATTATTATTTTGTATGTAACCTTGTGGCTGCTGCATATAGATGTCTTCTTGCAGGACACCATTTAAAAAAGCATTATTCACATCCAATTGCCTCAAGTGCCAATTTTTATACAAAGCAATAGTAAGTACAAGCCTGATGGTAGAAGGTTTTACCACAGGTGAAAAAGTTTCACCAAAATCAAATCCATATTCCTGTGTGTATCCCTTTGCAACAAGCCTAGCCTTGTGCTTGTTTATTGTGCCATCAGGATTTTTCTTTAACCTGTAAGTCCACTTACAGTTAATAATATTTTTATTACCTGGAGGTGTGACCAGATTCCAAGTATTGTTTTTAACAAGAGCATTGAACTCTTCATCCATGGCTGTTTTCCAATTTTTGTTACTAGCAGCTTGGATGAAGTTTTCCGGTTCTTTGTCAGAAGAGAAAGTTATAGTGTAAGCTTTTGGCTTAAAGATGCCACTTTTGGCTCTTGTAATCATGGGATGACCTACAATTGGTTGATTCCTTGTAGGTGGTGATTCAGCTTGATTGCTTTGCTGTATGTTGTTACCATGACTATTAATTTCTTCAGCTAGGTCTTGATCTTTATTCTGACTGTGATTGCTGAATGTTGCTGCAGAATTGTGCTGATTTGGAGAGCTTTGAAGTTCACAACCTGACCTAGGTGGTATAGTGAGTTGTGGATCTAGAGCATCCTTGTTAGCATTGTGATCAACATCCTTTTGGATGTCAGTATATAGAGGTAAATCTGGAATGGACTTACTTGGATTATAGACCTTTGCATTAGTCTTTATATCTGAATTGCTAAAAGGAAACACAAATTCATTGAATACCACATGTCTACTAGTGATAATTCTACCACTTTCATCCAGACACTTGTACCCTTTTTGATTTGTACAATATCCAAGAAATGTACAAGATTTTGATCTGAAATTTAATTTATTCCTGTTGTAAGGCCTAAGACATGGGAAGCATAAACAACCAAAGGTTTTTAACATTTTATAGTCTGGCTTAGTGTTAAATAATTTTTCTATGGGACACATGTTGTTCAATACTTTAGTTGGAAGCCTGTTAATTAGATAAACAGCTGTACTAAATGCTTCAGGCCAGAACTTAAGTGGTATTGAAGCATGTGCAAGAAGTGATAAGCCAGACTCTACAATGTGTCTGTGTTTTCTTTCTGCTAACCCATTTTGTTCAGAAGTATATGGGCAAGTGGTTCTATGAATTATACCTTTTTTTTTAAAGAACTCATCAAGTGGTTTATATTCACTACCACCATCAGTCTGAAAAGTTTTCAGCTGACAATTTGTTTGTTTTTCAGCCATAGTTATGAATTGTACAACAGCATTATATGTATCAGACTTATCTTTAAGAAAGTAAATCCATGTGTGTCTAGAGTAAGAGTCAACAAAGGAGATATAGTATTTGTACCCATAGTCTGAGTTATAGGGTGCTGGTCCCCATAGGTCTGAGGCAATCAGATCAAGAGGTTGTTTATACTCAGTTTCAGAGTTTGCAAATGGTAGTTTGTGACTTTTGCCAAGTTGACAATAAGTACACACAAAAGGTGATGCACATTCATTAAAGGGAATTTTATTTTCTAAGAGTATCTTCCTAACTATCTTCTCATTAGGGTGTCCTAATTTGTTATGCCACAGTTCAAATGTGTTAGTGCTATTTTTAGATATCATAGAATTATTGCACACTTTAACATCAATGACTGATTTATTAATCTGATCATCAGTTTTGCTCAACATTGTAGCATTACAAGAATTTTTAACTACAGGCCTTTTACAGTTTACAGAATTAAACTTGTATAAGCCTTTATCAGCTTCACCCTACAATATAATTTCTTTAGTTAGCATATCTTTGATTAAGCAATGTTTGGGATAAAATTCAAAAAACACATTGTTGTCTTTAGCAAATTGGGACACACTAATGAGATTCTTTTTAATTTTGGGTACTCTTAGAAGATTATTTAGGTACATCATTCTTTTTCCTTTAATGTGAGCATCTCCTATATGTGTAATGTTTATACAGTCACCATTACCCAAAGAGATTAATTGATTACCTTTATACTCCCTGTTGCCTGCATTAAGATTTTCCAAGCTGCTGGTTATGTGATTAGTAGCACCAGTATCTGGGTACCATGCATCATCTTGGACCTGATCTGGCTTGGTGCCTTCACTTAACTGACAGCTTTTGGTATTATCAGAATCACCTTGAGTTTGAGCAAGATTAACACTGCCATTGTTGTTGTTCCTTTGATTGCTGGAATTCTGTCCAGGCATGTAATTTTGATTGAATCTGAAGTAGCATTTTGCAGCAGTGTGGCCCATTCTTTCACAAATTTGACACTTGGGTCTTGTATTACTATTCCATCTTCCCCTGCCTCTAGATCTATTGGCTGAGCCTCCTCTCTGATTGTATTGATCACTTTTATTTTGATTGAGATTCTTATTTTTTGTAGTGTAGTTTATTGATATTTCAGAATCAGTTGATCTTTTGTGATCAATTCTCGCCTCATGCGCAAGTAGAGTAGACTCAACAAACTGCATATCAGGAATGGTTCTCTGAGTTGTGAGTACTGCTATGACAGATTCATAATCTGTACTTAATCCATTTAAGACAGTCAAGACTTGTTCATCTTCAGGTATTTTATGTCCTGCTGCTTCAAGGAGATTATATAGTCTTTTAATTTTTGCTATATAATCTCTCATGGGCTCTTCTTGTTTCCTAATGCTTTGAAGTTCTCTTTTGTAATGCATTAGTTTAGCACCTGATTGTGTGTTGAATACTCTTTCAGTAGTGAGCCAAATTTCATTAGCAGTTTTGCAACTTATTACTTGAGGTAGCAATTTAGGAGTAATAGATGCCATGAGCCAAGAACTTATCAATCTATCTTGTCGATGATATTTTGTGTATTCATTGTTGCTGATAACCTTGTTTTGTGCATCAGTGATGAATTTGGGAGGAATGATAGAAGTACCAAGAATGTGACCCTCCAAACCATATCCTTCTATGGCTGTCTCAACTTGCACACGCCAAAGAAGATAATTATCTTCATCTAGCTGAACTGTAACCAACTGGCTTTGAGGACTGATTATGGTCTTGATCAGGCTGTTGGCTTCTGCTATCAGATCTGGAGGGGCAGGGTTACTTGCATTGCCAACCTCAGAGTTGCTGTCGTCAGTCATGATTGGTGTAAGAGGAAAGCTGAAGAAGGATCAGTGGAAATGGTTTACGCCTGCAGGTATGAGACTTTTCTTTTCAAGAAAAATGATGAGCAACCAGTAATGGTGTAGGTCAGATGCAACCAACTTTAAAGATGATTTTCTTTAAAGTTTAAGGATGGCACTGACGATTTTCTGATTTCTTGAGAGGAGAAGAGTTTGCTTGTACTGGACGAATGATTTCCACACTCTAGTTTTCTTTTTAAGAAATTCTTGATGCAACCAAGAACTCGTTCTTTTAGGATGGCACTGGATTTCTTGATTGAAAACTTGATAAAACCCAAATGATGAAACAAATTCTGATGGGAAAAAGAAAAAGAAAGAACATCAAAAGATGATAGATGTTTGTTTCTTGAATTCAGATAGTTTCAGGGAGAAGAAGAGTAAGAATAGAGGGATCGATTGAATGGCTGTTAAGCCTTTGATTTCTGCTCTGATACCATATTAGAAATTGAATTAAGAACAGAATTGTAAAAGAGAATATGAACTTTATCTTTATTTCTTATACGATTTGTTACAATGATACAGTGACTTAATACAATATACAATACAGTCTTTTTATAAGAAATAGACAATTGGGCTTTAACAGAAATCAGCCCAATATACAGCCTGGCAATCCAGAACTAAAGCAGGAGAAAGTAGGAGCCGTTGGATGAACAGATATCCTGTGGCTGATAGACTTTGAGGATAGCCTAGTTATGAAGTGTGTTAGTTTGAGACGGCAGAGATACGAACGCAAATAATAGGCACTGCTCTTGAAGTGCCTGAAGAGGTTAAAACTGCAGGGATCAACTACCGAAAAGAGCACCTTGTTGGATTTTTTTTTCTTGATGCAACTTATCCTACTCAGCTGTTGTTAATCATCTTCAGAAGGTATGGAAGTTGAAGGGTAATCTCAAAATCAAATCAGATAATAAGAACTTCTATTTTGAATTTTCATGTCAAGAGGACAAACTAAAAATTCTTAAATATGATCCCTTATTTATTAAGGGAAGATGTTTGTCATATCTTCATGGCAACTAACTTCAATAATATACATTCAATTATTAGAAGTGTGCCTATTTGGATCAATTTATATAATATCCCTTTAATAACTTAGACATTAACCAGTATAAATTGGCTTGCTTTCCATGTGAGTAACCTGATTTGCTTCAATGAAGCTACTGAAAAGCCGAGTCGATTTGAATACGCAAAATGCCTAGTTGAGATTCAACATGATCGTGAATTGCCTGATTATATTCCGTGTGGCGATAATAATTCCAAGGTTGACATTGATTATGATTGGAAGCCAATGATCTATACTTATTGCAAATGTTTTGGCCATCAAACCAGTTCATGTCAAGTTAAAACAGGTGTATCAGATAATACAGTGCAAAAGGAATTACCAGAACAGATGCAAAATGCATAGGATAAAAGACAAGTACTCAAAAAAGTTACCAAGAAAAGATCAGAAAAAGGAATGCCTATCTCAAGTACAGCATGAATGACTCGGCCGGCAACAATACTAATGCATCCATTTTAGGAAAACATCCATCTGAAGGTTGCAACATGTTATAAGAAGACATGATAAACTCTATGATTTCACAAACAAATGAAATACCTCCAACTATCAACAATAAAGATGTTTAAGCTAGCAATTCACAATTTTCATCAGGGCATACTTCAGATCCTATCGTTGTACATGCACAAGGACACAACTTACACGCAAATGAAATATTTGTGCACACTTCAATAGTGTATGCACGTAAAACTCAAACCATTCCACTTTCAATCCCTGATGCTAAACCCATCATTTCTAAATCCATCACAACTTCTAACAAGTTTTCTCCTCTTCTTGTATCTGATCATTTACATAATTCAAACCCTTCAGACAATGATCGTACATATTTTATCACAACAGATCTATCTCATTTCTCATCCCCCAATACTCAATCACGTGACACACATCAACTTTCCACAATCTTAGTTCCTCCTACAATCTCATCCAAATATTCATCTCTATATGATCATATCAAATATCATAGAATCCAACAATATTACTTTCAATTCATCATCTAAGTCTTAATCCTTCATGAACAAAGAATCATCAAACAATATATCTTCTACCGGTCATGATATTCCTCCTCCTCCTCCAATTATTCCTCCATGTCCTCATGATTTTCCCATCTCTGACATCACATCTGATCCTCCTCCCTTTTCTCTCATCACATTTGAATCTAACTTAGCTAATACAAATATGGAAACTTCATCTATACATGAAGATGAACAAGAACTCTTAGGCATAGGCAAAAAGAAAAAGAAAAGGGAAAAGAAGAAAGATAAAAATAAAATTCGCAATTTTTCTGATTTTGACTATGATAATAGTATTGACTATGGGATCAAGCATCTTTTAAAAAACCTAGAAATTCTATTTAGTGATGACACATCTGTTATATCTACTCACTACTAGAAAAACAGTATATTCCAACGCCTCTTTTCCAACGGCCGCCAACGGTTATTCCAACGGTCCGTTAATTTTTTACGTAGCCGTTGAAAGCCGTTGGAATCCATTGGAAATAAGCCGTTTGCGGCCGTTGGTAGCCGTTGGAAATTTTCCTGAGATAACGACCCGAGACCAGACCTGCACTTCATTATCTCTTCCCCAACTTACATTTTCCCCAAATTCTCCAACTCCACCACCTCCAACCTAACTGCTGCCGCCCCAATCACCAACCCAACAGCCTCCGACACCATCTAGAAGCTGCTCCGGCCAATCTCCACCCTTCTAGCTCTCCAAATCGGCAACTATTATAACATAATGAACAAGTTATTATAATTGATTGAAAATTTTGTAATTTAAGATATTACATTAGTTTATGTTTATTTGGTTATAAGTATATTAAACGTATATGTGTGATAGAGTTTATTGCATTTGGAAGCCGTTAGGACGGATATTGCATTTGTGCGAACACGAGCTTTGTATTTGTGCGAACACGCGAACATTTGGAAGCCGTTAGAACCAATATTAATTAAACGAGTTATATATTAAAATTTAATATAAACAAATATTTAAATCCTTAGATATTATTCGGCCCCGTCTGACAAGTGTTGTATATGATCGTTTTAGGGTTATCCGTTTTTCCACAAAACGGACAACTTTATTCATCTGATACATCATTTGTCGGATTTGTCCCAGTATTGGACAAGTTACAAACACTATAAAGTAATTATATTCCGTCAATCATATATCACTTTAAACGGTTCACAAAATTTCGACGACATTTCCTTTACGTTCCTTGTGTACACGCATTTGTGTACGATACAAGGAACACGGGGGAAATGCTGCCGAAATTTTGTAAATCGTTTAAAATGATATGATTTACGGAATATAATTACTATTGTGTTTGTAATGGGAAGTAGGATGACCGACCATCAAAGAAAGACACATAAGTGGCAATGAAACAATAGTTGCTTATTTAAAATAAAGTTTGTGAAATTAGCAGTTTGCGTCCGTTGGAAGCCGTTTGAAAATTTCCTGCAAAATATAAAACAAATTATTTATAACATTTTTACTCTATCATAGGTTTTCTAGTAGGGAAACATGGTCAATTACTTTAATGATCGGAGCTGGATGTATCAAAGAAGGGAAATTAGTGGCGCAATAAGCGAACATTTTCTAAAAGGGGTACAAGTGTTCATCGAATTTGCTATAAGTAATATTGGAAACGATGAAGAAATTCGTTGTCCGTGTAGTAGATGCAAATTGTTGAACTATTTAGAACCGAATATGGCTAAGGTTCATTTGCGCCAATTCGGTTTCGTACCCAATTATTTGTTGTGGGATCGTCATGGAGAAATTGTAGCCCCTAATAATCAAGAACAGTCGGTGGAGGTCATCAACGAAGAAGGTAGTACGAATCTCATAGAACATATGATCGAAGATGCAGCACGATCAATGTTCCCTACCGTTGTAATTGATAACGACGATGTTAACATCGAAGAGGAACCAAATGTTGGAGCTCAAAAAATATATGATTTATTGGATCATGCTAAAAAAACCCTTTGGAATGGATGTTTAAGCGGCTCTCAATTATCGGTAACTGCAGAATACATTGCAATGAAATCAAAATACAACCTTACAGAAGCTGGATTTACGGCTGTTGTTCAAGCTGCTAAACGTCATATGCCATCCGATAATTTAATGTGCGAAAATTATTATGAAGTGAAAAAACTTATGTCATCTTTCGGTTTGCCATATCAAAAAATAGATACATGTTTAAAGGGTTGCATGTTGTATTGGAAAGAAGACATCAATCTTAGAAATTGTAAAATATGTAATCAGGAAAGATACAAATCGAGGAAAAAGAAGGGAAAAGAAGTTCCATACAAGCGTATGCATTATTTGCCCCTCACTCCTAGACTTCAACGATTATATGCATCATCTGTAACAGCGCATCATATGAGATGGCACAGTGTGAGAACACCTCAAGAAGGTACGTTGACACACCCATCCGATGGAGAAGCATGGAAACATTTTGACAAGAAATATCCCGATTTCGCAGCGGAGAGCCGAAATGTTAGACTAGGTTTATGTACAGACGGCTTCTCACCGTTTTCTCAGTTTGGTTCTAAATATCCATCTTGGCCTATAATAATCACACCTTACAATCTACCTCCGTGGATGTGTATGAAAACTCCATATATGTTTCTCACGATTGTTGTTCCTGGTCCTGATGATCTGACACAGGGCATTGATGTTTACTTACAACCGTTAATTGAAGAGTTGAAAATATTATGGTATGAAGGAGTTGAAACATACGACATATCAAAAAAGAAAAATTTTCGGATGTTCGCTTCTTTGTTATGGACTATTAGCGATTTTCCTGCATATGCAATGCTTTCGGGTTGGAGTACGGCCGGTCATTTTGCTTGTCCTTATTGCATGGAAGAAACACGAGCATTTTCTTTGCCAAATGGAAAGAAAATTTCATGGTTTGATTGTCATCGATGTTTTCTTCATATTAATCACCCTTTTAGAAGAGACAAAAAAAACTTCATAGCTAATAGACATGAGACTCTACGACCACCAGCGGTATGGTCAAGCGAGGATATATATGAACTTGTAAAAGATTATCCAAAGATACACGAGACCGGACAACAAGAAGAAATTCAAGGTAAATCGACGTTTCATAATTGGTGCAAACAAAGTATATTCTGGGAATTGCCCTATTGGAAAAATCTATTAATTCGTCATAACATTGACGTGATGCATAACGAAAAAAACGTATTTGATAATGTGTTTTATACAGTTTTGAATGTGAAGGGCAAGACTAAGGACGATCTGAAATCTAGACGTGATATAAAGCAAATATGCAATCGTCCCGAGCTTCATATGACTCCCGACAATAAAAAACCCAAAGCATGCTATGAACTAGACAGCAACCAAGTTAAAGTACTGTTACAATGGGTGGAAGGATTACGATTTCCCGATGGAATTTCCTCTAATCTTCGTAGATGTGTCGACTATAAAAATGGGAGACTGAGTGGAATGAAAAGCCATGATTGTCATGTAATGATGGAAAATTTATTACCCATCGCTTTCAAAGAATTGTTACCGGTAAAAGTTTGGACGGTAATAACAGAACTTAGTTTATTTTACAAGGAGCTTTGTTCAACTACGTTAAAAGTTGACCGTCTACTTAAACTTGAAGAAGAAATTCCTATACTGCTCTGCAAACTGGAGAAAATATTTCCTCCGGGTTTCTTTAATGTAATGGAGCATTTACCTGTTCATCTTCCATATGAAGCACGTCTTCGAGGTCCTGTGCAATATGGATGGATGTATCCATTCGAAAGGTATGTTACTATATTGAGTATGCAAATGTTGATTTAAGTATAAATATAGTAGTTAATACTTAACCCAAATAATTTTTATTAGGTACTTAAATCATTTAAAGAAAAAAGTGAGACAAAAAGCTCGAGTTGAAGGCTCTATTTGCAAATCATATATCGAAGAAGAAGCTTCTTTCTTTTTCTCTCATTATTTTAAAGACCATGTGAACTTATCATTTGTAAGTGTTCCGCGTAATGACGATGAGGCCGTTGAACAAGATTCTTCTTCTGAAACAGTATTATCTATTTTTAAACAACATGGCCGACATGTTGGAAAATGTGAGGAAGTATGGCTAGATGATAAAGAATACCATGTAGCACACACATATATTCTTCTTAATTGTCCTGAAGTTGCACCATTTGTTAGGTAATTAGCACATTCCAAGTTTTGTTAAATTTAATACTACACGTGTGAATAAATAATAATGTAATATATCATGTTTGTGTTTGCAGTATTTATGAATCACAAAATCCAGGCGGCGATTTAAGCAAAGATTTCAGTACTTGGTTTTCGAAATACGTTTCTGATCCCACAAATAATGTGCTCGATAAAGGACTGAAACATTTGGCGTTTGGACCGAAAAGAAAAGTTAATACGTATCCAATATTTTTTGTTAATGGATATAAATTCAACACCAAAGAATACGGTGCTGAAAAATTAACAAACAATACTGGTGTATTTGTTAAAGGCAGTGATGACCCTAATAATCATATAAATGATTTTTATGGCGTGTTAACTCAGATATTGCAGTTGACATATTTTACAAGACCCGTGGAGGATGTTTATTTGTTTAGATGCAACTGGTTCAGCAATGTTCCAGGTTCTGGAATTAACGTGCATCCACAATATAATCTTACAGAAATTAAACATACCTCGCGTTATCAAAAGTACGACCCATTTATACTAGCCAAACAAGCCCTACAAACTTATTATGCCCCTTATCCATCTCTAAAAAGGGATAAAGCAGATTGGTCTGCGGTTTTTAAAACCAAAGCAAGATTACGTTCGATGGACAAAATATTCCAGACGAACAAGCCTATCAAGCAAATCTGGAGGAAAATGTTGAAATAGCAATTACAGACGATCAAACTGATTTTGGACCTTTAAATGATGAGACAAATGTATTAGTCGAAGCATTTGAGAGTGTAGAGGAAAACGACATAGAGCACGAAACCGAGTCTGAATCAGAAAACGATGAGGACGATTGAGTAATATCCGGTAGTTTTTAAAAGTATTCACATTACATTGATCTCTGATTAATAATGCATTTATCCAATTTACACAATTTTAATGACAATAAGTGTATTACATTTTTTAATGGTTCATCATATCATGATTATTATGAATTGTATATGTATGTATATATGACAGGTATATATATTATGTCCGGTTCTGGTTCTAGTTCTGGGTCTCGGCGACGTGGCTCTTCACATCATGTTGGAGAGGGTAGTGGTGAGCAACCAGCTCGGCTACTTGTTTACTTGCAGCCTAAGGCTGATGAGACGTAAGTATCATAATTAGCAAGCATAGCATTTTAATTTTTTAATTGTACATGATATATCTATAATTGTCTAAAGTTCAATTTTATATTTAACGCAGTGGATTTGAGTTGGAGCCATCCAAAGTGGTTCTGAACATTTCGAAGCATGCATACATGGCTAGGATGACCGATTGCTGGCCCAAGTGGGGCAAGATCCCCGACGACGTGAGAGAGACGATTTGGCAAGATTTTCTGGTAAGTGTATACCGCTTTACAAGATGATTAATTAAATACAAATAAATAATTAGTAATATTTTCTCATTCTACAGGGCGCCATAGATTTGCAAGAGTCTGACGTCAATTTAGTTCAGCGACACTGGAACTCCAGGATCGCGAAGAACTATAGGGAGACTATGTCGGAGACTAAAAAAGTAGGAAAGAAGCCCAAGTGGATGAGCGCGACTGTATGGGAAAAGTGGGTTAAGTGGTGGAACTCTGAGGAGCTCAAGGTAACTCTACAATAAATCTCAGCAATTTTTTACCGTTTAATAAATAATTAATCATTGTAAATTTGCAGGAGGAGTCAGCTAGGAACTCGGCAAACAGGAGTAGGAATCCTGTATCACACCGTGGAGGCTCCAAATCTTTCCAGCATCACCGCGAAGATTTGGTAAATTTATCTATTATCACATTTGTATATTGATCAGTTCAGTAATTAGTTAATTATGTACAGTTAAATTATCCAAATTATCAATTGCAGGAACGTGCTCGTGGAGGCTCTGTTGGCTTAGTGGACGTGTTTGCTCACACCCACGCGTCTAGGCAAGTAGATGAGGCTGACAATATCATATATCAGTGGGGTGATCAAGATAGGGCGACCGAGGCATATGTATGCATTTTTAAATTTCTAATACTTACACCGATAAGTTTATTAATTTCTAGCTATGCGAAATAATTACATGCTACTATTTTTCAACTGAAATTGTTTTTTTTTTCATTTTAGTCGAGGTTGCAGGAGGCACAGGCTAATGCGCTTCAGCAGTCAGGTCGTGATGCGCTGACACAGGAGGAGCAGGATAACATTTTTACTGCTGTTATGGATCCGGCGCAACGGAGTAGACGTTTTGGCTTCGGGAACCTAACGGTAATTATTCCTTTTACGTATTTACAAAAAATCAGCGTTTAGATATATAATGTTATAGTATTTTATATGCTGAGACAACCCTTTTGCTATTATTTCTATTTGCAGGCTCAACAGGCTCGACAAGCTCAAAAAGACCAAGACAAAGATGAAATCAAGGAGCTTAGAGCTATGGTTGAGCAGCTACGGGAGGAGAATCGTCTACGAGCCATCCAGGTGGAGTAGCTGGATCAAAAGCTTGCGCAGTATTTGCAGAATCATGGTACCCTTCCTTCGTCGTCTGGTGCTTCGGGAGGCGACGAGGATCCTTGAGGAGGTATGTTTTTGAGTATTTGTGCTTGAACAATGTATATATTGACTTGGAGATGTTTTGATGTTGATGGTGATGTTGTATATATTGGTACGGAGTGGGTGAGAAATATTTTGATGGCATGTACATGGTACATTGACATTTGTTGATGGATTTTGTGATGTTTGATCAGTTTGGTTTGTTTATATTGGTGTTTTATTGATTTATGTGTGTTGTTTGTATTGATATTGATATATATGTGTGGAATTGATTGGAAATGGAATGGAAATTGAATGGATTGGAAATGGTATGGGTGGAAGGTTAATATGCCTGCTGTTTTACAGCAAAATAAACCCAGTATTTCCAACGGCTTCCAACGGTTTATTGGCCATTTTGTTGTAACGGTTTCTAACGGTTTCCAACGGCAGGAAGCCGTTAGCGGCCGTTGGAAATTCCGTTGGAAATGGTCCGTTGGATCCGTTGGAAAGCATTGCAAGGCGTGAGATTTATTCCAACGGCTATTCCAACGATTTCCAACGGCCGCCAACGGTTAGGAACCGTTGGAATAGACGTTTTATCTTGTAGTGACTAGATCCAGCAAGCTGTCTGCTTCAGCTAAACAAAAATCAACCAAAAATTATGCTTAATTCCATTGCAGCTTGGAATATTATAGAGGTCCACTCACAAATCAAACAAAATGAGATTAAACACCTCATTGACATTGACCGAATTCAAATGATCGGTATTCTTAAAACTAAGCTCAATGTTTCTCTAACTTAAAAAGCATGTACATACATCAACAAAAATTGGCTAGTTGATGATAATCTACTGCTTGCTCCCTATGGAAGAACTTTTATCATGTGGAATCCCCTCATATACAATGTTACCTCAACCTACAAACGTAGCCAATATATTCACCATCACCGGTGTCAGATTCCCTTCTACCAAGTTTTTCAAATTACCTTTATCTATGCATTCAACCAATCCAGCTCTAGACAAGCCCTCCTTAATAGAATTCCCTCTCTTTCATCTTCAATCATCCCTTGGTTATGTATTGGTGAGTTCAATTATATGAATATTATCAATCAAAAAATAGGTGGATCCTTTCTATCGTTAAATGACATATCTTTCCTCAACCACTCTCTTCATCTATTCGATTTATATAATATTAAATATTTTGTTGCTAAATATACATGGAACGACAAAAAACACTCTGGTAAAAGAACATTTTGTAAGCTTGACCATATTGTTTTCAACCGTTCAGCTTTATCAATCTAGCCTACCCTCCATACCTTCATCCCAAATCATGGTATCTTTGACCACGGTCCTCAAATCCTTCTCTGTAAAAAGGAACAACTGAAAAATCTTCCCTTTTTTAAATTTTTTAATGTATGGACTAAAAATCCTTTATTTCTAAATATTGTTTTGTACGCCTGGAATCTGCCTACTCATGGAAACCCCATGTATATGCTTCAAACAAAGTTGAGGAATACAAAGAATAAGCATAGAGAATGGCAAGAACAGAATATGGCACAGGATCTTTTAAATCCACACTTCTGAGAAAGGAACTTGAATTAATCCACTACGACAAGCTAAAATTTCTTGATGACACAATTATGTTATACCTTAAACATAGTCTTCAACAATAGCTTCATAATGCTCTCAATGATGAACTTCATATGGTAAAACAAAAGCTTGGCAGAGACTCTTCTTTGATGGTGACAAAAATTCTGAATTTTTTCGCACCTCCCTAAAAATCAAAAACAATAAAGCTAGAATTCAATTCATCTCTGATCCGAATGGAGTTATATGCACTGAAACTAAAGATATCAACAATGCCATACTTTAACGCTTTAATACTTTATTACCTGCTTCAATTCATAGTCCTCTCAACACATCACATTAGACACTACACAAAACTCCCCTCTCCTTCTATATCCAATCATGAATCCAATTCTCTGATTTCCAAAATCTCTGACAATGAGATAAAATGTGCTCTTTTCAATCTGAATTCCACAAGTATGGGAGGACCAGATGGCTTCAGTTCATTCTTCTTTACTGAAACATGGTCTATCATCAAGGCTTCCTTCAATAAAGCCATCCACCACTTCTTCCTTGCTAACACACTGATTGGAGGAATAAACTCTACCAACTTGGCAATGATCCCCAAAAATAGAAACCCTACATCAGTTCTACACTATAGACTCATTGCTTGTTCCACTGTAATTTACAAATTCCTTGTCAAAATCATTGCTAATAGACTTAAAAAAAATCTGTCAAGAATCATTTACCCTAATCAATCAGCCTACCTTTCATCCAAAGACATATTGCATGATATTTTGTTAACTCATGAATTGCTAAAAGGATATGGTACAAAGAATATTTCTCCAAGGTGTACGATGAAGCTTGATATCCAAAAGATATTTGACTCTCTTAATAGGACCTCTTTAGTGCTATAGTGATCAAGATGAATTTTCCTGAGCCTTTAATTGCATGTATCTCCACTTGCATATCCATTACTCGTTTCTCCATCATCCTCAATGGTGCTCCTAAGGGATACTGTAACAACACATACCTAAATGGGCCTAAATTTCGAAAAAAAATTGAAACTCGAGTCCATCAAAGCACAGATCATTGGATTTGGTACCTGCAAATAAGCATGAGCATTATCAGAGATTGATAGAAATCTTAACTCACAGCGAAAACAATAATAGAATAAGAATACTGATTATGACAACTATCTTGGAATTAATGGCATTCCTTGGATAGCAGATTGTCACATCAACATCGAGCATGAGAAAAGAGAAGACTTCTCCAACAACAAAGCACATCCAGTTCCAGTGACCAGTTATCTATCATGTGGATTGTAATGAGGAGGGTCGGAACAACGTTCTGGTGATTGAAGAATCTATAAACTTTCCATCTCATAAATTTATACCGATTGGTTTCCATTTAATAGTTATGTCCATTAAGGTTAGCAATTCTAATCTAACTTTGCATTGCACACATGATTACTTACTTACCTCTTTCCAAGGTACAAAATACCGATGAAGCCTTATCAATCGCCCAATATTTTCAAACCTATTTGCCACTTAATACTTCTTAATATGAAGCGGGCTTTTATAATATTTTTAAAAGAGAAAGAGGCAAACTCTGCCATTTAAAACCCCAATCAAGGCAGACCCTGTCATTTAAGACCTAATTCAAGGCAAACCCCGTCATTTAAGACCTATTCCCAAGGTGGTTTCCTAACAATGTTGTCAATTGTCGGTGGGTCCTAACTACAAAGATCTATAACCACTATTTAAGGCTTTTGACATTTAATGTCCAACTATTACCGTATCTATCGTTAATAAAATCGTAGCCATGTAAGAGACAGTGCCCAAGCAACTTAATACCTTTAAAAAGGACTAGGCGAACTTCTAACCATTTAATACCTATATTGTAGGCAAGTCTCAATCACTTAATACCTATCCTCAAGCGGACTCCTCACTGATACTATCGTTATTATGGCATTAGCAATATGAGGGATTGTACCCAAGCCACTTAATACCTCATTAATAAAGACTAGGCAAACCCTTGACCATTTAACACTTATTTATAGGTAGGCCTTTATCATTTAACGTCTAACCCCAAGGCAGACTCCTCACTCGTACTATCTAGCTAACATTGCTTGGAAATCTAATTAAGCTACTTAATACTTCTTTTATAGGAAAGAGGTGGACCCTACATTCACTTAATACTCTAAACCTGAAGTGAACCCTTCCCGAGATATCCACTATCACTCTTAATTATAAATATGGAACCTCATTTGGTTACTTCTTTCGGTAGGGAAGCGGGCCCTACAGCCACTTAATACCTCAACATTGAAGTAAACCCTTTTAGGGACATTCTTATTTATTTGGAATCTCACTAGGTTACTTAATACTTCCTTTTAGGAGAGAGGCGGACCCTACAGCCAATTAATACCTCAAACCAGAAGTGAAACCCTATGGAGATATCTCTCACCGCTCCTAATTTCAAATTTGGACCACTTAATACTTTCCAATTAAGAAAGCATGCCCATTCTCTCACGCTGACACGGGTCCTAGGATTAGTGATACCTAATATCAACAGTCAGTGCACCCGACTGCTGGTAGCCTCAAAGTTGAAAGGTAGTCTTCTATGGAGTGACCCTACCGACCTCGCATCACTAACCTACTGAGTCCAATTAACCATCCTAAGTCTTTACTTATATTATCTTAGGTAGACATTGGACTTAACTTACTAATTCCCTTTTTATTTAAAGCAATAAGATTTATCTTAAATACTTATCTATCCATAAATCCCCTTTTTATGCTTATAAATGTCCATTTATCCATAAAATCCTAATATATAGATGTTTCCTAAGACATTTATGTATGGTTACTAATTTTAAATTAGTAACATTTTTAACTGTTCCATTGTGGTTAATTCAATTTCTTTATTTGTATGTCCCATTAATCCACTTACCCTATCAAGTTATTGCAATTCCCATATTTATTATCATTCATTTCCCATTTATTGGAGTTACAACCTTTAAAATTTCTTTTCCATTAATTAATTATCCTAAACACGAATATTACGTGTAAGCGTCGTTATTAGCATTTATATTTAATTATTACAAGCGCAATAAATTACGTACAAGTATCTACTTTTGTCGAATATATTCTAGTTATATATCTTCACTGGAATATTCTTTTTCGCGTTCAATTGTTGGAATCATAGTTAAAAAGATTATCTGCTATAATTTCCATAAATTAGTCCAAAACAAAAGATTTAACTTTAAAATATAAAAGATTGCATCGTTTGAAATTTCAAGGATTTCTTTTATTACTGAAATAGACGGTGTAAACTACAATGAATTCATACTTTACACATCTCTTTCTCTTTTTATTTGCATCTACCCCTTGTTGGATCAAACGTTGTATTTTTCCAAAAAGGGAAAGAAATCAACTAATTTACAAATATTAAACGGATCTAAATTCCAATAATTCCATAGAGAAGTTTGCATTCCAACAAGATTAGGGTAATTATACAGGCTATTTTCAGATGTGGAATAAAGTTCATCCAAATCAATATTCTAAATTCATAATTTTGAGGCTGATTTCCAGATGAGGTTTTAAATAAAATTCTAAATCAATTCATAAACAAGAATATGTAGATGATATTTATTATATTCAGATTATATTTAATTTATTGTCTACAACTCATGTACAATTATCTAGTTGGGCGTAACAATCAAATAAACACCAACATGAAAATTTTTATATTGTAACAACCTATAAAATTTCCCACTCACCTTTTAAAAGCAATCCAAATATTCAGATCTGAAGTAGAACCTTTGATTCATCACCAAATCCTCAAATACGCATATAGTTGATTCTCTTCTCTTCTCCTTTTTTATTGGATTTCTTTTCTTCTCCAATTTGTATGAATATAGATATAAATATCTTATTTTTATAATTAGAAAGAAAGTGGAGAATAGAAATGGCAGAGCTTCGCTGTTGCCTCTAAAAAAATATGAGAAGAGAAGGGAGGGCTAGTCCTGAATTTATAGGCATTAAAATAAACCAGAATCGAGAGATCAAAATATATTAAATCTAGACCGTTGGGCCTAGGTCAACCTTAGCCGCCTGAAGGCGACCGATCGACTGCTCATAGAGCACCGGTCGACCGCTAGGGTCAATCGGTCCCAATAACAGGTCGACCTGTGGGCCCGAACGATTAATTTATAAACGTTAATTTTTCTTATTTATTTATTTTCGTTCCAAATTCGTACGTAACTTATTTCTTTGGACTCCAATCGCAAAACTCCAAATATGAATGTTGCTTAGAATTTCGCCACGAACGCAATAGTGCAAGTTTCGTAGTCAAATTCCATTTTTGGGGCTAAATTAATTGACTAACTAATTAAATAACTAATGTTAAATTACAGGGTGTTACATTCTCCCCCCTTAAAAAAAGAATTTCGTCCCCAGAATTTCACACTATAGCAAAAGAGGCATATTACAACGGTGGAACACAGTTGTAAAAGATATATTACAACGGTGGAACCACAGTCGTATTTAAGAAGTTGTAAAAGACTATCAATTTTTTACAACTGTGTTCTTTAGTTGCATATAACCGTTGTGATATTGTATATTACAACTGTTTCTTACCCTTGCAAATAACCATTTTACAACTGTTGGTAACTCTTGTAGATATGTAACATTTCGTGCTGTAGCAGGTATGACAACTGCTGGATAACTGTTGTAGTTATCTACTACAACTGTTATTCACAGTTGCAATTAATCTTTTTACAACAGTTGATAGTAGTTATAGATTGTAACAACAATTGGCAGTTGTGGTAAATGGAATGCAAAATAAAAAAATTAATTTCTAAACACATTTTGCAAGTACAGCAAGAAAACGATAAACAACATGAAAAAATTGATATAAATTCGAAGGCATCACAATCCATTCATAAAGAAGACATCACAACTTTATATTCAAAATACAAATTAAAGGTCATACACCATCACATTAATATATATCCATGCTTTATTGTTAATATGATTTCAAGTTTGGTAGTTGGATCATATTTAACTAGAATACAATCTTATCACATCATGTTATACCTCTATTGCTTCAGCTAACTGGACGTGCTAGCACGTACTCATGAAATTCTATCCTCCGTCAGCATCATGTGTTCATACCACTTCGACGTTATGCTGCTCCAAACTAAACAACAAACTGATGATGCTTATATCCATACCCATAACAATCGTGCCTTATTCTTGATGCCTGAAAACCATCCTGCACTGGTCCTGATTCTGCAGCAATATCCACACCCTGAGAAGTTTAATGCTGATGCTCAGCCAGTTTATGAAGTAAATAATTTAGTTAGAATGTCTTGCAAGTTACTAATAAAGCTCTTGGTATTCTTAGATCAATATAAGAATTTTTGCTAGAAGAAGTTTACTGAACTTATTTTTGCTATAATAAGTTTTACTAGAGTTACTTTGGTAACCAATTCTTGGAACTGAAAGTGAAGAAACAATGATTGATAAGCAACAAATTTACCTAAAAGCTATTCAATTCCTTGGTTTGATATTTAATTCACTTTGTATTTTATCCCTAAACAATATAAATCTTCATGAAATATTAATTCCACTTATACATGATACCAAATTTCGACACTAAAATACAAACATGTTATTTAGCACATGCCAGTATTGCTATATTGTACAGAGCACTAAGGAGAAGCATCACAATGCTTTAATATCAAATGCTAGCATTGTCTGCTATGCTAGCGATCCATAAAATAAATATTTAAAAACGCATATTAATATATGAAACATGTAGAAGGAATATAATTCTCACCCATGGATCTAGCGGCCATTTCTTCAAATTGTCTCCGTTGATCAAAATTTGTACCGGTTACCCATGCAAGTTATGAAAAAAAATTCATTATGAGTATCAGAGCCTGTCATTTAAATTATTACTGTAAAACTACATTACTGCAATGCTTATACTGATGTATATAGCTGCATATACATAAATTTTACATGAATTATGGAGATATTATCTCTTAATCTTCAATTACAATAACTAGATTTCACCTACCAATAGGAGTAAAGTTAATGTTTTCAAAGGCATTAAGCAAACCTAAGTTGGTTTTTCAGTATTGAAAGGAAGTTGCTAAGGTAAATGTCAACATTATGTTAATTTGTTCAAACTAATCAGAACTTTTGCCATACTATGATATTTTAATTTTAGGTTTTAATTCATCTCTCACAAAACTACATGAATGAAAGATTAAACCTGTCTCAAACTTTTAAAACAAGGTACATGATTAAAAAAAGAAACATAATGTAGGTATGTGACAAGCGAATGGAACCTCACTGACAAAAACTACATGGTACATTGAATAAACGAAACAAGGTACAGGATTACACACACACACTAACAAATGAAAATAGTGATACATCAAAAGTCGATTCAGCAAAAAAGCAAGTAAGACAACACAACACAATAAAATAAATCACATTTCCCCTTATAGATGGTTGAAGCTGGCACGCATAAGGGATAACACACGCATAAATCACATTTCCCCTTATAAATACTGTTCTCACACCCTTTATAACTTTATTGTCTACTTCTCTCAATATAAAAAGGTGTTTTGTCCAAAAACTCATAAAATTAAGTAAGTTCTAATTAATTAATTGGTATCCTATGTAGATTTGTTATCTTAAGAATAAAAAACAGGAAAAAATGTGTTCATAGCCAATTTCCATAAATTACAGGAAAAAATGTGATCATAGCCAATTTCCATCCAGAGTCATACAACTAGTAAATGTGAATCCTAAGAATAAAAAGTAATTCGCTGCCAAAACAATAGTGATTAACCTATTAGTTTGTTTGAACCGCTGGGTGTGCAATCGATATAGTTAAGATGTGGACTGGATTTTGAAATATTAGCCAAAGGAATCCTTCTTCTTGAACACTGATATAGTGTATCCAGTTTAATCATCTTCAGCTCAAATGTGGTGTTTTTTCCCACCTTTGAATCTCAAAGAAGTGATTTATATTTTTTATCAAATGCAAATTTAATGCTTACATATAAGAAGTTGAAGTAAATTATGAATTCCAGTTAATCACATAGAATTATCACATATCGACTTGAAGTGGAAATGATAGAGAAACAATTTCAAAATCAGAGCAGATATGCGTATTTGCATATTACTCTAAGATAAGTACTTCCTAGTTCTCACTTTGCCATTAATGGTTAAGTTGTTTACTTGTTGTAATCTATCTTGTTATTGTTTTTTTAAAGAACAATTTCACCACATCTCTCAATTTTTAACTTTAAAATTGCATTTGTAAGTGACAAATGCATCAAAAAATAGTTTATACAACTGCTACTACTGACATAACTATGCATGTCAAAAATGCTTACTTGTTGTAATTTAATGATTCAGGATGCATAAAATAACGAAGACATGAGAAGCCACTCGTAACTGTCCATGACTTCAATAAGAAAACCGAGAACTAAGAGTGTCATAGAAATCATATAGTAAAGCTCTTAGACTTAACAAGCTATCTATACATGTAATTGTTATTTCAGTATAGCATGCTAAATAGTTAAATAGATCAAGGGAAAAGTGTAGCAAACATATTATGGCAAAAGTATTCTTATTGAATGAGCTTTTACATATATTAGTGATTAAACAAGGTGCATTTTTATGCTGCATAGAATACCTGAAATTTAAGTAGGCCATCATATCTAGGTGATCAACAGTTTTGTCTAATTCTCTATCAATAGACTTCAACCTACAAACTACAAAGTGACATCAAAAAACAATTGAAAGGGAAGACAGTTTTGTTTGGGAATGTTTGCAACTTGAATCATATTAGACCCAGATTATTAGATATAAAAAACACAACCTTTATTTTAAAAATGCACAATAGGAACAATGACTTCACGTAGATATTATATATGAAGAAGAATGGTTAGAGCAAACAAAACTCATAGGAAGCAAGTGTGTTTCCAACCATGATATACAAGTAGGGACATTCAACAATTGTAGGTAAAATGAACAAGCAAGAAATATCTAACCAAGATAATTCTAACCAGGATAACCACTCAACCTTGATTGATTTATAAAATTGTTAAAATAAATAGAATCTTTTTCCATTATGAACTCAAGACATCAAAACGACTCAAATATAACTATTTACAATTTAGTTATAGTTACTGCATAAACTTTTTTCTTTGTATTAAAACTTTTAAGTTGGTTATTTTACACCAAATCTTCATACACACTTGTTCTTCTTCTTTTAAAACAAAAGCAAGAAGGATAAAAACTCTTCAGATAAGAAAAAAGTCAAGAGCTGGATACGTTACCTGGACCAGAGACATAGTCATATTTCCATTCTGCACACCATCAATGACGCTTTCAACTGCTTGGAAAGGCTGAACCTCCACAATCCTCTATGGTACGATCTTCCCATCCTCAACCTTAGCAACAACCTTAAAATGCACCGTCTCCTTCTTGCGCTTTGTCTTCCATAAAGAATGGTTCGACCAATTCATGCCCATTTTAGTTATCATTTTCTTGACCTTGAAGCCTATTTTCATATATCTATGTGCAGACACCATTTTGTAGCTGTATAACATCATCGAGGAAAGCGTCATCTCTCCACGTACAACAGAGACTACCTCTACTAAGCAAGCATCGATACCAAGTCTGCTTAGGCTTCTCAAGCATTGGCTTCTCCAGTCCTTCGGCGGCAGTCTTCACTCATTTTGGTGCCCGTAAGATCAGATCTATAGGCGGGAATATATTAAAAACAATCAGGGATGAGAAGATACACTGATTGATAGCAAAGTAGATCCGGAATGCGACAACTCAGGCAACTTCAAGTGCTCATCATCTTCCACATCAGCTAGTGTCAGTCCAAGCGAATAGCAATGGCTCAAAAATCGAACTCTAGCAGTGATAAATGTCAAGCGGTAGTGACTTTTTTCTGCGGTGACTCTCTATCCAGGCGCATGTTCGATTTGGGAGTAAAAGTGGTTGTAGCATTGAATTTTTTGGTGGATGAAGTTGGAGGGAAAATCAATTTTTGGTAGCTGAGAATGATGCCCTAGTTTATGAGTTTGGGATTTAGGATTTGAAATTTGGGGTAGGAGCGAGACTAAATTTGTTAGGCGGTAAGGAAGAGTTTGAGAGGAGGCATGAGTGAGGTAGAATTTGATAATTAGGTTGCCGCCTAAATTTTAGATTAGCGCTAATTTTTCACACTTTTCTCGTCTAAATTTCACCGTTGGAGTCCATTTTTATATTCTGTTTACCACAACTACCTATAGCCGTTATAAAAGGTTCTTTTACAATGGACAATTGCAGTTGTAAAAAACCTTTTACAATTGCTAAAAGCAGTAGTGAAAGACGTTTATTAAACATTAATTCTTATTTATTAATTATTATTATTTATTAATTATTGGATGGTAATTAGTAATAGTAATTATTTCATTTTTCAAATTAATTTTAGTTATTATTATTTAATAATAATTATTATTTATTATTAATTATTTATTATTTATTTAATTATTAATCATTATGTATATGTTATCGAATATTAATTATTAAATATTTAATAGTAATTTTTAAAAACTAAATACTATTTATTATTTATTAATATTAATTATTTAATAGTAATTATTAATATAAATTATTATTAATTTTTAAGGTTATTATTAAATATTCTTATTTATTAATTATTTAATAATACTTATTATTTATTAATTTTTAATTATTGATATTAATTATTCATATTTTCAAATTAATTTTTAATTACTATTATTTAATAGTAATAACTAATTATTAATAAAAAAATTATTCATTGTTAATTATTAATTATTAAATATTATTATTTAATTATAATTATCAATTAATTATTACAATGGGCAAACGAAAAAGGTTGTAATAGACATCTATTACAACTGACAAAAAAATAGTTGTTAAAATAAGCATCTATTACAACTGTCAAACGAAAAAGGTTGTAATAGGCAACTATTACAACTATCAAAATTGAAAAGTTGTTAAAAATATGTATCTATTACAACTGGTAAAAAAGCATTGTTGTAATAAGCATCTATTACAACTGGCAAAATAAAAGGGTTGTTGAAAATAAGTCTATTACAACTTTTTGAAAAAAAAAGTTGTAAAAAACCTTTATTACAACTGCCATTTTTCGGCAGTTGTAAAAATACAGTTGTAATATGGCCTTTTGTTGTAGTGTCACTAATTAATAAGTCATGGTTTTGGCTCCTAATTATCCTAAACTACACAACCAATGAGTGTGCAAACCAATCTTGCAACCAAACGCGCACAAATGCATAGTGTATTACTGTATCACTACACATAAAATATGTATGCAGAATGATTCTAAATCGGATCTTCCTATATGGATGCATTTCTTTTGAAAACATGATGCGAGCAATCTACATATATACTGGTAGTTCTGTATGTATGCAGCTTTTGAAAAATCTTTTCAATCAAAACCCCCATACTTCTAAAAATAGAAGTATGAAGCAACCAATTTTTCATCCATTTCCTATCATCCAATAATCTAACGCATCGAAAAATCGCTTTCTAAACTTTACTTCTATGCCGAAAAAAGAATTTAGGCAGAGAATTTAACATTCTTATCACACTATAATCTTCATATTCTCATAGTACAGTGGAAATTTCCTCGTTGCCCTGGATTTACTCTATTTTTTCCACGCACAAAACGCATAAGGAAGCTTATTTCCAAGCTCTAAAATGAAATTAAGTCTAAAAATAGACTCGCACACGTCGTCAACAAGGTATGAAAATAGAAATTCCAAAGCTAAAATAACTTTTCCCTTGTTATCGCCTGCATTTGTCACATCGTCGATCCTAATGCACTGTTAATCCACAAATTCTAACTCTATTTATCTTCCCTACACCTAACATGTGGCCTTCAAAATCAACTATTTCACAAAAATCTTTCTCACTTTTCAAATTTGTACGTCATTTGGAAAATAAAATTCCAAAATATTTAGATGCACATTCTCTCTTGAAATCAAATTTTTGGACAAAAACTCTAAAAATATGTTAAGAGTCAAAAATAACTAAAACAAAAAACTTTTTCTCTTTTTTTTTAAAAAAGGGAATTTTTCAAATCAAGGGAAAACTTTTCAAAATATTTTCTTTCTCAAAATTTTTGATAAATCAAGTCACAATTTCAGTGTAGTCAGAAGTCAGTTATGCGCTAAACGCATAAACCAAATTCTAAAATCTACAACTAACATTCTCTCATAAAACTTGATAGTTTATCTAAAAATGTCATCGCATCTATTATTCAAAAAATTTAGCTTCTAAGGGATATGATCAATGACTCGTGATACCAAAATAAATTTATCGTGTCCTTCGCTAAAATTTTCCTACTATTCTAAACTTCCAGACTTATATTGCATTTACTGTTAGTCAAGTGTCTTTATGGGATTCCCATAGTTATACTGCTTCATTACTATGCACATATAGGAGCAGTTCATACCACACTATAATCTTCCGATTCCCGTAGTACAGTGGAAATTTCCTCGCTATCCCGGATTTACTTCAAATTTTCCATGCACAAAACGCATAAGGAGGCTTATTTTCAAGCTTTAAAATGGAATTAAGTCTAAAAATAGACTCGCGCGCATCGTTGACAAGTTATGGAAATAGAAATTCCAAGGCTAAAACAACTTTTTCCTTGTTATCGCTTACATTTGTCACATCGTCGATCCTAATGCACCATTAATCCGCATATTCTAACTCTTTTGTCTTCCCTACACCTAGCATGTGGACTTCAAATTCAACTATTTCACAAAAATCTTTATCGCTTTTCAAATTTGTACATCATTTGAAAAATAAAATCTCAAAATATTAAGAGGCACATTTTCCCTTGAAATCAAATTTTTGGACAAAAATTCTACAAATTATTTAACAGTCAAAAATAACGAAAACACAAAACCTTTTCTCTTTTTTTTCGAAATGGAAATTTTCAAATCAAGAAAAAACTTTTCAAAATATTTTCCCTCGTAAATTTTTTAATAAATCAAGCCATAAGTTCAACGTAGTCGGAAGTCGATTATGCACTAAACGCATAAACCAAATTCTAAAATCTATAGCTAACCTTCTCCCATAAAACTTGACATTTTATTTAAAAATGTTATCGCATCTATTATTCAAAAATTTTAACTTTTAAGGAACTTGAGCAATGACACGTGATACCAAAACAACTTTATCATGTCCTTTGCTAAAAATTTCCAACGATTCTAAACTTTCAGTCTTATATTGCATTTACTGATAGTCAAGTGTCTTTATGAGATTCTCATATTTATACTGCTTCTTTACTATGCATATATAGGAGCGGTTCGCGTGTCCAAAAACAATAACACGGTAAATAAACAGAAACTCATAATATTGTGTGTGTCTTTTATAAGAGACAACTAATGATTACAATCTAAACAACCTAAAAGAAAAGAACAAATGCTGGAAGGGAAAAGACAACAACATAACTTCTAAAACAATACCTACTGACTACGGGATTCCTTACTCCACGGTTAGAGCTCGATCCATTGATGTGACCCTTGAATAGTCGCAGCATGTCGGCTATGCACCCAATCTCATGCCGTTGAGGCTACTGGTGTTGCTGACGGCTTCGAAATTGTCATCTTTCTAAGGAAGGATCTAATGATGGCAGAAAGAACCTTCCACTAAACTGCCTCTCCATGGAGGTTCACCCGTATTACCAAAAGACTGGGATGGATGGGTAAAAATATAGAAAGTGACTCTATGGAGTGCTAATCCTTGATCAACAAATTGAATCAAAAGGGTGCGAGTCCAATTGACGGCAACGCCGCCAGTACTAGCGTAGGCGGTCTTTCGTACCATGGGATAAATCCATCAGTAACTTCCCGTCTTAGGGATGTCGTTGTGCCGAATGAGCACATAATCAGATGGGTGGTCGAACGTAGATTATCCATCTTCCAAACACCAACATATTCGAAAAAGATCTGCTGTAAAATTTTTGAATCGGTCACTTCAAAATCATCGAAGTCCACATCCTTTACGGAGACCTCCAGAATCTCAGCGAGATCATCATTAATCAGCTCAATCAAGACACCTTTCACCTTCGAATGAATCAAACTATTGCCTCCATCGAAAAGGTAGATGCAGCACGGGTAACATTCATGCTCAAAAGTCTCAAAGCAGAGGATCGGTGCAAATCCTACCGCAACGAATAGCTCTTCTAGCCCAAAAGCGATGAAACTTTCTGCTCATTCTAGTCCAACCAAGTGACTTTTGAGGGTTGAGACCATAATGGTGCAAGAAAAAAATCGATGGTGTGGAAAGGTGTCTTGGACTAAGAAGTGGTCGAAGGGAGCAAATAGGGTTTAGATCTGGAGTGGCGGTGGGGCGGGATCTAACGTGCAATACCAGCTCAAGGAGGAGGCGAGGCTGCTCCTAGGGATAAACGGGGTCGCCTAGGGAAGAAACGGAAGAGAGAGGCCGATACTTGGATGAGGAGAAGGATGAAGATTGGGTTCGACATGTTGAGGAAGGAGGAATGAAAGAAGGAAACTGGGGAAATTCGGATGCGACTTTTATAGCCCCGTTCCAAGTTCAAGTGATGCCAAAACTCGTTAATTAGTAGACCACAATAGGTTTACTGCTAGGTGATCAACCGCTAGACGGGCTTAGGGCGTTAATTGAACCTAGACCCAATTAGAATCAGATTAAATAATAATAATTGTTTCGCGCCATCTCCTTCGATTCGACACGATCCGAAAAATTCCTGTCCTCATCATGGTGGTGTCAAAGCCAACCTCCTAGTCCCAAACCATGCTCCAGCAATTCACAGTAGTCCCAACAAAACTGCTGTGGCCAACAACAATTCCAAAACCCGAAAATATTCTGCTACTATTGCTTGCCTACTTCACACAGAAATATTTCTTCCAATAGCTAGTGGGTACAACAATACTTCAGACTACATGCCCCAATAAAACTGAACTTCATTCCTATTTTGACCGTTATCTCATCCATAGGTATTGCCATGTTATCTTATTTCTCGATTACTTTCATTCTTCATAAAAAACTCTTGAACAATTTAAACAAAGCTTTCAATGGTGATTGCTTTTCTAGAAAGCATATACCTATTGCATTCAAAAGAGTCGATATCCCTAAGTAATATGGTGGTCTTGGCATCATTAATCTTAGCACTTGGAACAAGGCTGTATCATCAAAACATCTTAACATCTTGCTCTCAGATAACACCTCGTTATGGGCCTCCTTGATGAACCGCTATCATCTAAAGAGGAAAATTTTCTGGACCATATCAACACTAGCCAATACAAGCTGGTTATGGAGATGTCTTCTTAACTTGAGATCTACCTATCTTACCCTTATCAGACACAATGCAGCCAATTCGGCCGAGGCTTTGTTCTGGCACACTCCATGGGCTAGGCGTGGATTGATTCTTAATGACACTCTTTCTTTTAGTGAAAATCTTGCTACAGGAATCCCTGAAAATCCCATTGCATCAGACTATATTCATCATGGTAGAATTATTCTTCCTTACACTAGCTGCACCAATGTGAGATTCCTTTGGAACTCTCTCATGAACCAGAAATATGATATACAATTCAGTGGTTTATTTTGGACTACCAGTAATCGGACTCACTCTATCAAAGTTGTATACAATGCATTGACCTACAACAATAACAACTCACCGGATCCATGGTTCAAGAGCGGTTGGAATAGATATGGCTCTGCAAAAGACAACTTTCGTCTTTGGAAGGTTGTTGCCAATGCACTTCTAACACAGGAAAAACTTTGCAATATGGGATTTCTATCGAACAACTGTCGCGCCTTATGTAATTCTGCCTTTGAAACCAAGACTCGTCCCTTCTTTGATTGTCCTTATCCATAATAATATCCAGTCCCTGATTATAGATGAATTTCAATAACCTCCCCCTCAAACATACCCAAACAGCGAATGGTTCTCCATTTTTAGGTACACAAGAAAGAACTCCCTCCACAACATAATGCTACTCCTGATCATTAAGAAATTTGCGGTCGAGGTATGGCATGAAAGAAACTAAAGGATTTTCAATCATAAAATATCATCAGGGAATGTGTTATTCAATATCATTAGGCCGATCATTCTCAGGGATTCTCACTGTATTTGTGTGGATATAGTACACAATTCTGCTTCAACATGAGTAGTATTTTCTCCTATATTCGACACTTTGATCCCCTGTCGATTTCCTTCTTCTTGTTTTTTCCCTAGTTTATGTTTATGCATACTTATTTCCATGTAATGTTTTATATTTGTTTTTAATAAAACTGGTAGGGATACAGTATAAAAGCCCGCTAGTCCTTTTAGAAATAAATAAAGAAAGAAATTTACTTTTTATGTAAGAAATATGTAATGAGAAAAAACAATTTATTATAATAAATTCATTTACACTATAATTGTGTTATAAATGAAAAACCTTATGTTGTCATCTGCACTTTTATTTCAAGTAGTTTTGTTAGTGGTGTATGTTTCAAATCGATGGTAATATTTCGTTGATGGATGGTCACGAAAGAGATGACAATACATGCTACAAATCTGTAGTGATACCGTTGATGAACAACCGAAAAAGACATCCTATCTATGGTACTTTCGTAATTAAAAAAAAGACGATGAAAATCCTATTAATTGAATTTTTATTAATAATAGAGATATATACATGCTTATGGTGTCAATCAGACTTAACTCAACGAACCAAACCTGTTTTGGTGAGTCTTGGTTTTAGACGAGTTGAGTTTTGTTTTTAAAATCTCAACTTGATCTGTATTGAGATTCGATTTAGTTCGGCACGGATTGGTTCTGAGTTTGTTTGGGTAATAAATATTTTTGGGTAATTGGTAAGTCTCCGTGTGAGCAAAACGAGTCTGGTTTGCTTTGTTCGAATAAAGTTCCACCACTATATCAAAGCAAAAAAAGTTCTGACTCCAGCCCGGGTAATCTCCATTTCTATAAACAGAGCATCCAGCATCCAACCCTCACTTCGTATATCCCACTTCACTTTCCACCACTTACCCCAAAATGCACTGTTTCAATCGCAACTTCTTCTTTCTCATCCCCTTCATTCTCAATATCAGTCCATCCCTCTCCTCCCCCAAAGTTCCCGCCATTATAGTCTTTGGTGATTCCACCGTGGACACTGGCAACAACAACCAAATATGCACTGTACTGAAGAGCAACTTCGAACCCTATGGTAGAGATTTCATCGGAGGTAAGCCTACCGGCAGGTTTTGCAATGGCCGCCTTGCCCCTGACTTCATTTCCGAAGCTTTCGGGTTGGGTCCTACCGTGCCCGCTTACCTCGACCCGGACTTTGATATCAAGGATTTTGCAACAGGCGTTTGTTTTGCTTCGGCTGGTACTGGATTGGACAATGCTACTTCCGAAGTTCTTGTAAGTCTCTCTTCTTATCTGTGTTATCATAAAAACTTATATTAGCGCGTCATTTAGATCAAAGTTAATGCAAACGAGTTATGATTATGACTTCATAATTATGTTCTTGTTAGTTAATGCTACCGAAGTAGACGGTTCTTAATTACTTATATGTACTGTCCAATTAAACGTTGCGACTTGTGATGGAGATATGACTTGTATCTGGGTCGTGGACCATAGGTTTAACTCAGAAGTTATTACAGTAGGAAGCCGACCAAGTGGAGTTCAACGTTACATCTTAACCACTAGATTTAATATTTGATGACTTGGATTAATTTGATATATATCTGCATTAATTGTGAATAAACAAAATTATGTTTAATCTAAAACCATTGAGTTTGTAGCTCCATAAGTGGATATCCAACAATAATTGATAGACGCAATAACTGTTGTCCAACAATATTATATCCAGTTCTTATAAAGAAATGGGAATTAGTACAGAGAACTTAGTAGTAGTTGACGAGAATATTGGTGCATACTAGTATAACAAAGGAATAAACAACATTATGGGTTTAACAACTTCTATTTATATCACATATTTCAATCCCTTTAAGTGGTGCGGAACTATATTCCATTTTCCACACAGTCCTATTCCTAACATAAGTTCAAACCTAGATTATGAAATTCTGTATTTAGATGAAAAAATATATATGAATCATACTATGGGTTCAAATTCAACCAGACAAAAAACAATGTTTTTCTTGTTGTTTTTATAATTTACTTACCTTATTCAAAATTTTGGTATAATTTTTTATTTATTTGCACATATATACATCTCTACTATTAATAATAATAATTCAGTGAATTAACGTCAACCGTGTCTTTTGGAATTTGCAAAATTACCCTTTCACCTGATCTATACCCTTTCACGTTTTATTCCGTCACACAACCCAATCTCCAAGCACTACGCAAAAAACCCTAACCACCCAACCATTAATTACTATCATCATCGTCAACTATATATTGTCCACGCAAAACATACTCTGTCTCTTGATCACAGAAGCAATCGTAGTTCCGATTTTGTAGATTAGGGTTAACCGAATGTGTTCCAATTCCTTAAGTTAGCTGGCTTATAGTGCTTCTATTCTATTGCTGCTGCTCCTTAGATACCCAACGTTTTAGGTATTATATAAACTCTTCTGCATTTTTTTGAAAATTATTATCACCACTCGCTCTTTTTTAGTGTAAACTATCAACCAAATGTTGCTTTTGGATTTGGTTGTTCTTCTGGTATACTATAAAACACGGTCATATTAAATTCCGATTATTATATCAGTGGATCACAGTCATATGAGTAACTGCATCCTTGAGAAAGTTTATTAATTGCTAGACTGTTAGTCTATGTTTTGATCTTCATGTATTTCAAAGCAGCTGTTACGTATTAGGTATTCTGAAATAGCTACAACTTTGATAGCCTTTTGCATTAGCATGTGCATTCACTAGTTCATTATTATTGTATTTGATTTACCTTTTTTTTTAACTCGATCTTTATTTTAAATTGGATTATTCTATGTATGTTCAAGGGATTGAAATTGACTGTTTAAGCTCATTATAGTTTTATCAACGACAGTTTTTGTGCGCACATGCCAAAGTTGTTACAAACACACTCCACTTTGTCATTTTTCTAATGGCTACACTCAAATTTGGTTTTTTATCATGTAAAAAGCGGAGTGCAGTACTAGTGTGAAACCAATCTATCTTTCAGTTATCGAAATTCTTTTAGCAAACAAACAAGGATTCGAAACTTCTTGGTGTTGAAACTTTTCAAAGACAAAGCCCAATGAATGTGGTGCACCTAGTTAATTCTCACAGTGTTAGTGGACCTTCATCCACGTGCTGTTTAATTAGTGTCATCTGTAATATTTACGCACTAAGAGATTGAAGAACCATTTACTCTTCCGACAAGTTCGTATCTTTCCATTCTGGTAACGAGTAAGAATAATGGACCCCCTTCTGTACAAAATATTAGCTTTAAGTTCATATCTGTCAGAATAAGTACATATACGTCCATAATTTAAAAGAATATATGCAAATATTAACTTCTTTAGGTAGCATTTACGCCCTCACAACTAACACATTTCTACATCTTCATTTAATCAGAAGGTTATTCCGCTATGGAAAGAAGTAGAAAACTTCAAAGAATATCAAAGAAAACTCAGAAGATATGTAGGAAGAGCAAAAGCAAAGTACATAGTGAACGAAGCAATGTACCTTGTAAGCATCGGCACAAATGACTTTCTAGAAAACTACTATTTATTCATCACAGGAAGATTCAAAGAGTTCAGCGTTGATGAGTTCGAAGATTTCCTAGTTGGAATTGCCAAAAATTTCTTAACAGATATTTATTGGTTAGGGGCCCGAAAAATCTCGTTCACAGGCTTAGGCCCAGTGGGCTGTGTACCATTAGAAAGGACTTTGAACATTTTGGGTGGCCATGAATGTAAAGAAGAGTACAATGATGCTGCTAGAGATTTTAATGTAAAACTTGAAGCAATGATACATGAATTGTGTTCCACGTTACCTGGATTAAAGCTCAGGTTTTCTCCTGTTTATGATCAGCTTCTTCATATTGTTCAGTACCCGTCTCAATATGGTAAGCATTACACGTAAAACTTTCTACTGCAATGAAAAGCTTTAACTATATTCACTATATTATATATCACTGTGATAATAGGATTTGAGAACGTGAAGGAAGCATGCTGTGGAACAGGAAAATATGAGATGGGATACTTATGCAACAAATGGAATCCGCACACGTGTCCAGATGCGAACAAGTTCCTGTTCTGGGATTCATTTCATCCTTCAGAAAAACTGAACAGACTGATGGCTGGCCTTGCTCTCAAAACTAGCTTGGCCGAATTTTTATGATCAGACACATTTCATAGTTATATATTTCATCATTATCCAAAGTATATAACGTGTTTATTCTTACAAATATTGATATTTGTTGTAATCCACATCTTCTCAGAAATTGTGTATTTGATTGTTTCTAAGTGGTTGATATTCTATTTTTACCCACTGAATGTTTCCGTAAAGCAAGTTAACTGATTTTCTATTTGTGTACAAGTCACCTGAGACTCGGACCCAAAGACATGCTAAATTTACACTGTACAAATCCGAACCACTCATTTTTAACTAATCTCACCATATAAATCTTCCTCTGCGTTTGCTGCTTTTTCAAGTTATTCAAAGTTTGCATATAGATAATAATGGCATCTGCACGCACATTGTTCCTGCTAGCACTGGTGGCATGCGCACTTCTAACGAGAACGATAGAAGCACAAGCGCCTGCAGGGGGTCCGGTGGCACCTGACGCGGCTGAGGACATGGACGCTGATGTTGCCACAGGCACTGGTGCTGGTGATGGTTCCGATCCATCGGACGGTTATGAAGATGAAGGTCGAACCGAGTTTGTTGTATTAGGGCACTGAATGTAACTTACTGTGAATGCTGTTTATTTGGCGTTTGTTAAACGATTCAAGTGTTTATGTAATTGTGTTGTTGTTAATGCATGAATGTTGCTGACCTTGTTTGTGTGTTAAGATACAATTCACATGTATACATTCATCTTCGCTTACATGATTAGGTTCATCTGTGAATGATGTTTGAGTTCATAGAGCATGCTAATTGTTCTTTCCATGGAAGAGTTTTATCTTTCCATGGAAGAGTTTTATCTTCCTTTTATATCTTAATACAGTGTATTCCAACGTCCATTTTCCAACGGCCTCCAACGACTTTTCTAACGGCTTCCAACGGCTCGTTGGATTTTGATGTAACCGTCTAAATCCGTTGGAAACCGTTGGAGTGAAGCCGTTTGCGACCGTTGGAAAATTTCCTGCATAATTTTTCGAGAACGGACCTGCAACTCATTATCTTCTTCCCCAATCAAAATTTTCACCCCATTCCCCCTTCCACCATCTCATAGTCTGCTACCGCCGCCCCCAAACATCATCCCAACCACCTTCGACGCCATCTAGAAACTGCTCCAGCCCGTCTCCACCCTTCTAGCTCTTCAAATCGGTAATTTTGCTAAACCTAATATTTAGGTTTTTTTTAATTTAGGGTTTAATTTGAATTGTGATTGATTCATGCTTGTTAGTGTATGCATATTACATCATGCTATCCCCTAATTGCAACTATTATTCCATAATGAATAACTTATTATCGATTGAAATTTTTATAATTTAGGATATTGCATTAGTTTATGTTGATTTGGTTAGTATTGAACGTATGTGTGTGATAGAGTTAATTTATTGCATTTGGAAGCCGTTAGAACGGATATTGCATTTGTGCGAACACGAGTTTTGTATTTGTACGAACACGCGAATTGATTTATTGTATAAATGAATTTGTAATAAATAAATTTTGTATACAAATTTTGTGTATAAATGAATTTAGTACTTATGTAATAAAACGGTAAAATATAAACTAATATTAATTAAACGAGTTATATATTTAAATTTAATATAAACAAATATTTAAGGGTACTTTTGGCACAGGTCCTTATTAAGTTTCAAAATTCACGAAAAGTCCTTCACTAAATTTCAGTGTAAATTAGGTCCCTGTTTTTTATTCACGATTATTGCAGAGCATGATGCAACATTTCATAAAAGTTGCTGACATTTCCGCAACATTTCTGTACACTATGAACATAGTGTATGAAAGTTGCTGAAATATCAACACTTATTTATAAAAGTTGCTGATATTTCAGCAACATTTCTGTACACTATGAACACAGTTTATGAAAGTTGCTGAAATATCCGCATTTATTTATAAAAACTGCTGACATTTCAGCAATAATTTTTCTTTGTTTTTACAATAAAACTTTGACACAGATAGTTGCTGTGTGACATCCCGGAAATTTTGACAATATCAATTTAATAATCTGCGATAGAAATTAAATTGATATGATAATAATTGTTAATAAAATTTGAATTTGATTAATAATCTTCTTCTGAATAAAGGTTTAACTGATAATTTATATTTTAAAAGCTAATAAATTTGTGTTCTGTTTATAATGTATATATATATTTGTATATATTGTATGTGACATACCGGAAATTTTGACAATATCAATTTAATAATTTGCGATAGAAATTAAATTGATATGATAATAATTGTTAATAAAATTTGAATTTGATTAATAATCTTCTTCTGAATAAAGGTTTAACTGATAATTTATATTTTAAAAGCTAATAAATTTGTGTTCTGTTTATAATGTATATATATATTTGTATATATTGTAAATAGATAAGATCTGATTTGAATTTTAAATAAATGAAATGGCTAAAGCAATAAAACAAAGTAGAATAAATATCTTTCGACGAACAAAAATCTATATACAGATATGCACATAAGCTGTCAGGCAAGTAAAAGGGTTTATCAACATAAGCAAATAGGTTAACAAAGCTTGCATAGCTATGGAAACAGATGCTCGAATATAAACATGCAGGTAAACTTGAGAACAAAAAGAATCAAAAACAAAGTAAAATTTTATAGGCTTGTAGCTTGTGAAGTAAGTCTCAGGCAAGAATATAAAAATAGGATATGTGTAAAATGCAAACATCATAGTACAATAGCATTCAATGCTTTCATTTATTGGCAGCCAACACAATCCATTCGAATTGCATAAAATCATTTCAGCCTCCATCTTTGTAAAAATATCTCTGATAAATATGGAAACTTTGTACCTGGAAATTACTCAAACCAGATATCACCTACCCCTCTTGCAAACTCTCCTATATTATTTCATATTTGCGTTTTGTTTAACACTGCAAACCAGAGAAAGAAATATATCAAACTTTTCTTTTGCAAAATAAAATAACATTTCCAAAACCACAAAAGCAAGATGTGTGGGAAGATTAAACAAAGCCTTTCCAGTTTTCAAGATTTAAACTGTTTCAAGGCAAGGCTCTATTCTTTTGCAAGCAAAGGTGAGTAAAACTATATTTTTGTATTATGCTGTGAATCGTGTTTGTGTGGGAAGTGTACCTAGAAGGTTGTTTGATAAATATGCTTGGAACAGTATATATACACACATATATATCTCTACTTGTTAAATGTATTGATTCGAACAGACTTAAATAGGAGCAACCATTAAAATAAAAACAACAGAGGAAAGAAAATAAAAATGAGGCAGCAGTTTAGCCTAGCAAGATTGTGGGTAAACACTTATTTAAACAGATTCCTTCGCTTAGATGTTATGATGAGGATTTTGTTGAGAATGGGTGCATATGTTCATGAATATGGAAGCATGCGTATTTAGGATGTGGTTGGGTATATGTTATTTTCCTGAGACTCTGTTAACTCTGCAGGCTCGAACTCTTCCAAATAAATTCAACTCCACCTTATATATTAGATTTTAGGTCTCGATCCCTAAATAGAAAATGATTATGAATGTATAATCTTATTTATAAAAATATTATCAAAAATTTATATTAGGAAAATTTCTTCGAAAGTGATAACTACAGAGAAAATCGAAATCTGTCGAAATGTAAACTTCTGGAACATTTGATTTGATCATATAGACAGATTCGTGATTGGAAATCATGAATTTAAGTGGAAATTTTAGATTTTTAAGATTGGAATGGAAGAGATAATTTGAGTTGATCAGTAATGGGTATTCTAGCAATTGACGGTGATCGATGACGTTATGGAGTTCGGGAATTGGCCTAGAGGTGGCCAGAGTGTCAAGTATCCATGGAAAATGGTCGAGGGTCTCACTGAGGGTCGAGGTGGCAGGCTTGAGGTGAATTAGGGTTGGGTGTTTCGTTTGGGTTGTGTTGCTCACTGAGCTTTGCGAGGCGACGGTGATGCACCGGGCTCAACCGCGGTAGGGAAAAATGATGCATGGAAGTGTGTCGTGCTTTCAGGCTGGTCGCCATGGTACCTTGGGTCGATCGGCGAAGAAATGGGATGTTGTGTGAAGGAAGCATAGCTTCGTGTTTTAGACTGGGATGATCTGGAAACCGATTTGGCAATCGGAGCCGAAGCTCGCGTCGGTGTGGGGCAATTGGGTACTGACGATGATGTGGAGATGGAAGGTGGTGTCGCGGCAGGGAGATGGTCGAAGTTTTGACCGTACACGTGCACGCGTATCAGTGAATGTTTGTTCCAGGCATGATGGTTGTGCGATGGTTCATCGATAAGATGGGGTGCAAGACATTTTGGGTTCGACGTGGTTATCATTTGAGTAGATGTTCATTTCCGGTTTTGTTCGCGAGTATTTGATGCTGAGCGTTCGAGTTTGTGTTCCTGGATTTGAACTAAAATCGGTGAAGAAGGGAGGAATTTTGGGAAGTGGGTTTCATGGATCTGGGCCTCGGGCCATTGGGCTTGTGTGAGTTTTGTTTAGTAAATCAATAAAACAAGATTTGTTGATGAAGGAATTTTGGATTTGAACTTGAACAAATCCAAAATCAATTTACTTTCCCATAAAAGTGAAATAGACTTGTTGTTATAAAATAAATATTTTAGGAACCAATTTACTTTAATGGAAATGTTCATGTAAATAGCAAAGAAATTAGGAAAACAAAACTTGGTTTGCTTGGGAATTTCGTTTGCTAACTTTGAGTTTTATTAATAATTATGGGTTGATTAATTAAGGGTTAATTAATCAATATAAAAGATTATCAAATAATTAATTAATTATAATAATTAAGGGATTATGTAATTAATTATAGTAAATGAATTTAGTAATTAAAGGTTAATCACTATGAATGATTAAAGGATAATTAACCAATATAAGTGATTATAAGGAAAGAAAATTTGAGTAATAAATGAAGGATTAATGCAATTTAAGAAGATAATTAAGGGATGACTAATTAATGGGAGCGAAGAAGGTAATGTTATGTAAACAGGTATAAAGGGATTTGTAGAATTAATTTAAATTGTTTAAATTAATTTGAATGGTATGACTAATTAATCTGGCTTATGAATGATTAAATGATATCGATTGCCTTGGATTACTTGGTATTCTGATATGAAATGATTGTGATAGAATTGAGTTGAACAGTGATAATGTGGTTATCTATTAAGGATGAATTGATAAAGTGACGTCCTGTATTTAAGATTTGATATATGCATAAAATAGGCTGGAAGGGGAATTTAAATGACTGAACCATTTAAACTATGTAAAGGTACTTAAGGATCGGAGTTGTGAAATTAAGTGTTGTCTATAACAAGTTGTGAACTTGTAGTGAAGTACGAGTTACCCGGGTTTTCTTTTAAGTTTAAATTTAGTATGTCAAATTATATGGGTTTACTCACGCTGGTTTCCAGCCTGACCCGGGTGTTACTTTGGTGTAATGCTCGGGTCAGACCGAGTATTACAGATTTTCAGGTGAGGACGTTCAGGAGCTCAGGAGGCGAGCTGGATGGCAGGAACGTATGGAGTGTATTCCGCTGTGATATATTGTTATTATCTGGAACAAGTTATTTTTAACTGTCCAGTGATTTGAAATGTTGTAACTCTAATATATAAAAATGTAAATTAACTGATACAAATTTTCTTGTATAACTGCTATTTATTTGATATTATATTTTGATCCGCTGCGAATGTGAGAATCTGTGTTGTGTTCTGTTTTCTTTTTCTTCTATCTCTTTCTTCTTTTTCATAACTATCTGGAATTTTCGGGTTCGAAAATTTCCGGGTCGTTACATGCTGAAATATCATATGCCACCCGATAATTTAATGTGCGAAAATTATTATGAAATGAAAAAACTTATGTCATCTTTCGGTTTGCCATATCAAAAAATAGATACATGTTTAAAGGGTTGCATGTTGTATTGGAAAGAAGACATCAATCTTAGAAATTGTAAAATATGTAATCAAGAAAGATGCAAACCGAGGAAAAAGAAGGGAAAAAAGTTCCGTACAAGCGTATGCATTATTTACCCAACACCCCTAGACTTCAACGGTTATATACATCATCTGTAACAGCGCATTATATGAGATGGCATAGTGTGAGAACACCTCAAGAAGGTACGTTGAAACACCCATCCGATGGAGAAGCATGGAAATATTTTGACAAAAAATATCCCGATTTCGCAGCGGAGAGCCGCAATGTTAGACTAGGTTTATGTACAGACAGCTTCTCACCGTTTTCTCAGTTTGGTTCTAAATATTCATCTTGGCCTATAATAATCACACCTTACAATCTACCACCGTGGATGTGTATGAAAACACCATATATGTTTCTCACAATTGTCGTCCCTGACCCTGATGATCCGACACAGGGCATTGATGTTTACTTACAACCGTTAATCGAAGAGTTGAAAATATTATGGTATGAAGGAGTTGAAACATACGACATATCAAAAAAGAAATTTTTTTGGATGTTCGCTTCTCTGTTATGGACTATTAGCGATTTTCCTGCATATGCAATACTTTCGGGTTGGAGTACGGCCGGTCGTTTTGCTTGTCCTTATTGCATGGAAGAAACACGAGCATTTTCCTTACCGCATGGGAAGAAAATTTCATGATTTGATTGTCATCGATGTTTTCTTCATATTAATCATCCTTTTAGAAGAGACAAAAAAAAACTTCATAGCTAATAGGCATGAGACTCTACGACCACCAACGGTTTGGTCAAGCGAGGATATATATGAACTTGTAAAAGATTATCCAAAAATACACGAGACCAGACAACAAATTGAAATTCAAGGTAAATCGACGTTTCATAATCGGTGTAAACAAAGTATATTCTGGGAATTGCCTTATTGGAAAAATCTCTTAATCCGTCGTAACATTGACGTGATGCATAACGAAAAAAACGTATTTGATAATGTGTTTTATACAATTTTGAATGTGAAGGGCAAGACTAAGGACGATTTGAAATCTAGACGTGATATAGAGGAAATATGCAATCGTCCTGAGCTTCATATGAAGCCCAATGACAGTAAAAAACCCAAAGCATGCTACGAACTAGACATCAACCAAGTTAAAGTACTGTTAAAATGGGTGGAAGGATTACGATTTCCCGATGGAATTTCCTCTAATCTTCGTAGATGTGTCGACTATAAAAATGGAAGACTGAGTGGAATGAAAAGCCATGATTGTCATGTAATAATGAAAAATTTGTTACCTATCGCTTTCAAAGAATTGTTACCGGTAAAAGTTTGGACGGTAATAACAGAACTTAGTTTATTTTACAAAGAGCTTTGTTCAACTACGTTAAAAGTTGATCGTCTACTTAAACTTGAAGAAGAAATTCCTATACTGCTCTACAATCTGGAGAAAATATTTCCTCCGGGTTTCTTTAATGTAATGGAGCATTTACCTGTTCATCTTCCATATGAAGCACGTCTTCGAGGTCCTGTGCCAAATGGATGGATGTATCCATTTGAAAGGTATATTACTATACTGAGTATGTAAATGTTAATTTAATTTTAAATAGAAGTTAATACTTAACCGAAATATTTTTTATTAGGTACTTAAATCATTTAAAGAAAAAAATGAGACAAAAAGCTCGAGTTGAAGGTTCTATTTGCAAATCATATATCGAAGAAGAAGCTTTTTTCCTTTTCTCTCATTATTTTAATGATCATGTGAACTTATCATTTGTAAGTGTTCCGCGTAATGATGAGGCTGTTGAACAAAATTCTTCTTCTGAATCAATATTATCTATTTTTAAACAACATGGCCGACATGTTGGAAAATGTGTGGAAGTATGGCTAGATGATAAAGATTACCATGTAGCACACACATATATTCTTCTTAATTGTCCTGAAATTGCACCATTTGTTAGGTAATTATCACCTTCCAAGTTTTGTTAAATTTAATACTACACGTGTAAATAAATAATAATGTAATATATCTTGTTTGTGTTTGCAGTATTTTTGAATCACAAAATCCAAGCGGCGATTTAAGCAAAGATTTCAGTACTTGGTTTTCGAAATACGTTTCTGATCCCACAAATAATGTGCTCGATGAAGGACTGAAACATTTGGCGTTTGGACCGAAAAGAAAAGTTAAAACGTATCCAATATTTTTTGTTAATGGATATAAATTCAACGCCAAAGAATACAGTGCTGAAAAATTAACAAACAATACTGCTGTATTTGTTAAAGGCGGTGATGATCCTAATAATCATATAAATGATTTTTATGGCGTACTAACTCAGATTTTGCAGTTGACATATTTTACAAGACCCGCGGAGGATGTTTATTTGTTGAGATGCAACTGGTTCAGCAATGTTCCAAGTTCTGGTATTAACGTGCATCCAAATTATAATCTTATAGAAATTAAACATACCTCACGTTATCAAAAGTACGACCCTTTTATACTAGCCAAACAAGCCCTACAAACTTATTATGTCCCTTATCCATCTCTAAAATGGGATAAAGCAGATTGGTCTGCGGTTTTTAAAACCAAAGCAAGATTTACGTTCGATGGACAAAATATTCCAAACGAACAAGCCTATCAAGCAGATCTGGAGGAAAATGTTGAAATAGCAATTACAGACGATCAAACTGATTTTGGACCTTTAAATGATGAGACAAATGTATTAGTCGAAGCATTTGAGAGTGTAGAGGAAAACGTCATAGAACACGAAACCAAGTCTGAATCAGAAAACGATGAGGACGACTGAGTAATATCCGGTAATTTTTACAATTATTCACATTACATTTATCTCTGATTAATAATGCATTTATCCAAAGTTATACAATTTTAATGACAACAAGTGTATACTCACACACTCAACACATACACACAACATGGCACATTTGTAGCATATTATATTACATTTTTTAATGGTTCGTCATATCATAATTATTATGAATTGTATATGTATGTATATGGCAGGTATATTATGTCTGGCTCTGGTTCTAGCTCTCGGCGACGTGACTCTTCCCAGCAGATTGGAGAGAGTAGTGGTGAGCCATCAACTCGTCTAGTAGTTTACTTGCAGCCAAAGGCTGATCAGGCGTAAGTATCATAATTAGCAGCATAGCAATTTAAATTTTTTTACATGATATATCTATAATTGTCTAAAGTTCTATTTTATATTTAACGTAGTGGGTTTGAGTTGGAGCCATCTAAAGTGGTTCTAAACATTTCTAAGCAGGCGTATATGAGCAGGATGAGCGATCGCTGGCCTAAGTGGAGCAAGATCCCCGATGATGTGAGAGAGACCATTTGAAAAGATTTTATAGTAAGTTTATAACGCTTTACAAAATGATTAATTAAATACAAATAAATAATTAGTAATATTTTCTCATTGTACAGGGCGCGGTAGATTTGCAAGAGTCTGACATCAAATTAGTTCAGCGACACTGGAACTCAAAGATCGCTAAGAACTATAGGGAGAAGATGTCAGAGATTAAAAAAGTAGGGAAGAAACCAAAGTGGATGAGCGCGGCTGTATGGGATAAGTGGGTTGACTGGTGGAATTCTGAGGAGTTCAAGGTAAATCTATAATGAATCTCAGTAATTTTTTTAACGTTTAATAAATAATTATTCATTGTAAATTTGCAGGAAAAGTCAGAAAGGAACTCAACAAACAGGAGCAGGAATCCAGTAACTCATCGTGGAGGCTCCAAATCTTTCCAACATCACCGCGAAGATTTGGTAAATTTATCTATTATCACATTTGTATATTGATCAGTTCAGTAATTAGTTATGTGGAGTTAATCAATTGCAGGAACGAGCTTATGGACATTTCGTTGGCTTAGTGGACTTATTTGCTCACACCCACGCATCTAGGCAAGTAGACGAGTCTGGCAAAATCATATATCAGTGGGATGATAAGGATAAGGCGACTGAGGCATATGTATGCTTTTTTTAATTTCGAATACTTACATCGATAAGTTTATTAATTACTAGATATGTAAAATAAAAATTACATTTTACTATTTTTCAACTGAATTTTTTTTTTCATTATAGTCAAGGTTACAGGAGGCACGGGCTTATGCGCTTCAGCAGTCTGGTCGTGATGAGCTGACACAGGAGGAGCAAGATAACATATTTGACGTTGTTATGGATCCGACGCAGCGGAGTAGACGTTATAGCTTTGGGAACGTAACGGTAATTAATCCTTTTACATATGTACAACAAATTAGCGTTTAGATATATAGTGTTATAATATTTTATATGCTGAGACAACCATTTTGCTATTATTTCTATTTGCAGGCTCGACAAGCTCAAAAGACCCAAGACAAAGAAGAAATTAAGGAGCTTAGAGCTATGATTGAGTAGCTACAGGAGGAGAATCGTCTGCGAGCTTTACAGATGGAGCAGTTGAATCAAAAGCTTGTGGAGTATGTGCAGAATCATGGTACCTTTCCTTCGTCGTATGGTGCTTCCGGAGGCAACGACGAAGATGCTTGAGGAGGTATGCTTTTTATTGTTTGTGTTTGAACGATGTATATATTGACTTGGAGATGGTTATTATGTGTTTTAATGTTGTATATATTGGTACGGAGTGGGTGAGAACGATATTTTGATGGTATGTACGTGGTTTGTTGACATGTTTTGTTGGTATTTACGTTGATGGTACGGTTTATGATGTTTGAATGGTTTGGTTTGTTTATATTGGTGTTTAATTGATTTATGTGTGTTGTTTATATTGATATTGATATATATATATATATATATGTGTGTGTGTGTGTGGAATGGATTGGAAATCTATTGAAAATGGAATGGACTGAAAATGGTGTGGCTGGAATGTGAATAGGCTTGCTGTTGTATAGCAAAACGAACCCAGAATTCCAACGGCTTATCGGACGTTTTATTCAAACGGCTTGCAACGGTTTCCAACGGCTTTTAACCGTTGGCGGCCGTTGAAATAGCCGTTGGAAAATCTCCGTTAGTTCCGTTGAAAGTCGTTGGAAATCATTGATTTTATTTCAACGGCTTTTAACGGCCGCCAACGGCTGCCAGCCGTTGGAATAACCGTTTAATCTTGTAGTGACAAGCGCCTGCAGGGGATCCGGTGGCACCTGACGCGGCTGAGGACACGGACGCTGATGTTGCCACAGGCACTGGTGCTGGTGATGGTTCTGATCCATCGGACGGTTATGAAGATGAAGGTCGAACCGAGTTTGTTGTATTATGGCACTGAATGTAACTTACTGTGAATGCTGTTTATTTGGCGTTTGTTAAACGATTCAAGTGTTTATGTAATTGTGTTGTTGTTAATGCATGAATGTTGCTGACCTTGTTTGTGTGTTAAGATACGATTCACATGTATACATTCATCTTCGCTTACATGATTAGGTTCATCTGTGAATGATGTTTGAGTTCATAGAGGATGCTAATTGTTCTTTCCACGGAAGACTTTTATCTTCCTTTTATATCGAATTTAATAAACCAGTATGGTCGAGATTAATACCTACGATTCCATTGGCTCTAGCACAGTATGCAAGTGGGTTAGACTTTCTTGAATATAAAAAAATCAATATAATTTGAAATGATAACTCAAGAAAACGATATAAAATTATAAGAATATGAGAAGTATTTAATGGTGGTAAGGAGATATTATCTTAGAAAAAAGGGTGGATTTCTTAACATATCAAATAATGTTGGGAAATGCTATAACGATCGAAATTAATTAGTAAAAAAGCACGGATCAGAAAATTAAGGGGGAGGAAAATGGAGGGTGCATAATACAATGGTTTTTATCATTTTCGCATGAACTGACGTACTGAATTTCGGTCAAAGTAGCATTTTTGAATAATGTTTTATATTCAGGACAAAATTTTATAACTAAACTTGAAGTAAATAAATACCAAGGCAAAATATACTGTCCCTATTTAAAGTTGTAAGTTTATTAACAAAAAACTTGAAGTATAAATTCTGCTGTTTGCGCATTTTAAGTGTGTGGGCAAACACAATTATTTCTTTTAAATTTGTGCTTGCACAATTTAAAAAGGGACCAAGCATAAATTTCGGACTTGATGAAAACTTGAAAAGTAGATAATTTTATAGTAAGTTTAAAACATGGCTTAAAGCTAGACTATGAAACCTTTATTATAAAATTTCTCTAAAAGAATTTAAAGCAATACAATCCAAAAAAAAAATGATCATTTTTGAAAGTAATAACTAACATTACAAATGACGTGTGAAAATATGAACAGGATATATCATCATACGTAGGGATTGACATTTTTTTATGGATCGGTACTAATTTGTTTTTTTAAGGAAAAAAGAAAGGTGTTCGAGTTCACATTATATTTCACAATATATGCCACATTTGCTAAACTAATTACAAATATATACATATTTCTACCACTTGGATGCTAGTTGGGGAAATAAGAGTTGAAATATTTGATACCACAATTTTTAAACCACAATCCTTTTTTTTCTTTCAAAAAGAACAATTACTGTTTGGCCCAACTAGTGTTTTCACAAATAGTTACGGTTGTTAATGGATATTCGAAAAATAAATCTGTCTGCATCCGCATTCGAAAAATGGATAAATATCCAATATTCGAAAAAAGAATGCGGATTACATCCGCATTCGAAAATTATTCGTTTGATTCTTTTAATAATATACCTTAAATTATGTGTTATTTAATACCATGGAATATATTTATCTATTTTAGTTTGAACTAAAATTTTAGTATTATTCTTTTTTGTTTCGATTTTCAGAATGTGATTAATGGCAGCTCCTTTTTTTCGCCTTTTCCCATCTTCGTTTGACCGCTTCCTGTTCTCCCTCATCCTTTTCCTCCGTCCTCTTGGTGCCTCTCCGCTCTGCTTGTTCTCCCCATGCCAAAGAAGAAAAGGCTCAAGTCAAATATTGCGAACATCCAGGCTTCAGATCTGGATCCTAATTCTGACTCTCTGACCCGCTTTGGTTGCCGTTTCTCAGCATTGCTTGCTCGCGGGTCTGCTGCGTCTTTCTCCCACTGTCTACCCGTTGGTGCATCTTCCTCAGCTATCTCGTCTATTTCCATTTCGGCATCGGAATTGCCCATGTATACTACTAGTCTAAACGCAAATTCTCAATGCCCTTCTGCCAATGCTTATTCGCAGTCAACAGATGCTCCTGATTCTCTGGTAAATCCTATGTCTACTTTGTTTTCTGACATTGAAATTAGACCTGCAGCTGTTAGAATGGATCCCACTGTCATTGTTGAGCACCCCTTGTCTAACTTTCTTAACACTGCTTCGATTGATACTTGTTGGACTGAAACGGCAGTTGAGTTGAATCCTGGTGTTCATTCGACTGTAATTGATGGATGTGATAGTGCTCTAAAGTCTGAAGTTTCCCCTAATCGATTACGCCCTTAACCTGTTTGTGATAATGCCGAAACAACTAACATCTCTCCTACATTTATGGAACATCAAGCAGCAAGTGCTAATGGTACATCAACGTCCACCTGGTCATCTCTATTTAAATCCTTGCCTAGAAATGCTGGTTCATTCTCTCCAAGAACCTTTGACACGGTTGTGATTAACGGTGTCAATATTCCGCCGGCAGAGGTTATCCAAGAATGTGTAAATTATTGGTCTGATTATTTGGTTGGTTTTTTCTTGGATTCTTCTGCTCCTTACAAGGTTGTTCGTGATCAATGCAAGCGAGTTTGGAATTTGAAAGGCAGTCTCCATGTTCAATTTTTCAATACTATGTTTTATGTCAAATTCGGGAATAAGAATGACAAGCTTAAAGCGTTGGAGACAAGTCCACTTATCATAGATGGGAACCGTTTATTGTTACACCATGGAGTATTATTGTGGACAAAGCACGGAAACAGGTTCTTTCTATTCTTATTTGGGCCATTTTTACTCATATTCCGTCTTCTCTGCAACCATTGTTAGGCTTAAATTGGCTTGTCAGTCTCATTGGTCACCTTAAGTGTTTTGATTCAAATACCGAAGCCCAGAAGTCTTTGCACTATGCTAGAGCATTAATTGAGATTACCTCATCCAAGCCATTACCGTCGAAGCTCAAAGTTAGAATTACAGAAGGTCGTGATGTGATTGTAGACGTGCAGTATAAATGGAAACCTGATATTTGCTCATCCTGTCGGTCTTTTGGTCATACTCTTGACACGTGCTCGATTGGACCCGCTTCCCAGCCTCTCCCTGCAAAGACCGCTCCAGCGTCCGGTTTTGAAATGGGTTCCTAAGAAAAAAATTTCCTCTGCTCCTTCTATGCATATTGAGTCAGAAGTTCCGGTCACATTAGGGGTCTCATCCTCTATCGAGGAGAAAATTTCTTAGTGCTAGGAAGAGAATACTTGGATTCGTAATGATTCAGAAATGCGATATGATCCGAAGAGGGATAGTTATCATATGTGGGTAGGAGAGTGGGGAATCACTGTCATGTGGATGGTGAAGGTTTGACAAAGGGAGGTAATATTGGTCTGTGCAATTGGCAACTGTTAATGGATGCATCTTGGGATCGGCGGTATCTCTACTCCACCCTCTCACGGCTATATGTTCCTGATCTTGCGACCTTATTCTCTTGTTTTCGGCACAGTCTTGGGCCTGCTACTAACGCTGTTGTCAGTAATATCCAAGGGGATTAGTTGTCTTTTGTTTAGTAGTCTAGACATGTCTGTCTAGCTCCTGTATTTTCTTTGTTATTGCATTAGCTGATTCGGAGCCTGTTTCGGTCACCTGTTCTTTTAAAAGTTTGAGTAATAAATGTGGACGGCTCACGTTAAATGTCGGCTAGCTTTGCTAAATATATATATGTATTGTTTATTAAGTTAGAAGTTTGTATTATATGCATTAAATGCATATTAACTGCTAAAAATTATTTATTATCATCATATTTGTTTATTTTTAACAATTTAATAATCAATTAGATTGAAGAAAAAAATATGTTAAACTAAAAAGTTTCATTTATGTTTTTTGATTTATCGTTCATTAACGAATAGGATAATTTTCTGATACCCGTTCGTATCCGCGGATACGGATATCCGATATCGGAGTATGATTTCGGCTGCGGACATGAAAGTTAAATTTTTTATGGAACTTTTGTGAAGAAGAGAATAGTAACAACGGTCAAAGAATCGTCACCACCTTCAGTAATAAGTAGTGGGAATAAAAATATACTACAATGTCGAAAACAGTCACTAAAGCGCAATAGTTGGTTTCGCTTAGCTACAACAATCCATATATAAATGTTGAAAATATTAGTCGACAACCATGAGTTATCATCATTCAAAATCCCTAGGTTATCCTTGTCTAGTATAAACTAGTACATCATGAAAAGATTTCTAATATTTTATACCACATTTTTTATACCACATTTTTTCCATACATTCCATGATATTCGAATTTCATCTAAGTCATAATTAGTGCAAACTCTCTTAGAATCGACTGGTTCACAGCGGGTGAAATGACTAAATTTTAAGAAAAAAATATCCTAATTGGTTCTTGGTGGACTCGTGTTTAGGATGGAATTAACATGGGTGAATTGGGTTTATTATAAATTCACGAAATAATACAAATTGCAACATAGATAATAATAGAGTAAAAGTGAAAATAAAAAACAACATACAAATTACCTAGTCTTGACAAAACCTGTCTACTGTTGTCCCCAAGATTTTTACTTAGATTAAAAAATCGACCGCTTACAAATTTCTTATAAACTTGCGACTGTCGCTAACCTGATTCTTTTAATTTTATGCCTAGAAATCCTGCTTCAACTCTATTTCCGAGTTGAGAATTTCTCGAACTACAAACCGAATTTCAATCCTAGTTAAAAAACTAGAGTTTTGAAAATTATAATACAAAATTAAAATTAAAATGAACCCTAAGTATAATATATATAATATATTGTTTATACACTTCAAAAGCCGGTCCAACAAAAATAAAAACGCTTCCTTCTTATTATTTCAGGTCGTCCCTCTTTCCTTTCCTTTATGGTTCTTCTATCTTCAGTCTGGAAGGCAACGCTTTGCAATTTTGTTATTGTAATCGTGCCTCTACTCCTCTATTACTTGCTATTTTCGATTGCCTGGAGATTGATGAATTCGTTTGCTTCCTCGGTTGAGTATCCCACTGTGATAATTTTTAGATTATTTGGTACATCCCTTTTTATCTTACTGATTTGATCTAGTATGCTATTACGAACTCGATGCCCAGTTTACCAATGATGATTTGGTTTTTATAGCGGTTGATTTGGAAAAAATTCTTTATATATTTTCACATATTATTGGTTCGTCTGTTTGAATTATTTAGTCATGTGATTTAGGGTTTGATTTGATTGTTGTTGGTCAGGATTTTCTAATTCGAATTTGAAAGTGTGTAGGATCATATATTTTATGGCTAGACTATATAAAAGTTTATAAAAAGTATTATAAGCTAAAAGTAAATAAAGTAAAGTAAAGAGCTTGCACACCAAACTTTTTATACTGGTTCGGACCATGGTCCTACGTCCTGTCCCAAAATCTCGTATTCTAGCTTTAACTCACTAGCACCCTCGCTTTGCTTGGAGGAATAGACCTATACACTTGCCTGGGCCGTTAAACGGGTCTTTCACACATTGATAAAATACAAACTTTGGCAGAAATTGTGTCTTCAATATACATATTTGCCCAATATAGTACAATCTCGTACACTCACAAGAACTAATTTGTAGATGAATGTGCAGGATTTTAGGAGGTAAGAAAATCAAAAAATTGATTATTATGAATAAATGATCGCTGGTTTGAGAATATAGAATAGAATAGGGTTTCAGAAATTAGATCAAAAAATTGTAGAGTAATTAGATAAAAAATCACCTTGAAATCAAAGTTATTTATAGAATTGAACGGATTTGATCAAATGATATGATTGTCGTTCATTGTAGAAGGTCGCGTATGAAGAAGAAAGAAGAAACGCGACTGTTCAAGGAAAAAGATATAAAAAATCATCTCGGAATTTTGAATTTAATTTGTGCACCGGTTGACTTCGAGCAGTCTACTGGTGGATACTTTAAATCCAAAATTCAAAAGCCTTTTAAAAAGCTTTAAATATAGAAAAAAATATAAAAATCACATTTACGTTCTTTAAGATTATGAAATAGTGATGTGAAGTTCTTGTGAGTTCTAACAACATATATCTAAGACAGAAAGACTCACTAGTACACAATCTTCAAGTGCTCTTCCAATAGATGATTTTATGAAGTTTTAGCATAATTCCTTCTCTGTTGGCATCAAAATTGTCCACCAACAACTAATTATGTGAAAGCACCAATATACAATCTAGTCACGGAAATATGAAGAGAAATAAATAAAGAACAAAATTAAAAACAATCAGAAAGCAAGTAAATTAAGACACATATTTATAGTGGTTCGGCTAACTCCGGCCTACGTCCACTCTAAGGATTTTCCTTATATTAGTTTATACTGCCGATTACAGTTACAAATCCGTGAAATTCAAGAGTAAAAATGGTAGAGAATAGCCTAGGTAGAAGATGAAGAGAAGCAAAATGAAGCCCCCTTTTCTAAAGCCATGCCTGTTGTATTTATAGGTGAAACTTCGACTACAAGACCTCCTTATCCATATGGGCCCACCATAGGGGGCGCTAGACCCAACTCTTAATGGAGAGGGATCGGTACGGATTCCTCCATATGTTGAGTTTGGGGAAGCTACCTCTATGGTAGCCTCCTTATGCTCTGATATGATGGTGTTTCAAATGTCATGTTGATTGGATGCATGATGCTCGAGTTTTGGTTGACCTTTGGTTCGAATCCCGTTCTAGTCTAAAAGATGTTGATCCTTCTCTGGGAGTGACATGCCTAGGCCCGTCAAATGGGTCGGGTCGGGTCATAAATGGGTCGGGTAGAATTTGCCCTGATCTATTCAGAACATAAACAAACCCGACCCGTTTGACCCATTTAATAAACGGGTCAACCCGACCCGACCCGTTTAATAAAAGGATCAACCCGACCCGACTCGTTTAACAAGAATTGCACTATAAACAGCAAAACATGCACAAAAAATGAAACATTACACCATTATATTATCAATATTGTTTTGTAACCAAAAACTGCACCACCAAAAAATAAAAAATTGCATCATATTATCAAAAAACTGAAGCGTAGCCTAAAACTGCGACATATTTGAAAATAACATACAAAGGACAACCTAAAACTGCAACATGTCACAGACTGAATCAAATAACCAAATATTGAAGCAGTTCTACACCATACATGTCATACATAAACAGTTCTACATCATACATGACATTCAAATGACACCATAAGACAGCCTAAAACTGAAGCAAAGCCTAAAGCGCTGAAATGCTGATGTGCTGAAATCACCTGAGCAGCAAGATTGAACTACTTGTGTATCGCATGTCTGCAATCTTGTACTCTACTACAATAGATGCATAAACACCCAAGCAAGGTACAAAAGCTTGCACAGTTGTAGAATTCTTCAACCGAAATTAAGAAAAAACGTCAACATTCTCATTAACCGCCAAATAGTGGACTGCATCAACTTTTGACCTCCATCTTTTACTCTTGTCCTCTCCATCTGTTGTGAACGAAAATTATGTTATATTATAATGAGTTAATTGGTAGAATATAATTGAAAGAATAACAGTATGGTTTAAAAACATTGCCATGCATCAAATTTTGTAGGAATCAGGGAAATTTTTTTCTCGTGAATATGTATTCTGGTTATGAAAGCCTAGCTAGGAATCACACGGAGTGAAGTGTTTTGGTAAAAGTTTTACTCATGTCATGCAAGTGTAAATTAGCATATTATTGGTAATCTTCCAAAGGAAGAGCAATGATCGGTGTCTATGATGCTATGTATATTTTTATGGTAACCAATTAATTGAACTAATCAAATGAAACTAAAAACTAAGTCCATAAATGCGTTGATATATAATTAGCGAAATCCAGTGATATTTTAATAGTAGTAGAAGTTTTAGTGCAGGAGGTGGTAGCATCCAAAGTCTATAAAATATTAAGACTATTATTTATAGTACACACTGAATTTTTTTTTGACAAATTTTAGTAATGACAGATGGTTTCTAACAATAAATATTAGGTTGCAAACAACAATTTTAATTAGGAAATTGAAATCGTATCTTGTATTATGCAATCAATGATCGTGTAAGGATGGTGTAGGAAATTGAGTAAGCTGCTCCGCATCAATATGAAATTTGGAAATATCTTCATCTTCTTGTTCCACTTCCGTAGCAATTGCATTCCCGTACAACCAATCACGCGTGCAAAGTAGCGCCTCCACAATATCATCTTTAAGGGAACTGCGATAATCGTCCAAAACTCTTCCGCTGACACTAAATGCACTTTCGGATGCAACGGTGGTGATAGGCACAGCTAAAATATCTTTTGCCATGAAAGAGAGAACGGGATATTTAAGTTGTTTAGATTGCCAAAATGAAAGAATATCGAGTGGTAACTTACGATCTAGCGGCCCATCTTCTAAATATAACTTAAGTTCCGAATTATGCGAACTTTCAGCAAACTCAGTATTTCTAAATATATCAAATTCCTCCATTACATCAACACACTCCTGCGAGTAAGGTCCCATAAATGGATCACTACAGTCTAATTCTTTTGATCCACTTGCTTCATTGTTCGATTTCTTCTCTATTTTTCTTTTGTACTCTTCATAAAGACCTTTTAATTTTGACTCTACCACCTCAAACTTTTCACCATAATCATTGCCATAAAGCCTTTTGTAACAAAACTTGACAAAATCCATCTTATATCGGGGATCAAGAATGCAAGCAATGCAAAGCAATATACTAAATTCACTCCAATATTTGTTGAACTTTAAAAACATTCTACTTGCCATGTTTGACATAAAATCATTAGATCCCATGCATTTTTGCAATGTAAACAAAACCATAACAATTTTTGGAGAAAACAAATTAGATGTTGGGTATTTCGTTCCAGAAAACAAGCAAGTGGCATCATAAAATACTTCTAAAAAGTCGGCAATTTTTTTCGCTTTCATCCATTCCTCTTGTGTAGGACAATAAATATAATTTTTATCAACAAGCTCTAAACGACAAAGTGCTTGTTTATAATATATGACACTTTTCAACATAATAAAGGTTGAATTCCACCTTGTTGGAACATCTTGACGCAATCCTTTGTTACTATTATCCAACGAAAGATCAGCTATACATTCTACGAAATGTTTTTTTCTTGATTGTGAACCTTTGATATACTTGATGCTTTCCCTTATATTATTTAAACACGAAGCAATGCATTTTAAACCATCTTGTACCATTAAATTTAAAATATGTGCCACGCATCGCACATGCAAATATTCTCCGTTTGCAATCAAGGATTTACGATATGTAAGATGAGACTCTAGTAGCTCCACAAATTTATCGTTAGAAGAAGCGTTATCTAATGTATAAGCAAATATCTTATCTTCAATGTCCCAACTAAGCAAAAGACTGGATATTTTTCCAAAAATAGCAGCTTCGGAATGTGGTGGTGGCATAAGACAAAAACTTAACAATTTTTTCTGTAGTTTCCATTCATTATCAATAAAATGAGCCATTAGAGTGATATAGCCATCCGTATTAACCGATGTCCATAAATCGGTTGTCAAACTTACCCTCCTCGTACATGTTTTCAAAAAACATTTAAGCTTAGATTTTTCCTTTTCATATAATTTCAAAACATCGGTACGAGAGGTATTTCTCGAAACGGATAGAACTCTATCGTTAAGATATGAATGTATATCATGAATGCCTTCATAATGAACAAACATAAATGGAAAACTGTGTCTAATAATTGCCTTGGCCATTAACTCTCTATATTTATTTTGATTAAAAATTGTTTGATTTTGTTGCAATGCTTTTGCACTTATCATGGAACATCTCGGTATGTGTTTTCTTAGATTGGAAGTACCGTACTTACCTCCCCAAATATATGACTTCTTACATTCCTTACAATAACATGTTTGCTTTTCTCCTTCCACGACTTCATTCTTTTGAAAATACTCCCAAACTTCAGAATGAGTACTCCTAACTCGCTTTTTTCCACAGAACTATTCACCGAATCAGGTTCATTCTCCAAATCCTCCATAGCAGCGTTATCATGCTCGATTGAATCCATAATCTACCACTTGAAAATCACAAGAAAATATTAGTTTTAAACTCAAGTCGACAATGAAGGGGGAAATCTCATAATAAACAAAGCTAGAAAACTAGGCAAATATGTATAGCATTAAACAAACAATATAGGCAGTTGATGCAGAATTCAAACTCAGATGATAGAGATGGCACAAGGAGGTAAGATTTCTAATGGATACAAGGCAGCTAGATTCAACTGAAATGGAAAAACAAAGCAATCATGGTTCATGTTAAAGTCCTTGATAACTGAATTTAGCTCATAAACCTGTAGGGTCATATTCATCTAGCATATGTTCGGCTGAATATTTTAAGTGAATTAAAATTCAAACTTTGCATCTCCCATTTATCAACTTGGTGCCTCTCGACCCTGACCAACCCTTGAGGCTTTGACCTTCATATTTTAGTTGTTAACCAAGATTATTCTGTCTACCATTAATAATGTCAGTTGCATGACCTCAATAAAATAATACTAATTATAATAAACTTTATACTATATTAATTCAATAAATGCCAAAATAAGGCATTGCAGCTTATCTCTGATTGCCTCAAATTATATATTCTACATTCTTCTTTATTGCTTATAAATATGGCCATTATGTGATTCCAACTCCATCTCAAAGCATTCACATTCATTCTATTTTTTTTGCCAGTTTGTAAATTTATATGCTAAAAGGGAATGCCGAAGGCAACTACACTTCTGTTCATTACGTTGATACTCTCTTTTTCTCCAAGCGGCAAGGCCACACTCTGTGGACAAACAATAATTAGGAATCCAATCTGTTTTAGCAATCATGGTAAAGAATGAACTGTTTTTAAGATGTACCATAAATACACAACAAAACTATGAATTAACAGATTACGAATGAAGATATAACACAAAGATAAACATAGAAAAATGATAAACAGAGATGAAAACAATGCATACGGGAACGGCAAGAGCATACCTGAACAGCTGCAGATCCGGACGATTCAGGCAGCAATCAAATTTCTGAAACCCAAAGAGAAATAGAAGCATTAAAACAAACCAGCAGTCCATGCTCAAAACCGATTTAAAAATCCCACTCGCCCCTAATTCTCCCACTCTCAAATCAAACTGAAATCGAAAATGAAAAAAAGGAAAAAGAAAAATACGCGAACAACATCGCGACTAGAGATCTAGAACCGATGGCTAAAAACCCTAGCTCTACGTAAAGATGTAGATAGTGAATAACCAGGTTTAGCGAGACCCATCAATCAGATTAATTTAAACGATTGAAAAGATTAATACCTGTTATCAGGGCCGATCCTCAAACTCATTAACTCTTGTTCTTAATCAATCCTTATTCTACGTTATTCCAAAATAACAGACAATTTTAGATCACCCTAAGCTAACATTTTCCCAATTAATAATTTTGGTTGCATTATCGCAAAGTAACAATTAAAATATTGAATTATCCTAAAATTATGATATGGCATAACTTATAAATGCTGTCGCTATATGAGTGCATCTAATTATCAAATATAAATTTTATAAGTATTTTGCTCCATTTTAAGAGTACCTTTTCTGTTGTCAAAAAAGAGATAGATGATTGAGCATTTCACCAAACCAAATCAAATTGCAATCGTTAAACAACTGAACAAAATTAAGTCGAAGTATCGATGCAAATCCAAGAATCAACTAACATAATTACATAGCATACATAAGTGTTTCAAGACCGAAGAAAAAAAATCAACTTTTACAAAACAGCAAAACACTGCAACTAATCAAAATTTTATATAAAAGGAGACAGAAAAATCTATAGAAATAGAAACTATAATAGATCTAATGACAAGAAAAGGTTACTGCCATTGATAACTTAGTAACTTACAAACATTGGAATTCAAAATTTTATGCCCAATTGGTAACAGAAGAAAAAAGAATTTCACACCTTTTCAAGATGCGCCTATGTTGATGATAGTGATGGAGCCGCTGCCTTACAGAATCTTGAGTAGTTGCCTTGTGAAATCTAAAGACGTCGCCTTGGAATTAGAGTCGTTGCTTCCTACCTAGTCACCGCCGTTGCCACCGAGTAGCAGTTGTTGCCACTGGAGTCTTGGAGTTGCGTGATGCGCTTGCTCCTGAGATACAAAATCGATGCGAAATTCTTTTTGACTGCTGGCTTCTGCATTTCAATAGAGATGAACTGGTGCCCTAAATTTTTGCGGCCCAAAGCAATTGCCTTTGTTGCTTTACCTAAAGGCCGTCTTTGCCTGTAATCGAATATTATGAGAAATCGCCATTTCTTCTTCTGTCGCTTTTTTGGAGAAGGAGAACGAAGAAACTAAAACTAGGGTTGAAGGGTTACGCGGGTTGGATTGCTTTGGGTAGATTTGCTAATGGGTTGTATACGGGCTGAGTAAAAAGAAAATAAAGTTTTAAACGGTTAAACCCAACCCTTTTAATATTAGGGTTATTGGGTTGGGTAAACGGGTTATGGTATAATTTGATAGGCCTAGACATGCCGATCCGTAATGATCATGAGATATATGTCGGTCCATAATGTTTGTGAGATATATGTCGATCCATATGACATGCTCTTATGATCCATCTACTTATCCAAACATGCCGACCCATGCATACTCCTTCACGCTCATCCCTCAGACTGTATTATATAATGATGATCCCTTCTATTCCACTATGCAGATCCATCTTGTTCTATGAGGCCATGCCGATCCCTCTTGCATGAAGCGCACCGATCCCTCTTTTTTCCAATGAAGTAGACCGAACCCACTATAGCAAACCATACCGACCCTTCGTACAACCAATCTTGCCGATCCCTTCCAAGTTACTAAGCTGCGAAGTACGTCGATCCCTTTATATTGAAATACACCGATCCCTTTGTCATCGACCATGCCAAGCCTTTCTTAATGAAGCAAGCTAACCCCTATCCATGAGTCAATCCATGATGATCCCTTCCATCTGTTGCACCATATTCCTTACTTTTAACATTCTTCCTTGTTTATCTATCAGTTCCATTCAATTCTGACTTCGTATAACCATTTGTACTTTACCTTCGGATCCTACAGCCGTTGCTATGCCCTCATCGGCCTTGATAACCGTAAAGTCTGCTGGGTTAAATCTGTCTGTATACTGCCTTGCTGAAAGGCGGGTTAACATTCTTTCTTTTGAAGATATAGTTATATTTATTTGACTAGTCTAGTATGGGGTTATCATCATCAAACTGAGAATTCTAGTTCTAACATTCTCCCCTTTTTGGATGATGACAACTCATATATGCATTCATGAAGAAATGTTTGCTATGAATAGTACGAATGCAATACTCCTAAATGTATGCACAAAGTTTATATTTAGTACTCCCCTTGAATGTATGCATATGACCAGCTATTTCTCAAGCTTTGTCATATCCAACAGGAGAATAATAGTACATATTATTGACGATATCACAGAATGAACATCATAGAACATATCATAAAATATGGCAATGATGAAAAACACAGAACATAACACAAAGTACCACAAATGTCATAATATTATACAGGCCTAGAAATGTCAATGTCAGAAGATAGGCAAAGCAATATACCAGACACTATAAATGTCAATATCAAATGAAATGCAAGACAAACTATGCAAACACAGAACAAATGTCAAACTAATGTCATACAATACCAATGCAAATGAGAAAACATAAAGTGATACCATATCGAAGAGGCTGCAAATCAGGGAAAGTCATGATATCCTAAAGGAGGAGTAGGATTCGACTATGTAAATCATGTGTGGTCCACGCTTGGTGTTGGAGGACATACTGGAGATCCTGAAGCATGAGTGATAGTGGTGTTTGGCTTAGGTTCTCTTCCACTAGATCCCATCCTAGTCAGTCCAGGTGTCTGAAATAAATGACATGCTGCTCCAAAACCATAAAGTCCTGCTTAAAAGTCGTGAATGGAATGCTGAGAGACTAGTGGGGGCTGAAGTGTTGCACTAGCTTCATATCTAGTACCAACTCCACTATCTCTAGTCTGAACGGATCCGCATAGTTGTGTGAGAAGTGATCTATTAACTTCCAACTCTCTATTCTGCTCCAGTTACTCCACACAAATTGTTTGAATCGATTATTCTTGCCTCTCAAGACATGCAATAATATGAGTTTCAGATGGAGATGTATGCATAGGAGAAGTATGATGCAGAGAGGATGTCCAAGTATGTCTTCCTATGCCGAATGGTGTACAGGAGCCTCAATAGCGGTCTCGTCTAGAGTTGTCGGTATTTTCATTGCCATCATAACTTTACCATCAACAACACTCGAATACGGATGTCTAATAGGAGTCTCATCATCCAACAGAACTCCTAAATATCGAAGAATTACCATAATCAAATTTCCATAAGGATCATACCTTCGTTTTTCACCCGATCGATTTTCCATCATGTTATTCATTATAGCATTAACCTAATTTACCCGAATATCTCCCAAAATCGCATATGTAGTTTTACAAACCAATGGATAAATTTCATCAAAACTGCTAATTTTCGGTATTGAATTGTGTTGAAGAATTCGAATGATAATACGAGATAGGTGGGTTAGGTTTGAAGTAGTCCAATTAGCATTAGTGTTGTGAAGTATTTGGCATAAAATTGGTTTCTCATCAAAAATTATTTCATCTAATGGCATACATTCAGATGAAATACCCAATATTTCACCTAACTCGTTTTCATTGAAAGAAATGTATACATCTTTTAAGCTAGAATATAAGACTAATCCATCATCGTCATTTCCAACTTCCAAATTCGCATAAAAGAGTGTTATATATATATATATATATATCGATTTCATAGCCATTCAAGTTTATAATATTCACTAATTCGACATGGGTAAATAAATTGCAAATATCGTACAAGTTAAGAGAGTTCAAATTTACTAGTCGCTACCAAGGTGTTAGTTAGCCATAAGAGCCTTGAATTTCTTGATGTTTGCTCTTTTATTTTGCAACAAATTTCTAACTTCGTTGGTGAGTAGTTCGTCGATAGAACCAAAGGAGGTTGATGAGATGCTCCTTTTTCCTCTTGCCATGACCAAAGTATTTATTTTTCATTGAAAATTTGATGGAATTTGGAAGATTTAGGGGCTAAAAAGGGGGCTGGGGTTTTTGAATTCATTTTTGAGTTTGAAATAATGAAGATAGTGGTGGAGAGAGGGAAGTTAAAAAAAGGTTCGGTTCTAAAAACAAAACTCGCCACCGGTGGACTGGTTGCTCCGATCGGTGCACTAGTGCACCTTTTGGTTTTCAGAATTTTTAATGGTGATTTATAATTTTTTTTACTAAACACAACATTTAAGAAAAATACTATATATATATATTAGCTTAGCATAAAATAGTTTAAAATTTTTTTTTTGATATATATTTATATGAATCGGGCAATCCTTTAACTATTTTTTTATTTTTAATGTTGATTTATAATCTTTTATAATTTATATTTTTTCCTTAAATTAATGTTATTGGCGTATCTAATTTATTCTTGCAACAGGATTATTCAACATTAATATATACGTACAAACACACACACAAACACATACACATATATATTAAATTTAAGAATTTTGAAAAATTATTAAATTTTGTAAATTACTTGAAAATATTTTTAAATTACACCATTAATTAAACAAATTCCTAATTCTCATCGTAATCTAATGTACGTATTTTCATTTAGCTTTTGTAAACATATTTGCAATTTGATTTTCAGTGTTTACAAATTTTAGAGTAATATTTTCTTTTTTCAAAATGATCTCTTAAAATTGATGTCTTATATCGTTGTGCTTAGTTCTCGAGTGATTTACAGGATTTTTTTCCAAATTGATTGCACTGGTGTTATCATGGTAAATTGGTGATTTAGTTAAATTTAATGATACGCAGCCTGGTTTCTTACTAAACCATGAAACTAAAAATTGACCTATAAAGTGGTAAGTACAACTAGTGTTTTTTCTATCAGTACAACATCCACCAATATCAACATCGCTGTATGATACCGATTCGAATGGACATCCTTCCGAATAGAAGAGATTGTAATCTTTAGTTCCAATTAGATATTGTAAAATTTGTTTAACATCTCCTTTGTGTGATTCTTTTGGATTAGCTTGAAATCGGACGTAAAGGCATGCACACTCATCATTATATCAGGGCGACTTGCTGTTAGATAAAGTAATGATCCAATCATACTCCTGTAAATCTTTTGATCGACATCCTTTTCATTTTCATCTTTATCTAGGTGAATAGTTATACTTATAAAGTGTTGGCTTACTGCTCATATTATCGACACCAAATTCTTAATTAGATCTCTACAATATTTTTCTTGTGAAATAAAAATTCTATTTTCTAGTTGTTTGATTTGTAACCTAAGAAAATAATTTAGTTCACCCATATGGGACATTTCATACTCTTTTCTCATTATTTCAGAAAAATTTGTACCAAGTTTTTCATTAGTAGAACCAAAAATAATGTCATCAACATATATTTGTACAACTAATAAATCATTATTTTCATGTTTTATAAAAAGTGTTGAGTCAACTTTTCCAATCTCAAAACCAAAATTTATCAAATAGCCTTTTAGTCTGTCATACCAAGCACATGATGCTTGTTTAAGACCATATAATGTCTTTTTAAGTTGATAAACATGATCTGGATATTATTTGCGTTTAAATAAGGGTGGTTGTTCAACATAGACATTTTCCTTTATAAAACCATTTAAGAAAGCACTTTTAACATCCATTTGATATAACTTAAAATTGCGATGACAAGCAAAAGCTAAACGTATTCTAATTGCTTCAAGTCGTGCAACAAAAGCAAAGGTCTCATCATAGTCGGCTTCTATTAGGAAGGCATGAAGAGGGATGTTGGCTTGTGGGTTTGATAATGTGCTAACTATCAACAAGTGAAAGCCAAACACCAGAAGCCGAGCAGGTTGCTTCATCCTTTAGAGATTCCAGTTTGGAACTGGGATTCTATATCCATGGATTTTGTAGCTGGGTTGCCAAGGTCGAACAAGGGAAATGAAAGCATATGGGTCATAGTCGATAGATTGACCAAGAGCGCCCATTTCATTCCAGTCAAGTCAACCGGAACGACACCTGTTTTGGCGAAGTTGTTCGTGAAAAACATAGTTAGACTTCATGGAATTCCTAGTGACATAGTCATCGATAGAGATGCATTATTCACTAGCGAGTTTTGGAGAAGTCTACAGAGAGTATTAGGTACCGAGCTCAAGGTGAGTACAGTATATCATCCACGGACGGATGGGCAGACTGAGAGAGTCAATAAAGCACTCAAAGATTTATTGAGGGCGTGTGTACTAGAATTTGGTGGATCTTGGGAAGATCACCTGCATTTGATTGAGTTTTTCTATAATAATAGTTTTTAGACTAGTATATGAATGGTTCCTTTTGAAACTTTGTATGGATGGCCATGCAAATCACCCGCATGTTGGTTAGAGACTGGAGACAGATTAGTCTTAGGTCCAGATATGGTTATAGAGGCATCAGAGAAGATTGAGTTGATCCGAGATTGGATGAAGGAAGCTCAATCCAGGTAGAAGAGTTACGTAGATAAAAGGCGTAAAGATCTAGGGTTTTCAATTGGAGATAGAGTTTTTATTAAGGTGTCAGCGATGAAGGGAGTGATATGATTCGGAAAGTCAGGGAAGCTGGCACCGAAATATGTTGGTCCATTCCAGATTATAGAAAGGATTGGAAAGCTCGCATACAGAGTAGAATAGCCGAGCAATATGGCAGGTATCCATAATGTATTTCATGTGTCTCATCTTCGCAAGTATGTGCATGATCCAAAGACTGATATTCCTCCAACAGGATTGGATGAGTTGGTAGGAGAGCCTAATTTGAAAATTGTAAAACAACCAGTTCGGGTTGTAGCGAGAGATGAGAAAATTTTAAGGTCTAAGACAATCAAGTTGGTGAAAGTTCAATGGAGCGACAACGAGAAGGACTGTACTTGGGAGACAAAAGACAGGATTTGAGTTACTTAACCTGATCTGTTTTAAATGGTATGTCTATATTAGATTTATATAAATGATCGCTAGTCAGATAAACTAGTATAGTGGTTAGGAGTGGTTACAGATGATTGCTATGATTAGTATTTAGTCCTTATTGAATTTCAAGGACGAAATTCTTTAAGGAGGGGAGCCTGCAATACCCCTAATTTTAAATAAGATTATTCAGGATATTTAAATAGATAAATTAAATAGAATAATGAAAATTTTAAGTGATAAGGGGATTTAGATTTGAATAAATTTAAGTGGTCGTGCTTATTAATTTAATTAGGCTAAAGAATGGTTTAAACATTAATTAAGTTATGTAAGGGTATAATAGGATTTAGCTACACCTAACTTTACCCTTATATATATATTTACTTTTTAAGCCATGGAGACTCATAATCATTTTCACAAGAATAAGAAACGTAAGCAAAAGAAAGAAGGCCGGCCATTAACAATAAAAGAAGAAGAGGAAATTCAAAGAAAAGAAAAAGAATTAAAGAAAGGGGAATCAAACTGATCTCAATCCATTTTCCTTATCAAAGATTAAGGTGAATGATAATTTCCATCTCTATTTGTTAAACATATGTTTCCGGATTTAAGTTTAAATTCATATATACGATGTTTGATGATGATATGCTTGAATTTATGGTTTGTTTAAATTTAAACAAGATTGTTTAAATAATGGGTCATACGGTTTTAGAACAAAACCGTATAATATTGATGTTTAAATGCCATGGAAATATTATATGTTATGCAAAACATGATTTTAGAGTTGGGTTTTAAGTTTGATAATTTTTCAAGCTTTGGAAAGATTATTATGAATTTTGAATGAAAATATAGCACGTTGGGTTTAATAATTTATTTCAGAAAATATATTGAGAATTTAGATTTGAAATTTCGATATGTTAGATAACATGATCAAAGTAAATTTCTGTGAATTTTTGGATTTTTCTTAAGTGATTTGATATACAAAATAAATTATTTTGAGAAGAGGATCAAAATGATTTACATGTAAATAAAGAGAAAGGTTTTATTTGCAAAAAGTTTAAATTTGATACTTATCCAAAATAAAAAGGCGGTTAGTTTTGAAAAGCATGGAAAAAGTTAAGGCAACCAATAAGAAATTTACATGTAGGCAGGTTAGTTTATATAAGTTATTTAATTTAGTATTTAACCCAAAAAAATAGGTTTCGCCTCTATTCAGAGTACCTTCGCCCCTTACCTATCGCCTTCGATTATGTCGAAACCCTATGAAGTTAAATTCAATACACATGGTATCATCTAGGTGATACGTAGTGGATTGGAGAAAGGCGAAAGGTATGGTGTCTAAAGCATAGCTTCTGATGGGGTCGTTATCTCAGTTTGTTTTAAAAAGATATGCACCTGCTTTTGTTTTACTTAGCTTTTAACCTAGTCGATACGTATATTTTTGAAAGAAGTTTATAATGGCTTTCGAAGGAGTTGTCATGCTTGTTTTAAAAGAAAAGGAAGTTCCTTTAATTATAAATCCATGCTTTCGAAAGAAGGGCTTCTGACTTAGTCGAAGCTCTGTCGCCGATTCCGTTACCTTTCGAGTGTATTGAAGTCATCACTATGTCAAAAGGTATTGTTTATTTTAAAGCTATATTAAGTCGCTTTCTAAATGCTTTCGAATGGATTATGGGTTTCTAAGGCAATGGTTTTGAAAGGGGTTTCGAAGCTATCCTTAAATATTTTAAAAGGTAAGCTTTCGACTCTATCGAAATAGATACTTTCGTTTATATTTGCTTTGACCCAAATTATATTTTAAAAAGGTAAACCCAATGATGTTGAAAGGGGGACTTTCAATACTTTAGGAAGAGATACTTCCAATGGTTTTGAAGCTAGGCTTCTAATAATTAATAAGTAATACTTTATTATATTATGAAGGTTTCGAAAGAGGGATTTTAAAGTGTTTTTAAAGGTAGAAGCCTAATGTTTTGAAAAGAGATATATGCTTTCGAAGGAGGCTATCCAGTGAGGTCAAATGCAAGGTTTCGAAGTTTTCCAAAGTTTAGTTTTCAAAACAATTAACCCAATCTTATTTAAAAGAAAAACCATGGTGTATTAATAAACAATGTGCTTTGAAATGGAACTTATAAAGAAGTCTAAATGGGTTAAAGGAATTAACCAAGTTATATTGTTTGCTTATTCATATATGTATATATTCACTTTATAATGAATCCAAAAAAAACTGTACTTTGGAAAAAGGTAGAATAACCAGTTGGGTTGACCTAGTAGTGAATAAATAAAATATATTGGCAGGGGCCAATAGGTTAACAGTAGGCCCATGAAAACTTTGTAAGGGAAAAGATATTGGCAGGGGCCAATAGGTTCATAGTTAGCCCATGAAAACTATGTATAATTAAAGATGTCAGTTAGACAGGTTTATAGTAAGCCCATGAAAACTATATCCGGATAAGAAAATGAAATATTGACAAATAGTCAATAGGTTCCTAGTTAACCCATGAAAACTAGGGTAAAAGAAAGATATTGACTATTGGTCAATAGGTTCCTAGTTAGCCCTTGAAAACTAGGATAAAAGAAATGATATTAGAGTTACCAATAGGTTTATAGTAATCCCATGAAAACTATATAAGTGGATAAAGAGTCCTTAAAAGTTTAACCGGTTATTAGTTAGCCCATGAAAACTATTAGGTTAATAGTAATCCTAGAAACTATAATTATGACAGATAGTCAAAATGAATTGGGGATGGATAATCCAGAATTGATTCAATTATTTTGCATATCATCACATAATAATGTTTTGAATTGAATTAATCATTGTGGATGCAGGGGCACATAAAATGGTTTATAAAGGTTTTAAGATACTAGTGAGGGAAAACCCGTTCCGCTAAGCGGCGTGGTCTCACTAGATATCTAAATGATTTGAGATGGTATTTTATTATTCATACCAGGCTTTATGTCTGACTCGAAGTTTATGTTTTCCCTTAAACTCTCAGGTACTCAATTGATTTTGAATAGTTTGAGATTTGAGGTTTTCAGGTACCTCTTAAGACGAAAAAGCTTCCAGAGTCGTGTAGAAGGCATGTAGTTATTTAAGTTTTTTCTCATGTGATTCTGCTGTGTTATTTTGTTAAGAAAAAGTGGTTTATTGCCTATTATATACTTTGATCACCAAGGGGACATCTTCATATGTCGTTCTTGGAGTATATTGTAATCATTATATTTTTTTGAACGTGGTTAACGTTGTGATTATGTAAAGAATGTTGAAATAAGTTTGGAATGGAAAGTGAAAGTTGTTTTGAAATTTTAAACTTTTCCATATCCATGTGTTTATGGTATATCAATTTATCTAATATTACCGTATTTGGTCACCGAGGATTAATAACTATGGATGACTACAACACCCGTAGCCGTTAGTTTTGGACCTCCAAGTGGGGGATGTTACAAGTTGGTATCAGAGCATAGGTTTATGAAAATTTAAGTAAATAAAACCTAAAAGATTTTCAAAACATAATCCAATGAATCAAAAATTTGATCGCGGTTTGGGTTAACGTGATTGTAAAGTACTTGTATTATATATATCTATACACACACACATACATAGGTATATATATATATATAAGTACGTAATTCTCCTTTCTCTTAGACCGTTCTTCGGTATCTTACTAAGGCTCGTATACAGATTTACGAGAAAGAAGATATGGAAGCAAGAAACGGAAGAGGAAATCTAGGTGGAGGAAGCACCACAACTGATGGAAATGCTTGACCTAACACCCGGAGTAACCAAGGTCGACAGGCTAACGCTAATCAAAATGCAGAAGCCAATGTGAGTGCTGGGAATCCACCAGTAGATGCGAGGATGATGTATCAGTTCCTTGCTAATTTGATGCAAGCAGGAACTGCTGGAGTGGCTGGAAATATTGGAGTAGCAAATTCTATGATTCCCATTGGGAATAATTATGCCAAGCTAAACCGAGACTACACCAGTTTGGGTGGAAAGTTGTTTATGGGATCGGAAGATGTTATAAAAGTGGAGAATTGGTTGTTACACTATGAAAAGATTTTCTCTGATTTAGGTTTAGAAGATGCGCAGAAGAGAAGGTTGGCCTCTAGGCAGCTGCAAGGGTTAGCACTTCATTGGTGGAATGGTATGACTGCCGGAGTTCCGGAGAAAGAGTTAACTTGGGCTGATTTTCGAAGGAGATTCGAATAGAGGTTTATTTCTAAAGTTGCCAAGTCAACATTGATGAGAAAATTTATGGATTTAGTTCAGGGAGACATGTCAGTTATCAAGTATGCAAATAGATTTGATGAGCTATCTCGATATGGATACGCTATTATAGACACCGACATCAGAAGGAATGAAAGGTTCATTCGAGGACTGAGGCCCGAGCTTGCTAGGGCGACCCTGACTCATATCCATGATCCCTGTAATGCACTGGTGGATATGGTCATTCTCCATGAAGAGATGCTTGCTATTTGTGCTAGAGAGAAGCCTATTGAATCCCAAGGTTCTCAGGGAAAGAAGAGAAAGTTCTTCAAAAAGAAAGAAGCCTAGAAGGGAGATTCAGCCAAGAAGTCAAAAGCTGATTTAGTTTGCTACAAATGTGACAAGAAGGGTCTTGCAAACGAGTGTCGGTCAGGCAAGGGGTAGAAGAAATCTGTGGATAAGAAGCATGCTAAGTGCTACAACTTCGATCAAGTTGGGCATTACAAGAACTAGTGTCCAGAGCCAGTTAGGGCAGAAAAAGGAAAGGTTTTTGCTATTGGACCACCGTCTTCTTCCAAATCAACTGCAACAGATAAGGGAAAGACTGTGATGGAAGGTACATTTTTGATTCAAAGTATTCCGATTAGGATATTATTTGATACCGGTGCATCACATTCATTTATATCCCAGAATTTGGTTAATAAGTTATGCTTAGAACACACTTACCATGTTTCTTCCTTAAGGATTGCAAATCCAATAGGAGGATATGCAACTATAAGGATGAAATGTGACCAGTTAGAACTGGATTTGTTAGGTCATATGTTTGCATGCAGTTTGTATGTTTATGATTTCGTAGATTTGGGAATCGTTTTGGGTATGGATTGGTTGGGTAGATATGAGGCTAAGATTTTTTTCCAGGATGGGGAAATATCATTAAGGCATCCAAATAGTCAGAACTGAATCATTTTATCAGTAGAGAATTCTAATCGAAGTTTTTGTGTTGTGTTAAGTGCTTTGGAAGCAGCGGAGGAGCTAAGTCAGGTTCGAGTTGCAAGAGAGTTTGCAGATATATTTGAGTCGATTACAGGACTACCACCGAAATGAGCTATTGAGTTTCGAATAGATCTTGTACAATGAGATAAACCTGTCGGTAGACCACCTAGCAGAATGACACCGACCGAGATGAAAGAATTGAAGGTGCAGCTAGTGGATCTGGAAGGAAGGAATTTTATTAGACCAAGCAGTTCGCCTTCGAGAGTGGCCGCGATTTTCATGAAGAAGTCAGATGGGTCATTGCAGATGTGCATCGACTACCGTAAGTTGAACGAAAGGATGATCAAGAATAGATATCCTTTGTCGCGAATTGACGATCTGTTTGATCAGTTGAGTGGAGCCAGAGTGTTCTCCCAATTAGATTTGGCGACCGGTTTCCATCAGTTGAGAGTGGCAGAGGACGGTATTCCTTTAACAGCATTTCGAACTAGGTATGGTCGTATGAATGGTTAGTGATGCCATTCGGGTTGACGAATGCACCTGCTTTCTTCGTGGACTTGATGAACCGGGTTTTCCGAGAACACTTGGATAGGTTCGTGTTAGTATTCATAGATGACATTTTGGTGTACTCGAAAGATGAGAGAGAGCATGAGAATCATCTGAGAGTAGTGCTTGAGACGCTAAGGCAGCATCAGCTAAAGGCGAAGTTTTCTAAATGTCATTTTTGGAAGGAGGTCAAATTTATTATTCATGTAGTTTCGAAGGAAGGTTTGGCAGTAGATCCAGTTAAGATCGAAGCTGTCAATAATTGGAGGAGATCAGAGATGATAACCGAGATCAAAAGTTTTCTCGGACTTGTTGACTATTACCGGAGATTTATCAAAGATTTTTCACGGATATCAGCACCTTTGACTAAGTTGACCAAGAAGGATGTGAAGTTCATTTGGTCTGACAAATGTGAGGAAGGGTTCCTTAAGTTAAAACATTTGTTGACCAACGCGTCAGTGTTAGTTGTTCTTGATGGAAACCAAGGGTTGGTGGTGTACACTGATGCATGTAGAGCAGGATTGGGAGCTGTATTCATGTAGAATGATAAAGTCATTGCCTACGCTTCTCGATAGCTTAGACCACACGAAGTAAGATATCATACTCATGATTTGGAGTTGGCTGCGGTGATCTTCGCATTGAAGATTTGGAGACATTATCTCTTAAGGAAGAGATTTGATCTATACACTGATCATAAGTCCTTAAGATATTTATTCTCTCAGAAAGAGTTGAATATGCGATAGCAAAGGTGGCTGGAGTTTTTGGCTGCCTATGATTTTGGTATAGAATATACCCTTGGAAAAGGAAATAAGGTAGCAGATGCCCTTAGCAGGAAACATCAGAATATGGTGTTAGCTATGTTGGCAGAATGGAAGGATTTAGAAGTTTTGGCAACGTGTAGTATAAAGTCGAGATCGACTGCTGATTCTAGTCAGAGTACTGCTATGTTAGCCTGTTTAGAGATTCGACCAGTGCTGATCAAGAGGATAGCTTCTAAACAAAAAGAGGATCCAGAGATAGTTGATAAAATTAGAAGACACGAGGTGGGATCCGAGATGGATGATCTTAAAGATTTTAGCACTGACCAGAGAGGATGGTTGACCTAGTAGTGAATAAATAAAAGATATTGGCAGGGCCAATAGGTTAACGGTAAGCCTATGAAAACTATGTAAGGGAAAAGATATTGGCAGGGGCCAATAGGTTCAAAGTTAGCCCATGAAAACTATGTATAATTAAAGATGTCAGTTAGACCGGTTTATAGTAAGCCCATGAAAACTATATCCGGGTAAGAAAATGAAATATTGACAGATAGTCCATAGGTTCCTAGTTAGCCCATGAAAACTAGGGTAAAAGAGATATTGACTGTTGGTCAATAGGTTCTTAGTCAGCCCATGAAAACTAGAATAAAAGAAATGATATTGGAGTTACCAGTATGTTTATAGTAATCCCATGAAAACTATATAATTAGACAGAGAGTCCTTAAAAAGTTTAACCGGTTATTAGTTAGCCCATGAAAACTATTAGGTTAATAGTAATCCTAGAAACTATAATTATTACAGATAGTCAAAATGAATTGGGGATGGATAATCCAGAATTGATTCAATTGTTTTGCATATCATCACATAGTAATGTTTTGAATTAAATTAACCATTGTGGATGCAGGGGCACAGAAAATGGTTTATAAAGGTTTTAAGATACTAGTGAGGGAAAACCCGTTCCGCTAAGCGGCATGGTCTCACTAGACATCTAAATGATTTGAGATGGTATATTATTATTCATACCAGGCTTTATGTCTGACTCGAAGTTTATGTTTCCCCTTAAACTCTTGGATACTCAATTGATTTTGAGTAGTTTGAGATTTGAGATTTTCAAGTACCTCTTAAGATGAAAAAGCTTCCAGAGTCGTGCAGAAGGCATGTAGTTATTTAAGTTCTTTCTCATGTGATTCTGATGTGTTATTTTGTTAAGGAAAAGTGGTTTATTGCCTATTATATACTCTAATCACCAAGAGGATATCTTCATATGTTGCTCTTGGAGTATATTGTAATAATTATATTTTTTTGAACGTGGTTAACATTGTGGGATTATGTAAAGAATATTGAAATGAGTTTGGAATGGAAAGTGAAAGCTGTTTTAAAATTTTAAACTTTTCCATATCCATGTGTTTCTGGTATATCAATTTATCTAACATTACAGTATTTGGTCGCCGATGATTAATAACTATGGATGACTGCAGCATCCATAGTCGTTAGTTTTGAATCTCCAAGTGGATGATGTTACACATCTAGTCCTAGAATCCCTTATTCTGGCTTTAACTCACTAACACCTTCGCTTTGCCTAGAAGAATGGGCCTATACACTTGCTTGAGCCGCTGTACACGTCTTTCACATTAACTTGATAAAATACAAACTTTGACAGAAGTCGTATCTTCAATACACAAATTTTCCCAATATAGTACAATCTCTTATAGGGCATCAGTGTCACAAATTGCTATTCTCTTACACAATAATAAATGCATTTTAATATATTTCAACTATTTAGGCATTATGCCACATAACATTGCTCGATTATCAAACACAATAATTACGAGAACACCTGCTCGTTAACACTTCAATTATCAGGCATTATAGCTTATACATTGAATGTATCATACTTCAGGTATCATTACAATATTACTAAACACTCTACCCACATAGGGGAGATACGAGAGAAATTATCGACGTCACTAATAACCTACTACAATGATCAATTTAATGCAAATTAGTCACTCATACCAAGACCTATCATCGAACGTTCGAGTGATGTCCTTGCACATCAACTTATCTTTCATTAGGTTGGTCGGTTACACGCTGAGCCACTCACGTAACATGGATCTGCAAGCCTTCATCGTCTCATAATTTAACATGCACAATACATGCACACAACATATTAAAGTACAATAGATTATTGCTCTAAATCAACAATCGATGTTATATCTCAAAATCATACAATATTAACTTTCATTATATCTCGTCGATCTCACCAGATCATTATTGAAATTAATATCCAAGCGTAGATCTCTCATGATCAACCACTAAATCAAAATTTATTCCATAATGTAAGTCGAACTGCCATGAAACACTAAAAAACAATGAAAAACTTCATAAGCATAAATCAAACACCATATATTCAAACCTAAACATTAATCATAAACTCAAACACTATATCTCCAAACCAAAACATCACAACATACTTATAATCCAAAATATAATACAAAGATAAATCAATCATGGTTGATTGAGAGGTTTTGAATGAGAAATACTCGCTAATCTCACCTCCTAAATCATCACCGAAAGCCACCATTTTCAAGTTATGTACCTTTAATCCAACATATACACCATGCTATGTTGCTTCGCTAACTCCCACATTCGCCTTCTTCTTCGACCACTCCTTCATGCTAGCTAGTTCCCTCTCCTACAAATATTATCACCTCTTAATTTGAATAAAGTTTTATTTTATTTCCTGATTTGGTTTTGTTATCCGACCATTTGACCAGGTAGTATTTGGATGGCCTTGACGAATCAAACTTGAAAGTTATCGAGGCAAGATACCCGAAGAGATAGCTGTAGAGACCAAAAACCAAGTACAACCAAGACCACAAAGTGGAATCAAGATAATCCCAAAGATCCCTAAGGCCATATCCATCTAAGTGATGGTTCGATACCGATCCATCCCTATGGATCGATACTGATCCATAGAACTCCACCAAAAATGCCCCAATTTCCTTCTATTCTCAATTGTTGATGGTAGCAACCTGTGGTTCAAGCTCCATTGGATCGATCGCATGCAGTTCATTATCGATCTCGTTGAGCAAGTCAGATCAACAACTCCATTCCTCCAACGATCCATCATATTGACTCGGAAACAATCTTCCATCAATGGAATCGAGGTTGAAAACATGAAGATAACAACAAGTTGCCATCACTCAAAGCTGATCCATGAGAAGATCTTATGGATCGGTACCAATCCATGCCTATGGATCGGTACCGATCCATTAACATTGCTGACATGGCCACGTTTCTTCAAGGCCAACTGCTACAAGACCGTGGAGATCATGGTGGAGCATTTTCCAACGACCTACAGCTATAAATACGAGACTAGGGGCGCATTTTCGAGGATCCTTTTATTTTCTTGCACTTTTTACATAATTCCCCTGTAATCACCCATGGTTCCTTTCCGATCCATAAGAACTGTACTTATAAAACAACAATATAAGCAATAGAAATCTTAAGTGGATGTAGACAATACTTTGCCAAACTACTATAAACGTTTGGTGTCTTATTTTTACTCATTTTCCATCTGCATTTATTCATTTTTATTCTCTACTTAATTTCTTGGGTGTTTGTGCCACATTTTGGCGCTTTCACTAGGAACATGAATCTCAAGCTATTTGGATCCATCATCGACTACTGGATTGCTGAAGTCCGAGAGATGGATCCAATTTCTTTGTTTCTTACTCTTTTGAACTACTCAGATTTCCAAGAAGTCTACTAGAAGCTATTTTAGAATGGCCCCTCGAAGAGATAGATCCACCACTTCAAGAGGTGTTGAAGATGTTGAGAATGTCGATTCCCAACATGTTGAGGAGGTTGCACAGCCAACCGCTACCGAGGGTTAGAACCCAACAGATGTTATTACTAGGGTTGAGATGGATAACATAATGATGCAAATGGAGAACAAACTCCTGGAAAGTCATGATGAGTTGAATCAGAATATGAAACAGAGCTTGGATTTGTTGAATCAATTGACTAATAACCGTAAGAGAAGCAGGAGGGACTTGACACCTTCTAGTTCAGAATCGGATAGTTACTCGTTATCAGAGCAAAAGCAGAGGGATAGAAAGCAGAAGATACTTAGAAAGGAGACTGGAAAGTCGAAACAAAGGTCCGAACCAAACCACAACTATTATCCAGCCTTTTGACCAGGCAATGTTCGGACAGACTGGATGGATCAAACTCAGAGTTACCAAGGCAAGAAACCCAGAGAGATAGTCTAGGAGTCCAAGAACCAAGCACAGATTGGATCTCAAGGTCAAAGCCAAAACAACCCAAACCAAGACAAGTACAAATTAGTTAAGGTTTGGTACCGACCCCATCCTATGGGTCGGTATCGAGTCCTACTTCCACCTCAGGTGGGCCCCGTCTTATGCCTATGTCTTCTACAAGATGCCTTGAGCCTATTTCCAAAGCCGTTTTTATTAAAGTAATGCAATTCTCCATCGATCTCCATGAACACTTGAAGCAGCAACCCTGTTCATCCATAACTCCATCATTTGGATTCGAAAACAAGCTAATATTAGTACAAACAACTATGCATTCACGAAGCTAACAACAAGGCTAGTCAAGATAAAGAGACAAGGATAGCCATTTTTTCAAACTTAGTGATTGGTACCGACTCCAACCTATGGGTCAGTACTGACTCCTACTTTCTAATGATGTGGCACCTACTTTTATGGGAGAATTGGTCTAAATCTTAAGCAACGGTTTAGAGATATTTTGTCCGATGTTAGGCTCCCTACCTCTATAAATAGGAGGGTAGGGCTCATTTTTGAGGATCTTTTGGGCTCTAGTTCTATTATTCACCATATTCTTGTAATTATGAAAATCTTAGTGTCGGAGTTATACCGACTCCTAAGAACTTCTACCTCCAAGTCTGAGATAAGCAATAAAATCTTAAAGTGGATGTAGGCCTTGCTTTGTCGAACTACTATAAATGATTGTGTCATGTTTATTTCTCATTTTCATTTACATTTCTTCATATTTTATACTCTGCATAAATTTCTGGGTGTTTGTGCCATTTTTGGTTCAAACATTTTGGTGCTTTCACTGAGAATTGAACTCAGGCTACTTGGATTCGTCATTTACTATTGGATTTCCTATATTCAAGAGATAGATCTAATTTCTCTACCTTTTAATTCAACAACTCAGATTTGCAAAGATCTATTGGAAGCTTTCAGATATGGGCAAATCAAGAAGAGAACATTCTACCAATTCCAGAGCTACTGCTGAAGCTGAGAATCAGAATCCTCAACATGGAGATGGAGTTGTCCAACCTACTCAAATGGAGATCTGGACTCCAACCGACGCCGTGACCAAAATGGAGATGGATAGGATGATGAAGCAGATAGAAGGTAGATTCCAGGCTAGTCAGAATGAGATGAAACAAACGATGCAATAGAGCTTGAGATTGTTAAATGAGCTAACTCAAAACAACCATAGAAGGAGCAAAAGAAACACTAGTTCTTCATTTGAATGTTCCTCATCGTCTGAGCAAAGACGGAGGGACAAGAAGCAGAAGAGGATTCAGAGCGTAGCTAAAACATCATACCAAGGAAGAGGACATGCCTCAGGCTCAAATTTGGGGATCGGTACCGACCCAAGGTTCGAGATCGGTACCGACCCCTCCAATGGTGGTCCTAGAGCCCATCCTTTGAAAAGTGGCGTGGATTTGGCTTCAGGATGTGCTCTGGTGGTCAGAATTTAGAGAATTGTGCTACCATTGATGATATTGCTCACGCGAATCAAGCACGAGGACCGCTGGACGAATAGATCTCCCGGAGGCTGGAGAACCTAGGTATCGAGAGCCAAACCGAGAGCATTCACCAGGCCGAACATTCGGAGTTGAACCCAATAACCGCCGTTCAGTCGAACCTGTTGACCCGGACTACCTGGAGGATATGTTTAAGAGATTGTTAGCAAAAATCATTTTAGGAGTAATGATGAATGTGATACCTCTCCTAGTCGGAATTTGTTTACAGAGAAAATTCTACATCGGAGATACCCACAGAGATTTGCAATGCCAACTATGTCGTTGCATGGAAGAACGATGGACCCTAAGCAGCACTTGATGGGGTATGAATGGCATATGGAATCAGCCTGAGCTTCCGATGCCATGAAATGCCATTGTTTCCCAATTTTCTTAGAAGGAGTAACTACGATGTGGTTCACTTGACTTCCACCGTGGTCCATATCATCTTTCGCTGAGTTATCGAAGAAGTTTGTAGAACAATTCCATTTGCATACTGCATGTCCAAAGCATGTGATGTCTTTGTCAAACCTCTTCCAAGCTTAGGGAGAGTCGTTGAAGGATTTCTTGAATTGATTCCATATAACCATGATAGAAGTTACAGATCCCAATGATGACATAGTGATAATAACATTGATTATAGGGATTCATCCCGATACGGAGTTTAGGGAATGGTTAGAAAGGAAGCCCCCATCAATGATGGATGCTTTCTATAGAAAGGATCATGAATACTTATGCTTGGAAGAAGCGAAGAAACGTCCATGGAGGACTGGTTTTGGAAATTCAAATGAAGCGATACAAAGTAATATTGCTATAAAGCAATCTGGAGGAAGCTTTGGGAGTGTGGATGTGAATGTTGGAAATAAAAACAATAATCGAAAATGAAACGATGACGGGGCTATAAAGAAGAAGCGAGATAACAGGAACCGTATTAGGACTCCTAAATATGATATCTATACCAAACTGAACAACTCGATAGAAAACATCTACCTGGCAACTCAACACATTGAGAAGTACAGAAAGAAGGCTCCAAGGGTGTCGACTGAGAAGGAAAGAAAGTCAGGCAAGTTTTGCAGATTCCATGAAACTCAAGGTTACAATAAAAATGAGTGCAGACACTTGTGGGATATGATTGAGGAATTGATTCACAAGAAAGAGTTGCAACAGTACGTGAAAGACCCACATGGTGGTGGGCAAGGAAACTCTAATGCTCCTGGGCCATCTTTCCAACGAAGGCAAGCTAAGGCGGGTGTCGATGCATTCAGATAGCCATAAAAACAATTGTTGATTAATACTATCATCGGTGGGCTACACCCTACTAATAAAAGTCTAGCGGAGATGGATGGGTATGTTGGTGCTATTAAATATGCAAAGAGTGAAAGTTGCTATGCTATTGAGGATGGGACTCCAGCAAAATAATGCAGAACGATGACTAACGATATTGTTTTCCAGAATAGAGATGCTGATGGAGTGGAAGCTCCAATAATTGACCTACTCGTGATCACAACTACAAGTGGTCCTGCTATTGTTCAGAAGGTTTTGGTTGACTGTGGGAGTTCAGTCAATATCTTATTCAAAAGCTCCTACGATCAAAAGATGTTGGAGGAGAAGGATTTAAAACCTTGTAAATCTTGAATACAGGGGTTTAACGGGATGACTACTGAGCCGATTAGATATGTAGAATTGTCGGTGATACTTAGCGAGGGCGAGTGCAAGTCGCGTCTTTTTTTTTGCTAAATATTTACTCAGCTTATAATGCATTTCTAGGCTGACCGACCTTGGCTGAGTTCAGAGCGGCTATATCACCTTGGTGTTTAACTATGAAGTTTCCTATAGAAAATGGTGTAGTGATTATCCAGAGAGATCGGGTAACTGACAACGAATGCTATGTTACCGAGATGAAGGAGGCAAGGCGAAGGGAGAAAGGAAAAAATGTAAAGGATACCCTTGGCATTAAGGCTTTAGATGCATAACAACTATAGCCTGAGCCCTGGCTCAGGCAGCCCAGTCGGTTCCACAATAACATGGACTGATGTAAAGAGCCAGAAGGTGGAAGAGCAGCTCCCGCCGAGTTGACGATTGCTTTTTCAGAAAAGAAAGATGGTATGAATCGGGTCCTAAAGGTCAGATCGTAGCTTGGCGCAAGAGTGATGAAGGAGTTGATTGGTTTTCTTTGGGCAAACCTAGATGTGTTTTCCTAGACACACTCGGATATGTATAGGACCTTGCCGAAGATAGCGAGCCATGCATTAAATATAAATCCCAAATGCGTTCCTATGAAACAGAAACTTCGCAGCCTGGGTCTGAAGAGATCCGTTGCACTCAAAGAAGAGGTAGATAAGCTGAAGAAGAACGGCTTCATCTATGACGTCTTATACCCGCAGTGGGTATCTAACCCTATCTTGGTGAGGAAAGGAAACTGGAAGTGGAGGATATGCATCAACTATTCTAATTTGAATAAGGCATGCCTAAAAGACAGCTTCCCACTCTCGAGGTCAATTAGTTGGTGGATTCGACAACTGGACATGAGCTACTTTAATTCATGGATGCGTACTCGGGATACAACCGAATCCCAATGCACGTCACGGATCAGGAACGCGCCGACTTAATAATCGACCTCGGACTGTATTATTGTCTGGTTATGCCCTTTGGATTGAAGAACGCATGACAACTTACTAAAGGCTTATTAACCGGATGTTCAAAGTTCATATTGGACGCTCAATGGAAGTCTACATGGATGACATGCTCGTGAAAGCCATGGCATTTAGGAAACCACGTTGATGATCTCGCAGAGATGTTCACTATCCTTTGAAAGTACAGAATAACTCTCAATCCCTTGAAATGCTCTTTCGATGTTGCATCAGGGAAATCTTGGGTTCCATCATAAACTCCCATGGGATTGAAGCCAATCCGGAGAAAACATGGCATTGAGAAAAATCGAAGCCCCAAAGTCGATCAAGAAGGTCCAAAGCCTAAACGGGAAGGTCACCACCTTGAGTCGGTTCATTTCTAGAGCCATGGATAAATGTATCCCTTTCTTTGAAGTAACTAAGAAGGGAAAAAGGAACTTCGAATGGAATCGCAAGTGTAAAGACGCATTCCAAGCTCTGGTGGATCACTTGAAAAGACCCCCATCCTTTCAAAGCCATTGGATGACGAGGACTTGTTTATATACTTGGCGGTGTTGGTGCATGCTTTGAGCGCCACACTTGTGCATGAGGAATCTCGCATCTAACGACCGGTCTATTACGTCAGTAAGTGGTTGACAGGCGCATAACGAAACTATCTGAAGCTGGAGAAGCTCGCATAATATCTTTTGATCACTTTGAGAAAACTCCATCCTTGTTTCCAGGCTCATCCGATCAAAGTTCTTATCGACCAGCCTTTGCGACAAGTCTTGCGGCAACCTGAGATTTTTGAAAGGTTGTTGAAATGGAACATTGAATTGAGCCAATATGACATAACTTATCACCCTTAGAGAGCAACCCAGGGTCAGGCCTTGGTGGATGTCATTACTGAATTCACTACATGAGATGATCCCCATAGAGAAGTGGTTAGAAAGATACTGGATGGAAGATGTACACGGATGGCGCATCTAATGAACAGTGCTTCGTTGCTGGAGTCATACTTGTCACTCCCGAAGAACGCTCGATTTGTTACGCCTTGAAACTTGACTTTTCGACAACGAATTGTAGGACTAAAAATGGCTAAGAAATTGGGGATAAAGACTTCACATTTTATGTGACTCCCAACTGGTGGTTTGCCAGGTTCGGAAAGTTTCATGCAAAGGAAGCAAGACTAGATCCTTATCTAAACCAAGTCCTTGAGCTGCTCGTTGACATTGAACATTACACAACCACTCATATTCCCATAGAGGAGAATGAGAAGGCCAATTCATTGGCTAAACCGGCCAGCTCCGGAATGTGCAGCTCATTGGCTTGGTTTCGATGGATGTACTTTCGACTCCGAGCATTGACCAGATGGATGTCGATTTGATCTTGGATACTGAGCCTATAAGGGAGTCATGGATAACTCTGATTCATAATTATTTGTAGAGAGGAATCCTTTCGGAGAGAAGGAATGAATGATGAAAGCTCCTTCGACAAGCTTTAAGATATATCATGCAAGATAGAATACTGTACTGGAAGGGTTTCTCTATCGCTGTGCTTCGGTGTGTCGCTCACGACGAGGCCAAACAGGTCCTAAGAGAGGTTGACAAAAGGGCCTATGACAACCACATCCGGGGGCAAATCCTAGCGAAGAAGATCCTTTGCTACAGATACTTCTGGCCAACTATCAACCGAGATGCGGCTGATTACACTCGTAGATGTGATAAGTGCCAAAGGTTTGATAAATACCGAGAGCCCCGCCAACGGAGATTACTCAAATGGTCAGTCCTTGGCCGTTTGCAGTTTGAAAAATTAATATCATCAGTGTGTTGTCGATATTTAAAGGTGGCACGAAGTACGCCATCGTTGCAGTTGATTGCTTCACCAAGTGGGCTGAGGCAGAGCAGTTGGCCATAATCACCAGAAAGAAAGTAATCAATTTCGTCATCCAGAACATCATCTGTCATTTTGGAATTCCACAAGCAACCGTTACCAATAACGGGACTTAATTCCACAGTACCGAGTTCAAAGATTTCTACCGTCGACATCGCATATAGAAGAGATTTGCTGCGGTGGCACATCCTCAGGCGAATGGACAGGCTGAGGCTATGAATAAGATTATCAAGTTCATTCTTAAGAAGCGGTTGGAAAAGGCCAAGGGCAAGTGGGTCAATGAACTTTCATTAGTGCTATGGGCTTATCGAACAACTCACAAGTCAGCGATTGGACACTCTCCGTTTGCCCTAGCCTGTGGGTCAGAGGCTATGCTTTTGGTTGAACTAGAAGTACCTTCTCATTGAGTGATTCATTACAATCCATAGACTAATGAGCAACTCCTACTAAGTGTGATGCAGCTGAGTTGAGGGCAGCTACACACCGACACCAAGTCACACGATATTACAACACTAAGGTTAGGAATCAAACCTTTGAAGTTGGCGACCTGGTTCTTAAACGAATTTTCCCTGGCCCTGAAAACTTAGGCCCGACCAGGGAAGGTCCGTACGCAATAGAGTAGAAACTTGGAGATGGAACTTTTAGGCTTGCAATGACAGACAAGATTCCGCTCCTAGGGGCATGGAATAGTGAGCACTTACGATGCTACTTCACTTAGAAATGAATTCGTAAATAATTGGCTAGAGTCATGTAAGAAGACAGATTCTGTCATTTCCCTTCTTTTATGGAATAAAACGGCTTCTCGAGTCCAAGATTCTATCTTTCCATTACTTAAGAGTTGTGACTTGACCGACTCGAATGATTCTGCATGTGAATAATGCAGTTGTGCAGGTACCTGAAGTTAGGTGCCAACCAAAACTTCTATGGTTCAGGTTCATGATTGAACCCTCGAAGTTCTTCTCGGTATCTGGAGATAGATACCGGCTAACTCTCACCCACGGTGTAGGGGTAGGAGTATAAACTAAAACGAATGTGACTCAACCATCTGTCAACTAACTCTTATCCTCGGATTGGAGGTAGGAGTATAAACTGAATAGGCATGACTCTACCGTCCATCGGCCAACTCTTGTCCTTTGATTGGGGGCATGAGTATAAACTCAAATAGGATATGACATGATAGTTTGTTCACAAACTCTCGCCCTTAGTGTGGGGGCAGGAGTATAAATCGAAACAAAAGTGATACGACCATTTGCTCGCTCAACTCTTGTCCTCAGATTGAGTGCAAAAGTATAAACTAAAGTGGACGTGACAAAATCGTCGAACTCTAAACACTCTGCTCGGAATAGGCGAAACCAAAGGTCCACGCCCGACGCATAGGATCTTGCCTATGAACTTCGAATCAACGCCCGGAGCTAGGCATGATTGGAAGTGTACATCCTAAACGAGGAATTGCAAACTACGTTAAGTTAATTCAGATTAGTGCCCGAAGTTCGGTGCAATCAGATATTGTGATTCAGGAAACGGATACCCAAACCGCTATTCTATGTGGTTAACTCCAACTAATGCTCAGGGTTTGGCACTTCAACAATTACTTAGCATTCTCAAGAATGATGAATAGACCGGTAAATTATAGAATGGGCTAAAGTATTCAGTCCGACAATAATAACTAAAAGAAATAGATTGCAAGTACATTGAATGGAAAGTGTAATTCTTAAGTACTTAGACAAATCCATACAAGGAGTTAACAAAACAAAAACATTGCTATTCACATGAAATTTGGAGAACTAAGTATAAGTGTTATTGATACTAAAAACAAAAGCAAGAGCAGGGGCCGAACCCGCACAAAGCTGGCCAAAAACCAAAAAGAGCTTATCTATACCAAACAAACCGGTGCTTACTTCTTCGGTTTCATTCTTTCTTCTTTTTCCCACCAGAAGATGCTTTGTATGAGCTCTTACCTTTCCTTTTTCCTCCCTTTCCCTCACTACCTTTGCCCTTAGATGGAGTGCTCTTCGACGATCTAGCAGGCACGCTTTGAGCTAGCAGGCATGCTTTGAGCGCTACCAGACAAAGGAATATAGGCTAGAGCGGTGATAGGTTGCTCAAGCATGGCAATGGATAGAGGAGGAGGAATAACTTTAAGTTTCTCCTGCTTGGCCTCTATGGCAAGAAGGATGTCTTTCTCATGTTCTTGCTCGAGATCATGCATGGTGGGACCCGATGGGGGCTTGGAGACCCTAGTAATAACAACATCATCATCAATTTAAGTTTCCTAAGTCCCGCTAGCTCCTTCATCCAACATAGCATCAATCATCTGCTCGTCAAGGCTGGGAGTATCTTTAATCTGGATGGTTGGAATCATTGTTGAGGTGGTAATAGTAACTGATTCTGTTACAAGCACTTACAATCTTGGATGAGCATCCTTGTTGGGAAGCGGAGCAATGTGAGGCTAACCTGAAGCTTGAGAAACAAATAGAGATTAGCTATGTTAATTGATGACACATCAACTTTCTAGGATATATTGAAAGTCAATGTGATACCATCTTTGGTTTGAGGTTCTTTGCGGATTGGAGTGCCGCAGGAATTTCCCTCAGGAATCGAAGAGTGAATGGTGGGCTTGTGGATCTCAGGCCTCTCGGGATCATACCCAGGTATTGGAATAGCTTGGGACCCAAGTGCTTGGCTGGCAGTAGCGTCATGTGGCGTTGATTTGGAGCCTTCGCCTAATTCTTTAAGCACTGTCGAGGCAAGCTCTGGATAAAGAATAAGCTGGCCATCTTTAAGAATATTAGGCTCATCTCCTACCAAGACTTCTTTCTATGGATGCTCCAAATCCACCTCGCCACCTTCGAGGAAAGCTTTTTCTTTTTCAACAATCTGCTCCCAAGCGAGGGTAGGATTATAGGATAATCTTCTTTAAACCACTCCAGATTTCAAAATTCGAGCATGTTAGCATTGTGTTGGTTCAGCAGCAGTTTAAACATTTCTTCAGAGCCACTCCTATGATGCCTACGACCGGAAGACCGAATGGAGTGAGAAGGCACCAGAGGTTGCATAAAGATGGAAGCCGGAGGTGGAGCATGAGAAGCATAACCAGGTGGGATGCCATCGTGACGATCAGGTTGCCTGTCTGGACCGCTAGGAGGTGGTGATCTAGACCTAAGGCAATGTTTGGAAGCAGAGTCATATGATGAGTGATCTCTGTTGCAACTGCTTCTATTCGGTCATCTTTATCTCGACTAGAACGATAGCCTGACTCATAATCACGGCCACTTCCCTGACGGTACGAACTCGATCGAGGCCTTTGCGCTTGGATGCTTTCACCTCCAAAGATTGATATATATATATATATATTCCCTTTTTTCCATGGATCTTGCAAGGAAGACGAGTACATGTTAAATCCAACGAGCAAGGACACCAGTCAAGTGTGAGTGTTGTGAAGTGCATAAGTGCTTGAGTGTCCTAGTGTCCACCAAATGGACCGTGTGCTGGAGCTTACTCATGAGAGTAACCTCTCCTATATTGGTAGGGATGAAGTCCTTACCGACATAGATAGGGGAGTCGATTCCTCGATACTAATATTACCGACATCGAAAGAACCAAACTCAGTAAGAATTGGCCCTAAGCTAGCGAATGTGCCTGTCGAAGGAAAAGATGGAGTTTTCTCTGCATTTGTGACTAGTGGGGGTTGGTAGAAGTTTGGGCTTTGGAGATTTTCACGATTGACCTCTTCTTCGAAGTAGGTGGTTGATCGCCCTGGGTTGTTGGGGCTAAGATTGGCTAGCCTTACCACTTTTGCTAATAATTTTGCCTTCCTCGGCATCCTTCGGTACTTGTCTAATATTTTCTTCAACTCCGGTACCATGACTTAGGAAAAGAGGAAAATCTGGATCAGCCCTTCCTCCTTTGAGTGGGTTTTTATCATCGTCTTCGTTGTCATCAGTGGAAGCTATTTGGACGATGCTAGTACTGTGGCCCCCTTCTAACAAACCGTAGGTGAGGAGATTTTCATCTGATAGGAGAGTTCTAATATCTTTGTCTTCCGCCCGAACTACAATAAGAGTGTTAACGGCATCTGAAAGCCCCGAGCTACTGGGTCTTGCTGGAACATCTGGAGAGTAAAGCAATGATATGAGTTAAGTGTACATACTATTAGATAAATTTATATAATGCAATGGAGAGCAACTTACATCTGGACAGCCATCTGCGTGCATACTCGGGCATACAATGGACATAGAACCACTCTATTTTGAAGTAGCTCAACTTGTTCCATGTCCTAGTTACCACTCTGCAACCCCTGATTGGTTCCAAGTAAATCAAAGATGGACTTTCTTTTTAGCTTTTGAAACTATATATATATATATCGAATCTCCTCGTCGTTGTGTGCTCGATGTAAGTGTTCAGTGAAAACCATATATGTGCCAAGGAGAAAGACATAGCTTTCGGGCGCAACTGTATTGGAGTAAGCCTCATAAAAATCAGAACTCGACGGATGAATTAGTTGAACAGTGGGACACAGCCCGCCAAGCACATGTATCTATTGCAGGAAATATAACCCTTCGGGGGATCTTGAGTTCTTTGATCGTAAGATAAGACCAAGATGCCATCGAATGGAATTCCAGGCTTGCTGCATATTCTTCGAAGGGATCCTTCATTGATTTTAGAGGCGATAGAATCGATAGGATTGTTTATAATTACGACATCCTTGAGGATGTCGGATGTGGGGTCTACTTCTAGCCCATATGCCGACCCACCCGGATTCTCTGTAATTTGATGTTCTACCTGTGGATTTTCATGTTCTTATATATGCTCTGCCATAGTTTGCTGTGCATGTGGAGTCGTAGTTGAGCTTGACACAACATCAGATTTGATGTATCTTAAAGTGGATGTACCTATGGCTTATGGAGCAAGATGTTTGGAATGTCTTTGATACATTTCTATAAAAACTCGACAAACAATCAATATTAGAGGAATTATTACAAGTTGTGCCCCCTGTGCTAAAGTGGATTCTAGTGTGGTGTCATGCAATGTCATGTAGTTCAAATTTTCTAATATTATTTAATGGTTCATTTAGCAATTCGTTTTCAAACTCCGGATATCGCTCGAAATAACCGTTATCGCTGACCGTCCTAATAAGTTCTATGTCATTGGATACATTTTGGAAAGAGTCAAGACCAAGAAGAGATCTCTCATTCACAAGGTAGGATAGCCATATGAATAAAAGTTTAGAAAACTTTCCCAACTGTTGGAGTTGAATAACTCCAAAACTTAAACAAATTTCTTTTTCTCCTTCTATCCTCATCACTTCCCCAAACCATGGCAGCCGACCTAAACTTCGTCCATACCCATAGCTGAATCTATCATTTACCTATGAAATTCTAAATAGGGCTTTGGATCCGGCCTATTTGCACGAGAGAAAGGTTAGGGTTTGGTTCAGAGGGCCTTCAATTGAGGCGAGGCGGGGCTAATAGTGTCAAGTACAGGTGGATATGGGCAGCAGCAGTCCTAAGGAGGTAGAGCGAGGCAGAGTTCAACTTCAAAGTCAAGGTTCTTAATGGCAAGAACTAAGGAGTTTTAACTCGGTTCAGTTGGCAAGAGTAAAGTGAGGAAACGAAGTGAAGGGTTTGGGTTATATACCCTACAGAACCCATATTCTCAAGAAGACTTGGAAATTTCTCCAAGTCTGGAGTCGGTATCGACTCCTAGTTAAGGTCGGTCTCGAGTCTTATTTTTTTAAATAGACACACACACAATATGTGTATGTATATATATGCATAAACATATGTATGGTATATGCATATATGTGTGGATGTATATGCACGTATGAACATGTGATCGACCGTGTGTGTGCATATCTAATATTTGGCAATCAAAACCAAAGGGAAATTAAGTTCGAACATAAAAAATTCAATGATGGAATCAGTTTAAAATCGTCAAGCTCAGAATGACAAATTATGAGATTACATTTCGAATTTATAATTCCAGATGCTGGTAGAGCATCGTGGTGGATGACTATGGACATAACTTTTCTTGGAATTGATTTATAAGAAGCATAACGACCATTTGAAACATAGAGTAGAGTCCTTCATGGAAATTCCTACTGGTCTCAATTCAAAGCACATCACGTTGGAAACGAGAGGGCAAGTGTTATCCAACCTTTTGACCAAGCAATGTTTGGACAGACTGGATGGATCAAACTCAGAGTTACTAAGGCAGGAAGCTAGAGAGATAGCCTAGGAGTCTAGAAACCAAGCACAGATAGGATCACAAGGCCAAATCCAAAACAACCCAAACCAAATCAAGCACAAATGCACCCAAGTTAGGGGTTGGTACCGACCCTACCCTATGGGTCGGTACCGAGTCCTAATTCCACCTTAAGTGGATGCCATCTTCTACCTATGCCTTCTACAAGATGACTTGAGCCTATTTCCAAAGTCATTTTGTTGAATTAATGAAATTCTCCATTGATCTCCATAAACATTTTAAGTTCCAACCCTGTTCTTCCATAACTCAATCATTTGGACTCGGAAATAAGCTAATATTGGTGCAAACAACTATGAAATCATGAAGCTAACAACAAGACGAGCCAAGATGAAGAGACGAGGACAGCCATTTTAGTAAACTTAGGGATTAGTACCGACCCCTACCTATGGGTCGGTACCGACTCTTACTTCTTGATGATGTGTCACCTACTTTTGTGGGAGAATTGATCTAAATCTTCAGCAATAGCTTAGAGATATTTTATGAAAGATATTAGGTTTCCTACCTCTATAAATAGGAGGGTAGGGCTCATTTTTGAGAATCTTTTGGGCTCTATTTCTATCATTCTTCATATTCTTGTAATTTTGAAAATTTAAGTGACGGAGTTGTACCAACCCCTAAGAACTTTTGCCTCCAAGTCTGAGATAAGCAATAAAATCTTAAAGTGGACGTAGGCCTTGCTTTTCCGAACCACTATAAATGATTGTGTCTTGTTTATTTCTTATTTTCATTTATATTTCTTCATATTTTATTCTCTACATAAACTTCTATGTGTTTGTGCCATTTTTTGTTCAAACAACGACAAAGGTTTATTGATCGGTATCGATCCATCAAGAAGGATCAGTACCTAACCATCCAACGTTAGTTCGGGTGGTCGACTTCCAAATGATGGTGCTGATTTGGCTTCTGGTTGTGTTGTGTATGTTCAGAATGTTGGATATCAAGTGGCCGCTAAGGATCCACCGTGAATAGACTATGTACATGGAACCATTGAACGAATGGTTCTCCCGAAATCAGGGGAACCTAGGTATTGTGAAACTAATCGAGCGTGTTTTTGGGCTAAACACTGGGAGTTTATCATGATTACCGCCATTCAGTAGATCCACCTGAGCCGGATTTGACTAAAATGGTAAGGAGACTTATAAATGAGAGCCATCATCAGACAAATGATGATTGGGGTTCCTCCCCAAGTCGGAATCCGTTCACAGAAGAAATCTTATACGAGGAATACCCAAGGAGATTTGTGATGCCAACGATGCTATTATATAACGGGAAGACGGATCCAAGGCAACATTTGATGAAGTATGATTGGCACATGGATTCTTTTAGAGCTAGTGATGTCGTACGTGTCATTGTTTCTCGATTTTTCTAGAGGGAGTGGTGACATTGTGGTTCACCCGGCCGCCGTCAAGATCCATATCGTCTTTCACACTACACCATATTGGCAGTTTTGCAACTCCTCCATGCGGAAGAATCGCAACGGTTCCGAGCCGTTGCTAAATAGCAACGGTTATCAGCCGTTGTAAATGATTTAGGAACGGCTATGGGCCGTTTTGATTTCGCAACGGCTAATAGCCATTCTTTAGTTTTCCTATATTTTTTTTAATTTGTTGACCATCCACTTACGTGCAGAAACATCCCCTCGTTCCCAAAACTAAACGCCCCAAATTACTTTCATTTCCCTCCTCCGTCGCTTTGCCCTAATTAATCGCCCCCATTTCCCTCCTCCGCCACTTTGTCATCGATCAAATTTGAACCCAAAATAAACTCGAGAATTTCCAATGCTTTCAAATTCAGCTCAATTCCAAGGCTTTTATTCAGATCAGATGGCGGAGGGTGAGGTTGGGAATGAGATCTGTGGAAGGAAGAGGGAGCATCGTGGGAGGACTAGTTGTGTTGTCGGAATCGAGCCACCATTGGATGGAGGCACGGTTTTAGGTGACGCCGGTGCAAAGACTTATGGGCGACCGCATGATTTCAAGTGAGATTGGGCAGCGGAAGAGGGCTGGGGCTTTGATTTCGATGCGAAGCTTTTGGGAGAGTTTTTCGGAGCACACTTTGCCCATTTTGTTTTCTTAATACCGCTCTAATGGGGATGAAAATCAATTGTCTTCCACTTCATTCCTTAACCCCACTGCTCGATGCCTTCTCAAATAACATCGAACCCATTTATGGCCTAAGAATCCATATTTTCTATTTTCTACATCTTCCCATGGATTTAGTTACAGCTTCAGGTATGTTAAATCTTCAAATTATTTCATTTCAAGCTTTCACGTCGTTAAATAATTATGTTGTTTGCATTTTCAAAACTACGCTACTTGCTCTGAATCCTGGTTTTGTGGCCTTCTCCCTTTCCTTTTAGTTCAACTTCAGATTTGCACTTGGGTTATTTCTTTATCTTAGAATTTATATGTATCTTTTTTTTCGTTCCTATATAGTATAATCTATTCATAGCTTCAGGTACTTTAGGTTTAGCTTGAAACGTTTAAATAAACAATTGATGAGAAAGTACTCCGCTTAATATTAGTTCAATCTGGACTCTTAAGCTTGGCCTATCAAGTGGTTATACAGTACTCCACTTCAATGCACAAATTTTAGCTTTTCGGTTTACAGATTATTTTTCGTAATTTTGGGTTTGTTGTTTTCATCAGAGTTTATGAAATGGAAAATTTCTTCAATTTAGCATTACATTATTCTAAACAAATGATTTCAACAATATTATCATGTTGATACTATTTAACCACTTGATACGTAGCTTTCGAGTAAGCTAAAATATGCATCTTCTTAAACTAGAAACTTGTGAAGGAAAGTTCAAAATTTGGGATTCTGATAATTGTTTTTACCATGCTTGAAAAGCAGTTTGATGTAGATGAAGTAAATTGTAGCATGGCTTTTGATATATGACCATCCACTAAAAAGAGACAATTACAAGCATCTGCATCAGCATTTTAAGCTATAGGGAGGGTATATTTAGATCAAGTAGGTGAGCAGTAAATTGAAATTTTTGTAGTATGCTTTAAATGATGTTGGTGATATAAACATTGTCTTTTTTGGATTGTGTGTTCACTGTGCTGCCATTGATGTTTTTGGTGGCCTTTTAATTAAATGAATATGGGCTATTTTTGTATGTTCTCAAATCATAAGATCAAAACCTCTAAGAAAAATCAATGATGGATGGCTATTATGCCACTTTTTACAAATTACTTCGCTCACTACACCCTAGAAAACATAGTTGAAAATTAAGTTAAGATGAATGGAACCAAATTACTTCCTCAGAGAAGTCAAGTTTAAGAAAATGGCAGTAGGCAGCATATTCACATAATTTAATATTATTTGAGATAAAAATCTTTAACTCATTCGAAAATTTCCATAACTCATAGTTCAATAGTTGCTCATGTGGATTATTTACAACAATAAAACATTTGATTTTTCAAACAGTCGCTTCTTCTTTGAGAGAGTCAGTTGTGTATGTGGTGATGGTAATTTACTATAATAAAACATGTTACATATAACTTGCATATTTGTTTTGTTACATATATACTTCTCTCAGTTGCGATGAAACTTGATAAAGTAAAGTAGAAATTAGCTTTTTTCTTAAACTGTTGTTAAGTAACTTAAGTTATTTACATTTTAATGCGAACCAAGTTTTCAAACAATAACTTCTTCTTTGAGAGAGTTGGTTGTGTATGTGGTGATGGTAATTTACTATAATAAAAATTCTTACAATATTATTTTGAACTATTGATGTTTATCATATTTGTATATTTCAATTGTATTTTCATATATAAGAAGTGGGTTGATTGCTACAACTCTTGCAGTGGGTAGCTGGATATTCCAACTGTAGGTGAAAGCTCTGTTGCTGAAAGCATTCTTACTTGCACGAGGAGGGAGCTGAAAGATGAGTTCCACATTTATACCAAAAGGTGCAATTTATCAGATTTTTCCCTCTATAATACTATTATATATGCTGGTAAATGCATCATTACTGAATAAACTGATGTACAACTGGTAGTACCTTTCTTGACGCCACTGCTAATAAATGGAAGAGATGACCGACCATCTTAGATTCTAAAATAAAGGATGACATGTGCAAAAATAACAATTTTGGTTATTTAAAACTTCGGTGGTACACACAATGTGCCATGGCTGCAAAAATTACGTAAATAGTATAGACACTATATCCAAGTCTGCTTAAACAGTGTACATCCTTTTTTTACTAACGGGCTTGCAGCTTACAGATCAATAAGTGTTGATAGGTGAAAATAGACGATTAGTGATAAAGTAAATAAATGTTTCATGGCGGTAATGTCAGGTATCAAGTTGTAGCCTGTGTTAGACTGTGGGTTGGGTTGGTTATTAATTTGGGAATTTAGTTGTGGTTAATGAGATTAGTTGTAGCCTTATTTGGGACTCCATTGAGCTTAGTTTCAGAAATAGTAATGAGACTTAGGTTATTGCTTTTGATGAGATGCTTAATTTCATGGATTATGGAATCCAGATGTGCGCCCCTTACATTCAATATCCAATATTGTTTATCATCAAGAAGAGATTGATTTAGAGGCAGATAGCCTAGTGACTCTATTGTTGTTGGATTGTTGCTTGTTGTTTTATTTTTATTTGCATTTTGAGGCTACACATGCTGTTGTAGGTGCAGAGTAGACTTGTGTTGACAATTACTGACGGTGGTAGCAGTGTGGTACACAAAGTACAAAATGATATATTGATGATTTGTATGTTGCATTAGCCCCTATATTATATATATAATTCAGAAAAAATAATCTAGAGCATTAAATGATAGAATTGAAAAATTGAAACAAGTGCACAAAGTACAAACCTTCATTAGCTTTTTATTTACTTTAACAAACATATGATATTTGACCTCTTTATAAACAAACATCAATTTCTTGTTTTGCGCAGGCATGAAACTTATGCTGGCGGGAGCATTAGACGATTGGAGGAAGACGTCATATACCGTATGTATTGTACTATGTATGTAGTATTATGTAATGATGCCGTTGTTGTACTATGTATGTTATGTATACTTGTTAAACTATATAATGGTATGTGTTGATGTTGAACATTATAATTCAAACATTTGTTATGTTTGGTTTTTGTGTTTAATCTATGAATAATATTTGGTTTAATAATCTTTTTTTTGTGATAGTGTTAAATTTCCAAATTTTTGTATTAATTATGATAATGAAATGACTGTCTCTGGTGTAGAGAATAATTTTGAATTTTTTTAAAAAAAATAAAAATAGTAATTAGCAACGGATCAAAGCCGTTGCTAATATTTAAAAAAATCAATTATACATTTACATTTCACAACGGCTTTAAGCCGTTGCAAAATAAAATCCGGAACGGCTACAAGCCGTTGCTAAAGAACATTTTGCAACGGCCCTTAGCCGTTGCAAAATATATATTTCGTAAAGGATTTGAACCGTTGCGAAAATTTTACCACTGCCTATTTCGTAACGGCTCATAGCCGTTGCAAAATTAGGATTCTGGTGTAGTGTCAAGCAATTGGGATGGAATTTCATTGAGCAATTCTGTACACGCACTACTCGTCTGAAGGACGTCATGTCACTGTCCAACCTCTTTCAAGGAGCAGGAGAGCCTTTAAAGGATTTTTTACAAAGCTTTAATACTGCAGTAACAGAGGTGAGAAATCCTTAAGAAGATATTATATTGATGGCACTGATTAGGGGGATCTATCTTGATACTAATTTTGGAAGGTGGTTGAAGATTGTAATCCTCACTAATAATGGACATGTTCCACAGAAAAGCGACTCGGTTCTTGCGCTTAGAAGAGGCAAGCACTACCGCCATACAAACCAATGTCGGACAAGCGGCAGAGGTGATACAAAGTAATGCTGCTATAAAATAGTCTGGAGAGAATTCTGGCAATGTCGATGTTAATATGGAAAATAGAAGCGGTGGACAGAGCAAGAACAATAATGGAGCTATGGATAAGAAATCGAAGTTGAGGAGACTTTAGAGAATCCCAAAGTATGACAACTATGCTCTATTGAATAACTCGATTGAAAACATATACTTGGCAACTCAAGGCCAAGAATAATATAGGAAGCCGGCTCTGAGGGAGTCAACTGAAAAGGAGAAGAAGTCTGGCAAATTTTGCAAATTTCATGACATGTACGGTCACAACACCAATGAATGTAGACATCCATGTGACGTGATTAAATATTTGATTCGTAAGAAGAAGTTACAACAGTTTGTGCAAGCCCCATAGGATGGCAGGCGAGGAACTTCAAACCCTCAACAAGGGCAAGTCGGGCCTGATGTTGATGAGCCTAGGCGTGTTGAGAAACATCTAGTGATTAATACTAATATTTATGGACCGCATCTAGCTGAGAAGAGCTAGAACGAGACGGAACGCGAGATGGGTGCTTTGAAGCATCAGTAAATGAGAATTGTTTTGCCATTGAAGATGGTGCTCCGATGAAACAACTCAAGGCTATGACAAATGACATTGTTTTTTGTAGGATGTTGATAGGGTAGAAGACCCGACGATTGACCCACTAGTGTTTTCGGCCATGCTTGAACCTACAATTGTAAGGAAGGTGCTGGTTGACTATGGAAGTCCAGTCAACATTTTATTCAAGAAAGCTTACGACCAGATGCTTCTGGAGAGAAAGGACTTAAAGTCGTGTAAATCTCGAATCCAAGGATTTAACAAGGACTGCTACTTAGCCAGTGGAATGTATGAATTTACTGGTGATGCTGGGAGAGGGCGGCCGCAAGAGAGTGCGGGTCGTGCCTTTTGTTGTGTTGGATAAGGATATGACCCAAAGAATGAGCCAGAGGATATGACCCGCCTTGAATTGTTTCATCGGACCTGCCTTTATGGAATTTCGAGTGGCCATAGCCCTATAGTGCTTAATAATAAAGTTCCCAACGAAGATTGGTGTGGGGATAGTGCAGGGAGATCATGGGATTGACCGAGAATATTGTTGAGCTGAAAGAGGCGAAGCGAAGAGAGAAAGGAAAAGATATGAAGAGGACTCTCTGCATCAAGGCTTTGGACGCATAGTAACCACTGCTTGAGTCCTGGCTCAGGCAGCACAATAGGTTCCATAAGGATATGACCCAAAGAATGAGCCAGAGGATACAAGGGTGGTTCTAGCTAAGTTGAAGACCAACATCCTAATCAGCCAGGATGATCCTACACGGGTCCCGAAGGTTGGATCACAACTCGACGTCAAGATGATGAATGAGTTGGTTGGTTTTCTCTGGGCGAACCTGGATATGTTTGCCTGAACTCTTTCACCCGCACTCGCTTCGATATGTGTGGAATATCGTCGGAGATAGTGAGCTGCACATTGAATGTAAATCCTAAATGCTTTTTTGTGAAACAGAAACGCCTCAGCTTGGGTCCGGGGTGATTCGCTGCACTCAAAGAAGAAGTGGATAAATTGAAAGATAATGGCTTCATTTGCAACGCCTTGTAACCATAGTAGGTATCCAATCCAATTTTGATGAAAAAAGCTAACGGGAAGTGGCGGACATGCATCGACTATTCAAACATGAATAAGGCATGCCTGAAGGATAACTTCCCACTCCCGAAGATTAATCAGCCGGTGGACTTAGTTACTGCCGGGCATGAATTGCTTTCATTCATGGATGCATACTCTATCAATCAAATTTCGATGTATGTCCCAGACTAGGAACACACCAGCTTTAATACTGACCTAGGACTATACTGCTATCTTATTATGCCCTTTGGATTGAAGAATGCTAGAGCGACTACCAGAGGTTGATGAACAAGATGTTAAAGATCAGATAGGGTGCTTGATGGAGGTATATATGGATGATATGCTCATAAAGTCAGGACGATCAAGGAACCACATCGATGAACTAGCAGAGATGCTCAACGTTCCTCAAAAGTATAAGATAAAGCTTAAGCCTTTGAAATGCTCATTCGACGTTACGTCAGGGATATTCTTAGGCTTCATCGTGAACTCCCATGGAATCGAAGCCAATCTAGAGAAGATCAAAGCACTAAGAACATCAAAGCCCCAAAAACGGTTAAAGAGGTCCAGAGTTCGAATGAGAAGGTTGCCGCCCTGAGTCGATTCATCTCCAAAGCCATTCATAAATGCATCCCTTTGTTCGAAGTGATCAAGAAAGGGAAGAGGAATTTCGCTTGGATGTAAGAATGTACAGACGCGTTCCAGGCTCTAGTGGATCATTTAGAGAGACCCCTCATTCTGTTGAAGTCCTTGGAGGATGAGGACTTGTTTAGTTATCTGGCAGTGTCGGTGCACACTTTGAACATTGCACCTGTATGTGAGGAGTCCCGAATCCAGAGGCCAATCTACTACATCAACAAGCGGTTAACAAGGGCAGAAAGAAACTATCCAAAGCCGAAAAAGCTCACATACTGCCTGTTGATCGTTTCGAGGAAGCTCCGCCCCTACTATCAAGCTCATTCGATTAAAGTTCTAATCGACCATCCTTTGAGATAGGTCCTGCAACGACTTGAGACTTTTGGAAGGTTGTTGAAACGAAACATTGAATTGAGCCAGTATAAGATAACCTATCACCCTCGAAGAGAGATCTAAGGCCAAGCTTTGGTGAATTTTATTGTTGAATACACTACACGAGATGACACTCTAGAAAGCAGTGGAGAGCAAAATGCCAAGTGGAAGATGTACACGGATGATGCATCTAACGAACGTTATTCTGGTGCTAGAGTCATGCTGGTAACTCCTGAAGAACGTTCAATTTGTTGCGCTCTGAAACACGACTTTCCCGCTACAAACAATGAAGCGGCGTATGAGGCCTTGATCGTAGGATTCAAAATCGCCAAGGATATAGGAGTTAAAGCTTTGCATATCTTCTATGATTCCCGACTAGTGGTATGTCAAGTGAGGAAAGAGTTTTAGGCAAAAGAGCGAGGCTAGCTCCTTATCTAAACCAAGCCCTTGAGCTACTTAGCGATATTAAATATTACACCATAACGCATATTCCCAAAGAGGAAAAATCGAAGGCCGAGTAACTGGCTAAATTAGCCAGTTCTAGAGCCGAGCAGCTCATGAGCCTGGTCCTGATGGAAGTACAATCGGCTCTAAGCATCGACTGAATGGATGTCGATTAGATCTTGGAGGCCGAATGTGAAAAGGAGTCATGGATGACTTCGATAAAGAATCATCTACAGAGAGGAATCCTTCCTAATAGAAAAAACGAGTGACATCAACTCCTTCCTAAAGCTTCAAGATTCATCATGCAAGAGGGAGTACTTTACAGAAAAGGATTCTCGGTTCTTATGCTTCAGTGTATTGCCAACGATGAGGCCAAGCAAGTCCTAAGAGAAGTACATGAAGGGGCCTATAGCGACCACACCGAGGGACAAACCCTAGCGAAGAAGATCCTTCGTTATGGGTATTTCTAGCTGAGTGTCAACCGAGATGCAGCTGATTACACAATAAATTATAACAAGTGCCATGAATTTTCCAAGATTCCTATAGCCATGCCAGCAGAGATTACTCAAATGGTCAGTCCCTGGCCGTTTGCAGTCTGGGGAATCGATATCATTGATGTGCCAATGTCCAAAGGTGGAGCGAAGTACGCCATCCTCGTTGTTGATTACTTCACCAAATAAGTTGAGGCAAAGCCATTAGCCACGTCACTACAAAGAAAGTAATCAACTTTATGATCAAAAACATCATCTGTCAGAGTTCCACAAACGATTATATTCGATAATGGAACCCAATTCGATAGCGTCGAGTATAAATATTTCTACCACAGGCATCGCATAAAAAAGAGATTTGCAGCGGTGACACACCCCTAGGCGAATGGACAGGTCAAAGTAGTTAAAAAGATTATCAAGTCCATTCTTAAGAAGCGACTGGAAAAGCTTAAGGGCAAGGGGGTCGATGAACTTCCATTGGCAATTTGGGCTTATCAAACGATCTGCAAGTCCACGATTGGCCACTCTCCATTCACCTTGGCTTATGGATCAGAGACTACGATTCCGGTTGAAGTTTAAGTACATTCTCATCGAGTAACTCACTACAATCCACGAACGAATGAGGAACTCCTACCCAAGTCTCTCGATATAATCGATGAGAAGCGTGATGAAGCTGACTTGAGGGCAGCTGCACATCAAAACCGAGTCATCCAATACTACAACACCAACGTTAGGACTCATACCTTGGAAATTAGTGACCCCGTTCTCAAATGATTCTTCCCAGGCTTTGGGAACTTAGGTCCGAGTTGGGAATGTCTGTACGCATTTGAGAAAGTACTTGGAGATGGTACGTTCAAGCTAGCAACGGTGGATGGAATCTCACTCCTTAAGGCGTGGAATAGCGAACACTTACGACGCTGTTTCACTTGAACGTAAATTTTTACATACTTTTATCAAAGTTATGTAATCAGACAGAATCTGTCGTTTCTAAAGTTTATAAGAGAAATGACTTCAGGAGCTCCTGAATCTGTCTATGCTCGACTTTACATTATGAATAGCGTTATGTTTAAATAAACCTACATGTGCAAGATGCAGGTGTACAAGTACCCAGAGATAGGCACCAACTAAGCTTCCACAGTCCATGATAGGACGCACGAAGCTCAACCTCACTTGGTATCCGGAGGTGAATACCCAATAACCTCTAACCCATGACTTGGCGGCAGAAGTATAAATATTTAAAGGCTGAATGAGACAGTTTGACTCGACAGCTTGTGCCCAGAGTCTGGTTGAGCATCCATGCCTTGTTCGAAGTAGGCAAGACGAAAGGTCTATGCCTAGAGATAGGCGGGATATCTTACAAACTTCGATCGATACCCGGAGTTAGGCCCGGTCGAAGACAAACATCCTGGATGGGGATGTTTAAACCACTATCTTAAGTGGTTAGTTCCAACTGACAATCAGAGTTCGACGTGGTCAAAATATGCATTTTAGAGGAGGATTCCCAAATTACTGTCTAAAGATGAATCACTTCGGGGTGACACCTAGAGTTAGGCGAAATCGCACTCAAGACATCCATGAAAAAGGTGTTCAAAATTCGTCCAAGTTTCAAAATCGAACATGGTCATGTATGGGCACATACAAATGGATGCCCTGACGATCATCCCCCACTCACTTAAACAACAAAATGGACTAATAACTCAGTCCAACAGTGACGAGCGGAAGTGGTTTGTAAACATATAAACAAAATAGCAGGCGCACTTCTTAGAACTTAAGCAAATTAACACTAGAATTGAACAAAACTAAGAGCTTTGTTATTCACATAAAGTAATGTTCAAAGAAAGATACAAGTGTCATTAACACTAAGACAAAAAACAAAGCGGAGGCCGAACCCACACAAAACCGGCCCAAAACAAAAGGCTGGTTCCTACCGCTATACACCAAAACAAGCAAACGTTCATTTCTTGAGCTTTTGCTTGTTTGGTTTCTTCCAATCTTTAGAAGATGGGCCAATCGAATCATTGGTTTTCTTCCTTCCTCTTCCCCCGCTTCTATTTCCTTTTGAAGGCAAGCTATGCAATGAAGTGGCATGCACACTTTAAGTGGTTCCGAGCTAAGCATAGGTAGCATGGCCGGGACGAAAATTGTCTCATCGAGTAAAGCCATCGATAAAGGAGGAGGGATGAAGTCAACTCGCTCTTTCTTGATCTTGCTGGCCGATAGAACTTGTTTTTCTAGCAACTCTTGTGTGTTCGGCCCTAATGAAAAGTTATTCGACCCAGTGATAAGAACATCTTCATCCTTAGGAGCTCCTTGGAAGTCACCAGCAGTTTCTTCTTGCAATGCATTAATCATTTGTGTACTCGAGCCAGGAGTGTCACCAACTGGAATGCTTTGGGGCGTCCCATAAATAGATACAACTATTGGCTCACTTATCCTTGCATGTTGACCCATTTGGGAGCTTTCCTTCAGGAGACTTGAAATTGCAGGCTGACCTAGAATTTGAGAAAGATGAAAGGAGAGATTAGCTACATCGGTTAGTGTCATGTGAGCTCTCTTAAAATGGGTGAGGTCAATGATATACATCCGCTAGATTAAGGCTCTGTGTGACCAGGTGTGCCATATGAATTCCCCTCCTGAATTAGAGATAACTTGCTTATCTTCTGTATCTATGATGCATCCGGATTGTATGGAAAGACAGATGGAGCGATGGATGCAACTGGAGGCCCAAAAGTGAGACCCGTGGTGAGATCCTAAGGTGTAGTCCTAGAGCCTTTGGCTTGATCTTTCTGGATTGTAGTTTCCAGCTTTGATTGTAAAATAAGTCCACCAGCCCTAAGCGCTTCGATTTCTTTTAGACTTAGAATCTCGCTCTCCAGCTCCACCAGATTCACTTCAATTCCTTCCGTATGTTGTTGTTCTTCGCACACAATCTTCTTCTATGCCAACGCTATAGCTTGGGGATGGTCTTCGCCAAACTACGCTAAATCTCTAAACTTAAGTATGTTGACATTGTAATTGATGATGAGTGGCTCGAACCTATCTTTGACTCATCTCTTTGTGGCTGCCACTAACTCATACACTTTCTTAGCCTTTATCAAATGCATCATCTCTCTATTTGCGAGTATCAAGCGGCTCCTCACAGTAGTCATCAGCTGTTTGAAGCTCTTCGTTCTTTTCTTTCTTCTCCTTTCCGAGCCGTGCCTTCAGCTCCTCCACCTCTCTAGCCAGCTCATGATTTCTATGATGAACAGACTCAATCTGGCTTAAATGGTTTTTTCTTTCCCGCTCGATCATCGCATTTAAGTCCTTGACTTTCTGATCGGTGTCCACCTTTGCCGTCTTAGCATGACAACCTCTTCATTAAGATGAGTGATGGTCTCATCATTCTGATTTGCTGTAAGTCGCAATCCTGCAGCCTCAATCTCCCTGCTCTCGGCATATTCAGAGATTTGCTTAGCCAAGCTCCTCCAAATGAAATACTGATCGTACATGTCACCGACATATGCCACCATATGGTCTTTTGCCCCCAGAGGAATATTCTTCAAATTGGAAACAAACTTATAGCCTTTAAAATAGATTTTTGGGAAGCAACATTATAATGTGGCTATTTAAGGGTTGGACGAGAACGGGTGCTCTGTTTCAACAATAGGCTATTCAGTAAGATGCTCAATAGGTATTTTATCAGCTCTATGTCGAAAGGAATAAGAAGCAATGGGCTTCGATGATCGATCAAAATGCTGGAAAGTATGAGACAACACTGTTTGCTAGGTAGAAACGAAAGCATAAGAGGTGTCATCATGAGGAACATCGTCGTGATGGATGGAGTGCCTGTCCGAACCCCTAGATTGGGGCAACTTGGATCTGGATCGATGCCTAGACGACGAGTCATGTGATCTATAATCCTTCTCTCTACCTCCTCTGTCATAGCTTGAACATTGACTAGAATCAGAATCATGGCTAGTCCTATGGAGGCACACGCTCGGTTTACGTCTCGATTGATAAGCCATCTGATCCTCGTGAGACTCATACAAACCACGTCGTTCCATTGAACCGCAAATGAAATAAAGATGAATCAGCCTTGATAAGAATACGATGCAAGCTGAGAAAAGTGCAATGTAGTTGTGTGTGCATGCAAATGTCCTAGTGTCCCTCCAATGGACCATGTGTTAGAATTTTGTTGACAAGGGTAATCTCCCCTACTTGAGTTGAAGGCACGTCTTCTTGGAAATGAACAGGGGATCCAACATCCCCAATGCTTATGTTGCCAAGGCCGTAAGAAGGAATATCGTCCGAAATTGGCCCCAGACCAACATATATATATATATATATATATATATATATATCATCAAAGGGCTCTACAGAAGTTTCAAATGTGACTATAGTTGGAAAAGGCGGGATCGAAGTCTACCTTTTGGCGATTTTAATCTTGACACTTCTTTTTTGAAGAGGTTGTTGATCGTCTCCGCCCTTATCAACAAATGGATCATGGCCCACATCATCGTCATTACGGCTAGCTCCGTCACCTTCACCCTCCTCAAAATGTACTCCTGCTCCTTCAGTCTCGATAACTGGAGGCGCCAGTGAATGATCTCCATTATCTCCGGACGAAGAACCATCCTCATCGTTATTGATGGCCTTTGTAGCAGGGCCAATGTTATGATATGGGTCCAAAAAGTTATAGGCCCATAGGTTCTCGTCGCTAAGCACTGTCTTAGCCTCACTCTCTGCCTCTAGAATTTCATGAAGTTGTCGGAGAGTCTCTGCCAAAGCTGCATTGCTAGGCATGTGCGGTACATCAGCAAAGAACGGAGAAGACGTTCAATGATAAAAAAAAACTATGAACATGGACCTGTATGAAAAGGAAGAGAATGGAACTTACATCCCGACAACCATTGCTGTGCAAATCCAGAAGGACAACGAACAAAAATGAATTCATCTTTGAAGTAGCTCAGTTTATTTTAGGCGTTGATTACAATTTTGCAGTCCTTGGATGGCTCTAAGAAAGTGAGGGAAGGATTTCCCTTGCGGTGCTTAAAGATGTATAAATACCGAATTTTTTGATTACTGGGAACTCAATTAAAATGGTGAGTGAATATGATGAACATACTATGAAGGAATGCGTAGTTGTTTGGATGGAGCTGGGCTGGAGCTAGCCTCATAAAATGCAGAAATTATCGTATTAACTGGTTAAACGGTTAAACACATTCTGCCAGGCACATGTACTTATTGCATACTGTATACCCAACTAGCGGGTGGTGCACTCTCTGGTGGCGTGTATGAACTAACACGTCCTCGAATGGGATGCCGTGTTTCTCATAAATTCTTTCGAGTGATCCTTCCTTAGTCTTTGAAGTGACGGAATCGGCAGGATCATCTAATATGATAGCATCATTAAGTGTGGCGGGAGCAGCTTCGACTTCTGGGCCTTCTATAGGCTCTATTGGAACTTCTATAGCAGGTTGTTCTACTTGTGGATTCTCAGGCATAGGTATAGGTTGCATGGAGTTTGTCATGCAGATGAAACCGTAGTCAAACTTGACTCAATATTTGATTCAGCGTACCTAGGAATTAATGGCCTGCAGCTTAAGCGAAGAGATGCTCGGAACGTCTATGATCCATAATTACTAAAACTCAACATATAAGTTATATTAGAAAGATTAAAAGACCGCCCCGTGGTTACAGTGTCGTGCAGTGTCAGTGTCCGATGTTATACAACGGTTCATTTGAAAATTTTGGATGTTATCCAAAGTGACCGTCATTGCTAACCATCCTAACCAGCTTTGCATCGTTGACCATGCATTCAAAACTTCTTGGGATTCGGGAAATGTCATGAGAAAAACTCAAGCTCTTTGTAACATCACACAATTGCCAACAAACTCAAAGGCATAAATTTATCCAAGGCACGGATTGGTACTAATCCATAACCTTGGCATGAATTTCTACCCCAAGATTCTTTCCTTGATCCCTAGCATAGCCATCAATGAGAGGCTCATTCAAATCGCCCACCAACCACTTTCCTATTGAAGGTTTAAATCAAGCTTTATGCTAAGATTCAAGTATGAAACACAGATCTGGAAATGGGTTCGAGTATGGAGTGATGGTTCGATCGTGAAACGGCGGCCCGAATTCAACTAAGGTGCGATGGATGGTGTCGTGTTCAGGTGAGAATAAGGCAGCGGCCGTTCTAATGTCAAGTGGCGGTGGAAAGTCAAACTTTAGCAAGCACCTTAATGGCAGACACAAGACCTCAAATCAAAGTCCAAAAAATAAAGTGAGAAGAGAAGTGTAGGATTGGGTATATAATACCCAAAATCCTACTTTTTCGGCTATGAACTAGCCACGTCTTAAGGGCTGGATGGCACCGATTCATAAATAAAAGAGAAAATAATCATGATGATTCATATGTGCATGCATGTGTATGTACGTATGCTCGTAGAAATCCACAAGAATGTGCATGCATATGGAATTAAAATATGATGGAAAATCGGAGCATACGTGTATGTACATACTCAACATCCAACAACCAGAATCGAAAGAAAGCAGATTCAAAACTGAAAAAAATCCAGAAAAAGAACCAGTTCAAAATTACTAAGCTCGAAATGAATGATCATGAGAGCACATTCCAATTTTATAGTGCCAAATACTGGTAAAGCACCGCAACAAATAGCAAGAGACACAATACTTCATTGAAATGATCCGAAGGAAGGACAACAACTATTCAAAGCACGGATTGAAGTACGATATTGCCATCCCGACTTGCCTCGATTCAAAGCACATCATGTTTGAAACAAGATGTACTTTGGGGGTAAGTGTTATCCGACCTTTTGACCATACAGTATTTGGATGGACTTAACGAATCAAACTTGAATGCTATCGAGGCAAGAGGCCCGAAGAGATGGCCGTAGAGTCCAGAAATCAAGTACAGCCAAGACTTCAAAGTGGAATCAAGACCATCCTAAATATCCCCAATGCCAAATCCATCTAAGTGATGGTTCGGTACCGATCCATAGAACTCCACCAAAAATGCCCCAATTTTCTTCTATTCTCAAATGTTGATGGTAGCAACCTAGATCAAGCTCCATTAGATCGATCGCATGCAATTCACTATCGATCTCCTTGAGCAAGTTAAATCAGCAACTCCATTCCTCTACCGATTCATCATATTGACCCGGAAACAAGCTTCTATCAATGCAATTAAGTTGAAAATACAAAGATAACAACAAGTCTCCATCACTCAAAGCATCGAAGCTGATCCATAAGAAGATCTTATGGATCGGTACCAATCTATGCCTATGGATCGGTACTGGTCCATCAACGTTGCTGACATGATCACGTTTCTTCAAGGCCAACTGCTACAAGAATGCGTAGATCGTGGTGGAGCATTTCCCGATGATCTACAACTATAAATAGGAGGCTATGGGCTCATTTTCGATGATCTTTTTGCTTCCTTGCAATTTTACATAATTCTCTTGTAATCACCCGTGGATCCTTACTAATCCATAAGAACTGTACCGACAAAACAGTAAGCAATAGAAATCTCAAGTGGACGTAGACAATAGTTGGTCGAAACGCTATAAACGTTTAATGTCTTGTTTTTACTCATTTTCCATTTACATTTCTTAATTTTCATTCTTTACTTAATTTCTTGGATGTTTGTGCCACATTTTGGTGCTAACAGTTTTACTTTGAATTTGACTTTTACTTTCCAAATCAAAAGCGTATGAAAGGTTGGTATATATAGCCTCTACTGTTCTATACCCTATTCTGAAATTTGGATTTCCATCCTCAATTTCTTTTGTCTATCAAACCAAATGACAGAACCACACTTGCTTAACAAACAAATTTAAACCGCTCTATTCTCTTCGGCTCGCTTTAGAAAATGTTGCAGCTTGCTAGTTTTAGTTGGTATGTAGACTTTATTTCACCCCAAATGCTTTCTAGGGACTTTTTTCAAGCTCGCGCAACAATTAACATATATTAACTTACACCATATTTTCCCTGATTGTGACATCAACAATCAAAAGACGTCAAATAAGTTTTACATAACTTTTTTTTTTGATAACTGAATTTGTTTTTAATTATTTGTCCAAATTTTTAGCAGATTACAAGTAATTTAATAAACTTATTGTTAGTTGAAGAATACAGAAAAATGATGGATTTTTGCTATTTGAAGTTTTACTTTTCTTTTGAATATACCTTTGTTTTATGGATAAAGTGACATATGAAGCACGGAAAATAATTTTGAAGTGATAAGTTCACGAAGAATCCTGAATGGCACGAAACGAACTTGCAATTTTTTACCACTTGAGAATTTTAAAAGACAAAAACAGTGTTAAAAGTGGTGAATATCGAAAGCTTCCACTTTACCGTTCGAAAGATGCTTTGCATTTAAAGTTTTTGGACACTGTACGTTAATTTGGGTGCCCTGTAGACCGACTCTTTCGTGCAGACCAAAACTACCTGCATATTTTCCCACATCTCCCTAATTCTATATATGGTTTTACCTCAGCCGAAATAAAATGTGGCATTGCAATTCGATTCAGGTAATTGTTTCTCCTCAATTTAACCTACTTACCGTTGGGTTTCATTTTCTTTTTCTTATTACATCCACCTTAGGAGTTTAGCTTGGGGGTATTCCAAGTTAGGGTTTTATGAGTATTTAAAATTAGGGTTTTGTTTATTTTAAGTTTGGGGTTTTGGAGTATTTGAGTGGTATTAACCTGGAATGCTCATGGGTTTTTGAGATTTACTCCACAAAACCCCGTATATAATATTTTATTTGCTATAACAATTTTTTTTTTAAATTCTGAATATGTAGTAGTTGGAAATGGAAACTTATTAAACTGTTTTATGAAGTATAAACAGCCAACTTTAAGAACCATTTTCGTATATGCATAGTCGTCAAGCAAAAATGTGGGCTGCGGCAAGTATAACCTAATAAACATTGAGAATAAAGTGCTAATTTTTGACTTAATCGTTTATTGTAAGTTATTGAATTTTTTTATGGTAATATTATGTAAGATAGCATTCTTGTTATGCTAAATCTGGTATGGATTTAATTGTATTATGTGATATTGTTGTGGATTGTACATGAGCTATACGGCAAATGTTGAATTAATTGTGATGAAAAGTCCATTACTAAGCTATTGTTCTAAGATTGAAGGATCTAAAAGTCCACTCTTTTCAACCATTTTATTTTTTTACATCCTTGAGAAAGAAGAAAGGGCACATAGAGCATGTTTGACAACAACTTATTTTGAAACCACTAAAAAGAAGATTTGAATAGTAAATTCTAAGTAGTTTTAAATAGTGGTTTATAAGTAGAAGTATTTAGATGCAATTTGACTTTTAAGTTAAAGTAAGTAAAATAATTTGTCGAAACAGTTATTAAATATGTCCTTAAGTCATAAGCAACAAATTGTTGCTTCTTATGTTTTGACTTGTTAGTCACTTTTGTAAGCTTCTTATAAAGAGTTGTCAAACACTTAAATTACAATAAGTGACTTATAAGTAGTTTTGGCCACTTACAAGTAGTTGCCAAACGTGCTCTAAATCAATAACGTATGGAAATTATTGTATGCTATAGTTCCTAACTGTTCAAAACTGAACCGGTCAAAGTCATGTGGAGAGTTGACCAATAAATTTTACATTGCATTTATAGATTTTGTTTAATATACTGATCTTTTAATAGTCGTTAATCAATACATGTCATGCCATCAAGAGCATTTTCTCCAGTAGAATCATTATTGATTTAGGTGGAAGAGATGACAGTCATTATTGTGTTATATCTTATTTAAAACAAAAGCTTGTTTTCAAGGTTAAATCATCCACGGCTTCACATAGCACATGTCTTTTTATGTTGAGTGCCAACATTTCTATTATTGCCATATATCATATGTTATGTACTACACCAAAGGATATAATCGAATGTTACATAATTTCATGAACTTACAAATTCAGCCTTTCACCAAGACATCTGTTCTAGTTGTATGATTCTTGGTCTTCAGTTTAATTTACGAAATGCCCCTTTCCATTTTATAAACAACAATTTTCAATAGGTTTGTTTTTAAAATGTTACCTTGCATACTTTCGCATAGTTTTGACTTTTATTTCAAGTTTTTTTTGAACTGTCAACTCTAATGCAATGTACTGCCAGATGAATTATACCTGCAGATCAACCCTTTCATCAAGGGCATTTGGTCTAGTGGTATGATTCTCGCTTTGGGTGCGAGAGGTCCTGAGTTCGATTCTCGGAATGCCCCTCTCTATTTTGTAAAATGTCATTTCATAAGTAGGGCTGTTAACGGATGCAAATGGATGCGGATATCTGCATCCGATATCAGCGGTTATCTCAAAACTCACATCTACATCCATGGATTTTTACTGGATATTCGAAAATATCCGCATCCGAAAAGAGGATGCGGATATTTCTGGATATCCAAAAGTTGAATTGTGTTTTTAGTTTGAAATTTTAAAACATAAACTTCACAATTAATGAGGTGTTCAAATGACTATCGAACTAATGAAATACTGTACTTCAATTTTTTGAGTAAAAAAAACAATTAACAAAATATTATAATGAGTTATGGCCACATGCTTAATCAATTAGTTCATACGATATTACAATTTGAATACATATCAAAAATAAAGAACAAGCATGCAACTTAGTAAAATAGAAAGTTCTTAGATTATGTTGAGTTAGGGTTTGAGAAAATAAAAAGGTGAAAGTGAAATTGTGAAAATGGATGCCATTATCTTGGACTTGTTCTCATGCACGCATATTGAACTTGTGATGCATGTGTTAAACTTGAACAGACTACAAAGAACCAACAAGTGTTTCTACGTGCTTTTATATAATATTGCTACTTGGTGTTCTGGCTTGGAATTTCATAACTTGTGCTTCTTGGTATTCTTGATTTTAGATTGACTTGTGGGCACCAAATTTTCACCTCTCGTTATTCATTTGTATTGTTGACTCAATATTCAGTATGCAGCTTTAGACAAAATGATAGTTTAATTATTTGTTGGAATCTGTGCAGGTAGCTAGTTTTATTTTGTTACAACTAAATTGAAGAAGAAATTAAACTCATCCTTAACATCCTTCCGTGTTCCTTTGTGCTAATTTAAATATTTTATCGATACAAGTTGACAGGGTACAAAGAGTTCAAAAAAGGTCTTAAAAGGATTCTTGTAGCCACCAACCTAGTTGGCAGGGAAATCAATATTGAGCGTGTGAACATTGTCATTGATTTCGATACGCCAGGCTCTGCAAGTTATTACTTGCATAGAGTAAGTTAATTACTTTCATGTGTTTTTACTTAATTTCTGTTTGTACATGAATGCTTTTTTTTACATTTTTAAGTATTACAGGTTGGGCATATTTTTTGGTTTTGAACCCAAGGGTTGATTATAACTTGTTGCATCCGTCTCTGATTCAAATGTTCTTAATTCTTTATTTTTTATTTATTTTTATTTTACGTCAAGTTCGTATTTTTTAAGTATATTTTGGTTGCAATTGTTTTATTCAATATACAGATAGATCCAATAAAGGCTTAAGGTTGATATAAAGGAGTTGCATGATACATCAACATGCAGTAAGCTCTCTTTTTGCTAACTTGGGCCTTTCCTTTTTAGATTTAGTGTTTGTTTGTTCTAGATTTTTTTTTGGCATAATTTAACATAATGTCTGGAATGATGGGTTGAAGATTTTAATTAGATTTAAGGAAATTGGTTTACTTTTTCTTATTTCTTTTTGAGAAAATTCTTCCAACCCATAGAATAGAGGGGTGAAATAACTTAAATCCTTTGTAATACGAGTATATATGCATGTTCAGGTAGGCCTGCATTTAAATACAACGTGTATGCATTTTTAGTTGCACCTGTGAAAGTAAATTTGACAGTAGCATCTTCATATATGGTTAGGCAGAAGTCGCTATTTTTTTGTTAAGACTGCAATAACTTCTTCATATTAATTTGAAATCAGGCTACACTTCAACCGATGAACTTCCACCTAAATTACAGACAATATGCAACACCCGGATACTTCAGCTTATGAACGTATATTGTAGTTTTTCATGACGATTAATAGTTGTACTTAGAAAAATAACATGTTACATCCCCATATTTGAACTCCGCCTAGGCATAAACCGCTATTTTTTTATTCGGACAACAATAACTTTTTCATAATAACTCGGAATTAGACGAGACTTCGATCGATGAACTCCTACCTAAATTACGGACAATATGAAACATTTGGATACTTCATCTTATGAACGCACACTATCGGTCTCTCATTTAAATTACGGTCAATATGGAACACTCAAATACTTCAGCTTATGAACGTATGTTGTAGTTTTCCATGATGATTAACAGTTATATTTAGAAAATAATATGCTACATTTTCATATTTCAACTCCGTCTAGGCAGAAGCCGCTATTTTTTTGTTCAGACCGCAATAACTTCTTCATACTAACTCGGAATCAGGCGAGACTTCGACAAATGAACTCCCACCTAAATTACGGCCAATATGGAACACTCGGATACTTCAGCTTATGAACGTATACTGTAGTTTTTCATGGTGATTAACAGTTGTACTAAGAAAATAACAGGCTACATCTCCATATTTGAACTCCGCCCAGGCAGAAGCCGCTATTTTTTTGTTCAGACCACAATAGCTTCTTCATACTAACTCACAATCAAACGAGACTTCGACCGACGAACTCCCATCTAATTTACTGACAATATGAAACACTTGGATACTTCATCTTTTGAACGCGCACTGTAGTTTTCCAATGTGACTAACATTTAGAAAATATCAGGCTAAATTCTTGTAATTGAACTCCGTCTAGAAAGAAGCCGATATTTTTTTTTAATGCTACGATAACTTCTTCATATTAACTCGAAATCAGGCGAGACTTCGATCGATGAACTCCTATCTAAATTACGGACAATATAGAACACATGGATACTTCATCTGTTGAACGCACACTGTAGTTCAGATAACCAACAATTGTACTTACAAAATAACAGGATACATCCTCGTATTTGAACTCCGCCTAGGCAGAAGCCGCTATTTTTTTGTTCAGACTTCATAACTTCTTCATAATAACTCGGTATCAGGCGAGATTTCGACCGATGAACTCCCACCTAAATTACGGATAATATGGAACATTCAGATACTTTAGCTTATGAACACACACTGTAGTTCTCCATGTTGACTAATAATTGTACTTAGAAAATAACATGCTACATTTTCATATTTAAACTTCGTCTAGGCAAAAACCGTTATTTTTTTGTTCAGACTGTAATAATTTTTTCGTACTAACTTGAACCTGGGCAAGACTTCGACCGATGAACCTCCACCTAAATCATGGACAATATGGAACACTCAGATACTTCAGCTTATGTACATATACCGTAGTTCTCCATGGTGATTAACAATTGTACTTTAACAGGCTACATCCCCATATTTGAACTCCGCCTAGGTAAAAGCAGATTTTTTATCTGTTCATACTGCAATAACTTCTTCATACTAACTTGGAATCAGGCGAGACTTCGATCGATGAACTTCCACCTAAATTACGGACAATATAGAATAGTCGGATACTTCATCTTGTGAACGTACATTGTAGTTCTCCATGGTGACTAACAGTTGTACTTAGAAAATAATAGACCACATCCTCATATTTAAACTCCGTCTAGGCAGAAGATGCCATTTTTTTTGTTCAGACCGCAATAACTTCTTCGTACTAACTCGGAATTGGGCGAGACTTCGATTGATGAATTCCCATCTAAATCACGGATAATAGGAACACTCGGATACTTCAGATTATGAACGTATACTGTAGTTCTCCATGATGATAAATAGTTGTACTTTAACATGCTACATCTCCATATTTGAACACCGCCAAGGCTATTTTTTTTGTTCATACTGCAATAACTTTTTCATACTAACTCGGAATCAGGCGAAATTTCGACCGATGAACTTCTATCTAAATTACAGACAATATGTAACACTTGGATACTTCATCTTTTGAATGCACACTGTAGTTCTCCATGGTGATCAACAATTGTACTTCAAAAATAACAGACTACATCTTCATATTTGAACTCCACCTAGGTAGAACCGCTATTTTTTTTGTTCAAAGTGCAATAACTTCTTCATACTAACTCGGAATCAGGTAAGACTTCGACCGATGAACTCACACCTAAATTACGGTTAATATGGAACACTCGGATACTTTAGCTTATGAACGCACACTGTAGTTCTCCATGGTGGCTAACAGTTGTACTTCGAAAATAACAGGCTACATCCCTATATTTAAACTCCATCTAGGCAGAAGCCAATATTTTTTTGTTCATACAGCAATAACTTCTTCATACTAGCTCAGAATCAGACGAGAGTTCGTCCGATAAACTCCCATCTAAATTACGAACAATACTAAATACTCGGATACTTTCTCTTGAACGCACACCGAAGTTCTCCATTGTGGCTAACAATTGTACTTAGAAAATAACAGACTACATCCCCATATTTGAACTCCGCTTAGGAAGAAGCTGCTATTTTTTTTGTTCAGACTGCATTAACTTCTTCATACTAACTCGGAATCAAGCGAAACTTCGACCGATCACTACATCAAAACAGGCAAATTCTAACATTTATAAGTGTTATAAATAATTTCAGTAACACTTTTTAAGTGTTACTAATGGACTGTGAGGAATGGAGCGGCCAAATTTGTAACACTTATAAGTGTTACAAACATACGTATTACTAACACTTATAAGTGTTGGTACCTAAATATACGGTAACGCTTATAAGTGTTGGTAACGAAATATACGCTAACACTTATAAGTGTTGGTACAGAAATATATGGTAACGCTTATAAGTGTTGGTAACGAAATATACGGTAACACTTATAAGTGTTGGTACAGAAATATACAGTAACGCTTATAAGTGTTGGAAAATGATTATTTAGTAACACACACACACACACACACACACATATATATATATATATATATATACCAAAACTTAAATGCAAAGTTTAAATATAAACACACTGCAAATAATGGTTTCCATATCACAAATAATTCATCATACATATTCAATGCAAAGTTTAAACGCTCTGCAAATGTTGTATAACATATCATAAACAATTATTTACATATCTAAAATACCACAATGTCATATATTCAGATATTATTACAACGTAAGCTTCAAAAAAAATAATATCAAAATACACTTAAAGTTTAACTTACGGTTAACCTAACCATTCCTGATCATCCACTCCAAACTCTAATGGTTTTGAATATTCTTCAACGTCCAATACAACAATCCAAAGCATCCTTCTTCAAGTTCCTGCATTTAATATAAACACTCGATAAAAACTTATACCTTCAAAATCAAAAGGTTAACGACTGAGTTACAACTCAGGTTCTAATTTTTTTTGTATTTATGAATTCGCAAACTTAGTATGCAAAATACATGTTAATCAAACTACATCAGCACTTAGTATGCAAAATACATGTTAATCAAACTACATGAAATGATGGATTATTCATGACACAGCTTGTCAATTTTACAGTGAACTATCCAACATCCTCATAAACATCATTTTTATAAAAGGTGTATTGCAAATTTTTCAGGAAAAAATTAGCATGTAATATCTGATTCTTACCAAAGAAGGCTACCACTTCTTGAGCACTAAATCCATGCTGACCGAAAACTTTGATAAGTGTAGTACTATTGAAAACTGGTGCAGGCAATCTGATTGTGTATTCTTATCTTCGATCTTCTTCCATCCTTCCTTCCTTTTGGCATATCATAAAATGGTACTCCTGCCTGATTATCATTCCAATTCATAACAATAACTTAGTACTATACTGCTATTTATTTATTTTCTTGTTTTTTTGTTAAGAAAAAAAGAAGAAGATGATAATAATAAAGAAAACATACAAAGAAAACAGCATCTCTAGCTGCCATGGTAATAATATCAGCACATGAAACAACTCCTGGACACTGATTTTCAATGGCTTCCTTCGTTGCATCGATTATTTCGTATCCTCGGAAGCTTAGATTTGCAGGTGAGTCCTTTTCAGCTGTATTTTCTTTTGTTGAATCAAGCAAAACTGACCCATCACATCCCTATTCAACAAATTTTAGTAAATTCTTTCAAAATTTTGTGCGTGCACGCACACACAAAAGGTTAACTGATAATACAAACCTCTACAAAGCAATCATGAAAATGCATTCTTAGAAGGCCAGCAGCAAGAGTAAGATCATCACTCAAAGCTTGATTAACAGTGTTCCTCACTATCATCTCTGCAAATGGACATCTCGGTATGTAGTACTCCATAGACAAAGCTTCTATTTTTAAGTTGAAATTTACAATAAATGAAACTAACAACAAATTTATTATGTAGGAGATGATTATTTTAGCCATGCTGGTTAATTTTTAGAAATTTTTGCTGTATAAAGCAATAGATTTTTAGAAATTCAAGGTTTTTAAGATTATGATTTAAATAAAAATTATACCTCTGAACCAAAAGTAAATATTCAAAAAACAATTGAAGTTTTATACATCAATGTATTTTATTAGTTTATTTTTACGCATATTCAACACGGTGATATACAATTGAGTAAACTTAATTTAAGTTTCAATAAATAAGTGGTGCACAAATGCAAATACCAAGGGTGTAAGTTTAGTGACTTAGATAATGTATACTTTGTGCTCATGTTTTAATCCACTCTCTTGACGTTTGTTCTGTCATAACTAAAATAATATATAATATTACGTTAGTCCATATATATTTGCAAAGAAAAATAATATATGTTTTATGATATAATATTACATTAGTGCTAAGCTTAGATTTTGTTGTGTTATGATATGTCAGTGTGACCAGATTGAGCATGATACATGAACAGAGCTATGTATAATTTAACTAATATTAGTTAAAAGGCATCGACCAACACTTTGAGAGTTTTCTAGATAACTGCAAATAAGCAAGATTATAGATCTTTTTAAGGTATATATATTTTCAAGCAGTATTAAATATTTAAAAATAAAGGATTATAATTTGATAACAAACCACATTATGCATAAATTATCTGCAAATTAACCGATTCAAATATGGTTATTTCCTTAAACTAACTTACTCAAATTGTGGATGAAAATTTTGAATAGATGGATGAAATCACATATCTCTAAATGTTTCAAAATGCAGGGTTGAATTAATGGGGACCATTTAACTGATAATAATAAATCATTTATTTCCAATTCGTTGTCTCCATAAAGCTACCTCTATGTAGCTATCTCCATATGCATGCATATATTTAGTGTTTTGCTTAAGTGGTTAGGTTAATCACTGCAAGCTCAGTTCGACATGCTTGTTATGCATAAATATTAAAAATGTAGAGATTATAAGTTGGTTGCAATCATAATCTGATGGAATCTGAAAAATGTTTCAAGAAGATAACTTAGATGATAGTAGTAAAAAGGATAAAACATAATCATAGTATAGCTAACCTCATTTGATAGGAAAACCAATATAATTTGTGTGCTAAAGATGAAGTTTATGGAAAAAAATTGCTTCGTCATACAAATAGGGTATAAATTTTTTCTTGGATCATGTGTAAAAAAATACTTCAAGAAAACTCTATAACGTATATTATACATAGCACATAATGAAAATTTGAAATATTTGGAGTAACAATAAGCTCAAATAGAAAAATATTCATGACAAAATTGAAACTTGCAAAAAAAAAGAGTAAGTAATATCAAAATAATTGATTTAAATAATGGATGGAAACAGAATATACTATATAAAAATATTTCAAAGGTATATGCATATGGAGATAGCTTTATTTAGAATTCGTACTTCATATTAACATTCAAAACTTTCTAAATTTAAGTAATCTTTATTTAGAAAATGATCTTGTGAAAGGAATGATTTGATCATTACAAGAAAGGTAAAAGATAATTCCAAATTTCATTGTGGACCGTATCTGAACATACTAATTCGTAACTTATTTTCACTGGTAAAAGAGAAACGGTTTGACAAATCAGTATCACTTAATGTTATATAATATATATTTAATCTACGTAATCAAAATGGATTATAAAGCTCTGTTGTAAAACATGGGTGAAGGTAAGTCAAATCACCCAAATCCCACAAAGTACATTTCCATAAATTAATAGCATATGAACTATTGGGACAGTAGACAATATGCATAACAAATAGAAAACAATTTCAATTGCAAAAAGTTATATATGAATTTATCTACAATTAAAGGATCCACAAATATAATTTTATAGTCACAAATAAGTGTGCCCATAAATAATTGAAGTAAATAGCTAAATCTACTAATCAAGATAGATCATTGTATAAACTATATTTTGAAACGGATGCATTACATATTAAATCATGAATACGAACTGAGCCCATAATCCAAATGGACTTTAACCTTGTGTCTGCTATCTGGTGACTAAGGGGCAAAGCCTTTTTTAGTTTTGCAAAGCACTACTCGAAATGAGCATAGTGAAGTACTGTTAGTCAAAATGCCCCATTTTTATATGTAAAAAAGTAGGCAAAAGCTGAATACATGTATTGATATATCATAGTTATCTCTTAAACCAAGACACTTGCTATATAGTACAGGGAAAACCACAATTTGAGGATATATTAATTTGTGAACATCCAACATTATACATATGCCTCCTTAACTATTTTATATAGATAAATGGTGTTTTATTTTGTGCTAAATGTTGATTGGCTATACAATATGGTAAAAGGAAGACGATGTTTGGCTTACCCTGAAGATCATTCCACTTTATAATCTAGTTAAATGAAGGTTGGTGCATAATTCCAAACTGACTACAGAGTAATGGATGATGGGAGTCGTGAAAATCAACACCTCCATCAATCAGCAAAAAGCTTGAGTGGCTGCAAAGGAAGACAGTGGCCATGGTGAGTCTCCACTGCAAAGGAAGACAGTGGCCATGGCTGCAAAGGTTAAACAGAAGAATTTCCCCCTCCACCCTAAATGCAGAAGTCCTTTAATCACTTCCCTTGCCTTTGCTGATGACCTCATCATCTTTAATAAACCATCTCACAATTCCCTTACTTGCATTATGAACACTTTGAACTCCTTTGCTAATTTTACTGGCCTGCACATCAATTACTCCAAATCACACATTCTTCTAGCTGGGCTAGCTATCCTCTTATTGATCACTGCCTCTCTATTACTAAAATGCAATCGCTACAAAATGATATGTGTTATCCAGGTATTCCAGTAGCATCAAAATCTATATCTATAGTTCAATGTTTACCTCTTTATGAAAAAAATCACTTCCACTTTGAATAGATGGCAAAATAGATTCTTAAGTCATGTTGGCAGGCTTACCATTGTTAACTCCATCATCTTCTCAATGTCTGTAGATAGGGGTAGATCCTTTCTCCTCTCAAATAATCTCATAACCATGATAAGGAGTGCTATGATCAGGTTCTTATGGACATGCTCTGTATGCACAAGAAAACTAGCTCCAATTGCCTTCAGTAAGATTGAATTTCCTAAATAGTTTGGTGACCTTCACATCAAGAACCTAAGATTTTGGAATACCTCTGCATTCTCCAAACATTTTGATAACTTAATAAACAATTCCAACTCGGTTTTGGTTGCATGGTTTAAAAACCATAACCATAAATCAAAGGATTTTTGGCAAATGAATCCCAATCCTTCCTCTAGCTGGATCTGGAAAGCATTCCTAAGGATGAGGAATGTTCTTATTCCTCATGTCACCATGAGGATTGCCAGCAATAGTATTGCCAAGTTTTGGATAGTGCCTTGGGTTGCTAATGGAATAATAATGCAGAATGCTCATCTCATGCTGAGATGATGCAAACTGGTATACCGATTCATGCTAAAATGTTGATTACATTAGAGATGGCATTATTAAGCTTCCTAAATCAAGCTGCTCCAATGTCAATGCCCTATGCAATAAGTACTCTAACACTTCCATCTTTTTAGCTGAAAAGGATGAATATGTATGGACATCTGCTATGAAAAGCCACTCCACTAGTTTAGTATACAATGCTTTCTCAGAATAACAAGATCTCACAAAATTTCCTTGGTTTAGAAGAGTTTGGAACTACTCTACTTCAGAGAAGCTTAACCTCTTACTTTGGAGGATTATAAAGAATGCTATACATAATCTCTGTAATCTTGCACATAGAAGCAACCCTATCACTACTACCCGTGACTTCTACAAGAGGTATCCTGATGACAACCATCATCTGTTCTTCCATTGTTCATTCACCTTCTTTCTTTGGAAGAAAATAAAACTGAGAGCTGGATATACTGTTCCACTTTGTGATAGCAAGTTGGAATGGGAAAGTTTATTTAATCAAACTAAATGAACGGTCTCTTCTTTCTATGGACTACTGATGATCTTAAAGGTTATTTCCTATAGTGTTGGGAAGGAGAGAGATGCTAGAACTTTCTATAGGAGATGCAAGAACAGGATGGAGCTTTTCCATGAAATTTCAAATGGAATCCTTATTGCTGTTATGGCGGATTTCAATCGAGAGCACTCTTATTCAAATCCCCAAACGCAGCGGAAAAGCTAGATCGTGATAAATAGTGTAAAAAACAACCAACCAATAGCTCAAATCTAATCTCAACCAATCCAAAGACGATCACAATCCCAAATAAGCAATTCAGAAATAAAAGCAATAACGAAAAAATAAATCACACAGCGATTTATAGTGGTTCCACCAACGTCGTGTTAGTGTACATCCACTTTAAGAGAGAGCTTTATTAATATTGATGAGAAGAGTACAAGAGATTGAATACAATGATCAAATTCTAATTAGAAATTGATTTGTGGAGAAGAGAATTGAAGAAAATTAGGTTTTGATAAACCCTAATTAGTAGAGGCTAATCTCTTGCAGTCGCTTGCTTGTGTCACTCCCGGATCTGATACCAGAGGCTAGCTTATAAAGGAGAATAGAAACCCTAGGAAATATTCCAAAATTGCCCCTGCGGATATCACAAATTTTCACCCAAGTCCGCGATATGAAAAAAACTGGAAAAAGTCGTTCCAGACGTCTGGCCTAAGGGTCAGACGTCTGACTTAAGTCACTGGAGCGACTTCGCTCCAGATCAGATGTCTGACCCACTTGGTCAGACGTCTGCCTGAGGGTTCTGGAACCATTCCAGAACAATTTCAGACGTCTGAAAATAATTTCAGACGTCTGAAATTACTTGCTGTCCCAAACAGCCCTCTCCGCCTTTTCACTTATAACTTCCACCTCCGAACTTCGATTTGCGAACTGTTTTCTCCGTTGCGAAGCTACTTCCGACCTCTACAAATCCGCATATAGTGTCGCCAAAATTCAACACTCCACCTCGACACTATATCCATCTCCGACTCTAATGGTACCATACCATCAACAACAACCGATAGCACCAACTATCACTTCTTCTACCTTCAACCAAATATGAATGCTTTCCTAATGAGCTCCGGCAAAGCCACCGCCCATTGCACTCCACCAACGAGCTCAGGCAAAGCCCCCGCCCGCTAATGAAATGTTGAAAACATCCAAATCCTAAGCTATCTCTCCAAAGACTAGCACTAACTAAGAAGATAGAACCTCAATCTCTCACCAATACTCTTTCTCATCTACCACCAAGCTCCTCCCTTAACCGTGCCACCCCGTGGCACCTAGCACTCTCCAAGCGAATCAAGTTCGAGCAATGCTCGAACTTCCCAACCGGCAATGCCTTAGTGAACATGTCCGTCGCGTTATCCTTTGTATGCACTTTCCGAAGATATACTTGCTTATCCTCATTCATGGCTACTAGAAATGACTTTCTCACCTCAATATGCTTAGTCCGTGAGCTAAACGCCAAATTCTCTCCCAAGTGAATAGCACTCTGGCTATCACATCGAACATCAATACTATCATGCCCGAATCCCAAGTCACACAACAATCGCTTCAAATAGAGTGCCTCCTTTGCCGCCTCCACTGCGGCAATCAACTCCGCCTCCGTAGTGGATAAAGCAACTACGGTCTGCAATCTAGATCTCCAACTTATGGCTGTACCCCCAAGTGTGAAGACATATCCGGAAGTTGATTTTCTCCGATCCCTAACACCAGCGTAGTCCGAATCACAATAACCAACCAAATTGCAATTCATTGCCTTACTACCGCCAAAAACAAGACCATGAGATGATGTGTGTAATGACCCGTATTTTTACAGATCGAAACATCGTAAAACCGTTGTCATTTGGTCGCATTGTTGATAAGTCATCCATAGTCTAAGTCCTAGGTCGTATAGTAGTTAGGTCGGAGTGGACGACCTAAGAAGGTGGAGCGACCTAAGGAAGTTGGCGACCTAAGGATTTTGGGTATAGGTCGTGGAACGACTTAAGGTATTGGGCGACCTAAGAAATGGTACGACTTATAGAAGTTGGCGACTTATAGCAGTTAGCGACCTAGTAGACTGGACGAGGTAAGGGCTTAGGTCGTATAAGAGATAAGTCGTGGGGTAGGTTAGGTCGTGTAAGCGACTTAAGGACAGGCAGCGACCTAAGAGAGTTAGCGTAGTTAGGTCGTTAGACGACCTAAGGAGTTAGGTCGTATCCTGGCTAAGTTAGTTAGGTCGCGTGTGTGTGTGTGTTAGGTCGCAGGTTTGTTAGGTCGTAGGTCGCGGATGCGCGTAGGTCGTTGGATCTGTTAGGTCGTATGGATGCGCATTCGTTAGGTCGCGAGGAAGCGCATCTGGGTTAGGTCGTAGGTCGCTTGGGTGCGCTGATGCGCTAAGTCGTCAGGTCGTAGAAGCGCATCTGGTTAGATCGTGGGAGTGCGCATATGTTAGGTCGTAGGTCGTAGAGGCTGGGGCTGTTAAGTCGAAGATTTTTAGGTCGTAGGGTTTCTTAGGTCGTGGACGACCTAATAGCGAGTGGACGACCTAAGGGGAAATCAGCCTATAAATAGGAGGGTTCTACTTCATTTTTTGGGATCCGGATTTTGAAGCGACGAAGTGCTGCCATTTTGAGAGCTCGACTTCTACACTTCTTCACTTCTTTTCTTCACTTTAATCTTGTGATTCCTTCCATCCAAATCGAAGATCAAATCGAAGATCCAAGAGCTTAGATTGAAGATCTACATCCATTGAAGAGAGATTTCATCGTTTGAAGCGGATTTGTGATAGATCGAGTCAGATCCTTCGCTGTCCAGATCTGAAGTGTGTTGCTTTTGAGTTGTTTAGGAGATTCGGTGAGTGGTGATTATCTCTCACACGGATCCAAAGAAGTATATCGGATCGTTGGCTTGATTTTGTGTAAAGTAGTAATTTTCATGCATTTTTGTAAACTTAAGTGTAGATCCATTGTTCATGATGATTTGACATCTATTTTACTACATGTTAACCTATGCAAGTTCATTCATCAAGATTATAGAGATATTTCTCATGTCTTCATGCTTGTTAGTCTTTAGACTCTTTATTTACGAAATTGCCATTACTGTTATAATTGTCTATTTAGATCATCTTTGAATGCTTGATTACTTGGATTAATGTTTGACTTGATTGATTGCTATGAATTAGATGATTGATGATTTGATTTAGACCGAAGATGATTCAAAAGCTAAGGGAAAGGCTCTTGAATTGGAAAAGCTGCTTGTGGCATATGTGGCGGATGAGGAAGCTCATATGAATAGATTTGATGATGATATTGAGATGAGGCTTTGCTATGATGATGATGAGGCGAGGCAAGATATGAGATAGCCTTGGTCTAATCCGGACGGGATTATTCCAAGCATGTTGACAACTCGGTGAAATGGTTCGAGTTTGAGGATAATGGTTTGCTCGAGAGGCGCTTGAGCTGGTATGGAAATAGTCGTCGAGGAGGATGACTAGAAGGCTGAGATCTCATTGTTGTTGAAGGTTCTAGCATACTCAAAGTAAGAGTACGTTGGACAGATTCGATAGTCCCTAAAGACTATGATTATAGTCAAGTACTCTGGGCAGATTCGATAGTCCTAGGCACGGATCACGACGACGTGTGGAGTTATGTCTAGAACCGGGGTTTCCATTAGCCCTTGAAGGACGGCTGAAAGAATGTGCCGGTCATTCAATTAACGGTGGTATCGAAGCAATGATAACAGTGATAGCCAGAGTTATGGATGTTTGGTTGTATCGTCATTCGGTATCAAGAGCAGTGTTTTCTGGGTGCTTATCTGATCTTGGTTTAGGCCTTGAGGGTTTGTACTTGGAAAACATCGCCCTTGACTCGAGTGATAATTACTTTACTTTAAATTGTATTCTTTGCTATGGTTGCTTCTGCTTAGTGTGTGTCTGGGGGCTATCACTGTAGAAAGAGGTGGAGTGGGAGGGTTGTATTCCTATTCCTTTTCCTTTGTGCTCTTTTGGTATGTTGTTAGCTAATTTACCACTCACTAAGACTGTTGTCTGACTCAAGACTTTATGTTTTTAACTCTTATTGCCTTGGGCTGTTCGTCCATTTTGGGACGGGCAGACTAGGTAGCAGGTGACAGGTGCTGTTCTTGCTTTCCACGGTGCTGATGTCGAAGACGAGCTGGAGGCTTGCATATTATTTCTTACTATATGTACTGGATGTTCCACTGCTTTGTGTATTCTCTGAGTGTTATGTAGTGAGGCTTGTTGTATTGACTATTAAGATGCTTGTATTCAACTATTATGAAGTTTAATAGAGATTCTGTTTTGTGAAGCTTCACTATGTATATTTTCTATTGTATTTTTATCCATGCGCTGTGAGTTATACGATAGATTCTGCTGTTTTAACTTTACCCTGATGATCGTCCATGGCTGCCTGGCATACTTTACAGCGCACTATGTCTAGGTTCAGTGCAGGGATCGTGGGCGGTCGTCACATTTGGTATCAGAGCTTTGGTTAATCGATTTTACCCAACGCTCGCTGACGTAACTACGTATGAGAGACGTAATTGTATTTTGATGGATGATTACTATATATAATATAGTAGCTTAGTAGAGTTTGAGTCCTTTATGCAGTTGTTTCTCTAGGAGTGCTAATCATTCCTTTTTATAAATATTAAGGATGAGTCGAAGAGGGAGACCAGCTGCTAGGGAAGGCCGTGCTGCTGATTATGCAGCTATGTTCGAAGCTATGATGACTTCGATCATGAGAAGGATACCAGCCCCAGGGCCATTAGTAGATGTTGGAGTTCAAGTTCAAACTCCAAGACCGGTGGATTTTGCTAAGTTGTGTAAGGATTATACTGCTCTTGGAGGGAAGGTTTTCTTGGGAACAGAATCAACCATTGAAGTTCAGAGATGGATAGATGCTTGTATAAGAATCTTTGATGATTTGGGAATTGATGATGCAACTAAAAGGAAGCTTGCATCAAGACAGCTTCAAGGAAGAGCTTCTGATTGGTGGAACTTTATCACCATTGATACTCCGGAGGAAGAGATTACTTGGGTGCAATTCCAAGCCAGATTTGAAGCTGAGTTCATTTCTATAGCTCAGAAGTCTGTTCTGTTCAAAAAGTTTGTGGAGCTCAAGCAAGGTGGAAGACCAGTTCTTGAGTATGTTTCTGAGTTTGAAGCTTTGTCCAAGTATGCCCGGTCGTATATTGAATCTCCTTACCAGAAGAATGAGAAGTTTGTGACAGGCTTGGACAGTTATCTTGGAAGACAGTTGGTGGATCATTTGGACGATCCATTTGAGAAGCTTGTGGAGAAGGCTCTCAGGCACGAGAATCTGTTTCCTAAAGAAGGATCTGTTGTTGCTGTGACCAAGGAGGAGTCTAAACCACAGCAGGGTGGAAACAAGAAAAGGAAGCAGCAGCAGCAAAAGGGTAAGGATGGCCAGAAGAAGCCGAAGGGCGATGTAACCTGCTACAATTGTCAGCAGAAGGGCCATTTCTCTAGAGATTGCAAGAATCCGAAGGTGCCGGTGAAGTGCCACAACTGTGACAAGCTGGGGCATGTTAGGAAGAATTGTCCAGAACCGAGAAGGGACAAGCAAATTGTGCAAGCTTATTCTTTGGGGGCTGTTCCATCATCTTCGAAAGCTCCTACCATTGAAGAGAAAGGAAAGAGTGTAGTGGTTCAAGGTACTCTTTTCCTATGTGGTGTTCCAGTGAGAGCGCTATTTGATACTGGAGCGTCGCATTCTTTTGTTTGTAATGAACTTGTAGGCCGGTTGGGTTTAGAACCGGATATCGTTGATAGGCCATTGGTTGTGACTTATCCGGTTGGGGGTTCGTCTTGTTTGTGTATGTTATGCCGTGGTCTGATTGTATCGAGTCATGATTGCTCTTTTGTTTGTGATTGTTTTGTTCTGAACTTTGCGGGGTTCGAATTATTTTGGGTATGGACTGGCTTAGGAAGTATGCGGCAAAAGTTGATTGTGAAAGGTTGGAGGTGACAGTCGAGAATGTGGAGGGGCGAAAGGTTGTGATACGATGTAAGCATGAGGAAGGCGTCTTCATGAACTTCATGTATTCGCTGGTTGTTCCACGGGATGGACTGTCATCGGTGCCAATCGCTAATGGATTTGAGGATGCCTTTGATGAGGTCGAAGGGTTACCGCCGCATAGAGAGATCGAGTTTCGTATCGATTTAGTTGAAGGAGCCAGACCTGTTGTGATGCCTCTTAGGCGGATGGCGCCTAAGGAACAGCAGGAGTTGAGGGTGCAGGTTGATGATTTTTTGCAGAAAGGATTCATTCGGCGTAGTGTGTCCGAATGGGGTGCACCAGTTGTGTTTGTTACCAAAGCGGATGGATCGTTGAGGTTGTGTGTGGATTATCGTGAGCTGAATAAAGTGACTAAGAAGAATAAGTATCCATTGCCGAGGATAGACGACTTGTTTGATCAGCTTCACGAAGCTAAGGTGTTTTCTCAGATGGATTTAGCTACGGGTTTTCACCAGTTAAGAGTGGCTAAGGATAGTATGCCGAAGACTGCTTTCAGGACACCGTCCGGTTTCTTTGAGTGGCTGGTAATGCCGTTTGGATTGACGAATGCACCAGCATATTTTGTGGATCTTATGAATAGAGTGTTCAGGGATCAGTTGAACAAGTTCGTACTTGTGTTCGTGGATGATTTTTTGATTTATTCCAGAACTGAAGAAGAGCACAAGACGCACTTGTGTATTGTTTCGGGGATCTTACGGAAACATCAGCTGAAGGCTAAGTTTTCGAAGTGTCACTTCTGGAAGAGTGAAGTGAGGTTCTTAGGCCATATTATCTCTGGAAGTGGAATAGCGGTTGATCCCGCTAAGATAGCAGCAATCCAGAATTGGGGTAGACCTAAGAATGCATCTGATGTGAGAAGTTTTCTTGGATTAGCAGGATACTATCGTCGATTTATCAAAGACTTTTCCAAGGTAGCTGCACCATTAACAGGATTGACGAAAAAGAATCAAGTATTCAGATGGGATGCTAAGTGTGAGCAAGCTTTCGGAATCCTGAAAGAGCGATTGACAAGTGCTCCTGTTTTGACTATTCCAAGTGGGAATGAGGAGATGGTGGTTTACACCGACGCATGTGGTACTGGACTAGGAGCAGTGCTGATGCAGAGGGATAAAGTTGTTGCGTATGCAAGTCGACAACTGAAGCCGCATGAAAGGAATTACCCGACTTATGATTTGGAGTTAGCGGCGATTGTTTTTGCTCTGAAGATGTGGAGACATTATCTATTGGGAGTTCGATTCGAGTTATTTACAGATCATAAGTCGTTGAAGTATCTTTTCTCCCAAAAAGATTTGAATCTTCGACAGCAGCGATGGCTAGAGTTTTTGGCATCGTATGATTTTAGTATAGCCTATACTCCGGGGAAGGGTAACGCAGTGGCAGATGCGTTAAGTCGAAGACATGCAGGATTGGGAACCATGTTTTTAGAATGAAAGAATCTCGAGTATTTAGCTGGATTTGACTTCAGGCCCAGATGCGAATTGGAACCTGAGATGTTGGCAAACTTATCGATAAGATCGACTCTTGTGGAAAGAATTGGCGAGAGTCAAAAGCGAGATGATAAGATTGTCAAGGTTATCCGTGATTTGGAATCTGGATTGGACCCAGAAAAGGATAAAGGATTCGAGGTCGATCGAAAAGGTTGGCTACGGAAGCAAGGACGACTAGTTGTTCCCGATATAGATGGATTGAGAGATGAAGTTCTGAAGGAAAGTCATCACTCGAAGTTGACAATTCATCCTGGTGGAAATAAGATGTATCGGGATATGAAGAGAACCTTTTACTGGGAAGGTACGAAGAAGGATGTTGGAAATTTTATTTCCAAGTGCATGAACTGCCAGTTGGTAAAAGACGAACAGAAGAAGCCAAGTGGATTGCTTCAGCCATTAGAAGTTCCCACATGAAAGTGGGAGCAAGTATCGATGGATTTTATTGATGGGTTACCTAGAACAAGAACGGAAAAGGAAGGGATTTGGGTCATCGTAGATCGTTTGACTAAGAGTGCAAGATTCATTCCCGTTCGATCGACTAGGACTGCATCAAAGTTGGCATAGTTGTATGTTAAGTGGATAGTTCGATTCCATGGTATTCCGAAGAGTATAGTGAGCGATCGAGATCCATTGTTCACTAGTGGATTTTGGAAGAGCTTCCAGGAAGTTTTGGGAACCGAGTTGTGTTTGAGTACAGCTTATCACCCTCAAACAGATGGTCAGACCGAGAGAGTCAACCGAGTTTTGGAAGATCTCCTCAGAGCTTGTGTTTTGGATTTCGGAGGATCATGGGAAGATCACCTTCATTTGGTGGAATTTTCATATAACAACAGTTACCAGTCAAGCATTGGTATGGCACCGTATGAGGCATTGTATGGGAGACCGTGTAACTCTCCGACATGTTGGTTAGAGACCGGAGAAAAACCGATGCTTGGGCCAGAGATGATTCAACAGACTTCGGATTGCATAGAGATCATTCGGCAACGGATGAAGGCAGCCCAAGACTGCCAGAAAAGTTATGCCGATAAGCGTCGTAAGGATTTGGAGTTCGACGTAGGTGATATGGTTTTTGTGAAGATTTCTCCACTGAAGAATGTTATTCGATTCGGGAAGAAAGGAAAATTGACTCCGAGATTTGTTGGACCATTCCCGATCATCGAGCGAATTGGAAAGCTCGCCTACAGATTGGAGTTACCAGAAAAGATGGCGGGTGTGCACGATGTTTTTCATGTATCATATCTACGGAAGTTTGTACACGACTCGAATACAGTGGTTTCTGCTGATAGCTGTGAAGATTTCGAAGTTGATCCAGTTGATAAGAGACCTCGTAAGCCGCTTCGTGTTGTGGAAACCGACACGAAACAGCTTAGGAGGAAGGTAGTTAAGTTGCTCAAGATACAATGGAGTGCTGATGATAACGACTGTACATGGGAGGTGGAAGAGAGGATGAAGGCAGCTCATCATGAACTCTTCAAGGTATGACCCTAAGGTGTCGTGTCATCTAACGACATTGTAACTTATTCTAGTTTTAGAATTCTGCATGCTAAGCTAGAATTGGATGCATGGTTTGTTGACTGCTATGGATGGTAGGCGTGCAGAATAGTCTTTGATTGCTCTTGTTTGTTTGGAATTTCAGGGGCGAAATTCCTAAGGGGGAGAGAATGTAACGACCCGTATTTTTACGGATCGAAACATCGTAAAACCGTTGTCATTTGGTCGCATTGTTGATAAGTCATCCATAGTCTAAGTCCTAGGTCGTATGGTAGTTAGGTCGGAGTGGACGACCTAAGAAGGTGGAGCGACCTAAGGAAGTTGGCGACCTAAGGATTTTGGGTATAGGTCGTGGAACGACTTAAGGTATTGGCGACCTAAGAAATGGGACGACTTATAGAAGTTGGCGACTCATAGCAGTTAGCGACCTAGTAGACTGGACGAGGTAAGGGCTTAGGTCGTATAAGAGATAAGTCGTGGGGTAGGTTAGGTCGTGTAAGCGACTTAAGGACAGGCATCGACCTAAGAGAGTTAGCGTAGTTAGGTCGTTAGACGACCTAAGGAGTTAGGTCGTATCCTAGCTAAGTTAGTTAGGTCGCGTGTGTGTGTTAGGTCGCAGGTTTGTTAGGTCGTAGGTCGTGGATGCGCGTAGGTCATTGGATCTGTTAGGTCGTATGGATGCGCATTCGTTAGGTCGCGAGGAAGCACATCTGGGTTAGGTCGTAGGTCGCTTGGGTGCGCTGATGCGCTAAGTCGTTAGGTCGTAGAAGCGCATCTGGTTAGGTCGTGGGAGTGCGCATATGTTAGGTCGTAGGTCGTAGAGGCTGGGGCTGTTAAGTCGAAGATTTTTAGGTCGTGGACGACCTAATAGCGAGTGGACGACCTAAGGGGAAATCAGCCTATAAATAGGAGGGTTCTACTTCATTTTTTGGGATCCGGATTTTGAAGCGACGAAGTGCTGCCATTTTGAGAGCTCGACTTCTACACTTCTTCACTTCTTTTCTCCACTTTAATCTTGTGATTCCTTCCATCCAAATCAAAGATCCAAGAGCTTAGATTGAAGATCTACATCCATTGAAGAGAGATTTCATCGTTTGAAGCGGATTTGTGATAGATCGAGTCAGATCCTTCGCTGTCCAGATCTGAAGTGTGTTGCTTTTGAGTTGTTTAGGAGATTCGGTGAGTGGTGATTATCTCTCACACGGATCCAAACGAGTATATCGGATCGTTGGCTTGATTTTGTGTAAAGTAGTGATTTTCATACATTTTTGTAAACTTAAGTGTAGATCCATTGTTCATGATGATTTGACATCTATTTTACTACATGTTAACCTATACAAGTTCATTCATCAAGATTATAGAGATATTTCTCATGTCTTCATGCTTGTTAGTCTTTAGACTCTTTATTTACGAAATTGCCATTACTGTTATAATTGTCTATTTAGATCATCTTTGAATGCTTGATTACTTGGATTAATGTTTGACTTGATTGATTGCTATGAATTAGATGATTGATGATTTGATTTAGACCGAAGATGATTCAAAAGCTAAGGGAAAGGCTCTTGAATTGGAAAAGCTGCTTGTGGCATATGTGGCGGATGAGGAAGCTCATATGAATAGATTTGATGATGATGTTGAGATGAGGCTTTGCTATGATGATGATGAGGCGAGGCAAGATATGAGATAGCCTTGGTCTAATCCGGACGGGATTATTCCAAGCATGTTGACAACTCGGTGAAATGGTTCGAGTTTGAGGATAATGGTTTGCTCGAGAGACGCTTGAGCTAGTATGGAAATAGTCGTCGAGGAGGATGACTAGAAGGCTGAGATCTCATTGTTGTTGAAGGTTCTAGCATACTCAAAGCAAGAGTACGTTGGGCAGATTCGATAGTCCCTAAAGACTATGATTGTAGTCAAGTACTCTGGGCAGATTCGATAGTCCTAGGCACGGGTCACGACGACGTGTGGAGTTATGTCTAGAACCAGGGTTTCCATTAGCCCTTGACGGACGGCTGAAAAAATGTGCCGGTCATTCAATTAACGGTGGTATCGAAGCAATGATAACAGTGATAGCCAGAGTCATGGATGTTTGGTTGTATCGTCATTCGGTATCAAGAGCAGTGTTTTCTGGGTGCTTATCTGATCTTGGTTTAGGCTTTGGGGGTTTGTACTTGGAAAACATCGCCCTTGACTCGAGTGATAATTACTTTACTTTAAATTGTATTCTTTGCTATGGTTGCTTCTGCTTAGTGTGTGTTTGGGGGCTATCACTGTAGAAAGAGGTGGAGTGGGAGGGTTGTATTCCTATTCCTTTTCCTTTGTGCTCTTTTGGTATGTTGTTAGCTAATTTACCGCTCACTAAGACTGTTGTCTGACTCAAGGCTTTATGTTTTTAACTCTTATTGCCTTGGGCTGTTCGTCCATTTTGGGACGGGCAGACTAGGTAGCAGGTGACAGGTGCTGTTCTTGCTTTCCACGATGCTGATGTCGAAGACGAGCTGGAGGCTTGCATATTATTTCTTACTATATGTACTGGATGTTCCGCTGCTTTGTGTATTCTCTGAGTGTTATGTAGTGAGGCTTGTTGTATTGACTATTTAGATGCTTGTATTCAACTATTATGAAGTTTAATAGAGATTCTGTTTTGTGAAGCTTCACTATGTATATTTTTTATTGTATTTTTATCCATGTGCTGTGAGTTATACGATAGATTCTGTTGTTTTAACTTTACCCTGATGATCGTCCATGGCTGCCTGGCACACTTTACAGTGCACTATGTCTAGGTTCAGTGCAGGGGTCGTGGGCGGTCGTCACAATGTGCCTCTAAGGTATCTCAATATAAGCTTCACAGCTTCCCAATGCGATTTTCCCGGATTAGACATAAAACGACTAACCACCCCGACGGCATTTGCTATATCGGGCCTTGTACACACCATAACATACATTAGACTTCCAACCGCACTTGCATATGGCACCTTTGCCATATAAGCCTTGTCTTTCTCCAAGATAGGTGATCCTTTACTCGAAAGCTTCATATGCAAAGGTAAAGGTGTATTTGACGCCTTTGCATTCTCCATGCTAAACCGGCAAAGCACTTTCTTAATGTACTCCTTTTGAGTTAGTTTCAACTCAAAATGCTTTCGATTTCTTACAATTTCCATGCCCAATATCCTTCTTGCTTCTCCAAGATCCTTCATTTCGAACTCCGATTTCAAACTTAGTTTTAACTTGTTGATTTCATTCTTATCCTTAGAAGCAATGAGCATATCGTCCACATAGAAGAGTAAATACACCCAACAATCATTTTCCAACTTCTTGAAATAAACACAAGCATCCTTGATGCTTCTATCAAAACCATTTTCAAGCATAAAATGATCAAACCTCTTGTACCATTGTCTAGATGATTGCTTTAGTCCATATAGTGATTTCTTCAGCTTGCAAACCAAATTTGACTTACCATCCACAACAAAACCTTCCGGTTGCTCCATGTAGATGTCTTCATCCAAGTCACCATGCAAGAAGGCGGTCTTCACATCAAGTTGCTCCAACTCCAAGTCGTGAATAGCAACTATAGCAAGTAATATCCGGATAGAAGTATGACGCACAACCGGTGCGAATATTTCATCATACTCCTTTCCTTTCCTTTGTGCAAACCCCTTAGCCACTAGCCTAGCTTTGTATCTCCCATCGTCCTTCACCTTGTAAATCCATTTGCACCCTATAGCACGGTTTCCTTTAGGAAGCGGAACCAAATCCCAAGTTTGATTCTTCAACAATGATTGCATCTCTTCCTCCATGGCACAAATCCATTTCGAGCTATCACTCGACTTCATGACGTCATCAAGGTCCATTGGCTCATCTTGGAATACATGAAGCGCATAGTCCAACTTATCACAAAAGCTAAGATAGTTCCAATCACCATATCTTTCGGGTGGTCTTATAGTACGACGACCAACCCGAGTAGCAATACCATCACCCAAACTCCCTTCAGCTCCACCTTGAACCGAATCTTCTCTAGAATCATGCACATCACCAACACTACTAGAGGTACCCTGTGGACTATGTGATGTAACATCAACCGCTACTTCCTCGCAAGCATCTCCAACTACTCTACTCTCTCTACTCCTTGGACAAAATGTGGAAATAATTTCCTTCTCCTTTGATTCACCCTGAACCAAATCCGGAACATCCGATGAGCTTCCATTCTTCTTGAACATCGTCGACTCATCAAAAGTAACGTGACGAGAATTCACTACCTTCTTCGTTTCCGGATTCCAAATCCGATAGCCTTTTACACCGTCCGTATAACCAAGCAAAATCCCCTTGAAAGCTCTAGGTTCAAGCTTATCATTTCCCGGATCATGCACATAAACTGGACTTCCAAAGACACGAAGATAGCTCAAGTCAATACTCTTTTCCTTCCACACTTCCTCCGGAATTTTGTTACCAATAGCTGAGCACAGAATTCGATTAATAATATGCACTGCGGTTGACAAAGCTTCAGCCCAAAATCCCTTCGCCAAACCTGATGTCAATCTCAAGCATCGAGCTTTCTCAAGTAAAGTACGATTCATCCTCTCCGCAACACCATTCGACTGCGGATCTCCAGGTGTAGTAAAATGCCTCCGAATACCATGATGCTTGCAAAACTCCAAGAATTCTCCGGAAACATACTCTCCGCCATTGTTAGACCTTAGAACCTTCAAAGACTTTCCACTTTCATTTTCAACAAGAGCTTTCCATGCTTTGAACTTTGCAAATGCCTCCGACTGACCTTCATTACATACACCCAAACTTTCCGAGAAAAGTCATATATAAAGGAAATATAATAGCGAGCTCCACCTAAAGAAGCTACTGGTGCCGGTCCCCAAACATCCGTGTGAACATACTCAAGAACCCTTCTCGAATCATGCTTTCCTTCACCGAATGAAACTTTTGTTTGCTTCCCCATGACGCATTCTTCGCAAAACTCCAATTTGTTGAAACTCTCTTCATCGATCATCTTACTCTCCCGAAGAATGTCCAAACTCCTCTCCGAGACATGACCTAACCTCAAATGCCATAACCTAGTCGCATCCAAGCCACGAGAACTGTCAACTCCTATACACGTTTCGCCTTCCACAGTCACTCCTTGAAGCAAATAAATACCATGAGTCCTAGCACCCTTCATCACCACAAGCGCCCCCTTCGAAACCCGCAAGCTATTACTGTCAATAGTGATTTTACAACCTAAAGAATCCAGCTGCCCCAAAGAGATAAGCGACTTCCGAAGTCCCGGAACATAGCGTACATTAGTGAGAGTACGAACCACTCCGTCAAACATCCGAATTTGCACGGAACCAATGCCTTTCGACTTGCAAATAGCACCATTTCCCATAACAATTGAATTTCCTTCTTTGTCGATGTAAGAAGAAAAACAATTCCTATTTGGCGTCATATGATAAGACGCCCCCGAATCAAGTACCCAATCGTTACCCGAAACATCCGATGCTACCGCCAATAGAACATCTACATCTCCCTCACCAACTCCACTCTCCACCGCTACAGATGAAGATGCTACTTCCTTCTTTGCCTTCTCCTTGTCCGGACACTCATTCTTCCAATGACCGGGCTTCTTACAAATATAGCACTTGCCTTTCCTTTCCTTCGACTTTCCTCTCCAACCGGGGTTCCTTGATTTAGAACGCCCCCGATTCTCCTTCTTCACATACCTCTCCTTCTCCACAAACAAACCCTGACCATTACTAGCACCACTACCTCCATCACCTAACTCCTTCATTTGATCCTACAACTCCTCGCTAAGAAGACCCGTCTTGACATCATCAAGAGTCAATGTATCCCGGCTATAGATCAAACTATTTGAGAAACCTGTATAGCGATCTGGCAACGAACACAACAATATCATCGCCTTCTGCTCTTCCTCAATCTTCAAATCTACCGCCTTCATCTTCATTAGCAAATCATCAAATATATTCAAGTGCGCCTTAAGCGAAGTACCTTCCTTCATCTTATAGGTGAAGAACGTTCGCAATAAGATCAAACGATTTGTCAGTGACTTCTTCATATATAACTCCTCAACTTGTTCCAAATACCCTTAGCGGTTGTCTCACCACTAATTTCAGAGATAACATTCTCTCCCATAGCAAGTTGAAGTGTAGTGAATGCCCACTCTTCCATCTCCTCTCTCTCAACATCCGAGATGTCCGCTGGCAACAAATGTGTGTCAAACACTACCCGATGCACCCGATTCCTCCTTAGAACCGCTTTCATCTTCCATTGCCATTTTTCAAAATCATTATCGCTATTCCACTTGTCTATTACCAATTGTGATCCTGAAGCTACATACGATCCACGTACATAAGGCGCTACACCACTTGGATTACCCATTGAGGAACTACTTGAGGTATTATCTGTTTCTGGCATTTCTACAACCACCTACCAACACCAAAGCTCTGATACCAAATGTTATGGCGGATTTCAATCGAGACCACTCTTATTCAAATCCCCAAACGCAGCGGAAAAGCTAGATCGTGATAAATAGTGTAAAATCAACCAACCAATAGCTCAAATCTAATCTCAACCAATCCAAAGACGATCACAATCCCAAATAAGCAATTCAAAAATAAAAGCAATAACGAAAAATAAATCATACAGCGATTTATAGTGGTTCCACTAACGTCGTGTTAGTGTACATCCACTTTAAGAGAGAGCTTTATTAATATTGATGATAAGAGTACAAGAGATTGAATACAATGATCAAATTCTAATTAGAAATTGATTTGTGGAGAAGAGAATTGAAGAAAATTAGGTTTTGATAAACCCTAATTAGTGGAGGCTAATCTCTTGCAGTCGCTTGCTTGTGTCACTCCCGGATCTGATACCAGAGGCTAGCTTATAAAGGAGAATAGAAACCCTAGGCAATATTCCAAAATTGCCCCTGTAGATATCACAAATTTTCACCCAAGTCCGCGATATGAAAAAAACTGGAAAAAGTCGTTCCAGACGTCTGGCCTAAGGGTCAGACGTCTGACTTAAGTCACTGGAGCGACTTCGCTCCAGATCAGACGTCTGACCCACTTGGTCAGACGTCTGCCTGAGGGTTCTGGAACCATTCAACAATTGCCTTGCGGGATTATCCTTATCGGTTTTCCACTGAGATGGTGGAGAGGTGGAGGCATGCATAATTTTGTTCTTTTAGATTTTTCTTTTGTTTTTCTTCCCTTGTTTCCACTATATTTCATTTTCTGCTTTATTATTTGCTTGTAATCTATTTCAAGTTAATAATAAAATGGAAGGGGACCATCCAATCTTGTCGGCCTTGCCAAATTTAATTTTAGTTTTAATTTAATTTTATTTTCGAGCAAGATCTTTTTACTATTTCTTTATTTTACAAATCTATGCGGCTTTGTAAAAGAATTTTTTTCAAGTAAAAAAATCCATAGGGATTTTATAATTTTTTAAATACATTATAATGTAATTTAAAAAGGTTTTAAATACATTTATAAATTATTGTTTTATTTTGGATTTCATTATATATATATAGACATATTTTTTTAAAAACACACACATACACATGTGTGTGTGAATATGAATTGATAAATTAATTTGTATATTACATACACACATACATACATACATACATATATATATATATGTGTGTGTGTATACTAATAATAAAACTCAAATTTTAATTTAAAAATGTTTTAAAATCTATTTTATTTTTCAAACTATTTTAGATGGTCGAAAAGAAATTCATGTATATTATATATATGTGTGTGTGCGCGCGCGTGTGTCTGTGTACGTGTGTTTTTTTATTCAATTTAAATGTGTATGTATATAAATGTAAATCAGACAACAAATAAATATATAAATTCATAATAAAAATGGTTCCAATCTACACATGTATATTGACCTATATATAATATATATAAAGAAAACAGAATTCTATTAATGGCGACACCTATTAACCTTAACCCTAACCTTAACCCTGGAGATCAGCTAGTGGCAAATTCTGATGACGAATAGGATGATGAGGGATGGTAAGAGGTGAGGAGAAAAAGGAAACAACCTATTTTCAAGCAGACTAGATCGCAAATCCTAAACCTAAAAGCCCCGATTAAGTCTTGGATAGAGGTAGCAATATGCACAAAGCAGGTAAAAATAGACAAGGATATTTCATTCATCAACCCGGTGGAAGACAAGGAAGGTGAATTTGTGGAACTTGATAATAGAGATCGTGAGGAAGCAAAGGGTATGTGGTGGAACTCAGTATGCATATACCTAGTTAGTATGCGTCCTTATTACGTGCATTTCAATGCTTATATTAAGCCCAAATGGAAGCCTAAAGGGAGATGGGACATTTTCTTTAGAGAAAATGGGTTTTATTTAGTTAATTTTGAGAAAAAGGAAGATTGTCTTTCTGTTTTAAATCAAGGTCCATGGTTCATGGATAGTCGACTTCTTTTTATGAAGAAATGAGAGCATAATTTTAGACTAGAACGAGATATGTTGGAATCCTACCATATCTGGGTATCAGTAAAGTTGCAAGTATAATAGGCAAACCTCTAAAGCTTGACGATCATACTAGAAATGTGACTAGACTCGGGTATGCTAGGGTGTTGATAGATGTTAGTGCAAAGTTGAAGTTCCTGGAAAAAAAATAAGAATTAAAGACTGTAATGGCAACTTTTACATGCAAACTGTTAAGTATGAGTTTCAACCCCCTAGATTCCTGGAATGCAAATGCTTTGGGCATAATGAAACACAATGTAATGTTACGAATGAAAAAATTCATCAAGTCTGGAGGGTCAAACCAAAAACCACCACTGCATCCATAGAGTGTGTGTTAGAAAATAACGTGCAGCCTGAGTGTTCAAGCACAGATCATAGCCATATACAAGTGCAGTCAGAGAAAGACAGTTCAGCTCAAAAAGCTGCAAAATCAGCTGAACTTTCTACTTCTAATTATATATCTACACCTATATTTACACCACCAATTGATGTTTCACCCGAGTCTAATGAAAAGGAGGGCCTGCTGCATAAGGATGACTAGAGTGAGGCTCAGTCAAAGTCAGTCCCATAGAAGCAAGATCCTCCAGTATGGCCTGACAGCGGAGAAGAAGTTGGTCCCACCTAAATCTATAGAGCAGGAGGAGGAGTCATCATCATCAAAGGAGGAAGAGGTCCTTGGAAATATAAAGGAAATACAACAATTAGACATCAAATCTCTTCTTCAGAGGAGGAGCAAGAAATTTCTGATGAAAAGAGTAAAGAATCTTATACTAAACCAAATCAAGCATATAAAGAACAATTTTCTAGTAAACAATAGAAGCCTAAAGAAGTACAGCCAACCCCTAGGCCAAACAAGAAAAGGGAAAAAACCAAACTCATCCAAATGACAATCGTCGGTGGGTTAAACAATGACACTAGACAACTTGACCTCCTTAATTTCAGATAGAAGCACAAACCATCAATTTCTGGTGTGCTAGAGAATAAGTTACAAAGTGACAGTGCTGAATACATTAAATTAGCTTTAGGAGATGATTGGGACCTAATTCACAACAATGAATGCAACACTAAGGGGAGAATCATGACAGTTTGGAACACAAAAATCTGGAACATAAACATATTTCAAGTGGAAGAGCAATAAGTAGCTATTGAAGCTTCTAATATAGGTGGCCTATATATGTTCATCACGTTTGTTTATGCTAGCAACCTAGCATCTGTTCGTAAGGATCTATGGAAGCAAATTATTGAATTATCTAATAGCATTCATAAACAATAGATTGTGCTTGGGGATTTTAATGTTGTTTTGAAGAGTTCGGGAAAAGAGGTGGTCTTACTCTTTGAGTCTCCTAACTTGCTGAATTCAACAATTGCATGATAGAAGCTGGACTTGCTAAATCATTCCAAACTGGGTTGAAATTCACATGGAGAAGTGGTCAGGTAAAACAAATCTCTAGTAAGTTATATAGAGTGCTAGTTACCGCTGATTTCATAAACATATTCCCTAACTTAAAAGTCACAACATTACCTAGCTCTACAAGTGATCACTGTCTCACTCTTAATAGAACTTAGTGAATTGTGTAATGAATCTAAAGGCAAGCCCTTAGATATGCTAACCATTGGCTTGAATGTAAAGATTATCATAAAGCAACTGATTTTGCCGAAGTCAATGAAGTAGAAGGCAATAACATGTACCAGCTAGTTATGACCGCGAAAGCTGTTAAAAAATGACTTAAAGAATGGAATAAGCTTTAGAGTAAAGACCAAGATATACTGACTGAAGTGCAACAATAATGCGATAAGGTTCAGATTCAGCTTGATGTAGACCCCACTAATCCTTATCTTTTTAAAGAATATTGTCAACTCCAAAGCAATCTAAGAGACTTGATGCAGATTAAAGCTAAAGAATTAAAATAGAAGGCAAAAGAAAAATGACTGGTTGAGGGTGATGCAAGCACCAAATTCTTCTATACCAAGTTGTCTATCAGGAAAAGTTAGAATAACATCACTAACAACATATATGAGAATGGCAATTCGACTTGCAAAGTAAAAGACTTGGAAGATCAGGCTATCGGCTATTATTCTAAACTGTTTAGTGAAGAATATTCTTCTGACATACCTGATATTCAATGCAGAGCCATTGTTAATGAGGCTAGGCTGCATCTCCTGAACAACGGATTCCAAAGTGGAGATGTTAAAATTGCTGTAGATTCCATTCATATAGACTCGAGTCCAAGTCCATACGGAATGAACTCCAAGTTCTACAAAGTTCACTGGGAGAGGCTGAAAGACAAGTTGGTTAGTGCAATTCAAGAAGCAATGGATTCTGGTAAAATTATAAAAAAATCAACAATACTTGTAACGACCGGTAAATTTTCAATAAAATTGTCAATTTAATAAGATTTTGATAAATAAATTTGAAAGAAATAAAAACTTTGTAATTTAATAATGAAATGAATGACAAAATGAAATGTAACAATGTATTTAAAAACCAATTATTAACAATTGAAATGAAATTACAATTTATTGAAGTAATGTAAATTGTTATACTTGGCTATAAATTTATGTAAGAAAACAAATGCAGACATTCAAATTTATAAATGATTTAGTATAAAATAAATGACCATCGAATAAAGATTAGGTATATAAAAATGGTAACATATGTTTGTGAACAATGAATTCAAAAGGGTGATTAAAAGTTATAGTAACGGTTGTAAGTTACTATTTAATTGGTCTATTAATTTAGTTATAAATGTTACATTTGGGTATAAAACTGAATATAAGTGAATAAATGTAAGTGTGGTATGAATAAATGAATTAGTATATAATTTATGGTAATTGAATGAATTAAACATTTTGTAAGAAATTATGATAATTAGTGGACATAATAAACTTGAATGTAATATAAGGATAATGATAACATTTATTGCAAGTTACATTCTATTTAGGCTATAAAATGAATTGGAAATCAATTACATTTAAATGTAAGGAAATGTTTATTAATTTGAGATAGGACAGTAATTGTAAAGTGTGAATGTAATGAAATAAATGGAAATGCATATTTTATTCATAGGATAATATAAAAGAATGAAACCTATCTGAATGAATTAATTGAGAATTCAATCATAATAAATGCATACATTTAACAAATTCAATATAATTGAGAACAACTATTAATACAAAGGAAAGATGGATATTTGAATATATATATATATATTAATGTAATGAAAGATAAACGAATATTAACGAGGTTTGTAGAGTAGTATAGACTTAATAAATGGATTAGAATTGAATCAAACCAGTTTATTTGAAATTAATTATAACTTAGGGGAATTCAATTCATAACAAATATATTTATGGTAAGAGAATGAAATTAATTAATTTGCTAATTGAAATTTGGATGAATTGGGAAGTTTTTAATGTATTAGTATCTAAACCAATGTTAATATGGATTTATTGGGAATTTAAACTTATGCTTTTAAATTAGATAAAAATACAGTGTTTACACGCAATGACTTTCTATATTTTATTTTCTATTTCTCTATGGTTGTTTCTCTAATTTTTATTTTCTATTTTATTTGTATAAACTTTGAATATATTCATTTGATTTTTGATTGATTTTTCTTTGAATAATAGCTTAGGAATTTCAAGAGATATAGGTTACCTGTTTTGTATATTTGTTGCCTTTTCATTGCGTGCAAACAAAGAAAAAATTAGACAAGATTCTTTCCCTTAAATTGTGCCTTTTAATTTGCTAGCCTTTCATTTTCTAGACCTCATCTATAGCCGTTCAACTTTTTGTAACCCTAGCCGCCATCTAGCTTTTTCTTATTCACGTGAAAAAAAAAGTTTCTCATTTTATCATTTGCGTGAGGAAAGAAAAATCTAGATCCATGACTCCCTTCTTCCTCTTTCTCTTTTCCTTTTATCTTTTGTTTTGCTTTTCTCTTCATGCTAGGCTCAGCCCAAGTGCTACTTCAGTAAATTTGCCCAAGGAAAACAAGAGATTCCACAAATTTTGAATGTTAGTGAAGGTTAACTCCCTGACAAAAACCTTGGGGTCCCCCTATCCTCTCTATGATTACTAATTGAGACTGTGGCGAACTAATCAATAAAATTAGACATAAAATTCAGGGTGGAGAAAAAGGTTATTATCTTTCATCGATAGAATTGAACTTGTTCATATAGTCATAACTTCAAAAGTTCGATTCTGGCTTTAAACTTTAAGATTCCCAAAGCATCCATTCATAAAATCAATACAGCTTGTGCTAATTTTATGTAGAAAGGGGGTCTACACAAGATTAGTTATGAATTGCTTTGTGGACCTAGAAAGGAAGAAGGTGTTGGGCTTCAAAATCTATCTAATCTGAAAAAAACAACTGCTCTAAAATTAGCTTGGAAGGTGATTATGGCTGATAACTTGTGGGCTAAATGGACGAGACAAAAATACATGAAAGGGAACTTTTGGCAAATGAAAATTGACAACAATGCATTAGTTACTTGGAAAGCTATCCTCAAATACAGGGATAAGCTAACTGGAATGGTAAAAAGGCATTTTTCTAATGGCAATGACATAAGTCTATGGTTTGACCCTTGGCTAGAAAGCAAAAGTTTGATTCAGAGGCTTGGCTGGGACTCTTTTTCTACTTATGGGGCTAGAGACTCGACAGTTTCTGATCTTACTGAAGACAATAATCGAAAAACTTCAAACTTACCTATTACTACTCAATTTGATCTGAAAATTCAATATATCCCTATATACTCTAGGCTTCAAAATGACATATGGGTATGGAAGCCTACTGGTAAAGACTTTACCTTCAACTCGACGTGCGAAAAGGTCAGAAACCCTATATACTCTAGGCTTCAAAATGACATATGGGTATGGAAGCCTACTGGTAAAGACTTTACCTTCAACTCGACGTGCGAAAAGGTCAGAAACCCTAATCCAGTTCTGGAATGGGAAAATTTTATCTGCGATAGTGCATGCATTCCTAAAATGGCGTTCACTACCTATAAGGCAGTTCTAAAAAGACTGGCAACTATGGGCAAACTTCAAAAACGGGGGACTCCCTCAGTAAACATATGCTTCTTGTGTAATCAAAGTGAAGAAAATCACATGCATTTATTTTTTGAATGTACTTATAACAACAAAATTTGGTCATACTTCAAATTAGACCTAGTTGATAGCGGCAACGTAAACGATTTAAGCTTAGAGATTTTTTACTTGAAACAACATTAGCACAAATCAAATTCACTGACCAAAATCTCCTACATATCCATTCTGACTGTAATTTGGTAGATTTGGAAGGAGTGTAACTAGAGATGTTTCCAGAAGATTAGCAAAAGTGAGGAATCAGTCAGTAACCTGATTAAATCGGACATGCAGATAACAAGGAAAAGAATTTCAAAGAAATTGCTTACGAAGCCACGGGAGAAGAAGAGGAGATACTGAGGAAGCTGGATCTATTTTGACCAAGCAAGCAAGTTCAAGTGGAGAAACCACCATGAACTTTCTCGATAGATTTGATTTGTAACTTTAGATCTGAAAAGGAAAGAATTATGTAAAGTGTTTTATATCTGTTTGTGGGATGAAAGGAAGTATACCTTTCCCCTGTTGTAAGCATGACTTTTCGTATTTTGTATGGGCCAAGCCGCCCTTATCAATAAAGCCTTAACCTAATTTCAAAAATATATGTATCTATGTATGTAAGTACGTACGTATATATTAGAAAATAGATTAGAAATTACAATGTTATAGCCTTGATTGTGCACCTTGAATGTTGAATCTAAAACTCCTTAGATCCAATGTAGACTCATCCTGAATTTGCAGTAGACAAGGAGAGAACACTACTAACTAGAAATGAATTAATTAATTAAATTAAATTTGAAAATTAAGGGGAGATGCCTTCAAATTTACGACCAGAAGCGGGGGAGAATGGAGGCTTTGTGTAAACCGAAAATGAGAGAGGATGGATGGTTTATATAGGCAAAATGAAGGAGTAAAAGGAGGAGACCTGGATCTGCTATTTTACCTCTTCTCTTTACCCATTCAAAACCCGATTTTTTCAAGTAAAGATCTCCCCTCCCCCCACTTTTATGGCATGCCATATATGAACCTATTGGTCCTATATAAATTTCCATATTCAATCAATATTTATTTACTTTAAATCCAATTCAAATGATTATCGATATCGTATATCGATACGTACATATGTAACTTTTATATATGCGGTTTATTATATACCGATTCAATTAAATAAAATAAAATTTAATAATTAATATTTTATAAATATTAACTAAATTATAATAATGTAATTTAATTAAATCGTGTTTTAATTTGGAGTATTCAACATTGCGGTTGTGCGACTCATACGTGTAAATTCAATCGGCGATTGGTATCAAACAGTTTGAATATTAACATTCACATGATACCTTGGCTAGTGGTGTGATAGTTTGGTTGAATTTATGGCTTACACAATTTTTTGGTAAAATCTAATTTTACCATTTTAAGTAGTCCTTGTAGTAACGATTATTTACACCATTTATCTTTGTCAAAACTATATCACATTAGGATTTAAGGAATTTGGTTTTGGTCAAAACTCCAATATCATCCACATTCAACTTGTATAATCCAAATACAAAGTTATTGGTTCAATAATAATAATTATTATAAACCGATCTGCCCTCGCTAGAGACTTTGACTTTAAGTTGACTACAGTTGATCTTAATACTAACCTCATATAACTAAGGAGATAAATTCTCTATTGAATAGTGTTCCGCCTCTAATGCTTCAACTCAACCCAATTATAGCCGTTTAATGGACACTATGCCACGATTTAACTATAATCAAGTGGAGTGTCTACTTTGAAGTTCAACAGTATTCTCAAGTAGAGAGAACTATGTATATACTAGAAACATACTTAAAGTAAATTAATAATTAACATAACACATTATGACATTTATATAATAGAAAGATAAACACCTTTTATTTTGAACGATTTTTATTACAGAGTTAACAATTTATAATAAATTACAGAATCGTCCTTAGGGCATACCCATAGCTCCATCAATCTCGCTCCTTCACTTAACGCTAATTATGAAATCTCAATGGCATCCCTTCGACCTGTTTTCTAAACACTGAATGAGATAGACCCTTCGTGAATGGATCTACTATGTTATCCTTTGTATCTACTCTTAAAATTATGAATTCTTTCTTCTTGACAAGTTCTCTAATAAGGTGGAATTTTCGAAGAACGTGTCTCTAATTCTTGGGTGCTCTAGATTCCTTTGCGATCTGCATCGCTGCATTGTTGTCACAAAACAATGTTGTTGGATTCTCCATGTTGGGAATCACCCCAGCTAACTTATAAATTTGCGCATCCAAGCTACTTCGTTAGCTTCTTCGTTGAGGATGACACACCCAGCTTCCATCGTGGTATCAACTATTTTTTCCTGTTTGGAACTTTTCCAACAAACATCCCCACCATTTAAAGTTAAAACTAACCCGATATAGACTTACCGTCGTCGATATCAATTTGAAAACTGGAGTCTGTACCTTTATAAGGAGGTCTCCATTCCTATATATAAGGAATAAGTCCTTAGTATTTCTAAAATACTTAAGTATACATTTTACAGCGTTCTGATGTTTTTCTCCAAGATTAGGTTGGTATCGGCTTACACATCCTAATGTGTAAGCCACAATCGGCCTAATACATAGCATAACATGCATTATCGAACCGATTGCCGATGCATAAGGTATCCTCTTCATACGTGTTGGTGAATTTTTAATCTCACAACACCTTAGTTGATCATGGAGTAATTGAAACTTTCAACTATTTTTGCAATTTTAGAATCAACAAGTTCAAGTGGTATTAAATTTGCCTTGAAGTAGCGATTATGTCGCAGGAAGCTTACACAATCAAATAGTTGCACTTTAACAGTTTGTTAAAATGTCAAATTAGATATACATTCTATTAAAGAATTAAAGTTGAGAGGGATTCAAAGTAAAATAACTAAGTAACAATGCATAAAAATAAAAGACACAGGAATTTTATGTGATTCAGGTCCTTTCAAAATCCTACGTCCACATGTCAAATCTTTATTTATATATTTCTCTGTAATACCATTTTACATAGATGAGAGTAAAATAAAAGATACAATTATCTTTTTATTTATCCCCTCAAAAAAGGTCCCTTTTCAATTCCAGACTATCTCCTATTTATAGTATAGAAGATGCACATAGATTCTCATAATCACTCTTCTTTCGTTGCTTTAGTTACGACCATTGGATCATGCCATGTGTCATCCATCCGTATCGTTTGTTTGGTGGGCGTAGATCACTGACATGTCTTTGGTGGGAAATCATACTTTGAGTGGTTAAATTCTGGGAGTTGGCGAGTAGTTTGAAATCAAGGCGGGAATATCAGAAATAGTAGCCGGAATACTTGAATTTATGGTGGGAGGTTCCAAATTTGAATGGGCTTTGAATTCCTTCTCTTCGAAGGGTGATGACCCAAGCATTACCTCTGAGTGTGGGTATGGTAAGCCGTTGTCCCTTTTGTCTTTGGGTGAGCTATGCCATTTTTGTTACTTTTGCCTCAAAAGGTAGTTCTTCCTTTGACCTGCCCTGAGTATTGATGATATTTACAGGGATGTTTAGGGCGATCGGGCCGCCATCTGTGAAGTTAATCGCTTTACGCGATTTCATGTCGAGCTGCTCTAAATGGACTGTGTAAGTACTGATGAGGGAGACTTATATCTTTTCCGCTTACTCGTGAGTGTGGATCTGTGCTGATGCACTGTTTGAGTGGACCAGTGTGCAACCCTTGAATTGCTTTTGACTCCACATGGTACTGCTTAGGTAGCCCCCAATGAGTGTAGTACAGATATGTTCCTGGAGGTATTAGAAATGCATAAGTTTTGGAATGATATTGGGATCTATTTACCCCTTTGAGTGCGGCATAGTCCTCTCTCTATGCTCATGTCTTGATGGCAGTGCATTACATCACTTCACTCTTTTCTAGTGTCAAAAGAAAACTGGGGCAATGCATCCTTATTTTTTTATAGTGTAAGATTTTTAGCACAGTTTCACTATTTGTATATATTGGCTTGTGAGTGCAGTATGTCGTTGATGCCATGTGCCCTTTTTTTAGTGAGGTGTGTTATATCCTGACGCCATCTATATGACTTGTTGCTTGGCAGCGCAGCATTAACGTTTTATTGTTATCTGGGAATTCGGTGACGTTTCAGTTTCATTTATTATAGTTGTAGATTGTTTACTGCTCCCTATGGCGTATTCGGTTTTGGGCTCAGTATCATAACATAATACAGGGATTATGAGGATCAGCACGGTTTGAAACTTAGCTGTTGTACTGCAGCATCCAAGCATAATATTCTTTTGACTTCGCTTTATCCTTTGCGTTTTCTTTTCGCAGTCCTACTTTTACTGTGAGAGCATCCAGTTCTAATCTTGATGTCACGTCACCTTGCCTTCAATAGGGTTCAGGAAATATGGGTATGACACTTGCCCCCAAAGTCAGTGGCGATCATAAATCGGTGTAGACTTGTTGTTATTCACACTTGGTCTATGCGTCTCATCACTTCTGTCTTTTCTTTTAATCAGTAGAAAAAGTCTTGCTAGTCGCTTTTGCATTTAATACTCATGTACACATATGTAACATCCCCCTACTTGGAGGCCCAAAACTAATGGTTACGAATGTGGAAGTCATCCATAATTATTAATCCTCGACGACCAAATACGGCGGTGTTAGATACATTGATACAGAGAAACACATGAAAATGGAAAAAATCTAAAACATCAAACAAGATCACATTCCATTTCAAAACATTTCCAATTCATTACATAATCCCACAATCGTTAACCACGTTCAGAGAAAATATATTTATTACAACATACGCCAAGAGCGACATATGAAGATGCCCCCTTGGATGATCAAAGTATATACAGGCAATTTAACAACTTTGCCATAATAAACAACACAGCGGAATCAAAATAAATTAGAACTCTAGATAGCTATCATGCCTCCTGTACGTCTCCGGAAGCTTTATTCATCTAATGAGGTACCTGAAAACCTCAACCCTCAAACTACTCAAATTCAATTGAGTACTCCAGAGTTTAAGAGGAAAACATAAACTTTGAGTCAGACATAAAGCCTGGTATGAATAATAATCTTCCATCTCAAACCATTTAGATATCTGGTGAGACCATGCCGCTTAGCCGAACAGGTTTTCCCCACACTAGTATCTTAAAACCTTTATAAAACCATATACTGGGCTCCTGCATCCACAATGGTTAAAACAATTCAAAACAATATGATATGATGATTTGCAAAACAAATGAATCAATTCTGGATTACCCATCCCCATTCATTTTGACTTTATGTCTCAATTATAGTTTCTTGGATTACTATTAACCTAATAGTTTTCATGGACTGACTAATAACCGGTAAAATGTTTAAGGACTCCCTGTCCAACTACATAGTTTTCATAGGATCACTATGAACCTATTGGTAACTCCAATATCTTTACTCTTATCCTAGTTTTCATGGGTTGTCTAGGAACATATTGGTAACTTCAATATCTTCTCTTCTTATCCTAGTTTTCATTGGTTGACTAAGAACCTATTGACATATGTCAATATCTTAATCCGGATATAGTTTTCATGGGTTCACTATAAACCTATTGGCCCTTGCCAATATCAAATCATAGTTTTCATGGGCTAACTATGAACTTGTCTTTCTGGCATCTTTAATTATACATAGTTTTCATGGGGTTACTATGAACCTATTGGCCCCTGCCAATATCTTTTCCTATACACAGTTTTCATGGTCTTACCGAGAACCTATTGCCCCCTGCCAATATCTTTCTTTAATATTTTAGCATCTTATATTCTGGTCTTCCTATCCTCCTAGATGCAATTCTACTCATTCAGGAGTTAACTTAATTTATATTCACTACTGGGTCAACCTAGCTGGGTATTCTGCCCTTCCCCAAAATACAGTTATGGGTCCATTACAATGTGAATATATACATATATGAAGAAGCAAACAAAATAACTTGGTTAGTCCCTTTAACCCTTTAATCAAAGAAAAATTCTTCAAAAACTCCTTTCCAAAACACTTTATTTAATTATGCCATGGATTTCTTTAAAAATGAGATTGGGTTATTTACTTTGAAAACTAAGGCTTTCGAAACCTCAAAACCTTGCTTTCGACCTCACTGGATAACCTCCTTCGAAAGCATATAAATCTCTTTTCAAAACATTAGGCCTCTGCCTTTCAAAACACTTTAAAACTTCTCTTTCGAAACCTTTCGAATGTAATAAAGTATTACTTATCATCTTTTAGAAGCATGGCTTCGAAACCACTGAAAATACCTCTTTTGAAACCTTTGGAAGTATCCCTTCCGAAATCATTGAAAGTCCCCCTTTCGAAACCTTTGGGTTTATATAAAAATATCATTTGGGTCAAAGTGAATCTAAACGAAAGTATCTCTTTTGAAACCATTCTTTGTCATACAAAAGTATTGGGGAAAACTTGATGGCTTTGGCACCATCCCTTTCGAAAGCTTCAAATCATTTAAACTAAAATTTGAAGGATAGCGTCGAAACCCCCTTTCGAAGCCATTTCCTACGAAACCCTTGGACCCTTTCGAAAGCATTTAGGAAGTGGCTTAAAATATCATTAAAGCAACCACTACCTTTCGAAAGCATTGATGACCTCAATACACTCGAAAGACTAAATAACGGCAGTAGTGCTTCGACTAGGTCGGAACCTCTTCTTTCAAAAGCATTATTTATAAGTAGAGAAACCTAATCGAAAGCTTACTCTTTAAAACATAAGATGGCCACCCCTTTGGAAGCCTTTATAAAACCTCTTCCGAAAACATATGCTTCGACTCCTTCGAAGGCTTTAATAAAACAAAGGCATGCGCTTCTCTTTCTAAAACAAACAAAGGTATCGACCCCATCAGAAGCAATGCTTTCGACACCTTGCCTTCCGTCTTTCTCCAATTCATTACTTACCATCTAAGTGATACCTTGTGTATTGGTTTCGGCCTAGTGGGGTTTCGACTTGATTGAAGGCGGAAGCTCTGAGTCAAAAGGTACTTCTATTAGAGGTGGAACCTGCTTTTCTGAGTAAACTCTAATTAATGCCACTTAAAGCAAATTTTATCTAACTACTCTTCCACAAGTAAACCTGTAATTGGTTGCCTTAACTTTTCAAATTCTTTACCAAAATAACCGTCGCTTAATTCAGATCTAAACCATGGTTAAGTTAGCAAATAAGCCTTTCCATTAAGCAAAACCAATATTGCAAATAAGTCCTTCTTCTAAAATATTTTAATTTGCATAGCAAATCACTTAGGAAAAATCCCCAAAAATTACAGAAATTCACTATCATCATGTTATCTAACATATCAAAATTTCAGACCCAAATTCTCAATATATTTTCCAAAATAATTTTATAACCCAATTAACCATATTTTCCTTTGAAAATTCATAGTAATCTTTCCATAGCTTGAAAAATTATCAAAATTAAAACCCAACTCCAAAATCATGTTTTATACAACATAAATTTTTTCCATGGCATTTAAACATCAATATTAATCGGTTTTGCCCTAAAACCACATATAATCTTATTTAAACATTCGTGTTTAAATCAAACAAATTGTAATTCAAGCATATCATCATCCAGGTCATCATAAAAACGAATTTACCCTTAAATCTGAAAACATATGATTATAAAACAAAATAGAGATGTAATGAATTATTATTAAACTTAATTAAGATGAGGGGATTGGATTGAGATTTATTCCCCTAGCTTTAATCCTTAGCTATTCTTTGATTTCTCTTCTCTTTTCTCTTTGATTGTGGCCGGCTGCTCTTCTTACGTTTGTGTTTTTGTTTTCAAAATGACGTGAATAAGAAATGAAAAGGTAAGGAACGAGAATATATAAGGGTAAGAGGGTTATATGCGGCTAATTCCCATTATACCCTTATGTAGATTAATTAACTTAAAAATCATTCTTTAGCCCATTTAATTAGTTAATTGAGCATGACCCTTACTATATTTATTCAAATCTCAATCCCCTTATCACTTAACATTTACATTATGCTATTTAATTTATCTAATTAAATCTTCTGAATAATGTTATCAAAAATTAGTGGTGTTACAGGCTCCCCTACTTAAAGAATTTCGTCCTCGAAATTCAGTAAGGACTAAATACTAAACATAGCAATCATCTTTAACGACTTCTAACAACCACACTAGTCTACCTAACTAGGAATTATCTATATAAATCTAATATAGACATACCCTCAAAGCAGATCATGATAAGTATCTTGAATCCTGTCCTCTTTCTCTCAAGTATAGTCCTTCTCGTTGTCGCTCCACTAAAATTTCACCAACTTGACCGTCTTGTTCCTCAATCTTTTCTCATCTCTTGCTACAACCCGAACTAGTTGTCTAAAAAATTCAAATTAGGCTCTACTACTAGATCTTCCAACCCTGTCGGAGGAATAATAGTCTTTGGATCATGCACATACTTGCGAAGATGAGACACATGAATTACATTATGGACACCTGCCATACCGCTCGACAACTCTACTATGTATACGAGCTTTCCAATCCTTTCTATAATCTGGAATGGACCAACATATCTCGGTGCCATTTTCTATGACTTTCCGAACCGTACCACACCCTTCATCGATGATACCTTAATGAAAACCCTATCTCCCACTAAGAACCCTAGGTCTTTATGCCTCTTATCTGCGTAACTTTTCTGTCTGGATTGAGCTTCCTTCATCCTTTCTCGGATCAACTCAATCTTCTCTGATGCTTCCCTAACCAAATGTAGACCTAAGACCAATATGTCTCCTGTCTCCAACCAACATACTGGTGATTTGCATGGCCTTCCATACAAAGTTTCAAAAGGCACCATTTGTATACTAGTCTGATAACTATTATTATAGGAAAACTCAACCAAATGTAGGTGATCTTCCCAAGATCCACCAAAGTCTAATACACAAGCTCTCAATAAATCCTCAAGTACCTTATTGACTCTCTTTATCTGTCCATCCATCCGAGGGTGATACGCAGTACTCATCTTGATCTTAGTGCCTTATACATCCTATAGACTCTTTTAGAATTCGCTAGTGAACAAAGCATCTCTGTCACTGACTATTCTACTAGGAACTCCATGTAGTCTAACTATGTTCTTCATGAACAACTTAGCTAAAACAGGTGCCGTCCTGGTTGACTTTACTAGAATGAAATGGGCACCCTTGGTCAACCTATCCACTATGACCCATATACTTTCATTTCCTCTATTTGACCTTGGTAACCCGTCTATAAAATCCATGGATATCGAATCTCATTTCCAAATTGGAATCTCTAAAGGCTGAAGCAACCCATTCGGCTTCTGATGTTTGGCTTTCACTTGTTAACAGTTTACACACTGCTAACCCACAAGCTAACATCTCTCTTTATACCTTCCCAATAGAAGCTCCTCTTCTTATCTTAATACATGTTGGTCCCTCCAGGATGAATCGTAAACTTGGATCGATGACATTCCCCAAGAACTTCTTTCCTTAAGTTCTCAACATCTGGAACACATAATCATCCCTTCTTTCTCAACCATCCTCTCTGGTCAAGACAAAAATCTTTTAAATCATCGATCTCAGTTCCAACCTCAAGCCTTCTGATCTTCTCGGCCAATAATGGATCCTCCTTCTGCTTAGAAGCAATTCTCTCGATCAACACTGGTCGAACTTCTAAACATGACATCATGGCAGTGCTCTGACTATAACTAGCAGTCAATCTTAACTGCACACCACAACTGGCCAAAGCTTCTAGATTCTTCCATTCTGCCAACATAGCCAACACCACAGTCCGGTGTCTTCTGCTGAGAGCATCCGCTACTTTATTACCTTTCCCTGGTGTATTTTCTATACCAAAATAATAAGCAGCTAAAAACTCCAGCCACCTCTGATGTCTCATATTCAACTCTTTTTGAGAGAATAAGTATCTTAAAGACTTATGATCTGTGTATAGCTCAAATCTCTCCCTTAGGAGATAATGCCTCCAAATCATCAAGGTGAAGATCACCGCAGTCAACTCCAAATCATGAGTAGGATATCTCACTTCATGCGGTCTAATCTATCGTGAAGCATAGGCAATAACTTTACCTTCCTGCATCAACATAGCTCCCAATCCAGTTCCATATGCATCAGTATACACCACCAACCCCTGGTTTCCGTCTTGAACTACTAACATGGGTGCATTGGTCAACAAATGCTTTAACTTAAGGAATTCTTCCTCACATTTGTCGGACCAAACAAACTTCACCTTCTTCATGGTAAGCTTAATCAAAGGCGCTGCTATCCATTAGAAATCCTTAATAAATCTCCAGTAATAACCAGCAAGTCCAAGAAAACTTCTAATCTCAGTCACCATCTATGGTCTTTTCCAATTATTAACAGCTTCGATCTTATCTGGATCGACCGATAAACCCTTTTCTGAAATAATGTGACCAAGAAACTTAACCTCTTTCTTCCTAAAATGACACGTGGAAAATTTTGCCTTTAGCTGATGCTGCCTCAGTGTCTCAAGCACAACTCTAAGATGATCTTCATGCTCTCTCTCATCCTTAGAGTATACCAAAATGTCATCTATAAACACCAACCCTAATCTATCCAAGTACTCTCGGAAAACTCGGTTCATCAAATCCATAAAGAAAGCAGGTGTATTTGTTAACCCGAATGGCATTACTAACCAGTCGTATGAACCATACCTAGTCTGAAATGTTGTCTAAGGAATGCTGTCCTCTGCCACTCTCAACCAATGGAAACTCGTCGCCAAATCCAACTGGGAAACACTCTGGCTCCACACAACTGATCAAATAGATCTTCAATTCTCTACAAAGAATACTTATTCTTGATCGTCCTCTCGTTCAACTTAAAATAGTCGATACACATCCTCAACGACCCATCTGGTTTCTTCACGAATACCGCGGCCGCTCCCCAAGACGAACTGCTTGGTCTAATAAAATTCCTTCATTCTAGATCCACTAGCTGCACCTTCAATTCCTTCATCTCAGTAGGTGTCATCCTCCTAGGTGGTTTACTCACAGGTTCAGCTCTTGACACAAGATCTATCCGAAACTCAATGGATCGTTTTGGTGGTAGTCCTGTGACTGGATCAAAGACATCTGCAAACTTTCTTGCTACTCGAACCTAACTTAGCTCTTCTCCCACTTCCGTTGCACTTAACAAAGCACAACTACTCCGGTCAGAATTCTCTACTGAGAATATAATTCGGTTATGACTATCAGGGTGTCTTAGTGATATCTCCTCATCCTGGAAAAATATCCTAGCATCATACCTCTCAACCAATCCATACCCAAAATGATTTCAAAATCTATGAACTGAAAACATACAGACTACATGCAAACATATGACCTAACAAATCAAGTTCTAACTGGTCACATCTTATCCCCAGAGCTGCATAACATCCTATTGGAATCGCAACCCTTAAGGAAGTAACAAGTTATGTGGGTTCTAAGCATAATCTATCAACCAAACACTGAGATATAAATGAATGTGATGCACCGGTATTAAATAGTATCCTAACTGGTATACTCTGAATCAAAAACGTACCTTCCATCACAGTCTTCCCTTTATCAACTGCAATTGGCTTAGCAGATGATCCAACAACAAAAACCTTTCCCTTATCTACCCTAACTGGCTCTGGGCACTGGTTCTTATAATGCCCAACTTGATCACAGTTGAAGCACTTCACATTCTTCTTATCTGCAGCCTTCTTCCCCTTGCCTAACCGACACTCATTTGCATAATGACCCTTTTTGTCACACTTGTTGCAAACCAAATCAGCCTTTCCCTTCTTGGCAGCATCTCCCTTTTGGGCTTCCTTCTTCTTAAAGAACTTCCTCTTCTTTCCCAGAGAACCCTGGTTTCAACTGGCTTCTCTCTAGCACAAACAGCAAGCATCTCCTCATAGCAAATTGCTATCCCCACAACCACATTACAAGGATCACCGATATGTGTCAGGGTCGCCCTACCAAGCTCAGGTCTCAATACCCGAATGAACCTCTCATTTTCCTAATGTCAGTGTCTATAGTAGCATACCCATATCGAGACAGCTCATCAAACCTAGTGGCACACTCGATAATCGACATCTCTCCCTGAACTAGATCCATAAACTTTCTCACCAATGCCGACTTAGCAACCTCAGATAGAAACCTCTGTTCAAATTTCCTTCCGAATTCAGCCCAAGTCAACTCCTCCTTCGAAACTCGTGCAGTAACACTATTCCACCACTGAAGTGCTGATCCTTGCAACTATCTAGAGGCCAACCTTCTCTTCTGCTCATTATCTAAATCTAGATCAGCAAAGATACGCTCACAATGCAACAACCAATTCTCTACTTCTATGGCATCCTTCGTTCCCATAAACGGTTTCCCACCAAGACTGGTGTAGTCTCTGCTCAACTTATCATAGTTATTCCCAACTGAAGCTATAGGATTAGCTCCTCCAACATTTCCAGCAACTCCAGCAGTAGCACCTGATTGCATCACATTGATGAAGAACTGATACACCGCCCCCATATCTACTGGTGGATTTCCAGCACCCACATTGGCATCAGCATTTTGGTTAGCATCAGCCTGTCGACCTTGGTTCCTCCTGGTATTAGGTCGAGCATTTCCATTAGTTATGGTGCTTCCTCCACCGAGATTTCCTCTTTCGTTTCCTGCTTCCATGTCTTCTTTCTCGTAAATCTACATACGAGCCTTAGTAAAATACAGAAGAACGATCTAAGAGAGAGGGGAATACGTACTCATATATATATATATCAAATATAAGTACGTTACTATAGCATTATCCCAAATCCCGATCATATTTCTGATTCATTGGATTACATTTGAAAAATCTTTTATGTTTAATTTCTTTTAAGTTTTCATAAACCTATGTTTTGATACCAACTTGTAACATTCCCCTATTTGGAGGCCTAAAACTAACGGCTACGGATGCTGTAGTCATCCATAGCTATTAATCCTTGGCGACCAAATACGGCGGTGTTAGATACATTGATACACAGAAACACATGAATATGAAAAAAAATTAAAACATCAAATAAGATCGCATTCCATTTCAAAACATTTCCAATTCATTACATAATCCCACAATCTTTAACCACGTTCAAAGAAAATATATTTATTACAACATACACCAAGAGAGACCTATGAAGATGCCCCCTTGGATGATCAGAGTATATACAGGTAGTTTAACAACTTTGTCATAACAAACAACACAGTGAATCAAAATAAAAGAGAACTCTAGATAGTTATCATGCCTCATGCACGTCTCCTGAAGCTTTATTCGTCTAATAAGGTACCTGAAAACCTCAACCCTCAAACTACTCAAAATCAATTGAGTACCCGAGAGTTTAAGAGGAAAACATAAACTTTGAGTCAGCTAGAAAGCCTGGTATGAATAATAATCTACCATCTCAAACCATTTAGATATCTAGTGAGACTACGCCGCTTAGTGGAATGGGTTTTTCCCTCAATAATATCTTAAAACCTTTATAAAACCATATATTGTGCTTCTGCATCCACAATGGTTAAAACAATTCAAAACAATATGATATAATAATATGCAAAACAAATGAATCAATTATGTATTACCCATCCCCATTCATTTTGACTATCTGTCTTAATTATAGTTTCTAGGATTACTATTAACCTAATAGTTTTCATGGGCCGACTAATAACCGGTAAAATATTTATGGACTCCCTTTCCAACTATATAGCTTTCATAGGATCACTATGAACCTATTGGTAAATCCAATACCTTTACTCTTATCCTAGTTTTCATAGGTTGTCTAGGAACTATTGGTAACCCCATTATCTTCTCTTCTTATCCTAGTTTTCATGGACTGACTAGGAACCTATTGACATATGTCAATATCTTAATCTGGATATAGTTTTCATGGGCTCACTATAAACCTATTGGCCCAATCATATTTTTCATGGGATAACTATGAACCTGTCTTTCTGACATCTTCAGTTATACATAGTTTTCATGGGTTTACTATGAACCTATTGACCCCTGCTAATATCTTTTCCTATACATGGTTTTCATGGGCTTACTGAGAACTTATTGGCCCTTGCCAATAACTTTCTTTAATATTTTAGCATCCTATATTCTGGTCCTCCTGGATGCAATTCTACTCATTCATGAGTTAACTTAATTTATATTTGAGAGGAATGCGGATTACGGATCTTAAGGCTAGGAAAAACACTAGAGGGGGGGGGTGAATAGTGTTTATAAGAAATTACTAAATCTTTTTGAGATTATGTTAATTTGAACACAAATGTATGCAATATTCAGACACAGATATAATCACAGAAACAATCACAGATGCAGAAATAAAGTAAATGCAGTAAAGGAAAGAACACACCGGATTTTATACTGGTTCAGAGTTACCCTACATCCAGTCCTGCACAACTAAGTACGGATTTCCTTTCAAAAGCAATTCAACAATTACAACCCTCAGTTTCAAGGCTACGAGGTACACCCTCCAGAATCACAATCCTCTGGGTAGAGATACTTGATTTACGGGCGACAAGTTCACCCAATTGATTTCCAAGGCTACAATCACACCTTTTCTCGCTTGATTGATTTCCAAGGCTACAATCACACCTTTTCTCGCTAGATAGATTACAAAGAAGCCTATAACTCTGAATAGCACTTGGATCTTATTGAGATAGTGATAGAGAATCAAACCAGAGATAATCTAGTTAGATTCAATGTTGATTTCGGCAGAGTAATGATAGGATTTTGAATAAGAAAATGTGGAAGAACAAGAGAAGTGAAAAACCCGAAAATCTGATAAAAAATTCGTTGAAACTAACCCCTATTTATAGAAGAACAACAGCCATGTCCATTCGTGAAAGGTTATGGCGAATAGACACTTCTTTTGAAATTCAAATTTTTGAATCTAACTGTCACTATGTCGATATGGGGTACTAGGGCATGTCGACATCCCAAAGGAAATGATGTTTTGTTTTTCTTTGAAAATAACCTTTATCTTATATTAAAACTATTTTAAACTTTATAAATATACTTGACTATAGATAAAATACATAGATATATATAGAGAATAATATATATATAATTTTACTATAATTTTATATTTAAATCTAAGTATAAATATATTATAATTAAAAGATAGTTTAAAACAAACGAAGTTTAAAACAAACGAAGTTTAAAAACAAGAATATTTTAAGGCTAAAACATCTTTTTGAAAATCATTTGAAAAGATAATTTTTAAGGCTAAAACATTTTGAAAAGCAGTTTGAAAATCATTCTGAAGTAGTTTTGAAAACCATTTTGAAGTAGTTTTGCAAGCTTCTTCCTGTAGAATATCTCATCATATCAGAACTCGAGAACTTGTACAAAACCAGGATATTCGTGGGTTTGTAAGCCACTTGTCGTAGGTTTGTAAGCTACTTGTCGTGGGTTTGTAAGCCACTAAAAAGGTAGAAATGGGTTCCATCCCAAAAGAAAAATGGAGTGAAGATTTCAGTGATATTATGAAGTTTTAACATAATTCTAGACTCAATACTTATCTTGAAATCTTGAACTCTTGATAATCTTGATACTCATGAGTCTTCAATCTTGATATCTTAAATCTCTATATTGTAAAGTCTTCATTCTTGGTACCTGCATGGTTAAATCCTGCATATACATATATATATATATCTAAACTATATTGTTAGTATTTATATTTTATAATCTTATTCTAAAGTTGTTGTCATCAAAACCATCATTTTAAAAACCAATAGCCCATACTTTTTGGCACGATGCGGGTCTTAAAGTCACTCTAAGGCTTTAGATCGGTGTGCCCGGAGATGCGGGTTGTCACAGATGATATCAGCGCCTAGGTCTAAGATTCCTTAGAAGTTACACGTATTGAGAGAACATACTTGAATCTTTTGAAAAACATTTTTCAAAGGGTTTATATATATATATAAAGTTGTTCAAAGATTTAACATGAAAAAATGCAATCACTTATTCTTGTTAATACTATCTGTGAGAAAGTTGCTAATAATTTCTATTCATTAATAGAAAGAATGACCAATTCTTTTAGATGCATCTCAGGTGAAGTAGCTGAGATTCCGGATGTGAACATCCCGATATGGTTCCGTCGGTACCTGTAAGTGAGAGGACAAGCTAAGCTTAGCCCAAATAATGGACCTACAAAGCAGGCGCCCGGTGCAGTTCCTGCCAGTCCACCTATTGTTGATTTCGCCAAGCTGTGTGCGGACTTTGTGAGTCTAGGAGGGAAGCTATATGTGGTGATTGAATCTTTTGTGGAGTCAAAGGTGTGGATTTGTACTTGTGAGAGGATTTTTGGATTGTTGGAGATGTCGTTAGGAGATAGCTTGCTTCCTCGCATTTACAAGGAGAAGCTCTAAATTGGTGGGACATGGTAGGGTTAGAAACCAATGAGGAAGGGATAACTTAGGGAGAGTTTAGGAGACATTTTGAGGCGAGATTTATTTCCATATCAGAGCAAAGAATACAGTTAGAGAAGTTCATACATTTGTAGTAAGGAGGTGTGTCGGTGAGATACTATGTAAATCAGTTCAACGAGTTGGCTAGGTTTGGACTAGCTCCGATAAATACCCCTTACAAGAAAGCTATGAAGTTTGCAAATGAGTTGAACCAACCTCTTCAAGGTTTGAACCTTAGTCACATTCCCATGGGGCCGACTTACGAGGGTTTGGTGAAAATGGCTTTACTGAATACTGTTTCCAAAGAAGAGGTGAGGAGTGAGCCCAAGAATTTTAGAGGAAAGACACTCAAGCAGAACCAGTGCAAGGGCAAAGTAGGGACCTAAGGAAAGATTAAGATGTAAGAAAACAAGTGCAGAAGATGCGGTAGGAAGGGGCATGTTGTGAAGGATTGCAGGGTGGGCATCTCAAAGATCAAATGCTACAACTGTAATCAACTTGGGCACATGTAGAGAGAGTATTCAACTGTACCAAAGACCTCTACCCAAGTAGTTTTAACTTATGCACTGTATGTTGTTCCTAGCTCGAGTGCGCCTCCAGTAGCAGACAAGGGGAAGAAGGTCATAATTAAAGGGTGTTAACTTTATCTGATTTATCTATTAATGCCTTATTTGACACTACGACATCACACTCTTTTCTCCCGAGTAAAGTCGTATCAAACCCTATCGGAGTATCGACTCATTTATCTATGATTTGTAAGGGTTTGAAATTGTATATTTTAGAGGTCGAGCTTGATTGGGATGCTTTTGGGTATGGACTGGATGACCATGTAGGGGCAGTCTTAGATTGGGATAGGAATGTCATTCGTTTGGGTACTTATAATGGACGCAGTCTTGAGGTTTATTATGACCCCATATGTTGAGTTACCTATATTCTTTAGACTTATCACATGATGAGTTAGATTCAGTGCTAGTAGTTCAAGACTACCTGAATGTCTTTTTTGAAATTACCCATCTTTCATCCTAGAGGGAGATCGAATTTCGAATTTACCTTGAGGAGAATGCCAGACCCGTTGCCTTACCTTTAAGACATATGGTTCCTAAAGAAAGGAAAGAGCTGAATAAACAAGTGAACGAGCTGCTAGAGAAGGGATTCATTAGGAGGAGTATTTTAGAGTAAGGACAGTTGTCTTTGCCACCAAGGCAGATGGCTCTCTGAGGCTTTGCATCGATTACCGTGAACTGAATAAACTAAAAAAGAAGAGTCGTTACACATTCCCTGGAATAGACAATCTCTTTGCTTAGTTAGTTGGAGTGAAGGTGTTCTCTTAGCTTGACTTGGCTACCAAGTTCCATCAGTTGCGCGTAGCTAAAGACAATATTCAAAAAACCGCTTTTTGCAAACCCGATGGACTTTATGAGTGGTTAGTCAAGCCCTTTGGATTGATCAATGCACCAGCATATTTTATTGATCTGATAAGTCGAGTTTTTAGAGGGTTTCTTAGTTCATGGTGGTACTTATTGAAGACATACCGGTTTATTCAAAAAGCGAGGAGGAGCATAGGTTGCATTTAGAAGAAGTGCTCAATACCCTCCATGGGCATAAATTGAAGGTGAAGTTCTCCAAATGTCACTTTTTGTGCAAGAAAGTTTGCTTTTTGGGATATGTTGTCTTTGAGCATGGGTTGGCGGCGGTCGATCCTAGTAAAGTTGCTACAATGCAGGATTGGCTATACTAAAGAATGCCATTGAGGTGAGAAGTTTCCTTGGTTTGGCAGGTTATTATAGATTGCTAAAATTTCTGCTCCTCTTACCCAACTCACCAAAAAGAATTTTGTTTTTTCATGGGACTTAATGCCTAAGGATGCTTTTATTAAGCTGAAGGAGTTGTTGACTAGTGCACCTATTTTGGTACTACTCGTTGATTTGGAGGTATTCACAGTTTATACCAATGCTTGCAGTACGGGACTAGGCACGGTTTTGACGCAGGAAGGGAGAGTGGTGAGCTATGCTAGCCGATAATTGAAAATCCACCAGAGAAACTATCATACATATGATCTCGATTTGGAAGCCATTTTTTTTGCACTCAAGTCATGGAGACATTGTTTTTTTAGGAGAGCGTTTGAGTTGTTCATGGATAATAAGTCTCTAAAGTATTTGTTCTCCCAAAAGGATTTGAATTCAAGGCAGCATAGATAGATGGAGTTCTTGGCAACGTATGATTTTAGTATCTCCTATACTCTAGGAAAAGGTAATGTTGTTGCCGGTGACTTGAGTAGGAAGCATATAATGTTGAGGCCTATGTTCTTAGAGTGGAAGCCATTAGATTTTATTTCTACATTCAATTTTCGATCTTCGACAAACATCGCTCTGGGATTGTTAGCAGCTTTGGATGTGCATCCTACACCTATGGACGACATTGGCTCAAGACAAAAACAAGATATCGATTTGTTGGATATCTCGAGAAGCTTAGTAAAGGAGAGCAGTTGAGTGATTTGAGGCATTATACCATTAACTTTAAGGGGTGGTTACGGTGAGTTGGTAGACTATGTGTTCCTCTCATTATAAATTTGATTGACATGGTACTAGCTGAGTCCCATCGTTCTAGGATGGTCATCCATCTCAGTGGAGACAAAATGTATCATGATATGAAGAGAGTCTTTTATTGGCCTGGTATAAAGTGGCACGTGGCAAAGTAGTCTAAGTATATGACTTGCCAAAGGGTAAAGGTAGAGCAATGGAAGCGAGTGGATTGTTGCAGCCATTAGGTGTTCCGTAGTAGAAGTTGGAGAGTGTTTCTATGGATTTCATTGATGGACTACCTAGAAGTAGGATATGGAATGAGAGTATTTGGTTTATAGTCGATCAACTGAACAAACCTGCTCACTTTGTTCCAGTTAGGAGTATTAGGATTGCTGTGCTTTGGCGACTCTATACGTAAGGAAGATAGTTCGATTACATGGGGTTCCTTCTAGCATTGTCAGTGATCGAGAACTACTTTTCACTAGCGAGTTTTGCAAGAGTCTTCTTGTTATCCCACCTTTTGGTAAGGCCGTGACACCAAGAACTTGACTAGAAACCAAAGGTAGTTCGTCTAATGGATATCGACAAATTTTGTCCGAGTCCGGATCGAGCTTAAATTGATATGACACAACAAGCGAAGCTATAAGAGTCAACGGTCCAAATTTCAGATCAATCCGAGTTCGTATGCTCAAGTTACGATTGATGCAAAATTGGATAAAAACAGCCTCTGTTCGAATCGCTCAGTTCGAATCGCTCAGTTCGAATCCATCGGAGTGCCTACTTCGACTCGCTCCGCTTCACATCCATCAGAGAGCCTTCTTCGACTCGCTCCACTTCGACTCCATCTCAGAACCTCTGTTCGACTTGCTCCGCTTCAAGCCATCAGAAAGCACTTGTTCGACTCGCTCCGCTTTAAGCCACAATTCGACTCGATCATCCAATGTTAGCTTCGCATCCATCCGAAGACTTCTACTTCGTGTCCATCAATGCAAAGCAAGGCACAGCAGTCGATACGAGCAGAGCGGAAGTCCTAGAACGACTCGATTAAAACAGCATCAAAGGCGGAGTGATCCAGAGATTCAAACGCCATGTCATCGAGTCAAACAGAAGCGAGTCGAACAAGAGCGAGTCGAATAAGAGCGAGTCGAACGAAACAGGCAACAGAAGATCCCAATTCGTGTCGATCATATCTCCTAAACTACAAGTCCAAATGCTATGAAATTTTCATAGAAGACTACGTGCATGCTAAAGAATGTCCACGCCAAATTTCGACTCCATTGGATGCGATCTTGATCGATACGAAATCCGTTCGTATCGATCACGGATCGGACCGAAGCTTCGCGGGCTTGGGCGCGCGGGCCTAGTCACGTGCCAGAGAAGGTCTCCCGAGATCTGAGCGAAATATCAGCCTCCTACACCTATAAATAGACCCCCAAAGCCAACAGAAAAGGGGTTCCTCTTCTTCTTTGAGATCTCCAATGCCTAGACTCTGCCGAATCCAGATCTGAACTCCATTTCTGCTGCTACCAACGAATTTCACTACTGCAAATCATTTTTATTCGCTGTAACTTGCTGAAATCAATTGTAAACATCAAAGAAAGATCAATAAAGCAAACTACTTCATAGTGGACGTAGGCAATACGCCGAACCATTCTAAATTCTTGTGTTTCTGTGCGTTCTTATTACTTTCATTATCTGTTTTTGGAGTTTTTGTTAGATAATTCCTCCTTTTCCATTTAATTTCTTCATTTTATCTCTTCAAAAACTTCCGAAGAGTGTTGTGCCCAATTTTGGTAGAAACACTTTTGTGCTTTCACTGAGAAAACCCAAATTTTCTCCTACTCTTTGGATCTTTTATCTATATCGGATTGCATAAATCCAAGAAGAAGATCCAGATCTAGAACTTTGAAGCCCTTCCATTCTATTCAGATCTGCATCAGATCTAGGAAAGGACTTTCACCAATTCACCATGGTAAGTACACGGACTACCTTTACAGCTGCTGATCAGGGAGGACGGGACAGGCAGAATCCCGTGCAATTGCCTCCATCCAACCAAGATGCTGCCGGACCTTCAGATCCATCAGGCCCGGTCACTAGACAAGAGTTACAGATGTTGCTTCAAGAGTAGACCCAGAGTCGCCAACAGCTAACTGAACAACTACGCGCCAACACAAAGTTGTCCAACCAGCTAAATCGCCAAAGGCGCAGAAGATCCAGAAGAGACCAAGGTTCTTATTCTTCCAAAGAGAGTTCAGCCTCATCTGACGGTCATCACCGATCCACGCGCCCACGGTTGGATGTAAGCTACACCCAGGCCATAGGGCACCAACCTGCTTCGAATCTTGGACATCCCAGAAATGGACCGTCTACTAGTCATCATACCGGACCTTCGTCCCGAGGAGGCGCTGCTCCCTATCAGGTCACATGCAACATTGCTACTACCACCACTACCGAAAAAGGGGTTGGTGCTAGAAACCAAGCTGATCCTCAACATAACCAACGAGAGCAGACTCCAGAGCCTTACGTCCTAGAAAATGTTGAACCAAGGAGGCGAGGCACGGACCGTCGACCGCGTCCGGTCCAGACTCGTGCTGTGGAACCCGACCACACCTTGGCACAACATGCTCCAAGTATCCGAATGCCGGATATACCAACGATGATTCGTCAAATGATCCGTGAAAGCCAGGGTCTTAGTAATGACGACTGGGGAATCTTCCGAAGTCATACCCCTTTCACCGATGACATATTATATGCTGAACCACCTCGGCGCTTCAGGATGCCAACTTTGCCAGTATATGAAGGAATTTATATCCCAATCAACATATCCTGAAATACGAATGGCTGATGAATGATGCTAGAGCTGATGATGCAGTAAAGTGCCATAGTTTCCCCATTTCCCTAGGGGGAATTGCTACCATGTGGTTTACTCGTTTGCCACCACGATCCATCTCTAGTTTTGACCAGATGGCCACTAAGTTTGTTGAACAATTCCGTATGCATGTAGCGAGGCCTAAGGATGTTAACACTCTGTCTAGTGTTACACAAGCTCCCGGAGAAACACTTAGACGTTACTTGGAGCGATTCCATGCTGCATGTGCAGAAATAAGCAATCCCAATGATAACTCTATCCTGATGGCATTGACTAAGGGGATTGATGCTGATTCCGAGTTCGGAAATTGGTTAGCTGGAAAACCACCTGCGTCATTGTACCGTTTCTACTCCAAGGCAGCCCAATTCTTGAGAAGGGAGGATGCGAAACAGTTTAGGAAGCAGGATGACATAGGACCCAACATCGAGGGAATCCAGAGTAACATTGCTGTCAAACAGTCCGGAGATAGTTCTGGAAAAGTTCAGTCGAACGTACAAAATAAACAGAATCATCAGAGGGACAATGGAAATCAAAACAAAAAACACGACCAGAATCGTGGTCCATGGCGTAGAGCTTCCATGTACGATAATTACACCCACTGAATACGTCGTTGGAAAATGTGTATTTGCAAACCTGCAATACAAGAAACCTGCTCCAAAGCCACCAACTGAAAGACAAATCCAGACAGGAAAGTTTTGCAGATTCCACGAAAGCTATGGCCACAACACCAATGAGTGTCGTCACTTACAAGACCTCATTGAAAAACTGATACGTGAACGAAAGTTGGATCAATATGTACGGGCGCCGCAGTCTGGTGGTGGGGGCCCATCAAATCAGAATCGTGCGCCGAATCAGGAAAGACAGGAGGAACCCGCTCATACAGGCGGGAGGTTGGTTATCAATACAATAAGTGGTGGTCCTCATCCAGCAGATCAAAGCTGGAAGGAAATGGAGTCGTATGCCAGTTCTATCAGGCATGCGGACTTCGAGTGTTGTAGTAGTGTTGATGAAGGGGCTCCGGCCAAGCAATAGAAGACGATGACAGATGACATCGTGTTCAGGAGCAGAGACGCTGATAAAGTCGAAGTCCCCACTATCGATCCACTGGTCATCTCAGCTCAAGTAGGTCCCGCTTGGATGAAGAGGATCTTAGTTGATAGTGAAAGTTCTGTGAATATTTTTTTTAAGCGAGCCTATGATCAAATGAGAATGGAAGCCACGGACTTGAAACCTTGTCAATCCCGAATTCACGGTTTCAACGGAAGTGCTACTATACCCACCGGTATGGTGGAACTACCAGTAGAATTGGGAGTTGGAGAACGTCGGAGAGTACGAATGCTACAGTTCATTGTTTTGGACATAGACTCCCCTTATAATGCTTTCTTGGGCCGACCGGCCCTCGCCGAATTCAGGGCAACCATCGCCCCGTGGTGTTTGACTTTAAAGTTTCCTACTGATCATGGAGTAGGAATCATTCAGGGAGATCAGGCTGCTGCCAGGGCCTGTTATGTTGCTGAGCTGCGGGAAGCACAACGAAAGGAGAAAGGAAAGGGCGCGGAGGAATCTCTCTGCGTCCGTTTTGCCGATAATTGACAATTAACGCCCAGGCCTAGGCCCAGGCACCCCAGCCAATTCCTCAAGGATCTTGACCCAAGAGAAACTGAAGACGAAGGAGAACAAAAAAAGTCAAGCATCCCCGGCCGAACTAACGATTGATGTCCCAATTGGCGATGACGATGATTCGAAAATGATAAAGATTGGGTCTTAGATAAGCCATCAAACTCAAGAGGAATTGGTTGAATTTCTATCGGCGAATCTTGATGTATTCGCCTGGACGGATTCCGACATGTGTGGGATCTCGCTGGACATCGCGAGCCACACCTTGAACATTGACCCACGGCATGTCCCGGTCAAACAAAAAAGGCGTGGTATGGATCCAGAGAGATCTGCCTCCCTTAAAGAAGAAGTAGAAAAGCTTAGAGTGAATGGGTTCATTTGGGATGCGCTATATCCTGAATGGGTGTCAAATCCCGTGCTCGTCCGAAAGCCAAACGGAAAGTGGAGAACATGTGTCGATTATTCCGATCTGAATAAAGCATGTCCCAAAGATAGTTTCCCGCTTCCCTGAATTGATCAGTTAGTAGATTCGACAGCTGGGCACGAGCTCTTATCCTTCATGGACGCGTATTCTGGCTACAATCAGATACCGATGCATTTACCTGATCAAGAACACACCAGCTTCGTAACCAATCTGGGACTTTATTGCTACAAAGTTATGCCATTCGGACTCAAGAATGCCGAGGCTACTTATCAACGATCGGTAAATCAGATGTTTGCCAACCAAATCGGGAAAACCATGGAAGTATATGTAGACGACATGCTTATGAAGTCACGACTCTCCACTGACCATGTTAAAGATCTGGATACTATGTTCAACATACTTTAAGAATACAAAATGAAGCATAACCCACTAAAATGTCACTTTGGAGTTGCATCCGAAAAATTCCTTGGGTTCATCGTTAACGCTCGGGGAATTGAGGCTAACCCTGAAAAGATTTGGGCAATCAGAAATCTTGAAACTCCAAAGACTATAAAGCAAGTCCAAAGTCTCAATAGGAAAGTAGCGGCATTGAGCAGGTTCATTTCGAAGTCCACTGACAAATGCATTCCCTTCTTCGATCTGATCCGAAAAGGAAAATGCAACTTTGAATGGACCACGGAGTGCGAGGGCGCTTTCCAAGCACTAGTTCAACATCTATCCACACCACCTATCCTGTCGAAGCCTATTGATCACGAGAAGTTGTTCATATATTTGGCAATATTAGAAAATGCTATCAGCGCTGCATTAATTCGAGAAGAAGACAAGATACAGAAGCCAGTATACTACGTCAGCAAGCGATTGACTGGGGCCGAAAGGAATTATACAAAATTAGAGAAGTTGGCTTATTGCCTTGTTATTGCATCAAGAAAACTCCGACCGTATTTCCAGGCACATCCCATTATTGTTTACACCGACCAGCCGTTATGATAGGTCCTTTCGCGGTCTGAGACGTCTGGTAGGTTACTCAAGTGGAACATCAAACTGAGCCAGTTCGATATCACTTACACTCCAAGACGGGCCATACAAGGACAAGTCCTAGCTGATTTCATAGCTGAATTTACCATTCCAGAGGACTTGCCCGAAACCAGTGAATCCCCCGAATACGTCTAGAAGCTTTATACCGACGGTGCATCAAACGACCGGTGTTCGGGCGCTGGTGTTGTACTTGAAACTCTCAAAGGCCGATCTATATGTTATGCTTTGAAGTTCGATTTTCACGCGACTAATAATGAAGCTGAATATGAAGCCCTCTTATCTGGCTTGAAACTTGCTAGAGATTTGAGAATTATCGCAGTGGAAATTTATTGTGACTCGCAATTAATTGTGTGTTAAGTACGGGGAGAGTATCAAGCAAGAGATCGAAGGTTAGCTGCTTACTTAGCTTGAGTTTAGGAAGTACTAAATCAGTTTGATTATTATGCCATTTATTGTATACCTCGAGAACGCAACCAAAAAGCCGATTCATTGGCGAAGCTAGCCAGCACAGGTGAAGCTCAGCAAATGGGACTCGTTCCCGTAGAAGCGTTATCCTCCCCAAGCATTGACCAGGTATGCGAAACCATCCTAAAAAAGGATTCATGGATGACTCCACTCAGAAATTACATTGAGCACGAAACCCTGCCGGAGCGCAGGAGTGAAAAGAGACAAGTCCTTCGGAAGGCCTCACGATTTACCATCCAGAATGGAATCTTGTACATAAGAGGGTACTCGATCCCTCTACTCTAGTGTATCGCTCATGATGAAATTAAACGAGTATTGCACGATGTGCATGAAAGAGAATGTGGCGATCACACCGGGGGGCAAGCACTTGCCAAGAAAATACTTCGATACGGATATTACTGGCCGACCGTGAATCGCGATGCGTCGGATTATGCAAAGAAATGCGATAGGTGCCAGAAATATGCCCGAATTCCTAGAGCTCCTCCTACCGAGATAACACAAATGGTCAGCCCACGGCCGTTTGCAATGTGGGGCATCAACATCATTGGTGCTCTACCTCTGGCAAAAGGTGGTGCGAAATACGCCATCGTTGCAGTTGATTACTTTACAAAGTGGACCGAAGCCGAAGCTCTTTCTACCATAACAATGAAGAAAGTAATCAACTTTGTAGTTCGCAACATCATCTGTCGATTCGGTCTCCCACACACCATTATTACGGACAACGGAACCCAATTCGACAGTGCTGAATTTAAAGATTTCTGCAAACTATTTCACATCCAAAAGAAATTCTCTACAGTTGCACACCCTCAGGCAAACAGACAGGTTGAAGCTGTTAATAAAGTTATAAAATCCATTCTGAAAAAACGACTGGAAAAGGTCGGGAGCAAGTGGGTCGATGAACTTCCTATGACTTTATGGGCTTACCAAACAACCCACAAAACCGCGATCGACCACACTCCATTCTCTCTCTCTTATGGTCCAGAAGCCGTTATTCTAGTTGAACTAGAAGTGCCTTCTCATCGTGTGACATACTATGATCCAAAGACAAATGCTATATTACTTGCTGAATCACTCGATCTACTAGATGAGAAGCGTGAAGAGGCTGATTTGAGAGCAGCCGCGCAACGAAGTCGAGTCCCTCGATTGTATAATGCCAAGGTCCGCCCGCGAACCTTTGAGCTAGGCGATCTTGTCCTAAAAAGAATTTATCTGGTTCCTTCGCATATGAAGCCGACATGGGAAGGACCATATGTTATTGAACGAAGGCTCGGAGATGGCACATTCAAATTATCAACCGTTGACGGTCTCACTTTGCCAAGAGCCTGGAATAGCGAGAGTCTTCGCCGCTACTACACATGACAGGCTATGTTCATCCATTTAGTTTATTTTCCATTTTGCAATTTGTTTCTGCATTTCGAAATTAGAATTTGTAATAAGGCAACTGACTTTGCCATATTTTCTTATTTCAGCAATAAAATGCAATCTCTTCGAGCCAGAGCTGTGATTTACTTAAAATGCTTCATATGATCATCACTATGCATGGAGAGCTAAGTTTCACCATACGGTGGAATTTATTCAAATAGTGGGTGACTATGATGCAACCGGTCACTCGCTAAGCGAAACCCGAGCTCGGGGGCAAACCATCACATCAAAGTCAAAAACGGATTGATACACGACAATCCCTCAACCGACTCTAGATTCCTAGAGTGCGAAACGGAGTATAAACAACAACTTCGAACTCCCAGAGTGCGAGTCGGAGTATAAACATCAACTCCGGATTCCCAGAGCGCGAAACGGAGTATAAATAACAACTCCGAACTCCCAGAGTGCGAGTCGGAGTATAAACATCAACTCCAGATTCCCAGAGCGCGAAACAGAGTATAAACAACAACTCCGAACTCCCAGAGTGCTAGTCGGAGTATAAACATCAACTCCGGATTCCCAGAGTGCGAAACGGAGTATAAACAACAACTCTGAACTCCCAGAGTGCGAGTCGGAGTATAAACATCAACTCCGGATTCCCAGAGCGTGAAACGGAGTATAAACAACAACTCCGAACTCCCAGAGTGCGAGTCGGAGTATAAACATCAACTCCGGATTCCTAGAGTGCAAAACGGAGTATAAACAACAACTCCGAACTCCTAGAGTGCGAGTCGGAGTATAAACATCAACTCCGGATTCCCAGAGTGCGAAACAGAGTATAAGCAATAACTCCGAACTCCCAGAGTGCGAGTCGGAGTATAAACATCAACTCTAGATTCCCAGAGTGCGAAACGGAGTATAAACATCAGCTTTGAGTTCCCAGAGCGTAAGTATAATATCAACTCTGAGCTCCCAGAGTGCGAGTCGGAGTACAAAGGTCGATTCCAAGTCCCCAAAGCGCAGACGTATGATTTAAACTCAAGCCGGCATGACCAACCACCGATAAACAAAGGAGAATCCCCAGAGTGCGGATAGGATTATCGACAATCAAACAAGCATGGATGAATTACTCAATCTCCACTTGTCTCAGACATCCGTTCGGTGGCACTAGACTCAACATGCTATAAGAGAGAAGCGATCGTCGACTGATGTTCAACAACTCACCCCCAAGACTGGGGGCAGGACTTAAGCATCGACCATTGACTGAAGCGATGCGACGTAAAAATTCAACTCGCTTCCCGGTCGCAAACCATGTCCACAGTATCCGAACTTGGCGAACAAAAACAAACTTTATTCGAAAGCTGTATATTCACAAGTGCACTTCAGACATTGAAACACTTAGGCAAATACACAATGACAGAAAAGAAGTAAAAAAAGAGAAGTTTCATTTCTATTGTTTGTAAAAAGAGTTCGTATATAAGTTTGTTCCAAAAAATTCCTACTAGCAGGGGCCGAACCCGCATCTATACACGGCCAACAAAATGAAAGTCAGAATTACGCCAAGGAAGCATGCCTAATCTTTCTTCTTCCGTAGCTTCCTTTTCGGTGCAGGCCCACTAGAGCCGCCACTATCCTTCCTCTTTGAGCCTTTGCCTTTCGGTGGCTGGTCTCTAGGTGGGAGCATGATCTCAACATCCTCCTCCGAACTCGTATGAATAGGAATGCTTCCTGCGGGCGGAGTCGGAGGAACAGGATCAAGTGCAGAAGGTGGAATGGGCACGCTAGTGATGAAAATGGTGCCACTAGGAGATATCATTCTAAGCGGAGCTGGTCCCGGTGCTGCCATTCCACCTCCAGAACCGCCACCATGAGCTGCTGCCGCCATTTCAGCGTCGATTTGGGCGAACATCTCCTCTTCAGTAACTGCTCGAGCCCCGTTGGAGGCCTCAGTAGTCGGCATTGAAGAACTTGTAGCAGGAGAGCTTCCGCCCATGACAAATGGCAAGTCAGCTAAAGGATCGCCATGACGGCGAAAGATTTCTTCCATCAGCTGCTCATCAAATACAATTGTGCTTCCCTGCACATCGTCATGTGGGGGCAGTTGTAGTTACGGTGATCGCTTCGGTCACGATAGCCTCCTGCGTCTGATAAGATTCTTGAGTAGCAGGAGGCATGGTCGGTGCAGCATCGATCACTGGAAAAAAATAAGAGAACTGTCAGAATTTAATTCAGATAAAGACTCTGACTTAAAGCAGATACGCGGAATGTTCAGAGTACCTTCCTCAGTTTGACTCGTAGGTGGCAGAGCAGCTTTAGTAACTTGCTCTGTGGTCGAAGACATCTGCGGCTGATCTGGATTGTAGGCTGGAATAGTTTGGGGATCGACCGCGGACGAGGATTCGGGCTGGGTTGACACTGGAACTTCAAGACTCGTCTCATGATGGTCAACCCCTAAACCCTCTCCTACCTCAAAGTGCTGGGCGCCAAGTCTTTCCTTCTCATGCAGAATCATTGAATCATGAAGAATTTTCCTTTCATCTTCATTTAGAATGCGATTCTCGATTTCAAATTCATCCACAGACTCGCCCAGATGCGCCACCTTCTCTTCCTCAACCAATCGGCCCCAAGCGTTGTAAAGATGCGCCGAATAATCATCAAACCAGGCTAGACCCCTGTGCCTCAGCACGTTAGCATTGTAAACAACAAGAACGTCTTCGATGTCAGCCTCTAGCCTGGACTCGGCCGACTTCACTTTCTCCTCGACCTCAGTCTCCACCTTGTGGACTTTAGCCACAGCTACATCCCGCTCACCCCTAAGCAGAACAGTTTGTTTGCACGCCTCATGAGCTACGTTGTTTGCATCATTCCTTTCCTTGACCATATCGGAAAATTTAGCCTTGAGCTCGTTAAGTTCCTTGACCGCCGCATCCCGCTCGGCGGTAACTGTAGTATTCCGATGGCCCATCTCCTCCACCAAGGCAACATGTGTCTGCCTCAACCTCTCCATGGCCACATTCGCTTCATCAGCTTTTTAGTGGCCGCAATTCCAGATTTCCGCGAAGACTCGGTCTCAGCAGTGAGCACTTGAATGATCCGGTCCCTTTGAGCGAGTTCGGTCTCCATTTTCTCAAGCGCTTTGGCTCGCTCAAAGGCCACCTTAGAAGCTTTCTCTGCAGCCTTCACCCACTCTCTATATTGGGTGTAGATGTCATGAACGTAATCATGTATCATATTTTCCACCCCTGATGGAATCCTTTTTAAGTGTGGTGGGAAGACATAGCCATCGAAGCAAATATTCAGAAAATCCTTCCTCATCTGAGCTAATTTAAGGGCCCCTTCTCCTGTGGGCTCAGCTGGGACCTGCTCTGCAATTATGGAGGCCGTGGTTTTGACCCTCTGGAGATGAGTCTCGGATCTAGAAGTATGAGAAGATGGCCTGTGATGAGAAGGCTCCGGTGGATGTGGAAGAAGAACGGGAGGTGGAGATGGAAGTCTGGGAGGAGGAGAGCGTGATCTAGACCGATGTCTGTATTCTCTGTCCCTATCACGCCCATATCTATCTTGGTTAGAGTATTCGCGATCGCGATCTCTATCCGAGTCTCTCCTACGGGAATCATAATAGGAAGAAGCCTTTCGGGCCGAGCGAAGATTCCCGAGCATCGATCCTTTTCCAGACATGGTACCTGAAAATGAGAAACGAAGGAAGAGTTAGTGATTTCCTAAGTTGGACGATTTACAGTTGTGAATCATGTAGTGTAGTGAAGTGTATGCATGTGCAACCCCCCGACCAACCGGAAATGTCGGCCGCACTCATAGCAAGCGACCCACTCAGTTCAAGAGCACTATCAAGCTCCTCCATCCCGGCGTCGTGTTGAGACGACACAAAATCCGGAATTGAAATATCAGCAAGCCCTTCAAAAGGATTTTCTACTGGCAGGTGAGGAGCCTCCGAAATTCTAATCCCCGGGACGGGCAAGGACATGACCACGGATTTAAACCTCTCGGATTTAGAACGCTTGTGAGCAACAGCCTTGCCTTTTCTCTTTCCTCCTGAATCCTGGACATCGGAAGAAGGCCCGACTGGGAGCTCGGTATCGGTAGGCGTTCTCTCCGGATCAACTTCTCCGGTTATCATGACTGCGGGCGCTTTGCGCTTCACCTGTTTCTTCGAGACCACTCTAAGTGTCCCTTCCAGCCGTATGCTCTGCCTCCGTTCTATCAGCCCAACAGTCCTCAAATTTCTATCTGTCAGAACCAAGTCGATATGCCTCTCTTCGCCCGGAAACGCTTGGAGGATCCGAACTAGCTCTCTGAAGTATGCACCGTCAGGTCGAGAGATTGCATCTATAAAAGAGGAGAAGTATGTCAGTTTTGAAGTCAGTTACAAATATCTCGATGATTCAAGAGAAAAATGGCAACGCTTACGTCTATCCAACCATCGCCTAGCAAATCCAGGGGGGCACCGAACGTAGAACCATTCAGTTTTAAAGTAACTTAACCTTCCCTAGGAGTCCATTACAATGTGGCAGTTCCTAAACGCTTCCAAGAAAGTGAAAGAAGGGCTTTCTCCACGGCTCTTAACGTTAAATAAATATCTGATCTTGATCGACTTTGGTGGTCTAAAGAGAATCTCCATAAACAGAATGAAGGTGCTATTCAACAAAGCATACCCGTTGGGGTGCAGCTGGGATGGAGCTATTCCAAGGAATGATAACATATCCCTTATATATTGGTTGAAAGGAGGAAGTGTTCCCACCGTACAGGCATGACGGTTAAAAGCAGTAAACCCCTCCGGGGGATCATGCGGCCTATCATTTGGCCCAGGCAGTAGCACATCATCGAGCGACAAGCCGTGTCTTAAACAAATCCGTCCCAGCATATCTTCGGAGATACCGGACTGCACAGAATCTTGTAGACGACAAATGAACCGGGCACCTAGACGCTCGTCTGGAGCTGGGTCTATAACTTCGGCTTCAATAACCGGTATTTCGATGGTTGAAGGAATTGAACTCGGGAATTCCTCCTGCTGAGAACTTGAAGGTTCCATGACTAGCTAGCTTATGAAAAATCATTGTTAAACAGACAATAATGCTTGTGCATCCCCCAGTGCAAAGTGTGTGAGTGTGTTGTACAGTGCAATACTGTATATCACTTGAGAAGATCTACAGGATTGAAGGAAACATGGAAACGACGAGACTTCGGAATTCAGTCGGAAGGACCGTCATCGCTGACCGTCACAACCGTGCCATCCGGTTATTAGCTATCAGTCCAAGTTAAAGTTTTTTTATCATTTTGATAAGTTCCAGTTTCGTCGACGAGCTTAGATAGGCAATCAGATATGCGGTGAAACGATTAAGTCCAATTATGCAAGTTTGAAGCTCGTCGGAGTTAGTTGTTCAAATGTGCAAGGAATTGCAAATTTTTTAATGTTCAATTCGTATCGCTCACAAGAGCCTTGTTCGCATTGATAAATCATGGTCTTCTGCGTACGAGTTCGACTCGGTCAAAAGGTTGGCGTGCAAGTTCGACTCGGTCAAAAGGTTGGGGATTTCGAATCGATCAGAGCGTAACACTTTCGTATCGGTCCCAGGGTTGCGCAGTTTGACTCGGTCAAGGCCTCCACTTCCAATTGATACAAGGCCGCCATTTCGAATCGATTCAAAGCCTCCAGTTTGAATCGGTCCAAGGCCTCCACTTCGAATCAATCCAAGGCCACCATTTCGACTCGATCAGACGCAACCCCTTCGTATCGATCCACATATTCAAAGCACTCGATTCGATGCAAAGCTCAACCATCGATCGATACGAAGGCCTCCGTCTCACCATCTCGAAGGCCCTACTCCAGATCGACGCGAAGCTGAGGCCAAGGAATCTTCGATCGATCATGACTTTGGTTAATTTGGTGTTAAAGATCGAGTCTCATCATTTACGCATTGGATTCGCTTAGTGGATTATCTAAATCTAGCAGTTAGTTCGAGTGATTGAAGATCTGAATTGGTTCGAAGGCAAGAATGGATTTCTGCTTTTTTCCCGAGTCATTGAACAATACAAAAGCGAGAGCACAAGAGTAGAAAAGTAAAAAGTGAAAAAATGTCTAAGTCCACGATATTTATATGGATTCGAAGGTGAAGTGAAAAAACGATACACATTCCAGTAAACACGACCGGTTACAACGTGTCGCCTACGCATCGATTCGAACAAGCTGTTCGACTCCATGGGCTCGAGTCTACATCGATGTGAAGCCCTCCTTCGAATCAATCATCTTCGACTCCGTCTCCAATGCATCGATACGAACGAACAGTTCACATCCATCAGGAATTCCTACTTCGACTCACTCCGCTTCACATCCATTAGAGAGCCTTCTTTGACTCGCTCCACTTCGACTCCATCTCAGAGACTCTGATCGACTCGCTCCGCATCTTTCAGAGAACAACAGTTCGACTCCATCGATACGAAACCACAGTTCGTATCGGTCACCTTCGAATCTGTCTCCTATGCAGTTCGAATCCATCAAATCACGGCTTCCAGAGGCCAACTCCATCGATTCGAAATGCTCATTTCGCATCCATAAACTCAATGAAGATCGTCTTCAATGTTTCAGCCCTTCACATCGATTTAGGAGAGGATCGTTACGAAGGAACATTCAAAAACAACCATCGGGCATTGTTACAACGAATTTCACATCAGTTCAGGAGAGGATCGATACGAAATTCAATATAAAATAAACTGACAACGACTCATGAACGTACAAACGTCAACGAGAGTCAGACTAACATATATGCATATATGACGGACTAATATTCAATATGCCAGATTCACAGGAATTGGAAACTCATCTGATAACAATTACAACAACAAACGGTTAATCACTAGCATACAGCAATCAGTTGCAACAATACAGGGTACAGCAGTTAATAGTCAACAGTTTACATTTTCGAGAAAATCAGTCGAAGGCTACAGCTTTCATCGAAAAGGCGATAACTATTCAGAATGAAGATTGCAGCATTTCAAAGCACATCATGTTTCCACAAGACGTACTTTGGGGGGGGAAATGTTATCCCGCCTTTTGGCAAGGCCGTGACACCAAGAACTTGACTAGAAACCAAAGGCAGTTCGTCTAAGAAAATCGGTTATACGCAGGCCCACTATGGATATCGACAAATTTTGTCCGAGTCCCGATCGAGCTTAAATTGATATGACACAACAAGCGTAGCTATGAGAGTCAACGATCCAAATTTCAGGTCAATCCGAGTTTGTATGCTCAAGTTACGATCGATGCAAAATTGGATAAAAACAGCCTCTGTTCGAATCGCTCAGTTCGAATCCATCGGAGTGCCTACTTCGACTCGCTCCGCTTCACATCCATCAGAGAGCCTTCTTCGACTACATCTCAGAACCACTGTTCGACTCGCTCCGCTTCAAGCCATCAGAAAGCACTTGTTTGACTCGCTCCGCTTTAAGCCACAATTCAACTCGATCATCCAATGTTAGCTTCGCATCCATCCGAAGACTTCTACTTCATGTCCATCAACGCGAAGCAAGGCACATCAGTCGATACGAGCAGAGCGGAAGTCCTAGAACGACTCGATCAAAATGGCATCAAAGGCAGAGTGATCTAGAGATTCAAACGCTACGTCATCGAGTCAAACAGAAGCGAGTCGAACAAGAGCGAGTCGAATAAGAGCGAGTCGAACGAAACAGCCAACAGAAGATCCCAATTCGTGTCGATCATATCTCCTAAACTACAAGTCCAAATGCTATGAAATTTTCACAGAAGACTACGTGCATGCTAAAGAATATCCACACCAAATTTCGACTCCATCAGATGCGATCTCGATCGATACGAAATCCGTTCGTATCGATCACGGATCGGACCGAAACTTCGCGGGCTTGGGCGCACGGGCCTAGTCACGTGCCAGAGAGAGTCTCCCGAGATCTGAGCGAAATATCAGCCTCCTACACCTATAAATAGACCCCCAAAGCCAACAGAAAAGGGGTTCCTCTTCTTCTTTGAGATCTCCAACGCCCAGACTCTGCCGGATCCAGATCTGAACTTAATTGCTGCTGCTACCAACGAATTTCACTGCTGCAAATCATTGTTATTCACTGTAACTTGCTAAAATCAATTGTAAACATCAAAGAAAGATCAATAAAGCAAACTACTTCATAGTGGACGTAGGCAATACGCCGAACCACTCTAAATTCTTGTGTTTCTGTGCGTTCTTATTACTTTCATTATCTGTTTTTGGAGTTTTTGTTAGATAATTCCTCCTTTTCCATTTAATTTCTTCATTTTATCTCTTCAAAAACTTCCGAAGAGTGTTGTGCCCAATTTTGGTAGAAACACTTCTAAAGGCTTTAGGCGTTGAGTTGAGTTTGAGTACCACTTATCACCCACAAACAAATGGACATACAAAGAGGGTGAATCAAGTATTGGAGGACTGGCATTGGATGTGTATTTTGAATTTTGAAGGCTCTACCACTAGTGGGTTTGCTTATAATAACAACTATCAGGCAAGTATTGGATGGCACCGTCTGAGGCGTTATATGGGAGACCATGTAAATAACCATCTTGTTGGTGGGATACTATGGATAGGATTATTTTTGGACCAAATATGGTAAGATAGACTTTAGAGAAGATAGACTTGATCAATAGGAGGATGAAGACTGTACAAGATAGGTAGAAATCTTATGCTGGTTGTAACAACTCCATCTTTATACCCATACCATCTAAGAGTATTACTAAGTAATACTATAAGATAATATGGAGAATGAGGCGATATGGGACACAAATGTGAATATTCCCTTGGACTAATATCGGTACATATCTCATATCTTATAAAACTCATCACAAATGTACACGGTCTCAATGCAAAGTAATAAACACATGTGTCTCCAGGGCATAACAATATAGAATATACAATAAATGAAAAGGAACACAGAGTCAAATACGCATCGAGAATATATAATAGAAATATGTACGAAACTGTGTGGATTGTAAAATAAGTTGAACTCCAACCATCAAAATACTCAATGTACAAATCCACTACCAGCATCTCAACATCATCAATATACATGAGGAAATACAATATATAATGATACACAATAATACCCTATCCTTCATTTATGCCCAACATCCATAAACTGGTCATCTTGTCTTTGATCCTGTGATGTCTCAGACTGACTGGAGTATTATATAAATAACAAGCAGGTCAGTCCGAGACATTACAGGTTCAGGGACAAAATGACCAGTGTTTGGATGTTGGGTATAGATGGAGGATAGGATATTATTGTGGGGGTCAGACTATGTCTAAAATGTAGATTTCATAATATGGTAACAACTAGCATGATATAACAAACTATCTAATGCCATACACATATCATCACCCAAGTAAACATGTTCAAAATATGTATCATGTAAACTAGTGTCCCGTGGGTGAAACATCCAAATATACAAACATCATCAATATAAGAATAATGTCAAGTATAATTGGGTAAGCATACAGTAACATCCAAGTATAACTCTTGGATAGAAGTGACATTGACTTTCCTAGGCCTGTCATAACCATATGAGGAAATAAATAAGCCATTATGCATCCATCATGCAATTAGCGACACATGCCAATAAAGAATAGTTAGCGACACACGCCTATAAAGTATAATTGGCGAAACATGCCTAGAGGGATAGTTAGAAATACATGCCAATAAATGGTAATTTTTGACATACACCAATGAAAGATAATAGGTGACACATGCCAAAGAAGGATATGCGGATTGACCATACACTGGACACAGTCTCAGGTATAATCATAACTCTCAATTAAGGAGTATAAATAATATATGTCCATCTATCACACACACCAGAACTAGACGGGAGGCTGACAATACACACTTACTCTATGAGACTCACACATGCCCGTCTGGCATGGCTCCTACAGTTTCAGTTACCTCGATAGCCATCTTGTCTTATATCCATCAGTTTGCTCGTCAATGCGAGGACTCGCTCATGATCCTACACAAGCCCCTAAATGGTAACAGACTGTTGGCCTAGGCGACACAAGAGGTGATACATTACCGACACATAGCTCTACACATTGCCAACCATGGCAATAAGAATAAGGTGTCATAGATTCAGGGTGCGACCACCCTAATCAGGCCACTAGGATGGATACTAGCCAATCTGGTTCACTCTCCCGTACCAAAAAGGGAGCCAGAAAGTGATGGACAAACACATGCAATATATAGATATATACATATGTACACACATATATATATATATATGACTCACAACCAAATACACATAGTGATACACGCCACAACACATATGCTGACACACGGCTAAATGCATATACCGGCACATGGCTCCATATGCATATAGGCCAACACATGACTAAAAATATGAATACTGCTCACCATAGCGAGCCACATGTCAAAATCTCATCATGCTAATCCCCATATGAGTGTCATTCACGAGCAAAGATTAATCAAATAAATAACACAACGGCGTCCTATATCATCGTGTATTACTACTCCGCTTTTTCAGAGCTCATATATCACACGCACTCCCCCACGGTATTCTATATAATAAGTACAAAGAATAACTGGAGAAACATTACCAAATGCTCGATCTGAAACGGTACTGTAACTCCGTTTATGCTAATTTTCGTTACACAGAGTATAAGTCTTTCCAAACACATACACACACAATTCATGTAGACAAGGAAAAATTATTTATAAGAAAATTATATTTATTTATACCAAAGCTTTTTTTCAGAAAACAATAATAAATTTTCCTTTATATTTCAAAACTATAAAACATATTTTCCAATATTTTTTATTATATTAAAAATTCATAAAATATACTTTAAAAGTGATAAAATGATAATTAGAATTTATTTCATATTTTTCTAGAATTTTATAAAATTATTAAATAATTATTATAAATTAAAAATCCACTTTTCCTTTAATAGATCAATAACTATAATTAAGTAATTAATATTTAATGTAAATAAAACTATTCTAATCAATGTATATATATAACACACTAATATATAAAACATATACATACACACAGAAACTGAAACAGATATATATATAAACATACACAAACACACAACACAAAATTGTGCACGACCGATTGACCGCTAGTGGTCGACTGGTCGCATGCATAGGCATGAACTTTTGGTCAATTTTCAACCATCTTCCACTTTTTCCAAACAATTCTCTTCATCTATTCAATGCGCACACAAAAAATATTAATCCATATAACAATCCAAGCAATCATATACAAAGAATCACATGAATTAAACAAAGATTTGTGAGTACAAAGAATACTCACCTTAGTCTGAAGGAGCTACCTTTTCTCTTCTTCATCCACTGTACCACATCCAAAGCTCCAAAACATGATCAAAACTCCAACTTCTTCAAAGCTAGGGGTGTAGCTAGGTGTTGAGATGCACATGCATGCTTCAATTTGGGAATCTATAGGAATTTATTTCACAATATTATGATTTATAGAAGTAGGGGATAACTTCCATATATTTGTTCCAGGAAGTAGAAAATGAGAAGTAGGGTGTAAACGTGTATTGGTTAATGAAGAATGGAGATAAATTTAGAGAAAGAATTGTTAGGAGGCAAAAGTTGGGCTTGGGCCTTACACATACCCTAACCCATTTTTATTTCTTTCATTTTTTTTCTTTATTAAACCATTTTCCATTCAATTCAAATCCTTATAAAATTTCAAATAAAAATCATATTTACCTAACCTAAGTGATGGCACCACATTGTGGAATTTTATGGAATTCATTTTCCCACAAATTCCTTTATATTTCAATTTCATAAACAATTATTACTTCCAAACAATATTTATTTAAATTACTAAAACTCCTGTTTCTTTTAAAATGTATTTCTAATCCCATTTACTATTAATATTAGACTTTATAGAATTATTAATTACTCTTAACACATTTAAAACTATTATAAATTCAAAAGTTTTAATGATATCATTTTAAATAATTAAATTCTCATTTGTTAATAAATCAAAACTTTAAATCATTCATTTTTTCCCAAAATAATTCATTCAATAACTGCTTTAAATAATTCTTCCCTAAGATTCCATTAATACTTTATTTTTCAAACTTCCAATATTTACAAATCATTCCGAACAATTCCTATTTAATCTTCAAATATTCATTTTAATTAATTAAGTTACTATTATTAGCTTTAATTAGTTGCATCTTTAACACCAGGTTATTATAGATCCCTTTAAGAAAATTCCGTTCTTGCAATTTCTTCTTTAGAAAAATCTATAACTAAGCTGATAACTCCTAGCTTAAATACACCATTACTAATTTATAAATGAATATTGTTGGCGTCAAAATTGACCACCAACACCTAAGTTGTGTAGAGGAGTAAATGAAAAAACTAAATTAAAATGGAAAAATATATCAAAATAATAATCAAATCGACACAGAAATTATAGTGGTTCGGCTGACTCCGGCCTACGTCCACTCCAAAGATTTTCCTTTTATTAGATTATACTGCTGATTACAGTTACAAGTTTGTGAAATTCGAGAGTAACAATGGCAGAGTATTGCTTAGGCAGAAGATAAAGAGAAGCAGAAGGAATCCCCCTTTCTAGAGCCATGCTTAGTGTATTTATAGGTGAAACTTCGGGTACAAGAGCTTTTTATCCATATGGGCCCACCATAGGGGTCGCTAGACCCAAATCCCAAAGGATAGAGATCGGTACAGATCCCTTCCTTGGTTGATTTTTAGGCGGTGACTCCTATGACGGATTCTTCATAACAAAATATACTTAATCCTCAAATTTCATTTCTTTCAGGTCAAAGGAGCTCGAGTTACTGAATGTTGAATGCAAGACTATCCCTGGAATGTCGAACCCTATAGAGTGTGACGACCCATAGGAGAATGTCGATCCCTATCTTTTTATGATATGCGAACCCTCCAGGTAAGCACATGTCGAACCAACTTGCCTTTGCTACACCGAACCATATGCCTCCATCTATGTCGATCCCTTGTACAACCAATCATGTTGATCCCTCTCGTTCATTAGACTACGCCGATCCCTTCATACTGGAGCATGTCGATCCATCACATATGCCGATCCGTGGGTACTCATTTATGCTTATCTCTTGAACTCCATTACATGATTCCAATCCAACCTCTGCCGTGATGCTACGCCAAGCCCTTCCGAGTTGCCGAGTCATTGAAGTACACTGATCCCTCCTGGATGTAGCATGCCGACCCCTCTAAACTTAAGCCGATCCCTCCTTTTCTTATCTGACTGAACCCTACATATGCCTTGCCACGAATGACTTCACTGATCCCTCACTCTATTCAATATTGTCGATCCCTTGAGCAATGCTGAACCCTCATCCATACATATCCCTCTATATTGAAACATGTCGATCCAAGCTATGTCCCATATTTCTAGTATCCTACATTGTTTACCTGCCCACTCTCTCCAGCTCTGACTACGTATAACTATTTGTATGTGATTCCTGGGCCCTACAACCATCGCTCTAGGCTCCTCAGCCTTGATAACTGTGAAGTCTGTTGGGTTAAATCTGCCTATGTACTGCCTTGCCAAAAGGCAGGGTAACACTTTGCCCCCAAAACATGCCTTTCGATAGGAAGGCATGTTTTGAATTGCCATAATTTGAAATCCGAAGCCCATAATCCATTGATTTCCATATTACCCTATCCAGAATCCAATCCTTTGCCAATCCAATTCCTTGATCTCTCTGAATCACTAGCGAAATCCATGATTGTTCTGTCTCGATATCCAATTTTGATTCCATTCCAAATTCATTAACCAAAATCCATGATCTCTCTTGATCATTTAATCTAAATCCGGGACTGCTTCGGATCCATATCCAAATCCATAGACCTTTCCGGGTCATTAGACTAAACCAAATCCTTGATCTCACTGGATCCTTGACGAGCACTATCCGTACTCGATGATCTAAGCAGGCTGATTCTATCGCTCTCCGACGAAGCGGCCTACCCCTTGCCAGGCATAGTCCATACCTGATGACCTTGATTTCTCCAGGTCCTTGCCGAGCCCAATCCATACTCGATGATCCGTTTGGGTTTATTCTCCGCCTCGACTCTTCAGTCGAGGACTTAATCCATTGGGTGTCCTTCTCCGGCCTCGATCCCCAGTCGAGGACCTAATCCCCGGGGTATCCTTCTTTGGCCTCGATCCGTAGTTGAGGACTTCATCCGTGTATGAGTCCATCCTGTCGCACTCCGTAAAGGGACTCGCACCTTACGGTTATTGCCCCGTCTATCCGGTTGGGGCCATAACCATGACCTATATTATTTATTACATTAATCCAAACTTTAGCATCCCTAAGTTCATAAAATAAGGTTTTGTACAACCGAATGACAAAAGTTCAAAGCAAATAAGAAGAAACAAAACGAATTTCACAAACCCGAGTGCAACGGTTTATCGTCATCTCAGAGCATGCCCTAGGACCGTCCTCGATCCCGTACATGTGTAAGTGACTTAGCAGTATTACAGTGGAGTTTACTACTTATTATGTGCCATCCCGATCAATCGATGACAAGTTGACGATGATGCCTTGTCCCAGTGCCATTTTCGTTCAAGGTGGACGGCGACTGCTCCTATTCCACCGTCGCAGCTTGAGTCCTTATGTATTGCTGTAACTAACCATTCCTCACGTGTTCCTCAATGATATCCTTCAAATGCCTACGGTCATTTGTATTGTGCCCTTCCAGCTCATGGAATAGGCAATGCTTTCTTGATGCCCACTCACGTTCGGAGGGTTCCCTCCTCACCGGCCTTCGATATTGAAGGCGTCCCCGAGTATCCAAGTAAATCCTTTCCAAAGATTCGATAAAATCCATATAAGTAGAGAATTTTGGTTCTCTCCATTGCCTCTTTGACTCACTGTTGCCATCTTCCATTTTCCCTTATCATTCTTGTTTACATCTCCTGATGATCCTCCACTTTGCACAACATTCACCTCCGGTTTGTTTGCTCGTGTGTCTTCCTGCCATAGAAACCTTTCTGCTTCTTGATAAAAATCCCCGAGATCCATGGGTGGATCTCGCGCCAATGAATCCTTGAACTCCGTGCCATCAGCAATTCCAGATATAGCTGCTATAAAAACCCATAGATGGATCTGGACGATCCACCGACGTCGCCGCGGCATTAAACCGTGTTAAGAAACTCCTCAGGGACTCTCCGATCCTCTGTTTCAGCATTGCTAAACTCATCACATTTTTGGGCCTCGAGATGTGAACCCTAGACTGCCTCATAAATCTCTCGATCAGTTCCGTCCATATGCTACTAGAGCCGCTTTCCAATTGTCTGAACATAGCGTAGCTATATCCGTTAAGTATAATGGGAAGCACTGTAACATCCCGCTTTTGGAGGCTCAAAACTAACTGCTACGATGATGCAGTCATCCATAGGTGTTATTTTTGAGTGACCGAAATCGGAATCTTGAAACTATTGGCAACATAGAAACACAAGAATATGAAAAAAAATAAACTTCAACAAAACATAATTTCTCATTTCTTATGAATTTCAATTTAAGATTTAACTACATAATCCCAGATGTTAACCACGTTTGGATCACATATACATGTACAAAATACGATAAGAGCGACATATAAAGATGTCCCGTTATGATGATCAGAGAACTAATAAATATGAACTTTACAGTTCTTAGTACATCACAACGGAATACACAAAATAGCTCCTATATAGCTAATAATGCCTCATGCACGTCTCCGGAAGCTTATTCGTCCAAAACCAAAAAGTCTCTTGCTCTTAGACTACTTATATTAATTTTGAGTACCCGAGAGTTTGCGGAGAAACACAAACTTCGAGTCAGACAATAAGTCTGGTATTAATAATCCTCTATCATCTCCTATCATAAATAGATATCTAGTGAGACCACGCCGCTTAGCGGATCGGGGTTTCCCCTCACTAGTATCCCAAATAAACATGCAAATCATTTACTATGCCCCTGCACCCAAAATGATTAGTCTTAACATACTATGAAATAAAGCCATAAATCATATTTATTGGATATTCCATCCACCCATTTATTAGATATCCCATCTAAAAGCAATTTATTAGATTTCCCATCTAAAATTAATTTATTAGAGTTCCCCTCTAAAATCTTTAAAATGACTATCTGTCATAATTTAATAGGACTATCCATCCCAAATCCATTCAAAATAAATGCAGATTATCCATCGTACATTGTTTTATAAAAGATGGTGTGGGCTATCCAACGCACACTCCATAGTTTTCCTAGGATGACTAGGAACCCTTGGGTGCCAAATCCTAAGGCTAGCCACCTCTGGCAAAACATTATTTTCTTTAGAAATTTGATGTGGGCTATCCACCGCACATTCTATGGTTTTTCTAGGTTAACCAAGAACCCATCACTTGGCCAAAAATATCATGATCCCCATGATTATTTATAAAACTTCACGATCCCCATAATTAATTATTTTCCCCAGGTATACCACATGTTTAACCTATTCCCATCGGTAGCCCCAATTAGGTTAAATTAAATCAAAACACATTGATAGCCCCAATGCACAATTTCGAAAGCATATTTCTGTTTGTAACCCCAAACTATGTATCGAAATCAGTAATCCCACCACGGTGTCCCCAAGGTTTAATAACATCAAATTTATGTAAGGCTCCCCTTTAGATGTTCAAACAAAACAAGTATTTTATGCTATAACCCTTCGAAGTAGCCCCTTCAAATTAGCAAAAAAATTACTTTTGGAAAAGTGGCTAAAACAGCCCTTTAAAACCCTTCGAATGAATCCCCATTCGAAAGCATATAAACATCCAAAGTTAACCTCTTTGGAAATCTTTCTTTTGAAAGCATCACAAAATCATACCTTTCAACCTTGCCGAAAGGTCCAACCCTTCGGCCTTGACGGAAGGTTTCCTGTCGACCTAGTCGAAAGGTTCTACCTTTCGGCCCTGTCGAAAGCCTGGGGTATCCACCCTCCATATAAAACCAATTATAAACATTTCGAAATCATGGAAGGTAACCCCTTCAAAAATCTTTCGAAATCAAACCTTTCGAACTCAAAACCTTTCGAAATTAAAACCATTCAAAATTATTGAAGATAGCCCCTTCAAAACCCTTCGAAATAAACCTTTCGAAATCATTCAAAATCAATGAAGTGTTGGAACCAACCCTTCGAAAGTATACTTCCGACCTTGTCGGAAGGTTTACCTTCGGCTTACCGAAAGGTAATAAAACACCTTTTCAGAAAACATTTTAAAAACAGTACACTTGAAGATTTAAGCTTTCGAAGATCCCCTTCGAAACCCCTTCTTGAATATATATAAAAAAATTAGTATTTTTATAAAATGATAGAGTTGAAGGATCCCCCTTCAACTTATTCGAAAACAATTTTTTATTTCTATCCGAAAGAAAAGGAAGCAGCCTCCCCATCCCTTCGCCCTTTTCTTCCCTTCGGCCCCGTGCCTATCTTTCGACCTTGGGCGGAAGGTAACCGTTTACCTTCCGTTTTAGACGAAAGGTACCTTTCGACTTCATCGAAAGGGTAAAAGCGGGCTTATTGGAGATGAAGGCAGAACTGGACCCACTGAAGTGTTATCTTGTTTGTCTAATTTTGATTGGCTGAGGAACATTCTCCCATACTTCCAAACAATGAAATTATAAAAAAGTCAACCTTTTTCTTAAAACACTGCACTTCTTCCCCAAATATTTCCAAAAGCGAATTTCCTACCGGTTTTAAATAAACACGGAAGCCATTTTTCAGTTTAGCCCTCGGGCTTAAATAATTTTATTACCTTAGTAAATCACTAAGGAAAAAATCCCAAAAATCACCAAAAATATGATAAATCATATGCTTCATTATATTAAAATTTCAAAGCATATGAAGATCAAATCAACTCAGAATTTAACTAAAACCGAATGAAAACGTGTTAATTATCCCATTAACATTTTAAAACACCTATGTCTTATCCAAACAAAGGTTTAAATGGTTATATCCTAACCAAAATCACAAACATGAATCGGGTATAACCTGTAACGACCCAGAATTTCGATCATTCGGAATTCAGATATTTAATTGATTTTAAATATTCACAAGTAAATTTTATAAGTCGAAATAACTTATATTTCAAATATAAGGATTTATTTAGATAATTAAATTGTTAATTTAATATTTGAAATTGCAGAAATATTTGAATTTTGAATTTAATGTGAATAAAAATTGTTTACAAATTTTATATAAATTCTATTTAAATTAGAATGATGTTAGTAAACTTTTAAAATTGAATTAAAAGTTAATTTATTGAAATTGGAAATTTTAATATTTAATTAACATGTAAAAATAGTCATTTCTGAGACGGTCTCAAATTTCAACGAAACCAGTTTCATTGGATCCATAATGTTATATTATTGTAGGATTTCAAATTTCGTGTCAATCAGACTTACGGTTTGGTCGTGCGAAGCCAAAACGCGTAAAAATTTATTTAAGTAAATTTTAATTAAAATAAGTCGATTCAAAAACCTACCTTCCAAATATAATGGAATTGGCTCTCGATATATATTCCATTGTGTTCGGAATAGCGGTAAAACATTATAAATGCCAGGCGGCACGCTTTGTTTGGGGTTCGAAAAAATTTCGAGTGAGTAGCGTTTTGAAATTTTATATAAAAGGCCACATTTCTTCACATTTTCACAAACCCTAGCCCCTTTAACCCTAGCCGCCGTTCTTCATATTCAATGGCCATAAAAGTTTGATTCTTCCCCCCTCAAAATCTCTCGATCCATCAAATGATTCGAGAAATCTTCAACTACAAAAATGTAGAGCGCAACGAGTACTATCAATCCAACGGCTATGATTGGATTTCGCGAGGTGGATCGACGGCAAATTGGCCACAAAGGGCCGATGTTCGTGCACGTTTTTCGAAGCAAGGAGGTGGCCGAGTTCGACGGCGCTCATGGCAGGGGTGGAGCTTGCGTAGACGAACGATTTGGTGATGGCCGATCGAATTTTAGTGGGTCATGGTGGGTGCGGCAACGAGAGGAAGGACGACAAAGTTTGGGTTCTTCGGTCGGTAGGTTTTCATATAGAAGAAGGAAACAGTGGCCACGATCTTATGTTTGAAAACGTGTGGCCCAGATTAATTGAGGTTTAAAAATTAAAAAAATAAAAGTTGTAAATTATATTATAAAATCGTGTAATGTTTAAAATATCATAACCTTTTCATACGAGGTTGAAAATTGACGAAACAAATTGCGTTGGAATCATATAGACGAGCACTAAATTTTAGAGCTAGTTTGGAGTTGATTTGAGCTAGTGAAAATTTTGGGTAAAATTAAACGCATGTTTAATTTTATTCGAAATAAAACGCTGCGACGACGATTAGAATCATAGTGAGTACAACTCACTCTTTCTAACTCGCTTATATTTTTATAAAAGTGAGAATAAATTTATTTTGTGGTGATTAATGATTGTTTGGATGATATATGATATATTATATATATATTGATTGGTTTGGATATATTCCTGCCTATTGGAGCAGATGAGACCCTATACGTTCCCATGTATGAGCGGATGACCTTTTGTATGCATGTCTGCCTTGAAGCAGACATTGTACATATTTTCTAATATATATATTTGTTGCAGGTGATAGGTTGGAGAGATCCAACTAGATTCCTCACCAGTGTTGATTTTATTTACAGATATTGATATATATGCCGTTATTATATGATATATGATGTTTTGGATGCCGTGATTGATGTGAATCACCTTGTTTAGCATTTTTGCAGAATTGGGCCATATTTTGGAATTCGATGATTTCAAATTGAAAAGAATTTCAAAGTGATTTTGAAAATAGATGTTTTATTAATTTTTGAATTGTTAAAGAAATGGATTTATTTTAAATAAATAGAATTTATAATTTTTATGTTATAAAAATTATGATTTTTGTGAAATGGAATCAAAATGTGATTTTTGAAATATGAAGTTGATCATTTTGTAAATTAAGTTAAATTGAGACTTTTGATTTATTATAAATGGTTTATTTATATATAAGATTTATAAAATTGAATTTTTATAAATAAAAATAATGGAATTATAAAGGAGTATTATAAGTGTTAAAATGAAGTTATAAATGAATCTTATAAGTGAATAAGATTTATAAATTTATGAAGTTATAAAAAGGAATGAATTTGTAAATAAAGAGATTTATAAGTAAATTTACTTATAATCGGATTTTGGCATATAAATGAGATATAAATGGAAATTGTTAATAAAGGAATTTTATAAATTGAAGTTTTTATATAATAGAAATGTGAATTATAAACATTATTTTATAAACGTGAAATCAGTTTATTTTGATAAGTTAAATATGAAGGCTTATTAAAGGAATATATTCACAATTTTGGACAGTGGATAATCCTTTAATAAATATGTAGAAATAATGAATTTGGTTAGTTGTATTCACGATTTTGGACAGTGAATAATCTTTTAAATTTAAATAAATGTTTTGAAAAGTGATCTTTTAAAAATGGAGTTAAATGGTTTGAAGATGTTTTAAAATGTGTTAAGTATCGAATACATAGATTTCAACATTCATTGTTGAAATAGACGTTTTCGAGAAGCAAGGAAAGCATGGACTATAACACTATTATTATAGTAAATGATTTTCGAAAAGAGATGTTTCGTATAGTATATGGGATTTATATATCTGTCTAATTATCGAATCCCTATACTAATGATTTTGGGTTGTCGTAACGATGTTTTACGCAACATTCGTTTTGACCCAAATAAATATGTTTAAGAGAATGTTTTCCTTAAAAGAATAAAATATATACTTAATCATGATTTAAGTATATGTAATATTTTCTAAGTGTTGAAAATAAAGAGAATTATGAATTTACTTATTATTAAATAAGTATATGGAAATGTTTTCTGAATAGTGAAATATTGGAATGGTTTGAGAATATGTCTTTCTAAAGATAATTTAAAGTGAATATTTGAAAAGTGATTTAATTAATTAAATATTAATTAAAAGGGCTTAGTGATTGCTTATGGTGCTAAATATTTGTTTGTTGCTTTGATAGTCAAATAACTGACTATCAAATTTAGCCATTTTTAGTTCCTCAACTTGATGTGGGAACTATTTAGTCGTACACTTAGTACGTAGCCATCCGTGTAGGCTTGATTATCGTTTGTGTTGAGGATGTTGATTCTATAGTGCGGAGTGACCACTCCAATCTATCGAGCTTCCTTCTTGGCCAAAGGATAGCAAGTTGAAAGTTGGAGACGTGATAAATCTATGAGACTTAGTTTTTGTGTGAGGTTGAGAAATGCTTTTGCGTTGTTGGTGCGAAGAGACCGGGATCGGTTTATCCGAAAACCACTTCTGACCAACATTTATGCGATGATTGTGCAGGTTGGTCGATGATATTGATATTTAGGATTTTCATAGTGAAGGACTGCTTGTTGATCATTTGGGGTTAAAATCCCAATATACATATAGTAGCAGTAATCTCTTCATTATGAAATATCCAATGCAAGGACTATTTGCTACTAATCTTAGGGATTTCCCGACAGGATGTGGTAGGAGAGTACCTTCGGTTTGTCATGTTCCTGGACAACTTGTATGAATGAGTGTCTGACGTTACATTTCTAGAGATTACATACATTGGTTTTTACAAATGTAGATCTGTTTGGTGGCGGAGAAGGCAACTTCTCTTAGCTTAACACCCTTCCTTGAGGCGTACGAGCTCAAGGGTTGTATTTTTGTGAAAGGCAATTAGTAGTCAATGGAAATGGAGAATGTGGCATTCAAAAGTGATGTGATATGTGAAAGGTATCGTTACCTCAGGCCTCATCAACCCGGAAATGACCGAAACAGGGTTAGATGCAGCAGGGCTAAGTGGGTCATTCCCAATTAGGATATGATCATCCCCTTCTAGATATATATCTTTCCTCTATGACGTTCGAGATGTAAATTATTGTGGTTTGTATGCTATGAGGGCCCTCAGGAAAGGTCGATAACGACCGGGGGATGATATATTCGGTACTACCTAGTTATAGAGGTAGGCCGGTCTTGTGTTGGTGGAGGTTTTTTTGTGATGTTCCTCGGTACATTCCTCTAGAGATGTACTGCCGGAAGGTAGTCCCTTCACATGCTCATTTATATGGAAATCCAAACTCCACTATGAGCTTGCGGTTTTGTTTTTATTGGCGTAATGAATAGCCCTGAAATGCTATATGGGTAACTATTTCGGCTATAATTAATATTATTTGTATACTAGACACTAGTATAATATAAGATGATTTGATATGAAAGGTTTTGGTTATCGTAAGGTAAAAACATGTCCGTGTTTATGTGTGGGCGTGTCTTACGAGATACTTTTGTTTTGAAAGGAAAAAAGGATTGGTAATTTAATAAATTCAGTTGAGTGTGTTTCTTACGCTGGTTTACCAGACTGATCCGCGCGTTCTTCCCTTTCAATGCTCGGATCATACTGAGTATATTTACAGGTTCAGATTTGGTTCTTTTGGAGCTTCAGCAGGAGAGTTGGAGATCTTCATTTTTGTATTCCCGTATATGTTTATTATCAGCTACTTTGTTATTTTAATTATCGGTAATCGTAAGGATAGATTATTATAACTGTCCAGGCTGATGATTGGTGATCGATTGTTGAACTTGATTGATGTATGTATATACAGTTTCTGTTTTGTAAAGATCATTGATATGATATTATATGTTTTCCGCTGTGATGAGAGATTCTGTATTGTTCTGTTTGGTTCTCCCTTCTCTCTTTCTTCTCTTCTCTTCTTCTCTCTTCTTTTCTTTCTCATGACTTTCCGTCAGTCTGTGCTTTTTGTGTCAGACATGTGTGGTTTATTGTCGATTCAAAGGGTACGGAATTTCCCGTTCGTCACATAACCCATAACCGATCCAAACACAGAAAAATGAGATGATAAATATGATTATTGACCTTGATTAGTTGATTGGAGAATGAGATACTTTCCTAGCTTGAATTTCTTAGCTTGTTCTTTAATTTAAACTCTCCCTGAAGCTTTTTAATGGCTGGCCAAAGTGATGAGGAGTTAAGAATGAGAAAGTGGAAATTTATTCAAGTGGAGGAAGAGATATATACTAAGAAATGTAGCCCCATTTCCAAGTTTACCCCTTAAGAAAAATTCCTCCTTTTTAAATTATTTAAGTCCTTTTATTTTAGTTCATTCTTTTAGACACGACCATTGTATTTATTAATCACATCTCCTTACTATTCACATTATTCTATTTTATTTATCCAATTAAATATCCCGAATAATGTTAATTAAAATTCAGGGGCATTACAAGCACCGTGCCATGTCTTCCTCTGATGCCCCCAGTACCTCCATGTGTCTCATGTATCTCGTCAGATGAACATCGGGATCTATTCCATCATATGTCTCAAGCATTAGTAGTCTGAACTCCGGCGGATTACTAGCTTGCCTGATATTTGGGGCGAATGGACTTCTATTTACATCTTACAAATCCCTGTTCACTAAACCTCCACGCATTGCTCGCCTTATCATCTCCATAAACCTGTTATTGTCTTCCACTGGGAGTCTCCTATCATCATGCCCAAGCTACCCCCCGAGTCGACGAGGGAATTCTGGGACGTACCGCTCATGTCGATCATCCAAATTCCTATTGACACCAAGCTCCACGGGATTGAATGCAGGTCCTCCGGCATCGCAACCAAACACAGGGGCATGCCTCTGGCCTTTGGGGATCGGTGTCGATCCCTCTAAGTTGGCAAGGGTTACCCCCGGCCGTTCTGCTCCACTCCCCTATCTGTTAACTCCATTTCCATGTCCCTGGTTCTGATTTCTAGCGATTCATGCCGCCTCAACTCCTTGGTTTTGCATTCCAGAAGTTCCTATGGCTCCTGCCTGTCCAATTTATTGGAGTATATTCTGCATCGTATCTTTCTTCCTTTACAGAATCCTCTCCTGCATGGCATCCTTCATTGTCTCCATTTCATCCATGGTGATGTAGATAGATGCTCTAGTTCCTAAGGAAGCATCTTGACTCCCTCCATGCTGGCTCCTTTCCAGTAGTGTTCTCCTTGTTGACTGCCTTGCCATTACTTCCTATCCTCAAGTATCCAAGCTTCAAATCTGATCTCCTAGCTTTTGAATTCGTTTATGCAAGTCTTTCTCAGTGAAAGCACCAAAATGTTGGCGTCAAAATTGACCACCAACACCCAAGAGCAGGTTTGTGTAGAGGAGTAAATGAAGAAACTAAATTAAAATGGAAGAATATATCAAAATAATAATCAAATAGACACAGAAATCAAGAACAACAGAAACTATAGTGGTTCGGCTGACTCCGGCCTACGTCCACTCCAAAGATTTTCCTTTTATTAGATTATACTACTGATTACAGTTACAAGTTTGTGAAATTCGAGAGTAACAATGGCAAAGTATTGCCTAGGCAGAAGATAAAGAGAAGCGAATGAATCCCCCTTTCTGGAGCCGTGCCTGGTGTACTTATAGGTGAAACTTCGGGTATAGGAGCTTTTTATCCATATGGGCCCACCATAGGGGTCGCTAGACCCAAAGCCCAAAGGAGAGGGATCTGTACCGATCCCTTCCTTGGTTGATTTTTATGCGGCGACTCCTATGACGGATTCTTCACGACAAAATATACTTAATCCCCAAATTTCATTTCGTTCGAGTCAAAGGAGCTCGAGTTACTGAATGTTGAATGCAAGACTATCCTTGGAATGCCGAACCCTATGGAGTGTGACGACCCATAGGAGAATGTCGATCCCTCTCTTTTTATGATATGCTGAACCCTCCAAGTAAGCACATGTCGAACCAACTTGCCTTTGCTACGCCGAACCATACGCCTTCATCTATCTCGATCCCTTATACAACCAATCATGTCGATCCCTCTCGTTCATTAGACTACGCCGATCCCTTCATACTGGAGCATGCCGATCCATCACATATGCCGATCTGTGGATACTCATTTATGCTTATCTCTTGAACTCCATTACATAATGCCAATCCAACCTCTGCCGTGATGCTATGCCGAGCCTTTTTGAGTTGCAGATTCATTGAAGTACACCGATCCCTCCTGGATGTAGCATGCCCACCCCTCTAAACTTAAGCCGATCCCTCCTTGTCTTATCTGACCGACCCCTACACATGCCTTGCCACGATTAACTAAACTGATCCCTCACCCTATTTAATACTGCTGATCCCTTGAGCAATGCCGAACCCTCATCCATACCTATCCCTCTATATTGAAACATGCCGATCCAAGTTATGTCCCCTATTTCTAGTATCCTACATTATTTACCTGCCCACTTACTCCAGCTCTGACTACGTATAGCCATTTGTATGTGATTCCTAGGCCCTAAAACCATCGCTTTGGGCTCCTCGGCCTTGATAACCGTGATGTCTATTGGGTAAAATCCGCCTATGTACTACCTTGCCAAAAGGCGGGTTAACAAATATAAAACAAACAACCATCAAAACAAATAGAGCAACAAGAAACCAATATTTAGACCTTTCATCGGTTTCTTAACACAAGACTTAGATTTATCTTCCTCGTCCATTGCTAAAACCATGCGCTTTGAGTTAAATTAAACTCATTTGGAAGGTATCAATATTTACATAAAATCAAAGTATATATCATATGTTGGAATTTCCAAGATGCTTTGGAGTAATATCTATGGCATGAAGATGTCCCATAATTCACAACATTCAAAACAATATAAAACTTTTCTTATCAATTCTTAAGTAAATTCCTTTATATTTACAAATGTAAAACATCCCAATTATCTTTACAATATTAAAACACTTAACTAATAAACCACTTTTCAAAGACTACTAAATAATCGTCTATAAACTTCTTTCTATTCCAAAGTATATTCACTAAAATTGAAACTCACTTTCCAAAATCACATAATGCTTTATTTTAATAAATTCCTTACTAACTACTTTTTCAAAAAAAAATTATAATATAAAAAAATTTCAAAATTTTGGATTCTCTCTATTATATTTCATAATAATATTATTAAAAGAACATTCTTTCAGAAATGTTTTCTTTAAACTTTTACTTCATAACTTGGTATAAATACCCTTTAAAATCTTGAAATATTACCTCTCCTCAAATGGTACAAAATTTTTAATTTTGAAAACTGGCCTATACATTTTCTTCTCATATATTTATACAAGTAACATCCTTTTTTAATGAAGATATTAAAATTTCAAAAATATCCAAATATTTAATTTTTTTCCAAAACTCTTTAAATATATTACATATTTATTAAATTTTGCATTTCAAAACTAAAACTATATCTCTTATCAAAACAATTCTCCAAAAATATTCCTATCAGATATCATAAACTTTACCTTCAAAATACTATATCACAAAATCTATGGTACAGAGATTTCTTTTTCACTCAAAAATAATTTTCAAATCTATTAATTAATTAATTTCAAAATCAAGATTAAAAAAATTCTATCTTACAGGAATTAATAATGAAAGAGATTTCCTTTTCCTTGAAATATTCTACATAACAAACTTTTATTTAAATACACTTCCAGTAGTGACTTTGCAAATCTCTTCTAGTATGAAACATTTTTTACAACACTCTAATATTACCTTTACTAGTACTTATTAATATAATAATAAACACTTTCCTTATATAAATTTTCTAAATCTCAAAGCATCAAATTCATAAAATTATACTTTCCAAAAATATTTCTTGTTTACAAAATCAAAATATAACAAATCAATACCTTTTTAATTAGAAATCAATTCCAATAAAACCCATAATAATATAAATACTTCAAAAATTCACTTTTTATAAACCTCGGTTCTTTAACACTTTAATAAAAGATTTCCTCTAAAATTAAAAATGTTATACACAATATTTTTTTTAAACAATTTTTCTAAAACTCAATCTCAACTTCATACAATACTTATTACTTTGCTTTTTTGAAACTTTCACATTAAAAATATTCTCCAAAATACTTATTATCCTCTAAAATAATTTCTTAAAATAATCAATTTTTTTCTTCTTAAGCTTTATAACATTATAGTAATTTCAAATTTATTTCCATTTTAAAGCTTGTATATTTAAACTTCTATATCATAATATTTCATATCATATATTTATATATTCATATAATTTATCTAAGTAACCAAAAATTATTAAATGTGGCAGCATACAATCACAACATCACATACCAAATAATTTCAAATCTCTGACATCTATAAATATAGCGATGATGCCTTACCACAAATTCTAGTGGCTCACTTTGCCGATTGGTTGTAGTGTTGACCATATGATCAACCTCGCCCCACCATCGACTTCAGTTATCCACTAGTATTCAATGGCTGCAACCATCATATCAAATATCTAAACATGTTAAAAAGCTTTCCTAAAACATTGCTTTTATATTGCCTAAATCATTTTAATTCTTTTAAAACAATCCACCCTTTTTGAATCACAAAAGTTCTTACACAACATTTTTAACATTTCAATTTGAAACCTTAACAAATATTTTAATTTTTCAAAACAACATGTTCAAATGCCTTGTCCTAGCGTTTATGGATCTCCATCAATAACGTTGTCCAGACGCATCGAACAGAATTCTTAAAACACTCAATGGACAATTTAACTCAAACTTACTTCAAAATTTCTTTAAATATTTTCTACATATATCTTTTCAAAAATCTATTCTTCTAAAAATAATTATTTGCTTCCATTACAAAACATTTTCAAATTGAACTTCAAAGTACATTTACATTCTATCAAAAGTTTTATAATTTAAAACATTTACTTGGTTATATAAAAAAAAGTTGCTAACAAAAAGTATATATATAAGTTATAAGATTTTACCATACTTTTTCTAAAATATATGCTTGCTTATATTAAAATATCTACAAATGCTTTTCAAATATATATTAGAATAATAATTCACTCTTAATAATACAATCATTACACACCAAAAAGCAAACATCATTCTCATTCACACATAACAACATGCAACCATAGAAATTATATTCATTTCACACCATTTAATTAATGATTATTAATATATTATCTTAAGCAAAAATATAATTCATAATTTCCTTAGCGGTAACTTCACTACTGAAGACACCGCAAGTTTCAAAACATTAAAACTCAAGCGGATACTCGCCTTGATTGATTGGTCCTATCAAATACCACACTCAACACGGATCCCTAAACGAAATGTGCATCAGTCAATATAATCACACAAAAGATTAAAGCATCAATCAACCAATCATAACAGCCAAATAACTTAAATTCTCAGCGAAAAGTGATCCATCAAATTTCGCTGTGCACTCTGATCCTCAACGAATTAGGATACAACAATTTAGTAGCAAGCCACCATAGGTCTAATGCTGAACAACTAAGCCCTACACTATTGGTCGATAATTACTTCTATCTTCGCTACCATTATCGGTTGCTTTGTATCTCATATAGAGTTTGACTTAAGGAAGATAAAAGAGATAAATACTTTATTATAAGTAAAATACAAATACAACCCACGGTGATTACCCCGGTAATCATCGTATAATAAATAATATTTAAATACTCATATTATCCATTACTATAGGGCAACTGCCCGAAACACCCAAGGGATAGGGACTATAAGTCTCTCTTAAGACTAAGAATCACATCCCTTATACTCAGTATTGTTCTAAATCTTGCACCGATACCATTTTTAACACCCCACCTCTATACTTGTAACAATCCTATTTTCTACGCCGCATAGATAAATAAATTTAAATTAAGTAAAAGTGTTTGAATTCAATTTGTGAGGATTCATAAATTGAATAAAATTGTTTAATTATTAAAATATAATGGTAAAAATGTAGTGTGAGCTAATTTGAATTATATCAAAATTTATTTTCAAATAAGTGGAATTTTTATTTAAAAGAAAACAAAGTTTATTTGATTTAAAATAAAGCCTAATATTTTAGGCCAAAAGCCCATTTTCAATTTACTACCTTCTCGCTCTTTCTGGAACTCTCTCCTCTTTACTACATTTGCAAGACCACACCATGTAGAAAAAATTTCGAGCCTTAAATCCTTCAAAGTAGAAATCGCATTCCATTAAAATAAATAAATAAACACGTACCTGGGCGCAAACGAGATGACGATGATGAGGAGAGGCTGGCGTCAACTTCAATAAGGGGAGGTGCAATGTGATTGGGGTTCGATGAGGACGTGTGCTAGCGTAGGTGAGGTGCATGATTGGAGGAGGTCAAGATGGTGTCGATCATGGTGATGGGCTGTTATGAGTTGGAGGTGGGCTTTAGGTAGCTACGACGTTCACCTGGGGGGGTTGAGGCGTGGTGCTAAATGATTTGGTGATGGCTGGCCTGACATCGAACATGGAGGGTTGTTGAAGGCTGGAGTCGGGAAGCGACTATAGGAGGTTAAGCATAACTTTGGTGATGTCCCAGGCTGTTACAACGACAATAGCAAAGGTCTCAACTGTTAATTTGGTCGTACTAGCATCACTCGGTGAGTTTTCTCACTCACAGCCATATCTAAATTCATTATCTGCGATATATATACACACATCTATCCTGATATTGATTGAATTATTTAGTTAAGATGTTTGTTTGGGATTTGATTGATTGTGAATGCTGATTGGACTGTTTGGATGAATTGTTTGATCGGGACATTCGATTGACTGTGTGATGTTGGATTTGTGCATGTTGGATTATTAAGAATGCAAAGGAGATGTTGTCGGTTTGTCTTTTAATTCGTGTAATTTATTTATATTGTGTACCCAATGTATCGATGGCTGAAATTCGATGGAATTCGACTCGACTACATAATAAAATTTATATTGAAGATTATTATTGATTTTGGAGAATTTTACTCCATGAATTCTATTTTACATGATTTATTGATTTTCCCATTTTAAAATATTTTTTAAATTTCAAAAAATTAACTATGGTGTTTTAAAAATTTATTTGAAGTATTTGCAAATAAATAAAAGTAAATTAGGAATAAAGTGATTTAAAGGAAATTGTTTTTGAAATAAAAGTTGGTTTAGAAATGGAAATAGAGATTTTTATGAATAATTGATGGATACAATTTTATAAGTATAAATGAAGGGTTTTTAATAATATTTTCAAAAGTGAAATTCATTTATACATTGAATATCTAATAAAAAGGATGAAAAGGAAATTTCAAATGGGGATTTTTTTATTATATAAATCTATTTATAAAAGTTTGACAATTATTACCCTTTTGATACTTTTATTGGTTCAGAATCAAATTATTTGGAGAATTTGTGATATAAAGATTTTATCGATTTCGATATATAAATGATTCACTGTTGATATTAATTTATTGAGTAGAATGATATGTTAAGGACATCCTTCTGTGTGATTTTTTGATTATTTCTTTTTCGTATGACGATAAATCTAAATAAACGGAGTTATAATACCATTTGGGATAGGGTATTCGGTAAGATTTCTCCGATTATTCTTTAACTTGTTATATAGAACATTTGTGGAAATGAAGTGTAGTTTATGAGCATTTAATAAATGATTGAGCATCATCAGGTGGTATAGGACGCCGGCGTGATACTTGTTATGTTAGTCGTTGTAAGTAGATGTTACTCAAGTGATGGAAACTGGGATATTGAGTTTGTACTTACATGAGGTGATGCTCGGGTAGAGCAAGTTTATATGTTGGGATATAGCAAGTTTATATGTTGGGATATAGCAAGTTTATTTGCTTGGAGTAGAGAAAGTTTGTAGATGTATAGTTATGGGGGTGTACCCATATATGTTTATAGACATAGAGTTATGGGGGTGTGCCCATATGTATGTTATCTATCATGAAGTGCTCTGGGATATGATTAGGAGTTAGTGGGATCCAAATGGCTAGTGTCCACCTTAGCGGCCTGATCGTGGGGTCTGCCTCAGACCTATGACACTTTGGTTATATATTAGATGTGCATCATGAGATTTAAGAGAAAGGCAGAGTAGCCTAAGGCATAGTAGCCTTTAGGGTGGTGTAGCCCTTAGGGTGGTGTAGCCCTTAGGGTGGTGTAGCCCTTAGGGTGGTGTAGCCCTAGCCCTAGCCCCTTTAGTCATGAAGGCTCATAGTCTGTTACCTTAGGGGCGTGATCCTGGTCGTGATTTATGCATTGTGTAGCCTATGAGCATGTTTATGACATGCGGTGGATATAGACACGATACCAGGTATGTAACTGAAGACTATAGAAGCGGACCTGGATGGTGTAGCCTTGGGTTCCTGGAGTAGGCGGGTAGCTATTAGTCTCCCTTCTGATTCTACATGGATTGATGGATACATCAATATTATTTATATACCTCACCTAAGTATTAGAGCGGATCTGAGTGAATAACCTAGGTGCTAATGAAGATGGCGGGTAGCCATATTATGATTTGACTAGGTGGCGTAAACCAGATATTATGAGATCATTAGGTGGTGCAACCTTATATTATGATTTGATTCCCATCAATATTGTGATGCCCCACCCCGAGACCCACACTAACAAAGAATATTACAAAGTAATATTGTTGGCCAGTGTAGAGAATATGGTTGGTTAAGAGCGACCATCTGTGAATTTTACTTTATACGAGCATTGATATTTTGATTAATATGCTATATATTTCTTGAATCATCTAGAACCAACATATACAATTCAGGCTTAAAAAAAAGCTACGATAGCTATAATAAAAATTCAGAACAATATATAATAATATACAAATCACATAATCGTAGATCAGTCATAGCGGAATACAATAGATATAAGTCTAAATTGACACAAAATAGATACACGATGTAGACTGCCTATATAAAAAGTACTACATCTCAAAAGACATGAATATGTACACGAAAGGAGTCTAATCTCAACATAAGATACAACACGATATCAAATATATACAAAAGTAAGCTACTAGATAACTGATATGACATCCACTATAAAGCCTCAAGCTGAATGACCCAAAACATCTTGGTCTGACCTGAGTATTATTAAAATAATAAATGGGTCAATCTAGATTAAGATAAATGTGTTAGCAAAACTGAGTGATAGATAAAGTGTACTAGATCTTAAATATAGTCATATATCAGCAAATATCAAACATGCATCAATAACTTCAAATCATCAAATATTAAAACTCAAGATAGCTTCTTAAAAGCAACAAATCTCCAAAATGATTTGGTGATAATTTAACAACATCAAATCCAGAAATCTCATAAATAGATATCCAGAAATCTTATAATAAGGGGGGCGCCAAACTACAAGATTGGTGAATAAATTCACCTACATGCATGTAACTCCAAGATAGACGTATAAGTATATAAATATCAAGATAGCTACGATATCAAAATAGGTACAAGACCTACAACTCCGAATAGGTATGAGACCTATAAACATCAAATAGGAACAAGTCCCATAAACATCAAGATAGGTATGAGACCTATAAACATTGAAACAGGTACAGGACCTATAAACATCAAATAGGAACAAGTCCTATAAACTCCAAAGGCGAGTGATAAACTCGTCGATAAAAGTGTTATGTATTTCCATATAGCAACCGAATAGATAATGAGCATGTGTCCTATACCACACGGGTTTAGCCAAATGTTTACTATACAATAGTAAACTCCACTTATGTGTAGCAATGGTTTGGTCGAACAAGTCCGAGAATTAAATGGAAAAATAATGCGAGTCTTCCATACCACTCATTTTATTTAACCGTTTAAATTAATTCCTCGTTCGATCGATGTCGTGCAATTTTATGAAAATATTTCTCTTTAGAAACCATTACTAAAAATATTGATTTATAGCGGAAACATACATATATTACTAAAATCTTATATATGTATATATCTGTGTGTGTGTGTATTAGATTGGAACTTAAAAGGATTTGTATAAAATGGTTTTATTTATAAATCAGCCATTTGTAAATCTGGGTTGAAAACATGCATTAAAAGTGTGTATTACGCCTAAGATCCATTAAACAATCTCTATGGCATAAAATATCAAATGTATTCATTAATTTATAAATCAAAAATCTAGAAATATCAATGAAATTGATATCAAAGGCAACACCAAAATCAAAATTTTAAATTCGGGAATCGAGTATTAAAAATCATCACAAAATGGCAATTAAACATGCACACATCAATAAGAAGCAACCGGGAGAGAATCAAGCAATGTAGCGCAATCGAAAAGCATGGGAACACAACCTGGGGCTCAGTCCAGGTCGTGCACCGTTGCACCGGTCGTGTTCCACCAGTGCACTGGTCACACCGCCTGGGCCAAACTCCAGGCAGTGTTCCTGGCTCCCCGAATGTCCGACGGCGGTGGTTTTCCTGGTGAGGGTTCTTCTAAATCCAAGGTTATCAATTGTAAAGCCATGCAAGCATATAAATAGCAATGATTTGCAAATTCAATGATTCATATGTTAGGGTTTTAGCAAAATTGAAAATTTGGCAACATGATTCAAAGGTTATCAAACTAATTAAGAGCAAATCAACCTATATTCATCCAATTATCACAACAGCAACTTGCAAACATTTATAGTCCAGAAGTGTGAGATAAACTCACCAAATTTAAACTTGAATTAGTGCTTAAAAGCCAGATTCACCTAGGCTATCACCTCTCAGCCACAAAACCTAGGTTTGATTCTTAAAAATTACAAAGGAATGATTACAATCAAAGACTCAAACTGAAATTGATCAATAATAGATACACAAATAGATAAAAGAGATTACCTTTTATAAAACTACACTTGAGTTAATCAAAAGCCCTATAATTTCTATCTTTGATTTGGGGATTAGGATTTTGAAATACAAGAGGAGTTTCCATTTATCTGCTTACGGAATGAAAATGAGATTGAAACTTGTACATATGTTTCTCATCTTATATTTCTCTTATTTGGGCTAAGTGGGTAGAGATATGGATCCAATAGCAAGGTGTTACTAATTTCCTAAGAGAAGTGTTACTAATTTATTTTGTTTTATCACTTTAAAACACCAATTTATATTAAACAATGTTTTATTTAACAACCATTGATTTCTTTAATTTTACAAAGCACCAATATGTCAAAATTCCCATTTCTATTAATATTGAGATATTTTGTAAAATTAAATATAACTTTTGAAACTAAAAGTTATTCTCATTATTTTCTTTTTGTTTCCTTATTTATTAAACACCATTTTTCATTCAAATAATGGTTCATAAATTATAAGTTAGTTTCACAAATTTTAATCAAACACTAACATGCCAAAACTCAAAACAAGTGTGGAATTCTAGTCCAAAGACGTAGCCTAGACACTGCCTGAATACCCCAGAAGAATCCCGGACCAAACCCATTTGATTTGGCTCTGATTGATCAGAAAACGTGATCAAAGAATGTCTAGTCGGTGCGCCTGTTGTGCCCACCGGTGCAGCTGTTGTGGCCGGTTGAAACAGGCAGCCTATTGTATGTGTTTTTCTGATTTCTGTTTTGCTTGTATCTCACTCGGTTTTAATCGGATTCTCAATCCATTTTCTTCTAAATTTAGATATGATTCTCTACTACCTTTCTACTTTCATTTCATCAAAAATTTGAACCAAAATCATTTCAAAATTGTTGTATAAATCAGTGTTTTCAAGCTAGTTTCCAGAAAATCGAAATGTAGCATTTTCATTTATATATGTTGTGTGTATATATATAACAAACTACCTTTAAAATTCATTATAAATTCAAAATAAAGTCAAAGTAAGACCTTATATATCAAATTGCAATTCATAAATATTTTTATATAATTTATATATATATTTTATATATTTATTTCAATATAATTCATTACATAGCTCAAAATATTGTTTATTTTCCATTTCTCACAAAATAAATCATATCCCTTAGAATATATATATTCATCCATAAATCCATAATTAAATTTACAAATATATATATATATATGTATGTATGTACGTATTTACATATGTATGTATGTATTTAACTTTAAAAACCATTTTTATACTATTTTGATGTGATTTATATCCCAAATCATTTTTACACAAAACCAGACTGATTTTCATATGTTATGAAATCGCATCCTTATAGATTCATATAAACTAAATAAATTCCACAAAAATACTTGTTAGACCCAATGCCATCATATCAAACTTCATAAAACAATTTTGTATCCATTTGACAAGATTAAATGCCCCTAATAGTTTAAATACAATTTCACGCATGTTTTCACATATTACGAAATGTATGTATATGAATTCGTATAAATTATATAAAAATGCACAAAAATATTATTTAGGTCTGTAAATTTGATATTCATCTTATAAATTTATTCATATAGATTTATAACCATTTTACTATACATTTCCCAATTATATTTATCTCACATGGAAAACCCATTTTATAAATTTCTTAATTATTTAATTCAAAATTTATTTCAAATTGGAAACAAAACCAATAAAATTCCCCAGTTTCATCTTAAAATTAATTAAGATAAATTGAATTCATATTTTATTTTTAATTTCAGGTAATCTCGACTAGGGTTGTTACAGACTCCCCCTTATAAAAATTACATCCCCGCAATTTTCTTTAAGGGAAAAGTTAATAACCAACTATGGATGATGTATCTATTTAAAAGAAATAAGCTATAATCGAGAGATAATTTATGCAAGAATCTCAAGTGTAACAAGGATTCTATGTCTAAGAATAGAATCAGAATTTCTAAAGTGATTCCAAATCTGAAACACATGAAGAATACCGCGAATGCCAGAGAACTGGACTGGTAAAGAAACTCGATAAGCAACAGGGCCACTATGCTCAATGGTTGGGTACATATCAAAGAGCCATCACGAATAAAATCAGGACTTAAAATCAATTTCTTTCCCAAATTCAAGCTAACAAGAGAGTGATCGATATGGCCTCTCAAATAATGCCTTGAAAGGAGCCATGCTAATACTGGATTGGAAACTATCAACAATAGGAAACTTCAATTAAGGCAAATACGATCCTCCTAGTGGTACCAAAGCCAATAATATAACCATGAGGTAGATTTCTAAGATTTATCTATATTCAAATGGCCATGAGTTCTCTATTTAATTTTCCCATAAGATACGGTTTTGTTTATTATTTATTTGAGATAAACTCAAATGATTGGTTTGAATTCTCAAAATTTCTATAATCTTGTACTTCCAAAAAATTTCTTAGTTACCTCATTCTTAGATTGCACTATGGATTGCTTCTGTAACTTGTTTAAAAGGATTTAAAATATACAAATTCCAAGCTCAAAAAATCAAATAAAGTTTATAACCCAAAAGAGGTTCGTAGTGGTAAATTTCCAAGCAAGTTTTAATCTTAATTTTCACATCTCAATTTATTAAAAGTATTTCTTTTCTATTTCAAATACTTATAATTCTAGGTATTCTAAGATACTTTCTTAAATAATCATATTCAAAATTTGTATATTAATACTGGGATTTCTTCTTACTCATTATGGATACAACTGGAAAACCCGAACTATATTCTCTTAAGGACCTATCGGCCCCTTGGCCGAACACTAAAAATGAACACAACCTTAAAGCGTTAAATACTTTCTCGAGTTCGATCATAAGAATTTAACCAAGGCATCCCATACTACCTAGTGAGATTCATGTATTTGCTAATGGGATAATAAATTCCACTCAAACATTATATTCAATGAGTTGTACCCCATTCGATGAAGCATCACTTGAAAGCATTTAAACCAATCAATAACGCTAAATCAATTATAAATACTCCTCATATTATAGAATTAAGGTTTTCAAACATATTTTATAATTTTCTTCACGCAAACCCCAATACAAATTATGTTCTTTCAAATATGCAATTTTCTTATTTTATTTTAAAATGAATCCTTTTCTCAGTAATAGGTTTAAAATCTTATACATTACTTAATATAACATTGAATCAATATATATATATATATAATACATATATATCTCGTAGATTTATTCACTAGCCTCTTCTAAGGAGTGTTTGCAATTTCCTCTTAATATTTTAATTAATATCTAAGAGATAAATAAATCCATAAAGTCGATTCCGCAAATTGTTATTTCAAATACAATTAGAGATGGCATTTTAACTCACATATCATTAACCTAATCTTAAGCATTCAAAATTTGTTTCCAATTGATTTTAAATAAAAGAATCATACCTCTCTTTAGCTTTTGCTGATTTAGCTATTTAAGGACTTACACTTATGTGTTTATACTTAGATTATAATAGTCTTTTATAGCCTATCCAAAGCATTATATTGAATTCAATTTTTGGAGAAAATCTTAAAAACAATTCCGAAATGTCATAAGCAACACATAATGTTACCTCCCTATTTATTCATAATAAATTACCTCAACCATTGGCTGTGGTGTTGATTATAAAATCAACATCGCCTTGCCATTGTTCTCCGCGAACACTAGTATTTAGCATCTAAGCCCATTATTAGATTATTAACTCAAAACCCTATCTATATTAATATTTCAATCCTTTATAATGTTGAAATACACTTAGATTCCAAAAACCTTAGTATATACATATCTTTGTATGCATTTGCAATTATCATTTTATTTTAAACCACATTAGTTTCCAAAAATATTTTTATTCCTTCTTGAATCAACATATTTCCAAAAATATGATTTTCCAAAGTACTATCTTCTAAAAAGAGCATATCCAATTGTCTTGTTCGAATGTTTAGGAATCCATATCGAGTACGTTGGCCAGATGCCCTGACCAGAATTCTTAAAGCATCCAACGAGCAATTTAACACCCATAAATATATATACTTCAAAAATCCTCTTAAAAATGAAAAATAATTATATCATTTTATACCTAAGTTTATACATATAATAACAAGCTTATAATCATCACCATTAAACATATCGAAAACTCATAGGATGGTATTTCCTAATTAGGCGATGATTACATCAAACAATTCTTAATCAAACTCTTTGTTTAGAGTATATGATAAATTATTTGTTTTTGGTTAATTGGTAATCAAATACCAAAACTTATCTCCATTTCCTATTGATTAAATTTTTATAATTACAAGATTTGATCCTTTATTATTTTATATCTAAGAAATTCAATTTCACTTTTGGTGATTTCCAATGCGAAGATACCACATGATTTGATTATCAATCTTCAAATAGGATTTTAATTATCAAGGGATAATTCTTAATTGGATTAGAATTGCCTAATATTAGAATGAGTGACTCAACCGCCAGCCAACCATACTTCAGGAATGTACAAGATTGAATCAGAAGTTATTCGAAAACCACATGGATTGATATTAGGAATTTCATACGAAGAAAGACAAAAGGATGAGTACCCAAAATCCCTATAGATATTCTCTTATCCTATAGGAGATGATTTCTATTACCTATCCCACGAATCCCGAAGGATAGATGTTAAAGCTCTACTGAGAGAAGATTTTCGTCCATGATATCATATTTTGTTTTGTAATGACTTACAAATTTATCATTTTGATAAATTATATTTATTTTTAAAATATTCAAATATAAGCTTTTCAACAAAGATTATGCTGTCTTGAACAATAAATAATGATGGTAATATTATTTTGAATAAGTATTTATAAGAAAATATATACCTTGGAAAAATATCGATAAAATGACTTTGAAAACCGTTTTGTCAATAAACAGCTCTATAATTATCAAAAGTCACGTACGAAGCTGGATACATATACTTATTTATCCATTTAAACAAGATTATGAAATAAAATTATTTATTTTATTTTTGTGAATAAAATGTATGAATGACATCATCAATAATGGCATCATATTTAATAATCGATTTATGAATTTAAAATGAGATTTAATGGTTTAATAATAATTATTATTAGTCAAATAATTGTTTTTAAAATGATAATAATTCATTTTAAATTAATTATGAAGTGATAATAAATAATTTATAATAGTTTTATAAAGATATATATATATATATATACATATATATACTTGATTTGAAAATATAAGAAAATTCGTATCGCTTTATCGATATAACATCACTTTTTGTAAACAATTGTTTAATATTAAAATTTTGGTTTTATAATTCAAATGTGATAATTTTAATTCATTTACAATGATGAGAAATTAGTTTTTAAATTTTGTTTACAAATATATGTATGTTACTAAGAAGTAAAAATATGACCGAAGATCGAAATCAGAATTTATGACGATTTAACGAATAGAAGTTGTTTTAAGTCGTTGCAACCTTATAAGATAAATATGCACACACACACATATATATATACATACATACATACATACATACATACATACATATGCTTGTTATACATGCACATACACATACAAATAAACATACATGCATACATACATTTATACTAATGAATCAAATATCATGATATTTCTCTTAATATTTCACCTTTAAGCATACAAAATTCAATGCACATGCTATGATATGATGGTGATGATGGAAGAGGGTGTGGGCCGAGCACATGGAGGGTGATGGGGGGTAGAAATCACAGCCAAAAAGCGATGGAGAGGATGTGAGATATTTTGGCTAAGTTGCTTAAGAACTAAAGCTTGAAAAATCTATAAATACCCATCTACATTCACACAATTCTCTTCTTCCTCTTCTTGAAGCTCATTAATGGCTTCTAGTTCATTGAAAAAATATAGCAAAGCTATGGAAAAATATTTCAAAATAAAGCAAAATATACACACATGTATATACCATGTCATTCCACCTCAAAACCAAGGCAAATCACTCCACATCTCCACTCAAAACTCACGGCCACCACCTCCATCAACAATGGTCTAGAGCTCCACCTCATCCTTGCCTAGGCCGTGGCTTTTCGAAGGTCCCGAGCTCGATTTCATAAGCTTTGATTCAATCATAGCGAAGCTATAGCGAATTTTCTTTAAGTTAGAACCAATAATGGTGAGAAACTATATATATATATATGATGTGATATGATTGGGTATGAATGTTTACTATGCTTTGATGATCAAGTATTGGTTGTTTTAATATAGTATTTAATTGTGTAAACAAGTCACGTTAAATACACGTCGATATTACACAAGGAAATTACTTTTCGAACCAAGTTATAAAAAGTGATATGGAATCATTACACCCCTTTAAAATGGTTTATAAATATTATATAAACACTAAAATCTAATTTGGTGAAGTTTTTACAAATTATAAAAGTTGAGTCAAAATTAAGCCGTCGAGTAACGGTAGTTCGCGATTTCGCGCCGTAAAAGTTTAAATCCATTTAAACGGTGGATTCATAGTCCTTTGGAATAAGAATTATCTGGACTCTTACAATCATAGTTTTCAAACAAAAGAAAATGATTAAGATTTTGTTTAGTGGATTTTAAATATGAGCAAATCAAGTTTTCAAAATAGTCACGGATTGGCAGTTCGGAAACCAAAGCGATAAATTCTTCAAAAATGATATTTTTAATTCTTTAAAAATATGGAATAAATTTTATAAATATTTTAAATTGTTTTAAAAAAGATTTGAGTTATAAAAATGGATTCCTAAATGATAGAAAAGTTGTTTTGATCAAATAAGCTTAAAAGCACTATTCGCAGCACTTTTAATAACTTTTGAAATATGACTTTAAACTTAAGTATTCTTTCCCAAATCTTTTATAAATGTTTTCAAATAAATAATTAAGTATTTTAAAGATGATTTGAAGGTTTTATAATTTATTTTAAAAGAGTTTATATAAATGATTTAAAGAAAAGTTGTTATAACCAAGTGATTTAATCATGGCTCTAAAAGCCGATGAGTAGACTGGATTTTTCTATTCGTGAGATCTGGATACGAGCTGCTTAAACTAAAGATATTTTCAGGAGCAACTAATACCCTGGCTCACCTAGCCTCTTTCCTGGGCGAGGAATAGATAAGGTCGAAATGTTGGAAATGAGGAAAGTATAAAAGATTTAATTAATTCAAATTTAAGACAACTTGGATTGTATAGAAATAAACTTCTTATACTTGGTATTAAATTCCAAGAAGGGAACCCATACTATCCATGTGAATTTAAAAGGCGATTTCACCGCTTTTCGACGGATAGTAATGGTTGAATATGAAAATTGATGTTGAGTAGAATTAGTATAATTTCTATCGACCCTTTTTACTCAAAATGGTTTTGAAATATGATTTATGAGAAATGATTTTGGTTTGGTTAAAGAAAGGCTTAATGATCCCTTATATACTGAAAAGAAATGGTTTTAAAAGATATATATCTCTAAGAAGATATTTTGGATAAAAGGATACAAATTAATGAAATAATAATCACCCACTTAACATCTTTTTATCGATGATTGGTTCGAAGGAACCAGGGTCGGATTTGGGTAATTCTTATCTGAAAACCACTTCAAACCAACTTACGAGTTTGAAAGTGAAGATATGTTGAAAACAATGAAGTTGAAGGCATAGATCTTTATAAAGGAAGGACCGCTTATTGATAATTTTGGAGTAGCTCCCGAGATAAATAAATAGTAGTGGTCCCTTCGTTCTGGGATCTTCGCGTGCAAGGACTACTTGTTACTAATCCTGGGAGTAATTCCCAACAGGATGTGGTAGGAGAGTGCCTTCAATTTGTCCTGTTCTTGGATAAGTTGTATGGATGAATGCTGACATTACATTTCTAAGATCAAAGTGCATTGATCTCTACAAACGTATGTTTGGTGGCGTAGGAGGTAACCACTCTTATACTTAGCGCCCTTCCCTGGGACGTATGAGCTCAGAGGTTGTACTTTTGTGGAAATCAATTGTGTATTGTTGGAAATGGCAATGTGGCATTTTAATTGAAAATGTTCTAAGAAAGGTAAACGTTACCTCAAGCCTCACACCCGAGGAATTGTGAAATAGGGGTTGTTTTAAGTTTAAGTGGACCGCAACCATTAGGGTATGATATCACCTTTCTAGATTTATTTTGCACCCGCTATGATGTAAGGTAAAAAAATATATGTGGTATATGGTATGAGAGCTCTCGGATAGGTCGGGAATGGCCGATGTGATATCATATCCGGTGCTATCTGTACCATCTGTTGGTTTCGGGTAGGTCGGTCTTAATTCGCAGAGATTTCGAAGATGTTGATCCTCGGTACATTCCTCTAGAAATGTACTATATGGGAGGTAGTCCCTTACCTCGCTATTCATTGGAAATCCAATTCTCCAATAAGTTCCTTCGGACTTAGTTGTAAACCTATTATGCCGTCAAATTTAACCAATGTAACAATTTTGGCAATTTGAATATATGTTTATTTGAAAGTTTTTCAAAAATATGTCATTAAAAATAATATCATTGGATTTAGCGTAGAAATGTTTTGGCTATCATAAGGTAAAAAGTTGTTCTGTGTTTATATAGGGCGTGGTCTTATGAGATACCCTTCGTTTTCAAAAACTCATATGTTGAGTTTCTCACACCTGTCCCATGATTGACCCAGAGTTTATTTTCTTTCCCTTAAATTGTGGGTGCCCTATTTTTCTAGGCAACCTATCAGTTAGGTTTTGTTTAGAGCATTTTGGAAGAGCTCGAAGCATGGAGTTAGAAGATTCTTCTGAAGATTGCTATGCATTTCCACCACACTCGTGTACTATTGTATTTTGCATTTGTAAGGACGGATATTTATAAATATCCATGTTAATGTTAAGTTAAACTCTGATAAATGTATTTAAAAGTTTCCGCTGTAAAGATTATATTGTTTGATAATATATGTTATTCCACTCATGTAAGATTATGTTCTGTTTTTATTTTCTTTCTACCCTTAACGATCAGGTTTTTCGGCACTTGAATTTACGGCATGTGAATACAGAGGATGTATTAGTGTCGATTTTCGAGAGTCGAATATCTCGTTCGTCACTGAACTCAGATCCGATACCAAGCTGTGACGCCCCACCCCGAAACCCATAGTAACAAAGAATATTACAAAGTAATATTGTTGACTAGTGTAGAGAATATGGCTGGTTAGAGCAACCATCTGTGAATTTTACTTTAAGCGAGCATTGATACGTCGATAACATGCTATATATTTCTTGAATCAAGTAGAATCGACATATATAATTCAGGCTTAAAACAAAACAATGATGGCTATAATAAAAATTCAGAACAACATATAATAATATACAGATCGTAGAATCATATATTAGTCGCAGCGGAATACAATAGATACTAGTCCGAACTGACACAAAACAGATACACAATGTAGACTACATATATACAAAGTACTACATCTCAAAGACATGAATATGTACACAAAAGGAGTCTAACCTCAACATAAGATACAACATGATATCAAATATATACAAAGACTGACAAAAGTAAGCTACTAGATAACTGATAGGACAACCACTCTAAAGCCTTAAGCCGAATGGCCTGAAACATCCCGGTCTGACCTAAGTATTATAAAATAATAAACGGGTCAGTCTAGACTAAGATAAATGTGTTAGCAAAACTGAGTGATAGATAAAGTGAACTGGATCTCAAATATAGTCATATATCATCAAATATCAAACATGCATTAATAAATTCAAATCACCAAATATTAAAACTCAAGATATCTTCTTAAAAGCAACAAATCCCCAAAATGATTTGGTGATAATTCACCAACATCAAATCTAGAAATCTCGTAAATAGAAATCCAGAAATCTCATAATAAGGGGGGCGCCAAACTCAAAGGTCGGTGAATAAATTCACCTACATGCACGTAACTCCAAGATAGACTTACAAGTCTATAAACATCAAGTTAGGTACGAGACATATAAACATCGAAATAGGTATGAGGCCTAAAACTCTAAGATATGTATGAGACCTATAAACATTAAATAGGAACAAGTTCTATAAATACCAAGATAGGTATGTGACCTATAAACATCGAAATAGGTACAGGACCTATAACATCAAATAGGAACAAGTCCAATAAACTCCAAAGGCAAGTCATAAACTCGTCGATAAAAGTGTTGTGTACTACCATATAGCAACTGAATAGATAATGACCATGTGTTTCATACCACATGGGTTTACCCAAATGTTTACTATACAATAGTAAACTCCACTTATGTATAGCAATAGTTCGGTCGAACAAGTCCGAGAATTAACCGGTAAAATAAATGTCAACATTCCATACCACTCATTTTATTTAACCATTTAAATCAATCCCTCATTCGATCGATATCGTGCAATTTTATGAAAATATTTCTCTCTAGAAACCATTTCTAAAAATATTGATTTATAGCAGAAATATACATATATAAGTAAACTTTTCAAACCATTGCTCCAAATCATTTTTAAAACCATTGTAAATGAGAATAGATAGTGTGTGTATGTGTATAGATTGGTACTTAGAAAGATTTGTATAAAACAGTTTGATTTATAAATCAGCCATTTGTAAATCTAAGTTGAAAACGTGCATTAAAAGTGTGTATTACTCCCAAGATCCATAGAACAATCTCTATGGCATAAAACATCAAATGAATTTATCAATTCATAAATCAAAAATCCGGAAATATCAATGAAACCGATATTAAAGGCAATACCAAAATCAAAAGTTTAAATCCTGGAATCGAGTATTAAAAATCATCATAAAATGGCAACTAAGCATGCACACGTCAATAAAAAGAAACCGGTAAATATCAAGTAAAGCAGCGCCATTTGGAAGCACATGAACACAGCCTGGGGATCAGCCTAGGTCGTGCACTGGTGTATCGGTCATGTACGACCGGTGGACCGGTCACACTGCCTGGACCGAACTCCAGGCAGTTCTCCTGGCTCCCCGGATGTCCAATGGTGGTGATTTTCCCCGTGAGGGTTGTTCTAACTCCAAGGGCATCAATTGTGAAGCCATATACGCATATAAACAACCATGATTTGCAAATTCAAAGATTCATATGTTTGGGTTTCAGCAAAACAGAGAATTTGGCAAGACGATTCAAAGGTTATCAAAACTGACTAAGAGTAAATCAACCTATATTTATCCAATTATCACAACAGCAACTTGTAATCATTCGTAGTCTAGAATTGAGATAAACTAACCAAATTTGAACTTGACTTAGTGCTTACAATCTGGATCCACCTAGGCTATCACCTCTCAGGCACAAAACCTAGGTTTGATTCTTAGAAATTGCAAAGGAATAATTGCAATCAGAGACTAAAACTGAAATTGATCAATAATAGATATACAAATGGGTGGAAGAGATTACCTTTGATAAATACACACTTGAATTAATCAAAAGTCCTATGATTTCTAGCTTTGATTTGGGGATTAGGGTTTTGAAATACAAGAGGAGTTTGCATTTATGTGCTTACGGAATGAAAATGAGAATGAGAAACTTGTACGTATGTTTCTCATCTCATATTTCTCTTATTTGGGTTAAGTGGGTAGAGATATTGATCCAATAGCAAGGTATTACATATTTCCTAAGAGAAGTGTTACTAATTAGTTTTCTTTTATCACTTTATAAACACCAATTTATATTAAGCAATATTTTATTTAACAATCATTGATTTCTTTAATTTTACAAAGCACCAATATGCCAAAATTCTCATTTCTATTAACATTGAGATATTTTGTAAAATTAATTACTTTTGAAATTAAAAGTTATTCTCAATATTTTATTTTTGTTTCCTTATTTGTAAAACACCATTTTGCATTTCAAACAATGTTTCATAAATTATAAATTAGCTTCACAAATTTTAATCAAATACTAACATGCCAAAACTCAAAACAAGCATGGAATTCTAGTCTAAAGACGTAGCCTACGCTGCCAAAATACCCCAGAAGAATCTCGGACCAAACCCACTTCGATTTGGCTCCAATTGATCAGAAAACCTGAGCAAAGTATGTCCAATCGGTGCACCTGTTGTGGCCGGCTAAAATAGGTAGCCTATTATATGTGTTTTTCTCATTTTTGTTTTGCTTCTATCTCACTCGTTTTGAATCGGACTCTCGATCCGTTTTCTTCTAAATTTAGATATGATTCTCTGCTACATTTCTGTTTCATTTCATCACAAATTCTGAATTGAAATCATTTTAAAATTGTTGTACAAATCAGTTTTTTCAAGCTAGTTTCCAAAAAATAGAAATATAGCATTTTCACATATGTATCTTTAAATTACCTTTAAAATTCGTTATAAATTCGAAATAAAATCATAGTAAGACTTAATATATCAAATTGAAATTCATAAATATTTTTATATAATTTATATATATATTATATTATATTTATTTCAATATAACTCATTACATAGCTCAAAACATTGTTTATTTTCCATTTCTCACTAAATAAATCATATCTCTTAGAATATATATCCATAAATCCATATTAAATTTATAAATTCATATGTATGTATGTATGTATATTAACTTTAGAAATCATTTTTATAACATTTTGATGTGATTTTATTTCCCAAATCATTTTTACACAAAACCAGCCTGATTTTCATATATTACGAAGTCACATCCTTATAAATTCATATAAATTAAATAAAATTACACAAAAATACTTTTTAGACCTGATACTATCATATCAAACTTCATAAAATAATTTTATATCCATTCGACATGATTAAATATCCCTAATAGTTTAAATATTATTTCGTGCATGTTTTTCACATATTACGAAATGTATATATATGAATTCATATAAATTATATAAAAACGCACATAAATTATATTTAGGTCTTTAAATTTGATATTTCATCTTAAGAATTTATTCATATATATTTCTAACCATTTTACTATAAATTTCCTAATCATATTTATCTCACTTGGAAACCCATTTTATAAATTTCTTATTTATTTAATTCCAAATTTATTCAAATTAGAAATAAAATCGATAAAATTCCCCAATTTCATCTTAAAATTAATTAAGATAAATTAAATCAGATTTTATTTTTAATTTCAGGTTATCTTGACCAGCGTTGTTACAAATTTTCATTTTTATATGAGAAGATGAGATTATACATGTGATGTGATAGATATCCAGAGTCTAGTGGATTCTTATATCTTTTGCAAAATTTTGAATTTTTTAAGGGTAAAAATGCGAATTAAAGTGGTGGGCCTACGAATATGTTGAAAAAACTACTATATATTGATGGAATATCTCCTATAACTTGAGTTATAATCGATATTTTTGCAATCTGAAAGCTGTTTTTGAAGGCTAACACAATATGTAATATTCATTCTTTGAAACTGTTACTTAATTTAGTCGTTTTTGCCCTTAAATTTTTGTTAGAAAGTGGTTTACATATAAAAGTGATGTTATTTCTACATTTAGTGAATGTACACTGCTTATATATTTTTATGTGTGACTAATATTTAAAAACTAAGATTTAGTACCGGTGTATATTAAGCACACTTGGATTAACCAATGGCGTTGGTTAGATTTTGCTCACATATAGGTATAATAGCTTGCTAAAAATACTAAACAAAGGTACATTTTTATGGTATATCGATGTATTATGATATTGCCTTGTTTCCCCATGTTTTGTGATGCTCCATGTTGGGATGCCTCCTCAAAGATGTATACCATGTAACTATATTGTGTTTTGAAATTTTGAAACGCTCTCTGTACAAATGAGACTTTGCCGAAATTTTTCGAAAAATCCGACATTTAGGATATTTTTACAAAATTTTATCGTATGTGAAAAATAGCAAGTCATAAATTAAATCTATTTAAATTGTAGCATACGATAAGAGAATTGGTGGAAGTGCCACATAAAGGATTGAGCAATTGGGTTGATATAAGATTATAGATACGAGGTAAGTCAGGGTATGAGTTGTTTGTATCTCCCTATAAGAAATTGCGAAGACACAATTTTCTTAATGGGGAGTCTTTAACAACCTTATTTTCTACTCCATATAAATAAATAAATTTAGTTAAAATAGAAATGTTTGATTCGATTTGTGATGGTTTATAAATTGAATAAAATTATTTAATCATTAAAATATAATTTGTAAAAATGAAGTGTAGACTAATTTGAATTAAATCAAAATTATTTCCAAATAAGTGGAAAAAAATTTTAAAAGAAAAGAAAATTTATTTGATGTAAAATAGAGCCTAATATTTCAGTCCAAAGCCCATTTTCAATTTACTACCTTCTCCCTCTTTCTGGAACCCTCTCCTCTTTACTACATTCACAAGCCCACACTATGTAGAAAAAATTTTGAGCTCTAAATCCTTCAAAATAGAAATCATGTTCCACTAAAAATAAATAAATAAATGCATACCTAGGCACGATCGAGATGGCAACAACGAAGAGAGGCTGGCGCCGACTTTGACATGGGGAGGTGCGACACGATTGGGGTTCGACGAGGTTAGGTATGCGTGTGCTCACATAGATGAGGCACGCGATTAGAGGAGGTCAAGCTTTTGTCGAGCATGGTGATGGGCTGTTATGAGTTGGAGGCTGGCTTTCGGTGGTTGCAACGTTCGACGGGAGGGGGTTGCGACGTGGTGCTGAACGGTTTGCTAACGGCTAACTTGATAGCGAACATGGGGCATGGTTGAAGGCCTAAGTTGGCCAGCAACTGTAAGAGGTGAAGCATGGCTTTGGTGTTGTCCCGGGCTATTACAACGGCAGTAGTGAAGGACTCAGCTGTTAATTTGGTAGTACTAGCATCGTTCGGTGAGTTTTCTCACTCATAACCATATCTAAATCCATTATCCACTATTTATATACACATCTATCTCTATATTGATTGAACTGCTTAGTTAAGATAATTTCTTGGGATTTGATTGATTATGAATGTTGATTGGGTTGTTTAGAGAATTGTTTGATCTGGATATTCGATTGATTGTCTTGATATTAGATTTGTGTATGTTGGATTATTAAAAGTGCAAAGGAGATGTTGTCCGTTTGTCGTATAATTTGTATTATTTATTTATATTGTGTGTACAGTGTATCGATGGCAAAATTTGATGGAATTAGACCTGACCACACAATAAAATTTATATTGATGATTGTTATCAATTTTGGAAAATTTTACTACATGAATTCTATTTTAGATGATTTCTTAATTTTCCCATTTTAAAATATTTTTGAAAGCTTCAAAAAATTAATTATAGTGTTTTCAAATTTACTTAAATTATTTACAAAAAATAAAAGTGAATTAACAATAAAATGATTTAAAGGAAATTGTTTTGGAAATAAAAGTTGCTTTAGAAATGGATGTAGAGATTTTTATGAATAATAGAATGTATAGAAGTTAATAATAATAAATGAGGGGTTTTTAATAATATTTTCAAAAGTTAAATTTCTTTATACATTGAATATTTACTAAAAAGGATGAAAAGGAAATTTCAAATGGGATTTTTATTATATAAATATATTTATAAAAGTTTGACATTTACTTCCATTTTGATACATTTTTTGGTTCGAAATCAAATTATTGGGAGATTTTTTGATTTAAAGGTTTTATTTATTTCAATATGTAAATGATTCACCCTTGATATTGATTTGTTGAGTGATTTAAAATGATATGGTGAGGAAATACTTCTATGTGATTTTGTGATGATTTCTATTCTGTGTGACAAGGAATATAAATAAATGGAGTTATAATACCGTTGGTTATTCTTTGGAATCGTTATATAAAATACTTATAGAGATTAATTGTAGTTTACGAGCACTGAATAAATGATTGAGTATCATGCGGTGGTATGCGATGCCAATGTGATACTTATTCGGTTATTCATTGTAAGCAGATGTCACTCAAGTGATAGGAACTAAGATATTGAGTTTATACTTATGTGAGGTAATGCTCGGGTAGAACAAGTTTATATGCTCTAATAGTCAAATTTATATGCTCGAAGTAGAGCAAGTTTATAGAAGTAGAGTTATGGAGGTGTACCTATATATTTTTATAGACGTAGAGTTATGTGGGTGTACCCATGTCTATAGACAAAGAGTTATGGGAGTGTACCCATATGTATGTTATCTATCATGAAGTGCTCTAGGATATGATTGGAGTTAGCAGGAACCAGATGGCCAGTGCCTACCCTGATGGCCTGATCATGGGGTTGCGTCCCAAGTCTATGACACTTTGGTTATATATTAGATGCGCATCATGAGATTTAAGAGAAAGGAAGAGTAGCCTAAGGTAGAGTAGCATAAGATGGAGTAGCCTTTAGGGTGGTGTAGCCCTAGCCCTTTTAGTCACGAAGGTCAGCAGTATGTTACCTTAGGGGTATGGACCGGGTTGTGATCTATGCATAGCACAGTCCATGAGTACGTTTATGACATTCTATGGATATAGCCACGATACTGGGTAGGTAACTAAAGACTGTAGGAGCGGATCCGAGCGGTGTAGCCCTAAGTTCCTAGAGCAGGCGGGTAGTTGTCAGTTTCCCTTTTGGGTCTACATGGATTAATAGATACATAAATATTATTTATATATCATACCTAAGTATTAGAGTGAATCTGAATGAATAACCCAGGTGCTCTTAGAGATGGCAAGTAGTCATATTGTGGTTTGACCGGGTGGCGTAACCCAGATATTATGAGATCATTAGGTGGTGTAACCTATATATATATTATGATTTGATTCCCATCACTATTCATTTCTATATGAGAAGATGAGATTATACCTGTGATATGATAGATATCCAAAGTATAGTGGATTCTCGTATCATTTATTATATCTGACTGATGGGTAGATGCCCTATATTTTATAGTCAGACAGTCTATTTTACATTATTTTGATGATAGTATTTTTTTTGACATTGAGTGATATACTTGATGACATCTCATATTTGATGATTTATGGACTTTAATGATGATTTTGGATATGTATGATTCACCAGTTTGATATTATTTTGATTGGATAATATTTTATGTGATTTTATATGGGTGTTGACGTTTTTATGCTGGGTTTGTGATGATCTACGTTATATGATATTTGAAGTTGTTTGAGTTAACTTTCTTATATTTATACCCAGTATATACAGAGTTCCTTATGGCTATTGACATTGGATTTGGATATAGTCTGACACGTTTATTATTTATATAATAATCGAGACAATTTAGGTACAAGAACGATGAGACCAGCTTGTATTTACCGAGTTTAAAGGAGGCTAGTTATATAGTTTAGTTGCAAGTTATTATATATGATGTACTTTATGGATATATATTCTTGATATGTATTTTGGACAAACATTGTATTTTGTATATTATATATTATCGCCGCGTTAGACTGTGATCTCAGATATTTGATGTATATTGTGTATTATTCTATCCTAGAGGCACACGTGTTTATTGCTTTATGATGATACTATGTATGTATAGGTGAATTGTTTACTTGATGTTTAAATACATATCAGTGTTAGTCCAAGTGAATATTCACACGTGTAACCCATATCGCCTCACTCTCCGTATTATCTGACAGTATTACTCGGTAATACTTTTGGATAGTATGGGTATAAAGGTGGGGGTGTTACTAGAGTCTTGGCCTTAGATGAGACTTGGCCTTAGATGAGACTTAGAGTTCCTGTCCCCGTAGGTGTGTGGTAGATTATTGTTTGTACTCAAGTTATAGTAGGACTATACGATGATTACTAGAGTAATCATCTGGGTACATACTTGTTAATTTTCCTACTATATATATAAATATATTCATATCTCTACCTCTTTTGTTTCTGTTTGTTTTCATGTGAAATGGAAGTTGTTGAGGGAGGTAGTGAAGTAAGGAGTAGTTAGTCCGACGATAGTGTTGGTATTGATGATGGTGAATAAACCTCTGTATGGCTTGAATATGATTGAAGTGATCTAGTAGTGATCAGAGATGCGCAGTGGAAATCAATAGACAGCTTTCCGCTGAAGGCATTTGTTTGCTTGTTTGAAAATGTATGTATTGTTGTATTGATCCTTGTTTTTATGGATGTTGTATGGATTTTTATTGTTGTTAATGATTAATGAATTGGACGTATATATGGATTTCAAAAAAAAATATTTTATTCGAACAAGCAATTGATTTGATAAAATATGAATTTGGCTTTTATAATGTGAGTGAAAATGTTTTGGTATTTTATAATTCGTGTTAATTTGTCCACTTGGTGCTTTAAGAATTTTGGTCGATATGTTTGGCTAACGTTATCGAGAAGGATTCCTAAACAGTAAGATGAGACATATAGACACAAGACTTTGAAGAGTGATGAATTATTTTGAAGAGAATAATATATTTTGAATTATATTAAAACCAATGTTTGAAGTAATATTTTAGAGAAAGTTAGACTAGTTATTTTTAAGAAACTAGAATGATATGAAGATTATTTTGGGACAAGCAAAATATTTTAAAGAAATGAAAAATATTTGGATAAGAAAAATATTATTTTGGGAAGGTGATTTAGTGTAAAGTATATGATATGAAAATTGTATAATATTTTGAAGTATTAGAAATTGTTTGGATTTAAGTATAGCCTACTGATTTGATTTTTGAAATCATATGTTGGATTTTGTTTGCTGTAATGATGCGAATAAATAAATATAAGATAATTGAGGCGGTTGAATGAATCTATTTATTGTTTAAATGATTTTTACTTTAAGATCATTATATTGCTAACAATTGAAAACTTCATTTCCAATGTAAAATAGTGTCTCGTGGGTGAAGCGTTCAAATATACAAACATCATCAATACAAGAATAATCGTCAAATATAATTGGGTTAGCGTACAAAAACACCCAAGTATAACTCTTAGATAGAAGTGAAATTGACTTTCCCGGGTCTTTCATAACCATATAAGGAAATAAATAAGCAGTCATGCATCCATCATACAATTGGTGACACATGCATGTAAAGAACAGTTGATGACACATTCCTATAAAGGATAATTGGAGACACATGCCTAAGAAGGATAGTTGGCAATGCATGACAATGAATGGTAATTGGCGACACACATCAATGAAAGATAATAGGCGACACATGCCAAAGAAGGATGCGGGGATTGACCATACATTGGACACGGTCTAAGGTATAATCACAGCTCTCAAGTAAGGAGTATAAATAATATATGTCTACCTATCACATACAATGGAACCATACGGGTGACTGACCGCACAGATTTGCTCTAAGAGACTCACACATGTCCATCTAACACGGCTCCTACAGTCTTGGTTACGTCGACGGCCATCGTGACTCATATCCATCAGTATGCTCGTCAACATGAGGACTAGGCCACGACCCTACACATACCCCTAAATGGTAACAGACTGTCGGCCTAGGAAACACAAGGGACAATACATTATCGACACATGGCTCTATACACTACTGACACACGACTATATGAATAAGGTGTCACAAAATTCAAAGCGCAACCATCGCAATCAGGCCGCTAGGATGGATACTAGCTAATCTGGTTCACTCTTTCGTACCATAAAGGAAGTCGGATAATGATAGACAAACACATGCAATATATATAGATATTGGCCGACTCACAGCCAAATACATAAACCAGTACATATCACTACACATATGATGACACAAAGCTAAATACATATACCAACACATGGCTCCATATACATATAAGCCAACATAGGGCAAAAAATATAAATATTGCTCATCACAGCAAGCCACATATCAAAATCTCATCATGATAATCCCCGTATGAGTGTCATTCACGAGCAAAGATTAATCGAATAAATAACACAATGGTGTCTTATACCACCGTATGTTTTTTGTTCGTTTATTCAAAGCTCATATATCACATTTGCTCTTCCATAGTATTCTATATAACTAGTCCAAAGAATAATCAGGGAAATATTATCGAATGCCCCATCTCAAACCGTACTATAACTTCGTTTATGCTAATTTCTTATTACAAAAAATATAAATCATTCCAAACACACAAGCACATAATTCAAGTAGACAAGGAAAAATTATTTATATGAAAATTATATTTATTTATACCAAATCTTTTCTTATAAAACAATAATAAATTTTCCTTTATATTTCAAAACCATAAAACATATTTTCCAACACTTTTGGTTGTATTAAAAATTCATAAAATGTACTTTAAAAGTTATAATGATAACTAAAAACTATTTTATATTTTTCAAGAATTTTATAGGATTTTTAAATAATTATTATAAATCAAAAATCCACTTTTTCTTCAATAATTCAATGACTATAATTAAGTAATTAATATTTAATTTAAATAAAACTTTTCTCATCAATGTGTATATTGATAAAGGCGGGTTTATAAACTTTTGAGTGATAACTCCTACTCAACTCCCACATTCTAGACTAGCCCGAATAAAACAAAAAACATTACTACAACCAAGCATACATTGATAAAACAAACAAAAAGACAAATGCCTTCAGCAAGAAGTTATCTTCTAGCTTCCACCGTGCACTCTGACCACTACTGTCACATACTATTCAAACTTGCTTTATTAAAACTTAAGGTTGTGAAGTTATTGAAAACACGAGATTCAGAATTGGGCCTTTTAGAACTCCCCTAATCGAGCTACTTCCTTCTTATTCAAGCCACGTAGAGGTTTACTTAACATCGCCAATACCGACTCTACTAGTCAAGCTGACATCTTCTTACTTTACTACCTCCATCTACGACTTCCATTTCACCTGAAGATAAACACATAGATATGGTAGGAATAAGGGTAATATATAATTGAGAAATAACAAATACTTTCCCGGAGTGATATATATAGTTGCATGTGTGCTCTCCTCTATTTATAGAGGATCACGCATTTTTCTCAACAAAAAAAAATACTTTCCCGGATGATTGCCCCAGTAATCATCATATACCCCTATCAAAGCTTTAATATGGGGTGTTAATGAGGTTTTTCATCTCATAACACTCAATTGATTAAGTATCAATTATGGGGCTGGATGTTCCCATTCCTTTTCAGTAGAAATTATATTGCTAAATGCTCAAATAATTTTGTATTAGCATTTTAACTGTTTGTTGCCTCTTTTAATTTATTCTTTAATCAAGATCAAACTTAGAAAATAGATTAGAAAATGCAGTAAATAAATAACGACACCAAGACTTACCTGGTTCGGATTTCCAAAAATCCTACGTCCATAGGAAAATCCATCTTCTATTCTTTCATTCTTCATTTTACATTTTTACATTGCTGCCTTGCTACAGAGAATAATACATTTATTTTTATTTACCCAAAAAAACTTCCTTAATTCGGATACAATGCCTTTGTTTTTGTAGCATGCTTTTTCTTCTTGGATTGCTAACGTGGCGCTTTGTTTATTCTCCTTCATTAGATCCTATCATGTATCTTTCATCTAATTGATCATCTGAATGCATAAGGGTTGTTGATGTGATCTTGGGCGGAAAACTTGAAATTACGGTGGAAAACTTGAATTTGTGGTGCGAAACTTGAAATTGAGGGGAAGTCTGTTTTTTTGGACGGGCCACTGCTATGGTGCAGTATTGGTGTTTCCTTTTTAGGCTCTGATTTTTATAAGAAATGGAAGTAGTTTTGGCTTTTGTTCCATGCCTTTAGAGTAGACCTATCAAACGGGTAGGTTTGGGTCAAAATAGGTTGGATCGTTTTTTACCCAACCCATTTATGACCCATTTTTTTTACCCATTTAATATAGGGGTTAGTCTAACGCAACTCATTTAATAAGCATGTTATCCGTTTAACCCATTTAAAGAATTAAATTTGATTTGACTAATAAAAACAAACAGATATAAAAAAATATAGTTCTAATTTTTACGTTTTGAATTTTGATAAAATCAAACTTTCAAATTTTAAAATTCAAAATCTTTATTTTAATTTTCATCGAAATTCAAATATGGGGATGTAGTCTTTTATTTGCTAGTGCAATCGTTAGTCACCATTGAGAAGTATAGCATGCATTCACAAGATGAAGTATATGAGTGTTCCATATTGTCCGTAATTTAAGTGGGAGTTCATCGGTCGAAGTCTCATCTAATTTTGAGTTAGTATGGAGAAGTTATTGCAGTTTGAAAAAAAATAATAGCGGCCTCTGCCTAGGCGAAGTTCAAATATGAGGATGTAGCCTATTATTTTCTAAGTGATACGGTTAGTCGCCATAGAGAACTACAGTGTGCATTCACAAGATGAAGTATCCGAGTGTTTCATATTGTCCATAATTTAGGTGGGAGTTCATCGGTCGAAGTCTTACCGATTTTGAGTTAGTATGAAGAAGTTATTGCAGTATGGACAAAAAAACGACTTTTGCCTAGGCGGAGTTCAAATATGGGGAGGTAGCCTGTTATTTCCAAGTAGGACTGTTAGTCACCATGGAGAACTATAGTATGCGTTGACAAGATGAAGTATCCGAGTGTTCCGCATTGTCTATAATTTAGGTGGGAATTCATTGGTCAATGTCTCACCTAATTTCGAGTTAGTATGAAGAAGTCACTATGGTCTGAACAAAAAAATAGCGGTTCTGCCTAGGCGGAGTTCAAATACGAGGATATAGCCTGTTATTTTCTAAGTACAACTGTTAGTCACCATAGAGAACTATATCGTGCGTTCACAAGATGAAGTATCAGAGTGTTCCATATTGTCCATAATTTAGGTGAGAGTGTATTGGTCGAAGTCTCGCCTGATTCCGAGTCAGTATGAAAAGATTATTGCAGTTGGATCAAAAAATAGCGGCTTCTGCTTAGTCGGAGTTTGAATATGGGATGGAGTCTATTATTTGTTAAGTACAACTGTCAGTCATCATGGAGAACTACAACATGCGTTCACAAGATGAAGTATCCGAATAAAAAATTTTAAATGTTCAAAATTCTTATTTTCAAAATTTATATTTTTGAATTTACATTTTTAATAAATGGGTTATCCATTATAACTCTTTTAAAAATGGATTAATCCATTTATGACCCATTTAATAAAGATTCATAAATGGGTTAACCTAACCTATTCATAATTAAGGTTAATGGGTTGGATCATATTTTGACGGGTCTACTTTTGAGCCTTTTTGTTAATAAGTTCTACCTTAAAATTAAAGCGTGGTTCCCTCTTTTTTATCATTGGTTTGAATAGCATTAAATACATATATGAGAAAAGAATATATATTATAAAGGAACGGTGTTCCTTGCTATAAAAGAAACCTAGATTCCTTTATTAGAATGGCTAGCCATCACATCATCCAACATTTAACACTTTTTATTAAAAAACCTCTTGTATTAATTCATAATGGATGCGCAAGCTATAAATTGAGTGATAGAATCAACACCAATATATTTAACCATAAATATAAAATGTTGTACCTCGATCTAAATCTATAGTGTCTTGATGGCTGAGTTGTGGACTAGGTTACTCTCTTTAAGATGTTTCGCCCCTGTGTCGGAATTGTGCAAGGTAGTCTCTGATGCAGCGCCACCTTCAGGATAAAACAGCCTTAAATATCATTATCAACGGTCTCTTACACAAAGACCGTTGATTCAATAGCACACCAAAAAATATTGCTTTGATCTAAAGTTGCATTTTTAAGGCAGAAGAAAAAGAGAACTCGGTTTTGTAAAACTAATTAAAATTCTGTCAAATAGCTTGGTTTATATGGGAAAAACCTGAGTCGAAAATAGGGCTGAGTCATGAGAAAATACCGGATCTGAGTTTACTAGGTCTTATTGCTAAGTCAAAGTCCCAAAAATAAAGAGTTCTACATCACATTAGCAAAGCCAAGCCCGGCCCGGCCCGGGTCGGGTTGGGTCGAGTCGGTAGGTTGGCATGCACGTGTATGATGGTCAGCATGGTCTCCCTCCTCGACATAAGAGAAAACACTAGGTGCCTAAAGGGCCTATCCTTTTCTTTGTGAATCCTATATTTAAACAGAACACTTTATATTTCCCCCAATGTAGGACTATTCACTAAGAGGGGTATTCTATACTCTTCTCAATATTTTTAATAATCCACTTTTAAAACCAAAATTTTCAACAATCACCCACTTGAATTTTAAAAAATATTTTTCTCGAGCAATTTCTAATTTTATAAGATTGTGCATAAACAAAGGTATCTTTTTATTTGAACCTTCGCATAGAGAGTAGATCCAGATTATACTAGAGTGACTCATGTCTTGAACTCAATCTCTGACATCAAACCACACACAACTTTTCTAGAGTGTAGTCTATAGCCCGAGCTTTAAAGGCTATACACGTCTATCCTAGTTTAGTGAACGCTTTAAGAATTTTGCCCAAAATTCCATAGGAAACGACCACATTTCCATATTCACATAGATGAATCTATCAAGTGTACTCCTATAGCTAGGTACTCCACTCCACATAGAGTATAGATTTCATTAAGAGTTTAACTCATCCTCCCATCGCTTCAGGACTACATGCTTCTATCTAATGAAACTAGCATGTTCAATGAATGTCACTTTATAACTTGTTATTATCCATTGAACCTAGTTCTTAGGATCTTCAGTCATTAGGTTGGGTTACTATTATAAGTGACTACTCATTCTCTGAGTCCTTATTCTATGGTAAATAGTATCATTCTTTTAGATGTAGAAAGTACTTTCTCTCCGGTCAATCCTTTCGTCAAAGGATCCGCCTGATTTCCATCAGTGCGTACATGATACGCTCTTACAGATCCTGAAGAGATATACTCTCTTACAATACTGTGCATACGACGAATTTGTCATCTCTTACCGTTGTAATAACGGTTCTCAACTTTTGCAATAGCCACAGTATTATCATAACGGATCAACACAGCTGGTATAGGCTTTTCCCATAACGGGATCTTAGCTAGTAGATTTCTTAAGTAATCTGCTTCTTCACTAGCGGTAGCTAGTGCTATCATTTCTGACTCCATAGTGGATTGAGCCAAAATAGTCCATTTCTTAGATTTTCAAGAAACGGTTCCTCCTGCAATACTGAAAATATATCCACTAGTGGCTTTGGAATCATCTGATAATGTATTCCAATCTCCATTGCTATAACCTTCAAGGATAGCGGAAAACTTCTAATAGTGTAATCCAAAGTCCATAGTTCTTTTAAGGTATCCCGTGACCCTTTCAATAGCGTTCCAATGCTATGTACTCATTCTGCTAGTATATTTGCATAATAATCTCATGACATAGGCAATGTTGGGTCTAGTACAATCGGTGGCATACCGAAGGCTGCCAATGATGCTTGCATATTCAAACTGCCTTACACCTTCATCGGTGTTCTTAAATAGTTTTACACTTGGATCACGTGGTGTACTAGTGGGTTTACATTTAAAGTAATTATATTTCTTTAACATCTTCTTAATATAATAAGAATGATCCAAAGAAAATCCATTTTATGACTTAGTAATCTTAATACCAAGAATCACACTCACTTCACCAAGATCTTTCATATAAAAATTGGCACATGGTATGGACTTAACATGATTCACAACATGAATATTTGAACCAAATATAAGTAAATCATCCACATATAAACATATGATAGTGCAAATGTTATTCTTGGATTTATGATAAATACATTTGTCACTTTCATTTACTTTAAAATCATGTAAAATAACTAGATTGTCAAAATTTTCATGCCATTATTTAAGTGCTAGTTTAAGACCTTATAGAGATTTATCTAATTTACAAACTTTATGCTCTTGACCAAGTGTAAAAAACCTTCAGGTCGGTCCATATGAATCTCTTATTTTAATTCACTTTTCAAAAAAGAAGTTTTTACATCCATTTGGTGAATTAGTCAATCATAAAGCGAAGAAGGAGAAATTAATACTCGAATTGATGTTACCCTTGTAACAGGTGAAAAGGTATCAAAAAAGTCAATGCTTTCTCTTTTTCTAAATCCTTTAGCTACAAGACGAGCCTTATATTTATCAACTGTACCATCATGTTTCAACTTCTTTTTAAGTATGCACTTTCAACCTATAGTTTTGCAACCTGGAGATAAATCAACAAGATGCCAAGTTTTATTAAATTTAGGAGATTCCATTTCATCATTTATAGCTTCTTGTCAAAGGTCTGAATCTAAAGAAGATAGTGCTTCATTTAGATTAACAGGGTGTAACATCCCCTATCTAGAGGCCCAAAACTAAGTGCTACAGATGCTATAGTTATCTATTGTATTAGCTTCCGGCGACTAAATACGACTATGTTAATGGTATCAATAATATCAGAAGCACTTGAATATGAAACAAAACACAGATTTCAAAACCAAAAATTACTTCATTTCATTTCCAAATCAAATTGTTTCACATTCACGTCACATAACCCAAATCATTTCCTAGGTATAGATTAAATATAATCATTACAAATTACGCCGAGAGCGGTATATGAAGATACCCCTAGATTGATCAGAGTCATATGGTCATATTAGACCTAATACATAACATCACAGCGGCAAATCCATCACAACACAACAATAAACAGCAAATCCTAAGTAGCTATATGTTGCCTCGTGCATCCTCCGGTAGCCTATTCATCAATATTCTAAAACCTGAAAAGAACTGTAGACCTCAGCCTACTCAAATTAATTTTGACCACCTGAGAGTTTAAGGGGAAAACATAAACTTCGAGTCAGACATAAAGCCTGGTGTGTATAATATTATACATCCCAGAATAATCATTTTTAGTGAGACCACGCCGCTTAGCGGAATGGGTTTCCCCTCACTAACACCCTTTTTTTTAAACATACCTTTGCTAAATCTTTCATAAAACCATATACTATGCTCCTGCATCCACAATGTTTAAATATTGTAAAGTAATCATTATGTAAACATACATAAATATTAGGTAATAATGAACTATCTGTTCAAACACATAAGTTTTGTTTGGATAACTTTCAACCTTTAGCTGACTCGGGCCCACCAGACAATAAAATCAAAATTAACCTAACACCTGTTAGATATTCTTCTTTTGGATTATCTATCCTTAACTATCTGTTAAACATTTCCCATTAACAATCCGTTAAATACTCCACTTCTGGACAGTCTGTCCCTAAATTAATCATCTCCCAGGTCTTTCCGATCCTAATGGTTTTTCGGGCTTACCAATAACCTATCTGTATACAAACATATATTCCTTTCGGTGTGTAATCATAATTTTAGTCTACCTGTAACAAAGCTTTACACACTGGAATTTTGGACAACAATTAGCTGGGGCTATTAGCTAATGTATATGGCGCGACCCCATACTAGTCCCATATGGTTCTCTAATATCTGAGTCATTTATACTTAAGGATCCTCTCCCATAATTTTTCTTGAAACCATTTTCAAAATGATTTAAACCTTTAAATCAAACTTAAACAAGGAAAAGTATATAATCGTTATACTTTACTCAAAATCATATCACCATGTCATATATATCCTTTACTCAAAATTTAGTTTGTGAAAACATTTAACCATTTGAAAGAACCTCTTTCTAAACTTTTGAAATCATCCCTTTCAAAATCAACATTAAACCTTTCGAAATCATTCCTCAAACCTTTCGAATCCATTTAAAAGCAAGTCTTACGAAAGCCATAAACTTTAGACATCCTTCTTTTAAAACCACAATAAAACATTGCCTTAGAAAAACTTTTGGAAAACCTTCCTTCATAAATGTGACGATCCGCAAATCCGTACCCTTTGAATCGACAATAAACCACACATGTCAGACCCAAAAAGAACGGACTGAAGGAAAGTCAAGAGAAAGAAGAGAAGAGAGAAGAAGAGAAGAGAAGAAAGAGAGAAGATAGAACAATACAGAATCTCACATCGCAGCGGAAACATATAATATCATATCAATGATCTTTACAAAACAGAAACTGTATATATACATACATCAATCAGAGTACAACAACCAATCAATAGTTATCAGCATACACAGTTATAATAACCTGTCCTCACAATTGTCGACAATATACAACAACTAAGCACAGCGGATAATCAAGCAAAACATGTACGTGTATACGAGAATGAAGATCTCTAGCTCTCTTGCTGAAGCTCCAAAAGCACCAAATCTGAACCTGTAAATATACTCGGTCTGACCCGAGCATTGAAAGGGAAGAACGCCCGGATCAGTCTGGTAAACCAGCGTGAGAAACACACTCAACTGAATTTATTAGATTACCAAACTTTTCCTTAGTTTTCAAAACAAAAGTATCTCGTAAGACAAGTCCACACATAAACACGGACATGTTTTTACCTTACAATAACTAAAACATTTCATATCAAATCATCTTATATTATACTAGTGTCTAGTATATACAAATAATATTAATCGTAGCCGAAATTGTTACATTGATTAAATTCCAGTATATAGCCCAAAATGGGTAATACAATCAAAATGGCAAGTACGTAGTGGAGTTTGGATTTCCATACAAATGACCAGGTGAAGGGACTACCTTCCGAAGGGGTACATCTCTAGATGGATGTCCCGAGGCATAGAACATCTGCCCTCTACCAACACAAGACCGGCCCACCTCTATCACTAGATGGTACCGAATATGTCATCCTCCGGTCATTACCGACCTTTACCGAGGGCCCTCATAGCATACAAACCACAATAATTAGATACACGACGTCATAGCATGTAAAGATATATCTAGAAGAGGATGATCATATCCTACTTGGGAGCGACCCACTTAGCCTTGCCGCATCTAACCCTGTTTTGGTCATTTTCGGTTGATGAGGCCTAAGGTAACGATTACCTTTCACAATCACATCACTATGAATGCCACATGGCCATTTCCATTGATTACTAATTGCCTTCCACAAAAATACAACCCTTGAGCTCGTACGTCTCAAGGAAGGGTGTTAAACTAAGAGAAGTTGCCTTCTCCGCCACCAAACAGATGTACGTTTGTAAAACCCAATGTACGTAATCTTAAGAAATGCAATGTCACATAAACATTCATACAAGTTGTCCAGGAACAGGACAAACCGAAAGCACTTTCCTACCACATCCTATCAGGAAATCCCTAGGATTAGTAGTGAATAGTCCTTGCATTGGGTATTTCATAAAGAAGAGATCACTGCTACTGGATGTATATTGGGATTTCAACCCCAAACGATCAACAAGCAGTCCTCCACAATGAAAATCCGGAATATCAATATCATCAATAACCAACCTGCACAATCGTCGCATATATGTTGGTCCGAAGTGGTTTCCAAATAAATCTGATCCTGGTCTCTTCGCACCAACAATGCAAAAGCGTTTCTCAACCCCACGCCGAAACTAAGTCTCATAGACTTATCACGTCTCCAACTTTCAACTTGCTATCCTTCGGGCCAAGAAGGAAGCTCGATAGATTGGAGTAATACTTCGCACTACACGAATCAACATCCTCAACACAAACGATAATCAAGCCTACACAGATGGCTACGTATAAGTGTACGACTAAATAGTTCCCACATCAAGTCGAGGAACTAAAATGGCCAAATTTGATAGTCGGTTATTTAACTATCAAAGCAAACAAACAAATATTTAGCACCATATACAATCACTAGGCCCTTTTAATTAATCTTTTATTTATTTAAATCACTTGCCAAATATTCACTTATAAAATCCATTTATAACTCTATTTTATCATTTACAAAATTCCTTAATAATTCCTTTACTTTGATTTATAAAAATTCAATTTTATAAATTTTCTATATAAACCATTTATAATAAGTCCAAAATCTCAATTTAAACTATATTTACAAAATAGTTCATTTCATATTCCAAAAATCACATTTTGGTACATTTCACAAAAATCATAATTTTTATAACAAAAAAATTATAACTTTTATTTATTCAAAATAAATTCAATTCCTTTACAATTCAAAAATCAATAAAACATCTATTTTCAAAATCACTTGAAAATCCTTTTTAATTTGAAAACATCACTTTAACATTTTTAAATTTCCAAAATAGGCCCAATGCTGTAACAACACTAAATACATCAATCACGGCATCCAAACATCATATATCACAATATATGTAAATAAACCAATACTGGTGAGGAATCCAGTTGGATCCCTCCAACCTGTCACCTGCAACAAATATACATATTAGAATATGTGTACAATGTCCGCTTCGAGGCAGACGTGCGTACAAAGGGTCATCCGCTCATACACGGGAACGTATAGGGTCTCATCTGCTCCAATAGGCATGTATATATCCAAATACCAATCAATATATATACAATATATCATACAAACAATCATCAATCAGCATAAATAACATTTATTCTCACTTATATAAAAATATCAGTGAGTCAGAAAGAGTGAGTTGTACTAACATTGATTCCAATAGCAGTTGCAGTGTTTTATTCCGAATAAAATTAAACATGCGTTTAATTTTACCCAAAATTTTCACTAGCTCCAACCAACTCTAAACCATATCTAAAATGTAGTGCTCGTCAATACGAACCCAACGCAATTCATTTCGTCAAAAATGGACCTTGTATGACAAAGATATGGCGTTTTAAAGGTTATACAATTTTTTTATATAATAAATTGCACAATTTTATTTTAATTTTTAAACCTTTAATAATCTTAGCCATTTGATTTCATTGCTTAGATCCAGGCCGATCGGCCTTTTCTTCTTCCATCGCGTGAAAACCTACAGGGTTAAAGAACCCATCGGCCGCCCTAGTTCGTGAATTATCGCAGCCACCACGATCGTCGAGAACACGATCAACCACCATCACCGAGCGCTACACGAGCCTCACCCCCACCTCGAACGTCGTGGCACTCGGCCCTCCCCAATGCGAGATCCAACCACTTGTACGCAGCCACAACGCGATCCCCTAGCCTCCAATCCGCTTCGCTAAACTTGATCATCACCATATGGATTTAAAGGTCTCACCTAGATCTACAACATTGTAGTTGAAAGTATTTGATAATTCTTCACGGATTGAGAGAGATTAAGAGGAGAAGAATCAAAAATATTGGCCATTGAAATTATTAGGGCCGGCGGCTACAAACCCTAGCTAGGTTTTGTGAAAATTGAAAATAGTTTTGGCCTTTTATAGAAAATTTACACGCACTATTCACCCAAAAAAATTTCAAACTCGAAATGAAGCGTGCCGCCTGGCGTTTATAATGTTTTACTCCTATCCCGAACACAATGGAATATATATCGAGAGCCAATTTGATTGTATGTGGAAGATAGGTTTTCGAATCGACTATTTAAATTTAAAATTTACTTAAACGAATTTCTACGCGTTTTAGCTTGCCCCGGACAAACCGTAAATCCGATTGACACGAAATTTGAAATCTTACAATAATATAACATTACGGATCCAATGAAATTAGTTTCATCGAAATCCGAGACTGTTTGAAAAATGACAATTTTTACTCGTTAATTAAATATTAATATATTCAATTTCTACAAATTAACTTTTAATTCAATTTCAAAAGTTCTCTAACATCATTCTAATTCAAATATAATTTAATACAACTTTACAAATCATTTTTATTCGCATTAATTTCAATATTCAATTATTTACACAATTTCAAATAATTAAATTAACAATTTAATTATCCAATTAAATCAAGATATTTCAAATATAGGTTAACCAGCTTATAAAATTTACTTGTGAATATTTAAAATCGATTAAATATACGAATTTCGAATGACTGAAATTCTGGGTCGTTATAATAAACCTTTCGAAATCCTTTAATAAACCTTTCGGTACTATTCAATAAACAAACCCTTCGAAGGCATAAAACCTCCGAAGGCATACTGGGTCCAATTAAAAATAATCTGGAAACCTTCTTTTAAAACCTTTCGACTTCATTGGAAAAAACCTTCTGAAAGCTTTGGGTTATACTTTATAAAACAAGGGTAAATCACCTAACTCGAAGGCTTCCTTTCGAAAGCATTTGGATAAACGACTAGTTTTAAAAACAAGTAAACCTTTCGACTAGGTCGGAAGGTTAGAAACAAAACCTTTATATAAAGTGGTAGAAACCCTTCGGCAACGTCAGAAGGTTTCAAAACAAAGCAATAGTGAAAGTAGCAGGAACCTATCGACTATGTCGGAAGGTTTACAATCTTTCTTTTAAATAATTTGACTTGGAAGAAGGCAACCAAGTCGAAAGCTCAAATTTGAAAGCAAAGCACGCGAAAGCTTTTGGTTTATAAAACAAATATATCCCAACCTTTTTGGCCCTCAACCCTTCGGCTCAGAACCTTTTGGCTTTATTCAATTCATTACGTATTGAAATATTTGATACCTCATGCATTGAACTTTGACCTTGTCGAGAGGTAACCTTTCGACTGTGACGAAAGGTCTGGGGTGGAAGGTCTGTTGTATAGGCTGAAACATGGAAAAGGTGTGATTTTTGTTTTTAACTTAAAAAGGAAAATTTTCAACCAACCTGCCTTTGTTTGTCAAATTTTCATTGGTTAATAAACACGTTTCATAAATGCTGCCACTATTACTAAAATTAAATAAATGCCCCCTTCTCCTTAATTAAATATATAAAACATTTAAGTCTCATACCTTAAATAATTTTATATATTCATCAAATGACTTAGGAAAAATTTGAAAAAATCCCAGAAAATCTATTTTAATATATTGCCTAACATATTAAATTTTCAAACCCAAAATATTATTATTTCAGTCGAAAATAATTTATAACCCAATAAACAATTCCCTTTACTATAAAATTAATATAAAATCCATAATAAATTAAAAAATTATGAAAATCAAAATCCATCTCTAAAATATTATTTTAGATCCATATTTGAATTTTCAAGGCATTCGGATGTCATTAAATAGGTTTTTCATGTCGATCATATAATAAAAACAAGTATGAACATGTATAATTTCATCAACAACATATATATAGGTTTGAACATCAAAACATGGCATAAACTTAACACAAATATTTCAGATCTAGTCATAAAACTGAAAACTAAAAGAATTAGGGATGTAGTGATCATTCACCTTGGCTTTGAGATTATAGATGAGCGATTTGATTGTAGAATTAGTTGATTACTTCTCTTCTCTTGAATCCTAGCTTTAATTCTTCTCCTGAGAGTAAAATGGTGGTCGGCCTTAGTATTTTTTGTTTGAGTGAAATGAGAGTGAGAATGAACGTGAGTTTCTATCTCCTAAGGGTTTAGGGTATACGGTTTTGCCATTTCCCGTATTGCCCTTCTCATTTCCATATACATTCTCTAATGTTATTTCATTTTAGTTGACCACTTAACATAGCACGGCTACCATTAACTAATCAAATCCCAACCTATCAATCTTCACATTATTTATTTTAATTTAACCAATTAAACATTCTAAATAATGTTATAAAAATATGGGGTGTTACAGACTCCCCACCTTAAAGAATTTCGTCCTCGAAATTACGATAAGGTACACATCATAACAATCAAAGGTAAAACATACCATCAAAAATCAGGTAAGAGACTCTAATCCAGCTCTCCACTTCCTATGTACAATCTCTAGCGTCATCACTCCACTGAACCTTTACTAACTTGACTGTCTTGTTCCTCAACTTCTTCTCATCTCTAGCCACAATCTGAATCGGTTTTCTAACTATAGTCAAATTTGGTTCTACTACTAAGTCTTCTAACACTGTAGGTGCTATGGTAGTCTTCGGGTCTCTTACAAATTCTCTAAGATGATAAACATGGAAAACATCATGGACTCCAACCAAACTACTCGGTAACTCTACTCTATAAGTGAGTTTCCCGATCCTCTCAATGATACAAAAAGGACCAATGAACCTAGGTGCCAACATTCCTGACTTTTCAAATCTAATTACACCATGCATCGGTGAAACCTTAATAAACACATATTCTCCGACCAAAAATTCCAAATCTTTCCTTCTTCTATCTGCATAACTTTTCTGCCAAGATTGAGCTTCCTTCATCCTAGCTCGAATCAACTCAATCTTCTCCGCAGCTTCTTTCACCAAATCTGGACCAAGAACCAATCTATCCCCGGTCTCCATCCAACATAAGGGAGACTTGCATGGTCTTCCATATAAAGCTTCAAATGGTGCTATCTCAATACTAGTCTGATAACTATTGTTATACGAGAACTTGACTAGATGAAGATGGTCCTCCCTTGATCCCCCGAAATCCAATATACAAGCTCTTAACAAATCTTCCAAGATTTTGTTAACTCTTTCTGTTTGCCCATCAGTCTGTGGATGGTAAGCGGTACTAATGTTGAGCTTGGTTCCTAATACTTCCTGTAGACTCTTCCATAACTCACTAGTAAATAAAGAATCTCTATCACTGACAATACTACTAGAAATCCCATGCAGCCTAACCACATTCTTCATAAATAACTTCACCAAATTAGGTGCCATCCTAGTTGACTTTACTGGAACAAAATGGGCACTCTTATTCAGTCTATCCACTATGACCCATATGCTTTCAATTCCTCTACTAGACCTTAGTAACCCATCAATAAAATCCATAGAGATCAAATCCCATTCCCACAACGAAACTTCTAATGGTTGAAGCAATCCACTTGGCTTCTGGTGTTCGGCCTTTGCCTGTTGGAAATTCAAGTATTGCTTAACACACAATCCAATATCCCGTTTCATCCCTTCCTAGAAGAAACTTCTCTTTATATCCTGATACATCTTCGTCCCTCCTAGATGGATAGTGAACTTCGAACGATGGCACTCATCCAAAACCTCCTTCCTCATGTTTCCTACATTCGAAACACATAACCTTCCCTTCTTTCTCAACCACCCATTTTGGTCAAGACTGAAATCCTTCAGGTCATCGCTCTCCGTTCCTTCACTTAACCTTTTGATCCGCTCAGCCAAAACTGGATCCTCCTCCTGTTTAGAAGCTATCCTTTCAATCATCACCGGTTGAACTTCTAGACAAGACAACGCGACACTTTCTGCACTTGAACCTACCTCGAATCTAAACTGCACACTACAAGCTGATAATGCTTCCAAATCCTTTCACTCGGCAATCATAGCCAATACTGCATTTCTGATGTTTCCGACTGAGTGCATCCGCCACCTTGTTTCCTTTTCCAAGTGTGTACTCAATTCCAAAATGATAGGCAGTAATAAACTCCAACCATCTCTGTTGTCTCATGTTCAGCCCTTTCTGAGAGAACAAGTACTTCAACGACTTATGATCAGTGTAAAGCTCAAATCGCTCTCCCAAAAGATAATGCCTCCACACCTTCAAAGAAAATATAACGGCAGCTAACTCCAAGTCATGCGTTGGATACCTAACTTCATATGGTCTGAGCTATCTAGAAGAATAGGAATTCACTTTACCTCTTTGCATCAACACAACTCCCAATCCAATTCCACATGCATCTGTATAAACAACTAAATCCTGATTCCCCTTCGGAACCATTAACATCGGTGCATGAGTCAATAAGTGTTTCAAGCTTAGGAATGCTTCCTCACACTTATCAGTCCATACAAACTTCACATCCTTTCGCGTAAGCTTAGTATCGGTGCAGCTATCCATGAAAAATCCTTTATAAACCTCCGGTAATACCTAGCCAATCCAAGAAAACTCTTTATCTCGGTCACCGTCCCGGGTCTCTTCCAATTATTCACCGCTTCAATCTTAGTCGAATCTACAGACAACCCTTTTTCTGAGACGACATGACCAAGGATCACTTCATTCTTCCAAAAATGACACTTCAAAAACTTAGCCTTCGAATGATGCTCCCTTAACGTCTCAAGCACGACTCTAAGATGAACTTTATGCTTCTTCTCATCCTTAGAGTATATCAAAATGTCATCTATGAAGACCAACACAGATATATCCAGGTGCTCTCAGAAAATTCTATTCATCGGATCCACAAAGAATGCCGGCGCATTAGTTAGTCCAAACGACATAACTGACCATTCGTACGATCCATATCTCGTCCTAAACACCATCAAAGGAATGCTATCCTCCGCCACTCTAAGCTGATGAAATCCCATTTCCAAATCTAGCTGAGAGAATACCTATGGTCCACTTAACTGATCGAACAAAACGTCAATTCTCGACAATGAATATCAGTTCTTTATCGTCTTCTCATTCAACTTACGATAATCGATACATAGCCTCAACGATCCGTCCGGCTTCTTAGCAAATACAGCAGCAGCTCCCAATGGCGAACTACTTGGTCTAATAAAACTCTTGCCTTCTAAATCCACCAATTGCACTTTTAACTCTTGCATCTCTGTAGGTGTCATCCTGCTTGGCGGTCTACTCACCGATTCAGCTCCAAGCACCAGATCAATCTGAAGCTCTATAGCTTGTTTCGATGGCAGTACAATGACTAGCTCAAACACATCAGCAAATTCTCTAACTACAAAGACTCGATGCAACTCATCCTCCAACTCCATAATACCCAATAAAGCATTCACTTCACAACTAGGGTTCTCTTGGTATAAATTATCCGATCACTACAATCCAGGTGACTCGGTGATATTTTCCTATCTTGGCAAAACATCCTAGCATCATATCTACTCAACCAATCCATCCAAAGAATAATCCTAAACCCCACAAAGTCAAACACATGCAAACAACAATCAAAGGTATGGCCTAGCAAATCAAATTCTAAATGGTCACACCTCATCCCAAGTGTTGTATAACCTCCTATCGGATTTGCAACCCTTAAGGAAGTAACTAAGTAAGAGGGTTCTAGGTTAAGCCTATCTACCAGACATCGAGAAATAAAAGAATGAGATGCTCCAGTATCAAATAGAATGCTAATAGACATACCATGGATCTGCAGCGAGCCTCCTAAGACAGCCTTCCCCTTTTCCTGCACAACAGGCTTTGCAGTTGTAGGCTCCAAAGCATAAACTCGCCCCTTTACTTCCTTTGCAAGCTCTGGGCACTTGTTCTTGTAATGACCCACTTGATCACAAGTAAAGCATCTGACACTCTTCTTTCCACCAGCCTCTTTTCCTTTTCCTTTGCTGGTTCGACACTCATTAGCATAGTGTCCCTTCTTGTTGCAATTGTAGAAAACCACTTCAGTCTTACCTTTCTTCTATGCTCCCTCTTTCTGAGCAGTCTTTTTCTAGAAAAATTTCCTTTCCTGGGCATGTCCCATATGGGCCTTCTTCACCTTCTTCCTCAAGCAAGCCAATGCCACTTCTTGTCTCAGTGCCATCTCAACAAATACATCACTGGGATCTCTCAAGTGCGGCAAAGTAGCACTTATCAATTCTGGCCTTAAGCCACTAATATAATTTTCATTCCTATTGATCATAGTGTCTACCAACGCTTACCCGTGTGTGTGTGTGTATAAGTATACGCTATATCTTTAGACTCCTATCTTAGTTAGGCTATTCATATGTATCACATGAGGTTTGAATACAGATATGGAGGGAAGAAGAAGCAGAGTAAATATCAAAGGAGACAACATCACTACCAACGGAAACGCCCGACCAGGTCAATTCCTCAAACTTTCTTGTATACTACAATTAGACATATCTCCTTGTTCCAACTCCACAAACTTTCTCACCAACGCCGCTTGTGCCATTACAGACATGAAACTTTCTAAAAACCTTCTCTTGAATTCTTCCCAAGTTATGGTCTCCCCATCAACTCCAACAGTGATAGTATTCCACTAGAATAGTGCAGCTCCCTACAGCTGCCTCGAGGCCAATCTCCTCTTCTGTGCATCATTCAATCCAAGATCAACAAAGGTTCTTTCATAATGCTATAGCCAATTCTCCACCTCGATCACATCTTCAGTGCTAATAAACGGCTTCCCTCCAAGCCTGATGTAATCCCTACTCAAGTTGGCATAACGATTGACTGCAGGAACATCCTATGCTCCACCTCAAACAGCATTACCTCTAACAACACCAGCTACCACTCCAGCTAGCACAATATTTACAAAGTACCGATACATCGCTTTCATGTCCATTTAGGAAACTCCTGCACCACTACTTTCAGCTTATGCCTGACCGGGACCTCTCCTAGTGTTTGGTCGGGCGTTTCCATTTGGTAGTGGTGTTCTCTCCTCCGATATTTACTCTTCTTCTTCTTCCCTCCATATCTATATTCAAACCTCATGTGATACAGATGAATAGCCTAACTAAGATAGGAGTCTAAAGATATAGCGTATACTTATATATATATATATAGCAAATACAAGTACGTTACTATAGCGTTATCCCATACCCCGATCCTAGCTCTAATTTCTAAGGATTATGTTTTCAAAATCATTTTTAGTTAAAGTATTTTATAAACCATGCTCTGATACCAAGCTATAACATACCATATCTGGAGGCCTAAAACTAAGCGCTATAGATGCTACAGTCATCTATAGTATTAGCTTCTAGCGACTAAATATGGCTATGTTAATAGTATCAATAATATCAGAAGCACTTGAATATGAAACAAAACACAGATTTTAATACCACAAATTACTTCATTACCTTTCCAAATCAAATTGTTTCACATTCACGTCACATAACCCAAATTGTTTCCTAGGTACGTATTAAATATAATCATTACAAATTACGCCGAGAGTGGTATATGAAGATACCCCCTCGATTGATCAAAGTCATATGGTCATATTAGACCTAATACATAACATCACAACGGAAAATCCATCACAACACAACAATAAACAGTAAATCCTAAGTAGCTATCCGTTGTCTCCTATCCTTCGGTAGCTTATTCGTCAACATTCTAAAACCTGAAAAGAACCCTAACCCTCAACCTACTCAAATCAATTTTGAGCACCTGAGAGTTTAAGGGAAAAAAAATAAACTTCAATTCAGACATAAAGCCTGGTGTGAATAATATTATACATCCTGGAATAATCATGTTTAGTGAGACCACGCCGCTTAGCGGAACGGGTTTCCCCTCACTAACATCCTTTTTTCTTTTTTCTTAAACATATCTTTGCTAAACCTTTCGTAAAACTATATATTATGCTCCTACATCCACAACGGTTAAATACTGTAAAGTAATCATTATGTAAACATACATAAATATTAGGTAATAATGAACTATCTGTTCAAACACATAAGTTTTGTTTGGATAACTTTCAACCTTTGGCTGACTCAGGCCCAGCAGACAATAAAATCAAAATTAACCTAAACCTGTTAGATATTCTTCTTTTGGATTATCTATCCTTAACTATATGTTAAACATTTCCCATTAACTATCTGTTAAATACTCCACTTCTGGACGGTCTGTCCCTTACTTAATCATCTCCCAGGCCTTCCCGATCCTAATGGTTTTTCGGGCTTACCAATAACCTATATGTATACAAACATATATTCCTTTCGGTGTGTAATCATAATTTTAGTCTACCTGTGACAAAGCCTTATACAGTGGAATTTTGGACAACAATTAGCTGGGGCTATTAGCTAATGTATAGGGCGCGACCCCATACTAGTCCCATCTGGTTCTCTAATATCTGAGTCATTTATACCTAAGGATCCCCTCCCATAATTTTCCTCGAAACCATTTTCAAAATAATTTAAACCTTTAAATCAAACTTAAACAAGGAAAAGTATATAATCTTTATACTTTACTCAAAATCATATCACCATGTCATATATATCCTTTACTCAAAATTCAGTTGGTGAAAACATTTAACCATTTGAAAGAACCTCTTTCTAAACTTTTGAAATCATCTCTTTCAAAATCAACATTAAACCTTTCGAAATCATTCCTCAAACCTTTAGAATCCATTTAAAAGCAAGCCTTATGAAAGCCATAACTTTAGACATCCTTCTTTTAAAACCACATTAAAACATTGCCTTAGAAAAACTTTTGGAAAACCTTTCGGAACCTTTGAATTAAACCTTTCGAAATCCTTTAATAAACCTTTTGGGACTATTCAATAAACAAACCCTTCAAAGGCATAAAACCTTTTAAAACATAAACCCTCCGAAGGCATACTGGGTTCAATTCAAAATAATCTGGAAACCTTCTTTTAAAACCTTTCGACTTCATTGGAAACAACCTTTCGAAAGCTTTGGGTTATACTTTATGAAACAAGGGTAAATCACCTAAGTCGAAAGCTTCCTTTCAAAAGCATTTGGAGAAACGACTAGTTTTAAAAACAAGTAAACCTTTGGACTAGATCGGAAGGTTCAAAACAAAACCTTTATATAAAGTGGTAGAAACCCTTCGGCAACGTCGGAAGGTTTCAGAACAAAGCAATAGTGAAAGCAGCAGGAACCTATCGACTATGTCGGAAAGTTTAAAATCTTTCTTTTAAATAATTTAACTTGGACGAAGGCAACTAAGTTGAAAGCTCAAATTTGAAAGCAAAGCAGGCGAAAGCTTTTGATTTATAAAACAAATATATCACAATCTTTTTGGCCCTCGACCCTTTGGCTCGAAACCTTTCGGCTTTATTCAATTCATTACGTACCGAAATATTTGATACCTTATGCAGTGAACTTTGACCTTGTCGAGAGCTAGCCTTTCGACTGTGACGAAAGGTATGGGGTGGAAGGTATGTTGTATAGGCTGAAACATGGAAAAAGTGTGATTTTTGTTTTTAACTTAAAAAGGAAAATTTTCAACCAACCTGCCTTTGTTTGTCAAATTTTCATTGGTTAATAAACACGTTCCAGAAATGTGCTGCCACTATTACTAAAATTAAATAATCATTTTATTTTACAAAATGCCCCTTCTCCTTAATTAAATATATAAAACATTTAAGTATCATACCTTAAATAATCTTATATATTCATCAAATGACTTAGGAAAAATATGGAAAAATCCCAGAACTTCTACTTATTCCTGCAGCAACAAAAAATATTCGACGTATGTGGGCTTTCCCGAGTGTTTTGATGTTAACTATAGCTATGGCATTTTCTATTTTAAAAAACATACATATCAAGAAGAAAGTATAACAATTTTGAATATTCAGGGGACAACATGGGCATTTCAGAAATTAATGAATTTATTTTAAAACTAAAATAAATTCATTAAAAGAATAATTAGTTCAAATTAAAGGGTATCATGACCAATCATGAGTGAAAAGCTCTATTTGCCTCTGCCATTCTATGAGTCTCTTCCTTTTTGCGTATGGCATCGCCACTCCCTTTGGCAGCATCTACTAATTCGGAAGATCCCACTGAATCAAATTTGATCCATGAATCTAAGAAATAGTGAGAATTCTTGATCTCACTCAATATCTCTATCAATTCGAAGATCCAGGATTTGAATTGATATCGTTTCATTGATTCCTCCTAAAGATTTTCATTGATTCCTCCTAAAAATTTCATTTCAATTGGAATTTGGTTATTCACGATGTATAATGATCCCTGTTAAGCATCCATGGCTGAATGGTTAAAGCGCCCAACTCATAATTGGCAAATTCGTAGGTTCAATGCCTATGAGTCGCCGGCTCATTCTTCAACAGGCACGCGGTCAGAGATCACATTCTCCTCCCACTGCTTGGGAGCTCACAGTTTCATGTTCTATTTCGCTCCCCGATGGGGATTATTTTCACCTTTCCCTCACGGTACTACTTCGCTATCGATCACCCAGGAGTAACTGATTTTATTCCAAAATTGGAAAATCCATAGGGCTGTTCTTATTAGATTTAGAATTTATTTGTTCGAGAAGAATTTTTTCCATGATTTAACATAACATCCCGAATGATCTGTTGAAGATTTTAATTAGATTTGAGGAAATGGATTCACTTTTCCAAAAAAATAGGATTACGCGTAATAAGTTTTTGATATTCAACAATTCTTGTTAAAGAATAATCGCAAAAATCCAAACATTTCTCTATGCAGCCATAAGGTAAATCGGTAGCAACCCCCCCCCCCATACAGAAATAATTATGCATCATTCGCATACCTGTAGCGGCTTCGAATAGATCATATAACAATTCCCTTTCTCTAAAAATATAGAAAAAGGGAGTTTGTGCAACGATATCTACCATAAAAGGTCCAAGCCATAATAAATGAGAAGCTATACAACTCATTAATCATAAATGCATGAATGTGATGGACCAAAAAATCTGCATTCCTAACGGAATAGGTAACAAAGCTACTTTGCCACCTACTACCACTAACTCACCACCCCCCCCCCCCCAAGTTAAGCTGGTACTTGTTGTTGCACCGAGAGCTGTTACGCCAGGTGCTAAAGCATGGGTGTTTTGTATCCATTGAGCAAAGATACGCTGTAATTGTATAGCGGTATCTGAAAACATATCTTGGGGATGTCCTAAAGGGAAGTTCTGTAAAAGCAACAGGAAGGATTACTCAAATACCTGCAAGCGAGGCTTATTTGGGTCGTGTTATAAATTCTCTGGCTAAACCTATTGATGGAAGAGGTGAAATTTCTGCTTCTAAATCTCGATTAATTGAATCTCCTGCTCTGGGTACTTACATATTCGTTCCTTAAGTTGTATTTTTTTTTCATTATTATAAATCCAATAATTATATAAGTCTTTGTGGTATAGTTTTCCTGTTGTGTAGAAATATATTTTTCGATTTACCAAAAGCAAAGGAGGAATTAGTAGCAGGTTATAAAACAAAATATTCGGGTATTAAATATGCTCTATTTTACCTTGCTTCTTACCTAAATTTATTAGTTTCTTCATTATTTATAACAGTTCTTTACTTAGGTGGGTGGAATTTCTTTATTTCGAATATATCTATTCCTGAATTTTTCAAGAGTTTTTGGAATAACAATTGGTATATTTATTACATTAGCTAAAGCTTATTTGTTTTTGTTCATTCCTATCACAGCAAGATGGGCTGAGCTAGATTTGAACCAGCGTAGACAGTCGTCAATGAATTTACAGTCCGTCCCCATTAACCGCTCGGGCATCGACCCAGGAAGAATTCTATATATGCTTATTGATAATCCAGATCAACTTCCTTTAGTAGTACCCTATCCCCAGGGGAAGTCGAATCCCCACTGCCTTCTTGAAAGAGAGATGTCCTGAACCGCTAGACGATGGGGGCATATTCGCCCAACCGTCGAACATACCTTGTCTCCACATTGGATCAATAACAGGGTCAGTGGGATCAAAAACCTCCAATTCATATAGAGCCATCGAACCGGCCCAACCGGAAACTATCTTAGCAGCATTCCGAGTAACTCCTCAACCCGAAGTTCCCTCTAAAGAAGCAGGGGCTGCGGTAGCCACCGATTCTTCTACTGGTACCTAGACAACTATGTTGACTGATGGAATTACCAGTCTTGATCGTTACAAAGGACAAAAATTAGATCCATAACATTAATGTCAGCTTTTCTTATTAAAGACACCCAAAGCCACTCGCTTTCTAGATGATCCCTCTAGAGAAGGGGTGTGACGACCCATAAATTTTCGATAATTAAAATTTGTTAATTTAATAAACTTTGTTATTGAATATTTGTAGAAATAGAAATTTGTGATTTATTAATGAAATAATAACTAAAATAAAATGGACAAGGTTAATTTAAGTTAATTATTAACTAGTTAATGAAATTCAAATTTGATTGAAATAATGTAAATGTTATATTTGGCTATAAAGTGAGTATAAGAAAACAAACGTAAACATTGAATTAATTAATGAATTAATATAATAAATGGTAATTGAATAAAATCAATGTTCTGTAAGTAATTTTGATATTTATTTGAAAGTAATAAACTTAAGTTCAATAAAAGGTAAAAGGTGACAAATGGTTATCTGTTACCAATTTAATAAGTCAATTGTAAATAAATGTAATTAAATGTTACATTAATGTTAGTTAAGACAATAATTGTAAATTGAGAATGTAATAAAAGAAAATGGTAACAAGTATTGTATATTACCTATTTATTTAGCCTGTTAATTTAAATTGGAAATTAAGATTTATTAATTTATTTGAATTTAAATTATAGTAATTGGATTTATTGCAAATAAATGAAATTAAATATTTAAATATTACGTTAATAGAGATTAAAGATGAAATTTGAGAATATTAGGGTAATTAATCATGAACCAATGTTGATTTCATCTATTTGATAAATATTGGTTGAATAATAGGATGAAAAAGTCAATTAAATGGAATTATTGAAAATTTAATTTATAATTTCTGAATTTAATGAAATTGAAATTTAATGCTGAAATTAATAAATTAATCAACTTTAAATTGACATTTAAATTTGTTTAAATTATTGTAAGTGATTAAGAAATCAAAAATGATATAAGTTGTAAATTATTAAAATTTAAAATTGAAAATGTGATTTAATTAATTTAATATTAGTTTATTTAATTAACTAAAATATAGCCATTTTGGCCACTGATTTGGATTTCGACGAAACCAGTTTCATCGGATCCGTAACGGTGAATTATTGTAGGATTTCAAGTTTCGTAACGATCGGACTTGTCGTTTGATCGTACGGACTCGAAATGCCTTGAAATAAATTTAATTGAAATAAATTTGAAATAAATTGATTTTACCATAACTTCTTCATACGATGGAATTAGGACTTGAAACCTGTTCCATTTCGTTTAAATGATTTGAAAGCATCTATTTTGATATATGGGTTGATCCAATTTCGTTCTGGAGACAGAACGGGCTTTTCGGGTCATTTATCATTCAAACCCAAATCGATCTTATCCATTTGTTCTATTTTTGATCCATTTATAAATAGCTCGTTATAAACCCTAGGTTATTTCTACTCTTATTTGTTTGTACGTATATTTCTTTCTCAACTCCTCATTCCAATGGCTGACAAACAAATTCTAGATCTAATTGCAAATCAAAAATTCAATCTCCTCAAACAATAGCGAATTATATACCGTTTTGAAGCCCTCGACGAATGGAACCTACGTCTAGTGCTCATTTTTCGTAATAGTGCACGAATCGAGTAGAAATCGCGGTCAAAGGGCACGAATCGCGAACCCTAATTGTCGATTTAGGCGTTTTGATTTTGGCAGCGATTTCTGAAATTGAAATATGGGTTTTGGAGAGAGAGTCTTGTGGTGGCGATTGGTGGTGGTATCATGGCCTAAGTCTACCGGTGGCGGCCTGAATTTGTGTTTTAGGGTTGGAATTCACGGTTTTCGCGTGGTGGCCGGAGAAGCTTAGCACGATCGGACCGGGGGGAAGTAGTGCGCCTCGGTCAGGCGAGTTCGGTTAGGGTGGTGGTGGAGGTTCTAGTAGCCTACGGTAGAAGCAATGGCCGGTCAACGGTGGATCTGAACGATAGTTGCTTCAATCGGCTATTCTGGAAGAAAGAGGGGTGCGGGTTGCGTGGCGGCTTTTGATTGGTTGGTGCTCCTTTTGTTTTATTATTTTTGTTTTTCCAATTTGGAATTTTAAATCGTTCTAACGCTAATAACTTTTACGTATGAGGTCCGTTTCACGCGCGGTTTTCTCTGCTAGGATCGTATCTGAATTCCAGACATTTTGACGTTGATTTGGATGAATTCTGAGACCATTCAAATTTTGGTCTTATTTTGGATTTAAATTCAAAGGTGAGTGTTTTGACCCATTCACATCTTCAGAAATTTCTTATGTTAGTCAAATTAATTTTTGATGTGATTAAAAATTTATTTATGACTATTTGGCATATTTTAAATCACCATCTCAGTTAATTTGAATTTATTTAAATTAAATCGTTATTTAATTTATTTTTGAATATATATTGCCATTTAAATACCTGTTATTGATTATCAGTTCTATATTGATATTTATTGATTGATTTGGATGATGTTGTATTGGATGTTGATTGCTGATATTGGATGAATGGATGTTGTATTTTATACTGTTATAAACTGCAAGTTCGTTATGGATTTTTATTTATTTCGGGATTGTGGATTGAAATGATATATATCCATAAATATAAAATGTTTAAATTGCGGATTGAAATGATAAATATCCGTATCACTTGACCCTAGGGTAGAGAATTATATACGGACATCGGATTGGTTAAATTAAATGATTTTAAAATCCTCGATTTTTGAATATAATTAAATGATATTTTGAAATGGAAATTTGATTTATATAAATTTACGTATTGTTGAAAAATCAAGTTTTGGATTGAAATGCGAATTGGTTTAAAAAGGAATTTCTTTAAGAAATTAAATTGGAAGTTTGAAGTTAAACTTTTAAGTATAAATGAAATTCTATCGAAATTGAGTTATTGAATTTGTTTGAAAATAACTTTGAAATATTTTTGAAACTGGAGTAATCCGTATTGATATTTTGAACATGGATTGAAATGAAATGAAATTCGATAGTTTATTGAAATTTGGTTTGTCGATTTGGAAATTTGAAATGGTCCAAATATGTTGAAATGAAATGAATAGTTTAATTTGATATAAATTCCAAACTCATATTTTAATATAAACTGTTTTAAAGATATATTTATAATTATTAAGGTTTTCAAATTTATTAAACTATTTAACCAATATTAACTATATAAATTATTTTAATCTATTTTAAACCAATTTAATTTATTTTAAACAAATTGAACCATTTAATTTAATTTAAATATGATTAATCTATTTTAAAGTTATTTAATCTATTTTAAATTATATTTAATCCAAATTTAAGCTATTTAACTATCTTAAATCGATTTAAAATATTTTTACCTATAATTAAACTATTCTAGAGCATTTTAACTATTTGTAGCTATTTAAACTAATTTTTAAATTTCCAAACTAAGTACATGGAAGAGTTTATATTCATTTCAATTGGTTTAAAAAGAGAATAAGGCTAAATGATGTTATAACTTAAGTTGAAATTTTGAATGTTATAATAAATTGAAATGATGATTTTGAAGCAAGGACTTAACCTGTTTTGGGAAATATGATTTTGGGAAGAAATTATGATTTTTGAAACGATATGATTGAAAGTGATATAATTTTGAGGAATACGATATTTTGATATAAATTGTGAATTTGACTTTGAAAGGAAATATAATTATCCAAATATGATATGATTTCAAAGGAAAATATGATTTTGAAAGTAAGTAATGATTTCGAAAGTGATACGGTTTGAATTGAATATGATATTTTGATATCAATTATGAAACGATTTTGGAAATGTAAAAGAACCATCCGGTGTGTAATAAGCGATTGGTTGTTAAAGAGACCGGGATCGGATATGGGCATACTCTCTGTCGATACCGAAAACCACTTTGACAACTGTGTACGCGGTGGAGATTCCAAAATGAAGTAGGATGGTGGAGACGATCCTAAAGGTATATTTACGTGGACCTAACTCTCGTGAGTTAGCATAAGGTGGCTAAAACAGGAGCGATTCCAGGCCAATGAGGTAGCACCTCTGATCGGGCACATTCCATCGATACTGTATTCTGACTTGCGATTTATTTGGTGGCCACCCTTCGATTTTACTCGGGTGTGTGTTTCGAGGTGGGCGGTAGTTGCGGCTATGCGTCACCACCAGTCCGGATGCGTAATTGGTATATGTACCCTGGCATTGCCTAGTTGTATCGTGTCATCTACCCTAGCAAGCCTTCTATGAGTTTGTTTTATGTCATACCTATGTGGTATCCTCCGGCGGCTCTAATTTACGGTGAGCTACGGTACCGTATAGACTATTGGCATACCCTAAAAATGTGTTAAGGTGGAAAATGTAAAGCCTTAATGCTATTTTTAAATAGCATACTTTACTTTAGACATATTATAATAGCGTATTGTACTACATAGTAGATAGTTTAATGGATCCTTAGGAGATGTGAATCCCGAACATCTCTTAAGTTATTGCACTCACGTTAGACACTGGATAAGAGATGTCAAATCCTGTAAACATCTTCGACGTCATTTACACTCATATTTATTTACCGTTGATTTAACTTACATAGGATCTTTTAGTTCTGACTCGAGTGTTTTGTCTTTTCAATTCGCTCGGGCCAGCCTGAGCATTTCAGGATTTGAAGACTTCATTTTCGGAGGACGAAGATTGTATTATTATTATTTACTATATTATTCCACTGCATCATACTGTTCCGCTGAAATGTTTGTTTATCTCTGATATATGTAACTCTGATTCTTTATTGTATAAGTAATATCAAATGTTTTGTAAACAGGTTCATGAACTGTTATTTGATTATTATATTTTATCATTCTGCTGTGAGATTCTATTTTGTTTTTATTTCTTTCTCTTTTTCTTATTCACCCCAAATAACAATTCGCTCTTCTATATGGTTTGAGTCGGCACGTGTGTCTGCTTAAAGCGTACAAAAAGGAGGGATGTTACCGTTGGTATCAGAGCTTAGGTTTAGCGATAAACCCTTGCTTTGTGGGGTTTAACTCTTTATTAATAGGGTAGTAATACCCTATGATGAGTCGCTGAGTGTATATATATATGAGAGAGCATATTTGTTAGTTTTATAAAAGGTTTTATATTGTGTTAATTTGTTCCGTTTTGTATTTATAAATTCTGTTTAGTACATAGGATGCTATGACATCGATAGGGATTTCTAAACACTTAATAGGACAGACCGACACAATATTTGTTTTGAAATATAGGTAAATGAAATAATTTTGCCTATTATATTTTCTGTATATAAAATAATGATTTATAAATTATATATTTGGTTGTAATATATTAGTTGTTAGGTAGTGAAATTTATAAATATAGGTTGGAAATAAGAATTGAAAACAAAATAAATGAAATTTGGAAATTTAGAACTTAAGTTTCGGGGTTTTTGAAAATTTCTTTCGAATGATTTTGAAATAAAATAATAATATTATTAGAAGTATTTTCTGATATAAATATTTCAATATGATTTGGAAGAATTGTTTTAATGAAATTTTGGAAAGAAATAAGTTCTGTACTCCCCTCTTTGTCGTTGGAAAATAATTTCGGTGATGAGTGCACGCATCATCGACGTTTATTTTCGAGTTTCAAAGTGGGAAGACTGTTGTTGTAGTTTTACTGCACAATTGTTTTGATAATCTTAATTTTGAATTCCAATTTTGATTCGATATATATAAAAGATATGATTATATAGATATTATTATTTTGAATAATTGAAATGGAACCCGACATTTAGTTCTTAAGTTTCTATGAATTAGAGATTTCAATTAATGATATGGAATTTAACTATCTAATAATTGGAACTTCTAAATGAAAATAAGAAATTATATGCTAAGTTATAACTAAAATATACAAGGAATTTGAAATTTGTAACTTGTAAACGAAAAGAATATGAAAATAAGAAATGATAATTATTGAACCTTAAGTTAATTAAAATAAGTAAGTCAAACTTGTGTAACTTTCAATTGCATTCTTAAAGACATATATATAACTTACCAATTATAAAAAGTTGAAATGTTAAAAGAATATGTAATGGAAATTTTTACAAGAAAAACTTAAAGTAATGAAATTATTCAATGAAATCCTTTAATAAATAAGAATTTGATGTTGTAGTTATTATAAACTCAAGTTATATTTGAAATGTTAGTATAATAAAATGTGATAGAAAGGAATTATTGTAAGTAGTAATTATAAACATAAGTAAATGAATTGATATGCTAAGAAATTGAATTGGACATGAATACTATAAATAAATGTATGTAATACTTGGATAATAAATTCATTGATTTTATAATCAATTGAATGGAAATAACTTATGTAAAGAAATGAATATAACAAAATGAAAAGAATTTTCATTATATGAATAAATAAAGAAAAATGAATTTGCAAGTAAATGAATGTAAAATAAATGAAATAAACACTGAATGAATGAATGGGAATAAAAATTTTGTAAGAAATAAATGTAAAATTTAAGGAAGTAATCACTGAATGAATGAACAACAAATCTTGGGAAAAGAAATTAATAATAATAAACTTAAATAATGTTAGGATATGTTGTTTGTTTTGGTTTATGGATTGTTTGGGAAGTGATACTTCTAATTGTTTGAATGTATGAATAATCTTTTGAGTTTTATCTAGGACTGTTGAGTAAATGGTATACTTGATAGTTATTTGTCATTCTATGGGATTAAAAGTGTCTTAACCCAAACAAACTATTTTCTTTGGTTGATATGGATGGATGGTTGATTATATTGATTTCATATGATGATTGTAAGCTATGATTTCTAGTGAATGTTGTTTTATATTGATTTGTTTGTTAGTGGTTGAAACAACTTTAAATAATTTCATTTTATATAATTATTAACTCTTTTGGATTATATAAGTGAAAGACAGGTTATGGAAGCAATTGCTACTGCTTTTGGTTTCATAAAAATAAGCGTTATTTGCCCGACAAATAGGTACGTTCTCGGATTACGATTTTATAGCGATATTATATTATTTTTCCCGTGTTGGGATATATTATTTTAAGATATTGTGATATATTGTTATATTTGATATTGTATTTTTCTCCCGAGCCTCTCCGTACAAAGGAGACTTTGCCAAAAATTTTCATAAATTTTCGACTTAGAAATTTTTCTGAAATGTTTTCCAAACTTTTGTTAACTTGAAAATAAAAGATTTAATTGTTTATAAATTTATATATTTTGTTCAAATTATTTTATTTTGTAGATTTATTGTTTATAAATTTAATATTTTGAATAAAATATATCAAATATTGAATTCTTTACTTAGTTCCTTTTCCCTTCTTTTTTCTTTTCGAGGACGAAAAGTTATGAGTGGGGGAGAGTGTAACGACACGTAAATTTTTGATAATTAAATTTGTTAATTTAATAAACTTTGTTATTGAATATTTGTAGAAATAGAAATTTGTGATTTATTAATGAAATAATAACTAGAATAAAATGGACAAGGTTAATTTAAGTTACTTATTAACTAGTTAATGAAATTCAAATTTGATTGAAATAATGTAAATGTTATATTTGGCTATAAAGTGAGTATAAGAAAACAAACATAAAGATTGAATTAATTAATGAATTAATATAATAAATGGTAATTTAATAAAATCAAGGTTCTGTAAGTAATTTTGATATTTATTTGAAAGTAATAAACTTAAGTGTAATAAAAGGTAAAAGGTGACAAATGGTTATTTGTTACCAATTTAATAAGTCAATTGTAAATAAACGTAATTAAATATTACATTAATGTTAGTTAAGACAATAACTGTAAATTGAGAATGTAATAAAAGAAAATGGTAACAAGTATTGTATATTACCTATTTATTTAGCCAGTTAATTTAAATTGGAAAATAATATTTATTAATTTATTTGAATTTAAATTATAGTAATTGGATTTATTGCAAATAAATGAAATTAAATATTTAAATATTACGTTAATAGAGATTAAAGATGAAATTTGAGAATATTAGGGTAAATAATCATGAACCAATGTTGATTTCATCTATTTGATAAATATGGATTGAATAATAGAATGAAAAAGTCAATTAAATGGAATTATTGAAAATTTAATTTATAATTTCTGAATTTAATGAAATTGAAATTTAACGCTAAAATTGATAAATTAATCAACTTTAAATTGACATCTAAATTTGTTTAAATTATTGTAAGTGATTAAGAAATCAAAAATGATAGAAGTTGTAAATTATTAAAATTTAAAATTGAAAATGTGATTTAATTAATTTAATATTAGTTTATTTAATTAACTGAAATATAGCCATTTTGGCCACTAATTCGGATTTCGACGAAACCAGTTTCATCGGATCTGTAACGGTGAATTATTTTAGGATTTCAAGTTTCGTAACGATCGGACTTGTCGTTTGATCGTACGGACTCGAAATGCCTTGAAATAAATTTAATTGAAATAAATTTGAAATAAATTGATTTTACCATAACTTCTTCATATGATGGAATTAGGACTTGAAACCTGTTCCATTTCGTTTAAATTATTTGAAAGCATCTATTTTGAAATATGGGTTGATCCAATTTCGTTCCGGAGACAGAATGGACTTTTCGGGTCATTTATCATTCCAACCCAAATCGATCTTATCCATTTGTTCTATTTCTGATCCATCTATAAATAGCTTGTTATAAACCCTAGGTTATTTCTACTCTCATTTGTCTGTTCGTATATTTCTTTCTTAACTCCTTATTCCAATGGCAGACAAACAAATTCTAGATCCAATTGCAAATCAAAAATCAAATAAAAAATTCAATCTCCTCAAACAATAGCGAATTATATACCGTTTTGAAGCCCTCGATGAATGGAACCTACGTATAGTGCTCGTTTTCCGTAACAGTGCACGAATTGAGCAGAAATCACGGTCAAAAGGCACGAATCGCGAACCCTAACTGTCGATTTAGGCGTTTTGATTTTGGCAGCGATTTCTGAAATTGAAATATGGGTTTTGGAGAGAGAGTCTTATGGTGGCGATTGGTGGTGGTCTCATGGCCTAACACTACCGGTGGCGGCCTGAATTTGCGTTTTAGGGTTCGAATTCACGGTTTTCGCGTGGTGGCCGGAGAAGCTTAGCGCGATCAGACCGTGGGGAAGTGGTGTGCCTTGGTCAGGCGAGTTCGACTAGGGTGGTGGTGGAGGTTCTAGTGGCCTATGGTAGAAGCAATGGCCGGTCAACGGTGGATCTGAACGATAGTTGGTTCGATCGGCTATTCTGGAAGAAAGAGGGGTGCGAGTTGCGTGGCGGCTTCTGATTGATTGGTGCTCCTTTTGTTTTATTATTTTTGTTTTTCCAATTTGGAATATTAAATCGTTCTAACGCTAATAACTTTTACGTATGAGATCCATTTCATGCGCGGTTTTCTCCGCTAGGATCGTATCTGAATTCTGGACATTTTGACGCTAGTTTGGATGAATTCGCGACCGTTCAAATTTTGGGCTTATTTTGGATTTAAATTCGATTTAAATTCAAAGATGAGTGTTTTGACCCACTCACAACTTCTGAAATTTCTTATGTTAGTTAAATTAATTTTTGATGTGATTAGAAATTTATTTATGACTGTTTGGAATTTTTTAAATCATCATCTCAGTTAATTTGAATTTATTTGAATTAAATCGTTATTTAATTTATTTTTGAATATATATTGCCAGTTAAATACCTGTTATTGATTATCAGTTCTATATTAATATTTATTGATTGATTTGGATGATGTTGTATTGGATGTTGATTGCTGATATTGGATGAATGGATGTTGTATTTTATACCGTTGTAAACTGCAAGTTCGTTATGGATTTTTATTTATTTCGGGATTGCGGATTGAAATGATATATATCCGTAAATATAAAATGTTTAAATTGCGGATTGAAATGATAAATATTCGTATTACTTGACCCTAGGGTAGAGAATTATATACGGACACCGGATTGGTTAAATTAAATGATTTTAAAATCTTTGATTTTTGAATATAAGTAAATGATATTTTGAAATGGAAATTTGATTTATATAAATTTACGTATTGTTGAAAAATCAAGTTTTGCGTTTAAATGCGAATTTGTTTAAAAAGAAATTTCTTTAAGAAATTAAATTGGAAGTTTGAAGTTAAACTTTTAAGTATAAATGAAATTCTATCGAAATTGAGTTATTGAATTTGTTTGAAAATAACTTTGAAATATTTTTGAAACTGGAGTAATCTGTATTGATATTTTGAACATGGATTGAAACGATATGAAATTCGATAGTTCATTGAAATTTGGTTTGTCGATTTGGAAATTTGAAATGGTCCAAATATGTTGAAATGAAATGAATAGTTTAATTTGATATAAATTCCAAACTCATATTTTAATATAAACTGTTTTAAAGATATATTTATAATTATTAAGATTTTCAAATTTATTAAACTATTTAACCAATATTAACTATATAAATTATTTTAATCTATTTTAATCTATTTTAAACCAATTCAATTTATTTTAAACAAATTGAACCATTTTAATTTAATTTAAATATGATTAATCTATTTTAAAGTTATTTCATCTATTTTAAATTATATTTAATCCAAATTTAATATATTTAACTATCTTAAATCGATTTAAAATATTTTTACCAATAATTAAACTATTCTAGAGCATTTTAACTATTTGTAACTATTTAAACTAATTTCTAAATTTCCAAATTAAGTACGTGGAAGAGTTTATATTCATTTTAATTAGTTTAAAAAGAGAATAAGGCTAAATGATGTTATAACTTAAGTTGGATTTTTGAATGTTTTAATAAATTGAAATGATGATTTTGAAGCAAGGACTTAACCTGTTTTGGGAAATATGATTTTGGGAAGAAATTATGATTTTTGAAACGATATGATTGAAGTGATATAATTTTGAGGAATACGATATTTCGATATAAATTGTGAATTTGACTTTGAAAGGAAATATAATTATCCAACTATGATTTCAAATATGATATGATTTCAAAGGAAAATATGATTTCGAAAGTAAGTAATGATTTTGAAAGTGATATGGTTTGAATTGAATATGTTATTTTGATATCAATTATGAAACGATTTTGAAAATGTAAAAGAACCATCCGGTGTGTAATAAGCGATTGGTTGTTAAAGAGACCGGGATCGGATATGGGCATACTCTCTATCGATACCGAAAACCACTTTGACAACTGTGTACGTGGTGGAGATTCCAGAATGAAGTAGGATGGTGGCGACGATCCTAAAGGTATATTTACGTGGACCTAACTCCCCTGAGTTAGCATAAGGTGGCTAAACAGGAGCGATTCTGGACCAATGAGGTAGCACCTCTGATCGGACACATTCCATCGATACTATATTCTGACTTGCGATTTATTTGGTGGCCACCCTTCGATTTTACTCGGAAGTGTGTTTCGAGGTGGGAAGTAGTTGTGGCTATGCGTCACCACCAGTCCGGATGCGTAATTGGTATATCTACCCTGGCATTGCCTAGTTGTATCGTGTCATCTACCCTAGCACGCCTTCTAAGAGTTTGTTTTATGTCGTTCCTATGTGGTATCCTCCGGCGGCTCCAGTTTATGGTGTGCTACGGTACTGTATAGACTATTGGCATACCCTAAAAATGTGTTAAGGTGGAAAATGTAAAGCCTTAACGCTATTTTTAAATAGCATACTTTACTTTAGACATATTATAATAGCGTATTGTACTACATAGTAAATAGTTTAATGGATCCTTAGGAGATGTGAATCACGAGCATCTCTTAAGTTATTGCACTCACGTTAGACACTGGATAGGAGATGTCAAAACCCGTAAACATCTCCGACGCCGTTTACACTCATATTTATTTATCGTTGATTTAACTTACATAAGATCTTTTAGTTCTGACTCGAGTGTTTTGTCTTTTAAATTCGCTCGGGTCAGCCTGAGCATTTCAGGATTTGAAGACTTCATTTCCGGAGGACGAAGACGAAGATTGTATTAATATTATTTACTATATTATTCCACTCATCATACTATTCCGCTGAAATGTTTGTTTATCTCTAATATATGTAACTCTGATTCTGTATTGTATAAGTAATATCAAATGTTTTGTAAACAGCTTCATGAACTGTTATTTGATTATTATATTTTGTCATTCCGCTGCGAGATTCTGTTTTGTTTTTATTTCTTTCTCCTTTTGATATTCACCCCAAATAACAATTCGCCCTTCTGTATGGTTTGAGTCGGCACGTGTGTCTGCTTAAAGCGTACAAAAAGGTGGGATGTTACAAGGGGGATTCTATTATCCCAAATATGAGGAAGAAGCTCCATCAAATAGAGGTTTTTTCTTTCGACCATCTTTCGATTGGTAATACGAGATATAAGGACCACTACTACAAGCAGTAGTACACCTTTGAGCAAAGATAGGCTGTAATTGTATCACGGTATCTGAAAACATATCTTGGGGACATCCTAAAGCGCTCATGGTATCATTATGAATATACAAACCAAAACTGTGAAAACTTAGAAATATACATGCCCAGTTTAGGTGTGATATGATTGCATTGCGGTGCCTAAGGACACGATCTAATAAATCATTGTATCGAGTAATTGGATCATAGTCTCTTACCATAAAAATGGTTGCACGAAGGGCTATTAGCTCAGTGGTAGAGCGCGCCTCTGATAATTGTGTGGTTGTGCTTGGGCTGTGAGGGCTCTCAGCCACATAGATAGTTCAATGTGCTCATCAGCGCCTGACCCGGAGATGTGGATCATCTAAAGCGACTGCTTGCGCAGCATAGGGTGTTCCCCTTCTTGTACCTTTGAATCCAAAAGTACCGGCGGAGGCCCAAGAAACCACTTGACCTCGTACATCTATAATAGTTAAAATGGTATTGTTGAAACTGGCTTGAACATGAATAACACCTTTTGGTATTCTATGTCCAGTCTTACGTAAATTAATACGCCCATTGTCAGGACTTTTTGGAGTAAGCTCCTTGCCTTGGGCAGGACATTTAGTTCATGTCGCTATTCCCGGATCTAGGGGAGATTACGTAAGATGGAATAATTTCTTAGACGTATTACTCTATCTATTTTAATATATTGCCTAACATATTAAAATTTCAAACCCAAAAGATTATTATTTCAGCCGAAAATAATTTATAACCCAATATACAATTCCCTTCACTAGAAAATTAATATAAAATCCATAATAAATCGGAAAATTATGAAAATCAAAACTCATCTCTAAAATATTATTCCAAATCTATATTTAAATTTTCAAGGCATTTGGATGTCATTAAATAGGGTTTTCATGTCAAACATATCATAAAAACAAGTATGAACATGTATAATTTCACCAACAACATACATAGGTTTGAACATCAAAACATGGCATAAACTTAGCAAAAACATTTTGGATCTAGTCATAAAATCAAAAAATAAAAGAATTAGGGATGTAGTGATCATTCACCTTGGCTTTGAGATTATAGATGAGAGATTTGATTGTCGAATTAGTTGATTACTTCTCTTCTCTTGAATCCTAGCTTTAATTCTTCTCTTGAGAGTAAAATGGTGGTCGGCCTTAGTATTTTTTGTTTGAGTGAAATGAGAGTGAGAATGAACGTGAGTTTATATCTCCTAAGGGTTTAGGTATAAGGTTTTACCATTTTCCATATTGCCCTTCTCATTTCCTAATACATTCTCTAATGTTATTTCATTTTAGTTGACACATTTAACATAGCAGGGGTACCATTAACTAATCAAATCCCAACCTATCAATCTTCATATTATTTATTTTAATTTAACTAATTAAATATTCTAAATAATGTTATAAAAATATGGGGTGTTACACAGGGTCCTCTTCTAGTGCATAGCATAATATTCTGGACCAAAATTTTTAGCTATCCTAGCTCTTTTACTTCTTCTAGGTTCAGATTCAATTTCCACGTTATGTTCATTATTTCTGATTATTGGATTATTAGTGGTAGATGTGCATCAACTATTCATAAGTTTAAACGAAAATTTATTTCAAAGAAATCGGCATAATTTGACTCAATAATAACTCTAGCATTCAAATCAAAAAAATTATATGCTTTACTGTTAATGGAATAACCAATGAAAACATATTCATATGCTCGACTTACTAATTTAATTCTTTTAGGGTCAGAAATACGAACATATGCTAAGCAACCCTAAGTTCTAAAATAAGACAAGTTGGGTTTATGATTTTTAAAATTTTCAAAAGGTGAAATTTTGCACCTAGATTTAGGAATTTTGTTTAAAACATAACAAACAGTTAACAAAATTTCCCCCACCGGTGAGATGTTGCACCCGAATTTAATAAAATAGCTATAACTAATTCTGTAAGAGTCCTATTTTTTCTTTTAGCTTTACCGTTCATTTTAGGCGAATAAGTTGTAGATCTCTCATGTATTATGTCATGTTGATTAAAAAATTCAATGAATAGGCTATATTCATATTTTGTTCCTCTATCACTTCAAAATCTCTTAATTTTCTTATTAAATTGGTTTTCAATTTCAGTAATAAATAACTTAAACATATTTAGTGCATCACTTTTATTTTTCATGAGATAAACAATAATGAAATCAAAGCGATCATCAATAAAAGTAATAAAGTCGCATTTGTCATCCCTAGTTAGAGTGCCATCAAGTTCATATATATTAGAATGTATTAAATCTAAAGGTTCTGACACTTTAAACACAGATTTATGTAGGCTCATTGTAATTTTAGCTTCGCTACAATACTCATATTTTTTTGAATCATTTTTATGGATATTTTAGGGATTAAGCCTAAGTTACTCATGTTATAAATTAGTCGCTTATTAATATGACAAAGTCTAGAATGCCAAACATTAAAATCACACAACATAAAAGCAGAATAATTAACTTTATTTAAATCATCATTTAACCTAAACATCCCATTTATAGTATATCCTTTACTAACAAAAACACCAATTTTAGTGATGGTGTATAGGTCAGATCTAATAGTTTGAGTAAAACTTGTTTTATTTAACAAGAAACCAAGTACTGAAATTTTCCTCATCTTTGGAGTATGCATCACATCTTTCAGCAACAAGTTCTTTCCAGAGGTAAACTTTAACTCAACATTCCCAATTCTAAGAACAGTAGTGGTGTGAGAACCTCCCAACATCACTTTCACATTGACAGCATTATATGTTTTAAACATTTCACGATCATAGCAGACATGACGAGAAGCACTAGTGTCTATCCACCACCCTTCTGATCCACAGACTAGGTTGATCATAGCAAGCATAGCCATAAGGGATTCTTCAGTTAGGTTAGCCTGATGTGCATTAACATGTTATAATACTTCAATCCATATGGCTTGGTTTGCCACAGTCGTAACATAAGAACAACTATCCAGTACCATTCTTTAGGTAGGCATTTTGTTGTTTGTTCTGAGATTGATTGTTCTGGATCTAATTTGGTTTGCAATTGCGATTATTGAAAATTTTCGCATTTAATTTCAGATCCAAGTTTATGGATTTCTTAGTGTTGTTGCTAGATACAACAAGCACCTTTTCTTTCTGGTCCTATTTTCTAGCCTACTCTTCAATACGAAGACGAATAATCAAACTTTTCTAAGGAAAACTCCTTAGTCTATGTCTGAGAATATTTTTAAAGTCTTTCCAAATAGGGGATAATTTATCAATTAATACAGCAACCTGAAACTGTTCATCTAAAGCCATGCCTTCAGAGATAATCTCATGCGCAATTTTCTGAAGCTCATGCGACTGTGCCTCCATGGATTTGTTATCCGTTATCTGAAATTTCAAATAGCGACTGACAACATACTTTTTTGCTTTAGCTTCCTCGGGTATTATATTTCTTTTGCAACGCATCCCAAATCTCATTTGTTGATTTGTCTTAGTTGTAGTAATCGTATAGATCGTCTCTAAGTCCGTTGAGGATGAAATTCTTGCATGGATAACCTTGCTCCGTCCAAGTCTACAGCTCTTTTGACTTTTATGTCCAGGCTTGCATCTGCTCTGTCTTAGGTCCATTAGGTTTGTCTGGCATATGTGGTTTGTCTATTGTTGGTACAGCGGCCACCTTTCGCGTAGTAAAAAAGAACTCCATCTTTTGGCGCCATTGTTTGAAATGCAGTCCCTTGAACCTGAATGGCACAGCAGACACAATCGGAACCTGAAATACTAAAGTCGGGATAGTTGAGTCATCGGTGATCGAAGCCATAACATCTTAAAATTGTTGTACCTCGATCTGAATCTGTAGTGTCTTTGTGGAAGAGTCGCGGACTAGGTCGCTCTCTTTAAGACGTTTCACCGATGTGCCGGAATTTTGCAAGGCGGTCTCTGATGCAACGTCGCCTCCAGGATAAAACAGCCCTAAATATTAGTATCAACAATCCTTGCACAAAGACCACTGATTCGGTATCACCCCAAAAAATATTGCAGATCTAAAGTTGCATTTTTAAGGCAGCAGAAGTAGAGAACTCGGTTTTTAAAACTGATTAAAATTTTATCAAATAGCTTGGTTTATATAGGGAAAAATCTAAGTAGAAAACGAGGCTAAATCATTAGAAAATACCAATCTGAATTTTCTAGGTCTTATTACCAAATCAAAGTCGGTTTAAAAATATACTGTCAAAAATAAAGAGTTCTACATTACATTAGCCAAGCCAATGTTGGGTCGAGTCGATTGGTCGGCGCGTGCGCGTGATCGTCGGCATGGTCTCCATCCTCAACACAAGAAAAAACAATGGATGTCCAAAGTGCTCATCCTTTATTTTGTGAATCCTATATTTTAATAGCAACACTTTATATTTCCCCATAACGTGGGACTATTCACTAAGAGGATTTCTATACTCTTCTTAATATTTTCAATAATTCACTTTTAAAACCAAATTGTCCACGTAAAAAATAGATATGTATTCTTATTACTTACGTATGCAGTGCATGGTAGGCCAAAATAGGTTTGTGTAGTTTGAAAGCAGAGATAGTGTCTATGGAGGAAGAAAAAAGGCTGCTAGAGAAGACATAGGCAGAACACGTGTTGAAGTGCATTAAGTGAGTATGTATTACACAAGTGAGATTTGAGGGCTTCTCAGTACACAAGTGAGATTTAACGCATTATTTATAACTAAGCAATCGGATTCGAGGGCTTCTTAGTATCTGCGCAGTATAGGCAAAAGGAAAATATATGCTTGGCGAGCTTCATTCGTCATTGTTTGCTGTTTTAAATCGTATTATTTAAATCAACCGAGGGCAGACTGACCATGTTTACAGACAGAACAAAAATTATACCCAGCGTATTCACTATATAGTTTAGCATAGTTCGCCATATGGTTTTTAGCACGGTCCGCAGTATAGTTCAGTATAATCCGTTGCGTATTTTAGCGCAGTCCACTATATATTTTAGTGTGGTCCGCTGTATAGTTTAGCGTAATCTGTTATATATTTGCGCAGTCCGCTAGATAGTTTAGCGTTGTTCGCTATACAATTTAGCATATCACATCATGTTATAGTAGTTTTATTTATAGGATCTATGTCGGTTTGTTAAGATTGAATAGACAAAATAGATGTAAGCTGATGTCAACTTTCGCATATATACTCTGCATGCTACCTTCGCTCTAAATATGAATACAAATTTTGGATTTTCGTATGCCCGTATCTTGTATGTCAACATTTCATGCTAGTTTTCATTTTACTTGCATTCAACTCTTATCCGCATATGCCTTCGTGTTCTATGTTTATGCGTGCATTATTAAATTGTGCTAAGTAGATATAATCATGCATAATTAGTTCAAAATTTAATGTATGTAGTGAGCCTTTTTTATTTGTATAGAATTCCAATGGATTTTGCCTCAGATGTTTATGTTTTGCGCACTTTATAATATTATACCACGCTGTTGTTTATGTTTTGCTGTGTCTGTATTTTATATTTTGCGAAGAAGCTGCTTTTGTGAAAAACACAGTATTTTATATTTTGCGTAGTAGCTTCATTTATGAACAACACAATATTTTATATTTTGCTCAGTAGCTTCGTTTGTGAATAAAACGGTATTTTATAATTTGCGTAGGAGCTGCGTGTGACGACCCGCCCTTCTCGACCCTCGAAAATCGACACAAAATACTCAACAGTATAATATGCCGACGATCGAACGCCGGAAAAGACCGATTGTAGGAAAAGAAAGAAGGTAGAAGAAGAAGAAGAAGAAGAATGAACTAAACAACATCAAAACCTCACAGTCGCAGCGGAATAAAATATAATATATAGAACAGAACTTTACACAAATCAAAACTATCTCTGTTTATATACAATACATCATCATCAGAGTATATCAATACAACCAACCATAGCCAGTCAAACAGTCAATACAATCACAGCAGCGGAATAATACAAGTACGAGAAATACGTCTCGGACTCCAGCTCCTCTCCTGAGCTCCATAGCAACCTATCCTGTAAAATACTCGGTCTGACCCGAGCATTATAATAAAATAACACCCGAGTCAGTCTGGATTACCAGCGCATCATAAATACATCCAAACTGATTATTAAAGTTTCAAAAATCCTTTGAAACAAAAGCATCTCGTAAGACCACGCCACAAATAAACATGTCGGGTTTTTACCTTACGATAGCCAAACACTTTTTATAGAAATTCTCTGATATTATAATAGTGTCTATTTACAAATACTTATAAAATAGCCGAAATTGTTACATGATTAAATTCCGGCATACTAGCCACAATGTGGGTAATACAAACAAAACTCGTACAAGGCACGTAGGGAGAATGGATTTCCAACGAATGACTAGGCACTGGGGTACCACCTGTCACAGTACGTGGCCTAGATCACAGTACCGAGGAGTACGCCCGCTCCCCTGCAACACAAAGCCGGAATCATCCCTTACTGGATAATTCCAAGTAAAATCACCCCACGGTTGGGATCAGCAACCGCACCACTAAGCCGAAATAAAAGGGACATCTAGACAGGGATGACCTTACTCTCAAGTGGGGGCTACCCACGAAGCCTTGCTGCATAACCCCTGATTTTCAGTCATTCCCGGTTGATGAGGCTTGAGGCTAAACGATACCTTTATAGCACAAATCCCTTAGAATGCCCATCGTCCACCTGACGATGTCACGAAAGCATTCGTCCATATAAGTCCGTCCCGGGTCCGAACGGAACCGAAGGCACTACCCCTACTACATCCATTTTGGAAATATCCTCAGGATTAGTAGCGACTAGCCCTTGCACTTCACTGCTCCATCTTCGACTCCGAAATCGTTTTCGCGAAACGTACAAACCGGATCGAAGTGGTATTCGAGTCTCCAGACCTAGAATCCCGGTATACGGAAACTCGATCCCGGTCTCTTCGAAACGATCAGCGCATTTGGCCAATATTGATAGTCGGTGGTTTAACTATCAATTAATATTCACAAACATCCATACACATCCATCACACAATAAATAGTCTCCATATTATTTATTTGCCTCTAATATCTTTCAAAGATATATATTTCAAATTTTCAAAACTCGTTTGAAAACAATTTTCCACTCTTCCTTTACAAGGTAAATCCTTTACCCTTTATTCCCATCGGGAATAACCAAGTATAAAACAATTTGCATTTAAAACAGTTAAAAATACTTTATACTGAAATATACTTTAAAATATGAAATTTACTTCTATTTATTTAATCAAAATATAAATTTAAAATATGTGAAGAAAACTAGTTATTAACACATAAACTTTGATTTAAAAATAAGGGTTTTAGTTTAACTAAATTCAAATAGCGTTATAAGAAGAAAAATGCTAATTTTAACAAACTAAGCTAAAACCAACTTTTAAATAAATCCATTTGTAAAAATAATTGCTAATATACTCCCAAATTATTACGGTAATAAAATTATTAATTTATTTCTTTAAAAATAACGTTTTCTTAAAAATACCTTTAAAACGATTTAAAACTTATACCTTTAGTTAAATAAAATCTTTTTATAAACATTTACTTGGTTTTCCCAGGGTAATACTTTCCCATTTCAAAACATTTCAAAGTACTCTTTCATATAAATCCACTGATTTATTTCAAGTCAATTTATGATTTTAACATAAATTTCCAATTCCATACTTAACTATACTTCCTCCGAAGTTAAATCACAATTTTTCATTTCCGGAAATTCATTTTTAACTATAGTTTAAACATTTTGGTGAATTTTCAATGGAAGCCAAATTTCCAATTCACTTAATTAAATTCCAATGAAATACGGCATTTCAAAACATTCTATTTTTCATTTGAACTTGTTAATTTATAGTCGGAAACTCCATTTAACATATTTTTAAATTTTCAGATAACATTAGACATTATTAAAATAAACACTGTTATTTTAAACAATTTATAATTCCCATAGAATTCATTTCAGAAAATTTATATTTCACATTTAACAATTTATAAATTTTCCAGTATTTAGAATTCCAATTTTTACCAATTTACCCTTTCCATCCAAAACAGATTCCAAATTTTAAATTCTTTTAAATTCTTATTTATCAATTTCTTGGATTACCCTTAAATCCCAATTTACTCATTTAATTAAATTCTGGATTTACAATTTATCCAACAATATCACATTCACAATTTAATGTCAGATTTATCAATCACAATACATAAACAGGCATCACTATCAATTATAAAATAATTGCTACATTGTGAGGAATCCAGTTGGATCCCTCCAACCTGTTTCTCCCTGCATCCACAAATATTAGCACATCACAATATAATATCAATCCAAACTGATAATAACAGTTATAATCAACCATTCACACAGATATTTAAATATCAATTATTTATAATGTCTAGCATCCAGATGTGAGTGAGAAAAACTCACATTGAGTTTCGGCGAGCGTTCGAAATTTAAATTAAACCGGACGACGTCCGATTTAACCCAAATTTCTACTTGCCCGGAATGATTCCGGAACTGCACCATCACGTAGCGTCCGTCTCTGCGATTCCAACACTTCCAGTTTCGTTCGAATCTGAGTACGTATGAGTTTGTTATGATATTGCAAAGTCTTGAAATTAATTTAAAAACAATTTTTATATATATATATATATATATATTTTTTTTTTTAAAGATAACGAACCGGCCCACATGCGAAACCCAGCCCGCCTTCCTCTGCTTCGTCTTCCACGCGATGCTCCAGACGTATTCGAACCCATTCACGCACCCTAGGGCTCGAAATCGCCGCCACTCACATCGCATTCAACTCGATCGGAAACCACCGCATTGAAGGTCTCCGCGAGCACCACCCATGGGCGAACGAGCGCGAAGCTCGGTGGCTCCAGGACACGGTACATCGTGCGCGAACTTCGTACGAATGCAGCCCCTAAACGCCTCCTCTGGTCCACTAACCAACATCTCAACCGTACGGATGTGGAGCTTGATTCATACTCTTCGATTTTCCAGTTGACCACTTTCGAAATCGAGGCCTTGATCGATAGGATTTGGAGAAAGTTTGAAAGTGATTCTCGGCCATCGAATGTAAATGAGCGGCGGCCTGAGAATATAACTAGGGTTACGTGAATTTATATATATATATAATAGTTTAATATTATTTAATTAATATAATTTCTCAATCTAACAGTTTTCGCTAACGAACTCCAAACTACGCGTTCCGACAGACGATTCTAAGGTTTTTCAGCGTTCCAGACACAATGGAAGAGGTTTCGTAAGCCAATTTGATCGTATGCGCGAGATATGGGATTAAACGATCAATTTAAAATTAAATCGGTTAAATCGATTTCGATGCGTTTCGAGCTGCCACGGTCAAACGATAACTCCGATTGCTACGAAAATTGAAATCCGATAATAACTAACTATTACGGATCCAATGGAACTGGTTTCGTCGAATTCCGAGACTGCGCCCCGGAAGGCTATTTTAACTCGTCTATTAAATCAGGCGATTTTCTGAAATTATCAGAAACGCTTAAAATTCCACTTTTAAAATTTTAATATCTTAATAATAAATCATATAAAATTTATAATCACATTAAAAATCATTCTGGCTCATTCCGGACTAAAATTTGATTTAATAGCATTTTAATAATATTAAATTCATTTTTAAATTAATATAAAATCCCAAATATTAATTTATCAACTTTAAAATTCATCTAAAATTACCACCATGCTATTTCCACTCAAATAACTCAAAATAACTTTCAAAAACCATTTTTATCACTATTTACATCCAGATTTACCTTTATCTCAAATTTCGAATATTTAAGTATTATTTTCCCGTTATTAAAAACCAACCGAAATTACTATAATTAAAAATTATAGCTTATTCTATTGATTAAACCCGAATCCATTCATTCCAACATCAATTAAGGATCCACATTGAACATTTAAAATGAATTAAATGTTCAAATTCAATGGCTTAAAAATACGGGATGTTACATTCCTCCCCCCTTATAAAAATTTCGTCCCCGAAATTTGCTAAGGTAAAAAATACTCTCCAACCCGGTTACTTACCCAATTGGCTGAGTTAAAAACTTACATTCACTTTCTAAAATCCTTTAACCCAAACCCAAATCCATTTGCCTCATTTACATTCAAAAGCTTTTGAATTTTAACCTATTTCAAAATAACTTTCCAAGTTAATAAATTTTTCCAAAAACTCTCAAAAATTTTCTAACTCCCAAAATTTCTGGAAAATTTTGGCGGAGTCTCCTTTGTACGGAGGAGCTTCTGCGATATCGCAGGATACACAAATATATATACATCGGCTCACATGGCCGAAAACCAAAATATATCACAATATATATATCATTTTCCCAATTATATTTGCGTAGGCGTACCTTATAGCAAATTTTAATAGCGAGCGGCTAATATAACGCATATACGCGCTCCAACTCTCTCGAACGCCTCCCGTACCTGTACTAAACTCAACAAACCCATCAGTTTTCAAAGATATGAGCATTTTAATAACATTCCAATACAAATGCAAGCCAAACATATCCATTGCATAACCAAACCAAGCAATTTCATATTTATGCAAGTTAACCATCTTTATAAACAATTTCACAATTCCATCATTTTGAACTCTCTTTACAAACTCAAACTTCATAGTTTAACAATGTTACCATATTTTCAACAATCCAAAGATTTCAATCATCTTTTTAAATTCCTTATACAAGTCCAAACTTCATTCTATTTCTCTTGAATGACTCGCATTCAAGTTTAATATTCTCAATTCATACACATTTCACCCAATTCATTTCCACTTCAATATGATTACATATGCCTTTCATACATCTCTTCATTTCAATTTTAAATTCCAAATTGGATTCACAATTAGATTTTAGTTAAATTTGAAGCATTTGCAATTCTTTTATGATCTGTTTTCATTCATATGCAAACATTACTCATTAAAAGGTCAATTCATTCCTATTGGTTCCAAAATCCATTCCATTTGCTATTTTTAACCAATTCACTTGCATTCATATACTAATTCTTTGAATTAGATTCCAATCCAGTTCAATTTATGCAAAACTCATTCCATTGCTTGTTAAACAATTTAATTCCGAATACATGCTAATTTCATGTCCTTCAAGCAAAATAATCACCACTTAAGCTTATAACCATTTAAAATTAATCCCAACTTAGATTCATATAAATTTTATTCCATTTTTCATGGTTCACAATCCAAGTATTTTTATTCCAATGCAATTTGTTAATTAAATTAAACTTTCCTTACATTTTATTTCATTAACCAACTCAAGTTTATATCAATATCATTCCATTCTGGATTGTTTACAACCCATACATCCTTATTTCATCTCAATAATTAATTAAAACTCATTTCACTTGTTTTTCAGTTTTATTATCTAACAAATTTCATTCAGATTTACTTAATAAAGCCCATCCACAATCATTTGTTTTCTCCAAGTTGCTTAAGTTTTTTTTTTTCACAAAATTTCCATCATCTTCTTATATCAATTTTATTTGATTCACATTCAAATAAATTCCAATTCATTTACAACTTTAATGCTCTTTGTTTATTTACTATATCCATGTACAAATTTATTTTATTAACAAAGAGACCCCTTAAATTATTTCTCTCATTTGAATTTTATTTACAATTCAAACCATCACTATTATAAGTTAATTCCATTATTCATTCTCACTTCCAACTTTTATTGCCAAACTTAAATTCCATCCCAAAACTGGATTTTATTTACCTTTCAAACTTTGACCAACTATCAAAATCCTATTTATTGCAATACAAATTCCATTTTATTTAGCTTACACAAGATTTATTTCCAAACAATCATTTTGGATTTAGTTGAGTAAACATTTATTCCATTCAACATCATCTCAACTGAATTAAATTTCCATTAAACTCAATTCTTATCCCACTTTAATTCAAGGTTAACTAGATTATATATGCATTTTCAATTTAATTCCTTTCCAGAATTTATTCAAGCTCATCTAAATTTTATTTAGCCCACCTGAATTTAAACCATTTCCTTTACTACTTTAAATAAGAATTTAATTACATTCATTTTTATCCATAACACAACAGAAATTTTAATATTCAACTTAATTCCATCTTGGTCGAAGTTAAACCAAATTCAATTTAATCTTAATTCTCCATATCCAAGTTCAACTTATTTACTAACTTCAGTTCACTTACCTCCTTTATATTTTATAATTGTTTCACCTTACTTTGCATTCCATTTAAAATTAAGTTCGAATTCACCATTCCACTTAACCATTTTTATTTGTGATTATAATTCCATTTTACTTGAGTTAAAATCAAATCTTCCATTCTCAAGTTCTCCAACTTATTTACTTATAAGTTTATATTGCTCATTTCAAACCAATCCACATTTTATAATCACAATGTCAAATTTTAACACTTAATAGCTTAAGAATATGAATTCATTTGCACAACCATAAGCATTTACATTTCACCATTATCTCAACTTCCTTTTAATTCCAATTCATTTAGATTTAATTCAATTTCAAATCCTTAATTTTATTTAACTTATCATAAGTTAAATCTAGATATATTCCATTCACCTTCATTTATTCAAAGTAAATTTACATTCCATATATACTCAATTCTTCTTTAAATCAACTTTCCCTTATAAATTATGTAGTTGAATCATTTCAACTTTCACATTTTTTTTTTATTTAAAATAGAATTCCCAGAATTCAATTTACCCGGATTTATTTCAGAACCAATTTGAAATAAAAATCAACACATTTCTCTTTGATATTCAAATCAAATACCAAATTCCAAAACAATCTGCTTTTACCAAATAATTTTCCTTTGAAAATTTTAAAATTACTTGTTTCCCAAACAAGTCCAAACAATGTCATAACCAACTATTTTGGTAGCAATCCATCACTTTAGAAACTCGAAAATGAATTCTAATGATGTGGCCAGCACCATCAGGATTATTTTCCAGCGACTGAAGTGAGTTCAATGCTTTCCACTTCTAAAATCCACCTCAAAACAATTTTTATTCAAAAATATTTCCCCAAAATATACTCCATTCCTACAAATGCTTTTGAAAACATTTCTAACATTTCCACAAAGTCAAACTCCCAAAACTTTGTTTAATTCCATTTGAAATCCCTTTCAAAATTTCCGGGGTCAAAATTCTAGTTTAAATCAAATTTTTAATTATACTTCTTCTTACTTAACCCATACTTAGTTAATTCTGTTGGGTTATAAACCATTTCAATATTTTAAATTCTTGTTTTCTTATATATCATTTCACATTTTAGATTATATTTCAGTTTCTTATTTGATTATAGAAGAAACAACCAAACAAACACCCAAAACATATAATAATTTAGAAAATTACTTCTTTTTATATCAAAATACAATTTTGGGTAAAATTATTTCATTTACCCACTTTAAAAATAATACTATGTCGGTTTATCTTGTTTAAGAGTTTAGAAATCCCTATCGATACGGTTGTACTTCCCGTACCGACCAGAATTCATAAACACTCAACCGATAAGTCAACACAGTATAAAAACAATTTTATATCCACTAACAAATACGCTCTCATAGCTATTAGTACACTCAACTCATTATAGAGTACTTCCGACTCTATTTAAAAATGAGTAATTTTCCCACCAAAGCCTAGGTTGTCGCCAATCTAAGCTCTGATACCAAGTGTGACGACCCGCCCTTCTCGACCCTCGAAAATCGACACAAAATACTCAACAGTATAATATGCCGACGATCGAACGCCGGAAAAGACCGATTGTAGGAAAAGAAAGAAGGTAGAAGAAGAAGAAGAAGAAGAAGAATGAACTAAACAACATCAAAACCTCACAGTCGCAGCGGAATAAAATATAATATATAGAACAGAACTTTACACAAATCAAAACTATCTCTGTTTATATACAATACATCATCATCAGAGTATATCAATACAACCAACCATAGCCAGTCAAACAGTCAATACAATCACAGCAGCGGAATAATACAAGTACGAGAAATACGTCTCGGACTCCAGCTCCTCTCCTGAGCTCCATAGCAACCTATCCTGTAAAATACTCGGTCTGACCCGAGCATTATAATAAAATAACACCCGAGTCAGTCTGGAATACCAGCGCATCATAAATACATCCAAACTGATTATTAAAGTTTCAAAAATCCTTTGAAACAAAAGCATCTCGTAAGACCACGCCACAAATAAACATGTCGGGTTTTTACCTTACGATAGCCAAACACTTTTTATAGAAATTCTCTGATATTATAATAGTGTCTATTTACAAATACTTATAAAATAGCCGAAATTGTTACATGATTAAATTCCGGCATACTAGCCACAATGTGGGTAATACAAACAAAACTCGTACAAGGCACGTAGGGAGAATGGATTTCCAACGAATGACTAGGCACTGGGGTACCACCTGTCACAGTACGTGGCCTAGATCACAGTACCGAGGAGTACGCCCGCTCCCCTGCAACACAAAGCCGGAATCATCCCTTACTGGATAATTCCAAGTAAAATCACCCCACGGTTGGGATCAGCAACCGCACCACTAAGCCGAAATAAAAGGGACATCTAGACAGGGATGACCTTACTCTCAAGTGGGGGCTACCCACGAAGCCTTGCTGCATAACCCCTGATTTTCAGTCATTCCCGGTTGATGAGGCTTGAGGCTAAACGATACCTTTATAGCACAAATCCCTTAGAATGCCCATCGTCCACCTGACGATGTCACGAAAGCATTCGTCCATATAAGTCCGTCCCGGGTCCGAACGGAACCGAAGGCACTACCCCTACTACATCCATTTTGGAAATATCCTCAGGATTAGTAGCGACTAGCCCTTGCACTTCACTGCTCCATCTTCGACTCCGAAATCGTTTTCGCGAAACGTACAAACCGGATCGAAGTGGTATTCGAGTCTCCAGACCTAGAATCCCGGTATACGGAAACTCGATCCCGGTCTCTTCGAAACGATCAGCGCATTTGGCCAATATTGATAGTCGGTGGTTTAACTATCAATTAATATTCACAAACATCCATACACATCCATCACACAATAAATAGTCTCCATATTATTTATTTGCCTCTAATATCTTTCAAAGATATATATTTCAAATTTTCAAAACTCGTTTGAAAACAATTTTCCACTCTTCCTTTACAAGGTAAATCCTTTACCCTTTATTCCCATCGGGAATAACCAAGTATAAAACAATTTGCATTTAAAACAGTTAAAAATACTTTATACTGAAATATACTTTAAAATATGAAATTTACTTCTATTTATTTAATCAAAATATAAATTTAAAATATGTGAAGAAAACTAGTTATTAACACATAAACTTTGATTTAAAAATAAGGGTTTTAGTTTAACTAAATTCAAATAGCGTTATAAGAAGAAAAATGCTAATTTTAACAAACTAAGCTAAAACCAACTTTTAAATAAATCCATTTGTAAAAATAATTGCTAATATACTCCCAAATTATTACGGTAATAAAATTATTAATTTATTTCTTTAAAAATAACGTTTTCTTAAAAATACCTTTAAAACGATTTAAAACTTATACCTTTAGTTAAATAAAATCTTTTTATAAACATTTACTTGGTTTTCCCAGGGTAATACTTTCCCATTTCAAAACATTTCAAAGTACTCTTTCATATAAATCCACTGATTTATTTCAAGTCAATTTATGATTTTAACATAAATTTCCAATTCCATACTTAACTATACTTCCTCCGAAGTTAAATCACAATTTTTCATTTCCGGAAATTCATTTTTAACTATAGTTTAAACATTTTGGTGAATTTTCAATGGAAGCCAAATTTCCAATTCACTTAATTAAATTCCAATGAAATACGGCATTTCAAAACATTCTATTTTTCATTTGAACTTGTTAATTTATAGTCGGAAACTCCATTTAACATATTTTTAATTTTTCAGATAACATTAGACATTATTAAAATAAACACTGTTATTTTAAACAATTTATAATTCCCATAGAATTCATTTCAGAAAATTTATATTTCACATTTAACAATTTATAAATTTTCCAGTATTTAGAATTCCAATTTTTACCAATTTACCCTTTCCATCCAAAACAGATTCCAAATTTTAAATTCTTTTAAATTCTTATTTATCAATTTCTTGGATTACCCTTAAATCCCAATTTACTCATTTAATTAAATTCTGGATTTACAATTTATCCAACAATATCACATTCACAATTTAATGTCAGATTTATCAATCACAATACATAAACAGGCATCACTATCAATTATAAAATAATTGCTACATTGTGAGGAATCCAGTTGGATCCCTCCAACCTGTTTCTCCCTGCATCCACAAATATTAGCACATCACAATATAATATCAATCCAAACTGATAATAACAGTTATAATCAACCATTCACACAGATATTTAAATATCAATTATTTATAATGTCTAGCATCCAGATGTGAGTGAGAAAAACTCACATTGAGTTTCGGCGAGCGTTCGAAATTTAAATTAAACCGGACGACGTCCGATTTAACCCAAATTTCTACTTGCCCGGAATGATTCCGGAACTGCACCATCGCGTAGCGTCCGTCTCTGCGATTCCAACACTTCCAGTTTCGTTCGAATCTGAGTACGTATGAGTTTGTTATGATATTGCAAAGTCTTGAAATTAATTTAAAAACAATTTTTATATATATATATATATATATATATATATTTTTTTTAAAGATAACGAACCGGCCCACATGCGAAACCCAGCCCGCCTTCCTCTGCTTCGTCTTCCACGCGATGCTCCAGACGTATTCGAACCCATTCACGCACCCTAGGGCTCGAAATCGCCGCCACTCACATCGCATTCAACTCGATCGGAAACCACCGCATTGAAGGTCTCCGCGAGCACCACCCATGGGCGAACGAGCGCGAAGCTCGGTGGCTCCAGGACACGGTACATCGTGCGCGAACTTCGTACGAATGCAGCCCCTAAACGCCTCCTCTGGTCCACTAACCAACATCTCAACCGTACGGATGTGGAGCTTGATTCATACTCTTCGATTTTCCAGTTGACCACTTTCGAAATCGAGGCCTTGATCGATAGGATTTGGAGAAAGATTGAAAGTGATTCTCGGCCATCGAATGTAAATGAGCGGCGGCCTGAGAATATAACTAGGGTTACGTGAATTTATATATATATATAATAGTTTAATATTATTTAATTAATATAATTTCTCAATCTAACAGTTTTCGCTAACGAACTCCAAACTACGCGTTCCGACAGACGATTCTAAGGTTTTTCAGCGTTCCGGACACAATGGAAGAGGTTTCGTAAGCCAATTTGATCGTATGCGCGAGATATGGGATTAAACGATCAATTTAAAATTAAATCGGTTAAATCGATTTCGATGCGTTTCGAGCTGCCACGGTCAAACGATAACTCCGATTGCTACGAAAATTGAAATCCGATAATAACTAACTATTACGGATCCAATGGAACTGGTTTCGTCGAATTCCGAGACTGCGCCCCGGAAGGCTATTTTAACTCGTCTATTAAATCAGGCGATTTTCTGAAATTATCAGAAACGCTTAAAATTCCACTTTTAAAATTTTAATATCTTAATAATAAATCATATAAAATTTATAATCACATTAAAAATCATTCTGGCTCATTCCGGACTAAAATTTGATTTAATAGCATTTTAATAATATTAAATTCATTTTTAAATTAATATAAAATCCCAAATATTAATTTATCAACTTTAAAATTCATCTAAAATTACCACCATGCTATTTCCACTCAAATAACTCAAAATAACTTTCAAAAACCATTTTTATCACTATTTACATCCAGATTTACCTTTATCTCAAATTTCGAATATTTAAGTATTATTTTCCCGTTATTAAAAACCAACCGAAATTACTATAATTAAAAATTATAGCTTATTCTATTGATTAAACCCGAATCCATTCATTCCAACATCAATTAAGGATCCACATTGAACATTTAAAATGAATTAAATGTTCAAATTCAATGGCTTAAAAATACGGGATGTTACACTGCGTTTGTGAACAACGCAGTATTTTATACTTTGCACGGTAGATGAATTCAAACTTGGCAGAGTCGGAGTGCATCGCTTTTTGCCTCAGTTCAGTTGTCCATCAAAGCATGATTGGCTTTTATCTTCTAAAGGGCCTGTTGTAAGATATTTATATATTAATAAGTATCATATTTGTCTATTCTTGTGAAGTGGCAGAATATGATGGCGCATTTGCTAATAAGTATAATATTAGTCACACAATATTTTAATTCTAGGAATAATATTTGTTCTTTAACCACATAAATTATGTGAGCATAATTATATTCCTTACACATCCCATCAAAACTTCAACCACCCGTATCTCAAGATCAAAGATGAATTTGAGTATGCAACCAAAAGAGAAATTGTAGAGGAAAGTGAAACGAACAAATCTACTAGCTTTCGCCTTATTTTTGAAGTTCGTACTGATCAGAAATGACACCGTCATATCTATGTCCGTATTGTGAACAGGTGCGCAATGGTTGAAACACAAGATACCGGTATGATCGTATTGCATAGCTGAGTATAATGGTGAGTTTGGTTCGGTCGTTGGTGACCCGAGGTGGCGAAACCATGTCCGCCAACCGGCTTTTCATTTGGAAGTTTACCTATATATCGTACTATGTAGTCTAAATATATCCATTAGTCAATGAAGCCCGGGTAATTTACATAGTCCAGAAATTTTAATAATCTGTGTGGTCTACATAGTCAAAAAATGTCTATAACATAAGGTAACTATCCCAACGGGGAATGGAGACTCTAAGTCACTCTAAAGCCAAGACTCGTATCACATATGTTTATATATTATGCTGAACCAACTCTAATATCATGTTGTAACGCCCCACCACTATACCCATACTACCAAAGTATATCACATAGTAATATTGTCCGGTAATACATAGAATAAGACTGGTTAGGAGCAACCATCCATTAATATTCCTTTTAGGCTAACACCAAAATGTTTTTCTTTACCTCATATAACTACAACTGATGTGTATAGTATCAGCAAAAAGCAATAAACACCTTGGCTAATTTCAGAATGGAACAATATATAATATAATATAGACCACAGGCTCACCAATCACATCAGAAAACTATAATACATCTCAAAACAATATTTATAAAGTGAATATACAAATGGTAACACTAGACCCATATATGATACATGTACATCATGTACTAGACGTGTACAAATATACATCTAGAGTTTTACACATGTCATAAAAATGTCATAAAAATACATATGTATACACACATACATGAGGACTAGACCAAAACTATATGTCTATCTCTAAAGCTAGCCCAACATCCATGGTTAGTGAGTCTTCAATACCTACCATGCCTCGGTCTGACTCAAGCATTATATGTGAATCTCAATAACAAGAATAAATATGCCAACATCAAATGAAGCAAAATGACATAATCCAAAACGATATAGTCACAACCGAAAAATATGCCCAAAATTAAATAAAACAAATGACATCATCATCATCAATAGAAATCACCATGTCATAAAATGAAATCATGCCCTTCATAGGAAAACATAGAAAATATAGTGATTAAACATCTTTAATCAAATCACAAAGGTTGCAATAAAAAAGTAACAAAAAGATGCCAACATAAAGACGAGCCTGAAAGCACGTCAACTCAAAGATGGCATGAAAGCATATCAACTCAAAGACGGCTTGAAAGCACATCAACTCAAAGATGGCATGAAAGCAAGTCAACTCAAAAAGTGTCACGTACTTCCAAATAATAATCACTCGAGTAACGCCCGAGTGTACCATATCACTCAGTGTTACTTGAATATTTACTATAGGTAATTCAACTAAAGATGAACCTAAAAGCATATCACCCTAAAAAGTGTTATATACTTCCAAAAAGTAATCACTCGAGTAATGCACGTGCATCCCATGCCATACGGTGTTACTTGAATATTTACTACAAGGTAGTAAACTCCACTCGCTAAAATGTGTTATATACTTCCAAATAGTAATCACTCAAGTAACCCCCGTGCGTCTCATACCATATGGTGTTACTTGAATATATACTACATGGTAGTAAACTCCACTCACTAAATAGTGTTATATACTTTCAAATAGTAATCATTCGAGTAACGCATATGCGTCCCATACAACACGATGTTACTTGAATATTTACTACAAGGTAGTAACTCCACTCACTAAAAATATTATACATGACAAGTCATATAAATAGCCGATAAATTTTTCCCAAAAGTCCCACACTGATCGGTAATACTAAGTCGTTTGTTTAAACTCCTCATTATATAGAAAATGTATTATTTATAAAAAAAAGACTCAAAAGAATATTTAATTATAGTCTTATAAAACATGTTTATACTTTACTGAAAAGATTCAAAATATATTCCAAGTGATTGTAATGCCTTTATATTTTAATTTACTTCATTAAAATAATTCTCCTCTCAAATCCTTTGTATGAATAACTATTATATATTTATTTTTATACACATGGATATAATTTCTCCAAAATCATGTTTAAATCCTCGAATTCATTATAAAGAAAGGGGCAATTTATTTTCAGAGGTATGAAAACACTTTTAAAAATTACTTGTATAACTTTTCTTATACTTGAAATAATTTGAAATGAGATGTTATCTTTTATAATACACTTCATTTGTACTTCTCATCGATTGAAAGAAAATTCTGTTTATTAGAATCATTTTAAAAACTTTATAATTATTTCTACAAATGAGTGCTTTATTTTCTAAGGCTTGAAAGCTCTTCCAAAAATATTCAAATAACTTTTATAATAAAAAAACTTGAAATAAGATAATTACTTTATAATATATTTTTATAAAAGAGCAGCATATTTTTATTTGTCTTCAAAACATTCTCAGATTTAAAATATAATTGAAATAGTGATTGTAGAGGATTTTGCAAATAAATAAAACTCAATTAAAATTTGAAATAGAATTTGAACAAGGAAACGCGTTAAAAATGTATTATGGTTTAATAAAATTTCAAAAGATAATTTTAACAAAAATCCAAAAAAAGATAAAATCACATTTGAGAATTTTAAAAATATTTAAAACCATCCATCAATATTTAAAAATGAATTCAAACAATAAATCAACAAAAACTGAAATTCTAAAATAAATTTGCTCGAAAAATATCACTTATCAAATTGAGAGCTATTTTAACGATTTGAGTTGCTTTTTAGCGATCTCTAATCACACAAACAATGCACAACATCGCATAATCTAGATACATAAATCAAATGCATTTGGACAGCGTCTCCTTTACATTTTGATGGTTTTAAACATACATACAATTTCATAGTCAACCACAACCACACAATTCAACCAATTCAAACACCAAACAAATTGTAACCAGAGCATGCAATTGTATTTTGATCATTTCATTTAATCATTATGAAAGATTAACATAATTCATAATCAAAACAAGGCATGCAATTTATATTAGATATAGATGTGGGTTAAATAACTCATTGAAACTCCTATCAAAACCTTTAACTACCTCCAGCCCAAGAAAACGATGCACATCCTACGGTGTACTTGCATCGCACTCCCCATGCTAGTAACTCTGCCCTCTCCACTATCGCACATCGTAGTTCGTCGCCACCAATGCCTAAATGTCAGCTGCAACTACCTCCTTCGACTACTAGCCTCACGAGCGAACGTGCGTGCATCCACGTCTTGCTCCTGATTCGCTATCCACACTAGCCCAGAACATCGTTTCCACGCTATGCTTCATCGCTATGAATTCCACTTTACTACTACTAAGCCTTACTCGAAACGTTTGCCTTCCCTCTTGCCTACGGCGTTCACCGTCTGCCACCTCATGCGGCTGCTATTGCCAGCCTTAGACGTTTGTGCATGTTTTTTTTCCTTTTTATAGTTGATTGGGGAATTATGGCATATGGGGGAGTCGAGTTTTTGTTTTGAATAGGAGTAAATTGGGTTATGAGCTAATGAGGGGTTAAAGAGAAAAGGTTTGAATTTCTTATTTGGGCTTGGGCTTTGATTAATTAATAATAATAATTAAATTTTCTTTTCTTTTCTTTTAGATAACCCAAGTATTTATTTGTAAATAAATTTTGATTTAATATAAATTGATTTACACTTCATTTTACAAATTATATTCTGATTACTAGACAGCTCCTTCCAATTTAATACTTGTTTATTTTTATTTAATTATTCATTGTATTATTACAGTACAAATTTATTTTTCAACTATCTCAATGACATAAAAATTATTCACACTTTTAAAAATATTTTATATGGATTAAAACCTTTAATTTGGCTTTAAATATATTATTTAAAAAGAATTTATTAAACAAAAATCATTTATAAATAAGTTTAAACAAGTAAAAGATTATTTTTTAAATAATAATACCAAAAATCAAATTTGAATATTTTTATTTTAATTAAATTTATTTATCATTACGGCGTAGAAAGCAGAGTTGTTAAAGAAATTTCATCATCATAGACCATGGAGCAATCGAGATCTGAAAACTAGCAATGGTCGGTTGGTCCAGAAAAGTGTTGTACATCGAAAAACCATCCACAACAACAAATATTTGCATCCGCGCAACTTTGTTGTCACCTTGTCTTAACTCCACTAATAATTATATGCACCACACCGACTCCTTAGCCTCTTTGGTAAATCCTTAGATTCTATTACAAGACTTCAGATCCATCTCATTTAGGCACATCTTTTCAAAAATTTGTTTAAATAAGATATTCACCGAGCTCCCATAGTCGATATAGACCCAATACACTGTTGCTAGCTTAATCACAGCCGTAATCACCATAGGTCAAAGATCGGTGCCTGAACCTCATCAACATCTCGGTTTTGAAACATGTTATCATCATTAATCATTCTCGGCTGCTTTGTTGGAGTCCCATCCTCTATAGCAAAACACGTTTCTTGAGGCACATGCCTCAACAAGCTACCATAGCGCTCCATCTCATTCTATTTTTTCTCCGCAAGATGAGGACCTCTAGAGATGGTATTTATCATAATTCCTCCAAAAGGTTGTCTTATTCCCTCTTAGCTGGATCCAACTTGGTTTCCTTAGGAAGGCGGTGCTTGGGGTCTATTATTTGTCTATCCACTAGCTTGTGGGTTCCTGATATACTGCTACGGCTTTGCTTTATGTATCAAATTTTCAGTGACATCTCTTAGATGCCTACACTCATTTGTACTGTGGCTATGTGTCTCATGGAAGTGACAATATTTCCTTGGATATCCTTCTTCCTTGGTCGCCTCCCTCTATGTTAGTTTCTTACAGTTCTCAATACCATGCGTAACAAGGTAGATATTTCAACGGAACCATTTAACTTTGTACAATCCCCGTGTTTGTTATACATAGTAAGCTTCTTGGTGTCCTGCTTCTTACCACCAACACCTTGGTTCTTCCCCTTACTGTTATTGTTATTCTCAACATTCACCGCAATGTTTTTAACTGTGTCACCACCCTGTTGGATAGCAATGTTACTTTGTATCACGTTACTCGATCCCTCTTGACCATCAGCAGCAAATCTGGTGCAAAATATGCCTCTTCCAGACATATAAATTGGGATGCATTTCGGTAAAACTCTTCCATGGTAGATGGTTGCTTACTTTTGAGCCACCCACCAAAATATGTCCTCAAGTGAACCCCGTTGACTAGTGCTATCAATGCAATCTCTTCTTTAGGGTTTCTTACCTTTGTAAGTTCAACGTTAAATCTTTTTAAAAATTTCTTCAAAGTCTCTCTGAAACTCTAATGGTGTTCGATAATGACATCACATCTTTATGTAGCCCAGTGTGGACCTAGAACTGCTCTTTAAACTTCTTAGCAAGCCGATCAAATGATGATATTGACCTCGGTGTGAGCTGAGTGAACCACATCATTGCCACTCCATCTAGGAATATTAAAAAATACCTACATCTGAAAGCGTCCATTGCACGAGCATTGTCCATATACCATCTGTACTTCTACAGATGCTGCCTTGGATCGGTCATTCTATTGTAGGTTGACATCATTGGCCTTACGAACTTCTTCGGATACCTTTCTTTAAGGATCTTTTCAGTGAATGGGATCCGACTCGATGATGAACCCCACTCCTTATCCCGTATATATAGGCTCTCACTCAACAATCTCTTAACCATATCAACAATATACTCCTCACTGCTTTGGGTGGATGGACCATGATCGTCAGGAACACCCCTGAGTGTTTTGACTCTATAAACATTCTCAGTTAGTTGCATGATGTCTAGTTTCCCCTGTCTTTAAAGGAAGCATTTCGTCACATCCCTTGTAATTCTCTCTTAGCTGGTTCCACAACATTGGCTTGAATTCCATCAGCATGTGTATCTGTAACTCGTCCGTCTCCACTAGCACCACCATACTGCAAGTCCCCATCGCAATTGGATAGATTTAACCTATCATAAAACCTCTCGGTACCTAATTGATTGGACCTGTTTATACCGAGTTATTTTGATGTTGGCAATGTCACCCCATTATTTGCAAGTTTTTCAGTGCTACCCCAGCCCCTCTCTACATCAGTCATTTTTCCTGTCTTTTATTTCGTTCTGTCAAAGACAAGCTTTCTTCGTGGAATCAAAAGATGAAGATTCGCTTCTACTTTTCCTTCGCCTTTGTGATTATGTTCTTTTGCTAGGGCTGGGCCAGCCCCGTCAACTGAACCTGCATACTTCTCATCAATTCCATTTGGGACTTCTGATGTTCTAGCATCTTTGCATTCATGTCCAACATAATCTTCTCCATTTTAGCTTTTTTCACGACTTGAGTTGGCTAAGATGATGACCTTGGTAAAGCCGTCAAAGGTTGAGTTGTTGCATCTTCAGCATGGTGATCCCCTTCATCATCACCTTTGGTACTTGCACCAGATCTGGTTTTCCTAAGAGCCATTTCTTCTAAATCTTGCCTTTAGAGTTCTCCAAATCCAAAGTGAAAGCATAGGTCAACGCCTGAGATTCTTCTTTCTCGGTGAGAGTACCAAAAAATTTGCATAAGAAAATGACACAACACCCTAAATTAAAGTAAAAACGAAAATTATAGCTCTAAGAAATGAAATTAAGACAAGAACATAAGAGTTTTTAAAGTGATCTGACCTCAATTCAATTGCCTACATCCACTATTAATTTATTTCAAACAATCCTCGCAATTACAACCACTTTTTACAGCAAGTTAGCTCAAAAATCTTTTCAGTATAAGGATCAAATGTCCTCCTTTTATTGTCAAAGGATGGATATTACAGTCAAAATCTTCCTTTAAAGTCGCTAGCTCGCTTAGAAATAGGTAAGAAGTTAGATCCGATCATTCCGGCATGAAAAATGTGCAGAATTCTTTAGTCAAAACCTCTAGGAAATGACTTGATTATGCCAGTATCAACATATTTTTGTCATCTTGTTTCTTTAGTTCTTCTTCGTATTTGCTTTACTCTTCAAGCTTTAAAGTTCAGTTGATAAAATTGCCCCTCTAAATCAAGTCGATACTGACATGATTTTTCATATTTGACTCTGTCTTTTTCTTCAAAGTGCATGGCAACTTCATCAATAATCCCATTTGTTCATCATTCCTGACATCTCCTAAGTTACTCGATCCAGTTCTTCATCATTTTGAAGTTCAGATCTATCGAGATGTTGCTTGGTTTAAATGCTGGATAACACATGATTTAATTAGCTTCTAAATTATATTAAATTAATTAAATTAATTAATATTTATGAAATATTAATTATTTAGTTATTTGATGTATTGAGTGCCATCAGTATTTTTTGGGAGCCATTAGTAATTAATTGGGTGCGTATATAAAAGCCATAAATGTACTGATCGATATACGATATCGATACATGTATGAATTTAATTTAAAATAATTAATTGCTAAATGTTTTGGAACATTTGAAGGGTGGCCTTGTTATGGCCGCTCATGGGATTAGCAAAAAGAATTTGAAAATCCAAAGGTTGAATCTAGCATATGAAAAAAAGGGTTAAAGAATTAAAGGAGGCAATTAATATTTGATTCCCTCTGTAAATACCATACTTAACTCCTTATTTCCTCATTGAATCAACCTCTTTTAGAACCCTAGCCTCCGTTTCATCTTCCCACTTTCATGGATAAAAATTCAAAGAAAAATAAAGAAAAAAACTTATTTTAATGGCATCCAATTAAATCAGTCAAATAACATGTGGTTCTACTTCTCTTGCAAAGTTATGAGACTGATTCGGATTTAGATCTCGGATCTTTATCATTCAAGGTGCATTCAAGGGCAACATTGATAAGGTAATATCTAAGACTAAAATTATATTTATTTTAATGACCGTATAGATGATGATTATAATGAATTTACGTATGCACTAGTTGTCTAGTGCAGCATAGACTATGGATGTAAATATACATATACTATCAAATATGATCCAAACTTTTATTGGATTGATATGGTTGAAAAATAAATCAATTCTTAATCTTGTAATTTGGTTATAATATTATAAATAAAATCATTTTAAATAATTTTAATTTTAACATTTTAAACTATTTCAAATAATATGAAATGCTTTCATTATCTTAACTAATTATAAACATGTGTTATGAGCATGCTGAAATTATTTAAAATCGATTTTGAACCTTTATACATAAAATTAATTTGTTAAGTAATATAAATTATCCATTAATCATCGAATTTTCAATATAATGTTTTATGGATTTAAGTATGTGTGTGTGTGTGTCTATGTATATGTATGTACGTACGTACGTGTGTATGTATGTATATTGATTTACTTTGTCATAACCAGATTTGTGAGATAATAATAACTTATTTGAATTGTTATTCTTTGTCAAAATCAAATATGTAAGAGGTTGATTCCTTATTTAAAATAAGCATCTATATTTAAAATAAATGGTTTTAATTTAACAATACCAGAACTATAAGATACTGATTCCTTATTTAAAATAAGTGTATATATACATATATTTAAATCAAATTGTTTTGCTTTGTCAAATCAGATTTGTAAGATGTTAATTTCTTGTTTAATTGTTTTGCTTTGTCAAACCCAAACTGTAAGATATTAATTCCTTATTTATTTTATCAAAATCAATCTATGAGATATTGATTCCTTATTTAAAATAAGTACCTATATTCAGAATAAATTGACAGCCAATGCAAACGTAAAGGGCAAATGTGTCTGTTACGGTGTAGATCCCAGAACCTATACGCGTACACATTAAATATGTACACAATTTGAATAGTTGCACTTACAATATACTCACATGAGTATATTTAGATATACTCATAAACATATCAAGTATAAATTTGGTCAAATCCATCATTTAAACAAATTAGAAAAGTTAAATAAAAATTATTTTTTATTTGAACATATTAGATAGGATCCAATAATAAATTTAGACCTTATAAGCCAAAAAAAAGATCCAAATAGGAATTTTTTTCAAATTTCTCCAACATACCCACTACCCATCGATCAAGTTCCTTCAATGTTATCAAAGCCCAATAGCTTATGGGGTCAAAAGTAGTCAATATACGGGACAACTAATTAAGCCTATCTATCCAATAGGTGTTTTAGAAAAGTAGTTTCTAAGCTTGGGTTTGAAAAATTAAGTATTCTACCCTCCCAGGCTACTAGTCTGGCCTAAGTGATAGAATAACCCAAAAGGTTATCCCAAATGGAGGGTCCAAATAGATCCAGGTCTTGGGCTACTTTTCAAATTCAGTTTGAATATTAAAACATATTTTAATTTAAAAGTTAAATTTAAAATATAAAACAAATTTTGACAAAGATTATAAAATTAAAATTTTGATTTTTCAAAATTTTTTTGAAAATAAATTTAATATTTTTGAAAATTTATTTGATATTTAGTTAATTGAATAAATAAATAATTAAAATTTAATTAACTTAAAATGAATATATATATAATGATATATGTATATATATATATCAAATTATCTAATATATATTATAAATTAAAATTTTGAATTATTAAAGATACTTAATTAAAAAATTAATTAAATATATGGTTTATTTGATAAATAAATTAATTAAATGTTAAGTAATATAAACATGTATATATAGTGATATATGCATGTAACTATAGTTGTTATAGTCATATATTTATCTTAAATTTGTTTAAGATGAATAAAAATAATTCTGGATTTAATTTAAATATTTAATTGAATTGTGTAATTAAATAAAAAAAATTATCAAATAAAATTAATTAAAAATTAATTAATTAAAATGTTTACACATATTGATATGTATATTTTAACAAACCATAAATGCTATAGTTGATTATATATCTTAAATATTTAAGGTGATAATATAAAATTTCAAATTTTATGTATCATAAATTAAATTAATTAAATTTGATTTAACTGATAATAATTAAAATTAATCAACTTGATTTAATTAAATAGATACACACATACATACACATATATATATATATAACTGAATTATATAAGTTATAAATAAATTAAAGCTAATATAACAATATACATATAAACATAAGTGGAACTGATATAAAAAACTCAACTTAGATTTAAGGAACAAATACATATGTATGGTTTGTATATCTTGATTTTAGACATGTCCGACACTTGAATCACGAGGGTATTTAATAAGAAATACATTATTTCCTAAATCAATATCATTATACATATATACATATATTAATGATTATGAATTTCTAATATATTAGTCGTCCTCTACCATTTATATACTAATAGATTATGTGCATACTCTTTAGTTGTTGAGTTTCCTTAAGCTAGAGACGTTACATATACTACTATGACGATCCACATTTCGGAAGGTTTAAATTGACAATAATCCACATATGTCCAATCCAAACAATCCGGAACATAGATAATCATTGGGGTTAATCAAGAAAAATAGGAAAAGAAGAAGAAAATAAACACATAATCTCGCAGCGGAACGATAAAATATAATAATCAAATAAATAGTTCATGAAGCTGTTTATACTATACATTTGATTATAATCTATACAACAATTATCAGAGTTATATATACATCAGGGATAAATAAATAATGCAGCAGACAACATGATACAACAATACTAATAGTAATAATATACCAAATCTTCGTCTTCGTCCTCCAGAATAAATCTTCAATAAGCTGAAAAACTCAAGACCGACCCGAGCATAATAAAAAGACAAAACACTCGAGTCGGGACTAAAATATTCTTATGTGAGTCAAATCAATATCGCATATAAAATATGAGTGTCATGGCATCAGAGATGCTTACGGGTTTTCACATCTCTTATTCAGTGTATAACGTGTGTGCAATAACTCAAGAGATGTTACGGGATTTTCCATCTCTTAAGGATCCATCAAAATATTTATATGTAGTAGAATACGCTACATATATAATGACTAATCAATATAATAAATATTTTTCTTAGCGTTAAGGCTTTACATTAATCCCCGCGTTTTTAAGCATCGTCGTACAGTTTGCATATAAAACACCGGTTAAACGGTCGGTGGATAGGGATGCGCCGTGATATGACAACACTAAACCAAAATCGTATGGGTCTCGTATAGGGATAAAAGTATGACAAGGCACGTAAGGCAATGCCCAAGGTAGGATACTACCAGCTCGGGTCGTAGGCCTGGTGGTAACGTATCATTGCCACGACCGCCCATCGCGTCCATCCATCCCATATCGAGTCAAAGGAAGGCTATCCCAATTCCCAAATCAAGGTGCACCAATCCAAACCAACAACAAGAGTAATAATATGGACCAAGTCCAAGAAAATCGAAGAATGGATGTCGCTTGGGGTAATTAGCCCACTTGGCATTGTCAAGCCGTCATGTTTTAGGCATTTCAAATTGATACAAGTGCCGAGGTCTATCCATCATCGTTCTCTTTCTTCAAATCTAGAAATCATCGCCAATCCAACCACTTTGTTCTAAAGTCTCCTTCGCGTACACAATTGTTAAAGTGGTTTCGGTATCGACAGAGAGTATGCCCATATCCGACCCTGGTCTCTTTAACAACCAAACGTCATTTTTCACATCGGTTGGTACTTTTACATTTCGAAAACAGTTCATACTTGATATCAGAATATCAAATTCGCTTCACAATCAAATCCATTTCGAAATCATCATATTTACTCAAAATATACCATTTCAGTTCAAAATCATTTTCGCCTTAATATCTCAATTTCGCTTCCAAAATCGTTACGAATTCCAATTTAGGTTAAAACTTCATGTTAACCCAATTCGTATTTAAATCCACGAATTAAATATAAACATTTCACCCTATTAACCAGCTTGAAATAGTTTGAATAGTTTCAAAACAGTTTAAATAACTAAAATAGTTAAAAATAGTGTAAATGGTTAAAATAGTTAAAAATAGTTTAAATGGTTAAAATAGTTTATTATTAAATAGTTTAAGTATTAAATGGTTTAAATAGCAAAATAATTTGGAAAACCAAAATAATTTGTATATTTAAGAAGATAGCTTTTAAATAGTTTTATATTAAATAATTTATTTGGAAATAGTTTCAAAGTCAAACCGATTCAATTCCAACTTCCCAATTCAAATCAATTTCAATTTCCATTCAATCGATTTAGTTTCGATTTCAATTCCACTTCCACTTTTAAATCCAATTATTTAATTTCAATTTATATCGATTTCGAGTATCGATTCAAAACATTTACATCAAATTATCCTTCAATGTTCCTTTTAAAATCCCAATCTTCAAATATAATTCAATTCCGAGCTCAATTTTGAAATATCGTTTTTATATCACTTTTACTTAGTAATATTCTAAGTTCGAATAAAAGTTCAATCTTTTAAAACAAATCAATTTCCAAAAATTCAAATTATATTTCGATTATAACTTCAAAATCTCAACTTTGATTATCTAAACAATTTCAATTACCAAATTTAAACTACAATATTCAAGACTCAAGTTCGAAAATAATTTGATTTCTATAATCTGATTTTTATTTCTTTTAAATAAAAATCGTTTAAATAAATTTCAAATAAAAATTTTTAAAATCATTTAATTTAACCAATCCGGTGTCCGTATATAATTTTATATCCTATGGCCAAGTGATCAGTTATTTCAATTTAATTCCAGGGATGGATATATATCATTTCAATCCAAATCACAGTATCATAGGTATATATCATTTCAACCTATTTCTTAATCCATTAGAAATAATTCAATTTACAGTTTATATACTGTAAATAATTTACAGGGTGATAAAAATATATATCAAATAAATTAACATCCAAATCATCCAAAATATCAACCAATAACATTCATCGCAATCAATCATCCAAACAGTCAATATATTTCAGAACAATTTCATAGTTATTAAAATCGGGCATTTTACTCGCAATATTCCAATTTCAAATCTAACTATCAAGTTTAATTTGCAACTGTTAATTCGGATGACAATTTAGATGACAATTAAATTTTATCAAACAACAATCAATAAATTTATATTACTTTATAATTTCAAATTTAACTAGCGTAAAAATATTCTAGTACGTTGTGAGCGTTATAAAACACTTACCTTAAGTTTTCAATTTTAAATTAAATCGAACGACATTCGATTTAACCTAAAAATTTAACTAGCTCCAAATGGCTCCAAATTAGTTCTAGAATGTAGTGCTCGTCGTCATGATTCCAACACAGCTTGTTTCATCCAATTCTAATAAAGTATGAGAGAGATACACATCTTTAAAGTTTGAATACAATTTAAATAAATAATTTTTTTTTCTATTATCTATACCATCAGAGCCGTTCATCCTCCTTGATAAAATCCGATCTGCACCCTACACCTTCTTCCCCATCGCAATGCTCCAGCTCCTCACGACCCATACGCACATAACAAACCCTGATGGCTGCACCTACCTCGTCCCCCTAGAATTCGATCAATGACCATCACTCAAAAGGCCGTCGCGAGCTCCAATTCTAAAGTTTCTTAACCGGATTCATTTTACTTAATTGGAATGTTCACTATTTCAACTTGTTTAAATTTTCTTTACTTTCAATTTAAGAGTTGCAAACTTCAATTCTAAAGTTTCTTAATACATTTAGCTTAGATTTCTTAATTCTCTTATTTTATAAGCTTTGGTTATTCAAATATTTCATTTCATTCAAATAATTTGAAGATTATTAATTAACATAACTTAAAATTTTAAACACCGAGTTCATTTCAAATCATTTTAAATAAGTATACATACTTATATCTTTTATATTTATCAAATCATACTTATGGAGTTTAAACAAAAAATTCGTTTATCAAAAAAATTTCAAAGCAAAGCTTCTCATAAGTCTCCCCCACTTTAAGACTCGAAAATGAACGTCGATGATGTTGTGCAGTCATTACCGAAATTATTTTTCAGCGACAGAAGAGAGGAGTACTGAATTCATTCCTTTTAAAAATCCCTTTAAAATATTTCTCATAATTATTTTTCAACTAACATCACTATATTTTTCTAAAACTTTGAAAACCATTTTCAAAAATTCCCAAGTCTTAGATTCAAAAACTTCTCGATTTAAATCCATTTTAATTTATAACTCACGTTTATAAATTATACTTACAAAATTTCACTTTCTTTAAAACATTTCACAATTGTTTTATCATTGTTTATTTTATTATAAACATCTTTTATTAAGGCACAACAACCAATTAACGATAATAATCAATATTATCATTCCTAACAACCAAACACACTATATATACCATAATAATTTCTCAAAATTATTCCTTTATATATAAAATATAATAAGGGTAAAAAATTTCATTTACCCAATTTCAAAACAATACTATGTCGAATTTTTCTATTCAAGTGTTTAGAGATCCCTATCAATAACGTTAATTACTCGCATTGACCAAAATCCATATGTCACTCAATAGATCAACAAACACAATATAAAACAATTTTATATCACTAACAAATACGCGCTCATATCTATTAATACACTCAAACTCATTCTAGGGTACTACTGACCCTATCTCTAATGAGTCCAACCCCACAAAGCTAAGGTTATCGGTAAACCAAAGCTCTGATACCAACTGTGACGACCCACATTTCGGAAGGTTTAAATTGATAATAATCCACACATGTCCAATCCAAACAATCCGGAACATAGATAATCATTGGGGTTAATTAAGAAAAATTAGAAAATAAGAAGAAAACAAAAACAGAATCTCACAGCGGAACAATAAAATATAATAATCAAATAAACGGTTCATGAAGTTGTTTATACTATACATTTGATTATAGTCTATACAACAATTATCAGAGTTATATATACATCTGGGATAAATAAATAATGCAGTCGACAACATGATACAGGAATACTAATAGTAATAATATACCAAATCTTCGCCTTCGTCCTCCAGAATAAATCTTCAATAAGTTGAAAAACTCAGGACCGACCCGAGCGAAATGAAAAGAAAAAACACTCGAGTAAGGACTAAAATATTCTTATGTGAGTCAAATCAATATCGCATATAAAATATAAGTGTCATGGCGTCAGAGATGCTTACGGGTTTTCACATCTCCTATCTAGTGTATAACGTGTGTGCAATAACTCAAGGGATGTTACGGGATTTTCCATCTCTTAAGGATCCGTCAAAATATTTATATGTAGTAGAATACGCTACATATATAATGTCTAATCAATAAAATAAATATTTTTCTTAGCGTTAAGGCTTTACATTAATCCCCGCATTTTTAAGCATCGTCGCACAGTTTGCATATAAAACACCTCTTAAACGGTCGGTGGATTGGGATGCGCCGTGATACGACAACACTAAACCAAAATCGTATGGGTCTCGTATAGGGATAAAAGTATGACAAGGCACGTGAGGCAATGCTCAAGGTAGGATATTACCAGTTCGGGTCGTAGGGCTGGTGGTAACGCATCATAGCCATGACCGCCTACCGCGTCCATCTATCCCATATCGAGTCAAATAGAGGCTATCCCAAATCAAGGTGCACCAATCGAAACCAACAACAAGAGTAATAATATGGACCGAGTCCAAGAAAATTGAAGAACGGATGTCCGCTCGGGGTAATTAGCCCACTTGGCATTGTCAAGCCGTCCTGCTTTAGCCATTTCAAATTGGCACAAGTGCCGGGGTCTATCCATCATCGTTCTCTTTCTTCAAATCCAGCAATCGTCGCCAATCCAACCACTTTGTTCTGGAGTCTCCTTTGTGTATACAGCTATTAAAGTCATTCCGGTATCGATAGAGAGTATGTCCATATCCGACCCTGGTCTCTTTAACAACCAAACGTCATTTTTCACACCGGTTGGTACTTTTACATTTCGAAAACAGTTCGTACTTGATATCAAAATATCATATTCACTTCACAATCAAATCCATTTCGAAATCATCATATTTACTCAAAAATACTATTTCAGTTCAAAATCATTTCGCCTTAACATCTCGATTTCGCATCCAAAATCGTTTCGAATTCCAATTTAGGTTAAAACTTCATGTTAACCCAATTCGTATTTAAATACAGGATTTAAATATAAACATTTCACCCTATTGACCAGCTTGAATTTTTTTAGAAAATATTTTGAATAGTTTTAAAATAGTTTAAATAATTAAAATAGTTAAAAATAGTGTAAATGGTTAAAGTATTTAAAAATAGTTTAAATGGTTAAAATAGTTTAAGTACTAAAATGGTTGATATAGAAAAATAATTTGGAAAACCAAAATAATTTGTATATTTAAGAAGATAGCTTTTAAATAGTTTTATATTAAATAATTTATTTGAAAATAGTTTCAAAGTCAAACCGATTCAATTCCAACTTCCCAATTCAAATCAATTTCAATTTCCATTCAATCGATTCAATTTCGATTTCAGTTCCATTTCCACTTTCAAATCCAATTAATTCAATTTCAATTTCAAAACATTTACATCAAATTATCCTTCAATATTCCATTTAAAATCCCAATCTTCAAATATAATTCAATTCCGAGCTCAATTTCGAAATATCGTTTTTATATCACTTTTACTTAGTAATATTCTAAGTTCGAATAAAAGTTCAATCTTTTAAAACAAATCAATTTCCAAAAATTCAAATTATATTTCGATTATAACTTCAAAATCTCAACTTTGATTATCTAAACAATTTCGATTACCAAATTTAAACTACAATATTCAGGACTCAAGTTCGAAAATAATTTGATTTCTACAATCTGATTTTTATTTCTTTTAAATAAAAATCATTTAAATAAATTTAAAATCAAAAATTTTAAAATCATTTAATTTAACCAATCCGGTGTCCGTATATAATTTTCTATCCTATGGCCAAGTGATCAGTTATTTCAATTTAATTTCAGGGATAGATATATATCATTTCAATCCAAATCATAGTATCATAGGTATATATCATTTCAATCTATTTCTTAATTCATTCGAAATAATTCAATTTACAATTTATATACTCTAAATAATTTATAGGGTGATAACAAGATATATCAAATAAATAAACATCCAAATCATCCAAAATCTTGACCAATAGCATCCATCGCAATCAATCATCCAAACAGTCAATATAATTCACAATAATTTCATAGTTATTAAAATCGGGTATTTTACTGGTAATTATATTCCAATTTCAAATCTAAATGTCAATCTTAATCTGTAACAGTTAATTCAGTTGACAATTTGGCTGTTAATTAAATTTTATCAAATGGCAATCAATAAATTTATCACTTTATAATTTCAAATTTAACTAGCATAAAAATATTCTAGTACGTTGTGAGCATTATAATACACTCACCTTGAGTTTTCAAATTTTAAATCAAATCGATCGACGTTCGATTTAACCTAAAATTTTAACTAGCTCCAAACGACTCGAAATCAGTTCTAAAATGTAGTGCTCGTCGCAACAATTCGAATGCCGCTTGTTTCATCCAACTCAGACAACGTATGAGAGAGATACACATTTTTAAAGTTTGAATACAATTTAAAAAAACAATTTTTTTTTCTATTATCTTATACCATCAGAGCCATTCATCCTCCTTGAGAAAATCAGAGCCGCACCCTACAGCTTCTTCCCCATCGCAATACTCTAGCTCTTCACGACCCATACGCACGTAACAAACCCTGATGGCCGTGTAGGATCGATTTCACCCTAGAGGGTGGGTGAATAGGGTGATACTGTCAATTATAAAATTTATTGCGGAAGTATATAAAATAATTTCAGCATAGATAATAGTCAAATAACAGCAGCATAGATAATAGCAGAATAATAAAAGCAGACAATAGAACACACAGCTTTACCCAGCTTCAGCAAAACCCTGCCTACGTGCTGCTCCCAAGGTTTCTACTCGAAATTAAGTAGTCCATTGTGTGTCTGGTAATATTTACTGATATATTTCGTTTGTTGCCCATTATGATTCTGCCACCTTTATACTAGGTTAAGGAACTTTGATTTGTCACCCGTTGTGTGTTTGGAACAGCCAGAATCCAGATAACACTGTTGTTGTTCCTTAGCCTGCCACCACACATACACGAGAAAAGATTTTTGTGACCTATTTGTTTTTATAGGTCCATGGTTGTTAGTGGCAACAGATTTTGAAAAATAAATTTGTGGAGACCCAAAACTATTTATATATATACCTTTCGGCACCCAGATTTGTTTAACTTTGAGGGATTTTATATTCGTGCCTTTTGGAACCCAAATTGGAATAGTTTTTTTATGTTTGGGTCTATACCAGCAATTGTTTTGATTGTGTCCAAATTTTCTACAAATTGTGCACATGGAATTGACTTGATTAATTTTGCTTTTAACAGGCTCAGATTGATTATACCCAAGTCCTTGTCTATCTGTATTAGCAGTTTGTTTTCCTATTAGCATATTTAGTGATTTTTCTCCTCTAAAGAATTTTCCTAAAGTCATAGACAATTGTTGGACTTGTGTTTTGAGAGATTCATTTTCGTTCAATAATTGTGTGCACTTTTTAATAGAATTTTCTCTCCTCGTGTTTTCACTCTCTTTCAAAACCAGAATTTCATTTTCAAGCGATTTAATTTTAATTTCTGATTTTTTAATCTCTTCTTCGATTGTTGGACACTTATCACACTTAGGGCTCTTGCTTTGATAGTTTTTGACTAATTGATCAAGCTATTTATTTAAATCTATCAAAGTATCTCTTTGTGATTCAAGTTTAGCATATCTCTCCCTAAGTCGTTCAAAAAAGCCATATACTTCATGGAAATATATAAGTAATTCTAAGTGAGTAAGTTTTGATACCTCGCTTGGCTCGTCATCATCGTTATCAGTTATATCACCTCGAAGACTTAAATCTCCTTTTTCACTCTTACTGCTAGTGCTTTTATTATCTTCATCACTTGTATTCCACGTGGCTGCAAAAATTTTCCTTTTTGATTTCTTTTCTTGGCCGTGTCGATTCTGAGGACAATTGGGCTTGATGTGGCCAGGTTTATTGCACTTGTGGCAAATGATCTCTCGTTCTTATGGGTTGTTTAGAACTTTAACTATTCTGCTTTTCAGTTTTTGACTTAGAGCTGGATTTCCATATCTACGATTCCACTTTTTGAAATTCTTCATTAATAGTGCCAGCTCAGCTGCTCCATCATCATCACTACTTTCCATTGTTCCTTTAAGAGCTATTGATTTCTTTCGAGTATCACCTCCTTCTCGTTCTTCCTTGAATTTCATTTCTAGCTCATAAGTGGTGAGATTTCCGATGAGTTCTTCAACCTTGATCTGCTTCAAATCCTTTGATTCTTGAATAGCTGTGACTTTTGCTTCAAAAATCCGTGGAAGGACTCTGAGGATTTTTTGAACTATTTCCAACTCCGTGTATGATTTTCCTGTGAGGAATGCGGATTACGGATCTTAAGGCTAGAAATAACACTAGAGGGGGTGAATAGTGTTTATAAGAAATTACTAAATCTTTTTGAGTTTATGTTAATTTGAACACAAATGTATGCAATATTCAGACACATATATAATCACAGAAACAAACACAGAAGCAGAAATAAAGTAAATGCAGTAAAGGAAAGAACACACCGGATTTTATACAGGTTCGGGGTTACCCTACATCCAGTCCCGCACAACTAAGTACGGATTTCCTTTCAAAAGCAATTCAACAATTACAACCCTCGGTTTCAACGCTACGAGGTACACCCTCCAGAATCACAATCCTCTGGGTAGAGATACTTGATTTACGGGCGACAAGTTCACCCAATTGATTTCCAAGGCTACAATCACACCTTTTCTCGCTTAATTGATTTCCAAGGCTACAATCACACCTTTTCTCGCTAGATAGATTACAAAGAAGCCTATAACTCTGAATAGCACTTAGATCTTGTTGAGATAGTGATAGAGAATCAAACCAGAGATAATCTAGTTAGATTCAATGTTGATTTCGGCAGAGTAATGATAGGATATTGAATAAGAAAATGTGGAAGAAGAAGAGAAGTGAAAAACCAGAAAATCTGATTAAAAATTCGTTGAAACTAACCCCTATTTATAGAAGAACAACAGTCATGTCCATTCGTGAAAGGTTATGGCGAATAGACACTTCTTTTGAAATTCAAATTTTTGAATCTAACTGTCACTATGTCGACATGGGGTACTAGGGCATGTCGACATCCCAAAGGAAATTTTGATGTTTTGTTTTTCTTTGAAAATAAACTTTATCTTATATTAAAACTATTTTAAACTTTATAAATAAACTTGACTATGGATAAAATACATAGATAAATATAGAGAATAATATATATATAATTTTACTATAATTTTATATTTAAATCTAAGTATAAATATATTATAATTAAAAGATAGTTTAAAATAAACGAAGTTTAAAAACAAGAATATTTTAAGGCTAAAACATCTTTTTGAAAATCATTTGAAAAGATAATTTTTAATGCTAAAACATTTTGAAAAGCAGTTTTGAAAATCATTCTGAAGTAGTTTTGCAAGCTTCTTCCTGCAGAATATCTCATCATATCAGGACTCAAGAACTTGTACAAAACCAGGATGTTCATGGGTTTGTAAGCCACTTGTCGTGGGTTTGTAAGCTACTTGTCATGGGTTTGTAAGCCACTAAAAAGGTAGAAATGGGTTCCATCCCAAAAGAAAAATGGAGTGAAGATTTCAGTGCTATTATGAAGTTTTAACATAATTCTAGACTCGATACTTATCTTGAAATCTTGAACTCTTGATATTCTTGATACTCATGAGTCTTCAATCTTGATATCTTGAATCTCTATACTATACAGTCTTCATTCTTTTTACCTGCATGGTTAAATCCTGCATATACATATATATCTAAAATATATTGTTATTTTTTATATTTTATAATCTTATTCTAAGGTTGTTGTCATCAAAACCATCATCTCAAGGACTAACAATCTCCCCCTTTTTGATGATGACAACCTTTGTTTATAAAATATTACTTCTGTCCTATTGACTCCCCCTTAATCTAATAACTCCCCCTTAATCTATGCCTAACTGAAAAGCGATACTATAGGGCAACACCCGAAGGCACAAGCCCGAAGGCAACATACCCGAATATCTCTCGAGCGGTGGCGAATGACCAACTCCAAAAGCGATACTATAGGGCAACACCCGAAGGCACAAGCCTGAAGGCAACATGTGTCACAAACTCTCAGGAAGGAACCCGAAAAATGTTAACGTGAGTCTCATACCACACGTTCACACTAAACGGTTTACTATCCGTTAGTCAATTTCACACTCAAAGCAGCACAAAGTTTACCTCATCTCATCGGTAAACCAGACCCGAAGGTCAAAACGATCAAACGAGTAGATTAGGAATTAACTGAAAAGATGAACGCTCGTGTTCATAGCACGCGTTTTATCTAACCATTTAATTCTCCTCCTTCTTCGCTCGGAGTGCAAAATTGTGTGTTTTATATAGAAATTATAAGTTGGAGAAACGAGTTTTTAATACAATTTAAAATCACTTTATAAATTGCTTTTGTAATTTTATACTTGAAATAATATATAATAATTATTCCAAAACAATTTACTTGAAAGACATTTCCAAAACTCATTTATAAAACCCGTGTAAGAAATCTAAAAAGAAGTCATCAAAGTCGATAAATGATAACAGCAAATCGGATCAACACGAATTGATCAAAATTTGGAAATTCACATGAAATAGCAAAGTGTGCTGAGACAAGCAGGTCAGTCGACTGGACCAGATGGTCAGTCGACTGATACAATGCCTGGAAACTTTCGAGTTTCCAGGTCAGTCGACTGGACCAGGTGGTCAGTCGGCTGACACAGGGACAAGAATTTTCTGTCCCCCCAGGTCAGTTGACTGAACACAGAGGTCAGTCGACTGATACAGGGACAAGAATTTTCTGTCCCCCCAGGTCAGTCGACTGAACACAAAGGTCAGTCGACTGATACAGGGACAAAATGTTTTCTGCCCCCTGGTTCAGTCGACTGACCTACTGGTTCAGTCGACTGAACCTGCTTCCTGAGCAGAATCAGTCCAGCCCCCTAATGGGGCAAAACTATACCGGAAACGATCGATCGAGCAACTGCGACTCGGGACTTATGCCAAACGACAACCCAGCCTTAAAGCCTCTTCGATACATCCCAGTACACATGTTCAAACGTCCAAAAAGGATTTTCAAAAGTTTGGCTTCAAAAATAAAAAATTGGCAAATTCACCGAATCAATCCAAATCAAAAGCAAATGAACATGAATAGAGGTTAGGAATTCATACCCAACCACATCAAACGCTATAGACGTTGATGTGAGTTCAAAAACTCACCTTTAAACCCAAAAACACAAGAGAGAAGCTATAGAGCAAGGTAAGAACAATCACTCTTCAATTATAACCCAAGAAGCTTCAATCTAAGCTCAAAAGAAAAACATTCCTAAGTTAGGGTTTAGAACATTTCTGAAATTGAAGAGGAAATGAGATGGAGAAGATGAAGAGGATGCTTACCTAAGCATCTCTTTGATTTTGGAGCAAGAATTTGAGTTTGCAAATGAATCTAGGGCTTAGGAATTTCTAATTCCTTTTCTCTTCCCTCATTTTTCTAAAGAATGAAGAGGAGAGGGGTGGAGTTAGGATATAAGGTAAGTTGGGTTAGTGGGCTGAAACCCAAACCCCAAACCTAAAGCCCTAATAGAAAATAGCAAAATTCTACTCAACTCCAAACATAGCGATGCTTATACTCAAAAAGGTCGCAAACGCCATTTTGGACTCGATGGAAGTGGTCTCGAGTCCTAATTCGACTGTTTGCAAAAAGTTGCTTTTTGGACTTTAATTCGACTAACGATGCTATATTAAAATAAAATATTTTAATATACAATCGTAAAATATGCGGGTTGTTACAGTGGACATGTATTTATACGTGCAACATTATTTTATTATTATTTTCACTTTTCTCATATTTTCCGGACAAACTCCAAACGAAGCATGTCGCCAGGTGTTTATAATGTTTTACCCCTATTTCGAACACAATGGAACATATTTCAGGGCCTAATTCGATCATATGTGGAAGATAGCTTTTTGAATCAAATTAAAATATTAAATTTTCGATATTAAATTCAACGCATTTATATCCCGTACGACCAAACGATAACTCCAAACTTTACGAAACTTGAAATCCGATAATAATACACTATTACGGATCCAATGGAACTGGTTTCGTCAAATTCCGAGACTGTGCCCTGGATCGCTATTTTAACGTCTCGATTATAATATAAAATTTCCAATTTCTAATTATTCACTTTTAAATCCAATTTTAAATGTTAACAATCTTCATTGTTGTTTAAATAAAATTTACATCAACTTCCGATATCATTTTCAATCTTATTAAATTCAGAATTCAATTATTCAAATAATTTACAATATTAAATTTAAACAATTTAATTGTCCAATATTCAACAAATTTCAATTTTAGATTTTAAATGAATTTTAGTTATCAATCAATTACTTTATTTACATCTAACGAATTCAACATTTATTATTTAATCCAACTATTGATTGTAAACACATTCAATACATAGCATTACCTTCCAATACTTGTTATTACTTAAATCTTCGAAATTAGTTTATTTCAAAATTTTATTCAAGTTCATATCCAATACTTGCATTCAAAATCATTAAATTTTTATTTTTAACCATTTTATTTAATAATTATATCAAATTCCATAATTTAAAGTGGTTAAAAATACGAGTCGTTACAATCTCCTCCACTTAAAAGTTTTCGTCCTCGAAAAGAAACTAAGTGGAGAATTTTACATTTGATATATTTTATTCGAAATAATTTACTTATAAAACAATAAAATCTTATTAGAAAACTTTTACTATGCTTCCGTTAGCCACTTTGATCGGCTTACAGAAATCACAATTTAGTTATAAAAACAAGTTAATAAATTTTAAAACTTCAATTTTTTTCTAACATCCGGATTTACGTAAAATTTCGGCAGAGTCTCCTTTGTGCGGCTCGATCGGAACAACTACAAAACACCACTATGGGCCCCAAACCAACAAAAGAAAACAAAAGCCAAGTGGCTCAATCACAAAACCATCAAATCAAATGACAAAATAAACATGTACCTTTTTGTCAGGCAATCCAAATATTTCTTGATTTTAAATACCTGCATCTTACTTACCAATGATATCCAATCATATAATTTAAAATCATTTTATATTTTGCATTTTCAATTTCTAATATTTGCTTTACTTAAGCCCGTACGTTGTACATATATCATTCGTACGCAATATCAAATCTGATCGCTCACTCGATCACAAAATTTCACTTCCGAACTAGTATCGTTCACACGACTCTCTAGTGCGGAGTCGGATCTGGTTTCTTGAACAGAAACTGTCATTCTCCTTGTTTAGCCATATACTATGATAGAGAATTCCAGAATCAAATCAAAAATCCATATCCAGGGTTCCCCGTTGAGAATCGAGTGAAAAATCCTAACTCGGATCGATATAAATTATCGCGAAATTCTGTGCACGAATCTTGATCAAATCATTATGCGAATAAAATAATATACGTACAACTTACATATTTACTTTCAATAGATTTTTAGCTACACTACATTCCTTTGTTTACGTTTACTACATTTCCATTCAATTATTCAATTTTATTGTTGACTTTCAATTGTTTCATTTTACATTTAGCAATATCTCATATAAGTTCATTTATTCACATTCATTTTCATAATTTCATTTAATAACAGATTTATTTGTGAAACATCTTATTAATCCTCACTTTAGTTTATAATCATTCTATAAAAGTCTAACTTCTTATATATGACTTTTCTTCATTTATAGTTATCTCAAAAGTTACAAATTCAACTTCACAATTTCTTTGCAAATTTACATTTAATTCTATAACCACTTTACAAATATATTATTGGATTCATTTGTCTACTTTCTTAAGTTCACTTACTTATTCCATTTAGTCATCAATCATTTCATACTATACTAATTACTATATAACATTTATTATTACAACTAAATTTCCATTTATATACATTTTAATTACTTTTAAGTTTTGTTTACTTGTATAATTTCTCATTACATATCCAAATCATATTTTTTAACTTTTAACATTCGATAAGTCTTATTATATGTTATTAGAATGCAATTTGGTATTATACAAATTAACCGGATTCATTTTACTTAATTGGAATGCTCACTATTTCAACTTGTTTAAATTTTCTTTACTTTCAATTTAAGAGTTGCAAACTTCAATTCTAAAGTTTCTTAATACATTTAGCTTGGATTTCTTGATTCTCTTATTTTATAAGCTCTGGTTATTCAAATATTTCATTTCATTCAAATAATTTGAAGATTATTAATTAACATAACTTAAAAATTTAAACACCGGGTTCATTTCAAATCATTTTAAATAAGTATATATACTTATATCTTTTATATTTATCAAATCATACTTATGGAGTTTAAACCAAAAATTCATTGATCAAAACAATTTTGAAGCAAAGCTTCTCATAAGTCTCCCCCACTTTAAGATTCGAAAATGAACGTCGATGATGTTGCGCAGTCATCACCGAAATTATTTTCCAGCGACAGAAGAGAGGAGTACTGAATTCATCCCTTTTTAAAATCCCTTTAAAATATTTTTCATAATTATTTTTCAACTAACATCACTATATTTTTCTAAAACTTTGAAAACCATTTTCGAAAATTCTCGAGTCTTAGATTCAAAAACTTCTCAATTTAAATCCATTTTAATTTATAAGTCACATATATAAATTATACTTACAAAATTTTACTTTCTTTAAAACATTTCACAATTGTTTATTTTATTATAAACATCTTTTATTAAGGCACAACAACAATTAACGATAATAATCAATATTATCATTCCTAACTACCAAACACACTATACATACCATAATAATTTCTGAAAATTATTCCTTTATATATAAATATAATCAGGGTAAAAAATTTCATTTACCCAGTTTTAAAACAATATTATGTCGAATTTTTCTGTTCAAGTGTTTAGAGATCCCTATCAATAACGTTAATTACTCGTATTGACCAAAATTCATATGCCACTCAATAGATCAACCAGCACAATATAAAACAATTTTATATCATTAACAAATACGCGCTCATAGCTATTAATACACTCAAACTCATTCTAGGGTACTACTGACCCTATCTCTAATGAGTCAAACCCCACAAAGCTAAGGTTATCGGTAAACCAAAGCTCTGATACCAACTATGACGACCCACATTTCGGAAGGTTTAAATAGACAATAATCCACACATGTCCAATCCAAAAAATCCGGAACATAGATAATCATTGGGGTTAATTAAGAAAAATAAGAAAAGAAGAAGAAAACAAACACAGAATCCCGGAGCGGAACAATAAAATATAATACTCAAATAAATAGTTCATGAAGCTGTTTATACTATACATTTGATTATAGTCTATACAAAAATTATCAAAGTTATATATACATCAGGGATAAATAAATAATGCAACCGACAACATGATACAGGAGTACTAATAGTAATAATATACCAAATCTTCGTCTTCGTCCTCCAGAATAAATCTTCAATAAGATGAAAAACTCAAGACCGACCCGAGCGTAATGAAAAGACAAAACACTCGAGTCAGGACTAAAATATTCTTATGTGAGTCAAATCAATATCGCATATAAAATATGAGTGTCATGGTGTCAGAGATGCTTATAGGTTTTCACATCTCATATCCAGTGTATAACGTGCGTGCAAGAACTCAAGAGATGTTACGGGATTTTCCATCTTTTAAAGATCCGTCAAAATATTTATATGTAGTAGAATACGCTACATATATAATGTCTAATCAATAAAATAAATATTTTTCTTAGCGTTAAGGCCGTACATTAATCCCTGCATTTTTAAACATCGTCGTACAGTTTGCATATAAAACACCAGTTAAATTGTCGGTGGATTGGGATGCGCCGTGATACGATAACACTAAACCAAAATCGTATGGGTCTCGTATAAGGATAAAAGTGTGACAAGGCATGCGAGGCAATGCCCAAGGTAGGATATTACCAGTTCGGGTCGTAGGGCTGGTGGTAACGCATCATAGCCATGACCGCCCACCGCGTCCATCCATCCCATATCGAGTCAAAGGGGGGCTATCACAAATCAAGGTGCACCAATCGAGACCAACGACAAGAGTAATAATATGGACTAAGTCCAAGAAAATCGAAGAACGGATAACCGCTCGGGCTAATTAGCCCACTTGGCACTGTCAAGTCGTCCTGATTTAGCCATTTCAAATTGGCACAAGTGCCGGGGTCTATCCATCATCGTTCTCTTTCTTCAAATCTAGCAATCATCGCCAATCCAACCACTTTGTTCTGGAATCTCCTCCGTGTACACAGTTGTTAAAGTTATTCCGGTATCGATAGAGAGTATGTCCATATCCGACCCCGGTCTCTTTAACAACCAAACGTCATTTTTCACACCGGTTGGCACTTTTACATTTCGAAAATAGTTCATACTTGATATCAAAATATCATATTCGCTTCACAATCAAATCCATTTTGAAATCATCATATTTACTCAAGAATACTATTTCAGTTCAAAATCATTTTTGCCTTAACATCTCGATTTCGCATCCAAAATCGTTTCGAATTCCAATCACTACAACAAATAGGACCTTTAACAGCGTTTTAAAAACGCTATAAAAGCTATTAACAGCGTTTTTACATACGTTGTATATCGACATGCAATTATATGTCAGAGATATACAATGACAAGAAATAAATGTTGTTAAATGTCCTTTTTAACAGTCTTTCCCTGGTGTCATGAAATCATTTAACAGCGTTTAGTTGGGTGCAGTTCGAGATCTTTCTTAGCGTTTGTTTCGTGCTAAGATAAGATTTTATAGCATTTTTCAATGCTGTGATATTTATTTACAGCGTTTCCTTGTTGCTAAATCGTGCTTTATGTTTCTAGATACAATTCCACGGCGTTTTTAAAACGCTGTTAAAACTTTCAACGACGTTTTAAAAACGTTGTGGAATGTTTTAACAACGTTTTAAAAACGCTATGGAATGTTTTAATTCAATTTCAGTGAACATCCACCATAATGTGTATATATACCACATTTCAAAATTAGCATATTATATCAATATCACATTTCAAAATCAACATATTGTATCAATACCACATTTTGGACACATTTGATAACCAACGTATGAAATTTCATAATCAAAATACACAATATTCTTACACCAAACATAAATAGTTTGTCATCAATAGTTCAAAAAAAAATATAGAACAAGTAGCAATAGCAAAACAAAAGCAAGTAGTACATACGTTAAAACCAAAAAGTAGTTCTAGCAGCAAAAATAACTTCGATCCATAACTCGTTGCAACCTTTTTTGCATCATAGACATCTATCTACCTGTAAAGCAAAAGTAATGTTTGAGAATCAATTCATCAAAAAAGTGTACACAAAGTTAAATCAGATTCATAATGCAAACACTAAATATTCATCACACTATTTTAGTAGGCGATTGACTAATACAAAGTATACAACATGATATAAAATTTTAAAAAAAACTTAAATGAAGGTCAATAATAGTAAATGAAAGGTCAGTGTAACGTGAAAGGACCATATGCCCAATTGGACAAATGCAAATACGATTCTATATTGCTCTGGAACATGTTATAAGCCGTCGGTTTAAGCTGAACTTATATGTATGACTTGTTGCAATGACAGTCACTTGTATATGTCGAGAGAAAAATGAATATATGCAAATGGATGGTGGGAAGGAAATGTGTGGTATATATCGCATTTTTTACATAGAAAATGATACGAGTGGATGCATTTATTTCGTCCCATTGCCTGTTTCCCTGTGGCGGTTGATGAATCGTACAAGCAGGATGAATACTTTAAATCATGTTAGTACATGAAAACTTCTTAGCTTTCCTGTTACCAATGTCATATATTATGGTAAACTGATTGGTTTGTACATGTTATGGTCATGTTAGTATAGGTTTGTAATGGTATACTGTATATAGGTGAATTTATATATTGTGTGTGTAAATATGATCGGATGTACGGTTTCAATCCAGCTTACTTAACTCTTAAGATCATATATGCATTAGCAACAGAATCTTAATAATATACATATGTTCACTTAAAGTTGTTAATTTATACAGTTTAAATTAATTATGTACTTTGGTTTATTAGTTCATTTGGGATATAATGAAAGAAAACATGAGTTTCTCTTTTCTGAAATATTGAACAGAGGAGCACAAAAATTATACCATATGATTTGTTCAAAACAAACTTCAAGGCCTAGTCTTTCAAGCGATTTTCTTGCATGTTCCTTGTCTCCATTTGTGAATATCTGTATGATAGAAACTCATTAGACGATATAGTGAGTATACGTTGAAAATGATTTTCTTTGGTGAATTAGTAATGCACTTTGTAGATTGTAGGCTCAGCAAGAGCTGCTTGAGTACTGGGTTCGGCTTAGATTCTCATATGGCAGTCTTCCATGAATAAAACTGTTTAAGTTTCAAACAAAAAAATCAGATGTCGTTATGTATATTTATTCTTAATGCTTATGCACGTATTTTTCTCTATTTTATGTGTATTAACTCAAAGTTCAACAGGATTGCCTCATTGGCCATATGAATTCCAAATTATAAAATATTAACCGATACGAGACAGATTACCTATGATACTCATCGTAGTTAAATGAATAACCAATTGCCTGCTTGTATAATATCATTGCATTATTAATTAATCAATTGTATAAGCACAGAAATTAATAAATGGAAAAATATATAAAAGAAATGTACCCTTATTCCAGCCATGGTTGCCCCCATAAATTTTGTAGAGCAAATTAGACAACTTCTCATACTCACTTCTATCAGTTCCCAGTCTATCAACCATAAATTCTGAAAGTAAAAAAATAATCAGTCCACAAAATAATCCATTGCTACAAATTCCTTTATGTTTATATATATATACATACATACATAATAATAATAACAATCGCTATGCAGCCTACCTCCAATGTTTTTTGTAACAACATCAGAAAAGCCAACACTTAAAGGGTACAGGGTGTCATCAAGGTCTATAAACAAATTCAACAAATTAAAAAATTAAGCCACATTATGCTATCTTTGATCTTACTGATAAATAAATTTTAATATGAGATCAGAATAAAATACTTACCAAAGATGAGACAGTCAATTTGGGAGCCCTTATCTTATTTCTGATCAATCTTTATCAACTAAAATTTCAATACTTGATTAATTACGAGTCATAAACAAGGGAGCAGATACTTCAAATGTAGCCTTAGTCATAGTATATTATATGCATGCACCAATGTAATAATTACTTGCACTTCTATTTTTCACTTGAGTTCAGTAAAACTATAAACTTAATACCATACCTTCAAAAAACTATAACATATTTACTTAAATCGAGGATCAAACGTACTCAATTCTAATTAAATTAAGAACAAACGAGCCTTTGTTTTTCTTATGTAAGAATTGAGAAGATGGAGAAAGGGGAAAGAAAGGACAGAAGATACCAGGTTTAAATAACCAAGCCTTTAATAGATATAACAGGTAAGATAGAAAAATAAATATAATTTGAAAATATAACAAATTAAAACAAATAATATACAAGTTTAACTACTTGGCTTATTGCTACTACCACTACCACTTGCTGCTGCTGGTGTAGGAATACAGACCACTTTCTTTGTTAGACTTTTTCTGTTTCATTTTGCGACCATTATAAAATATAACTTAATCACACTTATAGGTTAGCAGAATAACATATTGTTCTAAAGCTCAAAAACTTTCAATCCTCTAACTTATTATTCCAAACAAACAAATCTTATCATAATATAATTGTCGGTTATAAGCACTTCATCAAACTTATAATAAAAAAGTAATACATGTAATATATGTTGTAATTGGTTTGTTAAAGCTGCCCATATTGAAAAAATAAGCTAAATTATGAACCTAAAAAAACTGTAAAATAGTTTTTATAGTTTACCTTCTCTTGATCATTCTTGGAGGAACACGGGGCGAAGACATCTGCACCCCATGATCCTAACCATAAGATCACCATCAACTCCGACTACCATAGGTGAAGGCTTCACAGGAGAAACTTGAAACAGTCTAGAAAATATACCACCAGCTGGTTTTTTTATCATCATTTCACTTCCAACATTCAATTTTTCAGGAACAATTTCAAAGAAGGAAGACAACAGAGAATCATTTCCATCATACCTGGACTTGTAGGGATTGAGTCGAATAAACATAGTGTTGCTGCAAATGAGTCAACAATTATACACAAAAACAAATATAACATAAAAAAATCAGGAACATGTGAAAATACCTGACCATTTCTCTTTTTGTTTCCCTGTTGGAGGTGCCAACATATCTTCAACTTTTTTCTACAAAAAAGATGAAGAAGGCTGAAACTCTGATAAGACATGTATATATACAAATAAATAACATTTAGATGAAATAATTAGGCTGCAGCTTTTTTCTTTAAGCATATTTGTTTGTGGTGTACCTAGTTACCTTATTCCAAAATTTAAAATTAAACTAAAATAAGATAAAATAAACATCAATTCCACAAACTAAAAATAAGCATTAAGCAGTTTGCCATTGATAAATTGATGCAAATGGAGAAGATCAGCATGAGCTGCCAACTTTATTGCTACTTTATATTCCTTCTTCCTATAAAGTTATAACAAGCATTCGCCAATTAATGAGATGGCAAAAATTCATAACAAGTGGCTGAAATCGAAGTACATGGAACTAATGCCAAAACATAATTGCTTAAACTAACTGGAACAAATTAACAATTTGATTATCCATGATTTCAATTGTTAATAATAAGAGAACTGCACAAATTGTGAAGTGTTGATTGTGCATTAACATCATCAATTGTGAATTTGAATTAAATTAAGAGAGCATTATCATCAGGTTAGCTAAATTTTGGCTAACCAATTGTACTTAAACTTTGCTTTTATTGCTAACACAACTTAAAATAATGGTGCTTAATCAACATCAACTTAAAAGACGTGCTTCATTCAAGATAAATCAAAACAAATTATCAATATGACAACAATACCACTAATATCAACATAAAAATAATATTAAAAAATGACTTTATGATGCCATCATCCTCTTTAGTAAGCTTCACAAGAAACTCCTTCGAATCAAAGGGTAAGGAGCCAGTGTGGTGTATAAGCTTTTCTTCCATCATAAGCAGGCAGTCTCGCGCCCAACTCTGTATCTTTGTACCATTTCACTAACTTTGCTATAATTGCTCTAGTCACACTTCTTGGCCTCACTTCAGGGGCAATTGTAACCTATAACAACCAACAAACAAAAAACTGTAAAAAGCAAATTTTGCATTTCAACCCAAATATCTGAAACAAAACTAAGTTCGAACTTACATCATAATGATTCAAATCTTTGTCAACAAAATCAACTACAAAATGATTAGCTTTCACAAAACACTTAGTTTGGTAAAACTCGGTATTCTTACTTGAAATGGGAAGGTTACTAAATACACGATTTCTAGCTTCAAATTCTAAACAACTCGCTTGTTTTGCAACTTTGGGCAAATTGGTTTTACCTTTGCCTCTCCCTCACTTTTTACCACTACTCTTAGCTTCTTGATTCTGCTTCTTTAGCTCTAACTTTTGTTGATTGCTTTAGTTTTGAAGTGGCTTCTTGTTCCCAGAATTAACAAAGTGCTTCTCCCCATTACAATTCTTGACTATAGGCTGGTTAACGGGCATTTTAGTTGATGTGTTGTAATGAAGTACTAGATCAAAACAATTTCTCTCTTTCTACAGTTCCAAGCATGTCAATACAACTTCAAACCTGTAAAAATTAAAAAAAGAAAAAAAAGAAAGTTATAAATCAAAATTCTAAGAATAGCTATAAGATGAGTTGCTAGTAACGGCAGCAAAAAGGTTAGGCTAGAAAAAACAGAAAATCACGATTACAAAATTATTTTTCAAAACTGTCATCAAAATCAAAAGACTTGTTTGAATATATCTATCAATCTATTAAACATTCGTAGCAAAACACAAAACACACAAAACAAGAGCATAGATAAGAACCAAATACAAAATTAACATAAATTTGGGGTTCTATATGCAAAGATTGTGTGAATTTCTGACAAAATTAACCCTCGTTCTCTCCACTTTATTTCATTTCCAATCGCTTTTTCATTATTCCTTTCTCACTTCGTTGCCTTCTTTGTGATTACTTATGCTTTTTGAAGAAACTCATACTGATCTAAATAGAACATTGAGCTGTTGAATTTCCAAAATTGTTCCTCACCATAGCAAAGTTTTTAACTCAATAGTAATAGTGGAAAACAAAAATTAAAGCTAAACAGGCTAACAATGAATATCACAAAATAAGAAACAATAATTCGTCCACTAGAATACTTAACTTTCAGCTCAGAAAGTCAATTATCCATAGGGCAAAACAAAATCAAACATGAAGTATATACCAAAATATATACCTAAAAGTGGTCGAAGTTCGCTGTAGTTGAGGAATCGAAGCACTACACAGTGAAGCCGATGGATCGGAATAACGGTGAGGTTGAGGAATCAGAACAGCAACGAGCATCGAAGTTGAGAACGAGTAGCAAAGTTGAGGAATGGCGATTAAGGGGATTTTAAATTAACGTTAATTTAGGGCTATGGAAGTGAAGCAAAAAATGGGTTATTTGCGGTAGATATTGAAACATGAGAGGGAGAACAGAAATATCAGCGCCAACATTTTCTGTTTTATCAATAGCGTGTTAGGAGTTATAATTTTAGTATAAATGATTACGGGAAAACTAACAATAGCAAGTCACGTTGTGGTGCAGTCCTCTCATGCTATCAATACATCATTTTCTTGTAGTGAATTTAGGTTAAAAATTCATGTTAACCCAATTCGTATTTAAATACAGGATTTAAATATAAACATTTCACCCTATTGACCAGCTTGAATTTTTTTAGAAAATAGTTTGAATAGTTTTAAAACGGTTTAAATACTTAAAATAGTTAAAAATAGTGTAAATGGTTAACATAGTTTAAATGGTTAAAATAGTTTAATATAAAATAGTTTAAGTACTAAAATGGTTTATATAGCAAAATAATTTGGAAAACCAAAATAATTTGTATATTTAAGAAGACAGCTTTTAAATAGTTTTATATTAAATAATTTATTTGAAAATAGTTTCAAAATCAAACCGATTCAATTCCAACTTCCCAATTCAAATCAATTTCAATTTCCATTCAATCGAATCAATTTCAATTTCAGTTCCACTTCCACTTTCAAATCCAATTAATTCAATTTCAATTTCAAAACATTTACATCAAATTATCCTTCAATATTCCGCTTAAAATCCCAATCTTCAAATATAATTCAATTCCGAGCTCAATTTCAAAATATCGTTTTGATATCACTTTTACTTAGTAATACTCTAAGTTCGAATAAAAGTTCAATCTTTTAAAACAAATCGATTTCCAAAAATTCAAATTATATTTTGATTATAACTTCAAAATCTCAACTTTGATTATCTAAACAATTTCGATTACCAAATTTAAACTACAATATTCAGGACTCAAGTTCGAAAATAATTTGATTTCTGTAATTTGATTTTTATTTCTTTTAAATCAAAATCATTTAAATAAATTTCAAATCAAAAATTTTAAAATCATTTAATTTAACCAATCCGGTGTTCGTATATAATTTTCTATCCTATGGCCAAGTGATCAGTTATTTCAATTTAATTTCAAGGATGGATATATATCATTTCAATCTAAATCATAGTATCATAGGTATATATCATTTCAACCTATTTCTTAATTCATTCAAAATAATTCAATTTACAGTTTATATACTATAAATAATTTACAAGGTGATAACAAGTATATCAAATAAATAAACATCTAAATCATCCAAAATATCAACCAATAGCATCCATCGTAATCAATCATCCAAATAGTCAGTATAATTCACAACAAGTTCAAAGTTATTAAAATCGGGTATTTTACTGGCAATTATATTCCAATTTCAAATCTAAATGTCAATCTTAATTTGTAACAGTTAATTCAGATGACAATTTAGTTGTTAATTAAATTTTATCAAACAGCAATCAATAAATTTATATCACTTTATAATTTCAAATTTAACTAGCATAAAAATATTTTAGTACGTTGTGAGCATTATAAAACACTCACCTTGAGTTTTCAATTTTAAATCAAATCGAGCGACGTTCGATTTAACCTAAAATTTTAACTAGCTCCAAATGACTCAAAATCAGTTCTAAAATGTAGTGCTCGTCGCCATAATTCCAACGCCGCTTGTTTCATCCAATTCTGAAAACATATGAGAGAGATACACATTTTTAAAGTTTGAATACAATTTAAATAAACAATTTTTTTTCTATTATCTTATACCATTAAGGCCGTTCATCCTCCTTGAGAAAATTCGAGCCGCACCCTATAGCTTCTTCCCCATCATGATACTCTAGCTCCTCACGACCCATACGCATGTAACAAACCCTGATGGCCACACCTACCTTGTCCCCCTAGAATTCGATCAATGACCATCACTCGAAAGGCCGTCGTGAGCTCCACCACTGGCCAGAGCAGCATTGAACTCTGCCTCTCCTATGCATAGAAAAACATGCACGAATGTGTGATGAACGGGGCTTAATTTCGCCTCCAATCGACAACGATAACTCGAATCCACCGTTGGATTTAGAGATCTCACTATGCTCTTCATTTTTGTAGTTGAAAGTTTTGTCTAAAACTCGATGGATGTGGAGAAAATTGAGGAGGATGGATAGAAGATTTCGGCCATTAAAATGAGATGGAGGCGCAACTACAGGATATTAGGATTAGGGTTACTGTGGACGTGTATTTATACGTGCAACATTATTTTATTATTATTTTCACTTTTCTCATATTTTCCGGACAAACTCCAAACGAAGTGTGCTGCCAGGTGTATATAATGTTTTACCCCTATTTTGAACACAATGGAACATATTTCGGGGCCTAATTCGATCGTATGTGGAAGATAGCCTTTTGAATCGAATTAAAATATTAAATTTCCGATATTAAATTCAGTGCGTTTATATCCCATACGACCAAACGATAACTCCAAACTTTACGAAACTTGAATCCGATAATAATACACTACTACGGATCCAATGGAACTAGTTTCGTCAAATTCCGAGACTGTTCCCCGGATTGCTATTTTAACGTCTCGATTATAATATAAAATTTCCAATTTCCAATTATTCACTTTTAAATCCAATTTTAAATGTTAACAATCTTCATTGTTGTTTAAATAAAATTTACATCAACTTTCGATATCATTTTCAATCATATTAAATTTAGAATTCAATTATTCAAATAATTTACAATATTAAATTTAAACAATTTAATTGTCCAATATTCAACAAATTTCAATTTTAGATTTTAAATGAATTTTAGTTATCAATCAATTATTTTATTTACATCTAATGAAAACATTTATTATTTAATCCAACTATTGATTGTAAACACATTCAATACATAGCATTACCTTCCAATACTTGTTATTACTTAAATCTTCGAAATTAGTTTATTTCAAAATTTTATTCAAGTTCATATCCAATACTTGCATTCAAAATCAATAAAATTTTATTTTTAACCATTTTATTTAATAATTATATCAAATTCCATAATTTAAAGTGGTTAAAAATACTGGTCGTTACAAGTACTGTCAATATATTAACTGGAAGAGGTAAGGTTCATGCACGTATTTGTTGATATTCCTAAAGGTACGTGCATTCTACTTAGGCCATCATGAAATAGTGGGTACAAGTGAATAATATCTTTCGATTTATTGAAATTCCTCAAGGTCGAGATGATATTAGGACAAAGACCATGGGTAATGAGTTGTATGTGATACAATCGATAAAGTGTTATCCATTGCTTGTGGGTCCATAATTTGTTTAATTCTCTAAGGTCAAAATCCTAAGGTAAGTGAGCCTTAACCCCCACTAGAGAAATTAAAGGATTTTTGTTTTTTCTTGGAGTTTTGAGACATATAAATCCAGGGAAGTCTTATTAGAAAAATGAAATAAATACATTTAACTTTTCTAATATGATAAGAATACATGTAATATATAAAGTTTAAATAATATACTTAGATAAATTTATGCAACCAATATAACTAATAAAATGTTTATCAATTAAAATATACAAATAAAATGAATTAAGATTGTCACGGAAATATAAATTATAATTACCAATAGATCTTTTGGCAAGTTGTCACTTCAAGACTCATGCAAGAGCCAATGTATGCAACCACTTGTTATCTATAATTTTCTAACTACTATGTTAAAAGAGATAAGCAGGAGAATACAGAAGCAAAGAAAGATATTGTTACCACAAATACGTATACTGAGCATTTAATGAAAGCATGTCGAACTTATAAATGCGTTCGAGTTAATAAACTATGATTTATATTAAGCTCCTAAGTCAATAACGTAGCAAGAATCTAGCATGAAGATATCAAGCCAAAAGAGATGTCGAATTTAAACACAGGAAGGATGTCGTGACTTTATAGCCATAAAGAATGGTATCGATCATAAAAGTAATCTTGAAGTTATGTAGTAGTGATGTCGAGTTCATAAAAAGACGAGGCTACCGAACCTATAAATATAAAATGTCACGAGCTTATAAAATGTGAGGTTAGCAAGCTTCTACAATGGCATAAAGGATGTCGAGCCACTACAACAAGGAACGTTGCCAAACATATAACAAAAGGGGGATGCCGAGCACATAAAGCAAAGGATATATCGAGCCTCAACGCCTATAGAGGGTATCGAGTGTCTAAAATGAAAGGTGAAGACAAACCTTTATGGTAATTGGGGCGTCGAGCATCTAAACAGAGCATGAAGGGGTATCGAACCTCAAAGGGGTAACGAGCCTAAGAGAAATGGTGAGCATTATCAAGCATCCACAAGTAAAAAATGACATCAAGCCTTAACAGTGAAGAAGCGTATCAAGAGGGTGCCGAATTCTAAAAGACAACAGGGGGATATCGAGTCTCTATAGCCCAAATGATATCGAGCCTCTACAACATAATGTTGTGAGCATGAAACAAAGAAACAATGTTGTACCACCTAAAGATGCTGTGCTTCTAACATGAAGTTATTATGTTTATAATAGTAATATCAAGTTATTATAGAATGAAAGACTGTCAAATGATGACGATCGAAGATGGCAAGCATGTATAAACCTTTGCTATAACAACTGATATCGAATCTCAATAGAAAGAATAAGACGGTGCCAAATATCTAAACATAAAGGAAATCTCGAGTATTTACTATACAAAGATGGTGTCGAGTAATGACAGCACAAAGAGGGTAGCGAATATATAAGCTGAGAGGACACATGGCAGCCACTCCACCTACCACTACCACTATAAATAGACCCCCTCGGCTATTCAGATAGGTTGAATTCTTCTTTCCTTGTTTCTTACATTTTCAAAATTATAACCCTAAATCAAATTGGGAATTTTAGAGTCGATTGGACATTTTTTACTTTTTGCCCATAAGGACTTGGACAATGAACTTTGCATAGCACATTGCAATTGAATAAAGATATCTGACCCATTATTGAACTTATGACATGCATATGACTTCTTGTATATAACTCGGATCGTGACGTGCATATTTCATTCTTTTGAACTTGGACTTGAATTCGAACTTGCATATTGACAATTTGAATAAGACCACTTAAGCCTTTGCCTAAATTAACGTTTACCTTGCATTATGACTATTATGCCCATTGGCATATGGATAAAGGATTGTGATATAAGTGAATTTCCTATTTTGCGCATTAAACAATGGACCATGCACATTTAAGTGACTTGCCTAATTTACCCTTGGACATATGGCTCGAATTTTCAAACAACTTCATGACTATATTTAAGTTCCTGGGAAATATTGGGTCCATTTCAAATAATACCATCTTATGCAACATATCGGGTGTTGAACTAATTTTTGGTTAAACATTTTGACACTAGAAGGAGAGCTCGAACTCCCGGGTCATCATTTCCTTAGTTTGAAAGCTAACAAAGTGATATTTTGTTTCAGAAAAATAGTGAAGATCAAGAAAGTTAATTTCCCGAATAAAGAATTATAACAGATAGCCCCGTAGGACAATGTCACTTAGAACTTCAATTTGGAAAATATAGAGATTGTGATTAGTCGAAGCTTAACACTCAAAATTGATCGGAAAGAGGTAAAAAAAATAAAGGTGAAGATTTAAAAGAAATAAATTATTTTGGGAATAAATAATGAACTTTGGAATGATTTATATATAAAATTGAAATTATTATTAAGAAGTATGAAAATAGTAATTATTTAAAAGTGATGATTTCTGGGAATTTTTTAAGCCAATGTACTTTTCAAAATATATACATATATACGCGATTATAAAATATTTGAAGGAATTTTATAGAAAAGTATCTAAAATTTATATGTAAAAGCGATGGTTTATTGGGAAGTTTAATAAACGAAAATATTTTGGAGCAATAATAAGATAAATGTGATTTGTTTATTATATGAAAATTAGTATTAACAAAGTGTATTTTGTCAAAATGATTTTGAAGTAATATACATTCAGTAATTGATTATTTTTAAAACAAGAGGGAATTTGTTTTCCAAGTTGTTGGATATATATATTTGGAAGTGTTTGAATTGAATTATTATAGAAAGGGAAATTTTGTTATATAAATGAATTTGGCAAATCGATATTTTAATATTAAATATTTGAAGATATTATAAAAGAGAACTTCGGGTTGATTAATCATTTTTCGATAGTAATATTTTAAAAGGAAAAATTGAAAGTGAATAAGAGTTTTAAAGTATACTTACATAAGGATGGCACATTTCATTCCTGTAAACAGCATAAGGACGACATCATCTTTAGCTACATTATATATTATGGAAGTGGTGAGTCACATGGTATACCAAAGAATATTGTGAGTGACCAATACCTACTTTGCACGAGTGAGTTCTGAAGGAGTCTATAGTATAGCTTGGGTCCGAAATTGAGTTTGAATATGGTTTATCACCCGTAGACAGACGGACAGACCAAATGATTAAATATAGTGTTTGAAGATTTGTCGAGGGAATGCATTCTGGATTCGGAGGTGCTTGGTAAGATCATTTGTCATTAGTGAAATTTGCATATAATAACAGTTAATAAGCCAGTATCGAAACCATTCGAAGCATTACACAAAATGCCATGTAAATCACCTTCATGTTGGTGGGAGTCGATGGATAAGGTGATACTTGGACCACAGATGATAAAGGATACGTCGAAGAAGGTAGAGTTTATAAGGAAAAGGAAGAAGACGATATTAGATAAATAAAAGTCATATGCTGATAAAATGTGAAAGGAGGTGGGATTCGAAGTTGGTGATCTTATGTTTGTGAAAGTATTTCCTCTTAAGCATGTGATGAGGTTTGGAAGCTCTAGCAAGTTGGCGCCAAGATTTGTTGGATCATTTAAGGCGTTGGAGCGTATTGGTGGATTAGCTTATAGAGTAGAGTTACCAGATATAATGGCTGGATTTCATAATGTATTCCATATGTTACATTTGCAAAAATGTGTATGTGACTCAGCCATAGTAGTAGAGCCTAGTCAGTTGGAGGAAGTGGAGTTAGAAGCTGAAGCAAGTTCATCTAAAGGACCTACACGAATAGTGCAACATGAAATTCGAAGGTTGAGGAATAAAGTAATCAAGATGGTGAAAGTACAATGGGGAGACGATCCAATAGAGAGTATGTGGGAGCCTGAATGGAAGATACGGGCTTCTCATCACGAACTCTTTACCGGTACGTTTTTTTGGTTGATACAATTTACTAGGAGTTAGATTTGGTTGCTTAGATTGGACGTTAGGAATTATATGCTATAATTATTGGATGTTATATTATATGCTATTTCTTATGTCACTAAAGTTGCATTCATATAAAACTGCGAGTTTTATACTAGGATTGCTATGCATCATGCCTAATATGCCATATCTCTGCATTCATATAAGGTGCATTTATCGCATTTATTGCATTATGCTAGATTCATATTAGTTATCATGCTCATGTTCATCATATATCTTGTTTGGATGTCATGTATGTATGTATGACTTTGCTTAAATGTGATGGTTTCTATAAAATAGATGATTGCTTTATAAAATTAGTTGTACGCATGCACGAGTGATACGGGCGAGTAAACGAGAGAGTGACATCTATTACCGTTTCTATTCCTTTGGAATTTCGAGGATGAATATAATGGGGAGAATGTAATACCCAATTTTTTTGTATATACTTAAATAATGATTATAACTAATAATAAATAAATTTTGAATTTAATTGAAAGGTAATTTAGTAAATTTTAATATAAGGGAAAATTAGTATTTTTTTTGCAAATGGTTGAATTAGCTGATGGAAGTTACATCGTTGCATAGCTCTCGTTTTTCTGGTTAAGATGGAGTATTCACTTTTCCGAATCGGACATCATATGAGTGAGATATCAAAGTTGTATTTAAGTGGGCCGAGTTTGGGGAAAAGTAGGGCCATGCCCATAATTTGAATTCAAATTATGGAGATGTAGTTTCAAATTTCCCTCCTAAAGTCCATTTAAAAACTATGTAAAATTCAGTTTCTCATTTTCTTTCTCATTTCTGAAATTCTACTGAAACCTTCATCTTATTCTTTAATCAGCTCAACACCAAATTCACAAATCTCAATGAAATTTGGCAAGACAAGTTGCATTGGATTCATAGTGGAGTTCTATATAATGTGGAGTAAGAATAAAAGGCTAACTCGGGAACTTGATTTCCTGAAATGGCGGTTGTTACAATATACGTTTAATTTAACATGATAAACAATTAATCCGTTGGTCAACATCTAATTCCTAATATTTAGGATCTATGCATTACTATAAATTTAAAATAAAATTTGATTCATTAAATATCTAATAGTAAATGAATATATATATATATATATATATATATAATGTTCAACTATAATATTTTCTCTCATAAAGTTGATATAAAAAAACACACACATAGAGATATATATGTGTGTATGTGTGCTTGCGCGCGTACCTATACGTATATAAACATGAAATATTTAACTATAAAATTTACTTTTTTTGGCTATACAAATAATATGCATTCCATAATATTATTTATGAATTAAATATATGTACACATATTTATCTATTATATCTTATGTTTTTATCATGATATAAAACATGCATAAATATGCATATATATTAAATTAAGATTATAATACACAAACACATCAAGACCACTAGCTTAATTGGCAAGTGGTATGATGCTCTGGACTGAGGTTTTAAAGGTCATAGGTTAGAACCTCATGATGCCAAAATGAGTGCTCTGCTTGAATAAAGTACCACTCTTATTCTAAAAAGGATTATAATATATATAATTTCGTATAATATTCTAATGGCTAATGGCCGAATATAATCATGTGATTCATGGTGACATATTTCAAATGAAGAATTAGAATTGACCTTAATGAAAGAGCCTAATGTTGTATAGGTTAGAATTTTTATAGTTTCTTATAATTTTCTAACGACTAATGCCTGAATATAATCATGTGATTCATGATGGCATATTTAAAACGAGGAAGTAGAATTTGCCTTGATGAAAGAGCCTAGTGTTGTACACGTCGAAATTTGTAGGTTGACATTTGAAAACTCCTTTTCTCGGTTCGCAAGGCCTTACTTGAAGCATTCGAACAAAAGACGCGAGGAAGAGAATTTTTCTCTAATTAGATCCGATTAGAACAATGTCAAAAGAAACTGAGATCCTTTAGGTAATTTTTGTGATGGAAGATAAATGCCATAAATCTCTATTTACTTTAACATATTTGACCCTCCATTTTCTCCATGTATAGCCCACCAAAAAAGACACATATAAATTTGATTTTTATTTGCATTTAGTTTGGCTATTAATGCTATATATATACACACACACACACTAGATCTCCATTCATTTCCCACTTGGACCAAACTATTTGACTCCTCCTTTTCTCACCGGTCTACAGACCTAGGGAAGATGGTTATTACTGATATAAGGCTGACCAAAATTAGGTACTTAGTCACTATTGATTACTTAATTAGCCGAAAGATATATTCACTGTGTGTGTGTGTATTACAGTTTAGCCCCTTTAATCAATCAATTACCCATTTAAATTAAATTAAACATATATACAATGATTATACATATCTAACTCGTTTAATTTTGGTAATTTTAAAATTAAATTATTCACATACACACACACATAACAATCATGCTTATATACATAAATCATCCCCGTAATAATTTATAACGATTACAAGTTATTATTTTACAACATTTAGGTCCAACAATATAAATGTCTGTTGTGTGACTCATAGGTCTGACTTCAGGCATCAGCTAATGTTTAAACTATTTAAATATTAAATACCACATGGACTTTGCTGAATCATAGTTTAATCATGAATTCATGCACTTATCGATCATCTAGATGAAGTCCTACTTCATAATTGGTGTACCTATACAACAATATTTGTGCACGTTTGGCTCTTCGGCGATTATTTAGATATTTAAGGTTAGGTCATTAGTCAAAATCCTAATAATAACTTTAGTGAAGTTGAGCTCCAAAGTTACTTAGTTCGATGGATAACAATTATCCATTAACCGAGTTTACCCTGAATAAAAACTTCTAACTTCTAGCCAAAAGCTACTTACGGTAACATTAGCCTTCTATATCGAAGGAAAAAAAATTCTCTTTAAGTAGTGTTTCAGTTCGAGTATCCAGTACCATACCCAACCATGGTCTTAACATAAACAAATATCATGTAATTAACCATCATAAAAGTAGAGCCTCAATACACAAGTTCTTCTGTTATCGATTTAGATATAACTAACCTATATAAGACCGTCAGTGAGTCATTCTAGAGTTCACCCATAACAACCTCAAATACGTAACTTCTTGGCATCCTAAATGGTCATTAGTTAGTTACCGTCTATTATATGTAGAGCATTAGGTACACCGGCCTTGTGGTTAAATCAATATCCTCTTCTTGATTTATCTTGACTATGAACATTTAAGGATAGGTATTTATTCGTATATACCGATTCATTGCTCATGATTATGAACACATTCATAACTGCAATGGGTTAAGTACTTACCCCTACGGTTTTCTTATTTTATGTATAAAATGCAATCATTAATATTTAATTATCAATATATTTGCAATAAAAACATAAATCAGGAAAAACATACATGCATTTTGAACAAGATTCATACATAAGAGTTAAATGTACAATTATGTAATCAAAATTACAAAACTTTCCCTTAGGCATACCCTCAACTCTATTAGGGAGCAACATTTGAAATCATCGGAAAGTGATCATATATCAAAGACTAAATATAGAACATAACTAGTGTAAATTTTAATTGTAGTTCCATAAATTTTTGTTGATATGCCATATATTATTTAATAATTCATAGCTACCTTTTAAACAGACAAGTACATTGAATTGAAATTAGGCAAGTTGATAAAAATAAATAGCATTAGGAGAGTCAAACATCCACAATGCTGCTTCACATATCTTCGAGAAGCAAGTCTAAGCTATCTATACAAGTATACTAGTATCGCACTCCTTAAGCTTTCTCTCACACCTCTTCCACAATTTCCTTTGATGAATTCAAATAATAAGCTGACATTTTCGTACCAGATTTTTGAGGAAAGAGACCACAACTGATATCATATAACAAACAAATATGAGCTACTTTATCAAATCTTCTTTCTCGCTATGTTCCATAGCTTTACTCCTAAACGGCTGTTTCAACCAATCCAACCTCACAGTGTACGGCCTCATCTTTGTTGCCTTTGAAACTTTCTTATCCTTGCAAAGTTTTTCATACAACAGATATAGAAGATCATCATTGTCAATATACCTAACCATCTTCTTCGTATGACAACATGGTATCCACGATAGGAATTGAAAGTATTTATGCCATATCATTGAGTGTGATGGCCATTTCCCTGAACTAAACGTGAAATGAATTTGTTGTGGTTGCCATCTTTCCATAAAAGTTGATATTAAGGTCATACCCATCCGTCCATATGAATGCTCAACAATGTTCAACACTGTAGAGCTTTTTATTCTTTCAACCACCTACTCTGGTTCGTTCTCAAGTGTTGACCCTTGCAGATTTCGCCAATGAGAAATGCACCTAAGTGACCTGTTTTCTTGTAAAATAAACTAAAAATATTTATCATTTATCTCATACCAATATGTACATTAGCATGCTACAACGTCTTATGATATCACCAATATTTTACCTTTTTCAAATTCCACATACTTCTCGCAATATGTTAATCAAAGCTAGCAAGCAACATTTTATCTTTCAGGTTTCCTCCACCTATATTTTGAGAACCTTCAACATTACCCCTACTTATACTAGAGCTAACCACTTGAGCGAGTAGACGAACAATCTATCTTAACTTGAAAATCTTAATCCTCCTCCATCTCCTCCAATTCTTCATCATGCATATCCAACTCCACTTCGTTATTTTCCTCAATAACTATATGGGCACACATCTCTTCTATTCATTTCTGTCTATCAGATTTGTTTCTCCTTTTCTCCTACGTGCCACTAAATAATAGTTAATATCAACTACTTGAAACACACACACACATACTAATCAAAACATGTCACCAAGTTATTCAAAATTGACCTTAGTCACAAGCTATATCAACCCAACAACCGTGCACTCAATATATATTTATACACTAACTCGCTCAATAATATTTGGACAGTTAACTTTCTTCAACTTTCACTTGGTAAAGCACAATTGAAATTAATCCAAACATCAACGCCTTCAAAAACTGAAATAAAGTTTATTCCGCAAATTTCAATAAAATTTTCCCCAAGTTTCCAGAACTAAACAAGCATACTTCATCTTCAAACTCAACGAAATGAGTTTGAGCAAACAATTTTAATGGTTTTCAGATCAAAATGTCAATAAATTTTCTGAAATTTTTACAAAAATAATGACACCTACTTCTACTTTGATGTTCTCCTCAATCAGCAACTTGCTTCCCTTCGACCTAGCCATACCACCTAAATTCAACAAAAACCGTTGTTGCGAGCCGATTATTGAAAACCTTACGAATTTCGGGGTTGAATTTCGCGTGTTTTGAAAGAAGGCAATTGGTTAAGTTAACTTGGAGAAGCGATTCTTTTTTTTGTTTTTTTGAGAAGTGATTACTTGCGAAGAGGAAAATACAAAAAGAAATAAAAATGTTCGATTTGTTGCACACAACATAATAAATAAACAGATGGATATAAGTGGATGAGTTGAGTAGGTGAGAGTTGTGGTGGATACGAATAAGTGTCTGAGTGTGTGAAAATAGTTTTTTTGAAAAACACGATTGGAGAGGAAGATATGTATTATTTGTTTTGTCGTTTTAATTAATTTTACAGTTGGTGTCAAAAAAAAATAGGTTCACAGATTTGTGCTCTGGATAAATATTTCAATTTTAAATGACACAAATGGAACTACATTTTTTTTAACAAAAAAGTGGTTAAGACTTGCCAATATCAAAAGCTTCCACTTTACCTATTGAAAAATACTCCAAATCGATGTGCAATACTGTCACACATGCTATTTTATGGAGTAAGGTCACATTTAAAGTTTTTGGATATTGTGATTGCTAATTTGGGGAGATCAAATCCCCTGTATCAAAATCATTTGTCCCCTGTCCCCAACCAATCGGGGACGTCGATTTTTAGCTATTCTGTAATTAAACTCATTTTCTTTCTCCTGCTGTTGGAGGTTTAATTGCAAAATGATTGAAAATCGGCGTCCCCGATTGGTTGGGGACGGGAAACACCGGGGATTGGGCACAGGGGATTTTCTCTCTAATTTGGGTGCCCTTAGACCGACTTTTTCTTTCGTTCAGAACTAAACTACGCTGCATATTCTCCAACATCTCCCAATTTCACATGTTTTTACCTCCGCTGAAATAAAAAGTGGCATCGCAATTCGATTCAGGTAATTGTTTCACCTCAATTTAACCTGCTTACCATTGAATTTCATTTTCTTACCACGTCTAGCTTAGGAGTTTAGTTTTGGAGTATTCCAAGTTAGGGTTTTATGAGTATTTGAAATTTGGGTTTTGATTATTTTAAGTTTTGGATTTTGGAGTACTTGAGTGATATCAACCTGGAATGCTCATGAGACTTTGAGATTTACTCCACAAAACCCTTTATGTATTATTTATTTGTTTTTCACGTTCTAAAAAGTAATAAAAGTTCTGAATATGTAGTAGTTGGGAATGGAAACTTCTTAAATTGTTCTATGAAGTATATATTACCAACTTTAAAATCCTTTTTCATATGTGCACAATCATCAAGCAAAAATGCGGGCTGCAGTAAGTATAAGCAGATAAACATTGAGAATAAAGTGCTAATCATGGATTTTAAGTTATTGAATTAATTAATGGTAACATTATGTAAGGTAACATATTAGCATTCTTGTTATATATTAGATCTCGTATGAATTTAATAGTATTCTGTGATATCGTTGTTAATTGTACATGAGCCATACAGTAAATTTTGAATTAATTGCGATGAAAAGTCCATGGCTAACCTATTGTTCTAAGATTTAAGGATATACAAGTCCTTCATTCTTTTCAACTATTTCATCCCTTCCATCCTTGAGAAAGAAGAAAAGGCATTTTGAGATCACGTAAAGCAGTAAATCAGTAACATAAGGAAATTATTGTATGCTCTAGTTCCTAACTGTTCAAAGATGAATTTGTAACATAATGAAATTATTGTATTCTGTAATTCCTAACTGAACCGGTCAAAGACGTGTGGAGATTTGACCAATAAATTTTATATTGCATCTATAATTTTTTTTTTTAATTTACTGATCTTTTAATAGTCATAATCAATCTATGTCATGCCATCAAGAGCATTTGCTCTAGTAGCATTATTGCTTTGGGTGGAAGAGGTGACCGTCTCTATTGTATTATATTATATTTAAAACAAAAGCTTGTTTTCAAGATTAAATCTTGCACACTTTCACATAGCACATGTCTTTTTACATTGAGTGCCAACATTTCGATGATTGCCAAATCATATGTTTTATACCACATCAAAGGATATAATCAAATTGTTGCATAATTACATGTACTTACAAATTTAGCCTATCACCAAGACATCCGTTTCAGTTGTATGATTCTTGGTCTCGAGTTTAATTTATGAAATGCCTCTTTTCATTTTGTAAATGTCTATTTCAAAAGGTTTGTTTTTAAAATACTACTTGCTTACTTTTGCATGGTTTAATTTTTACTTTGAGCCTTTTTTTTGGACTGTCAACTCTAATGCTATGTACTGCCAGATGAGTTATACCTTCAGGCCAACCCTTTTATCAAGGGCATTTGGTCTAGTGGTTTGATTCTCGCTTTGGGTGCAAGAGGTCCCGAGTTCGATTCTCGGAATGCCCCTTTCTATTTATAAAATGTTATTTCATAAGTGGGCTTATTCAACCTTTTCATCATGGGCATTTGGTCCTGTGGGATGATTCCGTCTTTGGCTGTGAGAGGTACATTTACAATTTTGTAAGATTTTATGTCAAAAGTAGGCTTGTATTAAAAATGATATTTTGTTTCAAGTGTCCACATAAATTGTCTTTAATGCTACATGTTGTCACAAGACGTATACTTACAGATCAGCCCTTTCATCAACGGCATTTTGTCTAGTGTTATGATGCTTGCTTTGGCCGTGTGAGGCCCTGAGTTTGATTCCCGGAATGCCTCTACTTATCTTGTACTATTTTATAAATCTTGTTTTCAAGGTGATGTCTTGTTGCTACATAATTACATATACTTTCAGTTTCAATGTTTTACCAAGGGCAATTTGGTTTAGTTATATGATTTTTGCTTTATGCGTGGGAGATCTTTTGGATGCTCCTCCTTATTTTCAAATTTTTTGTTTCAAAAGCAGGGCTGTTTTATAGATGACATCTTTCAAGATTTGCATAGTTTAGTTTTTATGTTCAGTCATCATTTCTCAGATTGTGAAATCTATATGTTTCGAGTTTGATTTTCGAAATGCCCCTATTTATTTTGTATTGTTCATAAATGTTCGTTTTTTAAGGCAATGTCTTGTTGCTACATAAATACATATACTTGCAGGTTCAATTTTAAACCAAGGGCATTTGTTCTGTTGATATGATTTTTTGCTTCATGTGTGGGAGGGCTCGAGATATTCTCGGAATTGCCCTACTTATCTTATACTGTTTCATAATTTTTTTCTTCAGGGTGATGCCTTATTGCTACATAATTACGTATGCTTACAGGTTCAATGTTTTACCAGGGGCAATTTGGTTTAGTGATATGATTTTTGCTTTATGCATAGGAGGTCTTGAATTTGATTTATGGACCTTTTTATTTTCTAAATTTTTATTTCAAATGTAGGGCTGTTTTATAGATGATATCTTTCAAGATTTTGCATAGTTTGTTATTTATGTTCAGTCATCATTTTCTCAAATTGTGAAATCTGTATGTTTTTGTGTTTGATTTTTGGAATGCCCCTTTTCATTTTGTATTGTTCATAAATGATCATTTTTAAGGCGATGCCTTGTTGCTACATAAATACACACACTTGCAGGCTAAATTTTAAACCAAGTGCATTTGGTCTATTGATATGGGTTTTTGTTTCATGCGTGGGAGGTTTCAAGTTTGATTTTTGGAATGCACCTGTCTATGGGGTTAAATTATATTTCAAAAAGTAGGCTTGGTTTCGAAACATTCTATCAGGTTTTCACATAGTTTGATTTTAATGTTGAGTTGTCATTATTTCAAATTGTAGAACTATATGTTAAGTGCTACTCCATAGACTCATAATTGAATGTCACCGTCTTATTCCCACATGACCTGTACTTATATATCGTCTCTTTCATCATGGGCATTTGGGCCAATGGTAAGATTCTTGCTTTGGCTGCGAGCGACCCATTTCTATTTTTTCAGATTTTATATCAAAAGCAGACTTGTTTTAAAGAATTTTTTTTGAAGCGTCCGCATAAATTGACATTAATGTTACGTGTTATCGCAAGACCTTAATTTACAGATCAGCCCTTTCATCAAGGGCATTTGGTCTAGTGGTATGATTCTCGCTTTGGGTGCGAGAGGTCCCGAGTTCGATTCTCGGAATGCCCCTGCCTATGTTGCATTGTTTTTTACTACTCCTGTTTTCCATGTGATTCTTTATTGCTACATAATTACATATACTTACAGGTTCAATGTTTTGGCAATTTGGTTTAGTTATATGATTTTTTTTCTTTATGTGTAGGTCTTGTGTTTAATTTTTTGTTTCACCTATTTATTTTCCAAATTTTTATTCCAGATGTAGGGCTGTTTATTAGATGATATCTTTCAAAATTTTGCATAGTTTGATTTTTATGTTCAGTTATCATTTTCTCAAATTATGAAATCCGTATGTTTCGAGTTTAATTTCAGAACGCCCCTTTTTATTTTGTATTGTTTTATAAATGCTTTTTTTTAACGCGATGCCTTGTTGCTACATAAGTACATATACTTGCAGGTTCAATTTTAAACCAGGGGCATTTGGTCTAATGATATGATTTTTGCTTTACGTGTGGGAGGTCTCGATTCTGATTTTTGAAATGCATCTTTCTTTGTGGTTAAATAATGTTTCATAAAGTAGGTTTCTTTTGAAGACAATCTATCATGTTTTGACATAATTTGATATTTACATTAAGCTGTCATTATTTCAAATTGTGGAATCTATATGTTACGTGCTACTCCATAGACTTATAAATTAAATAGGGACAGTTTGGCACAGGTCCCTAATAAGTTTCAAAATACACAAAAACCCCAGTAATTTTTTTTTGTAAATTATGCCCTTAGAATTAAGTTATCGAATAATAACATACACTTATGCAATTATTCAATGAATAATTACAGACATTTATGCAATTATATAATTGCAGACATTTTCACAATTATTCACTGAAAAATTGCGGAAATTTCCGCAATTTTTTCAAAAATTTGCGGAAAATACCGCAATTATTCACCAAAAAATTGCGGAAATTTCCGCAATTATTCACCGAAAAAATTGCATAAATTTATGCAACTTTTGGATATAATTGCATAAATGTCTGCAATTGCATAACTATATGCAATTACTTAGTAACTTAAATTAGGGATCTAATTTACATACTTTTTTTTATTAGGGTTTTTGTGTATTTTGAAACTTATTATGGACCTGAGCCTAATATTCACAATTTAAATATCACCGCTTTGTTGTCATATGACCTATTCTTATAGATCAGCCTTTCTTCACGAGCATTTTGTCCAATGATGAGATTCTTGCTTTGGGTATGAGAGATCCATTTCTATTTTGTAAGATTTTATGTCATAAGCAGGGTTGTTTTAAAGATGATATTTTTCAAGCTTCAGCATGAGTTGACTTTTATGTTACATGTCACAAAAGCTATACTTGCAGATCAGCTTTTTCATCAAGGGTATTTGTTCTAGTTGTATGATTCTCGCTTTACTTGCGAGAGATCCCTGAGTTTGATTCTCAAAGTGCCCTCTTTTATTTTGTATTGTTCTATGAATCTTATTTTTAATGCGATGCCTTATTGCTACATAATTAAATATACTTACAGCTTTCAATATTTTACCCAGCGCATTTGGTCTAGTGGTATGATTCATGCTTCATGTGTAGGAGGCCTTGAGGTTGATTTTTAGTTGTCCCTTTTTATTTTGTAAAATTTTATTTCAAAAGTAGGGTTGTTTTAAAGATGATATTTTCATTCAAGATTTTGCATAGTTTGATTTTTATATTGAGTCATCATTTTTCGATCTGTATAATCCGTATGTTTCAAATTTGATTTTCAGAATGCCCCTGTTTATTTTTTATTGTTACATAACTGCTTGTTTTCAAGGCTATGCATTATTGCTACATATTTACATACTCCATAGGCTTATAGTTTGATTTGTATGTGGAGCCATCTTTTTTTTTCAACTTATAAAATCCATATGTTTCAAGTTATTTTATTTTATTTTTTTTATAAAATAAATAAATAGTAAGCGCGATACTTTGTTCGAGTAGAGGACTTGTTTTGATGTCTCAGGGGTTTGAATCCATGACCTCTAGAACCCTTGGCCATACCACTAATCAGGATGTTTCAAAAGAAGACATATCTACCAGGTTTTTCACATAGTTTAATATTTATGTTGAGGTGTCTTTTTTTTAATCCCACATGACCTATATACTTAGAGACCAGCTCCGTCATCAAGGGCATTTGGTCTAGTGGCATGATTCTCATTTGAGGTGCCAGAGGTCAGAGGTCCCGTGCCCTATTCTTGGAATGCTCCTTCTCATTTTGTAATTTTTTTAAACCATGTTTTCGAAGCGATGTATTGCTTAGCAGAACGACTCTGATGTTGTCACGTTAGTTTTATAATGGTCAACTCATATTGATATGTTGTGACTTATGTACCACTTAAAAGGGGTATAAGTGAATTCTTTATGTCACTTAACTACCACGTTTGGTCTAGTGGTAAGATTCTAGATTTGGTTGTGAGATGTCTTGTGTTTGATTCTCAGAATGACTTTGGTCTAGTAGTAAATTTGTGTTATTTAATTTCAAATGCTTTGTTTACAAGGTTGTCTTCCAAATGTTTAGGAAATGGGCTTTTGTGTTTGGTCATCATTTTTACAGATCTAATGAGTTGTGTATTGCTTGAAACTTGAAAGGGCCATATTGAATACCTTTTTCAAACAAATGTAATATGGGTTCGAACCGAAACCGGACCGTAGAATCATTAAACCGGATCGAAACCGGACCATATTAAAAAATTGTATTACGGTTATTGATTTTAACTAACCGAATGATACGGTGCGGAAACGGTTTGGACTCTAAACCGGACCGAACCGACCACGTCCATCCCTGCTTTTTACCATATAATGCGAGACGATAATAATATAAAGTTATTTACTTCTATACTTGCATATTCAACCTTTTGCCAAGTGCACTTCGGTCTAGTAGTATTATTTTATCAAAGTATAGTTTCGTTTTTTAATTATTATTTGAATTTATTTTGATCAAATCCATTTGAAATAAGAAAGTTGTTATTTATTTAGAGAATGGAGGTGTAATATTGTGATATTTTTTGTTTGATTTAATAAAATGTCTATTCATAACTTTAAAAAAAGTAAACAGACAATTATACTAATATTTAACAATCAAAACTAAGCAATTAGCACTGTAAACAAACACGTTTCACTTCTTTCCAAACATATAAAAGTAAATTTTCAAAATGGAACTGTCAAAATTTCATTCTGTTGACAGTAACAAAAAAGATAGTTCGATTTAAAACTGTATAAAATCAACAAATTGTATGTACTATAGTCAAGCCGAACTAGACAAAGTGCATGCATTTAATAGGGCTGGGAATTTATTTTTCTTGTCAAACACATGAAAGTTGATTGTCAAATGAATCTTTACTGTCAACATTTTTTTTTATACAGTAACAAAAAGGAGAATTGAATTCGAAATGGGACAAGTTTAACAACTGAAATGTACTATGGTCAAGCTGAGCTGTATAAAGTGTATACATTTAAATAGAAATGGAAACTTATTTCTGTTGCCAAATGTATAAAAGCTGATTTTCTAAATGCATATTTACTGCCAAAATTTCATTTTCTACACAGTAACAGCAAAGATGTTTCAGATATCTGACTATAACATAAGGAGCCAAACATATAAAAGTTGATTTTCAAAATGAGTATTTACTGTCAAATTTTCGTTTGCTTTCACACAGTAACAGAAAATATTTCAATTCCGAAATTCTGTACTGACTCGTATATACTTGTTGCTAAAGTTTTATTCAACAAGAGAAGAGTCACAAGTCCCTATTTTTGATGTTGTTATACAAAAAGTCCCTATAGAAATGAATTTGTAAATTAGGTCTCTATTTTTCAAAAATAAAAAAATTGCAAAGCGTCTTGCACTTTTCTGACAGTAAATGCAAGATAATTTGCACTTTTCTAATTTTGAAATATTTTTCGAAATTTTCGAAATTTTCTAAAGTTTAAAAATTTTGAAAAACGCAAGTATCAGGAAAGTGCAAAATAGTTTGCACTTTTTAATTTTGAAATTTTTGAAAAGCGTAAGGTAACTTGCGCTTTCTAATTTTGAATTTTTTTTTGAAAATTTTAAAAATTTTGAAATTTTTGAAAAGCGCAATGTAACTTGCGCTTTCTATCAGGAAAACGCAAGCTGATTTGCGCTTTCTAATTTTGAAAATTTAAAAAGCGCAAACTAACTTGCATTTTCTAATTAGAAAAAACAGGGACTAAATTTACATACTTATTTCTATAGGGACTTTTCTTGTAACACCATCAGAAATAGGGACCTTTCGTGCAAAGCTCCTTTATTCAATTTATTATAGAAAAATTTGCTCCTGTAGGCCACTTTTGCAAACCTATTACGGAAATCCGTTTCCAAACCTATTAGAGAAACAGATCCGTTCCAAACTTATAGAAACATGCATGTTTCTAACACGTAGGCAAATACCAACGCAATATAAGATACACAAACTGGCACTGTTCTATATCATGCTGGGTTTTGCTTGTTTGGGATTGCGTTAGTTTACGCTATCCTAAATCGTGTTTCGCAATTTTTTTAAAAAAATTTGTAATGGTGTAATCCTTATTGCGCAGTAACAATTTTTTTCCCCTGCGTAGCAGAAGTGGCAGAAACATGTCAGTTTCTGTAGTTAGTATTGAAACAGCCTTGTTTCCATAATAAGTCTCTAAAAGTGGTATACTTGCTAAACTTTCCTTTATTATATTGATCAACAAAGCTTTACCTCTTAATTTAATGTCAATTGTAGTGGAGATGTTATTATTAGATAATAGACAAAATAAATTCTGCTTGAAAATGAAGCACAAGTAATCATACAAATTATTATATACACAACACATTGCAACTTTAGTTCAAAAATATGATAAAATAATTCTGCATGTTTATGAAATACAAAAAATATATATATTCAGATTTGAATTAACAATACGTACTATTTAGTTAGATTAATCAGAGTAATTATCCAGTAACACAGAAAGTACCAAATTTAACAATAAACATAATATAACGTATATGTAAATTTTTATACCTTTAGGTTGAGTTGCTCCAAAATGACTCGGAATTTTAACAAAAAAAATGTAAGAGATCAACATTTTGAAACAAAATTAAAATTGTAAATTCCTACATATAAATTAGAAAGCATAACTCTTACCTATGATTTGATTTGATGAGATTAGGGTTTCAGACCTTTGAGAAGAAAATTAAGAAAGTAGGATGAAAGGAAGGTTGATTTGTGAAATTATTTGTGAATACAAATATAAAAAAGAATCAGTACATGCATTTATGAGAAATTGATTAGAAAATTTAGAAGAATCTAATTTACCTATTATATTGGTTTTTTTATTTTTATTTTTATTTTTATTTTTTTGGATTCCATCTCTAACCGACCACAACTTTTTTGGAAATAATGACTTAGTTGCTGTTACTGTTGTTGTATTAGTTTCTTCTTTTGACTTACTTGAATATATCTTTGGATACTTTATTATTTCTCAGTTATAATTTTCTTCATCTGACTTACGATTTCCAATTTTGAATATATATATTTTAAATATTTCATAGCCAAGCTTCACTAATTCTTGGTTAGTTTTTTTTTTCACTCATTCTATATAATTAATTTAATGTATTGGTTCACAGTTTAATATTTGAATTTATAAGAAATTCATTTGAAGGTATAGAAAAATCTATTTATTTTATTGTTTTCAACTTCTGACTTGATCTTTTTATTTTTGAATTGATATAATTTTGGTATTTATCAGGATACTTTACTGATTCTAAGTTTTTATTTTCTTCTTTTGACCCACTGAACCTAATTTTGAATGCAATTGATAACAATTTAATATTTGAATATGTAAATCAAGCGCATTTTGGAACTTCACGATCGGACAAAAAAAACATTACTCTATCTTAAATATTAATAAGCTTAGCAAATACTAAATTTTGAATCGTTTAGAAATTTTTGAACCTTTAAGAAATTTTTGAACCTTTCAAAATTAATTTCAAATTGATGGTTAAAAATAAATATGTTTAACTGTCCATATCGAATGGCAATTTTGAAGAAGTTAACCGTTTCAATTTTCTTGTTTTGAAATTTTCAAATACACCATCTTGTTGATATACACAACACATCTACAAAATTTTGTTTTGTTCCGAAGTCTTTTAAAACAAAAAAAGACGGGGGTATGAAAAGGGATATATACAACCCATATGGGAGGGAGGGAGTGAGTTTGTAGAAAGGCTTGACATCCCACTCATATTTTGAGCTACACTGTTCTGGAAATTTTGTAGATGTTTAGCCTACATTAAAAATGTCATATCTACAAAAAAATAGATCATTTTGAAATTTCTAACTCTTTCAAAATTATAAATCTGTATTCACCTTCGAAACAACTATTTTAATTGTTAATTTGAAATAACACATTTATTATGTAAATATATTCAAATAAGCTCAGTTTTTGTGGAGATAATCTTGAGTATGATGTGAACATACCCATAAAATTTTGTAGTGCTGAAAGGTTGCTCTAAAAATGTATTGTCATTGAATCTTCTCATACACACACTCCCGCGTGCGTGCACACACACCTGATATGCATCTTCAACTTCTATTATAATCAGAGTGCTAGTGCTTTGATTGTTGGGGAAAATCCCTTCAGATGATCAGTCTAAGAGAATAAAAAAACCCAACGCAACGGAAAACAACTGGATCGTGATTGTAGTGAGACGATACAAACATAGATAAACACCAGAATCGACAGTCATAGATCAATGCAATGCAGAAAAATAAATAACACCAGTATTTATAGTGGTTCCACTACCGCGAGGCAGTGTACGTCCACTTGGGGAGATAAAATTTTATTAATCACTGAAAGATTAAAGTTACATGATTGATTCACTTTTGGAGGTTATACAAAAGAAGAATTAACAATACAGATAAAATTCTGCAGAGTTACAGCTCTCTAGGATGGCTGCCATTGTTGTCCAGAAACTTCACTATTTATAGAGTAAAGATATGAGGAGGGGTAGCTGCTATATAGCAGGCCTGGGGTTTGGTTCGGCATGCATCAGGTCCGACACAATTTGGTTCGGCAAAGTGCACTTCAAATCTGGACCGACATCTCCTCTATTAGAGTGGCATGCACAAATATCGAACGAAATATTTCGTTCGGCATGCCCAAATGCCGCTCCATAATCACCAGACGAAACAACTTGTTCGACACTTCCACTTTACCGAACGAAAACTCACTCCAGCTTCTTTCCAAAGCTTCTCCTCACTTCAAATGAACGAGCTCCTCCAATGAACGAGACTGCTCCTTCACCGAACGAGGCTGCTCCTTCATCGAACGAGGACTTCGTGGCGTCCTCCTTTTCTTGGCTTTCTCCTCTTCGTTCAGCAAGGCCACCGCTTCGTTCAAAGCTAGGGTTTCATGCTCCGATTTGGGAATCTGAGGTATCAACTTCTAACAATCTCCACCTTGATACCAGATTTCCAAACAAGCGTTCCAATTTCATCTACACTACTATGCTCCAAGCAATGGATACTTACCTAATAAGCTTTGGCAATGCCATCACCTATTACACTTTGTCAACGAACTCTGGCAAGGCCACCGCCCGTCAACAAAGTGTTCGAAATACCCAGTCCGTGTAGAATCTATCAATCTCCACCATGAAAACAAACATCTCCATGAACTATCTCAACTCTCCCCCCGTGCCACTCCGTGTCACCTAGCACTTCATTAAGCGAATCGAGTTCGATCAATGCTCGAACTTAGCAACAGGCAACGACTTGGTAAACATGTCTGCTGCATTCTCCTTTGTGTGAACTTTCTGAAGACGAACTAGCTTCTTTTCACTCATCGAGACAAGGAACGACTCTCTCACCTCAATATGCTTCGTTCTCGAGCTGAACGCCAGATTTTCAGCTAAGTCAATTGCACTCTGACTATCACATAACACATCCACGCCTTCATATATGAAGCCCAAATCACACAACAATCGCCTTAAATAAAGCGCCTCCTTAGCTGCTTCAACCGCAGCTATGAGCTCTGCCTCTGTAGTAGACAAAAGCACAATTATCTACAACCTCGCTCTCCAACTGATCGTTGTCCCACCAATGGTGAACACATATCCAGAGGTTGACTTTCTTCGATCTCTATCACCGGCATAATCGAAATCACAAAATCCAACCAAGCTGAAATCTCTATCTCTGCCGTCAAATACAAGTCCATGGTTTGGAGTTCCTCTAAGGTACCTGAAGATACACTTCACTGCTTCCCAATGCGTCTTTTCTGGATTTTCCATGAATCTACTCACCAGTCCAACAGCCTGTGCAATGTCAGGCCTAGTGTAGACCATGGCATACATCAAGCTGCCAACTGCACTTGCATATGGTACCTTCGTCATATAAGCCTTGTCCTTTTTCGAGATCGGAGAGCCTTTACTAGAAAGCTGTATGTGCAAAGGCATGGGTGTGCTGATTGCCTTTGCCCCTTCCATGCTAAACCGAGCAAGCACCTTACGAATGTACTCCTTTTGAGTGTGACTCAAAAGTCCTACATTTCTATCCCTTTGGATTTCCATACCCAAAATTTTGCTTCTTCAAGGTTTTTCATTTCGAGTTTCGCTTTTAGCTTTCGCTTTAAACTATCGATTTCAGCCTTATCCTTGGAAGAAATCAACATATCATCCACATACAAGAGTAGGTACACCCATTTACCATTCTTTAAATGCTTGAAGTACACACAGGCATCTTTGATACTACGATCAAAACCAAGTGAAATCATAAAAGAGTCAAACCTCTTGTACCATTGTCTAGGCGACTGCTTAAGTCCGTCCAATGACTTCTTCAATTTGCAAACCCAATTTCCTTTTCCTTCTACAACAAATCCTTCTAGCTGCTTCATGTAGATGGTCTTATCCAAGTCTCCGTGCAAGAAAGCGGTTTTCACATCCAGTTGCTCTAGCTTCAAGTCATGAGCTGCGACGATAGCGAGCAAAATGCGGATGGACTTATGCCTCACTACTGAAGAGAATATCTCATCATACTCCATTTCCTTTCTTTGTGAAAACCCTTTAGCAACTAGTCTAGCCTTGTATCTCCCATCATCTTTCACCTTGAACACCCATTTAAAACCTATGGCTCGGCTTCCTTGATGAGGTAGTACCAAATCCAAGTCTTGTTCTTCTTCAACGACTCTAACTCCTCTTCCATAGCGCATATCTACTTCGAACTGTCACATGACTTCAAAGCTTCATCAAGGTCAATCGGCTCCTCATTAACCACATGTAGGGCATAGTCAAACTGATCACCAAGGCTAAGGCTCGCAAACTACCAATCACCATACCTTTCGGACGGCTTAATAGTCCTATGACTGACCCGGGTAGGTACTGGTTCGCCTAAACTCCTTTCAGCTCCACCTTGAACTGAACTTCCTCTAGATTCATGCACATCACCTGCACCACTAGAAGGTACCTGTGGACTATCCTGTGATGTTTCATCAACCGCATTTTCCTCGACAACATCAATAACAACTCTACTCCTTGGCTGGAACATGGGAACTTCTTCCATCTCCTTAGGCCTATCATAATCGTCTGATGTGGTAGGTAGCTTCTCCTTTGGATTGCTATCGGATTGAACATAGCAGACTCATCAAAAGTAACATGTTTGGAATGAACAATCTTCCGATCAACAGAGTTCCAAATTCGATACCCTTTGATACCATCGGTGTATCCCATTAGTATGCCCTTGTATGCTCTAGCCTCCAACTTGTCATCACTTGTATGGTGAACGTACACAGGACAACCAAAAATTCAGAAAGTAACCAAAATACACTGCTTTACCTCTCCACTGGAATCTTCCCATCTATGGCTGAGCACGGAATTCGATTTATGATATGCGCCGCAGTTGATAATGCCTCAGCCCAAAGGCCTTTAGACAAACCCGCCGTCAATCTCAAGCAACGAGCCTTCTCCAGTAGAGTCCTGTTCATCCTTTCTGCAACCCCATTGGATTGCGGATTTTCGGGTGTAGTGAAATGTCTTTGAATGCCATGCTGTCTACAGAAATCGAGGAACTCCCTAGAGAAAAATTCACCGCCATTATCAGATCTCAGCACCAACCTAGAACCAGATTGGTTCTCAACAAGCGCTTTCCAGCCTTTGAACTTCTCAAAACTCTCTGATTTGGCCTTCATCACATACACCCATACTTTTCGAGAAAAGTCATCAGTGAAAGAGATAAAATACTTTGCTCCTCTAAGAGGAGTAGTAGCAACCGGTCCCCAAACATCTGTATGCACGTACTCAGGCTTTCTAACAAAAATTTTCTGGTCGTTCCGCTCTGTCGGATCGATGGTAGTCTCAGAGATCTGTGCTTGTGGAAATTATCGAGTGATCGGAGCGGAAAAAGAGGACCCGAAATACGCAGAGTGAATCGGTCCCTAAGGAAGCCCCGAAAGGGCTGCCGTCCGATGGGTACACGAAAGTACTCGCCTCGATCTATGGAGTCCAACTACAAAAGATACTTTAGTTTGCTTGCCTAACACACTTCTGACAAAAATCAATCTTGTCGAAGCTTTCTCCTTTGACCATCTTCCGTCTCCGAAGCAACTCTAAGCCCTTCTCTGAGATATGACCCAACCTGAGATGCCAAAGCTTTGTGGCATCAAAAGCACGAGAACTATCTACTCCAACACACAACTCTCTAAGAACTGTGGTTCCTTTCAGCAAATACTAATTTCGAAACACATCTCCTTTCATAAGAACTAGTGCACCTCTCGAAACCTTTAGACTATCCTTCTCGATAGTTACCTTGTATCCTAAAGATGTCAATTGTCCTAAAGAAATTAAGGACTTCCGAAGACCTGGAACATACCGAACACCTGTCAAAATGTGTCACTCCGTTAAACATCCTGATCCTCACTGTACCTTCACTCATTGCTCTACAACTAACATCATTACCCATAAGAATAGAGCTTCCCTCTCGTCCAACGAAAGAATTGAAGTAATCCTTATTAGGCGTCATATGAAAGGACGCCCCCGAGTCCAGCACCAATGGTCTGAGACATCCGATACTGCTGCAGATAATACATCATCAGATACAGACTTCTCCACCGCAAATGATGAAGATCCGCCTTCTTCCTTCTTCTTCAAATCTGGACAATCATTTTTTCAATGACCAGGTTTCTTGCAGATAAAGCACTTTCCGTCCTTAGACTTTCCTCTCCTGCCATTACCCGGCTTCCTGGACTTGGAACGCCCTCTAGAGTGCCAATTCTTCTTATCTTCTCTACCTCTTTCAACAAACAGGCCGTGACTACTACTTCCACCTCTATTCCTTCACTTATCTCCTTCATCTGATCTCTCAAGCCCTCAGATAGAAGGTCTGACTTCACATCTTCCACTGTCAATGTGTCTCTAGTGAAGATAAAGCTGTTAGCGAAACCCGTGTATCGCTCCGGAAGAGAACACAAAAGAATCATTGTCATTTTCTCTTCATCCATCTTTAAGTCAACAGTCTTCACCTTCATCACGAGATCATCAAAGAAATTAAGATGTTCCTTCACTGAAGTACCATCTCTCATCTGCATGGTGAAAAATGTCTTCAGCAATATCAGACGGTTAGTCAGAGATTTTTTCAAGTAGAGATTCTCCAGCTTGGTCCAAATGCCCTAGCAGTGGTCTCACTGCTAATCTCTGAGATGACATTCTCTCACATAGCTAGCTGTAAAGTAGTAAACGTCCATTTCTCCATCTTTTTCCTTTCCGCGACTGAGATGTCAGCCGTCAACTCCTCAGGGGCAAACACTACTGGATGGACTTCATTTCTCAGACTTCACATCTTCCAATGTCAATGTGTCTCTAGTGAAGATAATGCTGTTAGCGAAACCCGTGTATCGCTCCGGAAGAGAACACAAAAGAATCATTACCATTTGTCCTCATCCATCTTTAAGTCAACAGTCTTCATCTTCATCACGAGATCATCAAAGAAATTAAGATGTTCCTTCACTGAAGTACCATCTCTCATCCGCATGGTGAAAAATGTCTTCAGTAATATCATACGGTTAGTCAGAGATTTTTTCAAGTAGAGATTCTCCAGCTTGGTCCAAATGCCCTTAGCAGTGGTCTCACTGCTAATCTTTGAGATGACATTCTCTCACATAGCTAGATGTAAAGTAGTAAATGTCCATTTCTCCATCTTTTTCCTTTCCGCGACTAAGATGTCAGCCGTCAACTCCTCAAGGGCAAACACTACTGGATGAACTTCATTCCTCATTAGAACAGTCTTCATCCTCCATTGCCACTTCTCGAAGTCTTTATCTCCATTCAATTTCTCAATTGCCAACTGTGATCCTGACGCGATATACATTCCTCTAATATAGGGTCTTGTAACAACTGGAGTTGCTTCATCTCCTGCCATAGCGTCTGACACTCCTCAATCAACCTTGCAGCTCTGATACCAGACTATTGGGGAAAATCCCTTCAGATGATCAGTCTAAGGGAATTAAAAAACCCAACGCAGCGGAAAACAACTGGATCGTGATTGTAATGAGACGATACAAATAGAGATAAACACCACAACCGACAGTCACAGATTAATGCAATGCAGAAAAATAAATAATACCAGTATTTATAGTGGTTCCACTATCTCGAGGCAGTGTACGTCTACTTGGGGAGAGGAGATTTTATCAATCACTGAAAGATTAGAGTTACAAGATTGATTTACTTTTGGAGGCTATACAAAAGAAGAATTAACAATACAGACAAATCTGCAGAGTTTCAGCTCTCTAGGATGGCTGCTATGTTGAATATGCAAATATATGATTTTTGTTTGATGATAATAAACAAATATATATATTCATTTAAATGTATTTGTTATTGTACTATTTTATTTTCACATAATTAAATAAATATTTACTGAATAAAATAAATAACACAGAATTTAATTTCAAACAAGTATTTTATTACAATTTTGAATAGTACAAATTTGAGCTCTCGCTATATACATACAATTTCAATTACAATACAATTTTGATTACATCACAATTTTCCATTTACATTTGCACCTCACTACATTTCACTCATTCACTCGTATTATCTTCAACTCTATTCCAGATTGAATCCAACATCTAAGCGATCTGCAAAATACACACCGACGCAGTAAAATTGAAAAAGAAATATTTTTGCAGTATAAAATAAAATGTGTATTTTGAAAATGTTATTTGCCCCAGTTATTTGGATTGTTCGTCATCATATTCATTTTTGAATTCATCATACACGAACAGCTTGTGACATGCACAGTGTATCACTATACATGCCACAAGGCCGTGCACACCGATATACACTTGATAAAATTACAGGGACAGGTGAGCACAAGGTCAAACCCAATAAAAGGCTGGATTCAGCTCAAGTACAAATATTCAAGTGCAATACAAATAATCTCACAACACGAGCACAAGGTCAAACCCGAGGCAAAGCTAGGTTCAACTCAGGTGCATGCAATACAAAACAATGGGTCAAGACAAAACTGAAGTGGCTACCGTTCAAGTTCACAACAGCATAACAAACCAATGGGTTAAGACACATAAAACAAGCCTCGACCAAAAATTAAGTGATGTACACATGAATGCTATGATCAAAGACATCAACATCAACCAAGGTCAGGAACCAGTCAAGGCAGCACCACAACCAGATTAGTTTCCAAAAATCAAGAGAAAGTGCAGGTTGAACCAATACAAGTAGTTGACAATGCACAACAAATATCAAGTGCAGAAAGCTTCTTGAACAAGAGTGAAAAGTGCAGTGTAACTCGAAGCAACTACTCAATGAAACCAAAGCTTCACAAGTACATACACACACACACACACACACATATATATATATGCAGGCAGTGTCAAAAAGACCACATATATGAGTTTAAATGAATGGGTCACACTGCACCAAAAATGACAACAATGGACACAAACTATATTCAAGCATGAAAGCAGTTTCAAGATTAAATCGAGGTCAAATTTTTTTCCAAATATCATGAACCAGCTCAAATACAACAAAATGCACATGTCAACAGTCAATGGTGAAGCAATGCAAACTGCCTCAAAGTAATAACAGTTACAATATGAACTCATGTGGAAGTGCAGACCAACCATAAGTGCACAAGAATCAATATACAGAGAATCAAGCTTCAAAAGCTACAGACTTCAAGCACAATGCATATTGAAGCACACGGCAGTGGAAAATGCAATGCACAAGTACAGGTCGAGACAATCAGGTTATATGCAAGCAAGGACATACATGTATTCAATAAACCAAGGACAAGTTCACACATGTATATACACAGTGCATATATACAACAAGCACATAACATCATCAATGAACCAGAACAGTTCAGTTCATGGCAACAACATATAAATAATCAAACAGTGATGAACCAACAGACCATTCAACATAAAGATGGAGGCAGTGGATGTATACATATGTATATGGAACAAACATAATGAACATCACACGTAACAAGCTACTGGACATAGGCCTTCAAACTAGCAGTGACAGTGCCGAAGTCATAGAGGCCAAAATCAAAACCGTGGTACAGTTCGAACAAGTCAAGTTTAAATGCCGGAAGTAAATATTTTCACAAATTCAAAGTACCAAAGAACCAAAACCGTGGTGGCCAAGGAAGTCGAACAAATCAAAAATTAAGAAACCGATGTCAACAGCAGTTTCAAACCAAAGTCAGAGCCGTGGTGGCCAAGGAGTCGAACAAAGCAAATCAAAGCCGTGTTAATCAAGTAAACAACAAAATATACAAATTGAACAAGTCAAGATTAATCATCAACAATCAAGTTAAATCGAACGGCCAAGCATATTAATTGACGAATTCAAACCAGATGTATATGAATAAAGAAATAGGAATTCGAATCCTATATAAACAATTAAACATCATCGGCCTAAATCAATCGAGTTCAAGCAAATCAATCAGAAAGGCAAAAAGGAAATTACATACCGAAGTCATATCGAACTCGACGAAATTGAAGCAGCCATATGCAAAATTGAAGAGACGATCATTCGACAAAGCAAGCAACGCAAGATTATATATTCGAATGATCAATTGAAGCGGCGCCTTAATTTCTAGAACCCTAATTTCACGAAGACAATCGATCGCTGCCATTTTCACCAAGCAAGAAATCGGGCCGAAGGAATAAAAGAAAAAGGGAGAATAATTGTTTTATCATTTGTTATTTTGGACCGGCTTTTAATTGTCTTTGGGTTCTATTTTTAATTAAGGTTTTTATTGTGTTTTTATTGTTTTAATTTGTATTTTGCTTTTAAACGTTGTAAATTCTAGTCATGTGACTAGGAGACGAATTACGGTGGTGTAGTTCGAGAATTCGCAACTCAATGGTTGAGTTGTGTCAAGGTTTTGAGCGTAGAGTTAGGTTAGTCGATAACGGGTGTCGCAAGTTTACGTGTGTAAGCGTCTGACTACTTAATTTCTAGTAGAAACCTTAGGGGCAACACGTAGGCAGGGTTTTGCCGAAGTTGGGTAAATCTGTGTGTTCTATTTTATGCTTTTTAATATTCTACTATTATCTATGCTGTTATTATTCGACTATTATCTGTGCTGAAATTATTTCATATACTTCCGCAATAATTTTTTATAATTAATAGTATCACTCTATTCACCACCCATCTAGGGTGAAATCGATCATACAAGTGGTATCGGAGCTAGGAACAGAAGTCAATTTTTTTGATTTAAAAATTTGATTTTTCAAAAACCAATTTTTGTTTTAAAAATTTGAATTTTTAAAAATGACTTCTTTTAATAATGCTTTTGCTGAGGGTCGGTCCAATATTATTCCTCCTGTTTTTGATGGAACAGATTTTTTGAATTGGAAATTAAAAATGGAATTTTATTTAAAATCTGTTAATGTTAAATGTTGGGATATTATTGAAAATGGGTGTGATATAATAGACGAGAAAATTACTTCGATTAATGCTTTTGCTATGCATATACTATATTCTCATATTAATCAAGATAATTTTAACTTTATCTCTTAATGTGAAAATGCACAGGAAATCTGGAATACTTTTGATGCAATATATGTTGCAAAAGTCAACAATGATGAGAAATTCTCCACAATCGACTCAGTTAAAGAAACGTGCTTAACTGGATTGGCAAAAGACAGCAAAGATGAAGATTCAATAGCCGATGAGATAAGCGATTTTTCATTCAATGATTTAGTTCTCTTGTGCCAAAAATTAATTGAAAGTAATAAAACTCTTGAATTGAAAAATAATAAGTTGGAAAGGGAGCAAGCTAAACTTCATCAGAAAAATAATGATTTGGAAAATGAACTTAAAAATATCAAGGCAAATGAAAATTCTAATTGCAAAAGGTGTTTGAACTATGAAAAGGAATTTGCCTGCTCTCATGAAAAAATTCGAAGGTTGGAAAATGAAATTTTAATTTGGGAGAAAAACAAAACCGAGTTAATTTGTAAAAATAATATTTTGCAAAAAGAGTTGGATAGTTTTAAGAAGTCGGAAAGTTCTAAAAGTGCAACTTTTGAAAAGAAATTAAATAAGACCAACGGAAATTTCAAAACTCTTGAAAAAGAAAACGTGATTATGAGCAATTCTGAAATTATTAGATTAAATCACGAGTTTGAAAAGGAGATCGAAGAATTCAAGGATTTTGAAAAAATTAAATATAAAAAACTCCAACTCTTTGAAACCGAGATGCTTGAAATTGAGAATAAAATTAGAGAGCTTCAAAAAGAAAATATGCGATTAAAAATGAATAGTTTTGAAAAGAGAGATAATAGCATTAGTTGTTGATCGAAGCTAATAAATGAAAATAAACTTTTAAAATCCAAAATTAATAAACTTGAGTTGGTTACTCGGAAATTTTTCACTAGAGATAAATCATTTAATATACTCTTAGAAAATCAACTCTTCGAGAATAAAAGAAATAAATGCATTTGGATTTTCAAAAGTGTCAAAATATGGACAAACAACTAATAACACTGTTAAAGTGAAAAGTGTGATACCCAAACACGTGAAAACCATTCCAATTTGGGTTCCAAAAGGCACGAATATAAAATCCCTTAAAGTCAAACAAATCTGGGTGCCGAAAGGAACATATATAAATAGTTTTGGGTCTCCACAAACTTATTTTTCAAAATCTTTTGCCACTAACAACCATGGACCTATAAAAACAAATAGGTCACAAAAATCCTGTGCAGTCAATTCCCCGATATTGCCCCGATATACCCCCGATATATCCCGTAGCGGACTTTTGGGGCAACGATATTCCTATAAAGCGGCCCAATATAGCGGATCCGCTATTATCCCCGATATTGCGGCAATAATCCGCTATATCCCCGATTTTGTTGCCCCGCTATATCCCCCTTTCCTATAAATAAGCATTTTGCTTGATGTCTTGCTTTTAAGTTTTATGGTAACTTCAAAGCTGATGTAACAATGATATACGCTATTGGTTATTATAACTAGTTCTAACTTTTTAAGTGTCAAATTTGTTTATCTTTACTTTATTATAACTTGTTTTGCTTGGTGGGAAATAATAAGTAATACTTCTTCCTCTTTTTAATGTAGAATTTTCATCATTCCTCTTTTTAAAGTCGGCCACTATATCCTGCTATATCCCCGATATATCTCCGCTACAACTTTTCGCACCTCAAACGCTATGGAGCGGCATGGCGCTTTAACTGCAGAGCAAAAATCTTTACTCGTTTAGGTGTGGTGGAAGGCTAAGGAACAACAACAGTGTCATCTGGATTCTGGCTGTTCCAGGCACACAACGGGCGACAAATCAAAGTTTCTTAGCCTAGTATAAAGGTGGCAGAATCACAATGGGCAACAACAAAAAATTATTGTAAAGGTATAATAGGTAACGGTATATTTATCTTGAACAATTATTAAATGTGATTATCTGCACCATAATCTGAATTAAATCAGCCAGTTATGAGATAATGAATGTTGATATTGATTCTGACTTATTCAAAATTGTTGGCAAATTATATTTTTATGCCGAGAACACTATAAGCACATCAAGAGTCTTTGAACTATTTCACATAAAATTGTTTGGAATAATGATGGTGTTTTATTGATTGATGATAATACATTTGGTTATTTTACTGCTGACTCTATATTCACGGTTTTGTTTATTGGCACGGATTCAATTAAAGTCCAAAAGAATTCATTTAAAAGTTGTAAAAAGTATTTCAAGGAATTGTGCAACTCCACAATCTGGTCTATAACATCCAATTAATGATAATCTTGAGTCAAAGGAAAATTCGGATGCAGATTACACTGGTAATCTAGTTGATAGAAAAATTACTAGTGGAACGTGATTTATATTGAGATATTCAGTAGTTGCATCGTTTTCAAAGAAAATATCTGCATATTTTTCATTTCAAATAATTTTCAAATAGCAGACATTTTTTCTTATAAAACCCCTTCCAGAAAATCATTTTTGACATTGTTTCAGATTAGTCATTCTAGGAAATTTGATTTTATAATTATTTTTGGATTTGATTTTAAATGACTACATTAACTAATCTGACTCCCTACTGATTATCGAAAAGATAAATAGTGATTGAAAAAGTGATGAGTGTTGATATTAATTATATATTATAATTTGAGACAGTATAATTAGTAAATTTCTTTAGAAATTTAAACAAGAGTTATAAAAACTTTTTGTTGGTAAAATTCCATGACCATTTCTATTTCTATCATATTTCTATCGACCATCACTCATCAAAATCCAATATAGTATGTCAATATGTTGTATTTTAAACGGGAAATTGTTTGCTTTCATTTTATTATATTTTTAGCAATAAAAACATCCAAAGTATTCACTCTCATTTAAAAGTCCTCACGGTTATGCATGGGTGAATTACTTGGAATTTTTGATTATGTGCTTTCATGCTCATTTAAAAGTCCTAACGGTTATGCATGTATGGAACACATATCAAAATTGATTGATTAAATAGGTAAGTTGATTCTAATCCTATTTAAAAGTCCTCACGGTATTGCGTGGTTAGAAGATACTTGAATTCATTTTTAAAAAAAATTGGGAATACTACTAATCTCATTTAAAAGTCCTAACGGTTATGCATGGTTAGTAAATGTTCAAATTCCTGATATAAATATACCACAAATAGACACAGCTATATGGTTTTGCATCATCCCTATCATTCTAAAGTGAAATATGCGCCTAACAGAATATTTATGATTTTTGTTTGATTTTTTATTGAAATTTAATATTTATATTCGATTGAGTTTTATTGTTGTATTAATGTCTATTACTTTATCTCTATTTTTCTAACACCATTACTCTTTTGCTGATAACAAAAGAGGGAGAAAAAAGTTAAGATTTTGTCAAATAAAAGCAAATAAAGGTCAAATATTTTATTTTGTATTTTCTATATGCATCTAGGTTCATTTATTCATTTTTATTTATTTACATGCATATATGAAGGGGGAGCTTTGTGTAGAGAGGGAGCATTCAAATAGGGGGAGCAAATTGAATGACCAAATACATTTAATAAATTCAAAATCTTAAATATATGTTTGTTATCATCAAAAGGGGGAGATTGTTGAATATTCAAGTATATGATTTTTTTTGATGATAATAAACATATATATATATATATATTCATTTAAATGTATTTGTTATTGTACTATTTTATTTTCACATAATTAAATAAATATTTGCTGAATAAAATAAATAACACAGAATTGAATTTCAAACAAATATTTTATTCAAACAAATATTTTATTACAATTTTGAATAGTACAAATTTGAGCTCTCACTATATATATAAAATTTCAATTACAATACAATTTTGATTACATCACAATTTTCCATTTACATTTGCACCTCACTATATTTCACTCATTCACTCGTATTATCTTCAACTCTATTCTAAATTGAATCCAGCATCTGAGCGATCTGCAAAATACACACCGACGTAGTAAAATTGAAAAAGAAATATTTTTGGAGTGTAAAATAAAATGTGTATTTTGAAAATGTTATTCGCCTCAGTTATTTGGGTTGTTCGTCATCATATTCATTTTTGAATTCATCATGCACGGACAACTTGTGACTTGCACACTGTATCACTGTACATGCCACAAGGCCGTGCACACCGATATACACTTGATAAAATTACAGGGACATGTGAGCATAAGGTCAAACCCAATAAAAGGCTGGATTCAACTCAAGTACAAATATTCAGGTGCAATACAAATAATGTCATGACACGAGCACAAGATCAAACCCGAGGCAAAGCTAGGTTCAACTCAGGTGCATGCAATACAAAACAATGGGTCAAGACAAAACTGAAGTGGCAGTTCAAGTTCACAACAGCATAATAAACCAATGGGTTAAGACACATAAAACAAGCCTCGACCAAAAATTAAGTGATGTACACATGAATGCTATGATCAAAGACATCAACATAAACCAAGGTCAGGAACCAGTCAAGGCAGCACCACAACCAGATTAGTTTCCAAAAATCAAGACAAAGTGCAGGTTGAACCAGTACAAGTAGTTGACAATGCACAACAAATATCAAGTGTAGAAAGTTGCATGAACAAAAGTGAAAAGTGCAGTGTAACTCGAAGCAACTACTCAATGCAAACCAAAGCTTCACAAGTACACATACATACACTTTTATACATACATACATATACATACATACATACATACATACATACATACATATACACACAAACATACATACATATGCAGACAGTGTCAAAAAGACCACATATATGAGTCTAAATGAATGGGTCACACTGCACCAGAAATGACAATAATGGACACAAACTATATTCAAGCATGAAAGCAGTTTCAAGATTAAATCGAGGTCGAATTTTTTTCCAGATATCATGAACCAGCTCAAATACAACAAAATGCACATGTCAACAGTCAATGGTGAAGCAATGCAAACTGCCTCAAAGTAATAACAGTTACAATATGAACTCATGTGGAAGTGCAGACCAACCATAAGTGCACAAGAATCAATATACAGAGAATCAAGCTTCAAAAGCTACAGACTTCAAGCACACAATGCATATTGAAGCACACGGCAGTGGAAAATGCAATGCACAAGTACAGGTCGAGACAACCAGGCTATATGCAAGCAAGGACATACATGTATTCAATAAACCAAGGACAAGTTCACACATGTATATACACAGTGCATATATACAATAAGCCCATAGCATCATCAATGAACCAGAATAGTTCAGTTCATGGCAACAGCATATAAATAATCAAACAGTGATGAACCAACAGACCATTAAACATAAAGATGGAGGCAGTGAATGTATACATATGTATATGGAACAAACATGATGAACATCACACGAAACAAGCTCCTGGACATAGGCCTTCAAACTAGCAGTGAAAGTGCCGAAGTCATAGAGGCCAAAATCAAAACCGCGGCACAGTTCGAACAAGTCAAGTTTAAATGTCGGAAGTAAATATTTTCAAAAATTCAAAGTACCAAAGAACCAAAACCGTGGTGGCCAAGGAAGTCGAACAAATCAAAAATTAAGAAATCGATGTCAATAGCAGTTTCAAACCAAAGTCAGAGCCGTGGTGACCAAGGAGTCGAACAAAGCAAATCAAAGCCGTGTTAATCAAGTAAACAACAAAATATACAAATTGAACAAGTCAAGATTAATCATCAACAATCAAGTTAAATCGAACGACCAAGCATATTAATTGACGAATTCAAACCAAATGTATATGAATAAAGAAATAGGAATTCAAATCCTATATAAACAATTAAACATCATTGGCCTAAATCAATCGAGTTCAAGCAAATCAATCAGAAAGGCAAAAAAGAAATTACATACCGAAGTCATATCGAACTCGACGAAATTGAAGCAGCCATATGCAAAATCGAAGAGACGATCATTCGACAAAGCAAGCAACGCAAGATTATATATTCGAATGATCAATTGAAGCGATGCCTCAATTTCCAGAACCCTAATTTCACGAAGACGATCGATCGCTACCATTTTAACCAAGCAAGAAAGCGGGCCGAAGGAATAAAAGAAAAAAGGAGAATAATTGTTTTATCATTAGTTATTTTGGGCCGGCTTTTAATTGTCTTTGGGCTTCTATTTTTAGTTAGGGTTTTTATTGTGTTTTTATAGTTTTAATTTGTATTTTGCTTTTAGACGTTGTAAATTCTAGTCCTGTGACTAGAGGACGAACTACGGTGGTGTAGTTCGAGAATTCGCAACTCAGTGACTGAGTTGTGGCAGAGTTTTGCGCGTAGAGTTAGGTTAGTCGATAGCGGGTGTCGTGAATTTACGTGTGTAAGCGTTTGACTACTTAATTTTTAGTAGAAACCTTGGAGGCAGCACGTAGGTAGGGTTTTGCAGAAGCTGGGTAAATCTGTGTGTTCTATTTTCTGCTTTTTAATATTCTGCTATTATCTGTGCTGCTATTATTCGAATATTATCTGTGCTGAAATTATTTTATATACTTCCGCAATAAATTTTTATAATTAATAGTATCACCCCCTCTAGGGTGAAATCGATCCTACATGCCATTGTTGTCCAGAAGCTTCACTATTTATAGAGTAAAGATATGAGGAGGGGTAGCTGCTATATAACTGACCTGGGGTTTGGTTCGTTATGCATATGGTCCGACACAATTTGGTTCGGCAAAGTGCACTTCAAATCTGGACCGGCATCTCCCCTATTAGAGCGGCATACTCAAATACCGAACGAAATATTTCGTTCGGCATGTTCAAATGCCGCTCCATAATTACCGGACGAAACAACTCGTTCGACACTTCCACTTTATCGAACGAAAACTCACTCCAAATTCTTTCCAAAGCTTCTCCTTACTTCAAGTGAACGAGCTCCTCCAACGAACGAGTTCCTCCACCGAATGAGACTGCTCCTTCACCGAACGAGGACTTTGTGGTGTTCTCCTCTTCTTGGCTTTCTCCTCTTCATTCAGCAAGACCACCGCTTCGTTCAAAGCTAAGATTTCATGCTTCGATTTAGGAATCTGAGGTATCAACTTCTAACATTGATGCATGGTCGGTAAACCCGCTTTTTATTTGTTATGTTCGAACATTTAGCAACTGAAAAGAATAGAGAGACACAAGGAGTTTCGAAGTGAAGCATTGTGATTATGGTTTAGTGATTTCGAATGTAATTCATATACACCTTTATACTATGGGAACCCGTGTTATGCACACGATACGTTGAAGTTATGTGAATTAAAATAGTTAAAACATCATTTTGACAGCTGCAGTGATGATTCCGAAGCAAATTCATACTAGTATTTAATAATCACAAGATATAGTAAGTTTGTTGCATTAAAATGCTTGTGCCATGAAATGAACATTGAATATTGATAAGTTACATAAGACATACTTTTATTTTTTTCTTCTTTTGACACTTTAAGAAAAATTTCTGAGCTGCATCCCAAATTTTAGGATTGTGGCCCAAAATTTATGAATGAACGTTATGTAACGTTCTCCAATACGGGTCTGGTCTGATTTGACTGTTCCAGCCCGGTCTAAAAACGGCTAAAGAATTTTGTACCAAAAATATAAGTGATACGCCACTACAAACCCGAACTCGGCCCGGGTCGGGAGATCTCCAGTCATTAGGTCGGGTTGCCATTGTGCGTGACTCAACAATCTAAGGGAAGTAGTCCCATTTTTCTAGAAGTTGTAAGGACTTTCTCTCTGGCCAGTCCTTTCGTTAAAGGATCTGCCAAATTCTCGTCACTGCGTATGTGATACACTCTAACAGTGTTGTGCTTACGATGTTTCTGTCGTCTTTTACTGTTATAATAACGGTTCTGTACTTTTGCAATAGGTACGGTACTATCGCAATGGATCAACACGGCTGATATCGGTTTTTTCCATAAAGGAATCTCAGCTAGTAGATTTCTTAAGTACTTTGCTTTCTCACTAGCTATGGCTAGTGCTATCATCTCAGACTCCATAGTAGATTGAGCCAAAATTTTCAGTTTCTTGGATTTTCAAAAAAAGCTCCACCAGCAATGCTAAAGATATAGCCACTGGTTGCTTTTGAATCATCAGATAAAGTATTACAGTCTACATCGGTGTAACCTTCAAGAACAATTGGAAACTTTTCATAATGTAACCCAAGGTTCATGGTTCGTTTTAGGTATCTCATGACCCTCTCAATAGCATGTCAATGCTCTATGCTAGGTCTACTAGTAAACCTGCATAATAATCCCACGACATAGGCAATGTCGGGTCTAGTACAATCAGTGGCATACCGAAGGCTGCCAATGATGCTCGCATAATCAGACTGTCTTACACCTTCACCAGTGTTAATAGCTTTACAGTAGAATCATATGGTGTACATGAGGTTTACAGTCAAAGTAATTGTATTTCTTTAAGATCTTCTCAATATAATGAGATTGATCCAAAGAAAGTCCCTTTTAGGACCTAGTAATCTTAATACCAAGGATTACACTCGCTTCACCTAGATCTTTCATATAAAAATTGGCACTTAACAAAGATTTAACAGTGTTTATGGCATGAATGTTTGACCCAAAAATAAATAGATCATCTACATACAAACATATTATAGTGCTAATGTCATTCTCAGATTTATAGTAAATGCATTTGTCACTTTCATTAACTTTCAAACCATTTGAGATTATTAAGTTATCAAATTTTTCATGCCATTGTTTAGGTGCTTGTTTTAAACCATATAACGATTTATTTAATTTGCAAATTTTATGTTCTTGGTCAGGAATTACAAAGCCTTCAGGTTGGTCCATATAAATTTCCTCTTCTAATTCACCATTTAAAAAAGCAGTTTTAACATCCATTTGGTGTATTATTAAATTATGAATAGATGCTGATGAAATTAGTACTCGAGTGGATGTGATTCTAGTTACGGGTGAAAAAGTATCAAAAAATATACATTTTCTCTTTGCCTAAAAACTTTAGCTACCAAACGGGCTTTATATTTTTCAACTATGCCAACAGGTTTTGATTTCTTTTTAAGTACCTATTTACAGCCTATAGACTAACAACTAGGTGGTAAGTCTACTAAGTGCCAAGTCTTATTGGATTCCAAGGGATTCATCTCATCATTTATAGCCTCTTGCCAAAAATAGGCATCGAATGAAGATAAGGCTTTTTTGGATATTTGTGGGATCCTCCTCTATAGTAAAAGTGCAAAAATACGAGCAAAAAACTTTATCCACTCTTGCTCTTTTACTTCTTCTAGGTTCGATTTCAAAAGATTCATTAAGTTCTGTTCCAATATGCACGGTGTTATTTGATGTGTCCCCACTATTCCTCAATTTAAAAGGAAATTTAGTTTCATAAAAATCAGCATCACTAGATTCTACTATATTATGTGTATTCAAGTCATAAAATCTATATGCTTTGCTATTAATAGTATAGCCAATAAATACACATTTGTATGCTCTACTTGCTAATTTTATTCTCTTAGGGTCAAGTATACGAACATATGCCAAACATCCTCAAGTTCTAAAGTAAGATACATTCGGTTTATAATTTCTTAAAATTTCAAAAGGTGAAATCTTTCTTTTTGATTTAGGGATTCTATTCAATACATAGCATACAGTCAATAAAATATTCCCCCACCAATGTTTTGCTACACCCGAATTTAATAAAATAGCTACAACTAATTCGGTAAAGGTCCTATTCTTCCTTTCAGCTTTACCGTTCATTTCAGGTGAATAAGGTGCAGTTCTCTCATGAATTATACCATGCAATTTATAGAAATCAAGAAATGAACTAGACTCATATTCTATTCCTCTATCACTACGAAGTCTCTTAATTTTCTTATTAGATTGATTATCGATTTCAATTTTAAATGATTTAAACATATCAAATGCATCACTTTTATTTTTCATAAGATATACATAAGTGAAATCAGAGCCATCATCAATGAAAGTGATAAAATAATGGTGTTCATGTTTAGTCAAAGTGCCATCAAGCCCACATATGTCAGAATGAATCAAGTTTAAGGGTTTAGAAATTCTATCAACTGATTTATGAGGTTTCTTAGTGATTTTTGCTTGACTACAGAATTCACATTTATCAAAATTAGTTTGTGACATTTTAGGACACTACACCATATTGGCAGTTTTGCAACACCCTCATGCGGAAGAATCGCGACGGTTCTGAGCCATTGCTAAATAACAGCGGTTTGAAGCCGTTGTAAATGATTTAAGAACGGTCATGGGCCGTTTTAATTTTACAACAGCTCAAAGCCGTTATGTAATTGCCCTAATTTTTTTTTCGACCACACTTGCGTACACATAACCCTCCATTCCCAAAACTAAATGCCCTTTAATTTCATTTCCCACTCCTCCACGCGTTTGCCCTAGTTAATCGCCCCCATTTCCAACTGTTCAACTGCAAATCATCATCGACTGCAAATCAAGCGTTGGAACCCTCGGCTGTTCGAAATTGAGCAATAAGGTTCGTTCTCTTTTGATTTTTATCATTAGAAATACAATAATCATGTAAGACTGTAAGAGTAAATTTTCGTTTTGTGTTTTTGGTATTTTCATTATTATTGCAATTATTTTTTAGTCTGTTTTGAAGCATTTGATGTATTCGAGGCGTTTTAGAGTTTACATATGCTATTTAGGAATTTTTCGCTTATTGAATGATTCAGTTTGCTTTTTTTATTGAATCATCATTTATTAGGAATGATTAGTTGCTGTCATTTCTTTGATTACTTATGAGTAGCCTAATATTTTGCAAATTTTCTAGCCTTATAATATTTTTAATTCATGCTCAGAGGTAATTGGTTTAAGGGTTGGATGTAAATATCTTAACTTTTCATACTTATTTACCTAGATAACCCTTATGATCAAGGTTGGCTCGGTTGGATTCTAGTACCAAATTCTAGGATTAAAATTTTGCTTCCAGGTTACAGTGTAACTTATGTATATTATGACTACCACTTAAACACCGAAAGTATATTCATCCTTCGTATGAAAAGTAGAATTATGTATTTGTTTTTATGTCCACTTGATTGGTTATTTTTTATTTGACATGAATTTAAATTTTTGTTTTATTTTTTTGGTATTTTGTTCTCCTTCTTATCATTAAACTTTTATACTTGTCTGGGTGGTTGTCATTGCTTTGCTTACTGATGATCTATTGTGCATTTAAAGTCAAGAAGTTGTGAGTCGTGACCTCATTCTCTGTGTCTAAAGGGAATTTGGTTTCATGTAGATAATTTCATAAGACCTTAGTGGCAATCGACAAATTTGTTAGTGTTGCCTTAGCTAAATTTGGTAGTTTAGAGTTCTGATTCCTCAACATCAAAATGATCAAATTTGGAGTTCAAAGATGTGAATTTTGGATGCTTAGCAGGTAAAGCTCGGATTTATGTAAGCAAGTCAGTGTATTGTACAACAAAATATTACAGCTAGTTTTTGTTTTCTTTTACCATAAATCTTAAAAAAAAATATTCTTTTAAGGAGAGTACGAAGAAAAGTAGCAGGCAAAATTAACATGTTTGAAGCCACTATAATATTCTTTTAAGTATTTATCAAAATCTATCGTGACCATACAGAATTTGTGACGCAAACCGTATATCGACTCATTACCTTTTTTTGTACTTTAAATTCAATCCATTTCATCATGCATATCACCCAAAAGAATCTTAGTGTACTTGCTGTTTTGCTCACGGCAAGCTTTTGCACCCAAAGAATTATGTAGCACTCGCGGCTGCAGCTCATACTCTCTTCTCTTTTTTACTTGCTGGAACTTTTCTGAATTTCCATCGATTAATATATTAGCTTTAGTGTGCAATTTTAGTGGAACAGTGTTCTTTTCATTACAATAAGCAGCAGGTTGTTCTGTTTCCTTTCTTCTTTTGAACCATGACAATAAAAAACCAAATGTTTGTAATGTAAAGGACTTGATGGTTTCTTTGTTTGCTTGCTCCTTTTTAGGAACCCCTAATAGCTTAACTGATTGCTGCGTAAACGAAGAAGTGTAGCATGGATTAGTGTCCATTTCTATATTTGTCCGGGTTGGATCTTTATATAAAACCAAGAACTTCAAATGAGCATCTAAAATATGAAACTAACTAGAAGAAATTGAAAATATTTTGAACTAGTTGGTAAGCTCACATGTTTTGAAGAACCTGCAGTTTTTGCTTTGCTTTGAAACAGAGCAAAAATGTGGTGGAAGAAATTAGTTAGTAAGCAAAAATATATTCTTTTAATCGTTGCTTGTCCTTTGACTTTAATTTTTATATTAGAATATAATATGCACTGCCTAGGTTTCTGGATATTGTTGCTATGTTTTCATGCGTGCGTGCCTTTTTCCCTGTGATTGTATGCATATCAGTGTGTGCGTGATTCAGTTATTATTTATTTTCAGTTGAGATGTTCAGTGCACTGCTAGTATTTCTATTTTAACCCTGTTCGTTTATGTTTATTACTGTTGGGTAAATAGGACAGTGTAAGCACTATATTTGATCAAATAATATGGCGTGTTAATGTTATATCATGGTGAGTGTGCTTGCGTGTGAATGTCACCATATTAGCTTCACCATTTCATTATATAAGTTGCAGTACTCTATATATGTTTTATTTAGTAAGATGAGTAATTACAGTTTTTTTATATATGTGTGTTTTGTTAATCTAGTTGAAATTGGCTACAAGATTAAATTATTTGGTCATGAGTTCTGTTAACTTAGTGGAAGTTGTAACTCATTAGTTTTCAATTCTTGTGCGTGCGTCATATATGTACATTTAAAAATCAATCAAATTAAATATACACATACTTTAATAAATATTTAATGGATATTATATATATTAATGAATGTAAAATATATGTTTACAAAATATCTTGCATAATTGATTATATACGTATGACCTGGGAGTTAATTACCTTATATGTTCATTTTATAATGTTAGTTGTGTGTGTTGCTAGTGCATGGTAGGTGAATGCATTATATGACTTCATGCATCTCAGTTGCTACTTCTTTCTATCTTAGCTTGGACCTCTTGTTTTATAGCATTTTTTGTTGCACTGTATTCAAAAAACTTCAACGCTGATCTAATTTTGAAAATTACTAGAAGTTATATGGATGGTTTGATTTGATAACTGTGGAGAAATTGCGCTGCTGTTGCGATGAATTGCTTTTATTACTTTAAATTCGTTTTTTTCTTAAATACTGTTCTGGATAGGCATGTGTAACTCAATTTCTGCTCTAGTAAGAGTTTTGGTAAAGCCTGTATACATCAACATCTGTAACCATGCTTTGCTCAAGAAAGTTGCTGGTGCTTTAGCTTGCTTACGATCATACAAAGAGTATAAGATGAAAATTTTATATGGATAGAAGGATTAAAGATAATAGTATTAAAACTAACTTCACAAATGTCTTCTTAAAATCTCTTCTATTATATGGTCAAATGGTGACGTAAAAAAGAAGGAGGCTTGGGTGCATTCATTTTTATGATCACTTCAATTCATGAGAAATTTGGTAGATGCCATGTATTCAGTAAAAAAGAAGTTATAGAGTTTCGAATTGGCGGTTGCAATATTGCTGTATGTGGCTGAAATGGCAGTAGGTAGATGATCAAGTGGCGGTTGAATGGTTGGTGAGTGTGAGGTTGCAAAAGGTTGGGTTTATGTGCATTGAGTTGGTCAGAGAGGAAGGCAGGTGACTGGTTGTGGGAGTGAAGAGCTTAGGTGACTGGTTGTTGATGTTTAGGGGGAGTACATTGAAGAAATAGGGGATGTTGTTGTAGATGATCTTTGAAGTAGCCACAGTGGTTATCAAAACAGAGAGAGTTTTTTTGTAAATGAAATGAAACAATTTTGTGTATGCAATACGATTCTAATGCAATGTACACAACTTGAAATGAAAACTTAAATGAAGTGAAATGCACAAAAAAACAGGAAGACAACAAAGTATCAAATGAGAAAGGTTTTTGAAAAGAGAGAGAGTAAAAGAAAAACAAGATATGCACTGCAATGCAATATGAAAATATAACATTGTTAATAAAACAAATGGAACCAAATGAAGTATGCTGCAAGCTATGAACTACAGAGAACAGTATTGAGTTGTTAGTTTTTTTTAATATCAAATGCAAAATGAAAATAGAACAAGAGATGCACACAATCACAATGCAAACAAAAATCGCACACAAACACACAATTTTTTTTTTAAAATGCAATACACACACAAAATGAAACAAATCAAACAAAAGTAATCAGAAGGATAGAAAATAAAATCAAAACTATTCTCCGACAACGACGCCAAAAACTTATTCAACGACGAACTTTCCATCGGTTTAGAAAATCGCTGAAAAATTTATGATAAAAATTAACCGCGAGCACACGGGGACAATGTTAGTACGTGACGAGTACAGGTCGATACACAGGAAATTGTTAGATTTTAAATCTCTATTCAATTAAATTATACCAAAGTTGAGAGAATGTTTTAACTACAAAAAATGTAAAAACTAACGCTACAAAAGTGAATGAAAACTATGAGAATAAAACGACAATTTAGAGATAATTCCACTCTCAAAATCATATAGTTCAACAAAATATAAAATTATGACCTCTCTTTTTTGGTCATAAGGGAATTTAAATGATGTGCTTATCATAAGTATAGCATATTTGTGCTATTAATTAGCCCAATATAAGCCATCAAACTATAACACAACCTGTTAAATTTATATACCTCGTTTGTTGTTATATGATTGGATTTTCACAATTTTGATACTATATTATAATTTATAGTTCCACATGAACAAATGACCATGGGATCTGGTTATGAATGAAAAAGACAATTTAATGGACTGTGCACTAGTGATTTGTATACTATAAAAATTGTTCTTACATGAATCGTCATAGATAAGTTTAGCAGTGCATTAAAGTTGGACACTTACACTTAGAACGTGACAGAGAATCATTGTTGAAATTTCTGTCTTTTACCCATGTTTAATAGATTATTGGGATGGGATATTGATATGCCTATGCCAGTGGTATTGAATTTGCCGAATAATCTTCTTTTTTGATCAGTATACGTTATAATTGATAAATCTGATTTAAGAAGATTCTACGATATTTTATCTAAATATCGATATGTGAAAATGTTTTAGTCGATATGAATGCATTTTGCCTTCATACTGAAATGGAAGAAAATAAGATGCTAACCGATTTGTGAATTAAACAAAACAGAAGTTCTAAATTTTGTGGTCTGAAAATTATATAATTAGTTATGTTTCTTGTGCTTGTTTGTAAACTTTTTATCCAACTCACGTCATCTTATTTTGTTTGTTCTTGCTACTTTTTACAGGTAACAATTCACTTCTTTATTTGTATCATAGTTGAAGAGTCTCAGTTCCTAATTTTCAAAGATATATGTGGAAGGTTTTTCAGGTTTGATTACTGCCGTAAGCTCTTCTATCCTAAAATATACATCCGTTTGTATTGAGTGATGTATACTGAAATATTGAGTATGATAATGTAGTATTATTGGCAATGTAGTATTGTTGTTCTAATCATTTTGTTGTTGTTGCCAAACTATGTACTGTATACTGTAATATTGTTGTTGTTGCCGCTTAACTATGTAGTGTAATGTATTGTTGTTGAACATTGTAATTAAAAGATTTATTATGTTTGGTCTTTGTGCTGAATCTATGAAAAATATTTGGTTTAATGATCTTTCTTTTGTGATATTATGTTAAATTTTCAAATATTTGTATTGAGTATGATAATGAATTAACTCCTACTGTAAGAGGGCAGAAAAAATAATATATTTGTAAAAAATATATTAAAATTAGCAATGGTTTTGAGCGGTTGCAAAACCAAATTAACAAACCATGTACAACAAGGTTTTGCAACGACTTTTAGCCGTTACGAAATTAAATTTAGCAACGGCTCTTAGCCGTTGTAAAATTTAGTTTTGCTACGGCTTTGAGCCGTTACTAAATTTAATTTCGCAACGGCTATGGGCCGTTGCTAAATTTTACCACTGCCAATTTTGCAACGGCTCTAAGCCGTTGTGAAATGGCATTTCTGGTGTAGTGGGAATCAAATCTAAGGTGATCATGTTATGAATTATACGTTTATTTACATGACATAGTCTAGAGTGTCAAATATTAAAGTCACACAACATATAAGCAGAACTTGTTACTTTATTAGAATCAACATTAAGTCTAAACATACCCTCACAAGCATAACTCTTCCCTACAAACATGCTCTTATAAGTTAAAGTATATAAATCAGCCCCTATAACTTGAGTAAAACCAGCCTTATTAAGGAGAAATCCAGAAACCAGATTCTTTTTCATCTCTGGAGTATGCATCACATCTTTCAGAAAAACTATCTTTTCAGAGGTAAACTTTATTGCACATTTCCAATGCCAGCAACTGTAGTGGTGTGAGAATCTTCCAGCACTTTCTTATCATCAGCAGCCGTGTATGTACTGAACATAGCACGATCGTAGCAGACATGGCGGGATGCACCAGTATCTACCCACCAACCCTCTGATCCACCAACTAGGTGAATCTCAGAAATCATAGTCGTAAGAGGCATCTCAACTAGGTTAGCCTGCGGTGCATAGCCTGGTCTGTTCCTACCCTTGCGTGCCATATGACCTGATTTTCCACAGTTGTAACACAGAAACAACTGTTCAGAATCATTCTTTTGGATCGGTTTCTGCTGTCCCTTTTGGTTCTCTTGCGGGTTCAAATTCTGTTTGCTGCGGTCGCGGGTCTGATTCTTAAAGTTTTTCGGATTCGGTTTCAAAATTGCGGGCTTGGACTTTTTAGTGTTGTTGGTGACAACAATCACTTTCTCTTTCTGGTCCTGCTTATGAGCCTCCTCCTCAATACGAAGGTGAGTGATCAAACTCTCTAAGGAGAATTCCTTAGTCTTGTGCCTAAGCACATTCTTAAAATCTTTCCAACCTGGAGCAGTTTATCAATAATAACAACAATCTGAAATTGTTCGTCCAAACTCATACCTTCGGAGATGATCTCATGAGCAATTTTCTGAAGCTCATGAGACCGCATCTCTACTGACCTGTTATCTGTCATCTGGTATTTTAGATAGCGGCTGACTGCATATTTCTTCGCTCCAGCCTCTTCCGTATCATACTTCTTTTACAGCGCTTCCCAGATTTCTTTGACTGTCTTGTCGGAATTGTAGTAGTCATAGAGGTCACCACTAAGGTCGTTGAGTATGAAGTTACGACACAGGTAATCCTGCTTTGTCCAGTTCTGCAACTCCTTGGATTTTTCTGTCCAGATTCGCACCAGGTCAGCGTCTGCTCATTTGGTTTATCCGACAGCTGCGGCTTGTCGGTTGTCAGCACAGTCACCACCTTTCTCATGGTCAGGAAGAATTCCATTTTTTGTTTGCAGCGCTTGAAGCGAAGTTCGTCGAATCTGAAAGGCGCAGCAGAGACCATCAGAACCGGGAAAACGAAGAGGGAGTAGCGACATCTAAATCTGCAGCAGTAGTCATTGTCTTTGGCATCGTCTTCAATTTGTTGGAAAACAATGATTTCGGCTGAGTCGTGGACTACGTCACTCTCTTGAAGACGTTTCGACGATCTGCTATGTTGTGCAAAGCAGGCCGAACTATTTGCCGCCTCCTCTAGGATAAAACAGCATTTCAATAATTTCCGTGGTATCGATTCGTTTGCACGTACGAAACGATTCTGTTTGCACTCAAAAAATGTTGCTTGAATTTGTGGATTTAAAATGGATTTTCAACGGGATGTAGTTCTTTCTGTTTTGTCTCCTTAATGTTAAGAAGACGGAATAGCAAAATAACGTTGCTGGTTGTGGGGAAACATGGTCTCGAAAAATGGATCTAAGAAAATAATGGGTCAAAAACAATGAACGTTATGTAACGTTCTCCAATACGGGTCCGGTCTGATTTGACCGTTCCAGCCCGGTCTAAAAACGGTTAAAGAATTTTGTACCAAAAATATAAGTGATACACCTCAAGCTGTGACGCCCCACCTCGAGACCCACATTCGTAAAGAGAATTACTAAGTAATCCTGTCTACTAATGCAGAGAATATGGCTGGTTAAGGGACCCTCATGATAATGCATTAGCTAAGAGCTAAGTATGTCGATATTTTTTTTCCCATTACCTCCTAGTCCTTAACTAATACGATACCATGGTGGTTTAGGACCGTTTCTCGATTTGTGCGTGTTATCCTTGCGCAGGGGCCATGCTAATCTTCTCTGTATTGTTCCAATTTTATCGGATGTCCCCAAAAAGCCGGAACCTGAGCCCGGCCCGGGTCAGCGTACGTGCGTGTGTGGCGGTCAAGCATGGTCTCCCTCCTCACAAAAGAGCATCATTGGGAGCCTAAAGGGCTCAACTTAGCTTCTAAGAATCAAATGTAAATACTTAATTCTTTCGTATAATCCCACAATGTGGGACTATTCATATTCCCATCAATTTTTTTTAGAATTCGCTTATTTTTCTAAAACAATTTCCAACAACAGATTGTAGAGTTACTTAGTCACATGAATTGTGAGAGTGAGTGGGCAGGAAAAAGGATGTTTTGCCAAGAGAAACACAAACTTGGAAAAGAGTTTCACGTCTATCAATCAAGAAGTCATCCGCTCTCCTGCTCTGATTGGACTCATCTTTCAACTATGCACTGTGCTTTTCAATAGCCCGATGTCTCTTTTCCAAAAAGGACTACTTATAGGAATGAGACCACTAAAATAATGGTCAATCCGTTGGAATCAAAGTTTTATAAGGTAAATAGAATCTGTACCTTTCGCTTTCGTATACCACTTCGTCTACATTTATCAGCTGCTTTCTCCCTCCCCGGTCCAAGTTCAGCACACAGCAACCCACAATGATGAATTGCACTTCAACACTGGGTCGATGTACCTTGAATTGGTTGTAAGCTAATAAGATCTTTCTCAATTCACCGCATCTCCTTGGAAAGTCAAGCATCTCTCCATAGTTACTAGAGGTAACCCTAAAGTCATAATACATGGGGAAATTCCTTTTTTATTTTTTAAAATCCAATTTGACATGAAAAAAGAAGAAAGTTAGAGGTAGGGGAAGCCACCCTTAACTTCTATCTATCTTTGGAGCGGAAGATCTATACAATTCCACGACAATGGTCCTGTTAATACCATGAATATATATTTTGACGACACTAACCATATAAATATAGGTACTAATATTTTTTCAAGTTGTATATAATAGTTTGCAGGATATTATACATGTTCATACAAGTATATGATAATCGTGTTTGAAGACTGATTAGTAAAAATACTAGAGATCAAGATTCAGAAGTGATCAAGGTATTCGAAGGTTCATGAGTTTAAAAACAGAGACAAAGACAGAGTTCAAGACTATAGTTTATAGTTAATATACAATAGATTAACTTGTTAAAGTCCTTGAATAGCAACACTACAAGGGGAAGCACGTTTTCCGATGGCCAGAAACCGTCGGCGGCCGTCGGAAGCCGTCGGAAAAAGTCGTCGGAAATGCCTATGTCGGGAAGCAGTAACTCCGACGGCTTCCGACGGAAGCTGTCGTTAACGATTCCGACGGATCTCGGCGACATCCGACGATTTCCGACGGATTCCGACGAACGTCGGTAACCGTCGGAAGCCGTCGGAAATGCTAAGTTACAGGCCGCTGGTCTTCGTCGTAAGCCGTCGGAAATTTTGACCTATAAGTCGTTGGAATCCGTCGGAAGCCGTCGGAAATCTGCTATTTTTTTTAATTTGCTGCAAATAGAGCCTTCCAACCACATTTCTCTTCCAAACACTATAATATCAATACTGTACAATCCAATATATTATAATCCAACCAAATATCCAAACCCAAACTACAAAATATTCAATAAACACACAAATAAATAAAATTACATCAAAATATACATAACCATTCCAACATTAACAATAATCCTAACAATAACTGTTCTACCATGTTGTTAATACACAAATTCATCAATATTCTCATACACGTCCTCATACAACCATAGAATCAAGTGTATCAAACATAATTATACATAAATCAACAATTGCCTACGCCGTCTACCAAATCATTCTAAAGTAAAACAAAACATACCTGAACGAACAAGCAAGCAATGAATCAATCTCCTCCAGATCCAGAGCCAGCCGAGGAAGGAAAGCGACCACCAAACTGCTGCATGTACTCTAACAACTGTGCGGTCTGCATGGCCTGTTGGCGGTTCTGCTCCTCCAACTGGGAAACTCTAGTCCGCAATTATTCTATATCTGCTAGATCGCTCTGAGGTCTACTCCGCTGTCCCCTACTCTGACTACTGGACTACAATAATTGAAAAATAAATAAAATCCAAGTTTATTGTTTTGAAAAGGTCAAAATATCATATTTTAAGTATTTTAAGAAAAAGTAAATTATTTACCGCTAAATTGCCAAATCCGTATCGTCGACCATGCTTTGCTGGATCCATAACGGACTCAAAAATAACGTCCTCCTCATTGGTCGTCAGCTGATCTCGACCCGTGTCAGCAAGGAGTTTATGCCGCTGCTCCATAAACTTCTCCTGTATTAACAAATTAATAATATCATAACTTATGTCATCATAGTTTAACAATTCCTAATACTGAATAAAATGAAATATGCTTACATGGCTTTTGCTGGATTTATCGTCCTGCCATGTGTACGAAACAGTCCCGTCTGGATTAACATGCTCGACAGCATGCGTACGGGTGAACACGTCCATATAGCTGACAGGACCATGTGACTCGGCTTCCTAAAGTTGATTGTTACATACAATTATTATACATTTAAAATCATATAGTATAAACTATTTACATTTATTATTCAGTAAATTTACCAACTCCTGCCGATACTGCTGAAACGACTTCGATCCTCCACGATGAGTGACGGGATTCTTATTTCTATTTGCAGAGTTTCTATCCGACTCTGCCTGTACATTCAAAATTTGATACATTATTTTTCGATCACGTCAAATTAATAATTCAAAAAAAATTAGTATACTTGCCTTCGCCTCGTCCGTCTCCCAGTATCTCAACCAAGCTTGCCACACGCTCTCTCCCATCCACCATGGTTTCTTACCAGATTTCTTAATCTCAGATATCGTATCCCTGTAGTTCTTGCGCATCTTCTTCATCCAGTATGCTCGTGCCAACATCATATCATCTGTCTGGATGTCTATCTCAGCCTATGTTAAAAAAAAGATTACACTTTAAACGATATAAACAGTAAAAAAATGACAAAAACGAATTAAAAATGGAAAACAGAAAAATATGCATACTAGGACATCCTGCCATATGCACTCTATGATGTGAGGAGGGATGTTATCCCACTTCGGCCAGCAGGCACTCATCCTACTGCGATAAGAAGCTCTAGAGACGTCCAACACAACCTTAGAGGGAAGTAGATCGAACCCCCTGTTTTTAAGTACGATATAGATAAGTACGTACGTATATCATAGAAAAAATAAGATGCTAAATAAAATTTAATTCTTACACATCTGCTCTAGGGACTAACGATACAACTGCACGCTGTGGCTCTTGCGATGGGCCACTGCCATCGCCTCCTGACGATCGGGAACTGCTCCTACCTTTACATGACATATTGATAAACCTGTGACATATACACATCATTATATAAGAGAATAAAAACATGATAATTAATATATTTCATATGAAAATGACATCAACGGTATAAATTGCTTAATTAATGACTGAAATGGAAATAGAAATGGAAGTGTGTTATACCTGATTCATAATGGGTGTACTCTTCCAACGATAAGCAGAGTTCATTGCATTTTCAATAAAAATTGCTAAATAAATGACAAATGGAAATAACATAAAACATGTGTTGGGTGTGTTTCCACCACTACCGAACCGAATTCATAGCCATGGAAGATCAAACCAATTCATTTCCAAAGCCTACCGGACCGGCTGCCTCCCAGGAGCTACCGGACCAGCTGCCTCCCAGGAGCTACCGAACCAACCCAGCTCCACACTACCGAACCAGCTACCTCCCAGGAGCTACCGGACCAACCCAGCTCCACACTACCGAACCAGCTACCTCCCAGGTGCTACCGGACCAGAACCACCGGACCACTCCTCACAACTATCACCGAACCAGGGAGTACCGAACCAACATTGCCAGGCCAGATTACATCAGCCCAGGCCCACCAGCAGCTTTATACATCCAAGACCCCTACCCCCAGCCTCACTCTATAAATAGAGGGGCAGGGGTACAACAATGGGGGACAAGTTTTGAGAGCTCAAGCACGGAGCGAACTTTCAAACAACTTTTAGACACTGGTACCAAAGCTTTGTACTTGTAATCTAAACAAGAAAAGAGAAATAATATATAAAGTGGACGTAGGCACATTCTGGCTGAACCACTATAAATCTGCGTGTCTTTTATAGTATAGTCCCTGCTTTTTATATATTTGCATAAATCACCCAAATCACTAAGAACAACATAAAATCAATTAAATCATACGACTTTGAGGTGTTTGTCCATTTTTTGTGCAAACATTTTTTGTGCTTTCACTGAGAGTTAGAAGCTCGAAGATTTAGCTTCTTCCACTTAACCTTTTTCCTAACAGCATCGTTCATCGCTTGGAAAACATGCCTCCCAAGCAAAAGAAAGATGTTAACAAAGGAAAAAACATCGCAACCAGTAGTCTTACAGATCTAGTGGTCACAGATCAAGTAAATCGTCCCCCTCCAGCAGCAGTTCCAAATGAAGGTCAGGCTAATCAGACTACTCCTGCCGCAGAACAGCCTGCAACAATTACTAGGGCAGATCTAGACAGGGTTGTGGCTGAAGTAACTAACCGCTTCACGTCCCAGCAGGAAGCCTTGGTGGACCATCTCATGTCACGCTTAAGGGATGCTGAAGAGTCCAACCGCAACACTGAATCATGGGGTGAGTCCCAGTCTGGAGGATCTCAGAGACAACAAAGATCTTCCTTCTTCGAAGGAGCTAACGGCAGAAGCAGCCATGGTAGGAGCCGAGATCGAGCACAGCCCGAAGTTAGGCCTGAGGAAACGCTTGGAACCGAACCCAACGGAGGAGGTACCGGGCGGAGGTCAACTGTAGCCGAGCCGGTTGTACTGCCTAACCACAGAAACGCCGGTGAACGGGGCTGAGCTAGAGTCCAGCCCGAAGTTGGACCCAAGGAAGTGCTTAGATCAGAACCCAACAGGGGAAGATCAAGGCAAGGGCCAACTGTAGCTGACCCTAGCATGCTCCCAGAAGACCAAAGGCAGCCACTAGAAAATATGAGGAATGATAGACAATACCATCCCTACAGGTCATCTGGACGGAATCAATCCCACAGAACAGAATCGAACTCGTTTCTATCTACTCCAAATTCTGATGAAAGGATGGCACGTTTGTTCAGAGAATGCGTCCAACGGGATCAAAGAGATCGAGGGATATGCACTAGGGTAACCAGCCCTTTCACCCGCAATATCGAAATTGCTATCACCCCCCGAGAATGGAAGATGCCAACAATGGAACCTTACAAAGGAACCTCCGACCCCGTTGTACACTTACAGAGATACACACAGCATATGCTCATGAGTGGAGCAACAGAGGGAGTACTGTGCAAATGCTTTCCACTATTATTAGCAGATCTAGCTACCTCCTGGTTCTATCATTTACCCCAGGGATCCATCAGCTCGTGGGAAATGTTGAAAGAAAAGTTTATCAGTCAGTTCCGCATTCATGTGGAACAACCTAAGGACGCTTATTCCTTATCCAGCATCAAACAGAAACCTGGAGAGAAACTGCAGCGATACCTAACCCGATTCAATGCCGTAGCGGCCGCAGTCCAAGATGCCGATGAGAAGCTTATCCTAATGGCCCTCTGTAGTGGTGTGCATCCGGATACTAAATTTGCTAGAAGGTTGACAAAAGAAAAACCAGCTACTTTACCCGATTGCTTCCATGAAGCCGGGAAATATATGAGGCTTGAAGATGCTGCCACTGAGGGGCAGTCAGGGCAACAAAATAAGGCAACTCACAGCAACGCGCCCGCTGTAGCAAAGGACGTTCGAAGAAATGATTCTAGAGACAATGCTGGGGGCAAGAAGGGAGAAAAGCGCCTATATCGGCCATGACCGAGATTCGACACTTACACTCCTTTGAACGAAACCGTCGAAAACATCTTCCTTGCCACCCAAGGTGAAGTTAGATACAAACGCCCACCGTACAAGAAGGAATCAGATAACGCGCAGAAGTCTGGAAAGTTCTGCCGCTTCCACGAATCTCATGGGCATGATACCAATGAGTGCCATCATCTCCGGGACTTGATTGAAGAACACATCAGAAGGAAGAAACTGGAACGTTATGTAAAAGGTCAGGATAGGACTCCAGCTCCTTCCAATGAGAACCCAAGGCTACCCTCACCAGAGATAGGCAGAGGAAATTGCAACACTAGTGGCTCCAGTCAAGAGAAGATAGTGGTCCATACCATCTCGGGAGGACCGCACATCGCCGACAGAAGCTGGGCAGAGATGGAAATATATGGAAAGTCGCTTAGAAACAATGAAGCCTATGTTAATTCTGTTATAGAAGAACGCCACCCGAAGCGGAAAGAGAGTGATGACATCACATTCAGTAGGCGTGACCTAGAGGGAAGGCAGTACCCTCACATGGATCTCATGGTTATCTCTGCCCGGCTCGGTCCAGCCGAAGTTTTCCGAATTCTAGTAGACACTGGAAGCTCAGTAAATATCTTATTCAAGCATGCATTCGACAAAATGAAACTATCAATAAAGGACGTTTCTCCCTGCAATAAACCACTACACGGTTTCGATGGAGATGCGAAGATGCCCCTCGGGCAACTGGACCTCTTTGTTGAAATTGGAAGTCATCCCCGCTCCGTTGTACGGAAACAAACATTTGTGCTGATAGAAAACCACTCGGCCTACAACTCCTTCTTAGGAAGGCCAGCCTTATCTGACTTCCAAATCGTCCTGGCCCCATGGTGCCTAAAGATGAAATTTCCAACGGACAATGGAATAGGGGAAGTAGAGGGAGACCAGGACGTTGCTCGAGACTGCTATGTAACTGAACTTCGCAACAACCACAGGAAGGATAAAGGGAAGAGTGTAGAGGTTGCCCTCTGCACAAAAAGTTTGGAAGCGTAGCAACTAAAGAAAGCCCCTCCTCTTCGATATACCAGCGACCCTTTCAATGAATTAGACCCTAGGGACAAAGAGGAGGAGGCCACCGCCGAGCCTGCAGAGGCTATGGAGTTTGTATCTGTAGACAAGCATGACTCGAGTAGACTATTGAAAATCGGGTCCCAACTAAAAGCAGAGTTGAAGGAGCAACTCATTGACTTTCTCCGCCACAACTTGGATGTATTCGCATGGTCACACGCTGACATGACCGGAATCTCCCCCGACATAACATGCCACGTACTAAACATTGATCCTACCAAGGCGCCCGTAAAACAAAGAAAAAGAAGTATGGGGGCAGAACGATCAGCAACCCTCGATGAAGAAGTAAAGAATCTACTTGCCAATGACTTCATACGAGAAGCCATCTACCCAGAGTGGATCGCCAACCCGGTACTGGTAAAGAAGGCTAATGGGAAGTGGTGAACATGCATTGACTTCTCTAACTTAAATGACGCCTGCCCGAAGGATTGCTTCCCACTTCCCCGAATCGATCAACTTGTAGATAGCACAGCCAGGCACGAACTCTTATCCTTTATGGACGCATACTCAGGATATAACCAAATTCCTATGCATGCTTCCGATCAAGACCACACTAGTTTCATCACTGACCGGGGTTTGTACTACTATAAGGTAATGCCTTTCGGACTTAAAAACGCAGGAGCCACCTACCAGCGCCTCGTCAATAAGATGTTTCAGGGCTAATAGGACAAACTATAGAAGTGTATGTGGATGACATGCTGGTAAGGTCAAGGAAAGCCGACGATCACGTAAGCCACCTAGGCGAAATGTTTCAAGTACTTCGCCAGTATGGAATGAAGTTGAATCCTCTAAAGTGCTCCTTCGGAGTATCATCAGGAAAGTTCCTAGGATTCATCGTCCATGCCAGAGGAATTGAAGCAAACCCTGAGCAAGTCCAAGCTCTAAAAGATATCAAAATACCTTCCACTCGAAAGGAAATGCAAAGCCTGAATGGGAAAGTGGCCGCCCTTAGCCGATTCATCTCCAAATCAACGGACAAGTGCGTCCCCTTCTTCGAAGCCCTAAAAAAAGACAAAGGAAAGTTCGAATGGACTTACGAATGCTTAACCGCTTTCCTTAACTTGATCGAACACCTCCAGAAACCGCCGGTACTCTCAACTCCAAGCGAAGGTGAAGAATTATACATATACCTTGCTGTGTCATCTCACGCCCTGAGCGCTGCGTTGGTAAGAGAAGACAACCGCATGCAGCGACCAGTATACTTTGTAAGTAAGAGGTTTAAAGGGGTTGAAGTCAGATATCCTAAACTTGAGAAGCTAGCATACTGATTACTTATCACATCACGGAAACTGCGTCACTACTTCCAGTCCCATTCCATCAAAGTTCTGACCGATCAACCACTAAGGCAGGTACTCCATCGTCCCGACACTTCTGGGCGACTACTTAAATGGTGCATTGAACTAAGTCAGTATGATATCACCTATCACCCTTGCACCGCCATCAAGGGATAAGCCATGGCCGATTTCATTGCAGAATTCACTACCAACGAAGGTAAGGAGCAATCGGAAATAGCAGAAGACACCAAGTGGAATCTCTTCGTGGATGGTGCGTCAAACGAACAAGGCTCGGGAGTAGGTGTGGTAATAATCACTCTTAGGGGAAATAAGCTGCACTATGCTATAAGGTTGGAGTTCGCTGCCACCAACAATGATGCAGAGTATGAAGCAGTGATAGCTGGATTAGAACTTGCCTTAGAAATCAGAGCCAATTCTTTGTGTCTTCATAGCGATTCTCAACTTATTGTTAATCAAATACTAGGAGAATTCCAGGCTCGAGAAGAACGACTCATAGCATATTTAAAGAAGACCAAGTTACTTTTCAGTCGATTGGACCACTACTTAGTCAAATACATCTCTCGGGAAGAGAATCGAGAGGCCGACGAATTGGCGAAGCAAGCAAGCGTGAGAGACGGTGCTATTTCCAAAGCAGTAGCCATCTTGAAGCAACTGACCTCAAGTTTTGAGCAAGTGAATCTGATAGCTGCAACCGAAGAAGCAAATTGGATGACTCCCATCGCAGACTACTTACAAAGTGACACACTACCCAACAGGCGTAACGAAGTCAAGAAAATCTTGGGGAAAGCTTCCCGCTACACAATACAAGAGGACACCCTCTATCGACGCGGATTCTCTAACCCCCTATTAAGGTGTGTCGCTGGAAGGGAAGCTAAGGAAATCTTATCCAACATTCATCAAGGAAGCTGCGGAGATCACACCGGAGGACAAACTTTAGCAAAAAAGATACTCTGATATGGATATTTCTGGCCCACCTTAAGCAAGGACGCCTTAGATTTCGTCAGAAAATGTGACAGATGCCAGAAGTTTGCCAAAATTCCACGGCTACCAACAACTGAGATTACTCAAATGACCAGCCCTTGGCCCTTTGCAGTATGGGGAATTGACTTAATCGGCGAACTACCAATGGGCCGAGGCGGGGCCAAATATGCTATAGTGGCAGTCGACTATTTCACCAAATGGGTGGAAGCAGAACCCCTGAATAAAGTATCTTCAGCAAAAGTTATTAACTTCTTGATCAAAAATGTTCTGTGCAGGTACGAAGTCCCATTCAAAATCATATCAGACAATGGACTTCGGTTTGACAGCGAGGAATTCGCCAACTGGTGCCAAGAGCACGGAATTCACAAAAGCTTCTCATCCGTAGCGTATCCCTAGGCAAACGTACAAGTCGAAGCCGTCAACAAAATTCTGAAAACTCTAATAAAAAAGAAACTCAAAAAGTCAAAGGGCGCTTGGATGGATGAACTCCCTACGACACTGTGGGCCTATCGCACATCTTTTAGAACATCAACAGGGCATACTCCTTTCTCTTTGGCATACGGATCGGAGGCTATGCTCCCAGTTGAAACCATCATACCTTCCCACCGTAGGATCCACTATAACCCAGAAGAGAACGAAGAACTCCTTCACATGTCTTTGGATCTAATTGAGGAGAGAAGAAATGATGCAGTCCTCAAAGCAGCAGCCCACAAGCAAAAAGTGGCAGCACAATACAACTCCAAAGTCAAGCATCGTACCTTACAAGAAGGGGATCTTGTCCTCAAGCGGATCTTCCCTCGCCCCGGAGCACTAGATCCAATCTGGGATGGACCATATGTAATTCATAAAGATCTCCACAACGGAGCTTATATTTTGTCAACAGTGGACGGAGAGGTGTTCCAGAGGGCATGGAACATCCAACACCTCTGTCGATACTTTTCTTAACTTGTACTGCCTATATGAAGTGAATTAACAAAGAGAATCAGTGGACGTAGGCGTTTTCGTGCCGAACCACTTTAAAAAAAATCTTGTCTCTTTTTTAACTTGTTCCTTTATATCTTGGCTGCTTGTTAACTTTATCCTTTTCTGTTGAACGAAATCCTGTGCATATAGCATTTCCATTCAAGGCACTCCACAGCACAACTTCATCTGGACAAGACCTAACAGGTACTATGCGAATCTATGCCCTCGCCAATGAGACACTTTCGCTCCGGCATCCCTCTGCTGCAGGTTAACTCATTGCTCGCGACGGCCCTTAAAGCCAACTGTAATGAGCCGATTATAAGCCACCGAGAAGGCCGACTATAGCCGAGGCAGCTCATTACGGCGTTCGGCTCGCCGGCAACTGTGAACCGACTATAAGCCCCAACATAAGGTGTGGCCAGCCAGGGGCAGTTCACGGTTGACGATCGACACCCACGTTAGCCGGCCACAGTAAATCGAATAATACCCACGAATACGGGCCATAATGGCCCGGGTAGTTACTGTGCGCGATCTCGGCTCCGATGTGTCTTAAGTGCGGCTGTGGTAAAAAAGAATTAACTCCCCGCGGAGGCGTAAGATGGGTGACAAATGTCTCCAAGACCCACAGCTAGGGAAAGTGACTACAAAGCCCGTTTGCCACGAACTTAAGCACATCGAAGGCCTTCCGTGATTGGAAGTTTTACTATTTCACATATTTCAATTTTATTTAAGAAACTTTTCTCCTATCCTCCGTAACAATCCCTGAAGTACAGGACACAGAACAAGAGACATTCGCTAATGGAAGCGGATACTCGCAACGAGACACCGGACTGCATTCCATACTCGGTCACACAAGACATTCAAAGCTGCCATCTACAAGCAAAATATAAAGGGCGGTATTTCCTTCTTTCATGTATAAACACGTGGCTATAATTTGTTCACACATCACGCTAACATTGCAAGTCATGAAATTACGTTTTAAACAAGAACTTGAAGTCAAACCCAATTTAATTACAAGAATATGCACAGCTATATTTCTCATACAACATGTCAAAATAGCAAAAACATTCAAAAGATGACAGAATCAGCTTAAGTTAAAAAAATTACACGTCAAGAATAGTGTTGTTTATTACAAGTAGCATAATTACAACCTAAGAGTTACGTTACTGTTTTGAGACTAACATATACAACAATGTCAAGTCCACAAAAAGATATCCAGGTCCAATCAAGGAACCGACTGCGTCGGAGTTTTATCCTTGTCCTGTTGCCCACCTGTCCGGTCAAGGAAAGAATTCATTAGTGATAAGCAACCAAGTTAACGGAAAGACTAGAAAGGAAGACTTACCAGCGTCTCCTCCTTGATCATCTTGATAATCATCCTCTACTTGCACACCTGCCTCCTCAGCTGCAAGCGACCGCATGCCCTCCTTCACCGCCACCTTCTCCTCCTTGGTAAACTGGGCAGTAACCACATCCATCCTGAAGGCCACACCACCCTCCTTATCCGCCTCAGCCTTGGCCTCCTCTAGAGCCCTGAGATAGATCCTAGCCATAACCCGGGGGTAATCATCCATCCAGGACAAGTTACCATGCCTCCAAGTACGGAAGTACATATCTTGGAGCATCCCATCCATCATCCCCTCGTTCTCCTCAAACTCCCTCATTCGGACCTCAGAAGCCCGCAGCTTTACAACAACAGCATCCCTCTCCGATCGATACCGTAGACGGTCAGCCTGAAGGGACCTCCTCATCGCCTCCATCTCCTCCTTCGACTTGGCCTGAGCAAGCTCCGTGGCCTCAAGTCTCCCTGATAGTTCCTCTACCCGCTCGAGGTCCGCTTGCCGAACCTCATCCACCGTGGCAATGGCCATGTCAATCCGCTCCTTACAGACGGCCTCCATCTTTCGCAACTCCGCCATACTGGCCTCTTCAATAGTCTTCCTCAATTGTCTGGATGCGGCCTCATGCTGGGAGATTTGGATGGCTTGGTCGGCGAGTTGTTTAGCCTAGTCGGAAACCATCAACCGTAACCGAATGTTGGCGCTTCCTATCTCTTCCCCAGCCTTGACCAGTCGGGCGTGGTGCCCCATCAATTTCCTGGTCTCCTCAGCAACCCGGTCAATATTTGCCTTAGCCTCATCCCCCAGAGTTACGACCCGGCTAGTAAGCAGATCAAGGTCCAGGGACTTAGCTTCGTCAAGCACCCGTACCATAGGATTACGAGGGAGGAGATGCTCACCAGTAACCTCATCGAAGGAGATGTCATGAGATGCCGGGTCCAGGTCCGGATGACCCGCAAACGGATTGCGTACTAAGCCAGGATGATCTATCAGGATGACGGTTGGATTCTCAGACGGATGTGGGGAAGGTATAAGCTCAGTGTCCTACTCCTCAATATCATGAATAGGCTGGAGTGGGGCCGGAGGACCAGGAAGAGATCCAAACGTAGATCGACTCCTCTTCCTCTTCTGTATATCTTCTTCAATAACTCCAAGAAGAGGACGATAGCCGACTACATCTCCAGAGCGATTAGTAGGAGTCTTCAGCTTGGCAGAAGCTTTGAGGAGTCTGTATTGTTCAAGCCTATGCCGAAGATCTGAGGTTTTGGCCGTTTTGCCCGCTCCTGGAATAAAAATCAAGTGTCACCAGCATGCATTGAGCCATCATTCGAGAATTAAAAAGAATATAGAGAAATTCACCTTGAACCGCAGAAGTTGCCTCAGTAGAAGCACTCCCGGAAGATAAATCGACGCCGGTTCCAACTTTGTCAGCTTTCTTGGACTTCTCCGTTTCCTCCAAACCTTCGAAGGCTTGGCGGAAAGCGTCATCCGTCCACTCTTGCATCTCACCTACTTGCCCAGAAGACAAAGCCCCGGTGCCATCTCCACCACCATCACCTCCTCCTTTTCTTCCGCTCTCACCTCCTTCATCTCCGCCTCTCCCCTCATCCACATCTCCCTCCTCCGGAATGTCTGGACATGTACTGGGAGAGGGACCGTCAGACTTCTTGAGTTTCTTACTCGCAGCGACTGGATGCGGCGGGAAGGGTCTCCTTTTGCTGCTTTTCGCCGTAGCCCCTCCTATAGCTTTGGCAGCTCTCTCCTCCGCCGTGTCTCTCTGCTTAACCACGGACTGATGTGGAAGGATCAGGTTGTGCCCCAGAAGTGTAGCATTCCTGATCAAGTAAGAAGCCAACCTGTCCCTTCCCGTAATGGCATCTACTTCCACAGCCATCTGAACCAGGTGATCATTGTCCACGACCGCAAAGCCACCTGTCGCTAGCAAGAAATAAAAACACATAAGAAGGGGTATTGCAGTCAGAACGGAAATTATAAATAAGCTTAAGACTTACAGCTAGAAGTGAAACGACGGATGGAAACAGAGTCATCCTTGATAAAAAACCATTCTTTCTTAAACATGCTGAACTTCGAGTATAAGTCCAGGACCGGCTTGAAAGATACGGCTGATTCCAAGCTAATGTATGGAGACCCCTTCTTATAGCCCCTCAGGTTGTACAAATACCGGATCTCCCGATTGGAAGGAGGACGCCCGTATCTCCTCTGGAAGATAACAAACAGGCTCGCCAGGATGGCGTAGGAGTTAGGCTGAAGCTGAAATGGAGCCACCTTCAAGTAGGTGATGAAGTTGAGTATCCAAGCATTGATCGGGGGGATGGCCCCACACATGCAATGATACCTACTATAAGCGAAATATCCTTCGGGGGGATTATATGGCATCACTCCTTCCCCCGGCAACAGCATACGCGCTCTGTCAATCCCAAAAGAGCGAGAAATGACATCAAGCTGCTCGTCTTTGAGGGAGCTAGGGAAGCAATCAGGAGGTGAGTTCAGAAGCTCTTGAGGACTGTACCCGTCCACTAGCGATCTCGGGGTGGGCCCATGTCGTTCTGGATTCGGCTGGACTGGGGGCACGACAGGAGGCTCTCTTCTGTCCGTAGATTTCTTCTTGTCGGAACGGGTTTCAACTTTATGAGACATTATCTGCAACACGAGAAAGCACATTGTTAGAACAAAGGATGTAGAGATATAAACAAGTAAGGGAGTACAATCTAGAATTTCATTTGTAATTCGAGACATAAAAGGTTCAAGATTCGTCCGGCATTCGAACTCGACCGGTAATTCAAGCATGAAGCATCATCCGGTTAACCAAAGACATCGAATTCATTCGGTTAACCAAAGACATCGAATTCATTCGGTTGACCAAAGACGTCGAGTTCATTCGGTCATTCCAAGAAATCGAAGCTCATTCGGTAGTCCAAAGGCTTCGAGTTCATTCGGTGCTTAAAGCGCCCTGAGTTCATTCGGTAAGACAAGTCTTCATTCGGTACTCGAACTACACGAGTTCGTTTGGTAGTTCGAAACACGAAAGTAATTCGGCAATCACCTGGTTCGGTAGTTAAGCGTGATCCGGCAATCTGATTTGGCTATCTCGCTTGGTAGGGAATAACGAGAGACATGAAGCCCACATTTATAGACAAACAAAGATAACCGAACCAACTGGTTCGGCGCGTAGGACCAAATGGAAACGTCCAAACTGAAACAAAGCACGACATATCTGGCATATGCCCCACTTTGGGGGGCAAGTGTTGGGTGTGTTTCCACCACTACCGAACCGAATTCATAGCCATGGAAGATCAAACCAATTCATTTCCAAAGCCTACCGGACCGGCTGCCTCCCAGGAGCTACCGGACCAGCTGCCTCCCAGGAGCTACCGAACCAACCCAGCTCCACACTACCGAACCAGCTACCTCCTAGGAGCTACCGGACCAACCCAGCTCCACACTACCGAACCAGCTACCTCCCAGGTGCTACCGGACCAGAACCACCGGACCACTCCTCACAACTATCACCGAACCAGGGAGTACCGAACCAACATTGCCAGGCCAGATTACATCAGCCCAGGCCCACCAGTAGCTTTATACATCCAAGACCCCTACCCCCATCCTCAATCTATAAATAGAGGGGCAGGGGTACAACAATGGGGGACAAGTTTTGAGAGCTCAAGCACGGAGAGAACTTTCAAACAACTTTTAGACACTGGTACCAAAGCTTTGTACTTGTAATCTAAACAAGAAAAGAGAAATAATATATAAAGTGGACGTAGGCACATTCTGGCTGAACCACTATAAATCTACGTGTCTTTTACAGTTTAGTCCCTGCTTTTCATATATTTGCATAAATCACCCAAATCACTAAGAACAACATAAAATCAATTAAATCATACGACTTTGAGGTGTTTGTCCATTTTTTGTGCAAACAACATGCAAACAATAGTAAACGGATTTGGTTTCATAGTTATATCAATTTCATAATACATCAAGAATTCAACATAGTTACATCAATTGCAAAAAAACAGATTCAGATTTATATCAGTCATCATCGTCTTCTGATTCAGATTCGGTCTCGTTTTCGACGATATTTTCCTCTGCACCGTCAAACGCTTCTACCAAAACATTTGATTCATCGATCAAAGGACCAAAATCTGTATGATCGTCTGTAATTATTATTTCGTTATTTTGCTCAAGATCTACCTGATAAGCTTGTTCGTCCGGAATATTCTTCCCATCGAATGTGAATCTGGCCTTTGTTTTAAAAACTGCAGACCAATCTGCTTTATCTCTTTTTAGAGACGGATAAGGAGCATAATAAACTTGCAATGCTTGTTTGGCTAGTACAAAAGGATCATACTTGTGATAGTGCGATGTATGCTTTATTTCGATAAGATTATAATCCTTGTGCACATTAATTCCAGAACCTGGAACATTGCTAAACCAATTGCATCTAAATAGAAACACCTCCTCCGCGGGTCGTGAGAAATATGTCAGTTGCAAAATTTGTGTCAGAACGCCATAAAAATCATTTAAATGATTTTCTGGATCGTCACTACCTTTAACAAATACACCAGTATTATTTGTTAATTTTTCTGTACCGTATTCTTTGGTGTTAAATTTATATCCATTGACGAAATATATTGGATATGTCTTGACCACTCTTTTTGGTCCCATCGCAAGATGTTTCAACCCTTCGTCAACAACACAATTTCTCGGCTCATAAACGTAATTTGAAAACCAACCGGAAAATTCTTTACTGAGATCTCCGTTCGGATGTTCACGTTCATAAACACTGTTTATATAAATAAATTATTACATTAGGTTATACACGCGCATGCATTATAGAAAAGAATAAAACACAAATTATTATTTTAGATTACCTAACAAACGGTGCAACCTCGGCACAATTTAGAAGAATATAAGTGTGTGCTACATGAAGATCTCTATCGTCTTGCCATATTTCTACACATTTTCCAGAAGGCCGACCATGTTGTCTAAAAATAGATAACATTGCTTGAGAGGACTCTTGTTCGTCGCCTTCGTTATTACGAGGAACACTTTGAAATGAAATATTCACATGGTCACTGAAATAGTGAGAGAAAAAGAACGAAGCTTCTTCTTCGATGTAAGATTTACATATCGAACCTTCAACTCGTGCTTTTTGCCTCACTTTTTTCTTCAGATGATTCAAATATCTATGCAAAATTAATTTATATTAACTTCATCTTTCAAATGCAATTAAATTACGTTATAACATATTACATACCTCTCAAATGGATACATCCATCCATATTGGACAGGACCTCGAAGTCGGCTTCAGATGGGAGATGAACAGGTAAATGTTCCATCACATTAAAAAAACCTGGCGGAAATATTTTCTCTAATTTGCAAAGCAATATAGGAATGTCCACTTCAAGTTTACGTAAACGTTGCACTTTTAAAGTAGTCGAACAAAGCTCTTTGTAAAACATACTAAGTTCCGTTACTACCTTCCAAACTTTTAACGGCAGTAGTTCTTTGAACATTATGGGAAATAAATTTTCCATCATTATGTGACAATCGTGACTTTTCATTCCGCTCAATCTACTATTTTTAAAGTCAACACATCTACGAAGATTTGATGATATCCCATCAGGAAATCTTAACCCTTCCACCTATTTTAACACAGTTTTAACTTGATTATTATCTAATTCGTAACATGCTTTGGGTTTTTTACTGTCATTTGGTTTCATATGAAGCTGAGGACGTTTGCATAATTCTTCTATATCACGTCTTGATTTCAAATCATCCTTCGTCTTTCCTTTCACATTCAAAATTATGTTAAAAACATTATCAAATACATTTTTCTCATTGTGCATCACATCTATGTTATGGCGAAGCAGAAGATGTTTCCAATACGGCAACTCCTAAAAAATAGTTTGTTTGCACCAGTTATGAACAACTGATTTGTCTTCAATTTCTATTTGCTCGCCAGTTTCATATATCTTTGGATAGTCCTTAACAAGTTCATATATGTCTTCGCTTGACCATATCATCGGTGGTTGTCTGGTTTCTACTCTATTAGCTAAAAAGTTTTTCTTGTCTCCTCTGAAGGGATGATTTACATGGAGAAAATATCGATGATAATCAAACCATGAAATTTTCTTACCATGAGGTAAAGAAAACGCTCGTGTTTGCATCAGTGATGTTGTATTTTGATTTTATCGCAATGTATTCTACGATAACTGACATCTGAGTGCCGCTTTTACAACCATCCCAAATAGGTTTCTTAGCTGCATCTAGTAAATCATAAATTTTTTTAGCTTCAATATTTGGTTCTTCAACATTTCCATCATCGTCGTCAACTTCAACCATAGGAAACATTGATCGTGCTGCATCTTCGACCATATTTTCTATACGGGTCGTTGAAACTATTTCGTTAACGACACTTTCAGACTCTACAGAAGTATTTGCTACAACTTCTCCATGCCGATCCCAAACATAATATTCGGGTGCGAAACCGTGTTTGCACAAATGAACTTTCACAATATCTGGTAACAAATACTTTAAATGTCTACACCTACTATACGGACAACGAATTTCTGGATCGTTTCCGTTATTACTTAAAGCGAATTCAACAAACACGTTTATACCATTATAAAAATCTTCTTTTATTGAGCCCCTCGGTCCTTTTCTTTGGTACATCCATCTCCTCCGATCAACAAAATAATCAATCATTTTTCCTATTTGACAAAATGAGAAGTTCAAAATTTAATATTTATTTTGAAGAATACAAATTCGAAAAAGATTATTTTCATGGTCGTATAATATATTGAATTTAAAGAACAACTTCACAAATTTAAAAATATTTTCAAATAGGGCACATTTTATTTTTTAACGTAACGATTTAAAAATATATATAATTTTTTTTTCATTGATCAGACATCTTACTTCCCATTACAAACACAGTAAGCATTTACATTTCGTATATTACTTCGTCTCAAACGATTCAACAAAATTTCGGCAGCATTTCCCTTTTGTTCCCTGCATTGTACACAAATGCGTGTACGCAGGAAACAAAAAAAAAGTTAGGTTGAAATTTTATGAACCGTTTGAGACGAAGTAGTATACAAAATGTAAATATTTACTGTGTTCATAACTTGTCCAATACAGGGATAAATCCGACGAACATTGTACCAGATGAATATAAATGGTTGTTTTTCGAAAAAACGACTATTTATACAACGATTATGTACAACACTCGTCAGACGGGGCCAAAAACTCTCTAAGGGACATTTGTCAGTTACATGCGCGCATTTTACAAAAAAATACAGTTTTACTCACTGTTCACATTTACAAAAATATATACTAATTTAACACATTTATTCAACGTATTACATCAACTTAAGGCCGTTTTAATATTTTTGTCATTTTTCAATACACACAATTATAATTTAGAGTAATGCATTTTTTTTGTTTCATAAGTAAATACGCGCACAATATAATACTCCTAGTTCATTCAATCAATTTATCTTATTCCAAATAACGTATACAATCGTTGAATCAAGACATACACAACAATTTATATATACATGAACAACCACAAATTATACGTATTTTTCACAATTTCACGATAAAAGATGAAATCGGTATACCATGTGATGCTATAAACCGTTATTACGCTATTGAAAACAATTGCAATCACTAATTCGTCCTAATTTATCAATTTATGCAAATCTAGAATTAGGATAAAAACTGAATTTTTCACAAAAATAAGAGATTATACCTGAGATTAAGAGTAATGGAGTTTGATTAGGGAGCCTTGGAAGATCCAGAAGCTAGAAATAAGGGATTGGAAGCTTGGAGGTTGAATTTAGGGGTTTTTTGGTGGAATTTTCGTATGGAGAGAAGGAGGAAGAAAGCTCTCGGCTGAAGCTATAATCGCATATTTCCGACGGCTTCCGACGGCCGCCGACGGCCCGTCGGAAATAGGCCGTCGGAAACCGTCGCCCCCCTCCGTCGGAATTTAGCATTTTTCTAGTAGTGCAACTTTGTTTTCTTCGAATACTTTATCAAATTATTTATTTTATTATCTAAATATTTATTTTATTTTTAAAATATATTTTTACAAATATTTTATAAAAAATTTGCATATTAAAAAGTATTCAAAAACAATGTTTAAAACTTTTACAAATTATTAATTTTTTTTACACTTTTAAATGGAGTGGAAATTATGTTGAAGAGCTTCTATTTTCAGGGTAATAAGTTTTAAGGACAACAGTTCTAAATAATTAGTTTTAAGGACAATTTACAGGATAATGATAAATTCATTTATCCTTTTAAGTTATACAGGAAAATAATAAATCCTTTTATCATTATATCTGTATAACTGAAAATGATAATTTTTTTTATCTTTTTCCTATAAAATGTCCTTAAAACTAATTTTTTAGAAATAGTGTCCTTAAAACTTATTACCTGCACAAATAAGCCCTTGAAGTGAAAATCCCCTTAAATGGATTATTGTTTTTCAAAATTAACAAGGGTATGTCGACATAGGCTACATAGGTATGTCGACATATATACCATTGAATGAATTTTGAATATTTGTGATTTTTGGTTACATCTTTCGCGAATAGACATTGTAGGATTGGTTAATCGAAATCAGTATAAAACTCCTGATGTCATCTCTCTTACTTTACTGCATTTACATATATCTATAACCGTCTGTTAATACACACACACACATATGTTCCATATTATCTGTACCACCCCCTACCTTCTAGTGTTAAAGTAGCCCTAAGATCTATTTACTTTAGTACTACACCGTTTCACACAAGTCATATCCTTCTCGAAACGTCACTTCATATTTTTAAGTTTTTGTTTTTAAAGGGATATACCCAAAACTTTGGATTAGCATCACATTATTTTCATAATTATTAGGTCTGTATGTTATGTGCCACTTTAGAAGGCATGATTGAGTTCCTAACTATCATATAATCAATTATCTATGCATATATGTTCTGCCACTTACCTAGGGTATTTTGTCTGGTGGTATGATTTTCGGTTTGGATGCGAGAGGTCTCAATTTCGATTTCGTATTATTTTCTTAAAGGGGAATCTCATGTTCATGATCTATGCATATTTTCCAAACTTTTGCTTGGTAGATAGATTTTTATGGTGAGTCACATGATTTTTTTCAATTGTCAGATCTGTATGATACGTTCAGAGGAGTGTAAATGTGTAATTGAATTCCTAACTATCATATTGTTAATTATGTATGCATATAGGTTTTATCACTTATCTTGGGCATTTGATTCTTGAATGCTCTTTTATATTTATAATCACTTTATTTTCAAGACAATCTTCCAAACATGTATGGAAAAACCTTTTATGAGGCATTCTTCATTCTTATAATTGTCAAATTTATATGCTATATTCTGCTTGATAATTGGAAGAACCACTATTCGACCCATTATCATCAGTGAACGGTTGGTTTCTTTTGTCCGAACATATTTCAAGACCAAATTAAACCAAAGTGTAATAAAAACCACAAACCAAACCACATCGGATAATTTAAGAATGGAAGGTTCCAAACCAAAATACAGTGGTTCAGTGTTCAGTTGGTTATGCATTAAACCAAATTATAAATTTGAATATAATTTACCAACTTGAAAATAAAAATACGTTAACAGTGAAGTATTATTGTTTGTATTGAACCCGTGCTGTTATAAATGCAACATGTACCATGCAAATTAAGGAATAGACCATGAAACTTACACAATTTGCTTTGTTATTCAGTATGCATCAATAAATTGGTTTATTCAGTAATTTCAATTTAGAGTTTTATGAACTGTAAACCAAAAAACAACAATCGAATTTTTTTAGTCATGAATCAAAGCTTTTTGGAACTGTACAATTTCATAATTTCTGGTTTTTTATATTGGTTAAGTTGGTTAAAATAGAAGTATGCTCACTCCTAATTATCAAAGCATGATTATAATATGTAATAGTTCTATACTTCCTGGACTTGCATATTAAAATTAGAGAACCACTTATTATTACAAAAACCATTTGGTGATTTGAAGGGTGATCCTTTAACATTTATGAATGATAAATTATATTATTTAGGGAGGTGTGGATATTCTCAACATGCCTTCATGCATGGAGCGCATCTTGAGTCAAACACGTCGATGTTTATGTTTGGTCAGTTGAGCATGTATGGCGGTTAAGCGCGCACATTGAATGACCTTGTTCTAATAACATATAGGCGAGACTATTCTCAACCCCTTTTGCCAAACGTTTTGATGTAGCAGCATGACACTTGTTTTGGGTGGAGAAGTCCAATGTTCAAATCTTGGAAAGCCTCATCTTATATTTTAGTAATCTAGCATCAGATAAATGCTTGCTTTCATAGTAATATCTCCTGCAAACTTCCTTTTATAATTGTCAAAAATTCTACATGGTTACTTATGGTTATAGTATTCATGGACAAATCCACGTGTGTTGTGGATCGCACATGTCAATTTACCATTTGTAAGTAAAATTTACGTACAATTTTTGTAGTAAAAGTAGCATTTTGGTGCAATTTTATTTCGCAGGAAGGTTTGTTTTTGCAGGTAAGATACCTCAGTTTTATAGCAAGAAAGCCTTTTATTATGTTCAGTGCCATCAATTCTGCAATTGTCAAATATGTAGGTTATGCACCACTTTAAAGGTCTGTAGTCGAATATTTATCTTGCAACATAATTATATCTATAGTTTAAGATTCAGTTATGATGCACTATCATCTGAATTATAAATATTAAATGCATTTCATCCTACTAATTTAATTAACTATTGCTTGCATCATACCATTACAGGTTACCAGCATTATTGTTACAGAGTTATAGTGAACCATTATTTAAATTTTGAATGTTAAATGCATCATATCGTACGAATATCAGTTGCAAATGTCATTTCTGTACCTACATTGTAACTTGTTGCTCATTATAGGTTACACTGGAAGATTTTGGCCATGGGTGGAAATGTTCTTGCTGGGCTCATACAATTCGTCAATGCGAGCACCACTGTATTGAAAGTACGTTTCAAATTTATATCGTTCCATTACATTAAGCATTTCTTGAACTTAAAGTTCAATCAATATGCTCAAGCATCAAGTGTCACTGTTTGTCTGCATTTAAATTGGTATGCAAGGTTTGTAGTTTGTGTTATTATATCATGTAGATATAAAATAAACTTTATGCAACAAGGGCATTTGGTCTAGTGGTATGATTCTCGCTTTGGGTGCGAGAGGTCCCGAGTTCGATTCTCGGAATGCCCCTGTACAATTTTTACTGTTTACGGCTACTGTAATATCAAACTATAATACTGTTCAACTTTTCTGTTATTATTTGCTGCAAGTCGATGTGCTTAGTGCTAATTACTCCACTTGAAAGTACAATCTTACAGCAGATATGTGGATAGCATTGGACAAGTGGATAAGATTTATTTTAGGAAAATATCAGTGCTTAAAAAGCTACAGCACCAGTAACCTTCCATGCTCCCGTTGCATCTATAATGGCTCGAGCTTACTTTTCTTCATCACCATGCTTCTGCATCACTGGTACTTCTCAATCTTCGGTTATCTTTCATGGCTAATAGAGTTCCCATTTACCTGATTCTTTTATTTATTTTCCATCATAAATATAACATGCAGATCCAGCTGCTGTGAAATACATGCATCCTTGTAAATCATTGCAGTTTTCCAACCTTTCTGCAATGAAATGTGGGTCTTCACTATGTAATGACTTCTATCCCGCCTATTGAAGCTTTTGTATTTTCTTTATTGTTTCCTACTGTCACGGCAGTCAATTTAGTATGTCTTTTTTTTTCAGTCTTTTTGACCAGTATGAAGAAAAGAAATTTCTGTAGGGCTAAGTCACCCTCGATCAGATGTGAACAGAGCTCGGATGAGAGTAGTGGTTTTGGTGTGTGGTCTAGCCGATTAGCAATGCTTGGGTTTGTTTCTGCAATTGTTGTTGAACTGGTTACTGGAAAGGGACTACTGGAGGTAATTACTACTTCTAATACAAACTTAGTTATGTTGTTTGTATACTATTTACTGATCACAATATCCTTAGAACCCTTCTTTTTAAATTATTTAATAAAAAAATAATTAAGAAACATTAAATTATATGCATTAAGAAACTTTTAGAAATGTGAAATCTTCAATTTCTGAATTTTAAACTTTATATATTCTACTTTCAGAATTATAGTGTCTCAGAGTATTAAGCTTTAAATAATTTACAATTTTGAAGAAACCAACTTTTAAATTTTGAATATTCTGAACCTTCCAAAATTTGGAAAAATAAAATGATTTTTTTTCATAAATATTAATTTTTAAAATAAAAAAACTTTAAATTATTTTTATGTTTGAAAATCTTCAAATACTTTGTTAATTGATCACCTTGTCAGAAATATTTCTCTTTTAATAATCACCATTTTTAATCCTGTTATTCCTTTTTACAAGTCATGTGAACTGTAAATGATATCTGACTTATGTTGAAACATATTTCTTTTTTAATAGTCACCATTTTTAATCCTGTTATTCCTTTTTACAAGTCATGTGAACTGTAAATAATATACGACTTATGTTGAAACTGTAAATCTTGTGCCTTGTTCGGAGCTGAAATTCTACGTCTAGTTTTCAAACACGAAAAATCTACGTCCAAGTCCAAGTTCCAACATTGGATAACCAGTTCTAGTCTAGAAGATCAATATGCTCCCCATGAGCTTAAAGTACTTGATCAACAGCTAACTCTATCATTCAACTGTGCTACGTACTTTAAACCTTTCTGAGTGCATTATGCCTGATTATGCTTACACTGTCTGAAAATGTCTGGATGTTACTTCTTTGCTGATTTGTGTAGTTAGGTTTATTCTAAGAGTCTGTTTTGATGCAGAACATTGGATTTACTTCACCATTTCCGACGCTAGCATTGGCTGCTACAGCAGTAGTTGGCATCCTCACTGCATTCCTTATTTCTCAGTCTGTTGCTTCCCCTAAATAGATGTTCATGTGCTAAAGTATTTTTACTTACATTTTTGGTAAAAACCAAAAGAAGGATTCACTGCTTAATTATTATTTTCTCTCAATTTCGCTTGGGTAAATTATGCTTAGGCTTTTTTCCAATTAACACTTGTTAATCTTAGCTGTTCAATTTCTTTTTTTCCCCCCAAATGCTTCGTATTTATCAAATGAAAATTCAGCCAAACATTTGATTGAAGAAGAAAAATCCAAAATCTTAATCATTGACCAGCAATTTCAAAGTAAAATAGAACACATTGCTATGTAGAAGTAATATTTGAGATGGTGAAAAAAGAAGGTGCTGCTGCAACATGTTAATCATGAATTGCAAATTAAACACGGGAAAAGAAATATGCAAGCAATGTTATTCAGTCTTTGAACACCAAAGATATTTGACAAATTACCATGCTGCACATTATGATTTCAACTTCATTTTGACTTTCTAATCACAGAAAAAAGGTCACTATCAAGATGAGTAGTGTAGTTCATTAGATGTGCAACCTTATTATACACTAATATATAATAAAATTGCATGCACTTGCTCCTGAAATTACATGTTATAAAGATAATGCGGACACTCGAAATGATCACTGTATTTTGATAGCATACCAACTGGGAAAACAGAAGCTCTTTCAGTTTTATATTGAAATCTCACTTAGAAACCATCTTAACGTTTAATATTGGGGTAGTAATCAGATATACATTATACATTTCAAGAGTAGTCTCCACATTCAAACTCCAATGCCTACTACCCCGAACAATCACTTCAGAAAATGATGGTACCTTCCATACTCATAACTTGATGAACGCAATCTTTCAGTTGCAGTGATCTGTGTTCAAAATGCATGACACAATATGCATCCAGGAGCGCATCTGTTAGGAGTTTCTTGTTCATGTTAAGTTGTTTGCTTTTAGTCAAAATAAGATCCTATCTAATAGGTGAAAGTTGTTTTATGTTGCTTTGATTTTGAACTATTTTGTGGCTACTTTACCACTATCTCAGGCATGTTGAGATATGGGCTGCGGTTTTTCTGCACATGTAATGGCTATATAAGCCTCTTTGCTTTCATTAAATAATCAGAATCATTTGGCATACTTTAAATTTTTATTGTGTGCACTTTGGGTTTTCAACAATCTAGTATTTAAGCGAATTATTGGGGCCTGAGGGTGAGAGTAGTAGTGTGTGAGACGAAGGGAAACACAAGAAGAATTGAGTGAGGTATGGCTTCAGAGAACAATTTCATTCAGTCAGCCATCCCCAAGTTTGACGGCCATTATGATCATTGGTCGATGTTATGGAGAATTTCCTTCGCTCGAAGGAATACTGGAGCCTAGTTGGTGGAGGGATTATGGTGTTAGATGAAGATGTGGTGCCAACAGAAGCTCAAAAAATGATAATGGATGAACAAAAGCTGAAGGACCTCAAAGTAAAAAACTACCTATTCCAAGCAATCGATCACACCATTATGGAGACAATACTCACCAAAGACACCTCTAAAAATATTTGGGATTCTATGAAACAGAAGTATCAAGGGAGTACGTGAGTCAAGAAGGCACAACTCCAAGCTTTGAGGAAGGAATTTGAAGTGCTTCAAATGCGAGAAGGAGAAAAGGTAGATGATTACTTTGCTCTCACGCTTAAGATTGCAAATAAAACGAGGACTCATGGCGAAAAGATGGAGCAGGTTGTGATCATTGAAAAAATTCTAAGGTCGATGACTTCAAAATTTGATTATGTAGTCTGCTCGATGGAGGAATCAAATGATCTTGATTCACTCATAATAGATGAGCTTCAGAGTAGCTTGCTTGTACATGAACAAAGGATGCAAAGTCACAATGTGATGAGGAACAGGTGTCGAAATTCGTGGTTGATGACAAAGGTGGAGTGAGAGGAAGAGGAATGGTGCGAGGAAGAGGCAGAGGTAGAGGCTTCAACAAAGCAACCATCGAGTGTTACAAGTGCCATCAGTTTGGACGTTTTCAGTACGAGTGTCCTAGTTGGGTGAAGGCAGCCAATTATGCTGAACTGGCTGAGGAAGAAGGATTGCTTCTGATGGCCTATGCTGAGCAAAACAACTCAAGGAAAGAAGGTATGTGGTTTCTAGATTCAGGTTGTAGTAATCATATATCGAGGAACAAAGAATGGTTTATAGATTTGAATGAAGAATATAGGCACTCCGTGAAGGTAGGAAATAACATGAAGATGCTCGTAATGGATAAAGGAAGTATCAAGTTGCAGATTGGAGAAGTAAGACATGTAGTATCTGATGTTTATTACATTCCAGATTTAAAGAATAACCTACTTAGCATAGGCCAGCTACAAGAGAGGGGTCTAACTGTTTTAATCAGTGATGGAACTTGCAAAGTTTATCACAAGAGAAAGGGACTTATCATGAAAACACAGATGACAACCAATAGAGTGTTTGTGTTGCTTGCACTTGTGACACCACAGCCTTCAACATGCCTCAAGGCAACTACAGAAGATACAACAGAGCCGTGACATCAAATATTTGAGCATTTAAGTTATCAAAAATCTGCAAATCTTACAGCACAAGAAAGCAGTGTTAGAATTTGATATAGAGAAGAGGGTGAAAGAGATTAAACGGTAAAACAGTAACAGACTACATTATAATATACTGATTGAAACAAAAGAAAAATACAAATTCTTAAATAGATCCAAAACCACTAACTTATTCTTGCCCTACAAGCTAGGCAATAGTGCATTGTTTCATGCAACTATCTAGACTAGGCATTTAACACATTTATTAACTTTAACACCCTCCCTTAAACGGAATATGTGTGAAATATTCAGTTTACAATACACAAATGCTAACTTATAAAGAACCATGGTTCTTGATTACTTCATCTTCTTGCTTTGACGATCTCCATAGCGGCTTTGATCTTCTATTAGACTGGACATGCTCAACTGTTTCGTATTGATTGGTTTTTCACTCATTAACCATCAATAAATACTCTTGGTTTTCTTTAAGGAACTCACGGACCTCTGCTCATGGGTCATCCCTTGATACTACTGTATATGTCATCTCTCCAACAAGCTAGAGCTGCGACTCTTCCTCATTTGCTCGTTGGATGACAGAAAACCACACATGCTTCACTCACAGGTTTTACCTACTGCACTTGTAGGCTTCCACTTTGAACAGTTCTTTTGAACATTTCACAAATGTCCAATCCTAGAAACGACGTTCTACACATCGTCATCTTTAACTTCATTCTGCAGCTGCTGCGCTTTCTCCCTGCTAGTTATGCAGCTTTTTTTTGCTCTTTGGCTTCTTCTCTGCAGTTGCTACTGATCCCTTTTTTTTTGGGACAACACGCCATCTCAACAATACTCAACAGCCACATCTCACTTTCACACCCAAGACCGCCAATTACCAAATCATCTAACAACTAAAGTTGCATTAAGCAAACTCGTGTTCCTCTTAACAACTTCAATAATTCTCCCACATCAAACAAACTTCTTCGATCCACAATTTCCATCATTGCAATTTGTTCATAAATTGCTAACCCCATCTAAAACCAAACCGTCACCATACTTCAGCCTCACCCACAACTGACACAACAAGCACCAATTCACAACTGCAACCAACTTCATACGCATCTCACACACTCATCACATTACCTATATATCACTGCCAACCATCTATTCCTCCGTTTAACTCAGCTCTCAACAAACCCGATTTATACTCCTGTCAAACTTCCAAGAGCTTGAATCCACACATGTTTCACCAACTCATCCACCATACATCACGTACGGTTGCCTCCGTTCACAGCACAATTGACCAGCATCTCCTTAATCTGCCCTATCAACCACTCGTTGCCTCCTCCTCTTCTTGCGACCACCATTCAACCAAGTATTTCTCCATCTAACATACTCCTTCTCGCTGCATAACAATTTTCCGTTCAACAACACTCATTTTTTTAATAGAAACAACTCTCCCACTTCTGCAAAGAATCTACTACCAGAAACTCCTCCTCAAATCCTTCGACAACCTCACTATAGATTTTTAGGCACAGGAGTTGTATATTTGGACAAAATAGCCATGCAACTCAATCAACCACAATCACTCTACCTCTACGGCAAGAACTCTCATCACAAGAACAAATTCATCTCAAGTTCTCAACAACAAACAAAACAAAGAACCATACCTTGATTCAAACTCCGACACCATTAGGTCAGACACGAGCAACGTTCATGCAGCAGGCAGGGGAGAGCTTTCAGATTCAGTGACAAGTCCTAGTGGGTTCGAGTTTCAGGGCGACAAACTTTAGATCTCGATATCAAAGACCGACGTGATCTCCTAACAAGCAACAATAGCGCCTTCAAATATCAAGCACCAAAAATTACAGACTTTCAACGGTAGTGCCTATCTCGAATACAGATGAACTCCATAACATTGCAAGCAGCTTTAGATTGATGATTTCCAGATCCCGACGAACGGCCTTCGGATCTAGGCTAAATGCAACGAACGTATAGCAAGTCATTATCGCCGTGTCAGAATCGGGCAACACTAATTTCTTCTGAAATTGATAGCGTTTTTTAGGAGATCGAAATTTCATTTTTGGTGGAGGTAGTCTAGTTTCTTTTGAGGAGTTGCAGAAGAAATGCTTTTTGGCGTAGACAAAGTATACATGAGCAAGAAAAACAAAATTGGGATACTTTTTTTTAAACTCCAAGGGTTAGAAGCTAGAGTTTGGCATCAACTACAAAGAAGTTTTTGCTCCAGTGGTAAGACATGATACAAGTCGATTGGTTAACGCATTGGCAGCTCAAAACTCATGACCTATTTTCCAACTGGACATAAAATCAGCATTTTTACACGGCAATTTGGAAGAACAGGTATATGTTGATCAATCTCCTAATTATGTTAAAATTGGAGAAGAGCATAAAGTATATAAATTAAAAAAAGCATCATATGAACTAAAACAAGCTCCGAGAGTTTGGTATAGTCGTATAGATGCTTATTCTACTAAGTAAGGATTTAAGAAATGTCCACATGAGAATACACGTTTTATCAAAATTGGAGATGGAGGAAAGATGCTCATAGTTTGTTTGTATGTGAATGATCTCATTTATACTGGAAATGATAGTGTGATGTTTGAAAATTTTAAGAAATCTATGATGGTCGAATTTGAAATGTCTAATCTTGGTTTGATGCATTATTTTCTCGACGTAGAAGTAGTGCAATCAGATGCTGGAATTTTTGTGTCTCAAAATAAGTATGCTTGAGAAGTTTTAAACAGGTTTCATATGAAGAACTGCAATCCAGCCAATACTCCAATTGAGACTGAAATTGAAACTTATGAAGGATTCAGTAGGAAAAAGGGTTGACAGCACTCTTTACAAGAAAATGGTTGGTCGTTTAATGTATTTGATAGCAACATACCTGATTTAATGTATGTTATCAGTCTAATCAGCGGGTATATGGAGCAACCAAAAGAGATGCATCTTCTTGCAGTTAAAAGGATTTTTTGGTACTTGCGTGGCACCACTAATTTTGAACTATTTTACAAGAAGGGAGAAAAGTCAAATTTGATTAGCTTTAATTACTGATAGCGATTATGCATGAGATTTTGATGATAGAAGAAGCACATCAGAGTATGTCTTTATGTTGGGTTCGGTTGTTGTTTCCTGGTCAATAAAGAAGCGGTCGCTAGTTACACTTTCAATAATGGAAGCCGAGTTTGTAGCAGCAGCTTCATGTGCTTGTCAAGCACTGTGGTTGAGAAAGATTCTTGAAATGATGCAGTTTAAACAACCTGGCTCTACTTGTATTTTCTACGACACCAACTCCACAATAAAACTCACAAAAGTCCAGTTCTTCATGGAAGATGCAAGCACATAGATGTTCGATATCACTTCTTGGGCGATCTCATGAAGGATAAAATCATTGGTCTTGTATATATTAAAAGTGAGGATCAATTAGCTGATGTTTTCACAAAGTCCCTCAAGCTAGCTGTTTTTTTGAGGTTAAGGAAGCTACTTGGTGTTTGTAGCATGGAGGATTAACCACTACAAGAAAAAGCATTTTTAGTTGCACTTATTAGCAGCGTTTGTTATCTAAGTGCAACCAAAAAGTTATCCAAACGCAACCAAAGTTTTATGGAATAAAAATTAAAAAGGATCACCGCTAGTTGATGCAGGAAACAACAAAATTAAAGCGGCCCGCACAAAAACTCTTTCTCCATTCTCTTTTTTCGTTTTCAATTGGCGCCACAATACTTAGAAAATTTTCACTTTTCCCTCCTTCCCAATCCACTACCCGTATTTTTACCAAAAACCCTATCAGTTACTTAATTAAAAACACTATCTACTATCCCAGATTTGTCCCTCAAAACAAAATTAAAGGTGGCCAATGCGGGAACCAGATCGGAGCTAAGTTCAGGGAAGTGGTGTGTGCCGAGCATGGAATCGATTCAACTGGGAAATACAACGGCGACTCAGATCTGCAGCTTGAAAGAATCAACGTTTACTACAACGAAGCAAGCTTAAGTAGGTACGTGCCACATGCTGTCTTGATGGATCCTGAGCCGAGTACTATGGAAGCAGTTAGATCGAGATCGTATGGACAGATTTTCAGACCCGATAACTTTGTTTTCGGGCAGAGTGGAGCGGGTAATAATTGGGCGAAGGGTCATTATATAGAAGGAGCAGAATTGATTGATTCGGTTTTGGATGTTGTTAGGAAAGAGGCTGAGAATTGTGACTGTTTGCAAGGTATACTATTTTTGCTGGTAGTTTTAGCATCACATCTGTTTATTTTAAACCACTCTAAGTATCTAGTGTAAATTACAACAAACTATATTTCATAATTTGTTATATCTGTTGTTTAGGTTATTGAGTGAGAAATTAGGTTATAGTTAACTTAATAACGACAATATAATTATTAAGGAGGGAGTTTATGTTGCTATTATGCCCATATGAGACCTTAATATCCAGTTTTCCGAGTTCAATTTATTTTCATTGATCTAAGTTACTACTAAGATAACTAAAACTTGTAGTCTGTGAAGATTTATATTTTGATTTTGTTTACATATTTATATATCTGTATAACACTAATGATCGAATGAATTCCATTCCACTTAAATTGAATTTGGTCTTCTGCAGAGAATGTTAATGAAAATGGCACTATTAGCTAAGGATTGTATTTTTGAAATTTTTTTAGTGAATATTTGCTGACTTATTTTTACATCTACCAAATTACAGTTACTATTATTATTCGTTTGCAGTTTGTTAGAAATGCAACTGATCAAAACTTAACTTGAATAAAAATTTCTTTATAATTATTCTAATGCAATACATAATTTGTTTTTCTAAATTGTTTGTTGTTTGTAGATTAGTCATATTAACCGTCTAATTTTAGACTTTCCAGAAGCATTGCTATCATTTATCAGAATTCATTTGTACAATATCTTTATATCGTTTGGTTCTTATTTAAAATTAAATTCTAGCTCTCAAGCCATGTTGAAAATTTTATCAAATTAAATAACATAAACAGGGAAACAATAATAGGGGTATCCAATACAAGCGAATATACTCACTTTAAAAGATAGGAATGTAAACAGAAAACATCCCTTGGGAAAGCCTCACGGAAGTTTTTTCTTCTTCTGTGTGCATATGGTTTCTTGGTCTGATTTTAAATGGTGGTGTCACACATATTTCTTTCGTATTTTATTTTTGATTTAAACTTGTGCACTATAGGTTTCTAAGTATGCCACTCTCTTGGAGGTGGAACAGGATTAGACATGGGAACTCTTCTCATTTCAAAAATCAGAGAGGAATACCCAGATAGAATGATGCTTACATTTTCTGTGTTCCCGTCTCTAAAGGTTTCTGATACTGTTGTCGAGCCCTACAATGCAACTTTATCAGTTCATCAACTTGTGGAAAATGCTGATGAGTGCATGGTTCTCGACAATGAGGCTCTTTACAATATCTGCTTCAGGACTCTTAAGCTCACCACACCAAGCTGTAAGAGCTTGTTATATTCATTGATATTTATTTGAGTATGTTAAATCGTGTTCCATTATTTCTATTGCTATTGTGCAACAAATTACAATTTATATACTATTGTTATTCTAATTCCTAAGCTCATGCTATATCGTTATATTTACACAGTTGGAAACCCGAATCACCTTCTATCTGCAACAATGTCCGGTGTTACCTGCTGCCTTCGTTTCCCTGGTCAACTGAACTCCGATCCCCGAAAACTTGCTGTGAAAATTATCCCATTCCCTCGACTTTGCCTTTTATGGTTGGTTTTGCTGCTCTAACATCCCGTGGGTCCCAACAGTACAGTGCTCTCACTGTCCCCGAACTTACTCCACAAATGTGGTACTCCAAAAACATGATGTGTGCAGCAGACCCACGTCATGGTCGCTACTTAACAGCATCTGCCATGTTCAGAGGCAAAATGAGCACAAAGGAGGTGGATGAGCAAATGATCAACGTGTAGAACAAAAACTCTTCTTATTTCGTAGAGTGGATCCCTAACAATGTGAAATCAATTGTGTGTGATATTCCTCACTGGGTTGAAAATGGCTAGCATTTTTATCGGTAACTCAACTTCCATTCAAGAGATGTTTAGGCGTGTAAGCGAGTAGTTTACCGCTATGTTTAGAAGGAAGGCTTTTCTGCATTGGTACACTAGCGAGGGTATGGATGAGATGGAATTCACTGAAGCAGAGAGTAACATGAACGATTTGGTTTCCGAGTACCAGCAACATCAAGATGCCACTGCTGATGATGAAGAAGATTATGAAAGAGGAAGAGGCTGAGTATGAACAATGGTAAGTTTGTATTTCATTAACTAAGTTTTAGAAAAATAAATACGTTTATAATAATTAACTAAGTATTATAAAATTTAACAAATTTATAATAATAATAATAAACTAAGTTTGATAAAGATCAAATAAATTTATACAAATTAATTAATTTTTATTATAATTTAACTAAGTTAATAAGTTTTATGAAAATTAAATAAGTTTATTATAAAAAGTAACCAAGTTTTATAAAAATTTAACTAAATTAATTATGTTTATAATACTATTAATAGTAACAATATTAAAAATAAATTAATTATGTTTATAAAAATTGAACAAGTAAACTAAGATTCGTAAAAATTATCCAAGTTTTATAAAAATTAACTCAATTGATCATAGGGTAATCAGTTATTTTATGCAGTTGATCGTGTTTCTATAAGCGTAGACTGTGTATTAAATTGTGACAGCCAGACTGTTACATTTTCTTCTTCATCTGCTAACTCCAATTTACATCTTCCAATGTTGGTAAGTGAGAAAATCGCACAACTATATTTAAACAGCCAATAGAGTATATTTTTAAGTTTCTGACCATCTTGGATAGACTTCTAAACTGGATAGGTTTTCTCTGTTGAATGGACTGTCTCGTGCCAATTGATTTTGCAAAACTCAATCTGAATAAACAAAGAAAACTCCTAGTTTATTGTCATGCCGGTGAGTCCTATTTTTACATATTCAGCTAAATTTTCTTTGCATGCTTGTATTAAGTCGCTATCCAATCGAGCTTCTTTATAATGTGCACTTTCATTTTATTTCAGGAGAGGATATTAGTATCTGTGTGTGCCTGGTTATCATAATAGCTTTACCGATCTTTTAAGTTTGATAAGATTTTTACTCTATTTAGTAAGCACTTTAGATGAGTACATTTTAAATTTGCATTTTGAAGTTGTGCACAATAGGCTATGTTTGAATAAAGAACTTTATGATGAAAATTTCATTATACAACAAAAAATACACAAGTATTTTGATGTAAAATGGAATAAATATTTTTCAATAAATTTTTATTATGACGTCCTCCATCCAAATGTTGGCACTTCTTCACAAATTTAAAATCTCATAACAAACTGATTTAACGTAGAGATACATCAAACTTGTGAATATGTTTTTTTTTGCATCTATGTCAAATGGAACTAGTAAATTATTATTTGTATGACCTTTTGGTTTGGATGCAAAAGGTAAATAGAGGTATTTAGATAACATACAGAAGTATGGTTGAATAACTGCATTGAACGTTGGAAAGCATGCATTATGAAGTTAAAATTCAAAACATGGAACAAAGTCACATGTAGCATCAACTTTGGCATCAAGTTGTTCTACTTTCTCTATAAGTTTCAAACTTTTTTCTGAACTATTTTTCTTGTAGTATTTGTTTAGGAAAATATGGTTTTCCTTCTGAAACCGTGTGAATTTAAAAATATATTTGAACTTCTCAAAAGAATATTTCATTTGGATAATATAAATACTAATTTTATTTTCATTTAAATATCAAAATGAATGTGCGCAAGTTATTTGAAATATCCAAGTAAATAGTATTTGAATACAAGTTTTAATCTGTTAGCTATGGTTACTTCATTATGAATTATAGTCTAGAGTTCATGTATTTCTACAATAGTGTAGTTTCCTGTATTATGTGAGGAGGTCTTTGTTTGAAAGATATACTACATATTTACATCAGTACAGATTGTTGTATATATTACTGATTTTGTTATTTTTGAGTTTATAGTTACTCATTTTTTTAATATGTGTATTTGCAACATGAATATGTCATGCTAATGTTTGTTCAATTCACACTATCAGCATCAGGATGAGTGATTTCCCTCGTGAAGTGAATGATAAGTACTATACTAGTTACACTAATTTGGAAAAAACAATGTATATAAGTGGGTAGGAAAATTGGTTCTCAAAACATTTATGATAGTTGTAAGTTTTGCCATTGTTAATCAGTCTTCTTTCAAGTATACGGCTCATGATATGTACCTACATGTTGCTGTGAAACACGGATTTATAATGGCTGTTTCAAGTGGCTAGTTATTTTAGTATAAGCATTGCATAAGTTTCTGTCAGAGATTGATAATGTTGTAGTAGGCAGTGAATATGGACGCATCACCAAAAGCATTCTTACAGTTTGGTGCACTGTGCCATCATGACCTAGAACCTATCTTACAATCCATACATCTGAGCATTTATACGTATAGTACTTGTTTATAATCTCTGAATGATGTGTTCTTATTTCCTGTAATTGTATCTTGGCAACCTGATATGGATGGTGACTAATAGCTGGCTTCATGGACTAGACAACGGGTTCAGTTTTTATGCATTGGATTTGCGGGTCCTACTAAGCTACATCGTGACATATTTTTTTTATCAATAGAGATACTAATTAATTTTAAATCATGCAAATGCATTAGCTGTCTAGATGCGTTGTATATAATGCTGCTAGAAAAATGGATGCTACACACAAGTTGTTCTGGACTGGAGTGGAGGTTCGAAAACTTCGAATACAAATTGTTTTCTGCATTTGTAGAATGAAGGAGAGAGTGAAGGAATAGTGCAACTGGAACCATACTTGAGGTTATATCGTGCATGTCAATTGGAACCATATTTGGTTAGTTAATAAACGTACCCATTTTCAGTGTGTGTGTAAGCACATTTGCTGACTTCGTATCCTTCCTTTATCATGCTTTCCTAAAGAGTTCATCATTCACACTATGATTTGACTATTCCTTCATTCACACTTACTGAAGTAGTTTTCCTTTACTATAAAGATACTATTTATTCATTTTTTCATTCATATAGGAAATTCCTGGGATTTAATTCTTCACAAAATCTGCTACTATGGTTTAGGAGGGAGAATAATTCTCATAAAAGGTAAGTACATTTTGATAGTTTCATTGGTTGATGTACAGTAATTTTTTTAATCTTTTATTTGGTAGCTATTTTGTCGATCACACACACACATATACATACATATATACATACAATTGAGATATTTATAAGTTTAATAATAATAATAATAAACAATAGTTTGAATAAATTAACTAAGTTTAATAATAAATAAATAAATTGCTAACCAAAGTAAAGACTTGAATGTTTAAATAAGACAACCATTCTTTAAGTTCTAAAAACTTATAAGATAATATCAAACTTCCACAACAAACATTAGCTTAGACAAATTATGTATTGCAGTAACTAAAAAATTTATATACAGACTATAAACAGAATGAAATTGAAGTAAATAAACGATGTTGGACCCAGATGGTATGTACTCAAACTATAATTCATTTTATGATCATTACCTCTGTCCCCACTTAAATCTATGATGGGAAATACAGTGATAAAAGGAAATTATTTAAAACTAGAACTAAAATACAGTTTAAATAAATTATGTTCCAGCACCCATTGATTGATAAGTGTGCTTTAGTCTTTGAATTAGTAACTTAGCATTCAGTTTTGGTTTGTAATTCTTATTGTTGATTGTTAAACTCGTTTGCAAGTAATTAGCTATTTCGAAGTGAAAACTGCCGACAACAAATAATTATTGGTAACCAAGTAATGAACATGACTTTAATTGTTATATATGTTGTCATATTTTGTTAGTACTATTTGTGTAAACTTGTTTGTGATTGCTTGTAATATGTGACTTATTTTGTTGAAAACCTACTATCGAATTGATTATGGATATTATATTTGATTGTGAGATTAGCGTATTTTTTCAATTATTTGAATATGATGATTATATGATTGATTGATTGTTTGTTTGTATATGATAATTATGTGATTTAATTGTTTGTTTGAATATGAATATTATATAAGCGGTTGCTGGAAATGGTACAGGCCATCAACCATAAATAACAAATTTAAAATATGCTGCCAAACAACCAATAACTTTTAGTAGCGTTTTAAAAATGCTACAAAAACAAGTGTAAACTAATTTAAAAAATTATATAGTTGCATTTTAAAAACGCTACAGAAAATAAAAAAAGTATAAAAACAAAAATGCAACCAAAAAATGTTCATTTTGGTAGCGTTTTGTAAACCCTACAGAAAAACCTATAGTTGCATTTCAAAAACGCTACAATACGGTGATTTTTGGTAGCGTTTACTACAATGCAACAAATAGTTTCAACGCTACCAAAAGTCTTTTCTGGTGTAGTGAACCCTTTGTCAATTCTGCCAAGTTTTAAACTTGACGTTTGACAACATCAGTTTAAGGGAGGGTTTATTAGGAATAATAAGTAAAAAAAGGACCGTTGTCTCAGTTCATTGAATAATGGTATTCTGCTGAGCTAGTTTTCAGCAGTTTATTTTGCTACTTTTGCTTTTCATCGAGTCTTATGTTTAGTTGATTATTAGATCCTACTTTTATGTTTTGCATGTTGATGTATCTGCCTATATAATAGGCCATTGTACGATGAATAAAAAGTGTTCTGCTTCTTGCTTTGCATTTAAAAATTAATCAGTATAGTAATACATTAACTTGTAACGGTTGTAATGATCCTAATTTTGATTAACATTATTTACGACATTTAATTATTTAAATTAAATGAAATAATGTAAATGGTTAAGGGATTAAGATTTGTATATCTAAGGGGTAGCCGTGCCTAATAACTAATGAACTAAAGGGAATTTAAAATGAAATAAGTAAAGGAAATTATATAAGGGCAAAATAGGAATAAGTCATATTCTTATACCTTAAACCCTCGTGCACTTTCATTTTACACGTTCACAATCAAAACTAAAAATAAGAAGAGGCCGACCACCATTAGAAGAAGTAAGAAGAAAAATAAGCAAGAATCTATAGAAGGAAGCTTAATCAAATTCGTTCAAGATCAAATCTCAACTCCTTAACAACAAGCTAAATGTGAATAATATGTTACATCTCATATTTTCTTGTTTTCGGTTCTAAATCAGATTCATATGTGTTTTGCAAAATATATTGCTATGTTTTGAATGATGTGTATATATATATATATGCTTGTTGATAAATTTTGCTTGTTCATATAGATTTTTATTATAAGATTTGTTTTGAAAAACCTATCAAATGACATCCAAATGCCTTGCAATTTTGATATATGGTCAAAAATGATATTTTAGAGATGAGTTTCAAGTTTCATAATTTTCTAAATTAATGTGGATTTATTATGAATTTTCTAGTGAAGAAAATGGTTAAATTGGGTTTAAAATTAATTACGGCTATTATATATTTGATTTGGATCAGAAATTTATATATGTTGGAAAACATATTAAAAGTGATTTATGGAAATTTTTGTAGAATTTTCCTAAGTGTTTTATTAAGTATATAAAATTATTTAAGGTATGAGACTCAAATGTTTTATATGTTTATAAAAGGAGAAGGGGCAATTTGTAAATGTTTAAAATTATTAATTTCTAAAATCCTGCAGCACTTTTAGAAAAGATTTTGAAAAAGAAACTGGCAACCAATTATATGATGACAAATAAACAAGTTAGTTGGAAAGAAATTGCTTCTTAAAGTTAAACATTTGTTTTTAAAAGGTTTCGCTGTTTCGCCACTTTCGACAGCTACCTTTGGACTACATACTTCCGCTGCCAACCAGTTCGAAACCAATACACATGGTATCAAAGACTTGGTACGTAGTGGATTGGATGTAGGCGAAAGGCATAGAGTTGAAACAAGGCTTTCGAAGGGGTCGAGACCTTGTTTTGCTTTCAAAAGGAAATGCCGCTTGCTTTGCTTTCGAAAAGAATGCTTTCGAATGAGATAGCTTTCGACTTGGTCAATTGTTTTAGAGAAAGGTTTCGAAAGAGGTTGCCGCCTTTGTTTTAAATAGAAGCTTTCGAAGGGGTCGAAATCCTGCTGCTGCATTCTACCTTTCGAAGCAATTCTTTCGAGAGGATTCCTTGTTTTAAAATTAGCTTCGCTTCTCCAATGCTTTCGAAGGGGTTGGTTTCGACACCATCCACTTCTTTTACTTAGGAATTTCTTTCGAAAGAGTTGCTTTTGACTTAGTTCTTTGAAGACCCTTTTGATGTTTTGAAAGTTAAACCCAAAGGTTTCGAAAGGAATGGTTTTAAATGGTTTAAAAAGGTTGTTCCACATGTTTTTACTAGAATCGAATGCTTTCGAAAAGTTTGATTTATGTAAAGGACTTAATGCTTTCGAAAGTTATATGATAAAGGTTTCGAAGGGGTAATTCCCCAATGTTTTCGAAAGGTTTACCTTAGTGTTTGAATGGAAGTTTCCAATGTTTTTGAAAGGCATGTTTAAAGTGTTTGAAAGAGGATGTCTAAGGTTTTATAATGGTTTCGAAGTGACACTTTCAATGTTTTCGAAAGGTCCATGGTAAATGGTTTCGAAAGGTATGTTTTAGCCATTCGGCTTAAGGTTATAAAGTAAAGTAGTTTACTTGTATTGAAAGGGGTACTTTCAATAGTTTCGAAAGGGGTACTTTTAAAGGTATCAAAAGAGATCGTTTAAAGGTTTTAAACAAAGGTTTCGAATGTTTTCATCAACAATGTTTTGAGTAAAACATATATCATGGCAAAGAGATTTGAGTAAAGCAAATAGTATGTTTTTCCTATTTTATGATTTAAAGGGAGTAAATCAATTTGAAAGGTTTTCAAGGAAAATTTTAAAGGGTAGTTAACACTAAGAAAATGATTCAGATAATTGAATACCAGATGGGACTGGTATAGGGTCGCGCCCTATACATTAGCTATAGCCTCTAGCTAATTTAGTCCAAAATTCCAGTGTGTAGGGCTTAGTCCCAGGTAAGACTTAAATGATGGTTATACATAGAAAGGAATATATATATACAGAGAAGAAGGATAAGTTATTGGTGAGCCCGCAAAACCATTAGGATCAGGTGACCCTTGGAGAAGTAAGTTAAGGACAGACCATCTAGAAGTTTGTCTAACAGGTGTTAGATTATTTGTTTATTTTGTCTGGTAGGCCCGAGTCAGCCAAAGGTTAGTAGTTAGCCAAACAAAACTATATTGTTCGGAAAGTAGTCCATTTATTACCTGATTTATATGCATACATGATATTGCTATTATTGCTTTAACCAGTTTGGTTGCAGGATTTTGATTTGCAAAAGATATGTTTTAAAAAGGGATATTAGTGAGGGAAACCCGTTCCGCTAAGCGGCGTGGTCTCATTTAATATCAGTAAACCAAGATGTATAGTATTATTCACATCAGGTTTTATGTCTGACTCGAAGTTTATGTTTTCCCCTTAAACTCTCGCGTGCTCAAAATTAATTTGAGTAGATCGAGAGTCAGGGTTTTCAGGTTTAGTAGGTGGACGAATAAAACTTTCGAAGACGTGCATGAGGCATGGATAGCTATTTAGGAGTTGATATTTTAATTTCCTCTATGATGTATTAAGACACTTTTGTCTATTTAGTACTCTGATCATCCAAGGGGGCATCTTCATATGTCGCTCTTGGCGTATTTTGTAATAATTATATTTGATCAAAACCTGGGAAACGTTTGAGATTATGTAATGGAATATGAAACATGTTTTTGAAATGTAATCAGCAAAGTTGTTTTTGGAATATGTGATTTTGTTTCATATTCATGTGCTTATGATATTATGGATACCATTAACATTACCATATTTTGTCACCGGAAGTTAATACTATAGATGACTACAGCATCTGTAGCGCTTAGCTTCGGGCCTCAAGATATGGAATGTTACAATAGTGGTATTAAGCATTGTATGGCCGACCATGTAACGCTCCATCATATTGGTGGGAAGTGGATGAGAAACTAATACTTGGGCCAGATATGATTAGAGAGACTTCGGAGAAGATTGAGGTCATTCGGCAATGAATAAAAGCTGCACAGGATCAACATAAAAGCTACACGGAAAAGAGATGAAGAGATTTAAGTTTTCTATCAGAGATATGGTGTTTATGAAGGTTTCTTCTCTAAAGAATGTAGTTTGATTTGGTAGAAAAAGGAAATTGGAACCGCGCTTTGTAGGTCCTTTTTCGATAATTAAGAGGATCAGGAAGCTAGCGTATAGGGTCGACTTACCTCAGAAGATGGCAGTCGTGCACAACGTTTTTCTTGTCTCTTATCTATGGAAGTTTGTGCATGACTCGGGCGTGATGATCACACCGGATCAGCTAGAATATGTTGAGATAGAACCAAAATTTTCTATACCTCATAGGCCGCTTTATATTATTGATACGAAACAGCTTAGGAGAAAGACGGTGAAAATAGTTAAGGTACAATAGAGCGTAAGTGATAACGATTGTACGTGGGTGACGGAGGAGAGCATGAGGACTAGTGTCCGAAGCTCTTTGAAGGATAAGACCCAACGTTTATCATATCTACTTTCACCATTGTATATTATATTCGATAAGTTAGTATTTAACATGCTAGGATATGATCACTATACTATTGGTTGCGTGGTTGCTTGTTTGATAGTTGCTGATGATTGATAGACATGCGGGATGACAATGTTTGCTTTTATTCTGACTTGTTTGAGGATTTCGGGGGTGAAATTCCTAAAGGGCGAAGAATGTAACGACCCGTAATTTACGTATTGGAGGATCGTAGTATATTTTAATTTTATTCTTATGATTCTATAATTTAGGGACATGATTCTTAGGGACATTTTACACATCTATGATATTTTCTGAATTTCTATGTGATTACATTGACCCTGAAAATATTGTTTGGGAAATAACTTTTGATAGGATTTGAATTAGGCTCTCAAACTAGTTCCATTTTTTCAAGATGATGATTTCCCTTTCCGTAGAGTGGTTATTATAGAAAAACGGACTTATGGTTAGAAAGTTATGCCTACATCAAGTTTTTAAAGCTGCCGGCCAAGATTAATGTGTAATTAATTAAGCCCAATAGTTTAATTGGAGAACAATATAAATAGAGGGCTGGAGAGTCAAATTAAAACCTTTTACCCTTATTTTAAATATGGTCTAAACCCTATTTAGCCCTAGATACATGCTAATTTCATTAAAAATCACCCAAATCACTCTCTAAATCAAACTAGATCGTAGATTAGAGATTAGATCCTTAATTATAAGTTAGAGACCATCAAACTGCCTGATTTGGAATGCTTTTCTTCACTGTCTGGATTAGATCTACACACAAATTGGTTGAGTTTGGTAATTGGTGAGTGGTTTATGCCTTCTCACTATGCTATACATGTTTAAATGGTAGAATTATAGGATTTAACATGTTTTAAATTGATTCTTGGCCATAAAAACCTTTTCTAACTTTAATGACATGTTAATCCATGCACATGATATAGATTGATTATAAATCATCTTGATTTATGTTCATATATTCATGCTATATGTAGATCTATGTTGGAAATTGCCTTATTTATCTTATTTTGATGGATTGCAAGTTTGATTTGATGAAATTGCTTGTCATTCTATATTTGGATGATATGATTTGATATTGTTTGCTAGTGTTGTGATTGCATAGAGAGTTAGGTCGGAGAATTGAGCAAATTGGAAGCAAAGTTGGTAAGAATTGGACGAAAATTGACATGTAGGCCCAGGAGAATGGCAGGAGGCTACATGATACTTATATGTTGGTAGGAGTTATAGCCATAACTCGGCACCGAGTTATGGCTATAACTCGGCATCGAGTTATGGTGCTAACTCGTGTGCACTTCTCGACTTCATGGATGGAAATGGTTTTTCAAATGAAGGTTGCATATAGCTTGATGGAGGAAATTTGGCTAAGTGTTGGATGTGATAACGAGTTATCTCTAGAACTAAAAAAAGGAGCTTTGGATTGGGGCCGAGTTATTAAGGTGGGATGAGTGGGGGTCCAAGGCACTGGAAGGGGAGTACTAGAGACATGGAAGAGGAATTAGCCATTAGTTGGCTAAGTGTATAACTCGGCATCGAGTTATACCTATAACTCGGTATTGAGTTATCATGGTGCATGATACAGGGTTAGAACTTCTAGGGACAATTTTTGAGGTTCTGTAGATTGTGCTGGAGGTGTTGGCTTGTTCGTATTAGGTTGGATGACGATATAATAACATGATGAAAAGCTATGGTCTTCGGATGTTGGATCGTGTTGGGAGTAGGTTCTGAAGATGGCGGCTCGTAAGGGAGAGAGCCGTATGATCGAGGAATGTGGATGGGTTCCTCGTGAATAATGGAAACTAGATTGAGAAATAAGCGCTCGGTATCCAAATGGAGCAAAGGTGGGCTCAGGTATATGTGCCGAGGAATCATTGATGCTCGAAGAGTTTTCAGTTGTACTCGAAGCGGGGGTATTGTAACACGCCCACATGTTAATTGAGGGACCTGTATACCTTGGACCTGTAGCTTTAGGTCTAATGTCCAGCTTTGGGTTGCGAGACATGTATCCAGCTTTGGGCTGCGATATACGAAAGTACAATAGAGAACCAGGATTTCTGTTAGTTCCTGGCTTGGGCGCCATACGAGTTATCATATATTCATGGCGCAAGGAGTGATATTTAGGATTGGTGATGGATGCTTTGGTTGGTTTTCTTAGTAGGCCATCACTCATAGGTATCATGGAAAGTAGGTATTGAAGATAGGAATACCTGGAAGATTGATATCCCTTATTTGTTTTGTGGTATATCTTTATGAGATCGTAGAGTAGCATATTATAGTGTTATATGCGAACTCTTTGGTTGCAGGGATAGGTCAGGTATGGTTCGTGTACTCTTGTTCCTTACCTTATTTACTTGTATAGTATTTTGAGACTTATTTACCGCTCACACCAGACTGTTGTTTGGCTCAAGGTTTTATGCTTTTCTTCTTATTATCTTACGTACTCTTAAATGAGTAGACTAGATAATAGGTCTAGATGACGCAGTAGATGTTCGGTGGACGGGCTGGATGGAGTTATCTCATACTATATACTTATATGGATTCTACGCTTATTCTGCTGTGCAGCATCGGGGAGCCTTAGCAGTGACTGCTTATACTTGTATTTGAGATAGTTATCGAGTTTGTTTCCATTGTATAAACTCTATGACATTTGATGCATAACTGTATGGATCTGTACTTTGATGATGTTTTCACATAGTTATTACTGTCTCTTTTGTTATATCTGCGATATTATATTTTATCCATGCGCTGTGAGATATGACAGGTTATATGCTATATTGGTTTATTTCAACCCTGATGATCATCCTATGTCAGCTGGGCATGGACAGCACACTATCTATATACTATTGGTGCCAGTGGTATAGGGCAGTTGTCACAGATATTTTCAGTATTTATATTTTGTTCATTCCGCTGCGAGTTCTGAAAGTGTAGTATATCTTAGATCATATCAATTTATATCTGTTCACTGTTAGTCTCTGGAATGCTATAAAAATTTGATAGCACGTATTTCTCGACCCGACACGAGTCCGAAATTCACCCTAGACTTTGGGTCGGTGTGTCGGGAGGTGCAGGTTGTCACATTTATAAAAGAGGCACTGGTGTAAAATTGAAGGCATACACTGATAGTGATTATGCTAGTGATGTTGATGATAGACAGAATACATTTGGCTTTGTTTTCATGTTATGTGATGGTGTTATATCATAGTCTTTATGAAAGCAGTCAGTGGTAATATTCTTAGCTACGAAGAGGGAGTATGTGGCTGTTGTTGGCTGTGCATGTCAAAGCATGTGGATGCAACAAATACTCAAGAAGCTTGGTTGTTTGCAATGTAAACGTGTCACTTTGTTTTGTGATAATAGCTCTACTATTAAGTTATCCAAAAATCCGGCTTTACACGGAAGAAGCAAACACATTTATGCATGATTTCATTTCTTGTGAGATCTTACAAAAAATGGAGTTATGGAACTTAAATTTTGTAGCAACGGCGAGCTGATTGCATACATACTAACAAAACCTTTGAAGTTGGAGATTTTTGAAAAGCTTCGTGGATTTCTTGGATTCAAGGTTAGACCAATAGTAAACAGACTATTCCAACAGTTTCAGTTTAAGGGAGTGATTGTTAGGAGCTTCTTGTTCATGTTAAGCTGTTTACTTTAGTTAAAATAAGATCGTATTTGATAGGTGAAAGTTGTTTTATGTTGCTTTATTTTTGAACTATTCTATAGCTACTTTACCACTATCTCAGGCATGTTGAGATATGGGCTGCTATTTTTTTTGCATATGTAATGGCTCTATAATCCTCTTTGCTTTCGTTAAATAATTAAGAATCATTCGACATACATTAGAGTTTTATTATGTTCACTTTGGTTTTTCAACAACGTGTGTATTCTGCAAAGAAGAACATGGTTTGATAATTGGAGTAGGAATACAATATAATACAGGTAAAACAATAATACTTAATAGTTAATAGTGAAGTTGAATAATGTTAAAAAACTAGTTAAATTAAATTAAGAAAATTAAAGAATTAGAAAATTTTTAAAGCTAGAAAACTTATCTGAATAAAACATTAATCTAGAGATAAATTAACTCGCATATTCATTTAAATCGACATATGATAATTTTGATCTCTTTTTAATATAAAGTGAAACTAATTCATGCATTTATTCTTTCATTTAATTGACTTACATAAAGAATCAAGTTTTAATACACAAACTTTTATCCCGCGTTTGAACCAAACGACTTTTTGATGGATTTGGACTTTAAGATGATGGAGGAATGGATCAAGAAGCTCAAGAGATGTTACGAATGATAAAAAAAGAAGTTTGTTAAAAATATGCATAAGACAAATCATGTCTGTGCCGACATGATCAATCATATCGCTATCGAGTTGTTTTGTAAAGTGGGATTTACTCTGCACTATAAATGAAGATGCCTTGTACTATGAAAAAAACAAAGATTCATATAGGACAAATCATGTTAGTACCAACATGATTTGTAGGAGCGATTTTGTCGACGAATCATGGGAACTTGAAGACTGGAACAAATATGAGGAAAATTCAAAGATACAAGATGCAAAATCATATTGACAATACGAGTGCATTCTTCATGCCTGAGGGAGTGGATCTGACTTTTTACCTGGTCTTTTGTGAGCTAGAGACTTTGGTAGGTGAATTCACTTATAATATCCATCCTTTGGCAATGAAAAATAGATCTTGAATTCTCTAACTCATTTTTGGCCACGAAGTGCTGCTCAACCTGAATTTCAATAGCTTTCTAAGTCTGAAAATTTTGTAATTCGATTGTACTTGTACAAAATCATCTGAAATAAAATAAATAGTGGACGTAAGTAGTGATTTGAGGCCGAAACACTTTAAAATATCATGTGTTCATGCTTTCATTTTTGTTTTTATATATATTCATCTTATTCTTTATTGATCTGGGATGTTGTGTCAATTTTTGATGCAACATTTTTGGTGCTTTCATCAAGAAAGAAGATTCTCAAGAGTAGATTTGTGCTTTAACTATGTATTTGAATAATCTAAAAGGTAGACCTAGATTTTTCTTTGAAGGTCTGTATAATATGTTCCCCACTTCGAGACCCAAAGATAGACGCGAGATGTCGTAGTCATTGCCAAATCATTTTCAAGCAACACAGCAAATTCAGTATTATTTTTTATAGCATTAAGTAAACATATCATCTAAATAAATTTTCATTACATCAAATTTGTTTACATGATTCATTACATCATCATTAACCCATTTTGTTCCCTCGCAGGAGTAAATATAATAAAACATAAATAGGATGGCATGCCCGACATATGAAGATGCTGACATGGACACTTAGCCAGTTATAATATTTGGTTTTACACATCAAAATTTCAAAGTAGCTTTTATTTGCAAAACAAGCCTCATGTTTCGTCTTCATCTTCTTTATCCGTCTTTTCAAAAGATGCCTGTCTAAACCATAAACTCAGCCTACTCGAATAAATACCTATGAGTTTATGAGAAATGATAAAGACATGGGTCAAACATAAAGCCTGGTCCGAGTAATAATTTACCCTAAACAAACAATCATACAGTGAGACCTCGTCGCTAAAGCACGTAACAGGTTTTCCCCTCACTATTCCAGCCATCATCAATTACATCATACAATGTAATAACATCATGTCATGAGCTAACATAAATCCTTAATTCATTATAAGTATGAGATTTTCTTCACAAGGTTTCGACTAGCTCCTATAGTCAATTCAATTTAAATTGCCACTTAGGCCTCACTCTTACCGGTTCAATAACTGTACTAGGCATTTAAGATTTTCACTTAAGTGTTTATCTTATTTTCTCTCAATTTTATCATGAATAGGTAATTAGTTTTCCATCTAGGCCTTAAGATTTGGACAAACAGTTGCAACTCAGAACTTACACCAACAATCATCAAATACAGTGTCATTAATAAACCATTAATAAACAATTGGATGCTACGAAAACCTTACTTGCTCGATCTCATATATTGTCAAGAATAGACAGTTGGACGCTACACAAGCCTGACACCATTGCTCCCTTATATCGTCGTTAACAGATAAGAGTTTTCCACTAAGGCCTTCCATCGATGTTACCAAATATAATGCCATGTTTTAGACATTTGGTAGCCACATAGGCCTTCGATTAGTGTTACCAAGTATAATGTCATGTTTAGACATTTGGTAGCCACACAGGCCTTCTATCAACATTACTAAATCTAATGTCATGTTTATACATTTGGTAGCCACACATGCCTTCTATTAACATTACTAAATTTAATGTCATAGTTTAGACATATTATTGCCACTAAGGCCTCATATTTACATTTCACTTGCTTTAATGGTTCAACTTATCACCACATAGCATATATAAGCTCAGTCTCAATTTTCATTCTTTAAATAAGTTATTTATCCTTAACTTATTATTCTTTATTGCCTTTTCATTCTCCATGAAATTCTCAATCATTATCTTTAAAGATGGCTTTTAAAGTGCTACAAAAGTTTATTCTGTACTTAGGATTTCTTAGCATTATTAGCTATCTCATATTGATATTACATGGTTATCGCACGTTGAAGCTAGCCTATCCCACATTGGTGTTTCCCTAGTTGTCGTAAGCTAGTTGTATAAGCCATTCGTAAGTTGAGTGTCCAAGATCCATCGCATGTTGAAACACTTATGTAACACCCCGCAATTTTCAACGATCAAATATTTAAATGATGTCGTTAAGCAGTGGAATGCCTCTTATACTCAACCTTTCGTAAATGGTCGAATTAGGACTTGAGACCACTTCAGTTGAGTTCAGATTGATGTTTCGAACTTGTTTGAGTATAAGGATCGATATATTTCGGTCAACGAATTTTCAGCTGGTAGCCTGCGTTCGATCCGTAAATCGATCCAAAAGGCTAACTTTTGTATACGATGGAACTGGATCCTGAAACCTTTTCCATTGGGTCCGGAATGACATTCAAAGCTTGTTTGAGTATAAGGTTCGATATGTTTGGAATTCGAAATTTTGGGGGATGAATTGTGTCAGATGAAGAGATTTGGGCTAAGCCCACTAGCTTGCCTCTAACTTAGCTTATATCTAGCTAAGTTCTTCATTCATTTTTCATTCCATGTTCATTTCTTATTCCATCTCCTAATCACTTTCCTAATCATCTCCTTAAGCCTAAACCTAGATCCACTAATCCAAGCTCAAAGAAAATTCCTAAATTCAAATACAAATCACCATAATTCCTCTCTTCCAATTCTCTACAAAACTCGACGTTTCTTGCTGTTTGAGTTTTTCGATCGAAATTTCAAAATACGATAACTTTCTCATATGGACTCGGATTGAGGTTCTGTTTGGACCAGTGTTCATCATTTTTCGAGAGATATCATCTAGTAAAGTTTGGTAGGTTTTGGAGTAATTTTATTTTAAGGCCCACACTATACCCATCCCAGCACGTATTTCAAAACCATTGATTTTTTAGGTAGACCGGGAGGGTATACTGGGTGAGTATTATGACACCAGAGTCATGGGTTCAATTTAGAATGTGGTTTGGGTTAGTATGGGGTTTTGTTGGAGTTTTCCGGTGGGTTTTAGGCCATGGCGACTAGTGCCATGCGTAGCGATCCTATACGATTCTGATGATAGCGGGCCAGGGCATAGAGTCTCCCAGTAGCAAGTCATCTAGGCTTTTATATGATAGCGGGCTGAGACTTAAAGTTCCTTAGTAGTGAGTCATTTACGTTTTCGATGATAGCGGCTGGGGCGTAGAGTCTCCCTGTAGCGAGTCGTCTAGGCTTTTATATGATAGCGGGCCAAGACTTAGAGTTTCTCATTAGCGAGTCATATACGTTTTCGATGATAGCGGGCTGGGGTATAGAGTCTCCCAGTAGCGAGTCATCTAGGTTTTTATATGATAGCGGGCTAAGACTCAGAGTTCCTCAGTAGCAAGTCATATACGATTTGTGATGATTGTAGGTTGAGACATCGAGTTCCTCAGTAGCGAGTCATCTACGATTTCGATGATAGAGGGGTGGGACATTGAGTTCCACAATAGAGAGTCATCTACGATTTGGTCATAGTAGTAGTGACCATATGCATTGTGGCATACCTATTTGGTTTTAGCCATAGGGACCATGCGCGTTGGGGAGTATTTTATCGATCTTATCAGTAGAGATCGTGGTTTTGGGATCATGGTTTGATCATGATGTATTGGTACTATATTATTAGTAGTTTTTGGGCTAGTGTAGTGCAATGAGATATTGTGCTAACTTGTTGTTATAGGAAAAGAGCAGCTTATGGTATGATCCCCTACTTTTGAGATGGATTTACTGTAATTGTTTATAGGCAGTTCGAATTTCCCCCGAGCCACATTTGTGGAGAGGGTCGGCTTTGATTTTGTTATTCCTGTCTATTTTTATATAGTTCTAATATATAGTATTTTGAGTTAGTTCCTCTTACATCAGGCTTTATGTCTGACCCGTGTTCTGTCTTTATCTACTTATGTCACAACAACTCTTGGGTACTCAATTGAGTAGTTCGAGAGTCAAGTGCTTTTGGGGAAATGCTAGCAGAGTGCATAGCTAGAGCATTTTGGAGGCGTGGCATCGATGCTTTGAGATATGTACACTTGTTATTTTATTGTACATGATAGAGCTGTTATTTATATACGAGACTTTTATATCATATATTTATTCAGAACTCCATGCTTTTGGAGTTGATGTAATCTGACTATTTTGTACTGATATTTATTTGTCAATTACTTCCACTAGTGCGGTCTCTTATGTATATTGTTATTCTATCTCTGTTCATGTATATCCAGTATATTATATGTTGTCATTCTGTTGTGATATCTTATCGATGTTTTGCTTTAGTGTTTTGTTCTAATTTTACCCTGATAATCTGTCTTTTATGGTATCTGAAAGTAAGGCGATGTTGTAAGGCTCCAACTTTTAAGTATTACGAAGGGAAGTTCATTACAACTTCACAACTACCAAAAGTTGGCACTGTAATGACCCGCCTTTTCGACCGTCAAAAGTCGACACTTAATACATCCATGGTATTCAAATGCCGAGCATCCAAGTGTCGGAAAGACAGATTGTTAAGGTAAACTAAAACGAAAATGAACAGAGGAAATAGAATCTCACAGCGGAACGGTAACATATAATATAACATATATAGTAAAAGCTGTCACCCTAAGATAAAAGGTGTATCAAAGTTAAAATAAACCTCATCAGCTAGACATATATAACTCCCTGATCTTACAATTGCTGATGGGTATACATAATAATGTAGCGGAAAATAAACATACTACAGTAGGTGAACATCCATCTCTACTCTATGAGCTTTATGTCCCACAACGACAACCTGGAAAAACTTGCTCTGACCTAAGTATTATAATAAAATAACACCTGGATCAATCTGAAAAACCAACATGAGAAAATTCAAGAAATATGATGAACACACAATAATATGTGAGACCATACCGCTAAACATGGAACAAATTTAACCTCGCAAGAATAACATCCATACATGAAAGAACGGAAACAAGTCAGAAGAAAATCCCAAACTTGAAAGAATTGACACAAATAAGATCAAAATCCAAAGCCCCATATACCAAAAGTATACCTCTACGTAAAATATACTTGAGAGCCCATGCCAAACACGCATCACTCTTGAGAACTTCCAAGCTAGGCCCTTGCGAACAACATTCTAAAATCCAAATATATCCACATCACCGCATGCATGCAACCAAAACCTCCCTAAATAAATGTGAATTTACCTAATGGGTGCAACCCACATAGCTTGGCTCCTACTCTCTCTTTGGTTTTAGTTATTTCCGGTGTTAGATGCAAATGCTCAAAATGAGCTACAAATCATCTTAGATTGATGAAACACAAAGAAGGATATCAATGCCCAAACGAGAAACAAAGCGTCTTGAATAGACGAAGCACAAAGAAGGATATCAAAATCGATAGACAATGAATCAACTATTGGGAATAATAAAAATGATCGTATAAGGAAATTGATATCTCATATACTTATCACAACTCGTCGATGTTAAGTACTACTTCGGGAAAAAAATGAAGCCGGACAAGTTAGGGTAGTGTTGCTTCCTACCTTGACTTGTCGTACATTCTTAACTTTGAGAATAGCAAGAGTTCCCTCAACATTTAGTGCTAAGCATATGCTTAAATTATTTCCATATAAGTGATATCACTTATAGAAATTAAATCTTTTATACTTATCACCATTTTTTGATCGTAAACCAAGCCACTATCATGTGGTTAACAATAAGCCGCATAAGTTAGGGCACTATTGCTTCCTACCTTGACTCGACATACATTCTTAACTTTAAAGATAACAGGAGTTCCCTCAACGTTTAGTGCTAAGTGTAAGAATAAATATTTTCTATAAAAAAATCAAACTTTTAAAACATTCAAATCACACTTGTGCTTGATTTTTCACATCACAAATATTTATAAAACACTTTAACAACACTTCTTTAAAATATTTCTTTAAAGCGCTAATTATATTTCTAAGTGTATCGAAATGAAGGGTTAAAAACAAATGTCATTAAAACATTGTTTACTATAAACCCAAAACTAATTACGCTTAGCTTTATCTTTAAAACAATCTTTTAAAAGACTTTTCCATTTATAAAATATCATTTATAAATCAAATTATTATTATCTTTAAAACAATACTTCTCCAAAGATTTAAGAATATTAACATTTATTAAGTCAAGTAACAAGTTTTCTTAATAACTTTACGAAATCATTTATTACAACAAAAACGTTAGAATCCATGACTCCTTTCTCCCTTCTCAGAAAATAGCTATTACAATAATGGTGTTGTAATCCATGCCTCCTTTTCACTTCTAATAAACTACAAAATACTTGAAATATAGTTTAAAACATCCATTTAAAATATCTCTTTGTAAATCTGAAGTTTAAAATATATTAAAAACTCAAAACCATTTCCTTCCCTTATTTTGAAAATAAACTTATTCTTCGATAATATATATTAAATCATTTAAAATATATATAAATTTCAAACCATTTTTAAAACACTTAAATATATGTCAGAAAAGTTCACTGAAAGGATTGAAGAAAAAAACAAGTTTAAAACCTTATGAAAGTTGGAAATATTGCCGCAAAACTACCGCTAAAAAGAGTATAGAAAATTCCTTTAAATCGATTCTTTTCAAATTGGAATTTATCCCCATTTTTACAAAGTATGAATACTACTTTTGTTTTTATAACAACATACTATAAGTTCAGTATGCATTCACAAAATTTTAGAGAATTCTGAAGTCAAATAAACCCAATTGAAAGTTGTTTTAAAACTTGACTTTCGATTTGTAAAAACACAACCAAAACCTTTCTAACTTTTAAACACTTTGGAGTTGGGTGTTATAATCTTTTCCGAGCCATCAAAAGTTGGTTCGAACAACATTTTAAAATGCAAAAGTGAGACCAAATATTTAATGATGCAAACACAAGTACAAGAGAAACTAACAAAGATTGAAATAGTAGATTTCCTAAGTGTCGGTATAGAGATAGTCGCTATAACGACACTTTTACAAACAACCAATCAATTACACATATATTTCAATCAAACTTCAATAAAAGTAACATAAGAAAAAGGTATATCAATATTGGTGAGAAACCCCTTAGGGTCTCTCTACAAAAATCCCCTGTAAGTCTCATATGTGTATGTTCTTCGAAGTGTTCCATAGAAACCTATTCGCTACGAATATACTTCGAATTTCTCTTGCTTTGGTCCCCTGCAAAACGATGGTTATTTATGCCATCTGCTTTCCAAAATGGGAATTCAACTAAACCAATCAAAGAAATCATTCAAACATGCAAACAATAATTTATATCTACCATATCATATAGTGTTCATCCAAAGGTGAGTTAACTCACCAATATCCCAACTGACGCTTATGCGTTCATGCTTTAGCTAAAATCGAATGACATTCGATTTTAGCTCAAAATTCTACTTGCTCCAAACTAGATGAAATCAGCTCCAATGCGTAGATAACACTCATACGAGTGCAATGGATAAGACCGCGTCTCGATTGGACCTCGTATGCAAGAGTTATGGGTTTTATAAGATATCTGATTAATTGAAATAATTAATTTTACTATGCTCTTAATTAAATTTAAATTACCTTCTCTAATCTTCTTCCTTCCCAAATGTCTGTACATGCAGTGCATGAGACAACCCAAATCCATTACTTCCCCCAACGATCTCTCACTCAATTCTCTACGGAACGATGAGCCATCGCATCGTACATCGCGATCTCCACGATAGACACCACTACAACAAGCTCGACTTCCCTAATCAAAATGCAACACCCCGATACCCGACATTGCACCAAAAATCGTGACACCATAGATGATATCGCAATTCCTCTGACCTACCCCAATGGGCGCTACTCCGGAGGAGAAACACAATGCCACACGAGCCTTGGCCCTAACTGTAGCCCTTGCAAATGCTAACCCTAGCTCGCGACCTACTAATGTTGATCATCCCCAATAATCGCCGCACCAACAATCGCCTACATGGATTTGAAGCTCTTGACCACACGATTTTAACGATTCTCATGATGTTGATTTTCATGCATCACAGCTCCGGGAGGAATTTTGGGAAGGAGTCTGCTATGTTCTCTTTTACTGGTGATGAAGAAAGGAAGAAAAGAGGGAAAGTGAGAGGAAAGAATGTGTGTAGGGTTGTTTATACAAAGAAATTTTATATTATGATTTTAATTCTCTTTTAAATCGTTGTGCGTTTCGAGCTCGCATGATCACACAACACGTCCGATCGTCATGAAGCTCATCGATGCACATCGCCTCATTATTCCGGTTTTGATGGCACTAGTTTCATCAAAATCCGAGATAATGCCCCAGAATGATAAATTTCATGTGTTTTGAGACCGTTTATCGGTAAAACGATTTTTGGTCTCATCATTGATATTTATTCGAACTATTTTTTTTATAAATATTTTTCTATAACAAGTTCACCATTATTATTTATAAATTATAAAGGGTTATTAAGCTTTAAAAATCAATTATTTAAATATTTAAAATTGATTAAATATTCAAAATCAAAACGATAAAATTTTAGGTCGTTACATCCTTCCTTCCTCAAAAGAATTTCATCCCCGAAATTCCCAAAGGAAGAAAATGTCTTCTCACCCTTATGTTTTTTTAAAATCTCATATGTTTTAAAAAAAATTCAGCAACACCTCCTTTGCACGGCTAGGTCCGAAAAAATCACAATATCAATATAAGCTCATCTTTAGGACCTCCCATATCTGGGGACAACACAACAACAATATATACAGATGATATACCTTATAGAGTGTTCATGCCACATAGCAAACATACCCGATAAGCATAAACACATACCAATTTGTGAGCACTCAAACTCTACTCGTGAAACCAATAGCAACAAGCAAGCATTTGCTTCCATGTACCTGTATCTCACTTACATAACCCAAGAGAGAGTTAAACACGACAAATGAAACAATACAACAACTCATTCATCATATATCATGAATCTCAGCCTGCTAAATCCCATATAGCAATCATCTCACATAAAAATGCCATCAAACCATATAACTAGCATTTATAATGAAAGAAGCATATAATATATTAAAGCCCGTACGATGTGTGTATGCCATCCATACGTAATATCAAATCCGATCGTTTGCTCGATCACATAAAGATCTCTTCCGCACTAGTAACGATTACTCGAATTCCCTAGTGTGGGCTCTGATCAAGTTCCTTGATTAGAAACATCCGTTCTCCTTACACATCCATATACTATAGTAGAAAACCCCAATATCATATCAAGAATCCAAATCAAGTACTCGCGGTCAAGAATCAAATGAGAAATTCTTGTTTGGACTGGTGTGAATCACCTCGAAGCCATGTACTTAAATCCTAGATCAAGAATTGTGCGAATAAAATGACCTACGTACAACTTATGTACTTAATCTTATTGGTTTCTTAATTACACCTATCTCTTTCTAAATCACTTTCATTTTCATTTATAATATTTCATCCAATACTAAAATTATTTATGGATTACTTCATAAATTTTTACTTAAGTTTATAAACATTTTATAAAGACGCATCTTTATAAAACATTAAATTAGAAACTTACTCCACTCTTATTTACCTATATAATACTCTTGTACATCCTAAGAGTATATACAAAATGTCAATTTTATTTTATTTTTAAAAATTCAAATGGAGGCCCAAATAAAATGTGGGTCTTAAAATAAGTCGACTACTTCGACCTCTAAGAAGAGTAGGATGCTGGTATCCAAACTCAGTCCTAGAGTCTACTTTTCCATAGACATCCCTAAGGTAAAGATGTTTATTAGTTGGCCTAATAGCATCAAATAGTTTATGTGACTTAGATGGTTAAACAGAGACGCGGTTTTAAATAAACAAAGTTTATCAAAACCTTCTTATCCAATTTAGCCCATTTAAAATTATGTTAAATTGTTTCTTCTCTATTCAAAAGTTAAAATTTCATTTATTAGAACATTCTAATACTTTTTATTTTAAATAAATTTTCTTTAAGGAAACTTAAGAACTAAATACTTGGTTTTTATTTCAAAATCCTTTTTGAAATCCCACTAAATATATTTCTATATATAAAATAACTTTAATAATTTATTCACTAACACTCGCTTTGGGTTCGTTCAGATTCGAACTAATTTCGATCGCACAATGATAAAGATAATAATTTACTAAGTGCGCTACAACGTTCGCCTAAGCAAACATTCGATTATCACTTAGAAGATTATTCAGATTACCACAAATCTAATCAAGTTGTGTTCTCCGAACTATCCAAAGAAAATATATCTTTCTTAAAAATTCTCTTTGAACTATTTTTACTTATAAATACTTCCAAGTAAAACTATCTTTACTTTTCTTAAAATCTTTTTGAAATCATTTCAAGCAATACCGGGACTTAAATTCTCAAAATCCTTTTTACTTATAAAACACCCTTCATAAATCATATAAATCATTTAATATACCATACTCATATAAAATGTACCTTTAAAATCATCTTATATTATAATAACTTTCCTTTACTATAACAAAATTTTCACAAATTTTTATCCTCTAAATGTCTTATCTTCCCATTTAAATGATATTAAACAACTTTATTAAAAGATGACTATTAACTTAACATTTTCAGCGAAAACCTTATAGTCAAAATGTGAAAATTAATTCACAATGGATTCGTTTTAATGCACACATAATTATCAAACCAATAAATGCTTATAAACCGATCGAGCATAAATCAACAATCAACAAACAATAGTCAATGCTCCTAAACTACCTGAGCATGACAAATCAAACAACAATGATAATACATAAATATTATCATTAACAAACAAACACACTATAAATAACTATATAAATTTGTAAATTATTTCTTATATGTATATAAAATATATAATCCTAGGTAAAATATTTTATTTACCAATTTTCAAAAATCAATTTCGTGTCTGTTTGCCTTGTACAAGTGTTTAGAAATCCCTATTGACATCATGTCATCCTACGTCTTGATCAGAATTCATAAATAACTCAACAGACCAATTAACATAATGTGTTTTATAGCGATAACAAATACACTCTCGTATATATAATACTCTTAAACTCATTCTAAGGTGTCACTTACCCTATCTTAAATGAGTTTACCCCACCAAAACCAAAGTTCTCGCTTAACCTTCAGCTCTGATACCAAATGCAACGACATGCTTTTCGACCCTCGAAAGTCGGCACTTAATACATCCATGGTATTCAAATGCCGAGCATCCAAGTGCTGGTAAGGCAGATTGTTAGGGTAAAATAAAACAAAAAAGAATAGGGGAAACAAAATCTTACAGCGGAATGATAACATATATAATATAACAAAGACAGTAAAAGCCGTCACTCTAAGATACAGAAAGTTAAAAAAACCTCATCAACTGGACAATTATAACTCCCAGACCTTAAAATTGCTAATGGGCATGCATAATAATACAGTGGAAATTAAAAATACTACGGTAGGTGAATATCCAGCTCCACTCCATGAGCTCCATGTCCCACCAACGAAAACTTGGAAAAACTCGGTCTGACCCGTGCAATATAATAAATAACACCAGATCAGTCTGGAAAACCAGCGTGAGAAAATTCAAGAAATATGATAAACACATAATAATCTGTGAGACCACGTCACTAAACACGGAATGGGTTTTACCTCGCAAGAGTAACATCTATATAATAAGAAAGAATGGAAACAAGTCAGAACAAAATCCCAAACTTTAAAGAATGGGCACAAACAAGATCAAATCCAAACTTATAGAATGGACATAAATAATTAAACATAGAGAAGAGCACAAGGCACTTCTTAATGTAATTAAGAAAGGATTAACTCCAAGGTCCGAATCAAAACCAGGAGAATGAATTTATCCAACATGACTAGGAGGGTGCGCCCCCTACACCGAAAGTATACCTCTAGATAAAATATACTTGAAAGTCCATATCGAACATGCATTTCTTTCGGGAACATTGAAGTTAGACCCTTGCGAACAACATTCGAGAATCCAAATATATCCACATCACCACATGCATTCAACCAAAACCTCTCTAGATAAATTGAATATACCTAATAGGTGTGACACATAAAGCTTTGCTCCCACTCGCTCTTTGGTTTTAGTTATCTTCGGTGTTGGATGCTAATGATCAAACGAGCTACAAATCATCTTAGATTAATGAAACATAAAGAAGGATATCAATGCTCCAAACAAGCAACAAATCGTCTTGAATCGACGAAGCACAAAGAAGGATATCAAAATCGATAGTAAATGAATCAACTGTCGGGAATAACAAAAATGATCATATATGGAAATTAAAATCTCATATACTTATCACAACTTATCGATCTTAAACTAGTACTATCCAGGGGAAAACAATGAAGCCGAAAAAATTAGGGCAATGTTGCTTCCTACCTTGGCTCGAGATACATTCTTAACTTTGAGAATAGTAAGAGTTCTGTCAACGTTTAGTGCTAAGCATATGCCTAAATCCTTTCCATGTAAGTGTTATCACTTATAGAAATTAAATCTCTTATACTTATCACCACTTGTCGATCATAAACAAAGCCAGTATCCTGAGGTTAACAATGAGCTAGACAAGTTAGGGAAATTTTCTTCCTACCTTGACTTGACATACATTCTTAACTTTAAAGATAGCAGGGTTTCCCTCAACATTTAGTGCTAAGGGTAAGACTAAATATTTTCTATAAATGAATCAACTTTTACATTCAACTCACACTTATGCTTGATTTTTCATATCACAAATATTTGTAAAGCATTTTAACAACACTTCTTTAAAATTTTCCTTTAAAGAGCTAATTATATTTCTAAGTATATCAAAAAAGGGTTAAAAACAAATGTCATTAAAACATTGTTTACTATAAACCCAAAACCAATTACACTTAGCTTTATCTTTAAAACTATCTTTTTAAAGACTTTTCCATTTATAAAATGTCATTTATAAATCAATTTATTATTATCTTTATAACAGAATTCCTCCAAAATTTATGAATATTAACATTTATTAAGTCAAGTAACACGTTTTCTTAAAAACTTTATGAAAACATTTACTATAACAAAAACATAGCTATCACATGTTGATTCCAACTTAGGCATCGCAAGTTGATCCCAACTTAGCCATCGCAAGTTGACTTCAACTTAGCTATCACAAGTTGAACCCAAACATAGCTATCGCATGTTGACTTCTACTCAGCTATCACAAGTTGAGTTATATGGGCTATCACAAGTTGGTATTCAAAGTAGCTATCGCAAGTTGACCATAGCAGTATTGTAATTTGCTAGAAAACTGTTTCCTTCCCATTAAAAGGAATTGCTTTTCACCTAACCCGGATATATGTCAAATTCTCATTGGTTTACCAAAGCTTTTCAGTTTTCTTTTCAAAATTTGTTAATTACTTCCTTAATTAACCTATTTATTTCCCATTAACAATCAACTTTTTCCTTTGCTAATTAATTCATGACAATTTGAAAATGCATAGCAAAAATCCCAAAGTTTCTCCAAAAATTCAAATTTTAATACCTTGTCTCCTATAAAATTTCCAAGCCAAAATAATTATTTTTTTTGCATTTTGAATAATTAATTTTGGAATTTAAGCCTTTTCTCCACTTCAAAATTCCTATTAATTCCATATAGTTTCAGAAAATCATGAAATTAAAAATCCATCTCCGAACTACTATTCCTCACATTATATAAAAATTTCAAGTGATTTGGTCAAGGTTTGATTCATGTTGTAGTCATACCACATCAAAAACCATCATCTTTAAAATTCCCAAACATGACAAAAGATATTATTTAACATTCATTTATTTGTTCCTCATCATCAAAATTATATACACATACAATACTAACCTATACAGGTATGGAAGGTTTAAGAGAAAGGATTACTCACCTTTTCTACTTGATTAAACTTGATTAAAGTCTTTTGTTTTCCTTAGAGATGAATGCCCCTTTTCCTTAGCTTGATTTCCTCTTTCCCCCATTGAAATTATGACCGACCGAAGCTCCTTATTTTCTTTCTTTTATTTTGTAGAAAATAAGAGAATGAATGAGGGTTAGAGTATAAGGGTTTAGTAATTTGGGCTTTGGGATAAAACCCCATTATAGCCTATTCTTAATAAATCCCAACTCCTTATCCTACATTCATTCACTCCCTATTAATTAACTTGTCGTTATTTTATTTCATATGTTAATTTGGTTAACCATTTATTTAATTAATTTTCCCTATATATGGTACCCTTATAATATGGGATGCTATAGTCTATGGTTATTTGGATTGAAAAAGAATCTATTAGTAGATCCGATAAGAGATGGCTCAAAGGAAAGGTGCTACAAAATCTAGAACCATTGTTGAAGGGGATCATGGAGGATCGTAGCATGTTGAAGGTGAGACTACTCTATCTGTGCCTTCTCTACCAGCATCTTCATCTCAACCGATGGAAGTCATGAAAAGACCTGAAAATGTGGAGGATGATGCTTGATATGAATACAAAGATGATGAAGTAGCGATTGAATTAAATGGATCTGATGAAATCTATATAAGAGCAATTGATAGCGGTGGGTTAGCCCCGGTAGAGGACTGAATCACGAAGGTAAAGAAAAGATAAAAGGGAATCTCATCTTCCGATTCTAGTAAAGAAAGCTCGTCTTCAATAGAACATGACAAAAGGGATGGAAAACTACTAGTATAGAGAGGGGTTGGGGTAGCACAAAAGAGGACTGCAAAAGATTGTGCAAATCTGATAAGTCAAAACATGTCGGTACCGACATATCCAACTTGGTCAGTACCGACATAACTACTAATGCTGTGGATTTATTTGAAAATGATGCAAAGTTGAAAGATGTTGGTGCTAATGACGGGCAAGCTACTAGTGCTCAGACTAGTGGTGTTCAGATGAACGCTATAGAATCAAAAAGGCACCGACAAAGAGGGTCGGGACGAACGGCTTCCCATAGAGACAGGGAATCCTAGACATCATGGAACTAACAGGGAAGCCTAGACATCAACTTGACCTGTTTACATAGAGTTAACAGAATTATTTAGACTTACAAACGATGGTAAATAATGTCGGTAGGATCGACATTGTCATTTTTGCATGTAAACGATCATTTTAGATTTGATAAGAAAAATTTCAAACAAAATACAACTATTACTTTAGAGCCACCTACCATTATAAGTAGTGAAAAAGTGTATGGGCTCGTGCAAGATAATCCCAAAATATGCAAGATAGGAAAGTAGCCAAAAATTCCTGGTAAAGGAGAGTATCACAATTGGTGCAAACAATGTATATTTTGGGAGTTACCATATTGGAAAAATCATAAACTTTGACAAAATATAGACATAGCACATAACGAGAAAAATATGTTCGACAACTTCTTTAACATGATAATGAATGTGAAAGGAAGAACACAAGTTATTCCTCTTGTTGAGGTAAACTATAAAAAGCGATATAAAGGAAATGATCCATTTGTTCTAGCGAAGTAAGCAATACAAGTTTATTATTGGCCTTGTCTTGGTATGAACAACAACAAGAATAACCGGTGGGTTGTCGTTAAAACAAAACTAAGATGGTCATTCAATAGAAACATGATCATAACCGATGATCAGCCATACCAAAATGATCTAGAGGACAATTAAATACTCCAAATAACAGAAGATACCAATGATATAGGAGCACCAAACAATGAAGTATTTGATGGAGTTGAATTAAATAAAGATGTCAAGGTTGATGAAGATAATGTCACAGTTAATGATGATGATTGTGATGATGATGCCGAAGTTAATGAACAGGAGTATGAAGATGATATTGTAAATGATGATATCGATAATGATGTTGACAATTTGTAGCATATGTATAATTGATTGTTAGCCTGCTTTTATATATGCGCATTATTTTCATTTTTCTCCATCGTTAATATTCTACTGTGGAGGTAGGTGTGCATGTTGTATCCTAGCACCAATTGAATTCTTGTTTACATCTATTAAATATTCAACCGTAGGCTTATAATCTATAGGATCTGGATATGATTTAAAGCAAATCATAAGTTTTTAGTAACTAATTGCTACTCTACGAAGGAACCAGGCTAGGTGGCAGTGGGTAAAATAGGTGGATTTTAGAAAGATTCCTTATTTAGATCTTTATTTGGCCTATTAAGTCTAAATAGGTTTATTAGATCTGATCAAATTACTTTAAATAAAATTCAATTTTATTTTATTTTTTGATTGATCAATCAACGAATTCAGTTATTTGGTATTTTGTACATTATATGAGTATATCATAATATACTCATGTATATATACACTAAATGTGAAATATATAATATAATGTGCATAGTTAATGTGTACGTATATAAATGTTGGGATTTACATCTATAATGGACACATTTGTCATCATATATGCATCCGCTGTCTTAAAACTATTATATAAATATGTATACATCTAATTATATATGTTAAGATACAAAAAAGAAAGCATATGTTGGTTTTAAATAGAAGAAGATCAAGAGACAAACTCCCCTTCATTTACTCCTTCCTTTATTACAATTTACTATATTTACATCTAGTAATTCAAATGCCTCTTTGCCTAAAAACTAAATAAATTTTATATATGTATATATAAAGTTTTTAGCCAAAAAAATTTATTTTTATTTTTCGGTAAAGTCAAAACTTTAGATCCGAAATCCAATATCAATAAAAACCTAACCTTAACTTGGTAAATATTTGTAAGACAAACATTCTCAATTCACTCCTTTATTCAATACCATTTACTAGACCCAAATCAAAAATTCAGATGCTTGTAGTTATGACTTTATATATATGCCCGCACAAACTTGATAAAATAAATATTTTTAATGAAAAATGATTTTGAAACATTAAATTTGAAATACTTGAAACATAACTACCGTTTATTAGGCTATTTGAAATCTTTAATTATATGTATTATGTTTTAATTGAGCCATCAATATAGAATCAAACAATTTTATAAAAAATATATTAAATTTCAAATTTGAAATTCAAATTAAAACAATGATTTTGTACTAAAAAATATTTTAGTAACTTTTAAAATAATAAAAACACACACATGCACACACACATGCGTGTGCACACACACATATTATATAATGTCCAAATATAAAGTAATTTAAAAAAAAACAAAGGATCTATAATTCAATATTACTTAATATTTAAAACACATCAATTTAATCATTGATAATTGGTGAAACAACATATGCGAACATGGAATCATTCTAAAAATTATCCAACAAATGATATATGTGAATTAAAATGTAAATAAGAGATATACCTTGAAGATGTTGCCGTTGATCACACCTTTGAATGGTAGATCATCCAAGATCCAATCTGAAAAGTCTTGCCTTATTTAACACATTGATTTGAGATTTCTTCTCAGATCTCAAGTAGATCCACACACAACTTTGCAAGAGAAGGACAAACCACATAATTCTACTTTTTTTGATGTTTGCATTTTATTTGGAGTTAATAAATTTTTTGAAATGTCTCATTTGATATTTGACCATGGAAGGTTAGGAAGAGAGAAAATAAAAGTGAAAGAAAGAAAAATGAATTTTGGAAAGAAAATGAATGTGTTGATTTGCTTTAAAGAGAGAATAATAACTTTTATTATTCTCTCTTTAAAACTTCCACTTTTAATTCTCAGTTAATTTTCAATAAAATCTCATCCATATCTCCCTTCCTCTCTTTTTAGTATGGCAGGCCATATCATTCCATCACATGGATAATTATTTCCAAAAACTTGGTAACCAATTAACTATATTTAAAACCCATTTAAATATATACCGATATAGTATATTGATACATGCAGATATAACTTTTATATATACATCCAAATAATTACTAATAACACCAAAGCATCAAATAAATTAAATACTAATCAATATTTCTCAAATACTAATTAATTTAATTAATTTACAACATTTTATAAATTAATTAAATCGTGTGATTTTTCAAAGAATTCACAAATACGGTTGTGTAACTTAGAGGTGTGAATTTAGTCAACAACCAATGTTAAACAATTCAAATATTAATGTCCACACGTCACCTTAGATAGTTGTGCGATAGTTTGGCGAATTCATCGCTTATAGACCTTTTTAGTAAAATTATATTTTATAATTTCTTAAGCGGTACCAATTAGTAATGATCATTCACACCGATTCTCTTCATCAGAACTATGTTACATTAAGACTTATGAAATTTGATTTTAGTCAAAATTCCAATGTTGTCCACCTTATTCCTTGGTTCAATAACAACATTTATTATTAACAGTACTACTATGGTTATAGATTTTGACTTTGAATTGACTATAGTTGACCGTGGTACTAACCTCATGCAACCAAGAAGACAAATTTTCTATTGAATAGTGTTTCACTTTCAATGCTACAACTCGAAGCCAACTATAGTCCTTCGATGGGCGCCAACCATGATATAGCTATATGCAAACTGGAGAATTCATATTGAAGTTCCATAACATTCTCAGGTCTAGAGAATATGTAACATCGTCACCTTGAGATCTCCTCTTTGACCTAGTTGTTGTTAACCAACAGGAAATTCTCCATTGGGTCATTCCACATTCATCTAGTAATTATCAATATGTAACCCCTTGGTGCCCCTAGCAGTCCTGAGTAATACATTGTCAAACACTTGGAGAGCATTATATACTCTAGTCTCAATGATCAATATTCTCTCTCAAAACATCTCGATCGGGAATATTTAAAATTAAATGTTATTTTAGATTGTGAACAATCACTCACGACTGCAACTATTTGCAATTAAAATCACATAACATCTCATTGAAGAATTTTCTTATTTAAATACTTTAAATTAATTTCTTAATTAATTTTATCACTATATGTTGTACCGGAAAATGGCACAAGACTCAAAAAATAGATGAATCCATATCAAATAAGCAAAAGCAGAAGAGAATAAGAATACACAATTACTTTTATAATGGTTGGCAAATATTCCAATCGACGTCCACTTTAATCTTATTATTTGATTAATTCTCTTAGGAATACAATGACTATCACTCAAATCTGACCACAATCTAGTAGATCTTGGATTTTGGAGTGTTTAGAAAAGAAGAAGATAGAAAAGAATCAAAGTGTCAAAAGTCCTCTCCTAGTTGTATGTAGCTTGCTATTTATAGGCAAATCTCAGTTGCAATCTCGCCATCCAGGTTTGAAAATGTCACAACTCCGAGATCTAAATATCCACGCATGAAGACCAAGACATCTAGCACGATCTCCAAGTAGAAAATCAACTCGTTACCGACCATTTCTACTTGATACTGATCTGATTTAGCTCTTTAGAATTCCATCAAATTTCTTGAGATTTTTCATATCATCATTATAGATAGTTCTAATCATGTTGGAGTAAATCATGTTAGTGAAAATCGTGTCGGTACCAACCTAACTAAGGCCAGTACCAACTTTAATCAGGTAGGTGCCAACCTGATTTGCATTTCTAAAACTTAGCCAAATCATTGGTTTATCCAATCATGACATCTTCCAAGCTCCTTGACTCATTCCTTCATCAGTTTGCAGTCCATTCCATTTATTGAAGTCTGTTCTACGACAATGGAAAATTTGGTTATAACACTTGCCCCCTAAAGAATGCCTTATGAATATAAGTTGTGCTTTGCTCAAGAACAGGCTTCAGCAATAACGATTAATCATTGGTGGTTGAGCTCTATGGCTATCCATCAATCCAAGTTGTGGTGAATCATCTTATTTCTTCGAATTCACTTACAAAAATAAGGTCATTCTAGAACATTATATCTAAGAACTCTAGTCCTTGCTTAAGTATCAGCCGCAAATCATAATCATACCATTTTCATATGAAGTTATCATATCGTATATCAAAATCGTCCCATATTCGTCTGAGATTTATCCAATCTAGTTTAATCACAAGGCATTTAATTCCTAAGGTCATGTCAACGTCCATTCTAGGGTTCAATCTCTTCGAATTGTACATTATCATCCAATCTAGGGTTCGATCTCTCTGGATCGTTGAACATCCAATCTAGGATTCGATCTCTTTGAATCATTTAACATCTAATCTAGGGTTCAATCTCTCCGGATCATTCAACGTCCAATCTTGGGTTTGATCTCTTCGAATCGTTTAACATCCAATCTAGGGTTTGATCTCTCCCGATCCATGTTGATCCAATCCGCTCGCTCTCCGGTAAAGGGACCCAACGTCCAAGCAATTCAATCCACTCTTTGGTGAGGGGGCTAACTCTTGTACAAGCCCAATCCACTTGCTCTTTGGTAAGGGGACTTGTACCTTATGGTCATCGCCCTGTCTCTTCGGACAAGACTACCACGTTCAATCAATATCAGTCATCATGTTCTAGTGTTTTGAAAATCAAAGCATCAAACAGATAACCTAAACATTCATCTCAGACATCTAACTCAGAGCATTCCTAGAGACCAATCGAGGTCCCGTACACGTGCAAGTAGCCCAGAGGTTAATACTGTCTTATTTATTCATAGCTGAAAGAAAAACATAGGAATCGAACCTGACATCCGTCCATCCCGATCATGGGATTACCAATCTCAACTCAAATCCACGATCATGTCTTGATGTATTCACTACATATGGTGGCTGCTCCATCTGCACCACTGCAGTTTGATTCCTTACGTATTGTTGTAGCTGGTTACTCCAAACCAGCTCTTTTATCAAATCATGAAGGTGTCGGCACTCGTTTGTCTCATGTCCATCCATCTCATGGAAAAGGAAAAATCTTCCAGACCTTTTTTCCCGATCAGTGGGTTCTCTCTTAGTTGGCTTCCAATAAGGAATCTGCTCCCTAGTGTCTAGGTATATCCACTCTAGAGTTTCATTTAGATCAGTATAAAAGGAGAATTTATGCTCTCTCCTTTGTTGCTTCGGTTCTTCAAAGCTATCATTAGCTTTCCACTTTCCTTCATCCCTACCATATCCTACTTCAGACGGTCCTCATCATCCATAACATTAACCTCATCATTATTAGCTTCAGCACGCTTTGACTTAAATATCTCCTAGCATCGTGATAAAAATCTATGAGATAAATTGGTGGATCTCTTTCCAATGCCACTTTGAAGTTGGTTTTGCTCGAGACTCTAGACATTGCCGCCACTAGTAATATCCTTGGATTCGGCTTGTTGACTACAGCGGCTGCTGCATTAAATCTTGTCAGATACTTCTCAAGGTCTCTCCAACCCTTTGCTTCACGCTCGAAAGTGTCATCACATTCTTTGGTCGAGAGATATGAATTATGAACTGTCTCAAAAACCGTATACCAATCCATCCTAAGTGACAACCTGCACCTTCTGACACACCGATCCAAAGCCAAGGGTGAATTTCGGACTCGTGTCAATGCCGAGAAATACGAGCAGTCGAGTTTTTTAAAACATTATAGAGACTAAAGATATATAGATATGATCTAAGACATTCTACACTTTCAGATCTCATAGCGGAAGGCAATAAATTATAAATATAATAAATAACCATCTAAAAAAATATCTCAAAACACTGTCGTAGAAAACAATACATAGTTAAATCTAGAGTGTATAGTAATACTATATTTACTATTTAGTCCTTACTGAATTTCGAGGTTGAAATTCTTTAAGGAGGGGAGCCTGTAACATCCCTAATTTTTAATAACATTATTCAAGAGATTTAATTAGATAAATTAAATAGAATAATGTAAATATTAGAGTGATAAGGGGATTGATATTTGAAAATTTTAAAATAGAGGCCGTGCTTAGTTAAATAAATGGGCTTACGAATGGTTTAAGTGATAAATAATTAACACAAGGGTATTATAGGGTAATTGCCGCACCTTATAATCTTGTTTCCACTTTCTTTCCCACGTTCATTTTTCTCAAAAACACAAAACGTAAAACAAAGAAAGCAAAGCCGGCCATTACCAAGGGAAAAAGTGGAAAATTAAATCTAAAGCTATGGAATCAAGCTAAGGGAATTAATCAATGATCAAATCTCAAATTCCTTCTTCTAATCAAGGTGAATAATAATCAAAACATCTATATTTTTGTTTCTATGATCATTTGATTTTTGGGTTTATGCTTTAATCCAATGTGATAATTTTAGATGATGATATGCTTGGATTTTATGATATGTTTGATTTAAACAATATTGTTTGATAAATGATTTATACGGTTTTAAGGCTAAAATTGTTTATATCGAATTTTGAATGCCATGAGGAATTTATATGTTATGTAAAACATGATTTTGGAGATGGGTTTTATTTTTTATAATTTTCCAAGCTATGGAAAATTTATTATGAATTTTCTAAGGAAAATATGAACAATTGGGTTTATAAATTAATTTAAGAAATTATATGAAGAATTTGGGCCTGAAAATTATATATGTTAGATAACATATTAAAAGTGAATTTCTATGATTTTTGGGAATTTTTCTTAAGTGATTTACTATGGATATTAAATTATTTTAGAAGGAGGGCTTAAATGATTTAATTGTTTTGCTTAATGGAAGGGATTATTTGTTAAATTAATCTTTGTTTAGATCTAAAATTACGCGGCAGTTTTATTTTAATAAAGAATTTGAAAAGTTTATGGCAACTAATTAAATGTTTACAAATAGGCAGGTTAGTTAAAAAAAGCATTTACTTTAAAAGGCAATAAAATAGTCTTTACCTAGAAATCATGTTTCGCCTCTTTTAGTAGTACCTTTCAATCCTATGCTTCTGCCTCAACCAAGTCGAAAACAACCAAGCCGAAACTAATATACAAGGTATCGATATGTTGGTACGTAGTGGATTGGAGAAAGGCGGAAGGCTTGGTGTCGAAACCAATGCTTTCGAAGGGGTCGAAGTCTTTGTTTTACTTTCCAAAGATATGCGCTTGCCTTGTTTTCAAAAGGATGCTTTTAAAGGGGTCAAAACCCATTTTAATAGCTTTTGATAATGTTGCTGCTTTTTTTTGAAAAGATAGTTTTCAAATGAGTTGCCTTGTTTTTAAATCAAAACATTCGAAAGGGTAGTTTCAACCCAGTCGAAACCCTGCTGCCGACCTTATGCCTTTCGAATGGATTGAAGTTATCAACTAAATCAAAAGGTAGCTTTTGTTTTATAAATGAGGTAAGCCACTTCATAAAGCTTTTGAAAGGGTTTAATGGTTTCGAGGGCAATGGCTTCGAAAGGGGTTTCGAAGCTAACCTTCAAATGTTTACTTAAGTGATAAATGCTTTCGAAAGGATGGTTCCAAAGCCATCGGTTTTCCCCAAACTCTTTTATATGAAGGTTAATGGTTTCAAAAGGGATACTTTCAATGGTTTCGAAGCTATGCTTCGAAGGGTTAATAAGTAATGCCTAATACTTTCGAAAGGTATGTTTCAAGGGTTTCAAAAGAGATGATTTAAAGTGTTTCGAAAGGAAAATGTTTAGTGCTGAAAAGAAGATTTGAATGCTTTCGAAGGAGGTTATCCAATGGTTTCGAAAGAAATAGTTAAAGGTTTCGAAAGCCTTAGTTTTCAAGACAAAGAATCCAATCTCATTTTTTAAGAAAAACCATGGCATAATAAAGGAGTATTAAAATGGCTTTCAAGTATGAAGTTTTTGAAGAAGCTTTCCTTGATAAAATAATAGGTTAATGGGATTAACCATATTTCATATGAAAAAGATTTCAAGGTTATTAAACCATAGACGTTGGTGTTATTATGTTATTATGTTTGCTTCTTCTAATATATATATATATATATTCACATTATAATGGACCCATAACTGTATTTTGGGGAAATGGTAGAATAACTAGCTAGGTTGACCCAGTAGTGAAAATAAATTGAGTTAACTCCTAAAAGTGTAGAATTGCATCCAGGAGGTCAAATAGACTAGAATACAGGATGCCTAAATACTAATTAAAGAAGTTGTCAGATAGACAGGTTCATAGTAATCCCATGAAAACTGTGTTTAGGAAAAGTTATTGGCAAAAGTCAATAGGTTTGTAGTGAACCCATGAAAACTATATATGGATTAAGTTATTGACAGAAGTCAATAGGCTCCTAGTCAACCCTTGAAAATTAGGATATGAGGGAAGTTATTGGAGATAACAATAGGTTCAGGGAGAACCAATGAAGTTATTGGCAGTGGCCAATAGGTTCTTAGTGATCCCATGAAAACTATGAGACCGGATAGGGAGTCCATAAGTTTTAAACAGGTTATAAGTAAGCCCATGAAAACTAATATGTTAATAGTGACCCTAGAAACTATAACTGAGATAGATAGTCAAAATGAATAGGGATGGGTAATCCAGAATTGATTTACTTGTTTGCATATCATCATAATGTTTTGAATTGTTATGTTTTAACCATTGTGGATGCAGGAGCACAGCATATGGTTTTTTAAAGTGTTAGATAAGATACTAGTGAGGGGAAAACCCGTTCCGCTAAGTGGCATGGTCTCACTAGATATCTAAATGGTTTGAGATGGTATATTATTATTCATACCAGGCTTTATGTCTGACTCAAAGTTTATGTTTTCCCCTTAAACTCTCGGGTGCTCAATTAACTTTAAGTAGTTTGAGAGTTGAGATTTTCAGGTACCTCATTAGGCGAATAAGCTTCCGAAGACGTGCAGGAGGCATGATAGCTATTTAGAGTACTTTTCTATTTTGATTCCGCTGTGTTTGGTTGTAAAGGAAAAGTTGTTAAATTGCCAAGTTATATACTATGATCATCCAAGGGGCATCTTCATATGTCGCTCTTGGAATATGTTGTAATAATTATATTTTCTCTGAACGTGGTTCTCAAATATGGGATTATGTAATGAATGTTGAAATGATTTGAAATGGAATGTGAAAGTTGTTTAATGATTTTAATTTTTTTCCATATCCATGTGTTTCTTTTATATCAATGTATATAACATTACTGTATTTGGTCGCCGAGGATTAATAACTATGGATGACTGCAGCATCCATAGCCATTAGTTTTGGGCCTCCAAGCGGGGGATGTTATAAGTTGGTATCAGAGCATAGGTTTATGAAATCTTAAAAGAAATTTAAACCTAAAAGATTTTCGAACATAATCCAATGAATCCGAAAATAAGATCGGGGTTTGGGTTAATGCTATAGTAACGTACTTGTATTTGATATATATGTATATATATAAGTACGTATTCCCCTCTCTCTTAGACCGTTCTTCTGTATCCTACTAAGGCTCGTATGCAAATTTATGAGAAAGAAGATATGGAGGCAGGAAACAAAAGAGGAAACCTTGGTGAAGGAAGCACCACAACCAACGAAAATGCTCGACCCACCAGGAGGAACCCAAGTCGACAGGCTAATGCTAACCAAAATGCAGATGCCAATGTGGGTGATGAAAATCCACCAGTGGATATGGAGACGATGCATCGCTCCTTCGTCAATCTGATGCAAGCAGGAGCTGATGGAATTGTTGGGAATTTTGAAGGAGCTAATCTTGTGGCTCTAGTTGGGAATAATTATGCTAAGTTGAGCAAGGATTACACCAGTCTTGGTGGGAAGTCGTTTATGGGAACAGAGGTGCCATAGAAGTTGAGAATTGGCTGTTGCATTATGATAGAATCTTTATTGATTTGGGTTTGGATGATGAGCAGAAGAGGAGGCTGGCCTCTAGGCAGTTGCAAGGGGCAGCGCTTCATTGGTGGAATAGTGTTACTGTTGGAGTTCATGAGGAAGAGTTAACTTAGGTAGAGTTTCGAAGGAGATTTGAGCAGAGGTTTTTGTCAGAAGTTGCCAAGTCGGCATTGCTCAGAAAGTTTATGGATTTGGTGCTGGGAGAGATGTCGGTATTTGAGTATGCTACTAAGTTTGATGAGTTGTCCCGATATGGGTATGCTACCAGAGACACCGTCATTAGGAGAAATGAGAGGTTCATTCGGGGATTGAGGCCTAAGATTGCCAAGGCGACCCTGACACATCTTCGTGATCCTTATAATGTAGTTGTGGAGATGGCAATCCGACATGAGGAGATGCTTGCTATTTGTGTGAGAGAAAAGCCGGTTGAAACCCAGGGTTCTCAGGGAAAGAAGACAAAGTTCTTTAAGAAGAAGGGAGCCCAGAAGGGAGAGGTTGCCAAGAACGCAAAGGCTGATTTAGTTTGCTTTATGTCTAACAAGAAAGGTCATTATGCTCATGAGTGCCGGTCAGGCAAGGGGAAGAAGGCTGTAGAAAAGAAAGGTGTGAAGTGCTTCAACTGTGACCAAGTTGGGCATTATAAGCATCAGTGTCCAGAGCTAGTCAGGGCGGACAAGGGAAAGGTTTTTACTGTTGGACCATCATCTGGTAGGCCAACTGCAGCTGAAAAAGGGAAGACTGTGATGGAAGGTACGCTTTTGATTCATAGTATACCAGTTAGGGTACTATTTGATACCGGTGCATCACATTCATTTATATCTCATTGTTTGGTTGATAGGTTATGCTTAGAATCCACATACCTTGTTACTTCCTTAAGGGTTGCGAATCTGATAAGATGGTATGCAACTCTGGGGATGAGATGTGACCAGCTAGAGCTTGATTTGTTAGGTCATAAGTTCACGTGTAGTCTGTATGTTTTGATTTCATAGATTTCAAAATCAATTTGGGTATGGATTGGTTGGGTAAGTATGAGGCTAGGATATTTTTCCAGGATAGGGAAATATCGTTGAGACACCCTGATAGTCATGACCGAATTATATTCTCAGTGGAGAATTCTGACCGGAATTGTTGTGCTTTGTTAATTTCTATTGAAGTGGGAGAAGAGTTAAGTCAGGTTCGAGTAGCAAGAGAGTTTGCATATGTTTTTGAGCTGGTAACAGCAGTACCATCGAACGAGCCATTGAGTTTTGGATAGGTCTTGTGCCAGGAGCTGAACCTGTCAGTAGACCACCTAGCAGGATGACACCGACCGAGATAAAGGAATTGAAGGTGTAGCTAGTGGATCTAGAAAGGAGAAATTTTATTAGACCAAGCAGTTCGCCTTGGGGAGCGGCCGCGGTGTTCGTGAAGAAACCAGATGGGTCATTGAGAATGTGTATCGACTATCGTAAGTTGAATGAGAGGACGATTAAGAATAGGTATCCTTTGCCAAGAATAGACAATCTCTTTGATCAGTTGTGTGCAGCCACCGTGTTTTTCCAGTTGGATTCGGTGATGGGTTTGCAGAAGTTAAGAGTGGTGGATGACAGTATTCCTTTGACAACATTTCGAACTAGGTACGGTTCATATGAGTGGTTAGTAATGCCATTCGGGTTAATGAACGCACCTGCTTTCTTCGTGGATTTGATGAACCGAGTTTTTCGAGAGTATTTGGATAGGTTTGTGTTGGTGTTTATAGATGACATTTTAGTATACTCTAATGATGAAATAGAGTATGAAGATCATCTTAGAGTAGTGCTTGCGACGCTGAGGCAGCATCAGCTGGAAGCGAGGTTTTCCAAGTGTCATTTTTGGAAGAAAGAGGTTAAGTTTCTTGGTCATGTGGTTTAAGAGAAAGGCTTGTCGGTAGATCCAGATAAGATCGAAGCTGTTAATAATTGGAAGAGACCAGAGACGGTGACTGAGATTAGAAATTTTCTTGGACCGGCTGGCTATTACCGGAGATTCATTAAGGATTTCTCGCAAATAGCAGCACCTTTGACTAAGTTAACCAGGAAGGATGTGAAATTAATTCGGTCCGACAAATGTGAGGAAGCATTCCTTAAGTTAAAGAATTTGTTGACCAACACACCAGTGTTGGTAGTTCCAGACGGAAACCAAGGGTTGGTGGTGTATACCGATGCATGTGGGACTTGATTAGGAGTTGTGTTGATGTAGAAGGGTAAAATTATTGCCTACGCTTCACGACAGCATAGACCGCATGAAGTAAGATATCCTACTCATGGTTTGGAGTTGGCTGCGGTGATCTTCGCATTGAAGATTTGGAGACATTATCTCTTAGGGGAGAGATTTGAGCTACAGACAAATCATAAGTCCTTAAGATATTTATTCTCTCAGAAGGAGTTGAATATAATACAGCAGAGGTGGCTGGAGTTTTTAGCAACTTATGATTTCGGTATAGAGTATACTCCTGGGAAAGGAAATAAGGTAGCAGATGCTCTTAACAAAAGACATCAGAATGTGGTGTTAGCTATGTTGGCAGAATGGAAAGATTTAGAAGCTTTGACTACTTGTAGTGTGTAGTTAAGATCAACTGCTAGTTCTAGTCAGAGCACTACCATGTTGTCCTGTTTGGAAGTTCGACTAGTATTGATCGAAAGGATTGCTTCTAAGCAGAAAGAGGATCCAGTATTAGCCGAGAGGATTAGAAGGCTTGAGGTTGGAACTGAGATCTATGATCTAAAGGATTTTAGTCTTGACCATAGAGAATGGTTGAGAAAGAAGGGATGGTTGTGTGTTCCAAATGTTGAGGACTTAAGGAAAGAAGTTCATGAGGAATTTCATCGGTCCAAGTTTACGATTCATCCTAAAGGGGCCAAGATGTATCAAGATATGAAGAGGAGCTTCTATTAGGAAGGTATGAAGAGGGATGTTGGCTTGTGGGTTAGGCAGTATGAAAACTGTCAACAAGTGACGGTCGAACATCTGAAGCCAAGTGGATTGCTTCGACCTTTAGAGATACCAGTTTGGAAATGAGATTCAATATCCATGGATTTTATAAATGGGTTGCCAAGGTCGAATAGAGGAAATGAAAGTATATGGGTTATAGTGGACGGGTTGACCAAGAGTGCCCATTTCATTCCAGTTAAGTCAACCAGAACGGCACCTGTTTTTAGCTAAGTTGTTCATGAGGAACATAGTTAGACTACATGGGATTCCTAGTATTATAGTCAGTGACAGAGATGCTTTGTTCACTAGTGAATTCTGGAAGAGTCTTCCGAATGTGTTAGGTACCAAGCTTAAGATGGGTATCGCGTATCACCTTCAGATGGATGGTCAGACAGAGAGAGTCAATAAAGTACTCGAGGATTTGTTAAGAGCTTGTGCATTGGACTTTGGTGGATCTTGGGAAGATCACCTACACTTAGTGGAGTTTTCCTATAATAATAGTTATCAGACTAGTATAGGAATGATGCTTTTTAAAGCTTTCCATGGAAGGCCATGCAAATCACTAGCATGTTGGTTGGGGACTAGAAACAGATTAGTCTTAGGTCCAGATCTGGTTAGAGAAGTGATAGAGAAGATTGAGTTAATCCGAGAAAGGATAAAGGAAGCTCAGTCTAGACAGAAGAGTTACGCAGATAAGAGGCGTAAAGGTCTAGAATTCTCAGTTGGAGATAAGGTTTTCACCAAGGTATCACCGATGAAGGGTGTGGTATGATTTGGAAAGTCAGGGAAACTGGCACCGAGATATGTTGGTCCTTTCCAAGTTATGGAGAGGACCGGGAAGCTCGCATACAGAGTAGAATTGCCGAGCAGTATGGCAGGTGTCCATAACGTGTTTCATATGTCTCATCTTCGCAAGTATGTGCATGATCTAGAGACTACTATTCCTCTGACAAGGTTGGAAGATTTGATAGTAGAACCTAATTTGAATTTTGTTAGACAACTAGTTTGGGTTGTAGCAAGAGATGAGAAAAGATTGATGAACAAGACAGTCATGTTGGTGAAAGTTCAGTGGAGCGACAATGAGAAGGACTGTACTTTGGAGACAGAAGACAAGATTAGAGATACTTATCCTAATCTGCTTTGAGGGTATGTCTATATTAGATTTATATAGATAGATGCTAGTCAGGTAGGCTAGTATGGTTGTTAGAAGTTGTTACAAATGATTGCTATGTTTACTATTTAGTCCTTACTGAATTTCGAGGTTGAAATTCTTTAAGGAGGGGAGCCTGTAACACCCCTAATTTTTAATAACATTATTCAAGAGATTTAATTAGATAAATTAAATAGAATAATGTAAATATTAGAGTGATAAGGGGATTGAGATTTGAAAATTTTAAAATTGAGGCCGTGCTTAGTTAAATAAATGGGCTTACGAATGGTTTAAGTGATAATTAATTAACACAAGGGTATTATAGGGTAATTGCTGCACCTTATAATCTTGTTTCCACTTTCTTTCTCACATTCATTTTAGAAGGAGGACTTAAATGATTTAATTGTTTTGCTTAATGGAAGGGATTATTTGTTAAATTAATCTTTGTTTAGATTTAAAATTATGTGGCAGTTTTATTTTAAGAAAGAAATTGAAAAGTTTATGGCAACTAATTAAATGTTTACAAATAGGCAGGTTAGTTAAAAAAAGCATTTACTTTAAAAGGCATTAAAACAGTCTTTACCCAGAAATCATGTTTCGCCTCTTTCAGTAGTACCTTTCGATCCTATGCTTCTGCCTCAACCAAGTCGAAACCAACCAAGCCTAAACCAATAAACAAGGTATCAATATGTTGGTACGTAGTGAATTGGAGAAAGGTGGAAGGCTTGGTGTCGAAACCAATGCTTTCGAAGGGGTCGAAGCATTTGTTTTACTTTCCAAAGATATGCGCTTACCTTGTTCTCAAAAGGGTGCTTTCGAAGGGGTAGAAACCCATTTAAATAGCTTTTGAAAATGTTTCCGCCTTTTTTTTCGAAAAGATAGTTTTCGAATGAGTTTCTTTATTTTTAAATCAAAGCTTTCGAAAGGGTAGTTTCAACCCAGTCGAAATCCTGCTGCCGACCTTATGCCTTTCGAATGGATTGAATTCATCAACTAAATCGAAATGTAGCTTTTTTTTATAAATGAAGTAAGCCACTTCCTAAAGTTTTTGAAAGGGTTTAATGGTTTCGAGGGCAGTGGCTTCGAAAGGGGTTTCTAAGCTAACCTTCAAATATTTTACTCATGTGATAAATGCTTTCGAAAGGATGGTTCTGAAGCTATCGATTTTCCCCAAACTCTTTTATATGAAGGTTAATGGTTTTGAAAGGGATACTTTCAATGGTTTTGAAGCTATGCTTCTAAGGGTTAATAAGTAATGCTTTAATAATTTCAAAAGGTATGTTTCAAAGGTTTTGAACGCGAAGATTTAAAGTGTTTCGAAAGGAATATGTTTAGTGTTTTGAAAAGAAGATTTGAATGCTTTCAAAGGAGGTTATCCAATGGTTTCGAAAGTAACAGTTAAAGGTTTTGAAAGCCATAGTTTTCAAAAAAAAGAACCCAATCTCATTTTTTAAGGAAAACCATGGCATAATAAAGGAGTTTAAAATGGCTTTTAAGTATGAAGTTTTTGAAGAAGATTTCCTTGATAAAATAATAGGTTAAATGGATTAACCATGTTTCATATGAAAATGATTTCAAGAATATTAAAACATAGATGTTGGTGTTATTATGTTATTATGTTTGCTTCTTCTGATATATATATATATATTCACATTATAATGGATCCATAACTGTATTTTGGGGAAAGGGCAGAATAACCAGCTAGGTTGACCCAGTAGTGAATATAAATTGAGTTAACTTCTGAATAAGTTGAATTGCATCCAGAAGGTCAGAGAGACCAGAATATAGGATACCTAAATACCGATTAAAGAAGTTGTCAGATAGACAAGTTCGTAGTAAACCCATGAAAATTATGTTTAGGAAAAGTTATTGGCAGAAGTCAATAGGTTTGTAGTGAACCCATGAAAACTATATTCGGATTAAGTTATTGACAGAAGTCAATAGGCTCCTAATCAACCCATGAAAACTAGGATATGGGGGAAGTTATTAGAGATACCAATAGGTTCAGGGAGAACCCATGAAACAATGAAGTTATTGGTAGGGGCCAATAGGTTCTTAGTGATCTCATGAAAACTATGAGATCGGAAAGGGAGTCCATAAGTTTTAAACAGGTTATTAGTAAGCCCATGAAAACTAATAGGTTAATAGTGACCCTAGAAACTATAACTGAGACAGATAGTCAAAATGAATAGGGATGGTTAATCCAGAATTGATTTACTTGTTTGCATATCATCATAATATTTTTAATTGTTATGGTTTAACCATTGTGGATGCAGGAGTACAATATATGGTTTTATAAATTTTGGATAAGATACTAGTGAGAGGAAAACCTGTTTTGCTAAGCGACGTGGTCTCACTAGATATCTAAATGTTTTGAGATGGTAGATTATTATTCATACCTGGCTTTCTGTCTGACTCGAAGTTTATGTTTTTCCCTTAAACTCTCGGGTGCTCAATTAACTTTGAGTAGTTTGAGAGTTGAGGTTTTCAGGTACCTTATTAGACGAATAAACTTCCGGAGACATGCAAGAGGCATGATAGCTATTTAGAGTTCTTTTCTATTTTGATTCCGCTGTGTTTGGTTGTAAAGGCAAAGTTGTTAAATTGCCTAGTTATATACTCTGATCATGGTATCTTCATATGTCGCTCTTGGCGTATGTTGTAATAATTATATTTTCTCTTAACGTGGTTCTCGAATATGGAATTATGTAATGAATGTTGAAATGATTTGAAATGGAATGTGAACGTTGTTTAATGATTTTAATTTTTTTCCATATCCATGTGTTTCTGTTACATCAATGTATCTAACATTACCGTATTTGGTTGCCGAGGATTAATAACTATGGATGACTGCAGCATCCGTAGCCGTTAGTTTTGGGCCTCTAAGTGGAGGATGTTACAGTGTCCTCTATAGAACCTCCTGTGAGTGTCATTTGCGATAGAAACGCCCCCAATCGAATATTGACCCCTGCTGGATAAATAACATTTACCTAGTCCTGCAACGTTCTAGTGTCGCCTCATAGGGAACTAGCTTCCCTACTCTTAACATCCATATATATATATATATATATATAATATACACTACTGACTAATTTATTTATAATCTGGGCCTTATGTTGAGGTTCGCTAATTTTTAATTAATGAGGTTGATCCATAAATTTCCATTACAGTAGCTTACAATTACATTTTAGAGTAATTACAATTAACCCAAATTTGCAATTATTCTAATTACTTATTCAAATTCAATTTATTGATTTACAGAAAAGCAGTTCAATTCCTATTTAACAAATTTGCATCATTTTAATTTGTCATTCAACATCAGATTCAAACAATATGATTTCGAATTTAGTTTCTAACAACCTAAATCAGATAGGGTACTTTAAAATTAAGTACATACAAATCATCTTATTAAAAATATACCCATTCACCTCAGATCCAAGCTTTTCCCTTTGAATCCCATTTGGAAATCTCCCGCCAGTTTGTTAGCTCTTCGCTTGATTCGTCCTTATTAATCTCTCTACTTTTATTTTTATTTTATTTTGAAGAATTTAGCTTTAAAGAGGAAAGAATTTGAAGAGTTTCAGGGAAGCAAACTAATTTTTATGAATTAGGGTTTACATTAGTTTGTGTATTTATTGGGGTTTAGATTAGTTTTAACTATTGATCAACCCTTGGAGAATCTTTGTTTACATCCTATATGTTAAACATTTACTTCGCTCCTAAGTAAACTATACCAATTAAATCTGGGCCATTTATCAGTCAAAATCTTCGCCCTGATGATTCAACGATTGGTTGCTATATTTGGGGGCGGCCGACCGGTCCCCATATGGGTGTCGACTGATGGAGCTATTTATTTAGGATATTTTAATTTCCTTATTTTTTATTTAACTAATTTCGTTTTTAGAATTTAAAACATTTGTAACTTCTTCATACTAGCTCCGATTTTAAAATGTTATATATGAAAATCATCCAGAAAATCGCTACGAACGCAATGATACATGGTTTGTAGCCAAATTTGGACATTTGTAAAAATTCCATTCTTTCCCTTGTTATATTTAAATTTAATTCTTTTATTAAATTTTCACTTAAATTTACGGGGTGTTATATTCTCCCTCCTTAAAAAGGATTTCGTTCCCTAAACCTTCCAAGGATGGAAAAATTGTTACTCGTACATGCAAAAATCAACAACTACAACTATCTACTCATCCATCATCCACTAGTAATCAAAATCCTTTAGTAAATTTTCTAATGAAATATGTACATGCAAACGTGGAATGCACAACAACACATGAACCTATACTAATGTAAAGAGTAGGTTGTCTCTTGATTTAGTCGACTTTCTGTTATACAAGTACTTATGCTATGTATCCAAAATGTATGCAACATCCTATGTAAATATACTTGCAATTCTACATGTATACGCAACTATTCAATCCATATGCAGCAACCATATGCATATAACTCAATAAAACAAAACAAGTGATGGTGTAAGTCTATGTACTAACTCGAGAATACACATCCCCAACGTGTGCAAAGACCATTCAATAAATACTTTCACTGGCATCCATCATCCAAAACATGTCTTAATTACACGTTCACAACCATTCCTAACATCTAATCATCTCTACCTGTAGGGTATACCAAGCTAGAACCTAAAAACACAAGTGACCTATACCTAATTATCAAAATGGAAATGTACTAGAAAAGAGTTGTGGTGGATAGCTCGAATCCTCTCCTTTGGCTCCCATGTAATCTCTACTGGATCGTATCCCCATTGAACTTTAACATGCTTGATAACCTTATTGTGGAGTCATTTTGTATCATGCTCAATAATACAGGTAGGTGGAAGATGAACAACTGACTCCCTCTCTATCTCCACCTCCTTTAGCTGACTCGGCACGGCTACGGCAGTTGTATCATGTAAGCCAAGTGCGACATATGGAAAACGCATGTACACCCACTAACTTCTCAGGAAACTCATCCCTGTAATCTAACTTCCCAACTCTACCGGTAATCGGAAAAGGCCATACAAAACTCGATGCTAACTTCCTCGAACTACCAAATCTCATAACATGCCTAAGCGGTGAGACCTTCACAAACACCATGTCGTCCATTGTGAACTCCAACTCCATGCGTCTCTTGTCAGTGTAACATTTCTGCCTATCCTGCACGGTTTTCATCCTTTTATGGATCAATTTTACCTTCTCTGATGTCTCCCTCACCATATTCGGCCCAAGAATAATCCTATCCATAGTGTCCCACCAACACAATGCTGACCTACAGGGTCTCCCATATAATGCCTCAAATTGTGTCATCCCAATACTTTCCCGATAACTATTATTATAGGTAAACTCCACTAGTGGCAAACGATCCTCCCAAGAGCCTCCGAAATCCAAGATACACATCTAAAGAAAGTCCTCCAACACTAGGTTAACTCTCTCCATCCCTCCATCCATCTACGAGTGATAATTGGTACTCAAGCTTAACACGGTGCCCAAAGCAGCCTGTAGACTCCTCCAAAACTCGTTGGTGAAGAGCGGATCCTGATCTATAACGATGTTAGAAGAAACTCGATGTAACTTAATGATCTCTCTCACGTATAGTGTCGCCATTGATGGCACGATCCTCATACTCCTTACTAGAATAAAACAAGTGCATTTGGTCAGCCGATCGGCTATGACCCAAATACTCTCATTCCCTCTCTTACTCCTCAATAGTCCATCAATGAAGTCCATAGAAATAATTTCCCACTTCCATTGTGGAATATCCAACGGCTGCAACAATCCTCCTAACTTCTTCTACTCCATCTTTACCTTCTGGCAAGTCATACATCGGCCTACATACTATAACATCCTGCCTTTTTGTATGCTTTATGCAGACACACGTGCCAACTCAAACCATATAGAAGGGCGGACTGTTATGGAGTAAATAAGAAAAAAAGAGAAAGAGAAAACAAAACAGAATCTCACAGCGGAATACAAAATATAATAATCAAATAACAGTTCATGAAGTTGTATACAAAACATTTGATTATACTTTTACAATACAAAATCAGAGTTACACATATCAGAGATAAATAAATAATGCAGCGGAACAGTATGAATGCAGTGGAATAAATATAGGAAATAATAGTAGTACAAATCTCTGTCTTCGTCCTCCAGAAATAAGGTCTTCAAATCTTGAAATGCTTAGGCTGACCCGAGCGAATTGAAACGACAAAACACTCGATTCAAAACTAAAAGATCTTATGTGAGTTAAATCAACGGTAAATAAATAAATATGAGTGGAATGGCGTCGGAGATGTTTACAGGGTTTGACATCTCCTATCCAATGTCTAACGTGAGTGTGTAACTTAAGAGATGTTTGGAATTCACATCTCCCAAGGATCCGTTAAACTATCTACTATGTAGTACAATACGCTATTATAATATGTCTACAGTAAGATAAACTATTAAAATAGCATTAAGGTATTACCCATTTCCCCCTTAACACATTTTTATATATTCCCATAGTCTATACAGTACTGTAATCCCGTCCGTACTGGACGTCGTCAAAGGGCACTCCATAGGTATAGTACAAAACAAACTCGTAGTGGTCTCGATAGGGTAGGTGACACGGCACAACTAGGCAATGCCAGGGTAGATATACCAATTACACTTCCGGACTGGTGGTAACGCATAGCAGCTACTACCGCCCACCTGGGAACACACTCCCAAATCAAAAATCGAGGGTGGCCACCAAATCAATCGCAAAGTCAGAATATAGTATCGAAGGAGTGTGCCCGATCGGAGGAATGACCTCACTTGGCCCGTCAATTGCTCCTGTTTTGGCCACCTTAAACTAACTCATGGGAGTCAGGTCCACATATATACCTCATTTAGGATCGTCGCCAACCATCCTACTTCATTCTGGAATCTCCACCGCGTACACAGTTGTCAAAGTGGTTTTCGGTATTGGAAGAGAGTATGACAATATCCGATCCCGGTCTCTTTAACAACCAATCGCTTATTACACACCGGGTGGTTCTTTTACATTTCCAAAATCATTTCATAATTGATATCAAAATATCATATTCAATTCAAATCATATCATTTTCGAAATCATTACTTACTTCCGAAATCATATTCACCTTTGAAATCATATCACATTTGAAATCATAGTTTGAAATTATATTTCCTTTCAAAAGTCATATTTCCGAAATAGGCTAAACTCTCATTTCAAAATATCATATTAAACCAAATATGTTATTTAATTCCCAACTTAGGTTATAACATCATTAACCATATTCACTTAAAAAAATCGAGGATTTGAATATAAACCCATCCATTTTACTTAGTTTGGAATTTAGAAGAAAATAGTTTTAAATATTTATAAATAGTTATAAATAGTTAATATAGATTTAAAATAGATTAAATATAACTAAAATAGATTAAATAGCTTTAAAATAGATCAATTAGATTTAAAATAAGTTAAAACAGGTTAATTAGTTTAAATAAATTAAATGGTTTAAAATAGGTTAAAATGATTTAATATAATTAATACAGGTTAAAATAGTTTAATACTTTGAAATCTTATTAATTAGAAATTTTGAAATAATATATTTTTAAAACAGTTTATATTAAAACATGAATTTGGAATTTATATCAAATTAAACTATTCATTTCATTTCAACGCATTTGGACCATTTTCAATTTCCAAGTCAACAAACCAAATTCCAAACCTTTCAATTTCAAAATATTTCAAAGTTATTTTCAAACAACTTCAATAACTTAATTTCGATAGAATTTCATTTATACTTAAAAGTTTAACTTTAAACTTTCAGTTTAATTTCTTAAAGCAATTCCCTTTAAACCAATTCACATTTCAACACAAAACTTGATTTTCCAATAATACTTCCATTTATATACATCAAATTTTATTTCAAGGTATCATTTAATTAATTTAGAAAATTTAAGAAGTTCAAAATCATTAAATTTAACCAATCCGGTGTCCGTATATAATTTTCTACCCTAGGGTCAAGTGATACGGATATTTATCATTTCAATCCGCAATTTAAAATGTTATGGTTATATATATCATTTCAAACCGCAATCCCGAATTAATAATAAAATCCATAAAATCGCTCGAGTCTATCATTTCAACCCATAACGATTTTTCCTTAATCTATTGATCATTCAGGTATGTATCATTTCAACCCATAATGAACTTGCAGTTTATAACGATATAAAATAAAATATCAATTCATTCAATATCAACAATCAACATCCATTACAAACATCATCCAAATCAATCAATAAATATCAATATAGAACTGATAATCAATAACAGGTATTTAACTGGCAATTTATATTCAATTATAAATTAAATAACGATTTAATTCAAATAAATTCAAATTAACTGAGATGATGATTTAAAATATACCAAATAGTCATAAATAAATTTCTAATCACATCATAAATTTAATTTAACAAACATAAGAAATTTTAGAAGTTGTGAGCAGGTTAAAACACTCACCTTTGAATTTAAATTGAATTTAAATCGAATTTATGGCCCAAGTTCAAACAATCTCAGAATTCATCCATACCAGCATCAAAGTGTCCAGAATTTCAATACGATCCCAGCAAAACAAATCGCGCCCAAATCCGAGTTTGTATGCAAAAGTTATTCGAGTTAGAAGATTGGAAATGCAAATTTTTAAATAAACAAAATAAAAGAAAACCCACCCACTCACAGGCTGCCACGCCACCGAAGCTGCACCGTCTCTCATGTGACAACATATCGCGTTCAAACCCAAACCATCGCTCCAGCCGCCTCCTTACGCCCACGCCACCGTTGCCGATCGGTCAATTGCGACACGTCACAGGGCTACCCTCCTCCGGCCGAGCTCGCCTAGCAGGAGCGACCACTCCGCGTCGACGAACGACGCTCCCCCAACGCCGGCCGTCGCCTCCATCTATAACCCTAAATCGAATTTTGTGGCCGATCCAACCATCAATCCATCAAACAAACTACGCTGATGTGACCCACACACAAATCTCCACGCGACCATAACATCGATTCGTCGATCCATCGAAGTTGATCGACGAGCGATGAACGGCCGAAAATAGTTCATCAATTTATGAAAAAACAGAGGTTCAAATTGGAAAACGGATTACCGATCTGAGATGCGCTCGTCGAGAGCTTCAAATTGATATATAATTCGATATAGTTTGTGGAGTTTGAAATCTTGATTTGAATTTGATTTTGAAATTGAATTGAGAAGTTTGTTTGGTTTGTCTTCCATTGAAAAGGAGGAGAAGACTGAAATGTACGTATAGACAAATGAAAATGAGGAGTGGCTAGGGTTTATAATGGGCTATTTATAGACAGAGCTGAAAATAGAATGGATGGACAAGATTGAATTGAAAATTTGACGATGAACGACCCGGAAAGCTCGTTCTGCCTCCGGAACGAAAATGGGTAATCCCATATGTCAAAACAGATGTTTTCGATAATTTCGAATTCAATGGAACATGTTTCAAGTCCTAATTCTATCGTATGAAGAAGTTATGTTAAAATCATCTTATTTCAAATTGATTTCAATTGATTTTAATTAAATTGACTTCTAGGCGTTTCGAGCCCGTACGATCAAACGACAAGTCCGATCATTACAAAACTTGAAATCTCACGATAATTCACTATTACGGATCCGATGAAACTGGTTTCATCGAAATCCGAGTCAGTGGCCAAAATGGCTATATTTCAGTTAATTAAATTAATTAAATCACTTTTTATTTCAAATTTAATTATTAACAAATTTCATCAATTTTGATTACCTAGACACATAAAAAAAATTTAAAGTAAATTTACATATCAATTTCAGTATTCAAATTTCAACTGCAATTAATTCAATTAATTACAAATTAATTCCAATAAATTGATTTTATTGTATTCCAGTCTTTAACCCATCAATTATTATTCTATAGATAGTGTTAACATTGTTTTATATTTCATTGCATTAATATCCTCCAATTTTTGTCTTTTATTAGTATTAACTATATATTCCAATTATATTGAATCTTGTCAACTTTACACATCAATTAAAAATAAATCCCAATTAATTATTTAATCTTGGTTTCATTCTTTTTATTACATCAATTATTACCCTATGAATAAAATTAATCATTTCTATTTAATTTATTACATTCACAATTTATAGTCATTGTCTTAACTCACATTAATGTAACATTTAATTCCATTCAATCATAATTGATTTCCAAATTAATTTTTTAGCAGCCTAAATAAATAGGTACTTCCAATAATTGTTACCCTAAACTTTTATTTACACTATAAGTTTATTGTTTACAGACCAATGTTACAATTACTTACATAACCATGGTTTTACTTAATTACCATTCATTATATTTTATCTCATTCATAAATTCAATATTTACATTCATTTCCTTATATTAAATTTATAACCAAGTTATAGCATTTACATTATTTCAATTTATTGTAATTTCATTCAATTTATCAATAATTAGCTTTAATTACCATTGTTACAATTCATTCTTAGTTATTATTACATTATTATGTCACAAATTTTGATTTCTCCTAATATTAAATCCCAGAATCTTATTAACTTAACACATTTTAATTATCGAAAATTTACGGGTCGTTACACATACTCCGCCACATGCTTCTTCATACCAAGCCAATAAATGTCTCTCTTCATATCATGGTACATTTTATCTCTGTCAGGATGAACGATCATCCTAAAGTGATGGGACTCTGCTAGTACCGTGTCGGTCAAATCCATAATAAGAGGAATACATAATCTACTATCTCTCCGTAACCACCTCCTCGAGTCAATGGTATATCCCCTCAAATGAGTTGACTTCTCTCCTCTACTAAACTTCTCAAGAATATATACTAGCTCATTATCTTGCTTTTGACTTGACCCAATACAGTCCATACGTGTAGGCTGCACATCCAAAGCTACTAACAATTCCGGGGTGATGTCTGATAATGGTCAAAAATCAAATGTAGAAATGAATTCCAAATGCTTCCACTCTAAAGACAAAGGATTCAACACTGCACGCTGTCTACTTAAGGTGTTGACTGCTGCATTGCCCTTGCTTAGAGTATATAAGATATTGAAATCGCATGATGCCAAAAAATCCATCCACCTCTACTGCCGTAAATCAAGTCCTTCTAGGAGAACAAGTACTTTAGAGACTTATGATCCGTATATAGCTCAAACCGCTCCTCTAATAGATAATGTCTCCATGACTTAAGCGCAAAATCAATGGCTGCCAATTCAAGATCATGAGTAGGATAGTTTCTCTCATGGACCATCAATTGTCGACTGGCATAGCTAACCACTCTCCTCTCTTGCATCAAGTCTGTGCCCAACCCCATACCATAAGCGTTAGTATATGTAAAAGCCTTCAGTCCATCGAATAATACTAAAACAGGTGCACTAGTCAACGCCTCCTTCAGCTTGATAAAAGCGTCCTCACACTTCACATCCCATGAGAAACTAAATTATTTTAGGTGAGGTGGGTCAGAGGGGCAGAGATCTTCGCTTAGTCCTTAATGAACTTCCTATAGCAGCCCGCCAAACAAAGGAAACTCCCTACTTCCATGGCAATCTTTGGCACATGCCAATCCTGAACTACAACAACTTTACTAGGATCAACTGCCAACCCACTTTGCGAGACAACGTGTTCTATAAAGCGTACCTCCTCACACCAAAAGAGACACTTAGAACACTTCGCCTTTAACTTATGCTCATGGAGTGTATTGAGCACTACTTTTAAATGCAACGCGTGCTCCTCCTCGCTTTTCGAATAGACTAAAATGTCATCCACAAATACCACAATTAACTTACTAAGCAACCCTCTGAAAACTCGACTTATCAAATCAATGAAGTAGGTAGGTGTATTGGTCAGTCCGAAGGGCATGACTAACCACTCGTACAGTCCATCGTGTGTACAAAAAGCAATCTTTTGAATACTATGCTCAGCTACGCGCAACTGGTGGAATCTGGTGGCCAAATCAAGCTGCGAGAACATCTTTGCTTGAACCAACTGATTAAAGAGATCGTCTATATAGGATAATGGGTAACGATTCTTCTTTTTCGGCTTATTTAGCTCCTGATAATCGATGTAAAGCCTTAGAGAACCATCCGCCTTAGTAGAAAAGATGACTGGTGCTCTCCACTCTGAAATACTCTCCGAATGAAGCCATTCTCTAACAGCTCATTCACTTGCTTATTCAACTCGCGTCTCTCCTTCGAAGCCATATGCCTTAAGGGTAAGGCAACATGTTTTGCATTATCCACAAGATAAATTGAGAACTTGATCTCTCTCTGGGATAGGAGATCGATAACCTTAAAAAAGTCATCTGGCTAAATTCTAACTACATGCATAGAATCTAACTTGTCATGTGATAGGTCTAATGAATATAGATAACTCAACATAACTGAACCTCGGGGATTGCAATAAACCTCTAGACTACGTCCACTACAAGTACCCAACATAACAACCTTTCTATCACAATCTAGGACTGCCTCATACATCGTCTTCCAATCCATGCCCAAAATCTACCCAAACCCAGAAAATCCTAAGACAAAAGCATCGCAATCGAACTCGACCCCCAAAATAAACAATTTCAAACCCCTACATATCATAGATGAATAAGCCAATCCTCCAACAGAGTTTGTGTAATAACCCACACCTTAATGGACTCGAATTTCGACTATATCGAAACCCAAGTCCATTAGGGCATGGATTGTTAGTTTTGGTAACCTGTAATAACACAAGTATGTCAGAGTGCGATCAATATAAACTCACAACGGAATTGAAAAAATATAATATAACATACATATTGACTAAGGCTACTACCTCGAAATATTATTCCTTGGCAAGCATAAATAAGAAGACTTCACCATCTGCAGTTCCCATCTTGCTCCACTCTTCAGTCCTTCTAAATCTAACCTGTGGGTTGTTATGAGGAAGGGGTCAGAACAACGTTCCGATGATTGGAAAAATTACATACTTTACCTATCCCAATTATATGATGATTGGTTTCCATTTAAGTGTTATATATTATTTATGGCTAATCCATTAAATTTTATGTGCACGACAATATGTCTAACCTATAACCTTCTCTGAGGTATAACTATACAAGTATATGCCTATCCACATATATGTCTAATCGTTTCACTACCTAATACCACTTAATATTTCTTAAATAGGAAGGAGGCAGACCTCATAATAGCTACTTAATACCTTATTCCCCAAAGCGGGCCCATCGCAACATAGCCGCTAGTTAATCGATCCTAAATACAGAGACCGACGACACCTAGATAAGGCACTTAATACCTTTTCAATGGGAACTAAACAGACTCTGACCATTTAATACCTACATTTTAGGCAGATCACCGTCGTTTAATACCTATCCCAAGGCGGACTCTTCGATACTATCTAGGTAACATCGCATGGAATCTCATCATGCCACTTAATACTTGTTTATGGAAAAGGTAGACCCCATAATAGATTCTTAATACCTCAAACCCAAAGCAGACCCTTCCCGAGATATCCACTACCGTGCTTAACCGCTAACGCCGACCATTTAATACTTCCTAAATAGGGAGGAGGCGGACCCTATAATAGCTAATTAATAACTCTGTCCTAGAAGCAGGTCCTACATCCTACGCATATCCCTTCCCCGCGGGTCCTATAGTTGGTGATGTCCCACATTAGTGTAATTATACACAACTGCTGGTAGCCTCTAGGTGAAGGGCAAAATTCTGTTGTGCAACTCTACTGACCTCACATCCCAACCTACTAAACCAAACTAAGTACACAAAGCCTAAGTGTTGGGCTAAGCCCACTAATTCATGCTTGTTCTAAACGTATAATTGAAGCTATATAATTTTCTACTATGAAAAATTATATTACCTTCTACGTATATTTAATAGTATTAATACTTACTTGTTTGCTACGTAATTATTCCTAATTTATATGCTTAGGCTTTGATTTCCGTGTAATTTCTAATAAATTTCTATTTCCCGTAATAATTAGTCATTTTATCAAAAATTATTGCCCGTTAAATATGTAATTAATGTTCATAAACCCTAGTCCTATAATTACTATGTTGTCATTAACTAATATGAAAATCATCGTAAACTACTCTATTAATACTTTTTTTGGAACCTGAAGCGCGATTATACGTGTTTATTTATTTATAATCCAAACTATTAATTTCTAAACTAGAACATTCCTTTCCATGTTTTAATTTATCAGAGCTGCCTTTTCAAAAAGGATTACCATTATAACTTTCCATAAATTAACCAAAAGTGAGATCTTTGCTTCGTTTGAAATTACAAGGAATTATTTCTTTTCTTTTATTGAAATGGACAGTGTAAACTATGGAAAAGAATATCAATATCTTACATATCTCCTTTTCTCTTTTTGGTATATCCCTTGTTATTTCAAACGATGTGCTTTTATACATATTTTGGAATTAGATAATTTATGGAAATTACACAAAACCCACTCCAAATAAATCAAAACATAGAAATTCACATTCCAGTCAACTAGGGCAACCTAATTTACAACCTAATTATAGATCTGGAATAAAAAACATTCCACAATAATAAATATTTGGGATTGAATTCAGATTTCCAGATTAGGTTGTACATACTATTTCTATTCCAATTACTATTTTATTGAATGTGTAGGCGATAATCCTATACATTTGTTTTAAGCCTACAATTCATCTAATCTTATTTAGGCATAATAATTAAATAAAATCAGACGACAAAAATTTCAATGTTATAAATAAAATTCCCACTCACCTTTTAAAATTTTCCAAATCCCCAAATCTAAATCCATTCCTTTACTTGACTCCCTTTCCTTTCTAATCCAAAAGAATATGTATAACAAGGTTTATGCATGCTATTAGAATTACAAATCCGAGAAGAGATTTGGATTTAAGGGGAATATAGATTTATAATTTTAAAAATAACATGGTATTGATTTGCTCCTTCTATTCTTTTCTTTATTTTTGACTCCTCTCTGGTTACATATTTATATATAATATTTTATAACTTTTAGAAGTAGTAGAGAAGAGAAAATGATAGAGCTTCGCTGCTTAGGTAAGAAAATATGAAAAGAGAATTGAGGGCTAAGTCTTTATTTGTAGGCATACAAATCAATCGTGACCATTAGATTAAAATAATTAAATCCGGGTCGTTGCCCAAGGTTCAATCCCTAATCACCACGTTCGAACCGATCGACCACTCCCCCATAGGCGGTCGACCGGCCTAAGGAGAGGGTCGACCGGCAGGGTCCTGTATTTAATGTTATTTATTTACTTTTTCGTTTGTAATTAATTTCTCTTTGGAAACTTCAAACGCTGATAACTTTTCGTTTGAGCTCTGTTTGCGAAACTCCAAATATAAAAGATGCTTAGAAAATCTCCTCGAACACGATGGTGCAAGTTTCATTGCCAAATTCCAATGTTTGCTCAAATTCCCTTTTTGGAGTCATATTAGTTATTTATTAATTATCGTTAATTTTACAGGGTGTTACATTCTCCCCATGAAAAGAATTTCACCCTCGAAATAGCGCACAACCAATCTGAGCTATCCAACCAATTAGTATTCAATCAATTTTACAACCAAACGTATACAAGTGGATGGTGTATCACAACATATAAAACATGTATGCAGAATAACTCTAAATCGATTCCTCCTATATGAATGCATTCTTTTAATTTTTTTTTGAGATTTGATGGGAACAACCTAAATATACTGGCAGTTCTATATGTATGCAAGTTTTCAAAAATCATTTTTTACACAATAATTTCCACACTCCTATAAGTAGGATTTTGGTTACCAATTTTGCATCCAATCCCTACAATCCAAAACTTAACACACAATTTTCTACATCCAAAATTTTTGAAAATCAAGTTTATGAATCTATACTTCTATGTTGGAAAAGGAATTTAGATGAATTTTTTTTACAATTCCACCCTTCTTTTGGATAGCTATTCCTTTGTGCCTTGGAATCTTCTCTTTTGTCCTTAAAACTTTTGCAACTTTTCCAAGTATAATTTGCATAATGAAGTTTACTTTTGGATGTTAAAACGTAATTATCCTAAGCATAAGTTTTTGTTTACTATCAATAAGGTAGGAAAATAGAAATTCCAAAGCAAAAATAGCCTTTTCCCTTATTATTATCTATGTTTAGTATACTGTCACCCTTGTCAGGCAGTAAAATTCATATTTACTAAAACGTCGACCCACCCTACGTTATGCATACGGCCCTTGAAATTTGAATTTTTTTCATTTTTCATCAAAAATCCTTTTCCCTTTCCAATCAAAAATGTAAAATAGTTTGAAAAATCAAATTCCCAAAAGCATTTAAACAACATATTTTATTTTAATGATTTTTTTCCAAAAGTACTTCCAAAAACATTTGAACCCAACTTCTCAAAAACATTAAAACAAAAATTCCAAAAGCGTTTGAACACGACTTTTCAAAACAATTTCCTCTTCATTCTTAAAACAAATCAGGCCACGTCTTAAAGTAATAGGGACTCAGTCCATGAGTTAATTCATATGATTGAACCTAGTATTGTGTAGTTAATCTTAGATTTAGGGAACCTTTTCTTTTATTCTAAAACAACAAGCTACCTACAAGCGTATTTGTAAATTTTTGCTTTTAAGCATATGATAATGACCCGTGACTTCGTAACAACCTTTCCCTATCCTCTGCTCGTTAAAATTTACTTTTTCCAAAATTCTAAAGTTTTTGGGATTGAAGCATTTTTAATTTCTAGTTACTAACTTAATTTCCTAGTTTATTTTATGAACTTCCGATCGTACCTATAATTTACCGCTAGTTAAGTATCCTTATGAGATCTTCTTATTTACACTATTTCTCAATATATATAGACACACACACATGTATATATATACGTATGCACAGACACACACACACACACACACACATATATACATATACATACATAATAGTCTAGCAGTTTAGTCCCATCCATAAAATCAACCCAGTGATAAAACATGAACATATCTCATACCATATCATACGCTTTTCAATTAACCTAAGGGTGACAACTAGTGATTATAACCTAGAAAGCCTAAAGGAATATTTTGTTGGAAGCTGCCGTTCATCATCAACTGGTGTTAATGATGTTCTGGCCCTAACACTCCATACTAAATTAAGATAGACATTCCAAGTACGCCAGTCAACTATCACTCTAATGACTCGGATTTTTGAACAGCTTATAATTAAATATTGGAATTATTTAAATAATTGAATCTTGGATTTAATGTGAATAAAAATGATTTCAAAAGCTTATTTAAATTCTGTTTAAATAAGAATGATAATAGTAAACTTTTAATTTAGAATTAAAAGTGATTAAAATTATTTTATAATAATTCATTTGAATTAACGTGTTAAATTATCATTTCGGGGCATGGTCTCGGATTTTGACGAAACTAGTACCATTAGATCCGGGATAATGAATTGTTGTGCGCCGATGAGTTTCGTGACGATCGAACTTACTGTGTGGTCGTGCGAGCTCGAAACGCATGGCGATTAATTTTAGAGAATTAAAATAATATAATTTGATTATAAAAGCTAACCTCTGTATATGATGGAATTAGGCCTAAAAACTAGTTCTATTGAGTTGGGAATAAGGGCAGTTAGCTAGGAACGCCAGTGAGCATGTCTCATTTGGAGTTCAAAATTTTGGAGGATGAATAGTGTCGGAGAAATTTTCTATATAAGAACCTCACTTTTCTTTTATTTCCTAAAACTAAAACCTTAACCCTAAAACAAACCCTCCATCCAATGACCTAGGTTCATCGGTGCCGGTGGAGACCGTTTCAAGTAATGGCCTCAACTAAGGAAATGTGCGGGGTAGAGAGATGAGGTGGATGACCGATTGGATCGTTGAATGGAGGAGTGAGGTGGCTAGATCTCACGATGAATGCGACAGCGATTTTGGGTTGGATCTCCGGCTATAGGCGATGGATGAGACTCATGGCATTGGACTTGGCTTGGGCAGGCGAGGTGACGGAAGAATGCGACGGCGTGAAATCGCCTGAGGCGACGGTGGCACGTTGAGGAAGTGGCGATGTGGGTTTGTTATCGTGTGCGGCCTGGGTAGAGGAAGGTGATGAAGTTATTACCTATTAATTAAAGTCAATTACAATTTAATTAATCTATAGATGTTTATTAATTCGTATCTTGTTCCTACGAGGTCGGATTTGGACGCGGTCGGTTGCGTTGGACTCGTAGCGATGATATCTACACATTGGAATTGGATTCGTCGAGTTCGGAGCTTATAGGAATTTTAGATTTTGGACTATTGGGAAATGCATAAGCATTAGTTGGAACTTGGGAAATTTTTACTCACTGGTTATTTGTATATTGTTGTGATAATTGTTTGTTGTGAAAAATACAAATTTAAAAGTTGATAAAATGAAAGTTATTTCATTTAGACCCCTTATTGCTTTTAAAAGCAAATGACAACAATACATGTAGTCCCTCTTTTAAATCCTCTATAATATGTATCGTGGCCTGGACTTGTTTCCATGTTTGATATAGCTATTTGGCTGTGTTGGAAATTATGTTACAAATGTCTGAAGCGTTATAGTCATTATAGACGTGCTTTGAAATTCCTGATATTTGACATATGTTAAAATTGGATAAATTGTGATACATACATACATACATACATATACATACATATACATACATATATACATACATACATACATACATACATACATATATATATATATATATTGGGATGTTCTACACATATTTTGGTATGTTGGACATAAATGGATCGTTTCGGAAAGTTATAGAAATTGGGAAATAATGTTGAGTTGAAATGCTTTGTTTTTAGTAAAGTATAAAATGGCTTTTAATTTGGATATTCTTTCAAATCTTTTTAAAGTAGTTTTGTAAAAATTTATCAAAGTATTTTAATAAAGAAGTTTTGAAGTTCAAAAATGTTTTATAATTTTTTTTTGAATTTCAAATATAAAGGATTTTATATTAAAACATGTTTTTATGGATTTTAAATAAATTATAAAACAAGTGTTTTTAAGTAATATGTAATATAAATATTTAAAATCATGATATAATAGTTTTAAAAGTATTTCTAAGTATAGAATAGTTTTTAAACTATTTTTAAGTATATATAGTTTTAAGAAAATTAGTTAAATATTAATAAAGTTAATAGAAGTTTATGTAACATAATATCTTTTTGAATTGTCTTTATTATTAACTATTTTCCCTTATAACTAAGTTAGTATACATATATCTATCATTTTAAAGTGGTTTTAAAAGAGTTTTAACATATTAGTAAGTATTTTAAAGGAATCCCTATATATAGGTTTTAATTATTAAATTAATTATTTTATAAACTTAATAAAGGAAGTTTGGGTAGTTAAGTTAAAATAAATGGTTTTGGAAAAATTAATTAAAAGCGTGTTATCTTAATTAATAAGTGTGGACATGTTTTGATCTTTAAAATAATTGTTTTAAAGCTAGTAATGATTAAATGTGAAGTGTTTCGTTGGTAGTAAACATTGTTTTAGTAACAATTGTTTTTAACCCTTATTATTAATTATATTCAGGAATATAATAGGATATTTATTATTGATTATTTTAAAGATTACTATAAGTGAAATGTTTTTAAAGTATGAAATTATTTGGGTTTGTAGTGAACAATGTTTTAGTAACACTTGTTTAAAGTAGAAAATATTATAAATATATTTTAGATCTTTAATAATGGGATTTTTAAAGATAATAAAAAGCATTGAAATCTTTTATAAAAAGATAGAAAAAGTTATATGTTTAATTTACAAAAGAGAAGGGGTTTTTAGTAACAATGTTCAAGTAACATTTGTTTTTAACCTCTTTGATTATATTTTAAGAAGGAAAAAGCTTTGCTAAGTGATTTGTGAATATACTTATACCATTGAGATATTTATATAAATACCTTTTTAAGTATTGAAAAGAGTATAAGAGAATAGTTAAATATATGAGTACAAGTATCTATATCTTTTATAAAGAGAAATTTTATACATACACACACAAAAGTTTATAAAGAAGGTTTTAATTGATTAAAGAGTATTAATTAATAAACGGAGTTTTGATTTATAAAAGAAGTTTCATTTGATAAAAAGGTGTTTTACTAATAAAAAGGATTTTTAATTTATAAAGGATAAATTGATTAAAAAGGGATTAAAAGTCGTTTATGTGACCTGATCATGCTTTGGATGAATTGATACTGCTTGTATGCTTACTTGCTTATGGAGAGCATACAGGACTTAGTTCCCTTGTGCAATCATTTACATTATGGTCGAATAGGACAAAATTCATCAATTCAGTTTTAGAGAGATCGGGATCGGTAAGTGTTCTACTTATCAAAAACCACTTCAAGACTAAGATATGGATTCTATGTTTTAGAAGTGGAATGATGAAATCCATATATAGTTTTGAAATCCGTTAAGATGATGGAATCCAGGTTGGGTTCATTATTTGTTCGAGTTTTGAAAACTCGTGTGAAGATGCCAAATATAGCCTCGACATCGGAAAATGACTAAACATAGAGTATGTTGCATAATCCATGGGTTTAGCTAACCCAGAGGAGTACATCAACTCCATTATCTAGAGTATGCTTATCGATATGTTGTGGATGGGAAGTTGTTGATACTTGGTTCCATGTGGTTCACGTTTACATGTTTGGGCGTGGGTCCGTTGTGTTTTCCTTATGATATATTTTATTCAGAGATATACGGTGCTCGAATAGGTAATCGTCTAATCCCTGTCATAGGAGATCCGCTTTGGTTTTTAAGCTAGAAGCGTCTCCATGGAAAATCCATTTTTACGAACGTCCCATAATGGTTTTGTCTGTATACTAAATATGCCGTTGAATGTAACAAATATAACCATTCCAGCTAGGATTTATATTTATTTGAAACTGCAACTACCCACCCTGGAACATGCCTAAATTTCAACCCAAAAAGGCCCATCAAAACTTAGATCCATTTTAAGGTAAGTTGTTGGTAGTTAAAAGAAATAACATTATAGAGCCATAACTAAACTTTCAAAACTTACAGTGGATGCAACAAAACATAATAGCAAAGTGTACCCATTTATTTCAAAACCATAAAAATGTCATAATAAAAAATTCCATAAAAATCGAAACATAATATCCGCTACAACAATTGTCTAAATACATGGGTACACATAAAAGCAAGTAATAATAACAAATACTACCATAAGCCAAGCTGCTCCATCTCTAAGCATCGTTACCGCCATCACTCCGTCCTTAACCTGTGTTGTAATGAGGAGGAAGTCAGAACAACAAGTGCCTGGTGAATAAAAATCTCGAGTCTTACCTTTTCAGTACTTGGGCATTATATATCTCAAAATAAGAATATGACTACGAAAATAGACCATGAAACCATTTAATACTTCTTTATAAGGAAAGGAGGCGGGTTCAAACACTTAATACCTTCCATTCTAGAAGCAGGTTATTAGAATCCTATATCCAAATCATACGTCATAAACAACTAATAATGTAAGAGACGGTACCCAAGCCACTTAATACCTTTTATTGGAAAATAGGCAGACTTTGGTCATTTAATACCTTAATTAAGGCAGACCCCATCATTTAATACCTATTTCCAAGGCATGCTCCTCAATGGTACTATCTAACCGACATCTTATGGAATCTCTTAGGCCACTTAATACTTCCTTATGGAAAATTGGCAGACTCTGTCCATTTAATACCTTAATTAAGGCAGACCCCATCATTTAATACCTATTTCCAAAAGTGGACCCCCTCATTGAGATACCACCTAACGTAACCCCTTGGTCATTTAATACTTCATCTGGGGAAAGAGGCGGGCCCTCAAACGACCACTTTATACCTCAAGACCTCGAAGCAGGCTCTTCTTCTTATGACCCATGCTCATAATGACATCTCACATTAGTCCGACTATTTGTAGGAACTGGTAGCCAGATTAGATAGGTAGATTTACCCAATAGAATTTGGGACTAACCTCACGTCATTACAAATATTTATCATAGGGATATCTCACATCAATCAAAGTGTACATAACTGCTGGTAGCCTCAAAGTAAAGGGTAGACTTCCGTCATATAAATCTATTGACCCCGCATCCCTATGACTTAGTCATACATCAGTTACTTTCCATATATATATATACACACACACATACTCATCTCACCGTTTCATAAATAAGGACTTATAAGGAATCTTCCTTATTACGCCTTAAAATAATAATTAGGCTATGTAAGAGTTTCCTCTTATTTCCGCCTAAAAATAAGTTACCTTCCTAATGGGGGAAAATAAACGAAAATAAATGCCTGATTAACTACGCCGCATACGCAATAATTATACGTTAAATATGAAAATAGAGATAAATAAATATTTGCACCTAATAAGTTCTAAACGCATGGATTTTACGTTCTAAACTAGTGTTAAATGTCAATTCCCTAACCAAATATTATTACAAGTTCTTTTTTTCCAATTCCAAAGATTTCAACATACCAAAATAAAGGATTCTAATATCCAAAACAAGGAATAAATATTCATAACAAAAAATGCGATAACAGACTTGTAAATAAAATAGAAACTCAATTTATTTCATCAATTCAATGGAATATCGTAACAATAAGAATTGCAACCTAAACTCGATATTCTATTCAACTCCTCTTTTATAAAGAAATAGATAAGAATAAGTGGTGTAAACTTACCCCTTATTTCATTGAAAAATCACAATTTGAACCAAAGAAGAAGGAGGAATGGAATAGACTATGAAATTATCAAAATTTGCATAAACGAAACAAATTCCATCAAATTAATGTAAATAATTGAGAATCTCAACATAGAATTTACACTTCGAAATAAAAAGGAAATTTAAGATATTTTATCTATCATATTTTTGAAATCCCAAATCCTTAAGGCATATTTGAATCCAAAAATAAAAACACTAAACAATTACTGAAAATAAATACTAAGGTTTCCACTCACATTTTAGCCTTAGCTTCAATTAAATGGATTTTTAGCCTTCCAGTCTCTTTCAAAATCTTTCTCTTTTGATATATATACATAAAAAGCGAAGAGGTATATATATTTATTAGACTCAGAATAGTTGGAGGAGAATAGAATAAGAATAGGTTGGAGGAAGAAGAGATAAATAGAAAATAGATTGGATTCTTACATGAATTCTCTGCAGAGTTTCTAAATCTAATTTGGAAAGATAACATGACAGAATTTCACCGAATTCCCCAAATAATATGAATAAAAAGTGGAGAGGATAGGGTTCTATTTATAGGGGTTGAAATGCACCGGAATGGTAGGATGAAAATAGTTTAAAACGGAGAAATCTAGAGCATACAAATAAATGGCACACCCCTTCAAACCCTAGCCGCCATTGCAAAATTTGGCTTTGACCGATCGATGCCCCTCTTTTCAACGGTCGATCAGTCCCAATAATGGGGTCGACCGGTACGTTTGTTTTGGGAATGTTTTTATTTCTGTTGCTTTTTGATAAATTTTATACCCTAATTAACTTTAATGTTAATTGTTGATTAAACGTTTGCTTAATCCCTAAGCTAATTTTTAAAATTCAAATCCTAAATTTAAATTCTAATTTGTATTTGAATTCCAACTAAATTAATTTAAATCTGAGAACTTAAAACTCTTATAACTTCTTCGTTTGAGCTCCGTTTTTAGCGTATTATATATGGAACAGATTGAAATTCCACCATAAAGGCAACGAAATAACTTTCACGGTCAAATTTCAACTTTTATAAAATTTCCATATTCAACTCTTATTATATTTAATTCAATTTACTTCATTTATTTATGGTTCATTTTATGGGGTGTTACATTCTCCCCCCTTAAAAAGGATTTCATCCTGAAATCTTCTAAGGGGCGAACAGCGTAACGCACAATAACATCCATGTTCACAACCAAGTTCTCTACACAACCATCTACTCAACCAATAGTGCAATGTGATTATGTACTACATATATGCTAAAATGAGCTCAATCCTATTATGAGTGTGTAATCGTGTCATGAAAGTATGTATGCAAATATCCTAAACATGCATCAAAATTTCTACATGCATGTAAAGTGATTGTGAAAAAGTGTAACAACCATCTCCTACCATCCACTCTAGCAACCACAATACAACCAAAATGCTAATTTTGGAGGGAAAAATTACCGTGAAAAGCTCTGGGTGAGTGCTCTTCATCTTCTCCTCAGTCTCCCATGTGCTTTCCATCGAATTGTCCTCCCATTGTACTCGAACCAGCTTAATTATTTTATTACGGAGTCTCCTAGCACCATGCTCCACAATGCGCGTGGTGGCATGGGGCACTGTCGGCTCCATCTCAAAATCCCCCAAATGACCAAGCTCTATTCTGTAGTAGTGTCATGAAGGCATTTCCTAACGTGAGAAACGTGGAAAATATTGTGGACTCCTACCAATTTGTCAGGAAGCTCCACACAGTATGCCAATTTTCTATTTTTTCTAGAATTCTGAATGGCCCAACAAATCTAGGTGCTAATTTTTTAGACTTGCGACCTAACAACTTTTCTAAGATGGGAGATTTTAACAAACACCATATCTCTAACCTCAAATTCAAGCTCTTTCCTTCTTTTATCGGCATAAAATTTCTAACGGTCTTGCGCTGCCTTCATTCTTTGCCCGATCAATTCTACTTTTTTCATGGTATCATGGATCAAATCGGGTCCGAGTAATTCTTTATCGGCGGTTCCCACCAACAACTAGGCGATTTGCATGGCCACCTATAAAGTGCTACAAAAAGGGCCATACCAATCGTCACTTGATAGCTATTATTATACGCAAACTCAACCAATGGTAGATGTTGCTCCTAATGTTCTTCGAAATCCAAGACATAAGCTCTCAAAAAGTCATCCAAAATCCTATTCACCTTCTCAGTTTTTCCATCAGTTTGTGGGTGATATGCCATGCTAAGGTTCAAAGTAGTTCCCAAAGCTATTTGTAGGCTCCTCCAAAACTCGCTAGTGAACAAAGGATCCCTATCACTGACTAAGCTTACAGGAATTCCATGTAGACGACTTAATATAAATCTATACGAGAAAGGCACTAGTCCTATTTCTCCTAATCAAAACAAAATGAGCACTCTTAGTGAGTCCATCCATAACAACCCAAATGGCCTCATTACCCTTCTAACTTCTAGGCAATCCTTCCACAAAATCCATTGAAATATGTTTCAATTCCAAGTCGGAATTTTCAAAGGTAATAATAATCCACCAGGCTTCCCTTGCTCGGCTTTTACTTTCTGACATGTCAAACACCTAGCAACAAACTCAGTTATGCTTCTCTTCATTCCATCCCAAAAGAAAATTCTCTTCATGTCCTTATGCATCTTATCTCCTCCGGGATGAATGATCATCCTTGAGTGGTGGCACTCCATAAGCACATCTCTCATCAAATCATCAATCATCGGAACACAAAGACGTCCATTTCTTCTCAAACATCCCTTCTCATCAGCTGAATACCTCCTAGCATGGAAAAATGCTCTCCTATTCTCAATTTCTCCAAAATCTCTTCTAACCAGTCATCCTTCACTTGCTCATGCCCTATACGATCCATCAAGGCTAGTCCAATCTCCATAACTACTAGAAAACCTTGTATGGGTTCTGTTGACGGTTGGAGGCTAAAATTTAAGATAAACTCCAACTGTCTCCATTCGTATATATCACCTAGGGTAGCGTGTCTCCTACTAAGGGCGTCGGTGACTACGTTCCCCTTTCTAGGGGTATATTGAATTCTAAAGTTAAAGGATGCTACATACTTCATCCGCCTCTGATGCCTAAGATTCAAATCTTTTTAGGAAAATAGGTATTTGAGTGATCTATGATCAGTGTATAACTCAAACCTTTCCCTTAAGAGATAATACCTCCACATCTTTAAGGCAAAAGAAATGGCTACCAATTTCAAATCATGCACTGGATAACCTTCTCATGGTCCTTCAGTTGTCTACTAGCATAGGCAACTAGCTCCCTTCTTGCATAAGAACTGCCCCTAATCATATGCCAGATGCGTCTGTGAAAATCGTAAATGGCTTGGTTTCGTCTGGAATAGTGAGCACATGTGCACTAGTCAATGTCTCCTTAAGCTTCTCAAATGCCTTGGTGCATCTATCATCCCAAACAAAAACTAGATTCTTCTTAGTCAATTGGGTTAAAAGGACCACTATTTATGCAAAGTTCTTGATGAACTTCCAATAGTAGCCTGCTAACCCTAGAAAACTCCTAACCACTGATGCATTACTAGGAGTCTTCCATCCTTAGATAGCTTCCACTTTAGCAGGGTCCACAGCTAATCCTTGTTCCGAAACAATATGCCCAAGGAACCTAACTTCATTTTTCCAAAAGTGGCATTTAGAAAACTTGGCTTTGAGTTGGTTTCTTCTCAATGTCTCAAATACCTCCCTAAGGGGGTCCTCATGCTCCTTCTTGCCTTTGGAGAAAACCAAGATATCATTAACAAACACAACGACAAATTTATTAAGTTGCGCTCTAAATACTCTACTCATCAGATCCACAAAGTATGCTGGGGCATTCGTCAGTCCAAAAGGCATTACTTCCCACTCATAGAGCCCATTTGGAGTACAAAATGCAATCTTCAGCCTGCTTTCCTCTGGAATCCCGTTGCTAAGTCTAATTGAGAAAAGACTTTAGCTCCTTCAAGTTGGTTGAACAAGCCATCTATTCTAGGTAAAGGCTACCTATTCTTCATTGTCAACTTGTTCAATTCTCGATAATCGATGCAAAGTCTCAAAGAACCGTCTGCCTTAATAACAAAAAAAGTAGGGGCTCCCCATGCAGAAGTACGCCTACAAATGAATCCTTTCTTCAATAGCTCTGAGATTTGCTTATCTAATTCCCTTCTTTCTTTGGGGCCATATCTCTCAAAGGTAGAGTGATGGGACTTGCGTCTTTCTCCAAATCAAGTCGGAACTCAATCTCCCTATAGGGTGGGAGACCCGAAACCTCTTCAAAGACATCAAGAAATTCACAAACTACAGGTACAGATGATGGTTTTCCAACAACAAATAGACTTGGTGAATATAAATGGCATAGCTCAACTAAATCTTTGGGTGTATAAAGAACTTCTAGATCACAACCTCCACAACTCCTTAATCATAATACCCTCTTATCGTAGTCTAAAACGGCTCCATAATATGACAACCAATCCACACCCAAGATAAGCCCATACCCCTCAAAATTTAGAACGTACGCAGTATATATGAAATCAACGTCACATATGTCTAACACTAGGTCTTTGCAAATAAGAGAAAGATGGGTCGAACCCCCAATGGGATTGGAAACCTCTATTTGGCCGTTGACCATCTGGGTTTGAAGGTTTAAGAAATTTACTACATCCTTAGCTATAAAGGAATGTAATGCCCCTGAATCAAATATGGTGCGAATATTAACCCTAAAAATAAGAGTTATACCTTCTAGAGCTGCTTTTCCTTGGTCTCTTGGTGGATTACTAGCAATAGGGATAGCTTCAATAACTTAGGCCTGTCCGCTTGATCCTTCCTTAGCCATCTTGGGACACCGATTCTTGTGATGCCCTGTCTCATGGTAGTTAAAGCACTACCTTTAAAAGCTTCCTTCATCAGACTCTTCCTACAATCTTTAGCTTCATGACCCTTATTTTAGTATTTATTACACACCTTCCCATCCTTCTTAAACTTCCCCTTCGACTTCTTATTGGCCCAAAAGCTCCCCATCTTGGACCCTCCTTGCTTTTGGGTCGGTGTAGACTTCTCCTTCTCTATTCCCTTCTCTTCCTCATTGGCCACGTGCAGCATTGCCATTTCTACCAACATCTCATACACGGTCCCAATAGGTACTTAGGTCAACAAAATTTCTCTTAGCAGGGAATTTAAGCACTTCATGAATTTCATGGTCTTTTTCATAGGTGTGTCTATTAGGCTCATCCCGAATTTAGCCAATTCAGTAAACTTAGCTATGTACTCCTTAAAGGTAGAATCTCCTTATCTCAGTTGAATGAACTTTTCCACTTACAAGCTAACCTTTGCTCTAGACATGAATCTCAATTCAAATCGGTCCTTGAATTCATCCCAAGAGAATATCCTTCCAAGGTGCTCATCAGTCACAAAGTTCCATTCAAGGCTTCTTCCCTCAGGTGCCAAGCTATTATTCTTCTTCTTAGCTGATCATCCCAACCAAGCTCTCTAAATATCTTCTTGTAGTTACTAATCAAAGCTTAAGCTTCCAAATATTCTTCAGTTCCAGAGTATGTCTTCCTACCATATTAAGAAAGTCCTACACAACTTAGGAAAGTCGACATCACTGGGTGTTGCATCAGAGGGCGGGGCAGTGGGTGCTACCGATACAGCTAGAGGAATAGGAATCTGCTCGACGGTCCTAAGATATTGTTTGAACCATTCAGGCATTCCATGAATGGGTGTTCTTCCACGGGTAGGGTTCCTTTGTCCGGAAGAAGATTGATTATCAGCCGTATCAACTATTTGTAGGTTAAACCTTTAGTAATGATTTCCGAAGATAGTATTTATAGGCTGAAAGAAAACGATTACCTAGTGTATATGCGTATGTTCCAGAAAATAGGGTATATATGGAATTTTGAAAATTCTTTTTGAAAAAAGCTTTTTCAAAATAAAAAATACGTCTCTCATACATATAGTTTCTCCCCGCTGATCGAGTAACCTAGGCTCTGATACCAAATGTAAGAACCCACCCCGGAACCGGCCTAAATTTCGAACCAAAGAAGGCCCATCGAAATGTAGATCCATTCTAAGGTAAGTTATTGGTAGTAAAAAGAAATAAAATTATAGAGCCATAACTAAAATTTCAAAACTCACAGCGGATGGAACAAAATATAATAGCAAAGTGCACCCATTTATTTCAAAACCATAAAAATATCATAATACAAAATTCCATAAAAACTGTAACATAATATCTGTTACAACAATTGTCTAAATACATGGATACACATAACAGCAAGTAATAATAACAAATCCTATCATAAGCCAAGCTTCTCCATCTCTAAGCGTCGTCACTGCCATCACTTCATTCTTAACCTGTGTTTTAATGAGGAACAAGTGTCCGGTGAATAAAAACCTCGAGTCTTACCTTTTCAGTACTTGTGCAATATATATATATATATATCAAAATAAGAATATGTCTACGAAAATAGACATTAAACAATTTAATACTTCTTTATAAGGAAAGGAGGCAGGTCCAACCACTTAATATCTTCCATTCTAGAAGCAGGTTTCTAGGTACCCATATCCCAATCATACGTCATAAACAGCTAATAATGTGAGAGACGGTACCCAAGCCACTTAATACTTTTTATTGGAAAATAGGCAGACTCTGGTCATTTAATAACATAATTAAGGCAGACCCCATCATTTAATACCTATTTCCAAGGTGGGCTCCTCAATGGTACTATCTAGCTAACATCATATGGAATCTCTTAGTCCACTTAATACTTCCTTATGGTAAATAGGCAGATTCTAGTCATTTAATACCTATTTCTAGAAGCGGACCACCTCACTAAGATACCGCATAACGTAACCTCTTGGCCATTTAATACTTCATCTGGCAAAAAAGAGGTGGGCCCTCAAACAACCACTTAATACCTCAAGACCTCGAAGCAGACTCTTCGACTTATGGAGCATACTTATAATGACATCTCACATTAGTCCGACTATACGTAGGAACTGGTAGCTAGATTAGCTGGGCAGATTTCCTCTATATAATTTGGGACTAATCTCGTGTCATCACAAATATTTATCATAATGATATCACACATCTATCAAAGTGTACACAACTGCTGGTAGCTTCAAAGTGAAGAGCATACTTTTGCCATGTAACTGTATTGACCTCGCAACCCTATGACTTAGTCTTAAATCAATTACTCTCTCTCCACTCACATACACTCTCATCTCACAGTTTCATAAATAAGGCCTTATAAGGAGTCTTCCTTATTACGCCTTAAAATAATAATTGGGCTATATAAGAGTTTCCTCTTATTTCCACCTACAAATCAATTACCTTCCTAATAGGGGAAAATAAATGAAAACAAATGCCTGATTAACTATGCCATATACACAATAATTATATGTTAATTACGCAAATATAGATAAATAAATATTAGTGCCTAATAAGTTCTAAACATATGGATTTTACGCTTAGAACTAGCATTAAATGTTAATTCCCTAACAAAATATTATTACAAGTCATTTTTCTTCAAATTCCCAAGATTTCAACATACCAAAATAAGAGATTCTAATATCCAAAATAAGGAATAAATATTCATAACCAAACCTGCAATAACAGACTTGTAAATAAAATAGAAACTCAATTTATTACACTAATTTAATGGAATATTCTAACAATAAGAATTGCAATCTAAACTCCATATTCTATTAAACTCCTCTTTTACAAAGAAATAGATAATAATAAGTGGTGTAAACTATAAATAGAATTCATAATCTAAAACCTTTATTTCATTGAAGAATCACAATTTCAACCAAAGAAGAAGGAGGAGGGAAATATACTATGAAATTATCAAAATTTGCATAAGCGAAACAAATTCCATCAAATTAATGTAAATAATTGAGAATCTTAACATAGAGTTGACATTTCAAAATAAAAAGGAATTTTGGGGGATTTTATCTATCATATTTTCGAAATCCTGAAATCCATAAGGCATATTTAAATCCAAAAAGAAATACACTAAATAATTACTGAAAATAAGTACTAAGGTTTCCATTCATAGATTAGCCTTAGCTTCAATTAAATGGATTTGTAGCCTTCCAATCCCTTTCGAAATCTCTCTCTTTTGATATACACACACAATAGAGAAAAGGTATATATATTTATTAGATTCAGAATAGTTGGAGGGGAATAAAATAAGAATAGGTTGGAGGAAGAAGAAATAAATAGAAAATAGATTGGATTCTTATCTGAATTCTCTACAGAGTTTCTAAATCTAATTTGGAGAGATAACAATGGCAAGTTTCATTGAATTCTCCAAATAATATGAATAAAAAGTGGAGACGGTAGGGTTCTATTTAAAAGGGTTGAAACACACAAGAACCGTAGGATGAAAATAGTTTAAAATGGTGAAATCGAGAGCATACAAATAAATGGCACACTCTTTCAAACCCTAGCCTCAACTGCCAAAATTTGGCTTTGACCGGTCGACCACTGTGGTCGACCGATCCCAATAAAAGGGTCAACAAGTACATTTGTTTTGGGAATGTTTTTATTTCTGTTGCTTTTTAATAAATTTTATACCCTAATTAACTTTAACGTTAATTGTAGATTAAACATTTGTTTAACCCCCAAGCTAATTATTAAAATTCAAACCCTAAATTTGATTTCTCATTTGTATATGAATTCCAACTAAATTAATTTAAGTCTGAAAACTTAAAACGCTCATAAATTCTTCATTTGAGTTCCGTTTTCAGCATATTATATATGGAAATAGATCCAAATTCCACTACAAATGCAACAGAATAAATTTCGTAGTCAAATTTCAACTTTTATAAAATTCCCATATTCAACCCTTATTATATTTAACTCAATTTACTTCATTTATTTATGGTTCATTTTACGGGGCATTACAAAAACCCTAGACATTATTATAATATCATTGGATTTTCCAATAGAAATAGTTTGGTTATTGTAAGGTAAAAACCCATCGGTGTTTATTTGCGACGTGGTCGTACGAGATACATTTATTTGAAAAGGTTTAACAATAATAAATAATTCAAACGATTGAGTTTCTCACACTGATTTACCAGACTGATCCGGGTGTTATTTTTATGTAAGGAGAACAGGAGTTTTTAATCAAGGAACCGGATTGTAGTCCGAACTAGAGTGGTCGAGTGAGTGATACTAGTTCAGAAGTAAGTTCGTGTGATCGAGTGAGCGATCAGATTTGATATTGCGTACGGATGGTATATGTGCATTGTACGGGATTTGATAATTATATGTTTTTGATATTAGAATCTGCAAGTTATATAGTTGGATATTATGTGTAAATAAGATGTAGGTTCATGGAAGCAAAGGCTAGTTTGACGCTTTTGGTTTCATGAGGAGAGTTTGATTGCTTGACTAATAGGTATATGTTTATATTTTATTTTTGTTGGATGATTTTATGCCCCAGATATAGTAGGCCACTTGGCTTTTTTTTCCTCTATTGGTTTGGGCCCGTAGTGGCGAATTATTGTTTTTTCGATCGAGCCGCGTAAAGGGGACCCTGCCAAAATTTTCTGTAACTTTGAAAGATTTAGAGAATTTAATAATCCATTTCAACTAATTGATTTTGAAAAGTTTAAGGGTTTTAAGGCTTTTTCTTACTTTAGAAATTTCGGGGATGAAATTCGTTTAAAGTGGGAGGATGTAATGACTTGGAATTTTGTAGCTTGATTTTCTATATTTAATTAATTTTAAATATTTGAAATATAGGGATTATTTAATTATTTGAATTGTGTTTAATAGTGATCCAAATTATTTGGATTTTTAATTAAAAAATTAATTTAATGGTCTTGTTTGACTCCTTTTTATTTAATAAATAATAACGGTGAATTCATTTTGTAAATATATTGGCAATAATAGATGGTTCGAATAATTAATCAGAAAATTTATTTTTATTATAACAACTCGAATTTTGCTAACATATTTTTAATTTAATTTATTTGATTTTTCATTATTTTTAATTTGAAAATTATTCAAATTATTGTTTTACGATTTTTCGGCAAATGACGACATTTTTGTGGTTTTATAGAATGTGATAACCAGTGCATATTATTATTATTTTGGATTCATGTCACTTTTTCGTACGCGATCGTATTTTTGTTTTGTCGTTCGCAGCCCGTACACAAACGGAAATATGTGCAGCAAGATGCCGGAAAACTGGAAATTAATTTAACCTAAACACATAGCTCCCTCATCTCATTTCCACCTTTACCGTTTCATTCATTTTACTGAAACAAAAAAGAGAAAGTAAATCCACCTCTTATAAAAATCTAAACAATTCAAATAAAAATCTGAATTTTTTTAAAAGCTTGTATCTTTCACCTTAGGTAGCCTAGATCTACTGGTTGAGGTGCTTGGTGGAGGATGCGGCAATGTTTTTAGAGATGGTTTTGCATTAACGTGAACTAGGGTTTGGCCGAGGCTTTGATTTAGCGATGGTTGGCGAAATAGAGTTTGGATATAGATTTGTGGTCAAGAATAGCACCTGGCTGCCAAGTTTCGGGTAATGCGGTGGTCTTTTGAAACTTGCGACATTCTAGGGCAGTTTTAAGTGATGCCCAGGTAGCATTTCGACTAGAGCACGCGGGCTTGACATCATGAGACCAAGGAAGAGAGCAAGCTTAAGGAAGTTCGTCGGAGCAGTTGGAACTCGATTCCACGGAGTATGGGTGGAGATTGGGTTGGATTTGAGCAAGATTTTGGACGTGCATTTATGTGTGCACGAGTAACAGGGAAGGAAGGGCTATTTTCAAATGAGGAAGAAGGATTAAACTAGGGTAATTTATTGTTAAAATTGTAATTAGTATATAATTACATAATTAAACCTCAAAATTTATAATTTGAATAACTTTTGTATACGAGGTCCAATCGAGACAAGGCCTTTTGTGTTACACTCATAATGAGGATAGCTTCATGATGGAACTTGTTTCGTCGAATTTGGAGCAAGTGGAAATTTAAGCTAAAATAAGACATTGTTCGATTTTAGTTCAAACCGGAACGCTTCGGCGCCACTTGAAATTTTGGTGAGTTAAATTCACCACTTTGGATAAATCTGTATGTTATAGAGTAGATAAATTTTACATTTTGTGTTTGGTTGAAATTATTGGCTGATTGGTTAAAATATCCGCTTTGAAAAGCAATTAGTATTAAAACTGGAAATACAGGAAAATTTGTAGAGAAAACTAAATTTCTCGAAATTGTGATTATTAATTTCCAGTTATATTACTGTTATTTTATTTCAGTTATAACCCTATTATATGGATTGTTAATTGCTAAATCTTGATTGTTTAGCATTATTAGCTATGACATTGTTATATGTTCAGAACTTAACCCTTATAGAGATAAAAATCAATAACAATATTGGTTAAGTGCTTTGGTGGCTATTGGCCTCAATTTAGTATTTTGAAATACTATTAGTTGCCGTTTGGCCTGAAATTGGTTTTTGATTTGGAGAATGATTTTAAATCCAACCGTTAGGCTTTTTGGAATATTTTTATTTTAGCGGATTTTGAACTTTTCTATTTTACCCCAACCGTTCTATTTGTCTTTTCTAAACCATTTAGAAATGTTTTAAAGTTGTTTAACTATTGTTTAATAGTGTTTTAAATTTTTTTATATTTATATTTGATTATTTGAAGTTATTTATCAATATTTTAAAAAGTTGTTTATTTAAATAATTAATATTCTTTGAAGATAATTAATAATTATTATTTATTAGATTTTTTTTGAAATTTATAATAGTTATTTATTAATAACATTTTGAAATTAATGATTGTTATTTATTAATAATGTTTGGAAGTTAATTATTATTTATTATAATAATGTTTGAAGATTAATTATTATTGTTTTATTAACAATGTTTGAAATTATTAACTATTATATTTATAATGTTTGAAGTTAATGATTATTATATATTAGCAATGTTTTGCTGTTAATAATAATTACTATATAATAATGTTTTGAAGTAAATAATAAATATTTATTTATAATGTTTTGAAGTTATTAATTATTATATTAATAATGTTTTGGAATTAATAAATTATTTTATTAATGCTGTTGGAAAGTTGATTTATTATTTATTTAGGATTTTTAAAGTAAATTAATTTATCTGATTAATTATATTTATAAATAATAAATTGATTTATAAAAGGAAACTCATTTAATAAAAGAGATTTATTAAAGAGTTTACAAATGAAAATGGGGTTAATTTGGATTCATAAGAATTTTTAAAAGGCTTTATAAAGGTTTCTTATAAAGAAGTTTTATAAAAGATTTTAGATATTTATAAAAGAAATTTTATAAATGATTTTGAATATTTATAGAAGAGTTTTATAAATGGATTTGGAATTTTAGTAAAGGAGATGCTCATAGATGAAAGAGATATATTAAATAGGATTTATTAAAGAAATTTATAAAAGAAATTGAGATTGGATTTCCCAAATTGACCTTCTTAATTTTGGTGGTGTGGACATTTATTCCATGCTTAACACCAAAGGAATTGTGTTCGGGTTTATCCATATCTCTGTTTCTTTTAAAACAATATTTGTTTTAATCCTTTGATATGATTTTGAAATAAGAAATCTTTCCTAATATTTTGTGAATATACTTATACCGGTAAGATAAGTATATGAATACATTTTCTAAGTAGGGAAAGTGTAGCATTTTTGTGAATATACTTATACCATTGAGGTAAGTATATGGATTTTTTTTTCAAGTATTGAAAGGAGTATAAAGAGGTTGTGAATATATCTTTGTAAAAGTATTTTGATATAAGTATGTACAAAGTGATTTTAATTAATGAAAGGATTAATTAAAGAGGATAATGGTTATTTCTGTGCTTATCCAATGTTGGTTTCCCTACGGAAATAAATCCCTGATTTGATTGTTGTTTTTTTGATAGTTAAATAATTGACTATCAAATTTAGCCAGTTTTAAAATATTGTTGTTGGTTCGGGGAGACCGGGATCATATATGTTATCCAAAAACCACTTCGAACCGGTATAAGCGTTCGATGATGGATTCGAAGACAGAGTTCTTTGATTTACAAGGGCTACTTGCTACTAATTCTGAGGGTGATTCTAAAATGGTTGTAGTAGAAGTAGTACCTTCGGTTTTGTTCAGTCCTAGAATGAACTTGTATGGATGAATGCCGACACTACATTGCTACTTGGAGGGAAGTATTAGCATTCCAAGTGGGATTGCTATTCAAAAGCTAAAACGTAGCCTCTAGCCTGAACAACTGAGACAAAAACAAAGGAGATGCAGTAGGGCTACGTGGGTTGCACCCATTAGGGTATTGTGATCACCTTTCTAGATATATTCATTTATCGGTTTGGTTGTGTATGAGAGCTCTCGAAAAGGTTGCAAATGCAACCAAGGTGATGAAATATTCGGTACTGTCCAGTAAGGGGTAGGCCGGTCCTGTGTTGGCAGAGAAACATGTGTGGCTCTCGGTACATTTTTCCAAAGGTGTAATGTGGTAGGTGGTACCCTGATGCCTTGTCCTTAATGGAATCCATCAATAAGTGCCTTCGGACTTAGTTGTACACCTATTATGCTAGAATTTAATTAATGTAACAAGTTTGGCTATGATTCAATATATACTTCAAAATCCTAGACACTATTATAATATCATTGCATTTCTATAGAAATGTTTTGGTTAACGTATGGTAAAAACCCATCCGTGTTTATGTGTGGCATGGTCTTACGAGATACCTTTATTTTAAAAGGTTTTACAACATAATAATCCATTTGTGGTGTGTTTGCCATGCCAGTTTATCTGACTGGTCCGGGTGTTATTTCTTATAATTCTCATGTCAGACCGAGCATATTTTCAGATCTAGTTTGGATGCCTTGGAGCTTCAAGAGACGAGCTGGATGTCCAGCTGGATGTCCAAGACGTACCTTTCATATTTTATTTATTTCCGCTGCATGTGTTGTTTGATTTTCAACATTTGTAAGGACATGTTGTTATAACTGTCCAAGCTGATGATTAGTGATTAAGTGTACTCTGATTTTGATGTATGTATATTATAGTTTTCTTTTGTAAATATTTGTTGTATAAAATATATTACTCGGCACGATGTGAGATTTTGTTCTGTCTTTTCTTTCTTTTTCTCCAACAATCTATCTTTCTGACACTGGGATGCTCGACACATGAATACGATGGAGGTATTAATGTCAATTTCTGAGGATCGAAAAGGCTGGTCATTACAATGTGGTATCAGAGCGAGGTTGAGCGAACACCTAGGCTTTGGTGGGGTTAACTCATGTAAGATTGGGTAAGTGAGACCCTAGGATGACTTTGAGTGTGTATATATATATATGAGCACGTATTTGTTATTGCTATAAAAATGGTTTATATTGTGTTGATTTATCTGTTCGGTGGTTTATGAATTCTAATCGATACAGAATAAACAATTGTGTCGAATGGGGTTCCTAAAAACTTGAACAAGGCAAACCGACACAATATTATTTTGAAATTGGATAAATGAAATAATTTTACCTAGATTATATTTTATATACATAAAAGAATAATTTTTAGAAAATCAATATAGTTATTTATGATGTGTTTGGTTGTTAGAGAATGATAATATTTGATTATTATCATTTATTTTTGATTGTTTATGCTCACATTGTTTATGAGCATTTATTCTTTGGTTAAATTAAATACAAACACCTTATGAATTAAGTTTCACGATTTGACTATACGACGTTCGATGATAATGTTGGGTTAAAATTAAATTTCAATAACGGTTGTTTATTATAATCTAAACAAAGATAAACAATTGTGAAATTTTGTATGAAATGAAATTATATAAGTATAATTTATAAATATGGTTTATAAGTAAAATGGATTTAAACTAAGAATTTGAGAACTTAAATCCCGGTGTTTTTGGAAATTGTTTTTCAAGGTTTTGAAGGAAATAATAATAGCATTATTTTGAAAGTATTTATGAATAAAGATATTCAAAAAGGGATTTTAATTGAGATAAAAAGCACCGAACTCACTTCGTTTACTGCAAAATAATTCTGGTATGACTACAGTATCATCGGTGTTAATTTTCGAGTTTCTAAAGTGATGGATTGCTGCCATAGAAGTTTTGCTTTGGGTTAAACAAATTTGTTTAAAATTCCCAAAAGTATGATTTGATATACAAATGAGATATGTATATTATTATTATTATTTCAAAATGATTTGAAATAAAACTAGGTGTTTAAATTCTAAAATTTTCAGTTAAGTGATATTACGGACTCATGTATCTTATCCATTTGGATAATTTGGTTTGTGCATCTCGTTTTGAGGTGTTGTTTGGTAATTTTCATTTATGAAAATAAAATGGGATTTTTGAAAATTTTGGATAGTCGAAAACTCACGAATGGATATTGAAATTTAAGTTTTATGGTTTGTTGAAATTATAAGAAGACAAGTTTTGGGTAACGTATTAATTTAAGAAGATAGTAAGAAATTAAATAACTTTTAATTTGTTGGATATTCATGTTAAGAAAAGAAAATTTGAAATGGAGCTGTGAATAAAATTTAGCTTAAGTAAAGTTAAATGAAATGATTTTATGAAATGGTTCATAAGTAATCTAGTATAATATGAAATACTATTGGAGTAATTAATTGTGATTTAAAATAAATGTGAATAAAAAGAAATTGGTATAGTAATAAACCAATTGAATAAGTACGTAAGTTGTATGTAGATCATTTTATTCGCATAACCGATTTTGATCCAGATTCGAGCACATGATTTCAAGGTGATTTACACCGGTTCGAATAAGAATTTTTCACTCGATTCTTGATGGTGAACACTGGATACAGATTTTTGATTTGATTCCAAAGTTTTCTACCATAGTATACGGCTATTTAAGGAGAACAGAGGTTTCTAATCATGGAACCAGATCAAAGTCCACACTAGAGTGGTCAAGTGAGTGATACTAGTTCGGAAGTGAAGTTTGGTGATCGAGTGAGCGATTGGATTTGATATTGTGTACGGATAACATATGTGTATCATACAGGCTTTATTAAATTATATGTTTTTGATATTAGATACTATAAGTTATATGGTTGGATATTATGTGTAAGTAAGATGCAAGTTCATGGAAGCAAAGGCTAGTTTGACGCTTTTGGTTTCATGAAGAGAGTTTGATTGCTCCACTAATAGGTACATGTTTATATTTTGTTTTGGTTGGATGATTTTATGCCCAAAATATGCGAAGCCACTTGGAATTTGTTTTCTTTTGTTAGTTTGGCCCCGTAGTGGCGATTTGTGGTTTTTCTTATTGAGCCACACAAAGGAGACACTGCCGAAATTCGTAACTTTGAAAGATTTAGAGAATTTAATAATCCATTTCAACCAATTGATTTTGAAAAGTTTAAGTGTTTGGAGGCATTTTCTTACTTCAGAAATTTCGGGGACGAAATTCTTTTAATGAGGGAGAATGTAACGACTTGGAATTTTGTAGCATGATTTTCGATATTTAATTAATTTTATATATTTGAAATATAAGGACTATTTAATTATTTGAATTATGGATTTAATATTTTAATAGTGATTCAAATTATTTGGATTTTCGATTAAAAAATTAATTTAATGGTCTTATTTAACTCCTTTTTATTTAATAAATAATAACAATAAATTCATTTTGTAAATATACTGGGAATAATAAATGGATAGAATAAATAATCAGAAATTTTATTTTTATTATAACGACTCGATTTTATTGATGTATTTTTAATTTAATTTATTTGATTTTTCCATAATTTTTAATTTGAAAATTATTCAAATTATCGTTTGACGATTTTTCGACAAATGACGGCATTTTTGCGATTCTATAGAATGCGATAACTAGTGTATATTATTATTATTTTGGATTCGTGTCACTTTTACGTATGCAATCGTTTTTTTGTTTTACCGTTTGCAGCCTATACACAAACAAAAATCTATGCAACAAGATGCCGGAAAATTGGAAATAAATTTAACCTAAACATATAACATCCTCATCTCATTTCCACCTTCACCGTTTTATTCATTTTACCGAAACAAAAAAAAGAAAGCAAATCCACCTCTTATAAAAATCTAAACAATTCAAATAAAAATCTAATTTTTTTGAAATCTTGTCTCTTTCACCTTGGGTATCCTAGATCTACACATTGAGGTGCTTGGGGGAGGGTTCTGCAATGATTTTGGAGATGGTCGTGCATTGACGTGAACTAGGGTTTGGCCTAGGTTTTTATTTAGGTGATGGTTAGCGAAATAGAGTTTGGATATAGATTTGCTGTCGAGAATAGCACTTGGCTGCCAAGTTTTGGGTAATGCGGTGGTCTTTTGAAACTTGCGACATTCTAGAGCGGTTTTCGATGATGCCTAGGTTGTGTTCGACTAGAGCATACGGGCTTGACATCATAGGGTTCAAGACAGAGAGCAAGCTTAGGGAAGTTCGTCGGAGCAGTCGGAACTCGATTCCGCGGAGTACGGGTGGAGATTGGGTTGGATTTAAGCAAGATTTTGGACGTGCATTTCTGTGTGCACGAGTAACAGGGAGGGAAAGTCTATTTTCAAGTGAGGAAGAAGGATTAAACTAGGGTAATTAAAAGTTAAAATTGTAATTAGTATATTATTATATAAATAAACATAAAACCTTATAATTTGAATAACTTTTGTATATGAGGTCCAATCGAGACAAGACCTTTTGCGTTGCGCTCATAATGATGATAGCTTCACGATGGTTTATCCATATCTCTATTTCTTTTAAAACAATATTTGTTTTAATCCTTTGATATGATTTTGAAATAAGAAAATTTTCCTAATGTTTTGTGAATATACTTATACCGTTGAGATAAGTATATGAATACATTTTCTAAGTAGGGAAAACGCAGTGTTTTTGTGAATATACTTATACCGTTAGGATAAGTATATGGATTTTTTTTCAAGTATTGAAAGGAGTATAAAGAGGTTGTGGATATATCTTTGCAAAAGTATTTTGATACAAGTATTTACAAAGTGATTTTAATTAATGAAAGAATTAATTAAAGAGGTTAGTGGTTGCTTATGTGTTTAAACAATATTGGTTTCCCTATGGAAATAAATCTCTGATTTGATTGTTGTTTTTATTTGATAGTTAAATAACCGACACTACAAGAAATTTGATTTTTAGTTGCATTTGTTGGTAGCGTTTCAAGGCTTATGCAACTATTTGTGAAGTTAAGTCATAAAAATGAACAAATAAACGTGGTCAATTGGTTTCCGCCAAATTTTCATGAAATTTTTCCTAAACTTTTACGTGGCCGCTCCTTTTCTCTTTTAAACACTTAATTTTTTTTTCACATCGCTGAAATTCCATGGCCGCTCCTTTTCTCGGTTTCTAAATCACCCGTCTTCGTCGTCACAAAATCCCTCGATTTCATCTTCCAAATCTTCCCTCTTTATCATCGATCTGCTGATGAATACGAAAACCTAAATTGATTTTCGACTATCTATTTGGCTACGAACTACTGGAAATTACACTTGGAAAGCTAAATCATCATCTAGTTTTGCTCCTGCCATATATGCCAGACGGATGAGGTTATGTTATTGTCTCTAATATCGTTTAGCTCTTTCCACTAGAAGAATTAGCATATGTCTCTAAAATTGATTTCACATCATAGTCTGTTGGTTGAGATATTTATAGTAGAAACCAATTATGTAGCTTATTCCAAATGTTTTATGAATATGGACAGTTAAAGAATAAGCGCTTGTTGTTTTCTTCAACTGAATTACATAGAACGCATAGAGAATTACGGACATTAGTCCACTGCTAAGTGTGATCCTTAGTCGGAAGCCTATTTAGCATAACAAAGTAGGTAGTATTTGACATTTTTGGGGAGCAACACCGATTCCAAACCTTACTACACCATAGAAGCCATTCTCCCCTCACTCTACTTAATTCAAGAGCCGATTTGATGGAGAATTTTCCACTGTTTTCTATCCATTCTCATTCTTCGTTATCGTTATAGCTATGAATTTTGATTTGTTTTATTGTGTTTCATAAGTTTCTTAGTGATTTGCATTGTCTAGATTCCACTCTTCTTGATTTATAATGTTACTGACTGAACTGCCACTTGAATTGAAGAGAGCCACGTAAGACCAACCTACTATACTTGAAAGAGATTTACCCATTATCCATGGGTCAAACCATAAACCAGTAGTTCTACCATTGGCGATTTTCCTATTTATAAGTTCATTGCACTTTTGTCTACTAAATTCTTGTGGGATCCATGGCCTAGTGGTTGTTCCATAATTGAAAAATATGGGTGGAATGAATTATGTAAAATAGGTGGTACAAGCTTAAATGTATCTTTTCTCATTGATGACGGAGAATGGAACCTCGACAACATAAGTTTGTCTCCTCAAATGAAACAAGACATATCAAAAATAAAAATATATAGAGCAGAAACAGAAGATTTCTGGTGGTGGAATCCTAGTTTAAATTGGGAATTTACTTTTAATACTGCATGGGAAACTTTAAGACCAAAGCATGCATATAAATTATGAATAGGCTAAATTCATTTGGAATAAAGCTTGTTGTCCAAAAATGTTTGTTTATTGTTATTTCGTAGTGATTAATAGATTGCCTATAAGGGAAAGATTAAGCAGATGGTGTAACACTAACAACAAGCTATATGCGTTGTGTAAAAAAAGTGATGATTCCATTTAGCATATATTTTTCAACTGTGAATTTTCAGACTACACTTGGGGCATAATGAAAGATAAGCTTAAATTAAAACATACAAAAGTCATTGGTCTTCATAGTCAATCGTAAGAACTTTAGTCAATGGATAACATATCTCCACTTTATCAAGATATTATTGGTATTCTAATTACAACTACAATATGACATATCTAGAATGAAAGAAATGCTAGAATTCATGCGATAAGGGAGACAACAGCTGGCATAACAAAGTTAATGATTACCACAGTTGCTTTCAGTTTTGATTTACTGAGAATTGGTTTACTGAGTTCACATCCAATATATATCCTCTGTTTTTGGATGGATAACTGATTACAGGAAAACTTAATTTTTTAAGGTTTGATAAACTTATTGGTAAAGTTTGATGAGTATAAGAAGATGTGCCCAGGAGTGGACGCGTTTCTGTATCATGATGTTGCTGGGCTGGGCGGTTTGGTGCTTACTTTGAAAGAGATAGAGAAGATGAAGTTTGTGAAAGAGGAAGAGATGAATCTGATAGCAGGGGAAATGGTTCTAGCCTTTCCAAACGAAGGGTTAAGCAGAAGCAGTTTTCCAAACGGATTTGTATTCGGAACCGCTTCTTCTTCATATCAGGTTTAATTACATTATTCATTTAATTTGGTGTTTTGATTATCAATGTTAGATTTTCTCTGTTTGCGGCTATTGATTGTTTGCAAATCAAGAAATGCGTGAAATGAATTAAGAACATTTCTGTTTATAGCTAGTCAGGAGGATGAAGATGATTTGCATCAAAAAAGCCTTTACTTTTTCAGTTTTATAAATTTATGCAAAAAAATAATGTGCTGAGAATTATCATTCAATAGTTTATGATAGTGTATGATGTGATGTGTACCAATATGATAATATTAAGGAAGTTCTTGGTGGTTACAGTAGTGTATGACTTTGTATGTGTTGGTTAATTAAGGAGTTGCTAAAAATTTCCAAATTCTTAGGAAGTTTCAGTTCTTCAATAAGAATCCACAAAACAAAGAACAAGTTCCTGACAAGTGTTCACTTCCAAATTCGAATATTCCGATGACAAATAGTTTCCATGTTAAGCGTTTTATGACTGTTACAGCTGGTGAAAGCGTTTCAGTTGATCAGTACGAGCCTGACACTAATGCTCAGGTACTTCTTTTTGCATGCCTTGTTATGATGTTGATTATCTTGTGTATCTTGCTATAGCTCATAAATACACTGTAATTTTTTCAGAGAGATTTTTATTTGCTATGAACAAATAAAATTTTTCAGGGCATAGATTTTCCAGGAGGAAGAATAATGTTCACATCAGAAATACGATTCCTATCTGAATCTCCAGCTGAGCGAATCAGCTGCTTTCGTGTTCTTGATGATGATGGCTATATAATTCGTGGTAGTTACTATCAAGAGGTACGCTTAATTATAAATTTTTAGAATTGTAAGCACTTTTCTTATGATTCCATTTTTATATACAATAGACTGTTTGGAAAACAATTATATTATGGCTTTAAACAGATAAACAGAGAAATGGCAATAAAAATGTACAATCATATGGTAACCCTCCAAGTTATGGACAACATATGTTATGAAGCACAAAGATAGGGTAGAATTTCATTTTACATGACCTTAAATGGAGAAGAAGCTATCAATATTGCATCTGCTGCTGCGTTTACTAGTGACGATATCATCTTCCCACATGTTTATTATATTGTACTGTCATATTGAGCAGGTTTATTTTGTTATTTAACTTATGTCATTAATTTCACAATCTACTTTTAATTCAGTATAGAGAACCTGGAGTACTTCTATGGCGTGGATTCACTGTCCAGGACTGTGCAAATCAATGCTTCGGCAACAAAGATGATAAAGGAAAAGGAAGACAAATGCCAGTTCATTATGGCAGTAAAAAGCTCAATTGCTTCACAATATCCTCACCTATAGCGTAAGTAACTCCGCATTGACAAATTTTACACGAATCCAGAATTTGCGGACACTTTACATGAACCTGCAACCTGTGATGTGATCGCTTAAGTCTTACATTTTAACTTATGAATGCAAATCATATCAGCACACAAATATCTCAGGCTGTTGGAGCTGCGTATTAACATCGCGACTAGAGGAGGGAAACGCGATGGCAGGAGATGACGGTGACGTCACGAAGGGCTGGGAGCTCACGACGTCGTAGGGCGAGGAGATGACGGTGACGTCACGAAGGGCTGGAAGCCGACTTTAAAACCATTGCACTAATATTGATGACCTCACCAACGTCAGATTCGTTCGGTTATCAGTTACTCCCCACGTTCATTGATCTACAGTAATCGTTAGCCAACTTCATTTCAGTTATATTAGCTGTTCAAATTACTACTATCAATAACCGCCGACGTCATTGTTAACCGCTTCTTCTCCATTCAAACCTTGGCTATGCTACGTCGTTCATTGCTGTCGTAGCTTCCAGGATAGGCGATAAACCTTACTTACCTCATTCGCTCATTGCTACAGTAGCTTTCAAGAACCTTCTTTTTGCAAAGTCAGGGGTCTGAGGATCTCGATCCGCAAAGTTTCGACGCCGTCAAACCCAGATTATTGTCGGTGTCCTCACGACGTTCTTTAGCAGTTCGTCGATCCCAGATTTGAACATAACAAGTGGAAATGAGATTGGATATGCAGAGAATCTGGAAAAGGAATTTAGGTAGAGATGATAGATGCATTGCTGATCATGGTAAAGAGGTATAATAATACTGCTCAAAGAAATCCCTTTGATTTTTGTATGTAAAGAAGTGAGCTCCTAGCATAGCTTGATTATATGCTTTCTTGTATATTTATTTTCTTGTATCATTGCATTTAGGCTAGATTTCCATTTCTGGATGAGGATGTAATTAATACGTTGCTAGAAATTCCTTTATGGGAGATTGCGAACCTTGATGAACCTTCTGGAATAGGTGATAAGAAAATCTTAAGGGAGGTGAGTTAAAAGTCTTTTATTTCACATATTTATGTGTATTATTTTGAAACATTTTTGGTCTCATTGTATTGAGGCCTAAGCTTGTACATGTATTATAACAGGTTGCACGATTGCTTGGCATAGAAGGAGCATCTACCTTGCCTAAACGGGCCATCCAGGTTGCTCTCTTTTCATCTTGTTTTTTTGTGTACGGCACCGGTGGATTCACTCACCATAATGACCAATAGCATGTGATTGCAAGCCTTTGCAGAACTTATCATCAAAAAATTTGTATGTCTAGAAAAAATGTAGAACTTTTTTTGCTATGGAGATGCTTAAATTTGAATGAAGAGCAAACCTTGATTTGGCTACTAATACTTGAAATACACTATACTGGGTAGACCTAGGGGAAAAAATTACTGATATTAGTTTGCCTCCTGATTATATATTTCGTGCATTCCAAAATGAAACAGTATATTTATTTCACGACACTTCATCCTGCTAATTTATCATTTTGTGCTGAGCAGTTTGGTTCAAGGATTGCAAGAGAATTGAATCGAAGAAATTTTGGTAGCAATCGTGCAGCCAATCAAGCATCTGCCGGGAGTGAGTTAGGTCATTTGTTGTAGATGTTCGATCTCATATTTGAAGTCCTACGAGTTAACGTAATTGTTTGACTATATGTTGTGCTTTCACTTGTGTAGGCATCGGACTTTTGAAGAGAGCAAATTTGGACTTGATGATGCTAGCTTTCACTTGTGTATGCAACAAAGAATTATGGGTAATCAAACGTTTTGTTAGCACTAGTTAGATATAACATTTATTAGTACCCGATGTGTAAATTTGTATACAAATGGTTATTGTATGTGAGTTAGGTCATTTTGTCGAAAAACTATTGTATTGGAATGGTTATGGATATTTTATTTGATTATATGGTTAATGTGTTTTTTAACTTATTTGAATATGATGATTATGTGAGTGATTGTTGATTGATATAATAGAACCAAAATAGACCATTAACAGCAAATAATAGCATGAAAAAATGGTGTAAAATAATAAACAACTTTTAGTAGCGTTTCAAAAACGCTATCGAAATATATATAGTGGCGTTGAGTAAATGCAACCGTAAAACAGGGGTAAAGTTGGAAATTCTATTAGTAGCGCCAAAAAATCTTTTGGTGGCGTTTTTTAAACGCTACAAAAAGATTTATGGTGGCGTTTGAAAAACGCTGCCAAAAATGCATTTATAGTGGCGTTAAAATAAATGCAACAAAAAATCATGGATTTTTAGTGGCATGTTTTCTCGTAACGATTATCAAAACGCCACCAAAAGTTTTTGTAGCGTTTTTTGAGCGCTACAGAAAATAAAATTTCTTGTAGTGCGACTATCAAAAGTGGCCAGTTTTAAACTATCGTTGTCGGTGCGGGGAGAACGGCCTCGGATATTTTATCCAAAAACCACTTCGAACTGGTAGAAGAGTTCGAATGGAAGACATTATGATGGTTTCAAAGTCGAAGTTCTTTGATGTACAAGGGCTACTTGTTACTAATCTTGAGGGTGATTCCAAAATGGATGTAGTAGAAGTAGTGCCTTCGGTTTCGTTCAGACCCAGAACGAACTTGTATGGATGAATGCTAAAATTGCATTGCTACTTGGAGGGCAGTGTTAGCATTCCATGTGGGATTTCTATTCAAAAGGTAAAACGTAGCCTCTAGTCTCAACAACCGGGAATGACAAAAACATGGTAGATGCAGTAGGGCTAAGTGGGTCGCACCCATTAGGGTATTGTTATCACCTTTCTAGATATATTCATTTATGGATTTGGTTGTGTTAACCTGCCTTTTTGCTAAGGCAGTATACGAGCGGATTTAACCCAACAGACTTCACGATTATCAAGGTCGATGTATGCAGAGCAATGATTGTAGGGCCCAGAAATCAGGTACAAATGATTACACGAAGTCGGGATTGCATGGAATTGAAAGATATGCAAGGCAGAATGTTCAAAGTATGGGATATGGTTCAACAGATGGAAGGGTTCGGCCTAATATGGCAAATTGGAAGGGATCGATATGGATGGTCTCCTTGAGAGGGTTCCGCATCGCTTAAGGGATCGATATTGAGCATGGCTATCAACCGATGGATTGGTATTGCTTGAGGGATCGGTAGTATTGTATAGGGTGAGGGATCAGCGAAGTTAGTTGTGACAAAACATATATGGGGATCAGTCACATAAGTCAAGGAGGGATCAGCTTCAATTCAGAGTGGTCGGCGTGCTACAACCAGGAAGAATCAGTATATTCAATGACTCGGCAACTTGGAAGGGATCGGCATGGGTTGGGCGCTATAGAGGGCTCGGTATACTTCAATAGACTAGCAATGGAAGGGATCGGCATGCTCAATCTAGAGGGATCGGTATACTTCAATAGCTTAGCAAGATGGAGGGATCGGCATGGGTTCGTTCCTATAGAGGGTTCGGTATACTCCATTGGAAAAAGGAGGGATCGGCATAAACCCTTCGAGTGGGATTGGTAGAAGGCAGTGCAAGGGCAATACTGATTTAAAGACCATGTGATAACTTGAGCTCATTTGGTCCAAATGATATGAGAATTGAAGAGCTAACATATTTAAGCATGCAGAAGCTACCATAGAGATCGCTGCCCAAAAATCAACCAATGAAGGAATCGGTACCGATCCCTTTTCAATGAGATTTGGGCCTAGCGACCCTTATGGGGTGCCCATGTGGATTAAAAGGTCCATTAGCCGAAGTTTTAGAGAGATTGGTCGTCGTCTTCCTCTATAAATACACCAAACATGGCGTTAGAAAGGGGATCTTCTGGTTGCTTCTCTTTATCTTCTACCTAGGCTATACATAGCCAGTTTGATTCTTGAATTTCACGAATTTGTAACTGTAATCAGTAGCGTAAACTAATAAAAAGGAAAATCTTTGGAGTGGACGTAGGCCGGAGTTAGCCGAACCACTATAAATATGTTTCTCTATTTACTTGGTTTCTTATTGTTTTAATTTTGTTCTTCATTTATATCTCTTCATATTTCTGTGTTTGGATTGGATATTGGTGCTTTCACATAATTAGGTGTTGGTGGATAATTTTGATGCTAACATTTTGGTGCTTTCACTGAAGGACTTGCACCCGCGGATTTGGAAGTTAGGATCTTATATTTGGAAGCTTGGATACTTGGATATAGGAAACAATGGCTAGGCAATCAACAAGGAAAGCGCTACCGGAAAGGAGCCCCCATGGAAGGATTCAAGGGGCTTCCTAAGGAGTAGGAGCTAATCAAGCATCTATATACATCACCAAGGATGGGATGGAAACAATGATGGATGCTATGCAGAAGAGGATGCTGAAATGGCAGGAGGAGATGATGCAGAATTTGCTCCAATAGATTAGACAAGATAGAGCACATAATTAAGGAGTTGAAGCAATAGGAATCGCTAGAAATAAAAACCGGGAACATGAAAATGGAGCCAATAGACAAAGGAATAGAACAGAGCAGCCGAGGGTAGTCTCCTGCCATCCCAGAGGGGTTGGCACCGATTCCTCCAGAGGGATCGGTAACGATCCCCAAAGGCTAGGGGGCATGCCCCCGGGTCTTATTGATCGTGATGCTAGAGGACCCGCGATCGATCCCATGGAGCTTGGTGTGAATCGGAATTTGGATGTTCGTCCGAAGGAGTACGTTCCAGAATTCCCTTGTAGACTCGGGGGGCGGCTTGGGCATTATGATAGGAGACTACCATTGGAAGACAATGACAGGTTTGCAGAGATGATAAGGCGAGCTATGCGTGGAGGACTAGTGAACATGGATTTGGAGGATGTAAATAGAAGTCCATTCGCTCTAAATATCAGGCAAGCTAGGAATCCACCGGAGTTCAAACTACCAACATTTGAGACATATGATGGAAAAACAAATCCCGCTATTCATCTGACGAGACACATGAAAGTATTGGTGGCATCGGAGGAAGTCCACGGTGCTTCCCCTTGTACTTAACAGATGTAGCTGCACCATGGTTTAGACAATTGGAAAGCGGCTCTATTAGCACATGGACAGAATTGATCGAAAGGTTTATAAGGTAGTTTAGAGTTCACATCTCGAGACCCAAAAATGTGATGAGTTTTGGCAACACTGAAACAGAGGACCGGAGAATCCTCGACCTAACATGGTTTAATGTCACGGCAGCATCGGTGGATCGTCCAGATCCATCCATGGTTTTGATGGCAGCTATATCCGGAATTGCTGATGGCATTGAGTTCAAGGATTCAATGGCGCGGGATCCACCTATGGATCTCAGGGAGTTTTATCATGAAGCAGAAAGGTTCCTGCGATAGGAAGACGCACGAGCAAACAAACCAGAGGTGAATGCTATGCAAAGTGGAGGATCGTCAGGAGATGTAAACAAGAATGATAAAGGAAAACGAAAAATGAGTGATGGAATTAACGTGTCGAAGAGGCAACGAAGAGAACTAAAATTCTCTTCTTATGTGGATTTGATCGAATCTCTGGAAAGAATTTATTTGGATACTCGAGGACGCCGTCAGTAAGAAGGCTGGCAAGGAGGAACCCTCCAAACACGAGCAGGCATCAGGAAAGCATTGCCTATTCCATGAGCTAGATGGCTACAATACAAACAACTGCAGGCGTTTAAAGGATATAGTTGAGGAACATGTGAGGAGTGCTCAATTACAACAATACGCACGGGATATGGCAGTGGAACAGGAGCGGCCACCATCCACCATCCACCTCGAATGAAAATGGCACTAGATCAAGGCATCATCATCAACTTGTCATCAATTGATCGAGATGACACGGAATAAGTAATAAACTCTGTAGTAATATGGCTAAGTCACTTACACATGTATGAGATCGAGGATGGTCCCTAGGCATGCTCTAAGATGAGGATAAACCATTGTGCTCGGGTTTATGAAATTTGTTTTTCCTGTTTAATTCGAACTTTGGTTTATTGGTTGTATGGCTCTTATTTTATGTTTTTCCAAATGTACTTTGGAATGCTTAGATCTGGATTAATGTAATAAATAACACATGTTGTGGTTATGGCCCCGACTGAAGAGACAGGGCGATAACCGCGAATCACGAGTCCCTTCGTCGGAGAGTGACATGATGGATTCGTACACGGATTAAGTCCTCGACTAGGGATCGAGGCCAGAGAAGGATACTCCACGGATTAAGTCCTCGATTGGGAATCGAGGCCAAAGAAGGATACCCCATGGATTAAGTCCTCGACCGGGGAGTCGAGGCCGGAGAATAGCACCCAACAGGTCGTCAGTTATGGATTATGCCTGACAAGGAGTAGGTCCCTTCACCGGAGAGCGATAGGATCGGCCTACTCGGGTCATCGAGTACGGATTATGCTCGGTAAGGATCTGATGAGATCAAGGATTTGAATTAAGACAACAATCCGGAGAGGTCATGGATTTGGATATCAGCTTCGAAAGCTATGGATTTGGATATGGACATGGAGTGGTCCTGGATTTGGATAAAACGATCCGGAGAGATCGTGGATTTGGTTAATGAATTTGGAATGGATTCAGAATTGGATATCGACTCAGAACAGTCATGGATTTCATTAATGATCCAGAGAGATCATAGGTTTGGATTGGCAGTGGATTGGATAATATAGCAATCAATGGATTATGGACTTTGAGTTTTGGATTTATGGCAATTCAAAACACGCTTTCCTGTCGCAAGGCATGTTTTGAGGGGAAAAGTGTTAACCCTCCTTTTTGCTAAGGCAGTATACAGGTGGATTTAACCCAACAGACTTCACGATTATCAAGGTTGATGAGTACAGAGCGACGATTGTAGGGCCTAGAAATCAGGTATAGATGATTACACAAACTCGGGATTGCATGGAATTGAAAGATATGCAAGGCAGAATGTTCAAAGTATGGGACATGGTTCAACGGATGGAAGGGTTTGGCCTAATATGCCAAATTGGAAGGGATTGGTATGGATGGGCTCCTTGAGAGGGTTCAGCATCACTTGAGGGATGGTATTGAGCATGGCTATCAACCGATGGATTGGTATAGCTTGAGGGATCGGAAGTATTGTATAGGGTGAGGGATTGGTGAAGTTAGTTGTCACAAAACATATACAGGGATTAGTCATATAAGTCAAGAAGGGATTGGCTTCAATTCAGAGGGGTTGGCATGCTACATCCAGGAAGGATCGGTATACTTCAATGGCTCAGCAGCATGGGTTAGGCGCAATAGAGGGTTCGATATACTTCAATAGCCTAGCAATGGAGGGGATCGGCGTGCTCAATCTAGAGGGATCGGTATACTTCAATAGCTTAGCAAGATGCAGGGATCGACATGGGTTGGTTTCTATAGAGGGTTCGGTATACTCCACTGGAAAAAGGAGGGATCGGCATAAACCCTTTGAGTGGCATCGGTAGAAGGCAATGCATGGGCAATACTGATTCAAAGATCATGCGATAACTTGAGCTCCTTTGGTCCAAATGATATGAGAATTGAAGGGCTAACATATTTAAACATGCAGAAGCCACCATAGGGATCGCTGCCTAAAAATCAACCAATGAAGGGATCGGTACCGATCCCTCTTCATTGAGATTTGGGCCTAGCGACCCTTATGGGGGCCCACGTGAATTAGAAGGTCCATTAGTCGAAGTTTCAAAGAGATTGATGGTCGTCTTCTCCTATAAATACAGCAAGCATGGCGTCAGAAAGGGGATCTTCTAGTTGCTTCTCTTTATCTTCTACCTAGGCTATACTCAGCCAGTTTGATTCTTGAATTTCATAGATTTGTAACTGTAATCAGCAGTGTAAACTAATAAAAAGGAATTGGAGTGGACGTAGGCTGGAGTTAGCCGAACCACTATAAATATGTGTCTCTATTTACTTGCTTTCTGATTGTTTTAATTTTGTTCTTCATTTATTTTTCTTCATATTTCTATGTCTGGATTTGATATTGGTGCTTTCACATAATTGTGTGTTGGTAGACAATTTTGACGCCAACAGGTTGTGTATGAGAGCTCTCGGAAAGGTTGCAAAAGCAACCGAGGTGATGAAATATTTGGTACTATCCAGTAAGGGATAGGCCGGTCCTGTGTTTGCAGGGAGTCCATGTGTGGCTCTCGATACATTTTTCCAGAGGTGAACTATGGTAGGTGGTACGCTGATGCCTTGTCATTAATGGAATCCATTCTTCAATAAGTACCTTCGGACTTAGTTGTATACCTATTATGCTGGAATTTAATTAATGTAATAATTTCGGCTATGATTCAATATTTACTTTAAACCCTAGACACTATTATAATATCACTGGATTTCTATAGAAATGTTTTGGTTATCATGAGGTAAAAACCCGTCCGTGTTTATATGCGGTGTGGTCTTACAATGTACCTTTATTTTAAAAGGTTATACAACATAAAAATCCATTTGAGGTGTGTTTCTCACGTTGGTTTACTAGATTGATCCAGATGTTATTTCTTGTAATGCTCGGGTCAGACCATGCATATTTTTAGATCTAGTTTGGATGCCTTAGAGCTTCTGGAGATGAGTTGGATGTCCAGGACGTATCTCTTTTCTATTCTTTATTTCCAATGCATGTGTTATTTTATTTGTCAGCATTTGTGATGATAGATTGTTATAACTGTCCAAGCTGATAATTAGCGATTAAGTGTACTTTGATTTTGATGTATGTATATTACAGTTTTCTTTTGTGAAGATCCGTTGTATATTATATATTAGTTAGCACGATGTGAGATTCTGTTATGACTTTTCTTTCTTTTTCACCAACAATCTATCTTTCTGGCACTTGGATGCTCGGCACGTGAATACTGTTGAGGTATTAGTGTCAACTTCTGAGGATAAAAAAGGTAGGTTGTTACACAATCTTTTGATGGTATCCTCCAACTTTGGTATTTACTTTCTCTATATCTTTGATCCTTCATGCGAGTATACCCCAGGACTCGCAAAATTGTACTTTAGTACCCTTCAATATTCCTTTGAGGGTTCTTCTCATGACTTCAACACATCTCTAATAAAATATTCCTAGTTTTATATCAAAATTCCTTATATTCAATAGGGATTCCTTGTTGCTACCTTACGAGCATTTATAACTATTTTATTCATAGCTTAAAACATCTATCCTGTCTTACATAGATAGTGATTCCTATCTACTTCATATTAAAATTTTAGGTTAGTTCTCACCATTCTTTATAAAACTAAAATTTCACAATTATGAAATACCTGAACCATAACCTCTATCTTTAAAAATATAAACTTAGAAACTTTTTTATCAAATTCAAAAATTACTTGGTTCCAAAAAGGAACCATGAAAAATTTCTCTTTTCTAACCGATTTTACCTTTTTAAGGACTTTCTACAACAAAGATTTACTTCTTTCAAAAGTTGGATTTTTAACACAAAAAATCAATTATCATATCGAACCTTTTTTTCAAAACATCTTGTATAACTCAAATCATTGAAAAGTGGAGTAGACAAGCATAACTTCCATCCTATTATCTTTCTATACTCATATTATCTCCACTTCCACTTTTGACGTAGATTTTCATAGCATAAGAGGGGGACTTTTAAAAGATATGTGTAATTGAAACATCTATCTAAGTGTCTATCTAAAGTATATGCGCAATTACTACATATCTATGGAATTTATATATTCTTCCTATCATATTCCTATTATTTTTCTACATTATTATTTCGAATTAAATTACCGATCCTATATATATATACATACATATATATATATATATATTCATAATGCTATTTATATCTAAATTATCGGGCATTCTTACCCTTCTATTCTCCATACCCCATTTGAATCAAGCACCACTTCCATATATCCACCCATTAAAAAAAATTTAATGGAAATTCTAAATTTAGACAATAGGAAAAATCATCAATCCCAACCTACGCTCTATTTTACATTTATTTTAAATGAAATATCCCTTTATCAAAATCTTTAAACTGAAAACTTTTTGACTCAACCAATTTTAAACTAAGAATTTCTAAAATGAAAAATCATTTTTTACCGAAACCTTTTAATTAGAAACTTTTGACTCAACAAGGTTTCAAATTATGAATTTCAAAATTTCCTTGCTTTTTCAAAACAATAACTTTCTAATAAATCATTTGAAAAACTTATTCAAAACATTTAAAGGGATTCTCAAAAACATTTTTATCAAATTCTTTCATATGGGATTGGACTTAGAAATGGACTATTATTGCTCTATCTTTTGGACACTCCTTCCCTAATCATCCTTCACTTACCTCTATCAAAAATCCGGCTTATCTTCTTGTGGTGATTAGTGTACACCTTCTTACCGGAGCTTCTCCGCTCTTTCTTCGTACCTTGCTTTAGAATGCTTGCAACATATAGGTTCTTACTTCCCATTTGTCTGGATAAAATGTGCATCTTCAATCGACAATCCATCAAAATTATAACGACCCGCAATTTTTAATGTTTCAAAAGGAAGTATTTAATTTATTTAAATTTTTGTTTGATGCATATTACAGCAAACGTTGGTATTTTTGAAAATTGAAAAGTAATATTTTAATAAAAGAAAAATCATTATTAAAATAAAATAAAATTTGGGTAAAACGCCTCGAGCGAAATTTTAATCGGAGATCGAATAGCGGTCAAGTATTAAATCAGTTAGGGGTTCAAACTATTAAAATATGAAAGTAAATTTTCGTTGGACCTCATTTCTTATCCTTATCAACAAAATCATTATATTTTATCTTTTCTGAACTAAAATTTCTTAAACCCTAAGTATTTCAGCCTATAAAACCCAGATATTTTCATTTATTCTTCCTTCTCTCCATTGTACAAACCAAAGCTTCAGTGCATACCACCATCGCCATCTATAAACATCAACTTGTCTAAGAATTAATATTTACATCTCCATTATCATCAGCTACTTCAATTTCCTCCTCCTGCGTATCTTTTCTTCTCCACTTAGTAGCAAAACCAAGCACCACTTCTTCCATATCACCACGAATCAGTAGGCAAGTCAATAAGGTGAGTATTCTCTTCCATTTTAACTTACAATATTTTTCCATCTCTTGTAAGTCGGTATGATAATCATTATCAATAATTTGTATGCATCAAAGTCTTTTATCAAAGCTAGCGGTATGGTCGTATATTGATAAATATATTTACGCTTTATTTTGGAAGTGTGCTCCTTTTATAAACCATGCGCACATATAATTTTGTTCTTATTGTGTAGTTTGCAACTAGCTTTAAATTGTCATCCATTTGTACTGTTAACATAATGAAAACTAGCACACCAACTATATGCAAGTGTACATATATGTATATGTGTGTGTATATATATGGTTTCCACTTCCTACTACCAAACTTCAATCCCCAAATATAAGGTGAATTTGAGCATGTAATCAAAAGGTTATTTTGTAGAGAGAAGTGAGACAAACAAATCGACTAGCTTTCGCCTTGTTTTTAAAGTGTGTGGTAAACAGAAATGGCACCATCGTGTCCACGTCCATATTGTGAACGGGTCTGCTATAGTTGGAACAAAAGGTACCGGTAGGATCATATTGCCTAAGTGAGTGTAATAATGGTCTCGGTTCGGTTGTTGGTGGCCTGAGGAAGTGGGGCCATGGTAAAAAAGCTAATGAAAGAAAAAGGAAATAAAGAGGTGGCCAAGAAACTTAACGTGTGCATGGATTCATGCACAAGAAGTAGAAATATTAAAGGACAAGGTGGTATTAAATAAAAGAGGAAACGGTGAGAATGAGTGATGATGTGACGTAGGAAGTATAAAATGAAACATGTGCAGGAGCCAGGAAATATAAAATGAAGAGAAGGAAACTTAAATTTTTATAAAACTGGTGAAAAGGTTAAATTCTAAAACTTTAAAAGAAAAGGAAACCGAAATAATAAATTTAATCATTAGGAAAGTTTTCAGAAAAATATTTTAATTATTTTGATATGAATTAATTTTGAATTATTCTATAAAACAATGGGAAATATCTTCTTCATACAAGGTCCAATCGAGATGTCATTCGCATCGTTGCTCTTGTATCGAGATTTTCTATGATTTGGGTAGATTTGTGCTTGGGGAGTTCACTCACCAGTTGATTTATATATTGTTATGATATAATTGTTTGTGGTGTGAAATATAAATTAAAATAAATAACGGTGCAAGTTATTATTTTTGGACCCCTCCTTGCGTTGGAAAACAAGTGATAATATTATTATAGTATAACCTCTCTTATAAACCCTCTAAAACATGTATCGTGACCCGGACTTTTTGTTTACATGTTTTTTATGGTGTTGTGAATGGTTGAAGCAAAATTATTGCTATAAACACACCTTGAAATACCTTGTATTTAAAAATGGTTAAATAGATTAAAATGTGAAAAAAATATATTTGGTTGTGTCTACATAGTTTTGGCGTGTTTGACAAAAGGAAATTGGTTTGGGGAAAATATCAAAGTGTGATATTATTTTGATAATCATTTATGATCAGTTATCATATATACTAGTGTAATCATATTCACTTCATTATTAACCCATAACTGTATTTTCGGGTGTTAAGGGCAGAAGAACAGGCTAGGTTGATCCAGTAGTGAATATACATTGAATTAACTCCTATGTGAGTAGAATTGCATCTAGGAGGTCAGACAAACCAGAATATAGGATGCCCAAGACTGATCAAAAGATTATTAGTTTAGACAGGTTCTTAGTAAGCTCATAAAAACTATGTTATGGAAATTGTTATTGGCTGGGGCCAATAGGTTCTTAGTAATCCTATGAAAACCATGTCCGGAACAGGTTGTTGATAGAGATCAATAGGTTCATAGTTAGCCCATGAAAACTATGACATGAGAGATGTTATTGGAGAATCCAATAGTTTCATAGTGACCTCATGAAAACTATGATTGGATGATTTTATTGGTAGACACCAATAAGTTCTTAGTGATCCCATAAAAACTATGAAACCAGACAAATAGTCCGTAAGCTTGGAACAGATTATTAGTTAGCACATGAAAACTAATAGGTTAATAGTGACCCTAGAAACTATAACTTGAGACATATAGTCAGGTGAATGGGGATGGAAAATCCAAAGCATATTGCATGTTTGCATATCATCCTGATACATTTTATTATGTTATGTCTTAATCATTGTGGATGCAGGTGCACAGTATATGGTTATTATAAATTGGGTTAAGATACTAGTGAGGGAAAACCCGATCCACTAAACGATGTGGTCTCACTAGATATCTTTATGGTTCGAGATGGTAGGTTATTATTCACACTAGAATTTTTTTCTGACTCGAAGTTTATGTTTTCCTCTTAAACGTTCGGGTGCTCAATTGATTTTGAGTAGTTTGAGAGTTAAGATTTTCAGGTTCTTCATTAGACAAATAAGCTTTCAAAGATTTGCAAGAGGAAAGGTAGCTATTTAGGAGTTCTTTCTGTTTGATTCTACTGTGTAATTGGATGTAATGGTAAAGTTGTTTAGTTGCCTATATTTAGACTCTGATCAACCATGGGGGCATCTTCATATGTCGCTCTTAGCATAATTCTTAATAACTATATTTCTCTGAACATGGTTTACAAATTAGGATTATGTAATGAATCTGAAATTCTATTTGTAATGAAATAAGAAATTTGTTTTAAATTGAGTTTAAAATTTTTCATATTCATGTGTTTCTAGTATATCAATGTATCTAACATTACCGCATTTGGTCACCGAGAATTAATAACTATGGATTACAGCAGCTTCTGTAGCAGTTAGTTTTGGGACTCCAAATGAGGGATGTTACAAAACCCTAGCCATCATGTTCGAACCGGTCGACCGCTACTGGTCGATCGACCCAAGGAGGGGGTCGATCAGTAGGGTTCATATTTAATGTTACTTATTTCCTTTTTTGTTTTTTAATTATTTTTGCTCCAGAAACTTCAAACGTTGATAACTTTTTCGTTTGAGCTTTGAGCAGGAAACTCCAAATATAGAAGTTTCTCAGAAAATCACCATGAACACAATGGTGTAAGTTTCTTAGCCAAATTCCAACATTTGCTCAAATTCTATTTTTGAGGCGTTATTAATTGTATACTAATTATTGTTAGTTTTACAGGATGTTACAGTTTGATACAACCACAGGTTCTATAACTATGTTAGTATCCCATGTCAAATAAAGTACGAATGGATAAACCGGATAAAGTTAACACACCTTCAGTCATGACCTTCTTCCCTTTATCCGCTACTGGAGGCATACTCGAGCTAGGAACCGCGTCGAGTGTGTAAGCTGGAACCACCTGGATAGAGGTCTTCTAAGGTGCTGGACACTCCTGCCTCATATTCTCGTATTGATTGCAATAGTAACACTTAATCTTTGAACCATCTGCCTTGCACTCCTTCGCAAAATGCCCCTTCTTTTTACACTTCCTTCACTGAATATCTTGCTTCTTAATCTTTCCCTTAGGTCCTATTCTTCCTTCCACTTTATCTGTTATGGTGCCTTTCCTTCAGACTTCTTGGGTTCTTCCTTCACTTCTTCCTTGGTGACAGTATTCAACAAGGCCATCTCCACTAGACTCTTATACATCGCACCCATAAGAATATGATTAAGAGCCAAACCTTTGAAGAGGACGGTTCAGCCCTTTAGCAAACTTCAAAGCCTTTTTGCGTAGGGTATTGGTCAACTCCATCCCAAATCTAACCAACTCATTGAACTATTGACATACTATTTCATTGACACGTCTCCTTACTTTAGATGAATAAACTTCTCTAACTACACTCCCTCTTCAGCTCTAGATAGAAACTTAATCTCAAAAAACCTTTGGAACTCCACCCAAGTAATTTATCCCTCGTCGATCTCACTAACCACCACATCCCACCGATTCATGGCTGCCCCCTAAAGATGCCAAGCAGCAAGCTGTATCCTTACATCATCCCTCGAACCCATCAAACAAAAATACTCTCACATGTACGAATCTGTGTCCTCAAATCTACATATGACCCCGTCCTTATATATGGCTTCCCTCCATGGCTCGTAAAATCCTTGCATATTTTAGCAAAATTGATGGTAGGTGAGTGGGCAGGAACTGCAGCTGGCGCTCGATCTATGGGTACTCTTTTAGCATTAAGCTCGGTTTTCCCCTTGTCTGAAGATACCGGTAGAACCAAATCGGGATGTTCACTCCTGGAATCTCAGAGGCATTGCCCTAGCCTAAACCAGTAGGATCGCTTATCCTCTATTTGTAATTTAGGAATTTATTAGATACTTTCCACAGATAGTATAGGCAAGAATAAGGGAAAGAGATTACACTTATATAAAAAGTTTGGAAACATTTTGAAAACACTTATATATATATATATGAACATTGGAAATTTATTTTGAAAACCATTTGAAAAACATTTGGAAAACTTTTTCATCTCGAAAAACTATTCAAGTATGTTATCTCAATACGTCCCTAATCCCCAAGGAATTTTAAACCTAAGCTCTGATACCAAAATGTCCGATACCAAAATGTGACAACCCATACCTACTAACACACCAATCCAAAGCCAATCATGACTTTCAAACTTGCGTCGGTGCCGAGAAATATGAGCTATTGAGGTTTTTAAAAGATTACAAAGACTAAAGATATACAAATATGATTTAAGACATTCTATACTTTCAGGTCTCATAGTGGAAGGTAAAAAATAGACATCTAGTAAATAACTATCTCAGAAAATATCTCAAAACACAGTCTCAGAAAATAGTACGTAGTTAAATCAAGAGTATACAAAAATATGATACATAGCCTGATAAATTCTAAGTATTGAATAAGATAGAGAGTTATATGGAGAGTAATATAAAATAGGGGCATTTCACCAGAAGGACAAACTTTGCAGTCTAATTAGTTTCTAGGCCACACATTCAAAGAAATTACTTTCAAGGCCAAAGTCAGTAGAATAATTACTTTCAAGGACAAAGTCAGCAGTCCAATTACTTTCAAGGACATAATTTCATAAGTTTTTAGGCCCTAGAAACTAATTATTTTACGTTTTGTCCTTGAAAGTAATTATTTTAGTTGTGTGTCCTAGAAACTGATTCCACTTGCTAAAGAGGCCCTTGTGGCTAATTTCCACTATAAAATAACTAGCAACTCTAATGGTAAGCTTGCCTCTCCATGTACTAATCACATGCCCATCACTTGCTGCCCTATCCTCTTATGGTGGGGAAAAAGAAAGGAAAAGGGGTGGGGCAGACAAAAGTCTAGCGAATGAGCACATAATTAATATATGGTGATCATATGCAATTGACTTTAGTAATACTCTATGTGACCTAGGGTGTTCTACCAGTGTCCATGAATTACTAGATTTCTTTACTAAAGGATTTTTAACTTAATACACACCTACACTTACGAATTATGCATGCTCATACAAGTATCAAATAACTAACCGAACCTCAAACAACTAATTATCGGCTAATAGCTACTAGAGATTCTCTAACATAGAATTATCCTACACTTTCCTCCATGTTACTACATCTCTCACATTACGACTATGCGTAACTATTTCACATAAGTTTCCCTACAATTTCTACATATAAATTTCTCACAACTACGACTACACGTACCCTGGCTATGCATTGAGGGGGAACCTGCAATGCCGACTAGTCGAAGTGTCTCATCATCTGCATCTGTTTCCACCTCTCAATGGTAGCATATGCCTCTTATTGCACTCGCCAGGATCCAACAACAACACAACATCACGTCACGTCATCTGTGAATACCAACGAACTCCCATTTTGCTAGGCCACACACTTCATTAGGTATTAATTAGTGCTTTGCATCCACCGTTGAACCTCATGTGAGTGCCATTTGCGATAGAATCACCCCCAGTCGAATATCTATCCCTGCTAGATAAATAGCATTTAACCAGTCCCACAACGTCCTGTGTCACCTCATATGGAACTAGCTTTCCTATGCCTAACATCCCCACACACATAAAATTTTTTTAAAGACCTAGAGAACCAAGCTTTGCTTGTAAACTCTTAGGAAGTATGCACCAAACCCACAACACATACTTCAGGTAAATCACAAGGATCACACATAAATACACACACACACACATATACACACACACACACATACATAGATATATATAAAAACACACACTGCTAACTAATTTATTTATAACCTGGGTCTTAGGTTGATGTTCATATTGTGTTTTAGAAATGCCAACCGGTCGACCGATCATCACTGATCGGGGCTTTTTATTGGTGATTTTAATTTTTTTTGCTTCCCTAATTTTTAATTGATGATATTCAACCTCAAATTTACATTACAGTGGCTTACAATTTCATATTTGAATAATTACAATTAACCCAAATTTGCAATTATTCAAATTTCTTATCAAATTCAATTTACAGACTTATAGAAAACTACTTCAACCTAGGTATCCTGTTAACATCAATATTAACAGGTTATATTAATAGATTATAAGAATTTCTACATGATTAGAAAATCGGTTTAACCTAGATCAATTCCTATTTAACAGATCTACATAAGTTTAATTTGTCATTTAACATCAGATCCAAACAATATGATTTCTAATTTAGTTTCTAACAACCTAAATCAGATAGGTATATCAAAATTAACTACATATAAATCATCTTTTTTAAAATATACCCACTCACCTCAGATCCAAGCTTTCCCCTTTGAATCCCACTTAGAAATCTTCCCTCCGTTTGTTAGCTCTTCGCTTGATTCGTCCTCCTTAATCTGTCTATTTTTATTTTTATTTTATTTTGAAGAACTTACGTTTGAAGAGGAAAGGATTTGATAGAGTTTCAGCAAAGCAAACTAATTTTTGTGATTTAGGTTTTACATTAACTTGTACATTTATAGTGGTTTTAGATTAGAATTGACCGTTGATCAACCTTTGGAGAATCTTTGTGTGCATCCTGTATGTTAAACATTTACTTTGCTCCTAAGTAAACTATATCGATCAAATCTAGGCCGTTTATCGCTCAAAATCTTCACCCTGACACTTCAACCGGCCGACCGCCATATTTGGGGGTAGTCGACTGCTAGTGGTCGACTGGTCCCCATATGGGTGTCGATCGGTGGAGCTATTTATTTTAGGATATTTTAATTTCCTTATTTTTGCATTTAATTTATTTCGTTTTCAAAATTTAAAACATTTGTAACTTCTTCATACTAGCTCAGATTTCAAAATGTTATATATGAAAATCATCCAGCAAATCGATATGAATGCAACGGTGTAAGTTTCATAGCCATATTCAGACGTTTGTAAAAATTCCATTATTTCCCTTGTTATATTTAAATTTAATTCTTTTATTAAACTTTCGCTTAAATTTTCCGGGTGTTACAGTCCACGTGCTTATGGACTCATTCTCTAACTGCTTGAACCATATAGCAGCCAACTCCATTAATTATAACGAGACGCGTCGCCCCATTACCTCTTCAGATGCACACACCAACTCCATATGTCAGATGTATCGCCTAAGATGAACGGTTAGATCTGTTCTCCCATTGTATAGTTCCAATATGATAGCTTGAAATCAGGTGGATCCTTGCATGCCGGATGTTAGGGGTAAATGGTATTTCTATTTACGTCTTCCAACCTCTAGTCTGGAGGTCCACCTCTCACTATCCTTTGAATCATCTCAATGACCTGGTCGTTGTTGTCTAATGGAAGTCTTTGATCCATAGCTATATTTTGCCCCTCATTCCTATGAGGAAACTCCAACACATACTCCTCCGAATGCACATTTGCATTCAGATCCACACCTCTAGCTTTATTTTGCCCTCGTTCCTATAGGGAAACTAAAACATACTCCTTTGATTACTGTGCATTCGCGTTTTGAATTGCGTTTCTGGCTCCACCATCATCCGCTCTTAGCATCCCAACTTGCCTTAAGCTCAAACCAACATTGCCCCCAAGTAAATTCATCTCATTACCGACCTGATTTAGGTTGGTATGAACCCATTCTATTTATAAGGGCACTATTCCAGTTTGATATGCTCCAACTTCAGATACTTCTGCATTGGTTTCTGGTCTTTGGTCCTTAATTTCAACTGCTTCGACAGTCCTTTGTTGATCCATCCTTTTGAAAAATCCATCTAGCATTTCCTGTATGCGAGTCATTATTCAGTCTTGCATCTCTTTCATCATCCTCTCCGTCTCTTTTCTGGTCACATGGACAGATGGATTTAAACTTAAGGACATCGAATGGCTCCCCCCATGCTCTAGTTGATTTAGTCATGTGACTGTTCTAGTAGATGACCTCTTCATCTCTTCCAAATTTCAGATCCATGCTTTAGGTTGCCAAATTTAGCTCTTTTTCTCTCAATGAAAGAACCAAAAATGTTACATCAGAAAATGGTACAACAACCCAGAAATGGATAAATCCAAATCAAACAAGCAAAAACCAGAAGAAAGTAAGAACACACAAGCACTTTTTATAGTGGTTCAACAAATACTCCAGCCTATGTCCACTTTAAACTTATTATTTGATTGATTCTCTCTGGAATATGATGATTACCACTTGAATCTAACCACAATCTAGTCGATCTTGGATTTTGGAGTGTTTAGAGAAGAAGAAGATAGAAAAGAATCAAAGTGTTAAAAGTCCCCTCCTAGTTGTAGGTAGCTTACTATTCATAGGCAAATCTCTGCTGCAATCTCGCCATCGAGGTTTGAATACCAAGATCTAGATATCTAGGCATGAAGATCGAGTCATGTCTTCAAGTAAAAAATCAGCTTGGTACTGATCACTTCCAATCGGTACCGATCTAATTTTTCCACCATTCTTCAAGTTATTCTTTATTTTTAGCCCCCCCTCATCGACCTCTTGCCAAATCAGGTCTTCATTTCAGGTCGATGGTAATCAAATGTGGTCGGTACCAACCTAAATCAGGTCGGTACCAAACTAAAGTTTACACATAAAGCTCATTTTCTCTTAATGTTTAGGCTTTCTTTCATCTGTATACTTCCATTCCAAGTCTTTGTATCAAATCAGTGCCAATGAAATCAGATCAGTATCGACCTGATTTGGCTCTTCATAATTTCATCAAACTTTCCGAATTTCTTCATATCTTCATTCTAGATAGTTCTAATCATGTTGGAATGAATCATGTCAAAGAAAATCATGTTGGTACCAACCTGAATCAGGTCGGTACCAATTTGATATGTGTTTCTGAAACTTAGCCAAATCATTGGTTTCTCCAATCTAGACATCTTCCAAGCTCCTCGACTCATTCCTTCATTAGTTTGCAGTCCATTTCATCCTTTTGAATCTGTTCTGAGACAATGGAAATTTTGATTATAACACTATATAACCAAGTATACAATAGAAAACAAATACCTTTATTATGAACAAGATTGGTCATATAGTTAGATATATGTAATAAATTACATAGTTGCCCCTAAGGCATACCCATAACTCTATCAATCTTCCACTTCCACTTAGGTTCAACTATGAAATCTTTTCTATTCCTCTGGTTAGTTTTCTCAAAATCGATCGAGCAAGTCCCCTAGTGAATAAATATACTATATTTTTTTTATTTATCTACTCCGTCAACCAACTCTCTTCTGCGTGGATAAACTTCCTAACCATATAGAATTTTTTCGAGTATGTTTTTTGACTTCTAGTGAGATATAGTTTCTTTCATGATGTGTCACAGCATTGTTATCATATAACAATGTCATGGGATTCTCAACACTTGGAATCAACCCTTGCTCGGTTATAAATTTATTCATTTATACACACACACATTGCCCTTATTGTTGCGCTTATTCAAGGCGATGTACATAGCCTATTGGTTGAGTTAGCCATAACCTCTTATCTGGAACATTTTCAACTTAAAGATTATTAACTAAGATTGATCATGAATTTGAGATTGACATACTATACTCGAAAACACTTACGAAGTTCAAGTTTCAATATTCCTTAATTAAGGAGTTCATTATATCTATAAATAATTCCATTGTATTTCGCAAATACTCGAGAATACACTTGCCTACCAATTTACAATTTTAATTCAGATTTGATACTCGCTTAGTGTACCAATTACATAAGCGATTAGCGATATAATATACATCATAATATATATGATAATTCTTATTGCTAATGCATAAGGAATCTAACCCTTATGCTCCACACTAAACATTTTAATATGGTGTCTCCGTATATCATATAGGACAATCCCAGCATTCTTTTATACTGTTTATAAAAATTGTCATTTTCAAATCTAGTGTTGAGTATTAAACAACCAAACTAAAAGGAATATAATATGGGTATATCATTAATAATCATAAGTTTGTTGTTTATTTATAGTTTAGAAATATTCTAGTACCTTTATAGTTGTTTCTTATAGACACATGCTTCCTCTACATTTTGACTGAAAATAAATCCTTTTCATATCTTTGTCAAAATATTGCCAATTATGATGCTCGTTGAATGATACTTTTGTATCAGTTCTTGGACCATATCCGAAATCCACAAACTTAGTATTTGTCCCATTGGTGTGACAACTCACATTTCGGAAGGTTAAAATCGACAATAATCACACATGTCCAATTCAAACAATCCGAAACATAGATAATCGATGGGGTTAATTAAGAAAAATAAGAAAAGAAGCAGGAAACAAGCACATAATCTTGCAGCGGAATGAAAAAATATAATAATCAAATAAACAGTTCATGAAGCTGTTGACTATACTTTTGATTATAATTTATACAACATTTATCAGAGTTATATATATAATAGAACAAATAAAATAATGCAGCGGAACAAACAATGATGGAATAATACTGGTAATAATATAAAAAATCTTCGTCTTCGTCCGCCAGAGAATAATCTTCGATAAGCTGAAAAACTCGGGACTGACCCGGGCGTAATGAAAAGACAAAACACTTGAGTCAGGACTAAAATATTGTTATGTGGGTCAAATCAATATCACATATAACATGAGTGTAATAACATCAGAGATGTTTGCAGGACTTGACATCTCCTATATAGTGTATAATGTGCGTGCAATAACTCAAGAGATGTTATGAGATTTTCCATCTCTTAAGGATTCGTCAAAATATTTATACATAGTAGAATACGCTACATATATAATGTCTAATCAGTAAAATAAATATTTTTCTTAGCATTAAGGCTTTACATTGATCCCCCTTAACGCGTTTTTAAGCATTATCATACAGTTTTCATTTAACGCCACCAGTAGCACGTCCGTAGTCAGGGATGCGCCGTGATACAACAACACTAAACCAAAATCGTGTGGGTCTCGTATAGGGATAAAAGTATGACAAGGCACGTGAGGCAATGCCCAAGGTAGGATACTACTAGTTTACCCTTCCCGGTTGGTGGTAACGCATCATAGCCATGATCGTCCACCGTGTCCAACACTCCCAAAATCGGAGGGTGCGCACCAATCAATCACAATGTAAATGATGGTAATATGAAGAAGTGTGTCCGCTCGGGGTAGCTAACCCGCTTGACCGATACAGCTCTTATTTTAGTCATTTCAAATTGGCACAAGTGCCAAGCTAATCCATCATCGTTCTCTTTCTTCAAATCCAGCAAACGTGCGCCATATCCAACCACTTCGTCCTGGATCATCACTCCACATACATAGTTGTTAAAGTGGTCCCGGTATCGACATAGAGTATGCCCATATCCGGCCTCGGTCTCTTTAACAACCAAACGTCGTTTTACACACCGGTTGGTACTTATACATTTCAAAAATAGTTCATACTTGATATCAAAATACCATATTCGCTTCAAAATCAAATCCATTTCGGAATCATCACATTTACTCTAAATATACTATTTCAATTCAAAATCATTTTCGCCTCAATATTTCGATTTCGCTTGCCAAAATCGTTTCGAATTTCAGTTTAGGTTATAACTTCATTTTAACCCAATACATATTTAAATCCGACATTTAAATATAAACACTCCAACCTTTTGACCAGTTTGAATTTTAGAAAAATAGTTTGAATAGTTTTACAATAGTTTAAATAATTAAAATAGTTAAAAATAGTTTGAATGGTTAAAATAGTTAAAAATAGTTTAAATGGATAAAATAGATTAATATAAAATAGTTTAAGTATTTAAATGGTTTATATAGCAAAATAGATTGGAAAATCCAAAATAATTTGAATATTTAAAAGATAGGTTTCAATAGTTTGTATCAAAATAATTTATTTGAAAATAGTTTCAAAGTCAAACTGATTTAATTTCCAAATTTACCAATTCAAATCACTTTTAAATTTCCATTCCGATTTAATCATTTCAATTCCGATTTCAAGTCAAATTTTACTTCGATTCCAAATTAATTTTGATGTCAATTTCAAATTAATTCCACTTCCAATTTCAAATTAATTTCAACTACAATTCCAAAATAATTTTAATTTCAAATTTTGAACCATTTCGATTTTTATCAATTCCGAGTTCACTTGTCAAAACATCGATTCAAAACACTTAAATCAAATTTACTTTCAATACCAAATTTGAAATCCAAGTCCTCAAATATAATTCAATTCCGAGCTCAATTTCAAAATAGTTCGATTTCCATAAATTCGATTTTCATTTTCTTAAAATCAAATCATTTAAATAAATTTCAAATCAGAAATTTTAAAATCATTTAAATTAACCGATCTGTTGTTCGTATATAATTTTCTATCCTATGGCCAAGTGATCGGTTATTTCAATTTAATTTCGAGGATGGATATATATCATTTCAACCCAAATCACAGTGTCCTTGGTATATGTCATTTCAACCTATTTCTTAATTTATTCGAAATAATTCAATTTACAGTTTTATATACTGTAAATATTATAAAGGATGATAACAGGATATATCAAAATAAAAAACATCCAAATCATCTAAATCAGGCAATAATTAACAACAATTCTATAGTTATCAAAATCAGGTATTTTACTGGCAAATAAATTTCAATTTCAAATTTAACCGTCAATTTTAAATTTTAATAGTTAATTCGAATGACAAATAAATTCATCAAACAACGATCAATAAATTTATACCACTTTATAATTTCGAATTTAACTAGCACAAAAATATTTTAGTACGTTGTGAGCGTTATAAAACACTCACCTTTGGTTTTAAATTTTAAATCAAATCGAACGACGTTCGATTTAACCTAAAATTTTAGCCATTTCCAATCGTCTCCAAACCAATTCCATAATGAAGTGCTCGTCGCCACGATTCCATCGCCGCTTGTTTCGCTTGATTTGGACCTCGTATGCATGAGCTACGCAGTTGATAAGATTACACAAATTCCAACAATATAATTTCAGTTTATTATTATTATTTTTTATATACCATCTGCAAATAAATCTGGCCGTTCGATCATCAACAACGGATCAAGGCCACACCTCCCTATCTTTCTCCTCGCGTAGGCTGTTGAAACCAAGAGCCCACTCGCACGCGTTCCATTCTCGTTTGCCTCCTCCACCTCGGTCGTCGATAACATGATCGGGGACTACCACTGTACACGCCTACTTCGGTAGCCCCTACGGCCGAAACTTGGATGAACTCGATGCCTCCAAGGCTTGGAAAAACACGCACGAATGTCGTGACTTCGAACAAGAATTGCCACTGTCGTGGACTTCCTTACTCGATCTTAACCGTGGGATCTATAGATCTTGAAGTGCTCTACGATTGGTTAGTTGGGAGATTAGTATAATGCCGCGTGGATTGGAAGAAAAACAAAGGGTAACGGTGGAGGTTTTCGGCCATTGAAATTATTTGAGGCAGCTAGGCAAAACTAGGGTTTTGCTGGACGATGGACGCGTATATATACGTGCATATATTTTATTTTATTATTTTATTTACTGTTCACGCGAATTTTTAAACGAACTCCAAACGAGGCATGCCGCCTGGCGTTCATAATGTTTTACCCCTAATCCGAACACAATGGAACAAGTTTCGGGGCCTAATTCGATCGTATGTGGAAGATAGCTTTTCGAATCGAATAAAAATATTTAATTTTCGATTTTTAATTCAACGTGTTTCTATCCCGTACGACCAAATGGTAACTCCAATCGCTATGAAATTTGAAATCATATAACAGTTCACTGTTACGGATCCGATGAAACTAGTTTCGTCGAAATCCGAGACAGTGGCCAAAATGGCTATTTTTACTCGTCAATTAAAATATAAAATTTTCAATTTCTAATCATTCACTTTTAAACCAAATTTTAAATGTTAACAATCTTCATTCATATTTAAATAAAACTTAAATCAATTTCTGATATCATTTTCAATCATATTAAATTCAGAATTCAGTTATTTAAATAATTTCCAATATTAAATGTAAATAATTTAATTATCATATAAATCAATATAAATTAATCATTAAGTTCAAAATAAATTTTAGTTATCAACATCATTTTATTTCTATCTAAATAATTCACAATTATTATTCAACTTCAGTTATTGATTATAAACCCAGTTAATATATATAATTTCATTTCAAAACTCCTTATCGCCAAATCTTCGAAATTAGTTTATTTCAAAATTTTATTCAAGTTCATATCCAATAACTTACATTCAAAATCATTAAATTTTTATTTTTAACCATTTCTATCCAATAACTTACATTCAAAATCATTAAATTTGTATAAATGCCACGCCTATATATAAGCAGATTCTTCTTTTGTCTGATTTCTATACCCGTAACTTTGTATAAATATATTAGATTGTAAATGAATTTATATTTGAATGAATATTACCTTAGATGTAAGGTATGTAGCTTTGAATCCGACACTGGTTCTTATTTGAAATTACTTGACGATCAATATCTTGCTTTCTCGTATTTTGAGCTTTTGATGTATAAATGGATATTCTGCTTGTTAAGAAAACTACGAAACTTGCTAATTGAGCTTTTTAGAACTTGGTATAAAAATATGCCTTTCCATTAATAAATATCTAGTAGCTTATTTAGTAACGGAGATTCCCATTAAATAAATTCAAATCTAAATTGAGAGCTGATTTAGCGAAGCCCCATCGCTAGAAAATCCTTCTGATAATAATTTGAATAGAAACCTAGAGAACCATTCTGGCTATAGTACCAAAAAAAGACCAAAAAATCCGTTTGGTAATTAATAAGGAAAACCCAAAAACCCATCTAGTAATAAAGAAGACCAGAAAACCAATCTGGCATTTAATAAGGATAACCAGAAAACCATCTGGTATTAATAATAGAAGGACATAAATCTTCATCGAACAGAAGATTGGAAATCCTTATCTAGCAATAGAAGGCCAAGAAACCCCTCTGGTAGTAGTGAAATAGAAGACTAGGAAATCCATCTGGCAACTGAAGATTGTGTCTGTTGTGGAGCATAAATGGCTCATTTGATGGATCTTCCTCTAAATGATCGTTTGTTTTGGAGTGCTAATTAGCTCTAATTTTGATTGATTTGTTTAGCAACATCTTAGGTGAAGATCCTTAGTTGGATCAAACCCCTTATAACCATCTTAGGTAATGATTTAGGTCTATTGTCTGGTGCATTTGGTTTGTTATTCTTAAGCAGAACCAAAGATTTACCCAACCTCCCTCTAGGAGACGCATCAGTAAGGCCTTTGATGACGACACTAAAGGCTGGTTCAAAGCTTTGGTCAAGCCGTCTTAGGCGGTACCAGAAGCTTACTCCATCCTCCTACTATGAGGCACCTTAGCTAGGCCACATAGGCGAGACCAAGGGCTTGCAGAAACTTTAGACATGCCATTTTCAGACGGGACTAAAGGATTATTCTAGCCTCCCTTTAGGAGGCACCTTAATCAGGCCATGGAGATGGGATTAAGGGCTCATGCTCTGGTCAGGCCACGTAGGCGGGACTGAAGGCTTAGTCGTTGTTTGGTCAGGCCATCTTAGGCAGGAACAAAGGCTTACTCCGTCCTCCCTCCAGGGGGTGCTTTGACTAGGGCATCTTGGCGGGATCAAAAGCTTTTGCCCCTTACTACTATCTTAGATAGTGGTTTAGGCATTCCATTATTTTAAGAGTGCCTTACTCCTCAACCATGTAGATACACTTATTTTTTCAGAAGATCCTATTTTATTAATGGTCGGTTTAACATCTTCATACAAATTCATTTAGCATTCCTTGCCTTAGGAAACTGTTGATCAAGCCCTCCAAGCTTCGACATTGGTTTGTGTTATATCCATTAGCTTGATGATTGCAACAATATAGTCCTTTGAGATTCCTTTCATTCTTCGGACGCTTCTTTTTTGAAGGCCAATAGTTGAGTTTTTCCTTGGTCAAGAGATGGATGTTCTCATAGGAAGTGGTGAGGGTGTAATTCTTGGAAAGTCGTGACCTTTTGGAGGATGGTCCTTTTGCTTGGTATTTAATTCCACTATTGCTTAAGACATACACCTCATCTTTGATTAGGGGGCCTTATGCCACACTGGTTTTATAGGATCGATCAAGCACAGTCCTCCATTTTCCAGTGAACCGTCGAATTCCCTTTCTATTTTCTTTTTGAAATGGACCCCTTGACTTTAAGTTGAATCTCTTTTCTCATTTTGAAGAAGGTGCTTTCCTTTTTCTATTGCCTACCTAGGGAAAAGATCGGTGTTGGACCAACATGGAAGGGATTCAAACTCCATTTTTTGGATTGTACAGAGCCACTTGTCTTTTCTTCTCTTCGATAACTTGTAATGCTAAAAGCCTTAGTACTTTTCTTCATGCGGCTGGGGATCACTAGTGATTTGATAAGTTGACCTAGTCATTTGAGGCTCGGAGGATCCCTGTTCGGAGATTTTCACACGATCAATTGGCATAACTAAGTAAAATTTAGCTAATGCGATTAATTGATGTTAAGAATCAAAGGAAGATTAGCTTGGAATAGTGTATGCTTGGTAAGGGAAAGTCCTTTAAGCCCTAAATATGCAATCTAGGGAAATTCCACTTAGGGTTTTAACGGAGGCGAAGGTTCAAGCCCTCCTTCTAGTGCCAAAATGTTAACGAATTTCTTCGTCAACCCCAAAATTGTAAGGATGAGAACCTTGGCTAATGATGAAATTTGAAGAGCCTAAGTTTAACCCTCAACGAGTGTAAGAAAATAGCGATACTTGGTTGAGTCAAGGCTTAAAAGGAGTGACAAGCAAGTCTGGGTTCATGGAGAAATCCTATGCAAGGCCATGTGAAATCATGTATGCTTGAATCAAGAATATGAGTACTTTTGGAATTCGAAGCAATGTTTGATTAGCAAATCGTATATGCTTTGGAATTCGAAAGTAAGTCATAATTCAAGATATCTTGTTTTTATTCAATATAATGTCGAATGTACAATGTCCAATAGTTCAAGTGCTATCATCGGCACTAAATCCCCAAATCAATTTAGGGTTACAAAATTTAAAATGTAAGAAGAGTGATAAGAATCATTTGCCCCCTCCATAGGGCCCCTAGGTCCATATTTATAGGGGAAGTGTTGTGGCACAGCAGCCTGGTGTCGGCGTTTATGAGCTTCGTTGATATTGATGCCACATTGCGCTTGCCTTGTTCAATAATGTCCTTTTTCATTCTAAGGTGTATAGTTGAGCCTCAACGCTGTTCTAATAGAGGTGGCATTTGGCATCAATAAGGAGCAGCATTAGTTTGCAATAACTTCGGTATGGATCGGCATGGACAGAGAACAGGATTGCTACAGCACAATATTAACATGTAGCAGCATCATTATGATATCAGCCTTGATAACTCTTGTGAATGTTAATGTCTTTCGGCATCAACATTGCACGTATAGATGTGTAGTGCCCCTTAAATGTTGATGAAATACACTATCAGCAAGACGCGACATTGATTGTTGGCGACATCAATGATAGGTAGCATTGGTTAGCTTGGTACTATCTGAAAGACGACATTAAAGAGAAGCAACATTGGAATAGAAGCAGCATCAAAGAGACGCGACATCATTACTTAACGGCTTTGGTTGTAAGTAGTATCAATGATGAGTGACGTTGGTAGAGTGCGGCACTGATGAGTTGCAACATTCATCTCTATTTTCGCAAGTGAAAGGCACATCGATAAAACACAGTATTAATGAGATGCGACATAGGTCATGTCTATATAGCACATATGGCTTACGATACTGGCCACATTTAACATCAATGCTTCTTTGAAGAGATGTGGCATTGGTCATATGCGATATTGATTATAAACAATACATTTAGCTCTAGAACAACACGTGGAATCATACATAACTCTTTATTGATGAGACGCAACATTCTTTATTTCCTCGGCATTGATTCGTAGCCATTCTTTCGTTGTTGAATATTGTTGCGACACCATTGTTAGATCGCATGTCGCACATCTTCGAGGTTAATAATAGTGAAAACAATTAATATAATGTCGTACATAAGATTATTATATAAGCTAACAAAAATATACAAATTATATAATAATGAAACTTATATAACAGGAATATACGAACTAAGGTGGAACATTAAAGAAACCCTAATAGACTTAAGGAATAAATACATATGTAAATATATGTATACCGTGCTTCTCGATATGTTCGACATTTGAATCACGAGGGTATTTCATAAGAAATACATTATTGCATAAGTCGATATCACTCAATATAGAAAATTATGAATCTTTAATGTAATGTTGTCCTCTACTATATATATTAATAAATTACTTGCATACTCCTTGGTTGTTAAGCAAACTCAAGCTAAGAATGTTATATGCAGTGTTATTAATATATTGACGAGGTGAGATAACTATATATATTTGTTAACCAAACTCAAGGTACATATATTATACTTAGGCCGTCGCGATATAGTAGGTACGAGCAAACTCAAGGTCGAAGTGAAATTTGGACATGGTACCACAGGTTAGGAGTTGTATATGACAACCGTTAAGGAGTTATCCATCGTCTGTGGATCTAGAACTTGTTAAGCAACTCATGGTCAAAATTTCAAGATAGATGAGTCCTAACACCCACCAGCGAACCAAAAGACTTCTATGTTTAGACTTACGATTTGGCGAAACATAAAAGACTAATGGAGGCTTATTAATAAAATGAAACATAAGTTTTAACCTTACTAATATTATAAGAACATCAACTATGATATTGCCTAATAATTTACCAATTAAAAGTTGTAGAAAATGTCCACTCCAACATTGTTTAGTGAAAATGAAAAAAAAAATGGACCAAACAACTATGTAGATCGGCTAAGAGATATCAAGATAGCGTTGACATACAAGTGTCTTTAGTCGTTTGTTACTTTGTTACTACTAAAATTTCTTTCGACTTAGTCGAAACCAGTTTGAGTAAAGAGACAAAGAAGAACAAGAGGAAAAGGCTCCAGCTAGACCTTTCGAAGGAGTCGAAGGGATGCTACAGCCAAAGCCTAAAAGCTTCAAAACCTTTCGAAGGGGTCGAAGAGGGTCGAAAGCATCCTTCCGCTTCAGTGACTGCCTATCGAAGCAGATGATTCCATATGCATGAAGACCTTAGTCAAAGCAACTCCTTTCGAAGGCAAAGGAGGACAACTCTTCACCTAAGCGCCAAATCTTTCGAAAGCAAAGGTTTCGCCTTCACTCAAACCACTCTAAAGCATGTATTGGCCTGAACAACCCTTCAAAAACTAAACTAAGCCTTTCGAACTGGTCAAAACCATTGTTATCCTGGGAAGTTCCGCATCAAGTCCCAGGCAAGAGTTCAGAAGCAACTCACAGCATCAAAACCATCCACATCTCAACACAAGTGCAACCGTTCCTTTAGACAAAGGCGGAAGTATACTAGAGTCAATACGGCAGCCACCTTTAGACTAAGTCCAAGACATTAGGGTCGACAGGTGCTGAACTGCATCTATAAATAAGACCTAAGGGATCTGGTTTAGGGGATCCGAATTTAATCATTCTAAACTTGTACTTTCTTAATTCCAAAAGCTATAAAACCCTATTTTGTAAATTGATTTGGGAAAATTGAGTAATAAAAGCTTCTTTGTGCTGAAAAGGGGGAAGATCTTTGCATTTTGATTACCTAGTTGTTTCAAAGTATTATAATCAGAACTAATAGTGTTTTTCCAGGTGTCGAGCAAGTCGAAAGGCTCTTCCAACCCGATCAAAACCCCTATGAACTCAAGCAACTCTAGTTATAGAATCCAGGCCACCTTTACTGGACTTCTACTTTCAACAAGATCAAAACCCTTCTCCAATTCACTTTAACCTCCAGTTCTCAATCCAAACTCAAGACATTTAAGGCTACAGCTTTCGACAGGGTCGAAACCTCGATCCCAACTTCTTGATCAAAGCCCTAACCACACAACAACCTAAGCCTTTGACAGGATCGAAACCCACCAAACCAAACCTTAACCTCAGATTCTTCAAGTTATCCATTTGAGTTTCTCAACTCCTTTGAAAGGAGAGCTTCCGAAGGGAAAACCACACCATCTCAGTACGATCTAAAGGCTGATAAGAAAAGGAATCAACCATTTTGACTAGATCGAAAGGTTCATTTGAACAATTTTTCACTATAACAACCTGGTTGAAAGGATAACCAAAGTGAATATACACATTTTGTTCTTCTCAACTTGCCTAAGATTAACCGAGAAGGAATAACCTTGTCCTTTAACTCTGCTTTGGGATATTCACAAGTTTTCTTGCAAACATTTTGGCGCTAAAGGAGGGCTTGACCCTTCGACTTGGTTGAATACCCAAACACCACTTGTCTCTAACTTAACCCATCTCGATTCCGAGCTTATCTACTTTGGTCTAACACCATCATGGCTAGAAGAATCAAAAGATCCAAGCAGGGATCTTCTGAACCACATTTGATAGGATTCTCTGCAAGAACCATCAAGGATTCCAACCAATATGAAGAGCAAAGGCTAAGATTAGAAGCTCTAAGAATTATAAACAAGAAAAAAATGGAATCATGTGATCCATAGAAATGGAGCTTGAACCCCTTTTGTATTGGCCCCACCCATATTTTTGCTTTAGGAAAAAAGGAAACTGGAAGCGACAATCTGTTCAGTCAAATGAGGAAAACTATTCAACATTATTCCAAAGGCACAATCTTTGAAGAAGATATAATGGTTGATTATAATGCCTTTGCACATAAATGGCAATGAGCTACAACAGAAACACTTCCAACACAAGAACTCCAAAGGGTGTCGAAAAGGAAAGCAATTGTGGAATGTGAAATTACAAGGCCAAGAAATAAGAAATCAAAAGGCCATTCTCAGGAGACAAGTTTCCAGTCTAGACTTCCTAAAGAATGCAACTTAATAACACTTGTAGAGAATGTCTACTTGTTAACCACGGACGAGCTCAATTATTAGCCATCACAGAAAAAGAAGCCAAAATATAAAAGGAATCTAGGGGGATCCTACTGCCATTATCACATGATGAATGGACATAAGACTAATCATTGCAGGGCCCTAGAATGGATGATAACCAACTTCTTCCGTCAGGGAAAGATTAATGAATTTGTAAAGAAATTTTGAATGAGATCAATAAAGAGCTAATTTTTCTAAAAGAGAATCTACATGGTTGGAAGTGAAATGCTCCTCTCATTTTGACACTACCTAAGACGGTAGAAAGCCTTTGTCCGTGCCGAGTTGGCTAGGGCAGAGCAACTCCTGGAGGGAGGGTGGAGTAAGCCTTTAACCGTGCCACACTATGGCCAGGTTAAAGCACCGGACAAGCCATTGGTCGCGCCATTGGTCAGGTCAAGGCACCTCCTGGAGGGAGGACGGAGTAATTCTTTACCGCACCATGCTATGGCCAGGATAAAGCATTGAACAAGCCCCTATTCGTGCTATGCTATGGCCAGGGCAGGGCGCTTCTTGGAGGGAGGACGGAGTAAGCCTTTATCCGCGCCACGCTATGGCTAGGTTAAAGCACCAGACAAGCCCTTGGCCGCACCTCTAGCCAGGTCAAGGCTCCTCCTAGAGGGAGGTTGGGTAAGTCCTTGGTTCCAACCTCTAAGATGAGGTAAGCAAGAGCACCAGACGACAATGGACTAAGATGTCCAAGCCCAAGAAGAGGCTCATCAAATAATGGACTTAAATGTCCAAGCCCAAGAAGAGGCTCATCAAATAATGGACTAAGATGTCCAAACCCAAGAAGAGGCTCATCAAATAATGGACTAAGATGTCCAAGCTAGAGAAACGACATATCTCCAATGGATTAAGACGTCCAGGCCCAAGAAGTGGCACATCAGATTATGGACTAAGACGTCTAAGCTTGAGGAGCAGCCGACCAGATCACCACTATATACAAAGCCTAAAGGGATTATGCATGTCAAAGAAGACAAAATCTAAGGAGTAAAGTAGGACCCCATTTATTAATACCCGAATCTGGGTTTCGGGACTTTCATTTTTAAATTTCATCTATTAATACCCGAATCTGGGTTTCGAGTCTCTCATTTTTTGAATTTCATCTATTAATACCTGAATCTGGGTTTAGGGTCTTTATCAATCACTTATGGTCTTAAATATACCCGAATTTGGGTTTCGAGACTATTACTTAAAAATGTCCTAATCTGGGCTTGAGATTTTATTATGAATTTCTGATTGACCACTACTAATTCCCGAATCTGGTCAAAGACTTTTCTCAAGAAGATTATTATTATAAGTTTCCGTTAATACCCAAATCTGGGTTTGGACACCTAAGTTTTCTAATTTCATTAATGCCCGAGAATGGGTCATTGGATTTATACTACAAAATATCCTGATAATGATTTCTAAATTTTCTTTTATTTACTCTTTATTAACCGACTCTAGAGGAAGATTCTCTACTATCTATTCTCCTGCTTCAAGACAAGATTTTCCACCAATAAACATCAGATATTCTAGCAAAATGGTTCTTAATTATTTCTCATCATGACCAAAGATAGGATTTAGACATTTGATATAAACTACTTTTCATACGATTAACATGATGAATTGTTAATCCTTGCGAGTGACATGCATAGACTTATATATCAGTTTCAAGCTAACAATTGGAAATGTTGTTTGCTTCATACTTTTCAGGGAAATCAAAACAGCAAAGAAGAATGAAAGATTCAACGAATACAGAAATTATAGTATGGACTATCAAACAAGCATTTCAAAAATAAAACTACAGGAGAGAATCATAAATTAGGTGATATTTACAAAATTTATATGATTTATATAACTTATGAAACTATTTACAGGTATACAGAACATGTATATACATTTCATGAATACAAATCTATCATAAATCTTGAGTGGCCTTGTTCAGGTTTTCAGCAATAGAAGGATCAATTATGTGACGAATTGCAATGCAGAGGACCTCTTTGAGTTTCTTTTCTTTCTTCCTTATCATATATGCATCATCAATTGAATCGATATTAGTCTTCAGAGCACGATTGAAAGCTCTGTTTGTGCCCCTAAGGGTTTTATTTTCCCTTCCTATTTTTGTGATGCGCTTCTGAAGGAAGTAGTTGCCGCATTCAAGTTCCTGAATTCTAGCGGCATGCTCATTTATGCTTTGCGAATATTTCACTCTTTGTTGTCCATCGAAGTACTTAGCCACTTCATATTTAACCTTCCTACACCATTCGCCCACTACCCTCTCGTCTAAGCCATGAGGGGGATTGGTCATCGTGGGGAATTTCTGAGCAGCAAGGAAAGTCGACCTTGTAGATTTGGCCACAGAAGGAGTAACACGGGGAGCTGGTAAATCAACACTCAGAATGTTATACCCCATAATATATTCCAACGACTCACACTGAGCTTGGCTATCCTTCAATTTCAACTCCAAATCATTTACTTGTTAGAGAAGTTCCGGCATCTTGTGGTCGAAATCGATTGAAGGATTCGACTTAACTTGTCGCTTCAGTGCGGAAATCGTTTTGTCTTTACCTTTGACATCAGCCTCTAAACTAGCAATTTGATCTTTAAGATTGCAAACAATAGTTTTCTGTAGTAAGTATATTTTGTGCCATCTTAAAGCTTTGGCGTTGTCGTGAAAGCGTGCGAGTAAGGTGTCTTCAAGGAGTTCGCTCCTTTCAAATTCTATTAACAGCTTATCTTTAAGATTAGTAAAGCGTGACGCTGAATCGAGTGAGAGAGCAGCTGTTGATAACTGTAACTCCTATTTAAATAGAAAATGAAACAAAATGGAGTCAAAATTAGAATGAAAAATCTCTTCGTTATTATGATAAATGATTATAATTCAAATGACAATGAAACTAAATAAACACTTTTCTTATATCTAAAGATGAGAAGCAGCATCACTAACTTTATTTAATGAATTAGCAGAAAACATAATTGTTGAGTCAAAAGGAATATTTAGTCCCGCTGGAGTAATCACCGAGGGAAATTTTCTATAGTCTCACTCCTCAGTTGGAGGACTATCGCGACCACAAATTAGTTTCGTATGATATGTTCTGATCTCATTAAGAAGCTTTTCTTTCTCATCACCAAGGAAATCAAAGCAGAGACAATGATGTTCCAAATAAAGTTTTGGTAAATCTCTAAGAAAACAGTATCTTGCTAGCTTTGAAGATTTTAAAATTGGTTCCTTTTCAAGATAAAATCTTCTCAATTTAACATACTGACTTAAGTTGTGTCTAGAAAGAAGATGGCATGTGGAATAGTCACTCTATGATAATATAATGAAATGTGGCTAAGCATAAAAAGTAAGACTAAAACAAATATTCACAAATTAATATATTATTACACGTTTTCAATTGTTCATCTGGTTCATACAAGATTGACTTAGTAAATAATTCAGAAACAAATTTATCCTTATAATACTTAAGTTTTTCAGGAGGTAGATCTTGGGGAATGGATCTGACCCATGGTAAATTCCAACAAGCTCCAGGATGCGGGTCAGATCCAAATTCATCCAAGTATCTCTTATGAAAACGCCTAAGTAAACCCCCACTAAATTAACCTAAATATGAAAAGTCAACAATGGGGTGTCTACAATAGGCCTTATATATGAAGTTAACTAAAATGTCCCTCTCCTTAATCAACATCCAGAACAAGGCAATTAACTACCGGTTCTCCTTCAAGAGGGCGTCGTAAGGAAGGAACGCTCTCCTTAGTCGTGGGGCAGCTTCTCGATGCTTAAACGAGGCTAACACTGCCGCACTTCTATTGAGTTTATGGTATTTATCAGAAAGAATGTTGTGCTCCTTTAATTGCATGTCTAACTCGTTATATAGACTATTTATCTCTACTTGTTTTCTTTCAAGCTTAGTTTTATAAGGGTGGACAGACTTCTTCCTTATCTAAATAAAAGATTTACACTATTATTGTCTTTGTAGTGAAAGGTGTTTAAACAGAGAATCCCATACCTGAGATACTAGGACCAGTGCTTGAGAAGCCTGCTCCCTTTCTTTTGGTGCTTTAGCGTTAATAGGAGCAGACTCACCTTGTGTGCCAGAAGGTGCGGGGGACTTAGGCGGAATCGCTTCATGTGAGGACGAACCTTTCTTAGTGGACTTCATATTATCATCCCCGTCTTTATCAGGAGTTTCAGTATGGCCACCCCCATTGCCACCTGATCCTTTTCTACCGTTGATGTTGTAACCATCATCATTATCATCATCGTTGTCATCATTACCATTGTCCCCCTCTTCTTTGGTGGCATAATCTTTACCACCATCATCTTTTGAGTCAGATTCGACTTCGAAGGAGGGGACTTCAAAAGAAAGAACCTTGGAGGCGTCAATCTCTTCCTTTTCAGCGTCTTAATTCCCTGCTTCATTTGATTAATCTTGCCAATAACACTATCCAAAAGGACAGAGTCGAATGAAAGAAAGCTTAGCTCAGGGCATTTATCGATGTTGTCAGCGTAAATAAGCATCAATGCATCTTCGAAAGAGTTCTTCATGATCTCATCAAGTGTTGAATCAAGAAACTGAGACACCTGTTGTTTTGCATCTGAGATGGTATCAACTGCCAGTTTCAAAGAAGCCTTGTTTTTCCCCAACTTTTCCTTTAAAGAAGCATTCTTTTCTACCATTCGGGCCTTCTCCTCATCGGATTCTTTTATGGTTAGTTGCAGTGCTAAATTTTCATCAGCGAGGAGTTGGCGGGCCTTCCATTCTTCCAAGATAGTAGATTCTGACTGGGCAAGAGAAGCTCTCAATCGCTCCAGTTTAGAGGTAGCTTCGTTTTTTTCAGTGGACAAGGAAGAAACTTGGTCCTTTAAGGCAGAAATTCCTCCTGAATCTTGGAGGATTCGGCAGAAGACTGAGATGCATACTCTTGTAGAGATAACCAAATTTTGGAGATCTGAAAGAGAAAACGCAACATAAGATAGAATCTTAAAGAAGAACGGTAACGATAAAGACAAGTGAGGAAAAACTTACCGAGAGTTACTGTTCTATCAGGGAACGATAGTGACTCGCCAAGTCAGAAACAGAGATAGGCAGGCGTATAGAAGCAAAGGATGCAGAGCTAAGGATAGATTGAACTATGTCTTCAAAATTAATGGATGGAGAGGAAGATGCTGGCCTTGGAAGAATGCGCTTTTGTGTGGGGGTTATCTCCAAAGCTTTTTGCATCTTCTCGAGTGCAACTGGAGAGCTTGAAACAGTGATGCAAGAGAGAGGATCGATTGTAGTAGGAGTCTGCTTGGATTTATCCTGAGGAGCTTCAACAATCGGGCTCTCCAAAGCTTTATCAAGAGATGAAGATTCCTCCTCTTTTGAATCGGGAACTTTGACTACTTTAGCTACTTTCAAAGGTGGCTCCACCGCAGTTGATTTCTCCAACTTTCTCTTCACAGCCATCTTAGTCCTAGCAAGAGATTGAGCAAAGGATGGCACGTGTGAAGTCTTAGGAGGAGGAGCCGGACCACTAGCAGGTTTTTCAACCTGAAGAGTAGCAAAAGAGAGTTCAAACAGATTATAAGTTAGTAGAATAATTCGAAAAGCAACACAGAAATAGAAAACAAATGTCGTGTCTATAACATACCGGAATGGTCAGAGCAAATAGGTGACATGGGAGAGAAATTTGCATGATCTCCCAGGGAAAGGAAACGTTTGTTTTTTGATGTGTGTTGGATCAAAGGAGGTTGTCCCAAAATCCTTTGACCAAAACGAAGGAGAGAATGCTTCTTCAAGTTGACTGGATTTAACAGCTTCAATTGGCTTCCAATCTTACTAGAAGCTGCGACTAAAGACTCCACCGTTCTTTTATCGGCCTCATTAAGTTTTTTGGCAGGAGCACCTGACATAAGGCAAAGATCAGAAAAGGAAAGTAACCGGATAGCAAGAAAAATAATGAAGTCTAAACTTACGAGGAGTAAAGAAAATCCCACCGATGTTTGGGAAGCATCTAACGAAGAAGAACTGGCCCAGTCTCTAAACTTGTTAACTCCATCAGATATCAATTTCTTTGGAGGCTTCACTCTGAAGATTTGGTGGTTAAGATTACTAAGCTTGACTAGTTAGACCAAGTAGTTCAATACTTTAACATTTAAAGAGGGGAGGCCATACTCTAATGCCATCAACTCCAAAGATAGAAGGTAATTGTATACATTCGGGGACAGCTGGATTGGATCGATTCCGAGATAAGAAAGGAACTTGGACAAGAACTCCGGAAAAGGAAGAAACCCTCCGTGCCATCTATGAATGGCAGTATAAGCAAAGAACCCTTTGGGAGGGTTGTTGATGGTGTCTGTTTCACTAGGTGGAATGGCTTCCACACCGGCAATTCCATTGTCATTGAGAATGGCATCTACATCATCTTGTGTAGATGTCAAAGAATGTTTTGAAGTGGCTTCGACTTTCTTTGGAGAGTTCATGGTTCTTCCAGGTGAAAATGTCTTAGTTAAATTTTCAGTTTGTTATGAACCTAACATCCTTTCAAGAATTGGTAAAAACCTACTGTAGCAACTTAAACATAAGACTAAACGAGAAACTTCAAATTCTTGGAAGAATGTTAAAATTAAAAATTAGAGATATAGAGCTTTCGACAGAGTCAGAAGGGAAGAAAATATTAACATTTAACAAAGTCCTCTCGACAATGTCGAAAGCCTAAATATGAACATCCACTTAGCTTTTGACAAGGTCGAAAGGAAGGGTTGAAGTATATGGCCAATTGGCACTTTTCAACAATGCCGAAAGATTAATAGAAACCATGTTATTAAGAAGGTATAATTAAAACCAACTTAAAAATTTGAACGAAGTACATACTACTAACATTCAATAGACAAGGTAACAAGACCCTTCGACACTGTCGAAACCCATGGCTTATGTTTTTCTAAGGTAAATATGAATGCCGTCGAAACTTTATATACCCATTGAGTCGAAAGGTCCTAAGTTAAAATCATATGAACTTGGAACGTTTCGATAATGCTGGAGGAAGGAGATTATAGAAGGTTTCGACTCATTAAGTTATAGAAGGTTTCTATAGGGTTGAAAAGGCATCATGGTTTCGAAAGCATACTAAAAAGAATTTTTTTCAACAAGCACAAAAGGTTTCGACCAGGTCGGAGGTTTCGACTAGGTCAAAACATTTTGCTTTCGAGAGGGGTGACTACATGCCGCTTTACTATATAACCTTTTGACAAGGTCAGTTAAATTAGCGCTACAATACCTTTTGAACCCATCGAAAGAGGCTAAGAAAGCAAAATAAAAGTTGCTGCCTTAATCTCTTTCAAAGGGGTAGAAAGGTAAATTTGTGGCGCCAATTTTTAATCCGTACAATTCAAAGCTTCCGAGTGAAGAAAACAGAAAATCATTTCTTCCCCAAACCCGATTCCAAACCCAGGTATTCAAAAATTTAACAAACAAATGAATCAAAACCATTAAACCAACAAATTTAAACATGAATTAACTACTAAAACTGAGAAATCTTTGAAATGAAAGTTCGGATTTTCTAAAAACAGCCATAATCGTAGAATCAGGGATTGAGAAAAGTTGAAATGAAAAATCAACAGAAAAATGAATAATAATAAATCGGATCGCACTATGAAATCGAATCAAAAAGTACTTCTAGTTAGGTTAAAACTCAAACAATTCTCAGTAAATCAAATCGAAAATTGAAATCTCGATTATGAGATCCGATAAATTAAAATCCACCATGAAATATTAAAAAAAGAAAGAGAAAGAGATTTGCAGAACGAAATAATTTTTACTTAAGATTGGATCTGATTTCTTCTTTGATTGAGGAAAAGGTGACTTGGAGAATTTTTAAAATCTCTTTGCTTTCTCTCGAAGTTGATTTAATTGCAGATAAGTGAAGAGGAAGAAGAAGAGAACGTACTTAATAGGAAAAGTCAACAATAGTGGCAAGTCGTTCAATCAAATTTAAATGAACGGTCCAGATTCACGCGGGAAGGCCAAAAGGTGGGAAGATACTAGGTTCTGACATAGTTGACTTGGAAAGTCAAGAGCATCCCATCTCAAAGGGGGGCAAATGTTACTACTAAAATTCCTTTCGACCTAGTCAAAACCGTTTGAGAAAAGAAACAAAGAAGAATAAGAGGAAAAGGCTCCAACTAGACCTTTCGAAGGAGTTGAAGGGATGCTACAGTCAAAGCCCAAAAGCTTCAGAACCTTTTGAAGGGATCGAAGGGGGTTGAAAGCACCCTTCCGCTTTAGTGACTGCCTATCGAAGAAGATGATTCCATATGCATGAAGGACCTTTCGAACGAGTCAAAGCAACTCCTTTCGAAGGCAAAAGAGGACAACTCTTCACCTAAACGCCGAACCTAACGAAACCAAAGGTTTCGCATTCACTCAAACCACTCGGAAGCATGTATTATCCTGAACAACCCTTTCGAAAGCAAAACTAAGCCTTTTGAACTGTTCGAAACCATTATTATCCTGGGAGGTTCCGCATTAAGTCGCAGGCAAGAGTTCAGAAGCAACTCACAACATCGAAACCATCAGCATCTAAACACAAGTGCAATCGTTCCTTTCGAAAAAAGCGGAAGTATACTAGAGTCAATACGGCGGCCACCTTTCGACTAAGTCAAAGGCATTGGGGTCGAAAGGTGCTGACCCGCATCTATAAATAAGACCCAATGGGTCTAGTTTAGAGGATCCGAATTCAGTCATTCCAAACTTGTACTTTCTTAGTTCCAAAAGCTGTAAAACCCTAATTTGTAAATTGATTTGCAGAAATTGATTAATAAAAGCTTCTTTGTACTGGAAAGGGGGAAGATCTTTGCATTTTGATTACTTAGTTGTTTCAAAGTATTATAACCAGAACTAATAATGTTTTTCTAGGTGTCAAGCAAGTCAAAAGACTCTTCCGACCTGATCAAAACCCCTATGAACTCAAGCAACTCTAGTTATAGAATCCAGGCCACCTTTACTGGACTTCTACTTTCGAAAAGATTGAAACCCTTCTTCAATTCACTTTAACCTCCAGTTTTCAATCCAAACTCAAGACATTTAAGGCTACAGCTTTCGATAGGGTCGAAACCTCGGTCCCAGGTTCTTGATCAAAGCCCTAACCACACAACCACCTAAGCCTTCGACAGGGTCAAAACCCACCAAACCAAACCTTAACCTCATATTCTTCAAGTTATCCATTTGAGTTTCTCAACTCCTTTGAAAGGAAAGCTTCCGAAGGGAAAACCACAACATCTCAGTATGATCTAAAGGCTGATAAGAAAAGGAATCAACAATTTCGATTGGATCAAAAGGTCCATTTGAACAAGTTTTCACTACAACAACCTGGTCGACAGGATAACCAAAGTGAATATACACATTTTATTCTTCTCAACCTGCCTAAGAGAAACCGAGAAGGAATAACCTTGTCCTTTAACTTTGCTTTGGGGTGTTGACAAGTTTTCTTGCAAACAACTTGTACTCCTTTAAACAGACTAGCTGATAACGTTGACCCTGAACTACATGTTGCGTTTAATAAGTGAGTCACTGACCTAGAAATTGCCTAGGTTTTCATGTTTTCCACATTAGATAAGCCACCGCAAAGGCAATACGAAACCATGTCCATTAATTAGATATTTTACAGTTAGAAGGCACTGTTTGGTGAGCAATCTCGTTCGACGAGGTACGAGATTACTAAGTAATTATGCAACATCAAAATGAAAAAAGGAAAGAAGGTGGATGATTATGTCCTAATGATGAAGGGCTATATTGATAGGCTTTCAAAATTGGACTTGATGATAACCAACAAGTTATAGGTAGATTAGATACTTGGTTAACTTACACTCAGTATGAACCGTTTATGCTAAATTATAAGATAAGCCAAATTAATGTGAATCTCGTAGAGCTCCTCAATATGTTGAGGTCGGCCGAGTCACAATCAAAGGATCCAGGAGCAGTGCTTGCTATTAACTGTGGGGTGTCATCTTCGAAGAGTTTGAAGAAGGGAAAGAGAGAAGGTAAGAAGAATAAGAAGAGTAAAAGGACCGATGACATGGGTGAATGCTATCATTTCCATTACAAAGACAACTGGAAAAGGAACCATCCTGAGTACCTATAGATTGTTAAAGAAAGAAAGTAGAATAAATCTACAACTCCGCCGGGTACATTTATGATTCAAATTTTTTTTACAATCAATAAAATGTCTTAGTTTTAGATACTGGATTTGGAACTCATATATGTAATTTGTTACAAGGGCTTTGGAACCGGCGCCATGTGACAAAAGGAGAGATGAGGCTCTAGGTTGCTGATGGATTTATCACAGATGTAACGACAATAAGATATTGTCATTTACGTTTTCCTAATGGAGCAGTATTGATATTCAATAACTGCTATTTTGTAGAAGACTTTATTTGTGGAATTGTGTTTGTTTCTAGTTTGTTCAAGACTGGATATGTATTTCATTATGCAAATAATGCTACAAAGATGATTTTGAATGGAAATAAAGTCTGTGATAAGGTTTGTAACACCCCAAAAATTTCCAAATTAAATAATTAAATTAAAAAGGGGCAAAATCGTAATGTCACATAAAGGGCAAAATAGTAAATTTCTACAAGATTTGGAATTATGTTTTGAGACCTATTCCATTGCGTCTATAATGTTGTTTATAATCAGAAAACATGTATAACTTATTGAATTTGGTTAAAAGGACTATAAATTAGATGATGTCAAACCTAGTGGCGTTTTTGTAATATGGTAATTACGAGATTTTAACCTAAATAATATATTTTCCAGCCTATAAATAGATCTCTAGCCCTATTCCTTTGGCTCTAATAATCTTGCCTAACTTATAAAACACTAATTACTAAATCAATTCCTAATCAGTTAAATAAAATCAAATTAAAAAATATACATGGAACCGATCACCGAAGGGAGCTACGCCAATAAATCTAAGCTATCAAGGAATTTGCAGTTTCGAAGGGATGACAATTATGGATAGTGGAGGAGAGGAAGGACCTGCATCAAATCAGAATGGAGGCACGGTTATCGGTGAGTGGGATTTTATCATATTTGTGTATATATTGGTAAGATGTAGCAATTTACCCCTGATGATCCTAAACCAAATTATAAATAATGTAATTAATAATTAAAAAACTTATTCTTTGTATCCACCTAATTAGGATGTAGTATACCATGGCTAGATGGTTAAAAAATATAATTTTTAACGATTACAATAAGCAAAATTTAATCTCCCTCCAATTAAAAGTGCAAAATATAAAACTATTCCAAAATAGACATATTATTTATCAAAATTGTATTTCTCCACAACACAAATCCACTGGTGGTGTTCGCTCGTCAATTGGGTATACAGAATGATCAGAAAACTTGATGGTAGTTTGATAAATGTGGATCGTTTCTTACGATCCAATGGTGAAACGTCGACGGTTCGTCGATCGGAAGTCATGGACGTGAAGAGGAGGTCGAGTAGTTTGCTACGTTGGGGCCTAATCGGCCCTAGGTGGCCCTAGTTCATCGTAATTAGTTTAAAAAGTTAGTTCAGCGAGCCAGTTATAGTTGACTGGAGTAGGAGGCATTGATAGCGGCGGGAACATCTTGGCAAGGTGGTCCCAACAAAGGCATCAGATCTAGGCGACAACCCATATGGCTGCGGCTGTGGTGGTTTGAAGGTCCAATGGGTATTAATCGAAGGCGGTTAATGCTATAGCAATGCAGAGAGAAAAACATATATAAATAAAATAATAATATATTAATTGAATTATTAAATATATTATGCTAACGCCCCTTAACTTCAAACGTTTATAATTCTAGCATACGACCTCTGTTTCATGTATGGTTCGTAGCATCGGAATCATGGTGAGACGAGGAACATTTTGATACGTTGCTTGCTATATTTTAAGACACTTCTAAAAAGTGCTTTGTTTTAGTATATTCGAGATACATTGTTCGGTATGGCGTTAGTGGACTGAGACATTTTTTGTTCCACAATAGCGAGTCTCTTTTGATTGGGCGATAGTGGGCTGAGAGATCTTAATCCTCATAGGGAGTCACTTATGATTTGGCGATAGTGGGCTGAGACATAGTAGCGAGTTTCTTATGATATGATAGCAGGCTGGGACATTGCGTTTCTCATTAGCGAGTCATTCACGATTTGGTGATAGTGTAGTGCATGTTGTTCCCCATTTGCGAGTTGCTTACGCTTCAGCGATAGTGGGCTGAGATGCATAGTTCCTCAGTAGCGAGTTGCATATGTTTTTCAGCCATAATGAGTTGGGAGTTTGGGCTCAATCTTTCGCAGTCGGTCTTTGGCATGCGAGTTAGGACTTTTGGTTTAATCGAATCTATATCATTAGATATGGGTTAGATATTAGTGAGACCTTACCCATGTTGTCACTATAATACTCTATTATGTTAGCTAACTTGTTAGGTGCAGGTGCGTAGGTTAAGGTATGGTTTTCAAGCATAAATGTTGTTTTACTAGCTTATTAGTATTATACACTTATATGATACATTTCACTTACCAGACATATGTGTGACCCCCACTATCATTTTCTGCTTTTTAGGTATACTATGATAGGTCGATAGAGAGGACATGTAGTGACTTGAAGGCGTGTTGGTATGACGAAGATGCACTTTTATTTGTCTATTAACTATCTACTATTTTATCTCAGTTATTCCCGGACATCGGGCTGATTTTGTTACTAGTATAGAGAATGTAGCAAGTGAAGTTTATTTGATACTGCATCATTTTGTTTGTTTGGTATTATTACATTTTATTCCTTCTACTTTGAGTTTTTAGAAAATGAAGAATATTGTAGATAGATCTGTGATTTGTTTAATATTATCCTAAAAACGATCCGCTATTTGCGATGTCCGTGATGCCAGTTCCACATTTATGCATGGATCGAGACATCGTAGATGAAGGGTTGTTACATGAGGTATCAGAGGTTAGGTTAGGCATTTCCTACTTAATTATGGGATGTGAGATAGCATATTTGTAATTTTTATTATATGTATATATGTTTGTATGTTATTTTTGTATACGCCCTATATATTTTGACTTGTAAAATAGTTTAGCTTATCCCTTATTGATGTAAACAACTACAAGTTAAATAAATGTTGCCATTTAAATAGTTAGGGTAGAAAATAAATCCAACACATTTGTTTTAATTTACCCGTAGAATATTGCTAAAAGAGGGTTTATATGCCAAATAGCAATGGAGTAAATTATGAGACTAAGTATGAATATGAAGGAGGGCAGTATCCTTAAGTTCATAGGATATAATGTGATGTTTATATAGCGTAATGAGAGTACATAACCCTTTTTAATTATAGTTGGGCTTGTGTAAGTTATGATCTACTCCAATCAAAGTATTTAAATTAATTGAAATGTTTTTCCTAAAAAGTTAGAAATAATAACGTTTGAGATTTTTGGGAAAAATAAATAAGTTGAAGTTTATTTAAAATGTTGAAATAATAACCATTTATTTTAAGTTTTAAATATGAGAATTTTTTTAAAGTAAATTGACAAGTAAAGACACAACATTTTGAATTTCCTTTATTTTATAAATAATTTTGTCACACGTTTAATAAAAAATTTAATACTACACCTCTTTATAATTTTGTGAAAATTTATAATTTGTAAAAGTATAGTTTAAGTGGTGTGTTTTAAATGTTTATTTTTCTAAGAAAAATTTAAACCATTTTGGAAAGAATCTCAATTGAAAAAAAATTAACATGTGGAAATTTTCAATTGCAATATGTATATTGTTTTGAATGGAAATTAAAGGATTTTTCATATAAACCCTTTAAAGTACGTATTGATTGAGTATTTATAATTTTTGAAATTATTTCAAAATTCGACTTGAATATAGTTAGTATCCAAAAATGAATTTAAAAATATAATTTTGTATAGACATTAGGAATTGTTTAACAATGACTGAAATTGACTAATCATTAAATAAAATGATATATACTTATATATGATAAATTGGTTATAAATTATATAACATAATGTTGAAAAACAAATTTATATATGAAATAACGTTTTAAATTTAAGTATGAGTATTTTAGAGAATAATCGAAATTAATTCAAATCTTATTATATTTTGAGTAATTAATATAAAAGGGGTAAAGTTATAAAGGATTGAACTTTGGAGGTTACATATTTTTAAGAATGAATATTTAATAATTATTGAAAAGAAATTAATTTGGAAACTAAAAGTATAGTAATTGTTTATTCGAGAGCATATGAATAGATATGAAGTAATTAAATTGAAATAAATTTGAGTTATGATTTCATATGAAATAGTTTAATATGAAACATCTAAAGTAAAAATTTTGAAAATCTATTTATGTAGAATATAAATAATTTATTTTGAATAAAAATGTGATGATTGAAATTAAACATTGGTTAAAGTTAGTAGTGAGTTTTATGGTTTTCAAATATTACTAGTTTTGTAAAGAATAAGTTTTCAAATTAGTGATTTTGATTAAAAACTGAACTGAAAGGTTATTGATATTTTGAATTGGAAATTTGACTGGAACTAGAGAAGAATTACATAGCATATAGAGTTTGAATTGATTAGGGTGAAATAGCTAGGATAGTTAATATGCCGATGTGCTTAGGACTAGCTAGAAATGAACGTTATGGTTTTGGGACATAGGGATTTGTAATGAAAATTTATAAGGATATTATTTATAAATTTTGGAAAATTTTGAAACAATAACGAAAAATATATTTTGAATTTGGAATTTACTATTATTTATAAAGTACGGTGGAATTTAAACAAATAGTAAAATGATTTTTGGAAGATTATTATTATCCAGCTTTTTAACCAAGCGACTTTTAAATGAATTTGGATGTTAGGATGAACACGAAATGGTTCAAGGACCTAGAAACACAGGTGGAAGGATAATAGAAGAAACTTGAAGAAGTTGGAGGAAATTTGGAGTAAAGGAAAGAACTCGATACCGACCACTTTTAGGTTGGTACCGAGCACTTTTTGTACTTTCTGTGGGACTCTGAAGCTATGGCATGTGGATGGTTGGATTGAATGATCATCTCGGAGTGCATTTCTGAAGGAGTACGTGAATAACTCCAAGGAAGTTCTAAAGGAAAGAAGACAAATACTGAAGAATCAGAACCTCTCGAAAATAACAAGATTTGTGGGGAAAGTGTTTGAAACACGATGGATTGAAGATAGAAGACCAAGGAAAGGAAGATGGAGCAACCTCCCCTTATAAAATCATATCAACACTGACCACTTCAGTTCGGTACCACGTTGATTTTTACTCTTTATGGACTCTGTCTTCCTTTCCTACATCCTTGGATATGAAGTTAAACCTGATATTTTAAGATCTGGCATTTCTATTGGACGATTTCCCTAAAAATACAGCACTTATGCATTGGAAAAAGGACCTTTTATCACTTGCTTTCATCATCTTCTATCTCTACTCAACCTTAGTCACTACAGAAGTTACTCTTGGTGGTTCTAGACCGTTAGACCAGTCAAATCTTTGTAGTTGTGACGGAAACCCATAATTGATAACAATATAATGGACATAGGCCTTAGGTTTTCCAAACTACTTTAAAAACTCTTAGTTTTATTTACTATTTTGGCTAGATCTCTTACTTTCAATTCGTTTTTGGGTGTAGTACCATTTTCGGGCTTAACATTTTGGTGCTTTCACTGAGAAACGTGATCCTCAGGCGTAGATCTAGCTTTCTATTATGGATTGGAGTGTCTAGAGGTTAGATCCAAAAGGTTTTTATCAAAAGATTTGAACGATTTGCATATTGGAATAAATGACACCATCAAGGAGGTCAAGCAGATCTAGAGCGGTAGTTGGTGTAAATGGAGGGTTTTCTCATTATACCGAAGTTAGCAACCAGGTAGCAACATCGTTAGCAGGACCATCTTCCCCTCAGGAGATGGTCATGAGAGTGGAGTTTGATAAGATGATGCAGGATATTGAATCATAAGATAGATGATAGGTAGAACGTTCTATTGGACAAGATCGATGCTAGCATATCTTTGTTGATCCAGCAATCATAGAGAATCAAGAGGAGCAGGAGGAAGACTTCACCTACTAGATCTGGAAAGGAGAACTCATTTGCTTTTGGTCAGGATAAGAGAGATGGAAAATAGAAGCAGAAGGAAAAGGCTACCGACACAACGAGAACAAGCGTTGGAAGGAATGTGAGAGCCTATACTATGGGGTTTAGGTCGGTACCAAGTTGAATCTGAGGCCTTTAGAGGGGCATGGATCTGAGTTTGTTGACCTATTTGATTGTAAGGATGATCTACAACATCATGGCGTTGATTATGAATTGGATGTTGGATTGGGATGCAAGTATGCAAACAAATGCTAAGAAGTCAATCAAGCATCAGAAAAGAGCTGAAGGAGTGGTTCTCCTAGGGACTGGAGAACCAGACATCATCAAGGAAACCGAGACTGTTTGTAGAGCCAAACACTTAGTGTAGCTCTTGATAATCGCCCTTCGGAGTACCAAGATAGTGAGGAGCATATAACAGACATGATCAAGTGGTTGATGGAGGAAAATAAATGGAGGAAGAATGGGGATTGGGGTTCTGCGTCGAGCGTAACTCCATTTGCAGAGAATATTCTAAGGGAGGAGTATCTCAGAAAGTTTACGATGCCTACCATGCCATCATATAATAGGACTACCGATCCTAGGCAACACTTGTGTTAGTACGAATGTCATATGGATGGTGCAAGGGCTATGGATGCGGTTCGATGTAGATGTTTTCTAATTTTTCTTTATGGTGTTTCGTCAATATGGTTTACTCAGCTCGCACCAAAATCCATATCAACTTTCGATGAGTTGGAAAAAAAGTTTTTGGAGCAGTTTAGGCTCCACACCGCTCGGCCTAAGGATGTGATGTCCTTATCAAGCCTTTCTCAAGGACCTCAGGAGTCGTTGAAGGAGATCTTGAACAAGTTTAATATTATAGTTATGGAGGTTAGTAATCCAAAGGAAAACATGGTGTTTATGGTATTGGTCCGGGGAATACATCAGGACACGTTTAGAAAATGGCAGAATATGAACCAGCCAACGACTATGGAGGAATTACACCAGAAAGCTAATCAGTTCTTACATTTGGAAGAAGCAAGTCAGGCTACTAGAAAGACGGATGGTGGACAGTCAAAGGAGGTGACTCAAAGAAATGTTTCGATTAAGCAAAACGTTGAGAATTCTGGTAATATGGCCATAAATGTTCGTAATTCTAATAATTAAAAAAAGGGAAATCAAGGTTCTGGAGGCAAGCAGAATAAGGCCAAGAAGTGCTAGAGGAATATGAAACCGAATTATTATACGCCTTTGAACGATACGTTCGAAAATATACACCTTGCCACATAAGGCACATAATGGTATAAAAAGCCGCCTAGAAGGGAGGCGATCAAGGAAGAGCGGTGGTCAGCCAAGTACTATCATTTCCATGAAACTCATAGACACAACATGAATGAGTGTGGCATCTTAGGGATTTAATCAAGGAATTGACAAGAATGAAAAAATTATAACAATACATGAGATAATCGTAGGATGGCAAACAAAATGTAAGACCTTAAAGGCTAAATGCCCAAGGGAATCAACCTGAACCCATCATAGAAGGACCCAAGCATACTGACATAAGGATAGTCATAAATACTATAACTGAAGGACCTGATCCAGTAGAGTAAAGCCGGAGAAAAATGGAGCAGTACTCGATTTCGTTAAGGCATGTACCACTGGAGAGCTGCTTTGCCATCGAGGATGGAGATCTGGTTAATCAACAAAGGATGAAACTGATGATAATGTGTCCATGAATAGGGATTTTGATGGAGTCAAAGTGCCAACCTTTGACCTTATAATGGTTGTTGTTGACCCTGCTATGGTTTGTCAGGTTTTAGTGGATAGTGGAAGCTCGGTGAATTTTTTTTAAAAGGATGTTTAATCAATGAGAATATGTATAAAGGATGTTAAGCCTTGTAAATCCAGAATTTAAGGGTTTACAAGCAAGGCTAAATAGCTTGTTGGGACAATTGACTTGTCCGTGATACTAGGAGATAGAGATCACAAGATAAAGCGGGTTCAAAAATTTGTAATTGTGGATGAATACTCGACGTACAATGTCTTTATAAGCTGACTGACCCTTGCTGATTTTAGGATAGCACTAGCTCCTTGGTACCTGTTAATGAAGTTCCCTACGGAGAATGGGGTTGGATCAATACAAGGAGATTAGAAGGCTAGTCGGGAGTGTTATGTCGTTGAGCTAAGAGATGGAAAGCGATGGAAGAAAGGTAAGAATGTAGCGAAAGCTCTCTGCATTAAAATCTCAAAAGCATAGAAATTATTGCCAAAGCCCTGGCTCAGGAACTATAGCAGGTTCTGTAAGTCTATGGATCCTAAAAGAAGTCGGAGGAAGTGCGGGAGTGCCGGTTGAGCTAGCGATCAATGTTCGGATCGATATGGACGATCCTACTCGGGCTCTCAAGATCAGGTCACAACTCAGCGTAGGATTAATGAAGGAGTTGGTTATCTTTATACGTGCAAACTTGGATGTGTTTTCTTGGACACATTTAGATATGTGCGGTCGTCAAAGATAGCGTGCCATGCATTGAGTGTGGACCCGAAGTTTCCACCTATAAAGCAGAAGAGGCATAGTCTGGGTCCGGAGCGATCTACTATGTTGAAGGAAGAAGTGGATAAATTAAAAGCAAGTGGTTTTATTCGTGATGCTTTGTACTTAAAATGGGTATCAAACACTATGTTGGTTAAGAAAGCAAACGGGAAGTGGCAGACATGCATTGACTATTTGACTTGAATAAAGCATCCTCGAAGGATAGTTTTCCATCGCCCAGGATTGACCAGTTGGTAGACGGGACAATAGGACACGAGTTGCTCTCTTTTATGGATGCTTAATCTGATTATAACCAAATACCGATGCATGTTTCGGGTCAAAAGCACACAAGCTTTATAACATATTTAGAATTATATTATTATCGGCTAATGCCATTCGATCTGAAGAACACAGGAGCTACTTACCAGATGTTAATGAATTCTATATTCAAGAATCAGATTAGACGAACAATAAAGGTATATATGGATGATATGCTTGTGAGGTCACGACTATCAAGGAACTACTTGAATGTCCTTCGGAAATGTTTGAAGCATTGCAAAAATATGGAATGAAGTTAAATCTATTGAAATGTTCCTTTGGAGTTGCATCGAGAAAGTTTATAGGATTTTCGTGAGCGTGAGGGGCATTGAGGTCAATCTGGAGCAGATTAACACCTTGAGGAATGTAACTGCCCCAATAATGAAAAAGGAGTTACAAAGCTTGAATGGGAAGATTGCCACTTCGTTTTGGTTTATCTCAAAGGCAACTGACAAATGTATACCACTCTTTGTTGCCCTCAAAAGGAAAGAAGAATTTTGAATGGAATAAGGAATGTCAGGTTGCCTTCGAAGAATTGGTGAGGCACATGAAAACAACACCGGTTCTATCCAAACCGTTGGATGGAGAGGACTTGTTTGTTTATTTAGCAGTGTCTGCTCATGCACTAAGCGCAAAATTGGTACATGAGGAGGCGAGGATTCAAAAGCCGGTTTGTTATATGTAACATCCCGAAGAAACATAAATAACTTATATTCAAATATAGGGATTATTTAAATATTTGAATTGTGAATTAAATATTAACTAAATGGATTTAATAGCCTTATTTAACTCCTTTTAATCAATAAGTAATAATGGTAAACACATTTTGTAAATTTATTTATAATAATATATAGTTTGAATAAATAACAAGAAAATCAGTTGTTAATAAAACAACTTGATTTTTAGTAACATATTTTAAAACGAATTTATATGATTTTTCCATAATTTTAAATTTGGTAAATATTTAAATTTTCGTTTGATGCATTTTGCGGCTATCGTTGGTATTTTTAAAACTACATAGAATAAGGTAACCACTGTATTTTATTGTTGTTTTGAGATCATGTCATATTTTTGTGTGCGATCGTATTTTTATTTCTAACGTTCGTGGTTCGTACACAGACGAGATATTATGTAGTGAAATACCAGAAACTATGACTAAAACAAACCCCACACTTAGATTGTTCTCCATCCTTTTCACTTTTCTCTCTTTCTCTTCTTTTTATTTTTCCTGTAAATAGTTTAACTTAGCCACCACCTTTAAAAATCAAAATCCAAAGCTAGAAGCATCGATAAATTATGAATTTCAATCAGTTGAGTTTGTACGAGCGAGGGCTCCAAATCTATATAGGGTTTGAAGGGTGCAGCTGTCGTTGGTGGTGATTGACGTGGTGAGGCAGTGACTAGGGTTAGGGATTGACGGCGATTTAGGCGGAATTAGCATGAATGGATGTTGGTGTTGGGTGTGTGGAGGAAACTTGCATCTTGCGGTCAAGTTTGGGTAGGTGCGTTAAGGATTGGGGGGTATGACCTGGCATGGTCGAAGGGCGGGGAAGCGTGGTCGTGATTTTGTAGGGAGCTGCAGAGGTGAAGTTGTTGGGTTGGAAAGAGAGCTCGCGTGAAGAGAATGTCATTGGCGAAGTCCATTCATCGATTGGTGGTCTAGATCTGCGTGTCAATGTGTGCGCATGCACGATTGGAGTAGGTTTGTGCACAGGGGAAGTAATTTGATTTTGAGGAAGATGAATTTAAGGGGTTAATGAGTTGATTAGTTTATTTATTAAGTAATTAACTAATTTAATTAATCCAAATTCTTATTAAATCCATAACTCTTAAATACGAGGTCCAAATCGAATGTGGCCCTTCGTATTGCACTCGTAGGACTGTTATCTCCACACTAGAGCTTATTTCATCAAGTTTGGAGCAACCATGATTTTGAGCCAAAATCGAACGTCGTTCGATTTTAGATCAAGAAGGAATGCTTAAGCGATAACTCGAATAAAAGTGAGTTAACACACCTTGGAATGAACTCCATATGATATATGTGTTGATAAAAATTATTTTTTAAGTGCATGAGTGACTTCTTGGGTTGGTTTGGTTGAATTTCCCGCTTTGAAAAGCGGATGCATATATATGATTTATAAGGGACTTGTATAGAGACCTTAAAGGGTTTCTCGCCATTTTTAATTTACTTTTATATGAATCTTGCTTATATAAATGTTTGACTGTTGTTCGAAATGTTAAAATGGAGAAAATGTTGAATAGTGGAATAATCGCATTTTCGCACTTTGAAATTGCGTTATTGCACTTTGAAATCCCATCTCTTTAAATGTTGTGTTTATAATCTTGCGCTTGTATTTGCATCACTAAATATTTGGTCGTGCTTTTAAAATGATGTTTGAAAAAAGTTTTGATGGCTTAGAAAATATGTAATGCCTAACTCCAAAATGTTTAAAAGTTAGAAAAGTTTTGACTGCGTTTTTGCAGTTCGAAAGTCAAGTTTTAAATGGATTTTGTTGACTTCAAAATTCATTAAAAAAATTTGAATTCATACTAGACTCATAGTATGTTGTTCTAAAAATAAATTATAACATTTATACTTTGTAAAAATGTAGAGAAAATTCCAATTTGAAAAGAACAGATTTAAAGAGATTTTCATACTCTTTTTAGCGGCAGTTTTGTGGCACAATTTCCAACTTTTATAAAATGGTTTTAAACTTGATTTTTCTTCTTCAATTCTTTTAATGGACTTTTCTAACATATATTTAATTGTTTTAAAAGTGGTTTGAAATTATATATATTTTAAATGATTTTATATAAATTATCGAGGAAGAAGTTTTATTTTGAAATAAGAAATGGAAATGGTTTTTAGTTTTAATATATATTAAACTTGAGATTTTCTTTTTAAGTAATATTTGGAATGATTGTTTTATACTATATTTCAAGTATTTTTGAGTTTATTGAAAGTGAAAGGAAAGCATGGATTGCAACATCGTTGTTGTAATAAATGTTTTCTGAGGATTAAGAAAGAATTCATGGATTATAACACTTTTATTATAATAAATGATTTCATTAAGTTATTAAGAAAACTTGGTACTTGACTTTATAAGTGTTGATATTCGTAAATCTTTTGGAGCAGTTTTGTTTTAAAGATGATAACAAGTCGATTTTAAATGAAAAGATCTTAAAAAATAATGCTTTAAAAATAAAAGCTAAGTGTAATTGGTTTTGGGGTTCATAGTAAACAATGTTTTAATGACATTTGTTTTAACCCTTCATTTCAATACATTTGTTCATAGTATAATTAGCTCTTTAAAAGAATATTTTAAAGAGTGTTTCTAAGGTGTTTTACAAATATTTGTGACGTGAAAACCAAGCACAAGTGTGAGTCGAATGTTTTAAAAGTTTGTTTCGTTTATAGAAAATATTTAGTCTTATACTTAGCACTAAACATTGAGGGGACTCTTGCTATTCTTAAAGTTAAGAATGTATGTCGAGTCAAGGTAGGAAGCAGCACTGCCCTAATTTGATCGACTTCATTGTTTTCCCAAGGGTAGTGCTAGTTTGAGGTCGATGAGTTGTGATAAGTGTATAAGATTTAATTTTCATATATGATCATTTTTTTATTCTCGATAGTTGATTATTTGACTATCAATCCCGCTATCTTCTTTTTGATGATCAATTTAAGATGATTTTATATTGAGGAAACTCTTGCTATTCTTAGAGTTAAGAATGCATGTCGAGTCAAGGTCGGAAGCAACACTACCCTAATTTGTCCGGCTTCATTGTTTTCCCCATGGTAGTGTTAGTTTGAGATCGACAAGTTGTGATAAGTATATGAGATTTTCATTTCCATATACGATTTTTTTATTTCCAATAGTTGATTCATCGACTATCAATTTTGATATCCTTCTTTCTGTCACGTCAATCTAAGATGATTTGTAGCTAATTTCGAGCATTTGCATCCAACATCGGAGATAACTAAAACAAAAGAGCGAGTGGGAGCCAATCTATGTAGGTCACATCCATTAGGTATGTTCACAACTATCTAGAGAGGTTTTGGTTGCATGCATGCGGTGATGTGAAATATTCAGATTCCTGTGTTTGGCGCGGGTCTAGCTTGGTAGTTCCCGAGAGTGACGCATGTGCTCTTAAGTATATTTTGTCTAAAGGTATACTTTCGGTGTATGGGGCACATCCTCCTAGTCATGTTGGATGAATTCGTTCTCCTTGTTTTTATTCGAACCATGGAGTTAATCCTTTGTTAATTAGATCAAGAAGTGCATTGTGCTCTTCTCTATGTTTAATTATTTGTCCATTCTTTAAGTTTGGATTTTGATCTTGTTTATTCCCATTCTTTCAAACTGGGATTTTGTTATGATTTATTTCCATTCTTTCATGTATGGATGTTGTTCTTATAAGGTAAAACCATTTCGTGTTTAGCCGAGTGTTCTTATGAATTATTATATGTTCATCATATTTCTTGAGTTTTCTCATGTTGGTTTTCCAGACTGATCCGAGTGTTATTTTATTATAATGCTTGGATCTGACCGAGTTTTTTCTATGCTGTCGTTGGTGGGACATGGAGCTCATGGAATAGAGGTGGATGTTCACCTGATGTTGTATCTTTATTTTCCGTTGTATTATTATGTATACCCATCAACAATTATAAGATCAGGAAGCTATAACTATCCAAGCTGATAAGGTTTGTTTTTAACTCTGATGCACCATGTATCTTGGAGTGACAGTTTACTATTTTTGTTATATTATATGTTGTCATTCTGCTGCGAGATTCTGTTTCCCCCTATTCTTTTTCTTTTTATTTTACCATAACAATATGCCTTTTTGATAGTTGGATGCTCGGTATTTTAATACCGTGGATGTATTAGGTGTTGACTTCCAAGGGTAAAAAAGGTAGGTCATTACATTATATCAGCAAGCGATTTATCAAATTTGAAAGGAACTATCGGAAGTTGTAGAAACTTGCTTATTGCTTGCTAATTACATTAAGGAAGCTGCGAACATATTTTTAGGTTCATTCGATTAAGGTGCTAACAGATCAACCTTTGAAGCAGATATTGTGCCAACCTAAAATTCGGGAAGGTTTCTAAAATGGAATATTGAACTAAGCCAGTATGATAGTACTTACCATTCGAGGAGGGCGATAAACAGGCAGGCATTGACGGACATTAACACTGAGTTTATCGTATGGGATGGTGAAGAGGAAGACAATATAGTCACACTTTCTCATTGGAAACTGTTTATGGACAAAGCTATGAACGAACGTAGTTCATATGCAGGATTGATGCTTGTAACTCAAGAAGGACGGCCAATTTATTATGCATTGAAGTTGGGATTTTTCATGAATAACAATGAGGATGAGTACAAAGCATTAATAGCGAGGCTGGGGATAGCAAAGAAGCCGAGAATAAGGAGGCTACATATATTCAGTGATTCCCAGTTAGTGCTTTGTCAAGAGAAGAAGGAATTTCAAGCTAAGAGTGCGAGACTTGCTCCTTACCTGACAAAGGCACTAGAACTGTTGGATGATATACGGCATTCCACGACTACACACATCCATAGAGAGGAGAATGTGAAAGCTAAATCATTGGCCAAGCTAGCTAGATCAAGGAAAGCTCAGATGATAGGTTTGATTCCAATGGAAGTTTTGACGACTTCGAGTATCGACCAAGTGGATGTCGAATGGATTTTGGAGACCATAGAGGAAGAGGATCCATGGATGACTCCAATCAAGGATTATATACTCAAAGGAATTCTCCTGAGATAAAAGAATGAACAGAAGAAATTCCATCGAAAAGCACCATGGTTCATGATGCAAGACGGAGTACTTTACAAGACATGATTCTCTACCCCTTTACTACGGTGTGTAACCAAGGATGAGACTAGGAAAATCCTCATGGAAATCCATTAGGGTAGCTGTGGTAGCCACACCAGGGGACAGTCATTAGCAAAGAAGGTACTTCGATATGGATACTTCTAGCCAACTATAAATCAAGATGCAACTGATTAGACCAAACAGTGTGCCCGTTGCCAGAAATTTGTGAAGATACTAGAGCCCTATCAATAGTGCTTATGCAGATGGCTAGCCCATGTACATTTGCGATTTGGGGAGTTGATATAATTGGTGTGCAACCGATGGCGAAAGGAGGAGCTAAGTACACTATAGTTACAGTGGATTACTTCATGTAGTGGACTGAAGTAGAACCGCTTGCCACAATCAAAACGAAAAGGTGATTAACTTTGTGACAAAGAACACCATTTGTAGGTTTGGAGTACCTCAAAAGATTATAATGGATAATGGAACTTAGTTTGAGAGCATCGAGTTAAAAGATTTCTATAATCGTACAAGATCGAGAAAAACTTTTTGGTAGTAACACAACCACAGGCAAAATCGATAGGTAGAGGTAGTGAATAAAATCATCAAGTCTATCTTGAAGAAGTGGTTAACTAAAGATACAGGAAACTAGGTTAATGAGCTTCCACTAGCACTGTGGGCTTATAGGACAACCCACAAGTCCGCGATGCTTTGGCCTATGGATTGGTGGCTATGATCCTGATAGAATTAGAAATCTCTTCTCATCACGAAAGGCATTACGATCCAATGGTAAACGAGGAACTCTTGCTTGAGTTCCTCAATTTGGTCGATGAGAAGAGAGAGGAAGAAGAATTAAGGGTAGCTGCTCACCATAAAATAGTAGCACAACATTTCAACATCAAGGTTTGGAACTATACTTTTGAGGTAGGGGATCACATTTTGAAGTGAGTTCTCCTGGGTATGGAGGCACTTATTCTGAATTAGAATGGTCCTTATGCAATCGAAAAAAAGCTTGGAGACAGAACTTTCAAGTTTGCTATTGTTGATGGAATTCTAATACCACAGACATCGAACAATGACTTACTATGTCACTATTTTACTTAGATTAATTTAGTTTATTTTTTAAGCTACCTAAGGATTCTGGAGGCACTGAAATAAGGAAGGACTTGCCGTGTTTTTCCTTTATAAAGTTACTTAGCTTCTTGAACCAATGGAACCGTGTTCTTGTAATCAAATCCCTATGCTGTGCGATTAGCAGTACATTCATGTACTTGAAAGCGGTACCAACTCTGTTGGTCCAGGATTAGGACTAAGAAGAATAATTACAGGGGTCGATCGGATAATTCAACCCCAACCTTTAGGTATTAACTATTGCCCAGGAATAGGCAATGTCAAGAAGGAATGCCTAGAACAAGGCCAACTTTCGGAGATAGAAACTAGTGCACATTGAAATTCAATGAGCACACTTATGGTCTAGCAAGATATGCTAAGTCGAGGATAAGCGAGAATGGTCAACGGATGTTTTTGGTCAATACCCAGAGTTTGGTTCGATTGAGAGCGGGTGCCTGGAGGCAGCATCTAAGTAGCCAGATCTTGAAGATATGAACTAGTAAATGGAAAGGAGTTCCATGACGTCGCTTGCATCATAGTTGGATGTGTTTAGCCAAGGATAAGCTAGGATAGTTGTTGATAATGGCGGAATTTTCTATCGGTTAGAAAATCGCCGTTAAAAATACATCGTTATAAACCGCAAGCGCATGGCGTACAATTGTAGTACGTTTGCGAGTACAGGTCGATCCGAAAGGAAATGAATTAATTTTAAATTATACTCAATCAAATTAAACCAAAGCTTAATATTGTTTTAACTAAAAAAGAAATGCAAAAACTAAATACAAATAAAAGTGAATAAAATATGAGATTAAGAGACAATTTAGAGGCAAATCCACTCTTATACTCTCACATAAATCAACACAAAATTTAACCTATGATCTCTCATTTTAATCAGTAGTATTAGTGATGTATTTATCATAAGTATGATCTGTTTGTGTTATTAATTAACACAACTTGAACCATCAAACTTTAATACAACACTAAAACCACTTTGTTAAATGTCATGTAAATGAGACTAAAAAAATCTATTTTAAGTATGATCTATTAACTATTTTTGAGTAGTAACATAGATCATCAAATTTTGATTCTATTTTAATTCCATGATCAAAATCACTTAGTTCGATGATGATGTAAATTGTGTTTATGTTGGATTAAGCATAGCCCATTTGTGATTAGAAACACAACACAAGCTATCAAATTCCTTAATAAACTTACATCATAATCCAACTTTTCATTAAGCACTAAAAAGATATCATAAATAATAAAATATGTTGAGTCTACATAATTTGAGAGAGCTTCATTACCTCTAAATTGAAGGGATTTAGCTTCTCATTTGTGTTATCATTTCAACACATGTAAATATCAACGTAGAACAAAAAAGGAAAGTGCAAGCTAATTAAAATAAAAGGAACTAACTACTTGCATAAAAATAAAACTAAATTAAGTGCATAAATGGAAATCTAATCTACTAACATAAAAGGAAAGAGGGCATGTAAATAAAAATGGGCATAAAATAAAATAAAAACATTTAAAGAACAAAGAAGAAGAAGTGGCTTTGATCAAAGAAGAACAAAGAATAAAAATAGGATTTAGCTTCTCATTTGTGTTGTCGGATCCTTTTTTTGTCTTTGATCGTAAGGTCAGATTCTTAGAGTAAAAGATTCCAACGAATCAAACGATAATTAGCATCCTGTTTAGAAAAAAAAAGGTACCTAAGAGCTAAATGGTCAGTGTAAACAGTAATGTGTGAGCCAATCAAATAAGGTCGGAATTTTTCGAGTGCGAAGACTACCGCTAGAAGCTCTTTTCCAATGGTCGTGTAATTGAGTTGAGCATCGTTTAAAGTCATACTAGCGTAGTAGATGACATGAAGGATTTTGTTATGCGTTGTCCTAAGAGAACACCAACTAAAAAGTTAGAATCGTCACATATTATTTCGAAAGGAAGATCCCAATTAGGTGAGCAAATGATGGGAGCGGAAATGAGTTCGTTTTTGAGATGTTCGAAAGTAGAAACACAATCAAAATTGAAGTCAAATGGAACGTCTTTTCCAAGAAGAGTCGTCAGAGGTCGAGCGATTTTATTGAAGTCTTTCACAAAGCGTCGATAAAATCCCGCGTGTCCAAGGAGTGGACGAATGTCCTTGACAGATTCGGGAATAGGTAGATTCGCAATTACGTCAACTTTTTCTTTATCTACCTCAATGCCTTTGTTTGAAATGGCATGCCCAAGGACAATGCCGTGTTTGACCATGAAATGGCATTTTTCCCAATTTAACGTTAATTGTTTGTCCTTGCATCATTTAAGAACCAACTCAAGATGGTGTAAGTACTCGGAGAAAGAGTTTCCAAAGATGGAAAAATCGTCCATAAACACTTCAAGAAAGCATTCAATCATATCGGAAAAGATGCTAACCATGCATCTTTGAAATGTAGCAGGAGCGTTGCAAAGGCCAAATGGCATACATCGATAGGCAAAAGTTCAAAAGGGACACATGAAAGCAATTTTTTCTTGATTTTCGAGAGCGATTGGAATTTGGTTATAGCCGGACAATCAAGAAAGCAACAAAATCTGTGGCCAGCTAAACGTTCAAGCATTAGATCGATGAAAGGAAGAGGGAAGTGATCTTTACATGTTGCCGCATTTAGTTTTTGATAACCAATGCAAACACACCAACGCATTTGAGTACGAGTTGGAATGAGTTTGTTTGAGTTGTTCTTGATAACAGTAAGTCCAGACTTTTTCGGCACGACATGAATTGGGCTAACCCACGAACTATCAGAGATTGGGTATATGATTCCGTTATCGAGGAGTTTAAGAATTTCATCTTGAATTGCTTCCTTCATTTTTGGGTTAAGCCTTCGTTGCGCATCACGAACAGGCTTGGCATCGTCAACTAAATGGATACGATGTTGAAAAAGTGCGGGACTAATTCCCATTATATCGATAATCGACCATCCTATTGCTTCTTTGTTTTTCGACAAAACCGAAAGAATGGAAACTTCATGATCAAGAGAGAGAGTTGAAGAGATTATGACGGGAAACGTTTCATTGTCACCTAAGTATGCGTACTTAAGGTGATCGGGAAGGAGTTTGAGTTCTAACCTCGAGGGTTGCTCAGTCAAATAATTTGGTTGAAGTGCTGATTCAATAGTGAGGGGTTCAAATGGAAGCGCATTTTCAATCTCGTTAAGCTCGTCTTGAGACAGTTATTTGTATTTGTTAACCCACCTTTCGACAAGGCAGCATATTGACCGATTTAACCCACTCGACTGCATAATGATTGGAGATGAACTATCACAGATGATAAACAAACACCGCAAGGGGCTTAAAATATGGTTTTGACAAAGATCGAGTCGTTTCAAGTTGCTTGGAGCCTGTTCGTAGTCATCTTCATGATTGCTTCGGGTTTCTAGACATGTTGCTTTGGGTCAAAGAAGTGTTCACTTCGGGTTTTTGAGGAACGAGCCACTTTAAGTCATCACAGCATTTGCTTTGAGTCACTGGAGGGTTTACTTTGAGCCAATGAGATGATTGCTTCGAGTCAAAGCCATGGGTCGATCAACAACCAAATTCTCCACCAATCTCATATCCATCCAAGTTCGTATTCATCAAACTTTGCCAATCGCTTTGTATCCATGTGCTTCATGTCGATCGTTTTCATACACACCCACTATGTATCGATCCTAATCCAACATGTTTCGTATCGATCAGTTAATTGATCGATACGAAGCGAAGGGCTAAGTATCAGTACGAAGCCATAAACAAAACGATCGATACGAAATAGGTGGAGTTCCATCCTGTTCATTTACACTTCAACTACTTGCTTCGTATCGGTCATATTCCTATATGATTCGTATCGATCAATCAAACGATCGATACGAAACCAATGATCATTTAATCAATACGAAAAGCAATCATAAGCTATTTCGTATCGATCGGTTTTGTATCGATCGATATGAAGAAGCGGGTCAAGTGGTGAAATGTACAACATGGATCGAGGTGTGAAACTTGGATCGATGCGTAATTGGTGGACGATGGACATACCATATGATCGATACGTAGAGTACAACCAGCATCGGTATGAAGGGAGTGACATATGATCGATGCGAAGAAGGCAAAGTCAACTCGGCATAAAAAGTGGATCGCTCCTGGATTGTAGCGCCATGTCATCATCCTGATCGGTACGAATTTGGATCGATACGAGGCTATCGACGTGATAGCCTACCTACAATATCAATCTTGGAACGATCATAACTCGAGATCTACAAGTCCAAATGCCTTCAAATTTTCACTGTAGCTTGCATACCACCGGAAGAATGTTCGTGATCGATCCCATCGCCATTGGACCAATTTTGGATCGATACAAAATACCTAGGGATCGATCAGGGATCGATCCCAAACCACTCCGGATCGATCACGTGGGCCCACCCATGTGTGAGAAGGAGTATTCCGAATTCAAAGTCAGATACTTCCATGCTACGCCTATAAATAGCAGCCCGATGCCTCCAGAGAAGGGGACTTTTGGCTCTTCTACGCCGTCACTCTGCTAAACTCCATTGTAACTCGGATACTATCAATTATACTCTTGAAAATCAGTAGAAGATCATCAATAAAACAGAAACTCTTCATAGTGGACATAGGCTACAACGCCGAACCACTATAAATCTTGTGTTCGTACTCCTTTCCTTTTAAATTTTGAGCATTCTTCACATTTATATTCTCTACATATTGTCTATCTTTGATCTGTGATTGTGATTTGGTGCTTTCATCTGCAATTGGGTGTTTGTGACCAATTTTGGCACAAACATTTTGGTGCTTTCACTGAGAAGGCTAGCACTCAAGGATTCTACAACTTGGATTTCAAATCTGAAGGCTTAAGGACTTGGATCTGGAAAGCTATGGTGTAGCAATCAGCAAGGAGACCAAGAGCAGAAAGGAGTCAGCCTGAAGGGAGTCAGGAGGCCTCTTCAGGAGCAAACCAGACTTCAGTTTTCATCACCAGAGACGAGATGGAGATGATGATGGAGGCTATGCAGGAAGGGATGCTGAAAAGGAAGAAGGAGATGATGCAGAACCTACTCCAGCAGATTGGACAAGCTAGAGTGCAGAGTCAAGGGAACACAGTAGCAGTAAGTGCTGGAAATAGGGATCGGGAGCATGGAGCAACCAGAATTCAGAATAGAGTGGGACCATCAGAAGCGGCCCCAAAGCTTGAGGGTATTACCACGGAGCATGTTGATCCAATCCCAGGAAGGAAACCAGGAAGAACTGCGCAACTTGGCATTGATAGAGGAATGGACACTCATCCAGGAGAGCAGATTCCAAGATTCCCTCGTGAACTCGGGGGGCAGGTCAGAGGCAACAAACAAGGACCACAATTTGATGACAGTGATAGATTGGTGGAAATGGTTAGACGAGCCATGAGGGGAGGACTAGTGAATAGAGGAGGAGCCCCTTCGCTCTTACAATCAGGCAGGCCAGGAATCCACCAGAATCAAGCTACCAACACTGGAAATGTACGATGGAAGGACGGATCCTGTAGTTCATCTGACGAGGTATATGAGGTACATGGAAGTACTGGTGGCATCGAAGCAGGTCATGGCCCAGTGGCCCAGTGTTTTCCATTCTATTTGACAGATATAGCAGCACTGTGGTTCAGACAACTGGAGAGCGGTTCGATTGGGACATGGACCGAGTTGATTAAGAAGTTTATGAAGCAGTTCGGAGTTCATATCTCAAGGCCTAAGAATGTGATGAGTCTAAGGACACTGAAGCAGAAGACAGGAGAGTCTTTGAGGAACTTTTTAATGAGGTTTAATGCGGCAGCAGCATCGGTGGATCGCCCAGATCCATCCATGGTTTTGATCGCAGCCGTGTCTGGCATAGCTGATGGCACAAAGTTCAAGAATTCGTTGACCAGGGATCCACCTATGGATCTAAGAAAATTTTACCATGAGGCAGAAAGGTTTCTTCAACAAGAGGATGCAAGTGCTGAGAGAGAGAGGAAGGAGAGGGAGTTGATGTTTATGCAGTCAAAAGCAGAGATCCACCCGGAAAGGATTTAGGCAAGGATAAAAGGAAGCGGAAAGCAGAGGATAGCTGTGATGAGCCAAAGCGGCCGCGAAAGGAACCGAGATTCACCTCTTGTATGGAGTTGAATGAGACTTTGGAACGAATCTACCAAGACACTATGGGGCAGGCTCCCTACCGGAGGCCGATGAGAAGGGATCCAACCAATAATGAGAGGAAGTTAGACAATCAAACGATCGATACGATCCGTGTTCATTTGCACTTCAACTGCTTGCTTCGTATCGGTCATATTCCTATAGGATTTGTACCGATCAATCAAACGATCGATATGAAACCAACGATCATTTAATCGAAACGAAAAGCAATAATAAGCAATTTTGTATCGATTGATATGAAGAAGCGGATCAAGTGGTGAAATGTACAACATGGATCGAGGCGTGAAACTTGGATCGATGCATAATTGGTTGACGATTGACATACCATATAATCGATACGAAGAGTACAACCAGCATCGATACGAATGGAGTGACATATGATCGATGCGAAGAAGGCAAAGTCAACTCGGCATAAAAAGTGGATCGCTCCTGGATTATAGCGCCACTTCATCATCCTGATCGATACGAATTTGGATCGATACGAGGCTATCAATACGAACGTGACAGCCTACCTAAAATATCAATCTTGGAACGATCATAACTCGAGATCTACAAGTCCAAATGCCTTCAAATTTTCACTGTAGCTTGCGTTCCACCGGAAGAATGTTCATGATCGATCCCATCGCCATTGGACCAATTTTGGATCGATACAAAATACCTAGGGATCGATCAGGGATCGATCCCAAACCAATCCGGATCGATCACGTGGGCCCACCCATGTGTGAGAAGGAGTATTCTGAATTCAAAGTCAGATACTTCCATGCTATGCCTATAAATAGCAGCTCGTTACCTCTAGAGAAGGGGACTTTTGGCTCTTCTACGCCGTCACTCTACTAAACTCCATTGTAACTCGGATACTATCAATTATACTCTTGAAAATCAGTAGAAGATCATCAATAAAACAGCAACTCTTCAAAGTGGACGTAGGCTACAACGCCGAACCACAATAAAGCTTGTGTTCTTACTGCTTTCCTTTTAAATTTTGAGCGTTCTTCACATTTATATTCTCTACATATTGTCTATCTTTGATCTGTGATTGTGATTTGGTGCTTTCATCTACAATTGGGTGTTTGTAACCAATTTTGGCACAAACATTTTGGTGCTTTCACTGAGAAAGCTAATACTCAGGGATTCTACAACTTGGATTTCGAATCTGAAGGCTTAAGGACTTGGATCTGGAAAGCTATGATGTAGCAATTAGCAAGGAGACCAAGAGCAGAAAGGAGTCAGCGTGAAGGGAGTCAGGAGGCCTCTTCAGAAGCTAACCAGACTTCAGTTTTCATCACCAGAGACGAGATGGAGATGATGATGGTGGCTATGTAAAAAGGGATGCTGAAAAGGCAGGAGGAGATGATGCAGAACCTACTCCAGCATATTGGACAAGCTAGAGTGCAGAGTCAAGGGAACGCAGTAGCAGTAAGTGTTGTAAATAGGGATCGGGAGCATGGAGCAACCAGAATTCAGAATAGAACGGGACCATCAGAAGCGGCCCCAAAGATTGGGGGTATGACCACAGAGCATGTTGATCCAATCCCATGCAGGATACCAGGCAGAACTGCACAACATGCCGTTGATAGAGGAATGGACGCTCGTCCAGGAGAGCAGATTCCAGGATTCCATCGTGAACTCAAGGGGCAGGTCGGAGGCAATAGACAAGGACCAAAATTTGATGACAGTGACAGATTGGTGGAAATGGTTAGACCAGCCATGAGGGGAGGACTAGTGAATAGAGATATGGAAGATGTGAAGAGGAGCCCCTTCGCTCTTACAATCAGGCAGGCTAGGAATCCACCAGAATCAAGCTACCAACACTGGAAACGTACGATGGAAGGACGGATCCTGTAGTTCATCTGATGAGGTATATAAGGCACATGGAAGTACTGGTGGCATCGGAGGAGGTCATGGCCCAGTGGCCCAGTGTTTTCCATTATATTTGACGGATATAGCAGCACTATGGTTCGGACAACTGGAGAGCGGTTCGATTGGTACATGGACCGAGTTGATTAAGAAGTTTATGAAGCAGTTCAGAGTTCATATCTCAAGGCCTAAGAATGTGATGAGTCTGACGACACTGAAGTAGAAGACAGGAGAGTCTTTGAGGAACTTTTTAACGAGGTTTAATGCCTGCAACAGCATCGATGGATCGCCTAGATCCATCCATGGTTTTGATCGCAGTCGTGTCTGGCATAGCTGATGGCACAAAGTTCAAGAATTCGTTGACCAGGGATCCACCTATGGATCTAGGAGAATTTTACCATGAGGCAGAAAGGTTTCTGCAACAAAAGGATGCAAGTGCTGAGAGAGAGAGGAAGGAGAGGGAGTTGATGTTTATGCAGTCAAAAGCAGAGATCCACCCGGAAAGGATTTAGGCAAGGATAAAAGGAAACGGAAAGCAGAGGATAGCTGTGATGAGCCAAAGCAGCCGCGAAAGGAACCGAGATTCACCTCTTGCATGGAGTTGAATGAGACTTTGGAACGAATCTACCAAGACACTATGGTGCAGGCTCCCTACCGGAGGCCGATGAGAAGATCCAACCAATAATGAGAGGAAGTTAGACAATCAAACGATCGATACGATCCGTGTTCATTTGCACTTCAACTGCTTTCTTCGTATCGGTCATATTCCTATACGATTTGTACCGATCAATCAAACGATCGATATGAAACCAACGATCATTTAGTCGAAACGAAAAGCAATAATAAGCTATTTTGTATCGATCGATATGAAGAAGCGGGTCAAGTGGTGAAATGTACAACATGGATCGAGGCGTGAAACTTGGATCGATGCATAATTGGTGGACGATTGACATACAATATGATCGATACGAAGAGTACAACCAGCATTGATACGAAGGGAGTGACATATGATCAATGCGAAGAAGGCAAAGTCAACTCGGCATAAAAAGTGGATCGCTCCTGGATTATAGCGCCACGTCATCATCCTGAATGATACGAATTTGGATCGATACGAGGCTATCGATACGAACGTGACAGCCTACCTAAAATATCAATCTTGGAACGATCATAACTCGAGATCTACAAGTCCAAATGCCTTCAAATTTTCACTGTAGCTTGCGTTCCACCAGAAGAATGTTCATGATCGATCCCATCGCCATTGGACCAATTTTGGATCGATACAAAATACCTAGGGATCGATCGGGGATCGATCCCAAACCACTCCGGATCGATTACATGGGCCCACCCATGTGTGAGAAGGAGTATTCCGAATTTAAAGTCAGATACTTCCATGCTACGCCTATAAATAACAGCTCGATGCCTCCAGAGAAGGAGACTTTTGGCTCTTCTACGCAATCACTCTGCTGAACTCCATTGTAACTCGGATACTATCAATAATACTCATGGAAATCAGTAGAAGATCATCAATAAAACAGCAACTCTTCAAAGTGGACGTAGGCTACAACGCCGAACCACTATAAAGCTTGTGTTCTTACTGCTTTCCTTTTAAATTTTGAGCGTTCTTCACATTTATATTCTCTACATATTGTCTATCTTTGATCTGTGATTGTGATTTGGTGCTTTCATCTACAATTGGGTGTTTGTGACCAATTTTGGCACAAATATTTTGGTGCTTTCACTGAGAAGGCTAGCACTCAGGGATTCTACAACTTGGATTTCGAATCTGAAGGCTTAAGGACTTGGATCTAGAAAGCTATGGTGTAACAATCAGCAAGGAGACCAAGAGCAGAAAGGAGTCAGCGTGAAGCGAGTCAGGAGGCCTCTTCAGGAGCTAATCAGACTTCAGTTTTCATCACCAGAGATGAGATGGAGATGATGATGGAGGCTATGCAGGAAGGGATGCTGAAAAGGCAGGAGGAGATGATGCAGAACCTACTCCAGCAGATTGGACAAGCTAGAGTGCAGAGTCAAGGGAACGTAGTAGCGGTAAGTGCTGGAAATAGGGATCGGAAGCATGGAGCAACCAGAATTCAGAATAGAGCGGGACCATCAGAAGCGGCCCCAAAGCTTGGGGGTACGACCACGGAGCATGTTGATCCAATCCCAGGCAGGATACCACGCAGAACTGCGCAACATGGCGTTGATAGAGGAATGGACGCTCGTCCATGAGAGCAGATTCCAGGGTTCCCTCGTGAACTCGGGGGGCAGGTCGGAGGCAATAGACAAGGACCATAATTTTATGACAATGACAGATTGGTGGAAATAGTTTGATGAGCCATGAGGGGAGGACTATTGAATAGAGATCTGGAAGATGTAAAGAGGAGCCCCTTCGCTCTTACAATCAGGCAGGCCCAGAATCCACCAGAATCAAGCTACCAACCCTGGAAATGTACGATGGAAGGACGGATTATGTAGTTCATCTAACGAGGTATATGAGGCACATGGAAGTACTAGGGGCATCGGAGGAGGTCATGGCCTAGTGGCCCAGTGTTTTCCATTATATTTGACGGATATAGCAGCACTGTGGTTCAGACAACTGGAGAGCGGTTCAATTGGGACATGGACCGAGTTGATTAAGAAGTTTATGAAGCAGTTCAGAGTTCATATCTCAAGGCCTAAGAATGTGATGAGTCTGACGACACTGAAGCAGAAGACATGAGAGTCTTTGAGGAAATTTTTAACGAGGATTAATGCGGTAGCAGCATCGGTGGATCGCCCAGATCCATCCATGGTTTTGATCGCATCCGTGTCTGGCATAGCTGATGGCACAAAGTTCAAGAATTCGTTGACCAGGGATCCACCTATGGATCTAGGAGAATTTTACCATGAGGCAGAAAGGTTTCTGCAACAAGAGGATGCAAGTGCTGAGAGAGAGAGGAAGGAGAGGGAGTTGATGTTTATGCTGTCAAAAGCAGAGATCCATCCGGAAAAGATTTAGGCAAGGATAAAGGGAAACGGAAAGCAGAGGTTAGCTGTGATGAGCCAAAGCGGTTGCGAAAGGAACCGAGATTCACCTCTTATATGGAGTTGAATGAGACTTTGGAACGAATCTACCAAGACACTATAGGGCAGGCTCCCTACCGGAGGCCGATGAAAAGGGATCCAACCAATAATGAGAGGAAGTTAGACAATCAAACGATCGATACGATCCGTGTTCATTTGCACTTCAACTGCTTGCTTCGTATCGGTCATATTCCTATATGATTCGTACCGATCAATCAAACGATCGATACGAAAGAAACGATCATTTAATCGAAACGAAAAGCAATAATAAGCTATTTCGTATCGATCCGTTTTGTATCGATCGATATGAAGAAGCGGGTCAAGTGGTGAAATGTACAACATGGATCGAGGCGTGAAACTTGGATCGATGCGTAATTGGTGGACGATGGACATACCATATGATCGATACAAAGAGTACAACTAGCATCGATACGAAGGGAGTGACATATGATCGATGCGAAGAAGGCAAAGTCAACTCGGCATAAAAAGTGGATCGCTCCTGGATTATAGCGCCACATCATCATCCTGATCCATACGAATTTGGATCGATACGAGGCTATCGATACGAACGTGATAGCCTACCTACAATATCAATCTTAGAACGATCATAACTCGAGATCTACAAGTCCAAATGCCTTCAAATTTTCACTGTAGCTTGCGTACCACCGGAAGAATGTTCGTGATCGATCCCATCGCCATTGGACCAATTTTGGATCGATACAAAATACCCAGGGATCGATCCCAAACCACTCCGGATCGATCATATGGGCCCACCCATGTGTGAGAAGGAGTATTCCGAATTCAAAGTCAGATACTTCCATGCTATGCCTATAAATAGCAGCCCGTTGCCTCTAGAGAAGAGGACTTTTGGCTCTTCTACATCGTCACTCTGCTGAACTCCATTGTAACTCGGATACTATCAATTATACTCTTGAAAATCAGTAGAAGATCATCAATAAAACAGCAACTCTTCAAAGTGGACGTAGGCTACAATGCCGAACCACTATAAAGCTTGTGTTCTTACTTCTTTCCTTTTAAATTTTGAGCGTTCTTCACATTTATATTCTCTACATATTGTCTATCTTTGATCTGTGATTTGGTGCTTTCATCTACAATTGGGTGTTTGTGACCAATTTTGGCACAAATATTTTGGTGCTTTCACTGAGAAGGCTAGCACTCAGGGATTCTACAACTTGGATTTTGAATCTGAAGGCTTAAGGACTTGGATCTAGAAAGCTATGGTGTAGCAATCAGCAAGGAGACCAAGAGCAGAAAGGAGTCAGCGTGAAGCGAGTCAGGAGGCCTCTTCAGGAGCTAACCAGACTTCAGTTTTCATCACCAGAGATTAGATGGAGATGATGATGGAGGCTATGCAGGAAGGGATGCTGAAAAGGCAGGAGGAGATGATGTAGAACCTACTCCAGCAGATTGGACAAGCTAGAGTGCAGAGTCAAGGGAACGCAGTAGCAGTAAGTGCTGGAAATAGGGATCGGAAGCATGGAGCAACCAGAATTCAGAAATGTGCATGTGCCTTAATTGTGGTCCATTAATTAGTGGAGGTGGGGTCCTCCATGATTACATGAATTCTTTTATTTCTTCATATCTTTGGCTTCCAACTCTTGTATATGCATATTTCCATGAAACCACTTCCAAGTTAAATCCAAATTCCTACAAAACAAATTAAAATGTGCAAGTAATTTTTTCCCAAATTAATTCATGCACGAAAATTACCGTTTTGCCCCCATGTAAACGCATGAATGATGACTTGAAAGCATTTTTGAAATTTGGTTTTAAACATGTAAAAACACCCAATTATGACATTTATTTTACTAAAATGAGATTAAGTGTGCACGTAAAAATATACATTTTTACGTCCACATCAATAGTCATTGAAGGTTGAAAATAAGTACAACTGGATTCCTTTAATCTAGGATCAGGGTCGGGAAGTATAATCGAACTGGGGGGAATAGAATAATTTGCTCCATGTTGTAAATATCTGACCAATACCAAGAAACATGCAAAGTCAAGGGATGATGCTCGGATTTTGGAATGCGGAAAACCAAGTCTCAGAAACAGTACTCGGTATGTAATGGAATTACAAACGGCATGGTTATACTCATGACTTAGCGAGACACGCTTGGTCGAAGTTGAGTAGTGGAATTCTATGGATAATATCGATCGCGTCTAGTTATTGGTGGGATCAAAGACCTTAGGATACAAATTCCTAAATCAATGTTCCTTAGAAACAAGGAACAACATGGAACTTGGATTACTTATAACTGGTTATTAGTTGAAGGAAATTCAACCCGGAATAAGCTGGAAAAACCGCAAAATTGGTTAAATAATTGTTTTGTTTAGCCAAATAAAGACACTTTGGCAACAATAAAATAGTATTGAATAATGGAATATAACTAAAGTAATTGCAGGAATTTTACTTACATGCATAGAGTTACAATAAGTAAAAGGATTCCACAAACACATGCACACATAATATGGATAAATTGCAGTACAAGCAGTTATATTATATGTGCAGATAGTTATATATATATATATATCCATGTACATAAATAGTGTACAAAGTGCATAAATGTAAATGGAACGGAGAATGAAACAGCAAATTAGTCTTTCATTATATACAAACTTTATATACAACGGACGCGGGGTTGTCCCGCACAATTGCGACCTACATACACAAAAAACTGAAAAAACAAAAACTACGACCCAAAAAGAACAAATGGAAACTATCTCATTGATACTGGTAGATAGCCGAGGAGCCTAATTCTTGTGAGCCTTCTTTTTCTTGCAAGCCTTGTTGCCTGAGCCATCATGAGGCCTCTTCTGGCCCTTCTTATGTTGAGGTGTGCTGCCTCCGAAAGGGATGGTGTTGCTTTCAGAAGTAATAGTGGCGAGATCTTCAAGACAGTCAATGGCAGGCTCAGAGGTCTCTATGACGGCATTGATACCGCTACCCTTCGGGGTCTTGATGGTGATGAGGACTCGTAGAGAAGGTATCGGTTTCTCGACTCCTGTAGGATTTTCAAGCACAAACTTGGTCTTAACCTTGACTTTGGATATATCAAGCTTTAACTTTTCTGTCATGGAGATGAATTCGGTCGGGTTCAATGCACTGGTTATAGCGACGTCTTCACCTCGGGACTAGGAAGTGTCATCTAATCCTTCCAAAGTAGTGATTGTATCCAAATCGGGACCATTAATAGAGCTAGAGGGGAGGATTGTAGCGACTAGTCCCACAGTCATAGAGGTTGACTCAATAGTAAGTATATTAGGGCTCGAGCCTTGGGTAATTGGTAGGGAAGGAGGAAGAAAAGGATGACCTATAAGGTCACAAATAGATTGGTAAAGATTAGTAACAGTCTCAGGCGAGAACTGAAGGACTTTGAAGACTGGAGAAATGACAAATATACCTTTGTTTGGACTGGATTGCTAAATAGGAGATTTAGTGATTTCTGCCACTTTGAGTGTTGATTGCATATGTTGGTCAACTGAGGGAGGAATGTAAAGTTCAACAAGAGTAGAAGCTGCAGAAGATGGGATAATTTAGGTGGCCATGGAGATTTCCCCCTCAGATGTTGGAATGTTCACCACAAGCTCTTGGGACGTAGGAGTTGATATATTCTAGTTGACCAGATGCACTTAGGTCGACAGGAGCTTCAATGACAACTTTAGCAGCAACATCTTCCTCAACAAGAATAACTTTTCCTTTTTTGAGTTTAAGCATGTTTTCAGCATCATGGTACTCGGCTTTTTGCTCCTCTTTAGTGGGACCTTCACCTGATGCCTCTGCTCGATGTAGCACCAACTCCCAAGCATCAACGAGGGTAATGATGTATTTACTTACCAACAACTTCAAGTTCATATATTGGACGACGATTTCAAAGAACTATTGAAGGGTGGAGTTTAATTTCTCTTTCTTTGACCTTCTACTCTTTCAGCTCATTTAGATCATGTATGACTGCAGTGCAGTCGACTTGAGCCTCCAACTCTCAGTTTTTGCAGAAGTAAGGCGTATTCAAAATTTTCAATTCCAATGTACATATTCTGGATCTCGACTTCTTTTGCTTTAAGAGCCAGATCTTTTTCTAAAATGACCTTATCCTTCTTCAGGAGGGCCAAGTCCTTGTCAGCAAGCTACGTCTTGAGAGCGGCATTTTCATCTTGAGCAGTTTGTATGATATTTTTCATCACGATCTCGACCTGTTGTGAGCCTTCATCATCTTCGTGACCAACTTTTTGTCCTTTCCCTTAGATTCCAGAGTCGCATCTCTCTCTCTTTCGATCTTTTTCAAATCCCACTTGTACCCCCTCAATGAGGCTTCCATAGGTTTTCTTTTCAGATTCAAACGATTGGATATTCATTTGGTTGATTCGATTAACATTGGAGAGGGCATAACAAAGATTCTTGCGCTCGTATCCGTAGTCTACAAGCTCTTGGACCCATCCAACGTTACGGTCCGCCTCTTCCTTAGGAATATTATTAGTGTCTCGGTCGAAGGAGAAGTTGAACGATTGGTGAATCCTTTGGATCGAGGAGGAGAACGAACGGTAGTAGCAAGTGTGAGTGACGCTAGAGTTTGTTGCTATGAAAGAAGTTGAGGTTGGGAATAAGGCAGAGCTGCCAGAAGATGAACCATGGCAACCTTGGGGATCTTTATGCCTTTCCGGTGATCGTTGGTGTGTCTTTCTTTGGCCTGTCTCTTCCTTCTATTGCTTTCTGCCTCGCATTCTTTTCTACGGACTCTTTCATTTTCAGTCTCTCGACCTCTCTAAGAACTGGAATGAGGTAGATCAGGGGTGTGCTTCCTTTCCTCGGAAATGCCATATTAGAGATAACTGAACCGGTCTCTGCCCATTATACTTGAAATGAAATAAAGGATAGTATTAATCCAGAGTATCCGAATGCAGAGGGTGTGAGTTCGTGATCCTAGAAGTTTATAGAGTGTCGGTGACCCCTTAGATACTCTATGGATCATGTTTGGAAGGAGTTAAGGATGGAGTCTTGCCTTCTTTAGCTAAGGCACCCTCTGAGGGAAAGCAAAAGTTCAGAGATACCTCCTTAAGAAAGTCAGCTATCGGAATATCAAAATCGCTCAACGAGCCAAAGATGTCTTTTGAAGAACCAGCTGAAGGAGTCGCCTCATCTAATGGCGTCATGCTCGGTTCTACACTTTGTTTGGAAGTCTCGATGACTATGCGCTTTGGACGTGGTGAGGCAAAAAGTTCGGTGCCCTGGGAAATGTTTCTAAACATGACCCATCTACCTCTTGGTCGATATCGTCATCCCCATCACCTTCTTCTTCGCTACCTTCTTCTTCTTTATCTTCTTCTTCTTCCACTCTTCCTTCTTCCCTATCTCCTTATTCCTGAATCGTTTATTTGACGACCTGCCTTATGTCGACACTAATACATCCATAGTATTCATGTGTCGAGCATCCGAGTGTCGGAAAGACGGATTGTTGGGGTGAAAGAAAAGAAAAGACAGAACAAAATCTCATATCTTGACGAGTAATATATAATATCCAAATGATCTTTACAAAATAAAACTTCAATATTCATACAACAATCAGAGTCTAACCCATCATCAGCCTAGAGAGTTATAACAGTCCCTCCTCACAAATGCTGGTAAGTACAAAACTAAAAATACAGTGGAAAATAAAATACATCAAGTCTTGGAAGCATCCGGCTCATCTCTTGAAGCTCCAAGCGTCCAAACATAACTCTGGAAAAATACTCGGGTTTGACCCAAGTATTATAAGAAAGTAACACTCGAATCTGTCTGGAAACCAACGAGAAAAACTCAAATCATATGGATTGTTATATTTATAAAACCCTTTAAAAAAATAAAGGTACCTCGTAAGACCACGCTGCACATAAACATGAATGGGTTTTAACCTTACGATAACCAAACTATTTCAAATAGAAAATCCAGTGATATTATAATAATTTCTAAGGTTTAAAATAAATATTGAATCATAGCTGAAATGGTTACATTACATTCAACATTATATTTAGTATACAACTAAGTCCGTAAAGGCATGCATTGGAAAATGGATTCCATACAATGACAAGGCACTGGGGTACCATATACCATAGTACATCTCTAGATAAAATGTACCGAGCGCCACACATGGACCCTCTACATAACAAGATTGACCTACCCCTTCCTAGATAGTACCGAATATGTCATCACCCCAGTTGCTTTCCAACCTTTTTCTTAGGAGCTCTCATGCACATAACAAATCCATAAATAGTGATCTAGAAAGTTGATGACCATACCCTAATGGGTGCGATCCACATAGCCTTGCAGCATATCTCCTATTTTGGTCACTCCCAGGCATGAGGTTCATGAAGCAATAATTACCTTTTCCTCTTAGCAAATCCCTCTTGGAATGCTAACAATGCCCTCCAGGCAACAACGTAATGCCAGCATTCATTTATACAAGTTGTTCAGGATATGAATAAATCGAAGACACTACTTCTACTACATCCCTTTTGGAATCACCCGGGATTAGTAGCAAGTAGCCCTTACACTTAAAAGAACTCCGTCTTCGATTCAACCATCTTTAAGATGTCTCCAATTCGAACGCTTATGCCGGTTCGAAGTGGTTTCCGGATAACTCGTGCTTATCCGATCTCGGTCTCTCTAAACCAACAATCGATAGTTTTCGGTTGACTCAATCTCAGTTCTTTCAGAAGTAAACAGACGATATAAGAGTCCGAAGAAGATCTCGAACATCTGCCCTCAAAGCGAGAGATGTTTCATCGGAATGAGTTCTCCCAAGGGAGTCTCAAAGCGTATGAAATCACAAAGCATTCATATACTTCCTAAGTCAAAATAGGTCTAGTTATCAATAGTGAACAAACCACTACCTGGTGTAAATATATAGTTTGCATATGGAAAATCAAGCATCATATACTTATCACCACTTTTCGATTTCAACCCCATACTATCCCTTGATTAATAATGAAGTCAGACAAGTTAGAGAACTACCCTTGCCTCGATAGACATTCTTAAACTCCTACAGACAGAAACAGGCTTCCATACCTGAAATTCAGTGTTAAATATAAGATGAAGGACCTTCCATATACTTAATTAATCATGACCTATTTATAGAAATTAACCCTCTTATAGTTATCACACTTTCAATATTTTGACTTCTCTATCCCTCACCCAGAACCTTAGCCAGATGAGTCAGGGCACTGGTTGCTCCTAGCCTTGCCTAGATACTCCGATTCTAGATCTTACAGATAAAGGAAAGTCTACTCATCGATTTAGTGCTAAATATAAGGTGACTTACTTTCCATAAACGTGTTAACATTTTAGTACTACTTATCACATTTGTTTTGTGTTACTTAATGGTATTGACAAAGAAATCCCTTGCATAAAACAAAGTCTTTTTAAAACAATCTAAAAACCAACTTCGTAAACTTATTACTACTCTTTGATTTCAAACTAGTACTTTTCATCGGTTAGAAATGAAACCGTTTGAGTTGGGGTATCATTACCTCTCAAACCTTGACCCAACATCCATTTCTTTCTTTAAAATAAAAACAAGTTTCCATACCTCAAAGTTTAGAAAATAGAATCCAAGCGTTCTAATATATTTGTTATTAAAATATTTCCCAAAGTCACTTACTTAAACCAAAGTTTGATTTAAAAGGCAGCAATTTTCCTTTTTATAAAAGTACACATCTTATTTAATAATAACAAAGTGTTATAAACTAAACTTTCTTTCCAATTTCCATAAACCATTTACTATAACAAGAATGTTATGGTCCATAATATCTTCCTTTTCTCAGAAACATTTATTACAACAATAGTGTTGTAATCCAAGCTTTCTTCCTCTTTTAAAAACTCTTTAAAACTAGTTTGAAACTTGTATTTAAAACATCCCTTTAAAGATGGGCGTTTTTAAAAAAAATTTACTTTGAAACAAAGGAATAAGATTTAAACCTCTAGTTTAAACAACTACATAAATTCTTAAAAATATATTTAAAACTTCAAACTTCCTTTTAAATACTTAAAAAACATTTGAAAAAACTTTTTAAAATATCTAAAAAAGACAACTCTTTTTACTTTACAAAAATCATCGATTTTTCAAACTGCATCCATAGCGACTATCGCTATATGGACGGTAACTTTTCAACTTCTTTTTTGTAAATCGAATAAATTCTAAACCCTTTCTTTCTATTTTTTAAACCACTGTAATAACTTTGAAAAAAAGGTTTGAAAACAAAGTCAAGATCGAAAACCATTTTAAAACACTTTAGAAAACAAGTGGTAATCGCTTAAAAGCGAGCAAGGGATTTCAATGTCGTAATAAAACCAATAACAAGTATGTTAATTATAACCAAGCAACATTCACTTTCCATGTACACAAACATTACATAACTAAGAATATATATAAATAATAATCAATAAGGCTAGAAATCCTTTAGGATCCCTCTAAAAAAAATTCGTTTTTCGAAGTGCTTCCATAGCGACCTATTCGCCATGGAACACTCCGACTTCTAATCACTTTTCTTTTGTCTCTTGCAATACAATGGTTATTTAGGTCATCCACTTCCAAGTGGGAATTAACACCAAACATCAGCATAAGCACATTACAACACATACATAAAACCATATAAGCTAGCACGAAATTATTACAACATATCATCATTTACAACTAAATCAAGGTGAGATATCACACTTTTATCATGGCCAAACTCTACTATAAGCAATTATCTTTCTACCAACAACTAAAACAACACAAAGCCGCCTCCTCTACCTCACATCCCAAGGCTCCATGGCCTCCCTCATGCTCACGCACATGGCTCCACCCCCTTTGGTGCCTATGACCTAACCAAAAATTAAGTGTTTGGCGATAAAGTTTACATCTTTGAGATGGTGGTGTGTTATAGATGTTGTAACAAGGTAAATGAAGGAGTTTTGGTTGAAAAGGAGGAGTTTTGAACAAAATTTGCTAAGGAATTTTAGAAGAAAGGAAAGAAGATAGCAAAATAAAATAAATGAAAATTGAAGTAAAGATGAAAAAAGTGAATGGAAGGTGCTTCTCTTATAGAAATGAAAAGTGGAAAATTATCAAATTTAACCTTCCTTAAATTAAGCTACTCCTTTCCTTTATAAAAGCTACCACCCTTTACTAACTTTTGTAACACACTTCCTCTAAGATACTTGGCATTACAATCTTTTTTTTACTTAAGTCCTTTAAGTACTTCTTCGTACTTTTCTCTTTTTAAGTGAAAAGAAAAGTCTTCCTTTTTCTTAACCCTTAAGTATATTCTAGAATGTAATTAGATAAACCCATTTAATTAGTAAAAAAAAATTCTTATTTGTTTATGTATGTGCGTATACATACGCTAATGTACACAACAAGTTCTGATAACTTTCCATCGACGAAAAGTCGAAAATTTGAAAAACGATTTCCAATCACATTTTCGATTTTTCTTCGAACTACTTATTTATGTAAACAAATTTTCAAAATAAGTTTACCATTATTATCTATCAATTAAATGAGGTTTATATGGCCATTAAAGAACATTAATTGAATATTTAAAATTTATCAAATATTCACAAATTAAAGTGATAAAATTCCGGGTCGTTAAAATTTCCATTTCGACTCTCTCTCCTTCTTCCGTCGATACTTCATCGACAACGTGCTCATCTACTCTGGTTCATCAATGTTAGCCATGTTGAATGGGCCTTTAACACTTCATTGGACGTCATCGCTGTGACTACGAGTAAGGGCTGAAGACCTAGTCGACATTATGGAGCTACTCAGTGGAGCGTTGGCAAGAGTGACAAAGTGATTAGGATGTAAAAGATTGCATCAATAAAGATTCTCACTCATCAAAACGTAGACGGTAGGGCAATATCAGATTTGGATGCACTTGAGGGTCTTAAGAGTATCGAAATGCTCTACACTTGTGTCTCGAGCATGAATATCTGAGAGGAAAGGAGATAACTCGAGGGATGAAAGTCGGAGCACGGGGAAGAATAAAAGGGAAAGAATCTTACTTCCAGGAAACAAAAGCATGTTGAATCTATATGGACATCAAACGAAGAAATATTCGTTCTTGAAGTATGAACGTTTATTGTGGAGCACTTTGATGACCTTAAAGCGGCACCAAGCTTCGATGATCATTTTAGACGATGATCATATAAGATAATGATTCACGCCATTGTTTGAAACTCAGGACATGTGTTAGCTCTCCGATGGTAGGAGGTCACTAGAATTGGTTCATGAACAAGATATATAAGGAGCTCAATATGGCATATCCATTGGGATGGACTTGGGTTGGAGAAAGCCCGAGATCCTGGAGGAATGTATGTAGGAAAGGATTAAAAGGCGATACAGTGCCGTCGAAGCACATATATCCATTACAAGATGTATACCCTACTAGAGGATTGTGCGCCCATTGATTCTAAGCTGGAAGCTCAACATCATGTTCATGAATACTGTACTATCGACATATGGTCCTAAGAGTTTTGGTGGTTAGAATTGTCGGGATATATTTGGAAGGATTATCCAGAACTCTCAAATCAATTTGTTCGTTTAAATGATGTAACGACCCGGATTTTCCGTCATTTGATTTTGAAAATTTAAATGGTTTTAAATATTGGATTTAGAATATAAATTGATTTTTGAATATGAAGATTTTTGTTGAAATTATGGAATGAATTTAAATTTCAAATATAACGATTCATCGTAATACGGAAATAGTGAATAATTGAAATTTGAGTTGACTGTGAATTGAAACGATTTATAATGTTTATGTAAATTCTATTTGAATTAGAATTTAGTTAATAAGTTTTTAAAAATGAAATTTCAAATGATTTCATCAATTTTTGAAATCGCCGATTTAATCGACACGTTAAAATAGCGATTCGGGGCACGGTCTCGGAATTTGACGAAACTAGTTCCATTGGATCCGTAATAATGTATTATTATCGGATTCAAATTTCGTAGTGTTTGGAGTTAACTTTTGGTCATACGGGATAGAAACGCGCTGAAATTAATATCGGAAATTTAATATAATAATTGGGTTCAAAAAGCTATCTTCTCCATACGATCGAATTGGGGCTTGGGATTTGTTCCATTGCATTTGGAATAGGGGTATAACATTAGGAACGCCAGGCGGCACGCCTCGTTAGGGGTTCGATATTTTAAGATGCCATAAACAAGATATTTTGAAAATTTAATAATATTTTATATTGCAAAGGTCAAACTCTCGAGCCACCCTAGTTTATGCTGGCCGACCTAGTTATGTACGTACAGCCGCCTTCTCCACAGTTTAAAATCGCGTATCTCTTCCCCTTTCTTCTTCAGTTCGAAACAAAATCAATTCGTTTAAATAAAAAAAAGAGCGAACGAAGTCGAATCGCGATCGCTTGAGGGAGGAAGGCCCGGCCTGGAGGCGCGAGCACAAAAGCGGCGGCGTGGCGCTCGGAGGCTGGGGAGGTGGCGCTGGCAAGTTTAGGGTTTGGGTCGATTTGGGGGCGCGCGAGTTGCTGCTGCGGCATCGAAAGATGGAGCATGACACTTCGAGCTAGGGTTGGGTTTATGAGGAACGGTGGTCGTTCTCTGGCATTCACGAAGGAGCGGCGAGGCTGGGTCGAAGGCGAATGAGGATGGCGCTGGTGGCTAGAGTGATAGCACGGTGGAGTTGTATCGCATTTTCTATAGGCGGTCGAGTTTCTCTCTGCCTGGAACGAGATGTAGGTGAGGGAGATTTGATTTTGAATTTAATTAAGTTAAGTAAATTTTAAATATTTATTTATCTCAATGTTAATAAATTCGTAATTCATTAATACGAGGTCGAGATCGCATGAAACCGGCAGTGTGGGATTCGTAAGGACGTAGGTTACAATCTGGAATTAGTTTGGAGATTTTAGGAGTCAATTGGGATTTTAGATTAAATTGAACGTAGTTCAATTTAATTTAAACTTGAGACAGTTTGAAAATTAAAAATCAAGGTGAGTAAATCTCACTCAATTTGGTTGACTGGTTTAATTTATAGCAATTAAAAATTAATTATTGGATGATTGGTTGAATTGATATATTATTTTTATCAGTTGGATGTTATTTTATATATAATAGTATATATATTAGTATTTGGTTATAATTCCCGTCGATTGGAGCGGATGAAACACTATGCGCCCCGCATATTAGCGAATGACCCTATATTTCCGCGATATCCCATCTCAAAGCAGGATTGGTATTTTATGTTATATAACATTTGTGGATGCAGGGAAACAGGTTAGAGGGATCCAACTAGATTCCTTAAAAATATATTGATTTGTTTCATATATAGTGATATATGATGTGGTTGAATAATCTGTCAATGATTGTTGTGTGATTTGACTTATTGGATGCTATAGTAGCACTGGCCCAAATTTTGGTATTTTGAATACCATAAATAATATTTTTGAATTTAAAAAAGAAATTCAAAGGTGATTTTTGGAAATAAAAATATTTATATGGAAATTTGAATATTGAATAAGAAATGGGTTTGGATTAAATAAAAGTTTTGATTTGGAATTCACTTTACTATTTTATAAAGTGTTCAAATAAATATTTTTTGAAATTAATTTATACAAGTAATTTGGAACAATAGATTTTAATAATATGTCGTAAATTATAAATGGAATTTGAAATCGAGTTTTGAATAGATTTGGAATTTTAATTGGATTTAATGAGAAATAGATTTCCAAATGGAATTTTAAATAAAAATCGATTTATAAATGGATTTTAGTAATATAAAAACTGGAAATGAGTTTATAAAGTTAAACAATGTTTATAATAAAGTGGAATGATTATCATTTGATAAATTGGGAATATAAAATTCACAGTGTGAATTTAAAATGAAATATGGAAATCGGTTTAGAAAGAAATAGTGGATTCTATTTTGGAATTTGAAAATAGTTGTGAAATTGGAAATGTAGATTGATTTGTGATAAATCGAGAGAGATTTATAAGTATAAAATTGGCTATGTTGAATTTAAAAAAAATAGTTTTTTTTCAAAAAGTAAGCATTGTTTTCAGAAAAGGCTTTTTATTTATTAAACTATATAGTTTAAAAACTATTATTTAGATTAAAATATTTCGAAAAGTTAGTTATTCAAATATTTAAATTCGTTGAAATGAATTCTAAGTTTTATAAACAAGCTTTGTAAATTGAATAGTATTATTTATAAATGAATTGGAAATTAATTATCGTTGTTTATTTAAAAGGGGTTTTGATATTTTAAATAATTACTTAAATGTGTTTGAAAATTTATTATTATTCTTTAAAATACTTATTTTATAAATGTGGAGTTCTGGAAATTTGTTGAAGTTATTTATAAATCCTCTTGAGATTTGTAAACGAGGTTTATTTAACGGATATGATTTTTATAAGAGAAATCTTGTAATGGAACTATGGAAACTTAAGGAAACTTCCGGACTGTTAAAATACGAGAACATCCAAAATGAATTAGGATTCATAAAAGAAGTTAGAATTGGGTATTTGGAATTATAGACAAGTATAATCGATTTTGGAAAATTTAACGGAAGTTAATCAATGAATTCCAGAAACTTATAGAATCCGTTATAAATGAGAGAGGGAATTTACTAGTAAATTGTAAAGGATTTTAGAAATAGGAAATAGACGGAATATTTCCTAAGTATTGGAAATAAAATGAATTGGAAAAATATACTTATAAATATTTCCTAAGTATTGGACTGGGAGGATTTGAAATATTTTAACTACGAGATTATTATTATAGAAATATTTTCAATGTGTTGAATTATAAATGGAATTGGAGAAAAATATTCTAAGTATTGATATGATTCGAAAATATCCTGTTATGGATATAAGTATTTGAAATTGTTTTCAAATATTGAAATACTAGAATAGATTTGAATATATATCTTTGCAAAGACATTTTTAAATGAATGTTTTGAAGGTTTATAAAATAGGGCCGAGTGACTGTTTATGGATGTTTTTTGATAGTTAAATAACCGACTATCAAATCTAGCCAAATTCGTTAATCGTTTCGAAGAGACCGAGATCAGATTTAATTATCTAAAAACCACTTCGATTTGATTTGTCCGTTACAAATTGTGATATCTCGATGATAATGGAGATAGTGATTCGGTTAGTTCAGACCCAGAAAAACTTGTATGGATGAATGCTATCATTGCATTGTTGCCTGGAAGGCGATGTTAGCATTTCAAGTATGAATGCTATTCTAAAGATAAACGTAGCCTGAAGCCTCATCAACTGGGAATGACTAAAACATGGGAGATGCAGCCGGGCTAAGTGGGTCACACCCAAGTAGGGTATGTTATCACTTTTCTAGATACCCTCAGATATATTATAATTATGGATATGGTTGTGCATGGAAAAGAGAGCGCTCGATAGGGTGGGAACACCCGGGGTGATAACATATTCGGTACTATCCAACAAGGGGTAGGCCGGTCAAGTGTTTGCAGGGATCGTTAGGTACGATCTCGATACATTTTTCTAGAGATGTACTGTGATGGGTGGTACACCAGTAGCCCATTCATTGTATGGAATCCAATATCCACTACGAGCATGTACGGTTTTGATTATGCCCAACTATGCTGAAACGTGAGATGCAAGCATTTCAACTATTTTATAGTTTATTTTCTATAGACACTATTATAATATTAGAGATTTTGATATAAAATGTTTTGGTTATCGTAAGGTAAAAACCCATCGTATTTATGTGTGACGTGGTCTTACGAGATACTTTGTTTTTTTCAAAGGATTTTAATAATAGTAAAAATTCAAATTGAGTGTGTTTCCTCACGTTGTTTTCCAGACTGACTCGGGTGTTATTTTACTATAATGCTCGGGTCAGACCAAGTATTACAGATTCAGGTTAGGATGCTATGGAGCACAGGAGACGTGCTGGAGGATTCTCAGGCGTATTCTACGTATTTGATTATATTCCACTGTGTGTGTAGGCTGTATATTCAGCACTTGTGAGGGCTAGTTATCATAACTGTCCAAATTGACTTGTTTATTGTTGTACTCTGATGATTGTATGTATATTATAATTATAGTTCTCTTTTTATAAAGATCTGTTATTATGTATTATATTTTGTTCCGTTGCGATTGTGAGATTCTGTATTGTTATTTCTGTTCTTCTTCTGTCCTCTTCTTTCTCTTAGTTATTTGCCCTTTCGTACAATTTGGGTTGGACAAGTGCGATTTATTGATGACTCAAAGGGTACGGAACAGGGGGTCGCTACACGTGGTATCAGAGCTGAAGGTTAAGCGAGAACCTTAGCTTTGGTGTGGGTTACTCATTAGAGATAAAGTCAGTAGTACCCTAGAATGAGTTTGAGTGTATTTATAGATATGAGCACGTATTTGTTAGTGAATATAAATTGTTTTATATTGCGTTGACTTATCGGTTGAGTGTTTATGAATTCTAGTCGGTATGGTTTGGGCAACTGTGTCGATATGGGTTTCTAAACTCTGAACAAGTTAAATCGACATAGTATTTTTTTAAAGTGGGTAAATGAAATAATTTTACCCAAATTATATTTTGATATAAAAGAAATAATTTTCTGAAATTATTATAGTATATTGATGTGTTGGTTGTTATTATTATAATCAAAACAAGATTATAATTGGAATGGACATATATAACCAAATTAAAGGGTATAAGTGTGAATTATACAAATGAGTTAAAACTAAAATTTGATTCAAACCAGAAGTTGGAAATTTAAATCCCGAAGATTTTTGGAAATGTTTTCCCCAGGCGTTTTGAAATAAACGATGGTGATATTATTTTTGGAATAGAAAATGTGTTAAATTGGATTTAAAAATGGATTTTGGAAGTGATAAAGCACTGAACTCACTTTAGTCGCTGGAAAATAATCCTGGTGACGAATGCACAACATCATCAGTATTCTTTTCGAGTTTCTAAGTGACGGATTGCTACCGTGGTCTTTTTTTGGATTGTTTTGGAAAAAACAAGTTTGTTTAGAAATTCCAAAAAGGAATTTGTTTTGGGTAAAGCCAAGTTGATTTAAAATTCCGGTGGGAATTGTTTTGGGCAAAACCAAGTTCGGTTTAAGTTTTAAAGTTAGGTTTGATATACAAAGAGAGAGAGTGTGTGTGTATGTGTGTATGATTTCAAAATGATTTGAAATGAAACCGGGTGTTTGAATTCTGAAATTTCTCAACTATATGCTTTGTAAAGCCAGAAGAAAATAAGTTTTTGAACTTATAATTGTGAAAATGGTATAGAAGAAAGGAAAATATGGAGCATTGAAGTTTGGAATTGAAATTTAACTTGAGTAAGTTAAATTAATAAAAATGAATTGAATTTAACTTAAAATAAGTTAAATAAAGTTGCATTGGATTGGAAATGATATCAAATTGAAGTGAATATAATTTTGAATTGTAAAGTGGTTATATAACTATAAGTTATAATTATTGAATGGAATGAACTCCAGCATGGAATTTATGAAATTGTGAATAATAAGTTGTATAACTTATAAACCTGAGGAAATGAAAAGTGAAATCCAAGTTAGGATGGTTAAATATTTTGTTTGAAAGAAATGAAAATATGAATTGGAATTATAAAAATGAAGTTAACTCAGGTCGAGTTAAATGAGATGATTTTTGAATTGAAACTTAACTTAGCTAAGTAAATTAGTAGCAAACTAATTAGAGTAGTGAATTGAATGTTGGAAATGAGAATTGAGTTATAAATGGAATTCGACTTAAATTTAAGTGACTTAAATATATTTGGAAATGTTGTCATATAAAATAGAAATGGATTGAAATGGTGATGACCTAAGTTATAAATGAATTCAATTAAAGTGTAAATAATTGAATATGGTCGGGAATATTATTAATAAGAATGAAATTCAACTTATGTAACTAGTTTATGAAATGTTTCATAAATAAACTGGCATGGATTGGATTGACGTTTAATATAAGAATTTAGCGAATAAGATTTTGTGAATAAATTGAATGTGAATCAATAAAAATGGATAAATTGATTCAGAAGCAATTTAAATTTGGCTTATAAACTGAAGTGGGTATTTTATTAAATGAATATCATGAATTTGCATAATAATAATAAAAAAAATTGTCGTTGACGTTAATGGAAGTAAACAAAATTTTGCAAATAAATGGTAAGTGAATAAATTGGTTTAGAACCAATTTGCAATGGATATGGGTATAATATGCGTTGATATGAATTGAATGCTTATAAGTAAGTTGTGAAGCACTTGGAATTGTATAAATGGAGTATAAATTGAATTGGAAGCGAAAGATTAAGTGTTGGGACCTTTTAATTGCATATACATTCTAAATATACATGTTACAGCATGCACTGCTTATGAAATTAATGTGTTTAACTAGTTAAATAAATGAAATGTTATTAAATTTCATGTTTTTGGGACTTACTTGTTTAAATTAAGTAATTACAGGTACAAGAAGACCATTTGGCTATATTTTTGTTGCGCGATTGCATATAAATTGAGCTCGCTCGCTTAATAACGCTAAAATAAGGTATGCTTACAAATTTAGTGCGCTCAAATTAAAAATATTGTTATATATTGTGTTTTCCAACCATGAGAGCCGATGTATATCTTTTTTTATCATATTTGTCATATTGCAAAAGGCTCTCCGTACAAGGGAGACTCTGCCAAAAAAATTCAAAAATTTAGGTGCTAGAAAAATTTTGAAAATTTTTGGAAAATTTTTGTTAACTAAAATTTGATTTTGGATCGTAATTGAAATAAAGGGTTTTGAATTAGAAACAGAAACTAATTGTTTTATATGGAACTAAAAGATTTAGGAAAATGGAATATCTAGTTTCAACTAAGTGGGTTTTAACAAGTTAATTGGTTTGTTGCATTTTTCCTACCTTAGCAATTTCGGGGACGAAATTCTTTTAAGGGGGGAGGAAGGTAACGACATGGATTTTCCATCATTTGATTTTGAACATTTAAATGGTTTTAAATATTAGATTTGGAATATAAATTGATTTTTGAATATGAAGATTTTGGTTGAAATTATAGAATGAATTTAAATTTCAAATATAACAATTTATCTTAATACAGAAATAGTGAATAATTGAAATTTGAGTTGATTGTGAATCGAAACGATTTCTAATGTTGATATAAATTCTGTTTGAATTAGAATTTAGTTAATAAGGTTTTAAAGCTGAAATTTCAAGTGATTTCGTCAATTTTTGAAATAGTCGATTTAATCGACGCGTTAAAATAGCGATCCAAGGCACAGTCTCGGAATTCGACGAAACTAGTTCCATTGGATCCGTAATAGTGTGTTATTATCGGTTTTCAAAATTCGCAGCGTTTGGAGTTACCGTTTGGTCATACGGGATGGAAACGTGTTGAAATTAATATCTTTAATATAATAATTGGGTTCAAAAGGCCATCTTTTCCATACAATCGAATTGGGGCTCGAGACTTGTTCCATTGAGTTCGGAATAGGGGTATAACATTAGGAATGCCAGGCGGCACACCTCATTAGGGGTTCGGGATTTTAACATGCCATAAACGAGATATTTTGAAAATTTAATAATATTTTATGTCGCAAAGCTCAAACTCTCAAGCCACCGTAGTTTATGTAGGCCGGCCAAGTTATGTATGTATAGCCGCCTTCTCCATAGTTTAAAATCACGTATCTCTTTCCCTTTTTTCTTCAGTTCGAAACGAAATCAATTCGTTTAAATAAAAAAAGAGCAAACGAAGCCGAATCGCGATCGCTCGAGGGAGGAAGGCTCGGTAAGGAGGCGCGGGCATGAAAGCGGTGGGGTGGCGCTCGGAGGCTGGGGAGGTGGCGCTGGCTAGTTCAGGGTTTGGGTCGATTTGGGGGTGCGCGAGTTGCTGCTGTAGCATCAAAAGGTGGAGCACGGCACTTCGAGCTAGGGTTGGGTTTGGGAGGAGCGGTGGTCGTTCTCTAGCATTCACGAAAGAGTGGCGAGGCTGGGTCGAAGGCGAACGAGGATGGCGCTGGTGGCAATAGTGGTAGCACGGTGGAGTTGTATCGCGTTTTGCATAGGCGGTCGAATTTCTCTCTACCTGGAACGAGATGTAGGTAAGGGAGATTTGATTTTGAATTTAATTAAGTTAAGTTAATTTTAAATATTTATTTATCTCGATGTTAATAAATTCATAATTCATTAATACGAGGTCGGGATCGCATGAAATCGGCAGTGTGGGCTTCGTAAGGACGTAGGTTACAATCTGGAATTAGTTTGGAGATTTTTGGAGTCAACTGGGATTTTAGATTAAATTGAACGTAGTTCAATTTAATTTAAAAATGAGACAATTTGCAAATTAAAAATCAAGATGAGTAAATCTCACTCAATTTGGTTGACCGGTGTAGTTTATAGCAATTAAAAATTAATTACTGGATGATTGGTTGAATTGATATATTATTTTTATCAGTTGGATGTTATTTTATATATAATAGTATATATATTAGTATTTGGTTATAATTCCCGTCGATTGGAGCGGATGAAACACTATGCGCCCCGCATATTAGCGAATGACCCTATATTTCCGCGATATCCCATCTCAAAGCAGGATTGGTATTTTATGTTATATAACATCTGTGGATGCAGGGAAACAGGTTAGAGGGATCCAACTAGATTCCTTAAAAATATATTGATTTGTTTCATATATAGTGATATATGATGTAGTTGAATAATCTGTCATGGATTGTTGTGTGATTTGACTTATTGGATGCTATAGTAGCACTGGCCCAAATTTTGGTATTTTAAATACCATAAATAATATTTTTGAATTTAAAAAAGAAATTCAAAGGTGATTTTTGGAATTTATATGGAAATTGGAATATTGAATAATAAATGGGTTTGGATTAAAATAAAAAGTTTTGATTTGGAATTCACTTAACTATTTTGTAAAAAGGTTCATATAAATATTTTTTAAATTAATTTATACAAGGAATTTGGAACAACAGATTTTAATAATATATCGTAAATTATAAATGGAAGTTGAAATCGAGTTTTGAATAGATTTGGATTTATTGAGAAATAGATTTCCAAATGGAAGTTTAAATAGAAATCGATTTATAAATGGATTTTAGTAATATAAATTAGTTATAAACTGGAAATGAGTTTATAAAGTTAAACAATGTTTATAATAAAGTGGAATGATTATCATTTGATAAATTGGGAATATAAAATTCACTATGTGAATTTAAAATGAAATATGGAAATCGGTTTAGAAAGAAATAGTGGATTCTATTTTGGAATTTGAAAATAGTTGTGAAATTGGAAATGTAGATTGATTTGTGATAAATTGAGAGAGATTTATAAGTATAAAATTGGCTATGTTGAATTTAGAAAAAAATAGTTTTTTTTTCAAAAAGTAAGCTTTGTTTTCAGAAAAGGCTTTTTATTTATTAAACTATGTAGTTTAAAAACTATTATTTAGATTAAAATATTTTGGAAAGTTAGTTATTCAAATATTTAAATTCGTTGAAATGAATTCTAAGTTTTATAAACAAGCTTTGTAAATCGAATAGTATTATTTATAAATGAATTGGAAATTAATTATCGTTGTTTATTTAGAAGGGGTTTAATATTTTAAATAATTACTTAAATGTGTTTGAAAATTTATTATTATTCTTTAAAATACTTATTTTATAAATGTGGAGTTTTTGAAATTTGTTGAAGTTATTTATAAATCCTCTCGAGATTTGTAAACGAGGTTTATTTAACGGATATGATTTTTATAAGAGAAATCTTGTAATGGAACTATGGAAACTTAAGGAAACTTCCGGAATGTTGAAATACGAGAACTTCGAAAATGAATTAGGATTCCTAAAAGAAGTTAGAAATGGGTAGTTGGAATTATAGACAAGTATAATCGATTTTGGAAAATTTAAAGGAAGTTAATCAATGAATTCCGGAAACTTATAGAATCCGTTATAAATGAGAGAAAGAATTTACAAGTAAATTGTAAAGGATTGGAGAAATAGGAAATGAAATATTTCCTAAGTATTGGAAATAAAATGATTTGGAAAAATATACTTATAAATATTTCCTAAGTATTGGGCTGGGAGGATTTGAAATATTTTAACTACGAGATTATTATTATAGAAATATTTTCAAAGTGTTGAATTATAAATGGAATTGGAGAAAAATATTCTAAGTATTGATATGATTCGAAAATATCCTGTTATGGATATAATATTTGAAATTTTTTTCAAATGCTGAAATACTGGAAGAGATTTGAATATATATCTTTGCAAAGACATTTTTAAATAATTTTTTTGAAGATTTATAAAATAGGGCCGAGTGACTGCTTATGGATGTTATTTGATAGTTACATAACCGACTATCAAATCTGGCCAAATTCGTTAATAGTTTCGAAGAGATCGGGATCGGATTTAATTATCTGAAAACCACTTCAATATGATTTGTGCGTATCAAATTGTGATATCTCAAAGATATTGGAGATGGTGATTCGGTTTGTTCAGACCCAAAACAACTTGTATGGATGAAAGCTATCATTTCATTGTTGATGTTAGCATTACAAGTATGAATGCTATTCTAAAGGTAAAACGTAGCCTCAAGCCTCATCAACCGGGAATGACTAAAATAGGGAAGATGTAGCAGGGCTAAGTGGGTCGCACCCAAGTAGGGTATATTATCACTTTTCTAGATACCCTCAGATATATTATAATTACGGATATGGTTGTGCATGGAAAAGAGAGTGCTCGATAGGGTGGGAACACCCGAGGGGATAACATATTCGGTACTATCTAGCAAGGGGTAGGCCTGTAACTACCTGTAAATTTTAACTGTTTCAATAATGTAATAAACTGGATTTTTGTGAAATTTTAAATAATAAAATTTTGAAATAAAAATTTAATATTTGGAATACGTCTAATTAAACATAGAAAATGGTAAATTTTCATTTGATAATGTAGAAGTTTATTTTCTAGTGTAATTTTATTTCAGTTTAAATCAGTTAAGATTTGATGATAATAAAATGTTTTCCAAACCTGAATATTTTTACATAATAAATTTGTAAATCAACATCTGAGTGAGACGTCATATTTCATTGCTTCAAATTTGAACTGCTATTGTTTCGTTTATCTTAATTCTGGCATTTTAGCAGCATTTTCGGTACCGATTATCGACTTTTGATAGGATGATCGTACCACTGATATCAGTATACCATTTTGATCGTCTCGTTGTGCTGATTTCTACAGTATATTCAATTGTCAAATTCGGAGTCCGGTGCGCGGCGAAACCGCGATACGGTTAGCCATATAGGTTCTGTATTTTGACCTAAGTTCCAATGTCCTTTTGTTTTCCTCATGACTATTCATTACTTACCGTGTTAAACCAAACTGACATTTGCATTTAATATTTACTTGAATTCAGCTTTCGGCCTTTTATGATTCCATGGCTGTTGCTTTTGTTCTATCTTCATTATTAGTAGGAAAAAAAACGAATATATGCAAACTCGGTTTTTCCTCTGCATTCTTTTCCTTTGAAGCAGCTTTCCACCATTGCCTCGTCTCTCACCCTTATCCATTTATGTTCAGCCTTCCTCCTCCCAGGCCATGAGCAACCGTGCACCCTCTCTCTCCTTCAACCCAGATCCTAGACCTGACAAAGTCTCGGCCTGCAACCGCAACTCCTCATGCCCAGATCCATCAACCGGAAAAGGCCGAACCTCCTCCTTTCCCACTGTCGATACTTGCTGACCCATCTTCGGCCAAGCTCAGCTCACCTCTTCTCCTATTTCTTCCCCTCAGTCGAAGGTTTATCTAAGTTACTATATATATATAAATCTTATTATTTTATTATTATATAGAATATATACATTTATTTGTTAGTGTATGCAAAGTTGTCTGTAAAAGATATACATGTCTGTTAATCCATGTTATAAGTGATCTATTATATAACTTGTTAGTCTATATATTGGTACTTATATATATAATGTTCTGGTTTTGGCAAGTTTACAATAAAGTATATGTATGTTGTATACATATATTATGGTTATAATATGCTGTTGATTTCAAAGTACATATATAGTGTTTACAGTATATATATAGTATTTACAGTAAGTTATTTCCAAGCCTATTTTGCATGTGGCTGTTCGTGTTATATCGATGATTTATATACATATTTATACAAGCATACATGAGTTTATACAAGATCTATATTGTCTAATTTCGTTCATATATAAATTGATATAGGTATGTAGATAAGTATTGGGTTTTAAAAATAATATAATATGTTATAGTATTTTGCATATATTTTTTTACTAAATCATAGTCTATATATATGTTTACCTAAGTTTATAAAGTTAGTGTGTATATATATAGTTATAGTACAGTAAAGAATTGCTACTGACAATTTTAAGTTACATATATTATATATATTTGTTTTACAGTATTATATATATATTGCTATATAGTTGTTGTTCTAGCATTGTCTAAAGCACATATATAAATGGTGTAAGCTGCTCTAGTACTATATATATGTTTGAATATATACAGCTATATAGATATGTTTACAAGTATATAGGTTATAGTGTATATATATTCTTATAAAAGAGGGATTATATGTGTTTTACAGTTCATATAAATTTTTGCAGTAATCATGTATGAGTAGCATACATGTATTTTTTTGCATAAATAACTAATATAGTTGAGCTTGCATGGATGAAGCTTGCATATATTTATTTTATATACTCAGGTCCGCTTATATTTTACTTGTATATATGGCATTATATGCGATGTGTTCAATTTTATATAAACACAACTTTGCGAATATTTTTAAGTATTGTTTGGAAATATAAGATATTTTGACTTAAGTTATATGGGCTTTAACTTGAACATTGACTTTTAAATATATGTGGTTAAGGATAATTATTTATATATATATACACACTTTATTATTCATTTTAAATATTGATTTAATATAATAATAATAATAACAATAATAATAATGATATATATTCTATATATATCTAGATGATTCTGATTCGTTCTCATCAATATCGGCTTTGTTCGTCAAATTTGTACCAATCGTGCTTTGCTTTGCAATTCATGCCTGGATTCGTAGCTCATTTCATTGTCTATCCTCTCTAGCCTCGAAAGGTGAGCAATCACTCACGATTAACATTCTTATATTTATTAAATTTGATTTCAATTGAAACGACAATTGAAATATGCTGCTGCTAGTTATTTACATTACTATATATATGCCATTATCTGTATCTATTCACCTGTGACATCTGACACCATTATCTGTTATTTATATTGATGATATATGCCTGTTATATTATTATCATATCTGTTATCACTTTGCAAGTTCCCTGTTAGTATAGAATTCACTATGGGTTGAAATGATACATACCCGAACGATCTATAGAAAATGAGAAAATCGTTATGGGTTGAAATGATAAACCCAAGCGATTTTCATTGAATGGAATTTGGGATTGCGGGTTGAAAAGATATATACCCGTATATATTTAAATTACGGATTGAAATGATAAATATCCGTATCACTTGACCATAGGGTAGAAAATTATATACAGACACTGTTGGTCTATATATAAATATTTTGAAAAATGATTTCTATGGTTTTGAAAAGAAATATATGGTTTTAATAAATATTGATTTTAAAAGATTTATTAAAGTTGATTTAATAAAGTTGATATATAATATGTTTAAGTATTTATTTAATATATATATTTTCAAATATAGAGTTTATAATGATTCTGGTTGGAAAGATAAATTTGAAATTGATTTGAAATTATATTTATTTAAGAATTTTACTTTAATAAGTTTGATTTGAAATTTATTAAATTTGAAATTTTGAAGATATGTTTTATAACTTGAATTTGATTAAAAGTGACTTAAATGAATATTTCAAATTTATATAAATTTAAATGGGATATTTTGTTTATTTAAAATTTTAAATTGAAGCTGTATTTAGATGTTATTAAAATAATTAAGTTAATATTTCAAACTAAATAATAGTAAAGTGAATTTGATATATATATATATATATATATATGAAATTTTCGAATTTAGTTTTGAAATGTTGAATATTTAAAGCTTTGAAATATATTGAAATTGAAATGACTTATTTTATGGTTCAAATATGTATTTGAAATCGATAATTTGAAATGGTTTATTGAGAAACTGAATCGAGTTGAAATTGATGATTTGAGATTTGCTTAAATCTGAATTTCTTGAATTTGAGTTGATTTGAATCGATTTGTGAAATTGATGAAGCTATTTTATTTTATAAAGTATTTTTAAACTATATCTAAAACTATTTATATTTTTATTTATAAATTATTTTAATATAAACTATTTTTATATAAATCATTTTCAATATATTTTTTTTAACTATTTTAACTTATAACTATTTTTCTTTTATAAACTATTTTATTATATACACTAATTTTAATATCTAAACTGTTTAAGAGGAAAGTGTTATGGATTCCAAAATGTTATGATTTCAAGCTATGATTACAAAGTGTTATAAATTTCAAGGTTTTGATTTCCAAAGTGTTTTGATTTTAAAGACTTATGATTTCAGAAGCGATATAACTTTGGAAAGTGATGTGATTTTAGGAAATGGATTTATTTGAAGTGAAATGATATCGTTTTGATATGGTTTTAAATGGAAATGATATTATGGTTTTGAAGTATAAACTATTTTTAAATGACCGCGGTGTTATAATAACGATTAGTTGTTAAAGAGACCGGGATCGGATATGGGCATACTCTCTGTCGATACCGAAAACCACTTTAAGAACTTTGTACACGGTGAAGATTCCAGAATGAAGTAGGATGGTGGCGACGATCCTATATGAGGTATATACGTAGACCCGACTCCCATGAGTTGGCATAAGGTGGCTAAAACAGGAGCAATCGACGGGCTAATGAGGTAGCACCTCTTATCGGACACACTCCACCGTATACCATTCTATTACCTTGTGATTGATTTGGTGCGCACCTTCGGATTTTCGGGAGTGTGGCTTGAGGTGGGCGATTGCTGCGGCTCTACGTTACCACCGACCCGGAAGTGTAATTGGTATATTTACCCTGGCATTGCCTAGTTGTGCCGTGTCACCTACCCTAGCATGCTTTACTACGAGTTTGATTTGTGTCGTGCCTATGGAGTATCCTCTGGTTGCTCCAGTTTATGGGGTATTACGGTACTGTATAGACTACTGGCACTATAAAATGTGTTAAAGGGGATATGGGTAACACCTTAACGCTATTTTAATAGTTTACTTTACTATAGACATATTATAATAGCGTATATTACTACATAGTAGATAGTTTAACGGATCCTTGGAGGATGGTTATCCCAAACATCCTTTGAGTTACTTGTATTTCAGTTGATATTTCACTTGAGTTGGATTTATTGATATAAGAATGTTAATCCTGACTCGAGTGTTTTGTGTTTTGCTTTACGCTCGGGTCAGACTGAGTGGCTCAGTGTTCGAGACTCACCTTTGGAGTTGGTGCTTCGCTTGGAGATCCAGCTATCTATCAAGCTTTCAGTTATTTAGTTGATTCCAGTGATATATTCAGATCTTGTATTTGATTATTGTATTGAGACATTTATGTATTCGTGACTTCTGTTGTATCTTGTTTAACTCTGTTATATATATATATAGTAGCTTCATGAACTTCTATTCTTTTGTTTTCACTGCATTATTGTTATATTACTCTATGTCTGTGATTCTTTGATTATTTATTTACTGTATATGCTGAGATTTGCCAAATTTAAATTAACAATCTGATATTTTGAGAAATTCAAGTCTGACATGTATGGATGCGAATGGTTGAAAATTTTAGGATGTTACAAGGCCGGTCCTGTGTTGGCAGGGAACATTAGATACGATCTCGGGTATACTTTTTAGAGATGTACTGTGATTGGCAGTACCCTAGTAGCTCAGTCATTATATGGAATCCAATATCCACTATGAGCCTGTACGGTTTTGATTGTGCCCAACTATGTTGAAACGTGAGATGCAAGCATTTCAGCTATTTTATAGTTTATTTTCTATAGACACTATTATAATATCATATGATTTTGATATAAAATGTTTTGGTTATCGTAAGGTAAAATCCCGTCGTATTTATGTGTGACGTGGTCTTACGAGATACATTTGTTTTTTCAAAGGATTTTGATAATAGTAATAATTCAAATTGAGTGTGTTTCCTCACGCTGGTTTTCCAGACTGACTCGGATGTTATTTTATTATAATGCTCGGGTCAGGCCGAGTATTACAAATTTAGGTTAGGATGATATAGAGCACATGAGACGTGTTGGAGGATTCTCAGTCCTATTCTACGTATTTGATTATATTCTACTGTGTGTGCAGGCTAGATATTCAGCACTTGTGAGGACTAGTTATTATAACTGTCCAGATTGACTTGTTGATTGTTGTACTCTGATGATTGTATGTATATTACAGTTACAGTTCTATTTGTATAAAGATCTGTTATTATATATTATATTTTGTTCCGCTGCGATTGTGAGATTCTATATTGTTGTTTCCGTTCTTCTTATATCCTCTTCTTTCTCTTAGTTATTCACCCTTTCGTACAATTTAGGTTGGACAAGTGTGGTTTATTGACAACTCAAAGGGTACAGAACGGCGGGTAGCTACAAATGAGGAGGCCGATCTTGCATTGCCTCTGCTGGTACAATCATTCTATGTAACTCAACAGTAACTGAGCGCCTCGGTACAGAGGCATGGAAGTTGAAGCTTGGGCAACAGTAAACCCAGTTTTAGGAGGAGTTGACGGCCTATTTCCAACGTTGAACCTAGAAGAATGGCGAGTCATTCTAGATTGGAAAACTTGATGTTCAACACGGTCAGATATGCTTTATTTAGGAATTCTATTTTAAATGTAAACCTATGTCACTAATGCCTAGAATCCAATGGATGTTGACATGTGTTGACCAATCAGAATCTAAACGTTGACTGTGGCTGTTATCCCACTTTTTGGCAAAGCTGAGATACCCAAAAATTAACTGAAATCGATATTAACCAACCATGAATATTAAATATGCATTGCAGGATGATCATGGATATCAATGAATTTTGTCCGAGCTCGGATTGGGCTGTAATTGACAAGACATGACTTGCCAAGCAGTGAGAGCCAGCGTTTCAGATTTCAGGTTAATCGGAGTTCGTACGAATGAGATATGATCGATTCAAGTTAGATACAAGGTGGTGTTCGGATCCATCAGGTGACGACCTGTTCGAATCGATCATATTCGTATCCATCAGAGAGGCATCGTCAGGTTCGAATCCATTGAAGCTTGGCAACTTCGAATCGATCATCTTCGAATCGATCAGGTACGGGTCAAATCGCGGTCATGAAGTTCGAATCCATCTGTTCGTATCCCTCACCACACCTTGGTTCATACCCATAGGCTTCGTATCGATCAGAATGGTCCAGGCCTTCGTATCCATGAACTTCGTATCGATTGACTGATGATTAGTTCGAATCGATAAACGAGGCATTCGTTCGAATCCATCAGGAAGCTTTAGCTCGTATCCATCACGAACAATATCCATTGAATGGGTCTTCCTCGATACGAGCTAAGCTGCTAATCTCGATTCAAACTATACGTTGAAAGTTGATACAAGGCATGCGAAGTTGACTGATTCAAATTAGATAACAATGCCCGATACAAGCAAGGCGAAATCCATGGATGCAAATCGGTCAATACGCCACTAAAACCGGATTGACCAGGAAAACCCGCTCTATATCATTCCACGTCATTGCACGCGCATGTGCTGGGATCGAGTCGAAGAAGGGGATACGAAACATGGATTCGAGCGCAGCAGACTACGGAAAACATAGCCTTGAATCGATCATAACTCCTAAACCACAGATCCAAATGCAACGAAATTTTCAGAGTAGCTTCCATGCAAGGTAAAGAGCAATCCTGCCAAGTTTCAGCTCGATTGGAGCATTTCCTGATCGATACGAAATTGATTCGAATCGATCACAGATTGAGTTGAAACTTGGTGGGACCGGTCGCGTGGGCCCCCTCACGTGCCAGAAGAAGTCTCCTGAAGTTTGGGCGAGATCTGAGCCTCCTACGCCTATAAATAGAGCCCCAGAATCAACAGAAAAGGGGATCTTTCAGCGATTCAACGTCCAGACTCTGCCGGATTCAACTCTACTCCTTTCCACTGCTGTTATATTCAGATTCATTCATTGTATTTGCTGTAATCATCTGTAATCAGTGAAGAACATCAATAAAAGATAAAAATCCTTGAAGTGGACGTAGGCCGGAGATAGCCGAACCACTATAAATTGCGTGTCACTGTTCATTATTTCTGGATTGTTGTTCGCTGCTTGCTTAGATCTGATATTTGTGTTTGAATATTGCTGATTTGTATTCATACACTGGTGCTTTCGCAACACTTGGGGTTTGTGACCATTTTTGGTGCAAACACTTTGGTGCTTTCATTGAGAGGAACTAGCACCCGCTACACCAGATTCGAAGTTCAGATTTGAAAACTCGAAGATTTGAAGACAATGACTCGACAAACAAGTAGAAGACAAAGAGCTGAGAGAAGCCATCAAGGAGGAAGTCAAGAGGCATCCTCTGGTGCTGGAGAAGAGCCGGCTTCGATCTACGTCACTAGAGACGAAATGGAGACCATGACCAATCTGATGCACGAAAGAATGATGAAAAGTCAACAAGAGATGCTGCAGAATTTCTTTGAACAGATGAGAGTTGCAGGGACGCAGAGCCTAGGACCAGCTACAGCGGCTATGAATGTGGAACAGGGAGCTAGGACTGCGGAACTTGATGAGGGACAGAATGCAGATCCAGTGGACAATCGACAAGGACTCGGGGGCAGACCCACGGGATCCGATACTGGAAGGCCGACAGACGGAGCTCAACAAGCTAGGGCCAATGCTGATGCTAACGGGCCACACGAAGAGTACATACCAGAATACCCTTCAAGACCAAGAGGGCAACCCCAGGATGGAGATGAAAAGATGGCTGGATTAGTGCGACGACTCATGAGAGGAGGATTGTCTATCGGAGGATTGGAGGAAGTCAGTCGGAGTCCGTTCACTCCAAATATCAGGAATGCAAGGAACCCTCCAAAGTTCAAACTGCCGACGCTGAACCCGTATGACGGAAAGTCAGACCCGACCATGCACGTTACCAGATACATCAGGCATATGGAAGTGCTGGGGGCATCCGAGGAAGTGATGGCACGATGCTTCCCTTTATTTCTATCAGATTTGGCTGCGCTTTGGTTCAGACAACTAGAGACTGGATCAATCAGGACATGGGGTGAGCTAGTGGAATGCTTCATGAGACAGTTTAGGGTCCATGTGACGCGACCCAAGAGTGTGATGACTTTAGCCTCGATAAAGCAAAGGACCGGAGAGTCCATAAAAGATTTTCTATTGCGATTCAATGCAACGGTGGCTTCTGTAGATCGCCCGGATCCATCAATGATTTTGATGGCGGCAGTAGCAGGAATTGCAGAAGGCACCGAATTCAAAGATTCTCTGACCAGAGATCCACCGCAAGATCTAGGAGAGTTCTATCATGAAGCCGAAAAATTCATTCGACTAGAGGAATCACGGGCCGAGAGGCAGGAAATAAACACTACACGAAGCGAAGGAACCGCAGGAGGACAATCTGGAGTAGACAAGGGCAAGAGAAAGCAGGACGATGCACAGGACGGTCCTGATAAACGGAAGAAATTCCGGGAACCCAGATTCAGGCAATTCACAGATCTGATGGCAAGCCTGGAAAGGATTTACACTGAAACTCGGGGGCAACTCCCCTATCAAAAACCACCCAGGAGAGATCCCACGGAGCGGGAACGCAGGACTGGAAAATACTGCCTATTCCATGAGCTGGATGGACACACTACCGATGAATGCCGCCACCTAAGGGATGAGGTGGAAGAACATGCCAGGAGTGGTAAACTGCCACAATATGTCAGAGAACGGGCAGCAGCGGTAAGGCCTGAACAACTACCGCCTCCAACTAACAGAAACGATCCTGGATCGGGATCACGACTCATCATCAACTGATTAAGATGGCAAGGGCCAAGTTCGAGATCTGGACTTCGGCCAAATAATCTCATTAGATTTGCTTTCAAAATAAAACGGCTATTCCACTCACTCATGTACGGGAACCAAAGAGACCCCTAGGCATGCTCTGAGATGGTATAGACCGTTCAGCCCGGAGAGGCGTTGTTTACTTTTTCCCTGATGTTTGAGATTGAACATCTAGGGTCTGAATTTAATAAATAAACTTGAATTTCCTGAATAAGCCTTTGACCGGAGAGTTAAAGGACGAATATTACGTATTAATACAAAATTATGATCGCTTTATGACCCTACCCGGAGAGACGGGGTCCGGAGTGCAAGAAGTGAGTTGCTTCGCCGGAGAGCGACAGGATCGACTCACTTAAGCACTGTTTCCCCTTCACCGAAGTGTGACAGGATGGGATCCAGCAAGGGCCCGGAAAGGCTATGATCGGCCGACGATTTAGGCCAAGATATCGCTTAATGTTCAAATACACTGAACCGGAGTGCAAGAAGTGGATCGCTTCGCCGGAGAGCGACAGGATCGACCCACTTAACGTTGTTTCCCCTTCACCGAAAAGTGACAGGATGGGATCCAGCAGGAGCCCGGAGAGGCTATGGTCGGCCCAGAACGGCCAAGACATCGCTTCACGCCCTAACTGGGGCCAGAGTGCAAGGGATAGAAAGCAACGCCGGAGTGCAATAGGATCTTTCTATTCGACCGCTAAGTCTGGAATGGGCTTCGCAAGGGTCCGGAGTGATCGACAATAGTCCGGAGAGACTGTAGAATTTCATTCTTAACTTCCGCTGGCAGAAATTGATAATGCTTCGGCTTCGAACAGCCATGAACTCGATTGAAAATATCATAAAATTCGAATGAAACCCGAGCTTACTACATTCGAATTGAGGCTAATCAAAACACACCTTTTGCCAAAAGGCATGTTTTGGGGGGCAAAGTGTTATCCCACTTTTTTGGCAAAGCTGAGATACCCAAAAATTAACTGAAATCGATATTAACCAACCATGAATATTAAATATGCATTGCAGGATGATCATGGATATCAATGAATTTTGTCCGAGCTCGGATTGGGCTGTAATTGACAAGACATGACTTGCCAAGCAGTGAGAGCCAGCGTTTCAGATTTCAGGTTAATCGGAGTTCGTACGAATGAGATATGATCGATTCAAGTTAGATACAAGGTGGTGTTCGGATCCATCAGGTGACGACCTGTTCGAATCGATCATATTCGTATCCATCAGAGAGGCATCGTCAGGTTCGAATCCATTGAAGCTTGGCAACTTCGAATCGATCATCTTCGAATCGATCAGGTACGGGTCAAACCGCGGTCATGAAGTTCGAATCCATCTGTTCGTATCCCTCACCACACCTTGGTTCATACCCATAGGCTTCGTATCGATCAGAATGGTCCAGGCCTTCGTATCCATGAACTTCGTATCGATTGACTGATGATTAGTTCGAATCGATAAACGAGGCATTCGTTCGAATCCATCAGGAAGCTTTAGCTCGTATCCATCACGAACAGTATCCATTGAATGGGTCTTCCTCGATACGAGCTAAGCTGCTAATCTCGATTCAAACTATACGTTGAAAGTTGATACAAGGCATGCGAAGTTGACTGATTCAAATTAGATAACAATGCCCGATACAAGCAAGGCGAAATCCATGTATGCAAATCGGTCAATACGCCACTAAAACCGGATTGACCAGGAAAACCCGCTCTATATCACTCCACGTCATTGCACGCGCATGTGCTGGGATCGAGTCGAAGAAGGGGATACGAAACATGGATTCGAGCGCAGCAGACTACGGAAAACATAGCCTTGAATCGATCATAACTCCTAAACCACAGATCCAAATGCAACGAAATTTTCAGAGTAGCTTCCATGCAAGGTAAAGAGCAATCCTGCCAAGTTTCAGCTCGATTGGAGCATTTCCTGATCGATACGAAATTGATTCGAATCGATCACAGATTGAGTTGAAACTTGGTGGGACCGATCGCGTGGGCCCCCTCACGTGCCAGAAGAAGTCTCCTGAAGTTTGGGCGAGATCTGAGCCTCCTACGCCTATAAATAGAGCCCCAGAATCAACAGAAAAGGGGATCTTTCAGCGATTCAACGTCCAGACTCTGCCGGATTCAACTCTACTCCTTTCCACTGCTGTTATATTCAGATTCATTCATTGTATTTGCTGTAATCATCTGTAATCAGTGAAGAACATCAATAAAAGATAAAAATCCTTGAAGTGGACGTAGGCCGGAGATAGCCGAACCACTATAAATTGCGTGTCACTGTTCATTATTTCTGGATTGTTGTTCGCTGCTTGCTTAGATCTGATATTTGTGTTTGAATATTGCTGATTTGTATTCATACACTGGTGCTTTCGCAACACTTGGGGTTTGTGACCATTTTTGGTGCAAACAGTGGCAATTAGAAGTGTCAATGTATATAGTGTGAGTCATGTCTCTTATACACAATGAATGGACCATTCTTTGTAGATAGCCTACTCGTGCCCAAAAACAAGCCATGTTGCATGTTGGAACATTGTATCAGGTGTTACCCATCATCGTCGTGTAATCGACAATAGAACTGTTGTCCGGGACAACACAAATGTTTTTTTTGTAGGAATACAAGATTGTGCAATGACTTAAAGTGTTGCACTATGGAGTTATTCAGACGTCGGAGTGCGTTCCATGCGGTCGTTCTTTGGAAGATAACCGTCTTAGAGGAACTAAAGGCGGTGACTTTTGATCGCCAATGTTTTGGTAAAGTTGTTTGGATTAAATGGAGTTAAACCCAAGGACATTGAAAAAGGATAAGGTGTAAGGTTGTTTTAGAATCAACCTGAAGCAAAGTCATCAATGACTCGAAGCTAACACTAAGGAACTATGAAGCCATGAAGAAATATATTGTTTAACTGTTAACTCCAGGACATGCTTCGGGTTGACTTGGAAGATGCATGCTATTGCAATAGCCAGATCTAGGGTATGAAACGATCACAAGTTAGAGTATCAACCACCTATTGGACATTGACGACCCCAACATGGCCAGAGGTGACCTCGTGACTACCACCATGGCATGGAGCTTCGATGACCCACCGTCAAAACAGTGGGAATAGATCTAGGCAAGAAGTAGTTTAGGGTCAATATCTCAAGAGACGATGGTGGTCTTCGAGGTGAATAGTTGGAAGTGAAAGTAGCTATGTGAAGGCGACGATAGCCCTAGGTAGTCAACGGAGATGGGTTTGAACTTAAAAGTCGGAATTTCAAGTGATCGGTGAAAGCAAGTTCTCAGGCATAAAGAGGAAAGAAGGTTAAAAATGAAAGTAAGGAAAAAAAATTCTAAGCATTGGGAATTTATACAACTGAGAACTCGAAGAAAAAACCACTCGGTGCTGATCAAAACAGATCGGTACCTACATGAATTTTGGACCCGAATCCAGAAGGAAAAAGCAAAAATGGACTTCTCACCTGATCGAGGAATGGAACAATCTCTAGAGTGTAGATTATGTCCTTAGCTCAGAGAATAAAATTCTACTATATAAAGCGACCGAATGGATATCCATGGAATAGAAGCAATGCTTTAAAGAAACTGTTAAATAACCAACAAATGTATATAGACAATGGCGTACACTTATCCTATTCCAGAGCTTGCATTATTTCCAGCAGAAGCATCCTCTAGGGGCAAGTGTTATCCAGCTTTTTAACCAAGTGGCTTTTGAACGAATTTGGATGCCAGGGTGAAGACGAAATGGTTCAAGGACCTGGAAGCATGCTTGGAAAGATAATAGAAGAAACTTGGATTGGAGGAAATTTTGATAAAGGAAGGAACTCAGTACTAACCACTTTTAGGTTGGTATCGAGCACTTTATATGCCTCTTATGGGACTTTGGAGCTATGGCACGTGGATGGTTGGCTTGAATGATCATCTTGGGGTTCATTTCTAAAGGAGTAAGTAAACAACTCCATAGAAGTTCTGAAGAAAAGAAGAAAAGAACTAGAGATATCAGAACCACTCGGAAACAGCATGATTTCTAGGGAAAAGTGCTCGGAACACAATGGACCGAAGACAAAGGACCAAGGAAAGGAAGATGAAGCAACCTCCCTTTATAAAGTTAGGTCAGTACCGACCACTTCACATAGGTACCGAGTTGATTTTTAGGCTTTGAGGACTCTATTTTTCTCTTTTACATTCTCAAATCTAAAGTTAGGCCCGGTACACTGAGATCTATCAACTTTATTAGATGATTTTCCTATAAATATGGCACCTATGGCATTCAGAAAAGGACTTTTTGGTACTTGCTTTCTTCATCTTCTATCTTTACTCAACCCCAGTCTCTAAAGAAGTTACTCTTGGTAGTACTATGATGCTAGACTAGTTAAATCTTTGTACTTATGACAGAAATCCTTCATTAATAACAATATAGTGGACCTAGGGCTTAGATTTGTCGAACTACTTTAAGAACTATCTGTTTTATTTACTATTTTGGCTAGATCTCTTACTTTTAATTCGATTTTGGGTGTGTGCCATTTCCCGTCTTAACAAACATCTAATTATGGAATTTATGAAAACATTATTATTATTATTATTTAAGTGATAAAATTAAGAGGTATTTTGAGAATAATAGTAGTAGTAAAGAGATATTTTCCATAAATGTCTTTAGAATAAATTATTACTATTACTGATGTAAATAATACTATGAAAGATTTGGAATTTAATGTAAAAAAGTTGTTATTTTTGAATTATATAATAATAAATGGTTGTGAAAAAAAGAGATTTAAATAAATATTATTGATTTGATATAAAGTGATAATAATATTATTGTTTCTAAGGAAATTTTATGAAAATTATTAATGATTGGAATTTTAAAACTAATACGATGAAATCAAAGGGATTTTGAAGTATATTATCGTTTTGAAGAAAATATACTGTTTTGAAATGTTAGATGTTTAATATAATGAGTGTATTTAATCTATCAGGTGATATGGATTAAGTTGCTTACTAATGAAGTTGTGTGAATATATGTTTTATCTATCACTTACTCAATTAGTTGTTGGTTTGAAACTGTTTGAAATGGTTTTGAGTATTTAAATATGAAAATGGTACTTCATAAGCTTTTATTACAATTTCTGGTTAGACTTTATAAAATACTTTGAGAAATTTTAAATGATATTTTAAAAAGCATGAAGCTTGAATTTTTTTCCAAGTTTTTTTAGTAAATTTATATTCAAATTTGAAGAAAATAAGGAATTTCTAGTATTAAAATTCTTTGAAAAGGAATTTTTAAGATCTTGAACTTAGAATTTTAATATGAATATTTTATGGGTTTTGAAACAAATATGGTTCTGATTTGAATGAAGATTTTATGTATAAAGAATATTTTAAATACAAAACTTGAATTTTATTCAAGTTATTTGGCTTTGAAGAAAGAAGTGGGTATTTATACCTAAATTATTTAAAAAAGACTATATGGATATTATAACTAGAAAAATGATTTTGAACCATTTTTAAACAAATGTAATTTGAACTTAAGTTTGTTATAGCAATATTGTGTTTACTAAAAATAAGGGATCGGCCACTTCTAATATCAATAAATTAAATGGTGATGGAGTATGTGGTTCACCCAAGTATCCTAAATGTTACTTCACTTAAAGGGGAGACGCCATTCACTATTGTGTTATCGTGCCCATGGATTTAATGATGGAGTTTAGTAAGGTAGGTCAAAGGATATGAAGAGGGTTTCCATTGGTAAAGGATGATGAAGCACGTGGTGGAGCACGTTTAATGTTGGAGATATGCCAGTAGTGCAATCTGTTTAAACCTAAGCTATACCTGAATATTATATAATTAGGGACACCTCATGATATGATAAGAAATAGAAGCTTCATATTATAGGCATGCATAGAGAGTTCTCCGTGGGTAGCTAGGTAGGTAAAGAACTCGCTGTTGCGATATGTGATGTGGGAAGCCAACACTAAAAGTTGTTGGGCCTTTCTCGACTATATAGAGAGTGAAGAAGTCAGCACATCGAGTGGGCTTCTTGAAAAGTTGGCCGTGTTCACATTTTTCTTTTTATCCCATCTACGAATGTAAGTTGACTTTTTAGCGGGTGTAGTAGAGATTAGTCTGCTTATGAGGTGGATGTAGAGATAAAGTCTAGAATACACTGTTGGTGTATTCGCATCTTAGGACTTGATGTGATAACATAAAAATGTGGAAATGCAGTTGGTCCACGTACGGCGAGGAAAAAGTTTGTATAGTAGTGTGATGGAGCTTAAGGAGAAGATCAGAGTTTCCCATTACGAGCTCTCTTCCAATAGATTCCTTTAGTTAGGTCGTTGTTTTTTGCATGGTTGCTTTAGCTAGCTAGTTGACAAAAGCATGGATGTTAGGATTGGTTGTATACACGTCCTTATTACATGTTTTGGTTGCAATGGTTGTTTTGTTTGAGTTATACTAGTTCAGTTTTTATCGTGTTGGCTTGTATTTATACATTCCAACCTAGGATAAAAACCTATAGTTAGGTGTTCTAACTTTTGTTAGATAATTTTATAAATGCTATTTCTTTATATATGTTTTTACTGATTGTGTTTATGAATGTGGTTGTTTACTTACACGTTGACTTGGATGTTGCATATGGATGTATGGATGCATATAGAACTATATGTATTTAAATATATTAGGATGTTTGCATATATATTGGTTAACTGCATTTGCATTCATATATGAGATCGATTTAGTTGCATTTGCACTCATCTCATATCATCATATTTTATCTATCATATGTAAATTCCACTCTTGGATTAAATTGTATCATGGATGCTAGATGGATGTAGCTATGTTTGTTTTGTATGTTTGTACGCTCTAATGTGAGTTGCATTATCCGCCTTGGGGAATTTAGAGGATGAAATTCTTTTAAGAGGGGGAGAATGTAACACCCTAAAATTTTACGAAGTTAAATAATTAAATTAAAAAGGGTGAAATTGTAATTTCACATAAAGGACAAAATAGTAAATTTCTACAGGATTTGGAATTAGGCTTTGGAACCTATTCCATTTCATCAAAATTATTGTTTACATTTAGAAAACATGTATATCTTGCTGAGTTTGGTTAAGCGGACTAGAAATTATAAGAAGTCAAACCCAGCAGCATTTTCATAATATATTAATTATGAGATTTAAGCCTATATATTATGTTTTTCTGCCTATAGATAGATCTCTAACACTATTCCTTTGGCTCTAATAATCTTGCCTCACTTATAAAACCCTAATCACTAAATCAATTTCTAATCCACTAAATCAAAACCAAATTAAGCAAATTTATATATGAAACTGATCGCAGCAAAAAGAGCTATGCAAGTAAGTTGAAGCTATCAAGAAATTTGCAATTTTGAAGGTATGGAAATTCTGGAGAGTGAAGGAGAGGAAGAATCTACATCAAATCGAAGAGGAGGCATGACTAATCGATGATTATAATTTATCATATTTGTGTATATATTGATACGACATAGTAATTCACCCATTATGATCCTAAACCAAATTATAAATGATGTAATTAATAATTAAAAAAAATTATTTTTTTATACACACATAATTAGGATATAGTATGACATGGCTAGACGGTTAAAAATATAATTTTTATCGATTGCAATTAGCAAATTTTAATCTCTCTCTAATTAAAAAGTACGAAACAAAATTATTCCAAACTAGACATGTTATATATCAAAATTATAGTTTTTGACTACAAATATTCACTAGTGGTATTCTTTCATCGATTGAGTATACGGATTGATCAGAAAAAAAGAATGAAGTTCGGTATATTTGGGTTGTCCGTTTGATCCAATTGTGAAACGATGACGATAAGACGATCGAAAGTTATGGATGTGAAGAAGAGGTTGAGTCCGTTGCTACATCGGGACCTGATCGACCCCAAGTGGCCATATTTTGTCAAAATTAGTTTAAAAAGTTAGTTACAACGAGTTTCTTATAGTTGACTGGAGTGCGAGGCATTAGTGGTGATGGGAACGCCTTAGCTAGGTGGTCCCAACGGAGGCATTAGATCTAGGAGATAACCCATGTGGTGGCGGCTGTGGCTGTTTGAAGGTCCGATGGGTATTAGTCGAAGGCAGCGGATGCTATAGCAATAAAAAAAGGAAAAACATAAATAGAATAATAATATATTAATTGAATTATTAAATATATTATGATAACGCATCCTAACTTCATACATTTGTAACTCTCACATACGACCTTCGTTTCACGCGCATTTCATGGCATCAGATCATGGTGAGACGAGGAATAATTTGGTATGTTGTTGCTATATTTTAGGACATTTATGAGAAGTGCTTTGTTTTAGTAGATTCAAGGTACGTTGTTCGATGTGGCGAAAGTGGGCTGAGACATTTTGTTTCTCAGTAGCGAGTTGCTTACGATTAGGCAATAATAGGCTGAGGCATCTTATTCCTTAAAACAAGTCACTTACGATTTGGCGATATTGGGTTGGGACATGCGGTTCCCTAGTAGCGAGTCACTTATAATTTAGTGATAGTGGGCAGAGACATTACGTTCCTTAGTAGTGAGTCACTTACGATTTGACGATAGCGGGCTGAGACATTGCATTCCTAAGTAGCGAATCATTCATGTTTTGATGATAGTGGGGGGAACATGTAGTTCCCCAATAGTGAGTCGCTTACATTTAGCGATAGTGGACTGGGATGTATAGTTCCTCAGTAGTGAGTCACATATGTTTATCGGTGATAACGAGTTGGGAATTTAGGCTCAATTGCGTTGCATTCGTTCTTTGGCATGCGAGTTAGGACATTAGGTTCGATCGAGTGCATCTGAATAGATATGGGTTAGATTTTAGTGAGACCCTACCATGTGTTGTCACTAAAGTGTTATATTATGTTTAGCTGACTTATTGGGTGCAGCTGACACATGTTAAGGTATGGTTTTTGAGCATAAGTGTTGTTTTACTAGGTAATTAGTATTATACACTTATATGATACGTTTCACTCACCAGACGTATATCTGACCCACTTTATCATTTTCTTCTTTTTATTTATACTCGGATAGGTTGATAGAGAGGACTAGTGATGACTTGTAGGCGTGATAGTACGATGGAGACACACATTTATTTTTCTATTAGCTCTTTATTATTTTATCTCAGTTATTCTTAGACATTAGGCGGATTTTGTTACTAGTATAGAGAAATGGTGTAAGTGAAGTTTTTCTGATACTATGTTATTTTTTTATCTGGGATTGTTATATTATTGATTATTATATTTTATTCCTTTCGATGTGATTTTGCAAAAAGTGGAGAATATCGTAGATAGCTCTATGATTTAGTTTATATTTTCCCTAAAATTGATCCACTGTCTGCAATGTTCCTAATTTCAGTTCCACTTATATACGTGGGTTAGGACGTCGTAGATGGTGAGTTATTACAGTGTTCTTGAAAATGGAATTAATGTGATCAATTCAAGTTATGTGTGTTCTATGAGTATTTCTTCTAACAATATAAATGATAGTTATCTTTAGCATTGTTGGCTAGGTCATATTAGTGAGAAATGACCACACAAACTTAAAATTGAAGGTTTTCTCCCATCACTTGATTCTAAATCATTTAACACATATGATTCGTGTCTTAAAGGTAAAATGGAAAAGCACCCCTTCAGTGGGAGTAATAAAAGAGTTGATGAACTTTTTAAGGTTGATACATAAAGATGTATATGGCCTGATGCCTATAATCACCAAAGATCATAGTTCTTCCTTTGTTACCTTCATAATGATTTCTCAAGACTAGGATATGTGTATCTTATGAAGAATAAATATGATGTCTATGAGAAATTGTTGAGTATATATAAGAATGAAGTTGAAAATGAGACGAATCGAAAGACTAAAATTCTTCAATCTGATCGAGGAGGTGAGTACGTTGGATGAGAACTCCAACAGTACTTGTTGGCGTCGAAATTGGCCACCAACACTCAGTTATGTGAAAGCACCAATATCAATCACAGATCTCAGATAGTATCTAATGTAGAGAATATATTATGAAGAAAAAACAAATAAAAAATGAAAGCAAGTAAAAAGAGACAAGATTTGTAGTGGTTCGGCTAACTCCGATCTACGTCCACTTCAGAATAATCCTTTTTATTATACTGTAGTTGTTTACAGTTACAATCTGAAGTCCAAGAATAAAATTGGCAGAGCATAGTCTAAGTTGAAGATAAAAAGAAGCAGAAAGAATATCCTTTTTCCAACGCCATACCTACTGTATTTATAGGGGAAGATGTACATGGATCGGGTTGAAATTTCGGCAGAACCTCCAGGCCATGACGAGGCCACCCAAGAATTTTCAGGCCCATTGGGGCCCAAAATAGGGATCAGTACGGTCCCTATTTTGGTGTCCAAATGGGGTGTGATCCATGTGGGGGGTTCCCCATGATGTTAGCTATTTTCCCTCCAAATTTTGTGCCATTCCGACTTATGGTTTGTGAGATATCGCATTTTTCGTGAAGTGGTGTTGCATACATTCTGATATCAGTCGATCCCTTTGAAGGGATGGGGCTGAATCCTCCAAACTCCTCCAAATGACATGTGATCGCTAGGGGAGTTTCTCCATGTGGTATTATGTATAGCCTGTAAGTTTCATGCCAATCGGATCAGTAGAACTCGAGTTATTGATTGATCTTTGTTGTAATATACTTCGAAGGCTGATTATAGTCGATCCCTATGGAGGGATAGGGTGTGATCCCTCCAACTTGCTCCAAATGATGTGCGATCCATATGGGGTGTCCCACATGTTGTAGTTAGCTTGTGCTCCAAGTTTCATGTCAATTGGATGTGTAGATGTTGAGATATTGATTAATCTTTGCAATAAAGTTGGGTTTAGCTGATCCCTAAGAGGGAAGAGGGCGATCTCTTTGGAGGGATAGGGGCCGATCCCTCCAAACTTGTCCAATGGCCATGCAATACCTAGGGTAGACTCCTTATGGTCCCCTCTTTCTGTTTCCAAAGTTTCACTTCAATCTTCCTTGTGGTTGTTGAGTTATGGAGCGATCATCATTGAGTTGTGTTATGTGCATCCTGTTTAATCTGATCCCTCTATTCCAATCCCTCTTTTCCGATTCTTCTATTTTGATCCCTCTTCTAAGGGAAGTATTAGTTCCATACTTAGCCCTTTTTGAGTGCTGTTCACCCGAATCCATTCAACTATAGTCCATAGTTTCAAATATAATCGATCTCCAATCTTGGTAACCATCTCTCTAGACTTTCTGCCTTGATGATCATGAAGTCTACTGGGTTAAATCCGCCTGTGTACTGCCTTGCCAAAAAGGCAGGTTAACAGTACTTAAAAGATAATGTGATTATCTCTCAGGTTACTCCATCCTGTACTTCGCAACATAATAGTGTGTTGGAGCGAAGGAACCAAAACCTATTAGATATGGTTTATTCCATGAGGAGTAAGGCTGAGTTACCTCTGTCCTATTGGAAACATGCGTTGTAAACCGCAACGCATATGTTGAACTTTTTACCCACTAGATCTGTGCCTAAATCACTATATGAGATGTGGTGTGGTAAGAAACCCCAACTCAAGTATTTAAAGGTGTGGGGTTGTCCGACCTACGTTAAGAACATTGGTCGGATTAAACTAAAGGCAAAATCGGTACTACGTAAATTTATAGGATATCCCAAAAACTCAATGCCACAATACCTAGGAAAAAAAGCTTATTGTTTCTTGACACGTTGTCTTTTAATAAAAGGAATTTTTCTCAAAAGAAATTAACAACGAGGTTATAGACTTAGATAAGAATCAAGAAGTCGACAATGAGGTCGAACTAGTGGGAGAACTGAGTTCATCCATATATGAAAACATGCAACCTATTATAAGGTCTAGTAGGGAATTTCACACACTAAAGAGAAACTTTGGTTTTCTCCTGGATTGAGAAAAGGAGGACGATGTCTTAGATGATGACACACCTCTGCCTTTCCAATAAGCACTGCAGAGTACAGACTCTGCACTTTGGCTTAGAGCGATGAAATCCAAGATGGATTCAATGTACGAAAATAATGTATGGACTTTGCCTGACGTACCCGAAGCGATAAAACCCATTAGCTACAAATGGATTTTTAAGAAAAAGCTAAATGCAGATGGGAAGTCGAGACTTATAAGGCTAAGCTAGTTGCGAAAGGATTTCTTATAAGGCTAAGCTAGTTGCGAAAGGATTTCTTCGAATTCAAGGTGTTGATTACGACAAAACATTTTCACTCGTATCCTTACTTAAGTCCATTCGTATTATGTTGGCAATTCCTACATTCTATGAGAACGAAATATGGCAAATGGATGTAAGGACGGCATTTCTAAATGGTGATTTAGGAAAGACTGTCTACACGTCGCAGTCCGATGGTTTTTTGTTCGGTGGGAATGAGTGCAAGGCTTGTAAGTTGTTAAAGTCCATTTATGGACTTAAATAAGCTTGAAGGAGTTTGAACAAGTGTTCTGATAAAGTAATCAAACATTTTGGTTTCTATAAGAACACAGAGGAAGCATGCACATATAGAAAGGAACAGGGAAATGTTTTCAAATTCTTAGTGATGTATGTCGATGATCTTCTGTTGATTGGAAATTACACTTTGTTATTGAAATCGGTGAAAGCTTGGCTTTCCAAGAACTTCTCCATGAAGGATTTGGGGGAAACAGCCTATATAAAAGGTATAATGATCGATACAGATAGATCTAAGAGGCTGTTGGGATTATCTCAATCCCTGTACATATATACCATACTGAAGAGTTTCGGTATGGAAAATTCCAAGTGTGGAAATGTTCTAATGCAATCTGATATCGTATTTTCTAAGAAGGATGCTCCTTATACTAATGAGGAGAAAGAGCATATGAAGAGGATTCCCTATGGCTTGATCCATGGGATCCATAATGTATGTTATGCTATGTACTAGAATGGACGTGGCATACACACTAGGATACATAAGTCGATACCAGTCTAGCTTGGGGAAAAGCATTGGATGGCTGTAAAATGTATACTAAAATATTTAAGAAATACTCGAAATTTATTCCTAATATATGGGAATGGAGACCTCTTATGATGGGGTATACTGACTCTAACTTTTGCAGTGACCTTGATGATAGCAAATCGATTCCTGGTTATGTTTTTAATCTCAACGGTGGGGTCGTTAGCTAGAAAAGTTCCAAGCAAGAAATAGTAGTTGATTCGACGATGGATGTCGAGTACATCGCCTCAATGAAGCAGCTAAAGAAGTAGTTTGGATGCACAAGTTTTTAAGTGAGCTCGGAGTGATTCCTGATATCTAAAATCCAATGGCATTGTTCAGTGACAACAATGCGGTGATACAGATCGCGAAAGTTCCCAAAGAATACAAGAAGTCATGACGTATTCTTTGCAAGTTCCACCTCATCAAAGAAGTCATTGAGGAGAAAGAGGTCGTGATATATAGGGTAGATACTAAGAATAACATTGCAGATCCATTCATGAAGGGTCTAGTTAGGTAGGCTCTCGAGAAGCTAACCAAAAGGATGAGATTGAGATTCCATAATTGCCCTCAAGTGAAAATGGGAGGCTGATAGAGTTAGGGGTCTGCTCTATCGGCAATTTTGTAATTTATTGTAAATTATTAACTCTATAAGCAATTCTCGTTCGTAATAGAAGGTGTTTTCTTTATGTTATATATTTATTATCATGTGTTATAAGTAATTAAATGTTTAATTAAAATATATCTAGCAGAAAATCCATAAATGGTGTGTTTGTGATAGTAATTATATATCGTTGTAATCATGAATATTGTATCACAATATATAATAAACACATCATTTTAAATATTCCTAGTCAGGCTGTATCAATAATGGATTTCGACACATCCGTTGAGACTATAGTATGTAATGCTCTCCAAAAGTTGGAAAGTGTACTGCTCATGACTACTGGAGGCACCAATAGGTTACATACTAATAGTTATTAGATAACTATGGAATGACTCACTTGATAGTTTTATGTTGGTTAAAATAACTAAAGTCAAACACAGTAAATCAATGTGACTATTTACATAGTTCTCTTGACTTTAGAATACTATTGATCTTCAATTAGAAAGCTCCATGTTGATTATAGTTAAATGTGCCATGGTGTCCATTGAATGACTATCACTATTCGAAAAAGGATTCGTCTTCTCAAATATATGTGGTTAATATTACAGTCAACTGAAGTCAACTCAAAGTAAAAAATCTCTGGCCAAAGTAGTTTGGTTAAAAATACTTATTATTATTAAATCAATGGCTTTATGTTTGGTCTATAGAGTTGAATATGGACGATATTGGAATTTTGACCATTACCAAATTCCATAAATTCAAAAGGTATAGTTTTGACAAAGAGAATTGGTGTAAATAATTGTCACTACTAGGTAACGCTTAATAAAGTAAAATTGGATTTTACTGAAATCGAGTAAGCGATAAATTTGGCCATAATGTCAACCACCTGCTAAGTGACGTATAAATGTTAATGATTGAATTGTTCGATATTAATCGCAGACCAAATTCACACCTAAGAGTCACACAATTGAATACTCCTTTTACCACCCAATTTAATTAATTTTATTATTTTTATAAATTAATTAATATTTATGAAATATTATTATAAAATTTTATTTTATATGTATTGAACAATATTAAACAGTGTGCATATAATAGTTATACAAACACTAATCGATATACGATATCGATACGCGTTTAAATTGGATTTAAATGTAATAAATATTGTTCGAGGTTGAAGTAAATTTCGTTTAAAGCCAATATGGGGCTTGCTATTTTCGGCCATGATGGGAGCATGGTGAGGCTGACCATTTGATGGTTTAAAGGGAGGAGTTTGAATGTTTAAAAGAGGAGAATGGGTAAGAGATAAACAAGGATCTTGATCCTATGTTTTCTCTCTGGTCTTTCCTTTATATAAGCATCTTAACCCTCACTTTAGTTTTTGATTTTTGGTGCCTCCGTCTTCCCTTTGCTAGCTAAACACACCTTCCTCTCCTCAAATTTTCAAATAATTTAAATACAAATTAAATCAAATAATCGTTGGTGGTAAAAGCAATTCGGGAGCAAGCAATTTCAAAATTGGAATTGGATTCAAAGAGTTCGCTTCTTCGTTTCAACGTGCGAACTTTGGGCTTTGTTGAAAGGTGCCCTTCTAGTTTACTATATATTAATATATAAATATTATATGATCATTGTTCCATATATTGCTCTGTTAGAAATATCACGAATTAGTATATCAATAGATTGTCACATGTAGATGGTTGTGTATATAAATGTGTGTGTAAGTGTATATTTAAAAAAATTATCCATATTTGCTTGTACATGCTCTCGGCTTGGAAAAAAAATTATTTTTGAAATTTAAAAATAATAATACTAAATGATTTTAAATACTAAATCTAATTTAGAAAGTTTAATACAACATAATGTATGTTTTAAAGTTTTACAAAATTTAATTTTATTGGAAAGGCTTTCAAAAAAAAATTATTTTTTCGGATATATATTATGTATATGAATATATAAATATTATTATTTAATTTAAAAATATATTATATAAATAATATATATATAATAAAATTCTACACAAAATTTTATACAATATATTTTAGTCAATTTAGATTTTGAAATTAAATTATTTTAATTTATTATTAATTTTCCACATGATTTGATAATTAATAAACTTTTAAATAATTAAAATGTATAAACCGGAAAAAAATTGGGCCGTGAGTTTTAGAGTAAATATTCGTTGATATATAATTTTATTACTATTTATTATATATATATATATATATATATAATTTAACAACTAATTATATGTTTATATATTTCTTAAATATAAACTAATAGTAATAAAAATTTCTATTCCATTTTCATATTGTAATATATATATATATTTCAAAATTATTGTATGTATATAATAAATATTTTAAATATGTATTCTTTTACAATTTCCATTTCAAAGTATATATATAATTATTATTTACATAATATTATTTTCATAATAATTTGATGCACATATATATACACATTTAGACAATCCATTTGTATACACCAGGAGCTAACATATCTGTTGCGATGTAAATCCCAACATCTAAACATGGGCTGATACACATATATATAATACAATACAAATTATACAAAATAAGACTTTATTTATAAATTTAAATAAAATATTTATTTTATTTAAAAGAAATTTAGAAAAGTTCTAAATAATTCTAGACTACATAGGTCCAATAAAGTTCCAAAAGGTTTTTTTTTAATTTACCCAATTACTCCACTACGAGCTTGCCCTAATCCAACATAAGGAACAATCACCTTTGTTGATAATTCAAATGATACACTGTTGGACGAGGGTGTATCGGCAATGTTGGTATAACTAGCTCTCCTTTAACTACAAATGTACTACTAGTATAAAACTTAAAACATGGTTATGGAATAGATGATTTGGTCAAATTAACTTTGAATATATAAATGAATTGTAAGACACAAAATGGTGAAAAGTCTACCACAAATCATCTTCCTATGTTAAACTTAAAAGGACCTAAATAATGAATAAAAATCTTGGTCATTTGATTTTAAATATTTAATTAATTTTAAGTATTGAATAATTGGTTTTTAAAGGTTTTAACATGAATTCAAAAACAGAGATTATATAAATAATTGAATTGTGAACTTAATATTTGGATAGTGATTTGGAATATTTGATTTTGAATTGAATATATATTTAATGGATTTACTGGTCTTATTTAACTCCTTTTAATTTATAAGTAATAACGGTGAAATTCATTTTGTGATTATTTTTAGTAATAAACAGTTCGAATAAATAATCAGAAAATTTAATTTCAATATAATGACTAGATTTTTATCGATGTATTTCTAACTTAATTTATTTGATTTTTCCATAATTTTTAATTTGGAAATTATTTAAATAATCATTTGACGATTTCGACAAAAGACGGTATTTTTGTGATTTTACAAAATCTGTAAACCAGTGTATATTATTTCTATTTTGGGGTCGTGTCGTTGTTCTGAGCGCGACTGTATTTTTGTTTTGTCATTTGCAACCCATACGCGAGCGATAATCTATGAGGCGAGATGCTAAAAAATTGAAAATAAATATAACTCCCCACTTCAACACCAACATGTTCTCTGATCAATGTTTCTTTGTCTTCAAAACATACACTTCCATTTCTATTCTATGAACAAAGAAACAAACCAAGCAATCCTCTTTTAAAAACAAGCAAAATCAAAAAAATATAAAAACGATATCTTTGGGTTTGTTTGCGGTAAATCTTCATGTTGATGGGTTTTTGGAGAGTGCGATTGAGTTTTAGGTGGTTCGATAGTTTTATCAGGGAGCAAGACATACTAGGGTTTGGGAAATCTTGATGTTTTGAGCTTAATTGGCAAAATGGATGTTGTAATTGGGTTGAGGGGGTTAAATGACACGTGGGGGCTAGTTACGGTGGAGCGCGGCCACTTTTTGGAGCATGCAACATTCGCCTAGTCAAACTTCAGGGCCGAAGGACGCGATTTACTGTGGGAGGCTGGGCAGTGACTTATGATGATGGTCGGGTAGCTCTCGCGAAGAGGTGGAGTTTGGCATATAGTTGACTGTAGCTCAAGGGAGAGAGGTGAGAAGTAGCGGTAATGGGAGTAGGCGATAGCGGGATTTCATTTGGGAAGATGGAGTTTAGTTTGGTATTTAAAATATAAATTGTAATTAGTATGTAATTAACATTATATAAAATTCAAATGCTTATAATTTGAATAACTTGTTCATACAAGGTTCAAATCAAACGCGGTCAGTCGCGTTGGATTTGTTATGACGTTAACTACGCTTTGGAATTGGATTAGCGGAGATAGGAGCTTGTATAATTTCAAATTAAAATTGAACGATGTTTGATTTTAGATGGAACCAGAACGCAGAAGCGATAATTGGAATTTTTGGTGAGTTTAACTCACCTTTTTGGTTAATCAGTAAGATTTATAATATATAAATTTTACCTTTTGTGTTTGGTTGAAATTATTGGCTATTTTGTTTAAATATCTGTTTTCGAAAAGTGACTAGCTTTTAAAAATTGAATACAAGGAATTTGTAGAGAAATCTGCATTTCTCACCGTAGTGAATTTAATTTTCAGTTATAGATACATGTTGATTCTATTCGGTTATAACCTTGTTATATTGATTTGTTAATTGTTGAATCTTGATTGTTTAGCACTAATAGTTATGATATTGTGATATGTTCAAAACTTAACCCATATAGCGATAAAATCAATAACAACATTGGTTAAGTGCTTTTGCGGCTACTGGCTTCAATTTATTATTTTGGAAATACTATTAATTGTCGTTTAGCTTGAAATTGGTTTTTGATTCGGAGAATAATTTTAAATTTGGTTTTGGTTTTCTTGAAATATTTTATTTAAAGGGCTTTTAACTCCTATTTTACTCCAATCCCTTTTTATTTGTCTTTTCTAGATCATTTAGAAATGTTTTAAAGTTGTTTAAATATTGTTTGATAATGTCTTAAAAATTGTTTATTTATACTTAATATTGATTAAAAGTTATCTGTCAATATTTTAATATGGTGAAAATTAGGGGTGGGCATAAACCGCACCGCTATACGGAAACTGTCTACACCGAACCGCAAAAACATTACGGAAACCCGCACTTAATCTTCTAACCAAAGCAAATACCCCAAACTGAACCGACCCGCATCGATATGGTTCGGTTGTGGTTTGGACGATTGAACCAACCATATTAAATCGGACCGAACTGAATATTTACACTAGTAATCTTATGATAAAAATATAAGCAGCTTGTATCTTATTTTATATTCTAACGATGTATATTCAATTTTTAGTTTATGTTATTATATTAATAATATTCACTGTCATAAAGGAAGAAGTTATAGTTTTGGTATGATATTTTTCATCTTATTTTTTTTTGGATAAATGCTAATTATAATCTTATTCTAGTCTTGTCCTTTGATGATTATGCATTGATTAATGTTGATGTTTGGTTAATCTACCAAAAAAATCTCCCTTATAGCTAAATGTCAAATTGAAATTTTATAAAGTTAAGAACTAATCTTTCATTTCAGTATAACATTATGTGTTTTAACCTTTAAGTGTAAAAACTTCACATAGTTGCCTTCGTAAATTGATTGTTGATGAAAGTAATTCTCTTATTTCATATTTAATATGAGTTTAAACCAGACCGGACCGAAACCAAACTGTATTACATTCAAACCGAACCAAAACAGAACCGTTTAAAAGTTTAGTATAATGGTTTGTATTTTTGATTAACTGTTTGATGTAGTGCAGAAGCGGTTTGGACTTCAAACCGCACCAAACCGACCCGCGCCCACCCCTAGTGAAAGTTATTTATATAAATAATTATTATTGTTTAAAGATAAATTATTAATTATTTTATTTAAAATGTTTTGTAGTTAATAATTAAATTTAAATAATAATGATTTGGAAATTTATAATTATTATTTAAATAATAATGATTTGGATATTTATTATTATTATTTATATAATAACGATTTGGGAATTAATAATTATTAGTATATAATAATGTTTCGAAAATAAATAATTAATAGTTATTAATAATGTTTTGGAAGTTAATTATTATTTATTATAATAATGTTTGAAGATCGATTGTTATTGTTTTATTAATAATGTTTGAAATTTTTAACTATTATATTTATATTATTTTGAAGTTAATAATTATTATTTATTAGTAATGTTTTGCTGTTAATAATTATTATTATGGTTTGAAGTAAATAACAATGATTTATTTATGGTGTTTTGAAATTATTAAGTATTAGATTAATAATTTTTTGGAGTTAATAAACTATTTTGTTAATGATGTTGGAAAGTTAATTTATTATGTATTTAGGATGTTTGAAGTAAATTAATTTATCCGACTAATTGTATTTATAAATAATAAATTTATTTATAAAAGGAATTTCATTTAATAAAAGAGATTTGTTAAAGAGTTTATAAATGAAAATGAGCTTTGGATTTATAAGAATTTTTAAAAGACTTTATAAAGGATTTTATAAAAGGGCTTTAGAAGGGATTTTATAAAGGATCTTTATAAAGGAGTTTTATAAAAGAATAGAGTTTTAGAGATTTATAAAAGAGTTTTATAAATAGTTTTAGTGATTCATAAAGGAGTTTATAAAAATAATTTTTGAGTTGTAAAAAGGAGAATTATTAAAGTACATGAGATTTGATTTCTATAAGTGATCTTTTAATAACTATGGTGATGTGGAACATCATTCCATACTTAACACCAAATAGGAAATCTTTCTAAGTGTTTTATGAATATACTTATACCGATGAAATGAGTATATGGATATTTTCCAAGTATTAAAAGTGGTTTGTGAATATATCTTTTTGTAAAGATATTTAAATCAAGTATTTATGAAGAGGTTAAATAAATGATTTATTTAAAAGGGGCTTAATAGTTGCTTACACACATAACTAATGTTGGTTTCCCTATGGAAATAAATCACTGATTTGATTGATGCTTGTTCGTTTATTTGATAGTTAAATAACCGACTATCAAACTTGGCCAGTTTTAAAGTATCATTGTCAGTTCGGAGAGACCGGGATCAGATATATTATCCATAAACCACTTCAAACCGGCATAAGTTTTCAAATTAGAACATCTTGAAGATGATTGAAGACGGAGCTTTTGAAATGCAAAGGCTACTAGTACTAATCCCAAGGGTGATTCCAAAAATGGACGTAGTGGAGGTAGTGCCTTCGGTTTCGTTCAGACACAGAACGAACTTGTATGGATGAATGCCGGCATTGCATTTCTGCCTGGAGGGTAGTGTTAGCATTTGAAGTGGAATTGCTATCTAAAAGGTAAAATGTAGCCTCTAGCTTCATCAATTGGTAAAATGACTAAAGCAAGGACGTGCCGCGGGGGTATGTGGGTTGCTCCTATTTGGGTATGATCATTGCCTTATCTAGAGTTGATATCTATGTATGCTTCGGGGCCCATTGTTTGATCGCAACCAAGGGGTGATCATATTCGACGCTATCTAGTAAGGGGTAGGGCCGATTCTGATTAGCAGAGGTGCAACGTGTTGTATCAATACATTTTATCTAGAGGTGTACTGATTCAGTGGGTGACCATTACCCTTTTATAGTTGGAATCCATTTTCCAACATGAGCCTTTGGACTTGGTTGTATACCTATTATGCTGGAATTTAATTAACGCAACAATTTCGGCTATGATTCAATATTTAGTTTAAACCATAGACATTATTATAATATCAGAGGATTTTTGTAACATCCCACCCTCCGAGGCCCAAAACTAACCGCTACTGATGCGGTAGTCATCCGTAGTTGTTATTTCTTGGCGATCAAATGCGGCATTGTTAATATTGATATACAGAAACACATGAATGTGAAAATTTTTAAACTTCCAATAAATAGAATTTCTCATTTCATGCAAATTACACTTTAAGATTTAATTACATAATCCCAGACGTTAACCACCTTCAGATCGCATATACATGTACAAAATACGATAAGAGCGACATATGAAGATGTCCCCTTATGATGATCAGAGAACTAACAAATATGAATTTTACAGTTCTTAGTGCATCACAACGGAATACACAAAATAGCTCATATATAGCTAACACTGCCTCCTTCACATCTCCGGAAGCTTATTCGTCCAAAAACCTGAAAGTCTCCCACTCTCAGACTACTCAAAATATTTTGAGTATCCGAGAGTTTGTGGAGAAACACAAACTTAGAGTCAGACAATAAGTCTGGTATGAATAATCATTTACTCTGCCCTTGCACCCAAAATGATTAGTCTTAACCTAATAAGAAATAAAGCCATAAATCATATACATTGGATATCCCATCCACCCATTTATTAGACATCCCATCTAACATCAATATATTAGATTTTCCATCTAAAATCAATTTATTAGAGTTACCCTCTAAAATCTTTAAAATGACTACTCGTCATAATTTATAGGACTATCCGTCCCAAATCCATTTAAAATAAACGCAGATTATCCATCGTACATTGTTTTATAAAAGTTGGTTTGGGCTACCCACCGCAAACTCTATAGTTTTCCTAGGATGACTATGAACCCTTGGGTGCTAAATCCCGAGGCTAACCACCTCTGGCAAAACATTCTTTACTGTAGAAATTTAATGTGGGCTATCCACCGCACATTCCATGGTTTTCCTAGGTTAACAAAGAACCCAACGCTTGGCTACTTAAAATATCATAATCCCCATGATTATTTATTAAAATTCATGATCTTCATGATTATTTATTTTCCCCAGGTATACCACATGTTTAACCTATTCCCATTGGTAGCCCTAATTAGGTTAAATTAAATAAAAAACACATTGATAGCCCCAATGTATATTTTCGAAAGCATATTTCTGTTTGTAACCCAAACCATGTATCGAAAACATTAAACCCACCTCGGAGTCCCTAAGGTATATTTACATCCAGTTTATACAAGGATCCCCCTTACATATTCAAACAAAGATAAGTATTTTATGCTATAACCCTTCGAAGTAACCCCTTTAAATTAGCAAAATTTTACTTAAGGAAAATGGCTAAAACAGCCTTTAAACCCCTTCGAATGAAGCCCCATTCGAAGGCAAATAAACATCCAAAGTTAGCCCCTTCGGAAGCCTTCCTTTTGTAAGCATCACAAAATCATACCTTTTGACCTTGTTGAATGGTCCTACCTTCCGACCTTGTCGGAAGGTTTCTTTTCGACCTAGTCGAAAGGTTCCCCCTTTCAACTTTCTCGAAAGCCTGGGGTATCCCCCCTATAAAACCATTCATAAACTTTTCGAAAGCAATGAAACTCAGAACCTTTCGAAATCATTGAAGTTAACCCCTTCGAAACTTTTTTAAATCAAACCTTTCTAAATCAAAACCTTTCAAAACCAAAACCTTTCGAAATCAAAACCTTTCGAAGTCAAAACCTTTGGAAGTCAAATCCCTTCGAAACCATTCAAAAACAACGAAGTGTTGGTGTTGGAACCAACCCTTCGAAATCAATGGAGAGTGGCGGAAAGTTTTATAAAACAAAAGATAACCTTTGACTCCATCTCGGTCTAAAGGTTTGGAAGTGGCAACTATGCTTCCGACCCTGTCGAAAGCTTACCTTTCGACATTGTCGAAAGGTTTCATTTAAAACAAGAAAGTAAACCAATCGAAACCTTATTCTTTTAAACCATTTGACAATGTCGAAATCTCTTTGTCGAAAGCTAGCAGGCGTATTTTCTTTAAAACCAAAACAAAGTTTCATCTCCTTCAAAAGCTCTAACCTTTCATCCCTAAACCTTTCGACTCCTTTCAATTCACTACGTACCAGTCGCCTGATACCAAATGCATTGATTTTTGACCTAGTGGAAAGGTTTGATACCTTTCGACCTTGTCGGAAGGTTTGGCATGGACGTAGAAGCTCTTGCCGAAAGAGTTAAAATAATGAAAATACTGTTTAAAATAGTTCTTATGTATCCCACCTGCCTTGTTTTTCTAAATCTGATTGGTTGCCAGAATTTTATATTAAAAATTGCTGCCGACCTTCCTTATTTGGAAATTTAAATAAATTTGAAAAATCCCCTTTCTCCTTTATAATTATACAAAACATTTAAGTCCCATACCTTAAATAATTTTATATAACTATTAAAACATCTTGAAAATTTCTAGAAAAATTCCAGAAAATCAATTACTACGTTCTCTTCAATATATTAAAATTTCAAAGCATATGAAGATCAAAACCATTCGAAATTTAACCAAAACTGAATAAAAACTTATTTATTAATCCATTATTATTTAAATCACCTATGTCTTATCCAAAAAAAGGTTCAAATGGTTATATCCTAACCAAGACACAAACATGAATCGGGTATAACCCATTGCCGATCCAAACAGAGAAAAATGAAATGATAAACATGATTACTCACCTTGATTAGTTAATTGGAGAATGAGATAATTTCCTAGATTTAATTCCTTAGCTTTTTCATCAATTTATTACTCTTCCTTGAGCTTTTAATGGTCGGTCGAAAGTAGGTGAGGAGTTATGAATGAGAAGGTAAAAATTTATTAAGGTGGAGGAAGAGATTTATACTAAGAAATGTAGCCCCATTTCCAAGTTTACCCCTTAGGAAATTCCTCCTTCTAAATTTAGTGAAGTCTTATTTTAGTTCATTCGTTAAGACATGGCCATTGGATTTATTAATCTCATCTCCCTAATTATTCACGTTATTCAACTTAATTTATCCAATTAAATATCCCAAATAATGTTAATTAAAATTCAGGGGCATTACAGACTCCCCCCTTAAAGAATTTCATCCCCGAAATTTCAATAAGGACATAACAACAAGCATATAACCCATGCAAGCAAAGCTAGTATAACCTACCAGCCAAATTCTATATAAACCCTATATAGAACATACCATCTAAAACAGCCCAGGAAAAGTAGCCCTAATCATGTCTTCTGTCTCCCAAGTACAGTCCTTTCGCTCCACTGAACTTTCATTAACCTGACTGTCTTATTCCTTAACCTCTTCTCATCTTTTGCCACAACACGAACTGGTTGCCTTACAAAAGTCATATCTGGTTCCACCACTAAGTCCTCCAGTACCGTCGAAGCGATAGTAGTTTCTGGATCATGAACATACTTCCTAAGATGAGAAACATGAATCACATTATGGACCTTAGCCAAACTGCTCGGCAAATCTACTCCGTATGCGAGTCTCTCAATCATCTCTAATATAGGAAATGGTCCAACATATCTCGATGCTAGCTTCCCGGTCTTCCTGAACCAAACCACACCTTTCACCGACGATACCTTGATGAAAACTCTATCTCCAACTTAGAACTCTAGGTCCTTACGCCTTTTGTCTGCGTAACTCTTCTGCCTAGACTGAGCTTCCTTCATTCTTTCCCGTATCAACTCGATCTTTATCGTCGCCTCTCTTACCAAATCTGGACCAAGGACCAATCTGTCTCTGGTCTCCAACCAACATGTTGGTGATTTGCATGGCCTTCCATACAAAGCTTTAAAGGCGCCATTCCTATAGTAGTCTGATAACTATTATTATAGGAAAACTCCACTAAGTGCAAGTGATCTTCCTAAGAACCACTAAAATCCAGCACACAAGCCCTCAACAGATCTTCCAGTTCCTTGTTGACTCTCTCTGTCTGCCCATCCGTCTAAGGATGATATGTGGTACTCATCTTGAGCCTAGTGCCTAACACACTCTGCAGGCTCTTCCAGAACTCGTAGTAGAAAAAGCATCTTTATCACTAACGATACTTCTAGGAATTCCATGCAGTCTAACGATGTTCTTTAGGAACAACTTGGCCAAAACAACTGCCATCCTGTTTGACCTTACCGGAATGAAATAGGCATTTTTGGTCAATCTGTCCACTATGACCCATATACTTTCATTTCCCCGGTTTGACCTTGGCAACCCGTCAATAAAATCCATGGACATCGAGTTCCACTTCCAAACTGGAACATCCAAAGGCTGAAGCAAACCACTAGGCTTCTGATGTTCGGCTTTTACTTGCTGACGGTTCAAACACTATTTTACCCATAAGCCAACATCCCTCTTCATTCCTTCCCAGAAGAAACTTCTCTTCATATCCTAATACATCTTGGTTCCCCCAGGATGAATCGTAAACTTCGATCGATGATATTCCTTAAGAACTTCCTTCCTAAAGTTTCCAACATCCGGAACACATAACCGTTCCTTCTTTCTCTGCCAACCCCTACGGTCAAGAATAAAATCCTTTAAATTAACAATCTCGGTTCCAGCTTCTAACCTTCTAACCCTCTCAGCTAACACTGGATCCTCTTTCTGCCTTAAAGAAATCCATTCGATCAAAACTGGTTGAACTTCCAAACAAGACATCATGGCGAAATTCCGACTAGATCCAGCAGCCGACCTCAACTGCACACTGCAAGCAGCCAGTGCTTCCAAGTCTTTCCATTCCGCCAACATAGCTAACACCACATTTTGATGTTTCCTGCTAAGCACATCCGCCACCTTATTTCCTTTCTCGGTGTATACTCGATGCTAAAATCATAAGCTGCAACATCCTCCAGCCATCTCTGTTATCTCATGTTCAGCTCCTTCTGAGAGAATAAATACCGTAGAGACTTATGATTCGTGAATAGCTCAAACCTTTCTCCCAAAAGATAATGTCTCCCCACCTTCAATGCAAAGATTACCACTGCCAACTCCAAATCATGAGTAGGGTATCTCACTTCATGCGGTCTAAGCTGTCTAGAAGCATAGGCAATAAACTTTCCATTCTGCATTAGCACAACACCTAACCCAGTACCACATGCATCGGTGTAAACTACCAACCCTGATTCCCATCTGGAACTACTAACACGGGTGCATTGGTTAACAAATGTTTCAATCTAAGGAACGCCTCCTCACATTTTTCAGACCAAACAAATTTCACGTCCTTCCTGGTTAGCATAGTCAAGGATGCCGCTATCAGCGAGAAATCCTTAATGAACCTTCGGTAGTATCCTGCAAGTCCAAGAAAACTTCTAATCTCATTTACCAACTCTGGTCTCTTCCAATTGTTAACAGCTTCGATCTTATCCGGATCAACTGCCAAACCTTCCTCGAAAACTACATGACCAAGGAACTTCACTTCCCTTTTCCAGAAATGACACTTTGAGAACTTTGCCTTCAGTTGATGTTGCCTTAGCGTCTCCAACACTATTCTAAGATGCATGATCCTTCTCATTCTTAGAATATACCAAAATGTCATCAATAAAAACCAACACGAACCTATCCAAGTGCTCTCGTAAAACCCGGTTCATCAAATCCACGAAGAAAGCTGGCGTATTAGTAAGCCCAAATGGCATAACCAACCATTCCTAAGACCCATATCTAGTCCTAAACGCCGTCAAAGGAATACTTTTCTCAGCCACTCTTAGCCGATGGAAACCTGTCGCCAAATCCAGTTGGGAAAACACTCTGGCTCCACTCAACTGATCGAATAAGTCGTCGATTCTCGGCAAAGGATATGAAACACCCCCACACCCCTTAATATACCCAAAAGGACATATTAAAAGGTGTAGTGCGTTGTAGGTATAACTAAAGCTAACAGAGACTAAGATTCACAAGACAAAAATAGATAAAAACAGCGGAAACTTAAAATAATAACTTAATTAAAAAAAACTTCATAATTGCTTCATAAATAAGTCAAATACCAAATACCACATACATGTCTAAAAATCCAATATGTCTCATGAAATAAAAACTAATAGTCTCAAAAATCAGAGTACATAATATCCCTCATAATAAGCCAGTACATAGAAAGAAAAAAAGCTGAAAATAAAAGAAATACATAGTAGAGAACTCCTCCAAGAAAACTCCAAGCAACAACAATCTAGTGACTTCTCCCTTAATTGCCTATGGAGGGAAAATGGGAAAATAGAGGAGTGGGTCATACTAAAAGTCAGGTGAATGATAGTAATTACTAGAGTCTTTAAGCAAGATAAAAGTAATAGACTCTACAACAGTTCTAGAATAAATAAGGATAACAAAGCAAATAGGAAAGAAATAAGCTGGAAATAAGTTCGATTAAATATTGCTCAATTTATAAGATAGGTTAACTTTGATTGCTTGCACTTGTCCTTGATTTCTACTTTGATTAGGCTAAATTCCTAATCCTGTAATTAGGATGTAACCCTAATTCTACCCTTTTTGATCGGCCTGCTACTCCATAGACCTTACTATGGACTAGACGCTATATAACTCCCTACACAGCAGCCAATGGTATCTACGAAAGATGCACAGAGAAACCACTGTGGATCCGAACGACATTTATAGCTCCCTACACAGAAGGCAATGGTGTCTACGAAAGACACCCATACTAAGCGCTTGGAACTCATAGCGATTACTGAGCACCCGAATGGAAGTCGCATGCGTAACTGCACCATGCCCATGCTACCTTTTGCTCCACCTATTGGGTCTTCGTATTACCTCAAATTCCAGCATAAGCATGCCCCTCATCTCACTTTAGGCTAATGTGAGATCACCGTGTGTCCATAGAAAATAGAGGAAATGCTGTTGGTACTGGCCCATCATCCAAACAATATCTAGTTGCGTCTCTTATCTATTTGGACTTCTATTTGACCAATTACCACCATTCTTAGCATAAGCGTGCCCTCGTCTCACTACAGGCTAATGTGGGACCACCGTTTTGTCTAATAGGGAATGCTATTTGGTATATGTCCTACTTTCATCTTTGCTTATTAACTTAGATAAATTATTTAAATAAGCCTTTACAATTTATCCCTACTATCTTTGCTTATTAATTTATCCTAAGTCTTAAAATAAGCCTCATTCTGTTCTATTTCTTATTATAACCTACGTTATAATCATGCTTATTACTTAACCCAAGGTCTAAGTGTGAAAATAAGCTTCTTTCATCTTATACTCTTTTTAGTTATAATTCTAAGTTATAACTAAGCCAATTAATTAGTCCAATTCTAATCATAATTAGTCATAATTTCAATCCAATTCCATTTATATTACAGTCCAATTCCATTATTTATTACAGTCTTCATAATTTACATCTTATTTTCTTCATTCAATATTCTTACTTATATAATCCATATTCGCGTTTAATTTATTCTAATCCATACGCGAAGAAAAGGAGGAAGAAGAGAATAGACGCTTGCATAAAATCCAAAACGTCGAAAAGATGTAAATAAGAAATAAATAACAGTAAATAAACTTAAATACTGTAAATAAACTGTAAATAAATAAAAAGCTATGCTGAACAGTAATAAATTATAATTAACTAAAAAAGAATAACTAAATGGGAATAGACTGAAAAATAGATCTAAAACTGATAAAAAGGCTATTCCAAAATCGTAGTAAAACTACAACTATTGGAAACCCTAATATTTTAAATTACTTAAAGGAATCTTAAAGTAATTACCATCACTCACCTTCGGTCCTAAGCTCTTCATTTGGTCTTGTCGGATCCACTTGGAGTTGTAAAATAATTTAATTTATAACTGTTTTTCTCCTTTGGAAAAATTATTCCGTTTAGGGTCCTTCCTAGAAAGGTGAACCCAATTGGAGAAAACCTAGAATGAAAAAAGTGTCAGGTCTAGGGGTTTATTTATAGGGGTAGAAGTGGATCTCAGACCGTTGGATTTTGAAGATAGAACGGGATGCAAACACATCATAGGCTGAATAGGAGCCATCGGATGCAAAAATAAAAGGACTGGATTAAAATAAAGAATACAAAACACATCAGTTTGAGGCTCTGGAACGTTCGAACGAACGAACGTTCGTTCGTAAATAGTAGAGGCGGGTCGACCGGGTGGTCGACCGCCTGGTGCCCAGGTCGACCGGGTGGTCGACCTGCCTATATATATATATATATATATATTCATTTTCTGCTTATTTTGTTTATTTTATAACTTGGTCATATTAGCTCAGATTTTGACGTTCTATATATGGAAATTGACCAGAAAATTACCACGGACACAATGGTGCAACTTCCATGGCTAAATTCTGATGATTTCACAAACTTATTTATTATCTAATCAATTAACGAATTAATTATTATGGATTAAATTTTGGGTTGTTACAGGATATTTATTCTTAATCGCCCTCTCGTTCAGCATATGATAGTCGATACACATTCTTAATGACCCATCTAGCTTCTTCATGAATACCGCGGCCATTCCCCAAGGCGAACTGCTTGGTCGGATGAAATTCTTTCCTTCCAATTCCACTAGCTGCACCTTCAATTCCTTCACCTCGGTTAGTGAAATCCTGCTAGGTGGTCTACTTACGGGTTTAGCACCCAGTACGAGATCTATCCAAAATTCGATTGCTTTTTTCGGCGACAAGCCCGAAACTGGTTCAAACACATCTGCAAACTCTCTTGCAACATAAACCTGCTTCAACTCTGCTTCCATTCCCATGGCACTCAATAACAGATAAGCATTTCTATTCGAACTCCTTATTGAGTAAATAACTTGGTTACGGCTATTAGGGTGTTTCAATGATATTTCCCCCTCTTGGCAAAATATCCTAGCATCATATCTATCCATACCCAATATGATCCTAAAACCCACGAAATCAAAAACATATAAACTGCATGCAAACATATGACCTAACAAATCAAGTTCTAACTGGTCATATCTCATTCCCAAAGTCACATACCCTCCTATAGGATTTGCAACCCTTAAAGGAGTAATAGGTATAAAGGTTCCAAACATAAGCAATCTACCAAATACTGAGATATAAATGAGTGCGATGCACCGGTATCAAATAGTATCCTAACTGGAGTACTATGAATCATAAGCATACCTTCCATCACAGGTTTTCCTTTCCCAGCAGCCGTTGGTCTAGAGGATGGTGGTTCAAATGCAAAGACCTTTCCCTTTCCAACCTTAGCAGCCTCGGGACACTTGTCCTTGTAATGCCCCATCTGGCCACAATTGTAGCACTACACATTAGGCCTCACTACAACTGCTCTTCCATCACCCGAGCGACACTCATTAGCATAGTGTCCCTTCTTATCACACTTGTAAAAGACAATATCAGCCTTGCTCTTCTTAGCTGCTACCCCCGACTGGGCACCTTTCTTCTTGAAGAACTTCCGTTTCTTCCCTTGAAAATTCTGAACCTCGACTGGTTTTTCCTTTCCAAAAGTAGAAAGCATCTCTTCATTCCGAATAGCCATCTCAACAACTATATGACACGGATCCTGGAGGTTTGGCATGGTTGCTCTGGCGATCTCAGGATGGCAACCCCCTGATAAACTTATCATTCCTCCGAATGACTATATCCACAGTAGCATATCCGTAACGGGACAGCTCATCAAAATCCGTAGCATACTCAATTATTGATTTATCCCCTTTGACTAAAACTGCAAATTTCCTAAGCAATGCTGACTTGGCAACCTCTGATAGAAATCTTTCTTCGAACCTCCTTCAAAATTCAGCCCAAGTCGGGTCTTCCTCTGGCTCCCCCACGGTAACCCCATTCCACCAAAACAACGCTGCTCCCTGCAATTGCCTTGAAGCAAGTCTTCTCTTCTGCATTTCTGTCAAGCCGAGATCTACAAATATCCTCTCACAATTCAATAGCCAGTTTTCCACTCCTACTGCATCCTCAGTTCCCAGAAAAGGCTTCCCTCCAAGACTAACATAATCCCTGCTCAACTTGGCATAATTATTGCCAACTGAGGACACTGGATTAGCTCCTCCAGCATTCCCTACAGTCACTCCTGCAGTTGCTCCAGCTTGCATCATATTCACGAAGAACTAATACGTTATCCCCATATCAACCGTTTGGATCTCAGCACCAACATTAGCATTTGCATCTGGGTTTGCATTTTCCTATCGACCTTGGTTGCTCCTAGTATTGGGTCGAACATTTCCGCTTGTTGTGGTACATCTTCCACTCTGATTCACTTTTCTGTTTCCTGCCTCCATACTTACTTCCCTACTACCTGAAATCCAATCTTTGTAAGATACAGAAGAACGGTCTAAGAGACTGGGGAATACATACTTGGGTATTTATAGTAAAGTACACATACGTTATTATAACGCTTACCTAAGCCCAACCATATTTTAGATTCATTAGATTATGCTTTAAAAATCTTTTAAGGCTTAAATTCCTTTTAAGTACATAAACCATGCTCTGATACCAACTTGTAACATCCCGCCTTCTGTGGTCCAAAACTAACCACTACTGATGCTGTAGTCATCCGTAGTTGTTATTTCTTAGCGACCGAATGCAGCGTTGTTAATATTTATACACAGGAACACATGAATGTGAGAAATTATAAACTTCCAAAAAACAGAATTTCTCATTTCATGCAAATTACACTTTAAGATTCAATTACATAATCCCAGAGGTTAACCACGTTAAGAACACATATACATGTACAAAATATGATAAGAGCAACATATGAAGATGTCCCCTTATGATGATCAAAGAAATAAGAAATATGAACTTTACAGTTCTTAGTACATCACAACAGAATACACAATATAGCTCCTATATAGTTAACACTGCCTCATGCACGTCTCTGGAAGCTTATTCGTCCAAAAACTGAAAGTCTCCCACTCTCAGACTACTCAAATTAATTTTGAGTACTCGAGAGTTTCTGGAGAAACACAAACTTAGAGTAAGAAAGTAAGTTTGGTATGAATAATCCCCTATCATCTCTTATCATAAATAGATATCAAGTGAGACCATGCCGCTTAGCGGAACGAGTTTTCCCCTCACTAGTATCCCAAAGAAAAACATGCAAATCATTTACTATGCCCCTGCACCCAAAATGATTAGTCTTAACATAATATGAAATACAGCCATAAATCATATACATTGGATATCCCATCCACCCATTTATTAGATATCCTATCTAAAAGCAATATATTAGATTTCCCATCTAAAATCAATTTATTTGAGTTCCCCTCTAAAATCTTTAAAATGACTATCCATCATAATTTATAGGACTATCCGTCCCAAATTCATTTAAAATAAACGCAGATTATCCATCATACATTGTTTTATAAAAGTTGGTGTAGGCTACCCACCGCAAACTCCATAGTTTTCCTAGGATGACTATGAACCCTTGGGTGCTAAATCCCGAGGCTAACCACCTCTGGCAAAACATTCTTTACTGCAGAAATTTGATGTGGGCTATCCACTGCACATTCCATGGTTTTCCTAGGTTAACAAAGAACCCAACGCTTGGCTAATTAAAATATCATGATCCCCATGATTATTTATTAAAATTCATGATCTTCATGATTATTTATTTTCCCCAGGTATACCACATGTTTAACCTATTCCCATTGGTAGCCCTAATTAGGTTAAATTAAATAAAAACACATTGACAGCCCCAATGTATATTTTCGAAAGCATATTTCTGTTTGTAACCCCAAACCATGTATCAAAAAAATAAACCCACCTTGGAGTCCCCAAGGTTTATTTACATCCAATTTATACAAGGATTCCCGTTACATATTCAAACAAAGATAAGTATTTTATGCTATAACCCTTCGAAGTAAGCCTTTCAAATTAGCAAAATTTTACTTAAGGAAAAATGGCTAAAACAGCCTTTTAAACCCCTTCGAATGAAGCCCCATTCGAAGGCAAATAAACATCCAAAGTTAGCCCCTTCGGAAGCCTTCCTTTTGTAAGCATCACAAAATCATACCTTTTGACCTTGTCGAAAGGTCCTACCTTCCGATCTTGTCGGAAGGTTTCTTTTCGACCTAGTCGAAAGGTTCCACCTTTCGACTTTCTCGAAAGACTGGGGTATCCCTCTTATAAAACTATTTATAAACTTTTCGAAAGCAATGAAGCTCGGAACCTTTCGAAATCATTGAAGGTAACCCCTTCGAAACCTTTTGAAATCAAACCTTTAGAAACCCAAACCTTTCGAAACCAAAACCTTTCAAAGTAAAAACTTTCCGAAGTCGAAACCCTTCGAAACCATTCAAAAACAGTAAAGTGTTGGTGTTGGAACCAACCCTTCAAAATCAATGGAGAGAGGCGGCAAGTTTTATAAAACAAAAGATAACGTTTGACTCCATCTGGGTCGAAAGGTTTGGAAGCGGCAACTATGCTTTCGACCCTGTCGAAAGCTAACCTTTTGAGTATGTCGAAAGGTTTCATTTAAAACAAGAAAGCAAACCAATCGAAACCTTTTTCTTTTAAACCATTTGACAATGTAGAAAGCTCTTTGGCAAAAGCTAGCAGACGTATTTTCTTTAAAACCAAAATAAAGTTTTATCTTCTTCGAAAGCTCTAACCTTTCGTCCCTAAACCTTTCGACCCATTTCAATTCAATACGTACCAGTCGTCTGATACCATGTGCATTGATTTTTGACCTAGTCGAAAGGTTTGATACCTTTCAACCTTGTTGGATGGTTTGGAATGGAGGCGGAATCTCTTGCCAAAAGAGTGAAAATACTGTTTAAAATAGTTCTTATGTATCTCACCTGCCTTGTTTGTCTAAATCTGATTGGTAGCCAGAATTTTATATTCAAAATTGTTGTCGGCTTTCCTTATTTGGAAATTTAAATAAATTTGAAAAGGCCCCTTTCTCCTTTATAATTATACAAAACATTTAAGTTCCATACCTTAAATAATTTTATATAACTATTAAAACATCTTGGAAAATTCTAGAAAAATTCCAAAAAATCAATTACTACGTTCTCTTCAACATATTAAAATTTCAAAGCATATGAAAATCAAAACCACTTGGAATTTAACCAAAACTGAATAAAAACGTGTTACTTAATCCATTAACATTTAAAACACCTATGTCTTATCCAAACAAAGGTTTAAATGGTAATATCCTAACCAAGACACAAACATGAATCGGGTATAACACATAGCCGATCCAAACATAGAAAAATGAGGTGATAAACATGATTATTCACCTTGATTAGTTGATTGGAGAATGAGATAATAACCTTGCTTTAATTCCTTAGCTTTTTCTTCAATTTATTGCTCTTCCTTTAGCTTTTAATGGCCGACCGAAAGTTGGTGAGGAGTTATGAATGAGAAGGTAAAAATTTATTAAGGTGGAGGAAGAGATATATACTTGAAATGTAGCCTCATTTCCAAGTTTACCCACTAGGAAATTCCTCCTTCTAAATTTAGTGAAGTCTTATTTTAGTTCATTCATTAAGACACAGCCATTGGATTTATTAATCTCATCTCCTTAATTATTCATATTATTCTATTTAATTTATCCAATTAAATATCCCAAATAATGTTAATTAAAATTCAGGAGCATTACAATTTCCTATAGAAATGTTTTGGTTATCTTAAGGTAAAAACCCTTCCGTGTTTATGTGCGGCGTGGTCTTACGAGAAAACTTTATTTTCAAAATATTTTTATAATATTAAAATTCAATTGAGGTGTGTTTCTCACGTTGGTTTACTAAACTGATCCAGTTGTTATTTTATTATAATGCTCAGGTCAGACGGAGCATACTTACAGATTCAGTTTTGATACTTAGAGCTTTAGGAGATGAGCTAGATGCCTCCAAGTCACATTTACATATATTTTATTTCTACTACATTAGTTGTTTATTTAACTGCATTTGTAAGAATGGGTTGTTATAACTGTACAGATTGATGATTTGTTTAGTGTACTCTGACTGTTGTATATATACTACAGTTTTTCTTTATGAGATTATCTTCTGTCTTTTCTTTTCTTTCACCCCAATAACCTGTCTTTCGACACTTAAATGATTGACACATGAATACCAAGGATGTACTAAGTGTCGTCTTTAGGTATAAGGAAGGCAGATCATTACAGAAAACAGAGACAAGTATGTTAAACTTTCAAAGTAAATTTGTTATTTAAGATTGTCTTTGGAATTTTCTCTGAAAAATTAAAACAAGCTAAAAATAAAATTTATCAAATAACAATTCCAGTTTAATAAAGAACGGAAAATTTTATCAAATTTAATAAATATTTCTAAACTAGCCTTTAATAAATGACTTTTAATTTTAAAAAAAATTAAATTTTGAACTTTTGAAATTTATCTTTATTTTATGAAGGTAAATAAAATTTTAAGTATAATGCTTTTCATTTCGTTGGAATCTGATTTATATTGTGAAAGTTATGCTTTTTACACTATTGTATGTAAATTGGTTATTTAACAAAATGGTTTATTTTAATTTACATAAATGATATTTTGTTTGTCATGTCATGTTCTAATTTATGCTTACATGTGTAACATGACATGTTATGTACATATATATATATATATATTTTATTTTGAAACATTTTAAAAGTGTAGTTGAAATTTTCCAATGTTAGTTGTATTTTGTTTACAATTTTAAATTCTTGTTTCAATAAATTAAACTATTTTCTTTATTTATTTTCTTATTTTCCTAAGACAAATTATTTATTTTCATTACCACTTTATGTTGTTTTGATTTTTATTTTATTTACTTGATTTTATTTTGTTTATTTGGTGTAAAGGAAATTGGAAATTCAAAGAGGCAAAAGCTTTTAAAACTTATGACTTTTCATTGTCTAGACTCTTCATTTCTTTGGCCTTTCATTTTCTCTTGTTTTGGCCGTGCATTCCATTTACTTTTCACGTCAAAACATCTCATTACTTTCATTTCTCACGGCATTCTTTATTTCTGAAAAAAAACAAACAAAGTTAGTAATGGCTTCCATTTTCCATGTTTCCACTTCATTTCTTCATTGTTTTGCCTTGACTTCTTCATGCCTTGCTCGGCCTTAGCCACCACCATCTCCTCCGACCACCACCACCACATCCCCTCATCATCCACGGTAGCCACCATCTCCCCTCCTCCTGTCCAGATCTGGCTGTGACCTCCTCTTGAAGAAATTCCACAAAAACATTGCAAAACTCTAAAACAATGTCATAGCCAAGCTCCATAGTTCGCATACCCTTCATCTTTGACTTTGACCACCCCCTTAGCCACCACCACCAGCTTGTTTACCACCTCTGGCCATCACCCTACCCTTTGTCCAGACCTGTACTTACCTATGGCCGAGCCAAACATGACCGTTGGCCGAGCCTAGATGCAACCAAACTCCACTTTGCCTTGTCTATTTGCCTTCCTTACTTTGTAACTCCAAACCCCTTAATATTCCACTTTGTAACCATGCCATATTGATCCAAACCGACCATTTCCATCATGAAAACATCCATGGCCGAGCCAATAAAGCCTTATGGTCGAGCAAACATTGAGTTATGGTCAAGTAAAATTGATGAAAAGCTTGGTGATGTCTTTTGCAATTTCAATTTCCATTTTTGTTTCAATTTAATCTTTGTGTTATTTATATTTATATATTATTTTGTTTATTTTGTATACAAGATTAAATATCTTGGCTCTCTCCACTCAAATCAAAAGTCGTGCTATATCGTGCTTTCTGGATTTTTGTTTGTGTGTTTGTTTTGCAAACTCCAACGTAAAAAGGTGAGTTTTCACACACGACATTTATACTTATAGAATTGTGAATTGACAACAAGTGAATGTGTAGAAATTATTATATCATGTTATACATGCCTGTGATGTAAATTATATCATGTTAAACCCCGTTATAAACTTGTCACATCATCTGTTATGTTATATGTTATTTTACTGTTTATTTAATTCTGTTAATCACACTGCAAGTTCCCTGTAGAATAGAATCACTATGGGTTGAAATGATACATACCCGAACGGACTTTAGAATAGGGAAAGATTGTTATAGGCTAAAATGATAAGCCTGAGCGATTTTTTTATTTATTTTATTTAACTTGGGATTGCGGGTTTGAAATGATAGAACCTAGATTTTTGCTTTGTAAATTACGGATTGAAATGATATATTATCTGTATCACTTGTCTTAGGTCAGAAAATAATATACAGACCCGTGGTTATTCTATATATTTTTCCTGGATATTCAAATATTTTTAAAATGTAAAATTACGACATTTTCATAAAATTTGAATTTAAAATGATTTATTAAGGTGTTATTGATTTTCTATGAATATAAAATGTTAAACAAATGAATGCTTAAAATGGTAATTTGGAATTTAACTTGACTTGGAATTTGTGAGATTTGGTTTTTAAAAAAAAATGGAAGTTTATGTAAAGGAAAATAAAATGGAAATTTAGTTTATTTGCGAAATGATAAATTAAATTAAAGTGTTAAGTGAATGCAAAGAATAGGAAAATTGTACACTTGAATTTAATAAGTGAAGTAATGAAAATTTGATATTTATTTGTGGAATTTACTTTATAAAAATCATAAGTTAAAGGGTATTTAAATGACCATTTTAAAGTGGAAAAATATGATTTTTATATAATTAAAATGGTTTAAATTGAAGTTTATTTGTTGCTGAAATTCTATTGTAAATCTGGAAATGTCTTTAGTAGCACTTCAGAAATGCTATCGTTTCTGAAAATTAACTAAAATCTAAACTAATGAGAATCTACAGCACTTTGTAAGTGCTGTAGTTGCAGAAGTGAACTAAAGGCTAAAATGAACTAAGGGCTATTGCAGCACTTTGTAAGTGCTGTAGTTGCAGAAATTAAATTAAAACATGAAACTAACAACAGAGCTATTGTGGCACTTGTTAATTGTTGTAGTTGGCTGAAATGAGGTTTTTGAATGTAATTGAACTACTACAGAAGTTTATAAATGTTGTCTTTTCTGAATTAAATTGTTTTCAAATATAACTTACCGCAGCACTTTCTAAATGCTGTGAAAGCTGGAATTTTAATATTTTAATGTATTTAAGTGAATAAATGAGTTCATAAAAGGTTAAAATTTTGGGAATTTAATATTTGATTTGAAGGTATAATGAATTCACTTTAATGATTTAAATGAATGATTTTAATTCGGAATTTTAAACCATTTTGAAATCTATAACCACAGGTTCTGTATGCCATTTTATTTCCTTGTGATTTATTTAGATGCACACCTTTAATTTGAGAGTGTGACTAGAGGTGAGCGATTACTGCAGCTCTACGCTACCCTAGACACATTAACACTGTTATTTGCATTGGTTTACTTTAATATGGATATTTCTATGATAGTGTTTATTACTGCTCAGTTTATGGTTTGACTGATCCTTAAAGGATGGGTGATCCCAACCTTTAAGTTATTGTGCTTTGCTATTACAGTTCACTTGAGTTGGTTTACATTGTATAAGTATGTCTGTCCTGACTCGAGTGTTTTGTGTTTTACTTTATGCTCGGGTCAGCCTGAGTAATACAACTTTGGATTCATCTTCTGGAGCTAGAGATTTGTTGGAGCTTATTTGTCTATCGGTTCATCGATTTATATTCCAGTTATTTTCTATTTAGTATTGTCTCTATATTATTGACTTATGTATCCTGACTTCTATTGTATCTATTTTGACTATGAGATATATATGTTTTGAGAGTTGTATATAGTAGCTTCATGAACTACTATGGTATTTTATTTCCGCTACGAGTTATTCTAATATTCTGTTCTATGATTCTGTGTTTGATTTTATTTGCTCCAAGTTTCTTGACAATCCACTGTTTTTGAAGTATTCAAGTCTAACATGTGTGGATTTATTGTCGATTTGAATGGTCCAAAATAGTGGGATGTTACACGATCCCTATTGTACTTAGTTTATAAAGTGATTAAGAAAGCAATCTGTTCAAAGTGGACGTAGGCAAACAACGCCGAACCACTATAATTCGTTGTGTGCGTGTTATTACTTCAACTGACTGCTATTTCTTTATTATTATCCTTTATTTTCATTTTATATTCTTTATTTATTTCTTTTTAAAACTTCTATTAGGTGTTTGTGCCAATTTTTAATGCAAACATTTTGGTGCTTTCAATGAGAACCCTGATTCTCAACTTATCAGGATCCCTTTGTTGCTACTGGATTGCATAAATTGCCCAAAGGAAATCCATGGTTATCTTCAAGAAGTTTTCTTGTTCTATTCGGATCTGCAAAAATCTAAGAAAAGCTATCAACAATGGTGAGAAACGCTAGATCTACTTCTCAGAACACAGAAAGAAACGAGAATGCTAGCATCCGGTAAGGAGGCCCGAGCAGTCAACCAATGGATGTGAATGCTGATCCAGTTGAAGTCTGAAATCCAGTTGATTCCATTACAAAAGCTGAATTCCAAAATCTAATGAGAGAGTTAGTGGATAGCCATCGACAATTGAATCGGAAGGTTCAAGCCAATATCAACCTAATGAACCAACTCAGTCAGCAACAGCGAGGGAAAGCAAGGAGGGATCCTACCCCTTACTCAGCATCGGAGAGTTCTAGTTCATCAGACGAGTATCACAAACATAGGCGTCGTAGACGGATATCGCTCAGAAACTTCGGGGCGTCAACAGGAAGACCTGGTTGGTCTTCCAGAACCGATCGGTGCCAATCCCTTCGTAGGGATCGGTACTGATCCCTCCTCCAGAGGAGGGAACTTACCTGTACATGTTGGGATCCAAGCTAGAGCTGCTACGGCTGATCTGGATGATGGAGTTCAGTTGAATGTTGACCGGTTGCTTCCCTCGATTGATGATGAAGTGAATGTACGTGGTATACATTGGGAGGATTTTGAAGAAGAAGGCGTGGAACGACCCGTAGACATCGATCGGACCATTCACGTGAGGTGGAACACGACCACCGCTTGGCACCAACTATTCAAACGTCAGACTTGTCGGCTATGGTTAGACAGTTAGTGAGAGAGAGAAAACGCTTGACCAATGATGACTAAGGAATCTAGAGAAGCCAAACCTCATTCACTGACAATGTCCTACATGCAGAGTATCCAAGGAGGTTTAACATGATGTCGGTGTTTGCCTATGAGGGAAAAACCGACCCCAGACAGCAGATCGTGAGATACAAATGGCTAATGGATTCCACATGAGCAAATTATGCAACCAAGTGTAGATTTTTTCCTATAACTCTCTCTGGAATAGCAATAATGTGATTTACAAGGTTACCCTTGCAGTCGATCTATAAATTTGATGATTTGGCAACAAGGTTCTTGGAGCAGTTTCGTATGCACACAACTCGCCCTAAAGATGTAATGTCCCTATCCAGCATGATCTAGGAGAATCGTTGAAAGATTACTTGGAGAGATCCATACAGCCGTTATAGAAATCATTTTTCCGAATGACCATGCAATATTGATGGCCTTAAAAAGAGGGATTGATCTAGAGTCTAATTTTGGCGATTGGTTAGCTAGCAAGCCACCCGTAACGTTGGAGCGCTTTTATGCAAAGGAGGCTCGGTATTTGAGTACGGAGGAAGCCAAATGCTCTAGGAAGAAGAATGTTGTGGGACCAAGTGGATAGGAAGTACATAGTAATATTGTAGTGAAGCGGTTTGATGATAGTTATGGAAAAGTTCAAGAGAATGTTTAGACCAAGCCAAATCAATAAAAGAAAGGTGGTGATAGGAACCGAGAACGAAAGAGGGACTCTGGAAGAGGAAAGCCTAGGATTTCGATGTATGATACTTACACGCCATTGAATACATCTCTAGAGAATATCCATTTATCTACCTGTAATACCATGCAGTATAGAAAGCCGCCTTCGAAAGAATCAACGGAGAAGTAAAAATAGACCGGAAAATATTGTCGGTTTCATGAATGTTATGGTCATAACACAAATGAATGCAGGCATCTCCAGGATATTATCGAAAAGCTGATTCAAGAAAGAAAGTTACAGCAGTTTGTAAAACCTCGTAGGATGGCGGGCATGGGTCATCTGACCCTAACCGAGTGCAAGCACCGCAGAGGACTGAGGAGCCTGCGTAGACTGCTGGAAGATTGGTAATCAATACAATAGTCGGAGGACCACATCCAACGGATAAGAGTTGGCAAGAGATGGAGCACAACACTAGCGCGATTAAGCATGTGAATTTTGAATGTTGTTCGAGTACGGAAGATGGAGCTTTGGCAAAATAGCAACGTACAATGGCAGATGATGTTGTGTTTAGAAACAGAGATGCAGACAAGGTGAAGGCTCCGACGATCAACCCAAGGGCCATTTCGGTTATGATCGGCCCCGCTTTAGTGAGAAGGATATTGGTTGATTGTGGAAGTTCTGTAAAAAATAATTTTCAAAAAAGCTTATGATCAGATGGGGATGGAAGCCAAGGACTTATAACCGTCTAAAGCCCGCATTCATGGCTTTAGCGGTGCTACAACCGAAGCTGTTGGTTATGTTGAATTGCCCGTGGAGTTGGGAGAAGTTGACTGCAGGAGAGTGCGGATTTTTCCATTTGTTGTTTTGGATGTTGACACTCCATACAATGTTTTTCTGGGCTAACCGACCCTAGTAGAGTTCCAGGCAACTCTTGCCCCATGGTTTTTGACTTTGAAGTTCCCGACGGATAATGATGTTGGAGTTGTTTATGGTGATTAGGCGACCGGACGTGCCTATTATGTAGCTGAATTAAGGGATGCTCAACTAAAGGAGAAGGGTAAGGATGTAGACAAGTCTGTCCCCATCCAAACCATTGAAGATTGACAACCATTACCTGAGCCTTGGTTTGGGCACCACAGTCGGTTCTATAGAGACGTAGATCCAAGAGATGACGAGGAGGAGCCCAAAGAGACCAAGGTTGCACCGGTTGAGTTGACGATTGACATCGCAGTTAGCCACGACGACCCGTCATGGGTCCTAAAGATTGGATCATAGCTCAGCCCCTCGATGATGAAAGAACTTGATGGATTTCTCCGAGCGAATCTTGACGTGTTCGCTTGGACTCACTCTGACATGTGTGGGATCTTGCCTGCTATCGCAAGCCATGCATTGAATATCGAACCGAGGCATGTCCCGCTGAAACAAAAAAGGCATGTCATGGATCCGGAGAGATCTGCCGTCTTAAAGAGGAGGTGGATAAGCTCAAAGATAACATGTTTATTCGTGACGCCCTCTACCCTAAGTGGGTATCTAACCTTGTACTTGTGAGAAAGGCGAAAGGGAAATGGCGGACATGCATTGATTATTCAGACTTGAATAAGGCATGCCCAAAAGACTGTTTTCCCCTTCCAATGATCGACCAACTGGTAGACTCAACCGCAGGACATGAATTGCTATTTTTATGGATGCATACTAAAGATACAACCAAATCATGATGCACATTCCCAATAAAGAGCACATCGGCTTCATTACTGATGTTGCTGTTTGGACTAAAGAACGCAGGAGCGACCTATCAACGCCTAGTCAACAGAATGTTTAAAGATCAGATCGGGAAAACGATGGAAGTATGTGTGGATGATATGCTCATAAAGTCACGATGTCCTAGCGAGCACATTAGAGACTTGGTAGAAATGTTCGATATCCTCCACATTATAAAATGAAGATTAATCTTCTAAATTGTTCTTTTGGCATTGCATCAGGAAATTTCTTGGGTTTCGTCGTTAATGCTCGTAGAATCGATGCTAATCTCGAGAAGATCCAAGCTATTCGCAATATTCGAGCACCAAAGACTATCAAATAAGCACCGAGCCTAAATGGGAAGGTTGCCGCCCTAAGATGATTCATTTCTAGAGCTATTGATAAATGCATTTCTTTCTTTGACTTGATTAGGGGAGGATAAACGAATTTTTAATGGGCACGGTATTATAAATACACATTCCAAGCTTTGGTGAACCACTTAAAGGGACCTCCCATCTTGTCAAAACTGGTGGATCATAAAGATTAAATATCTACTTGGATGTGTCGATACACGCTTTAAGTGCCGCATTGCTTCACGAAGAAATCGAATCTAGAGACCGGTCTACTATGTTAGCAAGCGATTGACAGGAGCTAAAAGGAACTATCCGAAGATAAAAATGGCATACTATTTGTTGATTGCTTCACGAAAGCTCTGCCCTTACTTTCAGGCACATCCTATTAATATTTACACTGACCAGCCATTTTGAAAGGTCCTACAGTGACCTGAGACATATTGAAGGTTACTCAAGTGGAATTCGAACTTAGCCAATTCGACATCACTTATCTTCCTCGGAGGGCTATCCAGGGTCAGGCACTAGCGGACTTTATAGCAGAATTCACTGTGGAGGATGATTTCCCGAAGAGCAATGAAACCCCTAACATACAGTGGAAGTTATATACAGATGGAGCATCCAATAATCGTTGTTCGGGAGCTGGAATTGTGCTTTAATCCCCAAGATCGGTCAATTTTCTATGATTTAAAGCTCAATTTCTGTACAACAAACAACGAAGCTGAGTATAAGGCTCTGATTGATGGACTTAAACTCACTGGAGAAATGCGGATACAGTCTCTTGAAATCTTTTGTGACTCACAATTGGTAGTATACCAAGTTAGGGGAGATTACCAAGCTAAAGGATAACGACTTGTTCCGTACCTTACCCAAGTCCAAGGGTTGTTTACAAACTTTGAGTACTATGATATTATGCACATTCCTTGGGATCAAAACAAAGAGGCCGATTCATTAGCAAAGTCTGCTAGCACCGGAGACGCACAACAGATAGGCTTGGTTCCCATCGAAGTATAAAACACTCCGAGCATAAGCCCGATGGAAATTGACTGGGTACTCGAGATGGAGCCTGAGAAGGAGTCATGGATGACTCCGGTCAAAGACTATTTGCTATAGGGGGTTCTTCCCAAATGAATGAATGAAAAATGACAAGTCTTTATAAAGCTTCACGATATATCATACAGGAAGGAGCTATGTGTGAAAAGGGTTTTTCCATTCCCCTGCTCATGTTATTGCTCATGATGAAATAAAACGAGTCCTGAAAGAAGTTCACGAAGGGGAATGTGGTCACACTGGGGGCAAACTCTAGCAAAGAAAATACTTTGTTATGGATATTATTGGCCGATCATCAATCGAGATGATGCTGATTATGTAAGGCGAGACGACAAGTGCTAGATATATGCAAAAGTTCCAAGAGCTCCGCCGACGGGAATTGCACAAATGGTCAGACCATGGCCATTTTCCATATGGGGCATAGATATTATCGGTTCCTTACATATCACTAAAGGTGGTGCGAAATACACCATCGTCGTAGTTGATTAATTAACCAAATAGGCCGAAGCGGAAACATTAGCTATGATCACAACAAAGAAAGTAACCAACTCCATCGTTCGGAACATCATTTGTCGTTTTGATCTTCCGCGAACTATTGTAACAAATAATGGGACTCAACTCGACACTGCTGAATTCAAGGACTTCTGTCGTCGACATCATATTAAAAAGAGACTTGCGGCAGTCTCTCACCCTCAAGCCAATGGATAAGTTGAAGTTTTGGACAAGACCATAAAGTCCATTCTAAAGAAGCGTTTGGAAAAGGCTAGAGGCAAGTAGGTGGATGAACTCCCGACAGCGCTATGGGCTTATAGACCACTCACAAGTCCGCGATTGTCCATACACCATTCACCCTTGCTTACGGTTCTGAAGCCGTTATTCCTGTTAAACTCAAAGTTCCTTCTCATCGAGTGACCTACTATGATCCCAGAACAAATAAAGATCTCCTCTTGGAATCTCTGCACTTTGTAGATGAGAAGCGTGAAGAAGCTATTTTGAGGGCAGCATCGCACCGACACTGAGTCGCCCGGTACTACAACACTAAAGTCTGACCTAGAACCTTTGAAATCAATGATCTTATCTTGAAACGGGTTTTTCCTACCCCATTGCATAAGAATCCTACTTGGGAAGGACCATATGTCATTGAACAGAGGTTTGAAGTGGGAACTTTCAAGCTAACAACTGTTGATGGCATCACACTCCCAAGGGTGTGGTATAGCAAGCATTAACAATGCTATTTCACTAGTTTATTTCTTTTTTGTTTAGTTGTACTTAATTTCAGGCTTTGCTTTAGCATTCGATTTCCAAAGATTATCGTTTGGCAAATAAAGTTTTGAATTTCCTTTATGTCTGCTGTAGTAGTACATATTAGTTATGATACCGGACTAACTAGTATTGACATGTACGAGCAAGTTCCCAAAGTTTTGAGCTAGGTAATTACATAAGTTCATGACTGAGCTAAACGAAATGAGAATGGTCCAACCATTCATTTGATTCACGCTCACAACTTGATGGACGGAATGTCTAATGAGGGATGGATGTGATTCGACCATCCAATGATCAGCTTAATCCTATCAAACGATTAGACAAATATGAATCAAAAGCGATCGGGACACGATCGATTGCTTACTAACTTATCCCCCAGACTTGGGAGCAAATCAATCAATTAAGGAAAGTACGATCTGATTATTTTCCGAAATAACTCTAAGTCCCCAGAGTGTGGACTGGGGTATAAATACAAGTCGGGTGCGGTTCGACTACCTGCTAACTAACTCTTAACCCCATAATGCGGATATAAGTATAAACAAATTGACGAGTGTGGTTCGACCACTAACTATTCCATGAACTACGGTCTGAAACCAATAGGAGGAGTATAAGCTTGCTAAGGATGGAGTTCAACCATCCACTATCTAACTATGCTAACCCAAGACTAGGGGCAGGAATGCAATCACTTAAACCACTGAATCTGACGGAGAGCCCAGTGTTTGAAACAACTTAAGGCCACGACCACATGGAGGCCTTGAGTAAAAAATTATGGATGATTGTCCGAACTAACGGGCAATGAATTACAAGTACATTGAATGGAAAGTAACAGCCCGACCACTTAAATAAAAATTTCACATAAGAGTTCGACAGGAAACAAAGAACTTTTATTTACATAATAAACTTCAAAAATTATGATACAAGTTTATTCAAGAATGGAGGCCGCACCCACACAAACACGGCCAATAAAAAGAAAAGGTGGCCATCCAAGCTATTTACACATCACATCAACCCAACAATTACTTCTTGGGTTTCTTCTCTTTCTTTTTTCCTTGGGAGTGGTTCCATTTGAACTGCCACTAGATCCTATCTACGATCCTTTTCCGCCTCGGCCTTTCTTCGGAGAAACATCTTCAGTTATGGGGGTCGAGGCGGCATCATTTTTAGAAGCAGGAGGGATTGCAGCACTCTTAACACCAGAAGTAGGGGGACCTCATCTTGGGGAATTGTCCCACAAGGAGGAACTATCTGAAGCAGGATACGAATTGGCTTATTGGAATCCAAATCAACAGGCTTAGCTTTCACCTTCTTTTTCAACAACTCTTCCTTCTCAATACGCTTTTTCAAGCTGAGCTCATCAGTAGGGTCGGAGGAGCCCGTGATTATGGCATCCTCATCAAAAGGAATTTCATGATGTGGGTCGCCTCCTTCCTTAAATAGCGCCTCCATGAATTGCTCATCGATAACGAAGGTTTTTTCTTGAGCACCATGAGCAGTGGATGAAGCTGTAACTATGGTAGATTCCTTCATGGCTACTTGTGATCCCAATTGAGGCTCTTGTGAGGGAGGAGGAATGACAACTGATATATTTAAAGCTAAGAAAAATAGGCGAAAAGATTAGAAATATCAACTGGTGACACCCAACCTTTTGAAAGACAGGAGATGTCAGCGAGATACCTCAGTGTGGCTCTCAAGTTGAGTCGAAGTACCCTTAGAATTGCGCTTGGGAATTGGAGAAAGTTGAGGCTTGTCCGAATCATACTTGGGGATGGTTAAAGAATCTTCCATGGAACTAGGGATAACCTGGGATGCGGGGGACAATTCAGTTGTAACATCTGGTTGTGCCAAGCCGGATCCATCACCCACTTCATGTAAAGAGACAACAACATATTCTTTTTGTAGTGTAAGCTGGATATCATGCAATGATTTGGGTTCATCACCCAATAGCATTTCACCTTCAAGCCTGAACAAGTCGGCTTCCTCGATATTAAGGAGTCTCCTCTCCTCCACAATAAGAAATTGCCATGCGTGTTAGAGCCGGTAGGGATAGTCATTGCCTAGCCATGTTAGATTTCTGTGCTCGAGAACATTGGCATTGTAAAGAACAAGAAGCGGGTCGGGCTTGTTTGTCATCCCTTCCCTAGCCTTATCCTTTGCAGCTTCTACTTTAAGCTGAACGAGCACGTCAACACCTTTGGCCCTTTCAATGGCCGTATCTCTCTCAAGTCTAACATTCACCAGCTCATCACAAGCATCTTCAGCAATTTTATAAGCATCAACTTTCTCCTTGTTTGCGTACTCGAGCTTAGCCTTGAGTTTTGCTTTCTCTTTCAAGGATGCAGATTCATTACTTCAAGCTGTATCTCTCTCGAGTGTGATTTCTTGATTCTGATGATGCAACACCTGGACCATATCTAGATGACTGGACTTCATCTCCTCCATAGATTCGATGGTGGCATTAGCTTTACCCTCGGCCTCCGCCTGAAAGGTCCTAGAAGCCTCTAACTCGTTTGTCAAAGTATCAATAATTCTTTTATTCTGAACCTCCTGGCGCTTTAACTTTTCAATTTCCACCACATGCTTAGAAGATACTTTCGACATCCTCTCAGCTGCTTTCATCCATTCACGGTACTGCTTGTGGATATCAGTGACATAATCGATAGTCATTTTTTGGAGATGGTCTGGCACCCTCTTCATATTAAGAGGGAAAAAGAACCCTTTAAAGCATAGGTTTTGGAAACTCTTCTTGAAGTGGTGCCATGCGAGCAACTAGATCGATCATAGGCTCTTAGGCAGTGATTTTGACTTCAGTGCTTTCTTTGCAGGGCCTGTGAACAGCAACATGTTTGCTATGGTGACAACGATCACTAGGCCGCTGAGAATAAGAAGGAACTAAAGGTTGTGGAGGAACTGAAATAGGAGGGGGCCACGAGAGGAATCAACAGGTGGGTCCCGATGATCAGTTGGCTTATCGAAACCCTTCGGAGGAGGAGATCTAGATCTTGATCGATGCTTACATTGAAATGGTTCATCCCTATCACCCATATCCCGATGACCTCGGTCGCAACCGTAGCGATAAATAGAATCATAACACTCTCGACCGCCACCTTGACGGTATGAGCTAAAGAGTGAACCGGAAGACTAGTGGTGTATATCCCGAAGGGAGTCGAACATACTCCTTTTCTTCACCATCGTTCCTGCAAAGGAAAACAAAAGTTAATCAACTTTAAGCATTAAAGGGCACAAGTTAAGCACAATGCAATGTTGAGGAGTGGAAATATGTGCAAGTGTCCTTGTGTCGACGCACTAGATGCAGGAGCTTTGCTCACTGGAGTACTTCCCTTTTAGAAGTTGGAATTTCAGTGCCAGTTATGGTAGGAGATTCCGACCCGCCAACACTAATGACAATGAAGTGGAAAGTGTCAAAGTCATGCGGTATTGGCAGACCAGACAAAGAATCGAGCGGTAGACTTAAATGCTCCGACGGTTGAGAAGCAGATTCATCTTGAACAACCTTGGGAGTGATCGGACACTTGAGTTAGTCAGAAAGATGACTTTCAGGAGATTTATAAACAAGTGTCTTCTCCTTTCCTTTATCGAGAGCTGAAGGCTGTGGGGTCTGCGAGGATCTAACATCGACCCCAAGACTAGATCAGTCATCATCGCGACCGGACATATCGCCTTTATCTCCTTCGACATCAATGTCAGTGAATTCCTGAGCATTCATAACTGGGGGCATGACGGGATCGATTTGATTGCCCCTTCGACCGGCTGCAGCCTATGGTCTTACCCCTGCAACTCGAGCAGCTTTTGTTAGCCCTATGATGAGGCCCTCTTCCATCAAACCAAAAGTAAAAAGGCGTTTGTCTGTGAGAAGATAATCGATGTCCATATCTTCAGGTGGCACATTTTTAAGACTTGTGACCGCCTCCTTATAAATATTACCACTAGGCCATGCGATGGTGCCTGTAAAAAGAATTGCTTAGTCCGGGGTATGGCCTGGATAACTATTTTCCACGCTAATAAAAAAATGATGGATAATACTTACGTCTTTCCAGCCATTGTCGAGCAAAACCGGGAGGACATCGAACAAAGAACCATTTGCTTTTTAAAGCGTTTAGTTTATTCCATGCCCCAGTTAGAATCTGACACTTCTTCGCTGACTCAAGAAATGTAAACGAAAGACTCCCTATCCGTCGCTTGAAAGAGAATATGAATCGAATGTCATTGATGGTCGGAGGACGGTGCAGGAACTCCATAAATATCATATTAATACAATTGAGAAGAGCATAGCCGTTCGGATGAAGCTGCGCTGGAGCTATCCTCAAATAATGGAGAATTTTCAGAATGTATGAGTTAAATGGCGGAACGCATCTGGCCCAGCGCTTGAATTTGTTTCACGTCGTATATCCTTCTGAAGGTCTATGAGCCCTATCATCCTGTGACGGAACCAGTACATCGTCAAAAGGAATTGCATGCCTTATACAGATTCGGCAAAGAGCATCCTCCTTGATTTTAGGGGCTAAGGAATCAAGAGGGCCCTCTAGGATAACTGAATCCTCCAGAGTGTCTGGAGTAGGATCAACAACTTCTGGTGGAAGAATTGGAACTGCAGAGAATAAATCAAAATATCGGCTTAGGCTCTTTGGTTGTTCTGAATGATGACTGGAAGACGGATTATCAGACATGGTTGCAGAGGTTGATTCCATACAAGGATTATCCTACAGAGAAGATGGTTTAACAGATATAGCCGCAAGACGCTCGGAATGTCTGGGACCCAATGCTATTAAACTTAGTAAAAATAATCATTAGATAAAGTAACATGTACCCCCTGGTGCAGAGTGAGTGCCAGTGTCGTGTGGTGAGGTGCTATGCAATGTAGTGTGTTAAGTTATGCAAAATTAAAGGTGAAAAAGACAACGAGACTTCGAGGTTCGAGCGAAGTGACTGTCATCGCTGACCATCTCAGCCATTTCTCTACATCATTAGGGAACGATTTAGCTCGATTTTCATGCTTGATTGTTAGCAAGTAGGGATTGATATTTATGTTCGAGCATAGATGATCTTCAAAGGAACTGTCAAAGGCATTGGTTCACGTCGAAGTTCAAATATCATATATTTTCGAATGTGCAGTTCGAGTCCTATGCAAGTTCGAATGTCAGTTCAAGTATGCAAGGCCGAAGCTCATTATTTAGTTCAAATTCACTTGTTTAGGTTCCATTTTTAAAGTTCATTTGCTGACAACCGATCGTTCCCAAAATAAGTTCGATCGTTCAAAAAAAACACTCCCACCGATCGTTCGCTCCCTCACTTCATCTGATCGTTCATATACCACTTTCAACTGATCATTCATCCAGACCATTCCATCCTATCATTCTACTCAAGTCAACATCCGATCGTTTGGATTAAATCACTGCTATATGATCATTTCATATCCCACCTCATTCTAATATGATCGTTCCAGTGCGGTCGATTCATCCCAAAACAACGCTCAACCTTAACTCTATACGATCAATCCATACGATCGTTCTGCTAATTGAACCATCCACTTCAAAATTCACCAAGTACATATGCTTAACTGCTCGTTCAAGAGTAATTATCCCATATCAAAACTTCTACTCCAACTCCTCCAACTCCATCTCCTCCAGCTGTTATTCAATCCATGGCTCGATTCGAACGTTATAAGATAGGTGAAACCCAAAATCTCACCATTAAAGCAAAACAAATCAAAATCGACCTACCCAAATCAGAATTCAAAGAAGTGAGTCGGTTCAGGTTCGAATTTATGCGAGATCTAAAGGAGCAAGTACAACAGTGGTTAGTATGGAGGAGGATTGATTCTTGTTTCAGAAATTTGGATCGTTGTTTAGAACGATGGAGGAAAAGAGGGAGAATGATTCATTTTCTTAACCATTGTTAAAAGCTGGAACGATACGAAAATGAGAAGTGGAAATGAAATTTGCTAAGTGAAATGCTTTTATATGGATAGGCGGGCCGACCCTTCAAAGCCCATAAAATTATGCTACACCGATTATTTGACCTGGGTCTCACACCGATCATCCCCTAGAACGATCCATAATTTTCTTATATATACGAACGATCGAACACATATCATAAAAAAATGGAACCGGTCGTTTTAAACGATCTGAAATTCATTCAACAATAACGATCAGTAATGATCGTTTCAAGAAAACAACTTTAAAACTTGACAACGACCTGTGGGCATGCAACCATGATCAGGGGTCAGGTATAAACACGTATACGTACTAGTATACGTTTAAAATTCAATTTTTTTAAATTGATAGAAATTGAATTCTCACCTGGAATCAATCGAAGAAAAATCTAAACTAGATTATTGGGGCCTGACAACCACTGGAAATATAGCAAGATGGTCAACGACAAATTGTGATTCGATATTTATACAGTTGGAAATGACCAATAGTCATGACGAACAGAAAGAAATGAAACTATCAATAAAAGCGACTCAACGGAAGGATAGTGACCATTTAATAAACTGAATGGAATCCTTTTCGACGATTGAAGCTTGCAGCGATTCAAAGCATGTCATATGCCAACAAAATATACTTTGGAGGGGAAAATGTTATCCTGCCTTTTGGCAAGGCCGTGATACCGTAGATTTGGCTAAAAATGGGTGGTTACCAACCTTGAGAATCAATGATATACAAGACTATGGACGATGGTCGAGCAGATTCAGAACGGGTCCCGATCAAGGTGCAATCAATATGAAGTGACAAGGAAGGCCCCATGAGGCTACTTTTCAAATTTCAAGTCAATCGGAGTTCGTACGCTCGAGTTATGGACAAAGGAATAATTTATATGGATTGATCGAGAACGATCCACAAAACAGCATAAATCAACGAAGATCGATCAATATCTAAAAATCTACAAAGCCAATACACTTAAAACTTTTAGAGCATTAATATAATAAAGAGTGAGGCCCATAAAAACGATCACATGCCAAAAAACCAAAATCTTGGAAAAGGCTGATCGTTATTAGAACGATCGTACAAACCGACTAAATAATCCATATTCAATGAAGATTGGACGATATCTCACAAACGATACGTCGAAATTGCACAAAATTTGGAGAGCAAGTAATTTACGTCATAAAGAGCCTATATGATCGATCGCATAATCAAATTCAGGAAAAACACAAGAAACACTGATCGTTATTAGACGTCCAACATAACGATCGGTGTTCTACAAAGAATAGATGGTATCTCGCAAATTAAAGGTCACAATGACACCATATTTTAGGAGCAAGGCCTAGAGGCATGTAGGACCCCCCTATGAATGATCGCATATTCATCGGAGTAAGAAAATAATGATCGGCCCCGATCGTTATTTTTGTGGAATTGAGACCCCGATCGTTCTGGTGGGCCCCTACAGATCTGGAGACTCTTCTGCCGAATTTCCAGCGAGATATTTCATCGTATCAACCTATAAATACTAGCTTCATTCTTCATTCAAGGGACTTTTACACTACTAGTTGCTTTATACTCTTTTGTAACTAAGAATTTTCATCTGATCCCTATTGTACTCAGTTTATAAAGTAATTAAGAAAGCAATCTGGTTCAAAGTGGACATAGGTAAACAACGCCGAACTATTATAAATCGTTGTATGCGTGTTATTCCTTCAATTAACTGCTATTTCTTTGTTATTATCTCTATTTTCATTTTATATTCTTCATTTATTTCTCTTCAAAACATCTATTGGGTGTTTGTGCCGAATATAATCATCCCCTTGTTGATCAACAACTGTACTAGGCCTAAAGAATACATCCAATAATAACGGTGTAGATCAGGGATGATCATACCCTAAGGTAGCAAGCCAAATAGCCCTGTTGCATCTTCCCTGTTTTAGCCATTTCTAGGTGTAAGATTTGAGGCTACATTTTACCCATTTAGCAATTCCCTCTTGGAATGCTAACACTACCCTCCTGGCCACAATGTAATGCCAGCATTCATCCATGCACGTTGTCATGGGACTGAACAAACCGAAGGCACTACTTCTATGACATCCTTTTTGGAATCATCCTCAGGATAGTAGCAAGTAGCCCTTGCACCTTAATCAAAGAACTCCGTCTTCGATTTCCATCATCTTCAAGGTATCTTCAATTCAAATGCTTATGCCGGTTCGAAGTGGTTTTCGGATTGATCATGCTTATTCGATCTCGGTCTCTTCAAACCAACAATCAGTAGTTCCTGGATGAATCAATCCATGTTCTTTTAGAAGTAAGCAGATGATGTAAGAGTCCCGAGGGGATATCAAATATATGCCCTTAAAGCGAGAGACGTTTCACCGAAATGAGTTCTCCCAAGGGAATCCCAACCCGTATGCACACATAAAGCTTTCATATACTTCCTAAGTCAAAACTGGTCCAAATTTGATGGTCGATTTTTCAACTATTAAACAAGTAAACAACTAAACCAGAGATTTAATTTCACATGGAAATCAAGCATGATTAAGCACATAAGCAACCACAAAGCATCTTTAATTAATCCTTTTCATTAATTAAAATCACTTTGTAAATACTTGTATTAAAATACTTTTACAAAGATATATATATGTATGTATATTACTCATTCACTATTAATTTATACTCTTTCAATGCTTGGAAAAATATCCATATACTTATCTCATCGATATAAGTATATTCACAAAATCTTAAGAAAGATTTCATTTCCAAAAACATACTTAATTGGATTAAAACAAATGTCATTTAAAAACATTGATAATAATAAACCCAAAACACTTTTGGGGTAAGTAAATGGATTATATAGAAATAGATCAAATATGCTTACCACCACTTTCTGATTTCAAACTTGTACTATCCCTTGAATAATAATGTAGTCAGACAAGCTAACGTATTATCCTTGCCTCGACGTACACTCTTAAACTCTCATAGATAAAATCGAGTTTTCCTACCTTGGAATTTGGTATTAAGTATGAAAAGAATGCTTTCCATACTACTATAAATTAAAAGGATCATTTATAGAAATTGAATCTCCTATACTTCTCATGTTCCCAATATTTCGAATTACTCTGTCCCTCCTCCAAAAATGAAGCCAGTTATGTCAGGACACTGATTGCTCCTAGTCTTGCCTTAGTTAAACACTCTGATTCTAGATCTCACAGATAAAGGATCAGTCTACTCATCGGATTTTAGTGCCAAATATAGGACTACTTAATTCTCATAAGTAACTGAATCTATAAACCGAAATAATACTTCATGTACTTATCATCAATCTTCAATTCCAAACTTAAACTATTATTTGGTTAACAATGAAGCCGTTCAAGTTGGGTCATTATTACCTCTCAAACCTTGTCTCAACTACATTCTTATTTTTTAGGATAGGTTGAAGTTTACCTACCTCGAAACTTTACACTATTCTTTTAAAACAAAGTGTTATAAATCAAACTTCCTTCCACTTTTCCCGAAACCATTTACTATAACAAGAATATTATAATCCATGATCTCCTTCCTTTTCTCGAAAACATTTATTACAACAACGGTGCTGTAATCCATTATTTCTTCCTCTTTTAAAATACTTTTAAAACTCTTTAAAGCAAAGTTTAAAACTTGTATTTAAAACATTCTTTTAAAGATGTTGCTTTTAGAAAAAACTTGGCTTTTGAAAATAAAGGAGTGTCCTATTAAAATTTAAACCTCTTGCTTAAATAACTCATATAAATTCTTAATAATATATTTAAATCTTCAGACTTCTTTTAAAATACTTATACATCTTTTATAAATACATTTGAAAGACTTTTCAAAATATCTATAATAGATAACCTTTTATAGTTTACTAAAATTATGGATTCTCAAAGTGCATCCATAGTGATTATCGTTGTATGGACCGTAACTTTTAAAACTTCGTTTTGTAAATCAAATAGCTTTTAAATCACATTTTTCTATATTTTTAAACCACTTTAATACCTTTGCAAATAGGTAAAAAAACAAAAGTTAAGTTCAGAAAAAAAATTCAAAACACCTTTAGAAATCAAATGACAAAGTTGCATAAAAGAGGATTATAGAAATCCAATGCCACATTTTTTGATGCCCTAGCTTCCTCTAGCCTAGGTGCTCACGGTCAATGTAATGTCCTACCTTTTTGGACGATTTAAATTGATGATAAGACACACACGTCAGACTCAAACCATTAAAAATGGCAGATTGTTATGGGGTAAATAAGAAAAAGCAAGGAAAGAAAGAAAACAAGTACAGAATCTCGCAGCGGAATGACAAAATATAATAACCAAATAGACAGTTCATGAAGCTGTTTACAAATAATCTTTGATTATACTATTACAATACAGATTGGAGTTGCATACAACAAGAATAAATAATAAATAAATCCAGCAAAACAACATGATGTAGTGGAATAATATGATAAATAATAATAGCACAAAATCTTCGTGTTCATCCTCCAGAAAGCAGTCTTCGATAAACTGAAAAGCTCAGACTAACCCGAGTGAATTGAAAAGACAAAACATTCGAGTCAAAACTAAATGATCTTACATGAATTAAATCAACAGTAAATAAATATGAGTGTAACAGCATCAGAGATGTTAGGGGGTTTGACATCTCCTATCCAGTGTATAACGTGAGTGCAATGACTTAAGAGATGTTCGAGATTTCCATCTCCCAAGGATTCGTTAAACTATCTACTATGTAGTATAATACGCTATTATAATAGTGTCTACAGTAAAGTAAAGTATTAAAATAGCGTTAAGACGTTACCCTTACAAACCTGAAATTCTACTTAAAAAAATCTACTATGTAGTACAATTGATTTAGTCGTATTCTACTTAAAAATCAAGGATTTAAATATAAACTTCCACTTACAAATCTGAAATTCAGAAAATAGTTTGGATAGTTTAAATTAGTTGTAAAAATAGTTTAAGATAGTTTAAAATAGATTAAAACAGATTAATATAATTTAAAATAGGTAAAAAATAGATTAAATAGATTTAAAGTAGAATAAATAGATTTAAATGATATTAAATAGATTTAAAATAGGTTAAATAAATTTAATTAGTTTAAAATAGGTAAATTAGATAAAATTGGATTAAATAGATTAAAATAAATTGAAAATAGTTTAAATTGATTAAAATAGTTTAAATTAGTTTAAAATAGATTTCAAAGTTATATCCAAACTTTTCAATAACTCAATTTCGATAAATTCATTTATATTTGACACATCAACGTTGAAATTTCAATTTAAATCCTTTGAACAATTCATTAAATCAATTCTGATTTCAGCATTAAGGCTTGTATTTTCAAAAATAATTCAGTTTATATAAATCAATTTCTATTTCAAAATACCAATTAACTGAATTCAAAATTTAAAGAATTAAAAATCATTTAATTTAACCAATCCGGTGTCCGTATATAATTTTCTACCCTATGGTCAAGTGATACAGATATTTATCATTTCAATCTGCAATTTAAAATTTTACGGGTATATATCATTTCAACCCTCAATCCCAAAATTAAATTTCAAATACATGAAATCGCTCGAGTCTATCACTTCAACCCATAACGATTTCTCCCGAATCTATCAGATCGTTCGGGTATGTATCATTTCAACCCATAGGGAACTTGCAATGTTATAACAAATTAACAATATAAATATATAACATCCAAACATCAAATATGAACAATCAAACATCCATCACAATCATCATCAAAATCAATCAATAAGCATCAATAGATAACTGATTATCATTAACAGGTATTTAATTGACAATTAAATTCAATATTAAATTAAACGATGATTAAATGCAATAAAAGTCAAATTTAACTAGAATGACAATTTAGATATACCAAACATCAACCGATCAATTCCAAATCACATCATAAATTCAATTTAACTACCATAAGATAATTTAGTAGTTGTGAGTGGGTTAAAACACTCACCTTTGATTTCAAATCGAATTGAAATCCAAAATATGGCTCAAAATTGAACAATCTCAAAATTCGTCCAAACCGATCCCATAATGTCCGGAATTTCGATACACTCCCAGCGGAACAAACCGCGCATGAATCCGAGCCCGTATGTAAAAGTTATTAACATTAGAAATTATACGATTGAAATTTTAAACTTTAAATTAAATATATAAAATAAATATGTTACCACGTCAGCATGGCCGCATCGTTCATCACCAAGCTAATCTACTCGAACGGAAACCCTAGAACGCATGAACGAGCCGCCACCCAAACTACCACGTCACTACAAATTGGCCAGCCGTAGCCAATCACGCCACCACCAGGCGAGTCGCCTGCCTCCTGCGCACCTCCCCACGACCACGGCGACCTCCTAGCGCCCCAAATCCACGCCCATACGAGCAGCCGCCGCCCAAGCCTTCGAACCCTAATCCCATTTTCCTCGATGATTACGCCATCAAACGACCGAACGAACAACGCTGATGAACTCGACTTGCCACTCTCCACACATCCATGCCACCCAATCGACGATCCGTCGAAGTCGATCGCAGCCCAACGAACGATCGAGAATTATCACCCAGTTTTGGCCACACAAAAACCCAAATCGAAAAACAAACAGCAGATTTGACTTGCGCTCGTCGAGAGCTTCGAATCGATATATAATTCGATATAGTTTGATGAGTTTTAATTTTTTTCGATTTGATTTTGATTTGCAATTGAATTTTGGAATTTGGACTTCTGTCATTTGAGAAGGAGGAATAGACAGAAGTTGATGTACGTCCAGAATAAGAAAAATGACTGCTAGGGTTTAGGAACAAGACTATTTATATTAACAAAGCCCGATAAGAAATGAATAATACCAGAATTGATTTGAAACGACAAATACGACCCGAAAAGCCCGTTCTGCTTCCGAAATGAAAACAAGTCATCCCATATATCAAAATAGATGTTTTCGATAATTCTAAACTCAATGGAACAGGTTTCAAGTCCTAATTCCATCATATAAAGAAGTTAGTTTAAAATCAGCTTATTTCAAATTGATTTCAATTAAATTGATTAAATTGATTTCTAGGCGTTTCGAGTTCGTATGATAATGATCAAGTCTGATCGCTACAAAACTTGAAATCCTACAATAATTCACCGTTACGGATCCGATGAAACTGGTTTCGTCGAAATCCGAGACAGTGGCCAAAATGGCTATTTTCACATTAATTAAATAAATGGGTAAGTTTGGCTCACATCCCTAATAAGTTTTAAAATAGAGAAAACTTTCTTCACAACCAACACTTACGTTTCCGCTCCCTATTTTCAAATTCGCGCACGCTAAAAGACCCAAATACCCTTTATGTTTTTAACTTTTCAAACGTGTATAACTTTATTTACAAAAACCGGATCAACATACCGTTTTCACCAAAAAATCACAAATGTTATGATCTTTAAAATGAGATCCATTGTTGATACCAAAAATTTATATTTGTATTAAAGGTGCAATTATTTCAAATATTTGCAGACAATTCAACAAATATTGAACATTTTCAATTTTTTTTTTCAAATTTACAAAATTTGCAAAAAATTGCAGATATTTCTGCAACTATATGGTATAGTTGCAGAAATGTCTGCAACTATATGGTATAGTTGCAGAAATGTCTGCAACTATTGCATATAGTTGCAGAAATGCAACTATTGCAAATAGTTGCAGAAATGTCTGCAGCTATTGCATATAGTTGCAGAAATGTCTGCAACTATTGCATATAGTTGCAGACATTTCTGCAACTATTGCATATAGTTGCAGAAATGCAACTATTGCAAATAGTTGCATAAATGTCTGCAACTATTGCATATAGTTGCAGACATTTCTGCAACTATTGCGTACAATTTCTGCAACTATTCTCAAATATTGCATTTATTTCTGCAAATATTCAAAATAGTAGCATTCTTATCAACAATTATTCATGTAATTGATAACAAAAGAAAACTACGACAATTATTCATGTAATTATCAGCAAAATATGATTTCACAAAGTAGATCGATAAATGGAAACGTAGATTTCAAATATTGGCTGCAATCACAAAACTGCGACAAATAAACGAGGGTATTTATGGAAAAGAATTAAGCTGAAATAAAAATAGGGACCGGATTTATAAAGTTTCGAACGGAAGGAGTTTTTGTGTATTACGTTTGGTTTTAGGGATGTGACCCTAATTTTCACTAAATAAATTATAATTAAATTGGATAAATCACTTTTTAATTTCAAATCTTATAATTAACAGATTTTATCATTTTTGATTACTTAGACATTTATAATAGTTTAAAACAAATTTACATATCAATTCAGTGTTAAATATTACACTAATTGCAGTGTTCAATTTCAAATGCAATAAAATCCAATTAAGTATATATTTAATTGCATAAATTGATTTAATTCGATTTCAATCTTTTTATTCAATCAATTGTCAGATTATGAATAAAATTAACATTGGGTTACATCTTATTACACTAATATTCCCAAATTTCATCTTTTACCATATTAGTTGCAATAATTCAATTATATTGAATTTTTTTGTTGATTTTCACATTAATTAAAATTTGAAATCCCAATTAATTTATTTATCTTGATTTCACTATTTTATTAAATCAGTTATTGCCTTATGAATATAATTGACAATTCTGTACATTTTATTGCATTCACCTTTTACAGTTATCGTCTTAACTCATATTAACGTGATATTTATTTACATTTAATTGCAATTGATTACCAATTTAATTTAACAGACTAAATAAATATGTAACATATAATAATTGTCACCATTAACTTTTAATCACATTTATAGTTTATTATTTACAACCAAATGTTATAACAACTTACACAATACCAATTCTATCCAATTACAATTTATTACACATTATTTCATGAATTAATACAACATTTAAATTATCAATTACTCTTTTAATCCAATTATCAATTAATACACACATTATTACCATAAATTTACAATCTATAACCAATTATAACTTTTTAATCATTTCAATTAATTGGAATTACATTTAAAGCAGTTATCAATTACCTTAAATTAATACTTTTACATTTCATTCCAATTATATTCTTATTATTAAATCACAAATTTTTATTTCTTCCAACATTAAATCACAAAACCTTGTTAAATTAACTATTTTTAATTATTGAAAATTACGAATCGTTACACTCTCCCCACTCAAAACTTTTCGTCCTCGAAAAGGAAAAGAAGCAATTAAGAAATTAATATCTCCTATTCAAAATATTAAATTTATAAACAATTAATTTACATAATTCAATAATTTAAATAAATTATATAAATTTATAAACAATTTAATCCTTTATTCAAGTTAATGAAAGTTTGAAAAACATTTCACAAAATTTTCTAAGTCTAAAATTCACAGAAAATTTCGGCAGAGTCTCCTTTGTACGGAGAGGTCTGGGAGAAATAATAATATCAATAATAATAATAATATATATCATATTTTTCAAAATAAAATATCCCAAACCATGGGAAAAAATATAATATCACTATAAAACCGTAATCCGAGAACGTACCTATTTATCGGGCAAACAACGCTCTATTTATGAAACCAAAAGCAGTAGTTATTGCTTCCATAAACCTGTATTTCACTCATGTAATCCAAACAGGTTAATTATTATATAAAAGAGAAATATTTAAGTTGTTTCAACTAATAACAACAAAACAATCACAACATAACAATAATCATTTTGCAAATGAACATACAACCATCACATGCAATTAAAGAAATCAACCATCCATTCATAACAACCAAAACAGATGGTGTGTTCGGGTTCAGAAACTTTTAATCATATAAAATGATAAATAAACTACTAAGTATACCATACACTCAACAGTCTTAGATAAAACTCAATAGATTAATTACATTTTTTATACAGTTACAAGTATCCTTTCCAAACCAATCCATAATCCAAACAAACAATAATTTCAAATAATATTTAAGTTTTATTCTTATTACTCTTTCTTTTTTTCACATTATTCACTGTTCATTTTCATTTGTTTATACAATGCTTGTTTAATTTCTTTACATTTATCACTTACAAAATTCATTTTCCATTTATTTATACAGTGCCATTTTCTTTTCGTTACTTTACATTCATTGCTTACATAAGTTATTTCCATTTCAATTATTAGATTATTTATTATGTAAATCTCTTTACAATTTAATTCACCATTAATGGATTATTTCTTTTTTACATTCATTCTTCCATATATAGTATTATTGAATATTAAATCCATTTCTAAATCATTTCAATGCCTTTTGAAGTTATAACCATTCAATTAACGTAATACTCATTTTAATTATAATTAGCTTCAAAATTAAATTAAGTTTATAATTATTTACTTACAATATTCACCTTTTACTATTAAATCTGATTATAAATAGCTTAAAATGTTGACTTAAGTTTATAATCGTTTTTCTTACATTATTCACTTTTCTATTACATTTGATTAGTAACATTTCAAACTATTAACCTAAGTTTATAATAATTTATAATATTAGAATTCTTATTTATAGAAGAAATTCCTTTGAACACTTTCATTTTCTAAGTTTTACTTGTATAATATTCCATTACATATTCTTTTTAACATTACAGTTTTTAACATTTTGGTAAGTTATATATATGTCTTAAGAATGAAATTGAAAGTTACACAAGTTCATCTTGTTCATTTTTTTTCAAAGTTCAATAATTCATCTTCTAAATTTTCATTATTCTTTAATTTTACAAGTTTCCTATTTCTTATATATATCATTAATCACTTAGCATCTAATTACTTATATTTTTCTTCATTTTAGAAACTTCCAATTATTAACATAATTAAGATTTCATTCATTACAATAATTGAAAATTACTAATTATTAGAAAATTTTAAGAACTAAACTCTCGGTTCAACTTAGTGACTTAGAAAATAATATATATATATATATATATATGTATGTATGTATGTATCCTTTATATATTAAATCATATTTAGAAATTCAAAATTAAGGTTTTATTCAAAACAGATGTGTAGTAAAACTACTACAGCAGTCTTCCCACTTTGAAACTCGAAAATGAACATCAATGATGCATGCACTCATCACCGAAATTATTTTCCAGCGACAGAGAGGGGAGTACAGAACTTATTTCCTTCAAAAATTCTTTAAAAATTTCTTTCAAATCACGTTGAAATATTTATACCAGAAAACAAATATTTTATTCCAAAATAATGCTAAGATTATATTCCAAAATCTTTTGAAAGAAATTTCCAAAATCCCGGAACTTAAGTTCTCAAATTTAAATTTATATTTTTAAAATCTTATTTTTCAATCAATATTTATAAAATTTCTCTACCTAACAAATAACATATTACATCCAACTATATCATTTATAAAATTTTATTATTTTATATACAAAATATATAATAGGCAAAATTATTTCATTTACCTATATTTCAAAACAATATTGTGTCGATCTGTCATATTCGGTGTTTAGAAATCTCCATCGATGTCATAGCGTCCTATGTACCGACCAGAATTTATAAATACAAATAGAACAAATTAACACAATACTAAACCTTTTATAACACTAACAAATACGCTCTCTCATATATACACTCAACGACTCATTCTAGGGTATACTACCCTATTTAATATGAGTCAGACCCCACAAAGCTAAGGTTGTCGCTAAACCAAAGCACTGATACCAATTGTAACGTCCTACCTTTTTGGACGATTTAAATCGACGATAAGACACACACGTCAGACTCAAACCATTAAAAGGGCAGATTGTTACGGGGTAAATAAGAAAAATCAAGGAAAGAAAGAAAACAAATACATAATCTCACAGCGGAATGAAAAAATATAATAATCAAATAAACAGTTCATGAAGCTATTTACAAATAATCCTTGATTATACTATTACAGTACAGATTAGAGTTACATACAACAAGAATAAATAATAAATAAATGCAGTGGAACAACATGATGCAGTGGAATAAATATGATAAATAATAATAGCACAAAATCTTTGTCTTCATCCTCCAAAAAGCAGTCTTTGATAAACTAAAAAGCTCAGACTGACCCAAGCGAATTGAAAAGACAAAACACTCGAGTCGGAACTAAAAGATCTTATGTAAATTAAATCAACAGTAAATAAATATTAGTGTAACGGCGTCAGAGAAGTTTATGGGGTTTGACATCTCATATCCAATGTCTAACATGAGTGCAATGACTTAAGAGATGTTCGGGATTTCCATCTGTTGAATATGCTAGTATATGATTTTTGTTTGATGATAATAAACATATATATATTTATTTAAATGTATTTGTTAATGTACTATTTTATTTTTCACATAATTAAATAAATATTTGAGGAATAAAATAAATAACACAGAATTTAAATTCAAACAGGTATTTTATTACAAATTTTGAATAGTACAAATTTGAGCTCTCACTATATATATACACAATTTCAATTATAGTACAATTTCGAATACTTTACAATGTTCACCTCACTACATATCACTCATTCACTCGTATTTATCTTCAACTCTATTCAGGCTGAAACCAGCATCTGAGTTATTTGTAAAATAAACACTGACGCAGTAAAGTTGAAAATGAAATATTGTTGCAGTGTAAAATAAATTGTGTGTTTTTTCTGAAAATATTATCTGCCTCGGTTTATTGGGTTGTTCGTCATTATATTTATTTTGAATTCATCATACACGAACAACTTGTGACATGCATAGTGTATCACTGTAAATGCCACAAGGCCGTGCACACCGATATACACTTGATAAAACTGCAGGGATAGGTGAGCACAAGGTCAAACTCGAGCTAAAAGCTGGATTCAACTCAGGTATAAAGTGATGTACACATGAACCCAGCAACAACAGAGGCTAGACAGTCCAACCAGACTCGAGTGCACATGAAGACAGTTCTAATGAGTCAATATCAAACCAAACGGCAAACAAGTATACTTAATGTAAAGACATTAAGTGAAGGCCACACAAGCTACAGACTACAAGTGCAAAGCACCAATGGAACAAGTCATAAACAACTAGACGTCATGTACCAGCTGTACAAAATACAAATCTATGGCCATGTGAACACACACACCAAATTTCCTGTGAACCCAGCAAAGTTGATAGTGCAAACAAGTGCACAAGAACAAGCCCATGAAACAGCATACACAGAGACATTGCATCTAGGAAGTTTAAGTTACTCAAGATCAGACACAGTGCAAGCTCAAGTGAAGTCAAAGCAAGCCTGGCAACATGGAAGCAAATGCACGGTAGCTCGATTATTTTTTACAAGGCAGTTTTTTTTTCAAATCAATGTACATCAAACCAGAGAACAAAGCACATATGCACTTACAACACAACATCAATGTAACATGTCAGAGCAACCTATACCAGACTACAAAGAAACCAAGGCCAAGACCAGATTCAAGTATACAGAGAAAAGGAATTCAAGATGAATGCAAATCATCATAATCAAGTTCAACATAAATTGTATACAAGTGCAGACTGCAAGCAATATACATATGAAAAAATCATGTAGATACACTAGGCTTAACATATGCAAAAATATCAGAGAATACAAGACCACCAGTGATGATACAAGTGCAATGATTTAATGCAATGCAACAAGGACATAGCAGGTGCATGGAGACTCAAGTGAAACAAATTCGAATGCTGTCAGAAATGGTCGAAGTTAATTTGCAGTTACAAAAATCAGAGTAGTCGTGATTCAAACAAAGTCAATAGCCGTGTGAACAAGATAATAACAAGTTCGAATTGAACAAATCAAAGTGTCAAAGTCACAGTAGAAGCGAAATCAAAGAAGCCGATATCAACAGAGAAAAAAATGGAACAAAATCCAGAGAAATTGCACACCGTGATAATCAAGCAACAAAAATATATGAATTGAAAATGTCAGAGAAATCTTAAGCATTCAAGCATAATCGAATGGCCGAGCTAAAATTATTAGATGACTACAAAAATATATTCGAACGAAAATTTAGGGTTTTCAACCCTATAAAACCTGTTAACATCATAGGCAGTAAGGCATTCGAGTTAAGCAATATCATAGAGCAAAAGTTTTAAATCAATAACTTGAATCGATTCGAGTTCAAGCAAAATAGAGAACAATAAATCAATAAACTCTAATCAAAGTTGAGAATAAACAATAATCAATAAAAGGCATTCACGTACCAATTCACGCATCAGTCAATCTCGACAATTTGAAGCAGCCGAAAGTAAATCGTAAGAGACGATTGACAAAGCAAAGCGAAAGAAATCACTTCAATCGCTCGAAATTCAAGCAGCGACTTCAAAGTTCTAAAACCCTGATTTCACAAAGAGGAACGAACTTAGCCATTTTCAAAAGCAACGAAGTGCAAGGAACCGGCCAAACAATATAAAAAGGAGAAAGGGAAAATTATTATCACTTTACTTATTTGGGCCGGTATTTTTAATTTGGGCCTTCTATTCTTAAATTAAGGTTTTTGGTTTTAAATTGTTTTTTATTTTGCATTTCTCTTTCTAGTCGTGTGACTAGGGAACGAACTACGGTGGTGTAGTTCGAGAATTCGCAACTCAGTGGCTGAGTTGTGGCAGGGTTTTGAGCGTAGAGTTAGGTTAGTTGATAGCGGGTGTCGCGAGTTTACGTGTGTAAGCGTCTAACTACTTAATTTCTAGTAGAAACCTTGGGGGCAACACGTAGGCAAGGTTTTGCCGAAGCTGGGTAAATCTGTGTTGTTCTATTTCTACTTTTAATATTCTACTATTATCTGTGCTGCTATTATTCTGCTATTATCAGTGCTGCAATTATTTTATATATTTTCGCATTAATTTTTATAATTAATAGTATCACCCTATTCACCCCCCCCCCTCTAGGGTGAAATCGATCCTACACCATCTCCTAAGGATCCGTTAAACTATCTACTATGTAGTACAATACGCTATTATAATAGTGTCTACAGTAAAGTAAAGTATTAAAATAGCGTTAAGACGTTACCCATATCCCCCTTAACGCATTTTATATATTCCCATAATCTATACAGTACCGTACGCTCCTCTGTAAACTGGAGGGTTACACAGAGAGCACTCCATAGATATGGTACAAAACAAACTCGTAGAAGGCACGATAGGGCATGTGAACATGGCACTCGAGGCAATGTCAGGGTAGATATACCAATTGCACTCCCAGACTGGTGGTAACGCCTAGCAACTACTACCGCCCACCTCGGACACATCCCATAATCAGAATCGAGGGGTGGCCACTAAATCAATCACAAAGTAATAGTATGGTCGAAGACATTTTCCCGATCGGAGGTGCGACCTCACTTGGCCCGGTATAGCTCCTGTTTTAGTCACATCTAAGCTGACTCACGGGAGTCAGGGTCACGTAAATACCTCATACAGAATCGTTTGCCAAACCATCCTACTTCATTTCTGGAATCTCCACCACGTATGCAGTTGTTAGAGTGGTTTTCGATATTGGCAGAGAGTATGACAATATCCAATCTCGGTCTCTTTAACAACCAACGCTTATTACACACCGGATGGTTCTTTTACATTTCCAAAACCATTTCATATTGATATCAAAATATCATATTCAATTCAAACCATATCACTTTCAAAATCATATTCACTTTTGAAATCATAATTTCAAAATAGGTTAAACCCTCATTTCAAATCATCACATTTACTCAAAATATGTTATTTTAAATCCCAACTAAGGTTATTACATCATTTAGTCGTATTCTACTTAAAAATCAAGGATTTAAATATAAACTTCCATTTACAAACCAGAAATTCAGAAAATAGTTTGGATAGTTTATATTAGTTGTAAAAATAGTTTAAGATAGTTTAAAATAGATTAAAATAGATTAATATAGTTTAAAATAATTTAAAATGGATTAGTATAGTTTAAATAGATTAAAATAGATTAATATAATTTAAAATAGATTAAATAAATTTAAAATAGATTAAATAGATTTAAAATAGATTAAATAGATTAAGTAGATTTAAAATAGATTAAATAGATTTAAATGATATTAAATAGATTTAAAATAGGTTAAATAAATTTAATTAGTTTAAAATATGTAAATTAGATAAAATTGGATCAAATAGATTATAATAGATTAAAATAAATTGAAAATAGTTTAAATTGATTAAAATAGTTTAAATTAGTTTAAAATAGATTTCAAACTTATATCCAAACTTTTCAATAACTCAATTTCAATAAATTCATTTATATTTGACACTTCAACGTTGAAATTCCAATTTAAATCCTTTGAACAATTCATTAAATCAATTCCGATTTCAGCATTAAGGCTTGTATTTTCAAAAATAATTCAGTTTATGTAAATCAATTTCTATTTCAAAATACCAATTAACTGAATTCAAAATTTAAAGAATTAAAAATCATTTAATTTAATCAATCCGGTGTCCATATATAATTTTCTACCCTATGGTCAAGTGATCGGAAATTTATTATTTCAATCCACAATTTAAAATTTTACGGGTATATATCATTTCAACCCGCAATCCCAAAATTAAATTTCAAATACATGAAATCGCTCGAGTCTATCATTTCAACCCATAACAATTTCTCCCTAATCTATCAAATCTTTCGGGTATGTATCATTTCAACCCATAGGGAACTTGCAGTGTTATAACAATATAAATATATAACATCCAAACATCAAATATGAACAATTGAACATCCATCACAATCATCATCCAAATCAATCAATAAGCATCAATAGATAACTGATTATCATTAGCAGGTATTTAATTGACAATTAAATTCAATATTAAATTAAACGACGATTAAATGCAATAAAAGTCAAATTTAACTAGAATGACAATTTAAATATAACAAACATCAACCGATCAATACCAAATCACATCATAAAATCAATTGAACTAACATAAGATAATTAGTAGTTGTGAGTGGGTTAAAACACTCACCTTTGATTTCAAATCGAATTGAAATCCAAAATATGGCTCAAAATTGAACAATCTTAGAATTCATCCAAACCAGTTCTATAATGTCCGGAATTTTGATACGATCCCAGCGGAACAAACCGCGCGTGAATCCGAGTCCGTATGTAAAAGTTATTAGCATTAGAAGTTATACGATTGAAATTTTAAACTTAAATTAAATATATCAAATAAATATGTTACCACGTTAGCATGGCTGCATCGTTCATCACCAAGCTAATCTACTCCAACGGAAACCCTACAATGCACGAACGAGCCACTACCCAAACTACCACGTCATCGCAAATTGGCCAGCCGTAGCCAATCACGCCACCACCAGACGAGTCGCCTGCCTCCTGCGCACCTCCCCACGACCACGGCGACCTCCTATTGCCCCAAATCCACGCCTATACGAGCAGCCGCCGCCCAAGCTTTCGAAGCCTAATCCCATTTTTGCCGATGATCACGCCATCAGACGACCGAACGAACAACGTCGATGAACTCGGCTTGCCACTCTCCACACATCCATTCCACCCAATCGACGATCCGTCGAAGTCGATCGCATCCCAAAGAACGGCCGAGAATTAATCACCCAATTTTGGCCACATAGAAATCCAAATCGAAAAACAAACAGCAGATTTGACTTGCGCTCGTCGAGAGCTTCGAATCGATATATAATTCGATATAGTTTGAGGAGTTTTAATTTTTTTCGATTTGATTTTGATTTGCAATTGAATTTTGGAATTTGGACTTCTGCCATTTGAGAAGGAGGAATAGACAGAAGTTGATGTACGTCCAGAATAAGAAAAATGACTGCTAGGGTTTAGGAACAAGACTATTTATATTAACAAAGCCCGATAAGAAATGAATAATACCCGAATTGATTTGAAACGACAAATACGACCCGAAAAGCCTGTTCTGCTTCCGGAACGAAAACTCCCATATATCAAAATAGATGATTTGATAATTCTAAACTCAATGGAATAGGTTTCAAGTCCTAATTCCATCGTATAAAGAAGTTATCTTAAAATCATCTTATTTCAAATTGATTTCAATTAAATTGATTTCTAGGCGTTTCGAGTTCGTATGATCAAACGACAAGTCTGGTCGCTACGAAACTTGAAATCCTACAATATTGACCGTTGAAATCCTTATTAAATTAACTATTTTTAATTATCGAAAATTATGGGCCGTTACACTCGGTCAGGCCTTCCTTCCCCTTTTATGTTTATGGCCTAAGGCCCCAAGTGGGGTTTTGGCATCAAACTTTGCACTTTGAGAAGGTAGAGATGTTAGCTATATTACTTTAGAATTATATAAGAGCTTTGAGGAAGAAAAGAGTGGGTTTTGAAGAGTTTTTAACTTCAGACAATAAGAATGAAGAAGATGAAGAAAAGATAATGAAAGGGCAAAAGAGAAATGGAAACAAAGCATGCACCCATATAGACTTTTTGGAAAAATTACTTCCATTGCCGCTTAGCCAAATTACTTAACTACCCTTTCCCTACTCTTCCATGACAGGCTTCCCCCTGTGTCAACCCATGTGCCCAAGTACATGCCATGATGTTAATTGTACTACTTAGTACAACACTCCTTAAAATAAGGAGAAAAGTGTTCTTTTACCAAATTTTTTAAATTACCTTTTAGAAATTGATTACTACAAGTCCATTTAATTAATCAAACGTGCTTTTCTTATTTGTATATGATTGTGTACATATGTACACTAATGTGCACAACAATTTTTAACAACTTTTGTTCGACGAAAAGTCGAAAAATCTGAAAAATGATTTTCGGTTACATTTTTTATTTTTCATCGAACTATTTATTTATGTAAAAAAAATTCAAAATTGAATTTCTTATCATCGGTTATTAATTAAAAGAGGGTTATTTTATCATTAAAACCCAATAATTGAATATTTAAAATTAATTAAAATATTCACAAATCAAAGTGACAAAATTTTGAGTTGTTATATCCTTTCCCCCTAAAAGAATTTCGACCCTGAAATTCCATTACAACCAATAAAATAAAGAAACAAGCCAACATAAAATCTTAACCTTTTTCATAAGCCCATATGATGTGCATGAATCATCCATACGCAATATCCAACCCGATCACTTGCTTGTATACATATATCTTTCAGCCAAACTAGTATAGATCACTTAACTTCTCTGTTGCAGAACCTTGATCCGGTTCCTTAATTTGATTCTTATGTTTTCCTTACATAGTCATAAACTATAATAGGAAACACTCATATTATCCCAAGAATCCCTCTCAAGTACTCGCATTCGAGAAATCGAGTGAAAATGCCTAGTTTGGACTAGTGTATATCACCTAGAAATCCTGTGCCCAAAGTCTGGATCAAGAACTGTTATGCGAATAAAATGATCCAAGTCCAACTTACGGTTTTATCCCTTTAAGATAACTTAATAATTATACTACTCCAATTTCTTTTTACTTCTCAAAATTATTTATGAAAATATTTCATAAAATACACTTAAGTTTTAAACTTGTATAATACCCTACTACATCCTGAGAGTGTATACAACTATCCGATTTAATATTTTATCTTTTCCTTAAATTCATATATAGGTCTGAAATAAACCTAGTTCACAAAATTTAGTCGACCTCTTTGACTTCTTTACCCAACCGGTCAAGTAAGTACCTAAGAAGAGTAGGATGCTGGTATCTAAACCCAGTCTTAGAGTCTACATTTCCTTCGACACCTCTAAGGTAAAGATGTTTATTAGCCCGCCCAGTAATATTTAAATAGTTTATACAACTTAGATGTTAAAACAAAAGACACGGTTTTGATAAAACTAAGTCTATTAAAACCTTTCTTATTAAATTTAACCTATTAAAACTTGTGTTAAATTAGTAAAAACTCATATTAAAATTTTCATTTATCAACACATTCTTTTATCAAAATACCTTTTAATTTGAATCCATTTTCTTTTAGGAAACTTAAAAACTAAATACCTGGCTTTTATTTCAAAAAAAATTCGTAATGATACTATATATTTTAATCCATAGAAAATATACATATAGACCGAGTAACCCCAAATTGATACCAAGGAACCGGGTCCCACCAAATAGTATCATACATCCCTTACCAAGAAGGGTAATACCTAAGAGAAGTGCTTACCATCCGAACACACCTCTTGCCCATTTTTAGTCACTTTTGAGTTACTCGAACTAGTTAACATAAAAATACTTCTTATTTTTTGAATTCCATTTTGAAACAATATTGTATATATTTCCATATAAATAGTTTTAATCAAAATATCTATTACCAACTTGCTTTCGGTTCGTTCGGATTCGAACATGTTTTGATCGTACAATAACAAAGGAATAATTTACTAAGTGCACTACAATGTTCGCTTAAGCAAACATTAGATCGTCACTTAAAGATTATTCAGATCACCACAAAACTAATCGAGATTCATTCCTTTAACTATCCAAAGAAAATGTACCTTAATTTAATCTCTTTGAAATATTTATACTTATAAATATCTTCAAGTAATACTATTATTACATTTTCCTAAAAATCATTTGAAATCTTTTTCAAAGACATCGAGGTTCAAATTCTCAAAAAAATACTCTTTATTTTAAAACCCATTTTATAAACCTAATTTATAAAATCATCTTTATATAAAATCATTCCTTCTTGTATCAAAATAAATTTTATAAAAACATTACTACCAAACTCCTTATAGTCAACTTGTGAAACTTAATTCACAAGGTATTCGTATTTAATCTAAATCAAAATAATAAATGCTCATACACTGGTCGAGCATAACTAATCAAACAATAAATGATAATAATTTCATATTATTATTTCCTAACAAACAAACACATCATATATAACTATATTAATTTTTTTGAAAATTATTCTTTTATATATAAAATATAATCGTAGGTAAAATTATTTCATTTACTAATTTCAACATAATATAAAACATTACACTAATGCTGATAAATACAAAATAAGAAATACAACAGATTTAAAAATACGTGAATATGTCTTAAAGACCTCTAGCTCGTCTTCTGAAGCTCCAAAGTATCCATAACTAAATTTGGAAATATACTTGAATCTGACCCGAGTATTATAAGAATATAACACCCAGATCAGTCTGGCAAACCAGCATAAGAAACTCAAAGCATTTGGATTATTTAATGTTATAAAGCCCTTCAAAAATAAAGGTACTTCATAAGACCATGTCATAAATAAACATGGATGGATTTTTACCTTACGATAACCAAACCATCTTTATTAGAAAATCTTGTGATTTTTTTAATAATGTCCAGGATTTAAATTTTACCGTATGGGCCTTCTTTCATCAAACAATAAGTTTGTAGGACACGGCTTTAAAATAATCACTTTGCAGGACAAAACTTTATACACGTTACGTCAACCCTTCAATCCGTTACTTCATGCCCTTCTTCCGTTCCATTTTCTCTTTCGCATTCTATCATTTTTCAGAGCTACAAACCAAAACCAAAACTAGGTTTTAAAAAACAAACGATTGATTTCTCTCCCCAATATTTCTGCTAAAACGATTACAAATCATTTATTAGAGCCGCATTTCAATTACAACGACTTCAGCTTCATCAATTTCTGCTTCATCGATTTCAGCTTAAACTAAAATACTTTCATCGAGCAATCTCAGCAATCACCTCAAACTTAAATGCGGAACAAGTAAGCTGTATTTTATTTTGATGTAAATGTTTTAGTTAGATGATAAATCGTAGTTAAATATTCATTCTTACTAATGCTGATGATAACTTTTGTAATGGATTTAAGGTATTTTAGTTCTTGTTATGATTTAACATAATTGACATTTGTTTAATTAAGCATACCTAAATATTCAATGGCAGATAATACTAAACCCTAGGTGTTAAACTGTACAAGTTATTATTTAGCTGTTAAAAAAGATAAACGCATCTATCCTTTAATGTAAAAGATTTAAATTACATGCTAAACCCTAGGTGTGTTTAATAATTACTGATACTTATTAGATATGTTTTTGTTTTTCTCATGATTTAAAGTTATTAGAAAAAATATACAACTAATTTAAACCCTAGGTCGAAAAGATAAAAGCATTTATGTTTTTATGTAAAACATTTAAATACATAATAAATCCTAGATAAATTTTTATATTAGCTACTACATATAACACAATAAATACTGAATTTAAGTCATTTGTAGTTTTCCTGAAGGATTTATGTGAAATAAACATACTTAATCAACTTTTTAGTACAAAAATATTATTCTTCACTCTTGCTAACATTTTATTATACATGACAATTTTTATGCAGCAAAAAGATGCAGACAAGTTCTTCCAAATCAAAGTTATTCATTGAAAAAGCTATTTGCATATTTATAAATGAAGGAGGAACTCAATGCATAAACATAAGACCAAATCTAGTCCTTTCTATGATGAACATAACCAAAGACCATCATTATCTTTAACTCCATTGGTAACTGTTTTCCCACTTATGTTTCCTATAATATTTAGTTTTACTCTTCAAATTGTATATGCATATTAAATTGGAAGCTAGATTCCATATTTTAAATTAGAAAATAGTTAAATTTCAAAAAAGTTTATGACAAGTAAAAAAGATAAACCAAATTATCTTTTTATATAAATTCTTGTAGAGATATTTTGGCATTTTCTTTAATCTAGTTTGCAATTTCCATTCACCACTTTTATTCACTATTTGTTATTATTTTTATGTTGCATCTTCTATTTTAAGAGTTATTAATAAAAAGTACAAATTTATATGTGCTCTCCTCTATTTCTAGAAGATCACGCATTTTTCTCAAAAAAACAAAAAGTACAAATTTATTTACTACTTTCTATTCACTTTTTTCTTTGCTGTTTGCACATTAGACTCTTTATTCATTCACTTTATAGTGTTTATAAAGTAGCATAATTTCAAAAAAACTTAAACCAACCAAAAAAGATAAAACATATTATCTTTACATAAAAATTCCTATAGAGATAAGTTGGCATTTTTTTACCACAATTTTCAATATTCATTCACTATTTTCATCCATTGTTTGTTATTGTTATTGTGTTGCATTTTTTTATGAAAATTTCCAATATCCATTCACTGTTTTCATTGATATGTGCACATTAATATCTTTATTCTATCACTTTATAGTGTTCATGAGCTGTTATATTGATCCTTTTTGTATTTTTACTGTTGCTATTGCATTTTCAACTTAATGTTTTACATTCATCGTTGCTATTCCTATTTATGTCTCCTATTTCCAATATCCATACAACTTTTGATCTTTGTCACCCATTGCTCCTTCCTTGTCACCATTTATTTCTTCTCTACCTTCTACAACCACAACTTCACCATTCTTCAATTTCCTCACAAAGTACAATCTATTACTGCTCAAACAACTTTTGTACCAATCGCCATCCAATACATTTGAAGTCAAATCTCTACCTGAAATATGACATCCTCATACCCCATCCAAACTACAACCTAAAATAAGGACAACAACTCCTCAACAATACACCTTAACTACTTCAATAATAAATTCCATCATCCACTCACCCTCTTCAATACCACTTCAATCTTCTCCCCTCAATTACACCTCATCAGAACCGATTAAGTTGCTATGCTGCACCAAAATTTCAAATATCTACAACCAGACCTTACAACTACCCACTGAAACCACAACCAAAATTGCTTCTCCCTAAAAATGTTTTTGATTCTGAATGTTGACTGTTCTAAACTATGAATGTTAACAAAAATGTTTAGTTATTTGAAAACATGTTCTTAATTGTGAATATTGGTTATTTTGTGTTTGTTCTCTCTAAGTTTTCAAATTTCTAATTGACCATTACTTAGACAACTAAAAAAGATAAAGCATATTATCTTTCTATACAAATTCCTATGGACAAATTTTGAAACTTTCTTTACTTGCTTCTAATTGTTAATTTTCATTTCATCAAATAATGCTTGTTGATTTTCAGTTGTGAATATTCAATTTTCTATTTTATTAATTTTCACCTTTAGTCTTATTTAGTTTAACTTGCTAACTAACTTAGCATAACCATTATTATCAAAAACTTTCTCAATAATATTCGCTATAATGTTCAGTTAAGATGTTTGATATTTACCTTGTGAAAGAACAATTATTCATTGATAAACTAGGGAAGATCCACAACTTAAGCACTACATTGAAATTGCAACATTATAACAACCAGTTTATTATTAATGTGAAAACTTATAGTTGATTGAAGTGATAGTTCAGAATGTACACATTATACTTTAGCAATTCCATTTGTTTCTACTTTTTATCAATAGTCACTTATTGAAGAAAAACAATATCAGTATAATTTTGTTAAAAAATGGATTCATGAATGGAAAAAACTTAGAAACTTATCTTATAATTGTATATCAATATACATGTTGCATCGTAATGATCTCAAAATTGATAACAATATTTAATGGCTAAAATGTCTGCATGTCATGTATAATAAGAAAATTTTAAACTGTGCAAATTGAAACCGGTGTAAAAAAAATTTCAAACATTTGTTCCTTACAAAAAAACCTGTTAGATTTAATTTGTATTTTTTTTGAAAAAAGAGGTACTTTATAAACTAAAAAAGTGCTTTATCTTTTTTTCTGAAAAAAGAGGTACTTTATATACTAAAAAATATCTTAATCCCAAAAAAATACAAAACAATTAAAAAGATAAAGCATATTATCTTTTTATTCAAATTTTTATGCAGTATGATATTTTTTTGATGAACTTGTTATTTTTACCTCCCAATTGATTTTATGATTTTCATAAATGTAGAATCAAACTGGACCAACACAGGAACTACCTGATGCTTATGAAAAAGAAGACTTGACGGATAAGGGCTTCAAACATAATCAATTAGAAAACTTTGATGAAGAAAAAACAATTTTACAACAACTGGCTGAAGAAACTACTAATTCAGATGATGTCGATCAGTACGAATTTAAAAAAAAAAGCCAAAAAGCAGAAAAGGCAACAGTACACAGGTATATATAGACGTAATTTGGATGCAATCTATGAAGTGCTGTCAATCATAAAGGAGAAAAACATTCTTTCACCTGAAGCAACAGCTTTTATAGAAAAAACACCATTCAAAAACTTCTTCAATGTTTTTCTTAGAGATTCAATAGCACGACAAGATTTAAGGAAAAGTGCTTCGAATTTATATGACATCATTACTTCTTTTGTTGTAAAAGAAAATGCTTTCAGAATTGGAAACAAATTTATGAAAATAAGTCCTGAAGAAGTCAGTCTAATATTCAGAATGCCATTAGCTGGAGAAGACTTATTTCCTATACCGGCTTCTAACAAAGCCTCGGCTATGGAAAGTTTCTCCAATTTTTTAAGTGCCAATTTTCAAGAAGAAGACATAATCAGCCAAAAAACAGTAACGAAAAGATTGAATACAATGTTAGAAGAGGAAAAAGGAAATGAAGATTTAGTGAAATTGTTATTATTATTGCTGGTTATAACTTTCCTTTTTCCAAACAACCAAAGCTATATGCAATGAGGTTTCTTGCCAAAGTTGTTAAATTTAAAAAAATTGAATTCAATCTCCTGGCCACGGGCAATATGTGAAAATGTTTTGAAAAATGTTAAAAAGTATCATGCTGACCCAAGAAGTACACCAGGCTGTACTATGCTGTTACTGGTATGCTTTCATAACTTTAACTAAATACAAATACATTCAAATTTATATTTATTACAAAAATATAAATATATCTATCTTTTTCTTGCAGTACTGGTTTTGTGAACGAACACAAATAATTGATGAGAAGGAAAATCTGCAAACCAAAATCCCAACAATGAGAAAATGGGATTTATCAAAACTGAAAGATTTGGACCTCACTGAAGTTGACAATGACAAGGTATGCTAGTTTTTTTTAACTATACAATTTTTTTTAATTTCTTGGAATGTTAGTGGCCTAAATAATAGAAAACAAAATGAGTATAGAAACTAAGCTGGTTTGAGTTGGTACTTATACAGGATCGTACCTCTATGTGAATTGCACAATAATATTATATTTAAGGCTGAAATTCTAAAGTCAAATTCCACTTTATAAGTTTGAGGTATTACAATTTTCCCGTTAGTTAAGGGTGCTAATTTTTATAAATAGCTAATAATAATAACAAGTAGGGAGTTTGTAACTAACATGATAGAAAATAGAAACGATCAACTTCTCATGTTCTAAGAAGGTGGGACTACCCCTATTCTATTATATAACTCTTTGATTCTAGAAAATAACTATGTTCATTAATTATTTAGCTCAGGACTATACTATCTCAAAATCGGTTGCATGTAACTTGTCTAGTACTTGAATGACAGTATATGTGCAAGCTTAACTTTAAATATATTCCTTGCAGATTGCAAAAAAAATTTCAAATGTAACAAAAGAAGAGAATGAATTTCTTTCAAATAAAATAAAAGCTATTGAGGTGGAAGAAGACCAAAGCAAGAAAAGAAAATTAGATGGGCGTCAGGAAGTCACAAATCTGAAAAAATATGCCAAAGAATGTGCTAGTAGCATAAAGGAGCTAGAGTCAAAAGTAACTTTTTTGACTACTGAGATGAAAAATGTTGCAGAACAATTAAATGAGGAAAGACGTTTAAGTGAAATGGCTGAAAAAAGAAGATGGTTTGAAGGAAAAAACTGAAGCTGAAAAAGGTAAGAAAAAAAGAAAAATTGTTGGTATAATTCACATAAACAGTTCTGCTGATTTTCCAACTTTTGATATAATGCAAACTTAAGATTTTATACTAGAAGAGCAGACACAAGATAGTTTAAAATCTGACAATCTAAAAGTACCTGCTCAAGAAACTACTCCCGAAAATCCTATTGTTGTTGAAGATGTTGTCCTAAAAGAACCAAAAAAAAGAAGAAGCCAAGGAGTGTTGAGAAATGTCCACTCCTCAAATATCTTATTAAAGAACAGAAAGAAATTGTCAAAAAAAATTCAAAATTTTAGAGGAAACAAGTAAGTAACTAAACTACTTTTCACTCAATTTACTTAAATATAGATTTATTCCAATAAGATATTGTTTATGGTACAATATGATAACAACATATAATTCAAATAAAGCTTTTTATTTCAGCATCAAAATCTGATGATTTACAAATAAAAAAAAACTAAACAAAACTAAAAAAGATAAATTAATTTATCTTTATCTTTTCATTTTTAGGTTTGATGCTTTGCATTTTTAGGTTTGTTAATTATATACGATACAAACTACATAAATTTAAGCAATGGTAATAAAAGGACGGAAGATGTACTCAAAGCTAACGATAAAAACCACAATCAGTAAGATCAACAATGACTTGTTGTATTGGTTTGTCATGTTCTTTTGGATTTCCAAATTCAGTAACTCTGAATTCCTTTGTTGTGGATTGTTTAGGAAAAATAGTATAAACAAATAGAATTAGTATTTTCATAAACATACTAGTTATATCTTTGGCAAACATGGTTTATGACATGCATATAAATCATAGCAAAAGTTTAGTTGATACGTATAGGCTAATATAATTAAAGTCATATAGAAGTTATAGAATTTGCAAGACGACCTATATTTGTTTTGCCATATAGAAGTCATCGACTTTTTTTGTCAATGAATTCCGCAATAGCGGTCATGCAAGAGATCAAATCCATGTTTTTTACTTTAAGTGCCTTAAAAGCAAAACTGATTTAATACCCATGTTTTAATCAAAATTTTCGATAACAAACAAAATTTCACATCAGATAAGGTTTTTAAAATCCTCGACCAACATCACATATGTATCAAATTCACCTAAGAGCATCTCCAACAGTTCTAAATTCAGCCTTAATATTAAGGCACGCATAAAATTTACACTTCGACGGTCATATTTTTTTATAGATTTATTCCAATAACATATTGTTTATGGTACAATATGTTAACAACATATAACTCAAATACAGCCTTTTATTTCAGCATGAAAATCTGATGATTTACAAATAAAAAAAATAAAAAAAATAAACAAAACTAAAAAAGATAAATTAATTTATCTTTATCTTTTCATACAAACTTCTACAAAGGTTGTTATTTTCTTTTATTAACAAATAAATAGAAACAACACAATACATACTAATCTTAATTTCTTTTGTTAACAACCATCAAATTTTTCAATGATGAAGCATTTACTTGTGATAATGGAAACTTCATCACCATCACAAAAGGTATGATTGAAGAACTTCTCTATGGAGGATATATTTATGGTCAAGTAAGTAAAAAAACTATATTTTGCTTCATTATAAATTATATACTTAATCCATATTCTTTTTGAAATGTAGGTTATTAATTGGTTTTGGTTTAGAAAAAGAAAATTATTCGAACAAAGTTCTAGCATTATCTACTTGAACACAACAATGATAGTAAGTGGACTATAATGTCAAATTAAAATTTTCTTTATAAGATGAATTTTCTGAAATTATTTTTTAACAGAAAAGTGCAAGAGACGGAAACATGGAAAATATCAAAAGAGATATGTTTAATTCTTTTATTAAACAAACACTTCTAAATCCATTGTGTTGCAATATATTATTTCCTATACAAGGCAACGAACATGGGAGCTTGCTAGAACTAGTGGTGGAATCATGTACTTGGAACCATTACGATTCTCTACACTTGACCACAAGATCTAAGACCTTAAGAAGTGGACATTCAAAGTTTACTATTAATGTGGTAAGTAAAAATACACAAAAAGTAGAAAAGATAAATAGATTTATCTTTATTCTAAAAAAAGTATATATTTTTTTGGCAGAAAGCATCAGAAAACAACATTAATAAAGAGCTACAAGACGCAGGGGAGAAAACAATTCTGAGAAAGTCTACATTGCTTAAAAACGTTGACTGTGCCCAACAAAGCAATGGGTAATTTTGAAGATAGTGTAGATTTTTATACAAAAATGCATGTTACACGATAACTAGGCTAATTAGATACTATTATTATTCACATACTGTTACTTAGATAAACACACTACTAAATACAATTCATTATCAAAATGAACAAACGATAATCCGTTTTATCATTATATTCAAATTACTAAAATTAACAAATACAGGTTCGATTGTGGAGTTTTTTTAATTATGTTCATACAAAAGATTGCACAAGGAATGGAGACTACATCAAAAATCAGTCTTGAACAACTCAATGCATTTAGAGCGCAAATAGCTGCACAAATCCTCTCCGATGAACCATATTGCTGGACAGTTGAAAATTTTTGCAGCTCGGCTTCAGCTACGAAAAATTCAAACTGAGAATGATAGGAACAATTTGTTTGATGTCTGACAGTCTTTTTATCATACATTTGTTAAAAATTTATTTGATGATAGATTTTAGGCAGTATATCTGAATTTACTGATGAATTTGATGATGAATTTGTAATGGCTGATGTTAACTAGCAAGTAATTACACAACTGATGCTAATATGATGATGAAATTCTGATAACTGATCATGAATTTGTAATGGCTAATTTGTTTCTAATGCTCTGTTAAAAAAGATAAAAGCTTTTGTCTTTTATTGATAATATTCTGATGTCATAAAATAATACGTTATTAACAGTATGTTGTATCAAGCTTTTACAGTATGCACTGCTTTTATGTCTCCCAGATTTATATGTATAGCAATATTCACTTTATTTCATGTACTATTTAACATTCTGCATATTCTCCTATGTCTTTATAAGAGCAAGCAGCCTGAAAACAAGCAGATGGCATTGTTACAGGGTAAACTATTAAATTTTCACCATGTTTACTTAATTCTTATAGCTACAAAAGCAAAAGAAATGTCAATCTCCACTTTAAATTAACGTTAGAAAATAATAGGTATCAATTAAAAAGTTTGTCAAAATGCAAGATACACCGGAAGAAATAACGCATATGAGGGAATAAAAAAAATTACTTACCTTTTGGTCCATCAATATTACAGAACTAAGTTGATTATTCAGGATATAGATAAAAACATTGATTAGATTCATGGTCTCAGTTGCATTGAAGTCACCACCCTGACAAGGACACTTGGTAGATTGATGTATCTTTCAATCTATAACAGAACAAAAAAAAAGATATATGAATTTATCTTTTTCATAAAACTAACAACAATGTATACCAAATAACAATTAAACATAAAAATTTCTTAAAACTAAAAATAATCAGAAACATATCAGCAACAATTCAACATACCAAATTATTCAAATATTCAACTCAAAATATTCAAAGAACAATCAATCAAATACATTGGATTAAAATACTCAACTTAATTATTCAAAGAACATCCCCTTCTATTATGTCCTAGTTTTTTATACTTTCCACATCTGTTTTTCTTAGCATGAAAATCAGCCCCTTCAATTCTATTCATCCTAGGCCTACCAGCTCCACGAATAGGCTTAAGAGGAAGAACAGTAGATGATTATTCGGCTTCAATTGCTTCCTTATCAAAAGTTGGAATAGGATTGATCACATGTGAATACGAAGCTTGATAATACTCAACAGTAAAGTAATTCTCAATATAATCATAAACAGAATTTCTGGTTAAAGAAATACACTTCAAAGCATGTGCACAAGGAAAACCGTCACTTTCCGTTGATTGCAACTACATATGCGATTTTTAAGATCAACTTTTTGCGATGTTGGAAAATGAACTTCAAAAATATACCTACAAAATTTCAAAAATGTGATGAATGTATCAAGTATAAAAAATCAACAGAGTAAAGCAAAAAATGCAAGTAGTGATATGCTCTAAAAATTTACACAACCACAACAGAAAATAAAACTGAGAATTTTAGCATCAAAACAAATATTGGAAAAATCATTGTCGAAAAATCCTAATATAGGATGTTCACCAAAAGAAACATAATAGAACTACGAAGACTAAATGCAATAAAGGATGTTCACCACTATTACATTTGTTGTCAAATATCATTGGGCTAGTGAAGATTCTTTATGATGTCATAGACAGAGTTAACATAACTGTTGATGTTAATTTTAGCTGAATTTTCAACACACATCTCCTATAAAGTTCTTGAATCCGGATAGCCAGTTTGAATGAAATCTAAATAGTTTTTATGGGATGTTAGATTGTGAGAGTTTTCATTGTAAAGAGTATTTCTTTCATTATGCTTGTATAAAGGCATCTTTCATATCATTCTCAATTGTTGGATCTGAATTTCCAGTCATATTATTATTTGTATAACAAAAACTCTAGCAAAAGAGTGGCGGTTCAGTTTACGATCATCGATCTATATCTATCCAATTCTCGTTTAGAATGTTGAATTAGAACTAAAAATGATTGTTGAAATATCCTAACATGCATATGCAAGATAACTGCCGATTCTGCCATTATATTGTAACATACATATGACACAATCTTGCATATATGTATAAACAAGTTGAATTTCTAAACAAAAGTTATTCACGCTATATATATTCTCTGTAACACATAAGCCTCAAAGTATGTGCAGAAAAGTGTGTCAGACAACAAAATGAATTCTTTAATTCAAAAATAACATGCAGCCACAAAATCAAAACATGATACACAAGGTATATAGAAGATGGAAAAAAAGATAAATACATTTATCTTTTTCAGAAACTATGAGAAGCATGTAACAAAATACAAACACATACCTAGATGATTTAGAAACACTCCATCCAAATCCTTCTTCCTTCAATTTCAACAAACGAGCTTCCATTTTTGGACAAAGCACACTAGTCCACTTAGACGCCTCTTCTCTTTGATTAGACATTTGCATCATAAGTTTAACCCGAATACCATCAAGACATGAAGTGACAGGTAGACTTCTTTCATTCAAAATCCAAGAATTAAAACTTTCGGCTACATTAGACTTATTTTCACCATATCTTTTCACAGGAAAAAATAAATCAGCCCAGTGGCCATATGGCTTATCATTCAAATATTCAATAGCTTTTGCACCTCCAATTTCTTTATACTTTGACATAGCCTTTTCAAACTCATAACAGTTAGAAGCTAAAGCACAATGTTCTAGTAAATGAGCTACCCACAACCCCTTCCACTTTTCACAATACTAGCAATATTATTTTGCATATGATGCAAACAATAAGAATGGTAACTATTTGGAAAAAATTTAGGAATACTTAAAAGCAAAGCCCAATGTCAATCACTTAAAAAAGTCAATGGTCTATCACAACTAAGAGCATTCTTTAAGTGAGTCAAAAACCAACTCCAACACTCTTCATTTTCCTTAGGAACAAGAGCCATTGCCAATGGAAAAAACCTGAAACAAAAAAAGCAAAATACATTCACTATTAATCCACACAACAATAATAAATTATAGCAGCACTACTATCTAACCCAAATTTATAAAAATAAATTACAGCAGCACAACTATCAAGCCTAAATTTATAACAAGGAGAGCATGAAAACACTACAAAGTATAACCCATATACATTAAAAACAAAAAAAGATAACAAACGTACCTTGATTCCCATTTTTTGCAGTGACTGCCATCAAAATACCACTTTGACCTTTCAAAAATATTGCATCTAAAAACACCATAGGACAACAATAACAAAATCCAAAGATACATGCCTCATAACAAACAAAAACTCTCTCAAATTGATTAGTATCCGGATCCACTTCTATACTTGAGTAACTATTCGGATTATTTCTTTCCATTGCCTTCAAATACCAAACCAAATAATTATAAGATTTCTTTTCATCACCATAAATACCATTCATAGCCATTTTATTACCCTTATAAGCAAAATAATAGCTCAAATCCACATCATAATCTCTTCTAAAACTTTTCATAATATCCTTCGTTTTTCTTGTTGGCTCATCATGAATTTGATTAACAATTAAACTTCTCACAAGATCACTATTAATAGTTGGACTACTAGTCGATTGAAATCCACCACCATAAGAATGACTTAAATGAATATTTTTAACAAATAATTGGTCCAATTGCTTCAATTTGCAAGAAGCATGAATCCTAAAAGGACAACCACCTACAGTACATCGAACTGTCAATCATTCCTTACAATTCTTAATATACTGTACTTTAAACCCATTCTTCAAACAATAAGCAATAACTATTCGATGAAATCCAAGAGCAAAATCAAATTGTTGACCTACCCCAGTAAAAAATCCCAAATGTGAATTCTTCTTCATCAGCTCATGTAAATCCCTCTCTTGTGTAAAACCAGATTGTAAATCATCATCATACTCTAAGATATTACTACTTGATTCTCCAACAACAAGTGAACAAGATTTACTACTTTCACCAACAATAGTATCCATGGAATTATTCTTCAGCCTTAGAAAAAAACCAAATATTCTTCCTTTTTAAACCAAGATAAGCATAATACAGCTTGAAGATCACTATTTATTTAACAAAGGTTGTTTTTTATTCTCGAATATAAAAAATATCGAAGCATAATGGAGTAAAATTATTCCACTCCTCGCAGATCTTATTCCTAACACAAGAAATAGAAGCATCCAATCCAAATCGAGAACTAAAAGAATTCTTATTGAAATCAAACACAACCATAACAGATGAATAACACCTGCAATTAAAGATGTAAACAAATAAATATATGTATGAAAATGTTTGAAAACATCTAATCTTAATTTACAACTAATTACATGACAAATCTTTTTTTAGGCCACTTTTCAGAAAAAGATAAAACCATTTATCTTTTCCAAAACTCAAAATTACAATGTCATCCATTTAACACATTCACCAAGAACTAAAGAAGAAGCATTGTCAACAAGAAATGCAAAACTAAACAACAAAGCAACAACTAATAATCAACCAAAATAATCAACCTTATTTGTATACTGCTTTTAACAAAAATACAAATTCATTTATCAAACAATTTGAGGAGGAAGTCAGAAGAGTGGACTAAAAAGATAATAAGTTGAGGAATTATTATCATAACCAAACAAAACAGATACTTAAAAAAACAATACCTTTCATCACCACAATCCATTAACTGATCTCTTGAACATTAATTTTCAGAGCCCATTATTCCACCAACGATATCAAATCGACACCTTATTCCACCAATCGACACCTTATTCCATCAACGATATCAAATCGTGCACGAAACCAAATTAGAAAGATTGCCTAAGTTAATCAACAAAATAACCTCGCCTGATTAATGTAGAAAGATCGCTTGATAAAATTAGAAAGATTGCCTGATCGATTTAAGAAATTCGCAAGTCAATTTAATTTGAAAAAATGGCCGGACGTATGTTTTTATCCTGCAAAATAAACCATTCGAAACCGTGTCCTAGAAAATAAATGGGCATGACTTATAGGCCCTTACCACTAATTTCCACTTTAAAATAAGTATATAACATAGCTAGAATGCTTGTATACCACGTTCCAGCATATTTGGTATACACACTAAGTCCTTTAGGCCTGCATTCGAAAATGGATTCCATGAATGACAAGGAATGGGACTACATTCCGTACAGTACACCTCTAGAGAAAATGTACCGAGGCTATAAACACATTGCACCTCTGCCAACATAGAACCGGCCTACCCTTTATTGGATTGTACCGAATATAATCATCCCTTGGTTGTGATCAACAACTGTATTGGGCCTGAAGCATACATCCAAAAATATTGATCTAGATCGGGGATGATAACACCTTAATGGTAGCGAGCCACATAGCCCTGTTTCATCTTCTATGTTTTAGTCATTCTCAGGTGTGAGGTTTGAGGCTACATTTTACTTTTTAGTAAATCCCTCTTGGAATGCTAAAACTGCTCTTCAAGCAACAATGAAATGTCAGCATTAATCTATGCAAGTTGTTCTAAGACTGAACAAACCGATGGTACTACTTGTACTTCATCCTTTTTTGGAATCATCCTCAGGATTAATAGCAAGTAGTCTTACACTTCATAGAAATTCATCTTCAATTTCCATTATCTTCAAGATGTCTCCAAATCGAACACTTATGCTAGTTCGAAGAGGTTTTTGGGTAACTCATGCTTATCTGATCCCGGTCTCTCCGAACTAACAATCTATAGTTCTTGATTGACTCAATCTTGGTTCTTTCGAAACTAAGAGGATGATATAAATGTCCCAATGGGTTCTAGAACATATGCCCTTAAAGAAAGAGACGTTTCACTAGAATGAGTTCTCCCAAGACAATCCCAAACCAAATACACACGTGAAGCTTTCATTTACTTCCTAAGTAAAAAATTTCCAAGATTTGATAGTCGGTTGTTTAATTATCAAATAAGCAAATAACTAAACCAGAGATTAATTTCACATTGAAATCAAGCGTGATTACGCACATAAGCAACCATTAAGCCACTTTAATTAATCCTTTTCATTAATTAAAAATCACTTTGTAAATACTTGTATTAAAATATTTTTACAAAGATATACATATGTATACTGCTCCTTCACTATTCATTTATACTCTTTCAATGCTTGGAAAAATATCCTTATACTTGTCTTAGCGGCATAAGTATATTCACAAAATCTTACGAAAGATTTCATTTCCAAAAACATACTTATTGGGTTAAAACAAATGTCATTTAAAAACATTAATAACAATAAACTCAAAACACTTTTGGGGTAAGTAAATGGATCGTATAGAAATTAGACCAAATATACTTACCACCACTTTTTGATTTCGAACTTGTATTATCCCTCAATTAACAAGGTAGTCGAACAAGTTAGCATACTATCTGATGTGCACATAAATGTGCATATTTTTACTTCCATATTTAATCTAATTTAATTAAATAAATGAGTATATTGAGTATTTTAACATGTTTAAACCTAAATTCAAATTATTTTCAAATCATCAATTATTCATCTTTATATAGAGGCAAAATGGTCATTTTTGTGCATATATTAATTTTGAGAATATTTATTTGCAAATTTTATTTTTATTTGTAGGAAAATTGGATGAAAATTAAAAGAGGCTTCATGTATTCATTCATGCACAAGAGGAAGAAACAAATGAAGATGGAAATAAATCAATTCATGCATCATGGAGGACCCCACCTACCCACTTACCTTAATCTACAATTAGGGACTAATGCACATGTTAGTGGACATTAAAGTTGCATGCACACTTAATGGAGGATTAATTAGAAGCTAATGACAACTTGGTGGCTACACTTCCTCAAGGGTATTTTAGGTAGTCCCCAAAAATATGATTAGGGTTTTAAAACATGTATAAATACCCCTTATGTTTCATGTAATGAGCTCTTAGCCTCCTCTTTAGTTATTTTAGTTTAAGGCTAAAAAATAAAAAAAAACTCTCTTTTCTTTTTAATGGCTTCTTAGCCTTCTTTCATGTAATTTTCTTAATGCAATTTTAATTCAAGTACTTTCCTTGTTTATTTCTTCTTATGTTAGTAGTGTAGATCTTTTTATTTATGCAAGTAGATTAGTTTTTATTTTATTTTAATTAGCTCTCTTCTTACTTTGCTTGCATTTTCCTCTTGTTTTGTTTCATGTTGCAATCTACATTTGTTGAAATGATAACAGATATGAGAAGCTAAACCCCTTCAAATTAGGGGTAATGAAGCTCTCTTAATCATGTAGATTCAACATAATTTGCTCATTTATGTTCTCTTTTTGTGCTTAATGGAAAGTTGCATATTGATGTAAGTTTATTAATGAATTTGACCGTCTATGATGTTAATCACATATAGGCTATTCTTACTCAAATAAACACAATTTACATCATCGTCTAACTAATTGATTTTGGTACTGGAAGTGGATTTAGAATCAAAATTTGATGGTTTATGTTACTAATTCAATAGTAAATAAGCCATGCTTAAAATAGATTTTGTTTTTAATTTCATTGTCATTTTCATGAGAGTTGATAAGTGGGTTTGGAGGGTGTGTTAAAGTTTGATGATTTATGTTGGGCTAATTAATAGCACAAATAGGCCATACTTAGGATAAACACATCAATTAAATTCACTAATGACCAAGAAAGAGAGATCATAATTTCATGTTGTGTTTATTTATGTGATCATGAGAGTAGATTTATCTGTAAATTGTCTTTTAATCTCATGGTTTTCATTCGCCTTTGTAGTAGTTAATTTTTGCAATTTTTTGTAGTTGACAACACTCTCAAATTCTTGGTTTAATTTGATTAAGTGGAAATTTTAAAATCACTTTCAATTCCCTACGGATCGACTCGTACTCGCCACGTACTAACATTGTACGCCATGCGCTTGTAGTTATTTTTAATTTAAATTTGATCGACTATTTTCTAACCGACAGGAAGTTAGTCTGTTAAACACTATCCTTTCCTATATGTACATTCTTATACTTTCACTGATAAAGACGAGTTTCTCCACCTTGGATTTTGGTGTTAAGTATGAAAAGAATGCTTTCCATACCACCATAAATTAAAAAGATCATTTATAGAAATCAAATCTCCTATACTTGTCATGTTTTCGTTATTTCAACTTACTTTATCCCTCGTCCAGAAACGACGCCAGGTAAGTCAAGGCACTGATTGCTCCTAGCCTTGCCTTAGTTAAACACTCCGATTTTAGAGCTCAATGTTAAAGGATCAATCTACTTATCGGCTTTCAATGCCAAGTATAAGACTATTTAATTTCCATAATTTACTGAAACTGTAAACGGAAATAATACTTCATGTACTTACCATTAATCTTCGATTTCAAACTTAAACCATCCTTTGGGTGACAGTGAAGTCGTTCAAGTTGGGGTATTATTGCCTCTCAAACCTTTACTCGACAACATTCTTATCTTCCAGGATATGTCAAAGTTTACCAACCTCGAAGCTTAATGACAAGTATTAAACTTCATAAATTTCATACGCTATTCTTTTTAAACAAAGTGTTATAAACCAAACTTCTTTCCACTTTTCCCGAAACCATTTACTATAACAAGAATGTTATAGTCCATGATCTCCTTCCTTTTCCAGAAATCATCTATTACAACAATGATGTTGTAATCCATGATTTCTTCCTCTTTTAAAATACTTTCAAAAACTCTTTAAAACATAGTTTGAAACTTGAATTTAAAACATCCCTTTAAAGATGGTCGCTTTTAAACAAAACTTGACTTTTGAAAATATAGGAGTTTCCATTTTAAAATTTTAAATAACTCAAATAGATTCTTAATAATATATTTAAAATTTAAAACTCCTTTTAAAATACTTATACATCTTTTATATACACAGTTGAAAAGACTTTTCAAAATATCTATAGTAGGTAACCTTTTATACTTTACTAAAATCATAGATTCCTAAAGTGCATCCATAGCGACTATCATTATACGGATCCTAACTTTTAAAACATTGTATTGTAAATTAAAAAGCTTTTAAACCGCATTTATTTCTACATTTTTAAACCACTTTAATACCTCTGCAAATAGGTTTAAAAAACAAAATTCATGTTCGGAAAAATATTTAAAATACCTTTTAAAATCAAACGACAAAGTCACATAAAAGTGGATTATAGAAATCCAATGTCGCATTTAAAACAACCTTGGAAATCCAAGTACCGAAAATTATTTCAATAGGAAATCAAAGCCATTTCAAAAGTCGTAAATAGGTTTCGAATCTATATTAGTACTTAACAATGCTACTACTACCTTTTCTACTAAAAAGGTTCAATTTTTAAAAACATATCAATGTTTTACAAACGACGTAGCCAAACTAACAAGCTTTTAGACTTCAACAATTTTTACAACAAGTATATAAACGAAATTAAAATCAACAATGGCGAGGAATCCTTTATGATCCCTCTACAAGATTTCTATTTTTCGAAGTGCTTCTATAGCGACCTGTTCGCTACAAAGACACTTCAGCTTTTATTCATTTTTTCTAGTCCCCTACCAAAACAATTATATATGCCATTTGTTATCTACATAATTTCAATGCCGAAGGTGATGCAATAAGTGATGGCATCACAAAGAAATCAATGCCTTAGGACCAATGTTGAAAGAATAGTGTTCCTACTAATATTATTCTGGAGAACATGTAGCAAGCGATATGCCTATAGGGCCAGTAACCAGCATCGGGAATATGAAGATGGATTAGCATCAATGGAATTCGATGTTGCGCTTTCTCGATAAAAAGACATGAACAAAGTCAACCAAGTCGATACCATGAGCAATCGATGTTGCACTTCATTGGTGTCATATCCTATCTATGCCACTATTAACTTGTAAAGCAATGGATATCACATGTCACCAACACAACATGAACCAATGTAGCCATCCACTTAATAAGTGATGTCATGCACCATTGTCGCTAAAAGAAGTTTTGGCCGATGCTGCTCCAATAATGCTGCTTGTCGTTACTGACGCCATTGCTAACATCACCACTATTCCATATCGTTATTCATCTATGATATTAAATAATGATGCCATGTCTCTATGATATTGCTTCAATTCCAACATCGCCGCTCCTTAGAGTCGTCCTCCAGATAGAACCTCCCATCATTAAGGTCACCAACGAAGCCGCCATTCTACAATGTTGATAGTGAATGCCGTCAATGTCCACAGAAGCCATCAGCATCGTAAATCCTTAGTGCCACGTATCTTCATCAATGGAGCAAAGCTAAAGCTTCCCCATGCACCTAAAAATGCCAAAAGTCAATATGCATCATTGACGATGTCGAAGCCTAGGAATGCCGACACCAGGCTGGTGTATCGCTCATCTACCCTTATAAATATGGACCTAGGGGCACTTTGGAAGGGGCGATCATTTTTCTTCTCTTCCTTCTAAAATCAAAGCATTGTAACCCTAAATCAAATTGGAAAAAATTATCAATTGATTGTAAATCTCATGATTTTATGATAACGAACATGGACAATGTCGAATATGGCCTATTAGACTATGAACGATAACAAGCATAGCCTATTTTTCCTATGGATAACATATAGCATAACTTAATTTTCCTATTAACATGACTATGCATTTTAAACATTATTGATATGGATATGCATATAATAAAACTCCTAGTACCAAAGCTCAATGTGATTATCACTGTAGGCCTTCAGATTAAACAAGAGATTAAATGCATAATTACTATTTTGCCTCTCATATGAATATTGGACTCGAATATATGGACCAATCACCTAGTCTATTAACATGCTTAATGGACTATTACACGAATTTACTACTTGCCTTCTCTACAACCTTTGGATATATGGCATGAGCCTTTGAGTATTTTATTCCAAAAAGCTATACGGATTCTTGAAAATATGTTTCTAGTGACCTTAAGGGCTCTCAAATATTCAATTCCAAGTGACCTTAAGAGATCTCGAATGCTATATTCCACGAAAACATACAGGCTTTTCGGATATAACCTCAAAAGCTTATCGGCATCATAAATCCATACCTAAATGATATCATCTTGCTCCTAGTCACTAATGATGAGTTTGACTTTGATAGCACTATTTGGTCAATATTGATTAAGCCATGCTCTAATCAAGGATTAATTCATAATGACTACCATCATGGGTGTTATACCAGTTTTGGTCTAACATTTTTAGCGCTAGAAGAGGGGTCTAAACCTCCGACCTTATTTAACTCTTTCCTCAAATTAATGAAGTGAATATTTATTTTAGAAAAATGAGATCAAGACGACTTTGTGCTTTAAATAAAGAAGTCATACAAAAGACAACATTGGAAGAAAATATAATTCCCAACTTCAACTTGGGAAATGTGGAACCTGGATAGCAATCAGAACTGGCTTAACCTGCCAACAGCAAAGCCAAGATAAAAAGCCTAGAACAACTAGTTTCAATGATGAAAGAACTTTTGGAAGGAATCCTTGCTCAAAATTCTTCCAAAACCACCAGGCTTACGGAGAAAGATGAGGTAGAGTCTCCAAGAAGGAACTTGGATGCTTCTTTGCTTAAAAACAAAAGTAAAGGAAAATTTACCGTAACTCCCTAAAGAAGAAAAGGTGACCAATAGGTTGAAGCCACCGAGTGCTCTCCAAAGTCATTGGCGGATAATAAGGTCAAAGAAAATTACCAAGGAAGGTTGGAGGAAAGTCTAATGAACAATCTTGAAGTTCTTTCTCCAAGGGGTACAGATCCGACAGGAGTAACTACCATAGTGATGAAGCCTACTTGAGAAACAGGCCAAAAAATGGCAAAAGATATGCTTAATCTCAAAAGGAAAAGAACTCTCGACGATAGAGTCAACAATAATAATTGGGAAACTCCCTTCACAGATGAAATCATGCCCACAAAAATTCCTTCTCATGTCAAAATTCCATCCATCAGGTATAACAAAGCAGATCTAGACGATCACTTAACGGCTTTCTAAAGTCAGATGGATCTGTACAATGCATCTGGAGCTGTGCGTTATAGGCTCTTCCCTACTACTTTTCAAGGAGCAGCAGCTATATGGTACAGGCAGTACCAGAGAAGACTATCTATTCTTGGAAACAATTTTCCTATGAATTCTTGGCATAGTTATGTATTTGTAAAGATCCCACTATTGACTACACCATGCTGGCTAATATTTAGCAGAGACCAGGGGAGTTATTGGGTGATTATCTTAAAAGGTTAAGCGAAAGATATGACCAATAGGACAAACTAGTGGCAGTACATTTGGGGCTGATTGAGCAAACCCCATTTTGGCGAGAACTTATATACATGGATACAAAGATTTGTAGGATTTCCACTTTTAAGCTAACAAATTCATCCATATGGATAAGATGTATCATGCCAAAAAGAAAGCTCAAACGAAGAAGGAAGCATGAAAAATGGGTTATGGTCGCGACAATAAGAAGCGAAAATGGGAGGAGACCACAAGTACCAATCATGTTTCTTTGAACAAGCCAATATCCTATGTACTCGCTGCAATGGAAAATGGCAATATTAAAGATTCCTACAAAGCCAGAACCAACCCTGAACCTAGAAGAGAGGAAGATTACTATGCCTACCATAAGGCAAATGACATAAAACATATGAGTGTAGAGTAATGATGAGCATAATTTAGTGTATAATTCACTCTGGACAACTGAAGGAGTTTGTTAAGGACAATCAAAAAGCTGCTCATTCTGAAAATGGCAACCAAAGGCTACCAAACAACGCTGCAAGTCTATTAGAAGGCGATATTCAAGCAGATTTCATTCCACCTCTCAATAGAATTGACGTTATTCATGGAGTCCCACACCTAGCTAGAAGTAGCAAAGGGGCTTGGAATCGCTATACCAAAGAAGCAAGGTGTGGAATTTTCTCTATTTAGGAGGCGCCACCGCTCAAAAATACAAGGTTCCAAATCCAAATGCATAACTTGACCATCACTCTGTAAGAGCTAAGAGGAGTTCATCATTTGCATAATGATTACTGCACAAATTGGATTTTCTGTGGTTACTAAAATTTTGGTGGATACCGAAAGTGTAGTTAATGTGAACCTTAAACATGCATTTGACCAAACGAGAATTCTGAAGTAAAAACTAGAGCTGAGCTTCGAGCCTATTTTCTCGGTTCAATGATAAAGGGTCATATCCTGTTGGGCAGATAAGACTTCTCGTGCAAATGGGAGTTCCACCACACTCTCGGACCTTTGAAACTCTATTTGTCATCATAGGTCAACCTTCTTATTATAATCCCTTCTTTGGAAGACCAGCTTTGGATGAAGTTGATGCTTTTGTTTCGTCGAAGTATCTGATAGTGAAGGTCCTGACCCAAAGCGGATGAGGAACCACAAGAGGAGAACAATTTAGTGCTTGTGAGATGTACTTTGCCACAATTGAGCAATATAAACGAGACTATCTTTCTTATTATGATTTGGATGAAAATGGATCGGTCGGATCTGATACTAAAAAGCCTTTGGATGATGATTCTCCCATCATCCAAAGCAAAAACAAAGCTTGTCGAGAATGCTAAGCATGCATTGAAAAATTTGATGTTTGTAAAAAGAAAAGAAAGAGGAAGGAAGCAAACTTAGTGGAAGATGAGATAGAAGGTGAAGAAATTATCGCTGAATTAGATTGTAGAGGTAAGCAAGAAAAATGAAACACACAGAAGATCTTGAGGAAGAAGGCTTAGATCTAATAGATACAACAAAGACAGTTAAGATTGGGAAAGATCTTGACAGCAAACTTAAAGGAGATCTAATTCAGTTTCTTCAATCCAGCAAAGATGTATTTGCCTTGACCCACTTAGATATGGTTGGAATAGATCCTACATCTTCTGCCACACTTTGAATATAGACTCAAATGTCGTATCAATCCGGCAGAAGAAAAGGAAGTTTGATAAAGTTCGATCTAATGCTTTGAAAGAAGAAGTCCAAAGATTACTCGAAAATGGATTTATCAAAGAAGTGCTTTATCCAAAATGGTTAGCTAATCTGGTACTGGTCAAGAAGTCCAATGGAAAGTGAAGGACGTATGTTAACTACATTGATTTGAATAAAGCGTGTCCAAAAGATTGTTATTCCGTCCCGAGAATAGACCAATTAGTTGATGCAACAAGCGGACACCAACTCTTATCTTTCATGGATGCTTATACTAGATATAATCAAATTCCAACGTTCAAACCAAATGGGGGGAACACCAGTTTTATAACAGATTAGGGAACGTATTGCTACAAAGTAATGCGCTTCGGGTTAAAGAATGCTGGAGCAACATATAAGAGATTGGTGAATAGAATGTTCATAGAACATATAAGCCGAAACATGGAAGTATATATGGACGATATGTTGGTTAAGTCCCACGAGAGATGCAATCATCTAAAAGATCTTAAGAAAATGTTTGACGTACTTCGAATATATCAGATGAAGCTTAGCCTACTAAAATGTTCTTTTGGAATTCAATCCGACAAATTCTTGGGGTACATTGTCAGTGTAAGAGGAATCGAAGCTAACCCTGATCATATTCGAGCTATCAAAGATATGGCAGAACCTAAGATGAGTAAAGATGTAATGAGCCTGAATGGAAGAGTGGTAGCACTAAATATATTTATTTCCAAGGCCACCTACAAATGCATCCCGTTCTTCGATGTGATCGAAAAGAAGAAGAACTTCGAATGGAGTGAAGATTGTCAAAAAGCTTTTGAGGAGTTGAAAAATCATTTGCAGAAATTGCCTATTTTATCCAACTCTGTAGAGGGGGGAAATCTTTATCTCTATATGGCAGTTTCCGAATACGCAGTTAGTTCTGTCCTAATCAGGGAAGATAATGGAATCCAACTTCCTATATACTATACAAGCAGAAGACTTAAGGATGCAGAGACCGAATATTTGGTCATTGAAAAACTGGCATATTGCCTAATGCTCACAGCATGAAAGTTAAGAGCTTATTTTCAAGCACATCCAATTTAGGTTCTAACCAATTTTCCGCTTAAACAAGTTTTTAGTAAGCCCGAAGCTTTGTGAAGGCTAGTAAAATGGGGGATAGAGCTTAGCCAATATTATATTGAATTTCTAACTCGAATAACAATCAAAGGACAAGCTCTAGCTAATTATATCAATGAGTGTACAGGATTTATTAAAGAGCAATCAAAGAAGGAAAAAGACTTAAATCCCAAGTGGCATCAGTGCGTGGATGAAGCCTCAAACGAACAAGGGGTTGGAGTGGTATATGTAATAATTACCCCAGATGGTAACCGTTTGCATTATGCAATGAAGTTAGGGTTTCGAGCTACTAATAGTGTAGCGGAATATGAATCGATGGTAGCAGCACTCCCCCTAGCCACCCAATTGAAAATTCATAGAATTAAGATTTTTAGTGATTCAAAATTAATGGTGAATCAGCTAAACCAAAGATATTGGACGAAGGATACCAATTCGATACTATATGTCCAAAAGATATTGAAAATGCTAAATCAATTTGAAGATTTCTCAATACACCAAGTGTCGAGAGGCAAGAATTCCCAAGCTGATTCTTTAGCTAAGTTGGCTAGCTCCCGAGGGATGTTGGAAGCCCAAACTATGCAAGTAAGCTACCAACTTAATCCTAGTATAGAGAAGAAGAGCTCCAATCAAGAGAATGAGTCTTTGTGTTGACTAGGTCTCAAATCTTAACAGATAAAGAAAAAGAAGATGAAACTGAGATTCTTCAAGAAGAGTCTCCTCATATAGAAGCTAACGATCAATATAAGAATAATTGGATGACGTTGATTGTCGAATATATTACAAAAGAAAAGCTGCCAGCAGATAAAAAGGAGGAAAGAAGAATAGAACGCCAGGCTCCAACCTTCATTATGGCAAATGGAATATTTTATAAAAAAGGGTATTCACTCCCTTACTTGAGATGTGTTAGTCCAGAAACGAGAGCGAAATTACTAAAAGAAGCCAATAAAGGATTTTGTGGAGATTATTCCAATGGATTAAAGTTAGCTAAGAAAGTTATGAGACAAGGTTTCTATTGGCCTTTGATGACTAACCATGCTATCAGTTATGCATAAAGGTGTGAAATATGTCAAAGGTTCTCTAAAATCCCACGTCTGTCGTCAAGCGAATTGACTTTGATCTCAAGCCCATGGCCTTTCGATGTATGGGGAATTAACCTGATGGAGCCATTGCCTATATCCAAGGGTGGACCTAAATATGCAGTGATAGCCATTGATTACTTCACAAAGTCGGTAGAAGCAGAGCCACTTCCGAATATCACATCGAGAAAAGTTCTTAAGTTTGCAATTAAGAATATCATTACCAGATTCGGAATTCAATACAAAATAATATCTATCAATGAAAATCAATTTGAAAGTGAAGAATTTACCCAATTTTGTAATAAGGATGGAATCATAAAGAGCTTTTCATCTGTAGCTCACCCCAAAGCAAATGGAACTGTTGAAGCTGCCAACAAAACTGTAAATATCATTATAAAAAACAGTTGGACGAAGCAAAAGGAAATTGGATAGAGGAACTACCTCTCATTCTATGGGCATATAAAACCACTACCAAAACTACAACAGGGCATACCCCATATTCTCTAACATATGGATGTGAAGCTATTCTCCCAATTGAAATTAAAGTGCCATCTCATCAAAGGATTGCATATGCATCTGATCCAAATCAAGAATTAAAGAAAGAATCCTTAGATTTAATCAATGAGTCAAGAGATGAAGCGGCCATATAGATGGCTGAATACCAACAAAGAATATCCAAGTATTAGAACTGTAAAGTAAGAGGAAGATCCTTTCAAAAAGTAGATCTAGTGCTCTGAAGAGTTATGGCAAACACTAAGTTTCTGATGGATGGACCACTCGAACCAAATTAGGAAGGACCCCTAATCATACACAAGGTAGTCTCAGTGGGACCTATAAACTATGCTGACTAGATGGAAACGTAATAGAAAGAATATGGAATGTTGAACAATTGCGACCATATTTTCCAACAATGGATGAATAAAGAAGTTAAAACAAGTGTATCTACATGGTTGAGGAGTCAGAATCTCCTAAAATAAAAGGGAATGCCTAAACCACTACCTAAGGGGGTAGTAATGGGCAAAAGCCTTTGTCCCCGCCAAGATGGCTTGGACAAAGCTCCTCCTAGATGGAGGTCAGAGTAAGCCATTGGTTCCGTCCAAAAGAGCCTAACTAAACAATCTACCACTTCAGTGTCGTTATCAAGGCCTCAGTGGAGCATCTCCTAGAGGGAGATCGAGTAAGTCTGATTCTACTAAAGATAGCTACATAGACCGCCGGACCAGCCTTCAGTACCGTCATCAAGGCCTTATAGAAGCGCCTCCTAGAGGGAGGTCGGGTAAGTCTTTGGTTCTGCTTAAAGAAAGCTAACCAAAAGCATCGGACTACAGACCTAAATCATCACTTAAGATGGTGATAAAGGGTATGATCTAAGTTGAGATCATCGCTCAAAGAGTGGAGTAAAGAAAAGAGACTCGGACATCCAAAGCCCAAAGGGTGGTGGAAAGAAAAGGGACTCAAACGTCCAAAGCCCAAAGATCGGTGCAAAGAAAAGGGACTCAAACATCCAAAGCCCAAAGAGAGGCAAAAGGTACCCGGTCAAGAAAACCATATAATTTGAAAAAAATCGAGCAAATTATCTACAGGAAGATCTATCGAGTATGAACTATTGTACTTCTAAGTATAAAGGCTAAGATTCTCTGTAAAAGAAAGTATTATTGCTAGATAAAAATTTCAGGTCTTTTATTATTATTTTCAAATAAGGATTTCATTTCTTCTATTATTATTATTGTCAAATAAGGATTTTTGATCTTCTATTATTATTGCCAGATAGATTTCTGGTCTTCTATTATTATTGTCAGATAAGGATTTCTGGTCTTCTATTATTATTGCCAGATAAAGGTTTCTAGTCTTCTATTATTATTGTCAGATGAATTTCTGTTCTTCTTTATTATTTCTAGATGGATTTTATGGTCTTCTATTGTTATTGTCAGATGGATTTCCGATCTTCCATTATTGTTGCCAAATAAGAATTTTTGGTTTTTCACTACTATTGCCAGATTGAGTTTCTGGTCTTCCATGGTTATCAGATGGATTTCTAATCATCTATTATTATCAGATGGGATTTCTGATCTTCCATTACAATTAGATGGATTTCCGGTCTTTTGTTATTACCAGAAGGTTTTCTGGTCTTCCATTTGGATTTCTATTAACATATGTGCTTTCTAGTTTTCCATTATTGCCAGATGAATTTTTAGTCTTCTATTTATATGGATATTCTTATCATCTTCTCAGATAAATTTCTAAACCTCCTATTCAGAATATTATTGTTTCCAATGGTTTTTTGGTCTTTCACTCATTGCCAGAGGAGAACGGGATTGGAATAGAAATTTCACAACGAATCGAGAAAGCAATGAAATTCTTAGTTTTACACTAAAGTGTAAAAGGCTTCTTTTATACAAGGGGGAAAATGTTATCCACATAATTTCAATGCTGAAAGTAATGTTATAAGTGCGTCATAAAGAAAACAATATCATCAGGACCAGTGTCGAAATAATAGTGTTACTACTTATATTATTCTCGAGAACATGTGACAAGTAATAAGCTTGTGGTGCCAGTAACCAACATCAGGAATATGAAGATGGATTAGCATTGAAGGAATTTGATGTCACGCTTTACCGATAAAAGGATGTGAACAATGTCAACCAAGTTAATACCATGTGCAATCGATGTCACACTTCATCGGTGTCGTATCCTAGCTATGCTATAATTCGCTTGTAAAGCAATGGATATCACATGTCACCAATACTGCATGAACCAATGCCCCCATCCACTTAATAAGTGATATCATGCACCATTTTCCCTGAAAGAAGTTTATGGCCAACGTTGCTCTAATAATTCTGCTTGAAACCAATAACGTTGTCGCCGGCATTGCCACTATTCCATATCGCTATTCATCAATGATGTTAAATAATGATGTCACGTCTCTATGATGTTGCTTCAATTCCAACGTCGTTGCTCCTTAGAGTCGTCTTCCTGATAGAACCACCCATCATCAAGGTTGCCAACGATTAAAGCTACCATTCTACAATGTTGATAATGAACGTCGTCAATGTCTACAGAAGCCATCACTGCCGTAAATCCTTAGTGCCGCGTATCTTCATCAATGGAGCAAGGCCAAAGCTTCCCATGCACCTAAAAATGCTGTAAGTAACTATGCATCATTGACGATGCCGAAGCCCAACAATGCCGATGCCAAGCTGGTGTACTGCTTATCTACTCCTATAAATATGGACCTAGGGGCACTTTGGAAGGGGTGATCATTTTTCTTCTTTCCCTTCTAAAATAAAAGCATTGTAACCTTAAATCAAATTGGGAAACATTACCAGTTGATTGTAAATCTCATGATTTTATGATAAGGAAAATGGACAATATCGAATATGGCCTATTAGACTATGAACGATGACAAGCATAGCCTATTTTGCCTATGGATAACATCGAACATAACTTAATTTTCCTATTAATGTGACTATGCACTTTGAACATTATTGATATGGACATGCATATAATAAAAATCCTTAGTTCCAAGGCTCAATGTGATTATCTCTGTACGGCTTCGGATTAAACAAGAGATTATATGCAAAACTACTATTTTGCCTATCTCATATGAATATTGGACTTCGAATATAAGGACTAATCACCTAGTCTATTAATATGCTTAATGGACTATTGCACGAATTTGATACTTGTCGTCTCTATCTCCTTTGGATATATGGCATGATTCTTTGAATATTTTAGTCCAAAAATCCGTATGGATTCTCGAATATATGTTCCAAGTGACCTTAAGGGCTCATTCAATTACAAGTGACCTTAAGATATTTCAAATACTATATTCCAAGAAAACATATAAGCTTTTTAGATATATAACCTCAAAAGCCTATCGGATGATAAATCCATACCTTAATGATATCATCTTGCTCCTAGTCACTAATGATGAGTCTGATAGCACTATTTGGTAAACATTGATTAAGCCATGCTCGAATCAAGGATTAATTCATCATGACTAGTATATGGGTTTTGTACCAATTTTTGGTCTTACACCATCCACTACAAAGTGGGAATCAAATCCAAACAAACAATATACACGAGTATAAACAACATAAACAACAATTATATTTTATATCGGTTAGTCAATTTTTAAAACCATTTTAAAGTGATTTTAACTCACCGCCTCAAGACTAAACTTCAAGAAAGACATAAGCTTCCTTCCTTGACCAAGAAATGACCAAAGCAACCTCCTTCTTCCATCCCCTTGCTCACGCCCAAGCTACCCTAGCCTAGGTGCTCACGGCCAAGGCTTTCCATCCTCTTATATGCTCACGGCCTAAGGTCCCAAGTGGGGTTTTGGCATTAAACTTTGCACTTTAAGAAGGTAGATATGTTAGCTATATTACTTTACACTTGTATAAAAGCTTTGTGGAAGAAAAGAGTGGTTTTTGAAGAGTTTTTAACTTAATAAAATAAGAATAAAGAAGATGAAGAAAAGAGAACCAAAGAAGAGAATGGAAAGGCAAAAGAGAAATGGAAACAAAGGGTGCACTTATATAGACTTTTTAAAAACTTGCAAATTACTTCCAATGCCCCTTAGTAAAATTACTTAACTACCCCTTCCCTACTCTTCCATGACAAGGTTCCTCCATGTGCCAACCCATGTGCCCAAGTACATGCCATGTTGTTAATTGTACTACTTAGTACAATACTCCTATAAATAAAGAGAAAATCCTCTTTTACCAAATTTTTAAATTACCTTTTTAGAAGGTGATTAATATAATCCATTTAATTAGCCAAATGTGCTTTTCTTTTTTGTGTATGATTGTGTACATATGTACACATATGTGCATAACAAGTTTCAACAACTTTTGTTTAATGGAGAGTTGAAAATTTGAAAAATGATTTTCGGTCACATTTTAAATTTTTCGTCGAACTATTTATTTATGTAAACAAATTTCAAAATCGAATTTCTTATCATTAGTCATTAATTAAAAGTTGGTTATTTGATAATTAAAACATGATAATTGAATATTTAAAATAAATTAAAATACTTACAAATCAAAGTGATAAAATTCCAAGTCGTTACACTAAGATTCACACCATGAATGATTGAATAACTCCTAGATTTAACCGAATCAGCCTCTAGATTTTGTTATGATCTAGAGACGAACACCATCTTATGTTAATTTGATATTGTTTTGTTTTGCTTTTGGGAATTTTATGGCCTTGGAGCCATAGAATTTAAGCTAAAAATGCACAGGAGGAGAGAGCCAAAATAATAACAATTAATGTGTTTGAGTAGGCATTTAAGAATAGGTAAAGATGGAGATCTTTTCTCCTTCTTACTCATTCTTTCAATACCACTTAAAAAATATTTTGAACACTCAAACTCTTCCTATTTTTACAGCTTAGGTCGACCATAATTGAGGTAATATGGCCTTCAGCAATTCCCAAGCCTAATTAGTAATCAATCGATTTAATCAAAATTAAATATTTATTGATATCATATATCAATACATACATATATAACTTTTATATAAGCACTTTATTAAATACTAATGGCATCAAAAAATTAAATAAAATTTAATAACTAATATTTTGTAAATATTAGTTAATTTAAATAGTACAAGTATAAATTATTTAAATCATATGGTATTTCGGAGTATTCGTCATTATGGTTGTGAGACTCAAAGGTGTAAACTCATTCAGCGATTAATATCGAACAATTTGAATATTAACGTTCACACATAACCATAGATTGGTGTGGTGGTTTGGACGAATTTATCACTTATACATCTTTTGGGCAAAATCCAATTTACTATTTTAAGTGATGTTAGGTATTAACGATTATTTACACCAATTTTCTTCGTCAAAACTATATCACTTTAGCACTTATGGAATTTGGCTTTGTTCAAAATTCCAACATCGTCAACATTCAACTTGGTTAGTCCAAACACTAAGTCCTTGGTTCAATAATAATAATAATTAATCGTACTGCTTTGGATAAAGGCTTTGACTTTAAGTTGACTATAGTTAACTGTGATAACAACCATATATAACTGAGGAGAGATGAATTCTCTTTTAAAAGTTAATTAAATGGACAAAAGGTAATTAGACAATTAAGGTCGGCCTAGTTAACAAGAATAAATAAATTTTAATTTTGAATGATGAAGGATTTAAAATGTGAATGTTGAATGAAGGAAATCTTTTATTTAAGGAAATATATTAATGAGAATAAATATAGGGATTTAAGACCACTAATATAAATACCTCGCACCACCTCCTTTGTATTCACATCCCTTCATTGTAAAAAAATAAAAATAAAAACTCCATTATCAAACAAAGGTGGGCCAAATTTCAAGGGAGAGAGAAAGATGAAATCATGAATCAAAGTCAAAGCTTTCAACTTTAACGGAAATGAGAATGTTTGCACAAAGATTTCACAGCTTTTCTAGTCTAAAGTGAGTAAAATCTTCCTTAAAAACTTCCAATCACTTTTTGGTTCAGGGTTGATTTTTTGGATGATTTTAATGTTGATAAACATGTTTGAATGATTAGATATGGCATTAAATATGCTTTATGATTTAAATGAAAGGAATTTAGTCAGGTTTAGGGTAAAACATGGTTTAATCATATCAACATGTCATGAAAATTTAGTACGGTGTTTCTCATAATAAAATAGAGAAGGGTTCTTAATTTCATAATTTTTGGATGAAGAAATAATTGATTATGAATTTTCTAGGTGGAAATGGTTAAATTCGGATGTAAATTAATATATAAAAATATCAAAATTAAATATTTCTACCAGAGGAACAAAATGATGCCTCGGAATTTTGGTGAATTTTTGGGAATTTTCGATTTAATAAGAATTAATTGGCTAAGGAAAAACGTAACTTAATTAAGAACGTAATTAAGAAAATGATTAACAAATGAAGGTTAATTTCTGGCTATACTCAGGAATTACTATTAGAAAACAAAAGCAATAAATAAATAAATGACATGTGTATAGGTTAGGTAAAATGAAACTGCATTATTAAAGCAAAATATCGTTTTCCATTTAATTATGGATTTGCTACTTGGCATGCGATAACTATAGTTTGCAGTAGCTAGGGTTACGATAACATTGTAATTATAACATGTGATAGCTAAGTTAACATTGGCTCTTAATAACTATTAAACTATGCTTGCGATAGCTAGTAAAGACAAATTTTTGAATAAATTAAGAAAGTTTTAACAATATTTTGGAAGTTGGTTTCCAAGATGTTGGTTTGAATTTTATATAAACGAAAATTCATATGTTAAAATTATATTAATTTATTCAAACTTTGAAATAGAGTAAACTTTTGAAAGCTAAGAAATGATAGTTGCATCATTAAAATTAAAGATAAAATTGTTTTATTTAAAGAATGTACAGGGTACAGACTAAATAAATGAAAGAATTGGATTATAACAAGATTGTACAGATATACCGACTCATGAAGTTATTGAATGATAGGGTGCTAAGACTAATGATATCTAAAATTCAAAGGTATATGAAGGGTGCCACGACTTAGGAAGTCTATAGGGTTCAATTAAGTAAATCTGAACTTTAAGGTAAGTTCATGGCAGGGTGCCAAAACATATGAATGGTATTATAAATGAACCGGCAACATGAAACAAAGGGGTTTCAATTCTAAGAGGAGCTATTGACGCTTAGTAAGGGTAGTTGCTGAGATGTATTCAGGGTGCTTACATTTAACCTCTTAGGAGAGTCAGGTTGACTCCTATAGTGGAATGAGTTACCATTTGATCAGGTGACGTTGTTTGGGAAAAGATTAAATTAGTGATAGGAAGGCTGGGGAACTTTTTGACTGACATCTAAATAAGAGATTAGGTGATGTGTGTAAATGTGAATGATGAGTGTATGACTTGGTCCATAATTGGATGTTAAGCATTAGGTATACTTGTAACTAAAATGATTCTATATGAATACTCATGCAATGGAAGATTATTTACATGATATTATGTAATTGCTATGATGTATAAGTGAAGGGAAAACATGTTCTGTACTTTAGCGATGTGGTCTCGCTATGTGTATGTTTAGGATAAAGTTTTAATCATGTCTGACCTATGTTTTTATTATTTTACATAACTCATAGGTACTCATTCGAGTAGGCTAAGTTTATGGATTAGATGGGTTGCCATTAGGGGACAAATAAAGTAGCCAAAGATGAAGCAGGAGGCTTTTAGCTAATAAAAGTAGTTTTTGTATTCTGCTATTCTAAAACCAAAGTTTATAACTAGTTAGTTCATGCTGCTTCATCATATGTTAGGCATGACAATGCTATTTAAATTTTACTACTACGAGGGCATGTTTTGGGATTTATAAAATGTAAAGACAATTTTGTGTAATGGAATTTATATAGCTGCTTGTTTACTTAATGTTGTGAATAAAAAATACTTATCTCACTTTGTCGTTTAAAATAATTCTAGTGATGGCTGCAGCATCACCGGCATTCATTATCGGGTCTTGAAGTAGGGGACGTCACATATACACTGCCCAATATTTGAAGAGCATTACATACTCTAGTATCAATTGATGTACCGATATCCTGTCTCAAAATGCCCTGTCTAGGAATATTTAAATAATATATTGATTTTAATATGATAAATTTCTCATGATTACAACACATTGTAATTACTATCACATAACATATCATTTAAGGATTTTATATTTATTGTACTTAAATTATATAATTAATTAACATATCACAATACGACAAGGATATCTAATAGAAAGAATAATACCTTTATTTGTAATGAGGTTCTATTATAGAATTAATAATTTACAATAAATTACAAAATTTCTCCTAGGGCATACCCCTAACTGTATTAATCCCCCATTTGCACTTGAGGCCAATTATAGAATCTCAACCCTATCACTTCGATCGGTTTTCTAAGAATTGGTCGAGTTAGTCCCTTCGTGAATGGATCTGCTATGTTATCCTTAGTATCTACTCTATCGGTCACGACTTCTTTATTAGTGAAAAACTCTCTAATAAGGTGGGACTTTCAAGTATGTGTCTTGACTTCTTATGAGCTCTTATTTCCTTTATGATTGGCATTATAGCAATATCATAAAAAAATGTCATTGGCATCATAGCAATAGCAATTTCCTTTATGATTTGCATCTGTATCACTTCTTTAGCTACATTATTGAGGACGATGGAGAGGATGATGTATTCAGCCTCCATTGTTGAATCAGCTACTATTTCCTTTTTGAAACTTTTCCAACTAACAGCCCCACCGTTTAGTGTGAAAACATAACCAGATATAGACTTACTTCCATCAATATCGCTCTGAAGGTTGGAATCTTTATAACCCTTCATAAGGAGATCTTCTTTCCCGTATAAGAGGAGTAAGTCCTTAGTATTTCTTAAATTCTTAGGAATACATTTTACCGTTGTCCAATGCTTCTCACTCGCATTAGACTGTTATCGGCTTATGCATCCAAATGCATAAGCCACAACCAATCTGGTACATAGGATTGTGTACATTATGAAACTAAATGCAGATGCATACCGTATCCTTCTCATATGCTCCTTCTCCTCATTAGTATGAGGAGCATCCTTCTTAGAAAGGACTATTTCAGATTGCGTCAGAATATTTCCGCCCTTGGAATTCTCCACCTTTTTAGTATGGTATCAATGTACAGGGATTGGGGCAATCCCAGCAACTTCTGGATCTATCTCTATAGGTCCATATACCAAGCATATAGGTCACTTCTCCTAAATCCTTTAAGTTCTTAGACAACCATGCTTTCACTGATTGCAATAGTGCAATGCCATTGCTAATCAGGAGAAAATCATCAACATAAAAGACTAAAAATAGGATAGTACTTCCTTATTTTTCCCAGTATACACATGCTTCCTTTGTACTCTGATAAAAACCAAACTGTTTAATTACTTTATGAAAACACTTATTCTAAGTCCTTGAGGCCTATTTAAGACCATAAATTGATATTAACAATTTGCATGCCTTTCCCTCGCTCCCACAGACTGCAAAATGCTCGGGTTGTGACATGTAAATTATCTCTTCTAAATCACTATTCAGAAATGTTGTTTTTACATCCATTCTCCATATTAAATAGTCATAGAATGCAGCATTGGCAAGCATTATTCAAATGGACTTAAGCATGGCTATGGGAGAAAACGTTTTGTCATAATCAACACCTTGAATTTGACGAAACCTTTTCGCAGCTAGCATTGCCTTATAGGTGTCTACCTATCTATTTGCATTTATATTTTTCTTAAAAATCCATTTGCATCCGATGGGTATTATTCCTTTGGTTTTGTCAACCAAAGTCAATTCTTTGTTGTCATACGTAGAATCCATCTCTGATTTCATATCCTCAAGCCAAAGTGTTAAGTCTTTAGTCTGCAGTGCTTATTGGAATGAGAGAGGATTGTCGTCTTCTAAGATGCATTACTATTTCTCGCCATCCGTAAGAAAACGTAGTATCTCTCTGGTGCAGGAGACTCCTATTAGACTTTCTAACAGGCTGCGTGTTTTAATATAATGGTGAATTTGATTCTCCCTCTAGCTGGGCCTTTGTACCAATTTCTCGGATCTCATTCAAGTCTACAGCTTCACTATTATTTTCTTTTGATAGAAATTCCTTTTCCAAAAAGACAATGTGTTGAGAAATAATAACCTTTTGTTTCTCGGTGTTATAGAAAATATAAGCTATAGAATTCTTAGGATATCCTATAATTTTACATAGGGTCGGTCATGCCTCAAGTTTCTTGAGGCCAATGTTCTTAATGTAGGCTGGACAACCCCACACCTTCAAATTATTGAGGTGGGGTTTCTTCCCATGCACATTTCATATGGCATCTTAGGCATAGATTTAGTAGACATTAAATTCAACATATTGTTAGTTCCTAAGATGATGGTTTTGATGACAACAACCTTAGGACTAGTTATAAAATATAAATACTAATATCTTTGTCTAGATATATATGTATATGCAGGATATATATATATATATATATGCAGGTACTGAGGAATGAAGACTGTACATTATAGAGATTCAAGACTGACGAATTCAAGATTGAAGAAATCAAGACTGAAGAAATCAAGACTGAAGACTCATGAGTATCAAGAATTCAAGATATCAAGAGTTCAAGATTTCAAGAGTTCAAGATATCAAGATAAGTAATAGAGTCTAGATTTATGTTAAAACTTCATAATAGTACTAAAATCTTTATTCGGATTTTAATTGTGGAATGGAATCCACCTTCTCGCTTTAATAGTGGGATGGAAACCACGACCTCTTTAGTGGGATGGAACCCACGACCTTCCCTAGTGGAATGGAATCCACAAAATTTTCAAAATGATTTATTTTAAATATTTTTCCAAAAAAAAATTTTAAAAGTCATCTCTCTCAGTTTAAATATTTTAGCCTTAAACTATTTTTATTATCTTTTAAATTTTAATTTCAAAATCATCTCTTGTTTTTAAACTATCTCCTAGTTTTAATATTATAAGCTTTAAATCTCAAAAATATATTATATACTTAGTTTTTAATGTTACTTTTATATTATAGATTGTATATTTTTAAGATTACTTTTTAAATCTCTTTTATAAGTTTAAACTATATTCAAAATGGTTTATAAACTTCAGAAATTGTTTTGACAAGTTTTAAAAGGAAAATCTCTTTTAAAAACAAAAATCAATTTTCAAATTTTACTAGGGCATGTCGACATACCCCATCCCCCTATATTGACATGGTAGCCGTAGAATTTAAAATTCAAATTTTCAAATGAAGTCTCTATTCGTCATAACCTTTCGCGAATGGACATGACTGTTGTTCTTCTATAAATACTAGTTGTTTTCAATGGATTTTAAGTTAGTTTTTCTTCATTTCTTCAGTCCTTCTTCTCCATCCATATACAACGTATCATTATTCAGAATGGGTTATGTGACACAAAGGTCCTCTCCCGGCTAAACCGAATAATAAGCACAATATTTTAAAAATATATGGATATTGGGATTTCATCTAAGTCACAACTTAAACCCAAAACTTTTCTTTTAAATGGTTAAACAAATTACCATTTCAAATCTTTAAACAAGAAGATTCATTTTAACAACCTTAAATGGTTTAAACAATTTCCACACTTTAATCTTTTAAACAAAAGATTCATTCACAGATTTTCCAAATCAATTTTCCATTTCAATTTGGATTAACTCGTTAAATCTTTAAATCAAAGATTTAACTTATAGCTTTCAAAAAAATTTCATTTCAAATGGTTTAAACAAATCATCATTTTAAATCTGTTAAAAATAAACAGATTCAATTCATAGTTTTCAAAAAGATTTTATTCATAACTTGGAAAACATTTTTTTTCAACTCAAACTTGAAATTCCTTTAATTAAACTGGAATTTCATTTCTTATATGAAAGCTTCTATTATTTGAAAACAAACAGTTTTCATTTCGAAAAATCTAATCTCATTATACAAGTTAAAGTCTTTGGGTTAAATCCAAATTCTCAAAATTATATTTTTAAATGGTTTAACTTCATATAACTTGTACAACGTCTTAAATCCCTAGTTTCGAATCATAGAGTTCAATTTCAAATATTGAATTCAAATTTAAATCAAATTATTTAAATTTTCAAAACTCGATTAAGTTATTCAAAATAACTTTTATCTTTGAAATTCTATTTCAAAAGCTTTTCACTTTAAACCCAAATTTCCAATTTCAAAATCAATTGAAATTAAAATTTCAATTTCAAAAACATCAAAATTAAATTATCCGTGACTTAACCGATTTCCACGTGAAATCCATATTTGTGTGTGTAAAGGTGTAGTCTAGGGGTTTAACACAATAGTGCAACACAATAAATCATCACAGATCAAAATACAGGATATAGTTGATAAGCGATATAAATTATAACGCTTATCGTTCATGCACAGACCACAGAAATATAAATATCACAGATAATAAATTACATCACAGATAATTTATCATAGATCACAATCATAAATCAGGGGTATCACAAAGCATCACAAATCAGGGAAATCAAACAATTTACATTCAATAGAATCCAAACATTCATAAGTAAAATCAGTTAATTGTCTGATTTATTTAAATTAGATTTATTACTTATGAATTACTAATCCGGGTTAATTAATATTACAAATCATTTTGATTAATTATCCCTTAATCATTTATTAATTAGCCATTAATAATAAATTAATTAACTTTTAATTATAATTCATCAACCTTTAATTATTAAATAATTAACCTTTAATTATTAAATAATTAACCTTTAATTATTTAATTCACCATTAAATTAATTATCTTTAATAAATTTATCAACCCTTAATCAATTATCATTAAATGAATTATCCTGAATTGGTTACAAAATGATTAACCTCAAGTTAACTACAAAATTTATTAATTCTTAATTAATAATCATCCCTCAATTACTTTTGCCAATTAATTAACCATTAATAATAAATTAATCTCAAATTAACTACCTTTAATTATTAATTAATTAAGTGTTAACTGTTACTTAATTAATCCTCAATTACTTGATTAGCTAACTTTATTGATTTCATTGTGAGGTTTAAAATAAGCTTTTAAAAATATATGTTCAAACATTTTAAACTTAATCAAACATTAATTAATCATTTATTACTCAAAATAGTTATGAAGAAAATTAGTTTAACTTAACCTGTTTAAAACTCAAAACTTGTTAACCTTTAATTAACCACCCGAGTCACCTCTATGATTTACCCTAGCAGATACTTGAGTGAAGACAGCAAATTCCCGAGCCATCTTTTTTTTTCTTTTTAAAGCTTAGTATACAAATTTGAAGTTTTAAAAACCTAGGTATATAAACGAAATCAACCCGAAATGCTTCGCAAAATACTTCGAGATGTTCACGCAATCGACTCGAGAATAACTCGAACTTCCCGTAACTTCAATCGTTCCAGAAATGACGTGCACGCGTGCACGTTGCACAACTCCCCGACCACCTCTGGCCAACCTCCTGATCATCGACAGATTGAAGTCAACCTCACCTAACAATGCGACTACCTACGTCGACGAATTTTTCAGCGAAGTGAAATCGAACCCATCAGCTAAAAGACCCATCGTCAAACTTCTCGACTACGTCCACCTCCGATCACCGGAGATCTCGCCTATCTACCCATAGCCATTCCACCGACCCACATTCCAACCTACACTGGTCCGATCACCTCCGATACCTCCTTGACGATGCACGAGTTCAAACCATACTGTCGACCAAACTTGAAGCTTAAACCCTACATTCACCTCGTTCTCCATCCACGTGAGTCTGAAATTCGATCGAACATTTTTCCCAAACCCGCCTATTCGCCAGCATCCTTCACCCTTAATCTCGACGCCCAGATCGACGTGGGGCGCTTGAAATTGAACCAAATATAGTTTCCGTTCAACTCGAGATTTCGCATCCAATAATGAACTAGAAATCCTGACGTTTCCCTCAAAAATCTTCATTTTTAAATATGAATCAATTTATATAGTCAAATCGAGGAAACTGGATGATCAAAATTTTGGGATATTTTGAGTTTTACTGTTCTTTCCAGATTTCCGATGGCATTGTTTGCATTTGATGCTTCCAATTGATTTTTAAAATCTTAATTAGGTGAATACAACTAAATTTTGTTTAAATATCATTGCCTAAATCTTTGTAGATTTTGAGATATCAGTTTTTTTTTCTCTTGAATTCTTTGTTATTTTGTTTTCAGACAGAACATTGCCTATATGGTTATACAGGCATGCAATTCAATCCTATATACATATACCAGATAAAATCAATCATGCAAACATATCAAAACAACTTTATGTCAAGCATCATCAACATGTAACAGATTCAAGCCTTTAGATTTAGAAGTTTGCTCACTTTGAATTGAAGACAGAGGGCAGAGCAGACTTTTACATTCAAAACAGATTCATATTTTTTTAGTTTTGAAAAGAATGTTACTCACTGGTGAAAACAAAGAAGTTTGGAAAAAAAACAAGTTGCTCACCTGAATTTTCACAGAAAGGAAGAACATAGCTTGCTAATGTTGAACAGGCTTGGTATTCTTGGTTGAAAACTTGTCTACTTGATCTCAGGTTTGTATTGACTTAGATTGAATTTTAAGGTTGCATTCCTTTTGTTTAAATTGTAGATGATATTAACTTCAGTTTCTTTGCTTAGTTTTGATGGAACTAGCTGAAATGAAGGGGAAGGCTAGCGTATAAAATGTGAAGTTTACAGGCTACTTTTATTTTATTTATACAATAGGGTAATGTTACTTTGTACTTTACCAGGTCATGGCTGAAGACAACTCGGCTGAGGTGATGTAATTGGTGCTGGCATTTATTATGTTATGGTGGCTGCATAACTTACTTTATACATAAACACTTGTTTATTCCTTGCCTTTCATCTCTTTGTCACGGCTGAGATGTTTGCATTTATTATATTTGACTTCTTTTATTTGTTTATACCTAGATATGTACTATTGTCTTCTACATGTTTGAATACTTGAACATATTTGCCCTTTTTAAATTTGTTTGTATGCAAATGTATTTGCACTGTCTTGTGGCTTCATAAATATGTTTGTTTCTTGATTTGGCAAATGTACATGGATATATATTTTGTTTTGCTTTAGCCTTATTACGAATATAAATGAAATTCTATTGTTAATATATTGTGAAAATTTGAGCTAAGGTTTTTCTATATATTTCTATTAAAATTTATCTTATATATATTGGTTTCTATTTATAATTCTAATTATTATTATTTTACTTCATATTTATTGTCTTATATTTATTTTATAAATTCAAACCATTATTAACCATCATTTCTAATATTTATTATTATTATTTAATATTAAACCATTTATTTACAATTTAAAATTCAAGTCAAATATATATCTATATATTTATATTTTTCAAATTCACTCATATATGCCCGTATACATATATATTCAGATATATACAATATTTACAATATTTTTAAATTCAAATGATTTTATATATTTTCTATTTGAATCGGGGAAACTTTCTTCCATTTATAATTTATTTTACAATTTTTATTCAAAAATTCAATAAATTATTAATTTAAATTAAATTAAAATCTAGGGTCGTTACACTCTCTATCTACCAAAGTGATATTGGAAACGGTTGTGGCCTGTAAATCAATTGGGTGTGATTGTAGTCCGTAAATCAATTAAGTGATCTTGTAGCCTGGTTAAATCAAGAGAGTTTGCCCTGGACTCGGAGACAGGAGGGTGTATCTCCTGGCCCTGAAATCGAGGTTGTAATATCGACATTATATTTGAAAAGAAATCTACACAAGAAATTGTGTGGGACTGGATATAGGGTAACTCCGAACCAGTATAAAATTCTGGTGTGTTCTGTCCTTTACTGCTTTTTATTCACTATTTGCATCTGTGTTTGATTCTGTGATTGTCTCTGTGTTTGTGAAATTGCATCTGTATGTGTTTAATTTGAAAAGATTTCAAAAATTCCATAAAATTGATTAAAAACTATTCACCCCCCTCTAGTGTTAATCCAACCTTAAGATCTGTATTCCGCATTTTCGACACATATGCACCATGATTTCTATCGCATATCCCAGATAGGAAAGGGGTAACTAGCCTCAATCATCGTGGAATAAACGATATCAACTAGAGTTGGATTCCTTCTTTCTGAAATACCTTTATGTTATGGAGTATAGAGTGGAGTAAGCTAAGAGATAATCCCATTATCTTTTAGTGCTGTTGGAGTTCTTGTCCAACATACTCACCTACTCAATCTGTTTGAAGTATTTTTATATCATGATGCATCTAATTTTCTATCTCATTCTTATACTCTTCAAATTTCTCACAAACTTTAGATTTATTCTTCATAAGATATAAATATCACAGTCTTGAGAAATAAACGATAAAAGTTAGTAAGTTGAATTATCCTTTATCATTATAGGCATTGGGCCACATACATCAATATGTACAAGACCCAAGAGTTCATTAACTCTTTCGTTCCTCCACTGAAGGCAAGCTTGGTCATTTTCCTTTAAGACATGACTTACATCTGTCAAATGATTCATGATAGCAGAAAACCTTCGGTTTTTAGCTTGTAAATCATAACATATAGTGCTATAAGCAACTATTGTTAATGTATACAGAAGATCTATTCATAGCACATATATGATTTTAATAAGTATATAAATGTCATTATCTAAAACACCATTGTAAATGTTATTTCCATTAAACACAATTTTCACAATATCATCTTTATAATTAAAACCAATATGTCTCAGACAATCTAGAAGCAGATATAATACTACAAATAAAGTTCTTAAAACTATAGCAATTATTTAAAACTAAATCAAATCCATTTAGAAAAGTTAAGTAATAGTCTCCAAAATGCAGTTGCATCTATAATAGATCCATCAACACTTAAAGCCTTATTTCACACTATAATGATCCAGAATTTTGGATATTTGAAATTTGAATATTTAATTGATTTTAAATATTTAAAATTTAATTTTTAACTTGAATTTCAAATATAACGATTTATTGAATAATTTAATTATTGAATTTAATAATTTAAATTTGGTTAAATAGTGAAATTTTGAGTTTTCAGCTTGATAAAAATAATTTAAAGGCTTACAAAATTTATATTAATAATAATGAAGATAATAGAACTTTTATATTGAATTTAAAAGTTATTTTGTCCAATTTTAAAAATATATCGTTTGAATTAACGTATATAAATAGCCTTCCGGGGCACAGTCTCGGAATTTGACGAAACCAGTTCCATTGGATCCGTAATAGCGTATTGTTATTGGGTTTCATATTTTCTAGCGTTTGGAGTCATCGTTTGATCATACGGGATATAAACGCACTGAAATTTATATCGAAATTTCAATATAATAATTGGGTCCAAAAAGCTATCTTCTCCATACGATCGAATTAGGACTCGAACCTTTTCCATTGCATTCGGAATAGGGATATAACATTATAAATTCCTAGCAGCACGGCTCGAGAGGAGTTCAAGATTTTAAGTTGCACAACCGAGATAATTTGAAATTTTAAATAATATATTTATATGTTGACTTGACAAATTTTTTCACATCAGCTTTTTCCCTTCCTATCAAAAAAACTGTAGCCTTTCTTTTACATGCCAACATCACATCTTGTTCCTCCCTCCATTCCCCTTTTAAAATGCAAACAGCCGAGCATTCACAGTTCAAAAGAAAATTACATTCATTTTCAAAAAAAACGTTCATTCTCCTTTGAAAAAATATGCCTCATCCAACGGCCACCATGATATCGCGCCACCACAGGCCGATCTGGGCTTCGACGCCAGAAGGGAAAGTGTGTGCGACGACGAGGTGGGGGTATCGAACGATGGAGAAGGGTTGTTATTCATCGTAGCGGCGATGATGTGCTTCCAAAAGGGTAGCAGCGTTTGGGGGTTTACGGCGAGCTCTGATCATCTAGGGTTGGGAGACGCTAAAGGGAAAGTGTAGGGGAAGGGTAGAGCTACCTTCGGCCAAAGTATGGTGGCACGACATTGACTGTAGCGGTGGAAATTGGTAGATGAACGGAAATGGTTTGATTGGGTTTTTGTGGTGATGGTGGCGGCGTTTAGGCCGAGGATGGCAGTTGGGTGTAGCTTGAGGACGGGCGTTCGTTTGGAGGTGTTGAGGTGGCTGTTGGGTGGTCGAGGCAACAGAGGGAGGTGGTCAAAGGAAGCATGGTCGGGGTCAACGCGAGGACAAGGAGGAAAGGTTAGCGGTAGATTTTTTTTAAACGAGGTTAAATTTTTATGAGCTATAATTAGTAAACTAATTATAATAATAATAATCATGAAATTTATAAATTCTATAACTTACTCGTTTTAGATCGGAATCGAACAAAACGAGTTGCGTTACACTCATTATTGCAAACTCTTCATGATGAAATTGGTTTGGAGAGTTTTGGAGCCAGCTGGAATTTTTAATTAAATTGAACGCATGTCCAATTTAATTTAAAATTTGAAAATGGGTTTCAAAATAAAAATCAAGGTGAGTTAATCTCACTCAATTTTGGATTACTAGTTAATTTTAAATTGTTAAGATTAATTATTGATTGATTGGATGATTTGATAATTATTATTATCAGTTGAATGTGATGTTATATATAGTAGTATATATATTGGTAGTTGGATTGATATTCCCGCATATTTTAGCGAATGAGACCCTATGCGCCTCGCATGATAGCGGATGACCCTATATACCGCGATATCCCCCTCGAAGTAGGATTGGTATTTTTATATTATGTTAATATCTATGGTTGCAGGGAAACAGGTTGGAGGGATCCAACTGGATTCCTCAAAAATATTGAATTAAATTTCATATATATTGATATATGGTCTGTTTGAATAATCTGTGGTAGATTATAGTGTGATTTGAATTTATTGGATGCTATGGTAGTTTTGGCCTAAATTTTGGTATTTTTAAAAACCAATAATAAATTTTTTGAATTCGGAAAGAAAATAAAAAGGAAAATTGGAAGTAAAATATTTATAGTGAAATTTGGATTAATTAAAAGAAATGAATTTGGGTAAAATAAATAGTTTGATTTTAAATTTGTACTTAACAATTTCGGAATATGAAAAATAGAGATTTGGAGTAAGGATTTTAAATAATAATTCCTTAGTGATATTTTTTTAAATATAAAAGGTTTATAAAGCAAGATTTTAAATAGATTGAGAAAAGAAGTGCATTTGGAAATAAATGTGAAATTGAATATACTGGATCTTAAATGAGTTTTCTTAATTACAAATGGAAATGTAATCGAGATTGGGTTGGGTTTGGAATGATAGTTTGGATTATTTGAGAAATTGATTTATAAATGGAATATAATTTAGAATCAAATTATAATGAATTTAAGTGATGTGAAACCATTATAAACTAGGATTGAAAACTGTGAGAATTATAAACAGAGTTTATAAATAAAGTGAAGTGATTATCAGTTGATAAATTGAAGTTATAAATTCACGATGAGGATTTATAATGAGGTGGGTAAATCGGTTTAAAATAAATAATAGATTTACTTATAGAAATGTGAAATAGGGGATTTACGAGATTGGGACAAAAATAAAATGGGTGATAAATCGAGAGAGATTTATAAATATTAGATTGGTTAATTTGAAATTTGGAAGATATATTTTTATCGAGAAGTTGAGTTTGTTCTAAAAAGAGGATTTTAATAATTAAACTAAGTAATTTAAATGTGTTTAAATATATTCCTGAAAATTAGTTATTTAAATATTTTTAAATTGTCAAAATGGATTATAAGTTTATAAATAAGTCTTGTGAATCGATTAGAATTTTATTAATAAATCAAAATTAATTATTGCTTCAAATTTATGTAATTATTTTAAATTGTTAAAGTATATTTAGTTATTAATCAAGTTAGTTTATAAGGAGTTGATACTAAGTTAATTATCATTAAGAATTAATCAGTATTATTATTTTAAAGGATAAATTATTCAATATTAATATTATTTTATATAATAACTTTTATTTAGGAGTATTTGCCTAACTTAAACTTGGGAAAATTATTATAGAAACTTTATAAACATTATTTTGAGAAAATTTATTAAATAAAGTTTCGGAAAGTAATGGTATACTTTCATGGCGCAATCGGAGGCAGAGATTGCCTGTAGTTAAGTTTTGGATTTCTCTGGGATAGAGACATAATCATTGAGCTGTGAATCCATGGTTGATACCATGTGGTGCTTTCCATGTTTATTTTAAAAAGTTTTCAAATATTTTTGAAAGGGATGATTAGTGAACATACTTACTCCGATAAGATAAGTACATACCTTTGGATAAAGAGATTTAATTTATTAAAATTAAATTAAACGAGACTTAGTGTTTTCAGTGGAAAATGAAATATTTGGTTGAATGGTTGTTTATTAGATAGTTAAATAACCGACTATCAACTCTGGACCCAAAACATAACTTTGGAAATATCTAGGAGAAACACGGGAATTATATGGTACAGTTACCGTCGAAGGTGCTATATTGTACGTATAAACTCGTTTCGTTCTTCTAGGACGATTATAAGGAAATCCATCCACTAACGGTTAGGAGGTGATCTCCGATCTTATTTTCGTCTGTTTATTTCCTAGAGAACCGGGGTTGAGTTTACCAAAAATATCGAACATTGTTTCAAAGAGACCGAGATCGGATAAGTTATCTGAAAACCACTTCGATCCAACGAATACGTTTTCGAAATGAAGACAAGAGCATGGAATCAAAGATGGAGCAGTGAAGTGTAAGGGCTAATCGTTACTAATCTTGAGGATGATTCCAAAATGGATGTAGTAGGAATAGTGCCTTCGGTTCCATTCAGACCCAGAACGGACTTGTATGGATGAATGCTATCAGTACATTGTCATTGGAGGACAATGAGCATTCCAAGTATAAATTCCTTAAAAGGTAATCGTAGCCTCAAGCCTCATCAACCGGGAATGACTGAAAATCGGGGGAGATGCAGCAGGGCTAAGTGGGTCGCTCCCAATTAGGGTATGTTTATCACCTTTCTAGATACCCTCGGATATTATTATTACGATGCGCGGAAGGACTCGAAAAGGGTGGGAACACCCGGGATGATAGCATATTCGGTCTATCCAGGTTAGGGGTAGTCCGTTTTTGTGTTGTAGGGGATCCGGAATGGTCCTCGGTACATTTTTCTAGATGTGTACTGTGACTGGTGGTACCTCAGTGCCTAGTCATTCATATGGAATCCATTCCCCAATACGTGCCTTTACGGTTTTGGTTGTAGAGCCTAGTATGCTAGAATTTAATTAATGTAACAATTTCAGCTATTTGAATAAGTATTTGTACGTAGACACTATTATAATTTCAGATGATTTTGATATAAAGTGTTTTGGTTATCGTAAGGTAAAAACCCGTCGTGTTTATGTGTGGCGTGGTCTTACGAGATACCTTTGATTTTCAAAGGATTTTGATGACTTAAATAATTCAAATTGAGTGTGTTTTCTCACGCTGGTTTTCCAGACTGACTCGGGTGTTAGCTCGGGTCAGACCGGGTATTACAGATACAGTATAGGATGTTATGGAGCTCAGGAGACGAGCTGGATGACGAAGACATATTACACGTATTTGATTTTATTCTATTGTGTATTGTAGGCTGTATATTCAGCACTTGTGATGACAAGTTATTATAACTTTCCAGTATTGAGTTATTGATGTGTTGTACTCTGATGATGTAATTTATAAATAACAGTTATAGTTCATTTTGTATAAAGACGTGTTATTGTCTATTATATATTGTTCCGTTGCGATTGTGAAATTCTGTGTTGTTATTTATGTTTTCTTCTTCTACCTCTTTTTTCTGTTTTCCTAACAATTTGGTATTTCCGACATTCGATTGCTCGGCATGTAATACAGTGAACGTATTGATGTCGATTTTCGAGCGTCGAAAATCCGGGCCGTGTCACACACTTCGCCACATGCCTTCTTCTCCAAAGTCCCTGTAATGAATTATAAATATGAGTTCTAGATCCAATATCTAAAACCCAAGATAATTTACTAATTGCAAAAGAATTTTGAGTCATAAACATACCTTGAGGAGCTGAAGAAATAGTTTTCTTCCTTTATTTGACCATCTTCAAATAGCTAGACAATTGTACTTCGAATGTCCCTTCTTGTGAAAATGGTGACATTCACCTTTCTCTGTAGGAGCATCCTTTTACCTTTCTTAGAACCACGTTTATGTTTCTTCAATTCCTTCGAAAACGTCCCTTTTCCCTTTATAGCCAACACCATATTGATCCTTGAATGATCCCTCGGCTAACTTTAATGTATTGCTTGATGAGGCTTATGCTCAACTAGTTCATATGATAGTTCAATATAAACGGCTAAAACTGCGGAGTCAGTGAGCCTAGGATCAAATCCACTTGCAGTTCATCTCTTATCATTACTAGTAGCTTTTAAAGTCTATCATTATAGCCATTCATTTCTAAAATGAAAGTCTTAACGCAACTGCCCTTCCTCATCTTCATATTGAACAATTTCTTAACAATCTCATACCTTACAGAACAAGGTTGCTCCCTAAAAAAATTTGAGGTTTTCAAAGATATTGGGGATAGACATATATTAGTGTTGCTTTTGCAATTGTTTGTTTGAAGTAGACAACACGAACATTTGAGAAATTGCGCAATCTGCTACTTAAGCATTATAAGACTAATTAATTGCCATAGGGTCAGTGCCCTCAGCGGTTTCTCTTTTAAAGATTCATTTGTAGACCACCATAAACATTCATATGTTAGTTCTATCTTGATTGCTCTTAGCCGGTCAATGTAGTTTGGTTCGATGAGCTTATCATTTTTGGAGAATAGTCTTGGATTGGCATTTTTCTACAAATTTAATTTAAATAGATTAGGAAACATTAAACATAGCAGATGTTCTTATAATATTATACAGGTTAAATTATTACGTTTCATTTATCTAATAAGCTCCCACTAAACTTTTATGTTTCTCAAAAACCCAAGAGGAAATATAGAGATCTTTCAATTTCTTTAGTGGATGTTAGGACTCACTTGCCTTGGGACTCTGACTTCGAGGAATATCAACAAATCATAGGCCACAAAAGATGGATAACACTTTATTGGTTGTATCATATACAACTCTTAACCCACGGTCTTTATTTTAATCTCATATCGACCTTGAAGGATATTAACAAATCAAAGAAGGTTATTCATTCGTACCTATCATTTCGTGACGGATTAAGGAAAAATGCACGTAACTTGAGCAATATCAACAAATATGTGCATATATCTTACATCATCTACTCAATATATTAATAGTATAGTACATAACATCTTTAGGTTGAGCAATATAAATAATTAAATAGTATGCAAGTAATCTATTAATATTCAAATGATAGAAGACAAATTATATTAAAGATTCGTAATCTTTAATATATTTATAGTCAGTGATATCGCTTTAGGGAACATTGTATTTCTCATGATGGTACCTTCATGATTTAAGTATCAATTAATATCACATTATACATAATATATGTATATATTTATTCCTTAAATCTTATTTGGGTTTCTTATAGCTTTATTTTATTTAATTAAATCATGTCGAATTTATATTTTATTGACATTTTAATTAACACTTTAATTAATTTTAATTTCAACCATTGATTTTTAATTTATTCATCTTTAACAATTTAAAGATGAATACAGACTATAACATTTATAGTAATTATATATATATATATACATATATCTATATATATATACATATACATATATCATTATACATGTATTTTATTAATTAATTAACATTTAATTAATTTAATTAATTAAAACAATTTTAATTAAAATTTATTGATTTCAAAAACTTTATTATTATTTTTCTTATAAATTTTAAGATATATTCACATATATCATTATATATTTTTAAATTTAATTAATTAACTTTTGATTAATTATTTAATTAATTAATCCAAGTAATTAAATAATTAAAATAAAATTTTGAAAATAATTTAATTATTTTCCAACATAATTTTTCAAAAAGTTTATGCACTTATAAAATCTAATTTATAATTCAAACTTAACTTTTAAAGTTAAATATAATTTAAATTTTCAAAACATACTTTGAAAATTAGCCTACGGTCTGAAATTAAATCGGGCATATATATTTAGGATAACCTTTGGACGTACTTCATCCTTTGTGCTAAGCTAGTAGCAAAGTATGGTAGAGTTTTGATTACCAACTAGGGTAGAGTACTTGATTATCCAAACCTAACATTAGATACTACCTTTCTTGACACCCTACTAATGGGTAGGCTTTAATAAGCTTGTCCTAATATTGCTAATTTAGACTACATAGGCTATTATGCTTTGATACCATTGAAGGATTCAAGCCAGTCGAAAGTGGGTTAAATAGGTGAATGTCAAAATATTTTCCATTTTGGATCTTTATTGGGCTTATTAAGTCTAATGGATTTTTGAACCAATCTATAATTTGTTTCAAATAAAATATTATTTTATTTTATTTCTTTCATTAGGAGTTTAATTAACTTATTTAGTTTAATCTATTTGATGTTTATATAAAATAGAGTATATCAAATATACTCTTGTGTGTATATATATGTAACAGTTACTTGTTTTGCGTTATTATTTTGAAAAGTGAAGAGTCAAATTGTTATTTATAGGATACTATTTAATATGTCATAAATGTTATGAATGTGCAGTTAATTAGGAATTGCACCTACTACTTTTGATTTGACCAAAATTGTATTTGGTAAGATTATGAGTATATTTAATTAGACTCATGTGAATATATTGCAAGTACAACATATAAACAGTGTACATGGTTAATGCGTATGTTTATAGGTGTTGGGATTTACACTGGAACGAACACATTCGCCCTTTATATATGCCTTTGTTGTCCATGGTTTTATTATGAAATTATATAAAATAATAGTTATACACGTATGTATATCTTACTCTAATTTTGACTAATTTGATATGTTTGAAATTCAAAACTAACAATTTGAAATCTAGCTTTGACTTAGGAAGAATTCAAAATTAGGTCTAAGATTTTAAACAAAGGTCCTTTTATAAATATTGAACTGAAATAATATATGTGCGCGCATAGCACAAACACACACACACAAACACAGATATATATATATATAATAATAAAATATTTTTTATATTCTAAAATAACATATGTATGTATGTATGTATGTATATGTATGCATGTATATATATATGTGTGTGTATGTATATAAAACTTATACTTAATTTTATGAAATAACTTCAATTAATCAATGTATGTTGTTTGATTATACATATATAATATGTTATAAAGTTGTTTTAACCAATTAAAATTGTTTTAAATCTAAATTTGAAAACAATTTAAATATAATGTTGTTATGAATATTATTATTCTTTTCCTTTTGTTATTAAATATTAATTTCCAAAAAAATAGAAAACAATGGAGTGGACAACATAGGCATATATAAATTTGTTGTATAATATACGGGATCCAAAATACACTAACATGATGTAATATATAACCAAAATGAGATTGGATAATTACCTTAGGAAATTGCCTAAGATTCATACCTTTTTTTGAGAAAAATGTGTGATCCTCTTCGAATAGAGGAGAGCACACATGCGAATATATATATATATATATCACAAATATAAAGTGCTGCCAACATGCCTGGCAGGTAACAAAAACCAAATACAGATATATCAAATCTCTGGTACTCCTAAGATGAGTTCCGGCAAGGCCACCACCTATCACACCCCGATATCGAGCTCCGGCATGGCCACCGCCCGATATTAAGGTGTTAGAAGTACCTAAAAAACTAGAGGAAAAACAAAAACTACTGGATGACGTCCCAGACTAATGAGGAAGCTCCAACCAACTGAATCAGGAGAGGTGAATAAACATCTACTCTGAAGTGGATCTGTTGAAAAGAGAAATCGCTCTGAAGCCTCTGAATAAGAGAAAGGGGTACCCTTCTGAAAAAAGTACTCCATAATGAAGATAGCAGAATCCTAAATCTGAGGAGAAACTGCTAGTAGTCTTGGATGAAGATACTCTGCTCTGGTGACCTCTCTACCATCTGGTGTCCAGCAATCTGAAGATATGAAAACCTGCAAAGTGAACCTGATATCCTATCTCCCATACCTGTAACTGGAAAATGACTAAAGAAAAAATTAGAATGATACATATATATATATATATGTATATTTATATAATAAATATACATATATATATGTATTAATAAGGAGCGAAATAAAAACCTAAATAAGACGAACTAAACAATAACAGTATAAATAAAATACCTAAAAGCCAATACCAAACAGAGACTAGTACAAATATTGAGACGGATCTATCTTATGAACCTTTAATCATAAGTAAGTTATGATTAGAAGTGAAGTCATCATCTAAATTAGAGAAAATATTAATAATACTATTATTAATGTTAAAAAAATTATTGTTGTGTTTAAAAAAATTAATATTATGATTAACCTTGTTAAGATACATTTTGAAAAGGATATTTTTAGCTAATTTATATTTGGGGTTAGAGGTCCAATTAAAACAAAATGAAGAAATTGTAAAAATCAATTTGTTAAAATGACAATTATTATTATTAAAAATTCTTTGATTTCTTTCAAACCAAATAAACCAACTAATAATAATGAATAAAGTGTCTAGTAAAAATCTAATATTCTTTTTGAACTTGAATCTATAATTATTCCACTAAAATTCACAATCCGAAATTTTAGTTGTTATATTAAAGTTAAAAATTTTAAGAGTATTCTTGAATGATTGAATAACTTCTAATTTAAATAAATCGGCCTTTGGATTTTGTAACGGTCTAGAGACGAAAACCATAATATATTAACCTGATTTTGTTTTGTTTTTCTTTTGGGAATTTCATGGCCTTGGAGCAATAGAATTTTTGATTGAAAATGAACAAGAGGAAAGAGCCCAAATAATAACAATTAATATGTTTAACTAGGTATTTAAGAAGAGAAAAAGGTGGATGTCTTTTCTTCTTTCTTTACTCGTTTTTTAATACCATTTCAAAATTATTTTGAACACTCAAACCCTTCCTCTCCTTACACCTTGGGTCGTCTATGATTAATGATTTATAGGATCTACATTTCCTAAATCCATTTTGTAATTAATTAGTCGATTTAAATCAAATTTAAATATATGTTGATAACGCATATCGATGCATACATATACCACTTTTATATATGGACTTTATTAAATACTAATGGCACCCAAAAATCAAATAAAAATTAATAATTAATAAAAATATTAATCAATTCAATTAATTTATAATAACTATAAATTAATTAAATCGTGTGATATTTCGGACACCATTAAGGTTGTGCACTCTAAGGTGTAAATTTAGTCGGCGATTAACACTGAATAATTTGAATATTAACGTTCATACATCACCTTAATTAGTGGTGTGATAGTTTGGCCAAATTTATCGCTCACACATCTTTTTGGCAAAATTCAGTTTTACTATTTTAAGTGGTACCCAGCAATAATGATATTTAAACTAATTTTCTTTGTCAAAACTATATCACTTTAAGACTTATGGAATTTGGCTTTTGTCAATATTCCAACATTGTCCGCATTCAACTCAGTTAGTCTAAACATAAAATCCTTAGTTCAATAATAATAATTACAATTAACCGTACTGCTCTAGCTAGAGACTTTGACTTTGAGTTGACTACAACTGACCGTGATCCTAACCTCATATAACCTAGGAGGCAAACTCTTTGTTGAATAGGGTTTCATTCCTAGTGCTTCAACTTAGACCCAACTATAGTCGTTCGATAGTCAACATGTCATGATTTAACCATAATCAATATGGTGTCTCCACATTGAAGTTCAATGGTATTATTAAATCGGGAGAACTGTGTAATATTGTTACTTCAAGATTCTTTGTTCGACCTTTAGTTTTATCAGCCAATAGTAAAACTTGAGTGGGTGTAATGACCCGGAAATTTCGATCCCGAAAATTCCAGATAGTTATGAAAAGAAGAAGAGATAGAAGAAAAGAAACAGAAAACATAACACAGATGCTCACATTCGCAGCGGAACAAAATATAATATCAAATAATAATAGTTTACAAAAGAATACTGTATCTGTCAATTTACATTTATTAACATCAGAGTTATATTCCAATACACAACGATGGTCATATATAAATCAAATATGTCTCAGATAATCAAAAATAATAGTCACAGCGGAATCACTCCATACGTCCTGCCATCCAGTACTCCTCTTGAGCTCTAGAACGTCCTTACCTAAAAATCTGTAATACTCGGTCTGACCCGAGCATTACAACAAAGTAACACCCGGGTCAGGCTGGAAACCAGCGTGAGTAAACTCAGCTAACATGGAATACAAAAGTACACAACTTATATAAATCCCGGGTAACTCGTACTCCACTACGAGTTCATTACTTGTTATAGCCAATACCAGACTCCGGTCTCTTCAAGTTCACTATCATCTTAACCCATGTTATCTAAATGAAATAAATTTAATCTTTAAATACAAGATGATACTTTTATATATAGCAATTCACCAACGATAGATATCCATACTATCGCGGTCTACCCCACCAATCATAACATAAAATATTTCACTTAAAAGTTATCAACCAATTTAAGGGATTTTATATCCTTAAGCAATATATTACTTCCAGAATTAATTTCGTTTACCAAAATTAAATTAGTTACTAGTCTTTAATCACATAGATTACCTTTATCTAAATTATCCCTTAGTTATATTAAGAAATTAATTCCTAGTTACTGTACCCAACTTATTTATCTTCCTCTTTCATATTAAACACATTTATCCTTGATTTAATTTCTCAAATTCATTATCCTATAATCACTTACCTTGATTCATAATTTATAATTCACAATTATCATTTACCTTAAAATTAATCCACCCATAATTGCTTATATTAATCAATCTTTTAGTAATTAAGAAATCCTAATTACCCAATTTTTAAATTAATCAAAAGACCAGCTATTCATCATAATTAACTTCTTCATCTTCATTAAGATCTCACTAAATAATCTTTGAATTATCATTAATCTAAAATTCAACTTGACGCTTAAGTTGAATTAATGATTTAGAACACATTAATTCTTCCTTTTATTAATTAAGTTAAAGACGTTTAAGAATCAACGACATTAACTTTTAAAACAACCCCCTTTATTTAAAATATCAATTTAAGTGAAATAATAGAAAAATTTATTGTGTTATCACTTCCTCTTGAAACCTGACCATCCATACCGAGGAAATCCAAGAGTTATTCGAACAAGTACCCGCGTTTCTCAATCTCTCCTCTTCCTTTTTTTTTACTGATACACTTCAATCTGGAGCCACACTCCAGCTACGTCAAGTTTACCCGAGCTACCTACACCATAACCCGACCTATGCTTCGAGTCATTTCTTCCTTCGCTCGAGAACCCACCGAGCTACTCACTCCAGACACGACGTTAATAAACAATTGTAGACTTCAATAGCAACTTTCTTTTGAATTTCAGAGGCTAATATGGTTTAGATTGAGATGCGTGAATTTTTAAAAGGTAAACAGAACTAGGAAATTTGTAGAGTTCAGACATCTATGTATATATACAGACTTGCTAAACTATATATCATCCAACATATCCAATCAAAGAACTTCCATTCAAACAATATTATCGCAGGCATTAAATGTAAATTTAAATTACTGTTTCCCAAAAGACTGTTTACTCACCTTAAATTATGCAAACAGAGATCCTGAACCTGCCTTGAAAGCTGAAGGTGATGATGCTCTGATTGTCTTTTTAAACTGGAAGATACTAGATGATTTGAGACAGTTTGATTTCAGTTGAGTCTTCTTTTTTCCTTCTTTACTTCTAATAACAGATTTAGACTCTGCTTTATTTAAAATGGGAATGTTGCTTTTTTTTCTTTTACTGGTATTAGTTCGAATGAATGGAAGAATGAGGCAAATGTAGAGGCATGTATAGAGAAGTAAGCTGCCTTCCTCAGCAAGCTTCTGTTTGCTTTTACTTTTACATCTTTATTTTATTTCTTTTGACCAGAGATTTTTTTTTTCTTCCAGTTTGCTTTGCCAAAGATGTTTTCGACCTGACATGATCTTATATTTTATAACTTGAAATGATGTATTGTATGCTTGAGTTGAACTGTGCAATAAATGCTTGTCCCCCTTGTATGTTTACATGTACATTCCTTGATGTAGATATATATATCTTTATGTATACATTCATGCTATTTCATTTCCTAATAGTGTGCAATTACACGTATGCCTCTCTCAATATTAATATAATGTTTATACTTATTTACATCAGTATTCATATTTATAAGAAAAGAACTGGAAGCTTAAGGAAGGTATTATCTGGCCAAATGTTTTCTTATGAACAGATTTTTATTTCTAAAATATAAGATTTGTACAATTTTGAAATGACAAAATTTTGGCTGAGAAGATTGCATTAAATGCCATAGTTTCCTCATTTGTTAACACCTTATTATTATATTTTGTTGTATATAGATATTGGTATGAAAATATCCACTTGCAGGAACATCTGGTTTTTGTGCCTTGAAGATATTTGTTTCCTAGCTTGACTAATTTATTTACATTTTTTTTTCTGATTTTACTTTATACATTTGTTCTTACAAAACTTCAACTTATGTTATATTTCTATCTTGACTATCACTATTCAAATCATGTTCATATGGTTTACTTATATCATATACTTATATTTATATTGATAGAATTTGATATTATTCCAAACATTATCATCCATATATATTTTTATACCAAATGTTAACAAGTGAAAGCATTTTAATTCAATTATATAAGTTAAGATAATCTTATTGTAAATATTATTAAGAGATTTATTTCCAAATTTTCAAATCAAATCTCCCTTTTCAAAATACAGATGTATATAAACAAATGGCAAATATTTCAAAAGTCATATTCATTTTGAAACGATCAGTTTACATTTTATTTACATTAGATTAAATATCTAAAATAATTACTGCTAAAATACCGGGTCGTCACAGTGGGTCTTTATAGTTATCAATAACTATCGGTACTTAACCTCTTAGTTCCCCAGTAGCCATAAGCAATACACTGCCCAAGATTTAGACAGAGTTACTTACTCTAGTCTCAACGGATGTATCGGTATCCTATCTTGAAACATCTTAACTAGGAATATTTAAAATAAAATGTTACTTTTAATATAATAAATTTCTCAAGATTATAACACATTGTTATTACTATCACATAACATATCATCTAAGGATTTTCTATTTAATATACTTAAATTATATAATTAATTAACATACCATGATATGACAAGTATGTATCATAGAAAGAAAAACACCTTTTATTTTAAATAAGATTTTATTACAGAGCAAATAATTTACATTAAATTATAGAATTTCTTCTTTAGCACACCCCTAACTCTATCAAAATCTAGTTATATAAAATACATAATAAATACCTGTTAATTATTTAAACTAAGTATAAATATATATTACAAAACAATATTGTAGTTGCAATATATTTTTTGAAACCATTTAAAACATAATAATAATAATAATAAAGTATACAATTACAACAATAAAATAAAAATATTTAAAAATATTTACATAATTCTTTTCTGCTATGATAAATTATTTTAAATTTTAAAACCATCTTAATTTTATAATATATATATATGTATATAAATATTTGTATATGAATTAATATTAGTATTAATTTAAAGCATTAAATATGAATACATAAAAATTATATACACACACACACATATATGTTCAGAAAAAAGTAATTTGTTTCTTAAATCAGAAAATTGTTTTTAGTATATCATTACTCTAAAAACAATTTAAAATATATTACATTATTTTAAATGAATTAAAATTAACAAATAATTTTAAGTAATAAAAATCGACGATAATGTTTAAAAATATATAAAATATATAACAGAATACACCATGGTCGAAAATTAAAGACATTTTTTAAATGACAATGACGATTGTCATAATTCAATCAGAAATAGTTAATTACATGTGAAATAGAAGACAGCTATGTATGTATAAAATTATTGTATATATTATCTATTGCATTACAAATATAATATAATTGTAAATTTGATTTTATACTTTAAGCATGTAGTCATTGAATACAACTTAATTGACGGGATCTCCTGGATTCACCTTGATTCAATCTCCGGACGTTGCAAAGGCCCAGAGTACCATGATATGTATTTAATTTAAAATTCTATGGACTTTTTTATATTCCACCCAATAGGTTGATGCTTATGGCGATAAACTAGAGGCAAGGAAGAAAAAATAGGCAAATGAATGAGGGGTAGACTTGTTCAAATAAACAACTGGATGGAGACTACTTCTCATCCTTTTACTATTTCTTTGTTTACCAATTCCAGATTTAATCTGGAATTCAAATCGGTCTCATCCCTCTCTCCTCCTACAGGCCTGCCATAATATGGGCCTAATTGGACAAATGAGACATTAAAAACTACTTACTAAATAACGTCAATTAAATCATATTTAAATGCACATCGATACCGTATATCAGTATGCACGTATATAACTTTTATAAAAGCACCCAATTAATTACTAATGACAGCCATAAAATTACTAACAGCAACCAATACATCAAATAAATAAATAAATAATATTTCATAAGTATTAATAAATTTAATTAATTTATAAAATAGTAAATCAATTAAATAGTGTGGTATTTTGGAAAAATCACCAATATGGTTGTGCGACTCGTAGGTGTAAATTAAGTCAGCGATTAATATCGAACTATTCGAATATTGACTTTCACTTCTCACCTTAGCTAGTGGAGTGACAGTTTGGTCGAATTTATTGCTTATACATCTTTATCAGTAAAATCCAATTTTACAATATAAAAGGTACTTTTTAGCAATAATTATTTGCACCAATTCTCTCCGTCAACATTATATCATCTTAGGATTTATGGAATTTGGTTTTGGTCAAAATTCTAAATTCATCAACAAAGTCCTTGATTCAATAATAACATTTATTATTCACCGTACCGCTCTTGATAGAGATTTTGACTTTGAGTTGACTACAATGGACCGTTATACTAACCTTACACAACTGACGAGGTTAATTCTCTTTTAAATAGTGTTTCATTTCCAACGCTTCAACTTAGACCTAACTATATGTAACAACCCGTGATTGCGGTTACCAAATAATAAATTAAAATTGGGATTTTAATTTAATTGGAGCTATTAATGATTTTTTTTATGTGACTAATTTGTTCAAAAGTTAGTTATTTTGAATAAATTAATATTTTGGGCCTAAGTGTAAAATGGAGAATTTAATGGAAATTAATTAGGGTAAATGGAAATTTATAATATTGCAAAATTTTATATGTGTAAAATAGTGCAATATTTGAATTGGGAATTTAATTTACAATTAAATTGCAAAACGGTGATTTTGGGCAATTTTGACTAAAATGTGTTTTGTAATAAATAGGGGTTAAATTGTAAGTTGGAAAATATTGTGATGTAAAATTTTATAACTATAGCTAAATTATTTTGGTAACATATTTTAAAATTTTATGGGTAAATAATGTGTAGTTTGTACTTAGAGAAATTAGCTAACTTGAGATATGGAACATATTCCAAGTCCTAATGGGTATTAGGCCCACTAACCCACTTCCATTAGCCTATAAACCATCTTTTACCCATTTGTTTCAGCCAACATCTCATTCCATAACCCCTTAAACCCTAGAGCAAAACACTAAATAATGGCCTCCAAACCTAGAGCAAAGCTTCATTAATCTTCATCAAAGTCAAAGGGGTTTTAATCTAATCATTTGAAGGTAATAGCGATCACAAAACCCACCTCTAATCCATTGTTTAATTTCTGAAATTATTTTGTAATCCTATTTTTTTGTGCATTTAGATTGTAAAACTCTTTAATCTTCTTTTCATTGCTTGAGAAAGAGGTAATATATGCTAGCTGAAATTATAATTAGTTTATTGCTGTTAGTAAATTAGGCATATCTCATTCATCTTAAATCTGAATTTAGATTTCCTTGATGTTCTGGAAAGCTTATTCTGTAGGCTATAACTTTTATGTTTTGAGCGTTGCTTAATTTTGTCGTTTGAATGGTCGAAATCACGTTTGTTTGTCGCTGACCTGACAACAAACTACAGGGTTGATAAAATAAAAACCTGAAATTGATTTGGCCATAAGTTACTCGTTTCTTATCCAAATCTAATAATTTTGAATGTTCTGGAAAGCATAGATTTAGGGCTAAAACTTTCATGTTTTGAGTTTCATGAAATTTCGAAGTTAATTTGGTCAAAACTGTGCATTCTTACTACTGTCCCGAGAGCACATTGACAGTGATATAGAATTTACATCTGAGAATTGTTTTAGTCATAAAATTTTCATCCCCGATCGGAATTTGACGATCTTGGTCATTCCGGAAAGCTTAGAAACTAAGCTACAACTTTTATTTTATTCATTTTGTCAGAATTGAAAGTTTACTATGCCAAAATTGTGGTTTTTCATCTCTGGTCTGTTAGTGCATAACTATAGGCCTTAGTCTCTTTTCTACCGTTATTTTTAGTACAGAACCCCGACTTTGCGACGCCATCCCGGGCTCGTCCTTTGTTGGATTTCATCGATTTTGGTCTCGCTGGAAAGCTGGAGTTCCGAACTCCATCTCTAGAAAGTATGATTAGTATCTGAGTTCATTTGACTCTTCGATATTGCTGTCGAAGAGGGACCCACATCTCAGCCTGAAACAGTGTATTCACTGTTTCTGGGTCCGACTTTGGAGCGTCGCTGCTACTTCGTTTCAAGTCGGAATCGAGTAATTCTATTTGCGTTCTGAAGTAGGAATGTCGGACTACGTTCATACCAATTTTCATGCCATTCAGATTCAGTTTGCTGGTCCGAATAATTTTCCGAACTTGGATTCGCGTAAGTTTTGGACTATTTTCCAACACTTAGAATATTTTCAGTGATTTTCTGGTTTTATCGATTTCTTTGAGATTGGTCGTTGGATTTCATACACGGGCCTTATAAAAAGGTTTTAAAAGGATTTTTCACTCCTAAATGGCTTCCGAAATTATTATATAATATTATTTTTAATTAATAAATTAATTACTCCATAATAGGGGAGTTTCAAAGGCCGTTTTAAAGTGATTTCAAACCAATTATAAATCCATTTTCCGTAATTATTTTCTATAATAAAATCCCACACTCACACTTTAGCACTTCAAGCGAAGTGGAAAGGTGCTTAAACGGTTGGGAAAAACTCCGGCCTATGAAACCGTGTGTATTTCCTTTCCGATTAATCCCAGACCTATTCGATTGATCGTTTTGGCCTTTCGGCCTAGTTTACCGATGACATGAGGTGAACTTTTTACTGCTTTGAGTGTGGAAGCTTACAATTGGTTAGTAAACCGTTTAGTGCGAACGTGGGGTATGGGACTCATGTTAACACTTTACGGGTTCCTTGCTAAAAGTTCGTGACACATTCCTTTTATTACCTTTGGGATAGTGTCTTCGGACTGTCTCCCTTAGAGGTATCGTTTGGCATCTCTACTTAGATGGTCGTTATACATCTCTACTTAGATGTATCGTTTTTGGCATCTCTACATAGATGGTCGTTATACATCTCTACATAGATGTATCGTGTTTGGCATCTCTACTTAGATGGCCTGTTATACATCTCTACTTAGATGTATCGTTTTTGACATCTCTACTTAGATGTTTATGTTTTGGCATTTGTGCTTACGTTATGCCAATGATATGAGGCTTATTATACATCTCTACTTAGATGTTTTTTTTGACATTTGTGACTATGTTATGCCGATGATATGAGGCTTATTATACATCTCTACTTAGATGTTTTGTTTTGACATTTGTGACTATGTTATGCCAATGATACAAGGCTTGCTATACATCTCTACTTAGATGTTTATTTCTTCTCTATGTGAGAGTTTGTGGTCTATAGTACTATGTTATATATCACCTCATTATCTATCATGTTTATCTCAGTTTATTAACTGATTGTTTGGCTAGCCTGACCCGAGTGTTTTTCGCTCGGGTCAAACCGAGTTGTTTCAGGTTAGGTCTCTGGACTTAGCTTTCTGTGCTTCCGCTTGGACATTATCTGCTATGCTGATAGATAGCTCTTTATATTTGTCCACTATTTTGATACTCTGATTATTCAGTCTCTTATGTACATATCTTTGACTCACATGTGTGAGCGGTGGCTTTGTACCCACCTTTTTGATATTTGGATCTGTATTGACGATATATTGTACCTATGTTCTGTGACTGTTATGTGACTGTTCTGTGATGATGATGTTATCATTTAGTATTATGTTTGTTCTGAACCTATTTTCCTTAGCCATTGTAATTTCGTTATAAATATCTATTGGATATGTCGAACCACTTGAAAAAAAAAAGCGATACCACATTTCGACGTATTCAGTAGATAGTTATAACTTGATTACATATGGTCGCTTCCATTATACTCTATTCTCCGTTCCAGCAGACGGTATTACTCCGTAATACTCTTTGTTAGAATGGGTCTCGGAGTGGGGCGTTACACCTTGGTATCAGAGCCAAGGTTCAGAATTAAGCATAACAAACACAGAACAAACACGTAGTACAATACGTTATAATACGATCCAAATTGAACATATCCACCTTTAGATAAATAAGTCAGGAATATGTGTAGGAATCTATTATATTCTGTAATATTCCTTAATGAATTATCTATCTTTGAATCGTGCTTAACTAAATCTACCGATCATATGTTTAAAGAGTGTCCCAAGCCTCTTTTCTGCCGCTATTGTAAGAAGGAGGGTCATCATTATTCCACTTGTCCTACTGCACCTCCTAGATCTGGCAAGCTTAATGTTGCCAAGGCTCCTAAATCTTCAGCTCAGCCTCGAGGTACACATCCTTCCATTCTCGAAGGTTCTATTTTATTTCATGGTAGATCTTGTAGAGTTCTCTTTGATACGGGTGCCTCTCACTCATTCGTATCAAAGGAACTAGTTGATACTTTATCTTTGGATGTTACTTGTTTGGTTTCTTCACTAAGGATTGTGAATCCCATCGGCGGATCCATGACCCTTAGCTTGCTTTGTGAGGATATAGATATTGATCTTTGTGGATTTTCTTTCCGTGCGAATCTGCACGTTATGGAGTAATTGGGCTTTGACATGATTCTTGGCATGGATTGGCTCGCTCAGTACGACGCAAAAATCATTTGTTCGAAGCGGATATTATTTCTTCGTCATCCTGACTTGTCCGCTTGTTAGCTATTGCTCTTCAGGATGTTGGGATTTCTGATATTACTTTATTTGCTCTTGATTCACGAGATGAGGATGTGGACATATCTCGTATTCCTATTGTTTGGGATTTCCCCGATATATTCGAGCCAGTATCAGGCCTGCCGCCAAAGCGGGCCATTGAGTTCCGCATCGATCTCATTCCAGGCTCTCACCCAGTTGGGCGTCCTCCCACGAGGATGTCTACTAAAGAGAATGAGGAACTCAGGAAGCAGTTAGTAGAGCTTGAGGCGAAGCAGTTCATTCGGTCCAGTTCTTCGCCATGGGGTGCTGTTGTGGTCTTCATTAAGAAGCCCGATGGCTCTCTTAGGCTTTGCATTGACTATCGCAAGCTTAATGAGTTGACCATCAGAAATCGTTATCCATTGCCATGGATAGACGATATTTTTGATCAGTTGAGCGGTGCGAAGGTCTTTTCCCAGCTCGACCTTGCCACCGGATTTCATCAGCTCCGAGTTGCGGAAGATAGCATTCCTCTTACCGCTTTTCGCACTCGTTATGGTTCTTTTGAGTGGTTGGTCATGCCATTCGGCTTGACGAACGCACCGGCTTTCTTCGTCGATCTTATGAATCGAGTATTCCGGGAATACATCGATAGATTCGTTTTGGTTTTCATCGACGATATTCTTATTTATTCTAGATCCGAGGCAGAGCATGCTCATCAATTGCGGATCATCTTGGATACTCTTCGTCAGCATCAGCTTAAGGCCAAGCTCTCCAAGTTCCATTTTTGGATGAGCAAGGTCAAGTTCTTGGGCCATATTGTATCATCTGAGGGTATTTCTGTCGATCCTGCCAAGATCGAAGCTATTCAGAATTGGAAGCAGCCCGAGAACGTTCATGATATTCGCAGCTTCCTTGGTCTGACGGGTTATTACCGTCGGTTTATCAAGGATTTCTCTCGAGTTGCACTTCCCCTTACGACGCTGACTCGTAAGGGTGTTCGCTTTATTTGGTCTGATAAGTGTGAAGCTTCCTTTCAGCGACTGAAGGAACTTCTCACTCATGCTCCTATTCTAGTGGTTCCAGAGAGTAACCATGATCTTGTTGTCACCGATGCTTGTGGTAGCGGGCTTGGTGCTGTGCTTATGCAGAAGGATCGGGTAGTTGCTTATGCTTCCAGGCAACTGCGTCCGAATGAGGTTCACTATCCTACTCATGATCTTGAGTTAGCAGCTATCGTCTTTGCCTTGAAGACGTGGCGTCACTTTCTATTAGGCAAACGCTTCATTCTTTACACCGATCACAAGTCGCTTAAGTATCTATTCAGTCAGAGGGATCTCAATATGAGGCAGCAGCGATGGCTTGAGTTTCTCGCCGCATATGATTTAGATATTCAGTATACCCCTGGCAAGGGTAATCGTGTTGCAGATGCGCTCAGTCGCAAGCACTCGGCGGTAGTTTCTATGATGATTGCCGAGTGTGATATTCTTGAGACCCTATCTTTGTGTGATATTAGAGATCGAGCTCCATCTTCTGATTCTCCGGTCTTATTATTCAGCTTGGAAGCTCGTCCTATCTTATTGGATCGCATTGCTCATGCTCAGCGGCAAGATCCAGACTTATTGCATCTTATTCATTTTCTCGAGTCGGGATCCAGTGATGAGACATTGCTGGATTATTCTCTTGATTTTCATCGGTGTCTTCGTAGGAGGAACCGTATTGTTGTACCATCTGATTTATCACTTAGGCGTGACATTCTGGACGAGTGCCATCGCTCTAAGTACACTATACATCCCGGTTCGAGTAAGATGTATGCCGATATGTGTTGGCTATATTATTGGGAGGGTTTGAAGAGAGATGTTGCAAGTTATGTGAGCGGTTGCATGACTTGTCAACAGATCAAGGCCAAGCATCAGCGTCCATCTGGTCTTCTTCAGCCTCTAGAGATTCCATTATGGAAATGGGATCAGATATCCATGGATTTCATTGACGGTCTGCCTCGATCGAGGTCAGGCCATACTTTTATCTGGGTTATTGTTGATCGCTTGACCAAATCGGCTCATTTCATTCCGATTAAGTCCACTCGGACTGCACCTCAGTTGGCCAAGCTCTATGTGAAGGAAGTCGTACGACTTCATGGCATTCCTAGCTCTATCGTGTGTGATCGAGACACCATTTTCACTAGTCACTTCTGGAAGTGCCTACAGTCAGCTTTGGGCACAAAGCTGAATCTCTCTACTGCTTATCACCCTCAGACTGACGGTCAGACTGAGAGGGTGAATCGTGTTTTGGAGGATCTTTTGCGATATTGTATTCTGGATTTCGGGGGTAGTTGGGAGGATCATTTACCTCTCGTAGAGTTCTCCTACAACAACAGCTATCAGTCTAGTATTGGCATGGCACCTTTCGAGGCTCTATACGGAAGGCCATGTCGCTCTCCTGCTTGTTGGTTAGAATCTGGTGAGAAGCTCATTCTTGGTCCAGATTCAGTTCGGGAATCTTCTGAAAAGATTGTTCTTATCCGTCAGAGAATGAGAGAGGCACAGGACCGCCAAAAATCCTACACGGACAATCGTAGGAAGCCTCTTGAGTTCTCCATTGGTGATTTTGTCTTCAGTCGGATTTCTCCCATGAAGGGGGTTGTGCGTTTCAGCTCTACAGGGAAATTGGCTCCTCGCTATGTTGGACCATTTCCTATCACGGAACGCATCGGCCCCGTTGCTTACGTGTGGCTCTACCTGCTCATTTTCCGGAATGCATGACGTGTTCCATGTTTCTCAGCTTCGCAAGTGTGTTCGCGATCCTGATTCTGTTATTGATCCACTTATTATACCGGATTTAGATATTTCTCCTGATTTATCTATTGAGCAGCAACCTCTTCGTGTGCTTGATTCGGAGGTTAGACGCCTTCGAAACAAAGAGGTCCCGCTGGTGAAGATTCAATGGTCGTCTAATCCTAAGGACTGCACTTGGGAGACCAGAGAGTTTATCGAGCATACTTATCCCGGTTTTCTATCTTCATCTGTTGTTGGTGAGTATTTTTACTTCACCTTCATTTGATTTATTTTGAGGATTAGATGTTATAAATAACTTCCATGATAGGGAATTGCGGGGACGCAATTTTCTTAAGGGGGGAGTTTGTAACAACCCGTGATTACGGTTACCAAATAATAAATTAAAATTGGGATTTTAATTTAATTGGAGCTATTAATGATTTTTTTTATGTGACTAATTTGTTCAAAAGTTAGTTATTTTGAATAAATTAATATTTTGGGCCTAAGTGTAAAATGGAGAATTTAATGGAAATTAATTAGGGTAAATGGAAATTTATAATATTGCAAAATTTTATATGTGTAAAATAGTGCAATATTTGAATTGGGAATTTAATTTACAATTAAATTGCAAAACGGTGATTTTGGGCAATTTTGACAAAAATGTGTTTTGGAATAAATAGGGGTTAAATTGTAAGTTGGAAAATATTGTGATGTAAAATTTTATAACTATAGCCAAATTATTTTGGTAACATATTTTAAAATTTTATGGGTAAATAATGTGTAGTTTGTACTTAGAGAAATTAGCTAACTTGAGATATGGAACATATTCCAAGTCCTAATGGGTATTAGACCCACTAACCCACTTCCATTAGCCTATAAACCATCTTTTACCCTTTTTTTTTAGCCAACATCTCATTCCATAACCCCTTAAACCCTAGAGCAAAACACTAAATAATGGCCTCCAAACCTAGAGCAAAGCTTCATTAATCTTCATCAAAGTCAAAGGGGTTTTAATCTAATCATTTGAAGGTAATAGCAATCACAAAACCCACATCTAATCCATTATTTAATTTCTGAAATTATTTTGTAATCCTCTTTTTTTGTGCATTTAGATTGTAAAACTCTTTGATCTTCTTTTCATTGCTTGGGAAAGAGGTAATATATGCTAGCTAAAATTATAATTAGTTTATTGCTGTTAGTAAATTAGGCATATCTCATTCATCTTAAATCGGAATTAAGATTCTTGATGTTCTTGAAAGCTTATTCTATAGGCTATAACTTTTATGTTTTGAGCTTTGCCTAATTTTGTCGTTTGAATGGTCGAAATCACGTTTTTTTGTCGTTGACCTGAAAACAAACTACAGGGTTGATAAAATAAAAACCTGAAATTGATTTGGCCATAAGTTACTCGTTTCTTATCCAAATCTAATAATTTTGGATGTTCTGGAAATCTTAGATTCAGGGCTAAAACTTTCATGTTTTGAGTTTCATGAAATTTCGAAGTTAATTTGGTCAAAACTGTGCATTCTTACTACTGTCCCGAGAGCACATTGACAGTGATATAGAATTTAGATCTGAGAATTGTTTTAGTCATAAAATTTTCATCCCCGATCGGAATTTGACAATCTTGGTCATTCCGGAAAACTTAGAAACTAAGCTACAACTTTTATTTTATTCATTTTGTCAGAATTGGAAGTTTACTATGCCAAAATTATGGTTTTTCATCTCTGGTATGTTAGTGCATAACTAGGCATGTCAATGGGCAGGGTTCGGTCCGGGTATTATAAAACCCGGACCCGAGTCCAATTACAATAATTAAAACCCGAGCCCGGTCCGAACCCGCAGGGTATTTCAACCTAATATCCGAGCCCGGCCCGTCGGGCTTTTTAAGCCCGCTGGGTAATAACTATATACCTAACTCAGAATATTTATGTTAAAACCATATTTTAAAACTGCAACTTTCGTAAAATTTGTATACAAACAATGTTAACATATAAATTAGACGGTGATGTAGTCAAGCTCATAACAAAAGTATGCAAAAACATCTACATGTAAACAAACAAAATGGTAAATAAATAACATACGCACTCATGTTTTGATACGACGAAAAACTAATAGTCGGGTCGGGCCAACCGGGCCGGGTTTTGATAAAACCGTACCCGACCCGGATCGGGTCTGAGTCGGGCTTGGGTAGTAAAAGGCAAAACCCGTACCCGCATAAATAGGGCGGGTTCGGGCCGGGCCGAAGCCCGTACCATTGACAGGCCTATGCATAACTATAGGCCTTAGTCTCTTTTCTCCTGTTGTTTTCAGTACAGAACCCCGACTTTGCGACGCCATCCCGGGCTCGTCCTTTGTCGGATTTCATTGATTTCAGTCTCGTTGGAAAGCTGGAGTTCCGAACTCCATCTCTAGGAAGTTTGATTAGTATCCGAGTTCATTTGACTCTTCGAAATTGTTGTCGAAGAGGGACCCGGATCTCAGCCTGAAACATTGTATTCACTGTTTCCGGGTCCGACTTTGGAGCGTCGCTGCGACTTCGTTTCAAGTCGGAATCGAGTAATTCTTTTTGCGTTCTGAAGTAGGAATGTCGGACTACGTTCCTACCAATTTTCATGCCATTCGGATTCTGTTTGCTAGTCCGAATAATTTTCCGAACTTGGGTTCGCGTCAGTTTTGGACTATTTTCCAACACTTAGAATATTTTCAGTGATTTTCTGGTTTTATCGATTTCTTTGAGATTGGTCGCTGGATTTCGTACACGGGCCTTATAAAAAGGTTTTAAAAGGATTTTTCACTCCGAATGGCTTTCGAAATTATTATATAATATTATTTTAATTATTAAATTAATTACTCCATAATAGGAGAGTTTTCAAAGGCCGTTTTAAAGTGATTTCAAACCAATTATAAATCCATTTTCCGTAATTATTTTCTATAATTAAATCCCACACTCACACTTTAGCACTTCGAGCAAAGTGGAAAGGTGCTTAAACGGTTGGGAAAAAATTCAGCCTATGAAACCGTGTGTATTTCCTTTCCGGTTAATCCCAGACCTATTCGATTGATCGTTTTGGCCTTTCGGCCTAGTTTACCGATGACATGAGGTGAACTTTTTACTGCTTTGAGTGTGGAAGCTTACTATTGGTTAGTAAACCGTTTAATGCAAACGTGGGGTATGGGACTCATGTTAACACTTTACGGGTTCCTTGCTAAAAGTTCGTGACACATTCCTTTTATTACCTTTGGGATAGTGTCTTCGGACTGTCTCCCTTAGAGGTATCGTTTTGGCATCTCTACTTAGATGGCCGTTATACATCTCTACTTAGATGTATCGTTTTTCGCATCTCTACATAGATGGCCATTATACATCTCTACATAGATGTATCGTGTTTGGCATCTCTACTTAGATGGCCTGTTATACATCTCTACTTAGATGTATCGTTTTTGACATCTCTACTTAGATGTTTATGTTTTGGCATTTGTGCTTACGTTATGCCGATGATATGAGGCTTATTATACATCTCTACTTAGATGTTTTGTTTTGACATTTGTGACTATGTTATGCCGATGATATGAGGCTTATTATACATCTCTACTTAGATGTTTTGTTTTGACATTTGTGACTATGTTATGCCAATGATACAAGGCTTGCTATACATCTCTACTTAGATGTTTATTTCTTCTCTATGTGAGAGTTTGTGGTCTATAGTACTATGTTATATATTGCCTCATTATCTATCATGTTTATCTCAGTTTATTAACTGATTGTTTGGCTAGCCTGACCCGAGTGTTTTTCGCTCGGGTCAGACCGAGTTGTTTCAGGTTAGGTCTCTGGACTTAGCTTTATGTGCTTCCGCTTGGACATTATCTGCTATGCTGATAGATAGCTCTTTATATTTGTCCACTATTTTGATACTCTGATTATTAAGTCTCTTATGTACATATCTTTGACTCACATGTGTGAGCGGTGGCTTTGTACCCACCTTTTTGATATTTGGATCTGTATTGACGATATACTGTACCTATGTTCTGTGACTGTTCTGTGATGATGATGTTATCATTTAGTATTATGTTTGTTCTGAACCTATTTTCCTTAGCCATTGTAATTTCGTTATAAATATCTATTGGATATGTCGAACCACTTGAAAAAAAAAGCGATACCACATTTCGACGTATTCAGTAGATAGTTATAGCTTGATTACATATGGTCGCTTCCATTATACTCTATTCTCCATTCCAGCAGACGGTATTACTCCGTAATACTCTTTGTTAGAATGGGTCTCGGAGTGGGGCGTTACACTATAGTCACTCGATGGTCGCCATACCATGATTTAACTATAATGAAAGTAGAGTATCCATATTGAAGCTCAGCGGTAATCTCAAGTTGAGAGAATTGTGCAATATCATCACTCCAAGATTTTTGGTTTGAACTTGTAACCTGGTTGTTATTAACCAATAGGAAACAATTGTGTGAGTCATTCTGTAGTTATCTAATAACTATCAGTACATAAACCCTTGGTGCCCCTAGTAGCCCTTCCAAGAGTATATCCCCAACTCTCTCAATCTCTCACTTGCACTTAAGGTCAATTATGGAACCTTATTCTACCATTTCGATCATTTTTCTCAACATTTATCCAGTTTGTCTCTTAATGAGCTGTTATGATATATTGTTTTAATTGCCTACTCTATCACTCAACTCTCTCCAACGCTAATAAAATGTTTTAATTATATGGAACTTTTTGAAGTATATTTCTTACAATCTAGTGACTCTAGTTTCTTTCACAAACTGCATCACGACAGTGTTATCATATAAAAATGTCATGTGATTCTCAATATTTGGAACCCCTAACTCAATTATAAATTTTTCCTACATATATATAGGCACACAATGTTTTATTGTGGCATTATTCAAGGTGATAAACTATTTTTAAAACATTTTTTGAAATAGTTTATTTTGGGTCTCGATTCAATCAGTGAAGATTGAGACGATTAAGGGAGGAATGAAAGAAGATCGGGATCGCCAGAAATATTATGCTGATCGAAGAAGGAAGGAGTTAACATTTGAAGTTGGAGATCTTGTGTACATGAAGATATCCCCTCTTAAAGGAGTAATGAGGTTTAATAAATCTAGGAAGTTAGCACCTCGTTATATCATTTGATAACTACACGAGTTGGGAAAGTTGCCTACATAATAACACTTCTAGATCATTTTGTAGGAGTACATGATGTATTTCATGTATCTCAACTAAAGAACTATCTGGGAGATTTAGAGAGTGTTGTAGAGCCAAGAGAGATACAAGAACTCGAAATATCTACAGATCTGACTTATGTGCAACATCCTATTCAAATAATTGGTTAAGAAGTCCGACAGCTAAGGAAAAAAAGAGTTCCCTTAGTAAAGGAGCAATGGTCAAGAAAGTCCATTGTATTTTTCCTAGAAGACTTAAGAACAAGTTAATTCTGAGTTATTTACTAAAGCACATAGGTTGGGTATGTATTTTGTTTCTTATCAATTATCAATAAATGGTGTTGATAAGTTGGTGTTTAACTGGCTAGTTATAGATTTTCCCTACAAGGAATTGCAAGGACACAATTTTCTTAAGGGGGAAGTATGTAGCAATCCTGCGTCGAGAACAATTAATTTTGAATCAAAAAAATAAAGATTTGAATGATTGAATAAGTTTAAAGTAATATTTATTTAATTATAGCGAATAGTTTGGGAAATTCGATAAGAAATATATAATAGGGTAAAAAGAATTTCACTTTGATAAATATTCATTATTAACTAATTAATTTGAACTTTTTATCATTATTATTATAAAAGGTAATTTCAAGAATTTGAAGAAAAATAATTAATTATATTTCATAAAGAAAATGTTTGAAACGAGTGAGATTAGAAATTATTTGTTATTTAAGGAATTTTATTTTAATTAAAAAGGATTTGGATTTTTGTTTTTAAATTATTTTAAATAGAAATAAAAAGGAAATATTAAAAATAAATAAAATTATAATTAATAAGAAGATTAGGCCACCTAAGCCCAATTAACATTGACAAAAACTTTTATTTTGAATTTTGGAATTTTCTAAATTTTGGAAATCTCGTTTACATTTATAAATATAAGTACGCACCTTTACTTAAGCATTCTGATGCTATCTTCTTCCATAATTTAGAAATTCGATCACTTTTCTTCATTTCTAATATTCAAAATAAATAAAATAAATTGAAAAATTACTAAAATCAATTATGTGCTTCCTGATATACATCTACAGCAACATCTGAAGAGGAATTTAAGACGCATCACCATATTGGAAAAATTGTCGATTTACAGTAAGGAGAAAGAAAGGAGAAAGAGAAGCTAGAGCAAGTAGTTGAAGCTCACAGTCTCAAGTGAGTTTACTTGCTCACATCTATGTCAATACTGATTATAATTTGCTTGGAATTACCTCACTTAGCAAAGCGATATTGAAAATCTTGTTTACAGTCACTAAATGTTACACTGACCATGATGATTTTGAATGTCTGGTAATGTTAGGATGTATATACACTTGTATAATTGATCCTTGAATGTGTTGTGGTGTGCACAACAAGATACAGGCAGAAAATAGGCGATGGATGGCAATAATGAGAAGTGATCGATGGGGAGCAAATAAGGTGAGACACCAGTCGACAGCAGTCGACCGCTGACTGGTCGACTGCCTATAGTCGACCGGTGTTAAAATAATTAATTAATTAATTTTAATTTTAATTCTAAATAAATTAAAACTAAAATATACATATATAAATTAAGAAAATGAAAAAAAAATTAAACAATGATTGAAACCATATAGCATTTTATTTAGGATGTTAATACTAAATATAGTTAATATATATAATTACTGGTGCAGTAACTAATAATTATACATTGAAAATTTAGAATGTAAAAGTAGATAAATAAATAAAGAATAATATCATAATATTTAAGTTAACAAATTTAATCGGTAATATTAAATAAGATATGTTCTTTATTTAAATAAACTAATATCTTGTAGATCATACATACATTGGGATGTTCTGTGCTATGAGGAATTTGTAATAAACAGAGTTATAATATCATCTGGGATGGGGCTATAGGTAATATTTCTTCGGTTATACATAGGACTTATGGCATAGATGTGGAGACTGAGCATAGTTTATAAGCATTGAGTAAACGATTGAGTATCACGTAGTGGTATGAGACGCCGATGCGATATTTATTACATTATTCAACGCAAGTAAATGACACTCAAGTAATGGGCTAGTGAGATCGAGATAGAGTTTATGTGAGGGAACTCCTAGAGATATACTAGGCTTCATGCTTACATTAAATGAGCAAGACTTTGTGCCTACAATATAGATACTATGTGATGCCTATCATGATGTACTCCTTTTATTGGTGGTGAAGAGGACCAGATTAGGCTAACATCCACCTTAGCGGCCCGATTATGGGGTCGCACCCCAGATCCATGACATCTTATATTTATATAGCTCTATGTTATCGCTTCATGCATTCCCCTCCATATCACTGAGTCCAACAGTCTGTTACCTACAGGGGCAAGTGAAGGGTCGTGACTTAGAATTCGCATAGACGAGTAACTAGTGGGTACGTGTCATAATGACCGTCGAGGTAACCGAAGGTTGTAGAGTCTGTGTGACTTTAGAGCTTGCTCCATGCTAGTAGTCTCCCATCTGGTTCTAACGGAGTGATAAATAGGTATATATTATTTATACCATCACTTGGATATAGTTATGGACTAGGAGACCCACACATTTAAATATGACTATACTTGGACCTTGAGTCTATCATACAGTCATCACCCATCACTAGTTATTATGAGATATACATATGATTATGAGTACTTGGAGTTATAATAGCCTAATGATGGATGGTTAATACAGGCATTCACATGTGTCTGAAATATAGGATTAAATGGTAGAAACATATCACCTTAATAATATAAATCAATATATATGTATGTATGTATATAACTATATTTGAATAATTAATATATCACATTTATGATCATTATTGATATATCGTTATTGACATGGACTGACCCATGTGTTATTATAATACTTGGGTTAGGATCCCGAGGAATTACAGGTGCGGGTACATAGTAGCATCTACAGACTTACGGACTTTTTGGAGGCTAGTAGTCACATTAGGAGGGTACACTCCCTAGTGTATTTTGCAGCCTCATTGTATAAGTAATTGTACATAGTGTGATATGATGTGAGATGTGATGTATGTAGGTTGTGGGTTAGTTTCTGTCACTTTGTAACCAACTAGACTATGTATATGTGATATATTTTATCTACTCCATTCTAACTCTATGTACTTTATTTATATTCTATGATTGTGTATTATTCGATCCCGATGACACACATTTTTATTGATTTGTACTAAGATCATGTACATTATGGTAAATATACTATGATTTGTGATATGTACCGATATTAGTCCAAGGGAATATTCACTTATCTACCCCATATAGTCTCATTCTCTGTATCTGACAGTATTACTCTATAATACTCTTGGATAGTATGGTTATAGAGGTGGGGTGTTTCAACATCTGTTTTCGGTTAATACTTATATACAGTTATTATTTCATAAATAATACTAAGTATATTTATGAAGACAATCTTTCGTAACTTGATGCGTACACTAATGAGTGTCAAATGGTATGCTTCCACTAATTCTTCCATTACTATAATAGCTTACGAAATATGAAGCTCCATTCAACCACTTATTATGGGATTTTATTTCATCTACTATAACTAGTTTACAATTAAGAGTTTTAGATCAAATATCATTTACTCAAAGAAATAATTTTCATAGAAAACAATTTTCTACACGAACATATATTTGGAAAGCAAATCACATTTCTTATACTGTATTAAGTATTAATTAGTATTTTATACAATTCTTGTTTCTGATGTTTCTCCATAAAGCAGAAGTGACCATTCACTCTCTTCATCCCAATAGCGCCTAAATTACATCCACTCTCGTGCGTTTTCTTTCCTTTCAAATGGTCGAACCATTCCAAAAAAAGAAACCCTTACTATAAGACCTCACCAAACTCTTTACAAAAGTACATTTGGTAATCTTCAACATAAGGATATAAATAAATTGCACTTTACGTAACTGATCAAGCTAACATTTCAGTGATCGAATTCCTAGGTCAATTTGGTAGCTTTTGGTCTAATGTGACATTTAACATAACAATATCCTTACTACAATCTATCATATTGAATACATGATCTAGCATTATGGTTTATTTTCTCATTTCAAATGAATTAATTTCATCAAGATTTCGTGCATTATGAATTGTGACTGTTCGCTATATAGCCTTTATATATGATCGAATATGGATAATGTTATCTAGCCTTTTAACCAGGCAGTATCTAGACTGACTTGATGAACGGAACTTGAAAGTTATCGAGGTAGACGGCCAAAAGAGATAACCATAAAATCCAGAAACCAAGTATAATCAAGCTATAAGGCAAAGGCAGTCCAAAAGAATCAAAGCTCGATCCATCAAAGCGATGAAAGAATTGGATCGGTATCGTTCCATACCAATGGATCGGTACCGATCCATAGAATTTTCCCAAATTCTCTCCATTTTCCTCCTACAACCAAGTATTTATGTTAGAAGCCCATTCCTAACTCCAGTGATCGTTCGCATGCCATTTGATATGAAATAGATCAAGCAAAAGGAATTAGCAACTTAACTTCTTCACTAATCCATCCTATTGGCCAAGAAACATGCCCATGACCATACAAACAAGTCAAGAAACATGAAGCTAACGATATGTCCATTAAATCCAAAGTGGCTATAAACATGCATAAAACGGTCTTATGGATCGATACCAATCTATGCCTATGGATCGGTATCGATCCATGGTCGATTGCTGACAATGCCATGTCTTGTCGAGTATAACTGCAGCTACATCAGTGATAATGTAGAGGAAGACATACTAGAGCTTTTCCCGATGAGCTATAGCTAAAAATAGGCATGGAAGGGCATCATTTTGAGGATCTTGGGAGCTCTCTAACAATTTTACATATATTTCTTGTAATTGGCTACCAAGTAGTACCGAACGATAAGAACAGCAGTTGTAAAATAGAGATATCATCAATAAAATCTCAAGTGGATTGTGCAACGATTAGCCAAACCACTATAAACATGTGTTGTTCTGTTTTCTCTCATTTTCATTTACTTTTCATCACCTTTTATTCTCTACATAATCTATTGAGTGTTCATGCTATTTCTGTTACTAACATTTGGTGCTTTCATTGAGAACTGATTCTCAGACCTGTTTGGATCCATCATCTACTGTTGGATTGCCTAAATCTAAGAGATAGATCTAGTTTCCTTCATTTTTTGGAATTTCTAACTACTCGGATTTTCAAGAATCAACACAATAGCTTTCTACAATGGCCCCTAGAAGAGACCATTCTACCACTTCATGTGCTGCCTAGATGTTGAGGAGATCAATTCCCAGCAAGTTGATAAGGTTGCGTAGCTAACCACTAGGGATATTCAGAACCCAGCTAATATGGTCACCAGAGTTGAGATTAACTGCATGATGAAGCAAATGGAAGAGAAGCTCCAGGAAATCCACAATGAGTTGAATGCGTAAATGAAGAAGAGCTTAGACTTGTTGAATCAACTAACCAGCGGTCAACAAAAGTGATAGAACGCCTTCTAATTCAAAACCTGATAGTTCCTCATCGTCGAAACAAAGGCAGAGGGACGGAAAGCAAAAGATGCAAAGGAAGGAAGCCGAAAATTCGAAATAGAGGGCATGACCAAGCTATGGCCAAGGCCTATGGATTGGCACTGATCCATCAAGTAGGATCAGTACCGAACCATCAAACATGGGCCCCAATGCTTGACTCCTAGGTGATGTTGTCGGTTTGGCTTTTGGGCATGCCGTGGACGGTCAGAATGTTGGAACACAAGCAGGCACTGCAGATCTGCCATGGAGAGACTGTGTGCAAGGAACTACTGAACGAACGGTTTCCCTAGAGTAAGGGAAAACCAGGTATTATGAGACTCACCGAGAGCGTTTGTCAGGCCAAACACTCAAAGAAAATTATGGTTACCGTCGTTCAGTAGACCCACCTGAACCAAATTTGACTGAAATGGTCAGGAGACTGATATGTGATAATCAACACCGGACGATTGATGAGTGAGGTTCCTCCCCAAGCCGGAATCCTTTCATGGAAGATATCATGCATGAGGAATACCATTTAGGTTTTTAATGCCAATGATGCTGTCATATAATGGAAAGACGGATCCGAGGCAACATTCGATGAAGTATGACTGGCACATGGGTTTAGCCAGGGATATTGATACTATTAGATGTCATTCTTTTCTGGTATTCCTGGAAGGGGTAGTGACGATGTGGTTCACCTGGCTATCGCCAAGATCCATATGGTCCTTTAATCAACCGGCACAAAAGTTCATAGAGCAATTCTGCATGCACACAACATGTCTAAAATACGTGATGCCACTATCTAACCTCTTCCAGAGAGCAGGCAAGTCTTTAAAGGATTTTTACATAGATTTCATACCGCAATGGCAGAAGTAAGAAATGCTTAGGAGGACATTATACCGATGGCGCTGATCAAGGGTATTCGTCCCGATACTGATTTCGGGAGATGGTTGGAAATTAAACCCCATCGATGATAGATATCTTTTACAAGAAGGTCAATCGGTTCTTATGCCTGAAAGAGGCACGTACTCATCCCCAAAGGGATGATGCTGGGCATTCAGCTGAAGTGGTATAGAGCAATATTGTATTAAAACAGTCCGAAGGGAATTCTGGGAATGTGGATATAAATGTTAGCGATAAGAATGATGGTCAAAAGTGTAGTGATAATGAGGCTAAGAAGCGAAAGTCAGATAATAGGAATCATCCTCGGATTTCTAAATATGATAGATATACTAAATTGAATAACTCAATAGAGAATATCTATTTGGCAACTCAAGGCACTGAGCAGTACAGGAAGCCTGCTCCAAGGGAGTCGACTGAGAAGGAGGAAAAATCTGGTAAGTTCTGCAGGTTCCATGAGTCACATGGTCATATTTCCAATGAATGCAGACATTTACGTGATATGATCGAGGAATTGATTCGTAAAAGGAAGTTGCAGCAGTTTGTGAAATCCCCGTAGGACGGCGGCCAAGGAAACTCCAACCTCCATGGGTCGACATCCCAACGGGGGCAAGCCGGGCCCAGTGCTGATGAACCTAGGCGGCTTGAGAAATGCCTTGTGATAAATAATATAATCGGTAGACCGCATCCAGCTGAGATGAGTTAGAACGAGATAGAGCGGTATGCTGGTGCTTTATAACATGCAGTTAATGGGAGATGTTTTGCTATCGAAGACGGTGCTCTGGCGAAGCAACTCAGAAGTGTGACAGATGATATCATTTTCTGTAATAGATATGTTGATGGGATAGAGGCCCTGACTATTAATCCGCTAGATATTTCGACCATGATCGGACCTGGTGTAGTAAGGATGGTTTTGGTTGATTGTGTGAGTTCAGTCAACATTCTGTTTGAAAGAGCCTATAACTAGATTCTTGTTGAGGTAAAGCACTTAAATCTCTGTAAATCTTAGATCCAGGGATTTAACGGGATAGCTATTGAGCCAATGGGATGCGTGGATCTACCGGTGGTCCTTGGAGAGGGTGATTACAAGGGAGTGCGAGTCATGCCTTTTGTTGTGTTGGATATTTACTCTACCAATAATGCCTTTTTGGGGCGACGAGCCCTTGCTGAATTTAGAGCGGCCATCGCTCCTGGTTTTTAACGATGAAATTCCCAATTAAGAATGGTGTGTGGATAGTTCAAGGGGATCAAGGGCATGGTCGCGAGTGCTACGTCATCTATTTGAAAGAGGCGACGTTAAGAGAAAAAGGAAAGGGTGTAGAGATGACTCTTTGCATCAAGGCTGTGGATGTATAGCATCTATGCTTGAGCTTTGGTTTGGGCAACATAGTCGATTCCATAAGGATACGGATCCGAAAAAAGAGCCATTGGATGTAAGGGCGACCCTAACCAAGCTAACCATCAACATCCCGATCAGCCACGATAATCCTACCCAGATCTTAAAGGTCGGGTCGCAGCTCGGCACGAGGATGATGAAAGAATTAGTTGCTTTTCTCAAGGCGAACCTGGATGTGTTTGCCTGGACTCACTCGGACATGTGTGGAATATCGCCGGAGATAGCGAGCCATGCATTGAATATAAATCTGAAGTGCATTCATGTGAAACAGAAATGCCACAGCCTGGGTCCAAAGAGATCCACTGCACTTAAAGAAGAAGTGGAGAAGTTGAAGGATAATGGCTCTTCCGTGATGCCCTGTACCTGGAATGGGTATCGAATCCATTTCTGGTGAAAAAGTCAAATAGGAAGTGGAGGATATGCGTCGACTATTCTGACCTAAATAAGGCATGCCCGAAGGACAGCTTCCTACTCCCAAGAATACATCAGCTGGTGGATTCTACAGCTGGATACGAGTTGCTATCATTCATGGATGTATACTCTGGATACAATTAGATCCTGATGCATGTACCAAACCAGTAACATGCCAGCTTCATAACCAATCTAGGACTGTACTGATATCTTGCTATGCCTTTTGGATTAAAGAACGCCGCAGCAACTTACCAATGGCTAGTGAACATGATGTTTAAGGACCAGATCGAACACTCAATGAAGGTATACATGGATGATATGCTCGTAAAGTCACGACGATTAGGGAAGCACATTAATGACTTGGCTGAGATGTCTAGTGTTCTTCGGAAATATGGGTTGAAGCTCAACCCCTTAAAATGCTCATTTGTCGTTGCATCAAGGAAATTCTTAGGCTCCATCATGAACTCCCATGGGATCAAAGCTAATCCAAAGAAGATCGAAGCACCAAGGAACATCCAAACCCTGGAGATGATCAAAGATGTCCAAAGCTTGAATAGGAAGGTCGTCGCCCTGAATCAATTCTTCTATAGAGCTACTGGCAAATGATTTCTTTTCTTCGATGTGATCAAGGAAGGGAAAAGGAATTTTTCCTGGACGCAAGAATGTATAGACACATTCCAAGCTCTGGTGGATCACTTAGAGAGACCTCCCGTTCTATCGAAACCGTTGGATGAAGAGGACTTGTTTATTCTATCTGGTAGTGTCGGTGCACACTTTGAGCGTCGTACTCATGCATGAAGAATCTCAAATCTAGCGACCAGTGTACTACATCCGTAAGCAGTTGATAGAAGGAAAAAGAAACTATCTGAAGCTAGAAAAGCTCGCATACTATCTGTTGATCGCTTCAAGGATGCTTCGCCTTTACTTTCAAGCTCATCCGATCAAGGTTCTAACCGACCAGCCTTTGTGACAGGTCTTGCAAAGACTTAAGACCTCTGGAAGACTGTTAAAATAGAACATTGAATTTAGCCAATATGACATTACCTATCACCCTCGAAGAGCTACCCAGGGTCAAGCTTTGGCAGACCTTATTGTTGAATACACTATGCGAGATGACACTCTAGAGAGTAGTGGAGAGCATAATGCTAGGTGGAAGATGTACACAGAGGGTGCATTTAATGAACGTTATTCCGGTGCTAGAGTAGTGCTAGCAAATCATGAGGAACACCCGATTTGTTATTCCCTGAAACTCGACTTTCCCACAACGAACAACGAAGCAGAATACGAGGCCTTGATTGCATGACTCAAGATTGCCAAGGAAGTGGGAGTTAAAACTTTGCATATCTTTGGTGATTCCCAACTGGTGGTATGTCAAGTGCGGAAGGAGTTTCAAGCGAATGGAGTGAGGCTACCTCCTTATCTAAACTAAGCCCTTAGCTACATAGTAATATTGAATATTACACAATAACATATATTCCCAGAGGGGAAAATGCGAAGGCTAACTTATTAGTTAAGTTAGCTAGTTTTGGAGATGTGCGGCTCATAGGCCTAGTTCCAACGGAAGTACAGTCAGCTCGAGTGTCGACCAGATGGATATCGATTGGATCTTGGAGGTTGAACCTAAGAAGGAGTCATGGATGACATCGATAAAGAACCATCTATAGAGAGGAATCCTTCCGGACAGGAAGAACGAACAATGTCAACTCCTTCGTAAAGCTGCAAAATTCATAATGCAAGAAGTGGTACTTTACAGGAACGGATCCTCTGTCCCTATTCTTTGATGTGTTGCTAATAATGAGGCCAAGGAAGTCCTGAAGGAAGTTCATGAAGGGGCCTGTGGAGACCACACCGGAGGGCAAACCCTAGGGAAAAAGATCCTTTGGTACGGGTATTTCTGGCTAACTGTCAACTAAAAAGCAGTTGATTACACCAGAAGATGTGACAAATGCCAAAGATACCGAGAGTTTAACCAATAGATATTACTAAAATGGTCAGTCCATGGCCATTTGCAGTTTGAGGAATCGATATCATCGGCATATTGCCGATATCTAAAGGTGGCGCAAGGTACGCCGTCATCGCAGTTGATTACATCACCAAATGGGCTGAGGTGAAGCCGTTAGCCACAATCACTACAAAGAAAGTAATCAACTTCATGGTCAAAAACATCTTTTGTAGTTTTAGGGTTCCACAAATGATCATCTTCGACAATGAGACCAAATTCGATAGTGTCGAATTCAAAAACTTCTATCGCAGGCATAGTATCGAGAAGAGAGTTGCCGTTATGGCACACCCTTAAGCGAATGGACGGGTTGAAGCAGTGAACAAGATTATCAAGTCCGTTTAGAAAAAGTGGTTGAGGAAGGCAAAAGGCGACTGGGTTGATGAATTACCATTATCACTCTGGGCTTATCAAACGACCCATAAGTCAGTGGCTGGCCACTCTTCATTCGCCATAGCATATGGATCAGAGGCTATGATCTCGGTTGAACTTAAAGTACCTTCTCATTGAGTGCCTAACTATAATCCATGAACAAATGAGGAACTCTTTCTAGACTCTCTCGATATGATCGATGAGAAGCTTGACAAAGCTAAGTTGAGAACAGCTGCGCATTGAAACCAGGTCGCCAAATATTACAATACCAAGGTCGAGACTTACACCTTTGAAATTGGCGACCTAGTCCTTAAACTAATCTTCCCTGGCCTTGGGAACTAAGGCCCGACTTGGGAAGGTCCGTATGCAATTGAGCAAAAACTTGGAGATGGCACATTCAAGTTAGCAACAGTGGACGGGATCTCACTCCAACGGGCATGGAATAGCGAACACTTACGATGCTATTTCACTTGAATGTAAATTTGTGCACACTTTTCATGTAACCAGACAAAACCACTCATTTTTGATGTTTTATAAAGTAAATGACTTCCAAAGCTCATAAATCTATATGTACTCGATTGTACACTATAAATGGTGTTATGTTTAAATAAACTTGCATGTGCAAAATCCAGGTGTGCAGGTACCCAGAGGTAGGTGCCGACGGAGCTTCTGCAATCCATGATTGGAGAAACAAAGCTAAACTGCATTTGGCATTCGGAGAGATGTCGAACAACTCCTTTAACTTGCGACTTGGTGGCAGGATTATAAATGTTCAAAGGCTGAACGAGATAGTACGTCTTTATTGCTAGTGCTCGGAGTTTGGCAGAGCATTCACACCTTGCCCGGAGTAGGCAGGATGAAGGGTCTGATCCCGGAGAAAGGCGTGATCTTGTTTAAGAACTTCGATTAATGCCCAAAGTTAAGCATAATTGAAGGCAAACATCCTGGATGAGGACATTTAAACCACTATGATTAAGTGGTTAACTCCGATCGATGCCTAGAGTTTGAGATGTCCAGCATATGTACTTTAAAGAAGGATGTCCAAAGAGACATTTGAAGGTGAATTACTACGATTAATGCCTAGAGATAGGTGCTCGAAACATCCTTGAACGAAATGTTAAGCCATTCTTTAAAGTAATTGGAATTTAACCAAGAACCGGGGCTGAATATGGTCGTATGCGGATAGACATCCCAAAGATTATTCTTTACTCACAAGCGATGAAACAGACTAAAGACTTAGTTCGATAAAGACAACGAGAAGTGGATCATAAACACTCTACTTCTCTAACACTTAGGCAAATTCAAATTCACACAATGGCTTGAATGAAACAAAAGGTCTTTTTATTCACATCCAAAATAGGTGCGAGTGTTATTAACTTCCAATCTAAAAAGCAAAAGAGGGGGCCGAATCCTCTCAACGCCGGCCAAAAAAACGAAAAACCAAAAGTGCCTAAGTACTTCTATGCAACAAAAAACATAAAGAAGGTGAACAATCATTTCTTCGACTAATGCCTTTTTCCTTTCTTCCCATCATCGAAAGACTATCCACCTAAACCTTCATTCTTTCTCTTACCTCCTCGTCCCCCACTTCCTTAACACTTCACTGCAGTACTCTGTGATGAAGTGATGGGCGCACTCTGAGTGCTCTCGGCTATAGATAACGTGACCAAGCTGAAAATAGGATCGTTGGGAAATGCGATGGATAAGGAAAGAGAAAAGGAGTCATCTGGTTCTTGCTTGATTTTGCTGGTGTCCAGCACTTGTTTATCGTGGATCTCCTACATGGTGGGCTTTGTAACAGGTCTCGAGGTCACCATCATTAAAACATCCTCATCGACCTGAATCTCTTGAAACTCACCGATCCCTTCTCTATCCAGATCTTGGATCTTCTGTGCACCAGGACCGAGAGCATCACTAACTAGAATGTTCGAAGTTGTCCCGGAGAGAGTTACGACCATTGAATTGGTCGTTGTTGCTTGTTGACTCGGTTGGGAGTTTTCCTTTGGAAAACTGAAAATCATGGGTTGACCTATAATTTGATATAGATGAAAGGAAATATTAATGATATCGGCTGGTGTCATGTGTCCCTTCTTAAATAGGGTGAGGTCAACGACGTACCTTCGTAGAGTAGAGACTCCGTGTGGGCATTCGTACCATCCAAGTTGCCCTTCAGGATAGGAGATATCATGCTTAGCTTGAGAAGTTACGGGGCATACAAATTATACCTAGGGTCTTATGAAGCAGCAGAGGTGGTTGGAGGCCCGGAAATAAGACCTGTCGTGATATCCTAAGGAATGTTGCCGGAGTCTTCAGCCTGATCTCTCCGAATTATATCAGCCAACTCTAGGTGCAGATAAGTTCACCCGCTCTAAGTGCCTCAATCCCATCTGTACTTAAAATTTCTTTCTCCAACACTACCAAGTCTATTTCAACTCTTTCTAAATGTTCGCGCTCATCCCGCACTATCTTCTCCCACGCCATTGCCAAGGTGCAAGGATAAGCTTTACCGAGCCACACCAAGTCTCAAAATTTAAGAACATTGGCGTTGTAGTTGGTGATGAGTGGATCGAAGGGATCCTTAATCCATCTTTCTGTGGAGGCCATGAACTCGTCCACTCTTTTTGCCTTCTCTAATGCATCATCTCTTTCCTTGCATGCGTTTTCTCTCTCATTGCGAGCATCGAGCAATTCTTCACAGTAATTGTAAGTAGTTTAAAGACCCTCATCTTTCTCTTTCCTTTCACCTTCAAGCTATGATTTTACCTCTTCAGCCAAAACATGATTTCTATGGTAAACAGACTCCACTTTGATCATATGATTCTTTCTTTCTTGCTCGATTATAGCATGTAACTCCCCGACCTTTTGATCAGCATCTTCCTTTACTTTCTTTAACTTAAGTACTTCTTGGTCGAGATGGACGATGATCTCGTCATTCTGGTTCGCAGTAAGCTTCATTCCGGCAATCTCAACCTCTAGATTCTCGGAATATTCCGAGATTACCTCAGCCAGCCTCCTGCAAGTGAAATACTGATCATACACATTATCGACGTAAGCAACTACTTTGTCTTTAATGTATGTAGGAATATATTTCAATTTTGGAATGAACTTGCAAACTTTGAAATTGATCCTCGGAAAATGATGTTGTACTTCGGAAATTTAAGGATTTCAAGTGATCGGTTGTTTTTTTTAATGACAGGTTGTTCAATCGGCTTCTAAATGAGCACCTTATCATATCTGTGTTGAGAGGAATCAGAAGCAGTGGATTTCGATGGAAGATGAGACTATTAAGAAGTATGAGACGGCGCTAGCTGCTTGGTAGAGAGGGAAGCACGATAAGGGTCATCAAGAAGGACGTCGTCGCGATGACTGGACTGTTTTTCCAAACCTCTGGATGAGGTAGACCTGGATCTTGATCAATGCCTAGACAACGAATCGTTTGGACTGTAACCTTTCTCTTTACCTCCACGATCGCGGCTTGAACGCCGGCTAGAATCAGAATTGTGACTAGGCTTGTGAGGTCGCTTAGTTGGTTTATGCCTCGGTTGATATCCCATCTGATCCTAAAAATCCTCATATAATCCATGTCGCTCCATGGAACTTGCGAGTAAAACAAAGATAAATCAGCTTTGACCGGACAAGAGCACTACATGAGCTGTGTAGAGTACAGTGCACTTGTGTATGCGTGCAAGCGTCCTATTGCCGTCGATGGACCGTGGGTTTGAATCTTGCTGACAAGGGTAATTTTTCCTGCTTTGGTAGAAATCATGTCCTCTTGGAAATGAATGGAGGACCCAACATCCCCAATACTGATATTAACAAGGCCAAAGGAGTCGATTACATCTAGAATTGGCCCAAGTCTAGCAAAAGGGTCCGTCAAAGCCTGTACAGGAGTCTCAAATGTAGACGTAGTTGGCGGGAGCAGGGTTGAAGTGCTCATTTTGGAAAGTTTAATCTTAAGACACTTCCTCTCAATAGGTTGATGATCATCATCTCCTTCGCTCTCTTCACCATGTTTTTCTGCTCCTTCATCTTCATCCCTGATTTTACCCTCTTCAATGTGCTCTTGTACATGACCAGTCTTGATCAACGGACTCTGAACCAGGGGCACCGTTAAGTGATTTCCATCACCTTTAGATGAAGAATCATCCACACCATATCGCTATCCTCCGGAGCAACACCAACACTACGATCGAATTCTGACAAGTAATAAGAACATAGGTTATCATCGCCGAGCGACATCTTGGCCTCGTTCTCTTCCTTCAGAATTAGATGGAATTGTCTGACAGTCTCTGCCAAAGTTGCATTGAAAGGCCTATACGGTACATCTGTATTGAATGAAAAACACATTCAGAAGTGAAAGTCATGGAAGTAGAATCGCATGATAAAGGCTAGAGTGGAACTTATATGGAGATATTCATCGTTGAGCAAACCCGAGAGGACGGCGAACAAAGAAGAATTCCTCGTTGAAATAGCTCAGTTTATTCCAAGTATTAACTATGATCCGGTAGCCTCTAGAAGGCTCTAGAAAGAGAAGGGAAGGATTTCCCTTGCTATGCTTAAAGCTGAACAAATATCAGATCTCTTGGTTGCTATGAACTTGGTCAAAGTGGCAAGCAAATATAATGAACTGGATATGGAGGAAAGCATAACTGTTTGGATGAAGCTAGGTTGAAGCCAGTCACATGAAATATAGAACCCATCAGATGTACTGATTAAACGGCGTAACGCATCCTACAAAGCACATGTAACTATTGCATGTTGTATATCCATCTAGTGGATGGTGTGCTCTCTGATGGCGTGTCGGAACTAATACATCCTTAAATGGGATTCCATGTTTCTTACAGATTCTTCTAAATGATCCCTCTTCAATTTTGGAAGCGGGAGAATCAACGGGATCGTCAAGTATGATTGGATCGTCAAGAGTATCTAAAACAGGCTCAACTTTGGAACCCTTCACGGGCTCCATTGGAACTTCTGAAACATGTTGTTATACTTACAGATTTTCTAGTTGAGGTGCAGGTTGCACCAAAGTTTGCTGTGCAGAATGAACCGCGATTGAGCTTGACTCGGTATCTGACTCGGCATATCTGATAGTTGATGGACCTATAGCTTGAGCAGAGAGACGCTCAGAACGTCTATGAGCCATAGCTATCAAAACTCTAACATATAATTGGCATCAGACTGACTAAAAGTCATGCTCCATGCCAAAGTGAAAATCTAGTGCAGAGTTGTGCAGTGTCATGCAGTGTTGATTTCCGATATTGTGCAACAATTTATTTAGAAATCTAGAGGATATCCGAAGTGACCGCCATCGCTGATTGCCCCACCGAGCTTTGAGTCATCATCCATGCATTCAAGATGTCACAAATTAAAGAGATTTCATTCCATGGTTTTGGTTCCAAGTGGATATGCTTGGATTTCTCAAGATCGACCAAGGCAGAAAATCCCAAGGGCAGGTTTGGTAATGAACCATGGCCTTTGACGAAATTCTAGCCTTGTCAACTTGGAGCCCTACCCCTAAGCATGGTCATTCATCCTCGAAGCAATCCATCCACACCAGCATTCATCTCGAACTTTGCCACCCACCTAAGATTGTTCAGGTTCAAAATAGCGACCGATTCAAAGTTTGGAACTTGATATGGTACAAAGCCAAGAAGGATCAGGTATTACTCTGTGGGTTCATTCAATGGCAATTTCGAGGGCAGCGGTAATTGTTTGGATGTCAGAGATAAGGCAGTGGAAGGCAGCAAGGCGAGGCTAATGGTGGCAATCAAGTTTGGAGGTGAGACGCTTTAATGGCTGAACTCGAAGCTTAGATTCAAATGCAAGTATAAAGTAAAGGAAGAAGGGTAGTGGATCAACTATATAAGCCACGAACAAAAGAAATACGCAGAAAATTCGCCTTAATCTAAAGCCATGGATCAGTATCGATCCATGCCTATGGATTGGTACAGATTGATCGGTGTTTAAAAATGAAAGACAGAAATGACATATATGTATGTATGTACATACACATGTGTACCTAGTGTTTCACAAGAGTCAGTGTGTACATGAAACCAAGGTACGATGGAAAATTAAAGCACTTGTGTGTACATGCTCAATATTCAATAACTAGGGCAAGATGAAAGTAGATTCAAACCTTGAAAATCCAAAAAAGGAATCAGTTCAAAATTATCGAGCTCGAAGTGACGAATCATAAGAGCACGCTCTAGTTTTATAGTCTTTGATGCTTGCGAAGCGTTATGACGAATGACTATAGACACATCACATCATTGAAAAGATCCGAACAAAGGATAAAAACTATTCGAAGCATAGATTGGAGTCTGATATGACAATCCCAACTTGTCTCGATTCAAATGACATCATGTTTACAACAAGATACACTTTGGGGGGGCAAGTGTTATCCAGCCTTCTGACTAGGCAGTATCTGGATTGACTTGAAAAATGGAACTTGAAAGCTATCAAGGTAGACGGCTTAGAGAGATAGCCGTAAAGTTCAGAAACCAAGTATAGTCAAGACTAAAAGGCAAAGATAAAGCAAATCCAAAAGAATCATGGCCCGGTCCATCAAAGCGATGGATCAGTACCGATCCATTGCTATAGATAGGTACCGATTTGTAGAATCTTACCAAATTTGCTCCAGTTTCCTCCTACAACCAAGTATTGATGTAAGAAGCCCATTCCTAATTCTATGGATCGTTCACACACCATTTGATATCAAATAGCTCAAGCATAAAGAATTAGCAACTTAACTCCTCCACTGATCCATCCCATTGGCCAAGAAACATGCTCATGGCCATAGAAACAAGTCAAGAAACATGAAGCTAACGATAAGTCACTTCAATCCAAAGTGGCTAGAATCATCCATAAGATGATCTTATGGATTAGTACCAATCCATGCCTATGGATCGGTACCGATCCAAGGCTGATTGCTGACAAGGCCACATCTTCTTGAGTATAACAACAGCTACATCATAGAGAACATGGAGGAAAACATGCTAGAGCTTTTCCCGGCAACCTACACCTATAAATAGGCATGGAGGGGGATCATTTCGAGGATCCTGTGAGCTCTCTAACAATTTTACATACATTTCTTGTAATTGGCTACCGAGTTGTACCGAACGATAAGAACAACAATTCTAAAATAGAGATATCATCAATAAAATCTCAAGTGAACGTAGCAACAATTAGCAGAACCGCTATAAATGTGTGTTGTTCTGTTTTCTCTCATTTTCATTTACTTTTCATCACCTTTTATTCTCTACATAATCTATTGAGTGTTTCTTCCATTTCTGGTACTAACAGATAAATATCCATATTCTTTTATTGTTTAATAGTTCAAAACTAATAGAAGACAATACACAGTCTTAGACAAATGAATAATTAAGCAGTTGAGGCATGAATATTTTAGCAGTAGTATAATTTGGCCTTTACATGAGCCTTAAAGTAACAACATGTCAAAAAAATGTTGGTAAATATATTTCATATTTCTATGTCAATCTTAGTTCAGTTCATTTCTACATTTTTACTGATAAACATTTTACCAATTATATTAGTTGTAAAAATTTGTCGAAATAGTTTATGTTAACTTGTATAGTATATATTCATACAATATTAGAAAGGTTAAATGTGTCTATTTCATTTTTCTAATAAGGCTCTCACTGGATTTTTTTATATTCCTCAAAACCATAAGAGAAATACATAATATTTTCAATTTCTCTACTGAGCGTTAGGACTCGCTTGTCTTAGGATTTTGGCCTTGAGTTTGCTCAACAAATCATAGTCCCGCAAGCGATAGATAACTCTTTATCGGTTTTATCGCATACAACTCATAACCATGGTTTTTGTCCTAATCTCGACCTCGCCTTGAGTTTGCTCAACAAATCGAGAGAGGTTATTCACTCATGCCTACCATTTCATGACGACGTAAGTATAATGCATGTACTTTGACTTTTCTCAACACATACATGCATGAATCTTACGTCGTCTAATCAATATATTGATAGAGTATAAAATTAATTTATTAATGTATAACCGGTAAAGGACAACATTGTATATTAGAGATTCATAATCATTAACACACACGCATACACACATTTTTGAGTGATATCGATTTTAGGAGTAATGTGTTTCTTATAAAACACCCTAGTGATTTAAGTGTCGAACACATCCGAAATCATGGTATACGTACTATACATATATACTTAGTTAAAAAAATATTTTGGGTTTATTTCAGTTCAACTGATATTATTTTATACATATAGTTATAAGTTTAATTTGTTTCTAACTGTTATAATTTAATTATTATATTATTTATATATATGTAAGTATCTTATTAATTAAATCATTTTTAATTAATTTTAATTCATATTAATGAAATCACATATAATTAATTCTACTTTTAATTTTATTAATTAAAATATACTGAATTAATTTAATTTATATAAAATTTCTGAAATCTTATATTACATCCTAAACTATTTAAGATAAATAATTAACTATAACACTTATAGCTTGTTTTCACATATACACGCATCGATATATGTATACATTTTTGTTAATTAACTTTTAAATAATTTGTCTAATAAATTCATTTATTTAATTAAAAATTTAATTAAGTAGTTAAATTAATTCTAAATTTTAAAATAATTCATCTTAGAAATCTTTTAGATAAATATATAATTATGACAATTATAGTTCCACACGCGCGCGCGTGCACACACACACACACATATATATATATATATATATATATATCAATATATATGTGTGTATGTGTGTCAAAATTAACTTTATAATTAATTATTTTATTTTATTTAATTAATAAAATTAACTAAATATATTAAAAAATCTGAAATTAAATACATTTTTAAAATATTTTTGAGAAATTCAAATGTAGTTTATAACAATTTTAAATTTTCATTTTATGTTTCAAATTTAAGATTTAAATTTAAAATATATTTTAAAAAATTTAAACTAAATTACAAAAATTAACCTAAGGCCGAAATCAATTTAAGCCATTAAAATTGGGTTAATCTTTTGCACTTACTTCACCTATTAGGCCAGCCCAGTAGCAAGGAAGGGGAGAATAGTTGATTGTCCAATCCAAGCCTAGACACTTATTGAATTGGTAGACTTTATCAGTTAGCCCTAAAGTTTCTACTTTTATCGCATAGACTATTTTGGCTTTGATACCATTGATATAACCAAGTCGCTCAACAGCGAGTGGAATAGGAGGATCCCAAAGAGTTTTCCAATTTTGGATCATAGTGGGCCTATGAAGTCCAATAGGTTATACTAGATCCAATCCAGATTATTTAAACAAAATTAAATATTCTAATTTATTCAGTTAATGCATTAATTAAAATGATTTTTACATAGATTATCAGTATATCAGTACAGACTCAAATATGTATAACGTGCACATGCAACATGATATTGTGTTACACACTGGCTTATCAAAATATATATATGTATTTTTTTTTGAAAATGGGTATGAGCTTTATTAAGGCATTTCAGCCCAAGATGAGACCCAAAACACAGGCCCATATCATACAAACACAACATACATATATGTTAAAACCGACAGAACTCACATCCTTTCCTAAAAAAGAAAGAAAAAGACGCTTCTTCTTCTTCATTCATGGTGGCCGGAGGCGAACAAGGTAGCTTGTACTTGGGTTATTTGCCAATGGATAGCTCAGATCCTCTTCTCCATTATGTGCTCCGTCTCGTTCCCGTGAGGTGAGATTCTAGTTTTTGATTCTTCTATGCACCAATCGCATGTCATTTGACGCAAGCTTACTGACTTCTTTGTGATTTCTTTGTTTATTCTGAAATACTCGGCGATTTCTCTCCTTCCACACACACCAAATTGTGACAGTGATGGCAATACTATTCAGTTTGGCTTCCATGTCTTTGCCATCCCCTTTCTGAATCAGGTAATTTATCACATCTGCTAATAGGTGAGTCTGAACCGATGAATTAATTGCGATTTTACATAGATTCCACACCTCTATCGAAAAATTGCAGAAAAAAAAGAGATGTTCATGAGTTTCCTCTTCTTGATTACATAGCACACACATCTTATCTGTTAAAATCCCCCATTTTGAGATTCTATCCTTTGTGGGTAGTCTCTTAAGCATCGCTTTATACGCAGTAAAAGCCATTTTAGGGCTATTGACATGGTTCCAGATGATTTTGCTCCATTCTACTTCATTATCTTTGTGTCTTACCTCATTCCAAGCTGATTTAGTGGTAAATTCATTTCCAGAGTGCTTCCATACCCAGATATCATTTTCTCGACCACTAAATATCGGCATATATTGAATTTTTCCTTTAATTTCTTGGCTCACTGGTATCACTGAACAGTTCCACCCATTATTGTTAATTGCTACTGTCACTTTTTTATATGGGCATCCATAATCTGAGAAGGTATTAAGCCATAGAATATCAATTAAGGATTCTCCTAGGATCCAAGGGTCCTTCCATAAATCAGTCTCCCTGCCTGTAGAAATTTCCCTTGTACAACAAGAAGCAAGTGTTCTTCTTATTTTCATAATAGCTTTCCATGTCGAAGAAGCATTATTATCTATTTGCATGCACTAGAAATAACCTCTGATATATCATTTCTTCTAATGCAGGTTTTGTTGAAGTAACATTTGGTTTTTTGGTCATTCAATTCGAGTCCTGTAAATCTCTCTAGATTGCAAAAAATTTCCATTATAGCTCTAGCCGATGTCTGGTTGGATTTTATACAAATGAGAAGATCATCTGCATAGAATAAGTGGGTCACAATAGGCTGGAAATTGTAAATAGGCTGAATTAGTCTGTTGAATGTTGCCAGCTCCATCTGTAATGAAAAATATTCCATGGCAATTGTAAACAGATAAGGAGATAGAGGATCACCCTGCCTGATATCTCTATTGGATCCAATAAATCCTTTTGGTATGCCATTTATCAGAATAGAAAAAGTCGGTGTGGAAATACATTCTTTGAGTATGTTCACAAATTTTGAAGGAAACCCCATAGCTTTTAGCATATGTATAATGAAATTTCTATTTATTTTATCATATGCTTTGTGAAGATCCACCTTTAGATAGAATTTGTTCGCACCTGGTTTGTTGAAGTTTCTAATCAATTCATGTGCCATCAATGAGTTTTCGGAAATGCTTCTGCCTTTGATGAACGCACTTTGACATTTTGATATAAGATCGGGTAAAATGAGTTTCATTCTGTTGCATAGTATCTTGCTTAGAATTTTGTACACCACATTACAGCAAGCAATGGGACGGTAATCTTCAATTTTTGCTGGGTTTTCATTCTTAGGAATTAGACATATAAATGTGTGATTAATTTCTCTCACAAATTTACCATTTTGGAAGATATCTTGCATTGCTGATAAAATGTCTTCTTTCAGGTCCTCCCAGTGAACGAGGAAGAATTTGGAGCCCAAACCGTCTGGCCCTGGGCTGGAATCAACATGTATGGAGTGCAAGGCCTCCCAGACTTTATTCATGGAAATGTTCTTGGACAACATCCGTCTCCCTTTGGAATTTACCAACCTCCTGCATTGAACTTCTGGTAAGTTGTTGTTAATTTCTCCATTAAACATTTCAGAATAGAATTTGATAGCTTGTTCTTCTATATCAAAGATGTTGTTGATCATATTGCCATCTTGATCCATTAGGTGATAAGAATTATTAATATTGTTCCTGACAGCCATTTTTGTATAGAAAAATTTAGTGCAGTCATCCCCTATAGTCAACCATTTTTCTTTAGCCTTTTGTTTAAGTTCTATGGATTTTATTCTAAGCGCCTCCTTTAGCTTGCTTTGTGATTGATAATATTGTTTCCATGTGTCATCTGTAGACTCACCATTGTCAATTATTAATAGAAATTCTTCACATTGTTTCTATAAAGAACTGATTGGTCTCCATCTTTAATTCTTTTTTCGTTCCACTTCTTAAGATTTGCCTTAGCTGCCTTAATTACCTGCACAAGTTTGTAGCATTGAGTACCCTCCTCCCTAGGAATGTTTTTGATTTGAGTGGCTTCAGTATAACCATCTATTTCATGCCAGTGGTTAGAATATCTAAAAGGTTTGCCTTTCTCAGTCAAGTTCTTTTCTTTTAGATTTATAAGTATGGGACAGTGATCACTGGTGGAAGGGGGAAGTATATTGACTTTAATGTTAGATAGTTTATTTATGCATGCAACATTAATAAGTGCTCTATCTAGCTTGCAGGATATTTTCTTACACTCTCCACTTCTCCATGTATATTTCAGGCCACCATGTATGGGTTCTAACAATCCAGCTCCAATGATGCAATTATTAAACTCTTCCAACTGGGACACTCTGATGGTAAGCCCTCCTTTTTTTCCTCTGCTTTGAGAATAGAATTAAAATCTCCCATGACTATCCAAGGTTCAGTAATCATTTTGCTAATCTCTGTGATTGCTTTCCAGAGATGTGTACGGTGAGAGGCTAAATTACTTGCATAAACACAGCTCAAAGTTAGCTTAAGACCCCCCAAATTCTTTACATTAACAGTCACTTGTTGATCATCCTTAGTCAGCAAGTTTACATCCCATACTTTTTTGTTCTACAGAAATAAAATGCGACCTTTACCACCTACGTCATTGTTGTGTAAGTAATCCCAGTCAGAATCTAGTGAATCCATAAAGAAATTAAGATTATCAATAGTAAGTTTATTTTCTAAGATACTTAAGATGGAAGGAGAATAAATTCTCCTTAGGTTTAAGAGGTCTAAACGTCTAGTATCATTGTTTAGACCTCTTACATTCCAGCTGATTATGGACATTTCGATGCAGGAGGCCGACTCCTCAATTTCATAGGAGACACCTCGCGACTTGATATCGCCTTTTCTTTTCCTTTTGAATCTTTTTCTTTAAACTGGTTTTCATATCTTAAGTTGGATGTAGTGTATTTATTTTTGCTATCTCCCTCAGATTCAGTTCCTTAATCCATCTTATCAAGACTAACATTATTAATATCATCCTCTTCCTCTGGTGTTACAGATGAATTCCTTGTTGTATCCTCTTCCAAGCTATGGTGCATTGCAGTATTCACCTCCTCTTCATTCAATGAATGGCCTGCAACCTGGACTGCCTCCTCAGACCCATCATTATTTTCCACCTGCTCTGTAGTCTTCAAGTTTGTTATTTCAGTATGTATATAAGTATCAACTATACTTGGATCAGTCTGTGTCTTATTTTGTTGTAAATTTTGATCAGTTGTTGTCTTCTACCTCCAAACTTGTTTGATGGGAGGAGACCCAGTCTCGCATTGATCTAAGGAATGACCAAAACATTTGTACTTGTTGCATATAGGTGGGATGTGCTCATACTCTAGTTCCTGAATGTATATGTTGCCCTTTCTGTCTTTAGCTCTCACCTGTTTTTTAATAGTGTCGCTTGCTTTGATTTCTACAAGGACTCTAGCATACTTTAATCTTTTAACATGTCTGATATAATCATCCATATCTAGAGGATTACCAATTAAGCTTGCAATTTTACTGATCCCCCGTGCATTCCATAGAGATAAGTCTAAATTCTTCAGTTTCACCCATTTAGCAGAAGGTTTCCATTCCCTTTTAATATATGCGTTAAGATGGATGTAGTAAGGTTTCTTACCAGCAACATATATGTATAATGAAGTCCCCCACAGATTTTTCGCAGTATTAAAAACCTCCTCATCCAGATCAACATACCCTCCTACATCATCTTCCATAAAGTCAAATTTTTTGACCCCACCATCAATGTATGTGTTTCCAGATATTGCATCTGCCCAAGATCTGATGCCTCTCCTGAATTCTGGCTTATTATTGGACCCCACCTGAGGTAGATCCCTAGGAATCGTGTTGAGATTTGGTCCCATATGAACAGGAACCCTAGATCTAGGTCCCGCATGAGATGAAGCCGTAGAAGACAGTTGCTGATCCCTAATTAGATTTACGCTTTTATTCTTGTGACTAACCTCTGTCCAACCCGTGTCATCCGCTTCATTTTCCACGGTGATAGGTTCAATAGAGGAGATCTCAGCTGCAACTTTGTTCGCTTCATCCGCCATTAAAAGAGGTGATATTAAATATATATATATATATTTATGTATGTATGTATATATGTATATGTATGTATGTATGCATGTATGTATGTATATGTATATATATTGTAAACAAATTACGAAAAATTATATTATATTGGATAAAATAACTTTTTTTAAATATCTAAATATTTTATGAATAAGTCAAAATATATATGTATGTATGCGAGGTCAGTCAAAAGCACACGAAGTTTACCCAGCTATTCTGGCTACCAGTAGTGTAACTTTGGGGGCTGATGCGAGACATTACCTATAATAAGTACCCATAGAGGATACGAGGTTGGTCTCAAATTCTATAGGGTAAACCAGCCTACATAATCTGGCTATTAGTACCTACGAATAGTTGAACAAATGTGAGATGTCACAGTTTGGATTACGAATCATAATACGTAGGACATGTTTGGGTTTGATGGCAGTAAGTGGCTGATTGAGGGCATGCCTCCTCCCTATTTAGGAAGTATTAAATGGTCGGGATAAGCGCTTAAGCACGGTAGTGGATATCTTGGGAAGGTTCCGCTTTGGGTTTGAGGTATTAAGTAGCTATTATAGGGTCCGCCTCTCCCATAAAGAAGTATTAAGTGGCCTGATGAGATTTCATGTGATGTCAACTGGATAGTATCAAAGAGCATTCTACCTTAGGATAGGTAGTAAATAACGGGACCTGCCTAAAATGATGTATTAAATGGTCGGAGTCTGCTTAGTTTCCATTGAAAAGGTATTAAGTAACTTGGATACTATCTCTTATATTGTTAGGACATTATTAATGGTGAATGCATGGGACTGGGAATGACCTTTAGCCTACAGCTGAAGAGAGTTAATAAGTTGTATTGGAAATAGTATAGGTTATAGAGTTGGACTTGCAGTTGAAGAAATTTACATAGAATATAGTTAGGATGCATAAGACATATTCTTATTTAAATTATACTGGCCAAGTACTATTATAGAAAGGCTTGAGATTTTTATTCACCATACATTGTTGTTCTAACTCCTTCCTCATTCCAAAATAGGTTAGAGAAGATGATACAGATTTCGGAAATGGTCACGAAGATGCAAACTTATGGTAGTCATTTATCTATATATTTATGTTGTTCTTATTTCTAATGTACCCATTTAGATATAATGACGTATTTTGGATATTGTACTACGGATATTTGGCGTTGTTTTGTGGTGTTGTGTTGTATTTTTTTTACATTTGAATTTTATATAAAATGGGTATTGTTTCTAATATTATATTTTATCCTTCCGCTGTAAGATTTTGAATATATAGATAGATAGCTCTATGTATTGTTCTTTTTATCAATTTTACCAACTAACAACCAGCTTTGTAATGGGTCTAAGTTTTGATGGGCCCTTTTTGGGTCAAAAATTAAGCCCGTTTCGAGGCAGGTTGTTACATTTGGTATCAGAGCCAGGTTACCCAATCAATGTGGATAAGTATACGTATGAGTGGTGTACTTGATATTTTTAAAACTATTTTTCAAAAAATTTACTATATATAAATATATATATATATACATGCTTATTTTGAACATACGCCTAACTCTATAAATTTTGACTATAGAAGTAGTTGCAACCATATTTTGAAAGGATGAGCGAGGCGACTATGAGTTGGAAAAAATAAAATAGATTTAAATTTATACTTCTACCCCGATTACCCCACGGGGCGAAGGTCGCACCATAAGGAATGGACCAAGTAGAGCATCATCGCGACATATAGAAGCACCCCAGAAGCTGAATGGTACTTGATTCCTTTATTGAGCCTAGACTGCCTTATGATTTTAGACTTCGATGGATTGTTGATTGAAGACATATATTTCATCTAGACAGATGGAACATAAGAACCTATATGTTGTAAGCATCCAAAAGTAAGGAATGATAGGAGGGAACCAAGATGTGAAGGAGTGGAGCAAGTTCCCACAAGAAGGTGTATATTAATTACCACAAGGAGATAATCAGATTTTAATAAAGATTAAGTAGGGAAGAAGGGAAGTTCAGTAGAAAGGACATTTAAAATCAATTTCGAAATCCAACCCCATATGAAAGAATTTGATAAAAGGTTTTGGAAAATTACATGAAACGTTTTGAATGGGTTTTTCAAAGGATTTATTAGGAAGTAGTTATTTTGAAGAAGTAAGGAAATTTAGAATTTCATAATTTAAAATTTTTATTGAGTTGAAAGTTTCTGATTAAAAGGTTTGTGGTAAAAAAAGGTTTTTCATTTTTTGAAATTCTTGGTTTAAAAATTGGTTGAGTCAAAAGTTTTTGGTTTATAGATTTTCGATAAGGGGTTTTCTTTTTGAAATAAATGTAAAATAGAGCATGGGTTGGACTCGATGGTTTTTCCTATTTCATAATATTGGAAGTTCTTTTTTTAATTCTTTTTAAAAGGGGGAATAAATGGAAATGGAACTTGAATAAAATGAGGTAGAGAGGATAGAAGGGTAAGGATGCCCAATAATCTAGGTAGGAGGAACATTCCCGTGTAAGGAAATGCGGAGAATAATAGTTGAAATAGATCTATATATGAAGAAAAGCCCAGATGGCTAAAGCAATAGGCAAACGAACTATGATGAATCAATATTGGGAAATTTAGATGATAATAGCATTAGGACTTTATATAAAATAGGATTAGTAATCTAATTAGAAATAATATAGGTGAGAAGTAATAGGAATATGATAGAAGTTATCCTTGTCTACTCCACTTTTTATTGTTTAAAGTTATAGAAGATGTTTTTGAAAAAAGATGATTAACTGGTATGATAATTGAGTTTTTGAATGTTTTGGGTTAAAAACCCTACTTTTAAAGAAGTAAGTCTTTGAGGTGGAAAGTCTTTGAGAAGGGAAATTATTTTGCTAAGAAAAAAAGGCTTTGAATTAGGTACTTCATGATTGTGACATTTTAGTTTTATAAAGAATGGTGAGGACTAAACCAAATTTTTTTTATATGGAGTAAATATGGATAACTGCTTAGGTAAGACAAGGTAAAGATTTTAGGATATGAATAAAATAAAAATAGTATGTACAACCTGATCTGGAAATTTAAAATCAGTCCCAAATATTTAATTGTAGAATGTTGGTAAAGTTGTAAAGATATTCCAGATCTATAATTGGGTTGTAAATTAGGTTGCCCATGCGGACTTGGAATGTGAATTTCTATATGTTGATTTATTTGGAGCGGGTTCCATGTAATTTCCATAAATTATCCAATTCCAAAATATGTATAAAAGCGTGTCATTTAAATTAACAAAGGATAAGAAAAGAAATAATTCCTTGTAATTTCAAAGGAAGCAAAGATCTCACTTTCGGTTAATTTATGAAAAATTATAACGGTAATCCTTTTTGGAAGGATAGCTCTGATAAATTAAAATGTGGAAAGAAATGTTCTATTTTAAAAATTAATAACTAGAAATAAGAAATATACACACATACGTATAACCACGCTCAACATAGAGAATTAAAAAGGAATTAAATGAGGACTAATTAGGGAATTTAATATGACATTTACGGGGATGCATAATTTATCCCATAATCAGGTATATTAACTGAAGTAATAGACGGACCATATTTATTAAAAACCAAGAAGGAGAATCAAGGAAGGTGGGTGATAGTGGAATGACATACCGAGAATGTCTATCTTGATTTAGTAAGGAGTATTAGGATCACAACATCGTTAACACCAATTGATGATGAATGACAGCTTCCAGCTAAATTTTATTTTAGATTTTTGGGTTGTAATAGCTAGTTGTCCCCTTTAGGTTATTGGAAAAGCATAGGATATGGTATGATATATGTTCCTGTTTTATCATTGGGTTAATTTTATGGATGAGATTAGACTGCTAGATAAATATATACACATTGAGAAATAGCGTAAATAAGGAAATTTCATAAGGACACTTAACTAGCGATAAACTGTAGGTAAGACTGGAAGTTAATGAGAAAATTAGGTTAGTAACTAGGAATAAAGAATGCTTCAATCCAAAAAACTTTAGGATTTTGGGAAAATAAATTTTAGCATGCGAAGTGTCATCATTCAAGAATGACCATTCAGCCCTGAGGAGATAAGATGTATAAAGATATGTAGAGAATTTTCTATTGGTTAGGAATGAAGAAGGGAGTAGCTGAGTTTGCTTCCAAATGTTTGCTGTTCCAAAGGATAAAGGATGAGCGAGGGAAACCCGGAGGATTGTTATTGCCATTGAAGATTCTAACTTGGAAATGGGAGCGTATATCAATGGACTTCATAGATGGGTTTCCTAAGAGCAAAAGAAGGCAATGAAGCAATTCGGGTCATAATGGATAGACTCACTAAAAGTCCCCATTTTATTCATGTTAGAAGCAATAGGACCGCAGCATCTTTAGCACAAATTTACATCAAGGAGGTGGTTCGAATTCATGGAATTCCGAATAGCATTGTTAGTGATAGGGACCCTTTATTTACTAGCGAACTTTGAGGAGTTTGTTGACATCTTTAGGAACTTCATTGAATCTAAGCACTACTTACCACCTACAAATGGATGGTCGGAGTAAACGGTTGAATAGAATTTCAGATGACTTGTTAAGGGCTTACATCATGGACTTTGGAGAACTTTGGAGGACCTTGGGAGCAACACTTACCTTTGAAGAATTCGTGTATAATAATAGTCACCAAGCGATGATTGGCATGGCACCCTTTAAAGTGTTTTACGGGAGGCCATGTGAATCACCAAATTTTCAGTGGGAAACCATAGACAAAATTCTACTCGGACCTGATTTGATTCGCGAGACTTCAGAAAAGGTAGAATTGATTAAGCAACAAATGAAGTCCGCACAAGATCGGCAGAAATCCTATGCGGACAAGCGAAGAAAGGAGTTGGAGTTCGAGGTAGGACATGGTGTTTATTAAAGTTTCCCCTCCTAGGAAAGTCGTGAGATTTGAAAAGTCGGGAAAGTTGGCACCAAAATTTGTTGGGCCTTTCCATATTTTGGAAAGAATAAGAAGACTTGCTTATTGCATGGAGCTACCAAATAAGTTGGTAAGAGTCCATGACATTTTTACATTTCGCACTTAAGGAGATGCCTTCATAGCACAACCACCGTGGTAGGGCTTGATCGGTTGGTAGACATTGAAACGGAGCTGATAGCATCCAATGCCACCACAAGCGTCGTGGAGCACAAAACTAGAAAGCTTCGTAAAAAAAGTAATTAGGCTGGTTCGAATATAATGGGGAGATAATATGGCGTAAAGCTCATGGGAAACTAAAGAAAAGATGATGACTTCTCGTCCTAAGCTTTTCTTTGTAAACGTTTCTCTCTAAAATTAGGTTTTGGTTGCATCGTGGTTGTTAGATTGGATGGTAGGGGCGGTTACCATACTCTTTACCGTCACTTTTGCACTCATATGAAAAAACTTTTTGCATGTTTAGGATGTTTGTATAAAAGCCTATATGTCATGACACTTGCATTCACTCTAGGATTGAGTTCACCTATAATACGTCTGCATACATAATCACATTGCACTTTTGATTGAATAAATGGTTGTGAAGATAACTTGGTTGTATAACAAGGATGGTTAATGCGTGTTATGTAGTCCGTCCTTTAGGGATTTCTAGGACGAAATCCTTTTTAAGGGAAGAGAATGTAACATCCCAAAAATATTAATAAGAAAATTAACTAATAAGAAAAGAATTAATTAATAATAAGGCTAAAAAAGGAAATTTTGTAAATATTGGAATTTGGCTACAAAAGTTGTGTCATTGCGTTCGTGATGACTTTATGATCAATTTCCATATATAAAGTTTTAAAAATGGAGCTCAAACGAAAAGGTTATTGACGTTTGAAGTTTTTGGATTCAAATTAATTTAAATGGAATTCAAATTTAAATAAATAATTAATGCTAAAGTTTAAAATTCAAAAATTAGCGGTAGTTAAACTTGGGGGCTAAGTAAACGTTAAAATAAAAGTTAACATTAAATATTAATTAAGGAATTAAATAATAAATCAACAGCAATTAAATATACATTCCCAAAACAAGCTACTGATCGACCTATCTAGGGTCGATCGACCACTAGCAATTGACCGCCTAGGTAGGAGAGGTCGACTGGTAATAGTGGTAGTGGCTAGGGCATTTAATACCGTGAATGGTATAGATTATATTATTTTAAACCGACTTAAATCTGACGGTTCTTGTGCTTTCTAACCTCTATAATAAGGGTCTAGCCCCCTCACTTTTATCACAAATGATTTGGGAACATAGCGGAGCTCTATCGGTTTCTTTCTTCTTCAAGATTTAGAAATTCTCAAGAGTTTCAGGTAAGGAAATTTAGGTGTTTAATATTCAATTTCTAATTATATTCTCCTCCAATCCATGAAATTCTGAATCTAATCTATATACAACCCACTTGTTGTATATTTCTAAAGGAAGAGATCTGGAAAGAGATTTAAGAGGACGTAAACAAATCTAAGAGGAAGAGCCAAGGACCTTTTGTGAGTTGAAATTTTAGTCTTTCTTATTTTATTAATTGTATAGTATAACTTGTATTTGATTATGCCTTGGGGAATTTTGTTCATGAAAATATCACACTAAAACCATAAAATTTCCCTAAAGCAAAATGTTAATTCTTGAATTTGAATCTCAATTATATTATATTAAAATAGTGGAATTGGGTAGTTATTGCAATTTTAATGTTTTACATTCTATTCCACTCCTCATCTTTTTCTTTGGATCTGATTAAGGGTTTTGAAAAGAAATAGGTTAAAAAATGGTGTGTAAGGTACGGATTCTTTTATTCGTAGTTTGCATTACCTATTTTCGTAATTTAAATGGAAATTCCTTTTTTCCATTTTAGCATGAAGAAGTTGAATAGAGGTAAAAGGACTTGAATTGTAAATTCTATAAATATTGATTCTACTATTTTAGTATAAAATAAATTTGGTATGTGTTTATAACAAAAGTTGGCACAAACACCAGAGATTAACGGTAAAGAATAAAATGAAGATAAAATAACTTGAAAATAAGGAAAATATGAACACACGGTAATTATAATGGTTTGGCTAATCAAAGGCCTATGTTCACTTAAACTTTATTGGAGATTTCTGATGAGTTTTACAAAACTATTTTTATGGTTCGGTGATGATCCCGGAATTACAAGGATGATACAAGAATTTGTTAAACGGCTAAAAGATCCCTCAAACAATGCCCATCCTCCTTTATTTATAGCTGTAGGTCATTGGAAAACTCTCCCCCACATTCTAGCCTATGTTTCCTACGCCACATCATCAATAGTTAGAATCGATGCCGATTCATGTTGAGGGATCGGTACCGATCAGTGATTTTGTCCTATGGACCACATATCCCTTCTCATGATCATTTTTTTGACTTGTATATTCATCTTCATTTGCATTACTATGGGCCAGGATTTGATTGAATGCCTTGGTTCGGAGGTATGTTAGAGGCACTTGATTTATGCATTATTTGTTCAAGTCGATATAAGCTTGCGATCATTTGCTTTGCCTCGATGTAGCACTAGGTAAATGAAGAAACTAAGGAAAGTTTGGGAATCGGTACCGATCCATTGTTAGGGATCGGTACCAATCCACAACCTTGCTTTCCCCTGGTGGATTTAAATCTTGTACTTGCAATGAGATGTTGTCTGGGTTATAATTGAGGGTTTTCTGCTACCTTGGGACTTCATTCCTCAGTCTCCTTTGACACTTGAGTTTGGCTGTTGTTGCTCTGGAGTCTTGATTGATAACTTCTCAGTTTAACTAACCTGATGTGTCCAAAAATGGCCTAGTCATAGATAACATTTTCCCCCTAAAGTATATTTTATTTTAACATGACATGCTTTGGAACAAGAGAAATTGAAGATTCTGCATCAAATGTTTCGAGTTTACTTCAAATTGACTCCATCTTTTCCCTAAACTGCTTTCATTAAGTGCGGTATCATTTATCAATCATTACAATGCTTCGAGTGGTTTTGAACTTGTGGCTTCTTTGTAGTATAAAAACTGAAGTATGTTCTTCCAAGTTCAAAATGATTTCAAAGATTTCCTTCTTTGAATTAATCAGGTATGGCTCTGGCTTTTTGAAATTTTGGTTATCTTGTGTCGTGCATGCATACACATGTATACACACACATATGCCTATTGTCATACACACGTATGCTTGCATATTTATTATCATATTATTATTATATTATTTTTATCTTTTTTTAAGACTATATGGTTCGGTACCGATCCATGTACCATGGATTGGTAACGATCCATGGTGCCTTAAATTTAGGCGACTTAGATGCCTAAGTTCATGGTTCAATGTGTTTATAAACACTGAGCCAGCACTTGAGGATATCACTTGTTTGTCTCAAGAGTTTTCACCTTCAAGGCAGCCATTATCTAGCTCCAGATCTCGACCCGACTTTGACTCTGGATCGCCCTAACCATCATCGATCGAGCTTTGCTCCTCCATAAATTCTGATGTCGCCATTCTAGCTCTTACGTCGTCTCTTCATACACCGAACTACCTCTACCGCTTGAGAAACAAAACTTGAACATCTCAAACTCGACTAAGGCGATTCGATTCAGGTAGGTGATGGCATAGCCTCGCCTACACCGTTGTCGGTCGATAGCATCTGCCTCCAATGACGCACAAGAGCCTCATCTCTTTGCTCGTATGATTCGGCACCGATTCCAGACTTTGTAAATTTTGATGCAGAAATTCGAGCTAGGGGATGATGCACTTGTAGCACACTTGGTTTGACTCGGGCTTCCTTTGACCTGTGAAACCCTAAAATTTTCCAATGTAAAAAAATTTCTAGGTCAAAGAAAAAGATCTTATCAGTCAACAAGTGTTTAAGGTGATATTGATCAAACGATAGCTGGTATTGGTGATATATCATAACGGTTTCAGATAACGGTTACTTTGGATGTAAATTGATTTGACTTGCACGACGTTAGATGCATACAATGCACAATTTCAAATGCATGCACTTCACAACTCCACACAACTTTAACTGCATTATATTGCCCCGTGTCAATGTACGAGACTCGATCGATCAACACACGTTGATACCCGTTGGGTTTGGTACATTGACTTTATAGGGCACTCTTTCCAGCATGAAGACTGCTACTTTTTATGTGCCTAACATCACTTATGTATGAAGCTTTGATAGTTATGGATCGCAGATGCTTCAAGCGTCTCTCTGCTATTGTCGTAGGTCCTTCTGCACCTGCATATTCTGAGTTAGACATGAAATCTAGTTCTTCCACACTTCCTACAGCGAGATATACTCCTCAGTCGACTAGTCACCAGGTAGCACAGCCTTTAGAAATAATACTTTTTGTACCAACCAAGGGGCCTACAGTTACGGATGCCCCTGTTGTTGATATAGGTGATGCCATTATTTTAGATGATGCTCAAGATTCCCTAGCATCGAAAGTGAGACATCTCTCTGAAGGATATGCGAGAAGCATGGCATCCCCTACAAGGACATGTTGGTTCTATTACGCCATCAACGGGCACATATCCCTCTAGTATAGTACATGGCTTGTAAACGATATATGTGTATGGCCGACTGTGTCCCGCCATTCAGCAACTTCATTCGCATTATTTTGCAGTTCATGAAATTAGCTCCGGCCCAACTGCACCCTAGTAGTTATGCTTTCCTGAATAGCATGAATATTATTTTCACCTACCATTTGAACCGCAAGCCTAGCACTCGGGAGATTCGTTATTTGCATAGCTTCGAACATAAAAAAGGATCCCCTTCGCTTACCTATCTAGAGCCTTTGGAGGGTTGTCGGATAGTGATGGACCTTTGGAACAAGTTGAGCTACTTCAAGGACAAGTTTTATTTATCTGTTGTACGCATGGCTTTACACAAAGATGGTTATCTAGACGTAATTCTTATTCTCACTCTCTTCTCTTAATGAAAATGTTGTTACCTTAACCATTCACATTGTTTCTCTTTGTGATTACAATAATTCAATTAGGCCTAGCGGTACTACTTTAGCGAGAACCCTAGCTGATGTATATAAAGTCCCACTTGAAGAGAGAAAAATGAAAACACCCCTTACGAATGAGAATATGCATGTTCACCATTTGTTAGAAAAAAGCCATAGGATTGGCCATGCTCCAGAAGTTGTGGAAGATGATGATGACGAAAGTTCTTCATCGGATAATGGCGATGGAGGCCAAGAGGTACCCCCAGTTTTGAGTCCCATCACGGAACTTGGAGAAATTCATAAGCACGTTGAGGAAGGAAGTAGTGGTAGAAGGGGAAATGATGATGCCAATATTGGTCATAAGTTTTCCGGTGATTAAAGTGATGGTGATTGGGCATTTCTTCTCACTCAGTGACCTAAAATAAAGATTATTCCATCGAGAACTTCCTCGCAACCTCCACTACCTATCGCAATAGAGGAAACTTCTATTCCACCTCAAGAAGATATCTATAGGTCCCTCGGACCGATTCCTGATGAATTTGGTTCTTTTGGCATGGGCAACACCAGTATCGAGGATACTAGATCCATATCCATCAACCAAATGAAGCGCTTGCCACTCATGCAGGGGAAATCGCCCCTTTAGCAAATTTCAAGTCCATGGTCCGTAGGGGGACACTAGGACACATACACACACTTACATGACACTGCACTTTTTTTAGTTCATGCCATGCTCCTATCTTGTTTGAGCTAACTCATTTGTGTCTCATTTGCAGATCAGTGGAGTGTAGGGGTACGTACGACAATAGTAAGAGCCAGGTGAGCAAGCACAGGAGACATGGATCATATAGTCGTCCTCATGGCTCCTCTTACGACTTTGATTCAGGGAGGCATTCAGACTTAGACTATATGAGCCAAGGCAGAAGCCATACATCTCATTAGTTCTCTCCATGTAACAGCATGGATATACATTCTTCCAAAGCCGATCGTACATCAACTGTTGATGTATAATGCTCCTATCTCCATCCCATTATCGTTATAGCCAACGTCATCCACTCTTATGCTACGATGCTCCGAGCAAACATTAGGGTCGATTACATTTGATATTTCACATTTGAGGCCTGACGAGAAATCAGTTTCAAACAAAAAAGGAGATTGCTTTCAATCCCCATATGGACGTTTTGTAGCGTAAATTTCCAAAACTCTTTCTTCATGATGTCAAGTTAGCCTCCAAAGTGAAGGACATTCTGCATACATCAAAATTGACACCGTGGCTTACGTCAATGATGTATACGACCAGTACTTCTAATGGAGATGGTTAGCTGAAGTCATTTCTAATGGTTCTTATAAAAGAAAAGTGGAGCTCCAAGGGATCAAACTCGAGACAGAGCAAGATAATTGCATCATCATTAACCTCGATGAGGAAGTCGAGAAGCTAAATTCCTCGTTTGCTAAGTCTAAGAAATAATTGGGTGTCCTAACCAAGTTGGTCGGGAAAGAGCGCTAAAATCAGTAAAAACAAATTGAGGCTACTCACCATAAGATTCATAGTCTATTGTTAGAGAATGAGTGGCTGACTAAAGAAGTTGAGGAGTTGAATAAACGATTGGAGAAAGAAAAGAAAGAGAAAGATGATGCTCTTGTTTAGGCCCAAGGCTACTGTGAGGAGTTGTAGATGCTCATAAGTCGAGGGACGGTGCAGAAGCCCGGGCAAAGGATGTTGAAAAGCAGGTTGAAGCCGTAGAGAAGCGAATTTATGGATGAATTCAAGCTAGTAATCATCTGATATAATGCAAATGCGATCAAATTCAAAAGCTTGAAATGGCTCGACGAAGGATATCCCGAGGCATTGGCCTTGGTGTGGAGGAAATTATGAACGAAGAACAAGAGCTTTCCAGTGGGGCTAAGATTGATGTTGTGTAGTTGAAGCTCGACCTTCTAAACGCGGAGGACCTAGAAGCCTTAAGGCCAAAGAGCTTATATTGCACCCCAAAGCTAGCTGTCAAGGCCTAAAAAGATCGAGATGAGAGCTCTGGGTCTACTGTTTGCGATTCCACAATGAATGTTACTGCTTCTTTTACTTCGGAGTCACTAAGCTCTAAGAAGGTTATTCCTCTCTCAGATTTACCGCTGTATCTGCTGCTGGGGCAGTTTCTGAAACTCCAACAACTTCGGCATCCCTATCAGAGGACGAATACAACCCTGATGAACCCTTTCTTCCAAAGTCATTCATCTTATCTCCCATTCTGAAGGGAGGTTCTGATGGCACTCCAGCTCACATCGAATCCGTATCTCCTAGAGGTATATCATTAACCTCGTCTGTGTTTGAGATGGCCTATATAACACCGATCGATGTCACCAATCTCTGCTTTTATGTTTCTCAAGTTTCAGGTCAACCTTCGATCGTCCCTCTACCTGAAGGGAGTTTGACCAAGTCGGTCATCGTATCTGCCCCGATGTCGATCCCATCTTCTAATGTGAACTCTGCCCACAGTCCTAGTGCCAAAATGATTCATACTTTGAATAAAGAAACCAGGGGTGATGATCATGGGCTTAAGAAGAAGAGGACATCACCATAATCGAGGCTTTTGATTCTTCTATGGGTCCCACTACAGTGGAGTTGCTCCAAACTCAAGTTCTGCTGGCTAAGGAGATCAAGAAGGAAAAAGATGTTGATATACATCCTCCCATATCAATCTCATTGCCCAGTCAACCTATCTTTGTGCCTTCTTAAACTTCAACAAGCGATCTTTCGAAGGGTCATAAAGGCAAAGATACAAGTACGAGGAAGCCTGGTGAGTCAGGAATGCACTCTATCGAGGAGAATAAGAAGGAGCATAAGAGGAGGAAAAAGACTTAGTTGCATCCTTCCTTGTTCATCTTTTGTTTTGTTTGAATAACTATGTATATATGTTGGAGTTGTGCAAGTACAGTCCTCGCATTTTGTTTAAACAGTATGTTAATAAAAATTAGACTTGTTTTCTATTTAAGCCTTATGTCAATATGTTTAGGTATTGGGAAATGTGTTTGTATTCGATGCCCCTTAGTCGAGTTTTATTCAACTAATGGGTATGTCTGAAATTACATTATTCCCAATCTTGAAGAATAGCGGCTTGGTTGCCTATCTTTCGGCATCCTCGCTCGACCAACACTAACTTTGGGTCTTGACTGGAATTGGTTGCTTAGAGCGGTAGTTTAAACATCCATTTTGTGGATGGTTTTACCCAATCTCGCCTAACTCCGGGAGTAGACCACAGTCAATCACCAGAAATGGTGGTTATAGCATCCATCTCTTGGATACTTAGGGAAGATCTTGCCTGACTCTGAGCATGGATCTTTGACCTCACCGTCCTCTAGGTGAGGAGTTTGAGATTCACCAAACTCTGGATAAGAGCTTTGTAAGGGCATAATTCATTTAGTTGGCTAACTTCGAGCAACGGTTCTTAGGGTGAACTATCTCGTTCGACTTCCTATGTGTTTGTACCCTAATGTCCATGTCATAGGATAAAGGAGCTATTTGGCATCTACTTCGAATGACAGAACAACCACATTCCTTAGGTCCAGTTATGTAGCGTAAAGTTTGGTTGGTGCCTATCTCTGGTCACTATAATTATTTATTATATAAGCATGTGCCATTCAATCATGTTGTTGTTCAAAGTGCAGATTTAGCTAATGAGAATGCAAATTCATCGATCCTCAAAGCCAATTCATTTCATATCCACAATAATGGAAAATCAAGCCTCTTTATACTGAGATTGACAAAATATGTATAAAGATAGTTCTAATCGAAATAGCGCCGTAAATGTTCGCTATTCCACAGCCTTGGAGGCGAAATTCTGTCTGTAGTTGCTAGCTTGAATGTTACATCTCCAAGTTTGTGTTCGATAGGATACAGACCTTTCCAAGTCGGGACCATGTTCACTGGACTAGGGAAGATTCATTTAAGAATGAGATCACCGATCTCGAAGGTTCAATTCCTGACTTTGTGTCGTAATGCAAGGCTATTCACTTCCGATGAGCAGTGGCTCTCAAATCAGCCTCATCGCGTTTCTCATCGAACATATTGAGTGACTTGAGCAGGAGTTCCTCATTCCTTTTGGGATTATAGTGGATCTTCTGATGATATTGCACTTCTAGTTCAATTGGAATCATAGCCTTCGACCCGTAGGCCAAAGCGATTGGAGTATGACCAGTCGTGGATTTATGAGTCATTCGGTAGACCTAAAGTGCCAGCGGTAATTCATCAACCCACTTTCCATTGGCCTTTGTCAATCCCTTTTTCAGAATGGACTAGATGCTTTTGTTAGTGGCTTCCAGTTATCCATTTGTCTACGGATACGCTACCACAGAAATACTTTTCTCAATCCGATACTTGTTGTAGAAGTTCTTGAATTCCACGCTGTCAAATTGGGTTTTATTGCCGAAGATGGTCGTTTTTGGGATCCCATATCGACGAATAATGTTCTTGACTATAAGTTGATTGCCTTCTTCATGGTGACCGTAGCAAGCGGTTCCACTTCGGCCCACTTCATAAATAATCAATCGCACCAATGGCATATTTCCCCTTACCCTTCGACATCGACAGTACACCGATAATGTCAATTCTCCATACGGAAAATGGCCATGGGCTGACCATATGCATAATCTTCGTAGGTTAGGCTCTAGGAATTTGACGAATCTCTAGCATCGATCACACCTCCTGGTGTAATCGGCTACATCTCTGTGGATAGTCAACTAAAAGCATCCGTAGCAAAAAACCTTCTTCGCTAATGTTTGCCCCCCGGTGTGATCGCCACAAGCTCCTTCATGAACATCCACAAGGATCTTTTTGGCTTCTTCATGGGTGACACACTGCAGAAGGGATACAGAGAAACCTCTTCGGTACAATAGCCCATCCTGGACAATAAATCGCGGAGCCTAGCGCAATAGTTTCCTTCGTTCGTTCCTTCCATCCAAAAGGGTACCCTTCAGTAGGTATTCATTAACCCGAAATCATCCATGATTCTTTTTCAGGTTCAGCCTCCAAGATCCGGTCGACATACATGTGGTCGATGCTCGGAGCCGATAATGCTTTCACTGGAACTAGATCCATGAGTTGCGCATCCAAGGAACTAGCCAGCTTGGCTAGAGAATTGGCTTTCATGTTTTCTTCCATGGGAATATGCATTATCGTGCAATACTCAAAATTGTTGAGCAGTTCCAGAACCTTCATCAAATAAGGGGCTAGCCTATCACCCTTTGCCTAGAATTCCTTTCTATCCTGGAAAACCACTAACTGAGAGTCACTATATATGTGCAAGTTCTTAACTCCCAATTCCTTTGCGATCTTGAGTCCCGCAATTAGCGCTTCATATTCGTTCTCATTATTCGTTGTAGGGAAGTCAAGTTTTAAGGCATAACAAACTGATCATTCCTCGAGGGTTACCAAAACTACTCCTTCTCATGAGCAATGTTCATTGGATGCTCCATCCGTGTAAACTTCCATTGAGCACTCTACTCTGCAATTTTATCCCTTTAGTCATCTCGAGCAGTGAACTCAACAATGAAGTCGGCCAATGCTTGGCCTTGGATCACTCTCCTGGGATGATATGATATACCATACTGACTTAGTTCAATATTCCACTTCAATAATCTCCCAGAGTTCTCGGGCCATTACAGGACCTGTCTTAAGGGCTGGTCAGTCATCACCTTAATTAGATAAGCTTGGAAGTAGGGGCGGAGTTTCCTTGAGGCGATTAGCAAGCAATATGCTAGTTTTTTCAACTTTGGATAATTTCTTTCAGCTCCTGTTAATTGCTTGCTGATATAATATACTAGCCTTTTGATTCTATTTCTTCACGTACGAGGGCAGCACTCAAAGCATGCATAGATACTGCCAGATAAACAAATAGATCTTCTCTTTCCAAAGGCTTGACAAGGCAGTTGTCCTTTCCAGGTGATTAACCAACTCTTGAAAGCATCCTTGCATTCCTGTATTCAAGCAAAATTTCTCTTCCCTACTTTGAGGATATCAAAGAACGGTATACATTTGTCCATAGCCCTTGAGATGAATCAGTTCACCGTGGCTACCTTCCCGTTCAGACTCTGTATCTCTTTAATTATCTTTAGCGCCTCTACATACCTCAAGGCTTAAATCTTCTCTAGATTGGCCACAATTCCTCTCGAGTTCACAATGAAACCCAAGAAGTTCCCTGACGTGACTCCGAATGAGCATTTCAACGAGTTGAGCATCATTTTATATTTCTAAAGCACTCCAAACATTTCTGACAAGCCCTCCAAATAGTTCATCGATCGTCATGACTTCACCAACATATCGTCGACATAAACTCCATTGACTGTCCAATTTAATCTCTGAACATCGAATTTGCCCTTTTTTGGTAGGTGGCTCCAGCATTTTTTAGACCGAATGGCATGACAAGGTAATAATACAACCCTAATTTAGTTATTAAATTTGTATTTTTCCTGATCTAGGATATGCATTAGAATTTATTATAGCCAGATTAGGAGTCCTTGAATGACAGCAATTCATTGCTGATGGTTGAATCTACCAGTTCGTCGATTTTTAGTAATGGAAAAGTGTCCTTTGGGCATGCTTTATTCAGATCTGAATAATTGATCCATGTCCTCCATTTCACATTGGACTTCTTGAACACGACCGGATTGAATGCCCACTCCGCATATAGAGCATCGCAGATGAAGCCATTGTCTTTTAGCTTGTCCACCTCTTCTTTCAATGCAGCGGATCGCTTCGGACCCAAACTACGTCGCTTCTGTTTCACTGGTAGACACCTAGGGTTCACGCTAAATGCATGGCACTCTATCTATAGTGATATTCCACATATGTCAGAATGCGTCCAGGAAAACACATCTAGGTTTGCCTAGAGAAAACCTATCAATTCCTTCCTTATTTTCATACCAAGCTGAGACCTGATTTTCAAGACCCGCGTAGGGTCATCCTGACTGACCGAGATGCAGATCATCAACTCGGCAGGAGCCGCCCTTTCATCCTCGGGATCTTTCCGCAGATCCATAGCTTTGTGGAACCTGCTATGCCAACCGAGCTAGGTCTTAGGCGGTGGTTGCTATGCGTCCATCGTCTTGACGCAGAGAGTCTTCTTTACGACCTTTCCCTTCTCACGCTGCTTTGCATCCTTTAGCTCCACGACATAGTATTCACGTCCGACGCCCTGGTCCTATTGAATGACTCCTAACCTGTTCTTCATAGGAAATTTCATTGTTAAGCACCACGGTGCGAGGGCTATTTGAAAGCTGGCCAGGGTCGGTCGGCCGAAGAAAGCGTTATAGGCAGAAAAAAAATGTCCAACACCACGAAGGCCACAACTCCGCACTCTCTTATGTTCACCTTCACCTAGGACTAGTGGTAAATCCATACAACATATAAGCTCTATCGCCACTCCATTAAATCCCTAAATTCAAGATTTACATGACTTCAGATCCTAACCATCCATTAGCATCTGATCGTAAGCTTTCTTAAACAAAATGTTCAGTGAACTACCATAATCAACTAACACCTTCCTCATAGTCGCCCGTCCAATCATGGCCGATATCACTAAGGGATCCAGGATAGGTGCTTTGACCCTAACAACATCCATGTTTCTAAACATAATATCATCAGTCATCGTCCTGAGCTGCTTTACTAGAGCTCCATCTTCAACAGCAAAGCAACTTTCTTGCACAACGTACTTCAAAGAACTTGCATACACCTCTATCTCATTCCAGTTCTTTGCAGACGGATGAGGTCCACCAGAAACCGTGTTAACAACCAATATTTTCCCAAGCTTCCTAGGCTCATCGTCACTAGGCCCAGCTGGATCCCTTTGGAGCAGCTGCCCTGGGGTTAAACAATCTCTTATCCGCCATCCTGCGGGATTTTGACGCATTGCTAAAGATTCTTTATTCAAATCAGATCCTCGATCACATCTCACAAGTGCCTGCTTTCATTTGTATTATGACCATGGGTTTCATGGAAGTGACAAAACTTCCTAGACTTTTTCTCTCTCTCAGTCGACTCCCTAGGGGTTGGCTTCTTATACTGTTCGATACCCTGTGTCGCAAGGTATATATATTCTCAGTTGAATTGTTTAGTGGTGTATAATTTTCATATTTTGAACATCTCTTGAAATCAGGCTTCCTGCCTCCATCACCTTGATTGTTTTTCTTCTAGTTATTGCCTTTATTCCTCATATTCACAGCTACATTTCCGAAACTTTCACCGGACTGCTTCACAGCCACGTTACTCTGTATCACTTTAGCAGATTGGTCACCATTGGCCTTCCTAGCTGTCGTACTTGCCTCTTTCAAGCGCAAGAACTGAGTCTCCATCTCATAGAAAACATCCATCATCGGTGGGGGTTTCACCCTCAGCCACCTTATAAACTCCATATTAGGATATTGCCCTTAATTAAAGCCATTAACACAATGCCCTCCTTTGCATTGCTAACCTCTATCACTATCGTATTGAACCTGCTCAGAAAATCCTTTAGCGATTCTCCCACTCCTTGGAAGAGGTTCAATAAAAACTTCACGTCTTTTGGATAAGTTGAGTGCATATGGAATTGCTCACCAAACTTCCTTGCCAGTTGGTTGAAAGATGATATAGACCTCGATAAAAGCCGAGTGAACCACGTCATTGCTACATCTTCAAGAAAGAACAGGAAACATCTACATCTCATGACATTCGTCGCCATCGCCCTTGCTGTGTCCATATGCCACTCATATTTCAACAAATGCTGCCTTGGATTCATTATTTCATTATAGGATGGCATCGTCGGCATTGCAAACCTCTAGGGATACTCCTCATGTAGTATCTCCTCGGTGAATGGGTTCCTGCTAGGGGAAGAACCCCACTCGTCGTTACTTCTATGGTGGTTTTCACTCACTAATTTCTTCATCATATCTGCCAATGATTCTGGCTCGACTTTAATTATCTACTGGATGACAATAACCATAGCCTTCCCTGAGTGTCTGACTTTGCAAATGGTCTCGGTTAGTTTCATGATACATGGGTTCTCTTGTCTTTGGGTGAAACGTTCGTCCAGTTGACACATTCTTGAGATTTCTACGATGCGGATCAACAACAGCCGTCTTGACTTCCATATTCTAGCATTAGCAACACAACCAACATCACCACCCAAATCAGTAGTATCTCCATTGCCTAAGTCGAGAACTCGAGGTTCGGTACTGATCCTTGAGTTCGATTTGTTACCGATCCACAATCCTTTACTCCGAGAACCATCTAGTCCATCTTTTGAAGTACCTGTTTCCTTTTGCTTCATTATCTATTTTCCATCTCGATGTTTTTCAGCAGATGAAGAAGAACTGACTTCCAAGTCAAAAGGTAACAAATCTCTCTTACTCCTTCTGCAACTATGGGTTAACTGATTCGGTAAGTCAAGACTATCCTTCATTTGCCTCCTCAATTCGTCCTGACTCTCTTGCACCTTGTCATTTATCTGCTTCATCATCTTGTTCATCTCAACCCGCGTTATCGTATCAGAGGGATTCTGAACTCCAACAATTGCGGGTTGAGCAACTTCTTCAACATGTAGAGAACCAGCATTCTAAACATCAACAGCAGGTCAGGAGGCAGTGGATTTCTCCTTTTATAGGACCATAACTTCAATTAATCATGTGATAGATTCTATGGAAATCTGAGTAGTCGCGAATTACAACAACAAAACTGATGGACCTACCTCATGGATCTGAACAACCCAAAAGTAGAAAATAGATCCTAATAGCCTAAGATCATTATGCCCTCAGTGGAAGTACCAAAATGTTTACACCAAAAATTGGCGCAAACACCTAGAGATTAATAGTAGAGAATAAAGTGAAGAAAATACCTTAAAATGAGGAAAATATGAACAAACAACAATTATAATGGTTTGGCTAATCAAAGGCCTACATCCACTTAAACTTTGTTGGAGGTTTCTGGTGATTTTTAAAAACTATTTTTAAGGACCAGTGATGATCCCTGGATTACAAGGATGATATAAGAATTTGTTAAATAGCTAAAATATCCCTCAAACAATGCCCCTCCTCCTTTATTATAGTTTTAGGTCACTGGAAAACTCTCACCCCCATTCTAGCCTATGCTTCCTATGTCTAGGAGAGATTAACTGAAGAGATCGTGGCCACATCATCAATAATAGCCAGGGATCGGTATCGACCCATGTTCAGGGATCAATATTGATCCATGACTTTGTCCTGTGGACCACAATTCCCTTCTCCTAATTATTTGTTTGACTTGTATCTTTCTCTTTGTTCCTTCATTTGCGTTGCTATAGGAAAGGATTTGATTGAATGCCTTGGTTCAGAGGTATGTTAGAGGCACTTGATTTATGCATCTATTGTTTGAGTCGATATGATCTTGTGATCCATCCAACATTGCATGGGTCAGCTTGTAACTGCTTCACCTCGATGTAGCATGAGGTAAATGAAGAAATTGAGGAAATCTTGTGGATCGATACTGATCCATTGTTGGGGATCGATACCAATCCACAACCTTGCTTGCCCTTTATGGCTTTAAATCTTGTACTTGCAGTGAGATGTTGTCTGGTTTGTAATTGAGGGTTTCCTCCTATCTTAGGACTTCATTCCTCGGTCTCCTTTGACACTTGAGTTTGGTTGTTGTTGCTCTTGATTATTGCTTGATAACTTCTCAGTTTAACCAATCTGATGCGTCCGAATATGGCTTGGTCACAAGATTGGATAACAGCATGGATTCTATTTTTATATAAGTCTGTTGTCGAATTGAGAATGTTGAATATATGGTATGTTTGTTGATATGGAATTGGACTTGTATAAATTTAAAAGTTTTGACATTTAACAATTAGTATAAGGCGTAATCTTCGCATGCTTAGAAATATCTTAGGCATGTGTGTGTGTATATATATAGGCAGGTGTGTGTGTATTATATATTTATATATACATGCATACTAGCATATAAATAATGCATAATTAATAGCGTATTAATTATGTAGTAAATAGGTTATTAATTAGTATCAAATCCCCTTTAGAAAGAAATTGATAATTAAGGAAAAACAAGGGTTTTCCTTATAAGGCCTTAATAGGGAGTGTGGTGAGGTGTATGATATATGTTAAGTGAGTGTAGATTATGACTAAATTATAGGAATACGAGGTCAGTCAAAAGCACATGAAAGTCTGTCCAGCTAATTTGGGTACCATTAGTGTCACTTTAGGGGCTGATGTGAGATATTACTTATCATAAGTATCCACGGAGGACGTGAGGTTAGTCCCAAATTCTATAGGGTAAACTTGCCCAGCTAATATGGCTACCGGTACCTACGAATAGTCAGACTAATGTGAGACATCACAGTTTGGGTTACGGATCATAATATGTAGGACCTATTTCGAGGTTGAAGCTAGTAAGTGACTGATTAAGGGCCCACCTCCACCCTATTTAGATAGTATTAAATGGTTGGGGTTAGCAGTTAGGCATAGTAGTGGATATCTCGGGAAGGGTTCGCTTTGGGTTTAAGGTATTAAGTAGCTATTATAGGGTTGCCTCTCCCCTAAAGAAGTATTAAATAGCCTGATGAGATTCCATGCGATGTCAGCTAGATATTATCGGGGAGGAGTCCGCCTTGGGATAGGTAGTAAATGATGGGGACCTGTCTAAAATAAGGTATGAAATGGTCAAAGTCTGCCTAGTTCCCACTAAAAAGGTATTAAGTGGTTTGGGTACTATCTTTTACATTGTTAGGACATTATTAACAGTATATGTATGGAACTGGAAATGGCCTTTGTCCTACAGTTGAAGATGGGTTAGTAAGTTGGATTGGAAAGAGTATAGGTTATAGAGTTGGACTTGAGTTAAAGAAATTTACATAAAATATAATTAGGATGCGTAAGACATATTTTTATTTAAATTATAATGTCCAAGTACTATTACACAAAGGCTTTATATTTTTATTCACCAAACATTATTGTTCTGACTCCCTCCTTATTACAACACAAGTTAGCGAAGATGATGCGGATTTCGGGATGGTGTGGAGACGAAAACTTATGGCAGTTATTTATCTATCTATTTATGTTGTTTTTATTTCTAATGTACCCATTTATACATGATGATGTATTTTGGATATTGTACTATGGATATTTGGCGTTGCTATATGATATTGTGTTGTATTTTTTTTCATACATTTGAATTTTAAATAAAATGATATTGTTTCTGATATTATATTTTATACTTCCGTTGTGAGATTCTGAATGTGTAGATAGATAGCTCTGTGTATTATTCTTCGTATCAATTTTTCCAACCAACAGCCAACTTTAGAATGGGTCTATTGTTCGGTGGGCCTTTTCTAGGTCGAAAATTATATTCGTTCCGGGGCGGATGGTTACAAAAACAGATTTTTTTTATGAAAACGATTTTTTATATATTATTAAACAAAAACAATTTACAATAAATTATATTTATTTAAATGAATTAAATTAACAAACAACAATTTATAAGTAATAAAATTGATATTAATGTTTAAAAAAATAAAATATATATAATAAAATACACCATGGTCATAATTCAATAACATATATTTTTTAATGACAATGATGGTTATCATAGCTCAATCTGAAATATTTAATTACATATGAAATAAAAGACAACAAATGCATATGTAAAATCGTTGTATGTTTTATCTACTGCATTACAAATAAATTGTAAATTAGGTTTTGTACCTTAAGGATGCTACCATTGAACGCATATTGATTGGTTGGATCTCCAATATTCACCTTGAATCGGTCTATGGACGTTGCAAAAGCTTAGAGTAGCACGATATGAATTTGATTTGAAGTGCTATGGACTTTCATATTTACGGCCAAAGGAGGGATGATGCTCGTAGCCATAAAGTGTAAGAAAAGTACAAAAAATAGGCAAATGAATGAGGGATAGGTTTGTTTTAATAGAGAAAATGATGAAGACTAGTTCTCCTCCTTTTACTATTTCTTTGTTTACCAATTCTAGGTCTGATCTAGAATTGAAAACAACCTCTCTCTCTCCTTCCAAAGGCCGACCATCATATGGGCCCTATCGGGCTAATGAGAAATCAAAAACTATTTAATAAATAACATCATTCAAATCATATTTAAATGTGTATCGATGCCCTATATCGATACGTACGTATATAATTTTTATAAACGCACCCAATTAATGACTAATGATATCCAAATAATTACTAGCAGCATGCAATACATCAAATAAATAAATAATATTTCATAAATATTAATTAATTTAGTTAATTTATAATAATTATAAATCGATTAAATCGTGTAGTATTTCGAAGAAATAACCAATATGGTTGTGTTAATCATACGTGTAAATTCAAGCAGCAATAAATATTAAACTATTCGAATATTATTGTTCACTTGCCACCTTAGCTAGTGGGGTGATAGTTTGGCCGAATTTATCGCTTATACGTCTTTATCGGCAAAATTCAGTATTACAATTTATGCAACTCCTTTTTATAACGATTATTTACATCAATTCTCTTCGTTAACACTATATCACTTTAGGATTTATGGAATTTGGTTTGGGTGAAAATTCCATTGTCATTTATATTCAACTCGGTTAGCCCATATACAAAGTCCTTGGTTTAATAATAATATTTATTATTAACCATACTACTCTGGGCAGAGATTTTGACTTTGAGTTGACAACAGTTGATCGTGATACTAACCTCGTACAGGTGACGAACGAATTCTCTATTAAATAGTGTTTCACTTCCTATGCTTCAACTAAGTCCCAACTATAGTCGCCCAATGGTCGTAATGTCATGATTTAACTATAATCAAAGTGGAGTATCCACATTAAAGCTCAATGGTATTCTTAAGTCGAGAGAACTATGTACTATCATCCTTTGGGATTTCTTATATTCTCTAGTTGTTATTAACCAATAGGAAACTCCTGTGTGAGTCATTCCATAGTTACCCAATAAGTACCAGCATGTAACCCCTTGATACCCCACCAGCCATGAGTAAAACACTGCCCAACATTTGGAGAGTGTTATGTACTCTGGTGTTAGCGGATGTATCAATATTCTTTTTCGAAACATCTCGACTAGAAATGTTTAAAATAATATGTTATTTTATATTAGGATAATCTTCTCATGATTACAACTCCTTGTAATTATTATCACGTAATATATTATTTAAGGATCTTTTATTTTAATATACTTTGAATGAATTAATTTAGCTGATTATATCACTATATAACAATGTATATAATAGAAATAAATACCTTTATTATGAACAAGATTGGTTATAGATTTGGATATATGTGACAAATTACATAACTGCCCCTAGGGCATATCCCTAACCCTATCACAAAAAAGAAATTTCTAATAAGGCAAAAGGAATCTCCATATTTCAAAAGAGATTCTTCAATAAACTATCTCTCAATGAAGTTACAAGGGGCTTAAATATTAAAAAAGGGTTTTTGGTGAAGCTACAAAAATGAGTCATAAGACATTATTTAGGCAAAACTTATAAAGAACTTTGTAATCAAGAAATTTTCATCCAAAGTCAAAATCTTCTATGTCATAAAGGGGTAACTAAGAAAGAGGTATAAAATAAAAACTGTGAAGGGTAATTATGGCATAAAGGGGTGATTAAGAAGCATGTTAACAAAGATATTAGAAGAATGCTAAATGAATGCATTGACGATATTGCAAAGTGATATATTCACGAAAATATTGACAAGTTCTAGTTAAGAGAATTAATCCAAGTATATGTGAAGAAGGAAAATATAAAAGAGACTATTTAATATGAAGAGATAAGAAATATTGCTTATATGAAGAGAAAGTGCAATAGTATGAGGAGAAGACCATACTCAACTAGGGATAAGAATTCTGAGCTATGTTATTTTTGCCAATTCATACATGGATATGATTATGCTACTAATCCTCGTGAACTACTCTTTCTCTAGGATTATGACATTTGTTTTCATCCAGATCATCTCTCTTGCCACATCACTAGTCTATGTCAAATTTAATTGACCAATACAAGTAAGCCACATCACTTACCAACTACTATAAATAGAGGCCTATACCAACATAAGAAGGGCTCTTATCCTTATTTTCTCAATCTAGCTCATTTTTCACATTCGTAATTTCCATACTCACATAAGAGTTTAAGAATAATTTTAATGGTCAACGAAGAAGAAGATGCCCTACGATAGAGTTAGGGGTATGCCCTAGGGAAATTATGTATTTTATTACATATATCTAACTCGATGATCAATTTTGTTCAAAATAAAAGATGTTTTATTTCTATTATATACTTCATATAATGTATTGTATTAATTAATTAATTAATTTAATTATAAGTATATTAATAAAAAATCCATAAATGGTATGTTTTATCATAATAGTTACGAAGTGTTGTAACCATAAGTAATTTATCACAATGAAAGCAAATATACCATTTTAAATGTTCCTAGTCAAGATGCATCGAGATTGGATATTAATGTATCCATTGAAACTAGAGTGCATAACGCTCTCCAAATATTGGATGGTATATTACTTTTGACTGCTGAGGGCACCAAAGGGTTATGTACTGATGGTTATTGGATAACTATGGAATGACACACTCGATAGTTTTTTGTTGGTTAATATAACTACGGTTAAATAGAAAATATCGATGTGACTGATTTACATAGTTCTCTCGACTTGAGAATACTGTTGACCTTCAATATGAAAGCTCCGCTTTGATTATAGTCAAATCATGGCGCGACGTCCATCGACTGACTATAGTTGGGTCAAATGGAAGTATTAGAAGTGAAGCACTATTCAAGAGAGGGTTCATCTCCTCAGTTATATAGGATTAATATCACAGTCAACTCAAGTCAACTCAAAGTCAAAGTCACTGGCTAGTTCAGTTCAGTTAATAATAATTATTGAATCAAGGAATTTGTGTTTGGACTATAGAGTTGAACATGAATGATATTGGAATTTTGACCGTTATCAAATTCCATAAGTTCAAAGTGATAGTTTTGACGAAGAGAATTGGCGTAAATAAAAGTCACAACTAGGTAACACTTAATTAAAGTAAAATTAGATTTTACCGAAACCAAGTAAGCGATAAATTTGACCAAAATGTCACGCCGCCTGCTAAGTGACGTGTGAATGTTAATATTTGAATATATAGATATTAATCGCTGACCGAATTTACAACTGACGAGTGAACCGAAACGATGAATTCTCCTTTGACCAAACGATTTAATTAATTTATAATTATTGTAAATTAATTAATATTTATGAAATATTAATTCTAAAAATTTGATTATGATTTGATGAATAATTATTATTATTAGATATATTTGTAATGGTTATAAATATATCAACTGATATACGATATCGATAAGCGATTAAATTGGATTTAATTGTATGATATTTTTGTGGGGCTCTAAATGGGTTTAGAGGCCCATGAAGGGGGCTAGAAAATTCGACCATAATGAGGGATTAATGTGGCCATAAGATGATGCAACATAGACTTTGAGATGGAGGGCTAAGATGGTAGAGAATTGGTAAGAGATGATGTAGGATCTTGATCCTAAAATATCTCATAATTCTCCTTTATATAAACATCTCTATCCTCAACCTTTAGAGGACTTTTGGAAGCCTCCAACTTGATCTATTACAGACCGAATTCCTCTCTTCCATCTCCCTAATTTTTCAAGTGCAAATCAAATCAAATCGACTACTATTCGATAGTTGAAGGTCAATGGTTCAAGGACTAGCAATCTACTGAATCGAAAAGGTTTTCAAAAGGGATAATTTATCTTTTCAAGGTGTACTTCATGGCTTTGGAATTAAGATATCGCTTTTATCAAATTATAATTTATAATTATTAGTATAATATTTTATTATGTATATATATATATATATATGTATGTATGTATATATTGTTATTTAGGTGACGATCTGATATGCAACAATGTTATCATAAATTAGTTTAGTTATATGCATGTATATATTTATGTTTAAAATAAATAAAATTAGTTTTTAATATATATCATATTAGTGCAGCCAAAGATAATAATAATATAATTTAATTCTTTATTAATTTAATATATATATATATATGTATGTATGTGTGCATGTGCTCCTATATATACACATATATTTATATTTGAAAATGGATATATATATATATATAATTTAATTACGTGTATATTATTTATAATTAAGTAAAACATCATACTATGGTTAAAATTTGTCATATAATTTTATATATAAAATTTAACAGTAATACTAATTTTCAACAATAAAAAAATAATTTATAAATATTTATTATTTTTTAATATTATTTAAGTCATTTTACTAAATAAATAAATTATATTAATTTAGATATGTTATAAAAATTATTTTTAAAATTTTATAAAATCTAGTTAATATTGGATAAGCTCTCGGACAAGAAAACATTTTTTGATACTTTTAAAACTTAATATTTAGTTCGGTCGAATATTAATAAATTATTTAAAATTTTATTTAACCGAAAAAAATGTGGGAAAATTTCTCAAACCATAAAATATCATTTATGATTTACTAGAAATTTAAATTTGAAATACAACTTTGAAAATAATTTTTTATTAATATTTTATGTAATTTCGAACAATTAAAAGATATTTTAAAATAATAATAATAATAAATTAATTCTGAGTTGTGTGCGATCTGGAATGTTATTAAAAAAAATTATAATTCTATTTATTAATATGTATATTTATATATTACAAATATATTTATGTGTGTGTGTATATATTATAACTAAAAAATATTACTTTATCTTATATATAAAGCAAATACTTGATGAAGTGAAGCCTTTTTCTAACTACCCAAAATGCCATTGCTCTGTTACGGTTAAGAAATGATCAGTGCTGCAAATAGTGGATACTTTTGTCATTTATTAACTCCACCTACCACGTTCTCATCTATGTACTCCCTCTACCCATGATGGACACCTCTGCTCATTTTCTTCTTCACGGTTCATTTACTTCTCGAAACCCAAACTTTATTTTGTTGCAAATGCTATTCAACCCGAAATTAACAGCCGCTTTTATACCCAAAATCATTTCATCCATTAAATCAGTTGCGCTCCCCCTTGAAATCCACCGTTCAATCCACTTTCAGGTATTTCGGGTGCCCTTTATTTCGGGTCGAGTAGCAAAGCTCTTATTTTTTGGGTGTAAAAAACTACCATGAAATTCATGGTTTCCTATTGAAAATTTTTGTTGATCGAATGTACTTTATGTTCTATGCGGTTCCAAAGGTTACCTTCTTACAGATCTGTTTTTATAGCATCAAACTGATTGAGATGATGGGGAAGAATATGAGATTTAATAGTTTGTTGCCATGGAAACTTCGATGATGCGATGATAGGAAACGACTATTTTGCTGCTGCTAAGACTTTTGACGATGGAATAGCGTAATCAAACATTGAGATCTAGGGTTGGAAGTTTAATTTTGTAAGCCTAAGTTTTGCTGCATACATATCTAATTATCAATAAATGTTTCGTTATTTGTATGATGATGATTTTGTATATTTGATTTACCCATGTTTTATCAAACTATGCAAATACCATTACCATGTTAGTCATGTTCATTACCGTATTATTCTAATTACCTATCTTTTTACTGCTATAGTTAAAGATATAGGATTAGATGTTATATAAATACTTTTTAGGGGCATCAACATTCTCCTATCTATGTACTATCCCTTCCCAATCTTTATCAATATAATTGTTACAGAAAATCTTATATAGTCAACTTTGTTAGGACTAATTGCTATTTGAATGTCAAAACAATCATGCAGAGTTTCTGACAGAACGATGTTAAAACAAAGATGGTAAAAGACTCGGTGTTTTACCTTGGCTTAAACAGCTACAGTCAGTTTGTTCTCGGAGAAGAAATGGTACAGATTTAAGAAGGTACTGGCAATAACTAATTTTCTACTTAATATAAAAATGAATGCGTATGTTATCATGAGAAGTGAGAACGTATTATTTTCTGCTTATCACGGCAAGAGAAAAAAAAATCAGATAAGTTACTATCCAAGTAAATACTTTGGAATCCAGAATAACAAATATTTCTCTACAATTTCTATGTAGATTAAAAGATAATAATATACCTGGAAGGTCAATCTTTGATTCGAAATGTCTACTTGGATACTTTTATTCGTCCAACTTTGTCCAATAAATATTTTAATACAGTTAAATATTTTAATATAGTTAAGATCAGTATCAAAATGGTATATCATACCACCTGCATATTTGTATCACAATACAAAACCTGCAAACATGTAAAGCAAGCTTTTATCCCCAACAGATTCAATATCTTATCAAGTAAAAAGTTTCCATCTCTTTCAGATTTGTCATTAAGGAAACGAGTACTTTCTTTAAGAGAAAGAAGAAAAATATTTGGGGTTTAGACATGATAAATTTACACTACAATTTGGAAGGGAGAAATGATTTGTTCCCGTTTATCAAATGAGCTCCATGTAAAATGATTTGGAAGGGAAATTTACACAACAATTTCCAAACTACCATCACCTTTAAAGGAAGGAGCTCACATTTGACAAATAATAATATCAAAATGGTTTTGCATTCAAATTTCTTTATATAGAAGGTTGATTTTTAAAATCTATTTTTTACAGACTATCCAGTGATTTTAAAAAGAATTCCGAATTGTTGATTTTTTCTGTAGATCCTAGGCTAATAAAAAAGTGATTTGTTGCATAAAATTATCGAGTTATTTATTTTAAAATGATAATTTACTTGAGTAGATATTTGGGTTGGTTTTTGTTTTTGCTGCAACAATTTGTTGATGAATATGTGTTTGTATGATGAAAGTATGGGTTTTAGATGGTGAAGATTGGGTAGAAGAAAATGAATGATTACAACAGTGAAATTAAAGAGTGGGGGTTGTTAGCATTTCATTCTCAAATGGGAAGATGCATAGTTTAAATTTTTTTAAAAGGTGTCTGGATGAGCACTTTTTTATAGATCAACATTCTATTCTATTGAAGAACCTAATACTTTATTATTTAATATTGCACCTGAATCATCAATGTGATATCATACTTTGACTTTGTTTTGTTGTGCACATTCACAGTTGTGTGGATTTCTAATTTTCAGTTTTTTATAACGTAAAGGGAAAAGTTATGATGGTGACACTCATAATGTATGATATTTGCTAAAGAAATAATAAATACAATTACACATCGAACACTACATACATGCAATATGAAACCCGAAATGTTGTAAGTATTTTGATATTGGTTTATTCTTTTTTAATAAGCTACTACTGTTATTGAAAATTTTATTGACCTTTGCAGAATAATATTAGGATAAAGAGGTCAAGTCTCAATGTGGATAAGTGGAACTTAAAGTTGGCTTTGCTGTAAGTGTTTCTTTGCTGAGTTTGAAATTAAAAATGACAAAGTTATTCCAAACTATCAGTGATAGGGTTTTATGTGTGGCTTATACATGTTGCATATATCTCTCATTTCAGTAAATAATATGACTGTAAATCTACATATTAAACATGAATAGAACAAATTATTTACCAATTATAGCTTTCCATTTTGTTTTCTTTTCAACAAAAAATCATAATATGTCTATTTCACATAAATAGATATGTTTAACGAAGATCGTCTTCTTTTTAATTTTTGAAATTCAAGTTGCTAACTAGGTATGCATGAACACGTAATAATAATTCTCTTTGATTTATGCTAAAAATATGGCATTAAGTTACGACTCTTTAAATTTTAAATAGAGAAATATCAATCTTTTACTACTCGTTTGACTTGACCACGTTGACTGTTTTAGGTAAATTCAATAACCTTCCCAGTATTCTTATATTTTTTTCCCATTTGTGATTTACCTCCTTAAGTTATATATTTTAGGTCATTTTTATTCCAAGCTAAATAATATTCATGATCTGAAGCTCATTAAAAGGTAAATCTTACGTAGTTTCGATGAATTAAGTGTAGTCATTGTTCCTTTTGTTTCGTTTGAAGTACCTTCTCAACATTGTTTTATTTTCTAACTATGATTTACTTTATTTATTTATTCTATATGCTTTTCTTAGTATTCATAAATTGAAGAAAAATGTATCTATTTTTATGAACTTTAATGACATTGTATATAGTCATTGACAATCCTTTGTTTCCACTAGGATTGCCCTTGAATATTTGATGTAGAGTAGATATCTACCAAATCAATTTATTTAACTTGCACTTTTCCAAAAGGTAAATCATATTGTATCTTCCCTTGGGTAAAATCACTTTTTATTTTCTGTGGCAGTGATTTCTGTTTATGATAAAATTGATTTGTTTGGTTAAACATATACTTTTTCATATATTTTAATAAACCTATCAATTTGCCATAAAATGGTTAATTATCTATTGGGTGATTTGTTAATTTACCATGAACTAATTTATTTGTTGCATTGTCTCTTTTTCCACCAAAAGCAAAGTCGGTCAAAGTTATGAGATCATTTTATTTCGTTCTCTCTCACTAAAACAAATCAGCTGTAATGACATGCTAAATGTTAAAAGATAACTTTTAACGTTTATAAGATTGCCAAAACAACCAAAAATTTGTTAGTCTGGTATAAATACAAAAACATTATGTGATCGTTTGCTCTTAGTTCATTTTATTAGGACTTTCCTACATTATTGTTTTTTGTCAAATTTAAAGTTATCCTTACTATATTATCCATTGTCAAATCAAAGGTCAAATTTTGTTTTCTGTCTGTTATAGGTAACATGTTATAATTTAATGCTCAAACAAATTATCAACACCTTTACCCAAAAATTAAATGGACATAAACTATAACCCCATCTTATTATCAGATATATGGATTATGTGTTGACTCCTTATTTCTTTACGCAGAGAAAACTTAAATTCTTTTTTAAATGTTTTGTGACTACATATTGCTTTCTTACATCTGTACTACAGATTGTGATTATGGTGAATGGAGGAGGGGAAGAATTTGAATCTACTAGCAATGAACAAAATAAGTTGAACATATGTGAATATTTGTTGCTCGACGATCAGATTGATGACTTCAACAAATAGTTGATGTTGACAATAATCAGCTAGATTTTAGCAGAGCTTAAGCAATATTTTAGGAAAACTATGTTGCAATTGTATATTAGGGATCATAGTGCATCTATGACAATGGGATGTCATAGTCCATTATGTAAATATAAGCGCCTTCTATGGTATCTTAATGTATTTGTGTATGTGCACTCCCTGTGTTATCGATACAAAGTTGAAACGTATAATATTACTGTAGTGTCTTATAATATATTTAGTACATAGGAAAGTGCTATTGAAACTACGGTTTATTATCACATTGATGTACATAAATGTTTCCTTGACGTAGGGCTGAATGAATGTGAATTTTACTCGAGTACTATTACTTTATTTACCCCAGTTTGGTGATTTATATTTAGTTATGTACTTATTAATAATATACTACTTCCTAGCTATTTAAATATGTTCTATGCGATTATTGAGGTCATGTATGAATTTGGCGATAAAAAGTAGTTAGTTTGCTTCTTTTTTTTGTGCACGTCCATCGGACGTGCCTTAGTACTAATTATTATATATATATATATATATATTTGTATATATATTACTCACTGTTTTAAAAAAATTAATATTTAAATAACTTATTTATATTTAGAAAATTGTATTATAATAATATGTGTGTGTATATTATTAATATTTTATTTATAAGATTTTACATATACATACATACATACATATATATATATTTAAATATATTTTACATTTATATAAACAAACTTAACATATATATGTATTTATAATATTTATATAAAATAATAGTTTATGTACATACATAAATTTATGCAACATATACTTGCATATTGGATGAGCTGACGTGTCCATTCCGATGCAAATCCCAACATCTATACAAGGGCGTGTTATACCTTGCACATGTGGATATGTTACACTTCACATGCACATGTTTTTTTTTTGAAAATGACACACACACACACACACATATATATATATATAATTATATATGTTTTTCAAAAAGAATATCAATATATAAATTGAATAAAACTATATAATTTTTAAATTTAAATAAAATAAAAAAATTATTTAAATAATATTTAGAAATGTTCTCAATGAATTAGTCCAATATATATCCAATAAGGGAATTTTTTTGAAATTTATCCACAACTTCCGCTAAAGGTTGGCCCGGTTTCAACACCTTATACTTTTTCTATAAGATCCGATGAATAAAAATAATTGCAAATAAGTTTAGAATTCATATTTTGTTTACTTATTTGAATATTTATCAATATTTCTTGAATTTTGAGCATAAATGGTATTTTTCAAATCTAGTAGCTTTTTCAGGATAATTAGATTTTGAATGTTGGACCGAAATTTGGTTTAGCAACATGTAAAGAGCCTTTAATGCAAAAGAGACTAACAAGGCCACTGAAAAGATTGGTGAGGAATTACAATTTTGTCACAATATGCAACCTATTTTAACATAACAATTACTAACATGAAGAAAGCAAAGTGAAGGAGCATCACAGCCGTTCCAGCAGGGGAGCGTAGGGTGTAAATCAGGAAGTTCTTAACGTGTAAGATCAGCGCAGCACAGAATGAATCGGACCTGAAGCTACATCAAACTAGAATTACACATGTTCCAAATATAGTATCTAGGGCACCATGAACTTGTATCATGCTATCGTGCATCTGAAGACTACGAGCTACCAACCAAAGTAGTATCCCATTGAATTGTGTAGCCCAAGTCCACTATGAGTAAGCCACTAAAGTACCCCTAAGGAATAGTGCACTCCCAAAGGCCGATCTACGTCAACAGAGTATCACCATCAATGTAGTGTAGAGCACTACATCATCAACACTTATCAAGGAAAATCAAAATACATCAACGAACAACATGAACATTAGACAAGCGAAAAGCATTCAACATCGCGCCAACATGAACATTCCAAAATCAGATTATCTGACCAAGACTAGATTATCCCAGTAAAACCAAATTATCCCACCTAAATCAAGTTACCCACCAAAATCCATTCATCAAGTCATAACACACAGACATAGCTGCACCAATGAAGGACGCGTGGAAGAATCCAACGACAATAGTCAAGTACGAGTACTAGTGTCAACAGTTCATGTAATATCATTTCATCTATAAAAGCAAAGGACTATAGCATAAGAATGGTATGGAACTTCTAGAATATAGATAATTATTACCGTAAAATATGTAAACGATATCTCCATCAAATTTTGTTCCTGTATTCAAATGAATATAAAAGAGTGAATGATTTGACCTGTGGACGTATGATTCCTTAATATCTGTACCAAATATATATTTTTTTGTGTCTTTTGCCTTTCTAATGTTTATTACATCTTTGTTGAATTTATTTTGTTAAAATTATATATAATTCTCTTAGGCATATTAACAAACAGTTATGAAGTGACCCACTTCTCTTATCATTTATTTGCACTGATTTTCAGATGAGTTTTTTTTTACACAATATAAAACAATGGATCACTTCTCTTGATTAATTTCCCCAAGATCCAGAATTTACCAATATAAAAATATTAGTATATAAATCAAATCATGCCATTTATATATATGAAGATATATAAATGTTTCCTTGCCTATCAGAGTAATTAAATTAGCAAAGAAATTCAATCACACAGTATTTCTCACATTTGAGAGATTTTGTGTCACATAGCCATTTCTACTTTTTAATTTTCTTCTTTTGAACTCAAGCTTGATTAATATTTAGTTCAAATATTACCACTTATTATTTTCTTGTTTTACTTCTCAAATTAATTGATTCCTGGATTTACAAGCCATACATTTGATCTCTGGGATTTTGTAATTTTGATACTTATTGTTTTTGATTAAATAAAGGGTGTTTAAAACATCTCATGCATATTTGTTTAGCCCGGGGTCCTTATTTCTAAAACAACCAATTTTTATGTCAGGTAAAATACTCATATTTTGGTTTATAAAGTATGCAATGATCATATGAATAATAAGGTAGTAGACTAGTTTAAAGGCCAAGCAGAGGAAAACAATACAACCAAACCAGAATGCTAACTCAAACTAACACGCCAAATGGAAACTTAGCATATGCATGAAGACAGTATGATTAAGGCAATGTCAACAATCAGACTAATGCAAAACTTTCAGTTGAACCTATAATGAAGACAACTGATGTTCTCTAAGTAAATAACAAATGATAGTGATCAATATGAGTGATAGTGTTGTGATCTAATCTATAAGTCATACAACTTCTGATATTGGAACTGGAAAAATGTTGAAACTGATTTTTAGAAGGATCTTTGCATTCTTCTGGGCTAAAAACATTTAAAAATGATGTTCTGAACCTTTAAACACTTAACACCATCACTCTGCATACTTAGTATCAGTTTTGAAGTCATGGTATCGGATTTTTCCAATTCCAATCTTTCAAGTCTTACACACTTATAATTTTCAGGTTTCATGGTATCTTAATTCTACTTTTGTTCTAGCTATATCACAAGATTTTTGTTGCAATTCAACTTAGCTCACCCTATGGTTTTTCTTCTCAAAAATCTGGTGACTAAAACTTTAAGCCTTCACATGCACTTATATCAACTTATAGGACATGCATAAGCTTTGCTAGTTAGCCAAGATTATGTTCAACCCAGATACTTATATATTTTTTTAGCACATATTCATTCAAAACAGTTCTAACTTCATAACTGAGGTGCATCAAGCTTGCCAAAGAGAATATGTCCACATATCAGATTATATGGCATCTTCTCCTTCACCATAAACTATTAAAATCATTTCAGAATCTGTTACTTAAATCCACAGCTCACAAACACTTATAACACTTAAGTTTCTTTATCCTTCTTACATGTTCTTTTCAAGATAACAAAGCAAAAGACAATCCTGGAAATGCTTAAAACATAATAGAGTTTGTCTAACTTATTTATTACAATAACACTGCTACTTTTCTTAAACACTTTAGACTCATCAAGATCTCCAATTATCCATGCAAGCAAGCTACTCATGCATCTTTCCCTGCAGCAATACTTTGAACTGCCTCAATAAAATGAGACACCCCAAATATTGCAAAGGTAACAAATAGGGTCAGAAATAAATTCTGGTGTGAGTGAAATCAGGGATTAAAATAACTTGTAAATTCCTATGACTGTGCAGAGAACTGATATGTGTGATGCTATTCAAATTCATATTAAAATCTGAGTATCTGTATATATGTAAGCTTATCTATCAAACATACACCCAAGCATTCATCCATTCACTTCATTCAGTTGTACATATACAAGCTCCTATGGATTAACTCCCCAAGTTCCATAGCATAATTTCTCAATCTCATCTTTTTATTTTATTTGGTCTGAACTCTTGCCATTGAACACCATGTGTGCATTGCAAAGGGGCTCAGTTCTGTTAACCCTTTACACAGAGGCCTACAGGACTTAAGCAAGTCATGCACATACCCATCATCCACCTGATGATGAATAGATCAAGGCACTACTCCTAAATTATTTTTATAATTTAGAGACCATGCTTATTTATTTTCTGGGGAATTTTTCTTTTTAATTCCAGAGATGCTTATGTTCTTTCCTTCATTACATAAGTCAAAAATTATTAAACTCACTCAAAGATTATATCCAGACATACAAAACATTCATGCAAAATTGCACACCTCATTTCAAAGTCATTTTTACTTAATCATATTTTCTAAAACCTGCTTATATATTTATTTCTAGAAATTTTCCATTGCTTGCATAAATCTGATGAAGTCATAAGAAATACTATATTTATTTTTACTGTGAACATAGGATATGGTTTTTGAGAAAAACCCATAAAACATATTGGCTTGTGATCTGAACAAATCAGCACATATTTGTAGTATTGCATTGTTCATATCATTTTTAATATAAACTAGGCATAAGCATGAATCTCATTATTCACACTGCCTACTTTTTTTCATTAATACCCTATTTCTCAGTAAAACATTTAGTTCATTTTCATATATAAACTAGAATATAAAATCTATTTCTGTGATTAGAGTATTTGTTTGATTATTTATATTTCAAAACAAAAATTGAAACCATTACAACAGATTAAAATCTCAACCCAAAAATTCAACCAGAATACCATCCATGATAAACATATTTTCATTCAGAGAATAAAATCAAACAGAAAAACACAATATAATTTTTATATAAAATAACTTGGTTGCCCTTAACTTGGGTCTTAATGCCTCAAATCTCATAAGTGATTAATCACTCACCTTCCTCTTCTCTTCCCCGAGAATGCTTAAGCTTGAAGACAGTGTGAGTTTTGCTTTTCTTTTTTTTTAATATTTATCTGTTTTCTCTCAGAACAAACTGCTGCTATCCTCTTATCTTTAAAACATTTAGCTAGGGTTTAGTGAAGAGAAAAGCCCATTTTATCCTCATACAATTTAGAGAATTATGTATATATGTTTATGGCTAAATGTGCCATTTTTTTATTTCTATTTCAGGTAAAAGCAGTTGCTTCTCTGCTTTTCTGGGTACATACTATTTGCATGTCTCACACTATTTTCATGTGGCTTCTCTTCCATATGTATTTTCTTAAACCTATAGTGTTTACACATATATTGATTCCTTGCTAATATTTCGGCCCATTTATTTTCTCTTGATTTATAAAAAAAATGTATTTATGCACAATCAATACTAAACTGGTTTCTTATATTTTAATTATCATAGAATTTATTTTGTCACTTTAAACCCCTGACTACTTATATACAGTATATAAAAGATATGTGAATTTTAAAATTCATTCATACTTAGTTATCTCCTTTTCATGTTTATTTATTGGAAAAAAATTATCCACTTACTTATTTGTTTTCACTCATCCTTGATATTTATTTTCAAACTGTTTATCCTTTAAATATTTTTCTATTAACTGATTTCCATTTTTTTTCAAAATTATTTTTATCTCAATAATTTGGGTCTTCACATAATCTGTAACTTCCTAATTGTGTAAGCGTCCAACGGTACAATTGATATATTTTGAAAATAAGAGTGATATTTTATTCAAGCAGAGCAGTCATTATGATGTCTCATGGGTTTGAACTCATGACCTCTAGAACCTCTATCTAGAGCGTCATATCTCTAACCACTTGAGCTAGAGGTCGTTGATGATACAGTTACTACTTTAAACACATTTTAATAAACAGTTAACATGTTAATTTATAGTTGTGTAAGCATACGGTGATATGTAGCTTCATCGGTTCTCCGTTAATTCTTGATGTCTTCTGGCTTTAGAACATGGAATAAATCTAATGCGTGAAGCAATGATGGATAGGTGGACAAAATGGAGCAAGGTATAAGAAAATGCATGAGTATATTGATCGGTAGTGATCCATGGTATGGTCCGGTATCGATTGATAGGTAGAGTCAAATCTTACCGAATATATCTCCTACATTTGTGGATTTGAAAAGGGGATATTTCAGACAACTTTTCAGAGAGAAAGTATCGATTATAAAATCCTAACTCATCCTGTTGTGCCTATAAATACATAGGGAAATCAAGCATGAAAGGCAAGCAAATATTTTCACATTGTCATTTCTAATCTCAAAATAGGCTTATGTTTCGATATTTTGATTGCAGTAACCTCTAGATATTAGTCAAATACGTAATAAAATCATATTGAAGTGGATTTATGCAAACGTCAAACGACTATAAATCTGTGTGTTACTTTTTCTTGTTTTCCCTGTATTCCTCTTCATATTTCTACATAGTTTTCTTATTCTATAGTTCTTAATCTCATATTCTAATGTTATAAATCATAGGCTACATAGATCAGTGGTTAAATCTACACTTAAACTACAATCAACGATTACATACAAAATAGTTGGTTTTTCCTAACCTCCTTGTAAGTGTTGGTCCAACTTTTAGGCTAATAAACACTACACCCCGCAAATTAATGATATCCCAATTGTTATATTTTATTGTGTTCTGATTTATAACTTTGAGTTCATGAAAGTCCACGGTTGAAATCCATCCTAACACTAATTATGTCAAATTTGTGTTCCATGGCCACTGTGTACACATGTGTGTAGGTGCGTGCATATGTATTATTTTTTTCTCTTTTATTTTGAGTAGTTCAATTTGTCAAAGAGATAAGTAAAATTCTTTCTTATTCAATCGGTGTTCGGTTATACATTAAAATAAGTGTTAGTTTAAAATTCAAGTAATTAATCATTTATACTATATTGTTATGTATTGATTCAATTCATACACACACGGGGTTATATGTACATTATAGAGTTAGATTTTTCTTTTTCTTTTTGTTTATTTTTATTTTATGAATATACTCAGGAGAATCCGATGGATCAGAAACTCCTGAGAGCAATTAAGTTGTGTCTGCTCCCACTCACATTTGTGAGTCTAGCTCGAATGTTGAGAAATCCCCCAGAGCTGGGCAAACTATGTCCATATTAGGTTGGGGATGACTTTTTTCCAACAAAATCGGAAATGAGAAAGAATCTCTAACCATTGCTCATTATCATCGGTACCCAATTTGTAATGTAATCTCCATTAATTTGTGATTGGATATAAAATTTGGAAATAATAGAAATGTTTGTGTAAAATTGAAGGGTATGCATATTGAAGGGTATGCATGGGACTCGGAAAAGAGGGTAAAAGAGACCTAAATAATTTGGATTTTTTTTTAAACCGGTGGATTGCAAAAAACGATTATTTGAGTTAAAGTAGCATGACCCTTGAATTTGATGTGCGGATTGTTTATAGAATAATTTGATGTGCGAATTTTACCTTCTGCTTTCTCTAGCTCCGGTAAAAACCAAAATGACAATTCACTGCTTAATTATTATTCTCTCAATTTCGGTTGGGTAAATCATGCTCACGATTTTTTCAATGATTAATCTCAATCGTTCAAATTCTTTTTCTCAAATGCTCGATATTTATCTAACGAAATCCCAGCTCAGGTATTTGGTTAAAGAAGACGACTAACTATGAACCAACAATTCCAAAGAAACCAGAAACGCTGCTATGGTAATATTTGGAGAAAGTATGGGAGTGAAAAAAAAGGTTCTATTGGAACATGCTAATTAGAAATTGCAATTCAAAACACAAGTGTGCATACACACTGATTCAACTTCAATTTGACTATTTTACACAGAAATAACAAGTCTCAAAATGAAAAGAAGTTTGTTAGATGTGCTACCCTATTATGCTGCAGAAAGCTGCACTAACATACGACCAAATCGTATGCAATTATTATCAATAGACGAAACGATAATTGAATTTCCAGCGTACCAATTGCAAAAACAAAAACGCTTTCGGCTTTCAACTGTAATCCGACCAAAGATCATCCAAAAGTTTAATACAGGAATAGTGCTCAGATATACAGTAAATCAAAATCCAGCATCTACGACAGCGCCTACAATCCTTATAATTTGATGAAGACAAACTCCTCAATTGCAGGAATTTGGCCAATCTTCTTCAAAGTGTCTTTAGCAGGCTCCTCATCAACACCAATAGCCATAACAGCTTGTTTCCTTGGAGCAATCCTACCAACACTCATGAAACTAACATTCACATTTTGCTCTCCCAAAATGCTTCCAACCGTGCCTATCATGCCAGGCTGATCGACTTGCCTGCACAGAATCAAATTCCCTTCCATGCTAACGTCCACTTCAAATGACCCAACCTTAGTCAGATGTGGAATACCATCTTTGACCCTGCCCTCCACGCTGATTTCTCCTGTTTCTGACATGGCACTCGCAAATTTGGACTCCACGTTGGCGATTTGGACCTGAACCGTTTCAAGTGGGCTTTCGGGTGATCCGTCTAGAAGGATTCTTTCTTCGATTATACGAATGCCTCTTTGTTTGGCTATGAAATCGGCGTTCACTAGATTTATGAATGTGTCGGAGACTGGTTCGATTAGGCCTTTTATGATCATGGCACGAAGAACACGTGTGTCGAGATCATCTGGGGTTCTTGAGGATGAGTACGTTATTTTTACTGATTTTACACCACTTCCCCCTGCTACTAATTGCACAGCTAATCTGCCCAGCTTTTCAGATAGAGTAACAAATGGGGCAAGCTCTGAAAGTACCTATGAAGCATGTACAGTATGTATTCAGCTTATCCTACTTCCAACCACTGAAATTGCAGTTAACAGTAGAAACGTTATTCAGATAACTGTAATGGACAGTAAAATACCTCAGCAGGAACCATTGGTGCATTTACAGCAGTGGAGGAAAGCTCCCCTTTCAATGCTCCCACAACCGCTTCAGCTATTTCAATGGCCACTCCTTCCTGGGATTTATAACAGATTTTTGGAATGTTGGTTATATGAGTTGGCTAAATATTAATGGAAGAATGAAAATAATATTGACGTTTGCATGGTTTACCTGAGCTTCTGTGGTACTTGCACCAAGATGTGGTGTTGCTGTAACATTTGGATGCATGACCAGCTTATCATCCAGTGCTGGAGGTTCTTTTGTGAAGACATCAAGTGCAGCCTAATCAAATTTCAAATAGTACGATTAGGGAAATTGGGACCAATCAAGAATCACTATTTTCAGTTTAATAAGCTTGGTTTGGCTTTAGAGCCAAGAGTTCTTTGAGCCTTTGCAATTTGCAAGGAACCCACTGGCAGAAATACAGATATCAATAGATTACTACATTTTGGGTTGTCCAATATTTGTCCGACATAAATATGTTTCCTTTCTGAATTCCCTTTGTATATTTTCTCCTTAGATCCTCCAAGTGACCATTTTTACCTTGCACTTGAATAATTAAGTAATACCCTTAAATAGCTGTTTTCTCCTGAGTACAACAACATTTTGTGATCTGAAATTGAAATGTATGATACCCCATTTGAATTAATAGACTTTTCTGAACTAGGGTTGGTCGCTACAATGATGGTTTTGGTATAGAATAACAAAGATGGAAAATATTGGTATAGTTCTCTATTCTTCAGCTCCTGGGTTGAGATGAGCATCAACTGTGCAACTAATAGATAACTCCAACTAAAAATTTTATCTAATTAGTTGACTATACATGAATGAGTAACATGGAAAACCTGAGCAACAACTCCAGAATTCAACGCTTTAACAAGTGCTTCTTCATCGATGACACCACCACGAGCAACATTAACAATTCTTACACCTTTTTTCATGGTTGCAAATGCTTCATCATTCAGAATCTTTGAGGTGGTAGGTGTGAGAGGCATGTGCAACGAAATAAAATCTGCTCGTGTTAAAGCTTCATCAAAAGGTACTAATTCAACTCCTAGAGCTCGGGCACGGTCAGCAACAGCATATGGATCATGAGCAATGACATGCATTCCAAGACCTTTTGCACGTCTTGCAACTTCTGAACCAACTTTTCCAAACCCCAATACAGCAAGAGTTTTACCCACAAGTGATACACCAACGTATTTGTTACGTTCCCATCTGCCTGGTTAAAGAACAAAAAAATAAAATAAAATCGTATAGTCAGTCGCTCTGTTTTAAATCTTACTGTTATTGTTCTCTCTTCAATATTTTCCTACTGTAGTACAGGACAAATGCATGACATGTACCATGCTTGTAAAAAAGACAAAGGAAAAGTAACATAATCAAGATTGTGTATTCACGTCAACTGTTTGTCTGTAGGCTGAATAATAGGTCTGAGGTGCTTTTATATTGTCAATTTTATCACTTAAGGGATCTAGGAGAGAGATGGGCATGCAACATAAGCTAACTAATTGTTACAGCTGCAAGATGCCATAACATATTTAGCAACCATGATGTACAAACTAAGCAGGAAAAACATCATTTCCAAAGACAAAAACGAAATTAAAACTTCAAAGCACCAACATTCCAAAGACAAAACAAAATTAAAACTTCAAAGCACACATATTCCAAATCATACTGTAGCATATACAACAACAACAATAACACCTAAGCCATTATTCCCAAACAATTCTATAGCATATCAATATAGAAATTTTTACTCACTCAAAATCATGATTGATCACACTATCCCAAATGGTAAGACATCTACCTTAAATTATTGTCAGAGGCCCTAGGTTCAAACTTCTAGACAAACATAGTTCAAAAATTATTTGTGTTCACACATGGAACTATTACATGCTTCAACATTATTTTCCAGAGCTTGTTGATTTTATGGATTGTTAACTAAAAAACAATGTTCTACATGCATTACAATTTTTGACTGAGCTTCTTTGCCAATTCTATGGTTATGTGAATGTTGCTGGATTTCTCTGCTCCCAATTTACAAGTATCACGGTCCTTTCAGATCGCATCCATCCATTCTTTAACTGAAAATCGCTATTAAAATTATTAACCTTAAATGGATGTGTAGTCCATAGGGAGTATGTGGCACACAGAAATTCTGAACTGAATTGAATGTGGCATTTGGATAAGAGTGTGGTGAGAAGCTTTCCCAAACCAAGTGACAGCCAAAAAACCACTAGTCTTTACAAACTCGATTCTCATTTCGAAATAAAAAATGAGCTTCCTGATGGGGCCAGCAATTTCTTTCATATGATAAATTGTACATAAAACATCTACTTACTGTCAAAAGGACATGTTCACATAATCCATGCGCCTAAAAATTTCAATCATAACTATTTACAAATTACTCATGGTAACCACAAAGTAATGCTCACCGAAATTAAATTCTTAACAGATAATGCTTCCCTTTCAAGAAATGTAAGAAGTGTAACTTATCTAATAAGTATATACAGTTGCCAGTTGTGAACGGGTCTCATTCTGAAATATAATCTAATTTTGTAAAATTAAGCATGTACCAAAATATCATACCATCCTTCAATGCAGCATCAGCCTGTGCAACATTCCTAGCCATACTGACCAATAGGGCAATCCCATGCTCTGCAGCCGCAACTGTATTGGCTGTTGGCGCGTTAACAACCAAACATCCGAACTCAGTCGCTGCCCCAAGATCCACATTATCAATCCCGACCCCAGCTCTCCCCACCACCTTCAACCTCCCATTAGAGCTCTCGAACACTTCCCTACTCACTTTCGTTCCGCTTCTCACTATTAGAGCATCACAAAGTGAGATCTTGGTGCAGAGGTCTTCCTGAGTTAAATTGTAGGAGCAGTCCACGTTGGCGAACGATTTGAGTAGGTCAATTCCGGCCGACCCAAGCTTTTCGGCGACAAGGATGGTGGGTTTGGAGGAAGAAATGACAGCGGAGATGACGTGGCGACGGGAGAGTGGCAGGCGAGAGAGGGAGAGGCGATTTGAGCCGTTGGGTATGTTGGTTAGGGATCTGGGAGGGAGTAGGAGGTTGGATTGAAAGGTAAGGAAGAAAGTCGCCATATTTTAGGGTTTTGAGTTTTAAAAATGGGAAAGGGTTTTGGGGTTTATATCAAATGCGCGTAAGGTGGATGAAAGAAAATAAAAGAAAGCGGACGAAAACAGAACTTTGCAAGTTGTATTTGGTTTTGGCCCTTGCTCATTTGAAAACTTTGGAAATTACAAAGATTCTCGTGCTGAATGAGTGGTTAGACAGAGGTTCTAGAGGTTTGGTTGAATGTTAAAAGATGTGAAAATTATGTTATCATTTTTATCATATTTTTTTACCAAAAGCTTCTTTTGAAGGAAGAAATGCGCACGTGTGCATGAGTACTAGTATTTTATAATAAATTTAGATCCATTCTTCTAGATTTATTTTGACATTTATTTAAAAGTAATGGTTAGTAATAGAACAATAATTAAAATTGGCAATAACTGAAATGGTCAGTGTATTCGTCTCAAATTTAATTAAACGTAACGTAAAAGATATTTAACAATAAATGTACTTGACATTTATGAAATTAATGTAATCTTATCAAAATATCTGTTTTAAAATATGCTATGAAAGGAAAAACTCGTGACTCTTTATCATTGATATTACATTCGTTAAGGAGATCCTAGAAGTATATATCAATGGAATGATATTTATATTTTTGTGATATATTGCTTTTGGTAACTTTAGTAATGGCATTTTCTTTATGAGATTAATTAATAAAATTTTCAAATACATTAATTAATCTCAAATTACAGTTATAGGAATACAACTCACATTAAATTTCGATACAATTATTTAGTGTTTTAGCAGATATATGGTGGAAGATCATACACATTTCATTTTTCTTTTGAGGAGATTAGTATTGCTTCTTTGGACGTTGTTATGCTTACTGGTAGTAGTGTCGGACTTCATTGACCTCTTCCATACTAAAAGTGACTAAGGATCGAGTAATATGAATAATTATCTAAGTTATAAATTTGTGTGGAATAAAAATAAAAAGTAAATAACGATAAGTAGATAAGACCAAAGATTTTTATACTAGTTTGAACTTTCTGTTCTATGTAACATCCTCCACTTGGAGGTCCAAAACTAACGGCTACGGATGCTGCAGTCACCCATAGTTATTAAACATCGACGACCAAATACGGTAATGTTAGATACATTGATACACGGAAACACATGAATATGGAAAAAAATTAAAACATCAAACAAGTTCCACATTCCATTACTAAACATTTCAAACTCATTACATAATCCCAATACGAGAACCACGTTCAGAGAGAATATATTTATTACACCATACGCCAAGAGCGACATATGAAGATGCCCCCTTGGATGATCAGAGCATATATAAAGGCAATTTAACAACTTTTCCTTTACAACAACAACACAGCGGAATTAAAATAAAAGAGAACTTTAAGTAGCTATCATGTCTCACGTCTCCGAAAGCTTATTCGTCTAAAGAGGTACCTAAAAATCTCAACTTTCAAACTACTCAACATCAATTGAGTACCTGAGAGTTAGGAAAACATAAACTTCGAGTCAGACATAAAGCCTGGTATGAATAATAACTTGCCATCTCAAATCATTTAGATATCTAGTGAGACCACACCGCTTAGGCGAAACGGGTTTTCCCCTCACCAGTATCCTAAAACCTTTATAAAAGCATATATTGTGCTCCTTCATCCACAATGGTTAAACAATTCAAAATAATATGATGACATGCAAACAAGTAAATCAATTCTGGATTTCTCATCCCCATTCATTCTGACTAACTACCTCATTTATAGTTTTTATGGTAACTTCTATTAGTTTTCATGGGCTTACTAATAACCTGTTTAATGTTTAGGGACCCTCTGTCCAATTTCATAGTTTTCATGGGCTTACTATTAACCTGTTTAAATTTATAGACTCCCTGTCCTATTTCATAATTTTCATGGGATCACTAAGAACCTATTGGTCCCTGCCAATAACATCATTATTTCATGGGTTCACCTATTAGTAACTCCAATTACTTTCCTCTTATCCTAGTTTTCATGGGTTGACTAGGAACCTATTGACTTCTGTCAATATCTTAATTCGGATATAGTTTTCATGGGTTCACTACCAACCTGATGGCTCCTTTCAATATCAAATCTAATCATAGTTTTCATGGGCTTACTATGAACCCGACTTCCTGACATCTTCGTTTATACATAGTTTTCATGGGCTTACTATAAGCCTATTGGCCCCTGCCAATATCTTCTTTTAATGTTTTAGCATCCTATACTCTGGTCTTCCTGACCTTTTGGATGTAATTCTACTCATTCAGGAGTTAATTTAATTTATATTCACCATTGGGTCAAATCTAACTGGTTATCCCGACCTTCCCTAAATTATAGGTATGGGTCGTTTACAATGTGAGTATATTCAAAGATATATATGAAGAAGCAAATATAATAATACCGACCCCCGTGGTTTAATATCCTTGAAATCATTTTATATAAAACTTGGTTAATCCCTTTAACCCATTAATCAAGGAAAACTTCTTCAAAGCACTATTTCAAAATACTTTATTTATACCATGGTTTTCTTTTAAAATGAGATTGGGTTATTTATTTTGAAAACTAAGGCTTTTGAAACCTTAAAACATTACTTTCAAAACCTCTGGATAACCTCCTTCGAAAGCATAGGAAACTTCTTTTCGAAACATTACATATAAACATTTTGAAGCTCTTTAAATCATCTCTTTCGAAACCAAAATATACATTTCGAAAGTATCAAAACATTACTCAATATTCCTTAGAAACACAGCTCGAAACCAATGGGAAGTACCCCCATTAGGTTACTCAAAAACATCTTTTGCGTCAAAGTGAACACATACAAAAGTATCTCTTTCGAAATCTTTAATCTTCATATAAAATTGTTTGGGGAAAGTTTAATGGCATCGTGTAATGATCCGTATTTTTAACTGTTTTAAATTATAGGATTTGATATGATTATTGAATAAAAATGGTTTGGGGGTAAAACATTATAAATGCCAGGTGGCACGCTTCGTTTGGAGTTCGTGATTCGCGGGCCAATCGAATCAGATATTTTCTTATTATTTAAATATAATATTAATAAATATCTCAACAACTCACACGTTTCAGCCATACCCACCCATCTCTCCCTCTTTACCTTTTCAACTGCAAATCGAACGAGATAAAAGGAAACCAAAAAAAACTATAGATCGAAAAAAAAAATTAGTACAAACGGAATCTTGTTTTCAAAAAAAATGGCGATCGAGCAGCTCGTGGTGCTCGTACGCAGCCACGTTCGTAATTCGGTTTTAGCTTCGATCGGCGTCGTGACGTTGGAGTTTCAAGGCTCGATTGGCGTGCGATGCAGGAGGAAGGTCGCGGCCTGGTGGCGAGAACGGCGTGCGGCGATGAGGTGATGATCGGCGGCGGCGGTCAATCATTACTGTTAGGCGATGTTAGGAAGGGCGAAGCCGTTCGTTCGTTCTAAAAAAAGGAAAGGGGATGAGATCGCGATAGGGAGGATGCAGGCGTGTGTGCTTAGGGTTGAGTGTTTAGGTCAGTTATTATTTTATTTTTGGTTATTTAAGTTTTGATTAATTGATATATATTAATAATCATAACTTTTGCGTACAAGGTCCGTTTCGAACGAAATAGATTGTAGTGGATTCATATCGACGAAGGCTTCAGTGTGAAATCGGATTGGAAATTTGTTTGAAACTGAAATATTTTCAGTTTCAGATAAAAGGTGAGTGTTTTATACGTTCGCGTTTGACTATTATATTTTGTGTTAGTAAAATCATACCGTGAAGTAATTTAAATTTATTGATGGTTGTTGGATAAATTTAAATTGACATTTAATTGACATATGAATTTATTGATAGGATTTAAATTGATAGTTAAAATTGAATTAGAAACTAAGTGCTAGTAAAATCCCGAATTTATCGATAATTGGTTTATTGTTGTGATTATTGACTGTTTGGATGATGGATGGTGATGGATGAAATTTTATTGATATTTTGGATGTTTGGATGTTTATTTATGTTTAATATATCATGTTATCATCTCGTATGTTGTTTATAGTGTATAAACTGTAAATTGAATTATTTCGAATAAATTAAGAAATAGGTTGAAAAGATATATACATATGGCATTTATTTTGGATTGAAATGATATATATCCATCCTTGGAATTTAAATTGAAATAACTTATTTACTTGGCCATATGATAGAAAATTATATATGGACACCAGATTGGTTAAATTAAATGATTTTAAATTTTTTTGTTTGAAATTATTTAAATGATTTGATTTAAGGGGAAAAAAATCAAATTTATGGAAATCGAATTATTTTCGAACTGGAGCTCGAAATGTTGAAATTTAAAATTTGATAGTAGGAATTGTTTAATTAATCGAAGTTGAGGTTTTTTAAGTTATAATCGAAATATGACATGAATTTCAGAAATTGGTTTGTTTTAAAAGATTGGACTTTTATTCGAACTTTGAATATTGTTAAGTAAAAATGATATAAAACGATATTTCGAAATTGAGCTTGGAATTTAGTTATAATTAAAGATTTGGATTTTTTTAATTGGATATTGAAGGAAATTTTGATTTAAGTGTTTGAATCAATATTTTGGAAATCGAACTTGGAATTGATATAAATCGAAATGGTTTAAAATTTGAGAATTGAGTTGAAATAAATTTGGAATTGGAGTTGAAATTTATTTGGAATTAGAATTTACATTAATTTGGAATTGGAAGTGAAATTAATTTGGAAATTGAATTGAAATTAATTTGGAATTGAAATTGAAATTAATTTTGGAATCGAAGTAAAATTCGACTTGAAATTGGAATTGAGTCGATTAAATCGAATTGGAAATTGGAATTGATTTGAATTGGGAAATTTGGAATTGACTCAGTTTGACTTTGACACTATTTTCAAATGAATTATTTTAGTATAAATGGTTTGAAATCTATATTCTTCAAATATTTAAATTATTTTGATTTTCCAAACTATTTTACTATATAAACCATTTTTAATACTCAAAATATTTTCTATTAAACTATTTCAACTATTTAAACTATTTTCTAAAATTTCAAATTGGTCAAAAGGGTGGAATGTTTATATTTAAATCTCAGATTTAAATGCGAATTAGGTTAAAGTGAATTAAAACCAAAATTATAATGCGAATCAAATTTTGAAGTGAAATCGATATATCGAATTGAATTAACGTTTTGAAGTAAAATAAGATTTGATTTTTGAAGCGAATATAATGATTTCAAAATGGATTTGATTTTGAAACGAATATGATATTTTGATATCAAGTACGAATTGTTTTCAAAATATAAAAGTACCAACGGTGTGTAAAACGACGTTTGGTTGTTAAAGAGACCGGGGCCTTGTATTGGCATACCCTCTATTAATATTGGAACCACTTTGACAACCATGTACGCGGTGGATAATATCCAGAATGTAGTGGTTGAATTGGCGAACGTTTACTGGGATGAAGTAAGAGAATGATGATGGATAGCTTTGACACTTGTGTCATAATTAAAATGACTAAAACAGGAGCCTATGTCCGGTCATTGAGGTTAGCTACCTCTAGCGACGTTGATCCCTCGTATTATTATTGTGATTTCATATTCGATGGGTGCACTTTTTCATATGGATTGATTGTCGCGGTTAGCCACGGATGGGTTACGACTAGCCAGAAAGGGTAAACTGGTAGAGTCCTACCTTGGGCATTGCCTCACATGCCTTGTTATACTTATCCTTATACGAGCCTATTACGACTTTGGTTTAATATTGTACCTATAGGGGACTCACTGGCTACCGACGGTACTGGTTGTGTTACATGACCTACATAGACTACATGCTATAAAAATGTGTTAATGGGGATAATGTAAAGCCTTAACGCTATTTTGATATTTATTTTACTGATAGACATGATCTATTATAGCGTACACTATTATATATAGATAGTTTGACGGATCCTTAGGAGATGGAAAAACCCGTAACATCTCTTAAGTTATTGCAGTCACATTTCATGATATTGATTTGACTTACATAAGAGTATTTTAGTCCTAACTCGAGTGTTTTGTCTTTTCATTATGCTCGGTTCAGCCTTGAGTTTTTTTTCAGCATATTGAAGATCATTTTCTGGAGGACGAAAACGAAGATTTGGTATATTACTATTATTATTATTCCCTACATCATGCTATTCTGCTGCATTGATTATTTACCTCTGATGTATATATATAACTCTGATAAAAGTTATGTAGATTATAATCAAATGTATAGTAAACAGCTTCATGAACTGTTATTTGATTATTATATTTTATCGTTCCGTTGTGAGATTCTATGTTTGTTTTCTTCTTCTTTTCTTATTTTTCTTAATTAACCCTATTGATTATCTACATTATGGATTGTTTAAGTTGGACATGTGTGGATTATTGTCAATTAAAAACTTCCAAAATGTGGGTCGTCACAGTTGGTATCAAAGTGGAGGTTTAGCAATAACCTTGGCTTGGTGGGGTTTGACTCATTAAAGATAGGGTAGTAATACCCTAAAATGAGTTTGTTTGAGTGTATATGTATGAGAGAGCGTACTTGTTAGTCCTATAAAATGTTTTGTATTATGTCTACTTATCTGATGAGTTGTTTATGAATTCTGGTCGATGCGCGGGACGTTGTGTTATCGATAGGGGTTTTTAAACACTTAAACGAGACAAGTCGACATAATATTGTTTTAAAATCAAGTAAATGAAATAATTTTTCCTAAATTATATTATATATATAAATGGTTAATTATTAATGAAATTATTGTTAAGAGATGATAACATTTAGTTATCATCGATTATTGGTTGAAAAAAAAACAAGTACTTAATGAATTTTATTTTATAAAGCATTTGATAATTAAATTGGATTGAAATCAATTAAATAAGAAATGGTCAAAATGACCAAGTTGTAAATAAAGGGAATAGTTTGATAGTAAGGTAAGGAAATTTGTGTAAGTATATTTATAATATAGCTTATATATAGAAAAAAGAAAAAAATTTGAGAATTTGAGAATTTTAAATCTTTTTGTTTTCAAAATTTTTTCGAAGATTTTAAAATTTAATATTAATATAATTTGAAAGAGTTTTGACTAGAAAAATATTTTGAAAGGATTTTTCAAGAAATAAAAGCACTAAACTCGCTTTGGCCACTGGGAAATAATTCTGGGATGACTGTAGCATCGCCAGTATTCATTTTCTAGTTTCTGAGTGAGAATTGCTATCAAAAGGAATCTATTTTCGACTAAAACAAGTTTTGTTGTGAAAAATTATTCTAAGTATGATTTAATAAATATATGAAAATAGTTTTGAACTTATAATTGAAAATAGTATAGATTAAAATAAGTTTATAACTTATAAATTGGAACTGGAAAGTAAAAATTAAAATTTAAAACTATTGAATATTTTTGGTTAAGCAAACAAAAGAAAATTTTGAATTTGAGATGAAATAAAATAATTAACTTAAGAAATGTTAAATAAATTAAGTTAGTCAAATGAAGTAAATATAATATAATTTAACTCATGAAAGCTTAAATAAAATATGATATGTATTTGAAATGAAATATATAAAATAATAAAGTGGAATTTTAAATGAATAAATTGTATAATTTATAGATTTGAGAATAATAAGCTAAGAACAAATTTTAAATTTGTTAAATGTGAATGATAAGAAAATTTAACTTGAATAAAAATTTAATAAAATGAGAAATGGATTAAAATCAAATGAAGTTTAACTTAATATTAAATAAAAGTGAATTTGATATTAAGTGAAACTAGAGGAAATAGTAAAGTGAATTATTTTCACTTGAGCTAAAATGAATTAAAAATGAATATGAACTTGAATTATAAAATGAAATGTAATTTAGGTTGTGAAAGAAATTGAAAAAATTTATGTGAGTGATTGAATTTAATTTAAATTGGATGTAAATAAATTAAATGCTAATAGAATAAGTTTCAAAAAAAATTGAATGTTAACTAATATAATATGGAATAAGTTATTAGAATAAATTTAAATTGAAGTTAACTTAAGAGAAGTTGAATGAATTGATTGTGAGGAAAAAAAATTATTAATATGAACTATGTTATAAAATAAAATTTACTTTGGTAAATTAATAACATGAAATTGAATAAATGAAGTGAATCGATGAATTAATAATAACTTAAGATATGAAGTAATGAAAATAAACGTGAGTTGTGTTGTATAAAATATTTATAATAAACTTAGATGATTTATAAATGATGTTAGTAGTGGAAAAAATGAGAGAATATACTAAGTGGAAATAAAACAAATTTAACTTAAGCATCGAGTGGAATAATTTTATAAATGATTCATAAATGAATTTATATGAAATAGGTTAAACAAAAAGTGAAACAATTGGAATTTTACAAATTTAATTGAATAAGTTGAATGTAAATAAATTAAAGCGAATGAAGTGAATATAAATCCATTATATGATTAATGAAATGAATATTAATTAGTGAATGTGAATTAATTTAAAATATATGGAATGTGTATGGAATAAAATTACTTAAGTGTAATTAATTATATGAATTGTTGAAATGAAATAATGGAAGTGAAAAAAATGAATATAACTATAAACGAGTGTAAATTAATAGAATGTGAATTCATTAATGTTGATAAGTGCATGCAAATCAATTGGAAGTAAACAAGTTGAATGAAAAATCAATCGAACGTGAATCTAATTGAATAAAAGTTGGTTAAATGAAAATAAATTGAAACGAATCAATTAAAATGTTAATGAAAGGAATGTTAATAAGAAATAAAGGGTATAAAATTAAAAATTGACATTTGATAATGTAAATTCACATGGTTATGAATTGATTGGATTAATTTGACGGATATTGATGGTTGGATGGTTTCTTTTGTTGCAAACCATTGTTATTACTGTTTTTATTACATATGATTGTTGCATGTTGCGTATTTGTGCTTGTATTTATTGTTTGGATTCAAAATCATATTATATGGTTATATTAGACTTATACATGCTTCTATATCTTTATATGCAACTAATATATTAAATTGAGTTGAGATAGGTACATACGAAGACCGTTTGGACGTAAACGCGGATTTATATGCTTTTGCTTGCTTATACGAGCGAACTCGCTCGTATTATTAATAATAAAGTACGTATCTCGGATTACATACCGTGATTTTATATTTTTGCCCTTCGGGATGCCTCATCATTGAGATGAGATGTATATTTGATAGATATTTGGTATATTTGTGATATATATTGATATTGAAATTTTTTCCGATCGAGCCGTGCAAAGGAGACTCTACCGAAATTTTCCGTAAATCCGGGTGTTAGAAAAATTTTGAAGTTTTAAAAATTTTATAACTTGTTTTGTTAACTAACTTGTAAATTCCGTAAAACCGATAGCGGAGTGGCGTAGTAGAAGCGGAGTAAATATTTTCTAATAAGATTTTAAAGTTATAAGTGATTATTTTGAATAAAATACATTGTATGTTAAATTCATTACTTAACGCCTTTTCGAGGACGAAAAGTTTTGAGTGGGGGAGTATGTAAAGACCCGTATTTTTAACTATTTTAAATTATAGGATTTGATATGATTATTGAATAAAAATGGTTAGAGATAAAGTTAATGACTTATCATTGAAATTTATCGTATAATTTTATTTGCTTAAATTTAATATTGGAGATTATTTGAATAATTGAACTATGGATTTGATATGATTAAAAATGGTATCGAAAATTGATTCAAATTTTATTTAAATATGAATGAAGATGGTTAACATTTAAAATTGGATTCAGAAGTGAATAATTAGAAATTGGATATTTTATATTTTAATTGACGTGTAATAATAACCATTTTGGCAACCATCTCGGATTTCAACGAAACCAGTTTCATTGGATCCGTAATAGTGTGTTATTGTAGGATTTTAAGTTTCGTAGCGATCGGACTTGTCGTTTGGTCGTGCGAGCTTGAAAAGAAATTAATTTAAGGAATTCGATAAAATAAATTGACTTTAGAAAACTATCTTCCACATACGATCGAATAGGCCTCAAAACTAGCTTCATTATGTTCGGAATGGGGGTAAAACATTATAAACGTCAAGCGGCACACTTCGTTTGGAGTTCGTGATTTCGTGGGCCAATCGAATCAGATATTTTCTTATTATTTAAATATAATATTAATAAATATCTCAACAACTCACACGTTTCAGCCGTACCCACCCATCTCTCCCTCTTTACCTTTTCAACTGCAAATCAAACGAGATAAAAAGAAATGAAAAAAACTATAAATCAAAAAGAAAATTAGTACAAACGAAATCTTGTTTTAAAAAAATGGCGATCAAGCAGCTCGTGGCGCACGTACGCTGCCACGTTCGTAGTTCGGTTTTAGCTTCGGTCGGCGTCGTGATGTTGGGGTTTCAGGGCTCGATTGGCGTGCGATATTGGAGGAAGGTCGCGGACTGGTGACGAGTACGGTGTGCGGCGATGAGGTGATGATTGGCGGCGGTGGTCGATCGTTGCTGTTAGGCGATGTCAAGAAGGGCGGAGCCGTTCGTTCGTTCTCAAAAAAAGGGGATGAGATCGCGATAGGGAGGAGGCAGTCGTGCGTGCTTAGGGTTGAGTGTTTAGGTCAGTTATTAGTTTACTTTTGGTTATTTAAGTTTTGATTAATTGATATATATTAATAATCATAACATTTGCGTACAAGGTCCGTTTCACGAAATAGATTGCAGTGGGTTCATATCGACGAAGGCTTCAATGTGAAATCGGATTGGAAATTTGTTTGAAACTAAAATATTTTCAGTTTCAGATAAAAGGTGAGTGTTTTATACGTTCGCGTTTGACTATTATATTTTGTGTTAGTAAAATCATATCGTGAAGTAATTTAAATTTAGTGGAAATTAGGTTGAAGGGCTTCTATTTACAGGGTAATAAGTTTTAAGGACAACACTTCTGAATAATTAGCTTTAAGGACAATTTACAGCATAATGATAAATTCATATATCTTTTTAAGTTATACAGGAAAATGATAAATCTTTTTATCATTATTTCGGTATAACTGAAAATGATGAATTCTTTTATCTTTTTCCTGTAAAATGTCCTTAAAACTAATTTTTTAGAAGTAGCGTCCTTAAAACTTATTACCCTGCACAAATAAGCCCTTGAAGTGAAAATCCCCTTAAATTTATTGGTGGTTGTTGGATAAATTTAAATTGACATTTAATTGACATCTGAATTTATTGGTAGGATTTAAATTGATAGTTAAAATTGAATTAGAAATTAACTGCTAGTAAAATCCCCAATTTATCGATAATTGGTTGATTATTGTGATTATTGACTGTTTGGATGATGATGGTGATTGATGAAATTTTATTGATATTTTGGATGTTTGGATGTTGTTTAATATATCCCGTTATCATCTCGTATGTTCTTTACAGTGTATAAACTGTAAATTGAATTATTTCGAAAAAATTAAGAAATAGGTTGAAAAGATATATACCTATGGCATTTATTTTGGATTGAAATGATATATATCCTTCCCTGGAATTTAAATTGAAATAATTGATTTACTTGGCCATTGGATAGAAAATTATATACAGACACCGGATTAGTTAAATTAAATGATTTTAAAATTTTTTGTTTGAAATTATTTAAATGATTTGACTTAAAGGAAAAAAAATCAAATTTATGGAAATCGAATTATTTTCGAACTGGAGCTCGAAATGTTGAAATTTAAAATTTGATAGCGGGAATTGTTTAATTAATCGAAGTTGAGGTTTTTTTAAGTTATAATCAAAATATGATGTGAATTTCAGAAATTGGTTTGTTTTAAAAGATTGGACTTTTATTCGAACTTTGAATATTGCTAAGTAAAAATGATATAAAATGATATTTCGAAATTGAGCCCGGAGTTTAATTATAATTGAAGATTTGGATTTTTTAATTGGATATTGAAGAAAAATTTGATGTAAGTGTTTGAATCGATATTTTGGAAATCGAACTCGGAATTGATATAAATCGAAATGGTTTAAAATTTGAGAATTGAGTTGAAAGAAATTTGGAATTGGAGTTGAAATTTATTTGGAATTAGAATTTACATTAATTTGGAATTGGAAGTGAAATTAATTTGGAAATTGAATTGAAATTAATTTGGAATTGAAATTGAAATTAATTTGGAATCGAAGTAAAATTCGACTTGAAATTGGAATTGAGTCGATTAAATCGAATTGGAAATTGGAATTGATTTGAATTGGTAAATTTGGAATTGAATCAGTTTGACTTTGACACTATTTTCAAATGAATTATTTTAGTATAAATGGTTTGAAATCTATATTCTTTAAATATTTAAATTATTTTGATTTCCAAACTATTTTACTATATAAACCATTTTTAATACTCAAACTATTTTCTATTAAACTATTTCAACTATTTAACTATTTTAAAACTATTTAAACTATTTTCTAAAATTTCAAATTGGTCAAAAGGGTGGAATGTTTATATTTAAATCTTTGATTTAAATGCGAATTGGGTTAAAGTGAATTATAACCAAAATTGTAATGCGAATCAAGTTTTGAAGTAAAATCGATATATCGAATTGAATTAACGTTTTGAAGTAAAATATGATTTGATTTTTGAAGCGAATATAATGATTTCAAAATGGATTTGATTTTGAAACGAATATGATATTTTGATATCAAGTACGAATTGTTTTCGAAATATAAAAGTACCAACCGGTGTGTAAAACGACGTTTGGTTGTTAAAGAGACCGGGGCCTCTTATTGGCATACTCTCTATCAATATTGGAACCATTTTAACAACCATGTACGCGGTGGATGATATCCAGAATGCAGTGGTTGAATTGGCGAACGTTTACAGGAATGAAGTAAGAGAACGATGATGGATAGCTTTGAAACTCATGTCATAATTAAAATGACTAAAACGGGAGCCTATGTCTGGCCATTGAAGTTAGCTACCTCTAGCGATGTTGATCCCTCGTAATATTATTGTGATTTCGTATTCGATGGGTGCACCTTTTTCGTTTGGATTGATTGTCGCAGTCGGCCACAGATGGGTTACGACTAGCCAGAAAGGGTAAACTGGTAGAATCCTACCTTGGGCATTGCCTCACGTGCCTTATCATACTTATCCTTATACGAGCCGATTACGACTTTGGTTTAGTACTATACCTATAGGGGACTCACTGGCTATCGACGTTACTGGTTGTGTTACAGTACCTGCATAGACTACATGCTATAAAAATGTGTTAATGGGGATAATGTAAAGCCTTAATGCTATTTTGATATTTATTTTACTAATAGACATTACCTATTATAGCGTACACTATATAGATAGTTTTATGGATTCTTAGGAGATGGAAAAACCCGTAACATCTCTTAAGTTATGCACTCACATTTCATGATATTGATTTGACTTACATAAAAGTATTTTAGTCCTGACTCGAGTGTTTTGTCTTCTCATTACGCTCGGGTCAGTCCTGAGTTTTTTTTCAGCATATTGAAGATCATTTTTTGGAGGACGAAAATGAAGATTTGGTATATTACTATTATTATTATTCCCTGCATCATGCTATTCTGCTACATTGATTATTTACCCCTGATGTATATATATAACTTTGATAAATGTTGTATAGATTATAATCAAATGTATATTAAACAGCTTTATGAACTGTTATTTGATTATTATATTTTATCGTTCCGCTATGAGATTCTGTGTTTGTTTTCTTCTTCTTTTCTTATTTTTCTTAATTAACCCCATTGATTATCTACGTTCCGGATTGTTTAAGTTGGACATCTGTGGAATATTGTCAATTTAAACCTTCGGAAATGTGGGTCGTCACACATCGGCACAATCCTTTCGAAAGCTTCAAAATATTTAAATAAAACATTGAAGGTGAGCATCAAAATCCTCTTCCGAAGCCATTTCCTTCGAAACCTTTAAACCCTTTCTAAAGCGTTTAGGAAGTGGCTTAATATAAGTTTAAAACAAAAGCTAACCATCGAAAGCATTGATGACTTCAATACATTCGAAAGGCCAAAAGAACAACATCGGTTTCAACTAAGTCAGAACCACCATTTTCGAAAGCATTGTTTTATAAATAAGGGACTCATTCAAAAGCTTATACCTAAAAAATGAAAGATGGAAATCTTCTTCGAAAGCAATTTAGAAAACCCCTTTCGATAGCATTCCTTCAAAAGCTTTAGTAAAACAATGGCAGACTCTTGACATTTTAAAACAAACCAAAGGTATCGACCCCATCGAAAGCGATGCTTTCGACACCATGCCTTCTGCCTTTTTCCAATCGACTACGTACCTATGATGATACATTGTTTATTGGTTTCGGCTTTGTGGGGTTTCGACTTGATTGAAGGAGGGAGCACAAGGTCGAAAGGTGCTTCTAAAAGAGGTGGAACCCACTTTTCTAGGTAAAAATTATTTAGTGCTAATTAAATCAGATACTTTCTAACTAACCTGCCCACTTATAAACATGTGATTGGTTGCCTCAACTTTTCAAATTATTTACAAAAATAACCATCGCTTAATTTCAGATCTAAACCAAGATTAATTTAACAAGTAAGCCCTTCAATTAAGCAAAACCAATAATGCTAATAAGTCCTTCTTCTAAAATAATTTAATTTCCATAGAAAATCACTTAGGAAAATCACAGAGATTCATTTTTAACATGTTATCTAACATATCTAAATTTCAGACCCAAATTCTTAACATAATTTCCAAAATAAATTACTAAACCCAATTAACCATATTTTCCTTTGAAAATTCATAATAATCTTTCCATAGCTTGGAAAATTATCAAAATTAAAACCCAACTCCAAAATCATGTTTTACATAACACATAAATTCCTCATGACATTCGAAATCAATTATAATCGGTTATACCCTTAAAACTGTGTAAAATAATATTTAAACAATTCTTGTTTAAATCAACATGTTGTAATCCAAGCACATCATCATCCAAATCATCATAAAAATGGATTTAATCTTAAACCCAAAAACAAATGATTATATAACAAAATAGAGATGATTGAGATTATTATTCACCTTGAGTAAGGTAAGGAGATTGGATTGAGATTGAGATTTATTCCCCTTGCTTTAATCCTTAGTTTGATTTGAATTTCTCTTATTTTTCTTTCTTAACAATGGCCAGCTCCTCTTCTTATGTTTGCGTTTTATTTGTGTTTTGTCCAAATGAACGTGGATAAAGGGAAACCATTTATAGCTATTTTCTAATAAACCCTTAGGTTAATTAACTGTCATATATAACCATTTATAAGCCAATTTATTTAATTAAGCTCGGCCCTTAGTTTTATTTTCAATTCTCAATCCCCTTATCACTCTAATTAGTTACATTATTCTATTTAATTTATCTAATTAAATCTCCTGAATAATGTTATAAAAAATTAAGTGTGTTACAGGCTCCCCTCCTTAAAGAATTTCGTCCTCGAATAAGGACTATATACTTAACATAACAATCATCTGTAACGACTCCCAACAACCATACTAGCCTACCTGACTAGGAATTATCTATATAAATCTAATATAGACACACCGCCAAAGCAGATCAGGATAAGTATCTCTAATCCTGTTTTCCATATCCCAAGTACAATCCTTCTCGTTGTCGCTCCACTGAACTTTCACCAACTTGACTATCTTGTTCCTCAATCTTTTCTCATCTATCGCTACAAGCCGGACTGGTTGTCTAACAAAAGTCAAATTAGACTCTACTATCAAATCTTCCAACTCTGTCGGAGGAATAGTAGTCTTTGGATCGTACACATACTTGCGAAGATGAGACACATGGAATACATCATGGAGACCTGCCATACTTCTCGGCAACTCTAATCTGTAGGCGAGCTTCCCAATTCTCTCTATAATCTGAGATGGACCAACATATCTCGGTCCCAGCTTCCCTGACTTCCCAAATCATACCACACCCTTCATGGGTGATACCTTAATTAAAACCTTATCTCTAACTGAGAATTCTAGGTCTTTACACCTCTTATCTGCATAACTCTTCTATCTGGACTGAGCTTTCTTCATCCTTTCTTGGATTAACTCAATCTTCTCTGTCGCCTCTCTAACTAGATCTGGACCTAAGACTAATATGTCTCCAGTCTCCAATCAACATGCTAGTGATTTGCATGGCCTTCAATACAAAGCTTCAAAAGGCGTCATTCCTATACTAGTCTAGTAACTATTATTATAGGAAAACTCGACCAAATGTAGGTGATCTTCCCAAGATCCACCAAAGTCCAATGCACAAGCTTTAAATAATCCTCGAGCACCTTATTGACTCTCTCTGCCTGCCCATCCGTTTGAGGGTGATATGCGGTACTCATCTTGAGCTTAGTGCCTAACACATCATGTAGACTCTTCCAGAATTCGCTACTAAACAAAGCATCTCTGTCACTGACTATACTACTAGGAATTCCATGCAGTCTAACTATGTTCTTCATGAACAACTTAGCTAAAACAGGTGCTGTCCTGGTTGACTTAACTGGAATGAAATGTGCACTCTTGGTCAACCTGTCCACTATGACCCATATACTTTCATTTCCCCTATTTGACCTTGGCAACCCGTCAAAAAAAATCCATGGATATCGAACCCCATTTCCAAACTGGAATCTCTAAAGGTTGAAGCAATCCACTCGGCTTCTGATGTTTGGCTTTCACTTGTTGACAGTTTGCATACTGCCTAACCCACAAGCCAACATCCCTCTTCATACCTTCCCAATAGAAGCTCCTCTTCATATCTTGATACATCTTGGTCCCTCTAGGATGAATCGTAAACTTGGATCGATGACATTCTCCAAGAACTTCTTTCCTCAAGTCATCAACATTCGGAACACACAACCGTCCCTTCTTTCTCAACCATCCTCTCTGGTCAAGACCAAAATCCTTCAGATCATCGATCTCGGTTCCAACCTCAAGCCTTCTAATCTTCTCGGCTAACACTAGATCTTCTTTCTGGTTAGAAGCAATCCTTTTGATCAACACTAGACGAACTTCCAAACAGGACAATATGGCAGTACTCTGACTAGAACTAGAAGTCGATCTTAACTGCACACTACAAGTAGTCAAAGCTTCTAAATCCTTCCATTCTGCCAATATAGCTAACACCACATTCTGATGTCTTCTGCTAAGAGCATCCACTACTTTATTTCCTTTCCCAGGAGTATACTCTATACCAAAATCATAAGCAGCTAAAAACTTCCGCCACCTCTGCTGTCTCATATTTAGCTCCTTCTAAGAGAATAAGTACCTTAAAGACTTATCATATGTATATAGCTCAAATCTCTCCCCTAAGAGATAATGCCTCCAAATCTTCAATGCGAAGATCACCGCAGCCAACTCCAAATCATGAGTAGGATATCTCACTTCATGTGGTCTAAGCTGTCGTGAAGTGTAGGCAATCACTTTACCCTTTTGCATTAACACAGCTCCTAATCCAGTTTCACATGCATCCGTATACACCACTAACCCTTGGTTTCCATCTGGAACTACTAACATAGGTGCATTGGTCAACAAATGCTTTAACTTAAGGAATGCTTCCTCACATTTGTCGAACCAAACAAACTTCACATCCTTCCTGGTTAGCTTAGCCAAAGGCACTACTATCCGCAAGAAGTCCTTGATGAATCTCCGGTAATAATCAATAAGTCCATGAAAACTTCTAATCTCAGTCACTGTCTCCGGTCTCTTCCAATTATTAACAGCTTTGATATTATCTGGATCAATTGACAACCCTTTCTTTGAAACCATGTGACCAAGAAACTTAACATCTTTCTTTCAAAAATGACACTTGGAAAACTTTGCCTTTAGCTGATGCTGCCTCAGCGTCTCAAGCACAACTCTAATATGATCTTCATGCTCCCTCTCATCCTTAGAGTATACTAAAATATCATCTATAAACACCAACACGAACCTATCCAAATATTCTCAAAAAACTTGGTTCATCAAATCCACGAAGAAAGTAGGTGCATTCGTTAACCCGAATGGCATTACTAACCACTCGTACGAACCATACCTAGTCCGAAATGCTATCAAAGGAATACTGTCCTCTACCACTCTTAATTGATGGAACCCTATAGCCAAATCCAACTGGGAAAACACTTTGGCTCCACACAACTGATCAAATAGATCATCAATTCTCGGCAAAGGATACTTATTCTTAATCGTCCTCTCGTTCAACTTACGATAGTCGATGCACATCCTCAACGACCCATTTGGTTTCTTCATGAACACCATGGCCGCTCCCCAAGGCGAACTGCTTGGTCTAATAAAATTTCTCCCTTATAGATCCACTAGTTGCACCTTCAATTCCTTCATCTCGGTTGGTGTCATCCTACTAGGTGGTCTACTTACAGGTTTAGCTCCTAGCACAAGATCTATCCGAAACTCAATAGCTCATTTCGGTGGTAGTCTTGTGATCGGCTTAAAGACATTTGCGAACTCTCTTGCTACTCGAACCTGACTTAGCTCTTCTCCCACTTCCATTGCACTTAACCAAGCACAACTACTCTGGTCAGAATTCTCCACTGAGAATATGATTCGGTTATGACCATCAGGGTGTCTTAGTGATATCTCCCCATCCTAGCAAAATATCCTAGCCTCATACTTACTCAACCAATCCATACCCAAGATGATTCCAAAATCTACAAAATCGAAAACATACAAACTGCATGAAAACTTATGACCTAACAAATCAAGCTCTAACTGGTCACATCTCAACCCTAGAGTTGCATACCCTCCTATCGGATTCGCAACCCTTAAGGAAGTAACAAGGTATGTAGGTTCTAAACATAACCTATCAACCAAACACTGGGATATAAATGAATGTGATGACCCGGTATCAAATAATATCCTAACTGGTATACTCTGAATCAAAACATACCTTCCATCACAGTCTTCCCTTTTTCAACTGCAGTTGGCTTAGCAGATGATGGTCCAACAGTAAAAACCTTTCCCTTGTCCGCCCTAACTGCTTCTGGACACTGATTCTTATAATGCCCAACTTGGTCATAGTTGAAGCACTTCACACTTTTCTTATCCGCAGCCTTCTTCCCCTTGCCTGACCGGCACTCATTTGCATAATGACCCTTCTTGTCACACTTAAAGCAAACTAAATCAGCCTTTGCCTTTTTGCAAGCATCTCCCTTCTGGGCTCCTTTCTTCTTAAAGAATTTTCTTTTCTTTCCCTGAGAACTATGGATCTCAACTGGCTTCTCTCTAGCACAAATATCAAGCATCTCCTCATGGTGGATTGCCATTTCCACAACTAAATTACTAGGATCATGGAGATATGGCAAGGCCACCCTAGCAATCTCGAGCCTCGGTCCCTTAATGAACTTCTCATTTCTTCTGATGACGGTGTCTATAGTATTATATCCATAACAGAACAACTCATCAAACTTAGCAGCATACTCAACAACCGACATCTCTCCCAGCTCCAGATCCAAAAACTTTCTCAGCAGCCCTGATTTAGAAACCTTAGACATAAACCTCTATTCAAATCTCCTTCGAAAATCAGCCCAAGTCAACTCCTCCTTTGGAACTCCGACAGTAACACTGTTCCACCAATGAAGTGCTGACCCTTGCAATTGCCTAAAGGCCAACCTTCTCTTCTGCTCACCATCTAAACCTAGATCAGCAAATATTTTCTCATAATGCAATAGCCAATTCTCTACCTTTATGGCATTCTCCGTCCCCATAAATGGCTTCCCACCAAGGCTGGTGTAATCTCTGCTCAGCTTAGCATAATTATTCCCATTTGGAGCCACATGATTAGCTCCTCCAACATATCCAGCAACTCCAGCCTGCATCATATTGACGAAGAACTGATACATCGCCCCCATATCTACTGGTGGATTTTCAGCACCCACATTGGCATCAACATTTTGGTTAGCATTAGCCTGTCGACTCGGGTTCCTCTTAGTGGTTCGAGCATTTCCATTAGTTGTTGTGCTTCCTCCACCGAGCCTCTTCCATTTCCAGTTCCATATCTTCTTTCTCGTAAATCTGCATACGAGCCTTAGTAAGATACAGAAGAAAGGTCGAAGAGAGAGGGGAATACATACTTATATATATATATATCAAATACAAGTACATTACTATAGCGTTATACCAAACCCCGATCTTATTTTCTGATTACTGGATTATGCTTGAAAATCTTTTAGGTTTAAATTCCTTTAAGTTTCATAAACCTATGCTCTGATACCAACTTGTAACATTCCCCACTTGGAGGCCCAAAACTAATGGCTACGGATGCTGCAGTCATCCATAGTTATTAATCCTCGGCGACCAAATACGGTAATGTTAGATACATTGATACATAGAAACACATAAATATGGAAAAAAAATTAAACATCAAACAAGTTCCACATTCCATTACCAAACATTTCAAATTCATTAAATATTCCCAATACGAGAACCACGTTCAGAAAAATATATTTATTACACCACACGCCAAGAGCGACATACAATGATGCCCCCTTGGATGATCAGAGTATATATAGGCAATTTAACAACTATGCCTTTACAACAATAACACAACAGAATCAAAATAAAAGAGAACTCTAAGTAGCTATCATGCCTCATGCACGTCTCCGGAAGCTTATTCGTCTAAAGAGGTACTTGAAAACCTCAACTCTCAAACTACTTAAAATCAATTGAGTACCGAGAGTTTAAGGAGAAAACATAAACTTCGAGTCAGACACAAAGCATGGTATGAATAATAATCTGCCATCTCAAATCATTTAGACAACTAGGGGGACCACGCCGCTTAGCGGAACGGGTTTTCCCCTCACTAGCATCCTAAAACCTTTATAAAACCATATACTGTGCTCCTGCATCCATAATGGTTTAAACAATTCAAAACGATATGATGAAATGCAAACAAGTAAATCAATTCTGGATTTCTCATCCCCATTCATTCTGACTAACTGTCTCATTTATAGTTTTTACGGTAACTATTAACTTATTAGATTTCATGGGCTTACTAATAACCTGTTTAATGTTTAGGGACCCACTGTCCTGTTTCATAGATTTCATGAGCTTACTATTAACCTGTTAAATTTATGGACTCCCTGTCCTATTTCATAGTTTTCATGGGACCACTAGGAACCTATTGGCCCCTGCCAATAACATCATTGTTTAATTGGTTTTCCCTGAACCTATTGGTAACTCCAATAACTTCCCTCTTATCCTAGTTTTCATGGGTTGACTAGGAACCTATTGACTTATGTCAATATCTTAATCCGGATATAGTTTTCATGGGTTGACTACCAACTTATTGGCCCCTGCCAATATAAAATCTAGTCATAGCTTTCATGGGCTTATAATGAACCTGTCTTCCTGACATCTTCGTTTATACATAGTTTTCATGGGCTTACTATGAACTTATTGGCCCCTGCCAATATCTTCTTTTAATGTTTTAGAATCCTATACTCTTATCTTCCTGACCTCTTGGATGCAATTCTACTCATTCAGGAGTTAATTTAATTTATATTCACTATTGGGTCAACCTTACTGGTTATCCCGACCTTCCCCAAATTATAGTTATGGGTCCATTACAATGTGAGTATATTCAAAGACATATATGAAGAAGCAAACATAATAATATCAACCCCCATGTTTTAATATCCTTGAAATCATTTTATATAAAACTTGGTTAATCCCTTTAACCCATTAATTAAGGAAAACTTCTTCAAAACTCTATTTCAAAACACTTTATTTATGCCATGGTTTTCTTTTAAAATGAGACTGGGTTATTTGTTTTGAAAACTAAGGCTTTCGAAACCTTAAAACATTACTTTCGAAACCCTTGAATAACCTCCTTTAAAAGAAAAGGATACTTCTTTTCAAAACATTACATATAAACCTTTTGAAGCTCTCTAAATCATCTATTTTGAAATCAAAATATACCTTTCAAAAGTATCAAAACATTACTCAATATTCCTTAGAAACACAGCTTCGAAACCAATGAAAGTACCCCTTTCGAAACCATTGGGTTACTCAAAAACATCTTTTGGGTCAAAGTGAACACGTAAGAAAGTATCTCTTTCGAAACCTTTAATCTTCATATAAAATTATTTGGGGAAAGTTTGATAGGGTCGGCACCATCCTTTCAAAAGCCTCAAAACATTGAAGGTTAGCATCGAAACCCTCTTCCGAAGCCATTGCCTTCGAAACCCTTGAACCCTTTCGAAAGCATTTAGGAAGTGGCTTAATATAAGTTTAAAACAAAAGCTAACCTTCGAAAGCATTAATGACTTCAATACATTCGAAAGGCCAAAAGAACAACAGTAGGGTTTCGACTAGGTCAGAACCACCATTTTTGAAAGCATTGTTTTGTAAACAAGGGACTCATTCGAAAGCTTATACTTAAAAATGGAAGATGGCAACCTTCTTCAAAAGATATTTAGAAAACCCCTTTCGATAGCTTTCCTTCGAAAGCTTTAGTAAAACAATGGCCGAAGCTTAACATTTTAAAACAAAGCAAAGGTATCGACCCCATCGGAGGCAATGCTTTCGACACCATGCCTTCCGCCTTTTTCCAATCCACTATGTACCTATGATGATACCTTGTGTATTAGTTTCAGCTTTATGGGTTTCGACTTGATTGAAGGCGGGAGCACAAGGTCGAAAGGTGCATCTAAAAGAGGCGAAACACACTTTTCTGGGTAAAACTGATTTATTGCTAATTAAAGCAGATACTTTCTAACTAACCGCCCACTTGTAAACATGTGATTGGTTGCCTCAACTTTTCAAATTCTTTTCAAAAATGACTGCCTCTTAATTTCAGATTTAAACCAAGATTAATTTAACAAATAAGCCCTTCCATTAAGCAAAACCAATAATGCTAATAAGTCCTTCTTCTAAAATAATTTAATTTCCATAGCAAATCACTTAGGAAAAATCCCCAAAAATCACAGAAATTCACTTTTAACATGTTATATAACATATCTAAATTTCAAACCCAAATTCTCAATATAATTTCTGAAATAAATTTCTAAACCCAATTAACCATATTTTCCTTTGAAAATTCATAATAATCTTTCCATAGCTTGGAAAATTATCAAAATTAAAACTCAACTCCAAAATCTTGTTTTACATAACACATAAATTCCTCATGGCATTCGAAATCAATTATAATTGATTTTACCCTTAAAACCGTGTAAAATCATATTTAAACAATTCTTGTTTAAATCAAACATGTTGTAATCCAAGCACATCATCAACCAAATCATCATAAAAATGGATTTAATCTTAAAACCGAAAACAAATGATTATATAACAAAATAGAGATGATTGAGATTATTATTCACCTTGATTAAGGTAAAAAGATTGGATTGAGATTGAGATTTATTCCCCTTGCTTTAATCCTTAGTTTGATTTGAATTTCTCCTCTTTTTCTTCCTTAACAATGGCCGGCTCCTCTTCTTATGTTTGCATTTTATTTTTGTTTTTCCTAAATGAATGTGGATAAAGGGAAATGAGAATATATATATATATATATATCGGTGATGGGTTATGTACAACAATTTTCTAATAAGCCTTTATGTTAATTAACTATCATATATAACCATTTATTTAATTAAGCTCAGCCCTTAGTTTTATTTTCAATTCTCAATCCCCTTATCACTCTAAATAGTTACATTATTCTATTTAATTTATCTAATTAAATCTTCTGAATAATGTTATCAAAAATTAGGGGTGTTACATTCTACGTCCAGCCTCAAACTCCTTCTGGATTCAAACCGATACCATCTCTTAACCCGGAGGAATAGGTATTACAACCGCTTGAACAACCGAACATGACTTCAACTGCCTAGACAATCGAATAGGACTTCAACCGCCTGAGAATTCTACAACAGGACATTTTACTAGAAATAGTAGTAAAATATTTGACTGAGTATGCTCTTGAATAACACTGATAACTCGATAATGTACACCCTTTCTGTAATCTTCCTCTTTGTGGTATATAGTGTAGTTTGTGAAGAAAGGAAGTAAATTTGATCATAAGAAAATGTTCTTGAATAAATAAGTGATCAAAATATAAAGATATTTAGAATTGAAGGCTTGTAAGTTTAGTAGCAAAGATAGTGAGAATTAGGAATGGAAAATGCTAATAAAAACATTTGAATTCTTCACTTTATATAGTGTTTAATGGTTGCAATCATTCATGAAGAGTGACAGTGAAGAGTTGTCACTACAAATTTTGATTAAGAGTTGTAACTCTTCACAAAGGAGACACACCGTTTCAGAAAACTAGTCGTTATGCAGATTCAGCCGGCTGAATAGAGGGTGGCAGCTAGTTGAATCGATGATTTTAAAATCACCAAGGCCACAGTGCATTTTGGTCAGTTTTCAGCCGACCGAATATTCATGATATTCAAAAATTGTGCACGTACACAGAATTCAATCGGTTAACCTGGTTAATTCAACCGGCTGAATCCATGTTTTTTGTGTTTTTCTTTAAAATTCTTTTTTTGGAAAAGTGCGTGTGTGTGTGTATATACCACATAGAAGAGATTTTAACAACTTTTTACCTCTAAACACAGACTCTATAACAGACAACAACTTTGTCGCATTATTTTGCTCTTCATTTTGATATGTTTGTCTCTTGGTATAAGTGATATCATTTCCTGCAAAAGTGGTTAGTATATACAGTATATACTTGTATATTTGTCACTATCAAAACATCAAAGTACAAGGTTCTAACATTCTCCCCCATTTTGATGATGTCAACTTTATAAGTTTAATTTTAATTTTAATAAATCTTTAGATAGTTCTCCCCCTAAGTGTATACTCTCCTTATTGATATGATCGTAAGTTAATCTCTCCATTTGTCATTGATAAAAAGAAAATAGATATCTATAGGAGAAATATTTAAAAATTATGTAGGGAAAGAGCTTTCTTTGGATCACATTAAAGTACAAAAATATTGTAGACAAATAATATTAAACCATCACAAAATGTAGAAATGATGTTGGTACCCACTTCCTTTGTTAGGGTCCTAAGAGTTAGATCTTAGGAAGCCAAATCCATGAGAGTTTACAATTTCCTTTATAAACAAAATTATTTTTCCTATGAATAGAAGTCATAAAAGATTTTATATACTTATTTCCAATCAAATGATTATTAGTCTTTGGAACTCAAATCTTAATAGATTTTGAATGATATGTAGTTTTCGTTTGACTAGTAGATTTTAAAACTAGTTTTTCAAGACTACTGTTTTTCTTCTTGACATTTATATATATAGAGTTATACTGTTTAAGACTAGTTTTTACTTTTGTAATTTTTTTATATCCTAATCCTTTTTTATTAGAAGTGGATTGTGAATTTTCTATAATCTTAGAAAGATTTTCTCTGCCTCTATTAAAGTTAGAAACATTTATGGTAATATTATCTAACTTTGTTTTAAGACTAGTAATATCTAGTTCTAGTATTTTAAGAGTTGATTTCAATTCTTGATTTTCTATTGATAATGTGTCATTCTTTTCTTTTTGAGTCTTGATTTCACTGCTGAACATAGCAAGTTGAGAAACAATATTATAATAAGATTCTTGTAACAAGTTCTTCTTCTAAGATTTTCTTTTCATCCCTTAACATGTCAACTTCGATTTCATTTCCATTTAGACTTTCTAGTGAATCTTTATACTTTCTCCTAAGATTTCTTAGTTTATCTAATAATTTGGAATTTATATCAACTAAATCATCAAAAGTAAGATCACTTACATCATCGTTTGTAGCCATAAAGCATACGTTGGCTTGTTCTGAATCACTGTCACTGTTGTTGTCCGATGAGGAAGAGGAATCAGAATCATCGCATGTAACTGAAAAAGCTTGTTTCTTCTTATATCTATCACTCTTTCTTTTGTAGTTATTTTTATCTTTCTAGCAATCTGGACAGTCTCTCTTCATATGCCCCTTTTTGTGGCATTCGTAGCATTCAAGAGTTGCGGATGATGATTTGTTGTTTCTGTTATTCCCAAACTTTTTGTTCTTTCTAAAGTATAGAAACTTTTTGAAATCCTTAGCTATAAATGCCATATCATCTTTATCTTTGTCAGATTCTTCGTTTTTGGCCTAGAATGCTATTGTTTTTCTATCTCGAGCTTGAACTCATTTTGCTTGCAAATTAACTTCATATAACATGAGATTTCCTATTAACTCTTATGGCTTTATGGTAGAAATGTCATTAGCTTCTTCAATTGCTAAGACTTTTCGTTCCCACTCATCCGTTAAAAAGTTTAGGATTTTTGAAACAATATCAAAATTAGTATATTTTCTCCTAATGCCAGATGTGAGTGATATATATCTTGAAACCTGGAATACATCTCATTTATGGTTTCATCTTGCTTCATTCGGAATTTGATTCTTAAGCATATATATCTTGCTTTGTTTAACCTTATTAGTACCTTCATGAGTAACTTTAAGAGTGCGCCAAATTTCATATGCTAAAGTATTCATACTAACTCTATTAAACTCATTTTTATCTAAAGAACAAAACAATAAATTCATAGCTTTAGCATTTGTGGTAGCATCTAATTTCTTTGTATTTGACTATTGTGTATAAGGAGTGGTAGGTACAAAACATTCTTGTTGAGTGATATTCCATGTGTCGTATCCATTTGCTTGCATGTAAATTCTCATCCTAGTTAACCAATAATTATAGTTTAATCCATTAAATAGTGGTGGTCGTGTAGTGGATTGACCTTCAACAAAACTTGATGCTGTGTTATTTTCCATATTACTTGAATATCAAAAACTTTGTTATGGTTATATGTTGACCTTGCTGTGATACCAAATGAAAGTGACTAAGGATCAAGTAATATGAATAATTATCTAAGTTATAAACTTATGCAGAATATAAATAAAAAGTACATAACGATAAGTAAATAACACCAGAGATATTTATACTGGTTTGAAGTTCCTGTTCTACGTTCAGTCTCAGACTCCATTTTGGATTCGAACCGATACCCTCCTTAACCCGAAGGAATAAACATTACAACTGCCTAAGCAACCGAACATGACTTCAACTGCCTAGACAGTCGAATAGGACTTCAACCACCTGAGGATTCTACAATAGGACTTTTAACTACAAATAGTAGAAAAGTATTTGACTGAGTATGCTCTTGAATAGCATTGATAAATCAATAATGTATACCCTTCCTACAATCTTCTTCTTTATGGTATATAGTGTAGTTTGTGAAGAAAGAAAGTAAATTTGATCACAAGAAAATATTCTTGAATAAATAAGCAATCAAAATATAAAGATATTTAGAATTGAAGGCTTGTAAGTTCAGTAGCAAAGATAGAGAGAATTAGGAATAGAAAATGATAATAAAAACATTGGAATTCTTTACTTTATATAGAGTTTAAAGGTTTCAATCGCTCATAAAGAGTAACGGTGAAATTTGTGACTACAACTCTTGATTAAGAGTGTAACTCTTCACGAAGGAGACGCTCCTTTTTAGAAGACTGGCCATTATGCAGATTCAGCCAGCTAAACAGAGTGTGGCAGCCAGCTGAATCAATGATTTTGAAATCAGCAAGGCCATAGTGCATTTTGGGCAGTTTTCAACTGGCGGAATATACTCATTCAGCCAGTTGAATATTCATGATATTCAAAAATTATGCACATATACAGTAATCAATCGGCTAACCTAGTTGATTCAACCGGCTGAATTCAATGTTTTTTTGTTGTTCTTTAAAATTATTTATTTGGAAAAACGTGTGTGTGTATACACCACATAGAAGAGATTTTAACAACTTTTTAGCTCTAGACACCGACTCTATGACAAATAACAACTTTGTAGCGTCATTTTGGTCTTCATTTTGATATGTTTGTCTCTTTGCATAAGTGATATCATTTCTTGTGAAAGTGGTTAGTATATACAATATATACTTGTATAGTTGTCACTATCAAAATATCAAAGTACAAGATTCTAACACATACGACGAGCAGTTCCAGGGATATACAAATTTGCAACATGTTTTACCTAATATGGATATATTGGACTGCTTATTTGGGGGCACTCAATCAAAAGTTACTTGCATTAAGAATATAGTTTGAAAACTAATTAGTGACTACATATGACGACCTCCCTACATCTTCGATACCCAAATATACATCTGATACCATAAGTTGATAGAGTTAGGGGATATCTTAGGGGCAATTATGTAATTTGTTACATATATCTAACTTTGTGACCAGTCTTTTTCAAAATAAAAGGCGTCTTTTTAATATCATATACTTTTTATGTAATTATATAAATAAGCGAGTAATTATTTTCAAGTATACAGATGAAAATTCTTAAATGATATGTTATTTGATGGTAATTACAAAGTGTTGTAATCATGAGAATTTTATCACAATGAAAATAACATATTGTTTTAAATATTCCTAGCCGAGATGTTTCGAGAAAGGATATCGATTCATCCGTTGAGACTAAAGTACGTAACGCTCTCCAAATATTGGGCACTATATTTCTAATGGCAGTTAGGGGCACCAAGGGGTTACAAACTGATAGTTATTGAATAATTATGGAATGACTCACTCTAGAGTATTCTGTTGGTTAATAGAACTAAGGTCAACTGTCAAACAAACAACCTCGAAGTGATGATATAACATAATTCCCTCGACTTGAGAATACTGCGGAGCTTCAATGTGGACACTCCACTTAAATTATAGTTAAATTGTGGCATGTCATCCATCAAACGACTATAATTGGGTTGAGCAGAAGCATTGAAAGTGAAACAGTATTCAAGAAAGAATCTCCTTAGTTATATGGGGTTAGTATCACATAATCAACTTAAGTCAACTCAAAGTCAAAGTCGCTATCAGAGCAGTATGATAATAATAATTGTTATTATTAAACCAATGATTTTGTGTTTGCATTTACAAAGTTGAATATGGAATTTTGACCTGTGTAGTTAATGCCCCGCTATTACCCCGCTATAACCCCGCTATATCTCATAGCGGATTTCTACCGCTACGATATTTCCATATAGCCCCAAAATATAGCCTTTCCGCTTTAAGCCCCGCTATTTCCGATATATCCCGTTATTCCCGCTATATTCCGCTATTTCCGCTATATCTTTTTTAATAAAATGAATTGAAAAATTGCATTTATACAATATAAAAATTATGAAACTAATTTATCTAATTTAATTTTTAATATATTTTCAAAAATGAAAATACTCTAATATTCTACTAAATTCAATTATGTTATATAACAGTTTTACGTTTATTTAAAGTATATTCGCACGTGTTTTTATTTAAAATTATTTATGTATTAACTATAATTCAATTGAATGATAATTTTTCATTTGATTACCATTTATATATTTGTAAAAACATTAAGTACGAGTTTTATATTCTATTTTAGAGCCATCCGCTATATCCCGCTATATCCTCGCTGTATCCCCGCTATGACTTTTTGCACCTCCACCGCTTTGAATCTGCCGAGCGCTTTAACTGCACAGATTTTGACCAAAACTAAATTCCATAAGTCCTAATGTGGTATAGTTTTGATGAAGGGAATTGCTATAAATAACAACCACTACCGGGTAACGTTTAAATAAGTAAAATTGGATTTTACCAATAAAGATGAGTAAGCGATAAATTTTGCTAAAATGTCACATCTCTAGCTAGACGTGTGAACCTCTTGAATTGTTCAACATTAATTGCTGACCGAATTTACACCTTCGAGTCACACAACCGTATTTGTGAATTCTTCGAAAAACCATGCGATTTAATTAATTTATAAAATGTTGTAAGTTAATTAAATTAATTCATATTTAAGAAATATTAATTATTATTTAATTTATTTGATGTTTGTGAGTTATTTGAATGCATATGTAAAAGTTATATTTGTGTGCATCGATATACGGTACATGTACATTTTTTAAACAAGTTCAAATAAAAGATAATTGCATGAAAAGATTTATGAAAATTTTATACCATTTGATGGCAAGTAATTTCAGCCATACCATATGAATAAAGAGGAATGAGGAAAGAGAGAAAATCAAGTGAATTGAATATGGAAGTTCCAATTAAAAGAATGAGAAAGTTTCATCCTTTAAATTAAAAACAAGTCCAATAATTCATTTAATACAGACATTACATTTTTATCACTACACTAAAAAGGCCATTTCACAATGGCTTTGAGCCGTTGCAAAAGCATTTTGCAATGGCCCAAAGCCATTGCGAAATAAGGAGCGACACTGAGCCATTGCGAATTTACATTTTGCAACGACCCAGCGCCGCGCTGCTATTAATTTTGAAATGCAACGGCTTAAAGCTGTTGTGAAATGTGAATTCGCAATGGCTCTGGGCCATTGCGCAATATTACAAAGCCGTCACGAAATATTACAACTTATTTTAAAAAAAATTGATTTTGCTTCTTCTCCTACAATATCTACAAACAAGATATAATAACTTCATGTCTGCGACATAATATCTAAGGCACTTGAGTTGATAGAATTTTACATTGAACCCATATTATTACAAACAAAACAAGTAACTAGACCTTGAAATATATGTAGTATAATCATTTATAGAACTCTTGTACAAGATTTACATAAGTATAATAAGAATACACAAAATGTACATTTGAACTATTGCTGACATAACATGTAGTATATAACTCAAATTCATGTACTTTACGACCATGCATGCCAGTCGTGCTAAAATCTTTTAGTTACAAACTGCGAACTGAGAAGAAACGCTAGAAACCAATATTTGGGACCATGAAAACAAAACAAATTGTAGGTACCTACAGTAATAACATATGTTAGTTCGAATTTAAACGACCATAACTTCACGTTAAACATGATCGTAACACCCCGCATTTTTAGATAATTAAATAACAAATATAATTATTAAACAGTGAAAATGAGAATTTTTGGAATTGTCAGAATTTAGCTACGGGAGTTGCATCATTGGGTCCGTGGCAATTTTTTGTTCAATTTTCATATATAACTTGTCGAAATCTGAGCTAGTATAGAGAAGTTACGAGAGAAACAAGAAAATCAGAATTATATAATTAAACAAAATAAATAAATAAATAAATAAATAAAAAGGGGGGCATAGGTCGACCCATAGGCCGACCCCCAATGAACACAGGTTGACCTGCCTTTCTTCCTTGACGATATTTCGTCCAAGTACGAGCCGAAGACCGTAAATTTGATTTTTAGTGAAATCCTGTGCGTTCGTAGCTGCATCCGATGGTTTCTAGTGAGCCTATGACGTGGTTGCACCAAATTAAATCTTCAAATTCGACGGCCTGAGATCCCTAAGCCACACTATAAATAGAACCCTAGGCCTAGCTATTTTTATCATTCAGATTTTCTCCCAATTGGGTTCATTGCCTGAGGCTGAACCCTAAATAGAAAACTTTTCTAAGGAGGAAATCATTTTAATAAAAATATTCTACACCCTAGAAGTTGATCCAGGAAGGCCCAGGACTAGAGCTAAGGACCATAGGTGAGTGTTTTGTAAATATTTCAGATTTGTAAGCAATTTAAAATAATAGGGTTCTCAATAGTTGTAGTTTTTCTACAATTTTGAGACAGTTTTTATGTAAGTTAATTTATAGTCAGTTTTTAAGTAAATTTCAAAAGTTCTTTCCAGCCTATTTTTATTTAGCTATTTTATTTAGTTATTTGCAGTTATTTATAGTTATTTACATTTATTTACATCTGCTTTAAGTTAAAATTTAGCCTGTAAATGTTAGTTTTCTTTTATAGAGATTTAATCCTTTTTGACGCGTATAAAGTATTAAAAGAGAAGAATTCGCAAATATGGATTAAAATAGAAAAACACTAAATTTACAGAAATCAGATGTAAAATGAGAAAAACTGAAATAAAATAAGCAAATTTAAGATATTTGCAAGCATGATTATAACAAGTGGTTATAACTAAAAAGAAAAAATAGAAGAGTAATAGTTGCAAGAACAATTATAACACGTAGGTTATAATTAGAAAGAAAGAAATAACAGAAGGGGCTTATTTTAAAACTTAGATCTTGGATTAAGTTAATAAGCAAATATAGCAATAGTGGCCCGTAGCGGCAACATTCCCTTTCAGATCTAGGACCGATGGTCTCACATGTGGGTGAGGCTGGGCATGCTTATGCTAATTAGGGTAAATAAGTGGCCAATAGATAGAGGCTCAAATTTGGGGATTTGATAAGGGGCGCAAAGTTAGAAGATTTGTTTGTTAGGACCAGTACCGGTAGCATTCCCTTTCAGGTCGAGGACTGATGGTCTTACACGTGGATGAGGCTGGGCAAACTTATGCTGATTAGGGTAAATAAAGGGTCAAATAGGGGGCGACAGTTAGTGTGGATCGATGATGATTGAGCGTGCGACATCGATTAGGGTAAATAATTTGCTACTGCGTCCTAAGCGCTAAGAGGTGTCTTTTGCTTTGGGACCAACAAGATTGGCTCACAGTGGCACAATAGAGATAGGAAAGGCCGATCAATGGGTAGGATTAGGATTTCAGCCTAATCAAGTTAGCAGTTGAGATAGGATTAGGGTTTCAGCCTAATCACAGCAGTTCAAGACAAGTGCAAACAATCAAAGCAAACAGTGAAACAGAATCAGAAACATTATTTTATGCGAGTTTTATCTTTTCTGTATCTTCCTTTCATGCTAGGACTATTGCTTAGTCTATTATCTTTATCTTGCTTAGAAATGCTTGTAATTACTTTCACTCACCAAACTTATTGTCTGACCCACTCCTCTATATTTTCTTTTCCTCCAATAGGCCAGCAAAGTTAAGGATAGTTGATTCAGGTTGCTTGGAGATTCATTTTCGAAGTTTCCTCATTTCAGATGTATTCATCTGCTTTTCATCTTTTCCATTTGGCTTATGATGGATTGGCACTTGTGAGAGGGATTATTATTGTTACTTTTACTCTGATTATGTGAGACTAAGATGTATTTTCATAAGACATGAGAGATTTTGAGTTTTTGAGACATGTTATGTTTTTACGACTTATTTTGAGATGAAGATTAAATCTGAATGATAAGTTATTATTTAAATGTTTTCTGCTACTTTTACTTATTTGTCTTGTGAATCTTAGTCTCTATGATGCTTTAGTTATACCTATAATGCACCCCATCCTTTGGTGTGCCCATTTTGGGAATACTAAGGGGTGTTGGGTGTTTCATTTGGTATTGGAGCCTAAGGTTACAGGATTCCTAAAAACTAGTTTTAAAAGTAAAGTATTTTTCAAAGGTAACATATCTTCAAACTAAAAGTATTTTTCAAGAAGAAACTCTTATTATAGAAATAGTTTTCAAGTATAAGAGAGTTTTTATAAAAATCCCCTCAAAGACCAGTTCAACCTTCTTTCGATTCTAAATTTTATTTTCTCTGCATAGAATGGCAGACGCCCCAAATCTTCCAGAGGGTGTCCAAGTCCCTAGCTGATTCCATAGATACCTCCAAGCTACGACACCAAAGGTGCAAGGGCAAGCGCCCAATGCAGCATCGGCGGGTGGAGGTCCCGTTAATCCACCTACATCAGCCAATTTTCTAAGCTATGCAAAGACTTCGCTAATCTAGGAGGCAAGACATTTTTTGGCATGGAGGATTTCGTAGAGGCTCAAACTTGGTTGAGGAATACAAAGAAGATATTTGGGCTGTTAGGATTGGAGGTCCGACAGAGAGTTCAGCTTGCATCTTGGCAGTTGAAGGGAGAGGCTTATTACTGGTGGGAGATTGCAAAGATGGAGGGTAGAGACATTGGTTGGGTTGGATTTTGGGAAATGTTTGAGAGAAAGTTCTTGTCGCAAGCCGAGGAAAGCATGCAGTTGGAGAAGTTCATTAGTGCGAAGCAGGGGAGTCTTTCGGTGAAAGAGTATATAAATCAGTTTAATGAGTTACCGAGGTTCGAAATGGAGCTTATTAATACACCGCATAAGAAGGCCACCAAGTTTGCTAAGGGTTTGAATCAACCCCTCCAAGGGTTGGCATTGACACATGTACCTATGGGAGCGACGTACAAGTCACTTGTGGAAATGGCCCTCATATCAGATGTTGCTTAGGAAGAAGAGGTTAAGGAGGTTCCTAAATCAGAAAACTTTAAGAAGCAGTGGTGGAAGAATAAGAAGGATAAGGACAAGACGAAAGGAGGAGGACCTCGAAAGGGACAGATCAAGAAGGGCGAGAAGTGTCATAATTGTGGATTGATTGGGTATTACTCAAAGGACTATAAGAAGGACATGATAAAGGGGAGGTGTTACAGCTATGGGCAGCCTGGACACCTTAGTAGAGCTTGTCCTCAAAGGATAGGGCAGAGAGCAGGAGCACCTACAGTGCAAGTGTAGGCTTTGGATGCAGCACCTTCTAGTAGTGGACCGAACCGAGGTAGGAAAGTCTCTGCAGAAGGTTTGATCTCTATTTCATATTTTCCTATTCGAACTCTTTTTGATTCCGGAGCGTCACGTTCTTTCATTTCTAGTTCCTTGGTTGATTGTTTGCACTTAGATATCTCTCTAGTTGTAGACCCTATAGTTGTTTCAAACCCCATAGGAGGATTGGCACATTTATCCATGATTTGTAGGGGTTTGAAAATTTTTATACTAGGTGTAGAGTTTGATTGTGACGCCTATGTACTGGGATTTTCAAGATATGGGATGATTTTGGGGATGGACTGGTCATCCACTTATGGTGCGATGTTGGACTACGAGAGGAGAGTCGTCAAGCTAGGGACATGTAGCGGACGAACCCTTGAGGTTTCTTGTGACCCACAGGGGTAAGTCATGTTGAGCTTCCTTTATTCCCTTGATTCATCACTAGGAGAGTTAGATTCAGTTCCAGTTGTTAGAGATTTCCCAGACGTTTTTGAGGAGGTTAGGGAGCTACCCCCTAAGAAAGAGATTGACTTTAGGATCTATATGAATGACAATGCTAAGCCAGTGGCATTTCCCATGAGACATATGGCTCCTAGGGAGAGAAAGGAGTTAAGTAAGCAGATTGGTGAGCTATTAGAGAAAGGCTTCATCAAATGGAGCATATCTGAGCGGGGGGTGCCAGTCGTCTCCACTACAAAGGCGGATGGTTCCCTTCGACTTTGCGTAGACTATAGAGAGTTGAATAAGCCGACGAAGAAGAACCGTTACCCACTTCCTAGGATAGACGATCTTTTCGATCAGTTGGTTGGCTCTTCAGTATTTTCTCAGCTTGACTTAGCCACTGGATTTCATCAGCTTAAGGTTGCTGATGATAGCATCGATAAGACAGCAGGACACCCGATGGATTCTTTTAGTGGTTGGTTATGCCGTTTGGGCTGACCAATGCCCCAGCCTATTTTGTAGATCTAATGAGCCGTGTTTTTCAAGATGTCCTAAATAAGTTCGTTGTAGTGTTTGTGGACAACATTATGGTGTTTTCCAAGAGTCTAGAAGATCATGCTATTCATCTTGAGGAGGTTCTTCGTACACTTCGTGTTCATCAGTTGAAAGCAAAATTCTCGAAGTGTCCTTTTGGCATGAGGAGGTGCGTTTCTTAGAGCATGTAGTCTCAAGAGAGGGTATAGCAGTGGATCCCGCTAAGGTAGCAGCGGTACAGGATTGGAAGGTCCCTAAGAATGCTACCGAAGTTTGAAGCTTCCTAGGTTTGGCTGGTTATTATAGGAAGTTTATCAGAGAATTTGCTAAGATTTCAGCACCACTTACTCGTCTCACTAAGAAGAATATGACATTCGTGTGGGACGTGGATTGTGATTCCTTCAGGATGCTAAAGAGGGCCCTTACTAGTGCACCAGTGTTAGTTTTACCCGACGGAGCTAAGCCTTTTACAGTATACACTAATGCATGTGGGACTGGCCTTGGGGCAGTATTGATGCAGGAGGGGAGGGTAGTATGCTATGGGAGTAGATAGTTGAGAACTCATGAGAAGAACTACCCAACCCATGATTTGGAGTTGGCTACTATTGTTTTCGCACTCAAGTCTTGGAGACATTACTTGCTAGGAGAGAGGTTCGAGCTTTTCACTGACCATAAATCATTGAAGTACCTGTTCTCACAAAAGGATTTAAATTTGAGGCAGTAGCGTTGGATGGAGTTTCTGTCATCATATGACTTTGAGATAGCTTACACCCCTGGCAAGGGGAACGTGGTTGCGGATGCATTAAGTAGGAAGAGAACAACCCTTAGCCTAATTTCGTGGAGTGGAAAAACCTAGAGTTTATTTCCACCTTTGATTTTAAGCTCTCTACGGACATTACTCCTGGATTATTGGCAGCGCTTGAGGTTAAGCCTACCCTCGTAGATCAGATTGGCTCAAGGCAGCAAGAGGATTCAGAGCTTGTGGATATTCTGGATAGGATTAGCTGAGGAGAGGACTGTAGACATCTCCAATGTTATTCCATCGATAGAAAAGGGTGGCTATGGAGAGATGGAAGACTTTGCGTCCCCTGCACTGGTGATTTAATGAGTGCAGTTCTAGCAAAAGCACACCATTCTCGGATAACTATTTATCCGGGTGGTGATAAGATGTATAGGGACATGAAGAGAGTGTTTTATTGGAGTGGCATGAAGAAGGATGTAACGGAGTATGTGGCTAAGTGTCTTGTGTACCAAAGGGTTAAGGCGGAGTAGTAGAGGCCTGGCAGATTGCTTCAACCATTAGATGTAGCCAAATGGAAGTGGGATAGTGTTTCGATGGACTTCATAGATGGTTTACCCTGATCTAGGAAGGGGAATACCAGTATTTGGGTGATTGTAGATCATTTGACTAAGAGCTCCCACTTCATTCTGGTCAAGAGTAAGAGGATAGCTCCTTATTTGGCATCCATATACGTTCATGAGATAGTCTGACTTTATGGAGTTCCCTCTAGCATAGTAAGCGACAGAGACCCTATCTTTACTAGCGAGTTTTGGAGTAGCTTGCAAGAGGCTTTAGGGACAAAGCTTAGATTGTGTACGGCCTATCACCCTCCAACGTATGGCCAAACAGAGAGAGTTAATAGAGTTCTTGAGGATTTGTTGCGGATGTGCATCCTTGATTTTGGAGGGACTTGGGAGGAGCACCTTCCTTTAGTGGAATTCACTTATAACAATAGTTTTCATGCTAGCATTGGGATGGCTCCTTTTGAAGCCCTTTATGGAAGACCTTGCAAGTCGCCTTCATGTTGGTTGGAGTCTACATAAAGATTGCTATTTGGTCCCGACATAGTTAGAGAGACTTCAGAAAAGATTGATTTGATTAGAAGAAGAATGAAGACGGCCCAAGATAGACAGAAATCCTATGAAGATAAGCGGAGAAATGATATTGAGTTTGAGGTAGGAGATTTGGTTTTCATTAAGGTGTCTCCGCCGAGAAAGGTAGTGAGGTTTGGATCAAGTGGGAAACTTGCTCCCAGATTCATAGGACCGTTCCCCATTATGGAAAGGGTAGGAAAGATGGCGTATCGGATAAAGTTACCAGAGAGGCTCATGGGAGTTCATGATGTTTTTCATGTTTCACACTTGAGAAAGTGCTTACATGATTCAGCAGAGGTAGTGGAACCTAGCCAACTTGAGGAAGTTGAAGTGGAGAGAGAAGCATCGATTCGTCGCATTCCTACCAAGATCGTTGGACATGATATTAAGAAGCTTAGGAATAAGGAAGTCCCTTTGGTTAAGGTGTAGTGGAGAGATAGTATTGATGACGCTACGTGGGAGGTTGAGGATAAAATACGTATCTCTTATCCACTTCTCTTAGATGGTACGTCTTGAATTTCCTATTTCCATCTTTAGTTTTGAATAGGTTCTTTCCTTTAGTATCCTTTGGGAGGGTAGATCTTAGGACTTAACCTATGGATGGTAGGACTGAATGTAAACATGTTACTAGAACATGTTATGTATGTTGGACGCAAGAGGTTGCAAGTGTTTGTTAGTGGATGTTAATGGACGCATACACACACTAGGCATTATTATCTCTTAGAGATTGGCCTAACTAGGTCACTAAAGCATATACATATGAACGCGTGTGCACTTGCATTTTTATTTCATGGTTGCTATGAATGGGTTATTATCATATGATTGTTGCATTTGGATGATGATTGTAGCACACATATAGAACTATCAATTGTCATTAGGGAATTTGCGTTTATTTGGATACATGGCACAAACATGAGCGCATAAAAAGGAGGTCGACTGAATCAGTAGACTGCTTAATCTTTCGCATTAGTTAGGGACATTGACACTACACTATTGCATATGTCATAAATTGCATTAAAAAGCTTAAGGACAATGGATGTAATAAATGATGGTTGAATATGTGGTTGTGGAATTTGGATGAAAATATTTATTTCATTCCTCTATCCTTGGAGATTTCGGGGGCGAAATCCTTTAAGGAGGGGAGAATGTAACACCCCGCATTTTTAGATAATTAAATAACCAAAATAATTATTAAACAGTGAAAATGAGCATTTTTGGAATTGTCAGAATTTAGCTACGGGAGTTGCACCATAGGGTTCTCAATAGTTATAGTTTTTCAACAATTTTGAGACAGTTTTTATGTAAGTTAATTTATAGTCAGTTTTAAGTAAATTTCAGAAGTTCTTTTCAGTCTATTTTTATTCAACTATTTTATTCAGTTATTTGTAGTTATTTACAGTTATTTACATCTGTTTTAAGTTGGAATTTAGCCTGTAAATGTTAGTTTCTTTTTATAGAGATTTAATCCTTTTTGACGCGAATAAAGTATTAAAAAGAGAAGAATTCGCAAATATGGATTAAAATAGAAAAACACTAAATTTACAAAAATCAGATGTTAAATGAGAAAAACTGAAATAAAATAGAGATGGACTGAAATAGGCAAATTTGAGATATTTTCAAGCATGATTGTAACAAGTGGTTATAACTAAAAGAGAAAATAGAAGAGTAATAGTTGTAAGAACAATTATAACACGTAGGTTATAATTAGAAAGAAAGAAATAACAGAAGGGGCTTATTTTAAAACTTAGATCTTGGATTAAGTTAATAAGCAAATATAGCAGTAGTGGCCCGTACCGGCAGCATTCCCTTTCAGGTCTAGGACCGATGGTCTCACACGTGGGTGAGGCTGGGCACGCTTATGCTGATTAGGGTAAATAAGTGGCCAATAGATAGAGGCTCAAATTTGGGGATTTGGTAAGGGGCGCAAAGTTAGAAGATTTGTTTGTTAGGACCAGAACCGGTAGCATTCCCTTTCAGGTCGAGGACTGATGGTCTTACATGTGGGTGAGGCTGGGCACGCTTATGCTAATTAGGGTAAATAAAGGGTCAAATAAGGGGCGACAGTTAGTGTGTATCGACGATGACCGAGCGTGCATCATCGATTAGGGTAAATAATTTGCTACTGCGTCCTAAGCGCTAAGAGGTGTCTTTTGCTGTGGGACCAACATGATTGGCTCACAGTAGCACAACAGAGATAGGAAAGGCCGATCAATGGGTAGGGTTATGATTTCAGCCTAATCAAGTTAGCAGTTGAGATAGGATTAGGGTTTTAGCCTAATCACAGCAGTTCAAGACAAGTCCAAACAATCAAAGCAAACAATCAAACATAATCAGAAACAATATTTTATGCGAGTTTTATCTTTTCTGTATCTTCCTTTCATGCTAGAACTATTGCTTAGTCTATTATCTTTATCTTTCTTAGAAATGCTTGTAATTACTTTCACTCACCAAACTTATTGTCTGACCCACTCCTCTATCTTTCCTTTTCCCCCAATAGGCCAGCAGAGTTGAGGATAGTTGATTCAGGTTGCTTGGAGATTCATTTCCGGAGTTTCCTCATTTCAGATGTATTTTTCCACTTTTCATCCTTTTCATTTGGCTTATGATGGATTGTCCCTTGTGAGGGGGATTATTATTGTTACTTTTACTCTGATTATGTGAGACTGAGATGTATTTTCATAAGACATGAGAGATTTTGAGACATGTTATGTTTTAGGACTTATTTTGAGATGAAGATTAATTCTGAATGATAAGTTATTATTTAAATGTTTTTCGCTGCTTTTACTTATTTGTCTTGTGAATCTCAGTCTGTGTGATGTTTTAGCTATACCTATAACGCACCACATCCTTTAGTGTGCCCATTTTGGAAATACTAAGGGGTGTGGGGGTGTTTCAATGATTCTCTGTTGTGGATTAAAAGAAGAGTGAGAATTTGTATACACCAAGTCAATGTTGAAGTGCCCATTTTTAGCCTATTCAAGTCTCCGATCATCGGGGTGGTGATAAGGGTTTTGCTAATATCTGCATGCATAATAGAAGAGCATGTAATTATACAGCTTTAAAATGCCTAACTTATAAGTCACTAATGCATGAAAAATTCATGCTATAAAACTCATCGCAAGGTATACACCTAACTTTGGTCTAAATCCACTATACAATGAAGGCCATCCGAAATAACATGGATTTCCTTTTTTTCTAAAATAAGCAAGATTAGAAAAAAGAAATCAAAATTCATTGGACATTGCTCTCCAACTTGTGACAATTTATATCAATTACGAAGAGATACACCCATAAAATACATTCATTGAAGACAAACCCAATTATTTTTAATTAAACATGATTTTCCCTCTCCACAGCTAATGCAACCATGAACCAAGTTGATCTAAATCATTGGACAATAAATATAATAATTGAGATGCAAGAGTTGACCCCTTCTCTAGTAAAATACTAGTAGAGGTCCAAAGGCTGATCCCAAAACATAACATCACAAATAAGATTATTTGCTGAATTGGAAGTACAGAACCACTCTTTGAAGTGAGTATGAAAGAAATTTACAAACATAACATGCGATGTGATACCTATTTGGCCTTAAAGCAGCTGAGTCTGTAATTAAGGCCATGTGATGTCTTTTGCTTAACATTTAGAGATGTCATCTAACTTGCATATATCATGTTTAATGAGAAAATGATGGGGTAGATTTGAAATTAATAGGTAAATATAATTGCAAAACAATATGATATATAGTCACAACTATGAAGTTAAATAAAAGCTGTTATTGAGGTTTAAGGCTTATTATGTTTCAGCACTTAAGAGGATGAATGCATTGAGTAGAAATACGGTCCACGTACTAATTAAAAGTAGTGTAACAAGGAATATGCCATCAAGGTAATATATAAATATCTAGAACCATCTGAAAATGACAATGTGAAATAACCCATGGTTTCAGAACTAGGAATATAGAAGAGGATAAAAAATCAATATAACATATCCAAAAATTTATAAAAATAAAATATTAATGCCAAAAGGATAAAATCCACATCTTCGCTTGATAAGTGTTATACGCATGGTATGGTAGGGTATGGAAAGATAAACGAAGTTAATTTGCAATATCAATGGTTAAACCAATATGTAATCCAAAGCACTAAAAGTAAACATAATTTAAACAGAAATAAAAAAATATTAACGATCTTAGCTTAACACCCCTCTTGCTCAATAATATAAAATAGCAAAGCTGCTAATCATTATACACAATTTTGCACTAATCAACAAATTAGAAAAGAAAATTTAGCTTCCTGTTGAAAATATAAGCACTAGGCATAAGTTTCACAGGATGTATAAACGATTCTACTCTATGATATCAACATGATATAATTCATTGTTTGGTAACTAAAATCTAATTCAGTTTTGATGGGTTAATTTTAAAGGATAATAGTTGAACCAAAAGGAGTATTCTTTTTTTCCAATATGGGTTGTAACGCAAATAAAATAAAAACCGAATATTTTCAAGATCGATGACTGTACAACAAATGTGAATTCAAGTTTGTGGTGTGATCCTTTAAGGAAAAGGGTCATGTTCACAACAATTTATAATGAAGAATAATCAATGGTATCGCCAAAGATGTATATTATAAAGAAATGCAATCATAGAGAAAAACTATGTAAATAAAGGCAAACATATTCTCAGTGCAGATGAAACACTAAGGACCACTTAATTTTGATTGAATCAACCCTTAAATCAGAGTTTCAACACTTCATTTATGCAAACCAACAATATTGCAATGCTAATATTTTTCAAAATTAAATTAAGTTACCAAATTCGTTTTTAATGCTCAAGTTAAACATCAATCCAACCAAGATCCAAAATATTATTAGGTTAGAAGTTATCACCCAAGAAACCTCAGTCCAAAAGCAGATAAATTAAGTTATCAAATTCATTTTTGGTTTTCAAGTTAAGCATCAACTGAAGCAATGCCCGAACTAGAATAAGGTTAGAAGTCATCTATCATGAAACCACAATTAAACAACAGATAGCTGACAAATAACAATAAAAGGGACTAATCTTACAGTTTTTAAACCTAAATTGGTACTTCGTTGAACCTCATTTAACGGTGGGTATTAAAACATCAGATGACATGAAGAACGAGGAAGGGATACGACGGTAAGTTGTCATGGCTGGAAAGGCAGAGGAGATGCATGGTAGAAGATTAAAACAACAAAGAAAATTAGCAATAAACATATGAACAAACTAGAGAATAATTATCACATTGTACATTTATGTGAGTGAAATAGTCTCAAAGTGAAGCCATAAAAGTTGTAGTTTGGTCAACATATTCATCATTAAATTATACACTTACATAGAACTAGAGAGACACAGGATCTAATCTACACAGAGTTCAATTTATCATAGTTTATATTTTTTGCAACATGACAACAAAAATGGTCACGTTAAAGCATAGTCTAGCTTGATCTTACTATTATACATAAAGGAATATTACAAAATTAGTTGATCAAAAGCAAAAACATGTTATAAAGGAATAGTATAAACTCACTTGCTTCAAATCATCAATATAATCACTCAAATAGAAGTTGACGCCAGCCTCAACACTATGAAACTTAATCGCTGCTCGATCATGTATCAACCTTGTTGTTAATTACCCGATTAATTTAATTTAATTAGGGATAATTAATTTATTTCGTGAATTGAGAAATTTAATTGTTAAATTAAGAAATATTTTATTTGATTCATTGAAGAAATAAGTTTTATTTCTTAAAATGTATTTCAATTTATAATTGAAATATTATAAAGTCAACTGTTAAATTAGACATTTTGGATAACATATATATAAATTCTTTTAGAATTAATAATTTTTGAGTATTTGATAATTAATTTTATGGAAATAGATTGAAAATTTAAAAACTAATATTTCTTTTCATTTATTTATTTATTTATTTAAAAATGAAGATTTATTGCCAAGATGAGATGTCTGTTATAAATGGTATTATGATGTAATGTTTTTATTGTAAATAAAACATTTTTAGGATCTTATTATTATTAAAAAGGAATTAGTTATTTTATTAGGTCATATCCAAATTTTAAAACATGAAACAAATGCTTATCTGGATTTTATACTAAACAGGGAAACTTATAACAAATAATTATGATTGCATTTAATTTGAATGGGCCTAAATATAAATCACATGCCCTTAAAGTAATCAAATAGCTACCTATATTTTTTTTCTCAAACAAAAAGAATACATATACTTTCATTATAAAGAAATCAGAAAATAGAAATCAAACCTAAACATCTCATTCCTTAAAATAAAAACCTAAGCCCTAAAACAAGAACCCGATCCCCATTTTCCTAAATTCCTAATCGACGATGCAACAGCGGCGAACAAGCTCGGGAGCATGGTGCGATGGAAGGCTTGGTCCATGATGATGGGGGCACGCGTCGTGGCAAGGCCAGGTGGAGTCGTCGAATGGGAGGACACGCGTTAGGTGTGGGGAAACGTGACTGGGTGATGGTGGCTTGGACGACCTGGGTAAGGCGTGCATCGGTTCCGGTGAGCATGCGTCATGACAAGGCAGCGACGGAGGTGAAAACCTAGGGCATGGAGGAGATTTTGATTTCAATGGTGGTGATTTGGTGAGTTAACCTCACACTATATTAGTTTATTGCTTTTGAGAATACTACTGTCAATTTTTTGGCTGCGTGCACCCCTTTAGTGATTGTGGGATGATTTTGATAGTGTCTTGTAACATAGCTTTGCAATATTCTCAGTCATCATGTTGCTTGTATGTGATATATGCTTTAAAAGTTAGTGAATAAGTTTATAAACTATTGAATTCTTTTGTGTATAGGCAGTCTCTTACTTTTTGTTTAAGTTAGTTGTCAAAAGTGTACAGGGAAAAAGGAATTTATAATTCTATAACCTATGATTAGTAATATATCTATACTATTATATTATTAGTGAGTTCTTTTTCAAGAGCACAAAAGCCCCCTACGTAATTTGTGAAATCAAACGTCACATTTTTTATTCCTTTGTATGCCATCTCTCCGCTTCATTCATTATCCTCCCCTTTCCTGTACGCATTGTTTGTTCCTTCCATTACCATTCTCTCTTCCTTTCCACTTTACCAATGACCTAAATCGTTTTTCCTCTAGCCTAAAACCATAGTTTTGAGACCTAACCCGACCATGTTCCAATCACAAATAACTGCAGGCGGTGGACTACGACGACACGGAGCAGATTTCACCCTCCCTATCCATGAATCGCTGGTTGAACCATCATACCTGAGATTCGACCGTGTAATCGAACCTTTCAAACTTTAGGTTTCCCCAAATCTTTAAAACCCTAATTATTAATCTGATACAAACATCTTCTCTGAAGCCGCTTTTTCAAGCGTTACCATCTGGCGGTCCCGTGTACCACATCTATACAGCTTTGTATGCAGTTAATGGTATGGATTTTGCTTTTTTTTCTTTTTAATTTTTGTTTTGTAGTTGGTGTTTGGTAGCATTTCAAAAGTTTTGCCGATTCAAGGAAAAAAAATTCTAACTGACAGCAAAGTTTATTACTCTCGGTACATGGGAACCGAGATGATATTGCTATTCATATTTGTACTTTTTTTTCCTGTGTAGACAAATCTTCAGGTCATCGTTCTTCACATAGTTATCTTCTTTAGTGAAGTCGATAATGTCTTTTGTTTTTTTAGTTACACATTGAAGTTATGTTCTGTACTGAAGGGCTGAGGTGATGTAGTGAAGGTCTGAGATGTAGCACTGCTAATATTGAGTGTCTTATTGGGGAGCCTAATTATGTCTTTAAAGTAGCTATAACTTCAAACATACTATGTTCCTAAACTGTTTCCATTCCGTGCTTCAGTAGTTTTTGTACCTTCTGATGGATCAGGTAGATTTAGTTGGATATCTTCTATATATTTCAATGTTCCATTATCTATTTTTTATTCAAAATAGTTTTAGGCTCTTATGTAATCTATATTCAGACCTGCAGCATGCTTATATGTACAAATATGTCGACAAGTTTACGAAAACGTGGAAGATAAATTATATATTCGCTAAGTAGAATTGTGCATGCAAGGAAAATTGTTTGACACCACCATATTATTGCAATCACAAGTTTTTCTATATTAAATTGTTATCTTAATCATCTTTGAGGAATTTTGCATCCTTTCCTCATTTTATAGTTGTGAATTAAATGTTTGCATATGCAAAAAAAAGAAGTAGTTGTTTTTTTTTGTGTTACAAACCATAATTAGACTTTACACTAAATATAATAACTTACTACAGCCATCCATGTGTCGATCTTTTCTTTGACTTTGGTTACTGTTTAAACTCAGCTACCATTTTATGACAACCCAAAAGTATAATTAAATAAATTTGTATCTTATGAATATTTGTTTATTGTTACTTCTTTGTTCATTTCGAAATGAAATGATAACATTTGTTTAATTGATATTGGATTTCTTACTATCGACGTTGTTCCTTTTTCGGTTCATAGGTAAATTACTTGCTTCCTGGGTTCATCTCTTTCAAACATAGCAATAACAGTGGACTTAATGCTAGGTGAGTTGAAGTCAGTTTTGTTAGAAATGTTGTTTTACTTTTTATTCCAATTTGCGATTGAATTGAGATGATTATTTTAGCTCGAATCTTTAGAGAGGTAACCTGATTATGTTGCTTGAAAAGGGGAATCTAAAGGTAATCATTGAAATTTGGTTTATGTAACTTGGATGCCAGTTCTTATTTGATGTTATGTCCATCCTTTTAGGTTCTCGGAAGAATGAGAAAGGAGAAGCATTCACACTTATTAGGGTAAACCTTAGAAATTAGAAACGATGCAGGTATGATTGGATTTTGATTCCTCATGTACTTTGGTTTTGTTTAACTGCCTACCATTGATTAAAATATAGAAACACAATTTTTCCTAAGCTTATTCTGTTTTGATTCTTTATTTGTTTTGGTTTTGTTGGTCCACTTACAACTGATCGAAATATAAATCTCCTTTTTCCTACGCTTTTATTTTATTATTTTTACAATTATTTCCTTCGACCTATGTAGCTAGCAATAATTCTAATTTGTTTTTTATGTTTCAAATAGGTTCTTACTAACATGTTTGTAAGTTTTCTACTATTCTTATGTAAATAAAGTACTTATACCTTTCATGTTTCTGTGGGAATTATTTGCCCAACATAAATTGATATGATTTCTTCTGAAGTCGATCAACATTCTTACTGTGTAGGTTTTTTATATTGATTTAGTTTATTTTTATAACATAATTATATTATATTGATACCATGTAGTGCAGTTAATAAATCTTCTGCATTTCACACAAAGTTGTTTATAAAATATTTAAACTCTTCCTTTCATTTCATGCCATTGAAAATTATTTAATAATACTCATGACATTTCTTTCTATTTATAATAATTCTATTTTGGGTATTATAAGCGTAGTTAGTCATTTTGATCAACATGTTTTAACGTAAAAATAATTTTTTTGAATGGATAACGATTAGAGTCTTATTTTTACAATATTTTCTTTCTATTATCATAAAAAGTTCAAGGGTGTTCAGTTCTGCTATTAGTACTATAGTCATTGTTAGTAACTGACCAAGGTTTAATATCATTTACAATTTTAGCATTAATTGGTGTTGGTTAAATATAACAGTTATAAATTTAAACTGATGGACCAAGTTTATCTTATCCAATTTATTACTATTTATTTAAATATAATTTAGCTTTATATTATCATTCCTTGCTATTTTTAGTTTTGTTGCCGCTTCCATTCAGATATAGCCCACTCTCCCTCGAGTTAAAATTTTATTTTGTTGTGATGGATTTTTACTGTATAATATTTTCTTTCAATTCTAATAATTAGTTCAATGGTGTTCATTTATATATATTTAAAACTCCAAAATGTATAGCATGTAAATTATATAAATCCTTTAAAAATCTACCTGTTGATTTTTAATATTGAGTACATTTGAGATTTAACAAAAACGAGTACAATATATTTCCATATATCCTAACAACCTGGTAAATATTCCAGGTTGGTAATTATTTATTTTGCTTATCATGAAATCGATATGGCATATCGGATTCAAATCCCTTCTTTACCCATCCAGGCCAATAATTTTGCTAGGTATTTTCCTTGCTTTATATATAACCTGTTCAAATCCTTGGGGAAATAAAGACAAAAAACACTGTCTTGGTGAATTAGAATTTAAGGTAAAATGACATTAACCAATAACCAAAACTAAAAGCATGTACTAAAGTATGACTAAAACTAACAATTATATTATGCCTAACTTTATTCGTGTGTTTTCTTTGTCAAAAAGTGTGATTAAGCGTTCAACATGTAGACTGCGGATTTTTTTTTTACTAATAAGTGAGTAATATCAACTAATGTTTATACTTTGCATTTGGTGTTTGTTTCTTAGTATTTCATATCGTTTTACATATGCTTTTAAGCACGCATATTTGATTCGTATATTGTATCAAGCTAAATATCGCTGAAACTGCTTTATACCTCATGACACAGTGATGATAAATATGTAAGTATTATTTTTATTCATCGTGTTATCAAACTAATTCAGTTGGTTTGATGATTCCTTATTATCTAGAAATTTTAGGTGCCATCATTTAATTTGGCGAGACCAAACAAACCTTTTTGAATAACCATATTTTTGGCAATCAAGAATAGTTAAACGCACATTTATTCTTTGAACTTACTATTGTTTCACAACAATTGATATTAAATATTCATGGCAGGCCATGTTGTTGACTACAATTGTTTAGTCCTCATCACACAATTTTAAAATTCGTCTTATGTGTTAAAATCATAGCATTTTAACTTCTAATCAAGAATAGTCGATGGCTTTATTTTTTGATTTTCATATGTAACGGTTTGCCTTGAGTAGTTTTTTTGAGCTGTTTTTTTTAAACTGAAACTCATACTTTTTTTGTGCTTTGATGCAAGTTTTACCTAATGTACAACATGTAAGTTGTTTTCGCAGCATAAGAGAGTGATATTGCTCTTACAAGTTTCTGGGAATGTTTGGTGGTGAAAACTATCCTTCAATTGTCCTAGCTTTTAAAGGGTAAACATTTTTTTCATTTTATTTTTATCGTTAATAATTCGTTCAGTAAGCCAATTTGTAAGCAGTAGGTATTTTGATTTATGTCTATATTCTTTGTAAGCTCTGATCATAATACTATCATGTGGGGTGCACAGCTCATCCAAGAGGACAGACCATTAGTAAACATTATTAACTAACCCAAAAATGTCATAACATCTCAATGACCTTTGTTCCATAATAAAGAAAATATCCTTTACTTTTAAGACTGTTATGTTTAAAATCGAATGAATTGATATATTTGAGTTTGGTGAATAAGAGAAACTACAATTTGAACATGTAAATTCTTTGGAAATTAAGAAAGCCACTTTCTTTTGCACCATTTTTTTTTTCATTTTTAAAGTGAAAGAAAAAAAAGTGTTTAGAATGATTACTCAACATAAAATTGAATCCTTTAGTTTGTCAAATACTGAACCATTAGTTTGATGTTGATATTTTAATTGAAGTAACTTACCAAATGAAATATAATAGAAGCATATAACAATAATTATTTGTTTATAAGCAAACTATGTTATATATATTGACCGTACAAGTTTGTTGAATGGTGAAAGTTGATTGCTTGAAGGATAAATTAGTCAATGGCAGCAAAACTTAACCTTCACTATTCCTTAAAAGTATTTTCCACCCCTAATATTCCAGCCTCCCATTGAATCTAATGCATGTATTAACTAATGAAGCATATGCTCAAATTTGTTTCTTTTTGTTCCATCTTCATATGTAAAGTTGCTTAATACTAAAAGGATTGATTATGAAAGGTTGAAGTGACCATGATTTTGCTTCACGGACTCAATGCTTTTGTATTGTATAGGCATGTTTACAACCATAAAGAAGTGCAACATAGAAGCTCAATTTCTAGCTATACAAGGTGATTACTTAAATCATATCATTTATTTTCATGAAATAAGATATAATTAAGCTCCCACGTAATTTTGTTGCTTCATTTTAATGACCATGCACTTTATTTAAATTTCTACATCTTTTTTGGTTGGTGTTTGGTACATTTCCGTGATTCACTTTGTAAGCGGATATACCACCAAGGCAGGAAGTTACATTTTTGCATTTAAATGGCTATATATTTTCTTAATGCTAATAATATTTGTTAATCATCTTTAAATTCAGTAGTCGAGGCATAATGCAACCAACATGTGATTAGAATAAGCAATAGTTTAATATTAAAAGCAATTTTTTTCAAAAAAAGCAAGAAGTTTGATCAAATAAGACAATAAATCTACTTTGCTACCTGATACTAGATTGCCACCTATACTTCTCTGTTAATCAAGTCGAGATTTTAATTGTCCCACTGGTAGCAAAAAGTTTGCATTCCTATAAGAGCCCTATGGGGAAGACATTAATCTTTTACTCTTTTGGGTATGTTATTCCCTTTTATACCCATATTCAAAGGTTGACAAAGCAGCTTAGTAAATATACAGATCCATCTCCTACTGTTTTCCATTACAGAACATCACTGCGAAAAATAAATAAGGAGCTACATGAAATTAGTTCTCCACTGTAATCGTGCTATTAATTTAATCCATTATTCCATCATGGGTTATATTATATTTTCTAGATTTAATGTGACTAATACCTGCAGGAAAGCTTATGGTTTATCATTTTATGGAAAAATTGTACTCTGAGTGCAAAATTACCTACTTTACAGAATAAAACCCACTACAACTATTTTGTGATTTATCAATGGTCATGGTCAACTACAACTGTTTGTGATTTAAATCGACTGATAGTGATTTATTTAGTTCACAGTCATAGTTTAATATGGCTTTGTAGTTATTCATTTTAGGATAATGAAGAATTGGTTTAGTTGGGTGGTAACTTTTGTATAGAAATTCATAATTTTTTGACTGCCTTCAAATTGCTTCATGCACGCCTCATGCACTATGCAACCGAGGAAGTATAAGCCTCCATGGCTTCCAAAATCTTAAAAGTTCTGAATTTTCTGGCTGTTTTTGTTTAGCGGTTACCACTATTCACACTATGCCATTTTCATCCAGCAGTTTTGGCTTTGATTAGCAGTTGCCACTATGCATATCATATAACTTTTCTTCAGATATTTATAATAAGATCAATAATTCAATATTTGTTATTAGGTCGGTGTATATGCGCCTTTGTTGTTGATGTCCACTCTACAACTATTTTTTAACGTTAGTAATATTCATAAAAACATTTTACTTCATCTGACTTTATTCTCTTCGGTTTTTACTCAGGTTAAAGCTTCGTACAAGGAAACAAATATTTCTTTAATTGTTCTTGGGTTCAAAATCTACAGCTAATCAACATACAAAAAAAGTTTGACTTAATCATCATTGTATAGTAGTACTGTTCTACAAATAGTAGAATTTGTATTGACAAAAAAACACAGGAACCGCAAGTGGTAGTAAGTGACAGACATAACAGTTTCAATATTAATGTTTGAGGAACATGTAGTTTTACAGTAACTTATTATATTTCATAATTTTGTTGCAAATATCATGTATGGTTTAGATACCAACCACTTAATCATAATTATTCTATATTTGTCAATGGATGGCATATCTCACCCTAGATGTAATTTGTCATTTTTTATTCTAATGAACGAAAATACATAAGATTTCATAACATACCAATTTTCTTGCAAAATCATTTAATACAGGTTAAACTTAATCCATCGTTCCACTAAAATATCAATATCTACGGTTTCTCACTTTCCCATTATAACATAATAATAAAAGGGCAATTACTTTTGAAAACATGTATTTTCACATGACAACTATAGTTAATAATTAAACCTGTGTGGTGGAAACATTATTTTATGATACGTCTTTAGTCATATTTTATAGTACCCATGTTATTTACTGCTTTTGTATTTCACCATAGTCCATCTGCTACTTTTTTTAACTAATGCCAAATCCACTTTGCCCTTATAACTCTTTCGTGCATATATGTTTGAGAGCATTTAGTTCTATTACTATATTGACTCAATAAGAATTATGTACTAATTTTAATACTTATATTTGATATTATAGTAATGTTTCTAATTTCTTCCTGTAAATAGTAATTATGATTATTTATCAAAATAATTTAATTTTCTACTCACAACAACTATATTTTTGTTATACCCGTGTGCGAAGCACGGGTTCGAACTAGTATGTACTAATTAGTCTATGCAATAATAGAATGTGTCAGCATAGTCAAGCAATTTTATATACTTTATATACATAGTACTATAAGTTATTATTAATTGCCTAGTATTTTTCCATCTAGTAGTACTATATATATATATATATATATCTTACTTCAAGTTGCATAGCAGGTTTTCAATCTAGTATAGTAAGTAATAAAGCTTATAATTTTATATACTTATATTTTGGTGAACAAAGTGTGTTATGGATATCAAAAGAAGTTTTTATATTTATATAGTAGAACCTAGTTATAAACTTTTAAATAACAGGTCTTGTACTTTTAAGAAAGAACTTATACATATAAAAAAGTTTTGTGTATCCATATTATCTTATAGGCCAAATTCCAAACAAATATAGATTCAAGTTTTGGTTAACTATAAATATAAATGTATGTAATTAAACTTTGTTATTAATTAAATCTTAGAATTTGTATATTAGTAATAATAGAAAAATGGTTTGAAAAATATAAACTTAATTTAGTTCTTATAAAATGGTTATGTTTCAATAAGGGTTTGGAAGAGAAATAATGGTGGTTTTATAAAATAAACGGGCATTAAAATATGCCTTGGATTATGAAATATAATGGTTTTAGAAAATAAATTCTTTTGGAACAATTTGGATTAATAGAATATTTTAATAATAGGTAAATCAATCAAATGCTTTGAGAGCCTTAGTTCTATAAGGTGGAGAGTACCAAAATCGACTTAGTATTATCGATTGGTTTAAATGCTTTCGAATAACGCTTTGTCGAATATCATACAACTCGTTGAATAGAATGTTTGAGTGGAATTTACTAACCCATTAACGAGTACTCGAATTCCACCGGGTAGCATGGGATGCCTTGGTTAAATTCTTGTGATCGTATTTGAGAAAGTACTTAACACTTTAGAGTTGTTTTCTCTTTGGGTGTGCGACAAGTGGTCGCGAGATCCGAAAGAGAATATAATTCAGGTTTTTCAGTGGTATCCGTAATAAGTGATATTTACTAGCTTCTAGTAAATACTTGAATTTCACTATACGGTATGAGACGTATTGGTTAAATTCTAGTGATTACTGAAGGTGATACTATTTGGCACTTTAGAGTTTACTCTCTTTTGGTGTGCGGCAAGCGGCTGTTAGATCCTTAAGAAGTTTATTCCTGGATTTCTTTTCGAACATAATAATATATAATATTAAATAAATGTAGAGTTATCGAGTCATGGTTTTTACGATCACCTCGATCGGCATGGACTATCCTTAAGATCATTATGTGATTCTGTGTTCCCGGTCTGAGTACGATCCTTGGTATCGGATCGGTTTGAGTGATACCAATTTGTTTGTTTGTTTGCCATGGGTTTTAAGTACAATCATTGCGATTGTTTTGGACGATCATTACGATCGGTTTGGATTAAGATCTCTTGGATTCTGGATATTTGGATTTTTTGACTATTTTGTGTTAGTGAAATAAATATATATTCTTATGTCTTGTGATAGATGATAAATTAGGTTAATTCTATTACTCTGTGTTTAGTGAACAATTCGTGTCTGTGACTTAAACTTATAACTCTGTTCCGAGTTAAATTAATTCCCTAACTCATTATATCCTGGACATCTATATTTACTTATATGTTGTTTATTTTTGTGTTATATTTTTTCTAACCCTATTAGATTTTAGAGATAGTCTGACCCGGGTGTTATTTTTCTCGGGTCAGGCCAAGACTTTTCAGGTTACAGGAAAGTAGACCTATGGATGGTTGGGCTAGCAGAGGTTGGACCTTTGATATTTAGTTATATCACTTAGGAATTTGTGAAATTGAGATGTATAATTAAGATTAGAAAACCATAACTTGTATATTAATTGAGCTTAGTATTTTATTTTGTAAACTCAAAATTTGTATGTGTGTAAGTTGAGATTTATTCCGTTGTGATCTGTGACTATTATTTATATGATATATTGTTCTAATTCTGAGAAATCGATGTGTCTATTACTTTGTATTAATACTGTACACGTCAAATTCAGTTCGGATAGTAAGTGAAAAGGTAATAATGACGTTTCAGTGTTAGTATAAAGATATATTCACATTCGATCGCCCTTAACAAGCCGTATTCTTCGGATTAGCAGACGACGTTACTTATAATGTTCTTTGCTAATCTGGACATCGTGGTGGGGTCGTTACAGATCATAAGCTCTAAATCAAAGCAATTGAAAGAATAGCTTTATGATATATGAGTCAAATGGATGTAATAATCAAAAAATGATATTGAAATGAACTTCTCTTACCTAGCAGCTGCTTGAGCAGTATCACCTGTACAAAGAATTAAAAACAAACCAAGGTTAACAAGAAAATATTTACTCCAGAAAAATGCATCGAAACATTAAAAAATTATAGAACTTTCATACCTAAGAATACTTGTTTTCTGCAATCCCTGTCAATGTTTTCACATTTAACTTGATCAAAATCAATCTTTTAAATAAACAATGGGAAAATATAAATTTAAAATTTAAACTAACCAAATATGAAACTCCCATCTACGGTTCCTTCCGTAAAAAGCAATACCTCTATACCAAGAACTCTTGGACCTCTGATTTGATTTAGAAATAGAGCATATTATTTATAAAAAGTAACATCTACATCAACAGGGTAGAAGGGGGGGGGAGGGGCGAAAACAAGACGGGTCGGAAGTGAAAGGGAGAGGGGTGGACGCGAGAGAGAGGGGAGTGGAGAGGGAGTGGAAATTAGGGAACATACGGTGTACTGATTTCGAAAACTAAGTAGTGCTTATTATTTGGAAACGGGGTGTAGTGTAATTTGAGCAGGTAAAAAAAGTTGACATCGCAATGATCTTGAGCCGTTTCCAAAATTACAACGGCTTATGGTCGTTGTCGTTAGAATTGCAATGGCTACGAACCATTGCAATATTGCAACGATCCAAGACTGTTGCGAATTTTCCACATGTGGACGTTGCAAAATTGTCTATATGGTGTAGTGTATTAACTATTCTCTTCTCTCCTCCTAACTTTCCATGGCTGAAAGTCAAATCAATATTTCTAACATTTCATCAACTCCAGTACTAAATACAAACATGAAATAAAAATAAAATAAATGGTTCAACCTTCCCTTACAAAGTTAGATGGTGATCTACTTAATATCCGAGGAGAAATCTCAAATCATTATGTTTCTTTTGGCTTCATCTAAGAGGTGAACTCGTATTTTATTTATATGTTATTTCATTATGTTTATATGTTTTTATTCTTCACTTATTCCATCCATTCATTTGTATGTATTTGGACAATGTTTTGAGTATTTTTTTTATTCCCTTAACCCAGCTTTATCCTTATTATGTTAATATGGTTAAAATCGTCTTGTTTACATTTTATGTTTTTCACATATCACCGATCATAATTATTATGGATCTATCACTATTTTGTTTGGTTGTTTATGCTATGTATTTTATTAGATCCGACTTTCAATATCACAATCCACACATGCTTGTGTTGTCTTATTCATATGTCACCAACCATAATCATGACTGAATTTACATATTTGAGTCACACAACCATATTTGTGAATTTTTCGAAAAACCACACGATTTAACTAAATTAATAAAATATTGTAAGTTTATTAAATTAATTAATTTTTGAGAAATATTAATTATTATATAATTTATTTGATGTTTATGATTTATTTGGAATTATTTGAATACATATATGAAAGTTATATTTTTGTGCATTGATAACGATATCTGTGCATTTTTTAAATAAGTTCAATAAAAGATAATTGCATGAAGAGATTTATGGATACTTTGTACCATTTGATGCCAAGTAATTTCAGTCATACCATATGAATAAAGCGGAATGGGAAGAGAGATAAATAATCAAGGGAATTGATTGGGAAAGTTTTATTCAAAAGAATGGAAAATGTTTCATTCTTCCAATTAAAAACAAATCTACTAATTCATTTTCTATAGACGTTTCATTTTTATTGCCATTCTCTTCTCTCTCCTAACTTTCCACACTTGAAAAATCATATCAATATTTCCAAAATTTCATCAACTCCCATACCAAATGCAAATATCAACTAAAATAAAAATAAGATGTTCATTCTTCTCTTGCAAAGCTGGATGGTGATCTACTTGAGATCTAAGGAGAAATCTCAACTGAAGGTGTTTCTCTTAGCTTCATCTAAGAGGTGAACTCCTATTTTACTTATATGTTATTTCATTATGATTATATGTTTTTATTCTTCACCCATTCCATCCATTCATTTTTATATATTTGAACAATGTTTTGAATATTTTGTTTATTCCCTCGACCCAGCTTTATCCTCATCATGTTAATATGATTAAAATCATCTTGTTTGCATTCTATGTTATTCACATGTCACCAATCATAATTATTATGGATCTATCCCTAATTTGTTTAGTTGTTTATGTTATGTGTTTAATTAGATATGCCTTTAAATATCTATAACCTCTTGTAATTTGACATTAGTTATTTAATTAGTTAGTTAGTTAATTAACTAGGCTCCGAAAATGGAATTTGCACAAACAATGGAATTTGACCATGAAACTTGCACCATTACGTTCGTTGCAAAATTTCGAGCAACTTTCGTATTTGGAATTTTGTGAACAGAGTCCAAACAAAGAAGTTACGGATGAAAAACGAATTTGGAATGAAAATAATTAAATAAGAAAAAAATTAACGTTTTTATATCAATTACCCGGGCCCACAGGCCAACCCGTTATTTGGGGATGGTTGACCCCCAGCGGTCGACCAGTGACTCATAGGCGGTCGACTGGTGGTGACCTAGTGGCTCCAACAAACCTAGGCCGCAACGGCTTGGATTTTATATTTCAAATCAAACAGTTCCTGTTGATTCTAACGCCTATAAATTCAGGCCCAACCATCCCTTCTCTTCTCATATTTTTATGGAGGCAGTAGCGTAGCTATGCCATTTATTCTTCTCCAATTTCTTTCTAAATATAAAGATAAGATATTTATATCTTTATTCATACAAATCGAAGAAGAGTAGAAATCTAATAAAAAGGAGAAGAGAAGAGAATCAACCATATGCATATTTGAGGTAATATATATATATATATATATATATGTATCCATTTTCTCTCCCAATCCGAAATCTCTTCTTGGATATGTAATTCTAATGTATGTATATACCCTTTTATAAATATATCTCTTGGATTAAACAGGATTTGGAGATGAATTAAAGGTTCTACTTCAGATCCGGAGATTTGGATTGCTTTTAATAAGTGAGTGGGAAATTTTATAGTTTGTTATAATATGAAAATTATCTTATTGGTGTTTATTTGATTTTTATGCCTAATTAGATAATCGTATATGAGTTGTAGGCAACAAATTGAATATAATAAATATAGCCTACATATTCTAGTTTATGAATTGATTTAGCATTGTTTACAACCTGATCTATAAATCAGTTCCAAAAGTATGAATTTAGAATATTGATTTGAAAGAAATTTATTCCAGATCTGAAATAGGCTGTATAACAATGTTATAAATTTGGATCATTACCCTAATCTTATTAGAATATAAACTTTTCTATATTTGAAATTGTTGGAATTTAGAACCGTTTAATATTTGTAAATTAGTTTGATTTCTTTCTCTTTCAAAAAGATACAGCGTTTGATCTAACAAGGAATACATGCAAATAGAAAGAGAAGGAGATGTGTAAAGTATGAATTCATTGTAGTTTACATTGTCTATTTCGGTAATAAGAAGAAATGAATATTCCTTGTAATTTAAAACAATGTAGTCTTTTATATTTTAAAGTTAAATCTTTTTTTTGGACTAATTTATGGAAATTATAGCAGATAATATTTTTAGATATGATGCCAACAATTTAACATGGAAAAGGATGTTCTAGTGAAGATATATAACTAGAACATATTTGATAAAAGTAAAAATCCATATGTAATTACTGTGCTTATAATAATTAAATAAAAAGCTAATAATAACGCTTGCATGTAATATTCGCGTTTAGGATAATCAACTAATGGGAAAAGAATTTGAAAGTTGTAACTCTAATAAATTATGATAAATATGGGAGTTGCAATAATTTAATAAGGTAAATGAATTAACGGGACTGATAAAAATGGAATAGATATAAAAGGTTATTAAAATGAAATTAGTAATCATACATAAATGTCTTAGGAAATATCAGTAGGATTTTATGGATAAATTGACATTTATGAGTATTAAACGGAATTTATAGGTAGATAAAAGGTAAATCTTATTGCCTTAAATAAAAGGGGAATTAGTAAACTAAGTCCAATGTCTACCTTTGATAATATAAATAAAGACTTGGGATGGTTAATTTGATTTAGTGGGTTAGTCATGCAAGGTTAGTAGAGTCACTCGACGGAAGACCGCCCTTCACTTTGAGGCTACCAACAGTCGGGTATACTTACTACTGATGTGAGATATCACTAATCCTAGGATCCATGATGACATGAGAGATTGGGCTTACTTTCTTAACTGGAAAGTATTAAATGGTCCAAATTTGGAATTAGGAGCGGTGAGGGATATCTCCATAGGGGTTCGCTTCTGGTTTGAGGTCTTAAGTGGTTGAAAGGTCCGCCTCTCTTCTAGATGGAAGTATTAAATAACCTAGTGAGATTCCAAATAAATAAATAAGGATGTTTTTAAAAAGGCTTTACTTTAGTGTTGAGGTCTTAAGTGGCTGAAGGGTCTGCCTCCCTATCGAAAGAAGTAACCTAATAAGATTCCATATCTATAATTAAAGAGTGATAGTGGATATCTCAGGAAGGGTTTGCTTCAGGTTTGGGGTCTTAAGTGACTGTAAGGTCCTCCTCTTTCCTATAAAAGAAGTATTAAATAGCCCAATGAGGTTTCCAAGCAATGACAGCTAGATAGTACCATTAAGGAGCATGGTTCTGAAATAGGTCTTAAATGATGGGGTCTACCTTAATTAAGGTCTTAAATGACCAGATTCTGCCTGTTTTCCACTTGGAAGTATTAAGTGGCTTGGATACAATCTCTTACATTGCTAAGGTCGTAATAACAATAGTACCATTTAGGAGCATGCCTTGGAGATAGGTCTTAAATGATGGGGTCTACCTTAGTTAAGGTATTAAATGACCAGAGCCTGCCTATTTTCTTATAAAAGGTATTACGTGGCTTGGGTACTGTTTATTACATGGCTACGATTTTATCGGTGATAGATGCGGTAATAGTTGGACATTAAATGTTGGAAGCTTAAATAGTGGTTAGAGGTCATGTAGCTAGGACCCACCTACTATTGGCAACATTGTTAGGAACCCACCTTGGGAATAGGTCTTAAATAGCAGGGTTTACCTTGATTAAGGTCTTAAATTTCAGAGTCTACCTATTTATCTTTTAAAAGTATTATAGAAGCCTGCTTCATATTTAGAAGTATTAAGTGGTAAATGGGTTTGGAAGTATTGGCTGGTTGATAAGGCTTCATTAGTATTTTGTAACTTGGGAAGGGGTAGTAGTAATCGTGTGTGCAATGTGACGTTAGATCATAATGGCTAACCTTAATGAACATAACAATTAAATGGAAATCAGTTGGTATAATTTTATGTTATTGATAGTTTATATTTTCCGGTCACTAGAATGTTGTTCTGACCCCCCTCCTCATTACAACCCAAATGATAGAACGTAGAGGAATATGTCATTGGAGCTGTATGTGCTTTGTTGTCGGCAAAGTCTTCTTTCTCTCATGCTCAATGCTGATATGACAATCTGCTATCCAAGGAATACCATTAATTCCAACTTAGTAGTGATAGTTAGTATTCTTATCCTATTATTGTTTTTGCTATGAATTTAGATTTCTATCAATCTCTAATAATGCTCATGCTTATTTGCAGGTACCAAATCCAATGATCTGTGCTTTGATGGACTTGGATTTTCGATTTTTGTCAAAATTTGAGCCCTTTAAGGTGCGGGTTGTTGCATTTGGTATTAGTGCCTAGGTTAGTAGATCAGAGGAATTAGAATAAATTGAGAGAACTTATTCGTACTTTCCTATCTTGTAATATTATATTTTTTACGTTAGATTCTAAGAGTTCCGACTATAGAAGTAGTTGTAGTTCCACTGCAAAGGAATGGGCTAAGCAACCATGGGTTGGAAATATCTTAGAGTTGAGATTTTCACGCCAACTCTGAAGTACCCCATGGAGTGCTAGCGATGCGTAAGAGCTGTTGATGAAGAGCATGAGTACGACATATGGCTGAATCCCGAAGACTCGAGGTGTTCGGCCCGACGATTGAAATTCTAGCTACCTTGTGATTTTGGATTTTAAATTCCAGTCGGAGATACACAATTATTCCAGATGGATGGGAAATTAGAGTCTGTATGTCGCAATTGTCTAGAAGCAAGTTTTTGCTAGGGCGCATTCATTGATCACCTCTTTAATGACAAATCAGATTTTTATTTGAATAATTAATGTCATCCTTAGTCTAAAACTATGAGAGAATTTTTATAAAGTATATTTTGGAAATGCCTTAGATTTTGGAAAAAAGGTTTTCAAATGATTTCTTTTCCCAAAGATTTATTTTGGAAATTTTGTTTCGGGAAAGTATTGAAATTCTGATTTTCAAAGAAACTCATACACCACTAAGTTGGTCGTGTTAAGAAATTCTTAGTTTATAAAAGATTAATTCTTCAAATCCTTAAATATTTATATATCAGAAAAGGCTTGATTTTTATTTTTGGCAAGGAAATAGTTTTCCAAATTGGGAAATTTGTATTTTAAAAGATGGTTTTTGGAAACCTTGAAATATTTATATATAAGTTTTGACTTTTAAGGGAAGTTTTGGTGTGAAATAGTTTCTATTATTTAGAAACAAGTACAAAGGAGCATATACTTAGCTCAATGGTTTTTCGGTTTATAAAATCGAGGTTTTTATATTTCTCTCTTTAAGGTACAGACAAAATAGGAATGATATCAACTTTATTAGGATATGTAGTTTGAAGTGTTGTTGAACCCACCAGCTATTGGAAGAAATATTTCCATGCGAAGTAGGCATCAAATAGCAGCTGGAATATTTTTGGGTTTTTGGAAGTGTTGTTGGTCGCAATAGTTTTGCTGATGCTATTGCAATCTTGCCAAGGATGGGTCTACACGGTAAGGTGGATACCGTCGTGTGGAAGATAGAATTATTCTGGATGGGTTAAGCTAAAGATGGTGTGTGAAACAGTCATTAGAATATTGATTAATTTAACCGGCCATATTGGGTCCAGGTTCAGGTTGCATCCAAATCTGGTCTAGTGGTCGACCGTAGTAGTCGACCAGTTGACCTAATAATGGTCGACCGCTTGACCTAATAGCGGTCGATCGCTTGATGGATTCGGGCCGAACTCGAACATGGAATGCAACTATAAGTCATGTCCAAACCTTCAGCCATCGTACCCCCCTCACTCTCTTCCTCCTCTTTAATTTTTTTATCCAAACCCATTCCCCCCCCTTCCTCTACTTAACCAAAGCCTCTTCCTCCATTCCTTCACCAACAGATGCCAAAATCCTTACGTGTCAGATCTTGCTCCACCACTACTCCGGATCTAAATTCTTTTCTCCCTTTTTCCAATCACCTCTTAGCATATGGCACCGCCATGCACAGACGGCTCTTCCTCTCATCATCTGGGTCTCACTCCGCAAGAAGCCGCTTGGCTTGACCGGAGCAAGCGGAAGATCGCCACCTACTCCAAAACAGGGTACTTTGATTTCCTTCAGAGGAGACCAGTAAAGTTCGAAGATTTTGCCGCTCTTGAGGTTGAAGAGCTTTTCATCACGGCGGGACTTGCACCGATCCTCTGCTTCAAGACTTATGAGCAGGAATATTATCCACATTGCGTCCATCTTTACGATGCACAGATGGTGCAGAATTTTGATGATGGTACCAGATACATCGAGTCCGAGGTGAAGGGAGCTCAGATTGAGATGACAGATCAGGACCTCACTAGAATTTTGGAGATATCTGTAGTAGGTGCAGATTTAGATGACATTGAGATAATTGATCCTAAATTCTAAAGCGGATCTTTTCTGGAAATGTCAGTGGTTGAAGGACTGACAATTTGCGACTGGTTGTCCGTCTCGTTGTGCGCATCATTCAGCACAACATCATTCCGAAGATGGAAAGCCTTGACCAGATCTACACCTCAGTGCAGAAAGCCGCCTATGCTATAATTGGCGGCGTAGCCGTCAATTGGGCACGTGTCTTGATGCACCATATGGTCGATCAGGTAGTTGGTTCCCCGAGGACTCACTTTCTATATTGCCACTTGCTCACTTGAGTGTTTAGGCATTACGAGGTAAATTTGAGCGGAGAGCCAACAGTGAGGAAGGTCCTTCCCGCCATCAACCAGACGACCATTAAGAGGATGAATATTCCTTTACCGCCTACCGCACCACCTATACCAGCACCAGAGCCACAGCACCAGCAGCAGGGATAGCGCAGGGTGTCAAGGGATACATGAGTCCTGAGCTTGTTGCTATCCATTAGGTTGAGGCAGAGCTCCGAGAGATTAGGTTGGAGCAGCAGCGCCAAGGTGTGAGATTGGGTACATACTTGCCATGTTACGACCATTCTACAGTCGCGGCAATGGCTCGAGCTCCAGCCGTGGAGCGAGACCTTCTCACAGTTCTTAATCGGTGTTATATTTAGGATTGTTGTATTTTTTTATTTCTAGCATTTGTTCTTTTCTTTTGGGTTGTTGGGTTGTAAAACTGTTAGTTTTCTCCTATAAAAGGCACACACGATAATATGAGTTTCAATTCATTTTTTGTGTTATTGTTTCTAGATATGCAAATCGTTCCTATATGCATAGTAGAAACAATATAAATATGAGAATCTCATAAAGACACTTAACTAACAGTAAATGCAATATAAGACTGGAAATTTAAAATAGTTGGAAATTTTAGCAAAGGACATGATAAAGTTGCTTCAATGTTACGGGGTATTGCTTATGTTCCTTAAAAGCTAAATTTTTTGAATAATAGATGTGTTGACATTTTTTAAATAAAATGTTACATTTTTAGGTAAAGGTTAGTTGTAGGATTTGGGAATTTGGTTTATGCGTTTAGTGCATAACCGACTTCCAACTAAGCTAAAATTGTGGCTTGATTTATTTAATTTTTTGGAAAGGAAAATATTTTGAAAAATTTCCGCTTGATTTGAAAAGTTCCCTCTTGAAAAAAAAAAGTTTTGTGTTTTAGATATTTTTAACTCTTAAATTTTTCTTTAAGAATTTTTGTTCATAATTTTATTTCAAGGAAAAATGTGCGTCTAAATATTTTGGGATTTCATTTTCCAAATAACGTACAAATTTGAAAAGTAAGAAAGATTTTTGTGAAATATTTTATTTTAAAGGCCATAAGTTTGGCGTAGGGAAGACAAATAGAGTTAGAATTTGCAAATTTAGCATTGCAATAGGGTTGATGATACGATAAATGCAAGCGATAACAAGGAAAAAGCTGTTTTAGCCTTGGAACTTCTATTTCCATACCTTGTCGACGACGCAGGCAAGTGTATTTTTAGACTTAGTTCAGTTTTAGAGCTTGAAAATAGCCTCCTTATGCATTTTGTGGGTGGAAAATTTGGATTAAATCCGGGGCAGGGAAGAAGTTTCCACCGTATTATGGGAATATAAAGATTATAGTGTTGTAAGAATGTTAAATTCTCCACCTAAATTCCTTTTTCCGGCATAGGAGTGAAGTTTAGGAAGCGATTTTTCGATGCGTTATATTATTGGATGACAGGAGGTGGATGCAAAATTGGTTGCTTCATACTTCTATTTGTAGGAGTATGGGGGTTTTCATTGAAAAGATTTTTCAAGATGCTGCATACATAAAGAACTGCCAGTATATATATAGGTTGTTTGTATCATGTTTTCAAAAATGTTTTCAAGAGAAATGCATTCATTAGGAGGATCTGATTTAGAATCATTCTGCATACATATTTTATGTATAGTGATACAATAATACATTATGCAATTGTGCACGTTCAGTTGCAAAATTTTTTGTACACTCATTGGTTGTTTAATTTAAGATAATTAGGAGCCAAAAACTTGACTTAGTCATTGGTAAAATTTCGGTGATGAAATTATTTTCAAGTGGGGAAGAATGTAACACCCCGTGATTTGGCGTTAGTTATTTAATTAGTTAGTTAATTAGGCTCTGAAAATGGAATTTGTGCAAACGATGGAATTTGACCATGAAACTTGCACCATTCCATTCGTGAAAAAATTCTAAGCAACTTTCATATTGGTGTTCTACGATCGGAGTCCAATCGAAGAAATTACAGACGAAAAATGAATTCGAAACAAAAATAATTAAATAAGAAAAATCAAAGTTTTTATATTAATTATCCTGGCCATAGGCCGACCCGTTATTGGGGATGATTGACTACCAGCAGTTGATCGGTAACCCATAAGCGATCGATCGGTGGTGACCTGGTGGCTCCAATAATCCTAGGCAGCAATGACCCAAATTTAATATTTTAAATCAAACGATTCTAGTTGATTCTAGCCCCTATAAATTCAGGCTTAACTCTCAGTTCTCTTCTCATATTTTTATGGAGGCAGCATCAAAGCTTTACCATTTCTTCTTCTCCATTTTCTTTCAAAATTATAATGATAAGATATTCGTATCTATATTCATACAAATCGGAGAAGAGTAGAAATCTAATAAAAATGAGAAGAGAAGAGAATCAACCATATGCATATTTGAGGTAATTTATATATTTATATATATTTGTATTTATTTTCTCTCCCAATCTCAAATCTCTTCTCAGATCTGTAATTCTAATATATGTATATATATCCTTTTATACATATCTCTTGGATTAAAAAGGATTTGGAGAAGAATCAAAAGTTCCACTTCAGATCTGGAGATTTAAGTCGCTTTTATAAGGTGAGTGGGAAATTTTATAGATTGTTATAATATAAAAATTATCCCGTTGGTGTTTATTTGATTTTTTTGCCTAATTGGATAATCATATATGAGTTGTAGGCAACGAATTGAATATGATTTGAATATGAATATTGCCTACATATTCTTGTTTATGAATTGATTTAACATTGTTTACAACCTGATATGTAAATCAGTCCCAAAAGTATGAATTTAGACTATTGATTTAAATGAAATTTATTGCAGATCTGAAATAGGTTGTATAATAATGTTATAACTTTGGATTATTACCCTAATCTTGTTAGAATATAAACTTTTCTATATTTGTAATTCTAGGAATTTAGATCCGTTTAATATTTGTAAATTAGTTTGATTTCTTTCCTTTTTAGAAATATACAACATTTTATCTAACAAGGAATAGATGCAAATAGAAAGAGAAAGAGATGTGTAAAGTTTGAATTCATTGTAGTTTACACTGTCTATTTCGGTAATAAAAAGAAATGATTATTTCTTGTAATTTCAAACGATGTAATCTTTTATATTTTAAAGTTAAATCTTTTGTTTTGGACTAATTTATGGAAATTATAGTGGATAATCGTTTTAGATATGATGCCAACAATTTAACATGGAAATATTCTAGTGAAGATATATAACTAGAACATATTTGATAAAAGTAAAAATTCATAAGTAATTACTGTGCTTAAATAAAAAGCTAATGATATTGCTTGCATATAATATTCGCCTTTAGGATAATTAACTAATGGGAAAAGAATTTGAAAGTTGTAACTCCAATAATGGTAATTAATATAGGAGTTGCAATAATTTGATAGGGTAAATGGATTAATGGGACTGATAAAAATGGAATAGATATAAAAAGTTACTAATTTGAAATTAGTAATCATACATAAATGTCTTAGGAAATTCTCGTTAGGATTTTATGGACAAATTGACATTTATGAGCATTAAACGAGGTTTTATGGGTAGATAAATATTTGAGGTAAATCTTATTACCTTAAATAAAAAGGGAATTAGTAAGCTAAGTCCAATGTCTACCTAAGATAATATAAATAAAGACTTAGGATAGTTAATTGAACTTAGTGGGTTAGTGATGCGAGGTCGGTAGAGTCACTCGATGGAAGACTGCCCTTCACTTTGAGGCTACCAACATTCGAGTGTGCTTACTATTGATGTGACATATCACCAATCCTAAGACCCGGGACGACATGAGAGATTGGGCTTGCTTTCTTAATTGAAAAATATTAAATGGTCCAAATTTGGAATTAGAGGTGGTGAGGGATATCTCCATAGGGGTTCGCTTCTGGTTTGAGGTCTTAAGTGGCTGATGGGTCCACCTCTCTCCTAAATGGAAGTATTAAGTAACCTAGTGAGATTCCAAATAAATAAATAAGGATGTCTCTAGAAAGGGTTTACTTCAGTGTTGAGGTCTTAAGTGGCTGAAAGGTTTGCCTCCCCACCGAAAGAAGTAACCTAATGAGATTCCATATTTATATTTAAAGAGTGATATGGATATCTCGGGAAGGGTTCGCTTAAGGTTGGGGTCTTAAGTGACTGTAGGTCCTCCTCTGTAACAACCCGCATTTTTGACCGTTCAAGTCGACAAAACATACACACATGCCGACTCAACCAATCCAAAATACAGATAGTTATTGGGGTTAAATAAGAAAAGAAAGAACAGAAACAAACTCAGAATCTCGCAGCGGAAGGAACAAGATATAATAATAAAATAACAGTTCATGAAGCTGTTAAATATATAAATTTGATTATTATTATACATCATAAATCAGAGTTACATACATATCAGAGATAATACAACAATGCAGCGGAAAAATAATACAGTAGTAGAATACAAATGTTGTAATACCAAACTCCGTCTTCGTCCTCCAGAATAGATCTTCAACCTTATCTGAAATGCTCAGGCTGACCCGAGCGTAATGAAAAGACAAAACACTCGAGTCAGGACTAAAATATCTCATGTAAGTTAAATCGAATAAATAAATATGAGTGTGACAGTGTCGAAGATGTTTACGGGTTTTAGACACCTCATATCCAGTGTTTAACGTGCGTGCATTAACTTAAGAGATGTTCGGGATTTCCATCTCCTAAGGATCCATTAAACTATCTACTATATAATAGAATACGCTATATACAATAATGTCTATCATAAAGTAAAATATCAAACTAGCGTTAAGCCATGGCCCATTCCACCCTTAACACATTTTTATTCCCAAGAGCATATACAAGACCGTAGTTTCCCCAAAACCGGAAGTCACCAGAGGGCAATCCATATACTAAAGGTACAAACCAAAATCGTAGTGGTCGCGAATAGGATAATCAGTATGACAAGGTACATGAGGCAATACCAACTAGGATACTAGTAGTTGCGTGATCCGGACTGATGTTGGGCATAGCAGCTACTACCCCAACACCGCGAAACAACACTCCCATAATCGAGGGGTGCACCCAAATCGAATCACAACAGTAATAGATATGGTAACGAAGAAGTGTGTCCGCTAGAGCTGGCGAACCTCAATGGCCCGGCGCGGCTCCTGTTTTAGTCATGTCAGGGGTCATCCAATATTGTTCTCTTTCTTTAGTCAACGCGTTCATCAAACCATCCACTTCATTCTGGATCAACACTCCGCGTATAATAGTTATTAAAGTGGTTTTCGGTATCGACAGAGAGTATGTTCATATCCGATCCCGGTCTCTTTAATAACTACGTATTATTACACCGATGACTCTTTTACATTTCAAATCGATTCATAATTGATTATCAAAAATATCATATTCATTTCAAAAATCAAAGCCATTTCAAAATCATCATATCTACTCAAAATATACGATTTCATTTCAAAATCATTTTCGCCTCAATATCTCATTTCAATTTCAAAATCGTCATATCTACTCAAAATATACGATTTCATTTCAAAAATCATTTTCCCCTCAATATCTCATTTCAATTTCAAAATTGTCATATCTACTCAAAATATACGATTTCATTTCAAAAATCATTTTCGCCTCAATATCTCATTTCAATTTCAAAATCGTTTAGAATTTCAGTTTAGGTTGCAACTTCATTTAACCCAATTCGTATTTAAATCCAAGATTTAAATATAAACATTTCACCTTATTGACCAGCTTGAAATTTTGGAAAATAGTTATATTTCAAAACCGACATATCATTGCCATTTCAAACCATATCAATACGATGTCACTTTCACTTCAAATAAATCCATTTCCAAAATCATATCACATTCCGAAGTTATACCGCTTTCGAAATCATAAGTCTTTAAAAATCAAAACACTTTGGAAATCAAAACCTTGAAATTCATAACACTTTGAAATCATAGCTTGAAATCATAACATTTTGGAATCCTAACATTTTCCTCTTAAACAGTTTAGATATTAAAATTTGTATATATAGAAAAATAGTTTATACAATAAAATGGTTTATATAAAATAGTTATAAGTTAAAATAGTTTATAATAAAATAATTTATATTGAAAATGATTTATATTAAAATGATTTATATTAAAATTTATAAAGTAAAATATAAATAGTTTTAGATATAGTTTAAAATACTTTATATAACAATAGCTTCCTCAAATTTCACAAATCGATTCACATAAACTCGAATTCCAAAATTAAAATTTAATCAAATCTCAAATCATCAATTTCAACATGATTCAGCTTCTCAATAAACCATTTCAAATTATCAATTTCAAATACATATTTGAACCACAAAATAAGCCATTTCAATTTCCATATATCTCAAAGCTTTAAATATTCACATTTCAAAACTAAATTTGATAATTCCATTTATATCTCAATTTAATTTCAATTCAATTCCAAGTTAATTAAATCTCAATTTCAAATTAAATTTCAATTCCAAACTCAAACTTGAAATATCATTTCATATAAATTTTCTTAGAAATATTCAGAGTTCGATTAAAAGTCCAATCTTTTAAAACAAATCAACTTCCGAAAATTCACGTCGTATTTCAATTTTTTTTTCTTAAAAATCTAAACTTCGAATAATTAAACAATTTCATTTACCAAGTTTAAATTCCAACATTTCGAGCTTCAATTCAAAATAATTCAATTTCCATAAATTGGATTTTTTTCTTAAAATCAATTCATTTAAATAATTTCAAAACAACTTTTAAAATCATTTAATTTAACCAACCCGGTGTCCGTATATAATTTTCTAACCTATGGCCAAGTGAATAATTATTTCAATTCTAATTTCAAGGATGGATATATACCATTTCCATCCAAATAGATGTCATAGGTATATCATTTCAACCTATTCCTTAATTTATTCGAAATGATTCAGTTTACAGTTTTATATGCAATAAACAATATACATGATGATAGCATCATATATCAAAATAAATAAACAACCAATATCGACCAATAGTATCCATCACAACCAATCAACCATAAAGCCAATAACATTCACAACAATTTTATAATTATCAATATCGAGTAATATACTGCCAATTTAAATTTAAATTTATTTTAACGGTCAATTTAAATTCTATCAATTAATTCATATATCAAGACAGATGATAATTAAACCTACCAAACAATAGCCAATAAATTTCATATCACTTCAAAATATAAATTTAACTAATAAAAATTATTTTAGTCTATTGTGAGCGTATAAACACTCACCTTTGATTTATCGATGATTTAAAACACAAATAAAGGCCCAAATTTGAACGGTCACGGAATCCAATTAAACCACCTTCATGTTGTCCGGAATTTCGATACGAACGCAACGGAGAAAACCGCGCGTGAATCCGAGCTCGTATGCAAAAGATATGCTAATTAGAAGTTGTACGATTTAATATAAATTAAATAAATAATAAAATAGTTAAATCACGTGTACCTACAGCTTCTCCTTCACGTTCAAACTAATATAGCCGAACCCAACATCTAGAACTAGGGTTTCAACACACGACAAAAGGAAGCAACCAGAAAACGATCGGGATACTCCATCACGCGTGCCACCTTGAGAGCCACCAACGCCATAAGTTGCGCATCACCAGTCGCCGCCGTTTTCTCGAAAAACGTGAAAATACGACGACATTCAAAGCCAGATCTGGACCAATCCGTGACTAATTAGCACGAATCAACCGTATGGATTTGAAGAGCTCGTCGAGATCTACACTTTTGCTTTTGGAATTTTTCGATTTCGTTGAACGGATTGAGAGATATTAAGAAAAGAAGATCGGCAATTTCTGGCCATGGAATAGGTGGCGGCCATGGTTTGAAATTAGGGTTTCTGAAATGAAATAATGATAAAACTGTCTCGTTTGCAAGCGTATTTATAAAGGTAGGTCCAAAATCGTCCGAACTCCAAACGAGACGTGCCGCCAGGCGTTTATAAGGTTCTACCCATATTCCGAACGCAATGGAACTAGTCCTAAGGCCTAATTCAATCGTATGCGGAAGATAGCTTTTGAAGTCGATTATTTTAATTAAATTCGACGTTAAGTTTCTACGCGTTTAAAGCTCGCACGGCCAAACGACAAGTCTGATTTCTACGAAAATTGAAACCTTACAATAATTTACTGTTACGGATCCGATGAAACTGGTTTCGTCGAAATCCGAGACAGTTGTAAAAATGGCTATTTCTACTGTTCAACTACAATATAAAATTCCCAATTTTAAATTATTAACTTTTAAATCAAATTTCAAGTGTTCACAAATTCCATTTTTAAATTCACAATATTTAAATTCACAATAATTAACAATCTTTTACAATGCAGTTTTCCATTATAAATCCAGTATAAAAGATTACATTAGATTCAGCGTTCAATTATATTATAATTTAAATTCAAGTTATTTAATTCCAATTGAATTCTTTTATTTTGATTTACGCTTTCATTATTGAATCAACCATTTACTTATACATTATTATCAATAGTTTATAATTCATTTACTTTCATTTCTTCAGCTATCATCTTATTTAAATTCACAGTAATATTAAATTACATTCATTTACGTCGATTTCAATATTATAACTTCAATATTAAATGTAACATTTTATTTATTTCGTTGTTTACAATCAAATTCAATTCGTTTCAATTACTTGTTACACTCAAATTTAAATCTTTACTTACGTTCAATTACAAGTTAACATCTTTATCAAATTACAGTTTCAGTTATTATCTGATTTAAATCAACTGTAATATTAAGTTACATTTATTTATATTAGTTTCAATAACATAAACTTCCACTATTAAATCTACCATTTTATTTATTCTTTGTTTACAATTATAACCAATTTGGTTTACAATCAAATTCAATTCATTATTTACATTCAATACAAGTTAACATCCATATTTAATTTACAAATAAGTTATTTCAGAATTCAGTTTTGTATTTTAACTTGTAATTCACATTTAACAACACAAAATTTTATTTCCTTCGGATTTTTATCCAAAATTTTTATTTTAATTCGTATTTTTAAAGTATTAAAAATACGGGTCGTTACATTCTCCCCCACTTAAAACTTTTCGTCCTCGAAAAGGAACGGAGAAGGGGAAACCATCATTTAGATATAATTCATTCAAAATATACGACTTATTTGCAAAATTTAGTTATAGGATTTTTTAAAATCTCAAAATTTTCTAACTCCCGGATTTTTGAAAAATTTCGGCAGCACCTCCTTTGCACGGCTAGGACCGAAAAATTTCACAGTGGTAATAATTGCATGATATACATCTCATTACAAGAATGAGGCATCCCAAAACATGGGGAACACAATAATATACCACAACATAAACCGTAATCCGAGAACGTACCTTTTATTAAGCGTTTATTAGCATTTTAACTTACATTTTGCATTTAGCGTAGAAGCGAGCTCCACAACGAAGTGCAACCCCTTTGCTACCTACTAAAATGCTCAATAACCAAGTTAGAACCATGCATATAAAGATAGATCGATATACTTAGCATAAACAACATACATATAACATGTTTAGCTTCAAAACTGAAATTCCAATTCCAGGACAACAAACGAATCTCAGTTTTTGGTCACCTAAACGATAAAATTTGGCAATGGAATGTAAACAAAAGTTATTTCATTTGTTTCAGGCTTTCCGAAATGTCCAAAATCATCGAATTCGGACCATCCGTTCAAAAGTTACGGCTGTTTTTCTAAATGGATACGCCTCAGCCTGAGCAATGAATTGCGCAGGTCAGCGACGTTCACTCACATTTTCGACCCTCTAAATGACAGAAAAACACAAAACATTTAAAACAAAAGTTTTAGCTTAAGTTCTAAGATTTCCAGAAAGGGCAAGATAGTCAAAATCCAATAAACCAGTAAAAAGTTATGGTGAAAATACTAAGGGTATATGCTACTGATTTTGCTTCCCTTTTTACACAGGCCAGCGAGAAGATTCAAATTTTTAACTAAGTAAATGAAGGAATTTCTCAAGACACTCTAAACAAAAGTCGTGCTACAGTTTTTAAGCTTTCTAACAAGTCTAAGATCGTCGAATTTCGTCCAGCCATTTAAAAGCTATGGTTGTTATCGTTTCAGTATATATTGGACAATTTTGGATTTTTCCAAAAATTTGCTTTTATTATTTCAAAGTACAAACCATCAAACTTCAATTTTCTAAAGAAACAATCATAAACACAAAGTCGTTTATTTTCTTATTTATCCATGAAATAAGTTTACATTCGATTTGTTTCCGATTTTTTCAAGTTTGTTTCATTCATAATTTAAATTCAAGTCAATTTGCTTCAATTTAATTTCACTTTGCTTCAAATTTGAATTTAATTATTTAAAAATTTTATTCCATTTATTCAATTCCATTTACACTAATGAATTCTATTTAATCAATTACCATCCATCTAACAACCAATGCATATCAAACATTAACATCCATCCAAAATCTACACTAAATCAATTATACATTTCCAAGTCAAAATTTTAATTTCATACACTTCCAAGTTTATTGACATTTAGTTTTATTCAAATTTAATTAGTTTCCATTTACTAATTTTATATTTAATTAATTATAAATTTAATTCATTTTACAACTTAAATTTCCTTTATATTTACAACTATCAATAGATCTTCACATTTTATTATTCGCAATCACACTGGTATATTATTCATTTACTTATCTTTATTAGCATTTTAAACTTTTTTAAGTATTTGGTAAGTTATAGCTATGCAAATAGAATGTAGTTAAACAGTATACAACTTCTTTTCATTCAATTTGAGTGTTATACCTATTAAATAAATTTCCAATTTATTATTTTCCAAATTAAGGGTTACTCCTACAATTTAAATTTTAATTAAATTTTTTTTCACTTAAATTCAATTTCACCTTTTCAATTCATAAGTTTCTAACAATTCAAGATTTACTTTAGTTTAATAATTAAAATCATTCCTTATTAGAGAACTTAAGAATTTCAACTCCGAATTCAATTTAAACCATTTTTTTAATATATATATATATATATACACTAATATCTTTATATCTCAAATCATACTTTTTAGAAGAATTTTAATCAGCATTGAAATATATATATATACTTATTTTCATTACATACTTTAGAAAATTTCAATTCAATTTCTATTTAATCCAAAAGAGTACAGTTTCTAGTTTATTTTAAATTTATACTCCTTTATTCTAAGGGTTTCCTACTTCAATCTATTTTTACTTAACACTTAGGTTCATCCCTTATTTTTCAATTCAGAATTTCCTTAATGATTCAAGTATTTGTTTATTTCAATAGTTTAAAGTCATTAAATTTTAAAGAACTTAAGAATTTCAACTCTGGTTTCATTTTAAATCAAGTTTGAAATAATATATACTTATATTACTATATATCAAGTCATACTATAGAGAATACAAAATAAAATTCAATTTTAATCAAAACAGGGTTTAGAAAAACTATTAAGTGATCTCCCCCACTTGGACTCTCGTAAATAAACGTCGATAATACGTGCACTCATTACCGAAATTATTTCCCAATGACAAGAGGGGAATACACCACTTATTTCTTTTCAAATCATTTGTAAATCATTTCTATTCAAATTACTTTCACATAAGAATATATTATTTTCAAACCATTTACAAAAATTTCAATGCACCGGAAATTTAATTCTCAAATCCAAAATTATATTCATTTAATTTCATTATCAACTACATTCACAGAGTTTCATTTTCTTTTTCATTCAATAGTCAATAGTTTAGAAATATTGACTAATCAACCAATGGATGATGATAATCTAATATTATCATCTCCTAACAACCAATAAAGTCAATATATATTCATAATTATATTTATATATAAAATATAATTCAAAACAATATTATGTCAGTTTGTTCTATTCGAGTGTTTAGAAATCCCTATTGATGCCTTGGCGTCCCAAGTACCGACCAGAATTCATAAATACTCAACGGAACAAATTAACACAATACAAAACCATTTTATATCAAAATTACAAATACGCTCTCTTATATACACTCAAACTCATTCATAAGGTTTAACCCTATTTCAATGAGTTATTCCCCACTAGAGCCAAGGTAATCTAAACCAAAGCTCTGATACCAACTGTAACAACCCGCATTTTTGACCGTTCAAGTCGACAAAACATACACACATGCCGACTCAACCAATCCAAAATACAGATAGTTATTGGGGTTAAATAAGAAAAGAAAAGAAAGAACAGAAACAAACTCAGAATCTCGCAGCGGAAGGAACAAGATATAATAATAAAATAACAGTTCATGAAGCTGTTAAATAAATAAATTTTATTATTATTATACATCATAAATCAGAGTTACATACATATCAGAGATAATACAACAATGCAGCGGAAAAATAATACAGTAGTAGAATACAAATGTTGTAATACCAAACTCCGTCTTCGTCCTCCAGAATAGATCTTCAACCTTATCTGAAATGCTCAGGCTGACCAGAGCGTAATGAAAAGACAAAACACTCGAGTCAGGACTAAAATATCTCATGTAAGTTAAATCGAATAAATAAATATGAGTGTGATAGCGTCGAAGATGTTTACGGGTTTTAGACACCTCATATCCAGTGTTTAACGTGCGTGCATTAACTTAAGAGATGTTCGGGATTTCCATCTCCTAAGGATCCGTTAAACTATCTACTATATAATAGAATACGCTATATACAATAATGTCTATCATAAAGTAAAATATCAAACTAGCGTTAAGCCATGGCCAATTCCACCCTTAACACATTTTTATTCCCAAGAGCATATACAAGACCGTAGTTTCCCCAAAACCGGAAGTCACCAGAGGGCAATCCATATACTAAAGGTACAAACCAAAATCATAGTGGTCGCGAATAGGATAATCAGTATGACAATGTACATGAGGCAATACCAACTAGGATACTAGTAGTTGCGTGATCCGGACTGATGTTGGGCATAGCAGCTACTACCCCAACACCGCGAAACAACACTCCCATAATCGAGGGGTGCACCCAAATCGAATCACAACCGTAATAGATATGGTAACGAAGAAGTGTGTCCGCTAGAGGTGGCGAACCTCAATGGCCCGGCGCGGCTCCTGTTTTAGTCATGTCAGGGGTCATCCAATATCGTTCTCTTTCTTCAGTCAACGCGTTCATCAAACCATCCACTTCATTCTGGATCAACACTCCGCGTATAATAGTTATTAAAGTGGTTTTCGGTATCGACAGAGAGTATGTCCATATCCAATCCCGGTCTCTTTAATAACTACGTATTATTACACCGATGGCTCTTTTACATTTCAAATCGATTCATAATTGATTATCAAAAATATCATATTCGTTTCAACAATCAAAGCCATTTCAAAATCATCATATCTACTCAAAATATACGATTTCATTTCAAAATCATTTTCGCCTCAATATCTCATTTCAATTTCAAAATCGTCATATCTACTCAAAATATACGATTTCATTTCAAAAATCATTTTCCCCTCAATATCTCATTTCAATTTCAAAATCGTCATATCTACTCAAAATATACGATTTCATTTCAAAAATCATTTTCGCCTCAATATCTCATTTCAATTCCAAAATCGTTTCGAATTTCAGTTTAGGTTGCAACTTCATTTAACCCAATTCGTATTTAAATCCAAGATTTAAATATAAACATTTCACCTTATTGACCAGCTTGAAATTTTGGAAAATAGTTATATTTCAAAACCGACATATCATTGCCATTTCAAACCATATCAATACGATGTCACTTTCACTTCAAATAAATCCATTTCCAAAATCATATCACATTCCGAAGTTATACCGCTTTCGAAATCATAAGTCTTTAAAAATCAAAACACTTTGGAAATCAAATGTAACGACCCTATATTTTAATTTATTTAAATTAATAATTAAATGAATTTTTGAGAAATTTTTTTGTAAATTCAATTAGAAAATTGATTAAGTGATGCGAGTTTCCCCGATATCCAAATATATTTGGTATAAATCATTTAATGTTTAAATATTGTATATATATATGTGTGTATATGTAATTAAGAATATATGAGTGGATTTGAAATATAATCTTAAAATAAATGGTTTTGAAAATAAAACAAAAAAAATATATTCAGTTAATTATAAAGACAAGTATGCAACCTAAGTTAAATTAATACAAACAACTAAAACGACATCATAATAAGCAAGAATGCAAGAACAAGACAAATATGGATATGTAAGGCAAAGAAGAGTATGAAGTAAACATACAAAAGAAGGATGCATCAGCCAATAAAAGAAAAGATGAGTATGTAGATGTGGGAAACAAATTGGTTAAGTATGAATATAAGAGACAAAGGAAATGGCTTGCAAAAGAAGTACATATACAAACTAAATAGAGGCTGTAGACAAATGGGACATCATGTATATATATATTTAAGTAAATAAAATAAGAAACCAAAGTACTTACCCCTATCATCTCAGCCACCATAACATGTTTTATCAGCCGAGCAAAAGGAAATGTAAATATTAGTATAATAGAACCAAAGAAAGGACTTAAGCAATTAAATACAACCTATATCTTTAGCACACCAGATTATCTACAGCCGAAAACAAGTTGTACATGAGGCATTAAATGCCATTACTCTTCATCATGTACAAGATCCCCTCAGCCTCTTTAGTACACGAACCAGCCTCCAACCAAAGTAAATATCTCTGACCAACATTTTTGAAATCGTGTACAAAAGAAATAAAAATATATACCTGTACTTTTCCTATATATCACCTGTACAGAGCATTATGATATTACCCTATTGTATTGTACAAACAATATAAAACAACCTGTAAACCTTTTGTTATATACATCACTTTCTTCATCTCTGTTTCGTTCAATTACAACTGAGAAAACATCAAACAACTTAGATCAAAACAAATCAAATGCAAACTAGGAAGTTCAACTGCAAATTCGAGACAGTTTCAAAAATGGTGAAAGCTCTGTTCTTTTTTCTTCATAACGGTGAGTAAACAAGAAATTTAAAAGCTTTAAGTTTGATAAAATAACAGTTCAGGAGATTGCTATGATATGGTTGTATATGCTTTGATTTTTGAATATTGTTGGGATTGCTCTGTACTACTTTGGAAAGTGTTACAGGTTGTATATTTGTTCAAAATCTCATATGATTCTCATTTAATCATTGCTAAGTTAAGCTTTTAACCCAAAACAGAATATTTAAACTTATATTAGGATTGTTAAAAGCTGATTAAACCCTGATGTGTAAAATATACACTGTAACTTTGATTTACAGGCAAGTAGGTAGATATGTGATAAAATCGATTGTTGTAAAATATAAATTCAAGATTTTATATTGAATTCATACTACAAGTCATGATTTTTAAAACTAAAATCACATTTTTTTGTTAAGTATTGAATGAGCATTTTTGGTTAGAACGAAATATGCTTTTGGGTCGATTACTGGTGATTGAATGAACGTTGAGTGTTGAGATTTTGATCGAAGCTGGCTTGGCCATCTATGAAGTTGAGAAAATTATAATATAAATTTTCTATTGTATAAGATGTAAGAATGAGGTTGAACTAGGGTTTTAGAGTGAATTTTAGTTACGGTCAGTTTTGAATTTAATTCGTTGACGAGGAAGCTTCGTGTTCGATCGGACCTGGGGGAGACTCGGCGTGGGTTGAAGACGAAGCCCTGGGTGGAATGGCGTAGTTGGTGGTGGCGTATATCGTCGGCACGTGGTGGTTTTTCAGATGGGGGGTGGTTCCAGATTTTGGGTTGGGTTACTCAATTTCATTCTCGAGTTCGATTCAGGTATCTGAGTGTTTGGGGTAGCTCGTAGTATCGTTGATGACTCGCAGATGGCCAGAGTGACGGTCAGAAGCGGCGAGCCGAGGCGTGCACGTGCACAGCTGGTAATTTGTGTTAGTAGAAGAAATTGGGGAAGAAGGATGGTCTCGGGGAAGAACTCGTGGAACTCGGTGGGAAACTCGGGTATGGGTACGAGTAGAACGCGAGTGATAGTCGTATTCCCATATTTCAACTTAAAAAATTAAACTAAGTTTTAAAGAAATTAAAAGAAGAAGTAACGAATGAGAGAGAATGACCCGTGAGATCTGGTGGGAAACTCGAAGCGTTAGTGGAGCGAAACCTGGGAAGATCTCGGGTTGCTTCAGAAGGGGTTAAGATTTATAAATTTGATTGATTTTAAATATGTTTAACTATTTTTGAGTTGAGAATTCAATACAAGTTTAATTATTTTAAAATGTTTTAAAATATTAATTAATGTTTTATTAAGTAATTTAATTTAAGTTAAGTATAAAGTTAATTAGCACTTAAGTTTAGTTAATAGAAAATTCGTTTAAAATAAATCATTCGATAAAATGAAATTATTAGTTTAACTGAAAATCTTAGTTAAATTAAGATTTTAAAATGGCAGATTTAATTTTTCGGTTTATTTCGAATATTAACCGATTGTATAAAATTGTCTATACAAGGTTTATAAATCGAGAAAACAAACTGGAATGGAAATTGGATTGCAAATAAAAGCAAAGGTGAGATCTCCTCACTCAGATTTATATTGAATTGCAGTTATTGATTGATTTGTTTGAATGTGCTATTAGATATGATATGATATATCTATATATATAGCAATATATACATATTGGCATATGTATATATTGGATTGATTGATTTCCCGCCTCGTATAGCGGATGAGACCCTATTGCGCCGTTAGTAAGCGGATTATTTTTATAAATCCCATATACCGCGATAATTCCATACTGGAGCGGAATTGGTATTGTGCTAACATCTTTGGATGCAGGGAAACAGGTTGGAGGGATCCAACTGGATTCCTCAACTGTATTTACTTATTTACAGATATTGATATATATTCTGTTATCATATTGATATATGATATTGACTGTTGTGATGGACTAATTGGTGTTGTTGCATCATCGGATTCAGTTTTGAAATGTAAAAATAACGACTTTTACTTTAAAAGGGTTTTTAAAGTGATTTTTGAAAATATACGTTTTATGGAATTTTTGAATCGATTTATAAACGTAAAATTTTAAAGTTATAAAAGTTATAATTTTTAGTGAAATATAACCGAAGTGTCGTTTTTGAAATAAAAGTCGATTTATTTATAAAATGGTTTAAATAGAGATTTTTGAATTTATTAAGAAAGCTCTATATATAAGATTTATAAAATTTGATTTTTATAAATCAAAGTGATGAAATTATAAAGGAGTTTTAAAGACGTTTTAAATGATGTTAAAATGGGTTTTATAAAGGACAGAATAAATGATTTGTGAAGTCCTAAAAGAACGATTTTTGTAAATAAACGAATTATAAGTGTTTAACTTATAGAATGGACTTTTGGTAGAAAATTGAGTTATAAATTGAATTGGATAATAAAAGGAATTTATAAGTTGAAGTAGTTATAAAATATAAAATTGTGATTTATAAACGTTGTTTATGAATCCGAAATCACTTATTTTGATAAGTGAATTGTAGAAGTTAATTAAAGGAATTATATCCACGATTTTGGACAGTGGATAAACTTTTAAATAAAATGTGTAGAAATGTTGAATTTGGATAGTGAAGTATATTCACGATTTTGGACAGTGAATATATTGTTAAGTAAAATGGATTTATTTTTGAAGAAGTGATATTAAAAATGAAGTTAAACATTTTAAAATGTTTTAAAATGTATTATGAATCAAAAGCATAGATTTCAACAGTTCTTGTTGAAATAGACGTTTTCGAGAAAAATAAGGAAATGGCGGACTATAACACTGTTGTTATAGTAAATGATTTCCAAAAGGAAATGTTTTATATAGTATTGGGATTTACATATCTATCTTAAAATTCGAATCCCTATACTAGTGATTTTGAGTCGTTCGTAACGATGTTTTACGTAACATTCGTTTTGACTCAAATAAATGTGCTTAAGAGAATGTTTTCCTTAAAAGAATGAATATATACTTAATTTGATTTAAGTATATCGAATATTTTCAAACGTTGAAAATAAATGTTTTGTGAAACACTTATTTTTAAATAAGTGTGGAAATGCTTTTCCAATATGAAATGAACTGTTTTGCGATTTTATCTTCAAAGATAAAAAGAAATGTGGGAATTGATTTGAAATTGTTTTCAAACGGTTAAGTGTGGAAATTCTATATCTAGTAAAGATATTTTTGAAAATAAATAATTTGGAAAATTATTTGAAATCTGATGATGTTGCGCATCTTTATTGATAGTTAAATAACCGACTATCAATAATTACCTTGAATGGTATTTGTTGTGAATTGGATGAATTTGAATGCCACACTTATTTTTAAATAATCGCTCACTATTCGGGTTAGCCGGGAAAGGACCATGGGGTCGTATAACCCATTCCGAATATGTGATACGTCGTTATGAATTGCATTTGAAGACCGGTGTTGAAGACCGGATATTTTTGAAAACGGGAGGATTACCGTCGAGTTACTCTACATCGGATGATCTCCGATTTAGAGGTTTTATCACCCTTAGTGACGGGAAGTCCCGACGTGATTAGAAATTTATCCGGATATGCAAGGGCTTCGTGAGAAGTGCCTTCGGTTCTGTTCGATCCCGGAACAGACTTATATGGATTGTGTGTCTGACGTTACAATTTGAGATATAAAGCTGATTTCTTTCAAATACATTTCTGTTGATGGCGGAGAATTTATTCTCTTAGCTTAACACCCTTCTCTGAGACGTACGAGCTCAGAGGTTATGTAGTTGAAATTCATCAGCGATATATCCCAATTTGGTAACGTGGCATACTGAGTGTTGCTGTGAAATGATCAGTGTTTGATCATTTGCGATATGATCATTTGTTTGATCTTATATCTTTGTGATCATAGGTTGATCATTTTGTTTGACCCGAAGCAGGGCTTTTTGAGAAAGCGTAGCTTTGTGGACGAGACTTCGTCGAGCCTCACACCCTGGAAATGGTCGAAACAGGAAGGATGCAGCAAGGTTTTAGGGAGTAGCGCCCCTTAGTGTATGTCATTCCTTCTGGATAAAGGTGGTATCATGGTATGGAGCCCAGATACTTAACCTCTGTGGTTGCTGCAAATTTATTACTTTGTGGTTGTTGCGAATCGGGGATCCTCGGGAAGATCGGTGACGATCGGGGGATGGCATACGCGTGTCAGTAGTTACCTATTTTTGCAGAGGTAACCCGGCCTTGTGTTGGCAGAGATCTAACCGTAACGTTAGGTTCTCGGGTCGTCTATTCCAGGGACGTACCCATCGTGGAAAAGGAAGTTCCTTAGCCTGACCATTTGTTGGAAATCCAAAGAAACAATACGAGCCTTGTACGGTTTTAGTTGTAGAACCTGCCATTTAATATGGTAGCTATAGCAGGCGTACTATAATGGTACCTATGCTGGCTAAGATTTATATTCTACTTTCGAAATGTTTTCTACACTATGCACTAATAATAATATCAAAAAGAATTTGATTTTCGCGTAGTAAGCATCTTTGACTATCATAAGAAGAAATCTCCTCCAAGTCTGCGTTTGCATTGTGTGTGTGGCGGGAGGTCTTATGGTAGTTTCATTTTCCAAAAGCATTGCGAATTGACTTTAAAATTCTCTGCTATTTATTTTAAAGTTAAACTGTTTTACGATCTCACACCAGTCACCATGACTGACTCAGAGTTTATTGTTTCCCTTCTAAACTCTGGGTGCCCACCAATTTCCACACGGGCAGCCTAGAGTTATGTTATCAGGATATTCTGGATATTCTGGAGCTTTGGTAGCAAGCTGGATGGCGAAACGTATCACCTATATTTTTGTATTATTCCGCTGTGTATTCTGTATGAGGACAAGTTATATAACTGTCCATTGTTGTATATGACTCTGATTGATGTATGTATAAACTGATATAGTTCTTTGTTTTAAAAGACTAGTGTTATCTATTATATATTGTTCCGCTGCGATGTGTAAGATTCTGATATTGTTTTCTGTTTCTGTTCTGATGTGTTGTTCTTCTTTTCTTTTTCTACTCTCTTCCTTCTGCTTTCTTCTTCTTCTACTTTTTCTTCTTTTTAAAAACCCTCACTGTTGGAGTTTTCGGCACTCGATTGCTCGGCAGTCGATAAAGTGAGTATCGATGTCGAATTTTCGAAAGTCGAAAATTTCGGTACGTGATATCAAAACCTTGAAATTCATAACACTTTGAAATCATAGCTTGAAATCATAACATTTTGGAATCCTAACATTTTCCTCTTAAACAGTTTAGATATTAAAATTTGCATATATAGAAAAATAGTTTATACAATAAAATGGTTTATATAAAATAGTTATAAGTTAAAATAGTTTATAATAAAATAATTTATATTGAAAATGATTTATATTAAAATAATTTATATTAAAATTTATAAAGTAAAATATAAATAGTTTTAGATATAGTTTAAAATACTTTATATAACAATAGCTTCCTCAAATTTCACAAATCGATTCACATAAACTCGAATTCCAAAATTAAAATTTAATCAAATCTCAAATCATCAATTTCAACTCGATTCAGCTTCTCAATAAACCATTTCAAATTATCAATTTCAAATACATATTTGAACCACAAAATAAGCCATTTCAATTTCCATATATCTCAAAGCTTTAAATATTCACATTTCAAAACTAAATTTGATAATTCCATTTATATCTCAATTTAATTTCAATTCAATTCCAAATTAACTAAATCTCAATTTCAAATTAAATTTCAATTCCAAACTCAAACTTGAAATATCATTTCATATAAATTTTCTTAGAAATATTCAGAGTTCGATTAAAAGTCCAATCTTTTAAAACAAATCAACTTCCGAAAATTCACGTCGTATTTCAATTTTTTTTTCTTAAAAATCTAAACTTCGAATAATTAAACAATTTCATTTACCAAGTTTAAATTCCAACATTTCGAGCTTCAATTCAAAATAATTCAATTTCCATAAATTGGATTTTTTTCTTAAAATCAATTCATTTAAATAATTTCAAAACAACTTTTAAAATCATTTAATTTAACCAACCCGGTGTCCGTATATAATTTTCTAACCTATGGCCAAGTGAATAATTATTTCAATTCTAATTTCAAGGATGGATATATACCATTTCCATCCAAATAGATGTCATAGGTATATCATTTCAACCTATTCCTTAATTTATTCGAAATGATTCAGTTTACAGTTTTATATGCAATAAACAATATACATGATGATAGCATGATATATCAAAATAAATAAACAACCAATATCGACCAATAGTATCCATCACAACCAATCAACCATAAAGCCAATAACATTCACAACAATTTTATAATATCAATATCGAGTAATATACTGCCAATTTAAATTTAAATTTATTTTAACGGTCAATTTAAATTTTATCAATTAATTCATATATCAAGACATATGATAATTAAACCTACCAAACAACAGCCAATAAATTTCATATCACTTCAAAATATATATTTAACTAATAAAAATTATTTTAGTCAATTGTGAGCGTATAAACACTCACCTTTGATTTATCGATGATTTAAAACACAAATAAAGGCCCAAATTTGAACGATCTCGGAATCCAACCAAACCAGCTTTATGTTGTCCGGAATTTCGATACGAATGCAACGGAGAAAACCGCGCGTGAATCCGAGCTCATATGCAAAAGATAGGCTAATTAGAAGTTGTACGATTTAATATAAATTAAATAAATAATAAAATAGTTAAATCATGTGTACCTACAGCTTCTCCTTCACGTTCAAACTAATATAGCCGAACCCAACATCTAGAACTAGGGTTTCAACACACGACAAAAGGAAGCAACCAGAAAACGATCGGGATACTCCATCACGCGCACCACCTTGAGAGCCACCAACGCCAGAAGTTGTGCATCACCAGTCGCCGCCATTTTCTCAAAAAACGTGAAAATACGCACAACATTCAAAGCCAGATCTGGACTAATCCTTGACGAATTAGCACGAATCAACCATATGGATTTGAAGAGCTCGTCGAGATCTACACTTTTGCTTTTGGAATTTTTCGATTTCGTTGAACGGATTGAGAGATATTAAGAAAAGAAGATCGGCAATTTCGGGCCATGGAATAGGTGACGACCATGGTTTGAAATTAGGGTTTCTAAAATGAAATAATGATAAAACTGTCTCGGTTTGCAAGCGTATTTATAAAGGTAGGTCCAAAATCGTCCGAACTCCAAACGAGACATGCCGCTAGGCGTTTATAAGGTTTTACCCATATTCCGAACGCAATGGAACTAGTCCCAAGGCCTAATTCAATCGTATGCGGAAGATAGCTTTTGAAGTCGATTATTTTAATTAAATTCGACGTTAAATTTCTACGCGTTTCAAGCTCGCACAGCCAAACGACAAGTCCGATTTCTACGAAAATTGAAACCTTACAATAATTTACTGTTACGGATCCGATGAAATTGGTTTCGTCGAAATCCGAGACAGTTGCAAAAATGGCTATTTCTACTGTTCAACTACAATATAAAATTCCCAATTTTAAATTATTAACTTTTAAATCAAATTTCAAGTGTTCACAAATTCCATTTTTAAATTCACAATATTTAAATTCACAATAATTAACAATCTTTTACAATGCAGTTTTCCATTATAAATCCAGTATAAAAGATTACATTAGATTCAGCGTTCAATTATATTATAATTCAAATTCAAGTTATTTAATTCCAATTGAATTCTTTTATTTCGATTTACGCTTTCATTATTGAATCAACCATTTACTTATACATTATTATCAATAGTTTATAATTCATTTACTTTCATTTCTTCAGCTATCATCTTATTTAAATTCACAGTAATATTAAATTACATTCATTTACGTCGATTTCAATATTATAACTTCAATATTAAATGTAACATTTTATTTATTTCGTTGTTTACAATCAAATTCAATTCGTTTCAATTAATTGTTACACTCAAATTTAAATCTTTACTTACGTTCAATTACAAGTTAACATCTTTATCAAATTACAGTTTCAGTTATTATCTGATTTTAATCAACTGTAATATTAAGTTACATTTATTTATATTAGTTTCAATAACATAAAATTCCACTATTAAATCTACCATTTTATTTATTCTTTGTTTACAATCATAACCAATTTGGTTTACAATCAAATTCTATTCATTATTTACATTCAATACAAGTTAACATCGATATTTAATTTACAAATAAGTTATTTTAGAATTTAGTTTTGTATTTTAACTTGTAATTCACATTTAACAACACAAAATTTTATTTCCTTCGGATTTTTATCCAAAATTTTTATTTTAATTCGTATTTTTAAAGTATTAAAAATACGGGTCGTTACCTCCTCTTTCCTATGAAAGAAGAATTAAGTAGCCCAATGAGATTTCCAAGCAATGACAGCTAGATAGTACCATTAAGGAGCACGCTGTTGGAAATAGGTCTTAAATGATGGGGTCTACCGTAATTAAGGTCTTAAATGATCAGAGTCTGCCTATTTTCCACTTGGAAGTATGGCTTGGGTACAGTCTCTTACATTGCTAAGGCTGTAATAACAATAGCACCATTTAGGAGCACGCCTTGGGGATAGGTCTTAAATGATGGGATCCGCCTTAGTGTCTTAAATGACCAGAGTTTGCCTATTTTCTAATAAAAGGTATTAAGTGGCTTGGGTACTATTTATTACATGGCTACGATTTTATCGACACTTGATGCGGTAATAGTTGGACATTAAATGTCGAAAGCCTTAAATAGTGGTTAGAGATCTTGTAGTTAGGACCCACCAACCATTGACAACATTGTTAGGAAACCACCTTGGAAATAGTTGTTAAATGACGTGGTCTACCTTGATTAAGGTCTTAAATGGCAGTCTACCTATTTCTATTTTAAAAGTATTATAGAAGCTTGCTTCATATTTAAAAGTATGGCGAATGGGTTTGGAAGTATTTGGTGGTTGATAAGGCTTTATTAGTATTTTGTACCTTGGGAAGGGGTAGGTGCAATCGCGTGTGCAATGCAGGGTTAAATTAGAATTGCTAACCTAATGGATATAATAATTAAATGGAAACCAATCGGTATAAGTTTATGTTATAAACAGTTTATATTTTCCAGTCACTAGAACGTTGTTCTGACCCCTCCTTATTACAACCCACATGACAGAATTTAGAGGAACAGGTCACTGGAGCTGGATGTGCTTGGTTGTTGGAGAAGTCTTTTTTCTTTCATGCTCGATGCTGATGTGACAATCTGCTATCCAAGGAATACTATTAATTCCAAGTTTGTAGTCATAGTTAGTATTCTTATCCTATTATTGCTTCCGCTATGAGTTTAGATTTCTATCAATCTCTAATAATGCTTATACTTATTTGCAAGTACCAAATCTAATAATATGTGCTTTGATTGACTTGAGTTTCGATTTTTGTTGAAAGTTGGGCCCTTTAAGGTGCAGGTTGTTACAATATCACAATGCATACATGCCTATGTTGTCATATACTTTCATATAGAAACTCTTGTTTGAATAACATTTTGAAATAATTTGTTATAAAGTTTAGTTTTATATTATAAAATTGAAAACTGAAGGTTCTCTCTCAAGTTGTTTTGAAATAATTTTTGTTTGTTGTTTACATAAAATTTTATGTCGACTTGAATTCATAAGTTGATTCAAAAAAGGAAAGCTTAACAATTTGATTGAAATCTAACGTTAACTTAGCTAATATAATTTTTATTGCTTGTTACATAAAATCCAAACTTGAAAAAATATACATATTATTTATTTGAAACAATTTGGAATATGAGTATAAGTTTTGTATGGTTGTTGATTTGGATATAAACCTTTTCATCATTGTACACTTTTAAAAAATATTACTATAAGTGAACTTTTATGCCAAATGTCACTTGCCCCTTTTAATACTTTTGTTAAGGTTGAAATTTATTTTACCATCCGTAATTTTCAAACACACACACACATAATTACATGTCCTTTTGACCTAAAGTTAATAAAATAGATCCTTATATGTACCCATTAATTTAGTTTCAAAATCTTATCACATTAGATATTGTATTAAGTTTTGATTTCATAGTGTGTAAACTGGTTAATCTTAACTTTAATATATATATATATGTACGTATGTACGTACGTACATATGTATGTATGTACGTATGTACTAAACCCACATAAATATATATTTTTTATTAGTCAAAATTTTGGACAAAAAAGCATGTGTGAATTCAGTAATAAATGTCATTTAATATATCAATTAATCCAATTAAAGAGAGAGGGAAATGAAAAGTTTCTCTCTCTACATTTGTAGCCCCCGCCTTTCCTTAATTAATTATTTGTGTTAAGAGAAAGAAATAAAAGGTTTCATTCTCTAAACTTTTATATGTTTATACACACACACACATACACTACATATATGCTACTCTTACCATTTAAACACATGAATGTATTTCATACATTCATTATATTGCACACAAAGTTAAATTAAATTTAAAATTCCTTTTAACCAAATCAAATAAAATATGATTTTATTAAAAACATTATTAGATTGGGTCTAATAATCATTTATACTTCATAAGCCTAATAGATCCAAAGAAAAAAAATTCAAAATCTATACATTTCACCCACTTCTGACTGGCCCGGTTCCTTCATAGGTAGCTACATCAGTACTCGACCGATGTAGAGATTTAGTCAAGGGTAAAGTAACAATAATCCATAGCAGAACCTGTTATGTATCTCACAACATATAGATAAAATATAATAGCAAATAGATTTAAAAAAAGTGAGATGATAATATAACTAAGTGAACCAAAATAAATCTGAGTGCAACAAATTCATCGCAATTATAAAAAACAAAGTGGCAATAGCATTTACACATCCAAATCAAATAAACTCCAAAAGAAACTATCTCTAATAAACAAATAAGTAACATATAGCATTCTATGTTATTCACAAGTCACCAATCATAATTATTATGGATCTATCCCTTTTTATTTGGTTGTTTATGTTATGTGTTTAATTAGATATGCCTTTCAATATCACAATGCATACATGCCTATGTAGTCATACTCTTTCATATAGAAACTCTTGTTTGCATAACATTTTGAACAAATTTGTTATAAAGTTTAGTTTCATATTGTAAAATTGAAAACTAAAGATTCTCTCTCAAGTTGTTTTGAAATATTTTTTGTTTGTTGTTTACATAAAATTTTAAATAGACTTGAATTCATAAGTTGATTCAAAAAAAGGAAAGCTTAACAATTTAATTGAAATCTAATGTTAAATTAGCTAATATAATTTTTGTTGCTTGTTACTAAAATATAAACTTGAAAAAAATATACATGTTATTTAAAAAAATTTGGAATATGAGTATAAGTTTTGTATGGTTGTTCATTTGAATATAAATCTTTTCATCATTGTACATGTTAAAAAAAATATTATTATAAGTGAATTTTTATACAAAATGCCACCTGTCTATTTTAACTGCTTTTGTTAAGGTTGGAATTTATTTCACTAATCATAATTTTCAATTATATACAGACATATAATTGCACATCCTTTTGACTTAAAGTCAATAAAATAGATTCTTATATGTAACCATTAATTTAGTTTCAAAATCTTATCACAATAGCTATTGTTTTAAGTTTTGATTTCATAGTGTAAATTGGTTAATCTTAATTTTAGTATATGTATGTATGTATGTATGCATGCATGCATGTATGTACCAAACCCACGTAAATATATATTTTATTAGTCAAAATTTTGGACAACAAAGGAAGCTTCAGACTCATGGGTTGAGAACGGGAGTTGAACTCTATGAGGTCGAATCTCCCGTTGTTCCTCAGTAGCTCAGTGGTAGAGCAATCAGTTGAGAAGTTATAGACACCTTTCAATACTTTGTATCTGGAGTACTTCACTTAATTTCCTCTGCAGTCTTGGGCTTTGGTGGTATTTATCACGCGCTTCTTGGACCTGAGACTCTTGAGGAATTCTTTCCATTCTTTGGTTATGTATGGAAAGATAGAAATAAAATGACGAAAATTTTGGGTATTCACTTAATTTTATTATAATCTAATAAGAACAAGAGATCTTTCTCGATCAATCCCTTTGCCCCCCATTCTTCGAGAATCAGAAAGATCCTTTTCGAGTTTGAATTTGTTCATTTGGAATCTGGGCTCTTCTATTTTCTACTTATTTTTTTATTCTTTATTTCATTTCAATTTTCTTTTCCTCTATTTTCTTTTTAGCATGTATGAATTCGGTAATAAATGTCATTTAATATGTCAATTAATCTAATTAAAGAGAGAGGGAAAAGAAAAGTTTCTTTCTCTACATTTATAGCCCCCATCTTCCCATAATTAATTATTTGTGTTAAGAGAAAGAAATAAAAGGTTTATTTCTAAACTTTTACATGTTTATTTACATATATATATATATATATATGTACTGCTTATATGTTGCTCTTACTATCCAAACACATGAATGTATTTAATACATTCATTATATTGCATACAAATTTAAATTTCCTTTTAACCAAATAAAATAAGATTTTGTTAAAAACATTATTAGATTGGATCTAATAACCTTTTAGATTTCATAGGCCTAATAGATCCAAAATAGAAAAAAAATTCAAAATCTGTTTATTTTACCCACTTTTGACTGGTCTGATTCCTTCTTAGGTAGTGCACTGAATTGGTACTCGACCGATATAGAGAGTTAGTCAAGGGTAAAGTAACAATAATCCATAGCAGAACTTGTTGTGTATCTCACAACATGTAGATAAAATATAATAGCAAATAGATAAAAAAACAAGTGAGAGGATAACATAATTAAATAAACCAAAATAAATCAGAGTGCATTGGGTTCATCACAATTATAAAAAAAAGTGGCAATAGAATTTACACATCTAAATCAAATAAACTCCAAAAGAAACCGTCTCTAATAAATAAAGCCTACTATTCGTCTTCTGCATAGCTCTATGCACTACCCCATACATGTTATCTCAATCCATTCATTTAAGAATATCTGAGGTGATAAGAAGCAATGTGTAACGACCCGCAAATCCACACAATTCAAGCTAACAATAAACCACACAAATCGAACCCAAATTGAACGGAAGGACGGATAGTTATGGGGAAGAAGAAGAAAGAAGAAGAGAAAAAGGAAACTAAAACAACAAAAAATCTCACAGTCACAGCGGAACAATATATAATATAATGTTAATGACCTTTACAAAAGAGAAACTGTTATATACATACATTAGTCAGAGTACAACAAAAAATCACAATCATCAGCCCGGACAGTTATAACAACCTGTCTTCATAAATGCTGATGATTTCAACTATGATGCAGCGGAAAATGAACATATACGTGAATAAGACTCGACGACCTCCAACTCGTCTCTTGAGCTCCAATGCATTGAAAGCAATCTATAAATATGCTCGATCAGATTCGAGCAATATAATAAAATAACACCCAAGTCAGTTTGGAAAACCAGCGTGAGAAAACACACCTAGTTGAATTCTTAAAGTTATCAAACTCTTTTCAAATAAAGGTATCTCGTAAGACCACGCCGCATATAAACACCGACGGGTTTTTAGCTTACGATAACCAAACCAATTTCTATAGAAATCCATTTATATTATAATAATGTCTAGGGATCAAAATAAAATATGAATATAGTTGAAATGCTTGCATCTCATGTTTTAGCATAGTTGGGCACAACTAAGTGCATACGGTGCTTATTCGAAAATGGATTCCATACACTGACTGGGTTACTAGGGTACTACCCGTCACGGTGCATCTCTAGATAAAATAATACCAAGGACCTCGCTGGGATCCTCTGCCAACACAGAACTGGCCTGCCACTTGACTAGTAGTACCGAATATGATCACCCCTCCGTTAATAGCCCTCGAAGCATATAAATGAGAGATAATATTGACTCTAGATAGGGATGATCATACCCTACTTGGGAGCAACCCATTTAGCCTTACTGCACCTCCCATGTTTTAGTCATTCCCGATTGATGTGGCTTGAGGCTACGTTTTACCTTTTATATAACACTTCCCACTTAGAAAGCTAACACTGCCCTTTAGGCAACAATGCAATGCCAGCATACATCCATACAAGTTCATTCTAGGACTGAACGAAACGCTTGATAGCTCCGTCTTCAAATCCATCATCTTCAAGTTGTCTTCACTTCGAAACGTTGAGTTGGATCAAAGTTGTTTTCGAATAACATATCTGATCTAGTCTCTTCGAAACAACATTTGATAGTTTTCGGTAAACTCAACCCCGGTTCTTTAGGAAATAAACAGTCAAAGATAAGAGTGGAGATCACCTCCTAACCCTTAGTGGATGGGTTTCCTTATCATTATCCTAGGAGAACGAAATAAGATTTATACACATAGTACAGCATCTTCGGAGATGACTATGTCATAAAACTCACATGTTTCTCCTAGATATTTCCAAAGTTACATTTTGAGTCTAAATCGATAGTCGGTTATTTAACTATCAAATAAGAAACATTCAGCCAAGGATTTAATTCCATAGGGAAAACCAACATTGGTTAAGCACATAAGCAACCACTAGCCTCTTTTAATAAATCTTTTTATCTATTAAATCATTTTATAAATATGGTAGCAAGATACTTTTACAAATATATATATATATATATATATATACATATATGTATGTATGTATGTATGTATGTATGTATGTATATGTATATGTATATGTATATGTATGTATGTGTATACACACACCCACAAATCCTTATATTTCAATACTTGGAAAAATATTTATATGCTTATCTCAGTGGTATAAGTATATTTATAAAACAGAGAAAGATTTCTTTTTATACAATTCTCAAATCACTATAAATTCCTTTATAAATCTCAAAAATCATTTATAACTATTTATATATCCCTAAAACCATTTATAACCTATTTATAAATTATTTCTCAAGTCATTTATAAAACACTTTATACATCCATGCAACTATTTATAAAATTCCTCTTATAATTTTATAATCCCATTTCTAAAATTCGTTTATAAATATCTAACCATTTATAAAACTTCTTCACCTCATAAATAATCCCCTTTTAAGTCTTCAAACAATTTCATAAAACTTACCTTATAAAGCCTAGGTCTGTTTACCTATTTATGAGTCTCGAAAATATTTATAATTAAATAAAATCATTTACTTTAGAACACTATTATATAATAATAATTATTAACAATAAACATTATAAATAAATAGTAATTAATTTCAAAACATATAATAATAAACAATATAAGTAAATAGTAATTAACTTCAAAACATCTTAAAGATAATAATTAATAATTTCAAACATTCTTAATAAAACAATAATAATTAAATTCCCAAAACTTCATTGATAAATAATTATATTTAATTTCAGACCATGTTATTAATTTAAATAATTAACTTTTCAAAATATTAAAATATTGATAGACAACCTTAAAACAATATTAATAAATAAACAAACTTTAAAACATAAATATACTTCCCTGATAAAAATCCATACTTAAATTTCAACATAATCATTTCCATATTTATAAAGCTATATTTATAAATCTTCTTTTATTTTACAACATATCGTTAACATCCCAAATCTATCCTCACTTTCAATTTCCCAAAATAGAATCAACTATTTTTCTAAACAACATCCCACACATAATCATAAATCCCCAATTTGATTTATTTCCCAATCTATCCGATGATAATGGTTTCCTTTCATTTATAAACACCGTTTATAAATCTATCATTTTATTAATAAATTACAATTTTTCCAATCTTCACTTTATTTATAAATCGCCACATTTATATACTATCACAGTTATAAATTCTGACATTTATAAATTAACCTTAATATATGTATATATATACATCACTTTATATAAACGGTTAATAAATATTTACACCAAATTATTTCTATATTCTTTTTAAACCATATCCCTTTTTTTTATAAAAGACGGACTTATTTTTAAGATTTTAAAAATCTTTATTCACAGTTCAGAAATCTCTATTTGAAACATTAAAAAAAACTATTAATTTATTATCTCCATAAATCATACTTTTTATTTACTTTAAATAAATTACTTCTTTAAATAATTCAAGGATAATTATTAAACACATATAATTTCAAAAATCATTTTGAAATTCCTTTTTAAATCAAAATCATTATTTTTATAGTATTTTAAAATACCAAAAATAAGGTCCAGTGCTACTAAAGCACTAATAAGCAAAATCATATTCATGTCATCAAATATGGTATCCAACAAGCCATATATCACAATATATATATATATATGAAAAGTAAAATCAACAGTGCGAGGGATCCGGTTGGATCCCTCCAAAATGTCCCTTTACATCACATACAGTATATAACAAAATAATATAAATCAACCGCTTCGAGGCGGGATCGTATACAAAGGGTCATCCGCTCTTACATGGGAACGTAATAGGGTCTCATCTGCTCCAGAGGCGGGAATATATCCAAACCAACAAATAAAATAGTAAATCATCCAAACATCCAACCAATAATAAAAAATTCACACATCCAATAAATATTTGTTACCGACTATATAATATTTCTAGTTAAACAAAAAGATGAGTTTAACTCACATCGATTTCAGTTTCGTCAAAGCGCTCCGGTTCAAACTAAAATTGAAAAGAAGTTCAATTTTAACGCAAATTCCTATGAGCTCCAAACTACTCCAATCCAATTCCATATCGTAGAATTTGTTGATACGGTCGCAATGCAACTTTTCACGCTCAATTTGGACCTCGTATGGAAAAATTGTGAATTAATGAACGATTGGAATAATTAAATTATAATTTACTTTTAATTAATAACGTTTTAAACTAATTACTACCTCCCTCTCATTCGAACGAAGCCCAGGCATGATGAAAAATTCCCCATGAGTTTCCCCTCCTCGCCGCTGCTAGGCATCACTTGCCACCACCACGACCTCGCCGGAGCTAGCACTCATCGCCGCGGACCTAAAGATCCCAGCCTCGCCTCCCTCATCGACGCTAGCCTCCTCGCCGAGCAAAAACCCAATTCGACATCAAACTCAAATTTTGATCGCCAGCGGCAACCAACGACCAATCCGAGCGTTGACTAGGTCAGCCTCCTTCCTACGACCATCTTTGATGTTGGTACCCTTGGCCAATTCTGCCTTGATTGGCTTCGATCGATTCGAGCAGTTGGATTGGAGGAGGGAATTTGAAAAATAAACAAACTAAACCCTCTGATTCGAACGTAATTTGAACGAGAGGGACAGTATGGCTTGAACGGTGCAGAGTATGGAGGGGGTATGGCTTAAGGTATGGCCTAAGTATGGACTAATATATATTATTTTATTTAGAAAATGTCTAGCTTTTGTACGTCCGAAATTCTCGAACTCCAAACGAGGCGTGCCGCTTGGCGTTCTATATGCAATACCCTTATTTCGAACACAATGGAACTAGTTTCAAGGCCTGATTCGATCATATACATAAGATAGTTTTTTCAAACCCAATTATTATATAAATTCCTAATTTATATGCGTTTCAATCTCGCACGACTAAACAATACGTCTGATCCCCTCGAAATTCGTCAGCATACATCACTATTATAAATCCAATGGTGCTGGTTTCGTCAAAATCTGAGACAGGGCCCCAAAAGGCTATTTTTACACGTTAATTAAAATGAATTATTATAAAAACCAAATTAATCACTTTTAATTCTAAATTAAAAGTTTACTATCTCCATTGTTATTTAAATAGAATATAAATCAACTTTCGAAATCATTTTTATTCACATTAACTCTAGGGTTTAATTATTTGAATAATTCCAAATATTAAATTTAACAATTTAATTATCAGGTTAATCGCTATACTTGAAATTTAAGTTAGTTAACTTATAAAATTAACTTGTCAATATTTAATATCAATTAAATATTCCAAATTCTAATGACTAAATTTCTGGGTCGTTACTTTCTTCCCTCCTTAAAAAAATTTCGTCCTCGAAATTGCCGAGGTAAGAAAAATTCCCCAAGCCCATTAACTTTTCAAAACTAATTAGCTGAAATAGATTCTAAAATTTTAAGTCTTTTAAATTCACCAGCTATGCCAACTAATTCCCTTCCATTCATTCATCCATTCCAAGTTATAACTCAAAAGCAAATTTTAGTTATCAAAATTTTTCTAAATTCTCAAAAAATTTCTAACACCTTAAATTTATGGAAAATTTTGCCAACGTCTCCGTTGCGCAGCTCGATCGGAAAAGTTTACAATATATATATATATATAATCACAAATATACATCTCATCCTCAAGGATGAGGCATCCCGTAGGGAAAAATATAAAAATACGATATGTAATCCGAGATGTGTACCTTATTTTAGTATTAGCAAGCATATACAACCAACAAAATGCGAAAGCGAGCGTCAAATGCGAAGCTTACGCCATCCACACCTACTAATCATTCAACAACCAATAAGAATATGTTTATAGAATGCAACATCGTTATATAATATAGAATATACAATAACTACGTGCAAATGTAGTAAATGTAACAAAAGAAACCATTAATAATAATATTCATCGAATTAATTATCGTCATATCAATTTATATTTTTAAATTTCAACCTTATATTTATACACTTTCATTTCTTATTAACATTCAATTGATTCTTTTCAATTTACTTAAATTCAATTAATTTACATTCACTTTATTCTCATTCAGTTCATTCTCATTCATTTTGAATTCAATTTATGTTTAACAACATTTCATTGCATATTAAATTCATTTATGAATCATTTTCATACAATAATTACTTAAGTTTATTACAACGTTTCACACTACAAACCTCATGTTTATTTTTACTTCATAACTTAAGTTCACATTCAATATTATCAAACAACATTCCAAACCATATTCAATTCATTTTACGCCTAAGTTGAATTTCATTTTATAACTCAAATTCATATCTGTTTCACTAATTTATTCCATTTGTTCATTTCATTAATTCATTACACATCAAATTCAATTTCATTTAATTCATTTCATTACACCACTTGAGTTAAATTTCATTTCAAAAATCATCTCATTTAACTTATGTTAAATTAATTACCTATCTCAATTTATGATTTTCATAACATTCATATCCAATAATTTAAAATTTTGTTTTAACTTATCATTTTCAAATTCATAAGTTGCAAACTTATTTCTTATCTATACTATTTTTCAAATTATATGTTACCAAAAACTTATTTTCGTATATTTATCGAATCATACTTTGGATTTTAAAATCCAAACTTTTCACCAAAAACGCAACTTCAATGGTAGCAATCCATCAGCCAGAAACTCGAAAATGAATGCCGGTGATGCTGCAGTCATCACCAGAATTATTTTTTAGTGACTGAAGTGAGTTACGTGCTTTCTATTTCTTTCAAATCCCATTTAAAAATATTTCTAACCAAAATATCTTCAAAATAATACTATTATTATTATTCCAAAACCTTTGAAAAACAATTTCGAAATCAATGGAATTTAAATTCTCAAATTTCTTGTTTTAAATCCATTTTTATCTACAAATCATATGTATAAACATACTTATGAAATTTCATTTCCTTTCCATTTATAAATCACCATTATAAATCATATTTATATAATCTCATTTCTTATGCAATATCATTTCACAAATGTTGATTATTTTAATTATAATCAATACTCTATACTTCATACTTATTAATTTATTTTCTTATATAACTCAATTTACAAATTTTTACCCTTTTCTATATTATAATAATCACAACTTTTATTAGAACAACAAACAACAGATGATAATAATCAAATATTATCATTCCCTAACAACCAAACACTTCATATATACTATAATAATTTCTAGAAAATTATTCCATTATATATAAAATATAATTTAGGTAAAATTATTTCAGTTACCAATTCTCAAAACAATACTATGTCGGTTTTCCTTATTTAAGCGTTTAGAAACCCCTATCAATATCGTGGTGTCCCACATACCGACAAGAATTTATAGCCCACTCAATAGATAAATTAACATAATATAAAACATTTTTATATCACTAACAATTACACTCTCATATATATAATACACTCAAAACTCATAATAAGGCATTCCAAAACCTTATCTCTTAATGAGTTGCCCCACCAAAGCCAAGGTTCTTGCTTAACCTTGCGCTTTGATACCAGCCGTAATGACCCACAAATCTGCATAATTTAAGCTGACAATAAACCACATATGTCCAATCCAAGGAAAGAACGAATAGTTATGAGGAAGAAGAAGTAAGAAGAAGAGAAGAAGAGAAAAAAGAAACTGAAACAACACAGAATCTCACAATCGCAACGGAACAATATATAATATAATATTGATGATCTTTACAAAAGAGAAACTTTTATATACACACATCAATCAAAGTACAACAAAAAAACACAATCATCAGCCTAGACAGTTATAACAACCTGTCCTCACAAATGCTGATGATTTCAACAACGACGCAACAGAAAATGAACATATACGTGAATACGACTTGAAGACCTATAACTCGTCTCTTGAGCTCCAATGCATCCAAAGCAATCTGTAAATGTGCTTGATCTGACCTGAGCATTATAATAAAATAACACACCCGAGTCAGTCTAGAAAACCAGCATGAGAAAACACACCCAGTTGAATTCTCAAAGTTACCAAACTCTTTTAAATTATGCTATCTTGTAAGACCATGCTACACATAAACAAGGACGGGTTTTTACCTTGCGATAACCAAACCAATTTTTAAAGAAATCCATTTATATTATAATAATGTCTAGGGATCAAAATAAAATATGAATATAGTTGAAATGCTTACATCTCACATTTCAACATAGTTGGACACAACTAAGTGCGTACGACGCTTGTTGGAGAATGGATTCCATACAATGACTGGGCTACTGGGGTACCCCCCCATCACAGTGTATCTCTAGATAAAATAACACCAAGGACCTCGCTGGGATCCCCTGCCAACACAGAACCGGCCTACCACTTGACTACTAGTACCGAATATTATCACCCATCCATTAATGGGCCCCGAAGCATACAAATGAGAGATAATATCGACTCTAGATAGGGATGATCATACCTACTTGAGAGCGACCCACTTAGCCCTGCTACACCTCCCCTGTTATAGTCATTCCCGGTTGATGAGGCTTGAAGCTACATTTTACCTTTATATAGCACTTTCCACTTGGAATGCTAACACTGCCCTCTGGGAAATAATGCAACGCCAGCATTCATCCATAAAAGTTTGTTCTGGGACTGAATGAAACGCTTGAGAGCTCCATCTTCAAATCCATTATCTTCAATATGTCTTCACTTCAAAACGTTGAGTTGAATGGAAGTGGTTTTCGGATAACATATATGATCCCGGTCTCTTCGAAGCAACATAAGATAGTTTTCGGTAAACTCAACCCAAGTTCTTTAGGAAATAAATAGTCAAAGATAAGAGTGGAGATCACCTTTTAACCGTTAGTGGACGGATTTCCTTATCATTGTTCTAGGAGAATGAAATGAGATTTATATGCATAGTATAATATCATCGGAGATGACTGTGCCATATAACTCACGTGTTTCTCATAGATATTTCCAAAGTTATGTTTTGGGTCCAAATTTGATAGTCGGTTATTTAACTATCAAATAACAAACATTTGATCAGGGATTTAATTCCATAGGAAAAACCAACATTGGTTAAGCACATAAGCAACCACTAGCCTCTTTTAATAAATCTTTTTATTTATTAAATCATTCTGTAAATATGGTAGCAAAATTCTTTTAAAAGATACACACACACACACCCACACCTACAAATCCCTATATTTCAATACTTGGAATTTTTTTTATATATCTATCTCAATGGTATAAGTACATTTATAAATCAAAGAAAGATTTCCTTTCTATACAATTCTCAAATCTTTATAAATTCCTTTATAAAACTCAAAAATCATTTATAACTATTTATATATCCCTAAAACCATTTATAACCTAATTATAAATTATTTCTCAAGTCATTTATAAAACTATTTATAAATCCATGCAACCATTTATAAAATTCCTCTTATAATTTTATAATCCCATTTCTAAAACTTGTTTATAAATATCTAATCATTTATAAAACTCCTTCACCTCATGAACAATCCCCTTTAAGTCTTCAAACCGTTTCATAAAACTTGCCTTATAAACCCCAGGTTTGTTTATAAACCCAATTTATGAGTCTCGAAAACATTTATAATTAAATAAAATCATTTACTTTAAAAAACTATTATATAATAATAATTATTAACAATAAACGTTATAAATAGTAACTAACTTCAAAACATATAATAATAAATAGTATAAGTAAATAGTAATTAACTTCAAAACATCTTAAAGATAATAATTAATTATTTCAAACATCCTTAATAAAACAATAATAATTAAATTTCCAAAACTTAATTGATAAATAATTATATTTAATTTCAAACCGTATTAATAATTTAAATAATCAACTTTTCAAAATATTAAAATATTGATAAACAATCTTAGAACAATATCAATATAAATAAACAACCTTTATAACATAACTATATGATGTGTAGTAAATGTGCATATTTTTACTTCCATATTTTATCCAATTTAATTAAATAAATGAGCATATAGGGTGTTTTAACATGTTTAAACCAATATTCAAATTATTTTCAAATCATCATTTACTCATCTTCATATAAGGAAAAAATGGTCATTTTTGTGCATATATTAATTTTAGAAAATTTAGTTAGAAATTTCTATGTTATTTTGTAGAAAATTGGATGGAAATTACAAGAGGCTTCATGGAAAATATGCATGCACAAGAAGAAAAAAAGGAATGAAGATGGAAATAATTCAAACTTATGAAACATGGAGGACCCCAACTATCCACTTACCATGATCACCTATTAGGAGCTAATGCACATGCTAATGAAGATTAAAATTGCATGCACATGTAATGGTGAATTAAGCTCATGCTAATGACAACTTGGAGGCCACACTTCCTCAAGGATAGTTTGGGTAGTTCTCAAAAATTAGATTAGGGTTTTAGGCTTGTATAAATACCCCATATGTTCAAATAATTAATCTCTTAGCCTCCATTTTAGTTAGTTTAGTTTGAGGCTCAAAAATAAAAAAGCCCTCTTTTTTTCTTTTCATGGCTACTTAGCCATTTTCTTCTTATGTAATTTTCCTATATGCAAATTTAATTCATGCTATTTTATTTCATGTTATTTCCTTTTATGTTAGTAGTGTAGTTTATTTCTTATGCAAGTAGTTTAGCTCTTATTTTATTTTAATTTGCTCCTTTTTTTTCCTCTTGTTTTTATTTCTTGTTGAATGCTACATTTGTTAAAATGATAACAAATATGAGAGGCTAAACCCCTTCAATTTAGGGGTAATGAAGCTCTCTTAATCATGTAGATTCAACATTTTGATAATTTTTGATCTCCTTTTATGCTTAATGGAATGATTGATGTGGTATATATTTTATTGTTTTAACTTTGAATTTAATAGCCTATGTTGTTGATACCAAATTGGCTATGCTTAAACAAACACAAACACGAATTACCTCTTCATCAACATATGATTATGGTAATGAGTGGATTTTAAAATCAAAATTTGTGGGTATATATTTCTAATCAATAGTTAATAGATCATGCTTATAATAGATTTTATTTTCAACTTTATGTCATTTTTCATGAGAGTTAAAAAGTGGTTTAATTGGTATTTTATAGTTTGATGGTGTATATTGGGCTAATTAAAAGCACAAATATTCCACACTTATGATACAGACATCATTTAAATTCACTAATGACCAAAAAAAGATCATAATTTCATGTTATGTTGATTTATGTGATCAAGAGGGAGGAAATTACCTCTAAATTGCCTTCAAACTCTCATATTTTTATCCATTATAGCTTTTGTTAGTTTTTACATTTTTAGCTTAACACATTCTTCAAATTCTTGGTTTAATTTAATTGAATAGAAATTTTAAAATCTAAACAATTCCCGGTAGATCGACCCGTACTCGCATATGTGCTACAACCGTACGCCGTGTGCTTGCGGTTATTTTTAATTTAAATTTGATTGGTTATTTTCTAACTCGATAGGAAGTTAGCCGATTCGAACAAGTTTTTGGCACAGTTGCCGGGGAGTTTATTTGATTTTAATTTCTATTCTTCGAATTATTTTTGTTTGATTTTATTGTATGTTTGTTTTGTGGGTTAACTTGCATTTAAAAACAAATTATTGTTGTGTGTTTGTTGTGTAAATTTTTCTTTCATTTGTTTGTTTGCTTGTTGTTGTTCTATTTGCATTTGCATTTGCATTGCATATTCTATTAAAAAAAGGCAAACATAGTTTGTAACCACGCGCATATTTTACGACTGTATATTTAAATGATTTATTTGAATATAACATCGTTAGTCGGATTCAAGTCCGAAATATCACTTTTTGCAAACAGTCGAATTGGGACTCGAGACCACTTCCATTGAGGCCAAAATGGCGTTTGCGACCTTTTTGAGTATAAACATCGATATGTTTGGAGTTGAGTAGAATTTTGACATTTTCACTTAGGGCTTTGGGCTTGGGTTTCAGCCAACTAACCCAACTCATCTTATATCCTAACTCCACCCCCTTTCCTCTTCATTCATTCTATTATTTTCCTAACACTTCAAGCTTTAGAAAAATGGGGGAAGAGAAGAGGAATTAGAAATTCCTAAGCCCTAGATTCATTTGCAAACTCAAGATCTAGCTCCAACGTCTAAGAGAAGCTTAGGTAAGCATCCTCTTCATCTTCTCCATCTCATTTCCTCTTCAATTTCAGAAATTTCCTAAACTCTAACTTAGGAAATGTTTTTCTTTTGAGCTTAGATTGAAGCTTCTTTGGTTAAAAATTGAAGAGTGATTGTTCTTGCCTTGCTCTATAGCTTCTCTCTTATGTTTTTGGGTTTAAATGTGAGTTTTTGAACTCACATCTACTTCTATAGATATCATTGTTGTAAGGTATGAATTCATAATACTTATTTCTATTCATTTGCTTTTGATTTGAATTAAATTGGTGAATATTCCAATTTTTGGTGTTTTGAGGTCAAATCTTTAAAAATCCAATCTTTGATGTTTGAACACGTTAGTGGGGTGTTTCGGAGGGCCATACAAGGCTGGGTTGTCGCTTGGCATAAATCCCAAGTCGTTGTAGCTCGCTCGTTCGCTTCCGTTCTATGTTATTGGTTTTGCCCCATAAGGGTGTTAGGCTGGAAATGCTGCAAAATACAGTTCAATCAACTGAACGTATTGGTCAGTCGATTGAACCTGGGGGACAGAAAGTTTCTGACCCTGTGTCAGTCAACTGACCATTATGGTTCAGTCGACTGAGCCTAAAAACAGGAAGTTTCCAGGCATAGTGTCAGTCGACTGACCATTTTGGTTCAGTCGACTGAGCCTGGAAACAGAAAGTTTCCAGGCATAGTGTCAATCGACTGACCTTTATGGTTCAGTTGACTGAATCTGCTATCATAGCCTATTTGCCTATTTTTGAGCGAATTTCCATTGTTTATCGATTTATGTCGATCCGATTAGTTGTTATCGCTTTTATCGACTTTGTTGACTTCTTTTTTGGGATTTTTTAGGAATATCCATTTTGATGGATTTGGTATCGATTTCGTTGGATTTGATTCACGTCTTCGAATGTGAATTTCTGGTGATTGATTGCTTCTACAATCATTTCAATGGTTTGTCACTTTAAAATGCAAAGGTTTCTATACTAGTAGTAAATATTCAAACTCTTTCACAAAGATGATTTCAACTCTATTTTTAATACAAAGCTCGTTTATAAAACCGTTTTCTAATCTATTAGTATATACAAACCTTTACCTCATTCGTATGAGAAAATCTAATTAAACGGCTTAGCAAAACAAGTGGTATGAAAATGAGGAGATGCGTTAACAATTATCCGAATTGGAAGCGAAGCAATTTATTCAATCTAGTTCCTCTCCATGGGGAGCTTCAGCTATTTTTGTAAAGAAATCTGATGGTACACTTAGGCTTTGCGTTGACTACCGCAAGCTTAACGATCTCACCATCAAGAATAAATATCCCTTGCCTCGGATTAATGATTTATTCGATCAACTTAGTGGTGCTAAAGTCTTTTCACAGTTAGACTTAGCAACCGGTTTTCATCAGCTCCGTATTGCAGAGGATAGCATTCCTTTGACATCATTCCGTACTCGTTATGGGTCTTATGAATGGCTTGTTATGCCATTTGGTTTGACGAACGCTCCAGCTTATTTCGTTGACCTTATGAATCGAGTTTTCAAAGACTTCCTCGATCGATTTGTTCTCATCTTTATAGATGATATTCTTATTTATTCTAAAACCGAGGAAGAGCATGAAAATCATCTTCGGATTGTGTTGGAAACTCTTAGGAGCAACCAATTGAAAGCAAAATTTTCTAAATGCCACTTTTGGCAATCTCATGTGAAAATTTTGGGGCATATTATTTTTGAATCCGGAATTTCCATGGATCCTTCCAAGATTGAAGCGATTCAAAATTGGAAGAGACCGGAGAGTGTGACGGAAATTCGTAGCTTTCTCGGATTGGCGGGCTATTACCGTCGGTTCATAAAAGACTTTTCTAAGATTTCCGTACCTCTTACTAATTTGATAAAGAATGGAGTTAAATACATTTGGTCAGACAAATGTGAAGCTGCTTTTCAGAAACTAAAAGAACTCCTCTCCGATGCTCCTATTCTTGTGATTCCCGATGGGAACCAAGAATTTATTGTTTACACCGATGCTAGTCGTGTTGGTTTGGGAGCCGTTCTCATGCAGAGGGAATGTGTTATCGCTTATGCTTCTAGGCAATTAAAGCCTGCCGAGACTAGATATGCCACTCATGATTTAGAACTCGCGGCTATTGTTTTCGTCCTTAGAATTTGGCGTCATTATCTTCTGGGAGAGAAATTTGTTCTCTACACCGATTATAAATCTTTGAAGTATTTATTTTCTCAAAAGGAACTTAATTTGCGTCAACAACGTTGGCTCGAGTTCCTTGCATCTTATGATCTTGATATTCTTTATACTCCTGGAAAGGGTAATCGTGTTGCCGACTCCCTTAGTCGTAAGCAACAAGCGGTTGTTTTTATGATGATATCCGAGTGGAATGGTCTCGCGACTTTATCCAATTCATATTCATCTCTTGTTTTGTGTAGCCTTGAGGCTTATCCTTCTCTTTTAGACCGCATTCTTGAAGCTCAAAAGCATGATCCCGAATTGGTTCTTCTTCGCCAAAGTTGTAGGATAAAATTGATATTGAAGGTTTGAAAGACTTTGATATTGATGCACGTGGCGGTATTCGAAAATTGGGTAGACTTATTGTGCCAAATATTATTGATCTTTGTAAAGACATTTTAGAAGATTCTCATCGTTCTAAATTTACCATTCATCCCAGTAGTAGTAAAATGTACGCGGACATGAGGCGACTTTATTATTGGGATGGAATGAAATCCGAAGTTGCTAACTTTATTAAGCGTTGCATAACTTGCCAACTCATAAAGGCCGAACATCAAAGGCCCGGTGGATTATTGCAACCTATGGAAATTCCAATATGGAAGTGGGATCAAATTTTCGTGGACTTTATTGACGGTCTTCCCCGTTCTCGTTCGGGTCATGATAGCCTATGGGTGATAGTAGATAGACTTACAAAATCCACCCATTTTCTTCTCGCTCGGTCCAATCGGACCGTACCTATTTTGGCTAAACTCTTTGTCAAGGAAATTGTTAAATTGCATGGGGTTCCTACTTCTATTGTTAGCGATCGTGATCCATTGTTTACTAGTGGATTTTGGAAAGGTCTTCAAAAAACTTTGGGAACGAAGCTTAATTTTAGTACCGCTTATCATCCTCAGTCCGATGGACAAACCGAGCGTGTGAATCAAACTCTTGAAGATCTTCTTCGTGCATGTATTCTTGATTTGGTGGAAGTTGGGAAGATCATATTTCTCTTGTTGAGTTTTCCTATAACAATAGCTTCCAATCTAGTATTGGTATGGCACCTTTCGAGGCACTTTACGGAAGGCCATGCCGATCTCCTTCGTGTTGGCTTGAAACCGGTGAGAGGCTGGTTTTAGGTCCAGATATTATTCGGGATGCCACAGAAAAGATTGACCTTATTCGTCATAGGATGAAAGAAGCTCAAAGTAGACAAAAATCCTATGCCGATAATCGAAGAAGGAAATTAGAATTTTCTGTGGGAGATTTTGTGTTTATTCGTGTTTCACCTATGAAGGGTGTTGTGCGTTTCAGTCGATCGGGAAAATTAGCACCTCGATATATTGGCCCATTTCCCATCACCGAACGCATTGGTTCCATGGCTTATCGCCTTTTATTACCGGCTCAGTTTTCTACTATTCATGACGTATTCCATGTCTCTCAATTACGGAAATGCCTTCGAGATTCCGATTCTATTCTTGAGCCCGGTGTTATTGAAGAAATTGAAGTTTCGCCTAATTTGACTTATGAGCAACATCCTATTCGTATCATTGCTTCAGAGGTTAAACGCCTTCTAAATAAAGATGTTCCTCTTGTGAAAGTTCAATGGTCCACAAATTCTAAGGATTGCTCTTGGGAATCCAGAGAATTCATCGAGCGAACACATCCGGACTTGCTCTCTCGTGCTCCTTAAGATGAACTTCTTATTTCAAATTTCTTCTTTTTGTGTTGATATGCTTTTATGGTTGTTACTTCTTATTTATTTCTTAAAGATTGCAAGGAAGCAATTTCTTTAAGGAGGGGAGTCTATAACAACCCGCATATTTTACGATTGTATATTTAAATGATTTATTTGAATATAGCATCGTTAGTCGGATTCAAGTCCGAAATATCACTTTTTTGCAAATAGTCGAATTGGGACTCAAGACCACTTCCATTGAGTCCAAAATGGCGTTTGCGACCTTTTTGAGTATAAACATCGATATGTTTGGAGTTGAGTAGAATTTTGACATTTTCACTTAGGTCTTTGGGCTTGGGTTTGGGTTTCAGCACACTAACCCAAATCATCTTATATCCTAACTCCACCCCCTCTCCTCTTCATTCATTCTATTATTTTCCTAAAACTTCAAGCTTTAGAAAAATGGGGAAAGAAAAGAGGAATTAGAAATTCCTAAGCCCTAGATTCATTTGCAAACTCAAGTTCTAGCTCCAACATCTAAGAGAAGCTTAGGTAAGCATCCTCTTCATCTTCTCCATCTCATTTCCTCTTCAATTTCAGAAATTTCCTAAACCCTAACTTAGGAAATGTTTTTTTTTGAGCTTAGATTGAAGCTTCTTGGGTTAAAAATTGAAGAGTGATTGTTCTTGCCTTGCTTTATAGCTTCTCTCTTGTGTTTTTGGGTTTAAAGGTGAGTTTTTGAACTCACATCTACTTCTATAGATATCGTTGTTGTTAGGTATGAATTCCTAATATTTATTTATGTTCATTTGCTTTTGATTTGAATTGAATTGGTGAATATTCCAATTTTTGGTGTTTTGAGGTCAAATCTTTATTATTCCAATCTTTGATGTTTGAACACGTTAGTGGGATGTTTCGGAGGGCCATACAAGGCTGGGTTGTCGCTTGGCTTAAATCCCTAGTCGTTGTAGCTCGCTCGTTCGCTTTCGTTCCGTGTTATTGGTTTTGCCCCACAAGAAGGCTAGGCTGGAAATGCTGCAAAATACAGTTCAGTCGACTGAACGTATTGGTCAGTCGACTGAACCTGGGGGATAGAAAGTTTCTGAACCTGTGTCAGTCGACTGACCATTATGGTTCAGTCGACTGACCCTGGAAACAGAAAGTTTCCAGGCATAGTGTTAGTCGACTGACCATTTTGGTTCAGTCGACTGAGCCTGGAAACAGAAAGTTTCCAGGCATAGTGTCAGTCGACTGACCTTTATGGTTCAGTCGACTGAATCTGCTATCTCAGCCTATTTGCCTTATTTTGAGCGAATTTCCATTGTTTATCGATTTATGTCGATCCGATTAGTTGTTATCGCTTTTATCGACTTTGATGACTTCTTTTTCGGGATTTTTTGGGAATATCCATTTTGATGGATTTGGTATCGATTTCTTTGGATTTGATTCACGTCTTCGAATGTGAATTTCTGGTGATTGATTGCTTCTACAATCATTTCAATGGTTTGTCACTTTAAAATGCAAAGGTTTCTATACTAGTAGTAAATATTCAAACTCTTTCACAAAGATGATTTCAACTCTATTTTTAATACAAAGCTCGTTTATAAAACCGTTTTCTGATCTATTAGTATATATAAACCTTTACCTCATTCGTATGAGAAAATCTAATTAAACGGCTTAGCAAAACAAGTGGTATGAAACGCTTGCGTTTACTTCGTCGATTAATTTTTGGACTTGTTCGATTGAAAATCTTGTGACAATCTTCGAGTGGAAATCTACAATCTGTTTGTAAATATTTAAGTTAAGCCAGTGGTTATGGGACATGAAGCTAAAATCATCTATATACTAGCTTAGTGTGATTCACACTTTTTATTGATCGATGATGATCATTTTGTGATTTAGACTAGCGATGTGCGATGTCTATTTGTTGTGTGGGGACTAAAAACCCCATTTGTGGAACTTCGGTTCAATTTGGTGGGGTAGCGACCCATGGTCTTCGGGCCGTTTGTGGAGCTTCGGCTCAAAATTGATGGTTAGCAACCATGGAATAGCGTTCCGTTTGTGATGCACGTGTAGGTGAGTTTTCATGCTCCCGTTTGTGATAGGCCTCCCCCCATTTGTGATTTCTGGATTTCTAGTTGATGATTTCTAGAATTTGTGTTTCACCTCTTTTTGTGATTGGCAATTGTATGTTTGTCAATATTTGAGGTTTGGTGAATAAAATAAAGAATATGACATTCTTTTTGGGTGCTTTGAGATTCTTGAGATATTGTATGATTTTGTTGTTGTTTAAAGTATACTTGTCGTAGTATGACATTATTGTTATCATACTTTTTTGTTATAGCTCTACTTATATCTCATTTTATAAATGATAATTATAGCTAGACTGATCCGTTTATTATTTTCTTCTTAAATAATACTCGGGTCAGACCGAGGTATTTCAGGTGCTCCTGCATGACTTCTTATCATGGATTATCATCTGATGACTAACTACTTTAGATTAGCAGTTTTTGTTATTATACATTTGAGATATTGACTCCTTGATGTATAATTATTCTTTTGTCATGCACATGTATCTATTCTTTTGTGATGTAGTGGATCTTGTTTGACCACTACTTTGATGTACACTTTTATGTGTTATATTTATATCTGATTCCGCCTTTGTGATATGAATATCTGTGACTGATTTGTGTTATGTTTATTTCTATATTTGTTTCCGAAGGCCTCATAGCCACTGTGTGGTAGTTTTGAGTTTGTATTTGCTTTGTCGGATTTCCTCTTGAAATGAAATGTAAGTTATATTATCTGACATATCGGTACTCGCACAAAGCAATTACACAGATGGTCACTCCTCAACAGCCTTATTCTTCGTGCTAGTCGACGGCATTACCCCGTAGTGTCCTTGGCTTGCGTGAGTATAGAGGTGGGGCGTCACATAGTTTAAAACAAATTCTTTCCATTTTCATTTACATTTGCATCTTTACAAACCGTGCATTTTATGATTACATTTTCATTTACATTTTTCAAATCTTTTATATTGTTCACAGCAACCACCTTGCACACCTCCAGACTTCTGTGCAACACAACCATGCTTCACTGTGCACATCAATGCACTGTGAAGAACAATACTTCATATACACTTATATACTACCTCAACATATCCACTAAACTTCTCTGATTGCCCATCACCAATGCACAATGGAATAGAACCAACATCCAAACCAACAGTTCAACAAACTACACCATCAAATTACATAAAAACCACCACAGAAACTCTGACCATCATCCCTGTGCACTTGTATATCTCAACTTGTCAACTTTCATATCATACAACCAGACATATCATACAATGCTATCTTCATATTGCCTCTGCTCCAGTTCATCCCCCTCCCTATTTCATAGTTCACACGTCATCACTTTACGAGCTACAATAACCATCTCCTCTGGTCACTTCAAACTGCCCAATTCAACCCTGCACTTTGCTCTTGCCAAATACAACCACTTCAACACTTACATACTACCACATCACAGTGTCACTTACATACTTACATACCACAGTTAATCACAAACTACCCCAGCCTGCTGTTCACCTTCCATCACCCAGTGTACGCAAACCACCTTGCTACATCACAACACCACTTATACAACCCTTGCATAATACCCTGCTTCAACTAATGCTCTACAATCAAACCAAACCACTGTTGTACAACACAAACCCCTCTTAATTGCCACACTTACATCAAGTTCTAAACCCCTCTTAACACTCTTAACCCCTTTAAACCATTGCAGTGCGTTATCACAGCCACCTTAACATATCACTGACCTGCTCATTACCGATAACAACACTTCGAGCACACTGTCCGCACTGTCCATATTACTGACAACCCCTACCAAGCACAACTCCCCCTGATAAGTACATCACCTCCATTCCCTCTACCTACTTCCTCCATACAACTCATACCCCTCTGACTTCACCATTACAGTGCACAGTGCCATTCTTCCATTTTGCCACCATTTGAAACCCTCTAATTGCCCCTGCTCTTCATCATCACTGCCTGTGCACTTCATCAGCCATTCCAGTTCAGTGCACTGCATTCAATCACCAAGCATCTCCCCTACCAACAACCCCTACCTTGTTCTCCACCACTTCTCAACTGCAAAACACATTGCTCCTTCTACACTAGTAACATCATCATTAACACCATCTGCCTCCCTCCATTGCCATACCCTAACCATGCCTAAAACCGCAGCCTCTACCAATCAACCACCCTCCACAACTTTGAGCATCAACTTTACGACTTCAATCACAAACATTTGAACCATCATTCACCAATACCGTTACACACCTGCTCTTCAACTCAAATCGCCAACCCGCGAGCAAACCCTCGATCGCAATCACTATATCATTGAGATCGATCCACAAAGCCATTTTTTTAATTCGTGTTTTTCTTTTTTTTATCGCAACATCATCTCGTTCCAGTTTTTTATTAAAAGAGGAGAACGAGATTCGAAGTAGTGTAATTGGGCTAGTGGGCCGAGATTGTTGAACCAAGTAATTAGTTTTTTATTTTATTTTAAACCCTTTTGCTTAAATATCTTCTTGTTAATATAAAAAAATTGTGTTTGTTTTAATTTTGTTTTCATTTGATTTAGTTTCATTTGTTTCGGTTTAGTTTCATTTCTATTTTGTTTTCATTTATTTTAGTTTCTTCTTTAATATATATATATAACCTATATATATATATATCTCTTGTTTTTCATTTCAGGTCGCAATTCCAGGAAATCGAGGGGAATTGCATGCTTCGCATTGCTTGCCAAAAATAAATTGCTTTACTTGCTTGTATAAAAAAAATTGCTGCTTTGAAAAATAAATAATTTTCTAATAATTCTGCATGCTATGGCATCGTGCCCTTATCCCTTGTTTTTATAGTTTTGCATTGTTGGTTGCTTGCATTTTATACAAAAAATTTCAATAAAAAAGTTATAAAAAAAACAAATTTCATCGTAGTTGCATTGTTAATACACGTTTAATTTCATTTTTGCATTTCATCGTAGAATTTGACTAATAATAACGGTTAGACATTTTAAGGGTGTTACGAGCTCACCTAAGGCTTAATTGTATATTGACAAGTTGTCTTCTTTGAACAATTTACTTTCTTGGTGTCTAGGCTACGGGAGAGCAATAAACAGTTATAAATATTACGGTGATTCGTAAATATTATACTAATTGTTTCTCTGAAGGTACTTAAACCTTCGTTGCATTGCTACGGTGATTCATGGTGCACCGATAACTCCTGTCGGTTACCTGGCTAAGAACTATCTTGTTGGATTAAAACAAAGTGTGATTATACAATTTTGGGTTAGAAGCTACTTAGGATAGAAAATTGGTAGTTAAACCCTTGCATTCGTTTAGTTGCATTAGTTCATGCATATAATAAAAAAAAAGAAAAAAAAATTTCAAAATTAGAAACTAAAAAAATTGTAAATATTTCCTTAACTTGGTTTTTTCTTTTAAATCCTTTCCTTTGAAAATTTTCATTCGAAATCAAAAATCCAAAAAAAAAATTGAGTTAGTTTTTAAAACAAAAAAAATAATATATAAAACCTTTTCAAAAACAAAAACAAAAAAATTTGAAAATCCAAAAACAAAACAAAAACCAAATTTCCTTTTTAAAAAAAAAAATTCCTTTTGGTAAATAGTTTTCCTTTATAAGAGAAATCCAAAAAAAATCCAAAAAAGAAAAAAAATATTTTGAAAATGTCAGAATTTGCTTATTCTTCAGAATTTTACGATAGTTGTGAAAATCAATATAATCCATATAATTTCACACCAAATTCTTATAGATATTTTGATGACAACTATTATATAAATAATTCGAATTTCGAACAACAAAATTTTCAAAATGATGACCAACCCTCGAATCTTGAAAATAGCATTGAAATGATTTCGTCTTTACTTGAACTCTCTATACAACAAAATCAAAGGTAAATGATTTGTGTAATTCATATTTGTGCAATGATTCAGGTAAAATTTTTCAAAATAATCAAAATTTGAATTCACTTCAAAATCCAAATGACTTCGATTATAACTCATGCCAATTCAATTTCGAACTCCAGAATGAATTTTAAAGTCAAAACGAAAATGGAAACCACTTGTCAAATAATTTTGGCAATGAGAATAATCTCGATAATGGTGTAATAGACAATTTTCATTCTCAACAAGTTCAAATAGAAAATTTTCAAATTAATAATTATAAATTGGATTTTGTTGGGCAAATGGATGAAATTTACAACGATCACTTAGATTTATTATTTGAAACATATATGAAACAACGTGAGAAACAAAATCAAATCCCAACTTTTGATGAATCAAATAATAATCCACCTTTTAACCCAATTTGTCGATTTTCAAATAACAACTTTTGAAATTGAAAATGACGATCTTAATGAAGATGTTGAAAATGCGGTAATTGAGTTGGATTTTAATTCTTTTGGAAGAAAGAAACTTAATTTAAAATTCTATCTTCCTTTTTCTAATTTCGAAAAATTAAATACAACAACTTTGGATTTTGAACTTGATATATGTAATGAAGTTGTGAATAATTCAACAAAGAATAATTCAACAAAGGAAGATGAATTTAGTGAACATAAACTTTATGGACTTTCCGAAAACGAGTTGTTGAATTCTGAAGAGGAAGATTTAAATCACCATTTTGATTTTGAAATCAATAATTCTGAAGAAGTTTACAAGGATAAGTTTGAATTTCAAATTGGTGAAAATAAACTTGAATTTCAACCGATTGTTTTATCAACCCCTAAATCATTGAAAATAAAACAACTCATACGAATTTTAATAAAACGACATTCGTTTTCCCAAATCAACATTCAACTTTGAAATCTTTTATGGTTTGGTTTTCTGTGCTTTAGTTGTGTCTCGCATACTTGACGAGACAAATGAATTGGTCTTTGGAAGACCGTTTCATTTACTTTTTGACGATATATTTTCTGATGTCATGTAAATAACAATCATTTCATGTAAATATAGGTCATATTTTTATGTTAATTTTATTTTCTCCTTTCACTTGGGTTGACTGTAGGGACACAGTCAAAATGAAGTGTGGGGGGGGTTTCATCTTCATTTTTTATTTTTCATGGTTTTTTTTTGCATTTTCTTTCCAAAACTCAAAAAATTTAAAAAATAATCCCAAAAAGAAAAAATATTTCTTTAGCATATTGATTTACTTTGAAAGAAACACTATAGGATAAATATATGGTTTTGGTTATTAAATTGAAATTTTTGAAAATTTATTTGTCTCAACAAAAATAAAAATAAAGTTTGATTACAAGTAACAATGGTTTAACTAGTATATAGAAAGGTTCATGGTGATAATTATGAAGTATATCCTAATGGAAAATCTTTGTTTAAAAAATGGTGGATTTAAAGAAAAGGATATAACATTTTTATCTTCTAAGTTAAATGGTGCTACGATGATTTTGTAAAACTCTCTCTTCAAAAAAAAACAAATATATATATATATATCAAAAAAAATGTATTTGTACATATTATAATAAACACCTAGACTCAGGTGTACACACGTAAGTGTGTACACTCGCCATGCTCTGTACCATTCTCACGTAAGCCCGAAAGGCAGTGCATGATTGGTATATCTGGTTTAAGCTTATCCGAGTTAGATGTATGTATATAAAAATTATTTTATTAATAATGCCTACAGTTGATAGGTGTACACACTTGTGTGTTCACTCGCCACGCTCTGTATTCCCCACTACACCAAAAAAGTCATTTGGCAACACTTTTTTTTTTCATTTAGCGACACTTATATGAGTTGCATTTTAGTCTCGCTAATAAGTGTCGCTATCCAATATAAGTGTTACTGAAAATAAAATTTACACTTTTAAATACGGCGACACTTATTTTCGTTGTAAGCCTTGGTTTAATTGGAGTTAATTGAAATATACTAGGGAAAAATTGTAATTGAATAACATATCACGCTTAACCCTAGCCACGCTTATCCCTGGCCGCATTTTCCCCAAATCGTTTCCACTCTCTGACGTTCATTCTCCAATTCTCCAATTCGCATTTTCCCCAAATCATTTCCACTGTAAAGTGATGTATCTGTAAAATGAAGTGCTGCGGGGTTGGCTTGTATTGTTCAGGTTTCTGGAACATGTCTGCTCACAATTGGTCCTCGTTTTGGTGGTGCAATTGATGCTGTTACACGATAGTTCAAGGATGCCCATGATAGGGTAAGTTTACTTTCTATCATTTGTTGAATAACTAGGTTTTATAATATAGGGCATTCCCCAAACAGTATTATATGATGTAAAAACATGCACAAAATCTTCTAACTTGACTGGTTGAAGAATTAGAGAGCCTTAGCATGACCAAAAACGATTTCGATCACATAACAATTGACATGGGAACAACTGTCGAACTAGTTGACATATGATATGCCAATTAGGTATCATTAGAAGGATCCGTTTGTTTGCATGTGGAGAAGTGGTTATTGAAGTTTGCTGAGAATGAATAGCTGATTCGGGGGTATTTTGACTTGGACATGTAGCGATCAAGTTTGGTAAAGCATTTGGACTTCTTGTCACTGTTATTTGAATGTCTCCCTCCAAAGAAAAGGAAACTGGAGCATTTAGGTGTTGATGATTTCCTTGTCAGTACCACTTCGCAACATAAGAAGGTAGCCCGAGACATTAATTTGATGAAATCCCCCAAATACTAAGCCAATATTTGATAGGGGATGGTTATTTGAAAAGGTACGTACATAAAACTAAGCCAATAACATATAAATTTAGCACAATATAGAAAATTGAATTGAGGTAGGATTTCCTTCACTTAGAAACTATGACATGCAAATAGGACCCATGGTATAAGATGAGAATGCATATTTTTTTGTGTGGAGAAGATAATTATACAACACCTGTTTCACTATAATGCGCTCCATTCTTCTACTATCCGGTTTTCTAATTTAATTTCCAACGTATTGTTCTCTTTTCCCTACTTCGTATCATTTAAATGCAATATTAGAATTGTGACATTTGAGACTGAAGTTTTGTCATTGGCTGATACCAGCTATTAAGAATATCTGAGTGTTATATGTGATCCTATGAAATTAAATCATTCAATTTATGTTGTTCAACAACCATTGCCAGAACCGAATGTACCATTTATGATTTACAAGTTCTATGTATCTCTTTTTGTTTCTACTATATGGCAACCGACAAATTTTTATTAATATTTACACTTGCCTTGATTATGATTTTTCAGAATCGTCAAAACTTCTCTCTGCTTCCTAGTAATCACAGAGGCCTAACGGCAAAGCCATTAGGTTCAAGAAATAACGGGAGAGGTAGGGGTAGAGCAGATGCTAGACCTCCAATAAAAGCTTCCAAGAAAGAGCCTACTTCTATGAAGGAAGGAGAGCTAAGCAACTATGAATTATTGAAGTCCTTTGTTACGCGGTTTGTTCGAGTCAATGGAATTCTTTTCATCCGGACAAGGTAATACCATCAATGAATCTGTATCTTTGTCACATTCTTAATTATAGTTACCATCGTGTTATAAAGGTATATGCAAGGCCATTTAAACTTTGTTATTTAATGAAAAATACATATTCATCATATCACACTCAACATTTGAAATTTTGATCTAAATATTTTTTCGAAGTTTCATAAGGCTTTCGCTTGGTATATTAAGATTTTGCGACCGTTAGTATGCTAAATTTATTGATGTTGTTTTTGTTTGTTAATTGATTTTTTTGGTAACATTGTGATTTCAGAAAGTAATAGAAAAAAATATTGCAATTGAAATATATGGTTTATACCTATAAAAATTGGTACATGAAATCTATTTAAATTGGCGCAGTGAACTAAACAAACAATCTGATCAAATCATTTTCCTTTTTTTAATCAGTTTTCAACCAATAATTTTAATTCTGCTGTTGGATTATTCTATAACCGAGCAGTAATGGTTGGAATTTTTGTGGGAAGTTGAGCATGATATCTTGTATCCATCACATATGTGGCACATGTTAAAATATCAATACTAATTTATTTTCAGACCGAGTGATTTTAGTTTTTTAGATTATCACATCAACATGGTGCTTGTGAAGTTTAATATAGTTCTGTTTTTTTTCTCTTGCATCTTTCGTAATTAGTTTACAAAAAATTGTATTAAGGTTCAACAGTTCCATCATTTTTCCTTGCAGAATACTCACCATTAAAAAATGTTGATGTAATTAGCAACACTATGAGTTAAAAATGGGAAGTTTTTCTTCTTACTCCAGCCTACAAAAAATAATGAAATGGTTCCTGTTGCTGTTTGAATTAATATAAAAGACTATCATAATATTAAGAATAACCCACAAATATAAATTTTTATATATTGTCAAACAAAAAACTGCTACGGAGCTAATTATTTGTTTTAGTAGAGGTCAGGATTTTATTTTATTTTAAAAAAATGATAATCAATGTAGATTGGAACAAGCTATGTTAGACTAAGCGCTAAGACAACAAAAGTCTTGCCTCGCCTAGGTTAAATAATCTTAATTGTTTTCAATTGCTGTTTTTCCAACAAAAATGTGTTGATGCAACCAGCGACATTATGGGTTTAAAATGACAACCTTTTCTTCTTGCTCCAGCCTAAAAATAATAGCAAAAACAGTTATTGGGTTGTTTGAATTATGGTCATAATATTAGGAATAACTCAAAAATATAAAATTATATTTTCATAGACAAAACATACAAAAACAAATTTTTGCATAGCTGCTCATCTGTTTGATTATAGATCGGGATTTTTTTTCTTTAATGAATGTAGATAGGAACAAACTACATTATATTGAATGTTAAGCAAGTAGATGCAACAATAGTCTTTCCTCGCATGACATTGCTTAAATGTTTGCTTAAGAAATGCATTTGCACCACTTACTCTTTCAGTCTCAATTTTCGATCCACATGTATGAGTTTTAGAGCTAAAAGTTAACCATTACTTTGGATCATGTGCGATTTTTTTAGTGCAGCTTGTATTTCTGCCATAAAACCTATTCTATTGTTCAGTTTCGCTTCATATTTTAGCAAGGTGCAAATAGGTCCTGCTTAACTATGTTAAAACATTAAGCGATCAACAATCTTCAGGTTCCGAAAGAGCAAGTGCTGAACTAGTATTTTGCACTTAAACGCCCATTAGGTGTCACTTATGCACACTTTTCAGAACATAGGGAACAAGCTGGAGTACCTTACTAAAGCCCTGAACTGTGCAGTGCGTAGACATTCCATAAATAGTTTCACAATGAAGTGAGTATTGTTTGTAGCTGGTATTGAGGAAAAATAGTTTAGCATATATTAAAAATATGGATGTAACAAGGATATTAGTTGCCAATCCAAATTTTGCTCATTCCAAGCAGTGTGGACGGAGTCAGATATAAACTTTGTGCACATTCACAACAAGATGGATATTTTTACCTTTACATGACATGGAGATGCATTTTTGCCTATTGAGCTATAAGACTCATTGGTATGTGTGAATTTTGAATTTGGCCCTTTGGGAACAAAAGAAGGTAGCCCGAGACATGTATTTTATATGCATGACTGTTGTTGCATAAAATTACATATCCTTGGTTATTGATCAATGAAATCTACTTGCAATTCCAGTTCTGTTTTTGTGTCTATTCTGAAATTGTTTAGCCCTGAAATAATATATTATGTAAAACTCTAACTGTCCTGTTCTCAACAGCTTGGAAACTTTTAGGGAAGTTTTCTCATCAGCCAAAAGGGACCTTCTAGACCTTCTATCTTCTGGGTCTGAAGATGAATTCAAATTTGATCTAAACGCTGATGAAATTGGTCTACTCATTGTGAGGCTTATAGCCATTCTAATATACACAGTCCATAATGTGAACACGGAATCAGACGGTCAGTCGTATGCAAAAATCCTACAGCGTACAGTGCTACTTCAAAATGCTTATACAGCTGCTTTTGAATTTACTGGGCATATTATAGAAAGATGCAAACAGTCGCAAGATGTAGCATCGAGCTTTCTTTTACCAACTATTTTAGTCTTCATTGAATGTTTGGCATGCCATCAAGATATTGCAACTGGCCCTAGCTCTGATGCTGAGGACAAACAGGCTGGTATTAGGTTCTTCTTCTGGAATCAGCTTGTATCCTTAATGAATAACCTTACATCTAGTGGGCTTGTCACTGGAAACAAAGATGAGGACAAAACTTTCTTGTCGGATGCTAGTAGGTATAATGAAGAAGAAACTGGTAATAGACTTGCATTGTCGGAAGATTTTGAACTAAGAGGATTTGTTCCCTTGGTACCAGCACACTCAATTTTGGATTTTTCAAGGAAGCATAGTGTTAAGAGCGAGAAGGATAAGCAAGCTCGTGTTCAGAGACTATTTGCTGCTGGGAGATCCCTTATGACTGTGGTTCATGTTGATTAGAAAACAATATATTTTGACCACCGTCTTAAGAAATTCATGATAGGTGTAGAACCAAAAACGAATGATTATATGCCTGCTAGCTTGTCAGAAACTCCCGCGTTCAATGGAATTGAGAGCAGGCCCAATTCAGTGACCGTACAACCAACGACTTAGATATATGATGATGCAGACGATGATGAGGAAGAAGAAATTATTTTTAAGCCTACTGTTGCTGAGAAGTATCCTATCACAAATGAATCCACTTCCATTTCAACTTCTACTCATCCATCAGATGTTACTCAAAAAACAGTTCAGCCTATTCAAATTTCTACTGTGGAGCCAATTCAGCCTATTCAAATTTCTGCTAAGGAGATAATTCAACCTACTCTGCTTTCTGTTCAGGAGACAATTCAACCTCAGCCTATGCAAATCCCTTACAAAGGCATACAGACAAACTTAAATGCTCAATTACCAGCACAAGGAGCGCCTCTTAGTAAAATTTCACTATGAAATTTACGTTGTCTTTTGTATTCCAATTTGACATTGTTATGAAGTAGTTGATTATGTATTGAATTAACCAACTTAATTATGTATTGTACTTGTTATGAAGTAGTTGACATTGTTATGAAGTAGTTGACTATGAAATTTATGTTGTTATTTGATCATGAATATTGTAAATTTTGGGTTCCTATTGAATGTAGTATAATAATGCATATCATGTTAGTTATTAATTGTTTATTAATGTTAAAATAATTGACTATATTGAGAATGAAAATATTTCAGCGTTATAAGCATTGGCAATTAAAATTTACCAACGCTTATAAGCGTCAGCATAGAAAATTAAACAATGTTGGATGGTTAATTTGCCAACGTTTATAAGCGTTGCTAAATAATATACACCAACGTTTATAAGCATTGGCGAATACAACCTTCCAACGCTTATAAGCGTTGGGAAACTAAACTCGCCAACGCTTATAAGCGTTGGCAATAAATTGCGACGCCCCTACAGCGACGCTAATAAGCGTTGCTGAAACTGTTTGCGACAGTTATACTCGTTGGGAATCACCTGTTATGGTGTAGTGCCCCTCACGTAAGCCTGCAAGGCAGTGCATGGGTAATATATTTGGCCTCAGTTTTCTAAGTTAGGCATATGTAAATATTAATAAAATTTCCAAAAAATAGAGAGTAAGAAATTGAAATCCAAGCACTAATTTACTTATTTGATTTGACTTGTTATTCAAAAGAAATACTACTTTGAAAATCTTTGATAATCAACTAAGGATCCATTTCATAGTTACACTATGTTATCAACCTAAACAACAACTAGAGTCTATTTGTTATGATAACTTAATTTTTTTTAGAAATTTTGACAAATAAAAGGACTTAAATTTTTTGATAATAACTAGAACTTATATTTAACTTATTCGTGTTAATTTAAAAGTAAATACTTCATTTGTAAATATTTTCAAAAACATGCATTCATATCTTTGTAAATAAATCTTGCATTTAGGAGTATATCATATTGCATTTGGATTTTGTGGGTAGTATCACCATGACACTTTTATCCAACGACGTAGGGCTCCAATGTTTGATAATTACACACCGTTGAATACGTCATTGGAAAACGTGTACCTACAAACTTGCAACACTGTGCAATATAAGAAGCCTGCTCTGAAGCCCTCGTCGGAGAGGCAGATTCAAACAGGAAAGTTTTGTAGATTTCACGAGAGTTATGGCCATAATACCAATGAGTGTCGACATTTGCAGGACCTCATCGAAAAGCTGATCAGGGAGAGGAAGTTAGATCAGTTTGTGCGGGCGCCGCAGTCTGGTGGTGCGGGCCCTTCAAATCAAAATCGTGTGCAAAATCAAGAAAGACAGGAAGAACCCACTCGCACGGGCGGAAGGCTAGTTATAAACACGATAAGTGGTGGTCCCCACCCAGCAGACAGAAGCTGGAGGGAAATGGAGTCGTATGCTAGCTCTATCAGGCATGCGGACTTCGAGTGCTGCAGTAATTGTGAAGATGGGGCTCCGGCCAAACAACAGAAACAATGTCTGATGATATCGTGTTTAGAAACCGAGATGCTGATAAAGTTGAAGCCCCGACAATCGACCCACTGGTCATATCTGCCCAGGTAGGTCCTGCTTGGATGAAGAGGATCCTGGTTGATAGTGGGAGCTTCGTGAATATCTTACTTAAACGGGCTTATGATTTAATGAAAATGGAAGTGAAGGACTTAAAACCCTGCCAATCTTGAATCCACGGCTTCAACGGAAGTGCTACAATACCCACTAGAGTAACGGAACTACCAGTGGAGGTGGGGGTTGGAGAACGCCGGAGAGTCCGGATGTTGCAATTTGTCGTTTTAGATATTGATTCACCTTATAATGCATTTTTGAGCCGACCGGCCCTTGCCGAGTTCAGGGCAGCCATTGCCCCATGGTGCTTGACTCTGAAATTCCCCACCGATCACGGGGTCGGAGTCATTCAAGGAGATCAGGCAGCGGGGAGGGCCTGCTATGTTGCTGAACTACGCGGGTACATCGAAAAGAGAAAGGAAAGGGCGTAGAGGAATCTCTCTGCGTCCGTTTTGCTGATAATTGACAATTAATGCCTGGGCCCCGGACCGGGCACCACAACCAATTCCAGAAAGACCTTGACCCCAGAGAAAATGAAGATAAAGACGAGTCTAAAGAGAATCAAGCTTCCCCGGCCGAACTGACTGTGGATGTTCCAATCAGTGAGGATGATGATTCGAGGATGCTAAAAGTTGGGTCTCAATTGGGCCAACAGACACAACAGGAATTGGTTGAATTTCTCTGGGCGAATCTCGACGTTTTCGCCTGGACACATTCTGATATGTGCGGGATCTCGCCGGACATAGCAAGTCACTCCCTGAATATTGATCCGCGGTATGCCCTAGTCAAACAGAAAAGGCATGGTATGGATCCAGAGAGATCTGCCGCCCTTAAAGAGGAGGTCGATAAGTTACGATCGAATGGGTTCATCCGAGATGCTTTGTATCCAGAATGGGTATCCAATCCCGTACTGGTTCGGAAACCGAATGGAAAATGGAGAACTTGCATTGACTACTCTGACTTAAACAAGGCTTGTCCAAAGGATAGTTTTCCGCTTCCTTGAATTGACCAGCTCGTAGATTCAACAACTGCGCATGAATTATTATCTTTCATGGATGCTTATTCTGGCTACAATCAAATACTCATGCATTTGCCTGATCAAGAGCATACCAGCTTCGTAACCGATCTGGGACTTTACTGCTACAGAGTCATGCCATTTGGTCTAAAAAACGCCAGAGCAACATACCAACGCTTGGTCAATAGGATGTTCGCCGACCAGATTGGGAAGACCATGGAGGTTTATGTGGATGACATGCTAGTGAAATCTCGATTCTCAACAGATCACGTCATAGATTTAGATTCGATGTTCTGCATCCTTCGGGAATATGGAATGAAGCTCAATCCATTAAAGTGTCACTTCGGTGTCGCATCTGGAAAGTTCCTTGGGTTCATCGTTAACGCTCGAGGGATAGAAGCAAATTCCGAAAAGATCTGGGCAATAAGGAACTTACAAACACCGAGAAACATAAAACAGGTCCAGAGTCTCAACGGGAAAGTAGCAGCATTGAGCAGGTTCATTTCAAAGTCCACCGATAAATGCATTCCTTTCTTTGATCTGATCCGGAAAGGAAAGCGAAACTTTGAATGGACCATGGAATGTGAAGACGCATTCTGATCGCTGGTTCAACATCTTTCCACACCACCGATCTTGTCAAAACCAGTTGACCACGAGCAATTATACCTTTATCTGGCAGTATCAGAGCATGCGATCAGTGCTGCTTTAGTTCGGGAAGAAGACCGAGTGCAGAAACCAGTCTACTATGTTAGTAAACGGCTAACAGGAGCTGAAAGAAATTACCCAAGACTAGAGAAACTAGCTTATTGCCTGGTCATTGCCTGAAGAAAGCTTCGCCCTTATTTCCAAGCTCATTCCCTTACTATGTACACCGATCAGCCGTTACGATAGGTCCTCACGCGGCCTGAGATGTCTGGTAGGCTACTCAAGTGGAACATTGAATTGAGTCAATTTGATGTCACTTATGCTCCGCGAAGAGCCATTCAAGGACAATTCCTAGCGGATTTTATAGCCGAATTTATTGTTTCAGAGGATCTGCCTAAAACCACTATACCTCTTAAATGCATTTGGAAGCTGCACACCGATGGTGCGTCAAACGATTAATGTTCAGGTGCCGGAATAGTACTTGAAACTCCCGAAGGCCGATCCATATGCTACGCTTTGAGGTTCGAATTTCGCGCAACCAACAATGAAGCCGAATACAAAGCTTTGCTTGCTGGGCTAAAACTTGCTTGTGATCTGAAGATTGTTGCTATGGACATTTATTGCGACGCCCAGTTAGTTGTATATCAAGTTCGGGGCGAATATCAGGCCAAGGATCGACGACTAGCTGCCTATCTAGCCCGAGTTCAAGAAGCACTAAGTCAATTCGATTACTATGTTATTTATCATATACCCCGAGAGCATAATCAAAAGGCTGACTCATTAGCAAAACTGGCAAGTACAGGTGAAGCACAGTAGATGGGACTTGTCCCCGTCGAAACTTTGTCCTCCCAAAGCATTGATCAAATAGAGACGAATTTTGTGTTTGAAACCGCTCCCAGTAGAGAATCGTGGATGACCCCATACCGAAATTACATCGAGAATGGGACATTACCTAAGCATAGAAATGAGAAAAGACAAATTCTACGAAAAGCTTCACGGTTCGTCATTCAGAACGGAGTCATGTATAGAAGAGGGTATTCTGTCCCTCTCCTCCGATGTATCGTGCACGATGAAATCAAACGAGTGTTACATGACGTACACGAAGGAGAATGTGGTGATCACCTCGGTGGGCAAGCTCTTGCTAAGAAGATACTCCGATACGGATACTACTGGCCAACTATGAACCGAGATGCAGCGAACTATGCCAAAAAATGCGATAGGTGCCAAAAACACGCCCGAATTCCAAGAGCCCCACCTACCGAGATAACCCAAATGGTCAGTCCCTGGCCATTTGCAATATGGGGCATCGATATCATCGGCACGCTACCTCTGGCCAAAGGTGGGGCAAGATATGCCATCGTTGCAGTTGATTACTTCACCAAGTGGGCTGAAGCTGAACCCCTCGCAACCATTACGACAAAGAAAGTAATCAATTTCGTAGTTCGCAACATTATCTGCCGATTTGGACTCCCGCATACCGTCATCACCGATAACGGAGCCCAATTCAGTAGTGCGGAATTCAAGAATTTCTGTCAACGGTTTCATATCCATAAAAAATTCTCGACAGTTGCACATCCTCAGGCAAATGGTCAGGTCGAAGCTGTCAATAAAGTCATAAAATCCATTCTAAAGAAACGACTGGAAAAGGCCGGGGGCAAATGGGTTGATGAACTTCCTATGGCTTTATGGGCTTATCGAACGACCCACAAGACCGTGACCAGACACACCCCGTTTTCCCTATCTTATGGCTCAGAAGCCGTTATTCCAGTCGAGATGGAAGTGTTTTCCCATCGCGTGACTTACTATGATCCGAAAACAAACGCTATATTGCTTGCTGAATCTTTGGATCTACTGGATGAGAAGTGGGAAGAGGCTGATTTGAGAGCAGCCGCACATCGAAGTCGAGTCGCCCGATTGTACAATGCCAAAGTTCGACCTCGAACCTTTGAACTTGGCGATCTCGTCCTCAAGAGAATCTATCCGGTCCCTGCACACATGAAACCAAATTGGGAAGGACCTTACGTGATTACACAAAGACTTGGAGATGGCACATTCAAGTTATCGATCGTTGACGGTCTTGCTTTGCCAAGGGCCTGGAACAGCGAGAGTCTCCATCGCTATTACACCTGACAGGCTTTATTTGTTTCATTCTATTTTTCCATTTACAGTTTGTTTCCGCATTTTTAAATTTGAATTCTGTAATAAGGCAACTAACTTTGCCGCATTTTCTTACTTCAGCAATAAAATGCCATCTCTTCGAGCCAGAGCTGTGATTCATTGAATACGATGAACGACATCACGATGCATAGAGAGCTAAATTCCACCATGCAGTGGAATTTATTCAAATAAAGAGTGGCTGTGATACGACCGGCAACTTGCTACGTGAAACCCGAGCTCGGGGGAAAGTCATTACACCAATGTTAAATAGGATCGATACACAACAATCCTATAACTAATTCCAAACTCCCAGAGTGTGAGCTGGAATATAGATGTCAAACAAATGCGGTCTCGAGGAGGGCGGATTCGTCCACCTAACGACCTCGACCGTATTACGACTAAATACAGTTCCTAAGAGGGTGGACCTATCCACCTAACGACTTCGGCTGTACCTTAAAACAAGCTCGAGGAGGATGGACCCGTCTATCTAACGACCTCGCTTGTCGGCTTAGGGTGGATGCGAATCAACCATCCACGATCCTGATTAATCCACCGTTCCCAGAGTGCGAACGTAATCCAAGTGCCCAAACAAACGTGACTGACCGTTTGTCGGCCAACTTCATGCTCCCAGAGTGCAAGGTGGAGTATAAACTTTAAAATACAGTGTCGAAGAGAGTGAATCCGTTCACCTAACGACTTCGACCATAACTTAACCAAGCTCGAGAAGGATGGACCCGTCCGTCTAACGATCTCACTTGTTAACTCAGGATGGATATGATCTAACCATCCATGATCCAGATACGCCTTTCGAACTCCCGGAGTGCGGGTTGGAATGTGAACGCTAACTCCGATTTCCCAGAATATGGGTTGGAGTGTTGACGTCAACCCTAAGTTCCCAGAGTGTGAACGACCACTCACAAAATGACTTGTGTCCCCAGAGTGTGGACTAATACTTGAAAGCATTCGATAGTTGTGAATGACTGCAAGAATGCAAGTGCAAACCCCCAGAGTGTGGATGTAACGATTTATAAAGAAACAAGTGCAGTTCGACCGTTCGATCCTCACTTATTGCGATCGCAAGCTGATCTTTATAACTTAACCCCAGAACTGGGGGCAGATTCAAGTGTTAATCACTACCCGAAACGATATAGCATTCAAGTCCAACTCGATCTCCAATTACAACTTAAGTTTGTAATTTTCAGATTCGACAGATAAAACAAGCTATGCTTAAGAGTTAAAATAATGCAAGTACACAAAATTGAGGTTTAAACACTGCAACATTTAAGCATAAAAGAAAAGAAAGTTGAAACAAGAAGACAAAATTTTATTTCAACTAATCAAAAGCGACGGTTCATATACCAGCCCTTCCGAAAAATTTCTACTAGCGGGGGTCGAACCCGCATCTATACACGGCTTATGAAAGAAAAAAGATGACAAAATTCCTAACTGCAAAAGGAAACATGTTCCTAAAAAAACAAAGTCTATCTACTCTTTCTTTTTCCTTGGCTTCTTCTTCGACGAGGAGCCACTAGTGATCTTCCGTTTTGAGCCCTTATCTTTAGGTAGGCAATCCTCGGACAGGAGCATGATGTCGACATCCTCCTCCGAACTGGAGTCTAAGGGAATGCTTCCCGCGGGAGGAGTCGGAGGAACGGGATCTACAGCCAGAGACGGGACTGGCGCACTAGCATCAACAAGCGTACCCCCAGGAGATACCATCATAAGTGGTGTGGGGTCATGCGCCACTGCTCCGCCCTCTGAGCTGCCACCATGTGCCGCTGCCTCCATCTCGGCATCAATTTCAGCCAGTATGTTTGCTTCTCGAAGGGCTCGGGCTTCACTGTGTGCCATGGTAGTCTTTGTAGAAGTATCAAAAGTAGATGAAAATCCACCCAAACCGAAGGGTAAGTACGCGAAGGGGTCACTCTGTCGACCAAGGAGCTCGTTTATCATATGTTAGTCAAAAGAGATTGAGCTCCCCTGCATTACTTCGACAGGCGCAACCGTCACAACAGAGGTCGCCTCAGAGATGATCGCTTCCTGCGCTTGGCATGATTCCTGGATTGCAGGAAGCGTTATTGGTACAACTTCGGTCACTGATCAGAGAAAAGAAGCATTTGTTAGTATACACTTATATACAAGTTCTTCAGTACAAGAGATTAGTGCAGAGTACCTTCCTCAGTTTGGCTCAAGGTTGGTTGAACGACTTCAGAAGGGTGCTCCCTTATAGGAGACAGATGTGGCCGTTTCGGGTCATAAGCAGGTATAGGCTGGGAGTCGATCATCGAAGTCGGCTCAGACTGAGGTGGCATAACAATCTCGGAACTCGTAATATGATGCTCAATACCAGAGCCATCTCCAACTTCCTGGGGCTGAGTACCAAGCCTCTCCTTCTCATAAGAAATCATGGAGTCGTGAAGAACCTTCTTTTCATCATCGTTAAGTATACGGTTCTCTAGCTCAAATTCGTTAAAGGCTTCATCAGGATGCCCTGACTTCTCCTCCTCAATCAGCAGATTCCAGGCATTGTAAAGATGTGTTGGGTAATCATCGAGCCAAGTCAGATCTCTATGCCTTAACACGTTGGCGTTGTAAGTGACAAGAAGCTCCTCTACCTCAGCCTCAACCCTGACTTCCGCCAGTCGGACCTTCTCGCCAACCCCGGCTTCAACCTCGTGGACTTTTTCCATAGCCGCATCCCACTCCTTCTGTAGCACCACCGCCTGATCATAGGCCTCTTGCGCAGAGACGTTGGCCGCATCTTTCTCCTTCATAAGATCGGAAAGCTTAGATTTAAGCTCGTTGAGCTCTTTGAGGGCTGCGTCTCTCTCAGCAGTGATGGTGGTGTTCCTATGACCCATGTCTTCCATCGAAGTGTAGTGCTCTTGTTTCATTCTATTCATGGCCGAGTTTGCATCATCGGCCTTTTTGAGAGCTTCCATTTCAGATTTACGGGAAGACTCGGCCTCGGCATTGAGCACTTGAATAATTCGGTCTTTATGACCCAACTCCTTTTCCAGCTTCTCAATAGTGGCGGCCCGGTCAAATGCCACTTTTGATGCTTTTCTCGCGGCCCTCGCCCACTCCTTATACTGAAAAAATATGTTTGCAACATAATCGTGAATGGTATTTTCGGCCGTTGGTGGTATTCTCTTCAGGTGTGGGGGGAAGACGTAACCATCAAAGCAAATGTCGGGGAATTCCTTCCTCATTTGTGCGAGTTTGGCTGCTCCTTCCCCGATCGGATCAGTCGCGACTGATGTAGTAGTCAAGGAGGTGGCTATTTCGGTTCCACGTGGAGGGTCGGATCTAGGAACCTGAGAGGGCGGCTTGTGTCATGAAGTTTCAGGAGGACGTGTAACTAGAACTAGGGGTGGTACAGAGATCCTAGGAGGAGGAGAGCCAGATCGGGACCGACGTACATATCCCCTATCTCTGTCAGATCGTTCTTGACTGGAATACCCCGGTTCATAATCTCTATCTCCCTCTCTCCTGTGTGGTTCATAGTGTGATGAAGCTCGACGCTTGCTGCGCAAACTACCAAGCATTGAGCCTCGACCAGACATCCTACCTGCAAAGTAAAATAAGGAAGATTAGTAACCATTTATGATATGCAGTTCGCGGTCAAAGATTGTGTAGTGCCGTGAAAGGTGTATGGATGTGTAACCCCCCAGACCAACCAGAAGTGTCGACCACACTGGTAGAAAGAGACTCGCTAACATCAAAAGTATGTTGCAGTTCATCCAATTCAACATCATGCTGTGTGGACGCGAGGTCCGGAATTGGGAGGTCAGCGAGCCCTTCGAAAGGATTTTCCGCCTACAGGAGGGATGCCTCCGAGATTCTAACTCCAGAAAGGGGTCGGTTTGTGACCACAGACTTCCGCCTCCCAGATTTAGATTGTTTAAAAGCAACTGCCTTGCCTTTTCTCTTTTCTTCAGACTCCGGAGTCACATCAGTAGGCCCGACCAAAGGTTCATCGTCGGTATGGGTTCTCTCGGAGTCAGCCTCCTCAAGTATGATAACTTTAGGCTTCTTGCGCCTAACTCGCTCCTTTGAGATAGTCTTTAGTACACTATCGAGCCTTATACTCTGTCCTCGTTCGATCAGTCCAAGGATCCTAAGGTTTTTATCCGTCAAGATCAGGTCAATGTTTCTTTCTTCGCTCAGGATTTCTTGGAGAACACGGACTATCTCTTTATAATAACCACCTTCGGGTCGCTGGATTATTGCTGAAAGAAAAAGAAAAAGAAATGTGAGTTCGATTTCGTTCATAATTGCCTTATCAACTACTTGGGAAATTGATAACACTCACGTCTGAATAGCCATCGCCTGACAAATCCTGGAGGACATCGAACGTAGAACCACTCCGTCTTGAAGTAGCTCAGTCTAGTCCAAGACCCTGTGACCGCTTGGCAATTTCTTACAGACTCCAGGAATGTGAAAGATGGACTGTCAGTTCGACTTTTGAAGTTGAACAAATATCTTATATCGGTCATGCGAGGAGGTCGATAGAGGTACTCCATAAATGCAATGAATAAGCTATTAAGCGAAGCATATCCATTCGGGTGTAGCTGAGATGGGGCGATCCCCAGATAAGCCAACACTTCCCTTATATATTCATTGAACGGAGGAAGTGTCCCGGCTGCGCACGCGTGGCGATTAAATGCAGTATATCCCTTCGGGGGATTATGTGGTTTGTCATTTGGCCCCGACAATAATACGTCGTCCATCGACAGACCATGCCTTAGGCATATTCTTCCTAGCATATCTTCAGAAAAATTGGATTTTACAGAGTCAGATGGACTGTTAATAAAGGATGCATCAGGCAATTCGTCCAGCGCCGGACCGATGACTTCGGCCTCAATCTCTGGTATTTCAAGTCTGGGAGGAATTATACTCTGGGTTTCCTGTGGCTACGAGCTCGGAGTTTCCATAGCTAACTAACTCACGAGAAATCATCGTTAGATGCAAAAAGCCCGTGTGTCCCCCCAGTGTAAAGTGTGTTGTGTAGTGCAGTGCTGTGCATTACTTGAAAAGATTCTGCAGAGTTAAAGAAAATATGCAAAACGAAGAAACTTCGAAGTCCAGTAGGAATGACCGTCATCGCTGACCGTCACAACCGTACCATCCAGGTATTGGCAATCAATTTGAGTTAAAGTTCGTTGTCACGTTGTTAGGTTATAGTTCCATCGACGAGCTTCAAAAGGATAGTCAAATATGCGGTTTAGCAGTCAAGTTCAGATATGCAAGAATGAAGCTCTTCGGAGTTATGCTGTTAAGAGTTCACAATTTCGTATCCATCAAGAGAAGAGTTCGAATCGATCACAGGAGGCTTGTTCAAATCCATCAGGGTACAAGTTCGAACCGATCTCGAGAAGCTCGTTCGAATCCATCAGGGTACAAGTTCGAACCGATACCAAACATCATGTTTCGAATCGATTGTCAAGGACCGAGTTTGTATCGATCGAAATAGGACGACTTCGTATCGATCGTTGGTAGCCTGGTTCGTACCGATCGAGAAGGTCTTAGCTTAACATCGATAACACTCAAGTCGATACTTTTCGTATCGATCGTAAAGGTAAAATTCGTATCGATCTAAAGCTAAGGACTTCAGAGCGATCATTAACTTATTTTTCATATCAATCACTTCGTATCGATACGATCCATCTCCATAGCCATCGATACGAACCACACCATCTCCACTGACATATCCCATCTATCGATGTGAGACCCAGGGAGAAATGTCACTGCCTTCATCGATTCGAGCATGAGCCCGCAGAATGATCCATTTTTTGCTTTTTCCACTCATTCTTCTTCAATCCACTGGAGCATCACTATGGTCGTTTACAACCAAGCTTTGGCCCTGATATGGTCTTACCAATTGCCAGAATCGATGATCGATGAAGATGGAGTGGATCTGAGGTAACTTCGTTGTTTGGATTCATGGTTAATTACCTAAATTGAAGGTGAAATTCGAAGGATTGGAAGGACAAATCTGGTCGATTCGAAAATAGGTTGCAGTTTTTCTTCTTTCCCAAATCGAAATGAAAAGAAGGAGGCAGCACTAAAAAGTAAAAAGTGAAAAAATGGCCAAGTCCTGAGTATTTATATGGAGGCTTGGGTGAAACCGGGTCGTTTCGTCTCCCAGTCCACGCGACCGGCCACAACCAATCGATCCACGGGTCGAGTCGAAGGCCTTGTTCGAATCCACCTGACCAGGAGTTTTCATCGATACGAACTGGACAACGAACTATCGTTACGAAGCGCACAGCGAAGACACCTGAAGGCGGTAAACTCCATCGATTTGAAGTGACCATTTTATAACCATCAACTCATAGCAGTGCAAACCCATCGATATGAACGACCATTTCGTATCCATCGAGGATCATCGATGCGAATCAGGGTCCACCACATTTTGTGACCATCGATGCGAATGAACATTTCGTATCCATCAATTCGACTCGCATCGATATGAAAAACTATTTTTCAACTTTTTTACATCGATTTAGGAGAGGATCGATACAAGAGGATAGTCAAAAACAATCATCAAGCGTTGTTTTAACTCGAATTTCAAATCGGTTCAAGAGAGAATCAATATGAAATTCGATAGCAAGCTAAACTGGCAACGACTCGCGAACGTGCAACGTTAACGAGAGTCAGCTAATCATTATCACACAGCAGTCAATTACAGCAATACAGAGTACAACTTTCAACAAGAAATACAACAATTGCTCAGAGAGAAACCGTAGCTTGTCAAAGCACATCATGTTTCCACAAGATGTACTTTGGGTGGCAAATGTTATCCAGCCTTTTGGCAAGGCCAGGATACCAACGGACTGATTGAAAACCAAGTATCGTTCGTCATGGATATCGATGAATTTTTTCCAAGTCCGGATCAAGCTACAATTGATATGACGTGACGAGCACAGCCAAAGAGAGCCAACGTTCCAAGTTTCGAGTCAATCCGGGTTCATATGCTCAAGTTATGATTGATTCAATCTAGAGGAAACGACCCAGCGTTCGTATCCATCACTATGGTTGATTTCGTATCCACCAAGGGTGCGCAGTTTGTATCGAACAGGTTGGCAGTGTTCGAATCCATCGAATTCATATCGATGGACTTCGTATCCATCAACATGTGTTATGCCTCGTAACGATTGGCCAGTGTTTGCTTCGCATCCATCATAGAAGCCTTACTTCGTATCCATAAAAAGGCTCCAGTTTGCATCCATTGACTTAGTATCCATTGAGAAGCTACGTGGTTCGTATCCATCAAGGGAAGGTCTGTTCGTAACCATCGACCATCAGTAGTTCGTGTCCATCGATGACTGCTGTTCGAATCCATGGATGAGGTCTTATTCGAATCCATCAAGTCAACAAACCTGGGTGACGTGTCATCCCTCGATGCGAACAAGGTGAGATTTATGGAGTCGATACAGTCAACATGGAGTAAAGACCGGATCAAGGCGAAGTGCGTGCGCCACATCATCTCAGAAACACGTGCAACTATCAATTCGAATGTATCGGTTCGAAATGATGGGTTCGAACCAAACAACCATCGAGAAATTCCACTTCGTATCGACTATATCTCATGATCCACTGATCCAAATTCAATGAGATTTTCACAGGAGCTTGCATACACACTAAGGAATGTCTCTGCCAAATTTCAGCTTGATTGGACATCATCTTGATCGATACGAAATGGATTCGTATCGATCGCAGATCGAGGCAAAACTTTCTGAAAACAGTCGTGTGGGCCCTCTCACGTGCCAGACCGAGTCTCCCGAAGTTTGAATGAAATCTTAGCCTCCTACACCTATAAATAGCACCTCCAGAGCCTACAAAAGAGGGATCTTTTTGATTCTGAGGCGCCCAGACTCTGCCGGATCAAGATTTACACCTTATTCTTACTGTTGAATTCGAATTCCAAACTGTAATTCGTTGTTGTTCGCTGTAATCACTTGTAATCATTGAAAGAGAATCAATAAAATCATCAAAACTTCATAGTGGACGTAGGCAACACGCCGAACCACTCTAAATTGCTTGTCTGCGTATTTACAATTCTGTTTATTGGAGTTTTTGTTAGATAATCTTCATTTTCAATTTGTTTTCTTCACTTTTATCTCTTCAAAAACTTCCAAAGAGTGTTGTGCCCATTTTTGGTACAAACAGTATCCGCTGAAAACCCTCACGAGACAACACTCGTCCTACTAGGGACACCTAGAGATTTAACGGCTTGTTGCATACGCTTAATGCAATCGTGCTCCCTACGAAAACATATTTATCTTAATTTTAGTTTATTTGAGGACGAATAAAAAGATAAATGTGGGGGTAATTGATGTGCATGTAAATGTGCATATGTTAGTCCATGAGATGATGGTTTTGATGACAACAACCTTAGAATAGATTATAAAATATAAATACTAATATTACAAGTTTAGATATATATGTCTATGCAGGATCTAACCATGCAGGTATCAAGAATGAAGACTGTACAGTATAGAGATTCAAGATATAGGGATAGAAGACTCATGAGTATCAAAAATTTCAAGAGTTCAAGATTTCAAGGTTAAGTTTGTTAGGAATATTTGTTAAAACTCGTAGAAAAGCACTGGCATCTTAATATCCAATTTTTTCGTGGAATGGAATCCACTTCATACTCGTTAAAGGGATGAAACCCTAAGTAGGATGGAACCTACGAAAAATCTAGTGGAACATTTTTTTGTATCCACCTACTTTTATTTCAAAATGATTTTACAAAATTATCTTGTTTTCAAAACGATTTCAAAACTTTTCTTTTAAAAGATTCAAAACTCTATATCCTGATTTTAAATAATTTTAGCCTAAAAAACATCTTTAATTTCAAAGACAAATTACTCCTGATTTTATACTATCTTTTCAAATAATATATTTAACATTTAAATTATTTATACTTTGATTTAAATTATAGTTAAATAATATATATATATTGTTCTTTATATTTACTTATGAATTTCAACTATATTCAAGTATATTTATAAAGTTTTAAATAGTTTTTATATAAGATAAATATTATTTTTATAGAAATTCAAAACATCAATTTTGGCTGAGGGATGTCGACATGCCCATAGGCACTATGTCGACATGGTGACAGTTTTATTTCAAATTTCAAATTTCAAAAGAAGTGTCTATTCGCCATAACTCTTCACGAATGGACATGACTGTTGTTCTTCTATAAATAGGGGTCAGTTTCAATGAATTTTTAATCACTTTTTTCACTCCTCTTCTTCTTCCACATTTCTTAATACAAAATCATACCATTACTCTTCCAAAATCAACATCGAATCATACTCAATTACTTCTAGTGTGATTCTCCATCACTATCTCTACAAGGTTCTCAGTGCTATTCAGAGTTATAGACTTTTTGTAATCAATCGAGCGAGAGAAGGTGTGATTGTAGCCTTGGAAATCAATTGGGTGAACTTGTTGCCCCGGAAATCAAGTATCTCTACCTAGAGGATTGTTATTCTGGAGGGTGTACCTCGTAGCCTTGAAACCGAGGGTTGTAATTGTTGAATTGAGTTTGAAAGGAAATCCGTACTTGTGTTGCAGGACTGGATGTAGGGTAACTCTGAACCAGTATAAAATCCGGTGTGTTCTTTCCTTTACTGCTTTTACTTTATATTTGCATTTATGTTTGATTCTGTGTTCATATCTGTGTCTGATTAGTGTATACATTGTTAACAAAGTAAGATAAACTCAAAAAGATTAACAAATTTCTTTAAACACTATTCACCCCCCCTCTAGTGTTAATTCTAGCCTTAAGATCCTTAATCTGCGTTTCTCACATTTGGTATCAGAGCTTTGTTTTCAAAAGTTTCATTATCTGAATTTTGATAAGTTTTAAAATGGCTATTTTTGAAAAATCTGTTAAAACTAGTTTAGAATTGTTTAAATCATCATTGTTCCATGAGTCTGCATATGAATATTATTCAAATTCTAGTTGTCTACCCAAATTTTATAATGTGCAGGAAAGATACTTTATGGGTATTAAGGAATCAATCCACAATGGACAATCTATGCAGATCAAAAGGAATAAGTGGATACTTGATAGTGGATGCTCTAGACACATGACTGGTAATCCGGATATGCTGAATAATATTATATACAAAGATGGAGGACTGGTTAACTTTGGAGACAACTCGAAAGGATACGTGATTGGCATTGGCAATGTCGGTAATTCTGAAACTCCTATTATTACTAATGTTTTGCTAGTTAAGAATCTAAAACACAATCTGCTAAGTATAAGTCAACTATGTGATAAAGGATATAAAATTAAATTTGAAAAAGATAAATGTCATATTGAAGATAATAACTCAACCATAATATTTGAGGGAACTAGGAAAAAGAATATTTATATTCTTAATATGAAAGTTTCAAATGATAACCTATGTCTTCTGGCAAATACAAGTGACCCTTGGATTTGGCATAAGAGATTTGGGCATTTGAATTTCAAACTCTTATCTAGACTGTCAAAACATGATCTAGTAAGAGGTCTCCCTAAAATAAATTTTAAAGTAGATAGTTTATGTGATGCATGTCAATTAGGAAAGCTTAGAAAAAGTTCCTTTAAATTAAAAGATATGATTTCAACTTCAAAACCCCTTGAGTTACTTCATCTTGATTTATTTGGTCCATCTCAAATTCAGTCAATAAATCATAGTAAATATGTTTTTGTAATTGTATATGATTATTCTAGATTTACATGGACAATATTTTTGAAACATAAAAGTGATACTTTTGAATGTTTTAAGAACTTTTCAAAAAGGATTCAAAATCAATTATCTTTAAAAATTATAACTATTCGTAGTGATCACGGTGGTGAATTTGAAAATGAAAAGTTTGAGGAATTCTGTAATAAGAAGGAAATAACTCACAATTTCTCATTTCCAAGAACTCCACAACAAAACGGAGTAGTTGAGCGTAAAAATAGAACGATACAAGAGTGTGCGAGAACTATGCTTTTAGATAGTAATTTACCAAAACAATTTTGGGCAGAAGCTGTTGCTACCGCCTGTTATATTTTGAATAGAATTTTAATTAGACCATTAACTGATAAGACACCTTATGAACTTCTTCATGGAAAGAAACCTAAGGTATCATATTTCAGAATTTTTGGAAGTAAATGCTTTATTTTAAATACAAAAGATAATTTGGATAAATTTGATCCTAAATCCGACAAAGGAATCTTTATCGGATATTCTAATAGAAGTAAAGCTTATAGATTTTTTAATTTAAGATCTAACACCATTGAAGAAACAATGCATGTTTCGTTTGATGAAAATTTAAAAGATTTTGAAGTTACAAATGATGAAGAAGATTTAATTACTCAAAATCAGGAATCAACCGAAATTAATAATGAAATTAATCAACCTAATAAAAGGATTAAACTTTTAAAAGATCATCCTAAGTAAAATATAATAGGAGATATGCAATCTATTGTTACAACTAGAAATCAACTAAGTAAAATGAGTAATGTAGCATTTATATCATCTATTGAACCCAAAAATCCTAAAGAAGCATCAACTGATGATTCATGGATTTTGGCTATGCAAGAAGAATTAAATCAATTCACTAGAAATGAAGTTTGGGAACTTGTTCCTAGACCTGAAGATAAAACTATAATTGGAACTAAATGGGTCTATAAAAATAAAATGAATGAACAATGTGAGGTCGTTAGAAATAAAGCACGATTAGTCGCCCAAGGTTATTGTCAAGAAGAAGGTATAGATTGTGACGAAACCTTTGCTCCTGTAGCAAGATTAGAAGCCATTAGGATTCTACTTGCTTTCGCAAATCATAATAATTTCAAATTATTTCAAATGGATGTTAAAAGTGCATTTTTAAATGGATTTGTAAAAGAAGAAGTATATGTTGAACAACCACCACTTTTTGAAGATGAAAATTTACCAAACCATGTGTACAAACTTAAGAAAGCTTTATATGGTCTAAAACAAGCTCCTAGAGCCTGGTATGATAGACTAAGATCTTATTTATTACAATCAAATTTTGAAATTGGTAAAATAGATAATACTCTTTTTATTAAAAGAAATAAAAATGATATTCAACTAGTTCAAGTATACGTAGATGATATCATTTTTGGTTCAACTAACTTCGAAATGAATAAAGAATTTTCTGAAATAATGACAAAAGAGTTTGAGATGAGTCATATGGGTGAATTAAACTTCTTTCTAGGATTGCAAATAAAACAGTTAGATAATGGTATTTTTATTAGTCAAGAAAAATATGCTAAAGAACTAGTCAATAAATTTGGTTTGACTACTGCGAGTGGAAAACCTACTCCCATGGCAACCAATGAATATACAAGTAAAGAAGATTTCTCGAAAGATGTAAATCAAAAGTTGTATAGAGGAATGATCGGATCATTGCTCTATATCACTGCTGGTAGACCTGATATCATGCATAGTGTATGTCTCTGTGCAAGATATCAATCTCATCCTAAAGAAACTCACTTAAAAGCTATAAAACGTATCATAAGATATATTAAACACACATCTGATTATGGCTTATTTTATCCTAAAAATGATTCATTTGATTTAATATCATACTGTGATGCTGACTATGCTGGATGTAAATCAGACCGAAAAAGTACAAGTGGAACTTGTCACTTTTTGGGACACTCTCGGGTTTCCTGGTTTAGTAAAAAGCAAAATACAGTTTCTCTATCAACAACTGAAGCAGAGTATATTTCTGCTTTGGCTTGTTCTCAAGTAATATATATGCAACAAACCTTAAGAGATTTTGGATTAAATATCTCAAAATCGCCAATTTATTGTGATAATACTAGTGCAATAAATCTATCTAAAAATCCTACTCATCATGCTCGAACTAAACATATTGATGTTCGACATCATTTTCTTAGAGATAATATAACTAAAGAAGTAATTACTCTTGAATATATAAACTCTGAGAATCAAATCGCTAATATCTTAACAAAACCATTAAATGAATCTATATTTACTAAATTAAGAAGAGAATTAGGTATTTGTTCTATAACTGAAATATAAAATATAAATAACAAGTATAATTAATAATTAATATTAAAATAAATCATAGAGTTAAAATATAAGGACTATGTCGACATCCCCTAGGAAGACATGTCGACATGTAACGTTTCTATTTTTTTAAATTTTCCCACCAAAATTCAAAAATTTAGTTATATATTCTTCTCTATTTCGAATTCTTATTCATTCTCTCTGTTTTCACTTCATTTTCTATTCTGAAATATATAAAATAATGGCATCTTCCTATAAATCAAACATAAAATCAACTTTCTCATTCCCTTCTCCTACTTCTGGTCCATTCCAATACACTACTCTCGCACGTGTAACTAAATTGGAGGAGTCTATGAAGGATACTCTTCAGATGTTGATTGAAATTCAAGTGACTCAACTTCGTATGGTGAAAGAGCAAACGAAGCAAGGCAAGATTCTTAGGAATTTACAAAAATTCCTAATGGATAACCAGGCCAACCCTATCTTGATCGATGAAGACTCTTCACTCAATCAAGAACATGAGGTCAGCGACAAAGAAGAAGAACCAATGGAAGAAGCACACGAGGAGGATGATGACCAAGTAGTATGCGTTGGAGAAGTGTGTTTCAACAAAAATGGGAATCTTGTTGAACAACGTGGAAATTTCTGTTTCCACTATCCAAACTGTTCAATTCATAAATCTCCTATGTTCAGAAACACACATTAGTTTCTTCTCTTTCTTTCCGTTGTTAGTTATGTTTTTATGTTTTTTAAACGCAAATGTAAATACAACCATACTCGTAATAAATAAACTCGTGTTCTTATATGTGTTAGTATTATTGTGAATTCTTAATTAGGATAGTTAATAGTTTTGGATTATATTTTAGTTAAGTATTGATTATGTATGATAACACTATCATTATAATAACAAGTAATGTAGTCTTAGTTTCAGGGGGAGTTATATAGAATAATATAGAGTTATATAGTTTAGAGTTTTCTAGTTTAGAGTAAGTTTTTTGTTGATGACAAAGGGGGAGAAATATAAAATAAGGTAGTTAGGCATAGATTAAGGGGGAGTTACTAGGATAGAAGGAATATTTTATAAACAAAGGTTGTCATCATCAAAAGGCGGAGATTGTTAGTCCATGATATGATGGTTTTGATGACAACAACCTTAGAATAGATTATAAAATATAAATACTAATATTACAAGTTTAGATATATATGTATATGCAGGATCTAACCATGCAGGTATCAAGAATGAAGACTGTACAGTATAGAGATTCAAGATGTATAGATAGAAGACTCATGAGTATCAAGAATTTCAAGAGTTCAAGATTTCAAAGTTAAGTTTGTTAGGAATATTTATTAAAACTCGTAGAAAAGCACTGGCATCTTAATATCCAATTTATTCGTGGAATGGAATCCACTTCGTACTCGTTAAAGGGATGAAACCCTAAGTAGGATGGAACCTACGAAAAATCTAGTGGAACATTTTTTTGTATCCACTTACTTTTATTTCAAAATGATTTTACAAAATTATCTTGTTTTCAAAATGATTTCAAAACTTTCCTTTTAAAAGATTCAAAACTCTCTATCCTAATTTTAAATAATTTTAGCCTCAAAAACATCTTTAATTTCAAAGACAAATTACTCCTGATTTTAAACTATCTTTTCAAATAATATATTTAACATTTAAATTATTTATACTTTGATTTAAATTATAGTTAAATAATATATATATATATATATTGTTCTTTATATTTACTTATGAATTTCAACTATATTCAAGTATATTTATAAAGTTTTAAATAGTTTTTATATAAGATAAATATTATTTTTATAGAAATTCAAAACATCAATTTTGGCTGAGGGATGTCGACATGCCCATAGGCATTATGTCGACATGGTGACAGTTTTATTTCAAAATTCAAATTTCAAAAGAAGTGTCTATTCGCCATAACTCTTCACGAATGGACATGACTGTTGTTCTTCTATAAATAGGGGTCAGTTTCAACGAATTTTTAATCACTTTTTTTCACTCCTCTTCTTCTTCCACATTTCTTAATACAAAATCATACCATTACTCTGCCAAAATCAACATCGAATCATACTCTATTAATTCTAGTGTGATTCTCCATCACTCTCTACAAGGTTCTCAGTGCTATTCAGAGTTATAGACTTTTTGTAATCAATCGAGCGAGAGAAGGTGTGATTGTAGCCCTGGAAATCAATTGGGTGAACTTGTTGCCCCGGAAATCAAGTATCTCTACCTAGAGGATTGTTATTCTGGAGGGTGTACCTCGTAGCCTTGAAACCGAGGGTTGTAATTGTTGAATTGAGTTTGAAAGGAAATCCGTACTTGTGTTGCGGGACTGGATGTAGGGTAACTCCGAACCAGTATAAAATCCGGTGTATTCTTTCCTTTACTGCTTTTACTTTATATTTGCATCTGTGTTTGATTCTGTGTTCATATCTGTGTCTGATTAGTGTATACATTGTTAACAAAGTAAGATAAACTCAAAAAGATTAACAAATTTCTTTAAACACTATTCACCCCCCCTCTAGTGTTAATTCTAGTCTTAAGATCCTTAATCCGCATTTCTCACAGCATATTTTTACTTCCATATTTTATCCAATTTAATTAAATAAATGAGCATATAGGGTGTTTTAACATGTTTAAACCAATATTCAAATTATTTTCAAATCATCATTTATTCATCTTCATATAGGGGCAAAATGGTCATTTTTGTGCATATATTAATTTTAGAAAATTTACTTGGAAATTTCTATGTTATTTTGTAGAAAATTGGATGGAAATTACAAGAGGCTTCATGGAAAATATGCATGCACAAGAAGAAACAAAGGAATGGAGATAGAAATAATTCAAACTCATGCAACATGGAGGATCCCACCTACCCACTTACCATGGTCACCTATTAGGAGCTAATGTACATGCTAATGAAGATTAAAGTTGCATGCACATGTAATGGAGGATTAAGCTCATGCTAATGACAACTTGGAGGCTACACTTCCTCAATGGTAGTTCCCAAAAATTGGATTAGGGTTTTAGACTTGTATAAATACCACATATGTTCATGTAATTAATCTCTTAGCCTCCTTAGCCTCCATTTTAGTTAGTTTAGTTTGAGGCTCAAAAATAAACAAAGCTCTCTTTTCTTTCTTTTCATGGCTACTTAGCCATTTTCTTCTTATGTAATTTTCCTATATGTAATTTTAATTCATGCTATTTTATTTCATGTTATTTCATTTTATGTTAGTAGTGTAGTTTATTTCTTATGCAAGTAGATTAGCTCTCATTTTATTTTAATTTGCTCCTTTTTTTCCTCTTGTTTTTATTTCATGTTGATTGCTACATTTGTTGAAAGATAACAAATAAGAGAGGCTAAACCTCTTCAATTTACGGGTAATGAAGCTCTCTTAATCATGTAGATTCAACATTTTGATAATTTTTGATCTTTTTTTGTGCTTAATGGAATGATGATGTGAATATTTTGTTGTTTTAGCTTTGAATTTGATAGCCTATGTTATTGACAGCAAATAGGCTATGCTTAAACAAACACAAACACATGATTATGGTAATGAGTGGATTTTAAAATCAAAATTTTATGGTCTATATTTCTAATCAATAGTTAATAGATCATGCTTGAATAGATTTTATTTTCAACTTCATTGTAATTTTTCATGAGAGTTAAAAAGTGGTTTAATGGGTGTGTTATAGCTTGATGGTGTATAATAGGCTAATTAATGGCACAAATATTCCATACTTATGATAAAAACATCAATTAAATTCACTAATGACCAAAACAAAAGATCATAATTTCATATTGTGTTGATTTATGTGATCAAGAGAGAGGAAATTACCTCTAAATTGCCTTCAAACTCTCATATTTTTATCCATTTTAGTTTTTGTTAGTTTTTACATTTTTTAGCTTAACACACTCTTTAAATTTTTGGTTTAATTTGATTGAATAGAAATTTAAAATCTAAACAATTACCTATGGATTGACCAGTACTCAAATACGTGCTACAATCGTACGCCGTGCGCTTGCGCTTAATTTTTATTTAAAATTTGATCGGCTGATTTCTAATCCGATAGAGAATTAGCCAGTTCGAACAATATACTTCCTTGATAAAAATTCATACTTAAATTTCAACATATTCATTTCCATATTTATAAAGCTATATTTATAAATCTCCTTTTATTTTATAACATATCATTTAACATCTCCAAATCTATCCTCACTTTCAATTTCCAAAAATAGAATCAACTGTTTTTCTAAACAACATCCCACACATTATCATAAATCCCCAATTTGATTTATTTCCCAATCTATGCAATGATAATGGTTTCCTTTCATTTATAAACACCGTTTATAAATCAATCATTTTATTAATAAAATACGATTTGCAAATCTTCACTTTATTTATAAATCGCCGCATTTATATACTATCACATTTATAAATTAACCTTAATATATGCATATATATATATATAATATTTATATATATATAGACACACACACGCATATCGCTTTATATAAACGGTTAATAAATACTTATACCAATTTATTTCTATCTTCATTTTAAACCATATCCCTTTTTTATAAAAGACGGGCTTATTTTTAAGATTTTAAAAATCTTTATTCACAGTACAAAAATATCTATTTGAAACATTTAAAAAAACTATTAATTTATAATCTTTAAAAATCATGCTTTTTATTTACTTCAAATAAATTCCTTCTTTAAATAATTCGAGGATAATTATTAAACATATATAATTTCAAAAATCATTTTGAAATCCCATTTTAAATTAAAATCATTATTTTTATAGTATTTTAAAATACCAAAAATAAGACCCAGTGCTACTAAAGAACTAAATAAGCAAAATCATATCCATGTCATCAAATATGGCATCCAAGAAGTCATATATCACAATATATATATATGTATGTATGTATGTATGAAAGTAGAATCAACAGCATGAGGAATCCAATTGGATCCCTCTAACCTGTCCCCCTACATCACATATAATATATACAAAATTAATATAAATCAACCGTTTTGAGAAAGGATCATATACAAAGGGTCAAACACTCTTACACGGGAACGTAATAGGGTTTCATCCGCTCCAGGGGCGGGAATATATCTAAACCAACAAATAAAATAGTAAATCATCCAAACATCCAATCAACTATAAAATAGTCACACATTCAATAAATAATTTTTATCAACTATATAATTTTTTTGGTTAACCAAAAATATTATATAGTCGATAAAAATTATTTATTGAATGTGTGACAATAAAAATGTGAGTTTAACTCACATTGATTTCATTTTCGTCAAAGCACCCCGGTTCGAATTAAAATTGAATAGACGTTCAATTATAACCCAAATTCCTATAAGCTCCAAACTACTCCAATCCAATTTCATATAGTAGAATTCATCAATACGATCGCAACGCAACTTACCGAACTCAATTTGGACCTTGTATGGAAAAGTTGTGAATTAATGAATGATTGGATTAATTAAACTATAATTAACTTTATAACCTTTTAAACTAATTACTACCTCCCCCTTATTCAAACAAAGCCCAAACACGATGAAAAATTCACCCGTGACTTTCCCCTCCTCACCGTTGCTAGGCACCGCCTACCACCACCGGGACCTCGCCCGAGCTAGCACTCGTCACCGCCGACCTAAAGATCCCAACCTTGCCTTCCCTCATCGACGCTAGCCCCCTAGCCAAGCAAAAAAACTATTCGACGTCAAACTCAAATTCCGATCGCCAGCGGCAACCAACGACCAATCCGGCCATTGACTAGGTCGACCTCCTTCTGACGACCATCTTTGATGTTGGGACCCTTGGCAAATTTTGCCTTGATTGGCTCCAATCGATTCGAGCCATTGGATTGGAGGAGGGAATTTGAATAATAAACGAACTAAACCCTCTGATTCGAACGTAATTTAATCGAGAGGGACAATATGGCTTGAACAGTGCAGAGTATGGAGGGTGAAAGGCTTAGGGTATGGCCTAAGTATGGATTAATACATATTGTTTTATTTAGTAAATGTATAGCTTTTAAACGTCCAAAATTCTCGAACTCTAAACAAGGCGTGCCGCCTAGCGTTCTATTTGTATTACCTCTATTCTGAACACATTGGAACTAGTTTCGAGGCCTAATTCGATCATATATAGAAGATATTTTTTCAAACCTAATTATTATATAAATTCATGAAACTAATTTATGCGCGTTTCGATCTCACATGACTAAACAATACGTCCGATCGCCTCGAAAATCGTCAGTATACAATAACTCTCTATTACAGATCCAATGACACTGGTTTCATCAAAATCCGAGGTAGTGTCCTGAAAGGCTATTTTTACACGTTAATTAAAACGAAATATTATAAATACCAAATTAATCACTTTTAATTCTAAATTAAAAGTTTACTATATCCATTCTTATTTAAATAGAATTTAAATCAACCTTCTAAATCATTTTTATTTACATTAACTCCAAGACTTAATTATTTAAACAATTCCAAATATTAAATTTAACAATTTAATTATCAGAGAAATCGCTATACTTGAAATTTAAGATATTTAACTTATAAAATTTACTTTTCAATATTTAAGATTAGTTAAATATTCCAAATTCAAATGACTAAATTTTTAGGTCGTTACACAATGCACATTACCTTCGGTCAGATAAAATTCTGGTATGAGCGAATCTATAATCTCAAATTAGATATAAGTCATAAAATATTATGAGTAGGAACAAATGGTATGGAGAATCAAACCTGACATTTCCTTACATCCAATAAGTTAGCACATATAAACAACATATGCTAAAGTATCGTCATATATGTGTATTAATAGTCAAAGTACAATATGGGATGTCTTAGAATCTATCAATGATAATACCTACATCGTATGACATCCCTAATAAAACATAGCAAACATAACAACCACAAAACAAACTCATCTCACTCACTTAAGTGCATTGAATATATGATGACTTGTATGACCACATCGTCAGTCAAAGACTACTCAAAATCTCGGTTTCATAAATGGTCGAATCCATGCACAAGGAAACTAGACCCACATATTGATAAGGTCAAGGGCACATGGATCACATCGTAAAATCCAATCAAGCGTCCCTACATACTCCTCTTTATAAGCGTTCATCGAAACCTCCAAGTTATCAATGATTCCTTAACATACATTATAATAGTAATATATTGTACGTTCTACTTCACAAGTTCACATCGTCAAACTTGCCTCCTTAGACCATCAACATATGCTATGAACACTTTCCTCTTAAAGTATTCAATCCAAACAACCCACATCGTCGAGTCATTGAAGTTCAGAACATTTCTCGACAGTTCACAACATTCTCTGGGTTTTCATGCGTCGAGCCCAAAACAACCCATTGTTGGATCCCAATATGTTTTGTAGTGGGTAAATGAGTAAATTTAAAAAACCATGTTTTGATCTTAATAGACCTATGAAGTTTATTAACTAGCATAAGATCCAATCCTTCTGTTTAAATCATATTTTATCTAAAATTATTTTATATTTATTAATTAATTATATTAATTTAATTTAATGTTTATTTGAGTATATCATGCATATACTCAATAACATGACATAATAGTATAGTGATGTACAAACATATATATAACTATACACTTACACACCTAGATATTGGAATTTATATATATTGCTAATACATATATATATTATACCTACATATGCATATGATAATTTCATATGAATATCAGGAATATAAATGGCTAAATATATATGCATAGACACACACACACACACACATATATATATATACTGTGATATATGTATATTATTTGTATACATGTACTTATTTTTGAGGAAAACGAGTGATCCTCCCAAGGAGGAGAGCATTGACATAATTTTATTCTACACTTAAAAATGAGTTGTCAACAAGCCTAGAAGGTAGCAAACCACTCACTCCCCCTGTATAGAAGAAAAAGTAAAAAAAACCTTCCAAACCAAAATACTATAGATTATATAAGAGAATTAAGATCAAGAGAAGGTTTTATGAAGAAATGATAAAGCAAAATGCCAAAAACATATAGAAGGCCAATAAAGCAATAGTTTCCAAGGCGAGCCATTGTAATACCCTAAAAATTTGAAATATATTATAATTAAAATATTAATAGTATAACCATGTTAAATAATTGGATTTATTTTGTAAATAAAATTTATTTAAAATAAGGAGGGGCAAAATGGTCATTTTTCCAACTTTGTAATTTGACAATGGAACTAGTGTCATTGTGACCGTCTTATTTTTATGATTTGCACAATATATTCATTTGCCTAGTTTGGAGTCTGTATGAGTGAGTTATGGGCGATTTCGTGTCACACATGTGAGCGCCAAAATTTGAATTTGAAAACCTAAAGATCGACGCCCTTCCCTCCATCTATAAAAAGGCACACCAGAGTACATAACTTCTTTTCACATTTCAAAAACTGACATCGGTTCATTCCTTCTCATTTGTCCTCTTTCTTCCAAAATTTCAAATCATCTTATATAGCTTGATTCTTGAGAGATTGGCATGAAATTGAAAGTGTAGTGGATGAAGTGCGTGTGTGTGTGTCTGTGTGTGTCTATATACATAGCTGAGCTACTCATATGAGTATATAAATAAAATACTATGTTAACCGAAGATAAAGTAAAGTAAAAAGAACTTGTACACCAAGATTTTTATACTGGTTCGGGTCACCATCCTACGTCCAGATCTAGGATCTTGATTTTGGCTTTTTACCCACTAACACCCTCGCTTCACTCGAAAGAATGGTTGACCATTGAACAAGACTTTTCACAAACTTGGTAAAAAATAGTCCTTGGCGATAAATGTGTCTGAATACACTGATATGCCCAATGTAGTACTATGCTCTTATAACTCACAAGAATCGCTTTGTGGTTGAACGTATAGATGTATAAAGTGTTTGAAATCAAAACGTTTATAAGAGTAATTGAATGATCGCAGATATGAAAGAAGTATGGTAAATTAGTGTTTCAAAAATAGATTTGCGATTTAGAAAGCAAGTTAACTGATTGATCTTCTTGAAATTATAACTATTTATTGAATTGAAAAGCTACTAAGAGGAATACGACATTTACCATTGGAGAGAGACGCTTCTTGAGAAGGAGGAAGAAATGCAACTGTTCGGGATGAGAAATAATTTTTGAAGCACTTTCGAAATCTGGAAGATATTCATGCACCGGTGCGGCGATGGTTTCAACCCGATCCACCGGCCCATGTATTTTCTTCAAAATTCTAAAGCTATAAAAGCCTTTTGAAAATTCTTGAAAAATTATTTAAAATCATATTTAAGATCTTTAAGGCTCTAAGATGGTGGTGAGTAATTCTTGTGAGTTTTAACAATATATTTCTAAGACAAAAACAACTCACACAGAGAAGGTCTTCAAGTATTCTACCTTTTGATGATATTCTGGAAATGTAGCATGAAGTCTTCTATCCACTTTAAGCTTGTGATGACTTTTCTTTGGTTTTCCTGCTTTGACTATTGTATGGAGCTGTCATCATCAAAATTTGGAAAATCTTGCTCCAATATTCTCCCCCTTTTTTATGGTGATAATTCATATATGCATTCATGCAAAGAATGTAACAATGATACTTATACGAATGCATACTCCCCTTAAATATTTGCACAAAATATTTTATAACTCTATAACTCCGTAACTCCATAACTTCCTCTAAATGTATGCATATGTTCAAATATTTATCCCCATTTGTCATCACAGAAAGGAAAAACATATAATATAGTATAATACAATGCAATGAACATCATGTATGAAAATCATGGAATGAATCATGTAGAACAAATAGAATGAATCATCATGGAACAAACAAAATTAACATCACAAAATTATCACAGAATAGCACAGACTGATCACAATATCACAAAATGCATACTAAATACCAAATCAAAGTCAAAACCAGACATAATGTCAAATAACATAGAACAACACAAATGTAAGACCGAATGTCAAACAACACAAACTAATGCAAAGACATAATGAAAATCAAACTAGATGTCCATAAGAAAGATACCAATAGAGAGGAGCTATAAACTACAGTTGGTAATGGTATCCTAGAGGAGTTGTAGGATCAGACTGTGTGAATCCTATATGCTCACTGGGTAGTGCTGGAGGATGTAATGGAGAACCTAAAGCATGGACGATAGTCGCATGTGGTCTAGGTCCTCTCCCTTTAGAGCCCATCCTAGTAGGTCCATTAGGTTGATGATGTGATGGTCTTGCAGCTCTAGTGCCCTATTCTCATGTCTGAAAGTCATGTACTAAAGGTTGAGGTACTTACAAGGGCAAAAGAGCACTACCCTCACTGCTTATACCAACTCCAGTCTCCCTGGTGTGAATAGAGCCATGTAGACGAGTGAGAAGAGAACGAATAATGCCCAACTCCTTCTTATGTTCGCGCTGCTCTTCTTATCATCTGTATCAACTGTTCCCGTCTATGGAGCATCGAAATAATCCGGTCCTCTGTAGATGGAGAGGCATGTAGTGGGAAAGTAAGATGTTAATAAGATGAGGATGGTAAATCTTGCTACATTGGCTGGTACACAGAAGTCTCAACATGGATCTCATCAATAGTCGCTAAAATCTTCATATCTTTTAACACTTTGTCACCAAAAATGGAAGATATATGATGCCTTAGAGGAGTCTCATCATCCAATGGAACACCGAAGCGATGAAGTATCACAAAAATCAAATTACCATATGGATTATACTTATGCTTCTCTCCCGAATGATTTTCAATCATGTTATACATTTTTGTACTAATGGATATATCTCGTCAAAGTTGCTAGTTTTGGGAATTAAGTTATATTGAAGAATTCTAATCCTTATGCGACCTAAATGTGTTAAGTTTAAAGTTGTCCGATTAGCATTTTCTCTCTCTCAACTATTAGCTACATAACATACTCGTCATCCAAACCCAACTCATTTAATGTCTCCCAACGTTTGTTCATTAAATTCAAGATGTCTAGTAGATATTGGAACCGAGCTAGCACACATCGGGGTAAATGGATAAATTTCAAAAAAATTATTCCCTTTGGATCTCTGTTAGGCCTATGAAGTCTAAATTTATTTAGACTTTATCTAAATTTTATTTTAAATAAAACCATTACTTTATTTATTTTCTACATAAGATTTTATTTATTGTATAATTTATATTATAATATATATGTGTGTGTGTGCGCCATATACACATAAGTGCGTACATGCAGGTGCAACATAAATAGTGTATATGGTTTAACATGCCCATGTGCAAATGCTAGGATTTACACTGCAACGGACAAGCTAGCCCCTCTATATACATGCGTGTTGTCAAGTATGTATATATATGTGTGTGTGTGTTTGATAATATATACATTGTAAAATACGATATATTCATATATATATATATATTATAAGTGATTATACTATTTATTTATTTATAAACACACACTTTATTATAACATAAATAATTGTAAATGACAATATAAAAAATTACAAGATTAAATTCAAATTTAAAATTCAATTTTATATTTAGGTCTAAATAAACTCAATAAAATCTAGTAACTACAAAATTCAAAATATATTAAAATTTAAATAAATATCTATGTAATGTTTATATTTATTTCGAAATTAATTATATACATATATACATACATACATACATGTATATATATATTTACACTAAAATATTATCTTATATATACATACTTTATACATATAAATATATCTAATGTAAATTAATTATTAAATATATACAAATATATACTTTAGCATAAACAGGTATAAAAAAATTCGGTCTAAAATTGTTTTGGTTAAAAAAATTGTTTTTAAATTGGAAATCAATAATAATTAAATTTTTGTAAATTTTGAAAACAATATAAATAAGTATATATTTTATAAAATATTTCTCGTGTATGTATTTTATATTTTCATGCCGATACTTATCTATATTTAAAAACATACAATGTTTAAATTAAAATATCTACATATATATAAATGCTATATTCGATTTTCAAATTCTTTTTTTTGATTCCATGAACTTTTAATTATATTTATATATTAATAAAATGACATACTTTATATTATTGTGTTTAAATATAAAAACTAGTTTTTTAAATAATAATTTTATAATATTATTATACATGTAATTTTTTTTATTATTGAACTATAGCCATTTGCTTTATATATATATAATATTATTATAGACATATACATTATCATCAAATGACGACAGCGCCAACATATATAGATATGTGACAATTTCTAACTGATTGGCATTATATTTAATAATTAAATAAGCATTTATATATGTTAATAAACATGAGATTTACCTTTCACCAAAGCCTAGAATTTGCACCTTCAAATGATGAACTAAACTCCTTGAATTCAATTCCAAATCCAGAAATTACTAGCTCCCGAACAACTTGACCACCGACAATTGTATTTTATTTAATTTTGTATTTAAGATGCTTGAAAATTTGCAGAGAGGGGAAGAATGACTTCGGCCAACAAGAGGATGGTATGGAGGCTCCTAAAAAATCTTTGAAAAGTCTAAGTTAGGGATAATTAAATAAGGAGGTTGTAAAGGTCCGCAAATCCATACCTCTTGAGTCGACCATAATTCACATCAGTTCAACTCAAATTGAACAGAAAATACGAATCTTTAGGGTGAAGAAGAAAAGATAGAAGAAGAAATAGAAACAACAACACAGAATCTCACAATCCCAGCGGAACAAAATATAATATATAATATAAAAAATTTACACAAAAGAATATGTAACAGTTTATATACGTACAATCATCAGAGTACATCAATCGATACATCAATCTGGACAGTTATAATCACTTGTCCTCACACAGCGGAAATATAACCAAGTACGAAAATACATCTGAACTCCTCCAGCTAGTCTCCTGAGTCCCATAACATCTTAACCTGAAACTGTAATACTCGGTCTGACCCGAACATTATAATAAAATAACACCCGAGTCAGTATGGAAAACCAGCGTGGAAAAAACACACTCAATTTGAATTATTAGGGTTATCAAAATCCTTGGAAAACAAATGTATCTCGTAAGACCGCATCACGCATAAACACGACGGGTTTTTCCCTTACGATAACCAATTTTTTTTATAGAAAATCCAGTGATATTATAATAGTGTCTAAACACAAATACTTATTTAATAGCTGAAATTGTTGCATTTATTAAATTCCAGCATACTAGGCTCTACAAATAAAACCGTAAGCTCGTATCAGAGAATGGATTCCAATGAATGACTGAGCCACTGGGGTACCTCCTATCATAGTACACCTCTAGAACAATGTACCGAGGACCACGCTGGGATCCCCTGCTCACAAGGCCGGCCTACCCCTAAGCTAGATAGACCGAATATGTTATCACCCAAGGTGTTCCCACCCTTACTATCGAGCACTCCTTCTTTCATGCACAACCATAGCCATAATAAATAGGTTTTTGAGGACATCTAGAAAAGTGATAACATACCCTAATTGGGTGCGACCCACTTAGCCTTGCTGCATCTCCCCTGTTTTAGTCATTCCCGGTTGATGAGGCTCGAGGCTAAGTGTTACCTTTCAAGAAATAATTCTTCTTAGAATGCACATCGTTCTCCAATGACGATGTTCTGATAGCATTCGTCCATACAAGTTGCCCTGGGTCTGGAAAAACTGAATCACTGTCTTCATCATCTCCACGGTATTCATTCGTTATGTTCAAACCGAATCGAAGTGGTTTTCGGATAATTAAATCTGATCCCGGACTCTTCGAAATAATTAACGAAATTGGCCAATATTGATAGTCGGTTATTTAACTATCAAATAAACATCCATAAGCAGACAGTAGGCCTTATTTTATAAACCTTCAAACATTTACTTTAAAATATCTTTACGGAGATATATGCTCAATCCCTTTCAATATTTCTATATTTTGAAAATAGTTTCAGCACCTATATCCAAAACAGGATATTAAACCTTTCTCAACACTTAGAAATATTTCCAACTTCCATTTTTATAACACTTAGAAAATATTTCTATTCCACATCATTTCCCACTAAAAATATTACCAAAACCTTCCTCCTAATACTTAGGAAAATATCTATACGTATAATTTCCAAAATTATCTCAATATTAAATTTGGGAATATTTCATAACTTATCTCTTAAGTCTCCAGAATTTTTATAAATCCTTCCTACGATGTTCAAACTGATTATACCTATTTATAATCCCAACCAACCATTTACAACTCCTTTAAAGGTATTCAAATTCTTTTCGAAGTTATCTCATCTAAACACCGGAAATTTTCTTATGTCTCTAGAATTCATTTATAAGATTTCTCTTATAAAATCTCATCTTTAAATATAAAAAACCTGTTTACACATCTCGAGAGAATTTTATAAATAAATTTTCAATCATTTCAGCAATATATGTAACATACCGAAATTTTCGACTTTCGAAAATTCAACATCGATACTCATTTTATCGACTGCCGAGAAATCGAACGCCGGAAACCCGAAAAGTTATGGTTTTAAGAAAGAAGAAAAAGGTAGAAGAAGAAGATAGAAGAAAAAGAAAGAAAAAAGAAAGCAGAAGAAGAAAGAAGAACAACAACAGAAACAGAACAATATCAGAATCTCACATATCGCAGCGGAACAATATATAATAGATAAATGAATAATCTTTAAAACAAAGAATTTTATCAGTTTATACATACATCAGTCATCAGAGTCAATATACAACAATGGACAGTTATATAACTTGTCCTCATACAGAATACACAGCGGAATAAATACTATCAAATACAAATACTACGTCTCGCCATCCAGCTCATCTCCAAAGCTTCAGAATATCCAGAATATCCTGATAATATAACTCTAGGCTGCCCGTGTGGAAATTTGTGGGCACCCAGAGTTTAGAAGGGACAATAAACTCCGAGTCAGTCATGGTGACTGGTGTGAGATCGTAAAACAGTTATTCTTTGAAAATAACAGCAGAGAATTTTAATGTCAAATTCGCAATGCTTTTGGAAAATGAAACTACCATAAGACCTCCCACCACACACACAATGCAAACGCAGAATTGGAGGAGATTTCTTCTTATGATAGTCAAAGATGCTTACTACGCAAAATCAAATCATTTTTTTGATATTATTATTAGTGCATAGTGTAGAAAACATTTCGAAAGTATAATATTAATCTTAGCCAGCATAGGCATTCCGCACTTATGCCTACTATAGCTACTATGTTCAATAGCAGGTTACCGCCACATTCCATAGCAGGTAATACAACTAAAACCGTACAAGTCGCGTATTGTTTCTTTGGATTTCCAACAAATGGTCAGGCTAAGGAACTTCCTATCCACGATGGGTACGTCCCTGGAATAGACGACCCGAGAACCTAACCGGATCTCTGCCAACACAAGGCCGGGTTACCTCTGCAAAAATAGGTAACTACTGACACGCGTATGCCATCCCCCGATCGTCACCGATCTTCCCGAGGATCCCCGATTCGCAACAAACCACATAGATAATAATAATGCAGTAACCACAGAGGTTAAGTATCTGGGCTCCATACCATGATACCACCTTTATCCAGAAGGAATGACATACACTAAGGGGCGCTACTCCCTAGAACCTTGCTGCATCCTTCCTGTTTCGACCATTTCCGGGGTGTGAGGCTCGATGAAGTCTCGTCCACAAAGCTACGCTTTCTACAAAGCCATGCTTCGGGTCAAACAAAATGATCAACCTATGATCATAAAGATATAAGATCAAACAAATGATCATATCACAAATGATCAAACACTGATCATTTCACAGCAACACTCAGTATGCCACGTTACCAAATTGGGATATATCGCTGATAAATTTCAACTACATAACCTCTGAGCTCGTACGTCTCCGAGAAGGGTGTTAAGCTAAGAGAATAAATTCTCCGCCACCAACAGAAATGTATTTGAAAGAAATCAGCTTTATATCTCAAATTGTAACGTCAGACACACAATCCATACAAGTCTGTTCCGGGATCGAACAGAACCGAAGGCACTTCTCACGAAGCCCTTGCATATCCGGATAATTTCAATCACGTCAGGACTTCCCATCACTAAGGGTGATAAAACCTCTAAATCGAAGATCAGTCGATGTAGAGTAACTCGACGGTAATCCTTCCGTTTTCAAAAATATCCGGTCTTCAACACCGGTCTTCAAATGCAATTCATAACGACGTATCACATATTCGGAATGGGTTATACGACCCCATGGTCCTTTCCCGGCTAACCCGAATAGTGAGCGTAAATTCAAAAATAAGTGTGGCATTCAATTTCATCCAATTCACAATAAATCATCCATTCAGGGTAATTATTGATAGTCGGTTATTTAACTATCAATAAAGATGTGCAACATCATCAGATTCCAAATAATTTTCCAAATTATTTCATCTCCAAAAATATCTTTACTAGATATATTATTTCCACACTTAACCATTTGAAAATAATTTCAAATCAATTTCCACATTTCAATTTTATCTTTGAAGATAAAATCTCAAAAACAGTTCATTTCATATTGGAAAAGCAATTCCATACTTATTTAAAAATAAGTATTTCACAAATCTATTTATTTTCAACACTTAGAAAATATTCGATATACTTAAATCAAAATTAAGTATATATTCATTCTTTAAGGAAATCATTCTCTTTAAACACATTTATTTGAGTCAAAACGAATGTTGCGTAAAACATCGTTACGACGACTCGAAATCAATAGTATAGGGATTCGGAATTTAGATAGGTATATAAATCCCAATACTACATAAAAACATTTCCTTTTGGAAATCATTTACTATAACAACAGTGTTATAGTCCACCATTTCCTTATATTTCTCGAAAACGTCTATTTCAACAATAAATGTTGAAATCTATGATTTCGATATTTAACACGTTTTAAAACATCTTTTAAAACAATTAACTTCATTTCAAATATCACTTTTCCAAAACCATATCCATTTTACTTAACAATATATTCACTGTCCAAAATCGTGAATATACTTCACTAATTACATTTCACTATTTTCTACACATTTTATTTCAATAATAATTCGCTATCCAAAATCGCGAATATATCTTCTTAAATAATCTTCTATATTAAATTTATCCCATTCAATCTATTTTCGAATTTATAAGCACGTTTATAAATTCTATTTCTCTTTTAATAACAACTTCGACTTATAAACCTTCTTTTATCAACTTCTATATTTAACTTATCAAAATAAGTGACTTTGGGTTTATAACAACTTTTATAAATTTTAATTCTATTTGTAAAAGCTTCAATACCAAATCAATCTCAATATTGATTTCTAATTTTATTTTCAACGTTTGAATAAAATTTCCATATTGATTTCTCAAAAATTCATTTCTAAATATTAAATCAATTACAGATTGATTTCAAATTTTATTTATCACTACTAAAATAAATTCCTTATTTTTCTCAAATTATTCAATATTCTGTTTTGAAATGGATTCTTCAAATTGAAATCATTTTACATTGATTTCACAACTTATTTCAATTTACCAATTAAATTTCAATTAGGATTCCCAACTTATCTTCTCTTAAATAAATTCCTTTTTAAGAAAATAAATTTCAATCGTTTCTTTCAATCTATTTTAAAAATCCAAATTTTAAATTAAATTCTTCAATTTATAATCACTACTTTACGAAATCCATTTATTTAACATTTTCACTTTATTCTGGAATAAATTCGATAATACTATAAAAATCAACTTTTATACCTTTAAATTCTTTTCTTCAAATTTTTATTCATTTTCACAAAATCAATTCACTTAAAATTTTCTGCTTGAATTACCAAAAATTCAATTTCGTTTATTTTTGGAATCCAATGATATCAAACATCCATTCAGCTAAATTTTAGCTTTCAACAATTTCCAGACATCAATTCGATAACATCAATAATCATTCACAGATTATCACATCACAGTAGAAATAAATTCAATCAATGTGAGGGGTCCAGTTGGATCCCTCCAACCTGTTTCCCTGCATCCAAAGACGTTAGCACAATACCAATTCCGCTCCAGTACGGAATTATCGCGGTATATGAGTTTTTATAAATCCGCTTACTAACGGCGCAATAGGGTCTCATCCGCTATACGAGGCGGGAAATCATCAATCCAATATATACATATGCCAATATGTATATACTGCTATATATATAGATATATCCTATCATATCTAATAGCACATTCAAACAAAATCAATCAATAACTGCAATAATTCCACTTTTAAATCGAGTGAGAAAATCTCACCTTAGCTTTTTATTTTGCAATCCAATCCAGTTCTTCTTTCGTTTTCTCGACTTTAACCTTGTATAAATATTTACACAGTTTATCAATATTCGAATTAAATCGAACTTTTAAATTATCGTTCTATTTATTTACTTAGCCAAAATTTTATAACCGTAAACTTCCATTTATATAAACTGTAAACAGTTATTTTTCTGGAATAAATTTTTTGTTTTACACTTGAATATTCTGCAGTGAATAAAAGTTTAACTTTCTGTTTTACTATATAAGTGCAAATACACATATTATCATTTTGAAATCACATATATTTTAAAATTACCTTACTTTAATATTTTCTTTTCCTTTTGAAACTCATATACACTTATAAATTAAAATCTATGTACATTTTAAAATAAATCTTTACAGATTCCAAATTTAGTTTTATAAAACCCAATTCTTCCTTTTAAAACTTATTTAATTTAAATTTTAAAACAGAACTATTTTAGATCTAACTGCCTAATTAATTACTTTTCCCCCTGTTTGTCTTTCTAGAAAAAGAAAAATACTAACAATAATTATAAAACAGTAATTAACTCTAATGTTAAAAATTTTCCAACCTATGAATATTTATTAACTTTAAATATAACGAATGGGTATATACCTCATTGACAAGAACCTCCCCTTCCCACCAGAGTCTCTTCCCTAGCATCTGATATTCAACACACTGCACGAGCCACGCCTCGTTTGCAGCCAGGCATCGCCCATTGATTTGTTCGCCAGCAACTCGTGCTCACTACGCCACGCCTATGCCCCAGTCGCGAACGCACGTTCTCTTCCAGTCGCGATCGCAACCCACGCGAGCCAAAGCCCACGTGCTATCCCAAAATCGAACGACGAACCACGCGAAAACCTATGCGCCATCGACCTACCACCATCGCGGCTCCTCACTTCGCGGAAGCACGCGCGCCTCCATTGCTTCGAGCCACTACCGAGCTCAAATTGATCAATCGCGAGCTACTCGCGGATGCCCCCGAACGATACTCCCTCCATGCCTACGTCGCGACCTTCAATTGATTTTCGAGTCGCCATTTTCGATTTCGAGATTTCAGTGGACATTTTACTTGGGGAAAACGAATTGGTTTTGAAGAATAAAGCTTGGCTATCGGTTAATTTGAACGTGACCTTTTCTTTTGTTTGCGGTAGAGATTTGGGGATGGAACGAGAGAGGGACGCGATTTTATTTGATTTTTCTTTCGATTGAATTTCTGTTGAACTGGGAAGGGAGTATTTGAAACGAAAGGGTATGGGCTGCACGATTCTCCCCGTGATTTCAGACGTGAATTTAGGCGTGGTTGAGGGAAGAACGTGTGCGTTGGCTAACTTTTAAAATTTAAATTTTTAAATTGAATTCGAATTAAAATCCAACCCGTTTACTCACCGTACGGTCACATATCAATTCCGAAAAATACAAAATTGGAAATCCGACAATAATTCAACGTTCCGGACCCAATGGAACAGGTTTCGTTGAATTCCGAGACTGTTTGAAAATTGACTATTTTTAAATATCGATTTGAACAACTAAATTCAAAACTGAATAAATCGATTTTAGATTCGATTCTGAAGTTTTAATTATCTTCAGTGTTATCAATATAATTTGTACAAGCGTTCGAAATATTTTTCTTTAGCTTTAAATTGAAGATTCGAATTTAAACCCAACTATCAACAGATTAAACTTTATAATTTAATCGCCAATTTCAAAATTTATATCGGGGATTCAAATCAAATTGTCGTTCAAATATTTAAAATTAATTAAATATTTCCAATTTAATTCGTTCAAAATTCTGGGTCGTTACAATATATATATGAGCATTTTTAAAGAATAGTAATTTATTTTTATTTTTAAAATATGTTTTAGGTTATTATTTAAAATATTAAACATTTTTAATAAACCATCAATAACTCATTTAAAATAAAACAAATCAATTTACAAAGCTGATTATAGATATTAAAATTTTATTTCAATAAATATTAAATATTTGAAAATCCATTTTCCCGAAGCATTCCAATACTAACTAGTTTAAAATTTCATAGTTTAAATAATAAATTTCCCTTTGAAAAACAAACTTAACTTCTTAAAAATAAAATTATATTTTTAAATCTCAATAGCCAATTTAATTTATAACTTCCTCTCGATTTCACAACATATCGATTATTTATCGATTTCCTAACCACTCTCATTTCAAAAATAGAATCTACTATTTTTTCCCTACCCTGTTTCTGTATTCTAATATAAATTCACCCTATGAATTTTATATTTCCAATTATCATCTGATATTGAATCCCTTTATTTATAAACATCGTTTATAAATTTTTATAACTCCTATTGTTTACCCATTTATAAACAAATCTTATTTTATATTATATAAATTCATTTCTTATAAATTCCATTTATACTTCCAATCTATTATATGGACTTTAACTCCTTTTTATATTTCCAGAATATCATTTATAAATTATCTTATATAATTAATTTTTTTAAAATCTCCATTTAATAATTCACAATAGTTAAGTATAACCAAAAATCAAATATCTTTTTCTAATTCAATTTCTTTAAAATAACTCCAATTCTAAATATAGATTTTTATATAAAATTCCCTTTAATTCCATAAATTTTAGAAATATATTTATAGTATTTTAACTATCAAAATTCTAGCCAGTGCTACAATAGCATCCAATAATCCAAATCACTACAATAATCTATAATAGACTATTCTACACAAATCATATATCACTATATATGAAAAATAAACAATATATTTGAGGAATCTAGTTGGATCCATCCAACCTGTTTCCCTGCATCCACAGATGTTAATACAACATAAAAAATACCAATCCCACTACGAGGGGGATATCGCGGTATATAGGGTCATCCGCTATTATGCGAGGCGTATAGGGTCTCATCCGCTATAATGTGCGGGAATATCACTCCAAATACTAGTATATATGTATACTACTATATATATAATATAATACCATTCAACAAATGATAATTAATAAATTTAACCAAGCATCCAAAATTAATTTTAACTATTTGAAATTAAATTTGGAAATCCAAATGAGTGAGAATTTTCTCACCTTGTTTTTAAGTGTCGCTTTCATGTTCCGATTCTGATTTAATTCAAGCGCGTAGAATTTGCAACTAGGAATCCATCTGGATTTATCCCATGATTTTGAACCTCGAACGAATTTAACATGGATTAATGAACTTCGAAATAAATTAATTGATAATTAACTTAAATTTCAAATTGTTTTTAAATTAAAACTACCTTACTGTTAAATTTTTGGTTTTTCCTTCCAGGCATCCTACTTCATGCGCGCTTGCTCGAATTCGATCATCACCCCACGAACGAACCACCCTCTCACGACTGCAGATGAAAGCTCTATTGTGCGCGCCCAAAGCAGCCACATAAACCCCAAAAATCGAATGAGACCTCTAGCCTTCAACTTGAATGTCGCTACTGTCGACCATCGCCGCACCTTGCCCTCGACCTTCGAAAACTCTTGCGTCACTCTACACGCCCAGCCTTGCCCCAACCCATCGTCCACCTCGCTGATACACACGTACGCGAGACCCATGGTCGCGATTCCCTTCCGCGTTCGCCTGATCAAACGCTGATCCATAACCGCCGCCTTTTGCTGACGTCGCCACCTCTCTCTACGCGAGCAACTAGATGGCTGCGCCACCCCTCCATCGTGATTTAATCGCATGCTGCCCCCTTTTTTTCTTTTGTTCGAATTATACATCTGAAAGGAGGAAGTGGTATCGAGATTTCGTTCTTTTTATAAAAAAACTCGAATTGATTTCGTTTACTGATGGGTTGGAAAGGTGAAAGGAAACATGATTTAAGGATAATGGGTAGCGTGTTTGGATAGGTAAAGTTCATAGTGAAGAGATAGAATAGCAGCTGAAAGGATGATTGACCAGTTAATATATTAATTTAATTTCAAAATATCTCGATATACGCAACTCAAAAAGTCGAATCCTTATCGAGGCATGCTTCCCGGCATTCGTAATGTTATACCCCTATTCCGAACGCAATGGAAAAGGTTTCGAGTCCTAATTCGATCGTATGGAGAAGATAGCTTTTTGAACTAAATTATTATATTGAATTTTCGATATTAATTTCAGCGCGTTTCTATCCCGTACGATCAACCGATAACTCCAAACACTATGAAATTTGTAATCCGATAATAATAAATTATTACGGATCCAATGACATTAGTTTCGTCGAATTCTGAGACTGTCCCTCGGAACGCTATTTTAACGCGTCGATTAAATTGATGATTTCGAAAATTCCGAAATCGCTTAAATTTTCAGTTTTAAAATCTTACTAACTAAATTATAATCCCTAATACAATATTTAAACCATTTAAATATTTAAAATCGAACAACGAAAAATCCAGATCGTTACATTCCCTCTCCCTTAAAAGAATTTCGTCCCCGAAATTACTATGGCAGGAAAATGCTCCAAGCCCATTAACTTTTTCAAAACCCCCTCAGTTAAAATTCGATATTCGCTTTTCTAAACCCTTTTGTTCCAACCAAAACAATTAGTCCTCAATTTTTATTCCAATTACAATTCGAAATCAAATTGTCGTTAACAAAAATTTTCCAAAATTTTTCTAACACCTTAAATTTTCGAAATTTTTGGCAGAGTCTCCTTTGTACGGAGGACCTTTTGCAATATGACAAGGGAGATAAATATATATACATCGATCCACATGGTTGGACAACAAAAATATATATCAATATTTATAATTTCGCAGTATTTAATCTAAAAACGTACCTTATTTAGCATTTTTAAGCGAGCGGCTTATTTTATTTTGCAATTCGCACAATCAAAGTCAAGCAAAACAGCTCCAGGTACTTGTACTTACTCAAATTTAAACACTAAGTACCAAAACGTCAAATTCAATAATATTTCACTTATTTAAACAATTACAACACATGAATTTCATAAGAAATACATGCTAAACATATATTTATAAACAATTATGAGGTTCCGATACTAATTTAATTGCTTTTAACCAATCTATATACCATTCCATTCAATTCGAATGATTTACAACTCACTTTACATGAATTCATTTCATTTTAAACCAACCAAACTCATACCATTCCAAATTGATTAAGAATCAATTTATTCACTTGCCATTGATCCATAGGAATTTTATTTACTTCCGTTTCGTCAAACGACAATTATTTCCATGCAAATTTGATGATATTTATTTAATAGAATATCCATATTAATTTATAACTATTTTAAATTGATTCCAACTCAATTCATATTCAATTCTATTCCATTTCAGATTTGGTCACAATCAATTCAATTACATTTCATTCATATTCATATTTACTATACTCAAATCCATTTAATTAAGCCCAGAACCATTCCACGCTATTTATTAAATAACCATTCCATAAATTTATTTAAGCCAAGCTTTCATTAAAATATTAACTCAAGTTAATCTATTTATTTCTAACTATCCAACTATATAACTTAAGTTTATTTCCTTTGCAACCCAATTCCATTTCAAATTTTTGATTTGATATTTATTCAATCAAACTACATACCAATTACTAATCTATTTAATTAGTTCATTCATTTATTCCACTTCAATTTTAATCTCCATATTCAAATTCATTTCCGAATTTATTAAAATAATATTCAAGGCTATATTCAATTTCTTTATACTCAAATCAGATTTATTTGTAACTTAAGCCATTTCCATTTCAATCAAATTCTATTTTATTCGATACGTTTCCAATTATATTTAATTCTCTTACCATTTAAGTTGAATTTTATTTATAACTTAAGTTTCATTTCAAAAATCCATTTTTAATCCACAATCCAATTTTATTCGACCAAGTTAAGCTCCATTCCGTATTCCATTAACTAATTAATTATCTAATTAGTTCACTTTCATTCTATAATTCAATATTTGATTTTTATTTCAAAAATCACTTCGTTTAATCCACTTGAGTTCTAATTTATTTTATAACTCAAGTTTGGATTTTATTTCTTCACTTTAAAATATCACACCATTTTTATTTGGGTTTTATATTTTACTTTTCCAATTTAATTAGTTACATAACTTATTTTCTTCTCATTTCCATCAATTTTATACTCAAGTATATTCACATTTTATTTTCAACTCGAGATTATACATCTACTTATAGCCTAAACATATTTTTATTCAATTCATTTCAATTTTTTATAAGCTATTGAAGTTTATTTATTCCATTCAAAATCATCTATAACTCAATTCAATTTTATTTAAATCCAATCCAATTTTTATTCAACTTAGCTTAAGTTAAATTTCAATTCGTTCAATTTAATTTAACTCACTTAAGTTAAAATACCATTTATTATAATCACTTCATTTATTGATTTCATTTACTTTGCTTAAGTTAAATTCAAATTTTCTTTTACCAATTCAATCTATTTAACTTTCAGGAGTCAAATTCAATTTATTTTATATATTTCAATTTGCTTTGCTTAAGTTTAATTTTATCCATTTTAACTTTACTCAAGTCAAAATTCATTTCCAAAACTCAAATTCCATATTTTTCTTTTCTTATTTAGAACCATTCTTAATTTATAAGTTTATAACTTATCTCCTGATGATCTCTAAATTATTTAAATAAGGATTCCAGAATTCAAACACTTGGCATTTATTCCAAATCATTTTGAAATCTCAATATTCCAAATCACACTTTTTAAATTTTAAACCAACCTTGGTTTTTATCCAAAACAAATTCCCTTCGGAATTTCCAAAACAAAACTTGTTAGGCCAACAAATCTGAACAATTAATTTTGGTAGCAATCCGTCACTTAGAAACTCGAAAATTAATACTGATGATGCGGCCGTCATCATCGGAATTATTTTCTAGCGACTGAAGTGAGTTTAGTGCTATATCACTTCCAAAATCTATTTAAACCATTTTCTTTCAAAAATATCTCCAAAATAATATTACTATTATCTATTTCTTCAAACACTTTGGAAAATACTTCTAAAAATCTCCGGAATTTAAATTTTCCAAATTCCGGTTTGAACCCATTTGTAGTTTTTAACTCATTTGTATAATTCATACTTATACAATCTCTCTTTGGTTATGTATAACCATTTCCAATTTGATAATCTTATTTTGATTATATAATAACAACAAAACACATCAATCTACTATAATAATTTCTAGAAAATTATTCCTTTTGTATCAAAATATAATTTGGTAAAGTTACTTCATTTTCCCGCTTCAAAACCATATTGTGTCTAATTACTCTATTCAAGTGTTTAGAAACTCATATCGATTTAGTGGTCTCCCACTACTCGAACAGAATTTATATACCACTCAACGGATAAATTAACATGATATAAAACCATTTTATATTCACTAACAAATATGCGCTCATATCTATTATTACACTCAACTCATTCTAGAGTACTACTGACTCTATCTCTAATGAGTAATCCCCACCAGAGCCAAGGTTCTCGCTTAATCTTCAGCTCTGATACCAAGTGTAAAGGCCCGCAAATCCGTACCTCTTGAGTCGACCATAATTCACATCAGTTCAACTCAAATTGAATGGAAAATACGAATCTTTAGGGTGAAGAAGAAAAGATAGAAGAAATAGAAACAACAACACAGAATCTCACAATCGCAGCGGAATAAAATATAATATATAATAACAGATTTTTACACAAAAGAATCTGTAACAGTTTATGTACATACAATCATCAAAGTACAACAATCGATACATCAATCTGGACAGTTATAATCACTTGTCCTCACACAGCGGAAATATAATCAAGTACGAAAATACGTCTGAACTCCTCCAGCTAGTCTCCTAAGCCCCATAGCATCCTAAGCTGAAATTGTAATACTTGGTCTGACCAGATCATTATAATAAAATAACACCCAAGTCAGTCTGGAAAACCATTGGGAAAAACACACTCAATTTGAATTATTAGGGTTATCAAAATCCTTTGAAAACAAAGGTATCTCGTAAGACCACGTCACAAGATTTATCAAAATCCTTTATAAAGAATAGAAATTTATTTTTATTTTTAAAATATGTTTTAGGTTATTATTTAAAATATTAAACATTTTTAATAAACCATCAATAACACATTTAAAATAAAACAAATCAATTTACAAAGCTGATTATAGATATTAAAATTTTATTTCAATAAATATTAAATATTTCAAAATCCATTTTCCCGAAGCATTCCAATACTAACTTGTTTAAAATTTCATAGTTTAAATAATAAAGTTTCCCTTTGAAAAACAAACTTAACTTCTTAAAAATAAAAATATATTTTTAAATCTCGATAACCAATTTAATTTATAACTTCCTCTCGATTTCCCAACATATCGATTTCCTAACCATTATCAAGTCAAAAATAGAATCTACTATTTTTTTTCTCAACCCCGTTTCCATATTCTAATATAAATTCACCCTATGAATTTTATATTACCAATTATCATTTGATATCGAATCCCTTTATTTATAAACATCATTTATAAATTTTTATAACTCCTTTTGTTTACCCGTTTATAAACAAATCTTATTTTATATTATATAAATTCATTTCTTATAAATTCCATTTATACTTCCAATCTATTATATGGACTTTAACTCCTTTTTATATTTCCAGAGTATCATTTATAAATTATCTTATATAATTCATTTTTTAAAAATCTCCATTAATCATTCACAATAGTTAAGTATAACCAAAAATCAAATATCTTTTTCTAATTCAATTTCTTTAAAATAACTCCAATTCCAAATATATATTTTTATATCAAATTCCCTATAATTCCATAAATTTTAGAAATATATTTATAGTATTTAAACTATCAAAATTCTGGCCAGTGCTACAATAGCATCCAATATTCCCAATCACTACAATAATCTATAATAGACTATTCTACACAAATCATATATCACTATATATGAAAAATAAACAATATATTTGAGGAATCCAGTTGGATCCATCCAACCTATTTCCCTGCATCCACAAATGTTAATACAACATAAAAAAATACCAATCCCACTTCGAGGGGGATATCGCGGTATATAGGGTCAGCCGATATTATGCGAGGCGTATAGGGTCTCATCCGCTATAATGTGCGGGAATATCACTCCAAATACTAGTACTACTATATATATATATAAAATATAATACCATTCAACAAATGATAATTAATAAATTTAACCAAGCATCCAAAATTAATTTTAACTATTTAAAATTAAATTTGGAAATCCAAATGAGTGAGAATTTTCTCACCTTGTTTTTAAGTGTCGCGTTCATGTTCCGGTTCCGATTTAATTCAAGCATGTAGAATTTGAAACTAGGAATCCATCGTGATTTATCCCATGATTTTGAACCTCGAACGAATTTAACATGGATTAATGAACTTTGAAATAAATTAATTGATAATTAACTTAAATTTCAAATTGTTGTTAAATTAAAACTACCTTACTGTTAAATTTTCCATTTTTCCTTCCAGGCATCCTACTTCACGCGCGCTTGCTCGAATTCGATCATCACCCCACGAACGAACCACCCTCTCACCACTGCAGACGAAAGCTCTACTGTGCGCGCCCATAGCAGCCATGTAAACCCCAAAAATCGAATGAGACCTCCAGCCTTCAACTTGAACGTCGCCACTGCCGACCATCGCCGCACCTTGCCCTCGACCTTCGAAAACTTTTGCGTCACTCCACACGCCCAGCCTAGCCCCAACCCATCGTCCACCTCGCTGATACACACGTACGCGAGACCCATGGTCGCGATTCCCTTCCGTGTTCACCTGATCGAACGATAATCCATAGCCGCCGCCTTCTTCTGACGTCGCCACCTCTCTCTACGCGAGCAACCAGATGACTGCACCTCCCCTCCATCGTGATTTAATCACGTGCTTCCCCCTCTTTTTTTCTTTTGTTCGAATCGAACATCTGAAAGGAGGATGAGGGACCAAGATTTCGTTCTTTTAAAAAAAATTGAATTGATTTCGTTTACTGATGGGTTGGAAAGGAGAAAGGAAATGTGATTTAATGATAATGGGTAGCGTGTTTGGATAGGTAAAGGTCATAGTGAAGAGATAGAATAGCAGCTGAAAGGGAGATTGACTAGTTAATATATTAATTTAATTTCAAAATATCTCGATATATGCAACTCAAAATTTTGAATCCCTATCGAGGCGTACTGCCTGGCGTTCGTAATGTTATACCCCTATTCCGAATGCAATGGAAAAGGTTTCGAGTCCTAATTCGATCATACGGAGAAGATAGATTTTTGAACCAAATTATTATATTGAATTTTCGATATTAATTTCAGCGCATTTCTATCCCGTACGATCAACCTATAACTCCAAACACTATGAAATTTGAAATCCGATAATAATACATTATTACGGATCCAATGGAACTAGTTTCATCGAATTCGGAGATTGTCCCCTGGATCGCTATTTTTAACGCGTCGATTATATCGATGATTTCATAAATTTTGAAATCGCTTAAATTTTCAGTTTTAAAATCTTACTAACTAAATTATAATCCCAAATCCGATATTTAAACCATTTGAATATTTACAATCGAACAACGAATAATTCGGTGCTTGTTTTTCTCACACCAATTCTCTTCTCTTTTATTCAAATTCCAGCCAACCTTAGCCATCAAAATAGAGGGCCTCCCTATGAATGTTCCAATCGAAATTAACAAGCCCCTCTTGGGCCTCAAAAGCACTTCAAGCCCGAACAATATATTGCATTTAAATCCAATTTAAATGAGTATCAATATCGTATATTGATAAGTGTTTGCATAACTATTATATGCACAATATTTAATATTATTTTAGTTCAAATCAACTCAAAATTTTGTAATTAATATTTCACAAATAGTAATTAATTTATAACAATTACAAATTAATTAAATCGGGTGGTAAAAGGAGTATTCAACGTTTCGGTTGTGTGACTCTTAGGTGTAAATTGGTCAGCGACTAGTATTGAACAATTCGAATATTAACGTTCAAACTTCACTTAGTAGTTGGTGTGACATTATGGTAAAATTTATTGCTTACTTGGTATCGGTAAACTCCACTTAGAATTTGGTAATGGTCAAAATTCCAATATTGTCCATATTCAACTCTTTAGTCTAGACATAAATTCCTTGGTTCAATAATAACAATTATTGTTAACCGAACTACTCTGACCAAAGACTTTGACTTTGAGTTGAATTTAGTTGACTGTGATACCTCGTATAACTGAAGAGACGAATACACTCTTGAATTCACTTCCAATGTTTCCATTCAACCCAACTATAGTCGTTCGATGGCACCATGTTATAATTTAACAATAATCAAAGTGGAGCTTCCAAATTGAAGATCAATTTTATTCTCAAGCCAAGAGAACTGTGTAATTTTGTCACATCGATATTTTCTGTTTGACCTTAGTTATATTAACCAACAAAAACCTATCTAGTAAGTCATTCCATAGTTATCCAATGACTATCGGTACGTAACCCCTTGGTCCCCCAGTAGTCATGAGTAATAAATTGTCCAACATTTGGAGAGCGTTACATACTATAGTCTCAACGGATGTATCAATATCCAGTCTGTGTAGTTAAAGCCCCGCTATAGCCCCGTAAAATCCCCAATATAGCCCATAGCGCTCTTCAACTGCTACGCTATTTCAATTTGGCGCTATTAAATAGTAGATTCGCTTTAAGCCCTACTATTTTCCGCTACACCTACTAAATCAAGGCTTTCTATCACCCGCTTTAACAAAATTAATATGCAAAGGTTGATTTGAATGGTTCATTTTAAAACAAATCAACAAAGGTAGGGTAAAGACCTAATTTTAAGGAATAAGTGCCCAATATAAGTTAGAAATCTTTTGTAGTCACCAAATCTAGTCTGCATAAACCATAATATTCTTCGGGTTTGTTATATAAGATTAAGCAATATTTCTTTTTCTTACACAAATGATGTGAGAATGAGAAAATTTTAAATTTAAATATTTGGTTTTATACCTAAAGAAGTTTTCTACACCTCCATTATTTTCTATTATATCCCTGCCATAACCTTTTGCACCTCCACCATTATAGAACCGCTAAACGCTTTAACTGCACAGTATCCAGTCTAGATACATCTTGGCTAGAAATATTAAAAATAGTATGTTTAATTTTATTGTGATAAATTACTCATAGTTGCAACACTTTGTAACTACTATCACAAAACATACCATTTATGGATTTTTTTTATTAAATATACTTTTAATTAAATTAATTAATTAATATAACATATTATATCAAGTATATAATTGAAAGAGAACACCTTTTATTTCAAACAAGATCGGTTGTCGAGTTAGATATATGTAACAACTACATAATTGCCCTTAGGGCACACCCCTAACTCTATCAATCTCCACTTACACTTGAGGCCATTTATGAAATCTCAATCCTATCCCCTAAGGAACACCCCTAACTCTAGCAATTATATAGTATCGAGTATTAAATAACCAAACTATTACTGATTTTGACATAAGTACATCGTTAACAATAAGTAATATGTTGTTTACTAATAGTCTAGAAACATCTATGTACCTTTTAGTGTTCTTTCTTATCAACACGTTCTTCTTCTGCATTTTGATTGAAAATCAAACTATTCGATATTTTTATCAAAATACTTATTCAATTCTAATGCTTTTAGAATGATACTTTCGTATCATTTCTTGGATCATATCCAAAACCCACAAACTCAATATCACTCCCACTGACTTCGAACCACTTTGCTTGTTATGTGCCAACAATCTATTCTAAATCATTATTTAGAATTTTTCCATTTCAACACATATATGCCAAAAAAAAGTCATATCAATAAATAGTTTTATGAGGAAAGCTGAACTAACTAGAGCAAGTTGAATGATGAATCTATTACGCTGATTACAACAATTGAAATTTATGATGTTATCCTTATCAACGTTGCCCATTTAATTCCAATTGCATTAATCTTGCTTTTAAAGACATAATTGTTGCTGATGGATCACATCCCTTCGGGTATGACTACCAAAATCTTATTTTGATAATGTACTTTAGATCCATTTCGGATTTGTGCATCATACCATATCATAGAGTCAGTACTCTTAATGGTTTAACTGACAACTGAAGATTATTTATTCTTGACATTGATAAGAAACACATAGTTTCTCTTTAATATGTAATACTTGTTAGTCATTTTGATTCGTTGTGTTTATTTAGATTTGGTTAATTTTATTTCACCCATCGTAATCAGTTTCATCCTTAGATCGTATCCAAATCCATTTTGCTATCAATTATTTATAAAAGAAATTCCTTTGCTATGAAGTTGGTATTTATTTAAACAACGATTGTTTCTTAGTTTAATAGAATGAGTATTCATAAACATTTTATGAATTTCCTTATATATAAACTAATTTGGTTTTTAGTTTACTATACCAATGTTCAAAACACAAATTGGTCATCCAATGACTATTATTTCCAAAATTCATTTTGGACGATTCATCTAAGATTCCTCATGTACAATTATTACGTGCAGTCTTTCGATTTGCACAACCTACCGACTCCTTGGCCTAGGATATATTAGGGTTTCTTATAAACCCTTATCCTGTATGATTTTGTAAACTATTCTTTAGTTGAAATTAATTTTAACCTCATGTACTAGTCTTAACTATACAACCTTATAGAAAGAAGTTAACTCAACTTCACTCATTATTTAGCATACTTTGTTCATCAAAGTTTGATTACTCCTTATCGATACATCATTATTCGAAATGCTCTGGCTAAAGACTTTGACTTTGAGTTGACTTTGGTTGACTGTGATACTAACCTCATATATCTAAGGAGACGAATCCTATCTTGAATAGTGTTTCACTTCAAATATTTCCACTCGACCCAACTATAGTCATTTGATGGACACTGTGCCACGATTTAGCTATAATCAAAGCAGGGCTTCTACATTGAAGATCAATAGTATTCTCAAGTCAAGAGAACTATGTAATTTTATCACATTGATATTTTCTGTTTGACCTTAGTTATGTTAACCAATAGAAAACTATCGAGCGAGTCAGTTCATAGTTATCCAATAACTATCAATAATACACCACTCAACATTTGGAGGGCATTACGTACTCTAGTCTCAACAGATGTTTCGATATCTGGTCTCAAAACATCTTGACTAGGAATATTTAAAATGATATGTTTAATTTCATTGTGATAATACACATGGTTCAACACTTTGTTATTACTATAAAAAAAACATGTCATTTATGGAATTTCTATTAAATATGCTTTTAATTAAATTAATCAATCAATATAACATATTATATTAAGTATACAATAAAAAGAACACCTTTTATTTTGAACAACGACTATTGAGTTAGATATATGTAACAATTATATAATTTACCTCAGGGCATACTCCTAATTCTATCAGCAGATAGTAGTAACTCATTATCATCATGACCAACTTCTAATTAGGATAAAAAAGAGCTATATATCTCGGGTAGATGTCAATTTCAAATCCATTCATGTTTATGATATTTACCAGTTATTCTCGAGTGAATAGATTTCAAATATCATTTAAGGAAAGAGTATTTAAATTTACTAGATGCCCATCGAGTGATTCAATCATCATTACTGTGTTGAATCTCTTGATATTTTCCTTTTTATTTTTTAGCTATCCCTTAACTTCATTCATAAGAATTTCATCGATAGAGCTGAAGTATGATAAAGAGATTGGTCTCTTCCTCTTCTCATGATAAAAAGTATTGATTTTGACTGAAAAATTAAAGGAATTTGAAGTTTTTTGAGGGTAGGTTTATAGAGAAAGGAGGAAAAAATCGGGTAGAGCAAAAATAACGAGGAGAGGAGTGAAAATCGGGGTTAAAAGCAGATTGCGGATATGGAAAAAATAGCGGCACCGTTGCATTAGTGGCTAATTTTTTCAGGATTCATCCTTTTTTGGCTAGGAATATATATATATATAACTCTAAAAAATATTTATAGCAGTTAAACATTTATTTTAATTAATATTATTTATTATTGCTAAGCTATATTATTTTATTATTCTATATTAGTTTATGTTATTAGTCAAAGTTTAATATGACGTTATGAACCTTTTAAATTCCAATTTATTATATACTTTTAACTCCGATTATGTGAAAATTATATATATATATATATCTGTGTGTGTGTGTGTGTGTATAATATGTTAGGAACTTTGAAATGACATTATATTGTATATATGTATTATTATTCTTTTAACTATTATCAAAACTTTTGAGAGACTGAAGTAAACTTGCAAAAGGAAAAAACATATATATTATATGATATATATGTTTAAAATAATTTTAGCAAGAATTTATTAAGTTTAAAATATTAAAAAGAACATACTAAAAATATTATTATCATTTTACTTGAATAAAATTTAATCTTGGATTAATATATTTAATATATTTAATATATTAGACTAAATCTATTATCGAACAAATCCCTAACTATCGATATAGCTTAATATAAATGTTTTCATTTAATGGTTTAGTAAATACATCTGCAATTTGATTTTTTGTATGTACAAATTCTAAATAATATTTTCTTTTTCAAAATGGTCTCTTAAAAATGATGTCTTATATCAATATGTTTAGTTCTAGAGTGATTTATTGGATTTTTTGCTAAATTAATTGCATTGGTATTATCGTAGTATATAGGCGATTTTCTTAAATTTAACCAAAATCCTTAAGAGTTTGTTGCAAATAAATTATCCGAGTGCATGCTAAAGTAGCTGAAATGTAATTTACCTCGCAAGTACATAAAAATACGTAGTTTTTCTTTTTTACTGAACCGTTAAACTATAGATTGACCTATAAAATGACATGTGTTACTAGTGTTTTTTTTATCCATGCAACATTCATCAAAATTAGCATCGATGTATGATACTAATTCGAATGGACATCCTTTTTGATAGAAAAGACCATAATCTTTAGCTCCACCTAAATATCAAAGAATACATTGAACAGCTCATTGGTGTGACTCTTTTAGATTAGATTGAAATCTAGCGCATAGACACACACTCATCATGATATCAGGTTTACTCGCTATTAAATATAGTAAAGGTCCAACCATACTTATAAATAGTTTCTGATCAACATCCTTACCGTTTTTGTCTTTACCTAAGTGAACAGTTGTATTTATCGACGTTGGCTTACTACTTATGTTTTCGATTCCAAATCTTTTAAATCTTTACATTATTTTTCTTGAAAAATAAAAATTCCATTTTCAAACTGTTTAATTTTTAAACCTAGAAAATAATTTTATTCGCCCATATGGGACATTTCAAAAATATTTCTCAAACCTTCTAAAAAATATGTACAAAGCTTTTCATTAGTTGATCCAAAAATAATGTCATCAATATATATTTGTACAACCAATAAATCATTATTTTTAGGTTTTATTAAAATTGTTGAGTTTACTTCACCAATTTAAAAACGAGAGTCAAGGAAATAATTTTCAAGCCTATCATGTTAGAACCAGGCTAGCCTACAGCAGAAGTTATGAGTGAATTTCAAATTTTTTTACCCTGTTGGATCTTATTGGGCCAATGAAGTCTAATTTATTTAGAACGTCTCTAAATTTAATTTAAATGAAATCATATATTTCATTTAAATTCATAACATTTTAATATAAATTTACTTAATTTATTTTCAATTTATATATAAGTATACATATGTATCATATACATATGTGGATGTGTGTGTATGTGTAACATGTTATTCCATGCAAGGTATAATATAGACGTATATAGATGTTGGGATTTGCATCGCAACAAACATTTTAGCTCATCCTATATGTATTGTATATTGTCTAAATAAGTGTATATATTTATACTCATCACATACAAAAACCCAAGTGTGTGTGTATATATATATATATATATATATATTATAATGACCCATAATTCTGTACATTTTAAGTTGATAATAAACCACACATATCCAACTCAATTTGAACGAAAGGTGGATAATTATGGGGAAAAAGAAAATAAAGACAGAACATAATCTTACACAAATGGAATAACATATATTATTTCAAAATACAATATTTACAGTGGAAAATTTTAAATACATTTATTAGAGTTTAACTTAACATCAACATGTATAGTTATAAATCTCTGTCCTTACAAATGTGAAATACAATAGTATATAAGTGTGGTGGAAATAGATAACAATCTTTAGATGAATCTTCTAGCTCCATGCTCTGAGCTCTTTCAAAATGCTCCAAATTAAACTTGACTACTAGGCTGCATGGGAAAATAGGGCACCTAGAGTTTAAGGGAAAGAAAATAAACTCCGGGTCAGTCATGAGACTGGTATGAGAAAATCAAAATACGAGTATTTGAAAACAAAGGGCATCTTGTAAGACCATGCTGCACATAAACATGGAATGGGTTTACCTTATGATAACCAAATCCTTTTCATGTAAAATCCAGTGATATTATTTTTAATGACATTCTTTGAAAACCTTTCAAATAAACATATTCAAATAGCTAAAATAGTTACATTAGTAAAATTTGATGGCATAATAGGTTTACAACTAAGTCCGAAGGTACTTATTAGAGAATGGATTTCCAGTGAATATCAAGGTAAGAGACTACCTCCCATACAGTACATTTCTAGAGGAATGTACCAAGGCCACCAACAGATGGTCCTCTGCGAATTAAGACCGGCCTACCCGAGTCTAATAGATGGTATGGATAACAACAAATATGATATCACCCAAGCCATTCCTAACCTCTCCGAGACGTCTCATAGCATACACCACAAATATTAAACCTAACGTTATAATGGGTAGAAATAAATAAATCTAGAATGGTGATATCATACCCTAATGGTTGTGAACCACTTAGCCTTAAAGCAACCCCTGTTTCACAATTACCCGGGTGTGAGGCTTGAGGTAATGTTTACCTTTTTAGAACATTTTCAATTAAAATGCCACTTTTCCATTTCCAACAACACACTATTGATTTCAACAAAAGTACAACTTCTGAGCTCGTACATCTCGAAGAAGGGTGTTAAGCATAAGAGGGGTTATCTCATATACCACCAAACAGATGTACTTTTGTAGAGACTAATGTACCTGTTCTTAGAAATGCAATGTCAGATATTCATCCATACAATTTTTTCAGGAACCGGACAAACCGAAGGTACTCTCCTACCACATCTTGTTGGGCATCACCACTAGGATTAGTAGCGAGTAGTCCTTGCATAGGAAGATCCCAAAACGAAGGGACCACTGCTATTATTTATCTCAAGAGCTACTCCAAAATTATCAACAAGCAGTCTTTCCGTTATGAATATCCCCACCTTCAACTTCATTGTCTTTAACATGTCTTCACTTTCGAGCTCATAAATTGGTTAGAAGTGGTTTACGAATAGGAATTTGCCCAAATCCGATCCTGGTTCCTCCAAACCAATCATCGATAAAAAGATGTTAAGTAGACGGGTGATTAATATTCCATTAATTAGTATCTTTTTATCCAAAATATCTTCTTAGAGATATATATCTTTTTAAAACCATTTCATTTCAGTATACACGGGATCATTAAATCTCATTTATCAAATCTTCGTTTAATTAAAACTATTTTAAATCTTGGAGTAATTCCAAATCATTTGATCCTTTAGTTAGGAAAATATCTCCATATCACTTATCTAAATCATAATAAAGATTTCTTATTTCCAAATCATAATTTTTAAAAGGGTCAAAAACAATTTTATTTAAGATACCGTTTACTATAAACCCAAAACAATTAATTTTTAATTAAAAGGATTTAAAGGAATTACGATAATTCCAAATCATTTACTTAAATATTGACAAAAGATTCCCTATTTCCACCACATATCTTTTTAAATGGGTCAAAAACAATGTTATTTAAGACATCGTTTACTATAAAACCAAACCAATTAGTATTGAGAAGAAAAGGATCCATAGAAATTACACTAATTCTACTCGATATCAATTTGCGTATTCAACCTTTAATATTCATCGAATAATGGTGAAATCACCTTCTAAATTCACACGGATAGTTCGGGTTCCCTCTTTTGAATTTAATACCAAGTATAAGAAGATTATATCCATATAATCCAAATTGTATGAAATGAAATTTGTAAACTTGAATCTTTTACATTTGTCTCGTTTTTGACATTTCGACCTTATCTATTCCTCGCCTAGGAAAAAGGCCATGTGAGCGAGGGCACTGGTTGCTCTTGAACATTTCCCTAGTTTATGAACTCCACATCCGGATATCATGAATAAAAAAATCCAGTCTACTCATCGGCTTTTAGAGCCAAGATTAAATCACTTGATTATAATAGCTTTTCTTTAAATCATTTATTTAAACTCTGTAAAATAAATTATAAAACCTCCAAATCATCTTCAAAATACTTAATTATTTATTAGAAAATATTTATAAAAGATTTGTAAAAGAATACTTAAGTTTAAAGTTATATTCCAAAAGTTATTAAAAAGTGCTGCAAAAAGTGCTGCAAATAGTGCTGCGAATAGTGCTATTAAGGCTTATTTGATCAAAACATTTTTTCGATCATTTAGAAGAATTTATCGCTTTGTTTTCCAAACTACCAAAGCGCGACTATTTTGAAAGCTTGTTTTGCTCATATTTCAAAATCTACTAAACAAAATCTCTATCGTCGTCTTTTGTTTGAAAACTATGATTTTAAGAGTTTAAAAAATTCTTATTCCAAAGAATTCTGACTTTGAATCCATCGTATAATTGGATTTAACTTTCTACGGTGGGAAATTGCAAACTGCTGTTACGCGACGCGTCTATTTTAACTAAATTTTCATATTCATTCAAAACTTTGTCGAAACACATTTAATGTTTATAAAATATTTCTAAATAATTTATACCATTTTAAAGAGGTTTAACAAGCTCATATACACTATTCCATTTAATAAAGGAAAGCGATTTCTTTTGTAATATTCGTCGTGTATTAAACGTGAATTGTTTACACATCCAAACCAACATATTACCTTATCCAAACATGGTTCATAATCATCACAAACAAGCATAACAAAACATATATATCTTCCAAAATATCATAATATAAATAGAGTTTCTCACCTTCATTGGTTTCTACCTTTATGAAAATTCGCTATAGCTTCGCTACGATCGGACCAAAGCCTATGGAATCGAGCCTTGGCCTTTGGATGGGATCGGTCTAAGCTTTCAAGTAGAGATGGGCTCGGCCATGGTGATGATGGAGGTGTGGTCATGAGTTTATAGTGGAGATGTGGAGTGATTGTCTTTGGTTTTGAGGTGGAATGGCATGGTATATATGTGTATATATGTGTACAAAATGGCTGCCGAGTTCATATCGATGGATTCATATCCATGACTGTTCGTAGCATCGATAAAGATAACGTGGCGCTATATTCCAGGATTGATCCACTTTTCATGCCGAGTGACTGTTTCTTCCATTTGAATCGTGCTTTGTTCGTATTCAACCAATGCAACTCCATTCGTATTATTCCCTTGAAGTTGCTTCGTATCGATAGCCTCCGTTCCAATTCATATCGATGATCAAAAGACTCCTTCGTATCGATGCTTATGGGATCCTTTCGTATCGATCGTTGGTGTTGATTTCTTATCGATGTAACGTGACACATTTCGTATCGATCATGGGTGGTATGTTTTGTAACAGTCACTTGCCGATCGATACGAACTGCATGAATAGGAGGATCGATACGAAGTGTGTAAAAACTCGATCGATACGAAATAATGACTACTGATGGATATGAACGAAGCTGACTCTGATGGATACGAAAGAGGCTAGCCTGTGATTGATACGAACACCGTGGATCCGAATGAAATTGACTTCCTTGATTTTGATCAATCCGTATCTTGAGCATACGAACTCCGATCGATTTGTAATTTGAAACTCTGGCTTTCATAGCTTTACTTGTCATACCACAACGATTGTAGCTCGATCCGGACATGGACAAAATTGGATAGTATCCACAGTAGACCTGTGTATAACCGATCTTCGGGACGGACTGTCTTTGGTTTCCAGTCGAGTCCTTGGTGTCACGGCCTTAGCAAAAGGCGGGATAACATTTTCCCCCTAAAGTACGTCTTGTGTGAACATGACGTGCTTTGAAAAATTGCAATATTCATTCTGAAAAGTTCTACCCGATTCATTGAATAGTCGTTGTCTTTTCATCAAAAGATGTAACCTTTGATTGATTTACAGTAATATAAATGCTAAATTGTTGACTATCAAGGGTTATGCAGTGCATTGTTGTAACTGAGTGTTGAGTGCTAGCAATTTGTTGTTCATTTTTGTAATTATCACAAGGTGAGCATTCAACTCCTATGAATTTTGAAAATTGAACATTAGTTCGTCATACATGCACGTATGTTAACCCGACTCCCGTTAACATTTGCACATTCACGAGTCATTGTCAAGTTGTTTTTTTTAATCGAGTTTCGTATCGATCCTCTCCTGGATCGATGTGAAATTCGAGTTGTAACAACATTTGATGGTCGTTTAGAGTAATTCTTCATATCGATCCTCTCCTGGATCGATTTGAGAAGTTGGGATAAGCATCTCGTATCAATGGCTATCGATATGAAATAGTTTGTTCTTTGACATTTCTTCATATCGATGGATACGAACTCCTATGGTCTCCAAAGTGATGGATGCGAAATTGTTGTTTCGTATCGATGGATCATTGAGAGATCTGAATAGTTCAAACAATCCTTTGTGTATCTTTCGTATCGATGGGTCATCGATGGACACGAACGGCCATGCTCTGGAGCGATTCGAGTTGATGGTTACGAACAATCGTTGTTTTAGATCGATGGTAAATGGATACGAATAAGCTTCTTCGTATCGATTGAAGGGGAGACCGTTCCTACCGGTTAACGTCACTGGGAGATGAATCGTTTTTTCCCTCTAGTTTTGTATCCATATAAATACTTTTAGGACTTAGAATTTTTTTTACTTGTCTGCATTTCTTCATAGTGCTTTTTTATCGATCCGAACTAAAGAGAAAGAAGAACTGCCTTTGTTTTTGAATCATTCAACCCATTAATCTCTCGATCTAACTGCCTAAATTAGGTAATTATTCAATAAATCCACACTTAAATGATGAGATTCGAGATCTAACGCCAATCCATTCACAATCGTGGTTGACTCCGGTGATGTTGTGGCCTGAAATGGATCAAAGTGTGGTTGAGGAAGGAGGAGATGGAGCACAAGCTGATTGGAGAAGAAGAAGTGTAGATGGATACGAAAGGAGTATTTGTATCGATGATGGCTGAAGGACGAGTTCGTATCGATCCGGATATAATGCAGCTTCGTATCGATTGAAGGGAATTGCTTCATATCGATGAAGGGTGGGCATTCGTATCGATCGATCAACGATGGCATTCATATTGATATGTAGTGATCGATACGAATTTTGGAACTGGCAACCGATACGAAGTTGTTACTGTCGATTGATACGAATTGAAGATTTATTGATCGATACGAAGTTGTTACTGTCGATTGATACGAATTGAAGATTTATTGATCGATACGAACACTGTTTTTCTGATCGATACGAATTGTTTATTTGCCGATCGATCCAAGTTCAAATTTCGATGGATACAAAATTTTATGCACACATGAACATTTGACTCCGACGAGCTTCTGCCTTGCATAATTGGACTTAATCGTTTTACTGCATATTTGACTCCTCTTCGAAGCTTATCGATGGAACTGTAACTTGACAAATTTTGTGAATTGTAACTTGGATCATTCTCCGAGGTTTGGATGGCATGGTTGTGACGATCAGTGATGACGGTCACTCCGGTTGAATCTCGAAGTCTCGTCGTTTGAACATCTCACAAATTCCATAGAATTTCTTAAGTATTATGTATCACTGCACTACATAACACATTCATGCCCTTCACACTGGGGGGAACACAGGTTTATTGTCATCTAACGATGATTTTTACTGAGTTCAATAGCTATGGAACTCAGAAGTTCACAATCGCAAGACGTTTAGAGTCCGCCTCTTCCTGTAATCGAAATGCCGGCTATCGCAGCTGAAGTCATTAGCCCTACTTCGGATAAGCTACTAGGAGCACAATTCATCACCAATCCACAGGAGTTTGTCCGCTCTAATATTTCTGAAGACATGTTAGGCAGAATTTGCCTAAGGTATGGGTTGACGGTGAACGATGTCTTACTGCCGGGGCTAGAAGATAGAGCCTATAACCCCTCGGAAGGGTACATGGCCTGCAACAGATTTATGTGTGTAGCCGGGACACTTCGTCCTTTCAACCAGTTCATCTGGAAAGTTTTACTTTTATTGAGGATTGCTCCATCTCAGCTACACCCGAATGGATATGCCTTGCTCAATAGTTTGTTTATCATCTTCATGGAGCACCTCTTCCGTCCTCCAACGGTAGAAGAGATCGGATTCTTATTTAATGTAAAGAGTCGCGGGGGCAACCCTTCCTTCACTTTCCTAGAAGCAGTTAGGAACTGTCAAGTCATGGCTGGAGCTTGGAGTAAGTTGAGTTACTTCAAAACCAAATGGTTTTTCATCTGGTTTCCACCGGGATTCGTCAGGAGGTGGTTGGTTATACGTAAGTGCTTCAACTTCTTTGTTGATTTACAGGATGATATTAATTGATGTGGAGTCTAACACTTTGCTTCTTATATAGCTTCAATTTCGCGACCTAAAGGATCTCGGTTTAAAGAAATAGTAAGGGTTCTTCAAAAATTGCCCATCGCGCAAAGAGAAATCGATGAAGTCCTCACAGACGAAAATCTGATTGCCGTGGGGTTGATTGATAGAGACCAGAACATTGGACTTGTAGGACTCCTCAGGACAGCTTCGGTGAGGCAAGTTAGAAGGAGAGCTCCAGGAATTGTGATTGCCGAACAGGGAAATGATGAAAATGCGCCCACTGGAGACGAACCTGTAGATGTGCTTCCACGGAACCCCCAAGCATCGGGAAAACGAAAAGGCAAGATTATTGTCCATAAATCTCTAAGGCACAAAACCATTGTGGTATCTTTGCCTGCTACTAGTCAAGAGATTCCTCCTCCGCAAATGGAGAGCTCGTTGGAAGGATTAGCGGATGTCTCAATCCCAGACGATCTGACTTCATTTCAAAACTTCGGGTTAGAAATCGAGGCAGGCTGGAGTGTTTTAGATGTAGGGGAGCTGACTCCTACAAGCGGAGACGCCACAATCGATCGGCTGGGGGGTTTGCACATACATGCACACACTTCACGGCACCACACAATCTCTAATCACAAGCTATTAATCTCTGGGGATTACCAACTATGTTTCTCTTTTCATTTTATTAATACGATGTCGAGGCGGGGATCTATGCTCGGTAGTCTCCGTTCTATGTGCCATTCATCTAGCTCATATTCCGAGTCTCGCAGGCATGAGGCCAAAAGAGAACGCGACCGCGGCTACTCCAGTCAAGAGAGGGAGCATTACAAGAGGGAAAGAGATAGGGAGAAGGAAAGCGGTTACATGCATCGCTCACGGTCGCACTCTCCGCCATCTAGAATTCCTTCCAAACCTTCTGGTTCTGGTAAACAGCCCTAAGAATCTTCACATCAAGTACCACCTCCTCAAACTTTAAGGCCCAATGAACAATATCGAAGGATCGAGACTGAGACCCCTATCACCACTGAGCAAGCCGTTACAGAACCTACCAGGGAAGGAGCGATTAGAATCGCTAAGTTGAAAAAGGTTTCCCCAAATGTCTGCTTCGACGGCTACATATTTCCTCCACACTTAAAATAAATTCCTAATGAGGCAGAACAAATGATGCATGACTACATATACGATGTTTATGGTCAATATCGGGAATGGATGAAGACCGCAGAGAAAGTATCAACGCTGGCCTTTGAGCAGGCGAAGACAATTGAGAAACTAGGAACCGATCTCGCTCAAAAGGACCGCATAATTCAGGTGCTTAACGATGAAAATGGATCTTTGAGAAATTTGAAAACGGAGGCTAATAAAAGAGCTGACAAGGCAACCCGGAAGATGGAGGAGATGAGGCGAACTCATTTAGCCTTGGCCGAGGAAATGGGGCACCGGACCACCACAGTCATGGCTGAAAGAGATGCGGCGCTAAAAGAGCTTGAGGAGCTAAAAGCTAAATTTGTCGAAGTCGTCAAAGAAAAAGACGACGCTAATAGGGTTGCCCAAGAGGCATGTGAGCATGCTGTGGTACTTAGGGATGAGCGGGATGCGACCAAGCTAAAGGTCAAAGAAACCGAGGCCAAAATTGGGACTGAGGTTAGAGCGGCAGAGACTAGGTTGGAAGGTGATATCGAAGACCTCCTCGTCACTTATAATGTCAATGCCCTGAGGCACCGCAACTTAAGCTGGTTCGATGACTACCCGCTTCATCTATACAATGACTGGTGTCGCTTGATAGAGGATGAAAAGCCGGATCATCACACTACATCTATCGACGATTTTGAGCAGGAGAACCGGATATTAACCGAAGATGAGAGAAAAGTTCTCCACGATGCCATTGTCACTTCTGAAAAGGAAAAACTTGCTGTCCGGTATCACGACATTGGAGAGGGGTCCGGAGTTGAACACCATGAAGCAAGCTCTAAAATGCCTCCAGCAACTCGACCCGAGCATACCTCTATAATTAACCCTCCAACTGTTCATGCGTATGATCCTGATCAACCACATTTGTCTCCAGTACATGAGCATGGCTCTGAAGGCGCATCATCCCCGCACATGAGCCAATCTGAGGAAGGTTCTCTGAACACTTCTTGCATCCATTCAAAGTCAGGAGTGCTATCAGAAGATTTCACTAATGTTTTCTCTTATCTTTATTCAGTTATAAAATCTGCACCAGCCGAGCCTCCTGCAACCCAAGAGCTACATCATGAGTAGGAGGCCCTTATGACGGAGGCAACCACGACAACAGCTGCTGCACCAACTGAGGGAGTGCACGAGAGCAATTTAATTTTTGACGAATAGATGATGGAAGAACTCCTTGGTCACCAAAGTGATCCGCTTACCAACTTGCCATTCGTCATGAGTGAAGGTGTGTTTATGGCCAGCTCTTCGGGCCCAACTAGCAGCATTCCCATGGAAGCCCAAGCAGTTCAGAAGGAAGAGATAATGGCAGAGATCAGTGCTAAAATGGAAAGAGCCGCACATGCTAGTAGTATTGGAGGTGGCATGGCGGGTCCTGGTCCGGTCCCCATGCATATGATATCTCCTGGTGGCACAATCGTTGACACTGGCATGCCTCCCTTATCCTTTAACATTGAAAGTACCACGATTCCTCCGGCTCCACATTCAGAAAGTATCCCAATCCCCATGAGTTTGGAGGAGGACCCCCTGACCGGAGATCAATCAGCAAAAGGCAAAAGCTCGAAGAGGCATCCGAGCGGTAGCTCTAGTGGGTCGAAGTCGAGGAAGAAGAAGAAGCCGAGGGAGTAGACGTGTCTTCTTACCCTTCATTTGGTAGATAGAAAGGAATTTCATAAAGTGTTTCCTTTTGCTTTCCGTAGGCCGTGTATAGATGCGGGTTCGGCCCCTGCCAATAGGAATTCTTGAAATAATTTTTGTACTTGTCCTTTTCTTTTGAAGAATAGTTGAAATGAAATTCCATTTTGTTTTCAACATAACTCTGCATTTATTTACTTAAGTGTTTCAGCAGTCAAATTTCCATTCACTGTACTTGTGAGGCTTTAGTCTCTAAATCAGACTTAAGTTCAGTTGTCAAGTCTCGAACTCATGGCTTCGGGTCATAACCAAACGTTAAGTCAAGTCCCAATGTTGTACTGTCTCGATTAACAGCCGGTACTTGAGTTTTGCCCCCAGTACTAGGGATGAATTGAAGTGGTCAGTCAATAGTCGCTTTCCGCCTTCAATAAATTGAGCTTAACTTAGTCGGAACAAAGTTGAAGCGAGACGAGTTCGAGTGGTCGGATCACACTTGCTCATCTATTGGTAATCGCATCCACACTCTGGGGATTGCACTTGTGTGTCGGCGATCGGTCATGCCTACTTAATGTTTAAAGGTATGTCCACGCTCCGGGGACTTAAGTTATTTTACGGGCGATTAGTCACACCCATTTGATACGTCCGCACTTTGGGGACTTAGGTTGATTTGTGGGTGGTCAGTCGCACCCAATTTATGTTCTGTACTCCAGTCCGCACTCTGGGGACTTAAAGTTATCTCGTGGGCGGTCGGTTCACACCCGGTTTGCGTTTATACTCTAGCCTGCGCTCTGGGGACTTATAGTTAGTCGATGGGTGGTCAGTCAGACCCATCTTGATGTTTATACTTCAGTTCGCACTCCAAGAATCTGGAGTTGATTGACAGACGGTCAGTCATATCTGCTTAAGTGTTGGGATCTCGTTCACACTCCAGAAACGAGAAGTTGATCAGGAACGTGGACGGTCGGATCACATCCACCCTGAGTAGGCAAGCAAAGTCGTAGATGGTTGGGTCCATCCTCCTCGAGCTTGTAAAAATGGAGACGAGGTCATGGATGAATGGGTCCATCCTCCTCGAGTTTAGATTGTACATGGGCGAAGTCGTAGGTGGACGGATCCACCCTCCTCGAGCCCACGTTTTGGATTCGAAGTTTATACTTTAGTTCGCACTCTAGGAACCGAAGTTCGTTGGAGGATTGTCATGTATCAATCCTTTTTGGCTTTAGTATAGTTGCTTGCCCTCGAGCTCAGGATTTCACTTAGCGAGTGACCGGTCGTATCATAGTCACTCCCTATTTGAATAAGTCCCACCGTAGGATGGAACTTAGCTCCCCATGCATTGTGATGGTCGCATGACGCATTTCAAGAATCGCCCCTCTGGCTTGACGAGTTTACATTTTGTTGCTGAAATAAGAAAGTATGGCAAAGTCAGTTGCCTTATTACAAGTTCAAATTTTGAAATGCATAAAAAGATTTCAAATGAAAAGTAGACTAAATGAATAAACAAAGCCTGTTATGTGTAGTAGTGACGGTGACTCTCGCTATTCCAAGCTCTCGGTAAATTGAGACCATGAACAGTTGATAACTTGAATGTGCCATCTCCAAGTCTCCATTCGATGACATATGGTCCTTCCTATGTTGGTTTCATATGCGAAGAGACCGGATAGATTCTCTTGAGTACGAGATCACCAAGTTCATGAATCTAGGTCAGACCTTAGCATTGTATAATCGGGCGACTCGACTTCAGTGTGCGGCTGCCCTCAGATCAGCCTCTTCACGCTTCTCGTCCAATAAATCCAGAGATTCAGCAAGTAATATAGCATTCATCTTCAGATCATAATATGTCACGCGATGAGAAGGTACTTCCAATTCAACTGGAATAACGGCCTTAGAGCCGTAGGAAAGTGAAATTGGAGTGTGGCCGGTCATGGACTTGTGGTTAGCTCGATATGCCCATAGGTGTGACGACCCACTATTTTGGACCATTCAAATCAAAAATAAAACCACACATGTCAAACTTGAATAATACAAAACAATAGATTGTAAATAAATTTGGAGCAAATAAATTCAATCACAGAATCATAGACACAGAATATCAGAATAACTCGCAGTGGAAAATAAAATAAATAGTGGTTCATGAAGCCACTACAATACATAGTCTCAAAAACAGATACAAAATACATAGTCTGAAAAACAGATACAACAGAAGTCTGAATACATAAGTTCACAATACATAAGCAAAGTTGAATGAAATAACTGAAATGGAAAGACAACTAGATAGACTGATAAACTCCAGAAATATCTAGCTCCAGAAGGTGACTCCAAAGCTGTAATACTCAGGCTGACCAGAGCGTAAAGCAAAACCACAAACACTCGAGTCAGGACATACATACTTATACAATGTAAACCAACACAAGTGAACTGTAATAGAAATACACAAGTAACTTAAAGAATGCTTAGGATCACCCATTCTTTAAGGATCCGTTAAACTATCTACTATGTAGTAATATACGCTATTATAATAATGTCTAAAGTAAAGTAAACTATTAAAATAACGTTAAGGCTTTACATTTTCCACCTTAACACATTTTATATATTCCCATAGTCTATACAGTACCGTAATCTCCCCCGTACTGGGCATCGTTAGTGGGCACTCCATAGATATGGTACAAAACAAACTCGTAGTAAAGCTCGCTAGGGTAGGTGACACGGCACAACTAGGCAATGCCAGGGTAGATATACCAATTACGCATCCGGACTGGTGGTATCGCATAGCAGCCACTACCGCCCACCTCGAGCCACACTCCCAAAATCAAAGGGGTACCCCAATCAATCACAAAGTAATAGAATGGTATCGAAGAAGTGTGTCCGATCAGAGGAGCTACCTCATCGACCCGTCGATCGCTCCTGTTTTAGCCACCTTATGCCAACTCATGGGAGTCGGGTCCATGTATATACCTCAATAGAATCGTCGCCACCATCCTACTTCATTCTGGAATCTCCGCCGTGTACACAGTTGTTAAAGTGGTTTTCGGTATCGATAGAGAGTATGTCCATATCCGATCCCGATCTCTTTAACAACCAATCGTTATTATAACCCGTGGTTATAAATTTCAAAAAGGTTTATACTTTAAAACCAAAATATCTCTTCTATTTCAAAAACCACCTTTTCAAAACCAAATCAAACAATATCACTTTTACTTCAAAAACCAAGTACAATATCACCTCTATTTCCAAATAAATAAATATATATATATATATATTCATTTGAGCCATTTAAATATGAAGTCATTATACTTTCAAATCAAATATTCAATTTCCAGAATTATAGCATTTTCGGAGTTTATTCATTTAATTACAAAATTTCAAACCATTGTATTTTCAGAACAGAAGCACTTATAAAGTGTTACGATAGATATAGTAGTATTTCAAAACATTGTCAAATTTCAGAAACAGCAGCACTTACAAAGTGCTACAATAGGTATATTAGTTTCAAACAGCTCAGTTAAGCAACAACAGCACTTACCAAGTGCTACTGTAGCCCTTTAGTTATTTTAGAATATGGTTTACTTTCAGCAACCACAGCACTTACCAAGTGCTGCAGTAGCTTTATTACTTCAGATTTTAGTTAGCTTCATCAACAACAACAGCATTTACAAAGTGCTGTAGTAGCCCTTTAGTTATTTCAGAACTTAGTTATATTTCAGAAACTATAGCACTTAGCAAATGTTGTCTTAATACTACAGCATTTCTGAAGTACCACCAATACTAATTCCAGATTTATTATAAAATTTCAAAAACATTAAAACTTCAATTTTTAGCCATTTTAACTTATAAAATCATATTTTTCGCTTCAAAAATGTTCATTTGGATATCATTTAACTTATGATATTATAAAATAAAATTTCATTAATAGTTATCCAATTTTTAAACAATAATTCACTAGATCACTAAAACTTTCAAAATACCTTTTTCCCTTATTTACTTATACATTTTAACTCATTAGATCACTAAAACTTTATTTAAATCATTTAAATCCAAATTTAAGTTAAAATACCATATTTTTACATTTGAAAATACTTAATAATTTTTTTAGAAAATATATAAAATAACCACGGGTCTGTATAATATTTTCTAGCCTAGGTCAAGTGATACGGATAATATATCATTTCAATCCGAAATTTAAAAAGAAAAATCCGGGTTCTATCATTTCAAACCCGCAATCCCAAGTCAAACAAAATAAATAAAAATCGCTTGAGCCTGTCATTTTAGCTCATAACGATTTTCCCTTATTCTAATGTCCATTCGGGTATGTATCATTTCAACCCATAGTGATTCTATTCTACAGGGAACTTGCACTGTGAGGAACAGAAAATAAAATAAACAGTATAACATAATATAACATATCAGATGATGTAAGAGGTTTATAAGCAGATTTTAACATCATATAATCATATCACAGACATAGATAAATTACTATCATATCATCAACTACAATTCACATGCCATTGTTTCACAATTATATAAGTACGGATGTCTAGAGTGAATAACTCACCTTTTTGAAGCTGGAGTTAACAATTCAAAACACACGAATAAACATCGGAAAGCACGACAAAGCGTGAATTAGATTTGAGTGGAGGGAGAGCCAAGATTTAGATCTTGTATACAACAAATAAATTAAAACAAATATAAGAAATATGATTCAATATAATAACATATGAAATAAACAATGAAAATATGAATTAAAATGAGATAACTTGATTTTAACCACACAAGTGCTCGGCCTTAACCACTATAGGCTCGGCCACATCCTCTATGGGTTCGGCCATAGTGTGTTCAAGGCAAGTAGGTTTTGTTTAGGGGTCCATAGGCACGGCTAAGGCTAGGAAAGTAGAGAAGTGGTGGGGTTACAAACATAGAATGCAAAAAGGCAAGGAACAAAAGGGTTTTGGTTCACATAGGCTTGGCTATGGGTATAGATGGCTCGGATCTGGTCACATCAGAGGGGTATGGCCTGGAGCAAGGCAAGGAGGAGGACTAGGTGGTGGAAATAAGTGTGGCCGAGGCTAGCAAATAGGATTTGGATGAGGTGATAGGCTCGGCTAGGGTTTGGTTCATGCTTTGTGAAGGGTTTTTGGATCTAGGGTTTCATGGCATAAGTGGTAGGGGTGATGAGGTATTAGAGGCCGAGCATAGGTGGTGGATGGAGGAAGATGGTCGGGTAGATCATGAGGCCGAGCTAGCTTGAAGAAAACAAAAGAAAAAAATAAAAGAAGAGAAGAGGAGCCATAGAAAACTTACTGTATTTTCTTTCAATCAGAAGAGGCAAATGAGGAAGGGAATGTTTGGGAAATATTTGTACGTGAATTAATAATTAATTGAGGAGTTTTTTCATGGCTCATCAATAGAAGGAACGTCTATGTTAAGAATAAAGAGGCTAGGCAATTAAAAGCAAGAAATTAAAACAATGAAACGTATGTCCCTTTGATTTTTTTCTCATGCCATAAATAAAAAGATATAAATAAGTAACAATCCAATAAATAAAATGAATGTCTAGACAAAATAAAAATAGAAAGATAACATAGAGATGGACATAGGAAAAATATAAAATAAAATACAGAAATTAATTACATGTAAACCCCTGTATTTTATCCAATTTAAAAAGTATAACTCAGAATTTAACGAAACGAAAAGCAGAACGGATATCAGAATTATATCCAGCTTCAAATAAAAAGATAAAAATTCAAAAATTTAAATTTTAAATTTTATAATGAAAGTCAAAGTTTGACCAAAGTTGACCAAAATATAAGATTTTCAGAAAATGTTTATTTTATTGTATTTGGAAAATAAATTGCAAACAAAATCCAAATTTACATTGAAAAAAATTCCAAAAATTCAAATTTAAGTGAATAAAAATCAAAGCTTAAAAAAAATTTACAAAAATTTGGGTTGTTACACTCTCCCCCACTCAAATCTTTTCGTCCTCGAAAAGAAACGAAACAAGGAAAAAAAAGAAAGATAAGATAGAAAAACAAATAGTACCTGAAACAAACAATTTCGGATTCGAAGCACGAATGCTCTCCTCCGTCTCCCAGGTACAATCCCGATCATCAGTACTCCACTGTACTTTGACCAAGTTGACAGATTTCCTTCTTAGCTGCTTCGTACCTCGATCGACAATACGAGGTGTCTTCCTCTCAACAGTCAGATTAGGCTCAATCCAAACGCTCGAGAGCAGAAGGCTGGATAATAAGGGATGGATGATGAAGATATCGACGAAGATGCAAGACATGGAATACATTATGCAATCCAGAAAACTTCTCGAGCAAATCCAGACGATAAGCCAAAGAACCAATTCTTTCCACAATGCGGAAAGGACCAATGAACCTAGGAGCAAGCTTCCTCTATGACCAAAACGAATCACATTCCTTAAGGGAGAGACCTTAGGGAAAACCAAATCACCAACAGAAAACTCCATACTCCTCCTATGACGATCAACATACTTCTTCTGCCTATCCTGGGCAATTTTCATCTTCCTCTTAATCTCCTCAACCTTCTCAAAAGCTTCCAAAATCATCTCAAAGCCAAGAACCAAACGATTACCGAATTCAATCCAGCAAGATGGAGATCTACAAGGTCGTCTATAAAGAGCAGCAAATGGAGACATTTCAATACTAGCCTGAATTCAAAAGATGAAATGAGCTAGATAAAAGATTAAGACAAGATTCAAATAAAAGATTGAGATTATACCTGATAATTGTTGTTATAGGTAAATTCGACAAGATGGAGATGATCTTCCCAAGATCCTCCATAATCAAGAACACAAGCACGAAGAACATCCTCCAGAATCTGATTCACTCTTTCCGTTTGACCGTCGGTCTGTGGATGGTAAGTAGTGCTCAGATTCATATGAGTACCCAAAGATTCCTGAAAAGCTTTCCAAAACTGAATGGTAAAGATAGGATCACGATCACAAACAATACTAAGGGGAACACCATGGAGACGAACAATCTTCCTCATATAGATCTCAGACAAGCTAGAAGCAGAACGGGTAAACTTGACCGAAATGAAATGAGTTGACTTGGTCAATCTATCCACAATAACCCAGATACTCTCATTACCCCTCCTAGACCTCGGTAATCCATCAATAAAATCCATAGAAACTTGTTCCCATTTCCAATTGGGAACCTCAAGGGGTTGCAACAAACCAGGGGTCTTTTGATGATCTGCCTTGACTTGCTGACAAGTCGCACATCTACTAACAAAGATGGAGATATCATGCCTCATACCTCTCCACCAATACAACTTCTTCATATCCTGATACATCTTGGTCACACCTGGATGAATAGAAAGTCTGGACCGATGATTTTCTCGAAGTAACTCCTGTCTCAATCCATCAACATTCGGGACACAAATCCGATTATTAATCCTCAAAATACCTCTATCATCGATCTGAGCTCCACTACCATCAAGACTACTACCACTTACCCTACTACGAACATTCTCCTTGATAAGCCTAGGCATCTGATCCTCATCCTGCTTAGCCATCATACGGTCCAAGAGAGGAGAAGAAACAACAAGCTGACACAACATCGCCTTCTTCCGACTCAAAGCATTGGCCACAACATTAGCTTTCCCAGGGGTATAGTTGATGTCGAGGTCATAAGAAGCAAGGAACTCCAACCACCTAACTTGTCTTTGATTTAAATCCTTTTGGGTGAAAATATATCTCAAAGACTGATGATCCGTAAAAAGCTCAAACTTAGTTCCCAAAAGATGATGCCCCCAAAGCTTCAAAGCAAAAACCATGGCAAGCAATTCCAAATCATGAGCATCATAATTGGCTTCATGAGTCTTCAACTGACGACTGGCATAAGCAATGACCTTACCATCCTGCATCAGAATAGCTCCCAAACCTTCACGACTAGCATCAGTGTATACTGTTAATCCTCATTTCCATTTGGAACGGTAAGAACTGGTGCGGAAGTAAGCTTGTGCTTTAACTCACTGAATGCAACCTTACACATATCATTCCATATAAACTTAGCATTATTTCGAGTCAAAGCAGTGAGAGGTGCAGCAATTCGAGAAAAATTCTCAATGAATCTCCGATAATAACTGGCAAGGCCCAGAAAACTACGGATATCAGTTGGAGTCCTAGGAGTTTCCCAATCCTGCACAGAATAGGGATAAATAAGGACAACAGAAAAGATAGAATAATTGACTGATAAAGGGGAAAAGAAGGGAAAGAAAGACTTACATAGATCGCAGCGATCTTAACTGGATCAACAGAAACTCCATTACCAGAAACAATATGTCCGAGAAATCGGACTTCATCCTTCCAGAAATGGCATTTAGAAAATTTAGCCTTCAACTGATGATTTCTAAGAGTCTCCAGAATAGATTTCAAATGTGACTTATGCTCTTCCTTGGTCTTAAGAAGACAAGGATATCATCAACAAAGACTAGAACAAATTTATTAAGCGCATCACGAAAAACACGATTCATCAAATCAACAAAGAAAGCAGGAGCATTAGTCAAACCAAAAGGCACGACTAACCATTCATAAAACCCATTCTCAGTATGGAAAGCGGTCTTGGGAATACTTTCCTCAACAACTCTGAGCTGGTGAAAACCTGTGGCAAGATCAAGCTGAGAGAAAATAGTGGCACCATAAAGCTGATCAAACATATCATTGATGCAAGGCATTGGATATCTATTTTTCATAGTGAGCTTGTTCAGCTCCCTATAATCAACACACATCCTCAAAGATCCATCGAACTTAGTGACGAAAACCACTGCTGCTCCCCATTCGAAGTGTCTAGGTCTGATCAAACCCTTGGAGAACAAGTCCTCAATTTGCTTTCCTAACTCAACCTTCTCATGAGGTGCCATTCTTCTAGGGGGAAGAACTACAGGTCGAGCTCCAGGAATAAGATCAATACAGAAATCAATTTCCCTCTTAGGAGGTAAAGCAGTGACTTCACCAAATACATTGGGATAGAGTCTGACCACATGGGTCGAATGAAGATCGCCAGGAGAAGAATCCAGAGAAAAAATAAAGCTACCAGCAAAATCCTGAGGCATGCGGCACTGAATAATCAAGGGAACACCCTTATCACCAACAAGGGAAATAGTTCTGGTTTTACAAGAGATAACGGCTTCATGCCTCTTCTGCCAATCACCTCCAAGCAATAAATCAAAAGCATCGAAACCCAGAACATAGAAATCACCAAAAAAACGATAACCAGCATATAAGAGTTTCACATGCTTACAAATCCTATTATGGTTCGTGGGGCCACCAATAGGATTTTTAACACACAAAGATTCAACAGCATACATAGGAGAAAGAAGATGCTCAAACTTATCACAAGATATCCACAGAAATAAAACCGTGGGAAGCTCCAGTATCAAATAAACACGAACATGATGATTAAATAAAGAAAAGGTGCCCTGGAGAGTACCTTGATTATCACTAGGAGCAGGTGCAGGTGGAGCAGGTGAAGAAGCAGAGGTAACAACAAAAATACCAGATGGCTTGGCCTTTTGATACAAAGGACAATCTTTCTTGAAATGAGCAGGCTGCAGACAGACATGATAGAGGTTGTTCCTGATATCCTGAGGTGGAGGAACAGCAACACCAACTGAATTAGGGAAACTATTAGCATAGTGTCCCCTCTGATCACACTTGAAACAGGTAATGGAAGATATGTCGATAGGCTGCCTCTGAGATGGAGAAGATGAAGATCCCAAACTCGGATTCTTGAGCCAATTCATCTTCTGTTGGAGGAAATTTGGCTTTCTCTTCCTAGAGTTAACTAAGGAAGACTGAGATGAAGGAACACTAGCAATAGCAGGACCCTTAGAAGTAGGGTTCTCATAACGAATAGCCATATCCATGAGCTCGGTTAAAGTGCCATGAACATGAGAAATGAGACGATCATAAAACTCTGGGTGAGCTCCAGCTATGAACTTCTCATTCTTCTTAAGTTGGGTGTCAATAAGGCCAGGACCAAACTTAGAAAGTTCATTGAAATTCCATTCATACTCAAAAAAGGACATGGTACCCTGCTTGAGATCCATAAACTCACGATAAAGCTGAGATTTCCTAGCTTCGGGCATCCATTTTGCCACAAAAGCCTCCCTGGAAAAAGATAGATTTCAAAGAGAAAAAGCTGAACAGAACACAAGACAACACAAGAAGATACCTAAACTGATCCCAAGAAATGTCAGCCTCAGCAGTGTTAGCCGTAACAGACTCCTACCAATCCAAGGCTGCTTCCTTTAACTACCAAGCTGCCAATTGATGCTTCTGAGAATCAGTAATCTCCAAACCAGTAAAAATCCTCTCAAGACTCCTCACCACTGTTGAGCCACTATGATGCTCTCTGATCCAGTAAACTTGGTACCACCAAGCTGAGTGAATTCCTTGCAAAGAGTAGTGAACCTGATGGGTGCAACAGGCTCAGGAACTGGGGCAATACCACGATCCCTACCATTGGCATTCCCACGATTCATCCTGAAAAGATCAAGAATGAATTTTAGGACAAAGGTAAAACATAAAGACAAAGATAAGATTCAACTAGAATGGAAATCCTAATCAACAAATTCAAATAAACAAGATGGATTCGAAAGGAATAAAGTTAAGAAAATGAGATTTTAAACAAGAATTTTTTTTTATCCAAAATAATCTTTTAAAAATCCTTTAAAATCATTTGAAAACAATTTATACTTAAAAATATGTTCTCTCTCAAAGAAATGATTCTAAGATTGATTTCACTTATTCTAGGGTATTTCTACCTTATCTCTAATGAGTTTTTGCTCCATAGGCTAAGGTTTGCCTAAAACCTCGCTCTGATACCAAATGTGACGACCCACTATTTGGGACCATTCAAATCGTTAATAAAACCACACATGTCAGACTTAAATAATACATAACAATAGATTGTAAATAAATTTGGAGCAAATAAAACCAATCACAGACACAGAATATCAGAATAACTCGCAGCGGAAAATAAAATAAATAGTGGTTTATGAAGCCACTACAATACATAGTCTCAAAAACAGATACAAAATACATAGTCTGAAAAATAGATACAACATAAGTCTGAATACATAAGTTCACAATACATAAGCAAAGCTGAATGAAATAACCGAAATGGAAAGACAACTAGATAGACTGATAAACTCCAGAAATCTCTAGCTCCAGAAGGTGACTCCAAAGCTGTAATACTCAGGCTGACCCGAGCGTAAAGCAAAACCACAAACACTCGAGTCAGGACATACATACTTATACAATGTAAACCAACTCAAGTGAACTGTAATAGAAATACACAAGTAGCTTAAAGAATGCTTAGGATCGCCCATTCTTTAAGGATCCGTTAAACTATCTACTATGTAGTAATATATGCTATTATAATAATGTCTAAAGTAAAATAAACTATTAAAATAGCGTTAAGGCTGTACATTTTCCACCTTAACACATTTTATATATTCCTATAGTCTATACAATACCGTAATCTCCCCCGTACTGGGCGTCGTCAGAGGGCATTCCATAGGTATTGTACAAAACAAACTCGTAGTAAAGCTCGCTAGGGTAGGTGACGCGGCACAACTAGGCAATGCCAGGGTAGATATACCAATTACACATCCGGAATGGTGGTAACGCATAGCAGCCACTACCGCCCACCTCGAGCCACACTCCCAAAATCAAAGGGGTACCCCAATCAATCACAAAGTAATAGAATGGTATCGAAGAAGTGTGTCCGATCAAAGGAGCTACCTCATTGGCCCGTCGATCGCTTCTGTTTTAGCCACCTTATGCCAACTCACGGGAGTCAGGTCCACGTATATACCTCAATAGAATCGTCGCCACCATCCTACTTCATTCTGGAATCTCCACCGCGTACACAGTTGTTAAAGTGGTTTTCGGTATCGACAGAGAGTATGTCCATATCCGATCCCGGTCTCTTTGACAAACAATCGTTATTATAACCCGTGGTTATAAATTTCAAAAAGGTTTATACTTTAAAACCAAAATATCTCTTCTATTCCAAAAACCACCTTTTCAAAACCAAATCAAACAATATCACTTTTACTTCAAATACCAAGTACAATATCACCTCTATTTCTAAATAAATAAATATATATATATATATATATATATATTCATTTGAGCCATTTAAATATGAAGTCATTATACTTTTAAATCAAATATTCAATTTCCAGAATTATAGCATTTTCGGAGTTCATTCATTTAATTACAAAATTTCAAACCATTGTATTTTCAGAACAGCAGCACTTATAAAGTGTTACGGTATAAATAGTAGTATTTCAAAACATTGTCAAATTTCAGTAACAACAGCACTTACAAAGTGCTACAGTAGGTATATTTGTTTCGAATAGTTCAGTTAAGCAACAACAGCACTTACAAAGTGCTACTGTAGCCCTTTAGTTATTTTAAAATATGGTTTACTTTCAGCAACCACAGCACTTACCAAGTGCTGCAGTAGCTTTATTACTTCAGATTTTAGTTAGCTTCAGCAACAACAACAACACTTACAAAGTGCTGTAGTAGCCCTTTAGTTATTTCAAAACTTAGTTATATTTCAGAAACTATAGCACTTAGCAAATGATGTCTTAATACTACAGCATTTCTGAAGTATTACCAATACTAATTCCAGATTTATTATAAAATTTCAAAAACATTAAAACTTCAATTTTTAGCCATTTTAACTTATAAAATCATATTTTTCGCTTCAAAAATGTTCATTTGGATATCATTTAACTTATGATATTATAAAATAAAATTTCATTAATAATTATCCAATTTTTAAACAATAATTCACTTATTAAGCCAAAGTACACTATTTTCTTAACTTTTGTATTTTAGCAATTAACTTAATACTTTACTTTAAAATACCATTTCATATAATAAAACTAAGTTTCCATTTTATTTACTTAACTTAAAATTTTCCTTTTAAAAGCCAAATTTCCCAAATTATCAAGTTAAGTCATATTTTCAAAATACCTTTTTCCCTTATTTACTTATACATTTTAACTCATAGAAAATCAATAAAACTTTATTTAAATCATTTAAATCCAAATTTAAGTTAAAATATCATATTTTTACATTTGAAAATACTTAATAATTTTTTTAGAAAATATATAAAATAACCACGGGTCTGTATAATATTTTCTAGCCTAGGTCAAGTGATACGGATAATATATCATTTCAATCAGAAATTTAAAAAGAAAAATCCGGGTTCTATCATTTCAAACCCGCAATCCCAAGTCAAACAAAATAAATAAAAATCGCTTGAGCCTGTCATTTTAGCTCATAACGATTTTCCCTTGTTCTAATGTCCATTCGGGTATGTATCATTTCAACCCATAGTGATTCTATTCTACAGGGAACTTGCACTATGAGGAACAGAAAATAAAATAAACAGTATAACGTAATATAACATATCAGATAATGTAACAGGTTTATAAGCAGATTTTAACATCATATAATCATATCACAGACATAGATAAATTACTATCATATCATCAACTACAATTCACATGCCATCGTTTCACAATTATATAAGTATGGATGTCTAGAGTGAATAACTCACCTTTTTGAAGCTGGAGTTAACAATTCAAAACACACGAATAAACATCGGAAAGCACGACAAAGCGCGAATTAGATTTGAGTGGAGGGAGAGCCAAGATTTAGATCTTGTATACAACAAATAAATTAAAACAAATATAAGAAATATGATTCAATATAATAACATATGAAATAAACAATGAAAATATGAATTAAAATGAGATAACTTGATTTTAACCACACAAGTGCTCGGCCTTAACCACTATAGGCTCGGCCACATCCTCTATGGGTTCGGCCATAGTGTGTTCAAGGCAAGTAGGTTTTGTTTAGGGATCCATAGGCACGGCTAAGGCTAGGAAAGTAGAGAAGTGGTGGGGTTACAAACATAGAATGCAAAAAGGCAAGGAAAAAAAGGGATTTGGTTCACATAGGCTTGGCTATGGGTATAGATGGCTCGGATCTGGTCACATCAGAGGGGTATGGCCTGGAGCAAGGCAAGGAGGAGGACTAGGTGGTGGAAATAAGTGTGGCCGAGGCTAGCAAATAGGATTTGGATGAGGTGATAGGCTCGGCTAGGGTTTGGTTCATGCTTTGTGAAGGGTTTTTGGATCTAGGGTTTCATGGCATAAGTGGTAGGGGTGATGAGGTATTGGAGGCCGAGCATAGGTGGTGGATGGAGGAATATGGTCGGGTAGATCATGAGGCCGAGCTAGCTTGAAGAAAACAAAAGAAAAAAATAAAAGAAGAGAAGAGGAGCCATAGAAAACTTACTGTATTTTCTTTCAATCAGAAGAGGCAAATGAGGAAGGGAATGCTTGGGAAATATTTGTACGTGAATTAATAATTAATTGAGGAGTTTTTTCACGGCTCATCAATAGAAGGAACGTCTATGGTAAGAATAAAGAGGCTAGGCAATTAAAAGCAGGAAATTAAAACAATGAAATGTATGTCCCTTTGATTTTTTTCCCAAGCCATAAATAAAAAGATATAAACTAGTAACAATCCAATAAATAAAATGAATGTCTAGAAAAATTAAAATAGAAAGATAACATATAGATGGACATAGGAAAAATATAAAATAAAATACAGAAATTAATTACATGTAAACCGTTGTATTTTATCCAATTTAAAAAGTATAACTCAGAATTTAACGAAACGAAAAGCAGAACGGATATCAGAATTATATCCAGCTTCAAATAAAAAGATAAAAATTCAAAAATTTAAATTTAAAATTTTCAAATGAAAGTCAAAGTTTGACCAAAATATAAGATTTTCAGAAAATGTTTATTTTATTGTATTTGGAAAATAAATTGCAAACAAAATCAAAATTTACATTGAAAAAAATTCCAAAAATTCAAATTTAAGTGAATAAAAACCAAAGCTTAAAAAAATTTACAAAAATTTGGGTTGTTACAATAGGGCCATGGGAAGTTCAATGACCCATCTTCCTCTGGCCTTCCCCAGTCGTTTCTTCAGAATGGACTTAATAATTTTATTGACAGCGTCGACCTGTCCATTTGCTTGAGGGTGAGCAACTGCCGAGGACGTCTTCGGATGTGAAAACGTTGATAGAAATTCTTAAACTCAACACTACCGAATTGAGCTCCATTGTCAGTGACAATTGTATACGGGAGGCCAATACGATAGATAATGTTACGTACAACAAAGGTGATTACTTTCTTCGTCGTGATGGTAGCAAGGGGCTCGGCTTCCGCCCACTTGGTAAAGTTGTCAACTACAACGATAGCATAATTCGCACCACCCTTAGCCAGAGGTAAAGATCCAATTATATCGATGCCCCATGTGGCGAACGGCCATGGACTGACCATCTGAGTAATTTCGGTAGGAGGGGCTCTTGGAATTCAAGCATGTTTTTGGCATCTATCACATTTCTTGGCGTAATCAGATGCATCTCGATTCACCGTCGGCCAATAGTACCTATATCGGAGTATTTTCTTAGTAAGGGCTTGCCCCCTAGTGTGATTGCCGCATTCTCCCTCATGCACATCATGTAACTCTCATTTGATCTCGTCATAGGCGATACACCGGAGTAAAGGAACAGAGTATCCTCTTCTGTACATGACTCCATTCTGGATAATGAATCTCAAAGCTTTCCGAAGAACTTGTCTTTTCTCACTTCTACGCTCAGGAAAAACTCCGTGTTCGAGATAGTTTCTGAATGAGGTCATCCATGACTCCTTTTCGGGTGTTGCCTCATGCACCCAGTCTGCCTCTATTTGGTCGATGCTTGGAGAAATAAGTGTCTCAACGGAGAAGAGTCTCATTTGCTGTGTTTCATCGGTGCTGGCCAGCTTTGCCAAAGAATCGTCCTTCTGATTATGCTCCTGGGGTATATAGAGGATAGCATAGTAATCGAACTAATTCAACACTTCTCGGACCCGGGCAAGATAAACTGCCAACCTCCGGTCTCTTGCTTGGTATTCTCCCCGAACCTGGAATACGACCAATTGCGAGTCGCAATAGATCTTTAAACAATAATTCTCAAGTCTCTAGCAAGTTTGAGTTCAGCGAATAAAGCTGCATATTCAGCCTCGTTGTTAGTCGCACGGAAGTCAAACTTCAAAGCATAAGTACATATGGATCGACCTTCTCGGTTTTGAATACAACTCCAGCGCCTATGCAACAGTCATTTGATGCACCATCAGTGTATAGCTTCCATATGTATTTGGGAGGTTCACTGGTTTCGGGAAAATTCTCCGGTATAGTAAATTCAGCTATAAATTCCGCCAGAACTTGTCCTTGAATGGTTCATCTCGGTGTATAAGCAATATCAAACCGACTCAACTTGATGTTCCACTTGAGTAACCTACCAAACGTCTCAGGCCGCGTAAGGACTTATCGTAATGGCTGGTCGGTGTAGACTGTGATCGGATGAGCCTGAAAATATGGATGGAGATTTCTCGAGGCAATGACTAGGCAATAAGCTAGCTTTCCCTACTTTGGGTAGTTCCTTTCTACTCCTGTCAATCGCTTGCTTAAATAATAGACCGGTCGTTGTATCCAATCTTCTTTCCGAATCAATGCAATACTGATTGCATTTGCCAAAACTTGCAAATAGATATATAATCTTTCATGATCAACTGGCTTCTACAGAATAGGTGGCGTTGCTAGATGTTGAACCAATGCTTGGAATGCACCCTCACACTCCTCAGTCCATTCGAAGTTCCGCTTTCCTTTCCTAATCAGATCGAAGAAGGGAATGCATTTGTCTGTGGATTTGGAGATGAATCTGCTTAAAGCTGCCACCTTCCCATTGAGGCTTTGTATTTGCTTTATGGTTCTGGGAGTCTCGAGATTCTGAATCGCCCAGATTTTCTGAGGATTGGCTTCAGTTCCTCGAGCATTGACAATGAATCCTAGGAATTTTCCGGATGCGACTCCGAAGTGACATTTCAACGGGTTGAGCTTCATTCGGTACTATCGGAGGATGTTGAACATTATTTCCAAGTCTTTGACATGATTGATGGACAGTCTTGACTTTACAAGCATATCATCCACGTACACCTCCATGGTTTTCCCGATTTGGTTAGCGAACATTCGGTTCACAAGTCTTTGGTAAGTTGCCCCAACATTCTTGAGTCCGAACGGCATCACTTTATAGCAATAGAGTCCCAGATCGGTGACATAGCTTGTATGCTCCTGATCAGGTAGGTGCATTGGTATTTGATTGTAGCCAAAATATGTGTCCATGAAAGATAAGAGTTCGTGTCCGGCTGCTGAATCTACGAGCTGATCAATTCTGGGAAGTGGAAAACTGTCTTTAGGGTAGGCTTTATTCAAATCTAAGTAGCCCACACAAGTCCTCCATTTCCCGTTGGATTTCCTGACAAGCACTGGGTTGGATACCTACTCTGGATACAATGCGTCTCAAATAAACCCGTTCGACTTGAGTTTATCTACCTCTTACTTCAGGGTGGCAGATCTCTTTGGATCCATACTGCGCCATTTCTGTTTGACCGGGACATGCTGCGGGTCAATATTCAATGCGTGGCTCATAATGTCCGGCGAGATCCCAAACATGTCTGAGTGCGTCCAAGCAAACATGTCAAAGTTTGCTCGGAGAAATTCAACCAATTTCTCTTTCATCTGTTGGCTTAGCTGAGATCCGACCTTTATCATTCTGGAGTCATCATCATCATCAATCGGAACATCGATCATCAGCTCTGCTGGGGAAGCTTGACTGTCTTTGACTTCCTCTTCGTTATCATTATCTCATGGATCAAGATCTTTCAGGAACTGGTTGTGGTGCCCGGGCCTAGGCCCGGGCGTTAACTTTCAATTTTCATAAAAATGGATGCAGAGAGATTCCTCCACGTCCTTGCCCTTCTCTTTCCGCTGCACCTCCCACAGCTCAGCAACATAACAAGCGCGTCCAACCGCCTAATCTCCGTGAATAACTCCAAACCCACTATCTGTGGGGAACTTAAGAGTCAAACACCATGGGACAATGGCTGCCCTGAATTCAACTAGGGCCGGTCGGCCCAAGAAAGCATTATACGGAGAATTAATGTCCAATACAATGAACTGTATCATTTGGACTCTTTGGTGATCTTTGATTCCCAACTCAACTGGAAACTCCACCATCCCAGAGGGTATCGTTGCACTTCCATTAAAGCCATGTATGCGAGATTGACACGGCTTCAAGTCCTTCGCTTCCATTTTCATCTGGTCATAAGCTCGTTTGAAAAGAATATTCACAGAGCTTCCACTATCTACCAAAATCCTCTTCATCCAAGCAGGACCTATTTGAGCTGATATGACTAGTGGATCGATGGTGGGGGCTTCTACTCTATCAGCGTCTATGTTCTGGAAAATGATGTCGTCTGTCATCGTCTTTTGTTGTTTCATCGGAGCCCCATCATCAAGATTACTGCAACATTCGAAGTCCGCATGCCTAATCAAACTAGCATACGACTCCATTTCCCTCTAGCTCCGATCAGCTGGATGAGGACCACCACTAACTATATTAATAACCAATCTCCCACCAGTATGCATGGGTTCTTCCGGACTAGCCTGATTTTGACCATGATTCTGGTTCGATGGACCCTCACCTCCACCCTACAGTGCCCTAACAAACTGTTCCAGCTTCCTTTCTCATGTCAGTTTCTCAATGATGTCTTGCAAATGATGACACTCATTAGTATTGTGGCCATAGCAATCGTGGAATATACAGAATTTTCCAGTTTGAATTTGCTTCTCGAACGACTGTTTCAGAGTTGGTTTCTTATACTGTCCAGTATTACAGGTTTGCAAATAAACATTCTCTAGGGATGTATTCAATGGGGTATATTGGTCAAACATGGGATCTCTGCATCGCGGTCCATGATTTTGATCTCGCTTCTTACCCTGACCTCCATCGCCTTTTTGCTGACACTGCTTATTCTATATATTCAACTGCACTTTACCGGAACTCTCACCGGTTTGTTTCACATCAACATTACTTTGAATGCCTTCGACACTGGGCCCCGCATCATCCTGCATTCTAGATTGTCTAGCGTCTTCTCTCCTCAAGAACTGGGACGCCTTAGCATAGAAACAATCCAATGACGCGGGGGGTTTCCCAGCCAACCAATTGCCAAATTCGAAATCAGGATCGATCTTTTTAGTCAGTGCCATCAATATAGAATTGTCATTAGGGTTGCTGATTTCCGCACAAGCGGCATGGAACCTTTTCAGATAATGTCAAAGTGTCTCTCCTGGAGCTTGAGTGACGTTGGATAAGGTGTTAACATCCTTCGGCCTCGTGACATGCATACAAAACTGTTCAACGAACTTGGTAGCCAACTGATCAAAGCATGAAATGGATTGAGGTGGTAAACGAGTAAACCACATGGTTACGATGCCCCCTAGAGAAATTGGAAAGCTTCTACATTTAGCTGGATCGTTAGCTCGAGCGAATTCATGAGCCATTTATACTTTAGGATGTGCTGATTAGGATCTGAGCTCCCTTCATAAACAGGTAAAGTTGGCATCCTGAATCAGCGAGGTGGGTCAGCATAGAGGATGTCATCAGTGAATAGCGTATGACTCTAGGAGATTCCCCAATAGTCATTGGTGAGGCCTTGGCTTTCGCGGATCATTTGACAGATCATGGTTGGAATGTCTGGCATTTGGACATTCTGGGCCAAGGAGTGGTCGGGTTCCACGTTGCGAGGATGGTCCGGGTGCTGTCGACGGTCCGTGCCTCGCATCCTTGGCTCCAGATCTTCGGGCACATAGGGTTCAGGAGCATGATTGTTTTGATGAAAGGCTGGGTTTGGTTAATTCTAAAGTTGAGCTTCCATATTTGCAGCGGCAGCAGCTGCATGGCTATCAGTAGTGTGAAGGAAGTGCCCCTCCTCGGGAGGAGGGCCCAGCCTGGTGCCCCGTAAAGGGACCAGCTCCAGCTTGCCCGAGATTCAGAACACGCTGATGCTTGGAGGCTTGCGCATAGTTTTCATCTAACCGTGGACGTGTAAATCTACGGTTGAAATCAGTAGAAGCTGAGCTTTCGGTGGATGAATAGGAAGCATGATCCCTTCTAGATCTCCTTCGTCTCTCCTCGTTCAGTTGGTGGGCTAGCTCCGTGTTGGCATGGATCTGTTGCATGAGCTCCTGATGGCTTTAGGTAAGCTCTTGCATAAGGATCTGGAACTCCTCCCTGGTGATAGGGCCTTGTGGATCTGAGGGTCTAATCGAATTCTGACCCATAGCAGGCAGCTGTGCCGGGTTCTGTCTATCCCGTCCTTTTGGGTTAACACCAGTTGAAGCAGTCCTTGTGTTAACCATGGCTGATGCGGTTCCTTCCTAGATCTGTTGCAATCTGAATAGTATGGAATGAACTCCTGAATGGTAGATCTGGATCTTCTCCTTAGATTTATGCAATCCAACAACGGTAGTAGATCCAATGGAGCGGAGAAAAGCTGGGTTCTCTTAGTGAAAGCACCAAAATGTTTGTACCAAAATTGGGCACAACACTCTTCGAACGTATTTGAAGAGATTAAAGTGAAGAATATAAATGAAAAAGGAAGTTAATCTAACAAACGCCAAAACAGACAAATAGAAATGCAAGAACACAAGAATTTAGAGTGATTCGGCGTTGTAGCCTACGTCCACTATGGAAAGTTTGCTGTTTTATTAAAGTTTATCATCTGATTACAACTGTATAGTCCCAAGCACTCGAGTTACAATGAGTCTCCGGCAGAGTATCGACGTAGAAGAATCAAAAGTCCATTTTCTGGAGCCATTGGGCTGCTATTTATTGGTGTAGGTTGGAAAAATCTGACCTAGATCTCAGAATACTTCTTGTCCCACATGAGTGGGCCCACTTGATCGATCCGAGGTCATTTGGGATCGATCCATGTACATTTCGTATCGATCAAGATGATGTCCTTTTGGGCTGAGATCGATAATAGACAATCTTGAGGTGGTGAGTAAGATCTTGTGAAAATTTGGTGGCATTTGGACTTGTAGATTTTGAGTTATGATCGATCCAAGTTTGGATTTGAAAATGGCTGCCGAGTTCATATCGATGGATTCATATCCATGACTGTTCGTAGCATCGATAAAGGTGATGTGGCGCTATATTCCAGGATCGATCCACTTTTCATGCCGAGTGACTGTTTCTTCCATTTTAATCTTACTTTGTTCGTATCCACCCATTGTAACTCCATTCGTATTGTTCCCTTGAAGTTGCTTCGTATCGATAGCCTCTGTTCCAATTCGTATCGATGATCAAAAGACTCCTTCGTATCGATGCTTATAGGTTCCTTTCGTATCGATCATTGGTGTTGATTTTGTATCGATGTAACGTGACACATTTCATATCGATCATGGGTCGTTTGTTTTGTAATGATCACTTGCCAATCGATACGAACTGCATGAATAGGAGGATCGATACGAAGTGTGTAAAAACTCGATCGATACGAAATAACGAATACTGATGGATACGAACGAAGCTGACTCTGATGGATATTAAAGAGGTTAGCCTGTGATGGATACGAACACTATGGATCCGAATGAAATTGACTTCCTTGATTTGGATCGATCCATATCTTGAGCATACGAACTTCGATCGACTTGAAATTTGGAACACTGGCTTTCATAGCTTTGCTTGTCGTACCACATCGATTGTAGCTCGATCCGGACTTGGACAAAATTGGATAGTATCCATAGTAGACCTGTGTATAACCGATCTTCGGGACGGACTATCTTTGGTTTCCAGTCGAGTCCTTGGTATCATGGCCTTGCCAAAAGGCGGGATAACATTATATATGTGCACAAGACATATAAACAAGTTTGCAATAATTTTGAACAACTTCTGTTCGCTAAACCGTTGAAAATCTAAAAACCAATTCCCGATCACATTTTCACTTATTAATTAAATTACATATCATGTAAACAAAATTTGAAAACTAATTTCTTATCATTTTTAACTAATTGAAATGATCACACTTGATTTATAAAACCATATAAATAAATATAAACAATTGTTTACAGAAAGCGTTGTTATATCGATAAAGCTATATCAATTTTCCTTATAACTTTAAGTCAAATATATATCTTTATAAAACTATTATAAATGATTTATTATCACTTCTTAACTAATTAAAATGAACTATTATCATTTAGAAACAACAATTTGAATAATTATAATACTTATTAAATCTTTAAATCTCAATTTAAATTCATAAGTCAATATTAAATACGATGCCATTATTGATGATGTCATAAATGCTTTTTATTCTTAAAAATAAAATAAATTATTTTATTTCATATTCTTATTTGTATGTATAAATAAGTGTATGTATGCAGACTCGTGCACCCAAATACTGAGAATATATCCTTTCTATTGAAAATCAATTTATCAATGAAAATTTGTGTACGAAGTACGTGTTTTATTTATGAAACTATATTCCACAATTATATTTTAAAACAAGTTTCTTATCATAATTTTAGAGTTTAAATCTTTATAGTTGGTGTTATAAAATCTTGTGTTTGAATATTTCAAAATTAAATATCATTTGTCAAAACGATAAATTTAAGGGTCGTTACATGCTCCACTCCTTAAAAGAATTTCGTCCCTGAAATTACAATGCAAAAACCGGTAGTACTTTATTCAAAATAAAATTTGAAACTTCAAATATAAACTTGTTTTTATATTTACAGATTATTTGTACGCACCATCTTATTTGATCTTAAATTCGAATATACCACTTTGCTTCCGAACTAGTTGATCCCACAATCCTCTAGTGCGAACTCTGATCAGGGTCAAAGACTTCTATTTTCCTTGCATAGCTTTCAACTATGATTAAAAATGTAGGGATCCGACCACAAACCCTCATCAATATTTGTCGTTAAGAATCGAGTGATAAATCCTTTTTTGGACCGGTGTAAATATCTCAAAGTTCTATACTCAAATCTTTGGTCAAACAGTTACGCAAATAAAATGATCTATGTATGACTTACTATTTATTCCAATTAGTTTTCTTAACTATACCAAATCATAGTCAATTTTATATCACTATCAATTTATGAACCATTTCATAAAACTATAACTTAAGTTTATTACATCTTCTGCACACAACTTATGTTTAATTAATAGTTTTAAGTTTCATAACCATTCACTTCACACTAAATCCATTATTGAATTACTAGTTACAACATTACATAAGTGTATAAATAGTTCACGACTTAAGTCTATATTTGTATAATACTCCATTACATCCTAAGAGTTTATATACAAATCCCAAATTTCATATTGCTTTTACTTACATCAGGGTGTTTGACAAATTAAAACTTGTTGTAATTTACTATAATCTCAAATTCATAAGTTATAAAATTTAGCTCTTATATTTTTATTCAAAAATACTTCCAAATAATACTATTATTATTTTCTCAATTTTGAAGAACAATTTTCAAAATCACTAGGATTTAAATTCTCAAATTCTCAGCTTTTAAATCATTTTTATTTATAAATCACATTTATAAATTATACTTATATAATTTTATTTACTCAAACCATTTCACAATTGTTTATCTTTTATATTTTGTAAATTTCTTAGTTTTGAGTTAGGTGTGATTCGGAAATTTCCAATTGTCCAAAATCGTCGAAAATTCCTTTTTATTTTATCAATTATTGGTCCAAATTGTCTTTGGTTTAACACTTTTATAAAGATGTTTATAATTACTAATCAATTTATCAATTGATTGTTCGCATCATCTTTTAACTTAAATTTTTTATAGGTCGCGTAACTTCAAATCGATATTAAGGAACTGGGTACTACCAAAAGTATCATATATCCCCTTAACCATAAGGGTAATACTCAAGAGAGGTGTTTACCATCCGAACATATCTCTTGTCCATTTTTAGTTACTTTCAAGCCACTCGAACTAGTCATCATAAGATTCTTCTTTTTCAATTCCTTTATTTATAAAACTTGATTTATATATTCATTTCTTAGGATCATCTTATTTTTACGTTTCTAGGCTCATAAATTTATTTATTTTATATAAATTTCTTAACATTAAACCAATATTATTACCAAATACCATATAGTCAAATCGTGAAACTTAATTCACTAGGTGTTCGTGTTTTTTAAATCAAACAATTAATCAATCAATGATAATAACTGAATATTATTATTCCCTTAATTGCAAACTATAACACTATAATTAACTATACATTTTCGAAAGTTATTTCTTTATATATAACATATCATCTTAGGTAAAATTATTTCATTTACCTAATTTTTTCAAAACGAAACCAATTTTAGCATTAACAAATGCGGGCTCATATATAATTCTCTCAACTCATTCTATGGTTTCACTTACCCTATCTCTAATGAGTTACTCATCCTAAGGTATTACTAACCTATCTTTGATGAGACACTCCTCAACCAGGCTCAGGTGTTCGCTCAACCTAAGCATTAATACCACTTGCAACGACCCATAATTCCATACATTTTAAGTTGATAATAAACCATACATGTCCAACTCAATTTAAACGAAAAGGTGGATAGTTATGGAAAAAAGAAAATAAAGCCATAGAACAGAACCTTATACAAGTGGAATAACAAATATTATTTCAACATATAATTTTACAGCGGAAAATTTTAAATATATTTATCAGAGTTTAATTTAACATCAACATGGACAGTAATAAATAACTGTCCTTACAAATACGGAATACAATAGTACATAAGTGTTGTGGAAATGGATAACAATCTTCAGAAGAATCTTCTAACTCAATGTTGCGAGCTCTTTCAAAATGCTCCAAACTAAACCTGAATACTAAGGCCCCGTTTGGTTTGCTATTTTTAGTTTTGTGTTTTCGTCTAAAGAAAAATTCGCATTTATTATGTATTGTTGAAAAACACACAATTTTGAAAAATGAAACTAACATAGAAAATAGAAAACAAGTTTATTTGATTTTTCGTGTTTTGAGACATAACAAAAGGTTGTAAAACAATTCATCTCCTCCGTTTTCCGTCTATCGTTGCGATGGCTAAGAATTGTAAAAAATTTCCCACATTTTCTTATATTTTGTAGTGTATGTTGAAAACACAAAACACAAAACTCAAAACGAAACCAAATGGTGCCTAAGCTTCTCGAAAAAATAGGGCACCCAGAGTTTAAGGGAAAGAAAATGAACTCTAGATCATTCATGGGACTGGTGTGAGAAACTAAAAATATGAGTATTTGAAAAACAAAGGGTATCTCATAAGACCACACTTCACATAAACACGGAATGAGATTTTACCTTATGATAACCAAATCCTTTCTACGTAAAATCTAGTGATATTATTTTTAATGACATTATTTCAAACCTTTCAAATAAACATATTCAAATAGCCGAACTTGTTACATTGGTTAAATTTGACAGCATAATAAGTTTTCAATTAAGTCCGAAGGCACTTATTGGAGAATGGATTTCCAATGAATGGCGAGGTAAGGGACTACCTCCCGTACTGTACATTTCTAGAGGAATGTACCGAGGCCACCAACAGATTGTCCTCCGTGAATTAAGACCGGCCTACCCGAGACCAACAAATGGTATGGATATCATCGAATATGACATCACCCCGGCCGTTTTCCAACCTCGTCGAGACGTCTCATAGCTTACACCACAAAAATAAACCTGATGTTATAGCAAGTAGAAATAAATAAATCTACAAAGGTAATATCATACCTTAATGGTTGCGAACCACTTAGCCTTAAAGCAACTTCTGTTTCATAATTCCTCGAGTGTGAGGCTTGAAGTAACGTTTACCTTTCTTAGAACATTTTCACTTAAAATGCCACATTGCAATTTCCAATAACACACTATTGATTTCAACAAAAGTACAAACTCTGAGTTTGACATCTTGAAGAAGGGTGTTAAGCATAAGAGGGGTTACCTCCTACACCACCAAATAGATGTACTTTTGTAGAGGTCAATGTATTGTGTTCTTAGAAATGAAATGTAAAATATTCATTCATACAAGTTATCCAGGAACTAGACAAACTGAAGGCACTCTCCTACCATATCCTGTTGGGCATCACCCCTAGGATTAGTAGCGAGTAGTCCTTGCATACGAAGATTCCAAAACATAGGGACCACTGCTACTTATTTATCTTGGGAGCTACTCCAAAATTATCAACAAGCGGTCCTTCCATTATGAAGATCCCCACCTTCAACTTCATTGTCTTTAACATGTCTTCACTTTCAAACTCGTAAATTGGTTCAAAGTGGTTTTTGGATAGAAATTTTCCCAAATCCGATGCTGATTCCTCCAAACTAATCATCGATAAAAGATGTTAAGTAGGTGGGTGATTAATATTCCATTAATTAGTATCTTTTTATCCAAAATATCTTCTAAGAGATATATATCTTTTTAAAACCATTTCATTTCAGTATACATGGGATAATTAAACTTCATTTATCAAATATTTGTTTAATTAAAACCCTTTTAAATCTTGGAGTAATTCCAAATCATTTCATCCTTTACTTAGGAAAATATCTCCAAATCATTTATTTAAATTTTAACAAAGATTTCTTATTTCAAATCGTAACTTTTAAACGGGTCAAAAACAATGTTATTTAAGACATCGTTTACTGTAAATCCAAAACAATTAATTTTAAGTAAAAAGATCCATAGGAATTAAAATAATTCCAAATCATTTATTTAAATCTTGAAAAAAGATTTCTTATTTCCAACACATACCTTTTTAAACGGATCAAAAATAATTTTATTTAAGAAATCATTTACTATAAACCCAAATCAATTAGTATTGAGTAGAAAAGGATCCATAGAAATTATACTAATTCTATTCGATATCAATTTCCATATTCAACCTTTACTATCCATCCAATAACGGTGAAATCACCTTTTAAATTCTCACGGATAGTATGGGTTTCCTCCTTAAAATTTAATACCAAGTATAAGAAGATTATTTCTATACAATCCAAGTTGTATGAAACTAAATTTGTAAATTTGAATCTTCTATACTTGTCTCGTTTCTGACATTTCGACCTTATCTATTCCTCATCTCGAAAAAAGGCCAGGTGAGCCAGGGCCATGGTTGCTCCTGAACATCTCATTAGTTTAATCACCTCACATCCGGATCTCACGAAAAGAAAAATCCAGTCTACTCATCGGCTTTTAGAGCCAAGATTATATCACTTGATTATAACAGCTTTTCTTTAAATCATTTATTTAAACTCTGTAAATAAATTATAAAACCTCCAAATCATCATCAAAATACTTAATTATTTATTTAAAAACATTTATAAAAGATTTAGGGAAGAACACTTGAGTTTAAAGTTATATTTCAAAAGTTATTAAAAGGTGCCGCGAATAGTGCTTTTAAGGCTTATTTGATCAAAACAATTTTTCGATCATTTAGAAATCCATTTTTATAACTCAAATATCTTTTAAAACATTTATATATTTATATAATTTATTTCATATTTTTAAAGAACTAAAAATATCAATTTTAAAGAATTTATCGCTTTGGTTTCCAAATTGCCAAAGCGCGACCATTTTGACAACTTGTTTTGCTCATATTTTAAAATATACTAAAGAAATATCGATCCTTTTATTTTATTTATAAACTATAATTATAAGAGTTCGGAAAATTCTTATTCCAAAGAATTCCAACTTCGAATCCATCGTATAAATGGATTAAACTTTCTACGGCGCGAAATCGCGAACTGCCGTTGCTCGACGCGCCTATTTTAAATAAATTTTCATATTCTTTTCAAACTTTATTGAAACACTTTTAAATGTTTATAAAACATTTCAAAATCATTTTAAACCATTTTAAAGAGGCTTAACAAGCTCATATACACCATTTCATTTAATAAAGGAAAGTGATTTCCTTTGTCATATTCGTCGTGTATTATTAAACATGAATTGTTTACACACCCAAACCAATATATTATCATATCCAAATATGGTTCACCATCATCACAACCAAGCATAACCAAACATATATATCATCCAAAATATCATAATATAAATAGAGTTTTTCACCTTCATTGGTTTCTAACTTTATGAAAATTCGCTATAGCTTCGCTAAGATCGAGTCAAAGCCTATGAAATCGAGCCTTGGACCTTTGAAAGGGCTTGGCCTAAGCTTGCAAGTGGAGATGGGCTCGGCCTTGGTGATGATGGAGGTGTGGCCGTGAGCTTTGAGTGGAGATGTGGAGTGATTTGGCTTCGGTTTTGAGGTGGACTTACATGGTATATATATGTGTGTATATTTTAATTTATTTTGCCAAAACTTTGCAATATTTTTTCAAGGCATGAAAGGCATTAAAGAAGAGCTCTTAGAGCTTTAAGAAGGAGGAAGAAGTGAATGGATGAATGAAATGAGAGAGTTAAGGCCTTGTATTTATAGGCAAAAATGTGTGGAAATATCTAAATGTGCCTTTTCTTTTCTACCCTCAACCCACACCCCTCCTTTCCCACATTCAACACGTTGATCCCCCTCCCGATGTGCCTTCATCATTCCACTTCACTTCATGGCATATGCATTGAATTTCCATAGTTGAAGGATGAAGTTTTCTAAAATATCTTATATATTTTTACCATATATGTATATATAAATGTATGTATGTGTCATACATACATATATATATGGGTATATGTATATGTTAGGGTGTGTATGTGTGTGTTATATATGTGCACAAGACATATAAACAAGGTTGCAGCAATTTTGAACAACTTCCGTTCGCTAAACCGTTGAAAATCTAAAAACCAATTCGCGGTCACATTTTCACTTATTAATTAAATTACATATAAATGTGAACAAAATTTGAAAAATAATTTCATATCATTTTTAACTAATTAAAATGATTACATTTGATTTATAAAACCATATAAATAAATATTAAACAATTGTTTACAGAAAGTGTTGTTATATCGATAAAGCGATACCAATTTTCCTTACAATTTCAGGTCAATATATATCTTTATAAAACTATTATAAATGATTTATTTTCACTTCATAACTAATTAAAATGCATTATTATCATTTAAAAACAATTATTTGAATAATTATAATAATTATTAAATCATTAAATCTCAATTTAAATTCGTAAGTCAAGTATGAAATACAATGCCATTATTGATGATGTCACAAATATTGTTTATTCTCAAAAAAAAATTAATTATTTTATTTCATATTCTTGTTTACATTGATAAATAAGTGTATGTATCCAGACTCATGCACTCAAATACTGAGAAAATATCCTTTCTATTGAAAATCAATTTATCGATGAAAATTTGTGTACGAAGCACGTGTTTTATTTATGAAACTATATTCCACAATTATATTTTAAAACAAGTTTCTTATCATAATTTTAGAGTTTAAATCTTTATAGTTGGTGTTATAAAACCTTGTATTTGAATATTTCAAAATTAAATATCATTTATCAAAGTGATAAATTTGCGGGTCGTTACATGTATATATGTATATTATGAGAAAATATTATAAATATATTTATAACTAAAATATTATAGTGTTAAATATTAAATAAACATTTATATATTTATATATGAGAAATATAAGTTTAGTCTTAAATTAATTTTTTTAATATGTATATATATTTATATATATATGTATATATTAAAGTAACATAATTATATATATATACCAATATGTGTGTGTGTGTTTATATAAATATAATAATTAATGTAAATATGAGTTAGAATAGTTTATAAATAAATTATAAAATTTAAAAATTATACATTTTTTTTTCTTTCCAGATCGAATACATAGCATCTATAAATTTAGTTATGATTTTATTATATTAACACATACACATATGATATAATTAGTTAAATAATAATAAATAAATTATAGAAAATATTTAAATAATAAATATTTCAAATTTTAAAATTTTAGAAAATCAGGAATGATATTTTATAGCTTATGAAAAAATTTCAAATTTTTCGAAGTCAATTTTTTTTACCAATTAAATACTTTTAGCCGAATTTAAAAAATGTTCTTTTTAAAATATAAAAATTGATTTAAAAATATGATTTTTTTATCGAGCGCTTCTATGATGAAAATTTAATTTTGGAATATTTAAAATTGAATTTTTGAAACATAATTTATCTTATATTAATTTATTAATTCGTATAATGATTAAAATTAATCAAGTAATAATTATCTTTACTTAATTAATAAAAAAGTAATGGCATCCTGTTCTATTTCTTGTTTTCTAAGATCATCATCTTTTCTAAAATCGAACTCATCTTTTCAATCCACTGCTCCTCTTTGAGATACATTCCCAATTAAATCTTACGCGCAAGTAGTGAAGAATCGATTGCCTCTCTCGTCTACATCTTCTCAGTTTCACGATCGCTCTCGAATTAAAAACTGGATAGATTTAAAGAGAGTAAAAAAAAATCTTTCGAGGTGGAGATTACAATCATCTTGCTAAGCATTGCAGAGACCCAATTAGATGCTTTGCGTGTGGTAACTTTGGTCATAAAAAGAACGCATGTTCGAAGAATTTGAATATATTTGTTTCTGGTCCTTCGTTAGTTGACCATGGCTTCCAATTTGTGCTTAAATGTATGTTGTTGAAGGGAATTCTGCTAGATCATTTATGGCAAAAGAGAACTAAGGGTATCAATTATCTAGAAGAACTGTTTGTTCATTTTGATGCAATAAACTCACTGAATATTGGAAAGAGATATAGAGAAAGATTTGGTGATCCAGAAGAGTATTTTAGAAAATCCGATTTTTCTTTCAACAAGTCTGATTCTAAAGATCAGATTGATGCTGTGTTGAATAGGAAGTTAGACTGTGTTGACTCTGTTTTGCTTGCCTCTATCAAGAGGGATGAAATACATGGTTTTGATCCTATACTGTTCGACCCCGCTGTAACACATTGTTCAGTGGATTCTCGTGAGTTTAAGGCAAGTGATTCGATTAATTTTTTTGTCTCATCATTAGATGTTCCTGGAAGGGGAGTTTGATGATCTAAACAATGGTTTCGTTCATGTAAAAAATAAAAGAGCCAAAACTAAAAATCATGAACTGGATATTTTTGAATTAACTACTGTAAAAAAATTTGAGTCCCTTACCTCATTGTCAAACTCTGATATTAGTTCAGAAAGGTCTGTAAATGATAGTGGTTTGGAATGTCACTCTCCGTTCGATAATGCTGATGCGAAAAATCTAAAATTAGCGAGGGGAAGGAAGTATTCTCAGAAGCTTGTAATGGTGTTAATTTGAAGGATAGTAATGTGTTGGCCGTTAGTGGTTCAGATTTTTGTATGGATAATTGCTTTAGGAATTTTCAAGGGATGCTGATGTCAACTTTATGATAAATGGTTGGAAGTACTGGGTGAAGTGATGTCGTATGTTGATGATCATTCTGAACTTGTTGGAGTTTTTGAAGATAAGCTTGGGGATCCCTGGTCTATTGCAAATTCTGATTATATTGATCATACTGAACTTGTTGAATATTCTAATTATAATGGAGAAGAATTTAATGTCAAGTTTGAAGATTTTTTCCATTGGTTTGGTTCATCAGATTCACCGGTTGCTGGAGTTGATTTATTAGAGAAGGAGGCTTTCGTATTTTTAGACATGTCACCGGAAGTTTTAGATGATGAGAGGAAGGCCTTGTCTATTGAGGATGATGCTGTCATGCACGCTGATATTAGTGTGCATGGTGCACATAATTTATTCTTGCCTGATGATTCACAAGCTTTTATTCTTGTTCCATATGCTGATGTTCCACTTTGTGTTAATTACTCTGATTATAATGGAGCGATTTATAATGTAAAGTTAGTTGATTGTGTTGAATATTCCATTTTGCCTATTGCTGGAATCGATAATTTGGAGAAGGCAGATTCAGTTGGCTTGGAGATTGAAAGGGATGTTGTTTTGGAGAGGGATTGCAATGTTGTTAGAATTGAGAAGGAATGCGTTGTTGGTTTAGAGGAATGTGATGTAGATTCGCATAGCAAATTAGTAATGTGTTCAGATTCTATTGAAATGAAGGGGAAATCTGTAAATATTAATTCTTTAATGATGCATGAGAGTGGTGGCTTTAATATGGATTTGGTGGAGTCAGTTATTTTGGGGGATACTAATAAAATGAACACTGATTTGGTTTCTAATTTTATGGAGAGCTCTTATCTTTTAGCTGATGTTCAAAATAATGGGATCGGCGGGAATTCTGTTTCTAGTTCTTCTTCATCGAGGAGAGGTAGGCATAGGAAATCCATGGCTGTTAGTGGATCTGTTCGACGTAGTGTCAAGATCCGTTGTAGTCAGTCTCAGTCTTCGGGTGAGTTACCTGACTCGAGTGTCATGAGTGGTGCTACGAATTCAGGCTCGGGTATGCACTCTGATTTGGGTAGTACATATTCATCTTATGCTTTAGGTAGTTTGTCTTCTTCTAATTTTAGTCAGTTAGCTTGTGATACTGCTTTCATTTATTCTGATGTTGAGGTAGATCTTGAGTACATTAGAGGTAGGAAATTTGACAGGGCTAGATATGTTGGTACATGAGGATTATTAGTTGGAATATCAGAGGTTTGCACGATTTAAATAAGTGTGGCAAGGTTAGAGCTTTTTTTAAAGACTATTCTATTGACATTGCACTCCTTCAGGAAACTAAAATTGAATGTCCTGATATTCATTTCTATAGAAGATTAGGTGGGTATTATTTTAGGAAATGGACTTATTTACCTTCTATAGGCGCTTCTGGGGGTTTACTGATTGGTTGGCGGGATAACTATTTTAAACTGCTCCAAATCCAATGTATTTCCAAGCAACACTCACTACATATTATTCTCATTAATCTTTCTAATAATTCTTTTTTGAATATTTCTAATGTTTATGGGCCTAACTCTAAAATGGGTCGTCGGATTTTATGGAGCGAATTTTTAGAGTTTAGATCTTTAGCTTCGGGTTCTTGGATTTTGGAGGGTGATTTCAACGTTACTCGTTTTATAGGCGAGCGTTACCCACGGGAGGGTGATTTATCTGCTATGGAGAAATTTGACCAATTTATTATTAATTCTAATTTGATTGAAATCCCTCTTTCTAATAGAGATTTTACTTGGAGTAATGCTAGGGAATCCCCATCAATGGCTCTTCTTGATAGGTTTTTCATTATTAATGAAATTGAGGATAAATTTCCCATTTGTAGAGTTTCTGGTTTGCCTTACACTTATTCCAATCATTGTCCTATTATTCTCACATGTGAACAGCATAGGGTTATTAATAGATCTATCAAATTCGAAAAAATGTGGCTATTAGAATCCAACTTTTCGAATTTAATTAAGAATAAGTGGATTTCTATGAGTTATTATAATATTAGAAATAAGGATAATTCTGCTAAAAATTTTGTTTTAAAACTTAGGGATCTTAGGAATTTTATTAAAAATTGGAGTAAAAATGTTTTTGGTAGTATAAAATTTAAAAAAAAAAATATTCTTTTTGAGGTGCTTAGAATAAACAAGATAGAAGAAACTAGACAACTAAATTTAGGTGAGCATAACGTTCTCGCTAATCTAAAAGAAGAACTTAATTCTATTTTAGAAAAGGAGGAGGTTATGTGGAAACAGAGATCCAAAACCCAGTGGATAAATGAAGGTGACAATAATACCAATTTTTTTCACAATATGGCTAATGGTAGAAAACGTAGCAATACGATTAATTCCATTATTGTGAATAACGAAGAATTAGTTAACCAAAGATACCTTAATAAAGCTTTTACAGACTATTATAGAGATATTTTTGGTAATAAAAACAAACATAAAATTAATGCTAGATGGAATGATATTTATCCATCTGATTCTAATATTGATCTTTCTGAGTTAGATAATCCTTTTACTGAAGATGAAATTAGGAAAGCTATTAATGACATGCCAGGTGATAAATCCCTGTGTCCTGATGAGTTCCCAATTTTCTTTTATAAAACAGTTTGGGATGTTTTAAAATTCGATCTAATTAGCATGTTTAACGAATTCTATAATGGGAATTTGCAATTAGGAAGATTTAATTTTGCAAATGTTATTTTATTACACAAACTAGTAGGTGCTAATAACTTAAATTTTTTTAGACCTATTTCATTAATTAATTGTTCTGTTAAAATTATTTCAAAAGTTTTTGGTAATAGACTTAGTATAAGAATGAATGATCTAATTGGCTGTTCATAATCTGCTTTCATTAAGGGGAGAAATATCACCGACGGTGTGGCTGTTGTTCAAGAATACATTAATCACTGTTGTAAGAATAATATAACCTGTTCGATTTTAAAATTGGACTTTGCAAAATCTTTTGATTCAGTAGGTTGGGATTTTCTAGTAGATATATTTCTTGCTAGAGGTTTTAGTCATAGATGGATTAGCGGGATCATGAATTTGCTTAGAACTAGCAACTCTAGTATTTTGGTTAATGGTATTTTAGGTAATAAAATTTAATCTAAGCGAGGTTTAAGGCAAGGGGATCCTTTATCGCCTCTTTTGTTTAACTTAGCCGCAGATGTTTTCGCTAAGGTAACTAAAAAAGCGGTTGATAATGGATCTTTGGGGAATGTAGGTAACAATATATCGCGTAACGGCATATCTGTCCTTCAATTTGCAGATGATACCTCGCTTTTTTCTTCCCATTTACCTAGACACATTATTACTCTTAAGTTTATTTTATATAGTTTTGAACTACTATCAGGTTTAAAATTAAATTTTGATAAAAGTTCAGTTTTAGTTTTAAATGATTTTGAAAAGGTTGAAAATTTAGTTGCTAATATGCTTAATTGTAAAACTATGAATTTTCCTTTTGATTATCTTGGTTTTTTGATTAGACCTACTAAACTTAAACATGATGGTTGGTTTATAATTATAGATAAAATCCAAAATAGGATTTCTAATTGGAACGAGAGATTTTTATCGAGAGCGGGTAGATTATTTCTAATAAACTCTGTCTTATCAGCTCTTCCGATCTATTGGATGTCTGTGCATCTTTTTTTAGATTGGGTGATTGATAAAATTGACAAAATTAGAAGGGACTTCTTATGGAGTGCGGAAAACTCAAACAGTAGTATTAAGTGTTTAGTAAATTGGGAAACTGTTTGTAAGTCTTAAAAGGATGGTGGTTTAGAAGCTATTAATTTGCGTAATATGAATTTTTCGTTGTTAGGTAAATGGTTATGGAATTTTAAGGATATTAATGAAATCCTACTTGGAAATAAATCATTTCTAAATATTAGTATAATGGTAGTAGTAATTTATATCAAATTACTCCTATAGTCATACGTAAATTTTCTAATTTTTGGAAATCTATTTTAAAATGTCATGAGATTTTTAACTTAGGCACTAATACAATAGTTCATTCTGGTAACACTACTTCTTTTTGGCATGATCATTGGATTTCCGTTATCCCTCTTATAATAGAATTTAAGGAGCTTTTTGAAATCTGTAATTTTAAGGATGCTTTAATTATAGAAGTTTTTTCTCCCGAAAATGACCCTCCTTGGAATTTTAGTTTTAACAGAATTTTAGTTTCTACTCTTAGGCAGCTTGCTTTGCTTTATGCTAGATTAAACCTATATAATATTGATATGATAAAGATAGTATTAGTTGCGAATGGGATAAGAGTAAGAAATATACTTTTAGTTATTTTTATAGATTTATTAACTTTTTGGGTGTAACTAATAACTCTTTTAAATTTATTTGGAAATCAAATGCTCCACCTAAATCTAAAATTCACATGTGGTTAATTATGCATGGAAAACTAAACACTATCGAATTTTGAAAAAAAAAAAAATATGCAAATTGATAATAAATGTTATTTTTGTAAAGATATTAAACATGTATACTATGATTGCATGGATACTTACTTCATTCTGATTTGTACCTTTAAAATCTTTAGCTTTAGTCTAACAACTAAAATTTATGACTGCGAATATCATTAAAATAGTTTTAGATTTAAGTTCAAAAAGGAAAATAGATTATTACTCGGCACTTTATTCATTATAATTTGTTGGTATATTTGGTTTGAAAGAAATGAGAGAAATTTTAAAAATAATTATAGTCATTTAAATAAATTGATTTTTATAATTTCTTCATTTTGTTTTAATTGGATTTCTAATCCTAAATATAAATTAGCTAAAAATAATCTTTTTAAAGAATATCTTAATAAGATCAATAATAATATTAAACTATTTAAATATAAGAATAATATTTTCAATATTAATAATTGTAGTATTAATATTTTTTCAGACTTAAACGATGATTTCACTGTGTATCATAATATCCTTTTGATCAAAGGACCATATGGATATATACGATTAGTTTTAGTTATTGTTTTAGTGTTTTTTGTTTTAGTTTATAGATCTTTTAGTTCATTCGTTCATGGATTCCTTTTAGTCATTTTTCTAATCGTTATATTATTTTTTCATATTAGCTTAGCTCTAGTATCTTTTCTTCTATTTCTTTTATACATATATATGTATATAAATTTCATTTATATACATATATATGTATATAAATTTCATTTATATACATATATGTGTATCATTCTAACCTTTTTCTTTAGTTCTGTTGTAGATACAGGTTTGGGGTAGATTTGGTGTTAGTTTCTTTTTGTAGGTACACAGGATTGCGGATCGCAGGATTGATGTATGCAGTGTGGGGTTCTTCTCTGTGCATCTTCATCTTCATTATGGCATTCTGTTTCCAAGCGGATTCACCATTTAGCTATGCACTACTTCCAGTTTTACAGAGTCTTCGGAGTTCACATTCAGATCATTCACTTTTTCAGTCCAGATCATTCGCAAGTCCGGTTCAGAGTTTCCACTTTTCCATTCCTTCGGAGTCAGCAGCATGGAGTTGATTTTTTAGATAGAGCCGACTTCCAGTTTCATTGGCTATGAGATATTTCATAGTTTTTCAGGTACTTCTAACACCATAATATCGGGCAGTGGCCATGCCGGAGCTCGATATTTGGGTGTAATGAGTGGTGGTCATGCCAGAGCTCATTTTAGGGGTACTTGAGTTTTTTCCTTTTGATTTTTGTACTTAGATTGCTACCTGTCAGGCATGTTGTTAGCACCATGTTTTGTGATATGTATGTATATATATATATATATATATTTACATTCATTCTCTCCTCTATTTTAGAGAATCGCATATTTTTCTCAAAAAAAATTCGTATAATGATTAAATAATAATAAAATTATTAAATAATTACCAAAAAATTAATTTTGGTTATTAAAAATCGTAATCAATGTAAATATACAATTGAAAATTATTAATTTAGTAATTTATGTGAAATAGTTATATAGTTTAGTACAAATCATATAAACAAATTAATTAACATATTATATATGTATAATTTAATTAATAAAATATAATGATTTTAGTACCGTGTATCAAAACCTTAATGAATAAAATTGTTTTTTCATTTTATTTTATAAACATATACACATAACCAATCAATATGTGACAACATCAATACCTATAGGAATCTCACCTAACTAACAATATAATAATCACTATATATATATATATATATATGTATGAACAATATATAGTTATATAGAGGTTACGTATCATACATACATACATATATACATATATGTATATGTATGTATATAACTAAACACTTACCTTAAACTGATGCTCTTAAGTCCACCTTGTAATGATGAGTTCTCCTCTTTCGAAAACTACTCGATTTTACAGATTGCTAGTCCTGAAACACATACCATTCTACTATCAAATAGCCATTAATTTGGATTGATTTGATTTTAGTTTTGTAGGAGCCTTTGGAAGGTGTAATTCATCAAAGATGAAGGAGATGAGAGGCAACAAAAAGCTCTTCAAAAGTAAGGGTTAGGGTTCCTTTTATAATGGTTGAATTAGAGAGAAAAGTGGATCACATCACATACCTTTTCTCACTAAATCTCTACCATCCATCACAAACCCTTTTACCCTATTTTTGCCACCCCCTTACCCAAATGTCTGCTGCCGAAATTTTGCCTCCAACTTCATGGGCTAATAGCCCATTTAAGCCCAAGTAAATACATTTAATTAAATCCAATTTAATCCTTGTCGATATCTTATATCGATCGATATATTTATAACTATTATAAATATATATACAAGAATATTTATTCATTAAATCGGTGTTTCATAAATATTAATTATTTTAATTAATTTATAACAATTATAAACTAATTAAATTGTTTGGTCTAAAGAGAATTCATCATTCCAGTTGTGTGACCCGTGGGTGTGAATTCAGTCAACGATTAACATCGAACTATTCGATTGTTAATGTTCACACGTCACTTAGTAGGTGGTGTGACATTTTGGCCAAATTTATCACTTACTTAGTTTCGGTAAAATCCAATTTCACTTTATTAAGCATTACCCGGTTGTGACATTTATTTACACATGTTCTGTTCGTCAAAACTATATCACTTTGGACACATGGAATTTGGTAATGGTCAAAATTCCAATATCATTCATATTCAACTCTATAATCCAAAAACAAAGTTATTGGTTCAGTAATAACAATTATTATTAACCGAAATGCTTTAGTTGGAGAATTTGACTTTGAGTTGACTATGATACTAACCCCATATAACTGAGGAGACAAATCCTCTCTTGAATAGTGCTTCACTTCCAATCTTCCACTCGACCCAACTATAGTCAGTCGATGGAACGCCATGCCCTAATTTGACTATAATCAAAGAGGAGCTTTCATATTGAAGATCCACAGTATTCTCAAGACGAGAGAACTGTGTAAATCAGTCACATCAATATTTTCTGTTTGACCTTAGTTATATTAACTAACAAAAACTATCGAGTGAGTCGATTCATAGTTAACTAATAACTATCAGTACATAACCCCTTGGTACCCCCAATAGCCATGAGTAATACACTGTCCAACATTTGGAGAGCGTTGCATAATCTAGTCTCAACAGATACATCGATATCCAGTTTTTGTGCATCTTGGCTAGGAACATTTAAAATGGTATATTTGTTTTCATTGTGATAAATTACTCACGATTACAACACTTTGTAACTACTATCACAAAACATATCATTTATGGATTTTCTATTAAATATACTTTTAATTTAATTAATATAACCACATTATATCAAGTATATAATAGAAAGAAAATACCTTTGATTTCGAACAAGATTGATATTGAGTTAGATATATGTAACAAATTACATAATTGCTTCTAGGGCATATCCCTAACTCTATCATATCATACCAAACACATGGTCTTTTTTTAGACCATAGAGCACCCTTTTAAGTTTGAAAACATGATCATGATATTATTCATGTTTAAATAAGGATGATTCTTCTTGGTCTACTTTTTTTTATAAAACTGTTTAAGAAAGCGCTTTTTATATCCATTTGATAAAGTTTAATATTATGGTGATAAGAAAAAGCTAAAAGTATTCTAATTGCTTTAAGACGTACAACATGAGAAAAAGTTTTGTCATAGTCGATTCCTTCGTCCTAATTGTATCCTTAAGTAGCCAACCTAGTTAATTTTTAATAATTTTACCATTTTCATCACTTTTATATTTATGTACCCATTTTGTTCCTATTACCAATTTATCTAGGTCCGGGCACTAATTCCCATACATTATTTCTTTCAAATTGCTTTAGTTACTTTTGCATTGCTATAATATAGTATTCATCTTTGCCAACTTCATTATAGTTCTTTGGTTCGATTTTTGAAATAAAAGATAAATGACACATTTCATTTAATTGTCTTTTAGTTAAAATTTTAGTACTAAGACTCTTAAAATATTTTCGTTGGGATGGTGTTTTAAAATTCGAGGGGGTTCATTGTTTACATTTTATTTTGAAGATTCATTTATTTTTTGTGAATTCTCATTAAGTTTATGTTGTTCTATATTTTGAGTGGTACTCGTAGATTGGTTTATGTTAATTATTTCTGAATCGCCTTCAAACTTGTTAAAATTTTCGTCGAAGGAAACATGTAAAGTTTCTTCAATAGTATTTGTTTTTTTATTAAAAATTCTACAAGCTTTACTTCTGTTTGAATTAGCGATAAAAATACTTTCGTCTACTTTAAAATCAAATTTTCCTATGTCATCTTTAGTATTTAAAATAAAACATTTTGCTTCAAGATTCTAAAGTAAAATATTTTAGGCTTTCTTTGATAAAAAAGTTCATATGGAGTACATTTAGTTTTTGGTCTTATCAAAACGTGGTTTAGAACATAATAAGCAATAGTGACTGCTTCAACCTAAAAATTCTGAGGTAAAGTAGTGCTATTTAGTAATGTTTTAGTGCACTCTCTGAAAGTTATATTCTTTCATTCCATAATATTATTTTGCTATGATGCTCTAGAAAAAGAAAATTTATGGTTGATTCCATTTTTATTAAAAAATTATGTAAAATCATCGTTTTTGAACTCTCCTCCGTGATTTTTAACTTTTAAATCTTTAAATTTCAAATCCTTTTAAAAAAAATATCCAAGTATATCGTGAGAAATCATTAACTATTACAAAAATATTTATTATGATTTATTGACTTTACTTTAGTTGGACCAAATAAATCTAAGCGAAGTAATTCTAAGGGTTTATTGGTTGACATTTCATCTATAGATTTGAAAGATTATTTTCTTAATTTTTCTTTTTGACAAGCATCACATAAATTATTTACTTTAAACCTCATTTTATGAAGACCCCTTACAATATCATATTTTGCCAATTTATTTAATAATTTAAAGTTAGCATAGTAGAAACATTTGTACCATAGCCAGGGGATCATTAGAGTTTGCTACAAGGCACATGTTAATGTCACTATTAACTTTCATATTTAAAATGTAAATATTTCATTTTCTTAGACCTTCAAAAATCAGTCTTTCATTTTGATCGAAAATATTACAATTATTTTTTCAAAATTAATTTTTAAAATTTTAATGCATAGTTAACTAATACTTAAGAGGTTATGTTTTAAATTTTTAACAAGATAAACATTAGTAATTAAGGGAGAATTTGGATTACCATCATTATTGATGTCCCTTATTAGAATGATATCTCCTTTGGAATTGTCATCAAAAGAGGTAGTGCCTCCATTTATTGGTTTAATATTTGTTAGCATATTAGAGTTTCATGTCATATGATTGGAGCATCCGCTATCTAGAATCCATCTTCTTCTTTTGCTAATGTGAGCGGATACCTGTAAAAAATAAGAAAATATTGGTACCCACTTTCTACGTTTGGGTCAGAAGGGTTTGGTAGAACCTTTAAAAGAATAATTATCATTATTATGAACATCAGATAAAAATTTATCTGTGTTCTTTTCTAATTAGGTTATTATTCAATTTTTGAACCCATATTTTAATAATTTTATTTTCAGAAATTTCTTTTTCCATTTTATAGATGTTACTAGATTTTTTAGATTTTGTATACAGGGAATTATATATCTTTGGTGTTTTTTAATCTTATTTTTCTTAAAACCCAATCCATTTTTATAGTATGATGGTCTTGAAATATTTATCAAATTGGATAAATTTTCAAGGCCTTTATTAAATTTGGAAACATTCATAGAAATGTTTTCTAATTTTTCATTAAAATCCAAATTTTCAAATTTTAAAATTTTCGTTTTAGAAGTTAATTCACAATTTTCTTTTGATAACTTGACATTTTCGTTTTTGTAAGAGTTAAGCTCATTTTTAAGTACGTAGATTTTACTTATCAAATTTCAAATGAATTTTGTGAATTTTCTAATTCTTTGATTTTTTACGTAAACCAATTTATTTATTCTCTAAAATATCAATTCTTTTTCTAAGTAATCAATTTAAGAAAAAAAATTTCATTTGAAAGTTTTAATTCTTTATTTATTACATTCTTCAGATAAATATAATTTTTCTTGAAACTAAATATTTGTTCCATTTTCAAAAGTAGATTTCTCTAAATACTGTTTTTGACTTTCAATAATCTCTTCCAAAACAACTTTTTCGTCTATTTACATGGTTGTTTCTAATTCAGCTCTATTTAAATTAACTATGGTTTCTTTACGAGTTTACCGCAAATTTCTAAATTTTTTCTCTAATTCAATGCAAAATTTAAAAACTCATTATAAGTTAAGTCAGACGTTAGCTTGCTCATTATCACTATCGTTTTCCAAAAAAGAACATGTGGAATCGGATTCATCCCAAGTGGCTTGAAATGCTGTCCTCTTCCTTTTGTTGTATTTTTTCAAATTTGTTTTTACTCTTGAATTCATTCTTTCCATTATTCTGAAGTGGACATTCTTTTATTATGTGACCGAATATATTGCATCTAAAGCATTTTATATTTTTAATCTAGAATTATTGTTTCCATTATTGTTGCCTCTCTTTACTTACTTTTAAATTTTCTATAGTTCTTTACAATGAAGGCCATTTCATATTCATCTATCTTGTAATCCTTTTCAACTTTAAACACAATAGTCCTTTTTTTTTGGTTTTGTGTTTTCCTAGCCTACAAGTTTACTTCATAAGCCATTAGAGTATGGATTAACTCCTCAACCTAGAGTTATGAAAGATCATTATTTTCTTCAATGGCTAACACTTTTCTTTCCCAATCATTGGTCAAAGAGTTTAAAAATTTTTGTAACAATATCAAATTCAGATATAGTTTCTCCTAAAGCTACAAGTACACTTGTAATATCTTGAAGTCGGGAGTACATATCATATATGTTCTCACTATCCTTCATTCTAAAATTTTGAATTTGACTCTTTTTTTTGAAAATTGGTACAACCACCTTATTAGAAACACAAATTATGGCAGAGTAGTATAATCCAGTTTTTTAAAATATATACATGAGTACAATAGCAAGAAAGAAAATGAATATGTAAAATACAAATTAGTTTAATGATAGCCTATAAAGAAGATAAAATGAAATTAGGTCATTTCAACCTAATTTCATTTATAAAACAAAAAACAAACAAGCTACTTTCCTTTTCCAATTCCTAGCTTAAATCTTGTCTGAGACCATCTCCCCGCAATCTGCCATCACACGTTCTTCCTATCGACTATAAATCAGAATACCACTTCACCCATGAATCGAAAAAAGGAAAAACACACACAATAGCATATTGTGGAACATTCATTCTCGTCTTTCTCAACGAATACAGTGTGTGGTCAGAGAGGAGTTTCAGCCAGGGTCATTTAGTTTGATGCCCTATCGCTGCAAGACGTCACAATTGAAGGAAGATCCCCCAGTCTTGCTCGTTGAGGTCGAGACCTGATAAGTAATTTCAAGGTTGATTCTCCTGCTAAGTTCCTATTTATCACATTTTTAATTTTCAAAGATTCTTCTATTACGTTCACCCCAAATATGATAAACTGAAGTTACTAGACCATAGTAAGCAATATCCCTTAATTGATTTTTAGTTTTAAAGGTATCATGCATATCCTTAGTTTCATTCAGTAAGTTGAGTGAGCTATGAGGAGATAGTTTTAGCTTAATTCTTATGTTCACCCACATAAAAGCACCGTGGCCACACTTAAAAAATAAGTGGCTAATATTTTCATCCCTGCCGTTGCATAAGACACAAGTGGGATTAATTAAAATTTTCCATTTTAGCACTCTATCCTTTGTATTTAATTTTCCCATAAAGATTGATAAGACGAAAAGACATTTTTCTACTATTTATCTGTGCCACACCACATTAGCCCAAAATAACTCTTCATATTGATTTCCTAGTCCATTCCAAGCATCCCTGAAAGTAAACTTGCTCTTATCCCATAAACCCTCACTTTTATTTTTACATATTGATATTTGATTAATAAGGTCCTTAATCTCCCTAGTTTTGAGAGGATATTTGGAATCAATTGATTGTCTCTTATAATACTACTCACTTTATGAGTCATATGACCACTAAATTCATCCTTGTCCATCCCAGAAGATCAATCATCAATTTATCATTAAATCCAAGGGTCAAACCATAAAGAGGTCGTTCTCCATTTGTGATAATTCTTGTTATATGTTGAATTCCTACCGCTCTAGCTTTAATAATAGTTTTCCAAGTTGAAAAACTTTTGTTATCAACACATAGAGTCCAAAAGTTTCATTTGAACAGTACTTATTGCTAAGCCATCTAGACCATAAGTTGTATTTGTATCAAAAATGCCACAACAGCTTCATACATGTTGCTTTCCTTAGCTCCGTGAAAATTTTCAAACCTGTACCTCCCTCTTTTTTGTTATACAAATCAAATCCCAAGTAATTCTATGATATTTTCCTCCCTAGAAAAACCAGCACATAATTTATTTATTTTTTTGATAGTAGCCATGGGAATTTGGTAGATCATAAGCCAATACAAGACCATAAGAGTGAAATTTATATATATGAGCTCAGCTCTTCCTGCAACAAATAAAAGTTTACTATCCCAATTATCCATGCTCTCTTTTCTTCGAGAAAGAAAATTCCTACAGTCTGAGTGTGGAGATAATTAGAGGATGATGGTACTCCTAGATATTTAACTGGTATGGAATCCTTTTCTACTTTCAATATACTTTTCAGAAGAGTTATATCTCTACACCCATTTCTTGTACGTTCACAATCAATTATCTTCCTTATTTCATGATTCTATTCCACGGTTTCTTTTCCTATTCAAATACTTCCCCCTTTGAAAATTCCCCTAAAAGCTAAAAACCCTAATTCTGCAAAACATCATCATGTTCAAAGAATGAATGAGAAACTAAGAAATTTCTTCTCTATGTCCCATTGCAAGTACCAATTCCACCTATTTATGTTTGTGTCACCTTTAGATGACTAGATTAATAGTTCGAAAATTTTCTCATATCATTCAATATTCAGTGTTAGTTTTTTATTTCACTTTCTTTTACACTAAGGTTTTAATTATTATATTTAGAAATTTTGGTATGGTATAGCTATAGCTATTCAGTTCGATGCAATATCTGCAATTCTGAAGTTGGACATTTTTCTAGAAATATTGATGGATTTTATATAGTAATCCAATCTTATACTACATAGTTTCCCTCAAGCATTAATGTTAAAGTCAATTGAATAATCCACTCATTTTTTATTTTCTATGAGTTACATACAATTTTAGTTTACTAAACCAACATATTTGATATAAAAAAGTTTAGCTTTATTATATATAGTGAAACGGTAATAGGGATACAAATAGATGTTTTCTATTCAATTATTCAATAAAGTTTTTCAAATGCTATTGGAAAATGATAAGTGGATTTTGGATTTTAGGTCCAATCATTGCGATGTAACTTGAGGAAATCAATTATCAATATTTAAGAAATTTGAGGCACCTTGTAATTTTAATTCTTAGTTAAAATATAAATTTCTAGATATTTCTTCAAAACCATACAAATCTACATAGATAATTGCTCTGTCTAATGACAATTCTCAATGTGTTTGATGAGATATGTTGACCCTAACCTTTTTATGATGACTGAGAGGTCGATTGTTACCTAATTAGGAGAAACCAAACTAACACATTTTTAAGTTTGGGTTTGATAGTTGAAACCTTCTTCCATTCTATAAGATAATTGCACAAATTTGTATGGAAAGAAGATTCATATTTTGGATAGACTAAAACATCAGAATTATTTGGTTTTAAAATTTTATACTATAATAGATTGCTTTAGTTTTATGGTTTCTCTTTTATAGTTAATAAGAATAAAATAGTATTATGATTTGATGGATGTTGAAATTTAGTTTAAAAAAAACAAGAAAAGAGTCACAGGTCTCTGTTTTTTATGTTGTTATATAAAAAGTCCCTGTAAAAATGAATTTGTAAATTTGGTCTCTATTTTTCAAAAATAAAAAAACGCAAAATGTCTTGCACTTTTTTAATTTTGAAATATTTTTCGAAATTTTCGAAAGTTTTGAAAATTTCGAAAAGCGCAAGTTAACTTTCACTTTTTATCAGAAAAGTGCAAGCTAGTTTGCGCTTTCTAATTTTGAAATATTTTTTGAAATTTTAAAAATTTTGAAAAGCGCAAGATAACTTGCACTTTCTAATTTTGAAAATTTTAAAAAGTTTTAAAAATTTTGAAATTTTTGAAAAGCACAAGATAACTTGCGTTTTCTAATTTTGAAACTTTTTTTGAAAATTTTAAAAATTTTGAAATTTTTGAAAAGCGCAAGTTAGTTTGCGCTTTCTGATTTTGAAATTTTAAAAAGCGCAAGCTAACTTGCGTTTTCTTATTTAGAAAAAACAGAGACTTAATTTACATATTTATTTCTACAGGGACTTTTCTTGTAACACCATCGAAAATAGAAATTTTTCGTGCAAAGCCCCCTTCACAAAATGCACCACACATGTTCAGATTGAAAAAAAAAATCAATTTTCTGCATGATATATTATCGTATACTTCCGCATTTGTCTATTTTTGTTGTTTACTTGCGAATTTAGATCTGTAAATGGATCGCCTATTTTGGCTGGTTAGCTCGTTGGTTTGAGCATTACCAAGTCACGTATGATTTGAAATTTTGAACAGCTAACTGCAATCCGTAGTGATCCGTCTCTTTAGCAGCCCTTCGCTCTTGGCAGTTAGTTTGCTAAAACTTTCGCTAACATTTAATATCTTGACCTTAGGACCTAAGGCATGCAAGCCCACACACTATGATTTACTAGTTCTGCACGTGTTTTATATACGTCTTAACTTGGGACTTCTTAGTCGGTGTGGACAAACAACTTCAAAGGGCAGAAATTACTTGTAGATTTTGCCGTTCATCCGTATGCCAAAATTGAAGCTGAGGAAATCAGTATATGAGCCAAACATGCATTTCATTTCCAATCCTAAACATACAAACTTCATATTCGTAAAAACCAGCATGAATAACCGACTTCATACCAACTAAAACAAGCAGTGTACCTGGCATTTTTACTCCGCTAAAAGTGAATCTTGATTCAATGCATTAATTAACATATTGTAGGCAGAAGTAAAATATTAGGGAGTAATTAATGTACGAGACGAATTCCAATAAGAAGATTTAATTATCTGATCTTGTTCAGCAGAGATAAACAATGCAACCAACTCAAAATTTACTGGCAACAGCAATCAAAAAACTTCGATGGAATCCCCCAATATTCTCGCGCTAACTCATATGGATCACCGTATCTTCATCGTATATAATACAGTTTTGTTCTCACTGCTAGGATTATGATATGAATAAACTTCATCTATGCTCGTCCAGTTTATTATATGGCTAATGAGCTAAACTTAAACGAATGATTTTATACAATATTTTATGTTACAATAATTAATAAACAATATTTCGATTTGGCCATTAAGTTTATTATTTAATGGTGAACAATTATCCTATTCTTTCACTTTTTAATACGAATTAAGATCTAAATCATATATGACATCAGTAACACCAACCCTTTGTATCAATGAGATTTTCTAAGTATAGTCGCGTGAAAGCGACTACGCACTGTAGTCGAACAACTAAGAGCAGTCATTGGCTATTCGAAGGCAATGGATCCCACCGTATATTTTCTAAGCACTAGGCCTGTCAACGGATACTTTCGGATGCGGATAGTGCCATATTCGCATCCGCATCCGCGGATACGGACGGATATCGAATAATTATCCTATCCGCTAACGACTGATAAATTAAGAAATATAAATATAAATTTTAAGTTTAACATATATTTTTTTCAATCTAATTGATCATAAAAGTGTTAAATATAAACAAATATGACGATAATAAATAGTTTTGAGCGGTTAATAAGCATTAAATGTATATAATATAAATATTAACTTGATAAAACAACAAATAAATATTTTTCATTATACTAAAATACACACAATTTGTACTATAATATTGATAAAGACCGGACGGATAATTTTCGGATGCGGATGTCTTCGTATCCGTATCCGCATCCGTTTTTTCGGATATCGGATATTATCCGCTTTTCGGATACGGATGCGGACGGATTTCGAATTTTTCGGGTATCCATTGACAGCCCTACTAAGCACAGTCGTGAATAAATTGCATGGTTGTGCTGAAGCGACTCCGCTTAGCAGATCTCTTGTACCAAGACTAGTCACAGGCATGCCAAGGATACTCGCGCCCATGAGCCACTTCACTACACACCTGGCTTTGTTTATTATTGGCTGATCCAATGATAATGGACCCGTTTATATTTTAAAAGATAATAGAAAATCAAAACTGCTAATTTTTCAGCCAATCAACCAGCGAGTACTATTTAGTCGTTTTCAAGTTTCAAAACGACTGCTCATAACTTTACTAATAATACATTAATCTACTTATGGTATCAAACTATCAACCTGTCCAATAAACATAATTAGTTCTGGCTATTGATACCAAAGATTCATGGTTATATATCACTATGTAAAACTTACATTCCTAGGTAAAAATCGTTGGAAGGTGTTAGGATTTGCATTAATTCATAAGTATGCTTTCACTAAAACATTGATCAACTGGAAAGTGTTTTCTCATATTGTTTAGTTGGATTAAAATATGAATTCTGCTTTTAATGTTACTGCTAGTCTACTAACATTAATATAACCACTATATATGCATGCTCACGATGAACCCTCATCTGATTACTTGGGTATTTGGATTTTATATGTCACAACATCTATACTACCATTTTTAATAAGCAAATTGTTTTTCTTCCTTCATTACAAATTATTTGATAACAATAACTAAGACATTAACTACTTTTCCATTCTTCGCACAACATTTTACTGTTGCAATTAATCTTCATTTACTTTTCTCGATCTATTATTTGTTTGTGTATTGAGATAAAACGAAATGAGCGGCCAAGTTAAATAAGTATAACCAGTGCCGGCCCAATGATGTTGGTTGTCCTAGGCAGAAATGAAGGAAAAAAATCAATGAAAAATGGCATGTGCTAGGAATTGAACCCTGGTTGATAAAGACTGAAGTATTGAGTTCAAACCATTACACTACAACCCTTTCTCTTCTATTTGTTGCCCTACTGCCTTTCTATACTGCTTTTTTTAAAAGCATCTGAAACATTTTGTTGCCCCTTTGGCCATCTCCGACGGTGTTGCCCTAGGCGATGGTCTTGCTCGCCTTACCCTGGGGCCGGCCCTGAGTATAACATAGCAGCAGCGGTTCAAGTATACATGAATGAAGAAGCGGTCAAGGCTCGAAAACCCAATATGTTATATTATAAATACAATCACATGTATCAATGTACATGCATTTTTTGCTCTCACTAAAGTCAATTTCCTTCCTCTTCAATATTTCTGTACTAATCATCACATATCATCGAATTCTAATATGGTATCAAAGCCTTGAATCAGCTTAACAGCAAATCAACCGATTATATCAAAGAATCAAAGCTTCACAACAAGACTGAAATCATCAATCTGATTATCATCAGATAAGTTTCATCATTTGTTAATCAGATAAACTCATCAAAGAATTTTCATCACTTGGGCTTTAGAGAATTTGATTAAAGAGCAATCAAGAAAACCAGTGCCCTGCCAAAAGAATTTTCAAATTCTTGGCTGCAACAAGCCATCTTGTCCCAATTAAGCAAATTCTAAGAAGAAAATCCAGAAAATAGAATCAAGAAGACAAGAAAATCATCGCAAAACATAAAGAAAGTAAGTGTCCTTCCAAGAATTCATCAGAACAACATCATCATTTAAATATTGGCTGCAACATACCTGGCTTTCTGCATCAAATCATCTCTTGCGGCTCTTTGTATCTGAATTTTCAACTCTTTCTGGTGATTCTCATTCATCATCGCTGAAGGAGATCAAGACTCAGCCACTTCTGAAAATTCATCTACTTCACTGCATCATAGTGCAACTGCAACCGAAGAACTGATCAAGACTGTCATTAGTCCTCAAAGTCAACTCATCACAGTGCATCTTGATGAAGATAACTATCTGCTTTGGAAGTTTCAGATAGAAACAGTCATTTGAGGATATGGACTTGAAGGCTTTGTTCTTGGAACATTCCCTGTGCCACCAAGATTTATATCAGATCAAGATAACAAGGTAATAAGGAATGATGAGTTTACAAAGTATCAGAGGCAAGATAGTCTAATAAGTTCATAGATGTTATCGTCAATTAGCACAAACTTATTACCATAAATAGTAAGATGTAAATCATCCAATGAAATATGGTCAAGAATAGAGTAGACCTTTAATTCTCAATCAGCAGCATAGATAATGCATTACAAAAGGCAACTAAAAAATATCAGAAAGGATAACATATCAATGAGGGAACACTTATCAAAATTCAAGACAATATGTGATCTAATAAAGGCTGCATGACATAAGATATATGAGACGGAGCAGATATTAACAATTCTAAGTGGCCTGGATGAAGAATATGAGTCAGTGGTTGCGGTAATTTCATCTAAAGAAACACTACCATCAATGCAATATGTGCATTCTACGCTACTTGCACATGAAGAGAGGATAGACCAATGGAAACCATAAGAAATAGATTTATCAATCAACTATGCGGCTTGTTAGGTGTGGATCGCATTGCATTACAGTGAGTGCGTAGATTGGATTATGATTAGTCTCACATCGCAAAATATTCTAAAAGAGATGAGTATATATATAAGATTGGTAATATATAACAATAAGGGATTCCTTTTATTACAAATATATGTTACAACGAAAAAATATGTGCTCTAGAGGATGTAGGGATATCCAATCATGACGCTGGTACCAAAGGAGCTTCGTTCAGTGATCTTGCCTCTTCTACACTAAATGAAGTGTGCATATAGTGGAAGATGCGAGGGGGTGCCAAAAATCGTAACATGGTATCGGAGCCAATGGTTCGAGAGGACCAATATGATGCAGCATTGACCTAAGTATGCTCCAGTATGTGGTTTGAGCTCGGAATTCTCATTAAGGTGGAGTTATAAGTTAGAACGCGGCCTGCTCGAACTGTGGAAAAGAGAACTCTTTGTAAAAAAACAGTTTGTCCCAACTGCTGAGAGGTGGTAGCGACCTAATCTAAATTGCTGGAGATGTTAGCGATCTTATCCAAGTGTTTGAGGACTCTGTATAACTTCAATTTGAATTGAGAAAATGCTCGCCAAGGTGGAGATCTGTTAGGTGTGGCTCGCATTGCATTATAGTGAGTGCATAGATTGGATTATGATTCGTCTCACATTGCAAGATATTCTAAAAGAGATGAGTATATATATGAGATTGGTAGCATGTAACAATAAAGGATTCCTTTTGTTACAAATAAATGTTACTATGAAAACATATGTGCTCTAGAGGATGTAGGGATATCCAATCATGACGCTGTCACCAAAAGAGCTTCGTTCAGTGGTCATGCCTCTTCTACACTAAATGAAGTGTGTGTGCATAGTGGAAGATGCGAGGGGTTGTTGAAAATTTCAAAACGGATAATTCAAGAAATATAAATCAAAACTACAACAGATCGGATCAGTATTATCAGAGAGGTGGTCAATCTAATAGGTCAAGAGGCAGAGAAAGGTGGAGCAATAACAATAGACCTAAGTGTCAAATTTGTGAAAAGATTGGACATACAACACCCAAATGCTACTTTATATTCAATGCTTCATTCACACCAAACCAAAACTCAAACAGTCAAAGAAATAACAACCTAAGTGCAAATATGGTGCAAGTACAACAAGAGTCAAATATCCAATCAGATAAGTCAAGAACTATCACCTGATAACAAAGCCAGAAGACATACAAGATGCAATCTGGTATCCTGACTCTAGAGCCCCAAATCACATCACAAGCAATTTAGACAACTTAAATCTTGGCAACAAAGAATATAAAGATAATCAGTTCATACACATGGGCAATGACGAGCCAGTTAAAATCACACACACTGGAATTTCTTATATCAAAGGTGAAAGACAACTATATCTCAATAATTTATTAAGGGTACCACAAATAAAGAAAAATCTTATGAGTGTGTCATAATTTGAAAGTGACAACAATGTACATTTTGAATTTTATCCTGAATACTGTTTGGTTAGAGACATTCTAACTAGACAAATTCTTTTGCAGGGTGAAGCTATGAAGGGATTGTACAAGTTCAATCTTGTTAATTCAAGGAATTTTGAAAAAGGAAATAGTTGTAATTTTTTTGAAATTACAGAATGAAATAGAAATTTATTCGATTTATGGCACTACAAATTAGGTCATCCTAATGCAAATGTTGTGAAGTAAGTTTTAGTTGAAAATAAAATTCCATCTGAATTTTATTTTTACCATATGTTTGTACATATTGTCAAACGGGTAAAAGTCATAAACTTACTTTCTCTAACTCACAGACCAAGTATAGTAAACCACTTGAAATGATTGCTACTGATTTATGGGGTCCAGCACCTATCAATTCAGATTATAGTTTCAAATATTATATATCATTGGTTGATACCTACACTAGATACACTTGGATTTATTTTCTTAGAACAAAGTCCGATACATTTAAAGTAATAGTAGACTTTATTACTCAAGTAGAAAAACAAACTGACCTTGAGTTAAAATCATCCAAGCTGATGGTGGTACTGAGTATAAACCATTTCGTAATTTCTTTCAAAAGAAAGGGATAATTCATAGAATTACATGTCCATATACATCTGAGCATAATGAATTAATTGAAAGAAAACACGGACATATAGTGGAATCTGGTCTTACACGTTTAGCACAAGCATCTCTTCCTTTAAAATTTTGGCCAAACTCATTCAATACAGTAGTGTATTTAGTTAATAGACCGCCAACTAAAGTTTTGAAAAAAAAGGCCAATTGAGAAATTATTCAATATAAAACTAGATTATTAAAGTTTAAGAACTTTTGAATGCTTGTGTTTTCCTTGGTTAAGACCTTACAACCATTACACCACAGATAGGATTTTGGCGCAACCTTAGGCGGCACATTTGATACGGCTATAAGCCATATCAAATTTTAATACGGCTTATAGCCGTATCTATATTATTTAATACGGCTGTAAGCCGTATTAACATTTGATACGGCTTATAGCCATATCAAAATCTGTTCCTCTTTTCGTCGGAAAATTTTCCCCAAAACGCATACCCTCCCTCATTTTTTTATTTACAGCTTGCATTTTTTTCCCGTGTTAAATCACCAAAGAGCCTACTAATCAGAGCCTACTAATCGCCAGAAACCTCGATCGATCGAACGTTGCTTTGACGTCGTCCATCAGAGCCTTCCACGTCTTCTCGAATTCGATCACTTCTCTCAGGTAACCTCGCTTAATACTTGTCAGTTTCTCCCTGATTTCTTCCTTTCCTACAGGCGCCTGTAGCTGAGCTGCTGAAATAAGTTATTATTTCCAGTTATCTGGTGTCGGAAATCAATCTAGCTGCTGAAGTAAGGTATTATCTTTCAGAGTAATTTGGGAGTGGTTTTTTTTTTAGAAATTAAAAGTTTAGTAAGTATGAATTTTATGGTATATTAATACGTCATTTGAATTCTGACTTGGGACTATTCTATTTTTTGTTGTGAAAACCACATCTAACATGTTCAGCTTTACAACAAGCAATGGTTTTGTTGATGAAATAATAGTTGCAGCGTAACATAACATATCTATTGTCTGTTATTGGGATGTGGGTAAACAAAGGCAATAAAAATTAGTTAAGATTCAGGACTAAACTTGATAAGTCATTTGGAAGTCGAAACAAAATTTGAGGATAAAATTAGTTCGCATAAGCAACAGCAACACCTTAGAAAAGCCACTTGGGTTGTGCCTTTGCTTCCTAATTGTTAGATAAATTGGCTGTTTAGTTACCTTAACATGTTTATACCGATTTCATTTTATATGAGTATCCTGAAGATTAAACAGTTACGAAGACATAATAAATTATATGCTCAAAAGTTTCATTTGGATTATTCATCCAAAATTTTGATGACTGTTAACCAAACCTCATGCATGACTGGTTAACAGACCAAGCTCATGTGGCCTATTCTGTCTTACTGTTTTCTTATGATATAATAAATAATATGTCTGTATATATGTATGTGTGTAGTTTTTCTATAATTCATAGTTAATACATGTGTAATAAATAATCCGGTTCAAGAATCGCATTTTATACTTCAAAAGCCTATATAGTCTGGTTAAAGAATCACATTCTACACGTGCAAATGCCCATTGAAAGACGTTAAAGCTGCACTTATTAATACTTAATTTTTTTTTTAGCGATTTGAGCATTGGTTCTATGCAGTGGGAAAAAAATTATAGCTCGATTTTATCAGTGTATAATCATTCTTAATAAACTACACCATATTGTGGGTCTAAATTGTTAATGTTTTGAAATTTCTACAAATTTCAATAGAGTTTATGAAAATACTAAATATTACAATGTGAGTGCCGGATATATTTGTTGTGTCTTAGACACTTTTGCTACAAGAGTTTCAATAATGCATAGACAGAACATCATAATTACTCCCTATTCATAGCTGAAGTGAGCTGTCCAAAAATAATTCAAATAAGAGGCTGATTTTGAACAAGAGCAGGTCTGCAATTATAAATCGACGCCAATACAGCAAGAATCCAAATTAAAATGATAAAAGTCGAATTCAAGTAGTCCAAAATAAGCAACCATCATTATGTAATTATGATGCGTTGTGGATAAATTGTGATATGATTTTGGTCATATGCTGCATCGACTAATTAATGTTGCAAGTATATCATGTCTAATACAATAGTCAATCTTATGCTATTTTGTATTATTTTGATCTCCTTGCATAATTTACAACTTATGTTGTATATGGTTCTGACATTGTATATGGTTTTGACATTGTTGTATAAGTGGATAAAATTATTGTTAATGGCGCAAGCTGATGTTGTATATTGTTCTGACATTGTTGTATAAGTGGATAAAATTGTTGTTAATGGCGCAAGCCAAGTATCAGGAGAGGGGTAATGCATAGACATTACTCCGGTGCTACAAAATGGCGCCGTTGTAATGGCAAATTTTTTGGAAACAGTTTGGTGCTAATGTTTAAAATAAACCCTATATTTTGAGTTCCATTTATTGAAATTTAAATAGTCCATATATTTTAACTATTTAAAATTAATTAAATGTTTAAAATCATACTACAAAATTCTAGGTCGTACAGGAAAACAAAAAACGATCATGAAAAAGGTATGAGTATAAATCTTACAAGGAAGTTAATTGTTTACTAAATTATATTGTTCTTTACTAAACAATTTATATTATGAACGATCAAGTAGCTTGAATCATGTAAAATTACTAACTTAGAAAATGAAGTTACATCTGTTTCCCCATAAAGCTTTTTTTAAAACAATGATGATATCAAGTTTAGATATGTCCTCGCAATTTGATGATGGTGAATTATCATGTGGATTAAATCATGTTCTATTTTGCTGCTCATCCGTTTATATACTGTGTGAATGCCCTTTTGTTAGAAAACATTGATTATGTAACAGAAAAGTTGGTACAGCCATGTTCCATCATGGTTTTCAGGAGAAAATATATAAGAAATAATTTTAATAAACTTTGGATGTCAAAATGCCATCATGGTTTTCAGGAGAAAATGAAATAGTCTAGAAACTACCTGATTACTATCCTTAAAAATGCTATTACATGTATTTGGGTCCCATAATGCTAATATTATTCTCTTCCCTTCTACCACATTCTGTGCATAACCCCAAATTGGTCTGAAACTCTTTACTAATGTATGACATGCTTCCCCATTCAATTTGTGTTCCAATGCAGCAAAAAACGTTTGTTCTATTCTATTCGTATGCTCCATAATTTCTAATTTTGTAGAGAGGGAGTTTATCCCCTAGTGTTCCAAATCAGGAATGTCATTAATTATGAGGATGTGATGAGCCCACAGTCTCTAGTTGACCGGTTCCCTTCTGCTACCATTTTCCTTTCTAGAATTTGAAGGTACATCACTTTCCTGACCCATATTTAAGTCTAACAAATTCGCATAAGAATCCATATTTATTTTATTATTACTTGTCTTGCCTTTAGTGGATTCCAGAGGCTTATCTGTTGAGTTTGTACCCAGGGTTAGAGATTTTGCTTCAGCAACATTCTAAAGCCCGTTGTTTTTGGGCTTGCAATGCGAATTATTTTCCTTTCTATTCTTAGCATTTCTTTTTCCTAAGAGATTTATGTAATCAGATTTGTTCCTATTAATATCTATATTTTCATTGTTTGGCCATTTCTACTTATTCTGAAATTTTGCTCACTGGACTATAAGGACTCGGACTGTACTTTATTTTTTCCTTATCTACACCCTATGTTATGTTTGCTTCAGGAATATTTGTGTGCACTTGATCATGTGAATTACTTGTGTCAGTATCATCCACCTGCATAGAATTACAGTCTACATTATCATTTACTTTTTGCTTCGGCCCCATAATTCTGAGCACTGCATTTGCTTTCTGTGTGTCAAAAACAATTACAATTACTACATTTGATAGGGCACCACTCATATTATGGAGTGTTGACATTGATACATGTATAATTATTATCGTGACTTATTAAAATAATTAGTAATATTATATTTTGCAGGAAACTATGTCAGAAAATCCACCATCTTCACATTCGTCATGTTCAGAGGCGAAGAAAGTTGATCAAAACTTACTTGGTATTCCGGTCACAAATAACGCTGGAAAAATCGCTACTATGCTCGGTAAACTAGTAAGAGCTCATGTGCCGATATCATATATAAGTTGGAATAAAGTACCTGGAATATACAAGGACAACATTTGGAACGAATTGGTGGTAAGTATCCTTATCTGTTTGACAACAACTATTTCATTCAATAGCCTTATGGTTTTAACTCTTTGCACAACACATAATTTAATATATTTTTTGCAGAAAATTTATGAGCTCGATCCGCTTTCAAAGAAAACGTTTTTAAAGAGAATGGCCGAGGCTTTTAAGAGATATAAGAAAAACTTGAGAGTAGTTTATTATGACCCTTTCAACAATGACGAAGAACGGTTGAAAAATTGCCCACCTACAGTTGCTCAAGAAGATTGGGCAGAGTTCATAAAAAATGAAGCAACGCCTGAAGCGAGCGGAAGAAGGGAGGTAGGCAAAAAGAACAGAGCATTGCTTAGTTATGCTCATCATGCAGGACGTAAAAGTCACACTAAAATAGAACAAGAAATGGTAATTTATATTCATTTTCATTCAAATGATTTACACATTGTGATTGGATATTCATGTCGTTGCATCCACTTGTATTGCAGATCTTTGCTAGTCCATCAACAAATATCAGTCGTCGTCAAGTATGGGAAAAGACACACAGGAAAAAAGATGGTAGCATATCAGATGCCACTTCTTCATACTTTGTAAATTAAACAAATATTAACTTGCATATTCTTTAAAATTCCTTATTCATGTAAGTATTATCATATTACAGGATCAAATTGCGAAAGCGAAGGAAAAGATCATTGATAGTGATGAAGAAAAATTGACAGTGGATGAAGACATCTTATCACAAGTGCTTGGTAAGGATGCAAGGGGTAGGAGCCGCGGTGTTGGGACCGTTATACCAAAGACTAAAGTTAAGGCTTGTTCCATTGCACAGAAACGACTCAGACATGTTCATGGAGAGCATGATGAGTTGAAAATGAGGGTGGGAAGTTTGGAGGATACAGTGGGAAATTTGTCTGGGCAAATGGAGGTTCTGATCAACATGGTGAGAAACATCAAACAGGGAATTCGCGCACCAGTCAATTCTTCTTATGGAGGACGCGCCACACAATTCAATGCTCCTGAATTCGTTGCTTCGCAGTTCCAGAATTCGACCGATGTAGCAAACAATCAAAGATGTGAAATCCTCAACTATGATTTAGACATAATAGCAAAAGGTATTTATTACAAGATTTCTATTTTTAGTTGCTTTCGAGCAGATATTTTGTTGGATAGATCTAAACATATTTATTGCAACAGGTACTGTATGCCGAGATTCTACATCGTCCAAAATCCATGGGAAATCTGTACCACCCACACATAAAAAAGTGGTGTTGGACAACATACTGCTACCAGATGAGAGAACCAGCAAAATAAATCATCAATTTGCAGAGACCTTTACTGAAGTTGGAGTGGGTGGGTATGTGTGCCATCCGAAGGGTCTTATTCATTTTCTTTAGACGTTGGAGCAGGTATATTTTCTGTTTATGTTAATATTTTACTATGTATTTTTTTTGAAACCTCATGAAATTTTAAGCGTTAACATTTAGAGGCATAAAATTTTTGGTTATATAAACAATCAGACCTTTACAAATTTGAGCACCGAAAAATTTAGACCGTTAACCCATTTGATTTTTAAGCATTTTGAATGCCATAAATTTTGAACTTTAAATTTAAAATTTGATGTTTCAAATTGTAGAATTATTATGTTTAATATTATTGAATTTTGAAACTTTGATTTTTATTTTTGAGATGATTTCCTGATCCAATGGGTATATATTGACTGGAATCAAAAACTTATGGCTAGGGGATAAAACAAAGATAATGACATATACAAAAAACACCTATATTAAGAAGAAGATTGTGGTTAGTCTTGTTTACACACACACACATATACTCAAGATTGGTTAAGAGAAAGTTAGAGAAAATGTCAATTTTACATGTGGACATATAATATATTTATTAACATTGCATAAGCAGTAGTGATCATATATTAGAATAGTACAGGATATATGTTGTAACTATGCTGAATTAAGATAGTTGAAATGATCTTTTTAGGTAAATGGTATATCTATCTTAAGGCATATCAGATTTGGATCATAAATTGGTACATATAACATATAACATATGTTTTTAAGAGTAATTTTACCTTTTAACATTTAACCAAAGTGAAAAGGAGAAGATTATGAGAATTACGTTGTTTAAAAGAAAAGCATTTTAGATTGACATTCTTTTAAGATACATCGATCTTTTAATGGTTATGCTTAGCCATGCTATTTAGATCAATTAATGCCTACACTTTAGCCTACTATTCGAAAATTTGTTAAAATTCGGTCTGTCAATCCATGGGTAAACTTTCTAGCTCTTGTTTTCAACTAGAGCCTAGAGGAGAAGATGATTAAAGCACATACAGTGACTTGTCATTTAACCATTTATAGAAAATCAAAATTCTGAATATGGGACAAATGTAGAAAACTAAAAAAAGAGGGAACGATTTTATAATGTGATGAGTTGAAGAACTATTAAGGCGTGTGGCTTCAACATGCCTATGGGAAAAAGGTATATAACTATGAAAGAGAGAGAGAGCCAAAAAGCACTTAATTTCCAGTGCTTCATCATTAATTTAGACCCTATCCTGTATAATTTTTCCACTATCATTCGTTTGATTCCATACAAGTGTATTTGGCTTATAGCTTTTTTTTAGTCAAAAATACTTGGGATAACCACAGTCTTCCATAACAGAAACCTATTTGATAAAGGAAATTTCAACTACTAGGTGCATTATCTGCAAATGTCCATGAGTCACGGCTAATTATTACTATCTTTAGATTAATGTCTTGGAACATTGACTACATAATACAAAAATAAGTTTCAAGTTTACAGCCCTATCAATGTTATTTTCTTGATGTCCAATGCTAAGTTCATACTGATATACTGCCTGCATGGATTTAAAAATTTGCAACTTGATTTATTAAGTCATCAACTTTTATAATAATCCTTTCATGGCAAATTTTGTTTTGCAGGAAGAAAACTAAAACGGTTGGTTGCCCACCCAAGAAGACATAAGCGGCTCTATTTACATGATAATTCCTTTTTCTAAACATTATTGTTTATCAATGTTCCCTGACTAGACGGTGTAATGTTATTAATTTACTTTGGACATGCATTTTATGTTTCCAAATGGCAATACTGTGTATGATATCAAATATTTTATGCATTCGGTTGTCATTTGAATCCAAATTGATTTTTCTTTGCAAACTACTATCAATGGTAAGTTCTGTTTTATGCGTGAGATCTTTGTTGTGCTTAATGTGCCTATATGTGCTGAATATACGGTTAATCCCAAATCTACAATTAGTATCAAATTAAATAGGTACGTAGGAGCAGGTCATTAGGTACGGCTTAAAGCCGTATCTAACTAACAAGATAGACACGGCCATAAGCCATATCTAAATGGCCTACAAGATGCGGTTCGAGGTTCACTTAGGTAGGGCCTTAGGCCGTATCTAATTATTCTGTTAGCTACGGCTACAAGCCGTATCTAATTCGACTATTAGGTACGGCTTTAAGCCGTATCTAATTGTCCAATTAAGTACGGCTTTGAGCCGTATCAAAACTATAAGCTCGCCAAGTTTTGATACGGCTATAAGCCGTATCTAATCTTATTAGATACGGCTAAAAGCCGTATCAAATTGTCATTTATGGTGTAGTGAATAGCCATCAATTAAATTTTAGATCAACTCCTTGTACCTTTTTAGGGTATTCAACAAATCAAAAAGGATACAAATTTTTAGATAGAAATGGAAACGTATTTGTCAGTAGATATGTAGTATTCAATGAGTATGTGTTTCCTTTCTCTAGTCCAGATATGAAGCCAACACAAAAGATTTAAAATCCGAAGGGTTCAATACCATCCATACCTCTATATTCTACTGACTGGAATAAATAATGGGCTGAGAAGAATTGAGATGCCTCTGATCCACAACTCACAATGCTCAGTGAACCAGGTTATGGACAGGCAAGCCACCTGATCATCTCAGCCACACTCCTGCATAATACAACTAGTCAGATACAAGGCAGTGTTCAAAGCAATAATCAGGAAAATTCAGGCATACAACAAGAGCAGTCAAGAGCTAACACAACATAACAGGCACGGGACAATTTACATGTTCAAACTAGGCATCACATGATTACAAGATCAAAGAGTGGAATTTTTAAACCAAAAATTTACACTGCAACTGTTGCATCAGAAGAGCCAGAAACATTTATTCAGGCAGTAAAAGATTCAAACTGGAAGAAAGTTATGGATGAAGAATATCATGCACTTATAAGAAATAATACATGGATTTTGGTTTATCCACCAGAACATAAAAATGTTGTAGGGTGCAGATGGACATACAAATTGAAGAGAAATCCAGATGGAACAATTGCAAGATATAAAGCAAGACTTGTGGCTAAAGGCTATACTCAACAACATGGTTTTGATTTTAATGAAACCTTCTCTTCGGTTGTGAAGCAAACAATAATCGGAATTATTCTTACTATGGCATTTTATTACATAAAAAACTAGAATATCAGATAACTAGATGTGAATAATGCATTTTTAAATGGTGATTTGCAGGAAAAAGTATATATGGAGTAACCATTAGGCTATATACAAGACAAAAAATAAGCTCCTAGAATCTGGTTTGAAAATTTGAAAACAACATTAATAAGTTTAAGTTTTCAGTCTGCCAAATCAGATAATTCCCTGTTTATTAAATGTGATAACGTATCAACTATGTATATTTTAATATATGTTGATGACTTGATTATTACAGGTGATAATGATGCAGAAATCAACAATCTTATTCAATATTTAGACAAGTAATTTTCCATCAAAGACCTTGGAGTACTGAATTATTTTTTGGGCATAGAAGTCAAAAGAAAGTCCAGCTCAAATATTTAGACAAGTAATCTCCGGTGATTTATTTATCTGATACCACTTGTAACGACCCGTCATTTCGAACCATTCAAATCGACAATAATCCATACATGTCGGACTTGGATTGCTCAAAAAACAAATTGTTATTTTTATATTTGGCAAAACTTAGCATATACAGTAAATAAATCAATCGTAGAATAACAGACACAAAGTAATAGAACAATAAGCAGCGGAAATAGATAAATAGTAGTTCATGAGGCTGCTACAAGAACATCAGAGTCTAAACAAAAAACAACAGAAATACCAAATACAAAGATGTTTCTACTACATAAGAAAATGACAAGTCTGAACATAAACAACTGGAAATAACTGAAAGAACATAAAAGCTAGATAGATAAAGATAGATCTCCAAGCAAAGCTCCAAGCTCCAAAGGTGAGTCTCAAATGCTGTGACACTTAGTCTGACCCGAGCATAAAGCAAAACACAAAAATACTCAAATCAGGATTAACATTCTTATGCAAGTAAATCAACTCAAGTGAAATGTCCAAGTGAAATGCAATATAACTTAAAGGATGTTTAGGATTTCTATCCTTTAAGGATCCATGAAACTATCTACATACATAATACAATACGCTACATAGATAATGTCTACAATAAAGTAAAATATTAAAATAGCATTAAGGCGTTACTTATATCCCCCTTAACATATTTTATATAAATGTCATAGTCTATACAGTACCGTAATTCCTCCGTAAACTGAAGGGCTATCAGAGGGCACTCCATAGTGTACGGCACAAACCAAACTCATAGAGGGCACGATAAGGCATATGACAAGGCACGCGAGGCAATGTCAGAGTAGGATTCTACCTTTTTCACTCCAGGACTGGTGGTAACACATAGCAGCTACTACCGCCCACCTTGGAACACATTCCCATAATCAAATCGAGGGTGGCCACCAAATCAATCACAAAGTAACATATATGGTATCGAAGAAGCATGTTCGATTGGAGGAGCGACCTCACTTGGCCCGGTATAGCTCATGTTTTAGTCATATCAAGCTGATCCAAGGGGGTCAGGGCTGCGTTCATACCTCATACAGACGTGCGCCAAACCATCCTACTTCATTCTGGATTCTCCACCACATACACAGTTGTTAAAGTGGTTTTCGGTATTGGCAAAGAGTATGACAATATCCGTTTCCGGTCTCTTTAACAACCAAGCGCTTATTTCACACCGGTTGGTTCTTTTACATTTCCAAAACCAATTCCTAATTGATATTAAAATATCATATTCACTTCAAAATCATATCACTTCGAAATCATCATTCACTTTCAAAATCATTATTCACTTTAAATCATATTCATTTCAAAATCATAACCACAAAATAGGTTAAACCATCATCTTAAAGTATTCACATTTAAATCCATTAAATCAAAATCATAACACTTCCAACTTAAACAGTTTGAATATTGAAAGTAGTTTATATATTGGAATAGTAATACATTAAAAATAGTTTATATTTAAAAATAGGTTATAGATTAAAATAGTTTATATATTAAAAATAGTTTATATACTAATATATATATTTAAAATTGTTTATAAATTTAGAATAATATATATTAAAATAGTTTATATATCTAAAAGAGTTTATATCGAAAATAGTTTCAAATTAGAATTGTTTCTTCCAATTTAATAAATCAAATCAAATCAACTTTAGTTCCAAAATTCAATTTAGATCAACTCAACTCAATAATTTCAATTAAAAAGGTTAAAGGTTCAATTCAAATTCTCATTAAAACCATTTTTAATTTACATCGATTTCAAATCCAGGTTTGAACTACAAATTTAAATCACTTCCAATTCAATAGGTTTCAAAGTATAAATATTCAAACAATTTATAATAACTCAATTTGATAAATCCCGTTTATATTTCAAAATCCAACTTTAATTTTATTTAAATTTGAAAATATTAATTTAATCATTTTAATAACATTTAAATAAAATCTCAAATTACAAATTTAAATGAATATTAAATATTCAATTTCTATTTTATTTAAATTTGAAAATATTCATTTAATCACCTTTAATCAAAATCAAGTTATAAATCCATATCCTTTAAAATCTCAAATCAATAAATTTCAAATCAATTCTTATTTAAATTCAATTCATAAACAAATTAAATTTCAAATCAATTTCAATTTATCTCACTACAACAGTTTATGGGTTTCATAGCGTTTTAAAAACGCTATAACAGGCTACCATAGCGTTTCAGAGAACGCCGTGGAACCACAAGCTATGGTAGGCCGGCAACATTACATAGCAGGAAGGAAAACGCTATAATAACTAATAGCGTTTACAAAAGTGCATAGCGTTTGCACCCTACCATAGCGTTTTTTCTCTGTTATTAAACTTAAACGCTATAGGGAATTTAATCCTTCATTTAACTTCTATAGCGTTTTTGAGCACATTTTATAGTGTTTCATCAAACCATGTTATAGCGTTACAATGTTTTTCGATAGCATTTTTGGTCATTCTTGTATAGCGTTTTTTATTTTCTACTATAGCGTTTTTTATTCTATTATAGCGTTTTTGATGCATAAATCTTACATCTCATATAGAGTTGCGATAGCGTTTGATGAATCAATAGCGTTTTTCAAACGCTATCCTATATAATATTAATTTTTAGCATTTGTTTCAATTTTCTTTTTTTTATATTATATTATATATATATGCACACAGATAGATATATGTATATACAACATTACATAATAACAACATTACATTACATTACATAATAACAGTCTTGATCATAATTAGCAGTTTGCCTCCAACATTACATAATAACAACATTATCTAGCATAATGTACTAATACAAGTATGAAGAAAACATAAGCATATTACTTAGCCCAGGCATCCATCTTTCCCATCATTTTTGCAATCACAGGAGATACCTTAGGATTTGCTTGATGTTTCGCCAAACTTGCAGTATTACTCGTACCTGTGCAAATTCATTACCATGAACGAAACCTCAGATTGTGCAAAAACATCAGCGGCTCATATGGCACCAGACTGATCCACATCAAGTTTCTCAAATTCCTGCATTAGAAGTGCAATATCCTCCTATTTGATTTTCCTCATCTCCTTTAACTTGTACACCACAAACTCTGTAAAGGTGTAAAAAATGAAAAATAGAAAATTCAAAAGCACATGTTATTATTACTATTACTATTACTATTTTGTGATAAATGAAGATAATTGAAAAGTTTACTTGACTATGCCATCATCATCCAAATCAGCAACTTAAATATCGAGAAATTGTATCCATCTAGAAACAACCCACTTAACCAACTGCCTCTGCCTTTGTTCACTGCAGACTTTAGCAAGGTAAAGAAAGCCCTGCACCAAGTAAACAGTGTGATACCTCTTGAGCATTTGCATTGAAGAAATGAATACCATGTGAATTATGAGCTAAAGAAATGTTAGCCTCATCGGTTGGCATGGACAGACATGAATCAAGATGAGAATGGACATTCTAAATGATAATAGCCTTATCCAAGATAAATGTCATACAGGAAAATCTGACAATTCATAAATAATTTAAGCAGCAAATAAAACACAGCTTGCATACTATTTGTAGAGTATGAATATATAATATAACTGCATATACTATTTGTAGTTTGTCAGATGATTAATATTAATCGATAATTATAACTGAGTTATGAATGTCTTGGATCACCTCTGCTCTAATAATGCAGGGTTAACCCAATTACGTGAAACCATTAGATTAAAGATATTATTTTTCAGATTTGTTAGTGTAATTGTGCTGCATTGAACATCAAATACTTCAGTGTTCCTCCGTTGTGTGACATGTTCAGATATTTATAAAGATTATTGTTTTTATTTTTACAATTTGCATTTAAGTTTATTTGTAAATTAGGGCGATGTATTGATTTCAATGTGTCAATATATAGTATGTAATATGAATCCGTTCAATCATTTTCCTAACAGATACATGTTTTTATGCATCTTTAGTTACCATAACTTATGCACTGCCAAAACTAGAACAAGAAAATCAAATATAAATTTAACTATATGTATACCGTTAAAAGAATCAAAGATAATCCAATAGTTCTCTAAGGGCCCAGGAATCTACATCTCAATTGCTATAAGATTCTGAAAATCATTATATAGTCAGAAAAATACATGTATAAGAAATCATTAAATAATTCAAAATAGTTATATAATCCTTAAAAGGAATTTAATACAATATAGCCAATATTTTTCTGAAATCTACCGCTACTTCCTTGCATATGATGATTAATTTGGATGATTACAAATGTAGCAGGCTCCAGTTTCTACAATAGAATTTTATATAAGCTTTGTCTTAAATATGAATGTTTTGTCAAATAAGACTTTCATCTATTTCAACAATATGAGCTATTTCTGTCAACCACGATCTTAGAATTAATCAAGAAAACAACCAGTGGAACGGAAAAAACATTGATGGAAGCCCACACTTTAATTGAGTTGCTTAAACTAAACGACAAAAAACATAGCTTGTCGTATACATGGTCCTAACAACACATTATACTGTATTTATTGATTGCTGACTAATCACACTCATCTATACATTCCTTTTTATGTTGACCCTAGAAAGAAAACAAGAAAAATGAACTCATTTTTGATACATTGCCAAAAAAAGGATTAGGGAAGTAATATGGAGTCAATGGTAAACAAGTATATGCATGTTAAAATGATACAGGCAATTATGCATAAGAAATCTATCTTATTTGTTTGTTTAATATCTAATTTCTTGTACAAATCTACCTGCATGCAAAACATCAGAAAATGCAATACTAAATATGATGCCAAATAATGCTCAATCGATTATAGCTATTGACTCTACAAAGCAATTGAATTCAACAAATTTTTAACCACTTAAGTTGTGGTCACCTTTAATCACAAAATTATACTAAAAACCTTCACCTTCAATCACAAAATTATACTAAAAACTCTAATTTGGGTGCATGCATGTGCATGTGCGTGTGTGTGTGTATCTCTAATTTGTGTAGTTAGAGATGAAGTAATAAAGTTAGCGAAGGTAATTTTGTTTCAATATGATGTGTATGTGTGTGTATTTATATAATATGGATATATACATCATACACACACAAACATGGTGTTTAGATGTTGAGTTTTTATTATTAGTTATAATTAGTATAGTTAGAGATGACGTAATGAAGTTAGCAAAGGTAATTTTATAGAAATCATTTATACTATTGTTACACTACATACATTATAAAATTTCATGAAGAACACCATGGTTGTTCACAATACACACTAGACTCCTCAACAAGAATTTCCTTTTATCAAGACGCATAATAGGACCCCTCAACCTTTTCACAAACTACACATCAGGCTCCTCAACATTCTAAATAGTTCAACTTGCAGTAAATTCATAATATTCAAATACAACCTTGTCTCAGTCAATATGATTATAAAACAAAGAAGCTGAACAATGCATATTAAAACAAAATGATCGCATCAAATTACTTTGGCATGCACATGCTTATTTAAGATATGAAGGCTGCATGATAATGGTAGCTGGTCATAGTGTTAATAATAAGTCAAGCAAAGTAACTGTAACCAGATTAAAATAGTAATTTAAAGACTTCATCTTGATTCAAGGTTATGTGTTGCAACCACCAACGAACTAGAACCATTAGCAAAAATTTAAAGCATAAAAGAGGTGCATTCTTCATACCATGCATGTGTATTTTGAATACTGCCATGAATCATAGAAGCTACACCTAAAGGGTTAGCCAACTATGTTTCTCTTGTCAAATAAGTTCCTTTTACTAACTTAAGCCCAATGCGAAACTCTGTTCTTTTTGTAGCTACCAGTGCTTTGAGCCATTGTCTCTTTTGAACCTTCAAATAAACCTGAATAGTTGCATAAAGTGTTGGATGATTTCCATTGTTAAATTCTAAAATAGCTAAATATGTGAAATAATCAGTTGTATGCTGAACTAAAACGTAAACTTGGTTAGAAGTATTTCCATCATCAATAAGCAATCAGACAAGCTATGATAATGTTAAAGTATTAACATTTAGTTAAATATTTCAAATACGCATCATATATTTAGATAGATAAACTCAAGCATGTCAAATTCAATTATTTAAGATTTTTTTATATGAAATTAATTTATAATGATAATTTTAAATTTTTCTTAATTACAGCTAAGCAATAAACTAAAAAAGACTCAAACTGAAGCTTAGAAACCCAGAAAAACAACTTGAAGACAAGGTACACACTCAATACCTTTGAACTTACACACATTTTTGAACTTTCACACATTATATATGTTTCATTAGTTTAAAAACGTATCATTATGCATCACAAAATATTGGGATAAAGAAACAAAATATCAAGAAGAAAGAGGCCTTAGCTGCCCAATTTGTTATCAAAGCAACTCTAAGAAGAGTCCATGCAAATCTGAAGGATGAAGATCCTATGAGTAGGATATATAATAGTCATATTTTGATTCTTGTTATTTTCTTCTTCTACGGCTTGTATCTCTAAAAAAATAAAAAGGCATATGAACATATTATAAAGTATGTAGCTCTACTGGAAGCTGCTAAAGTTTTGCATTCTACTCATGAAAAGGTGACGATCGTAGAAAGCTTATAGAATCAAAACTTTGAACAAGGCAATGGAAGTAGATTTGAAGAAATTGAGAAGAGAAGCTTTTTGAAGCAGCAGGCAGTAAGCTACTAAATGTGATGCATTTTGTACTGCTAAAAAACTTGGTGGATTTCCAATAACCAACAATCAGGAAAAGTTCCATACATGTGCTAAACAACGTGTTTTCATTTTTCCCCCTTGATTTGTGCAAAACCGTTGTAACATGTGCAAGTTAGATCGTCAAAATGCAATTCGAAAAAGAATATGACCAAAGATAGGATAAAGTTGTCGGTGACAAGAGTCACCATGTAAATATCCGCTATTAATTCTATAAGGTGACTAATAAATAAACAACTGTAGTCTAATTGACAAAAGAGGAAAATAATAATTCCAAAAGACCACTCATCTTCATCCCTCAATTAGACCAATTTCTAAAGCATAAATTATTGGTATATTTTAAAACAGTATTAAGCCAAAATAAATAAAGTTCTGCCTTTTCTACCATAAATTCATTAGCCAAAGTTTCTCAGATCAGGTTTCCTTAATATGAAAAGTATATAATAATTCCTAAAAAAATAATCAAAAGCCTTGATTTTATTGAGACATGGGAGTTGATATTCGTGACCATGCCATCTAAAATTTAGTTATAGAGCTTTGGAGTGATTAGACATTAACTCCAATATTTTTCAAGTATTATATGGCATAGCTGAGGATTATAGTAGAGGATTGTAGTAGAGTAGTACAATGAACTTTTTAATAAACTTCAAACTAAAGCTGTCTAAAATTACATAAACATCTACTTCTAAAGAGGAAAAATCTAGAGATAAAAAGAGATTTTACCGAATTAGAAGATGGAGGAGAAAATTGCAAGAATTCACAGACAACTATGTTCTTCACTTGTTCGTTAATGGAAGGGGAGAGGGAAATTAATGAGAGTTTGCGCCTTTGTTTAAAAATAGGAAACGAAGAGTAAAGATAGTGAAGAAGAGAATATCACGTGAAATTGAAAAAATTAGCGGCCTAGCAGAAAATTTTCAGAATAAAAGGAGGGAAACATGTGACAGCGTTTTCATATACATTGATACTAGGGATTAACGTTTGAAACAGCGCTTAGGATTTAAACGCTGACAGTGAGTGCTATGAGTAGTAAGTTTTTTTGTAGTGTGGCAGTCAAAGCAGAAGCAGCAGAATTCACATTATGATTATTTGCATTTTAATTGTGTAGATAATCATTATTGTTAGAGCCAACAATGGAGGATATAAGGATCTAAGCCTTTTGTACAATTTATGAAGCCTGTAAACAAAAATTCAATGGATTACTCATTCCATACAAACCAATACTGAATGTTCCACTGAAGAAAAACTGGATGTTTTACTCACAATAAAAATTGTATAAGTGATTAGATTACTAAACAAAATATCAGGATTTTAGAAACATCCAATGCAAATCCAACTGGCACACAAATATCTGAGTTATAAAACAAAATCACATTAGTATATATACACTTTTGCTAACATACACGGTTTTATGTGATTGGTATATATGCTGCATATGTAAAGAACTTTTTTTAGGGGTTGTTTCATTTGGGTGTGTTAGTAAAGCACCTGACCATTTGTCTTTCTCTATTGAATTTCATTTGAATCCTTAGCTTCAAATTTTTATAAGAGGAAAGAAATGACAAACCCCAACAAAAAAGAAGAAGTATTCACTTTATTATAACCAAAATTCGAATGCATTATAATAAAAATTGATTTGGATTGCACCAAACTTGACCACCATTATGTAATACAAGCTTTTTGACACATGCAACGCGCATATATTTTTGGGAAATGATATAATACGATCTCTAGTCATTAGCAATTCCATATATATTATTAATAAACATAATTCATAAAATAAACATAAACATAAAGAAAAGGTATACAGACATTTTTGTTCAGACTGACATTTGAAATCATAACCTCCTTTATACCTGTGAATGTTTAATTTTTCTTAATGCAAAATTCTAGCTAGTGCCATAATATGAGTATAAACATTCTAGCTAGTAGCCATAGTTTAGCAAAAAAATTCACTTACAAATCCCGATTTTGTAAAAGGGGAAAATAGTAAATCTTACCTAGCTGAAGCAGAAGAAACCAACAAAAGAAATTTGATCCAAAAATAAGAATTTCCTGCAGCGGATTTGAGGAAGATGAGTGAGCAAAGATTTCAAAGCCGTCTGAAATTGCTGATTTTGGAATGATCGAGGAATTATTACAGTTTTAGACAACAACAATTGTCCCAGCACAATGTTAAAGATCTTGCAAACCAAAATAATGTGAAAAAAATATAATAAATGTTGTAGTACCTCCGACTGTGGTTCAAATTGGAGAGGCGCAGATTTAGACTTCTAGGTCGCTAGTTGACGACTACGGTTCAAATTGGTGGATGCGTTTAACGATTGGGATTGACTGTGCGAGAGAGAGATCAATTTGCGATCGACTGTTGACGAAGGCGGTTAGGGTTTCGTGATTCAGCTTTGGTTTGCATGTTGTGTTTTAGGAATTTCATGGAGTTTGGCTGTTTTCAGGAGGAAGTGATAAAGGGAAAGAATACGAGTGTTATTTTAGAAGGTGATGCAATTTTTTAGTTCCCGCACAAAATAAATTGTCTCCTGCCTTTTTGATCGTATAGCGTTGAATACACTGTATTTGTTTACTTGATAGCATTGAGTACCTTACATTGCATAGCGTTTGAAAGGAATAGGCGGAAACGCTATGTATTGATGCTATCAAAAGCCCATATTTTTGTAGTGTCTTTCCAACCTTTATTTATTAAAGTTATTACAAAATCTATTTTTTTAATATATTTTTTAAATAAATACTTAAACATATTATATATACTAATTAAATTAAATTTTATTATATTAAATTTTATTAAATTAAAACTTATTATTAAATTTATTTTTATATTAAATCTTATTTTATACGAGTATATACGCACGTCCAAGTGGACCTACATTTGATTGTCAAGCCATATTTCTATAGTATAGCCATTAAAAAACAATGGCAATAAAATCACTACAATGATCGCTTGACACATCGACACATTCAAATATACGCAATTGTCTCACGAATTGGTTCAGTGTACATGAACAGTAAGATCCGACCTATAACAAAAAAAACGATAATGTTATATCCATCCCTTTTATATTTTCTCAAATTGTTTTTATACATGAGCTTATATCATACTATTATATCAATGCTTTCTCTATGTATATTGATTTTGTCTTAATTCTCTATGTATATAATTTGAGCATTTTTAATAATTAATTCTAGTAGAGTTGCTACATTCTCACGACAGACATTAGAACTAAATGAGGAAAGATGTAACTTAGGTTTTCTCAGGACCAACGATGTCATATTTGTCTTTTAGAAGATGCATTTGCATTTTTTGCTCCATAGTTAGCCTTACCGTAGCAAACTTCTACTTTGGTTCCTACATGAAATGTGGTCTTATACACCTCTTCCTAGCATAAAATTAATTATCTAGCATAAGCCAAAAAGAAATAGGTCTACTGTAGCAGTACTGTATATCCATAGTAAGCAATAAAAAGTATATCTTATGACTTCATAAGACCATTAGCATATAACAATATGAACAGGAGAGAGATGAAGGCATGGAGTACATGAACTAACAACAAAATCACGTTATAAGATGTTTTGACATGTGATTGACAAAAATTCAACATGAGTAATACAATCTGAGAGTATGCAACAACATAATACAACCCATAATTCCAAAAAGCATTATCAAACAACAGCTGGAAATGCTCAAACTATTGTCCAACAAACATGTAATTTAGCGATTGCTAGAAACCCTGGTACTTTCACTGTCACCCAGTAATAAGATCAAACAAATTTTTTGCAGAGAGTTGAATCCATATAATGAATGAGCTAGTTATTCTAGCTAACTTGGTAGACCTTCTTTCTGGTCACACCTGCAACAACCCGCATCTGTTGAAACAAAATTTTAAAAATTAAACATGTAAGATAACACACATTAACTATGAAATAAGCAAAAGTTTTACGAGCACATCCAATATTAAGCACGGACTTAATTATCCACAAACTTGACTAAACCATAATCTGAAAAAGCAAATACAATTACAATCTCAGTACATGTATATTAAATGATTAAACACTACTGAGCAAAAAATAGTGATAAGCAATGGGCAAACAATCAAGTTGAGTATTTTGGGGATTATGCTTCTTCTCTTAAGAGTGATAGCTTGGATGATATTTCAAAGGCAGTCGAATGTGATTTGTTTGCAGACAATCAAGATGTTTCAGAGGCAGACTCTTGTTACTTCCATACGGTGGTTTTAGAGATGAGAATAGTTTCTTTGACCCTTTAATATTGGATCCTGATGTTTCACAGTATAGATTATTTTCTTCGAATAATCATGAAATTGTTTGTGAAAGGGGACATGAAGGCTCTTCTAAAATAGCTTTTGCAAAATCTATGCTTTCAAGGGAGTTGATTAAAGATTCTGAATGTGTTCAATGTAAAAAATTCAAAACTAAATTTCAAGATGAGGAGAGATTTAAATTAGTTACTTCAAATCATTTCGACTGTCTCAATTCATTGGAAGATTTGAATGAGAATTCTAAGCTTAGTATTTCAGGAGTTAACCGTGGTGATGCTATGCTTAAGTCTGGAGTCGTTAGTTCTATTACTTCTGGTGTTGGAGGTAAATTTTCAGTTGATGTTGTGAGTCAATTCGAGATTGATCGTGCAGATATATTATTGGCTGATGATGTTGTGGGAGTAGAATATTCGCACAGTTCACATAGCATTTCAAATGTTTATATGAAGCTTTGATCTGATGTATTTTTGATTACTGATAGTGAAGAATATAAGGTAGTTAATTCGGGCGATCTTTTCTATAATTCTGTAGGGGGTGCTAATTTCACTGATGTTGGTTTCGAGATTGTTAATGTATCACAATGTGCAAGATGTAAAACAGTATTACAATGTGCACATTGCAGTGGCTCAAAATTGGATGGGTTCAATTCTTCTAAGATAATAGTTTTTTCTGGGAATGAAGAGGAGGGTGATTCACTTATTGATGATTGCAGTTTGACTGAATGTGCTTTTTTTGAGAAAGAAAAAAATGATGTTCCAGGGGATGTTAATTCTATGACAGTGTTACCTCGTGATGATATTGGATTATCATTTGCTCGTATTGTGAATAGTGGTGTTGAAAGCATATATGTTGGTGATGATTTGATCTTGGATAATGAGGATCTGAATCTGGTAAGCTCTGATGGATCTGAGGGAATAGCTATATCTAAATGTGCACACTGTATTGCTGTGTCACAATGTACACAATGCACACCAGGAGATAATGAGATGGTTGTAGTCTCTCATGCTGTAGAGGCATTTTCAGAAAAAGGAGGGGTTTTTGATTCTTTTATTGATAGTGGTGATCTTAGTTTAGTTGTTTATAATCCAGAATTGGTTTTGCATTGTGATAATATGATGGTTGATGTTAAACACAACAACTTATATACCATCGATGCTGCATTTTTAGATGCTAGTTTTTTAAATTCTACATTGAGTATCAGAGCAAAATATATAGATGATATGGTAGAGTTTAAAGATGGTATTGATAATCGTATAGAGATGGGTGATGTCATGTATATTTCTCATAGAGATTGTGTGTCTCAACGTGCACATGGTGTTCAACGTGCACATGCTACTGTCAATTTTCATTGTGCAGAAAAGGGGTTGATGGGTCTCAATTTGGGCTGGGTGGCACTTTTGAGTGTAGCAATTTGATTGAAAAGTTGGTTCTGAGCAAGCTCTTTATTATCGTACCAGGGATTTCAGATTTGTTATGTATTGCTGTCTAGCTTCTATAGGTAAATTTCCTCGTTCTCCTTATCTTGCTTGTGAATCGTCTCGTGCATCCAGATCTGGTAGAAGAAATAGTAGGAGTTATTCTACAACTAATATTAGGAGAAGTCCTCGTTTTAAACATTAAGCTTTTTAGTCTTTTGCTTGAGGAATGTAGTTTTTTGGGGATTTTTAATGGTGATTGTTGTTTTGGAGTCTGTATGTGGCGTGATCAGTTATTTTCAGGTATGGTTAGCGAGATTGAGGTTGTGGAGGTTGTTTTAGATGGCTGCTTATCTTTTGGTGAAGTTTTAGATTTAGTTTCTTGTTTGAGTTGTTTGTTCTGGGAGAGTCTTTAGTTTCTTTTGCCTTTGGAAGGGTTTTTTTTATCCTTTTTTTGTATTGGGGGGTTTTAGCTACCTACCAGGCTTGTTAGAAGCTCCTTCACTTTTGGTGTTATACACACACACACACACATGTGCTCTCCTCTACTGCAGAGGAAAACCAATAATTTATATATGGTAACAGTTATCAGTAAGATTTTCATTGAAGTTTTATGACAAAACAAACAAATGTGTCGTTTTATTTGATTCACTTCACAAAAAGTGTTAACTGTAACACTCCTAGCATGGTATTCAAGATTCTCAAATTTTTGATTGCCAACGGATATACCTCTTAATCTCCTACAAATATTCATGTTAGATTAGTCAATAATATAATATTAATCAACATTCAAATACACTTATAGCTTAACTTTAAATCTATTACAGATTTATTAGCTTTACATACCATGAACGATTCACAAAGCAAAATTTCAGTATTCTGACAACTATACAATTATAGAGTTCAGGAATGACTTCAAATCTTAGGCTACGGCCTTCAAAATCTAATAATATGTAAGAGATGAAGAGCACAAATTAAAGTTTCCTACTTTAGTAATGACATAATAGTTAAGAGGGAACCCTGAATCAGTAGTATGCTAAATAAGAAAAAAAAAGAAAAAAGGAAAAGGAAAAGGAAAAAAAGAAATATAACCATAATAGCAACACCAAAGTTGAGAATAATACCGTCCCTTTGCACACAAAAAATGTTCAACAGCACGCCTGCTAATACTATTATTTTGCAATAATTTTCATAAATTTCTTGTCATAAATACTAAATCTATTTTATTAATCGGCTGTTTGCCAATACATGATCAATCACGGATCCAGACATCTTCTCTACGTTTGTGTCATCTATTACAACTTAGAGTATTGCACATATTATCCACTATTAACAGATAAGTTACACTTTCTAACCTATATACACACCACATTACATAGATTATTATTATCCAATTGTAGGTCAATATTTCAGTGATCTTCTTACTTGGAACACAATAGATCAACGTAAAATCAACTTTGCACCATTCTTCAACATAAAAGGTCCTGCAAATAGCACAACAGAGCGATGGATTTTGAGATCTGAAATCCAAACATGTGGTGAAAAGGTACAAACCTAGTTCTTTGGTTTCACTTGAGAAAAAGGGGAGTAATTAGCATAATGTAAAGATTATAAGTTAATATTCGGAGAAGGTCTAACAAATGTCTTCTAATATTAGACATCTAAATAAGAAACCGAATGAAAGAAAATAAAAATAAAGGACATACAAATATTAATGAAAATAAGAATAATAATAATAAACGTAAAATGAAAGAAAGAAAATGGAATTGAAATGATGTAAATAGGTAACAGATAATTAAGCATACTAAATGACATGAAAAAAAAGGATAAAGAATTTTCATTTAAAAAAATTAAAGAGAAAAAGTTTATCAAAATATTATATACAGTTTCACCTAAACCTTTTATCATGTGCCTAGAGCATTTCCTTCTCTAGCTATTTTACTACAACTTATGAAGGCATGGTATACAGTAAAAAATTTGATTATTCAGTTGAAAATTTTGAGGTGATTATATTAAGAGTTGTATTATAGTTTATGGTCAGGTTTAATCATCAACAACTGGAAAAATCAACCCAAAGTAATGGTTTTTATCATTATTTTTATTTTTATACTAAGTTGAGGACTTGAATTACTGCAAGTTGAAATTTTCAATCATCTTATTTGTGTCTGATATATAAAACTCTCTAGTTGAAACCTATGTTATGAAAAGTTATAATTCCAACACAAACAAATTACCATTTTGGTTTGTCAAATCAAATTAATCAAATACAACTGTAAATTTTGCAGCTATTATGTTCCTTTATGCGGAATAGAAACAGTAAAACCAAATTAAGAGCTTTAATTAAACTCACCTGATGAGATGCTCTAACCAAATCTATGCAAACGCTGCTAATTTAATCCTCCAAATTTGTGTTCCACCATTCTTATTTTCATTAGAAACAGGCTATATGTCATCATCGCTATTGTTATGAATATTAAACTCCAAACTATCAGCAGCGCAAATATCATTTACATTGGAATTATTTTTCATATCTATGGATCGATATTTAGTATACCTTCATTTTAGCAGTAAACAATGGATAGAAGGAGCACTAAGTTAGAGGAAACGGGTTTCAACTTGCACTGAGTGGACAGAACCTGTGAAAGTTTCAACAATGGCGGCGTTGGTGAATCGTTTGGTTGGATGAGGTGGTGGCGTGATCTTCGATCGATTTCGACATTATAGGAGGTACGGAGTCGATGTAGGTAATTGGAAAGAATGCGGGGTTAGAAAGAGTGCGGCGTGAAGAGAGGGCAAAGAGGACGAAGGAGATTGGATCTGATAATGATTCAGGTTACGCGGGTGTAATCTGAAATGAAGGGTATTTTCGGTAATCCAAAAAGACACGGTTGAAATCAGTTGTTGGAATTCTCATTATTAGTAGTAAAGATATTTAAAATAATAAAATTATAAGTAAAATCTTAAAATTTAATTTTTCAAAACTTAACTTATAAATTTAAAATTTCCAAACATATAATTTAAAAATCTAAATTTTTACATATATTAAAATAAAATCTATATATTATATTTCAAAAAAATCATTATTTATCAAAACACATATTTTCAAAATTCTGGAAATCAATTAAAAATAGACCAATGGTGTTCGTATATAGTTTTCTAACCTATAGTCAAGTGATACAGATGTTTATCATTTCAATCCGCAATAATTTAATATTTACGGGTATATATCATTTCAACCGCAATCCAAAAATTTCAAAGTCAATAAAATCGCTTTGGTTTATCATTTCAACCCATAACGATTTTCTCCTAATCTATAAGATCGTTCAGGTATGTATCATTTCAACCCACAGGGATTTCCTAACTAACGGGGAACTTGTAGTGTGAGAACAACAGAATAATAATATATAATGGCATAACATGTCAATTACCAACATGGATCATAACTAACACTTTAAAATATAATATATATACACACAACATGTTATGGTATCATATGTCAATTAACATCGATAAACAAATTTGAATATTAACATATCATATTTAACAATCAAATCACTAACCAATTCAATTTAGCAACATATTTCAATCGTCATTTCATGTAAAATCAATTTACTAAACATAAGAATGTCAATCGTGAGTGATCACTCACCTTTCATGGCTATGGAAATAACGATGGTGAAGAATGTGACACGGACATGCATACGGATACAGACACGAGCTAACAAAGGGAAAGCGAAGAACGACAAACTGGTCATGTACGGATCTGGACAATGACAAAGCAAAGTGAACAAACTCGAGAATCTGATGAAGATAATATATATATATATAATATATCTTTTTTTTCTTATTTCCTTATAGAACAGAGAAGGCTAAGGGGCCGGGGTCGCTCGGAGGCGGAGCACAGGCTGAGATGGGCACAGTGGCAGGCTAAAAGCGTACGGTGGAAGCCTGTGGCGCGGAGGACAGCTGGCTGCTGTGGTGTTCGGTGTAGGGAGGGAGAAGCGGGCTGGAGGGGCTCGGATGGCTGAGCTGCTGCGGTGGTGAAGGCGGATGGTCGGATGGAGGGTTGCTCGGCTACGGGTGCGGCTGGAGGGTCTGTGGGGTTGCGTGCGACGTTCGAGAAGAGGATTTGTTCGGCTATGTGGAGTGGCTGAGTGTGGTAGCTCGGGTGGCTGGACGGAGCAAGGCTATGGTAGAGCGGCTGCTATGGTGCTCGGGTTGGTCGGAGGACAGTGGGCGGCTGCTTGGCGTGGCAGTGGCAGAGGTTGGGAGATGAGGTGCGGAGAGGGAAAGGCGGAGCTATGGATCGGCAATGAAGAAGGAGGGCTGCTGCTTGGATTGGCGGGTCAGTGGTGGAGGGGCGAAAGTCTGGGTGAGGCTACGCGCGCGGAGACTGGGTTTGCGATGGAGGTAAGGGAGACGGTGGGAACGAGCTAGCTTTCGGCAAAAGAAAATAGGAGGAGCAGGTTCTCTTCAAATATATAAGCAAACTGATTATAAAACTTATATATTATTTTGTTTTTAGAAGCAAGAACAGAAACGAAAGGAGCAGGGAGAGAGAAGAAAGTGAATGAGCGAACCAGTATATAAATTAAACGATGGGAATAGCAAAAGCCAAAAGTTGAATTTCTGGGAATATTAATAGCTAGTGGCTATTATCTTTACCAGATGGACAAACGAAAGGACACAGAACACTCAAAAGGCCCAAAATGGGCACCGATACGACCAATCGTTTCGCAGATTTCGCCGCGTACCAGACGCCGAAATACACAAATGAATATACTATCAGTACGATGAGACGAATAGAATGGTACACAGATATGAGCTACATGACCCTCCTATCAAAACTCGATATTCGCTACCAAAAATGCTGCTAAAACGTCGAAAATAATATAAACGGATATAGAGCAGTCCAAATTTGGCGAAACGAAATATGACGTTTCACTCATAAAAAGTTATACATTTTTCTTATGTAACAATATTCAGATTTCGAAAATATTTTATTTCATCAAATTTTAACTGATTTTAAATTTTAAATTGAAATTTCAAGACTAAACAAACTTTCATATTTTCAGATGAAAATCTGCCACTTATTATGCTTAAATAGACGCATACCAAATATCAAATTTTCATTGCTAAAATTTAATTGTTTATTTTCAAATCTGCTTCCTTAACTCGACTTTCTCTCTAGGTGCCATCCATATGGGAGGAAGGACAACAGGTCGAGCTCTAGGAATAAGATCGATGCAGAATTCAATTTCCCACTTAGGAGGAAGAGAAATGACTTCACCAAAAACATCAAGATAATCCCTGACTATCAGGGTGGAGTCAAGATCACTAGGCTGAGAATCAAGCGAAAAGATAAAACTGCATGTATAACCCTGAGGCATACGACCTTCGATCACAAGAGAATTACCCTGGTCGTCTACTAAAGAAACGGTTCGGGCTTTGCAAGAAATGACAGCCTCATAACGCTTCAACCAATCACCTCCAAGTAAGATATCAAATGCATCAAAACCGAGGACATATAAATCTCCGGTGAATCGACGCCTGTTGTAAGGAGTTTTCACCCCTCTATAAATCATACTAAGGTTGGTGGGACCGCCCGATGGGATTAGTCACATGACATGCAAAATAATAATTAAATAGAGCAACATGACATATTTGTTGTGTACATTTGTTGATGATATTTTTTCTAAGTGCATATTCATTTGTGGAAAGCAATGCCTTATCAAATTAAAATTTTAGTTCATAATCAGGAAACTAATTATATATACTAATGTAAATCGCATACACATGCATCTAATAGCTATAAATATTTATTTAAAAAAAAATTAGATGCATGCTATTTGTGCAAAATCATTGGTGCTTGCAACGCCTTATTTAAAGTAGTTGTTGGTTGCAAATTGATAGTGAAATCCGTTAATGAGTGGTTAGGAAGAGGATGGTGCTGGGGATTGTAAACCGATGGTAAGATTCCGTTGATGGGTGGGAGTACTTTTAAAATTTCAAAAGGACACCATGTAAATTCTATTCATTGAATTCTCTTTATTAATAGTAGAGATTAGTATTATACTCGGAATGAAAAGCCAAGAAAATAATCAATCTACATTCCTATTGAGTTTTTAAAAACCCTTCATTGCAACAGTATAGTCCATCGGATCAACAAAACACCATGCAGCTCCTCTCAAAATCTCTTTCATTAGGATAGATGATGGTGATAATGGTGAATAACCATGGTGATGGAACTGTTTTAGAAGCAAATTGCAATAGATAGAGTGTAAGAAATTGAGCATATAAAGGGCATTTTAGTAGTTCGAAAAGATAGTATGGAATTCCAATCGAGTGAGTTCTCTTTATTAAAAGTAGAGATGAGTAAGGTTCAATAGTGATTCTTAAATTCAACATCTCACAAACTCTAAGAAAATTATTGTATTGATTTGATCAATGACTAAGTAACTGGAAAGAGATTTCTCATTTCTTACATCTGCATTCGGAAAAATACAATTTTAAGCATTTGAAGTTCTTACAATCGACATAATAAAGCTTATGTCAGACTTAGGAGTAATGTCAATGTGTCTAAGAGAATGACAAACCTTTCAATTTTCGAGAAATTGACGGATGTAAATAGCTTATGTTGAACTTAAAATATGTTGAGTTAGACTAAGTAGTTGAGTTTTTGTAAAAGAAAATGTATCAAAATTATATATTTGTGTTTAAATTTTAATTTTTTTAATTCTTGAGTTAGACAGTTTGTTTTCCAGTCGTAAATTTAGTTAAAATTCATTATGTTGTACAGTTGAATACAAAAATTAATTAATATTAAATACTAATAATTAAATGGTTGTAAAATTTATTTGACAATTATAAGTTTGACTTTAGTTGTTTATTTTTTAATCCTTAAGTTAGAAGTTGGTAATTAATTATAAAATTGTTAACGGTTACTATATTTTGTATCTAATTACATAAAAATATTTAAATATTATTAACTAAACGATTATAAAAATTATTTTAAAATTGTAAATTAGTTATAAACTTTTTAATTGTTAATTTTTTGGTTCCTAAGTTTGAAATTTTTTTAATCGGTAGTTACTAATTGTTAAACCTTCAACTAAAGATAACCAACTTAACTAATAAAATACACGAAAACTTTATCTTAACTAGGATTTTATCCAACTGCTTGTTCGATAACTTCACACCATCAATCTTAGGAGTTCAATCTCTAAAGGTTGACAATTTCTACAGTTTAAGGTTCCATAGGTTGCCAAACCTCGTCTCGAAGACCCATAGTGGACCTCGTGTATCGAATTCATCTTAGGCGTTCAATTCTAAAGAATATGTAACTAACGTAGTAACTTATTACAAAGATGAAATGTTTGACACAATTAAGAGTCTGCCCTAGGACAATTATGTAATTTTATTATATAACTTTTGTTTCATAGTGAATCTTGTTTGAAACAAAATGAGCTTTTTGTTTTATTTTCTACTATATATATCGTTATATTAGGATATAATTAATGTTTTAAATTCATTAAATATATAAAAATAGAAAATCCATGGGAAAAATATTTAATCGGTTATGGCTATAAGTGTGTTTGTAACCATGGATATTGAATCATATAAAACAAATACTTGTTCTTAAATGATTTTAGTCAAGATGTATGGAGAAGGAGATATCGATATATTCATTGAGACTGCTGTCGTGATGCTCCCCATATAATGGATGGTGAATAACCATTGGGGGCACTAAGGGTTTTCACACGTGTAGTTGTTTGGAACAATTATAGAATGACTCACCGAGACCTTATGCAGATTAAATATAACATCCCTTATTTCGATACTTGAAAATGAACGCGGATATGCTGCCATCATCATCAATAGAATTATTCTCAAGCGACAAAATAAAATCAGTACTTTTTCAATAACATTAACTAAACAGAGCAGCTAAACATTCCATTACATAAATTATCTTTTCATTTTCATAATCTCATACCGTGTCCACGCATGGTAAATATAATAAAAATATAAATAATAATGTCATGTCCAACATATGAAAATGCCGATATAAACACTTAATTAGCAATATATTTTGGTTTTGCAATAACAAAATAACTTTTATTATTTACTGAGCTTGCGCTTTTGGAGATTTTATTCGCTTTCAAGAAAACCTGACTAAGCTCATAAACTCAGCCTACTTGAAAAAGTGCCACTGAATTTATAGGAAAATAATAATAAAAACATGGGTAATACGTAAAGATTGTATAAGTAATATATTTTTCCATACATAACATATAATGAGACCATGCCGCCTAACATAACGCGTTGCCCCCTTATTAGATTAACAACATAAATTACATGACATCGTGTAATGAAATCATCATATCATGAGCAGGTTGGAACTGGACCGGTCTACAATGAGTGAAAGGAGTAGATTTCAAAAAAAAATCTATAACTAGATATTAGTAGGCCTATGAAGTCTAATTGGTTTTGCTAGATCCAATCTAGTTAACTTAAATAAGATAAATTTTGTTTAATTTTTAACTTCTTTAATTTTTAACTTGTTTAATTTGTAACTTGTTTAATTTTTAACTTGTTTAATTAATTTATATTAATTAATTTTTATATAAATTACCGTATATCAATATAAACTATTGTGTATAAGATGTGTATGCAATGTGCACATAGTTAACGTACACACACACACATATATATTGGTATTCACATCAACAATTTATACATTCTCCATTCATACACACATTGGTTGTCTCAAAACATTTTGTGTGTGTGTGTACACATATAATATGTCATATATCACACAACACATCGAACAAAGTATAATAGTTAAATTGATGTAAATAAGGCGAGATAGAAAATGTAACTGTAACGACCCAGAATTTAATCACTTTGAATATAGATATTTTATATATTTTTAAATAATTAATTAATGGATTTTATTACTCAAATATACACCTCTTTATTATTAGCTAGTGATGGGAAAATGGTTTTCAAAATGTGTCTACAAAAATAATTAGTTCGAATAAAAATAGAAAATGTGAGCGGAAATCGTTTTTCAAATTCTCGATTTTTCGTCTTCTAAAAGTTGTCAAAAAGGTTGTAAACATTTTAGTTAACATATACACATACATATATTAATCACATAGGTGTGGTTAAGTAATAAAGTGGTAAAAAAATGAATTTACTTAAGTAAAAGGGAAGATGTGACATTTCTTTTTCAAAAATTTAAATAAAAAGTATATCATGTCACATTATCATTTCATATCATGGTACAAGGTAGGGATTAGGATAAAAGAGTGAGGCCATGTAGGTTATGTGTGCAACATGGAAGGAGGTGGATGTGGTGATGTGGCATTAAATGAATGTAGGGCATTATACTTAAGGGCTTTTAGGTAATTTAATCATCTCACTTTGTATAAGACATTCTCCATTTTTTCTCTCTCATTTTCCAACCACTCTTACTTTTTCAATTGTTTTGAAAGTTCCTAAAACATTTTAATGGCTTCCATTTTATTTTCCAAAGTTAAAAAATCATTTCTATTTCCACTTTTAATCCTTTAAAACTTGTTTAAAACCGTTTCTCTTCTTCCTACACCTCTCCTCCTACAAATCAAGCCTACATAACCCCTACACCATCATGATCGAGCCTAAAGACCCTCTTCCCTAGGCAAAAATAACATTTTCTTTAAAAAATACAAAATCCGGGTTTAGTTCAAGTGTTAAAGCTTTGGTTTGGTTTTCTTTTAACTTTTGGTGAGTAAAAACTCACTTATTTAGGGAAAGTTTAAACCTTTAATTATGTGTTTATTTTTGTTGTATAATATTGGTTGTTTTGTTGAATTATAGTGATAGTTGGTTTGGTATATATGTATATGTATTGTGATGTTGGATTAGACTTGAAATTTAAAGTCTAAATATTGTGAATGGTTGAAAAATGTGATATTGCTTATGGTTTGTTAGTATGGCATGTGAATAGATGTTATAATCATGTATGTGTTGTATATGATAAGAAATGTGACGCCCCACCTCTATACCCACGCTAGCCAAGAACACTACGGTGTAGTGCTGTCAACTAGCACGGAGAATAAGGCTGTTGAGGAGCGACCCTCTATGTAATTGGCTTGTGCGAGCACCGATATGTCAGATAATAAAACATTGCATTTCATTTTTAGAGGAATACCGACATACCGATACAAACTCAAAGCTACTACACAGTGGCTATAATAGTTTAGGACAATAGATATAAAAATAACACAGATAACATAAATGCGGAATAAAGATGGAACGAAAAGTCTCATATATACAATAACTGATATCAGTTACAATACATTTGACACAATACAAATGATACAACTACAATTGTCGACTCAAGAAGTTATATATACAAGTACATTATCGACTAATATACATGAATACATTATCATCTTACAACAGACACACAGACTACTACAACAAGACGAAGACCACTTCAAATGATGTAAAAAGTCTTCATAGCTCTAGCAGCAACCCAAAGCTAAAAATCTACAACCTGTAAATACTCGGTCTGACCCGAGTATTACATTCAAAAGAAAATAATACTCGGATCAGTCTAATTCAAAATCAGTTATTAGAGCATAGAAGCAATAATAATCAATCTCAATATAGATGACAGTCACAGAAATCTCGTATATCCAACTCTCGATACGAGAATTGGATAACGGCAGATGTAACACTAAACAGTGTTAATCCACAAAACAGAAATCCAAAGCAGTTTAAATAATTGAAATGTCAATGTAAAAATATCAATGCTAATTGGCTGCAGTACACGCTAACGTGTACTGCCTCGCCAACACAGCCTACGAATTACGCAATAGATTGATGAATTAAGAACAAAAGAGATATCGATTAAAATCTGTCAATTTGGTGTGGCTGCAGTGCACGCACGCGTGCACTGCCTCGCCACAACAGAGTATAAAGTCACCACAAGGGACAAGGGTAAAACTGCTACGAAAATGCAGCAGGTCAGCAAGTGCTCAGGGATGAACAGATGCAAGCGAAAAATGGTACATGGATAAGCAGTGTATACCCTAGTACAACCAAAATTGAAATAAGTCAAGCATATATAGATATGCAGTGCCAAAGTGAACCAAGTCACAATGTCACAGCGAGATCAAGTGACAGTGGCAATCACAGGACAGACATGTCAAAGCAGTGAAACCAGGGTGGGCAATAATGAATGCAGAGGAATGCATGCAACTGATGACAACTAAAACCAGATCACAAGCAACTACAAAAGCTCACCACCACAACATCGATGAAGAACATGAATGCAGATTCAAGGCTGTCACAAACGAGTATGGACAGTGACACAGTGAAGTGCAAACATCATAAACAAGTGAATAGCTAAATGCAACTCAAGTGAAGATACCAACTACATAAAAGTTCAAGTGAATCGAGCTCAGATATGCAACTCAATATAGCAACACAGTGAACTGCAGTGAAACTACAGCAATGGCCAAAGCCAGACATAATGAAGTCGAGCAAGTCGAACTACCACAAGTGATCGAGAGGGAACATGATCAGCAGACCAAAGTCCACGCCATAAAAACATTAAGAATGCAGACGACCAAATATGCAAACTAGATAGCGATGACTGGACATGTGAAGTGTAAAAGAACAAAGAAATACAACTTAATATGAATCAGTGAAGCAAGCATTGGTCGAGCAGACAAAGCTCAGTGAAACTCAAGAATGTACACAAGTTTGACCGAAGGCCCAAGAACAGCAAGTAAACAGTGATTAAAGTGTGAAACAGATGTGAAGTAGGACTTGAAGTATCACAGTGAACAGGTACAAGTACAACAGTGAATCATCTACAGGTTCAAGTGTCTAATGAACCAGACTACAGTGAAGGCAGAGACCAAACAACTTCAAATGCAATGCAATCATGATCAAAGAACAAAGAAACAAAACCGCAGAGAAGTCATCAGAAGTTCAAGCAATATCACAGGTGATGAACAACAGGAATGGTATCAAGTTCAATGCAACATGATGCAGCAACATTATAGATAGTGAAGATCAAAGTCAGGTATCAACAAATCATAAATCAATGTCAAGGCCATAGTCAACAACCAGTTCAAACAAGTTCCACATCACAATGTCAGAATATAGGCAGTGGCAACAAGGTCATGAACAAAGTCAGACCGAAGTCAATTCTCAAGTAGTTTGACAAAGAAAAGAATTCACAGTATAGGTCGAAATCATGGGACAGCAAGTTGAGTAATACCAGTAAACAAAAAAAAACATCAACTACATGAACAAAGTCAAAGTCGAGATGAACAAGTCAGGTTTTATGAATATTAGACCAGAGAAGATTAAATGATCAACTATCTACACAAGTATCAATCAAACCAGCAAGTCAAAGAAGCCAGAAAATCACGTTAACAAGTTAGGATGGAAATTCACGAAATCGACAATACCAGAAATCCCAATCGCAAGCATCAATTTCTCAAATCAGCCGAAAAATCGCAAATTTGAACAATTTAGCACAAACGAAAATCACAGTGCTCGAATTAGATGTGAGTAGGGGGATTTACTCACCATTTTTCGAAGTCCACGAGATTGAGCAGCCGAAGGGAGCGACGAGGAAGCGATCGATCAAAGAAGAGTTGGCGTCTTCAATTTTCCTTCGTGAATGCCCTAGTTTTCGAGATCGAAGGAAGAACAATCGCGACCGCCATTTTTATTTCTCTCGTGTGCTTTGTTTTCGGTTAGGGTTTGAAACGTGATTGAACGAAGAGGGGAATGGGGATGGGTTGTTTGGGTGTTGAGTGAAATCACGGTTTCAAAACAAAAGATCATGGGCCGAGATTATTGTTTAAACCCAAACGACACTTAACGAATCCTTCTAAAGCTCGTTTAACATTTAGAACGGCTTTAAAAATTCCAAATAGCGAATAACAAAATTTTTATCCCTGAATTCCAATTTAATTAAAATGCCAGAAGCTATTCGTTCCTAGGTTAAATCGCCAAGAGACGATAAGAAAATGGGTACGGAATGCCGGGTTGTTACAGACTCCCCTTCTTAAAGAAATTGCGTCCTCGCAATCCTAAGGGATAAGTGGGAAAGAGGTAACAGCCATAAGAACAAAACAACGTCGAATGCATAAGCAAAGAAAATGCCAACAGGGAAGCATTAGAATTATGGAAGTATCAGATATAGAATCAAAAAGGTTCGACTGCTTCAAGTCAAAAGGATCAACATCGTGGGGATCAAAGAATCAAGATCAGACGACTATCAAAAGCAAGAATCAATCGAGTTCCGGCAATTGAAAGAAAAGGAATCAGAGTAGAAATCACGTACTGCACGAATTGAATGTGAGTAAATCAAATTACTCACCTGAATCGTCAGAGAAAAAGACGAAGCTCGAATCTCAAAATCGCAAATATTCAATCATCTAAAATGATAATTGAATTTTCAAAAATATCTGATTATCAAAAACGATAATCAGAAATCACAAAGATTCGATTATCAAATCGAAAAATATTTAATTATCTCAAACGATAACCAAATTTCACAAATATATGATTATCAAAAACGATAATCAGAAACACAAAGATTCGATTATCAAATCGAAAAATATTTAATTATCTCAGACGATAATTAAATTGGAAAATATTTAATTATCACAAATGATAATCAAATTTCACAAATATCTGATTATCAAAAACGATAATCAGAAACACAAAGATTCGATTATCAAATCGAAAAATATTTAATTATCTCAGACGATAATTAAATTGGAAAATATTTAATTATCACAAATGATAATCAAATTTCACAAATATCTGATTATCAAAAACGATAATCAGAAACACAAAGATTCGATTATCAAATCGAAAAATATTTAATTATCTCAGACGATAATTAAATTGGAAAATATTTAATTATCACAAATGATAATCAAATTTCACAAATATCTGATTATCAAAAACGATAATCAGAAACACAAAGATTCGATTATCAAATCGAAAAATATTTAATTATCTCAGACGATAATTAAATTGGAAAATATTTAATTATCACAAATGATAATCAAATTTCACAAATATCTGATTATCAAAAACGATAATCAGAAACACAAAGATTCGATTATCAAATCGAAAAATATTTAATTATCTCAGACGATAATTAAATTGGAAAATATTTAATTATCACAAATGATAATCAAATTTCACAAATATCTGATTATCAAAAACGATAATCAGAAACACAAAGATTCGATTATCAAATCGAAAAATATTTAATTATCTCAGACGATAATTAAATTGGAAAATATTTAATTATCACAAATGATAATCAAATTTCACAAATATCTGATTATCAAAAACGATAATCAGAAACACAAAGATTCGATTATCAAATCGAAAAATATTTAATTATCTCAGACGATAATTAAATTGGAAAATATTTAATTATCACAAATGATAATCAAATTTCACAAATATCTGATTATCAAAAACGATAATCAGAAACACAAAGATTCGATTATCAAATCGAAAAATATTTAATTATCTCAGACGATAATTAAATTGGAAAATATTTAATTATCACAAATGATAATCAAATTTCACAAATATCTGATTATCAAAAACGATAATCAGAAACACAAAGATTCGATTATCAAATCGAAAAATATTTAATTATCTCAGACGATAATTAAATTGGAAAATATTTAATTATCACAAATGATAATCAAATTTCACAAATATCTGATTATCAAAAACGATAATCAGAAACACAAAGATTCGATTATCAAATCGAAAAATATTTAATTATCTCAGACGATAATTAAATTGGAAAATATTTAATTATCACAAATGATAATCAAATTTCACAAATATCTGATTATCAAAAACGATAATCAGAAACACAAAGATTCGATTATCAAATCGAAAAATATTTAATTATCTCAGACGATAATTAAATTGGAAAATATTTAATTATCACAAATGATAATCAAATTTCACAAATATCTGATTATCAAAAACGATAATCAGAAGTCATAAATATTCAATTAACGAGTCCGGAATTAACCGAAGTAGTAAAAGTATGGTTCCATACTCCTTACTTTTGCTAAATCGTTTAAATCTCTTTATCGTTTTCTTGAAAGTGCAGAATTGTGTGTTTTAAAAATAACATTTCACATTCTCAAACGGGCAAGTCCGGAATTAAGCGAATCAGTAAAAGAAAGGGGTCATAGTCCTCGATTTTTCTGAAAGGTTTAAATCGCTTCCTCGTTCTTTTGAAAATGTAAGCTGTAAAAATTTTGAAAACAATTTTAATTTATATTTTTGAAACAACTTTTAAAAATAAAGAATTTTGAAAACACGTGATTAAATTAGCAATATCAGTATTGCGGGAGAACCGCTTGTAAATCCATTTCAAAATTGACGAGTATTGAAGTTAACATGTCAAAATCTCATCAAAATAACTGGCATCAAAATATAATGCCAAATGAATTTTCATTCATCAAAAATGTCACAAGAATCTTCTCAAAGATAGAAAGGGATATCATATCCTAAACTTGTATTCATAACAAGTTAATAACACATGAATTCACCAATGCACAAAAATTGATAAACATTTCAATAGAAATCACGAAAATTGGTGAAGCACAAAATTCCAGAAATCATCACAAGAAATCCAGAAAACACATAAATAAGGGGGGAGGCCTAACACATGAATGGGAGCATGAAGCTCACCTACGCGTAAACACATGACGAGAAGCTATCTCATGGAAGCTATCCATTAAATTTTTACACAAGAATGGCCCGAAGACCGTAGGGTGCTACCCTAGGCTTGTATTCATAACAAGTCAATAACACATGAATTCACCAATGCACAAAAATTGATAAACATTTCAATAGAAATCACGAAAATTGGTGAAGCACAAAATTCCAGAAATCATCACAAGAAATCCAGAAAACACATAAATAAGGGGGGAAGGCCTAACACATGAATGGGAGCATGAAGCTCACCTACGCGTAAACACATGACGAGAAGCTATCTCATGGAAGCTATCCATTAAATTTTTACACAAGAATGGCCCGAAGACCGTAGGGTGCTACCCTAGAAATGTGATGCCGAAACATCACATGATCGGGGTATAGTCTCCCACGTAGACAAAGAGACATCGCTCAATCGCTAGTCTAAATCACAAAAATGATCGTCATGATCATAAGGAAGTGTCAATCACACCAAGCTAGTAAATATATGAGTTTAGCTTCATGTCCCATAACCACTTGCTTAACTTAAATATTTACGAACAAGCTGTAAATCTTCACTAGGAAATTGTCACAAAAAGGGTTCAATCGAACAAGTCCAGGAGTTAACCGACGAAGTAAACGCAAGCGTTTCATACCACTTGTTTTACTAGGCCGTTTAATTCAATTTCTCATACGAGTGAAATAAAGGATTGTATATATTAATAGATTGGAAAACGATATAGGAAAAGAGCTTTGTAGTAAAATAATTTTTGAAATCGTTTGGAAAAAGGGATTTTAATATTTACTACTAGTATAGAAAACCTTTATATTTTAAAGTGACAAATCACAAAAATGATTGTAGAAACAATCAATCACAAGAATTCACATACGAAGATGTGAATGGAATCCAGAGAAATCGATACTGAATCCATCAGAAAGTATGTTCACAAAAATCCCGAAGAAAATGTCATCAAAGTTGCTAATAAATGATAGCAACAAATCGGGGAAATGATCAAGAATCGATCAAATTAGGAAACCAACAGCAAGCAAAATCAGAGTCTTGAAAATCAAGAAATCAGCAATTTCTCAAAAACAAAGTGACCGAAGTCGAAGGGAAATCCAGATGAGGAAAACACAAAATATTAAGTTCAAAATCGCTGAGATTCAAACTAGATGTGAATGAGAAATCAAAATCACTCAATTTGCAACTGGTCCAGCTATTTTTCATCACAGTGTAACAGGTACACAATGACACTCATAGCATAGAACAAAAGTGGAACAAAGTCCAAAAGTCAAAATGGCTTTAATTTGCCAAATTAAAACAAAATCAACATCGGCTAAATCAATTCAAAGCCGAAAACGCAAGAATAAGCGTTAGGAATTCATACCTAACAGTCAAAAATAGTCATATGTAAAGATGAGAGATAAAACATCGACAAATAGTTGTAACACATGCTCCATCTAAGTTATGTTTTATAATTGTCCTAAACCCCAGGCTCTGATACCAAGCTGTGACGCCCCACCTCTATACCCACGCTAGCCAAGAACACTACGGTGTAGTGCTGTCAACTAGCACGGAGAATAAGGCTGTTGAGGAGCGACCCTCTATGTAATTGGCTTGTGCGAGCACCGATATGTCAGATAATAAAACATTGCATTTCATTTTTAGAGGAATACCGACATACCGATACAAACTCAAAGCTACTACACAGTGGCTATAATAGTTTAGGACAATAGATATAAAAATAACACAGATAACATAAATGCGGAATAAAGATGGAACGAAAAGTCTCATATATACAATAACTGATATCAGTTACAATACATTTGACACAATACAAATGATACAACTACAATTGTCGACTCAAGAAGTTATATATACAAGTACATTATCGACTAATATACATGAATACATTATCATCTTACAACAGACACACAGACTACTACAACAAGACGAAGACCACTTCAAATGATGTAAAAAGTCTTCATAGCTCTAGCAGCAACCCAAAGCTAAAAATCTACAACCTGTAAATACTCGGTCTGACCCGAGTATTACATTCAAAAGAAAATAATACTCGGATCAGTCTAATTCAAAATCAGTTATTAGAGCATAGAAGCAATAATAATCAATCTCAATATAGATGACAGTCACAGAAATCTCGTATATCCAACTCTCGATACGAGAATTGGATAACGGCAGATGTAACACTAAACAGTGTTAATCCACAAAACAGAAATCCAAAGCAGTTTAAATAATTGAAATGTCAATGTAAAAATATCAATGCTAATTGGCTGCAGTACACGCTAACGTGTACTGCCTCGCCAACACAGCCTACGAATTACGCAATAGATTGATGAATTAAGAACAAAAGAGATATCGATTAAAATCTGTCAATTTGGTGTGGCTGCAGTGCACGCACGCGTGCACTGCCTCGCCACAACAGAGTATAAAGTCACCACAAGGGACAAGGGTAAAACTGCTACGAAAATGCAGCAGGTCAGCAAGTGCTCAGGGATGAACAGATGCAAGCGAAAAATGGTACATGGATAAGCAGTGTATACCCTAGTACAACCAAAATTGAAATAAGTCAAGCATATATAGATATGCAGTGCCAAAGTGAACCAAGTCACAATGTCACAGCGAGATCAAGTGACAGTGGCAATCACAGGACAGACATGTCAAAGCAGTGAAACCAGGGTGGGCAATAATGAATGCAGAGGAATGCATGCAACTGATGACAACTAAAACCAGATCACAAGCAACTACAAAAGCTCACCACCACAACATCGATGAAGAACATGAATGCAGATTCAAGGCTGTCACAAACGAGTATGGACAGTGACACAGTGAAGTGCAAACATCATAAACAAGTGAATAGCTAAATGCAACTCAAGTGAAGATACCAACTACATAAAAGTTCAAGTGAATCGAGCTCAGATATGCAACTCAATATAGCAACACAGTGAACTGCAGTGAAACTACAGCAATGGCCAAAGCCAGACATAATGAAGTCGAGCAAGTCGAACTACCACAAGTGATCGAGAGGGAACATGATCAGCAGACCAAAGTCCACGCCATAAAAACATTAAGAATGCAGACGACCAAATATGCAAACTAGATAGCGATGACTGGACATGTGAAGTGTAAAAGAACAAAGAAATACAACTTAATATGAATCAGTGAAGCAAGCATTGGTCGAGCAGACAAAGCTCAGTGAAACTCAAGAATGTACACAAGTTTGACCGAAGGCCCAAGAACAGCAAGTAAACAGTGATTAAAGTGTGAAACAGATGTGAAGTAGGACTTGAAGTATCACAGTGAACAGGTACAAGTACAACAGTGAATCATCTACAGGTTCAAGTGTCTAATGAACCAGACTACAGTGAAGGCAGAGACCAAACAACTTCAAATGCAATGCAATCATGATCAAAGAACAAAGAAACAAAACCGCAGAGAAGTCATCAGAAGTTCAAGCAATATCACAGGTGATGAACAACAGGAATGGTATCAAGTTCAATGCAACATGATGCAGCAACATTATAGATAGTGAAGATCAAAGTCAGGTATCAACAAATCATAAATCAATGTCAAGGCCATAGTCAACAACCAGTTCAAACAAGTTCCACATCACAATGTCAGAATATAGGCAGTGGCAACAAGGTCATGAACAAAGTCAGACCGAAGTCAATTCTCAAGTAGTTTGACAAAGAAAAGAATTCACAGTATAGGTCGAAATCATGGGACAGCAAGTTGAGTAATACCAGTAAACAAAAAAAAACATCAACTACATGAACAAAGTCAAAGTCGAGATGAACAAGTCAGGTTTTATGAATATTAGACCAGAGAAGATTAAATGATCAACTATCTACACAAGTATCAATCAAACCAGCAAGTCAAAGAAGCCAGAAAATCACGTTAACAAGTTAGGATGGAAATTCACGAAATCGACAATACCAGAAATCCCAATCGCAAGCATCAATTTCTCAAATCAGCCGAAAAATCGCAAATTTGAACAATTTAGCACAAACGAAAATCACAGTGCTCGAATTAGATGTGAGTAGGGGGATTTACTCACCATTTTTCGAAGTCCACGAGATTGAGCAGCCGAAGGGAGCGACGAGGAAGCGATCGATCAAAGAAGAGTTGGCGTCTTCAATTTTCCTTCGTGAATGCCCTAGTTTTCGAGATCGAAGGAAGAACAATCGCGACCGCCATTTTTATTTCTCTCGTGTGCTTTGTTTTCGGTTAGGGTTTGAAACGTGATTGAACGAAGAGGGGAATGGGGATGGGTTGTTTGGGTGTTGAGTGAAATCACGGTTTCAAAACAAAAGATCATGGGCCGAGATTATTGTTTAAACCCAAACGACACTTAACGAATCCTTCTAAAGCTCGTTTAACATTTAGAACGGCTTTAAAAATTCCAAATAGCGAATAACAAAATTTTTATCCCTGAATTCCAATTTAATTAAAATGCCAGAAGCTATTCGTTCCTAGGTTAAATCGCCAAGAGACGATAAGAAAATGGGTACGGAATGCCGGGTTGTTACAAGAAAGTTAGCATATTGACTTGTTAAAGTAACATGAGATCTCTTGAAATTAAAATTATGTTTTCTATATTTATTAACTAGAAAAGTTTTAAAGTTTCAAACTTTATTTCTAGTTTTCAAAAAGATTCCTACCATGTTTAAAAAGTAAGTCAAAAGAAAAGTTTTGAAGGTTGTTAGACTAGTGAACTAGTTTGTAAAGTTATGGTATCCATAGCGATAGCCGCTATAGATACAGTTCGAAAAATCGAACACTTTTTCCTAAACTAAAGTGTTTTCTTCTTAAATATTTTTGAAAACCTTTTTCAAATCATTAACTAAGTATAAAAGGTAATTATTATTTAATTGAGTGTGAGTTTAATAATTATTAAGGATAATTAATATTTAATTATTAGTTAAGTAAAGGTAATTAGTACTTAAGTATTAAATTAAGTTAATTATAATTAGTTAACTAAGAAAGTTTTAATTAATTATTAACTAAGTAAAAGTTAATTAAGTATTAATTTTTATTTTTATTAAGTTTAATTATTTAATTAATTATAAATTAATTAGGGTTTAATTATTAATTAATTTCTAATCAGGTAGGGTTTAATCTTAATTAATTAATTAAGATTTAATTTAGTTTTAATTAAGATTTAAATTTAGTTTTAATTAAGATTTAAATAGTAATTAAATTAAGATTTAATTATTATGAAATAAAGCTTTATTTTAAATTCTGTTAGTTTATTTAAAAATAGCTTTCTTTTATAAGTAAGTGAGTTTCAAAAACAAGGGATTATCTTTATCGGTGTCATTAAGTAGCCAAACAAATAAGAATAAGTTATAATAAAACGTTGACGCATTTTATCAAAAGCAAGTCGTTTTATATTTAACACTAAAAGCCGACGAGCAGGTTTTCACTATCTGTGAGATCTAGAACTTGTTTTTCTAAGCGAGGGATAGAGAAGTCGAAATATCGAAAACGTGATAAATACAAGGGAGTAAATTTCGATGAACGGGTCATGATAAATAAAGTATATGGAAGATATTTCCATATGAAATCGTTACACCCCAAATAGTGGTGTCATCCACTATTGAGAACTTGATCCATTATAAAATTATCGAATGTTGGTTCGAAGAGACCGGAATCGAATAGCGTACATTATCCGAAAATCATTTCGAACCAACATAAGCATTCGAATTGGAAACAACCAGAATCGAAGACGAAGGTCTTTGAAGTGCAAGGGCTACATGCTACTAATCCTGAGGGTGATTCTAAAATGGACGTAATAGAGGTAGTTCCTTCGGCTCGTTCATATCTTGAACGACTTATATGAACGAATGCTAATATTGCATTATCACCTACAAAACAGTGTTGGCATTCCAAGTGGGAATTGCTAAAGAAAGGTAAAACATAGACTCATGTCTCACAACTGGGAATGACTAAAATATGGAATATGCGGCAAGGCTATGTGGGTCGCACCCATTAGGATATAGTCACCACCTGATCTAGATCAATATTCTCATATTATGTATGCTAGTGACCTAGGTACGGTTGTTGATCACAACTGGGGTGGTGATATATTCAGTACTATCCAGTAAGGGGTAGGTCGGTCTTGCCATGCAGGGGGTCCATGCGAGGTCTTGGGTGCATTTTATCTAGAGGTGTACTGTGACAGACGGTACCCCAGTAGCCTCGTCATTGATGGAACCCAACTTCCAATAAGTGCCTTACGGACTTAGTTATGCCCAAATATATTGGAATGTGAGATGCAAGCATTTCAGCTATATTCATAATTACTTTAAACCCTAGACATTATCACAATATCACTGGATTTTCTATAGAAATGTTTTGGTTATCATAACGTAAAAACCCATCCATGTTTATATGCGGCGTGGTCTTACGAGATACCTTTGTTTTAAAGGAGTTTTATAAGCTTAATAATTCAGTTATTTGAAGTTTACTCACACCAGACTCATGTTTGATCCGAAGTTTTATTTTCTTTCTCTAAAAACTCTTATGTACTTAAATTTGTATGAGTAGCCAAGTAGTCCATGTTAGCATAAACGCATTTTGGAGGAGCATGGAGCGGGTGGCTTCGTCGATATCTAGTTATCTTCTTATTTTCCACTGTGTTTGTGTATGTATTTTATGTTAGCATTTGTGCAGATGGACAATTTGCTGAAATTTGTAACTATGTGGCTCTAATGTATTATTATGTAAGTGACTATGTATGATCTTATGTGGACTATTATATATTATTCCGTTGTGTTGTGAGATTCCTTATTTCATTTTCTTCTTGTTTTTTTTCTTTTACCCCAACGGCTCGTCTTTTGGAGTAAGAAAGACGGATCGTTACAATAACCATATGAACAATCATAGATTAGAGCATAAGTTCAATACAGTATACAAAATAGATCATAGAATTTGTATATCAAATAACAACTCAAGTGATAAATTGTCTCTAATAACAATAGAGTTTATATAATTACTTCATTAATTAGAGATCATTTTTGTCTTACCATTCAATCCATATCAATTCAAAAATGATGGAAAAGTTCTTAAAAATTCTTAGAAAGTCAAACAACTTCCTTTACCTTCGATTAAATTTTCAGATCAAAATAATAATTTTATTATTTTTAAATATTAATTTACAGCCAAAACTGTCCGTTTTCAACTTAGAAAAATCATAATAAATCATTTTCATATTCGAAAATGATGAAAATAAAAAATCATCTCTATTTCAATGTTATAAATATATATTAAATTTTAAATCACTCGAAGAAGGTTAATTCATGTTTTATTCTAAAACATAAACAACAATATCATTTAATATCTAAACTTGCATAAATTAATAATGTTATCATCAAAACATGTTCATCAACATTCAAATACCCAAGCCATATATAATCCTAACCCAAATGGGTTTGGAGGAGAATGGGGTAAGTATTACTCACTAAGATTGAAAACTTAATGAGAAATAATGTTTCATCTCCTTTAAAATGAAAGCTTGTATTCGCCCTTAATTTTGTTTCCCTCTTCTCCTTCTTCTTTGCTAATAGCGACCAAGCTCTTATTTACTTAGATTTTAGTTTGATAAGAATGAATGAAGAGAATAGTAAGGTTAGGCATATAGGAGTTAATAATTTAGGCTTAGGCTAAAATCCCTCCTTGTCTAACCGTATTAATTCATTTCCCTTAATATAAAACTCTCTCCATTAAAACATTCTATTTTATTCTTTTAACCTTTATAATCGGATTAGTTGCTAATTATCATTGGTCCGTCCAATTAACCATACTTAAGAGTCCTACACTTAATTAGTAAAATACTCCTTAAGTAATTCTTTTAATTAAAGTCTCTTAATTATCATTTAATCAATTATTATTAGTGATATAATCTCGTATTATAACACTCCAAGATACGAGTGTCACTAGGGGTGGATGCGGGTCGGTTTGGTGAGGTTTGAAGTCCAAACCGCTTCCGCACCGCATCAAATGGTTAATCAAAAATACAAACCATTGTACTAATATTTTAAACGGTTCTGTATTGGTTCGGTTTAATGTAATACGGTCTGGTTTTGGTGCGGTCTGGTTTGAATCCATTTTAAATATGGAATAAGAGAATTACATCCATCAACAATCAATTTACGAAGGCAACTATATGAAGCTTTTACACTTAAAGGTTAAAACACACAATATTATACTGAAATGAAAGATTAGTTCTTAATTGTATGAATATTTCAATTTGACATTTAGCTACAAGTGAGCTTTTTTAATAGATTAACCAATCCTCAATGTGAATCAATGCATAATCATTAAGTAAAATAACTAGAATAAGATTATAATTAGTATTTATAAAAAAAATGAGATGAAAAATATTATACTAAAACTATAACTTCTTCCTTTATAACAACGATTATTATTAATATAAGCTGAAAATAAAATATACATCGTTAGAATATAAAATGAGATAGAAATTACTTATTTTTTTATCATAAGTTTACTAGTGTAAATATTTGGTTCGATCCGGTTTAATATGGTCGGTTCAATCGTCCAAACCATAACTGAATCGTATCGAGGCAGGTCGGTCTAATTTGAGTTATTTGCTTTGGTTAGAAGATTCGGTGTGGGTTTTCGCACCGTTTTTGGAGTCTGGTGCATACGGTTTCGATATAGCGGTGCGTTTTATGCCCACCTCTAGGTGTCACATTAAAAGTCAAATAGAAGATCTCACATGATGATGTGTAGTAGTTATTTAACTTGAGAATATTATGAATTTTAAGCGTCTAAATTATAACTTGATTATGGTCAATTACACGACAATGAAGACTGTGTTAAGGCCATAGTTGGGTATAAGCTGAAACACTTGAAGTGAAATACTATTCAAAAGAGGATTCGTCTCCTTTTACTAGAAGGTTAGTATCACCATAATTAAGTCAACTCTTTGGCCAAAGCAAATCAATTAATTTGTAATTGTTATGGGATTGAATTATGGACTTTAATGTTAGGCTTTGCAATTAAATACAGATATTATTAGTGTTTTGACCATCGACCGAGCTCTAGATGTCTAAGTGATATAGTGATAACAAAGAGAAAACATGTGCAATATGTCATTGCTTAAGGGTGTTGCTTTAAAAGATAAGAAATTGGATTTCACTTAGATATTCTATAAGCAACTGAACTCGTGTCCACTAATGTTCTTCAAAAATGTACACACTAGCTTTAATAATTTATTTGCTTAAATATTAAGGGCTAAGTTTACACCTAAGAGTCATACATTTGTGACTCTCAGTTTTTGACAGATGGTAATTTATTAAAGGATAATTTTATTCATATCCACATATCTATCACTTAATCCACCCTTCTTTTTTGAAATACTCCCTACTATCATGGTCCCTTTTAAAATTTAAAAATTGATTACTTAATCCACGACGTATGTTTCATCTTCTTCTCTCATTTATTTTTTTCCTGTTACCTATCTTAGGCACGAAAACATTATATTTGATTAGCCCAACAAATATAAGATGCCAAACCTAATTGCCTCTCCTATTCATTATTCATACTCATGCAACACCCATCCAATCAACAACCATAATTAGACTAGCTTTTGTAGCCATTCATTTTCCAATCTGGTAAGATGAAGTGCAGAAGATTCATATAATACTCTTTATATATAATGCTTTTTTTGTTTGATAAGTAGGAACATTATATAAATCAAATTGTAACTATAAAAATATAGTAATTGTTGTTGCAACTTTTGGTTTCCATATGAGTAGAGGATTTAAGGTTAAAGTGTCTGTTTTGGCCATTAATTCTTTGTTGCTTGCATATAACTGGATAGTATTGTACTAAAAATATCCAATGGGTGTTGGTTGCAGTAAAAATTTGATCATTTTTCTTTATAATTTGGATATTGGTAAACCGTCATTGCATAATGCTCTCAGGCTTTGTGGAACCTAAGATTAAACTATTTTTTTAAAACTCTTATTTGTAGTTACCTAAGTAGTGCAATGACTGTTTAGAATAATATTATGAACATAGTAATAGTCTACACGAAATCAATAGGTGTTTAAGTTGTCTATGGTACTATTTATACATAGCCTAAACAATATAGCATGTGTATTTGATTTGTGTCCTGATCCAAGCTTCTAATTGAGATTATGTTTGTATTTTTTCAGTTTATCCGCCCGTGGATTAATCGATAATATAATTGTGGATTAACTTACCAAGATCAAAATATGGATTAACTTACTAAACCAATGGATAGAAATAAGATTTCCCTTTATTAAAATATTCTATAAATGTTATAAATTATTATTACAGAGAAACTAATATGATAGTTATATTATTAAATTTATCATTACTTTTAATATTATTAGAGATTGTAAAATTAATTAATAAGATATATAATTTTATTTATTTATTTAATTAATTATTTGTTTAAGTTGAAAATAATATTTTATGGTAGTTAAAATTATTAATATTGATTAATAATTAAAGGGCTGGCCATATTGATTATAACTAAATGATTTATTATTTAACTGGGTTGTTGAACCTAATTAATTAATAACGTTTGGCTTAATGAAAATATATTAAGGAGATATTTTTAACATGTGATGCTATAAATAGATCACAGAGTCTCTAGAGATATAAAAATTAACACTCTCTGTTCCAAAGGAAATAATTATATCTTAATATTTCAACTTTACCATCGAGTTAGAGAAATGTTCTCTCCATGGCGAAATTGATGGTTCAAGGAGTATTTGATCGGTAGGATTACCGAGAATCAGAATCAATTCATTTATATAAAAATTGCACGTTTACTATTTGTGCACATCGTGCACGATATCACTAGCTATATCTTCAGGGCTGGCTCTAGCATCCGGGTTGCCCTAGGCAAGTGAGAATGCAGGTGGAAAAAATTTGAGTTGCCCTATGCAACTCAAAAGCTAGGTGAATTTTTGCATGCAAAACTGAAAATTAAAAAAGCAAATACTAACCAGCTAGCAGCTGAGAAATAACCAAATAAGAAACCATGGGGAATCGAAAGAATTAGTGGCAACTAATGTTATCTCATTGCCAAGTAAATAATGGTTATTAGTTTGGATTCTAAAACCAATAAAGGAGAAGGTTCCTCTATGTCAACAAGTATGTGCATAAGAAAGAATGAAACAATCAGTAGCATGCATGCACTGCAAAACAAGATGTATGAATGTGGCATTTGCACAGGCAGTACGGGGGCAAATATGTCAATGCAGTTTCAAATGAGGAGAAGGATGTGAGAGACGCCTTGTTCACAAAACAGTGGTTAAAAGGGGAATTGAACCTACAACCTTTGTATTGAAAGTTCTGCAGACAACCACCGCACCAGCAAGCATTTCAAGAATATTAAATAAAGTAATTATTTAAAACACTAAATTATGTTAACTATCCACCACCTCCACCCGTTACCCCCAACCGGGGGGTTGCCCTAGGCAGCCGCCTAGTTAGCCTGCCCCTGAAACCGGGCCTGTATATCTTCATCGTTGTTGGTAACTGTGTAGATGATGGGAATCATCATCGGAGTATGTTGTCAAGGTTCTGATCAACTAAGCATCGAAGGATGGAGCGATTGGCAATGGCGACATCGATTCCGACATCATATAGCGATGGCGATGACTCACGATCCAGATTAGGGTTCATTCAGTCAATCATCAGACAACATTCTGAAGGTATCTTCTAACCCATCTCAGCAAGGGGATGTCATGGTGGCGCCCGCGACTTCACAGGTGGCATCAAGCGACAACCGTATTTAATCAGAGGCAGCGACAAGGGTTATTGAAGGTGAAGGTAATTTTAACAAAAAAACCCTTACAATTTTTTTTTCATTTTAATCATTATATGTATTACTTGCAAAAGAACCTATAATTTGTAAATGTCATAACTTTCACATATGAACTCTGTTTTGCACACATTTTGCGTTTTAGAGTTTGTAATTAAATTTTGATCATATTGACATAATTGACAGTCAATTATACACTTATTTTAGATACCATAAACTGAACATTATAATCTTAAAATTATCATTAGATATTCACATTTCAACACCATTAATCAATATTAATATATTATAACATTATTCGTTTAATTCAAATATGTGATATACGAATTAAGATGAATCATAATCATTTAGATTTATAAAATTAATTTACAAAATATTAAATCTGAATATGTGTTATAAAAAAAATTGAATATGTGCTATTCAAATTTATATTAAATTATTTATTAGTTGTTATCATTCGGATATTAACCATCCATAAATCAATAACTAAATAATATATTATATGAAAATTATTTTATAATTTAAATTTATCATTGAGTAAATGTTATTAAATTTGATAAAAAATTATCTTGTCGAATAATTTAAATAAATAATAACATTATAAATTAAATTAATATTATTAATATAATGAAATTACAATGTAACTTGAAATTAAAATCAAATTTATCTAATAAAATATTAAATATGGTTTAATGTCAATAACACTATTCATAATAACACTATAAAAGATCTAATGTATAATGAATTTAAAAAAAATTATTGTTAGCAAACTGCTGATAGACAACTAAAATGGTATTACTATTAATAAATTTAATATCTCTTGCTTGTAGCTTCAATGTTTGTTCTTTTAATCTCTTTATCTTGTATTTGCTATATTCTCTATAGTAAGTTTTAACAACATATTTCAGGAAAAAATGCATTTGCACTTTAAGATTCTACATACTCTGCATGTTTTTTGACCTAGTAATAAAATTGGCATTATAGACGAAAATTTTGAAGGTAGTTTGATAGATGTTAAAGTCACCTTCCTTTAGATTTATGGATTTAGGTGCTTAAAATAATGGAGTTACCAATGGATGGCCTCTTGCATGTAATTATACTTTTCTTCTATTGTTCTTATTCTTTAATTAAAGATGGAAATAATGATGTTCTATGAATCTTCTTACATATATTTTCATAACCCAAACTTAAACACTAGTATCACTTAAAAAATCATCCGAGTACCTATGTATTTGTAACAATTATAACATATTCTAAGTAGTACTTCTTTTGTTTTGTCTGCAACGAGTCAACTACGACAAGCACCCTTGTAGCTTAAGGTTTTCTTCACAAACATATCTGCGACTATAACACACGCCTATTGAAGTTTTTGTGAACAATGTATTAGTTATTTGTCAACCTAGTAGATTCAATGAAGTTATTTGTCAATCTAGTAGGACATATGCATTGTTTTTTAAGCTTTCGGACATAGCCTCAAAGTCTAGTGCGGTTTTTTGATTACTTCATGCATTTATTCGATCTTTTGGTGTGGTTTTTTGATCTTTTGATGCAAGTTTCCATCTATACTTTACTACTTAAAACAACAATTTTTTGTTATTTTGCCACTTTTTTGTCAAATGGGTTGGGTTAGGTTGACCTGTTTAATTATGGGTTTGGTCGAATTAAACAACTTATCAAACGGGTTTAATGGGTTGAGTTTAGTTTTGTTTTAAATTGGTTGAGTAAAATCTTACTCAATCCGTTTATGACTCAACCCAACCCGTTTGATGAGTCTACACGGGATTGAAGCATGTGATTCTATTGTTCATTTTACTTTATTATAATTTATACTATATCTTCTAACATGTTTGTTAATTATATTACATTAATCATTATAATACAAAAGGATGTCCCTAAATGCGGTTGGGTATCAAGCCGTAAATGAAAACATGCAGAGTTTGAACATAACAATCCATGTAAACAAATTGATGAGTAATGTCAAGCACTAAGAGATCTACTAATCAAACAGACCTTACATGAGTTTGCAAAATTAAACAGTCTCAGGTCAAAATAATATGCATATTTTCCCTTCGTACTACTAACATGTTTTTTCTTGTTTCCTCGTCTTTTGAAGATATACTATAACAATTTCTCATTCTTTCTCTCATCATTTCTACAATTTTTAATCGCTCTTACTATAAATTTCCTTTATGTTTCTAATGCAAATAATTTGTCGTTTTAACATGTTATTATTATGCGCTTGGTTGAAAATAATAAAAGATACAATAAACTTTTTTAATTACACGAGTGAATTGTCAAATTTCATTGTTAATAATAAAAACATTACAATTGTTTTTCTTCAAATTAGAAAATTGAATTGTGGGTTCTACTATCAAAACTTCATTGATGTAATAAAACCACTATATTTTATTTATTATACTAAGGACCAAAATAAAATGATTAAACACGTTTGGACGAAGCAAAGGACGATAGATCTTCTTTGCTTAGAGAAATCAAAATCCAGGGGGTTAGAAACAACAACGTACAAATCAAATCCAAAAGCAACTGGATGAATCTATCTCCAGATTCACTCATATTAGAAGAATCCTTTGGACGCAACCGCTTCTCAAAACTCAATTTGAACACACTCCTCTTAAATCCAACTCTATATATACACTCCACGTCCCGAAACTATTTTCTCATCCAACCGTTCCAAGGTACCCTTTCGCAAAAACATTTGAAAAAAATGGGGCGTTGGGCCATTGCCGTACACGGAGGAGCGGGAGTGGACCCCAACCTACCCGATGCCCCACAACAAAGAGCCAAATCATTGCTTTCGCACTGCCTCATCGTCGGCACGGAAGCCCTTAAAAGCGGTGCACGTGCAATAGACGTTGTGGAGTCGATCGTTAGAGTGTTGGAGTCGGATCCGTTGTTCAATTCGGGCAGAGGGTCCGCCTTGAGCAGAAATGGAACGGTGGAGATGGAAGCCAGTATAATGGATGGTAGTGGCAGACGCTGCGGTGCAGTTTCGGGTGTGAGGACTGTTAAGAACCCGATTTCGCTGGCTAGGCTTGTCATGGATAAGTCGCCGCACTGTTATTTAGGGTTTGATGGCGCGGAGGAGTTCGCTAGGGATCAGGTTATTATTATTATTACTACTACTACTGTTTTATTGTTGGAAAATGGAATTTTTTATTTATTTTTTATGATCACTGTTTATTAAAAAATCTCTGATTTAATATTTATTCAAACATAAAGTTCGGCACTTTCTTATTATCTAGTAGTTCCGAAAGCCGAATGATAACATTTTCATTTATACTTTTATACCCTCCTGCCAATTATAATAGATTCAAATTTTGGAAGTAAATTTCAAGATTTCAAAATTTTAAAAATTTCAGTCTAGAACGTCCGAAGCTGTAAAAATCCAAACATTTAAAATTTTCAAATTTGAGAGTTCAAAGTTTTTTGAATTCTGGATTTTAGAATTTAATAATTTGGAAAAAAAATAATTTCAGAACCTAAAATCACAAAATTTTGAAAACTAATTTTTAAACCAAAAGTTACGGAATTCCATAATCAATAACTCTGAAAAATTAATTTTTGAAAAGAAACATCGTTAATGCGGCCTTAGTGTGGTTATTTATTTGATTTGGGATTGTTTGGAAAATGATATGTAGTGTTTATTGGGAATTAAATGAAATTAATTTTATATGATGAATCATGGTATTAAATGAACACGTTGGTAAAACATAACGTAAAAATGTTAAAAAATAAGATAATATTATTTGGGTTGCTTTTTAATGTTTTTATAGTTTTCTTCTTTAAATCCACTAAATAGTTAAATGTTTTCAAAAAAACATCAATATTCCAGTATAAAAATATATAGATTGTCAACATATTATTTTGAATAAGAATATAACAAATATGTTTCCATTAAATTCGAAAATAGAAATAAAGTATTATATTTTATAACCAAATAGATGAAATATTTGGTAATTATAATTAAATCGTTGTTGTTATATATTAACATGAAAGATACTGTAATCTTAGGTCTTCACGTTTCTTTTATATCCAGATTCCTTGGAACCTTTTAAATATTGCATGTGAATGACTTGTGATAATTGAATTTTGTTAAACATCCTTTTCATTCAATTTTGTTTCTCGTGAGTTGATGTTGATTCATTCAAGGAGTATTATACTGAATTATTCTTTTCGCAGCCCCAAATAGTAATTAGATTTTAGTCTGAAACAATAAGCATTACTTAAACAAAAATATTGTTGTTGAGCAAGGTATCTGACTGTGTCTATCCAATACCGTATGTTCACAATACATTATGGTGTTTCAGTTTCACTACTGGCCATTGGAATCATTTGAATGCATTATGATACAAGATACTATTACTTGGTGTCAAATCAGAGATTCAGAATATCTTTGTTCGGTATGAATTAGGGCCCTGGATCCAATATTATTGCACTAGGTAGGTCCAATGGTCCTTGAACAGAGATCCAAAAAGCATGGGCCAAATGATTACAGCGACTTAATTAACAAGTTGCCACAAAGAAAATTACAAAAAAAGCAGCCTTTAGTTATATTTGCAAACAAAAAAAATACATTGCTACTCAGTGCTCGAAAGGCCACTGTTGAGGCAATTGCATGAAGAGTCACTTGTGCTTGAAGTCACATTATGAACTTCATAGAATCCGTTGGCATCATTGTATCCTTAAGAAATGTCCACATAAATTTAATCAGAGTTGCATGTATTTTGCAAATAAGATAATACACGTCCTTTTGAATTGATCAGGGTGTGGAAACGGTGGATAATGACTACTTCATCACAGAGGAGAACATTGGTATGCTGAAGCTTGCAAAAGAAGCAAACACCATAATGGTAGTGAACATCAATCCTATATATACACTTATCAAGAAAAAAAAACATTAAAAAGCTAACAATTAGTATAATTTATGAATCAGTTCGACTACAGAATCCCACTTCCAGAGACCTGCAGTGCCACAGCTGGATCAGCAATGGCTACATCAGATTCCAGCCTTCATATGAATGGCCTTCCAATTGGCATTTACGCCCCTGAAACAGTTGGATGTGTAGTTGTAGACAGCTATGGAAACTGCGCTGCTGCTACATCTACTGGTATATATAGTACCTGTTTATATCTCACACACACGCTCGGGCGTGCTGGGATATTAATACTGTACACAAATTTCAAAGAAATTATCTCTTTGAACTAAACTGTGATGATTATTGTGGTGCAGGTGGACTGATGAACAAAATGAATGGACGCATAGGGGACTCACCATTAATAGGTGCAGGCACGTATGCATGCGATATATGTGCAGTGTCATGCACAGGAGAAGGGGAGGCGATAATAAGGAGCACTTTAGCAAGGGAAGTTGGTGCAGTGATGGAATACAAAGGAGTAGGGCTGCAGGAGGCGGTTGATTTCGTTATAAAGGAGAGGCTGGACGAAGGAAAAGCTGGGTTGATTGCAGTGTCTAAGAATGGAGATGTGGTCTGTGGATTTAATGCAAATGGCATGTTTAGGGGACTTGCTACTGAGGATGGCTTCATGGAAGTGGCCATTTGGGAGTGATGATTATAAATATAAGTTTATGATCACATTGTTACAGTTTGTTTTGATAGATCAGATTTGTTGTTGTGTGTATGGTTTATGGGTTCTGGATTATCGTTCTTTCTTTGCGTCTATGGATGAAAGTTTGGTACATTAATATTTGGTCTGACTGGATACTTATATCAACCAGTGCACCTTTTTTTTTTTTTTATGTTTCTTATTTTTTACTTTTGATGGTCTTGATCGACGTTAGTTTATGGTTCAGTTCACAAGTTGAAGAAATGACATTAAGAAAAATAGTTATATCAATACAACTTTTGAATATCAATGATTATTGGGGTATAATTTTGATTTTTCACGCAATAGGGATTTTTCTTTTTTCAACCGTCTTCTTGCATTTCTTTGTCCATCGCAGTCTTCGTGTTCCATTGGACATTCTCTTGTACAGAAGTATTCCCAAATGATCACTATTTCCACCCTAATCGCTTACACAAATTTACCATTTTCAATCATGGTTCAGTATATGTTAATTCCTAAGCCATACTTGGCCCAAGTCCATTACACCGTAATTATGAAATAAACAAAACATAACAAGTTTAAAGGAGTTGCTTGGATGGCCGATGCATAATTTAGTCAAAAGGGCGAGACAATACAATAGAAGAATCCGGCAGTATTGCTAGCTAGTCAACTCTTGTGCGATTGTATTTTATACTTGCTCATATGTTGGTTGCTTCATTTCTGATTGGGTCCACAACTTTGAATTTGCATGATTATGTAATATGAAAAATAATAAAAGAATGAAAATGAAACAAAAGAAATTAATCGGTCCGTTCAATCATTGTCTAATTATGCAACATGGGGTAAAGACGACTGTTGACTAGATTTCTAGCGATTTATGATTTGAAAGGAATTTTAGCAAATGTTACTTACTAAACTCATTATTTAGAATGTAAAATGTGGAGTAATTACAAGAGCCGTATGTAATACAATCGAAATAAATGACATGCGATGTAGAGTACAAAGTGGTTCGGAAGAGAGTAAAAAAATTCCATACTTGTAGAAGTTCATGATCCCTTAACTAAAGATATAATGTCATGAACTGCTTAGATTAATGCACTGAATGCTGAGTTTACTCATGGTCATTAATCACAATCTACGGTTTAGATGGTGTTCAGCTTGGATCCTATATGAAGAGAAATGCTCAAATGCATGCTAGATGGTGACCCGTACCATGGCATGTTTGTGTCAGGATGACAACATGGAGCAATGAATGGTTGTTGTACAATGATGCTTTTACTAGGAGACATTTTAGTATAGAGAGTGGTTGCTGCACAATGGCGTTTCTATCAGATGAATAGTATTGTTGGAGTGCTTTTGTCAGAGGAACAATACGGAACGCTGCCATTTTTACAGGGGCGACCAGCAGCTTTTGTCAAAGGTCGGTCGATTTGTGACAAAATGGGGCGGACTGAGAAACTAGTTGGCGAGGCATCTGTTGTGACAATAGAAAGATATGGATGGGATCAACGGGGGGTCAAGTAGACTCGGGAGTTGGTGTTATCTAGTTATGACTTGGTCGCCATGTGACTGGGCAAAGAGATGCCGTCCGCGAGGTATGAAGCACTTTGTTGATCTGAGGAAAGTAGCGGAAAAGGTCTCGAAAAAGCATGAAGGAGCGATTAGATCTTCATGGGCTGGGGAGTACATATGGCGATAGGTTATTGGGTTGGAGGAGACATTGGTCGATAGGTGTTTCGCAGGCCTTTCTTGTTGGGCTTCTGACTTGATGTTCACGTTTACTCTTTTGCAAGAAAAAATGAGCAACAATAGGCATGGAGATATTACGCAAGAAAATGAATATCATAATTATTTATTTGCATTAAAATAATGCAGAATCAAATAGGTATTCTTGGGAAATTAAATTACTTCAAAGTAATGTTCTCATTGCTAAGTTATACATCTCTATAAATAAATGCTCTAATTTTTCTTCTTTTGGATGAGAGATTACGAAACACGTAAAATAAAAAACTCAGAAACTCTATTCTGTTTACTATAGGGATTTTCAGTTCTACTAAATATTGTAATTCCTTGTTGGTAGTTGAGATCAAAGAGATTCTACACCTATTTGTAAGTGGAAATTAGCCACAAGGACCTCTTTAGCAAGTGAAATTAGTTTCTAGGACACACAACTGAAATAATTACTTTCAAGGACAAAACGTAAAATAATTAGTTTCTAGGGCCTAAAAACCTATGAAATTATGTCCTTGAAAGTAATTGGACTGCTGACTTTGTCCTTGAAAGTAATTATTCTGTTGACTTTGGCCTTGAAAGTAATTTCTTTGAATGTGAGTCCTAGAAACTAATTGGACTACAAAGTTTGTCCTTCTGGTGAAATGCCCCTATTTGTAATTTGTAATCTTTTTTCTCAAGCATATGAAATGGATTGCAAGTTGACGAAGGAATGAGTCAAGAAGCTTGGAAGGTGTTGAGATAGAAGACATCAAAGATTTGGCCAAGTTTCGAAAATGCAAAGTTGGTCCCGACACGATTCATATTGGTACCGATATGATTTCACCAATATGATTCACACCAACATGATTGGAACTATCTAGAATGATGATATGAAGGAACTCGGAAAGCTTGATGAACTTTCGAACAACAAAATTATATCGGTACCTATATGATTTGGTTGGTACCGACATGATTTTGAGACTTGGATTGGCAATGCACGAAGAAAAAAGACATAAGCACGAAGAGAAATAACCTTAAGATGTGTAAATTAATATCGGTACCGACATGAATTCATGTCAGTACTGACATGATTTCCCATCCCTAGCTATATGTGGTGTCCTATTCTTTATGTTATATATTCTTATCTTGGAGTTAGGAAGCTTTTAAACCAGAATGACGAGATTGGTGCAGAGATTTGGCTATAAATAGGAGGCTACCTTCATCTGGGAATGAACTTTTTGGCATATGAAAATTTTTCTATCTTCTTCTTCCCCAAACCCTTGTAAATCCGAGGTCAATTAGATTGTGGTCGGATTTGAGTTGTAATCTTTGTATTACGGGAGAAAATGTAATGACCCGTAATTTAATCACTTTGAATTTAAATATTTAATATATTTTTAAATATGTAAATAATGGATTGTATAACTCAGATAGACTTCTTTTTAGTAATAACTAATGATGGTAAAATAGTTTTAAAATTTGGTTTACAAAAATTATTAGTTTGGAGAAAAAACGAAAATGTGATCGATAATTGCTTTTCGGATTTTCGACTTTTCATCATTTAAAAGTTGTCGGAACATGCTGTGTACCTAGAATACACAAACACATATATAAATAACATATGCTTTGGTTAAGGAAGTGGTTCGTGTTAATAAGTTAAAATTGTTTACTTAAATAAAGTAAATTTGACTTTTCTTTTAAAATAAAATAAAAATTGTAAAACGTAACATCAAATTAAGAGAAAGGAGAAGTAATGGTTAAGTGTAGCCTTAGGCTTGTGTGTGGAACGAGGAAGAGGAGGTGACCTGTATCCATAATGATGATCTTACATATGGACTATTCCTCAATAACTTGTTTATTTGCAACAAAATATTTTCTTTGTGCGTCGGTAAAAAAAACATATTTTTTTTTTTTAGAGAGAGCGACTATTTCACCAATCGAGTCATGGGGTATCTGATGTGGCATGTTTTTGGTGGAGGGTAGTTGTTATGTTGATGGAAGGTTATTTTAGTATTTTTCTCATTTATTCTATAAAAAACTACCCAACCTTTCAAAAATTCCTTCTTTTCTCTTTAAAACAGTTAAACTAGTCATTAAATCACTCCCACTCTCCTCTATCATCACTAATCCAACCAAAACAGGACCCAAGGTCTCATTTTCTTCCCTAGCCGAGCCTAATACCCCCTAGGCCGAAAATAAAAGTCCTCCCTTAGGTTTTACAGTCGAGTTTTTGAAGGAGAAAGCTAGACCCGTTTGCCGATTGAATAGTTATATTGGTGGTTTGGTTAAAATTTGAGCTTGTTTCGGTGGGTAAATCTCATTTTTAAAACCAAAGATTTAAACATTATCATTTGTGGTTGATTTCTTATGCTATAAGTTTGGAATAATATTGTTTGGTTTGGTTCTCGCTTTGCGGATGGCACATAGGATGTTAGCAGAGGACTTGAAATAAAGTCCAAGTGTCCATAGCGAATATGTCGCTACGACCCTCTTCGAGGTGCATAAGTTATAAAGTGATAAATTTTACCTTGCCTTTAAAATTTTACTTACATTTGAGTATATATATATATTCTTATGTTTATGAGACGTTTGGATGAATATATGACATGTAAAATGTTTTATGGAAGTGACTATATAGCGACTATCGCTATATCGATATCGACACTTTGAAAATATCATCTCTTTTGAGAATCCTTTTGTTGATCTTGTGCTTGGATTTTTACAAAACAAAAACTTGGTTAATCATTTTAATAATGATGTTTAAAATCAATTAATCATTTTTAATAATGATGTTTAACGTTAATTAATCATTTTAATAATAATGTTTAAAATTAATTAATTATTTTAATAATGATGTTTAAGGTTAATTAATCATTTTAATAATGATGTTTTAAAATTAATTAATTGTTTTGATAATGATATTAAAGGTTAATTAATTATTTTAATAATGATGTTTTAAAGTTAATTAATCTTTTTAATAATGATGTTTTAAAATTAATCAATCGTTTTTAATTATGATTCTTAAGGTTAATTAATCATTTTAATAATGACGTTTTAAAGTTAATTAATCATTTCAATAATGATGATTAAAGTGAATTAATAATTATAAATAATGATGTTTAAAGTGATTAATCATGTTTAAAGTTAATTAATTATTTTAAATAAAGATGTTTGAAGTAATTAATCATGTATAAAGTTAATTAACCGTTTTTAATAATGTTGTTTAAAGTTAATATTTTTGATGTGAAATCTAAGCATAAGTTCGGTTTTAAAAGTTTAAAAGTTTGATTTGGATATGGAAAAGATAAGAAATTTTATTTCCATAAATGATATCGCTTATATAGAAAGGATTTAGTCATATTCTTAGCACAAAATATCGATGTACGGAAGCTCGTCTCTATCTCGAAGGTTAAAATGTCGTCAAGGCAAGTCTTAGAGGTAAACTACATTTATTTGCCCGGCTTTATTTTCAATCAAGGGATGGTACAAATTTAAAATCGACGAGTAGTGGTGAGGGTATGAGATTTAATTTCTATATACGATCATTTTAATTATTCCTTTTGGTTGATTTATAGGCTACCGATTTCGCTTCCTTCTTTGAGATTTGCCGATCTAAGACGATTTCTTACTCATTTGAGTGTTGATATCCTTTGTCGAAAATGATTAAAACCAAAGCATGATTGGATGGCAAGCTATGTGGGGTTGCCCCCACACTATGCCACAAAGTGAATCAGATAATAGTGATCACACGACATAAAGTAGATTTTCTATTATCCTACATTTTCACGCAATACAAGATAAAACCATTTGTTGTCTAAGAGCCATAGAATCTTTCATCTGTAGTCTAAATAGCCCGTGAAATCTCTATGAACAAGCTTATTATTCAAACAACATTTTATATGTCGTCTGATTTAAGTTATCAAATTTTTTATTTTGGCTTCATCCTTTCCCTCTCAATTATTTCGTGGCCGCTCTTTTTATTTTGTTTCCCCCGTGTATATTTTTGTTCCCCCTTTCTTTCTATTCTATTTTTTACTCGTTTCTTTCTTTCACTTCATATAAAAAAATTGACCGTTTTTGGAATTAGGGTTTCGGGCGCTTTGAAATTCCTTTGAATCGTCTTGCTCCTTCAGTTGACTTTATTCTTCAATCGCCTTTCTTCACGGGCTCGTTACTAAGTTGATTGCGTGCTTTGATTTAGGATTTTTGATTTGAAACCGTCACTTTGAAATTGTTGAAATGAATCGCCTTTTTCTTTAATCGATGCTCGCATTCATCGATTAGTAGGCAATTTATGGTTGCACCTACTTCTTGTCGAGAGTTCTTCAATTTAAATTAGAACGATTTCTGCCCCTTTTGATTTATATTATTCTCGACTTCTATGTCTAAAGCCAATAATGATTTGGGTATATTTATAGGGTTTTCTTACCTATATTTTCGGTTTTGAAAATTTCATGCTTTGATTTCTATTGTTCCATGTGCACACTCGTGTGTATTGCTTGTACTTGCTGTATAACGTTGTATTTCATGCTTAGTTGACGATGAAGGCGGTTTGGATGGTTCTTGCTTTGATGCTTATGTTGGCAGTCGTTTGAGTTGTTTGTTGTGTTGAATTCGATTTTCCTAGAGCTTTCTTGTGTGTGAGTACATTTAATTATGTTTATGCTTATATTGGCTAGGTCTATTTATAGGATCTTTCTCGGCTATGGATTTCTATGTTGTTTTAATTTTCTTGTTTATCTTGGTGCACTTTGATGGTCCATGTTGTTTTTATTGTCTTGGTTCGTCCATACATGTTGTTGAGTTGCCCTTTTACTCACTATATACATATATACATGTATATACATATGTGTATTTATGTATATTAGTGGCTTGGTTATGTGGAAATGTGTGTGCTAGGTTATGTCGAAATTGTCCCTTGTTTATTACATTTGCACTGGCACTTGTATATACATATGTGTGTGTATATATGTGTATGTTTATATCTGCATATCACTACATATTTATATATCACTACATATCTGTGTGTGTGTGTGTATGAACTTCCGTGTATATACATACATATGTATGTATATATGTGTGAATGTTCTTATATCTGCATATATATGTTTTAATTTGTGGCACTTACTTTTGCACTGTGATTTCCTGTTACAATTTCAATTTTCTGTTTTAATGTGTGAACTTCCATGCTTAAACCATTTTGAGCTTTAGTTGAACTTGTTTTCTGTTCTAAACCATTTTGAATTGCATTTGAGTCAATGTGTGTGCTTGGTTTTGCTGTTTGGTTCAAGGCAGTGTTGAGATACTTTTGATACTTTTGAGCTGAATGAATTCTGAATTACTTGAGCTTGAACCATTTTGAGTATGTACATATATACATGTATATACATATGTGTATATATGTATACTACTTGAGCTCTAAAGCTTGCTGTTTGGTTTGCTTGTACTTGTATATGTGCCTGGTTTTTTTGATTGACTCCCTGATGCTTGCTGTTGGTTGAATCTCTGAACATGTGTTGCATATATACATGTATATACATATGTGTATATGTGTGTTGCTACAGCACTTGTTGTTTCTCTTGAGCTTGTTTGTGTGCACTGTGATTTCTTGTTACACTTTCAATTGCAAATCTGTTTAGGTTGAGTTCTTGTATATACTTGTATGTACTTGTATATGCTTGTATATACTTGTATGCACTTGTATATATATACATGTATAAACTTGTATATACTTATATATACTTGTATGTTCATATGTACACTCGAGCTTGTATATACTTGCTTCAGCACTTGTTGTTTTTCTTGAGCTTGTTTATGTGCACTTTGCTCTATACTTTGTTCTAGTGCATTGTCCATGTTGCACCTGAGTTGAATTGTTGAATTGTTTTCTGCATATACATGTATGCTTACTGCATACACATGTATATACATGTATGCTTTGAACTTTCACTTGTTGCACTTGAGCACTTGCACTTGAATTGTTTACCACATATACATGTATATCCATGTTGCACATGAGCACTTGCACTTGTTTACTGCATATACATGTATACTTTGAACCAATGCATGTATGGTTTGATGTTTGTTTTAAAACTCAAGTTCTCATCGTTTTCCTTAACTGTTTTGATGCTTGAACCAATTGTTGAATTTTTTTGCTTGAGCTTGTTTGTTCCACTTTGCTTTATGGTTTGTTCCACTTTTCTCTTCTGGTTTAAAATTGGGTTCAGCCTTGTTCATGCTTTGTTAAAGGCAGTGCACATTGGACTTATTTGTGCCCTTATTTATGGCCTATGAAGTTGAACTTGAACCATTTTGAACTATGTTGTTGAACTGTGTTGCTTCCTTTAGTTTGGTTTTCTGATTTGTGTTGCATTTCCTTGTGAACCCACTAGAAGGCATTTCATAGCATTGAAAAAACGCTAACAAAACTTTTACTGCGACACGACATGCAACTAAAAGTTTAAAAGTTTTTGTTGCGTTGTAGTAAATGCTACCAAAAACAAACATTGTAGGGTTTTTGAAACCCTACAAAAGGTTTTTTTTACAGCGTCTTATTTGTCCTCCTATATATTTTTTGTTGCATTTTTCTATGCTATGATGTGTTTTTGTGTAATTTACATTTATTCTCGTAGCACTTTAAAACGCTACTAAAACTTATTGATTGTTGTGTAGCACATTTTAAACGTTGCTATTTACTGTTAATGGCTTATATCATTTCCGACAATCACGTATATATAATAGTCATATTAAAACCAACAATCAATCACATAATTATCGTATTCAAGCCAACAATCAATCACATAATTATCATTTTCAAACCAACATCAATAAATCATATAATCATCATGCTCAAATAATTGAAAAAACACATTAATAGCATAATCAAGTATAATATTCATAACCACTTCGATAATAGTATTTCAAAAAAATGAGCGAACTCACATTTGTGGATTTTTAACAAAATCAAGTATACAAACACGTTAATGTTTTTTGTATAAGCAGAAGCTACTAACTAGGATATCATATCTTAAGGGCAACTAAGATATGAAATTTTGTGGATTTGAAGCCTTGGTAGCAACCCCCTTCCATTGTGGCATTTCATTACCGAATAGTATATTCGCCTTTATCGATGCTACAAATAAGGCTGGCTCTTGACTGATTGACCCCATTTGTGACCTCAGCCAGTTTAATTGTAGCTTCGTAATGTCAACACCATCAATTAATATCTCACCTGAACTAGGAGCATTAGATCTTTTAAGCAAAGCAATCACAATTGATTGCTCTTGATAGTACATATAGGTAGCCTGCTCCTATCAAAAGTCCAATTGCTGAAAAAGGGAAGATAACAACATTGCCAAGATTGCGATAATAACCACCCTACACAAAGGTAAATATGGTATTTAAAATTGATATAATTACCTCAATCTATTATATTTATAGGATGCAGTTACAACATTATAGATAAAAGAGAACAAACTTGGATTAAAATGAACCAAAGCACTGCATTTACAAGTGCTAACAATACAGTTATCATGCCGCCATGCAACTCATTTGGGACATAGCTGCATGAAAAACAAAAACAAAACAAAAAATTATAAATATACTTACCCATAAATTTCTGCAAATTTTTTGCTTACATTGTTCTATAATCAAACCAACACAGACTTGGAATAGGCAGAAAAGTGCCACAAGAAACCCAATTTCCTATATCAAATACAAGAACAAGTTGAGAATAGATGTAAATGATGTAATTTGCAAGAACTTCAAGAAACTCATGATATGTATTTGTGTGTACTCATGTTCATTTTGATCGTACCTGATAATCATAAGCAACTATTAACAAAGAAATAGCAACAACAATATATGCATAGATGAGGCAGTCATCACTGCCGTGAAGAGAAGTATCACCAAAAATCCATAGAAATAACGTGCCGCCAATCATTCTTTAACCTGGGAAGCATGGCTATATAAGGGATTAGTTTACTACCATTCCATCAGCCTATAGTACCAAATGAAAGTGAGTGTAACTACTACAGTATTGAACCACTGAAGCACATGAAGCGTTGGTATGTTTTTTGTCCATCACAACAGCATAATTTATTCACTAAATAATGAAATCAAATGATTCATTCACAAAATAATAAAATGTATTGTCTTCACCATGAATTAATAGTAAAAGGTTTTCTATTTTCCATAAAGAAATGTATGTTTAGTTATGAAATCATAGATTAAGAAAATAATATACTAGCATTAATTTACTGATGTTTAGAAAGAAAACGATACTCATTGGACTGCGTGGATTAGTTGATGATGAAATCAAGTCCATGTAACTAATTCTTTTGCAGCAATTGCTCCAGTGTGATCATCTTCAGATACAAAGTAGTCCTAAAAGAGTAAAAGTAGAATCTTTTCTGCAGTAGAGTGTCCAAGAACTCACTCACAGTGGAATACTTCACATCTGGGTAAAGTTGAGTTCATCTAAACCAGATGATTCAATGCTAAATAAGTATTATCACCCTTTATGAAAATAGAATATATGAATATCAGCTCCATGTTTGCTAGATATGGCACCTCTATAATACATTAAATTAACAAATGATTACTCACAATTTGAAATAGAGGCTACTTTGATGGTTTCAGCCATTTACTGCTTCACTAAACATGTAGTTATAGAGGTCGTGAAACTGCACTTGAATTTAACCCAGTTTACACTAAAACATATAGATAATCACACTGATTATTGAATATATATGGAACTAGAATAATAGTGTAAATGGTTATTGAATATGATCTACCTACTATGAATTCTATGTTAACCAAAAATTGATGTGAATTTGATATCTCCGGCACATTCATTAATTTTTGTGTTTTTTGGGCTCATACTCTCTGGCACATTCATCATAATTTTAGCCTATATATATTTTAAAAAATTATCTATGGTTATTCATACTTTAAGACTACCTTTAATTCTCTAAAGAAGCTTCTCGTCAGATACGAAGATTCTGTCAATTTGTTTGCCAATTTTACCCTCCCACATCTTAGCTAACTCATTTATGGACAAAACATTGCCAGGTGGTCTTAAGTAGAGTGTCTTATTCAGTGTTCAAGGATCATCAATTGTCCTGACTGTGAAGGCAGCCGCATCACAATCCTTGACAAACACAGCTGCAATGTACAAGGCCTAGGTTAAATGAGGTGACGACAAAATAATAATCATGATATTAGCTGATGATAAATATCACTATTATTGACTTCAGAAAATACATGGAAATTCCATAAACCTTGGTCTTTCATTTGGATAGATCATACTTACTTGGAAATTTTATCAAAATGGGACACCTTTAAAAACTGATTTTAATTTAAGACCAATTTGAAAGCTATGCAGTGCAGGGGCTTAATTTCTTTTATAGTAACTATTTGGAGTGGTGGACAGAGCATATGCAGTGCAGATGCTTAATTTCTTTTATTATTTCCACTACCTAATCATTCAAAGTATTACAACCTTCATTTTTCCTCTATTTATTATTATTATTAATCACCCTTTTATAGTAACTACACAAACATATCAAATACTCATAAATATAGGCAGTGAAGACAAACCTAAAATGTCTACAATAAGAGCTCAAGTTGGTCCCTGGATATTATTTTATTAAATTGCTATTATCAGTTATATCTTAAATTTTATGTATACACTCATAAATAATGTAATGAAATTAAAAATATTGGGCTTACTTGCACTGCGTTGTTGGAAAAATCCAAAACCCAAAAGCCGGAAACAAATACAAGTGCTGCTTTCCATCAAGGGCCAATGTAAACACTGCAAATTCATTTAATTAGTTTTAGCCACGGTTGATCTGAAAATGATGGCAGTAAGCAAATGAAAAATATGTGCAGTCCTCTTTGGTATCGCCCAATGCGTAGCCAAGGTCTGAAGAAAAGGAAATCACGATCGCCTAAGGTAAGTTACATTTAGGCACATAAATAGGGAAGTTTGGTTCCAATAATAGCATCAGCAGGATCTCTAATTCCAATAAGTATAAATTACAGATTAATCAGAAATAGTTTTAATGACAATCTATAATCTATCTGCATAAACAGAAGTAAACTAAACGAAAGCTATGGAAGATTAATGAAACAGGTTATTGATTTCATGCTAATTTCAACATATTGCTAAAATATCTTTTATGGTTAATAAGATATTAAATTGCAGAATTTCAGGGTTTTGATATTACTTGGATATTTTGCCCTTTTTATAGAAAAAAAAACCTAAATATTCAATGCCATTCATCAAGTAAGGTACTAGTCCCTAGTAATAAAAATTAAGTACTATAGGATTTAGCAGACAAATAAAAACTTAAGAGAAATAAAACCCAGGCATATTTAGGGAACATATTTTTTTACCAGAAGAATATCGCATAGGTCACCAGTTGCAAATTATTCATTATGACCAATATTAGGCTTACCCGAATCATAGCTGAAGCCAGTTCCAATTAGTTGATCCACATAGATAAGATTTGATTCCTAGACAAATTCATAATAATATTAGTCATCGATATCATAATTATGGATTTAGTTACCGGATCTAGAAAGTTTGGAAAGGTTTATCTCAAAGTCAAGTATACAATAGAAAAAATCAGGGAGTTCTATGTTCTAAAGAAATCATTAACTATATAGATATATAATTCATATAACATAATGCAATCTTTAGAGCATTAATTCGGTGAATTGACTCTTGGCATCCTCCTAAGTAACTATCAGTAATGTTATCTGAGTGGATTACCAAAATTTGGCCACCTGTTCAGCACCTTTCAGCTATATCACCTACATTTTTCAGCTCGCATTCCTGCCAGGACTCTTCACTCTTCAACTTCAGCACATCCACATCTTTACACTTTTAAACTTCAGCACATCCACATCTCTACACTTTTCAACTTTAGTACATCCACATCTCTACACTTTTCAGCACCACATGCATCGTGAGTGATGCTCCTTCACAGCACAATAGAAGTTGTCATAAATGTCCAAATCAGTGTGATTATGAAATTGAGTATGTTGATGGTCTCAACAGTTTATGTGTTCTTGCTACTGATTTTTTCATCTTAAAGCTTTCTAATAATAATAAAGTGCATAAATTGATAGCATTGTGGTAATCTTATTTAAGATTTAATTTTTCATTTTTCATTTTTAGTGTATTTCAATTTATTGCTAAAAACTTAGTTGTTTAAACATTGATTACAGTTAGAAAGGAGCAAAGCGGGATTTAGCAGTAGACGAAATCCATGGACTTGGACGTGGAAAACCTAGCATCATTTCACAGTTAAAAAACCATAAGATCAAAAAAAAATCGAGCATTACTTAAGTAGAAGCCAAGATTTTACTAGGCAAAAAATATCTAGACATAGGAACTATTGTTCTATACATAAGCCAAGTTTTTGCTATGGCAAAAAATATATGGAAATTAAGAAACCTGCACCCGTAGTGTTTGACAGTGGAGCTACGTTTATTTTTTTAACAGATCAAACATACAAAAAAGTCCACTTCGAGGTAGTGCCTCTTAATAATAGGTTTAATATCTTTTGACTAACTATATTTTCATCGACTCGCTAAAAAAACAAAAGTTTGGCATTACTTACAGTTGGAGAATGATCTGAAAAACAAGCAGCTGAAACGAGCAACTGATCAACAAAAATCAGATATGGTCTGCTGGAAAGGAAACTCTTACCAAAGCCAATATTGATACAAGCTGCATTTTTTTTGCTTTTTTTTTGTTTTTTTTGTTGTTGTTGTTTTCAGAACCTCCTTTCTTGTGAAGCAGTGAAGGATTCAAATCAGATTGACAGTTGCATTGAAATAGTTTGGCGTTGTTCAGTTAGGAGTTATGAATGAATAGGTCTAACTATAATGATGGTTAACTAAAAGATTCTTTCAGGTGACTAAAAAAAGCAATTTTCAAAAAGAAAACAAATCTTTTCATACTTCTATTTAAAAAAATCCTAGCCTCTTGATGGATTCCCACTAATATAGATAATAAAATAATCACATTTCACACTTATATTAAAAAAATAGTACTTTTCCATACTTTAATGGATTCCCACAAGACAACTTTTAATTCATCGCTAATAATCCTTTAATCGTCAAGTGTGACTTGAACATTCTCTCGTACAAGCGGCCCAAGATAATAAGATAATTGTACCGAGCCTTCTCCTATTGGTATAGCTAACCTTGATATATTTCACCTTGATATATATAACCTTGATGTTCAGCCCCTCTCTCTTTACACACAAATACATAGTTACTTTATGTTTGGAATCAAATTTTATATGTGTTTTTAAGGATGTTTGAACTTGGTTGTAAAACAATTTTTGTTTAGTTTTGCTTTAGCATGTCAGCATGCACTTCTACCTGGCAATAACATCGATTTATCGAACATTAAAAGCACTATTGAAATTCAGCATCAGTAAGAACTAAGAATACACTAGATCGTTATTTTTTACTGATTAATACCAAAGTTTATCATTCATCAGTCATTCACTGTAGACAATGAAAGTATAAACCTGCTAAATATAGTGCTCAAATGCAAAATTGGATACACACTTGCTATACAGTTTATAACGGTGGATGAAAGTGTCCTAATGTGTTCTCTATCAGGTATGTAGTTTATAATGGTCAATACTTACTTTCCAGTAAAATTCAATAGTATATATGGTTACTAATTTAACAATATTGGGTGCATATTATAAACTGTTAAGAAATGTGTTGTGTTTTGCATGTTATATTATAGTTCCTTATTATAAATGCTAAATTATTTTTAGCCGATTTCATTTGTAATTTGTTATTCTAAAAAATTTGTTTTTTTCTTGGAACATTTATTTTAGGAGCATATTTATTAATGCTTAATATATTTGCACATCGAAACTATATAAAAAAACAATAGTTTTGAAGCCACGTGCTGAGTTGATGTTTTATCATGCATATGATCCTAAGTAATACTATGGTAGTCCCCTTGAATAGATGTAATCAAACAAGATAGTTTCACTCATATGATACCTTTCCATATCAATGACTTTTTTAATATATGAAGTCAAATTGCATATTTAAACAAAGTACATACCAAACATAGAAAAACATTATCGTAACAAACTCTTTTACTCTTAGGATATTTCTATTAACTATATTAAATTGCATATCTAAACATCGTATTCACTGTAGAAAGAGCAGCCTCTTTCAAGTAAATACAACTTCTATTAACTTGTCAATTTATATATTACTTTAATATTCTAACTTTTTCATGATTTCTTTTTTGGAATGTCAATTCTTCTCTTTTCCAGTTGCAATATCATATTCATTACAAATTGTAGAAGAAGGTGTTATTCATGAAACTACCACTGATGTTTTGCAAATCAACTTGTCTCTCAATCTGTCATGCTTCCAGTTAGTTCAGTAGCATTTGATAATATGCAACCAGTTTATTTGTTTTTGTTTCTCTCCAACTCAAAACAATGGTTCTCATAACTGATAAATTTTATACTTTTATATTATGAAGTTGAATGAAAGTTTTATTGAATTCAAATAATTATTAGACTATGAATTGCATTGACAAGAATAAACAATATACATTCTTGGGACCAAACCAGTTCCCATTGCGGTAAGATTATGCATCAAATTTTAGCATATACATCATATTATGAACTTATTGATTTTACTTTATAATTTCAATAGTCCTGTCCCTTATGATTTTTTATCTTCTCTTTCCAAAATCGGCTTTGTTATTTTGTTTCCAAGAAATTTGATTTTAGGACTTACTTATCAACGAATATTTTAATTTTTTCTATGCAAATTAAATTTTCATGTTGAAGCTGTTCACTAGATAGGTCATGGTGAGTTCATATTTAGTTACTTTTTTTATCAACAGAACAATTGTGTGTGTATTTTGAACTTGGTTAAATTCCTATAAATATACTTCATCTAGAATAGTAATAGTATAGTTGAGTTGGTTTCTTTTGTGCTTTTGAGTTTTATACCTAGAAGTTAAAACAACTTATGCTCATGACCGAAAACTTTGTTTTTCCTTTAGATTCATCATAACTTTTCCTACCTTATTAAATAAAATTTAGTCAAGGTTCAATCGGAAAAATGCCTTGCTTTGCAAGGCTGTTAGTACCCATAGCAGGCATACTGGTATAGTAGGTTGTTCATGTCATCTCTTTAATAGGTTATAGAAAAAATGCTACATTTTTTCTATCTATACTTAGATTTATACATGCATATCATTCTAACTTCAATTTTAAACTCTAAATATTTTATTGTAAGTTTGTCTATGAAATATTTTTGGATGCATGCATTATGTAATATCTGATTATGTGCATACTAATACGTATGCACCATACAAAATTTTAGGCATTTTATATTATTTTCAGGAAAACCAAGCTTCCCTGGGACAATTTATCCAATACAAGCAAGATTCATCAAGAGACTAATTGAATAAGGAAATCAAGGAGGTGTGAAAATGATTCAAATGTACGTTCATGCACACCTTACTACAACAAAAAGAAACTTTTGCAGCGTTTTAGAATTGCTGTCATTATCATCCACAGAGTTTCGAAGAACGCTGTATTATGTCCTGCTGCAAAAGAGCACTAATATACCGCAGCGTTTTTGAAAAGTTGCTAAAAAGGAATAACCGCGGCGTTTCTGAAAGGTTGCTAAAAAATGGATTCGGAAGCTTTTACAAAATGCTGCGAAAAGTTGTTAGTGCAGCGTTTTTTAAATATTGTGAATTCATTTAGCAGCATTTCAAAGAACGCAGTCAAAAAACATGCTTCAACATGTTGTTAATATAGCATCATTTATAAAACGCTGTAGTAATATGAAAGAGTTGGCACTGGAGGAAAATTTTAATCATTAAGAAACAATACAGCATGCTGCACACTTTGGAGTAGAACAAAATAACATGTTACGATTAGAGGAGAATCAGAGCTTAAGTATGTAAGTACATCAGAATGGCATACGTGAAACAATTAAGATAAATTATATAACTTATTTTTGTCTAGTGGCTCGATAAATTTAAATAAGTCAAGAGCTAAAAACTATGTTAAAAATAGAGAAAATTATTCACTGGGACAGCAATTTTCGAACTTAAAAGTATGGCAGTTGTTGGTAGCATGTTAATGTTCCAAGAACTGATATGCTTAATAACATTAATACTGTATAATAAAAAAATCACCAAATACATTTTATTTCGGTACTACACCTAAAATTTGACAACACTACTCAACAATGATAGACATGAATGTGTTATTATAAGCACATTTACACTGAGTAAAATCCACTATGTTAAAAAAGTTCCAAAGTACATTGTTTAAAGTTTACATAAAAGCATAGTGAACATTAAAACTAAGGAGAGGTTTAGAACCTTATTCGGATATAGGTTAATAGTTGTGGTGGAGATTATGGTTACTAGATATAAAACAGTTGATTGCTGTTACAATTACATATTTGTAATATTACACTCGTATTGGATATTTTTCCCAATGGAAATCTATACTATTATATTATTAGTGAGTTTGGTTTCAAGGGCACAGAAGCCCCTTGGTACTTTGTGAAATGAACTGTATCGCTACTTCTTTCTTTCCTGACCTTTCTCTTCGCTTCATCCTCCTTTCCCCTTCAAAAAAAAGGCAGCCTCTCCCGTCAATTTTGATTTTCTTCTTCTTTCGTCGCCGCTCTCCCCTTCTTTCACCCATCCTCATGAATCTATTTTTGGTCTTCCACCGCAACTCTCCCCTTCCTCGCGAAATCTTTTGCATGCATCTTTACCCTTCCTCCCTCACCCTCAAACCCTAAATATTTTTCTACCTCTAATTTGTGCCTTTGACTATGCATCAACGTCGACCTCTCCTATGATACCTGTCGCAGGTCGCTAAATCTCCGGATCTCTGCATCCTTACAGGCCTCGCGTTGCTATTTCGCCTCGCATCCAATGATCCCCTTGCCTTTTCCATCATCCTCAATTTCATCTCCTCAGTCATCAGTTTTGATTATCGATTATGTGCCTCGATTAAAGAATCCATCCAGTTGCTCAGCCAAGGAACCCTCATTTTTGGAGACAGGTTGTTTGTTCGAAGCTGTGGTTTTGGATCTGTCATCCTACGTTGTTGTTTCAGTCCGACCTCTCTGAATATTTGAAGGTTTGTATCTTAATCATCGCGTTTCTCCTTTTTCGAATAAAAGCATAGCTTGACACTAAACAAAAATTTCATTTTTTACAAGTCATGGAATCCGGTGTTCGATTTTATGACGTTTTAAATTGTTTTAAGCATAACAATTTACGGCCATGTGATATTTTTTTTTTGTATTTTTTTCGTTTCTATAAGCAATCGATGAGTATGGAGATTGCTACCAACTAGATTTTTATGTTTTCATAGTTTTTATCGATTGAATACTGCTCATTTTGAAGTTTTCATAGTTCACTTCCATGTTTAATCACAATCATCTAACATTGTTGGGTTGGATAAATTGATCTTTGGTATTTATAAATTCGTGAATATCGCCTTGCTTTGGGTCTATTAACAATCATCGCCACTAGTGATATACTATAATGTGTTGCGTCTTCCACTTGGCCGAGACAGATATATTAATTTGGCTATCTTGCATGTGTCCGCTTATATTGGGATCGAAATCATTCAAATAAGAGGTTGTGAAAAGCTCATTTAATCTTTCTGGGTATTATTTACATTTATTTTTTCGCAATATTGCTTAAATAAAAGTTAGAAATTATATGCAGTATGCTACACCGACATACACTGCTTTATGCAGAGCGCTAACTTGCCTATGGTAGTTGAAGTTCTTTGCTAATTCTATGTTGTGGTTTCATTTCCTGTTTCAACCAGCTTGCCTGTATAAATATACTAACTAGATCATCGTGATAGTTTGTATGTGCCAACTTGGTTGCATGGAATTTAAAGTTCTTCATTTCACAAGCAAATCTCGAAGAGGTATCTTTAATCAATGCATTTAATTTTTGAAACTTAGCTACTTCTTCCCAGTACAATATCATGAATATCATCTTATTATTTTAAAACTAAAATTATGTAGATCAGTTTCATTTTTCTATATGCAATATTGTATCTTAATCTCTACCGTGTATAACTAACCTTTTCTTATGCTCCAACAGTCTCCATATGCTTCTTCATTGGTCTGATTATAAACATCGTACTACCAAAATTACTTTTGTATGGGATCATTTTATGATTAAATGGTAAATTTGTTCAAATTTAACATGATTTCTAACAGAAATAGTAAGTGAATGTTTGCTCAATTACCTCTTGAATAGGCTGTCCTTCCTCATTTTTACTCATTTAATTATTATTTTAATAGCATAGAGTAAACCAACTATTTTTGTAAGTTGTCTTCACATCTTCAAATATCCTCTTTTTTAGTCTTTAGTTATTTCATTATATCTTTGCTTCGATTTTTTTTCCAATCATAGTCTATTCGACTTAATTATCTCTTCTTTGTTTGGTGGTCAAATGTTTGTTTCTCCTTTTTCTTTCTCATTTATGTTTGAAACTTTGAATTCTACATACCTTTTTAAACTACATCCTTGATCACTTCATGGTCATTTTGTATGTGGTTTTCAAATGCGTTAATGAAGATATCCTTAACTTATATGGTTTTTAAACATAGCGATATATAGAGGACTATTCATTTGTGCCATTTGCTGCTTTAACCTTAAGGGTTTCAACTTAATAGGTTCAATTTTCATCTTGAATAATGTCTCATGGTAAGAATATTATCTTTTGTGGCCTATTTTTTTTAATACATCGTGTTTTTGTTTGATTAATCCGAATCTAAAATATAAAAACTTTAAGCAAGCATTTATGATACCATGTAATCTCTAAATAGCAAATTAGTTTACATTTAGTAAAATCCTTATATCATTATAATTTATATATAAAGTCAAAAGCTATATTTGTGTAAAGCTGTGATTCTATAAATTTTTGGAATAATCCTCAGTTTCACCTTCTGTAGATACAAGTTAAATTTTAGTCACTTATATCGTGTGTAGTTGGCCTTTTAGAAAACTATTTACTTTTTCTAAAGATATATGTTTCTACGACAGCATGTTTTACCCTTTTCTACATTTGACTATTAATATACCTTTCTTAAACTACTTCAATGATCACTTCATGGTCATTTTGTACATGGTTTTCAAAGACGTTAATGAAAATATCCTTAACCTGTATGGTATTTAAACATAGCGATATATAGAGGACTGTTCATTTGTGCCATTTGTTGCTTTGGCCTTAAGAGTTTCGACTTAGTAGGTTCAATTTATGGGCGGTACTGAAACTGCTACATATAATTACCTGTCACAAATTTGACTGTGTTATATATTCTCGACATCTAGATTATGAATTTTGACCAAATATTCAGCAAACTACCAAATAATGACTCATTGTTATACTATCTGCCGACTTACTTGATATCGGGTACATTTCTGATTTATTAAATGCAATTACTCTTTGCAGGTACTTTCATCCTTAGGGTAATTAATTTCAAAATTATCTACGTATCCATATACAAAGTAATTTGGTGTGTTTCAGATTACCCAGTGTGGTGATTGAGGAGGAGGGATGCACATGGATCAGGTATCCCCCCTTCGTTTCTTTTGAGTTTGAATTTTGTTTTCGAACATTTAGTCTATGAAGCAACTGCTGATTACTTATTTTGTGGTCAATACATCGATTACTTTAAGTGGGATCTGTATTAGGCAAATCCATCTACGTTCTAATATATTTCACATATCTATATGTTTTCAAACATTCTTATCAATGGTATTACATTTCAGTTTTAACATAATTAATATTTCTGCAAATCTATCTATAAGCAACAAAAGGTGAAGTTCCTGGACAATCATAGACTTCCAACCGTGGAGATATATCCTGATGAGATTCCCCAATAGAGTAAAAGTGGTACGCAATTACCTAATAATCAACATTGTTAAAATGGAGTTGCATATCTGTATTATACTATTAGGTTCATTTTGTGCTCTCTCCTTCTTCCTCTTTTATCTCATTTCTCCACTGTTCAGTTGGCTTTATATGGAATTTTCCTTCTTTATATACCATTCACTTCGCATACAAAAAGACTTGAGTATGTTTTTTAAATACTGTACTTATTTCTCTTACAAATTCCTTTTGTCCGATAGTTTATTTGAATGTAGACCACCACTACTATTCCAATATCAAAGACAAACTCTAACTTCTTTGATTTTTCAAGCTAGGAGGTGGGTATTATTCTATGTATCATCATAGCATACATAAGAGTGGAAAGTAAGCTACCGTTAATACACAATCTGTACACAATCTAATAGCCATGAAAGGATCAAGGCCCTTTAGTTTCTTCCTTCATTTATATTGATATTACTATTTAAATTTGTCGTCTCCTGCTTCATTTTCATGGTTTATGTAAAGCATGAGTTATGGCCAAATGAGGAAATAAATTCATATTGAAAGTTATTTATGAGGGGTTAGTTGGACCAAAAGTAGGTAAAAAAAATTAATTGCCCGAAAAGAAAATGTTATATAACGATAAAATTTAACCTATTTGATTCTAGAAAAATGTAGATATATTTAAACATAAAATTTCCCCTATAATTTGCGAATAATAGAGTATAAAAAATAACAAACGGAACAATACATCCTAGAAATTGAAATTTATTTGTTCTTGGTTTAAATCCTTTGACCATGATTGATTCGGTCTTATCCTTAACGTTTGGTTAAAATTATTAGTAAATTGAATAAGGTAACTCATTTGTTTCAATGTTTTTTACTGTGAAAGAATATTTATTAGTCAAATTTTACCAATAACAAGTCATCCCATAGGCATTAAATTCAACACACAAGTGAGTGATTTGTATTGATGCAGAAATACTCCGTGATAAAGGATCGATGGAGGTACTTGCAGGTAATCACTTATGTTATAAAGGTTTCTTTCTGTAGCTATAGGTCATTATTTGCATCAATCATTTTCTTTGCATCATCATGAATCTTCTTTTGTCATTTGCATTACTCTTTGAATCTTGAAGTGCAGTTGAAAACAAAAACGATTACGAATCTCTTAATGAAATATGTATTTTTTTTTAACTATGAGATGTTTTGGAGATTGAAAATTGCTATTTACAAATTATTATGGTTGAATTTAATGTTTAATATTAGTTTTTGTACGAACGCGATGTTTTGTCAAAATTTAGCCCTTTCTTTTTCTGTTAGTAACTTTAATATATCTTTTTTGGCAGCTAATCAACACCACAATTTAGCTGCATTATTGTGGCTCGACTACTTTGGAAATTGAAATGCACTTGCTCAATTTTGCAAGACTGAAATAGGGAGTCCACGCCTATTTATCTTATAAATTCAGCTCACCATCACTAGCGTAGATTTTCTAAAACATCTTACAGATATTTTTTTGTTTTTTGTGTTTTGCAGGGAAGCAAGGTGGGATTGCTATCAATATATTACACTTTTGTTTGTGATGTGAAAAATGAATGATGTTTTATGCAAGGTGGGTTAACTTTACTGGTGTTTGTCTCTATGTGTTGTAGTTTATGCAGATTTATTACAGAAGTATTTCATTTTATATATCTTTTACAAACAGGGTCATTGGCATACATTGCGATATATTAATTAAACCTTATTATTTATGGTTGATTTTATCATAATGGTTAAAATAATTAAAAAGAAATTGGTCCTACTTTTTTAGTATGGTTAGATCGAGTGTCCTTTCCAACTTATTTACAGATCTTTTACAAATAGTACAACTGCATACTAATATAACTATGTGCATTCGGTTATCTTATAGTATACCTTCGACCAATGAGTTTGCAACCAAATTAATTGTGCATTGTTTCAACGGTAACCGATATATATTGTTAAACGGGATAATATGTTATTCAACTCTGTATAATGTACTTCTCCAAAACTATTCCTTATGGTTAAGATTGTTTATTAAAAAAATAAGCTTATCGTTAAATCATTTTGATAACTAATGATTTTTCAAGTAACCAGATTATGAGCTACTATATTTTTCAATGTGAATGATATGACTAAAAGGTTATATAACCAATAGTGTTTAGATGTCATTGAGAGAATCTTTTGAAAACGCTTTTAGCATGTTGCTAAAATTTGTAGCTAATTATCATTATTATTTTTTGTTTGCTGTAAACGGTTTAAAATAATAAATACTGAGTAATTTTTTTGGACTATGCTTTCGAACGTTTTTATTATTTAAATGGAGAGGTTGGAGACATGAAGCGTAGGTATTATTGTTGCTGCATTTTTGGTCCCTTATAGAGTTATAATCACATGAGTTTTCAAATATTATCCAGATAAGTAACATCAAGTACTATTATATTTCTTAGGTGTGTGTTCTATGTTTGTCCTTGGCTTTTGTGTTGGAAATTATAATTGCAAATGATCTAGAATGTAAGTAGGATTCACTTAAAATTATGCATATCCACGTAGACAATTAGAAAATCAAGCATTATACAAACTTAATCGATCATGCAGTAAATAATTATGCACCCTTTTCATTTCGAAGGATAAGCTGGATGGCACTTTGTTTAAATATGTATTTGTTTTGCGTTTGGATTATTAAAATTTCTTCTTTTAATGTAAGAATGTAGGGAGGAATGTGTCATAAATTTTAAATTCTCTTTCCATCACGATCCAAATTTAAAATAATGTTAGGCTTGAACGTGCGTATAAGTTAACAAAATTGTATATCTTTTCATGAAACAAAGATATATTAATATTTGTCATGTGCCTTTTATATTCATGTAACCTTTTTTTTTGAAATGGTACTTTATATACAACATGTCACTGGGACAACATATCACATATTCATGTAACCTTTGTCTGAACTAACTTTGTATCTCGTTTTCGCTTGATGATAATTGTTTACTTATACATAAGAGGAGAATCTTGATTTTAAGAAGAAGAGACAAATGTTCCTTACAAATTCTGCTACATGGTTAGTGATTATAAGAATTGCAAATGACTCACATTTTCTGTATTGCATTAAAATAAGATTCTATTTAATGAACGATATAATGTGTAGTGGAAGCATTATTTTATGATACGTCTTTAGTCCTATTTTATAGGATCCATGTTCTTTACTACTTTCATATTTCACCATAGTTATTCTTTTTTTTACTACTGACAAGTCCACTTATCATTTTAACTATTTTGCCAACATATATGTTGGAGAGCATTCAGTCGTATTACTACGTTGACTCAATATGGATTCTGTACTAATTTTAATACTTTATTTGATATTGTAGTAATGTTTTTAATTCCTTCCAAATAGTATATTCTAATTATTTATCAAAATAATTTAATTTTCTAAATGCATCAAAAAAAATTTGCCATACCCGTGTGCGAAGCACGGGTTCGCACTAGTTACAAAATAATAATGTGGATGCATGTTCAACAATCTAAGAAATGTTGGACATTTTGTTCACCACTCATTTCATAGACACCTGAAATTCCCATAAATTGGATCCTACAGAATATACATCAAAGGAAAACTAAGGCGAACACTTGTTCAACAAACGTTCAATTTGGCTATGAATATGTAACCAAATATAATTGATTTTTGTAATGTTTCGATAATTTGTTTGCTGGTCTCACTCACTTTTAATAATTTCCTTAGCCTAAAAACTTGTTGGTCGGAGATAATTCTAGAAGTATGGCTGAAACTAGACTAAGAGATGCAAAAACACCAATACTAAAGGCATGAAAATTCAATAAATTTCTCAGAATACACTAGTCAGTCATATTACATGACTTGCCTGAGCCAAATTACAGGATAGCATAACCTATTTTTGAACAATGCTGAATAATATGTATTTAGTAATATGAGGCATAGCCGCATAGGTCCAGTAAACTTATGTTATTTTTTAATAAAAAGGAAGAAATTTATGTGCAATTATAGTATCATGCAAAACAGCTTTTAATGGAATATTAGACCGCGCTTTTGCCCTATTTTTAGTGGCAAACATAGATTGTGGCCAACTGTTTGCAGATTAAACGAAAACCTAAAGACGTCTTACTATTGCCATATAATGTTGCTTGCTCCATTGCATTTGATTTCGAAAATGCATAAAAAATAAAAATTTTGATACATAAAGGTTGACATGTCTCCATTCCTATAGCATATAAATTTAAAATTAAATACTGTATATTTTAAACATATCATACCAATAGCTATTGCTTCATCAATTATATCCATGAAGCAATGTGAATCAAGCTTTGGGTCAGAAAAAAGCATTGAACAGAAAAGTCTGTCAAACATGAAAAAGAAAGATATTCACTTGTTGAAATACACGCTAATTTTTGTTGGAACAAACCATCAATAATTATTTTGAATGAACCTATTCATGTTGCCTTTGAATTGTGTATAGATCCTTTAAGTCTTTCTTCTTGGATTTTGGTTCCCTATAATTAGCTTCGAATTCTTCAATATCAACTTCTGTAACCTGTAGCAAGCAATAATGATCAATAACCAGGAAAACATAACAAAATATAATCAAAACAATTCTTTGTAGGGTTCTGAAATAAGCTCTAGGTTAAAACTGTGTGATAATAAATATGTTAATACTAATTTGGTTAACATGTATTTAAATATTAAAGCGTACCATTTTATACATTGTCCTGAAGTATTCTTGCAGATTATCAGCAGCTTCATCAGATAGCGCCTAGCAAGAATATAAGCATATGTCAGAATGGACTTAAAAAGAATAATGCACTACCCGCACAGAAGTCTCTATAATACACTATAAATTACAACTAAAACTAACTTCAAAGTACTTGTTAGTACACACACACTTCTAAAAGTTTAATTCATAATAAGAGATGTATGTTGTAAAGAACAAACTAAAATAAAAGAGTTATGACCACTAGCAAATGATTATGTGCAATTTGATATATAGTTCATATGTAAATATTTAAGTATCATGACTACTGAGTGAATGATGCTCAGCAGTATAAGTTTTGATACCTCATCATCGGTGAACCCAATCTGATCATAAAGTGCTCTTTTCTCTTCATCGCCAAGAATTGACATCACTTTCTGTAAAAGCTGAAATTTTTACTTAGCTTCCTGAAATGTAAAAGAATAACAAGGTTGAGAATAATATAGACATCCAATACCTTATTAGAAGAATAGTAATTGTTACTCCAATAAAGAAATTATCAAATACCTCATCACCGGGGTTTTTGTCAGGATGAAGTCGCAAAGCCAACTTGTAATAAGCCCTTTTAATTTCTGATTGAGATGCTGCCCTCTCTACACCAAGAATGAAGCGAGTAAATCACGTGGATTTTGGAGCTTTCTTGTGCAAAATGCAAAAAAAAACCGACCCTGTAAAGTCAGCAATGGATCGAAATATAAGTATGCGGCGAGTAATAACAAAGACTCTGAATCAAATGAAATCCGTCACTTTGAAATTTTGAGGCGTGAGCTAATTGAGCTTGAAAAGAGAGTTCAAAAAACAAGTGATGAAAATAGAAAAGAGGATCTTAAAGGTGACAGTGGAAGGCGGAATTCAACCACAGGGAATCATATCATGCTTCATCGTGAGGCAAAAAGTAATTTCATTTCAAAATCAATTGAGAAACTCAAAAAAACTAGCACAGATGTTTGGCAAGGAACTCAATTGTTAGTTATTGACGCTGCTGCTGCTACAATTTTACTAAGAAAAACACTTGCTGGTGATAAACTTACACAGAAAGAAAATCAAGCTCTAAAAGGACTTGGCATCAGTCCCTCCATGCAGCATGCTAGCTAATTAAAAAAAGCGCGGGCTCTAAAACTCTATCAATAACGCTAAGAAGAAATCAAATCAGTGAAGTGTTGAGAGGAGGCAGTGTTCGTATGTGGAGGAAAAGAGAATTAACGTTAAGAGGAGGAAAAATGAATTGAAATCGCAGGTTTTTGAAAAGAAATTAGGTTGTCTGCGAGAGAAAAGAAATTGAGGAAAAAAGGGGAAGTGAGAGGGAAGGAAATTCAGGAGGGAAACGAAATTGGGGAAAGTGAGCCTGGGCATAAAAAAAGCGCGGGCCATGTATTATTGACAAGCAGTGTTTTAGGTATGTTTAATATTGTTTTGAGGTGTAATAAACAACACTTTCTATAAAACGCTGCAATTTAATGCTGCAAAAAATGAATTTTCTTGTAGTGCCTAAAACTTTAGAGTTCATATTCTACAAAATTGAATGATAATTAAAGCAAGTTATGTGCACCTGAATTCATAAGAGGTAATTTTATTATAAGGATGTTATAACTATACAACAATTCTATCTTTAGCTTTCAATAGCCATGGTAGACTCTTGAGAGAAAAATGCAAAATTTGTGAAAGATTTCAAAAGACACTTCCTCATTCTATCATCAACCCTAATGATAACAAAAAATATTGTGATTAGGGTTTTGTAGTGACAACAAACAAAGTACAGAAATTAAAATACCTTGGTAAAATTAGGGTTTTACGATTACCTCAATTCGTCGATTCAGGGCTTGCGAACAAATCTCAAAGAAGCAAATGGGAGCAGATTAAAGGAAAAGTGGATCAGTGAAGTGGAGTAGAGTAGATTGATAGAGATAATCAGCACGAGATGGAGATAAGCAGCGTAATGGAGAAGCGAGAGGAATTGTGTTGAACGAGGATAGAAACGTAACGATGAAGAGGGAAGGAGATGGGAAAAACGTGATAAAATTTTTTCAATTGGGCGGGAAGGCTGCAAAATTTTGGCAGCGTTGAGTTAAAAATAAATAAATAAAAAGAAATGGTAAAATAGTATTTGTTGCACTCACACTACAAACGCTGCCAATAAATGCAACTAAATGTAGGTTTTCTTGTAGTGATCTGAGTTGAGCCCGAGGAGGCTTGGGCTTGACCTTGTGCACATTTGCACCGTGTTGAGCCTTCGGGCTTGACCTTTGCAATAGTCCGTGAGACTTAATTGATGCCCAACCTTGTGATATTCACAGTGATACACTGTGCATATCATAAGTTGTCCGTGCACATATATATTTGTCCTTGTCTAAAACTTGAAGAGAAAACAAACCCATAAGCTGAGGAAATATTCATATTATATTCAATTTTATTTTTGCAATGTAGGTTTGTTTCCTTTTCCATCTTACTGCGTTGTTTTATTTGATAGGTAGTTGGACACAAGCTGGAGCAAGCAAATCAAGAACAACATCAAAAAGAAACTTGTGTGAGTGTGAGTGAGAGTAAAAAAAGTTATATATAAGTGTAGAGAAATGTTGTATATATGAGAGTGATTGTGAAAGTTGTATTTGAAAATGTAAGTACAGTGATAGTGAAAGTTGTATTGTATTTGAATTTGATTTGAAATAAAATATTCGTTTAAATAAAATATTTGAATTTCATTATGTGAATAATTATTCAAATTAGACAATATTTATATGTTGTATAATAGGAATTTCTAGAAATGATACTATAACATTAGACAACATATGGTGTTTTTTCTGTTATGCTGGTGCATATCAAACGACGATGCATCTTTGTAATTTGATGTACAATGAGACAGCACGAGATTTAACGACAGATATCAAACAACGGAGCATATCTATCGTCTGATGCATTTTTTCCTATAATTCCATTAGGGCATTGTCACATCTATTCTAGATTACATTCGACTGTACACGCATGGAAATGTGGGACACTTGTATACTCAGTAAGGTTTGCGGGATTCGGCTTGGAGGTTTCCGAGAGAGTCATAGAGTATAAGGCACTCTCAAGTATATTTTTTAAAGGTATACTTTCGGTAAGGGGGTGCACCCTCCTAGTCATTATTGAAAAATTTCCCTTTCCTTGTTTTTGATTCAAACCATTGAATTTATTTATTTCTTAATTTCATCGGGAAGTGTCTTTCCCACTTCGCGATGTTTAATTATTTATACACATTACTTGTGGTTGGATGTTGTTCTTATGAGGGGAAACCCGGTTCACATTTGGTGGCATGGTCTCACATATTGTTATTTATTTCCACCTTTTGTTTAGAGGTTACTCATACCAGACTTATTGTTTGATCCGAGTTGTTTGTTTTCCTTATACTCTCGGATACACATTTGTATTTTAGTATTCCGAGAGTAGCAAGTTTCTTTAGGCTCTTTTGAAGATGATGGGTGAGTAGGAGGCTTCTTATCCATCTAGCTTTCTATTTCTGCTGTTATGTTTATTTATGTGTATTTTGTATCAGCAAGTGTAAAGTCATATGGTTATAACTGCCTGGGCAGATGGTAGTACTTTTATTGTAACTTTGATAACTCCATGTTAAGGGTAACTTATGTACTATCATATTGTTATATTATAATTAACCGTTCCGTTGTAAGATTTTATGTTCTGTTCTTTTATTTTACCCCATGACAACTCGTCTTTTGGATGCTTGGACAACGGCACACGAATACCGTGATGTATTGTGTCGTTCCCAAGGGTTAGAAAGGTGGGTCGTCACAGAAATCATAAGATAATAAGACTAAAGTAGACATAGGCCAAAGTATTTGCCGAACCACTATAAAGATCATGTTCTTTTCTTTCTTATTTTGATAGATTTACATTTTTGGTGTTGTCATCTGATATTAGGCATTGTGTCAATTCTTTACGCAACATTTTTAGTGCTTTCATTGAGAAAGAACTTTGATCTAAAGATTTGGAAAGGATGAAGAGACCTAACACCAGAGCTATTGCAGAACTAAGCCAACCGAATCAATGGGGCAGCCGGGAGGTGTCCTCAAGTTCAAATCCATTAGTCTACGTGACTTGAGAAGAAATGGAAAGGATGATGAAAGACATACAAGATGGAATAATGGTTAACAGCAGTAAATGCTAGAGGGATTTTTTAGAAGGATAGGACAACATGGAATAGCTGGAGCAGGTGGAACTCAAAACGAAAGGCCAGAAGCCAATGCAGGATCATTAAGAGTTAGAGATGAGAAAACTAGAACAAAGCCCCCATGGCCAGATCAGATTGGTACCGACTGAATCAGGTCGATACTAAACTAATAGGCGGCATTATTGATTTTGGCTTAGGACAGGCTAGGATGCCGAGAGAAGACGATGTTGGAGCTAGAAATGCAGGGCAGAATGCGAATGCACAAAAATAGGAGTTGGAACCAGAAGCTTGCCAAAGGAACATGAGGGTAGAATGGAGCTATAGGACAAAGACCTCCATTAGATGACAATGACCGTATAGCTGAAATGATCAGGAGAACAGCGAGAGGTGGACCTTGAACCATAGTTTGGATAATGTGAACAGAAATCCATTCATCCCTAATATCTGATACATAAGGAATCCACCTAATTTCAAGCTACCAATGTTGGAACTGTACAACGAAAGGATAGATCTGACCGTTCATCTGATGAGACACATCCAACATATAAAGTTGGGTGTTTCTGAGAAGGTAATGGGACGGTGTTTCCCAATTTACCTAATAGAGTTGGCATCAATGTGGTTAAGACATTTAGAGAATGGGTCCATAAGCACATGGGTCGAATTAGTAGATAGATCTTAAGATAGTTTAGAGTTCACATTTCTCGACCAAAGAATGTGATGATGCTTTTGAGCATGAAGCAGAGGGCTGAAAAGACCTAAGAAGTTGTTTGACCAGATTTAACGCAGCAGCCGCTGTAGTTCATAAGATAGATCCATCGATAGCTCTGATGGTGGCCGCGTCTAGAGTTGCAAATAAGACTTCTTCAAAGTTGCTTTGGAGAGGGATCCATCGATGGATCTTATGAAGTTTTACAATGAAGTTGAAAATTATCTGCGCCAGGAGGACGTTGAGGATGAAAATGCTGAAATTAATGTTGTGGATGACGGACGACCATCTAGAGCGGGATATGGTAAGGACAAAAGAAAGTGTAAAGCTGATGAGGGCTTCGTAGGACTGAAGCAGCAAAGGAGGGAATCAAAATTCTCTTCTGACACTGACCTAATTGAAACCTCGAAGAGGATTAACCTAGATGCTAGAAAGCAGATCCCCTATCGAAGGCCAGCCAAGAGGGAGCTTATAGAATGGAAGAAAAGGTCTGGAAGGTTTTTCCTTTCCATGAGATGGATGGGCACGAATCAAATGAGTGCTGACATTTATGAGGTCCGATTGAGGAGTTGGTTCGGAGTAACTAACTACAGCATACGTGAGGAACCAAAATGCAGTGGTGCAGCATGGGCAGCCACCATCTGCAGCGAATGTAGCAGGATACGACCACGGATCTAGATCGAGACTGATTATCCCATGATCGAAATGAAAAAGGGTCAGGTTTGATCCCTTGTTTTTCTTTCTATTTCAAATAAATAAGATGGAATTGCTATTAGGCCGCTTAAACATATACGAGGCCTCGATTGGTCTGTAAGCATGCTCTGAGTTGGATGTCTGATAGTAATCATCGATGGTGGGAATGTTTAGGATATTTGCCTGCTGCTTAAATTTGGATTTAGTAAATGAATATTTGACTTTGAAAATCATTTGAACATGGTGACTAAGACTGACTGGATATGGTTTTCCTAATTGGAGAGATTGGGTGATGAACCATAAGGTGCAAGTCCCCTTGTTAGAGATCAAGTGAATGGGCTTTTACAAGATAACTAGCCCCCTTATTGGAAAGTGAGCTCATAGGCTAGCTTGAATAGTAAGTCCCCTCACCGGAGAGTGAGCAAATGGACTTGCTTGGATGTCGGGTCCCCTCATCAAAGAGCAAGCAGATTGGATTCAACGTTAATATATTATCCGAAGAGACCAGACCCTAGGTTAGACGTTGATAGTACTATTTGGAGAGATTAGACCTTAGGATTTGAACACCTTATAATTGGATAATGATTACTAATTAATTAATGATTGTCATTGCCTCGATTCAGTTGGGCTTACTTATAATGGGATGTTAGGCAATTCTAGATGATTTATAAGTAAGTTCCAATCAGGGGCAATGGATTATTACAATTAACAATGCATGATTGCATGATAAATAATTAATTGAAGACAAATAAATCCTAGGCAAACATGGGATGACATGGATATTTATTTATGATAACTTAACCCTGGGCGAACGAACATGGAATGACTTAGATAGTGACATACGTGATATAATAACTTCGGATGAACACAAATGATTACAATTTACGTCTAATGCTTAAAAAAGGATAAGAGTCTGTTGATATAATGGTCTGGAATGACCTTTGATTTGCAGGTGAATCCAAAGGAAATGGATGGTTCATCACAACTTGGATCGATGGATAGACGGAGAGCTCAACTACGAATGATTTTTACGCCTGTTATTTGTTCTTGAGCAAAACACAACTTACATTCATTAGACATACTTTGGGGGGCAAATGTTATAGCCAATTTTCCATGGTCTTAGAGTAGACTCAAGCAGATGAAATGGATTGTGAACCGATGAAGGAATGAGTCAAGGAGCTTGGAAGTTGTCAAGATTGAATACTTTTCACATATACTTAAATGAATAACTCTGTACCAAAAAAACTGACAGAAATCAAAGAATAAGAAAAAGATTCATGGAAGAACTGTTCGGGAAAAGTAGTAATGAAGACTATCGACCACTATGTTGTACTGCTTGTGCATACCAAGTTCTCCTATGTTTTGTCTTTGATGTTTATTTTTATGTTTCACTGTGTGTACTTAATTTAATCTACTTCCAACTATTCCGGTTGTGACAAAACAATGCATAGATAGTATGTTGATATGTTTTTAAATGTAAGTTTATTCAATGATACACATTTGAATGATTCGATGTTTAAATTATTAGAATTTTATTTTGGAATCAACTAAATGCTGTATGTACAAAACTGACGGGAGCAATGCTTGCTCTGTTTTTCCAGTAGACATACATTTTTCTTGTTTGAACCAAAAATGGCACAAACACCTAGAGTTTATGTAGAGAAAAAAAAGTGAAGAATTGAAAAATGAGTAAGAAAGAGTACAGAACAATTTATAGTGGTTTGGCAAATCAAGGCCTACGTCCACTTAATGATTTTAGTGCTTATATTCTGACTTGGAGGCAGAAGTTTTTATGAATCGGTACAACTCCTACCGCGATTACAAGAAATTAGAGAAATGAGAGTAAGAGCCAAAAATTCCTGAACTATGAGCACTACCCTCCTAATTATAGAGGCAGGGAGCCTAGAATCTTGCCAAGAAGATCTCTACCTTGTTTTCCATGACGTGGACTGATTCTCCAAAGAAGTAGGATGCCACCTCATTTGTACGGGTCAGTATAACTCCAATGGCTTGGGTCGGTATGACTCCGTAAGATTTCCAATCTGGTTATCTTGAACTCTTCGCTTTGGCTCGTCTTGTGGTTAGCTTCATGATTCCAAAGTTGTTTGCACCAATTCTAGCTTGTTTTGGAGTCCAAATGACGGAGTCGTAAAAGAATGGAGTTGCTAATTCAAGAGTTCGTGGAGATCGGTAAAGAATTGAATTGGATTAACAAAACAACACTTGGTATAGGCTTTCGACATCAAGTAGAGCACATAGGCAGAAGATGGGCCCCTTGGAGGAGCATTCCTGGATCGATACCGACCCAGGGTGTGGTGTCGGTACCGACCCACCACTTTGGTGGGATTTTGCTTCTCTTGCTTTGGGTTGACTTTTCTTTTGTCCAGTGATTTTATTTGTGTTTGTTTTCTAGACTCTTGGGCTATCTCCATGGCTTCCTGCCTTGATAACTCCGAGTCTGACTTGTTCAGTTTATCCGAACTTTTCTTGGTCAAAAGGCTGGATAACACTTACCCCAAAAGTACATCTCGTTTCAAACGTGATGTACTTTGAATCGAGACAAGTTGGAACTGCTGTGAAAGACTCCACTCTTTGTTTATAATGGTCGTTATCCTTCCTGCGGATCGATACTATGAAAAGTTATATCCATTGTCATTCGTCATGACACTATCCCAACATCTTGGATTATAAATCTAGAATGCACTCTCATGATCCGTCGTTCCAAGCTTGCCAATTCTGGACTAATTCCTTCTATGGATTATTCAGGTTCGAATCTGATTCCTTATGACTCCAGTCATTTAGAATTTTCCGGATATGTACTCGTACACATGTATTCTCGTGCACGTTCTTTGTGTAGGAATGAGCGTACATACATGGTCCATCACATGCATATACATAGACATATATCCATATATATATATATATATATATATATATATATCTTTTGTAAGACTCAATACCGACCTTAGGCTTTGGGTCGGTACCGACTTGGGACTTTGGAGATTTCCCGCTCCCCAATTCTTTTGCCTAAGAATGTGGGTTCTAAGGGTATAAACCTAATCTTTTTTACTTTTCCTCTTCACTTTTACTGTTGCTTATCGATTCAAGCTTTGAACTACCAATACCAAACTCTATCTTCAAGTCGAACTCTGACCGTTCACCTTGCGAGCGCCCCTTCCAATCCCCTGCAAACATCACCTCCAACCTCACCTATTCAAGCACCGCCACACTAGGAACCATTACCTCATCTCGATTGGAGGCTCATTGATCCAAGTCCTAAACTTTTATCTTGCAAACTAACCGATTGTAAGCCTTACCCCAAACGACATAGGTAGGCGATGGACTTGGCGATGGATATGGACGTGGATGAGTGGATGCTAACGGTCATGGTTTAAGTGGTGATGCTGGAACGAGGAGGCGACGTTTGGGACTTGGATAGAAATTCACTAAAGGTTTAGGTCGGCACAACTCTGAACCTTAGTGGGTTTTTTGGTTTTCAAATTTGCATACACTTAAACTTTGTTAACAAATAATCTCATTCGCCAAGCGTTGCCTCTTGAGTTTCGATTCATATCCAATGCATAGCCTTTGACATGTAATCTAACGAGACGATCAGTAATGACGGTCACTTCAGACTATATCCAAATTCTGAAATGACCAATTAAATAATATTGAAAATATGAACTACACGGCACTGCACTAGGATTCACTTTAGTATGGGGGGTATAGCTTGTAATTAATCTAATATTGATTATCTATCGAGTTTTTTTTATATAGAAATGGATCAAAGACGTTCCTAACGTCTTCCCGCTCAAGCCACAGGTACATCCACTTCCAAATACATTGAATCTGATGCCGAGTCGAGTTCAACTATAACTCCATATGCACAACAAACTTCGGTAGAGCATGCACGGTAGCCAAAAAATCCATAGGTGGAACAACAATTTTCGAAGAATCCAACAGAGCCGGTAGATGAGCGAGAAGTAGATCCCGCACCCGACACCCTCGAGGATGCCGTAATTTTAGATGATCTTGTTGATTCTATTGCCTCCAAAATCAATGAAGGATCCCTTCAGAAAATATGCAACAAGCATGTAATTTCATTCGATGACGTCTTAGTCCCCTTTCACAATCAAAGAGCTCACAATCCCTAGAGGGTTATATTGCCTGCAACAGATATATGTGCTTAGCGGATTGCGTCACATTGTTCAACCAGTTCATCCGTCGAGTTCTGAATTTCATGAGGCTGGCTCCAACACAATTGCATCCGAATGGTTATGCCTTCCTTCTCGGCACATACCTTGTTTTCACTGAACACTTACACCGAGCGCCCAACGATGAGGAAATTCGATACATCTACAGCTTTAAGTGCCAAAGATAAAATCCACCTTTAACCTACTTGGAACCAGACTAGGGTTGTACAGTAATCTCCAGCACATGGAACAAGTTAAGCTATTTCAAGAACGAGTGGTTCTATGTCCATAGTCCGCCCGGATTCGCACGTAGATGGCTATCTAGATGTAAGTCCCTTTCCATGTGCACTATATGAATTTGCCTTATAGTCCGCAGACTTAACTCATATTTTGTTTTTCTATCCAATGTCCCGATGATACCCAATAGCACGACACTTTCAGACGCCGTTAATGCTCATATGGCCGTTCCGGTAGAAGGTCGAGATATTAGAACCCTTCTATAAGACGAGAGCCTTCTTGCCTACGGTTTCTTGGAAGCGGGTCGTAGTATTGGTATAGTCCAAGTGGTTGCCAATGATAACGATAATGATGATGACGATGAAGATCGCGACAACTAGTTTAGAGGGGGCAATATTGATCCAGATGTGCCCCTAGTCCCATGTCCTATGGTTGGAGTCGAAGAAAAAGTTGAGTAAGCACAAGAACACGCAGAGGAAGGTGAGATAGTGGGTGAAAGCGGTAAGGCTGGCCAAGGTAACATTGACGTAGGCCATGAGTCTCAGACTGAGCAATCCAAAGACAGTCAATGGTCTACTTCGAAGAAGAGGCTAATAGTGAAATTTCCACAACACAGACTTCTACATAGCCTCCGCCAGTCACAACTGCACAGAAGACGCCTTCTATTCCCTCAACATGCACATTTGCTAGATTAGGGCCAATTCCTACCGAGTTTGGCTCCTTCGATGTCGGTAACATTAGTCTTGAGGGCATCGACTCCCATATTCGCTTCAATAAGGATACCATCCCTACCAGTGTAGGAGAGATCACTCCCATGAGAAAAGCTCCAGCTCATGGTCCATTGGGGGCACACTAGGACACTTATACATATATGCACTTCACGCCACTACATAGCACTTGACTTGCCTCCTTTTTTGTTGGATCTAACTTCTCGTTTTATTTGCAGGATTCATGGAGAAAAGAAAATATATACTCCAATCTATGGAGGATAATACAACTCGACAATGGAAACGTTATCCAAGTGCTTACCATCAAGACAATGGGCAACACTCAGACTCCAGCCACTGATCCGATCGTGATAGAGATAGTCATGATAGAGATGACCGGGACAGAGATAGCCGTAGCAGAGATTATCTGTCACGTGAATCTAGCTCCACGTATCGCCCCAGGTCCAAGTCTCCTCCTCTAAAGGACTTGGATAAGCATTCGAATCGTCGCAACGACATCCCACCAGGCAACATATCTCGTGCTCCAGCTTCTGTTCCTGCTCAGCAGTTGATCTCAGCCTATTGCAGTCGATCTTCTGACCGCGGGTACCAAAAGAGTGGTTCTTAGACTTCTCGTCATAGACCTGACAAAGTAACTGCTGAAACTCCATCCATCTCTACGGAGCAACAACTTGGCACTAGCGCTTGAGTGGCTGAACTGAAGGAGCAATTTTCAAATATCTGCTTTGATGGGCTTAAGTTTGTGCTCAACTTGAAAAGAATACCATCTAACGTCCAAGAGATAACTATTGATTACATGATTGGTGTTCATAATCAATATAACGAATGGTCATGAGTAGATGAAAAAATCTCCAAGGTCTCGAGGGAAAGGCAGCTCGAAATCAAAAATCAGAAACTCCTCGAGGCCAATAACAAAAGGATCATAGCTCATCTTGATGCTAAGGTTGAAAAACTGTAACGACCCGGGAATTCTGATGATTTTTATAACGTAATTAACTAAAATTCTCCTAGAAATTTATAATTAAATTTGGCAATGAAAATTTGGTATTTGATATGCGTCTATTCAAACATAGCAAATGGCAATTTTTCATTAAAAAATATGAAAGTTAGTTCTGTTGTGTAATTTCAACTTCAATTCAAATCAGTTAAAGATAGATGTAAACAAAATATTTTCAAAATTTGAATATTTTTATATAAGAAAAATGTAAATCATTTTCTGAGTGAGACATCATATTCCGTTTCGCCAAATTTGGACTTCTCCAGCCCCGTTTATCTTATTTTCGTCGAATTTGCAACAATTTGGCGGCAAAATATCGACTTTTGATAGGATGTTCGTATCGCTGATATCTATGTATCATTCTAATCGTCTCGTCGTGCTGATCTCCGTAGTATATTCATTTGTACAGTTCAGTAACCGGTTCGTGGTGAAATCTGCGTAACGGTCCGCCGTATCGGTACCCGTTTTAGCTTTTTGGTTCTGTGTCCTTTCATTGTCCCCCGGTTTAAAAATATATGATCACTTGCTTTTAATATTCTATAATTTAAGTCGTGGCCTTTGTGATTCCCACCTATTCAATATTTTCTGGTTCGTGATTATTTTACTGCGCTCGTTCATTTTTCTTTTCCTATTCTATTCGTGTGTGCCATTTTCTCTTCCTTGCCATTTCTATTCATTCTGATCTTACTTAAAATATACATATATATATATATGTATGTATGTATGTATGTATGTATAATAATAATAATAAAGTTTCACATATAAGCTTGCATTTGTTGTATCTGGAACCTGCTCCTTCACTTTTTTGAATCCATGCAATAGAAGATAATAAGCTTTGCAATGCACGAACCTGTTCTTTTTTTTTTGTGTAGCCGCAACTCTCGCCTATCTAATCACCCACGTCCGACTTAGCTGTTCTCCGCCTTCCACCACCACAACCCGTCCCCTTTGTTCTGCCTCATCACTCAGCATCCATGTGTGCAGCTCCACCTTGTCCACACAATGGCATATATTGAAGAAAGAATGTCTCCACTTTGTTTTCCTCCTAACAGCCAAACCCAATAACCCTAAACCCGCCACACAAAACTCCTCCATTTCCACCTCTCAGGCCTCTCCACCTTAACTGCCAGAGAACCCATCACCGCCACTTTCCTCCCTTCTCCCCTGCACTACCGAACACAACCACAACAGCCTTGTTTTAATCACAGACCTGGCCCCCTTCTTCCTCCCTTTGATCGTGCCACCATCCGCCATGAACCCAAAGCCTACCGCCGAGACCATCAACATCTCCTCCGTTAGCCTTCCCTACATAGCCCATGTTGCAAAACAAACAAAACCTCCACCTTCTTCATTTCGACCATCAGCCACAACGCCGGCTAAAGCTTCATCCACCGAGACCATACCTTGCTTTCCCATATTTCCTACCTCACACGCAAGCCTCTTGCACGGCCTCTTCACTGGCAGCTCCGCTCATGTCTTCTTTCCATCAGCAAATAGCCGCTTCCCTCATCCCCTCTTTTATATAAGGTATATTATATTATGTATATTATATTATGAAGAGATAGTATATATTACAGAGTATTTCTATATATATATATATTAAATTCTCATTTACTGATAAGTATTGTTTTAAAATATAAAATATAATGGGTATGGATGTTTGATTTTTAAATGCATACAGATCTTAAATGTAAGTATACGTAATCTTGGTTTTGCAAAAGTAAAGTTACGTACACTTGGGTTTTCAAATATAATGGTTTATATACAGGCGGATTTAAAGTGAATCGTACAAGCTTGTGAGTATCCAGCTTTATTTACAGATTGAGCTTTTGAAATATATATATACATATAGTTAGTTTGTATTGACTTTTGCATCGGAAAGAAAGGGAATATGTGTTTAAATAGGATATTGATTTTAAAATAGATATATGGATATTTTGATGTTAAATATGTGTTTTAATAAACATTGATTTTAAAAATATAATAATGAAGATTTTACTCTGATACGTGTTTTAAATTTTAATATTGATTTTGTAATTATAATGATATACAAATATATATATAAATCATACAAATATGTACGTTGTTTCCATCAATCCCTACCTAGTCTTCATTTGGTTAATCGATCTGTAATTATCAGGTTTGTTCGTCGAATCCGTGTTCACCTTGCTTTGCTTTGAGATCGGTCGTTGGATTTGTCAATTTCCGAGTTCATGATACAATTCGTAGTTTGTCGTGTTCATTTCTCGTATTCCTCTAGCCTCGAAAGGTGAGCAATCACTCACGATTAACATTCTATATTTAGTAAATTTGATTTCACTTGAAACGACAAGTGAAATATGTTGTTGCTAGTTATTTACTTGTTAAATATGATATGCCATTATTTGCAATTATTCACCTGTGATATATGACACCATATCCTGTTATGTATGTTTTATTTAATTTATCACTAATGATATATGTTTGTTGTTGATATGTTATATTATTGTCATATTTGTTCTCACTCTGCAAGTTCCCTGTTAGATTAGAATTCCCTATGGGTTGAAATGATAAACACCCGAACGATATTATAGATTAGGGGAAAATCGTTATGGGTTGAAATTATAAACCCAAGCGATTTTCATTTAATTTAAATTTTGGGATTGCGGGTTGAAATGATATATACCCGTAAATATTTAATTTGCAGATTGAAATGATAAATATCCATATCACTTGACCATAGGATAGAAAATTATATACGGACACCGTTGGTCTATATTTTGGATAATGATTTTCAAAGTTGAAAGGAAATATATGGATTTTATTAAATATTAATTTTTAAATTATATTATAAAGAATTTACTTTCATATATGTGAAAATTTTAGATTTTTAAAAATTATATGTTTTGGAAATTTTAAATTTATAAGTTAGTTTTGAAATTATAAGTTTTAAGATTTTTCTTATAAATTTTATTATTTAAAAAAATATAATAAGATTGAATAAAATATTCATTTAATAAAAATTTAATTTAATTAGTATATAATATGGTTAAGTATTTACTTGAATTTACATTAATATTTTAAAAATAAATTTTTATAACTTTAATAATAAAGGTTGGGAAAATAAATTAATGCTGGCTTGGAATTTAAATTGGTTAATAATTAAATTTAAATAAGAATTTATTAAACTTATTGATTTTGGAATTTGAAAGATATGATTTATAACTTGATTCGACAAAAAGTGATTAAATGAATACTCTCAATTTTAAATAAAATTTTGACTGAATATTTAATATTGATTTAAATTTATAGATTGAGATTTTATTTAATTATTATTAAAATGATTAAGTGAATATTTTCCAATTTGAAAAAAAATTAAAGTTAAATGTTGAAATATAAATGAAATTTATATTGAAATTGTTTGAATATTTAAACCTTGAATCTTATTGGAATTGAAATGATAGTTCAAACCTGGATTTGAAATCGATAAAAAATTGAAATGGTTTAGTGAGAATTTGAATTGAATCTTTAACCTTTTTTTAAAATTTAAAAGTGCTGAACTGGGATTGATTTAAATTGAATTTTGGAATTTAAGTTGATTTGAATTGATTTGTGAAATTGGAAGAAACAATTCTAATTATAAACTATTTTTGATATATAAATTATTTTAATATGTATACACTATTTTTTTAATTTATAACTATTTCAATATACATAAACTATTTTCAAAATATAAGTGCTATGATTTTGGAAGTGTTATAATTTTAAAAGCGTTATGATTTCAAAGTGTTATGATTTCAAAAGTGTTATGATTTCAGAAGTGCTATGATTTCAAAAGTGTTATGATTTCAAAATTCATTCTTCTCTTTTCCTATTCATGTTTTTCTTGATACCAGAGCATCCCGTAGCTCCATTTCTGTCGATCTCTGTGACAAATTTGAGCCATCTTGCAACCTCAATTAGCAATTTCATCCTTGTGTGTGACTAATCCCATCGGCGGTCCCGCCAACCTCTTTATAATTTGTAAAGGGGTGAAACTCCTTTACAACAAGCGTCGATCCACCGGAGATTTCTACGTCCTCGGTTTAGATGCTATTATTTATTGCAAAGCCCGAACCATCTCTAGTAGACGATCAGGGTAATTCCCTTGTAATCTTGACACCACTTCGATAATCAGAGATTATTCTGATATTGGATGAAGTCACTTCTCTTCCCTTCAAGCGAGAAATTGAATTTCCACCTCGATCTTATTCCTGGAATCTCGGTTGACTCGGTTAAGGTCGCCGCGATAAAAATAGGTCTATCCATTTCTTCTTTTGTAATTTAATTATCTTATATTCTCTTCGAGTCTATCTTCGTAGTTTGAGTTCTCTTTGACCAGGGTTCATCTAAATTTGAATCTCTATCCTTGTCCATGATCCATTCTTGAATCATCGTGTGAGGGAATGTATTTGTAATTAAAAATGTTTTATATTGTGTTGTTTGAGTTGTTAAGTTTGAATTTTGGGTTTCGATCGATTCGTCTAGCTAACGCTATCGATAGGAATTCCAAAACACTTGAACAAGAGCAAACTGACACAATATTGTTTTCAAAACTTGGTAAATGAAATAATTTTGTGTATGATTATATTTTATATATAAAGGTATAATTTTTTGAAATTGGATAGTTAAATGAATTGATTGTTAGAAATGATAATATTTGATTTTCATATATTGTTTTGTAAACCATTGACTATTGCAACATGATATAAATAAATGAAATTATAAAACATGGTTTATAAATTTATTTGGAATTGAAATGCATTTAAAATTAAGAATTTGAGAATTTAATTTCCGGTATTTTCAAAAAATTGGTTTTTAAAGTTTAGGAATATATTATTTGAAAGTATTTTCGAATGGAAATTGTTTCAAAAGAATAATTTTAAAAGAATTAAGTCTGTATTCTCTTCGTTTGTTGCTGGAAAATAATTTTGGTATTGACTGCAGCATCATCGGCATTCATTTTCGAGTCTCAAAGTGGAGAGACCACTTAGCAGCTTTGCTACAAAGCTGTTTTGGAAAAACAAATTTGATTGGAATTGAGTATGATTTGATTTATAAAATATATAGGTATATGTAGATATTTATTTCAAAATGGTGGGAAGTGAAACCGGAAATTTAATTCTTAAATTCTATGTTAAGTTAGGGTTTCAATTATTAAAAAAAATTAAAAATTTTGAAATATTTGAAGTGTTTAAAATTTAAATTGGAATTTAAAATAACTTGAAACAGTTGAACTAGGAAAAAATTTATTTGTATAATATTCAATTGCATTCTAATAAACATGTATAACTTACCTGAATTATTTAAAAAAGTTGAAATGTTAAGATGAATTTGAAATTGAAGGTTATATAAGAGAAAACTTAGGCAACAAATTGTTCAAAATTAATATTTGCTTAATAAAAATACTATAATAAATTGGTAGAGTGCTCAATTACATATGAAACATTAATAAAACTTACCTAAAATATTCAAAATTTTAAAAAATTCTGATAAGGGAATTTATAAATAAGAATTGTGTTGTTATAATGAATGTTATACATTTAATTTATGCTATAAGAAATGTAAATTGAAACAAATTGAATAATAAATAGAGAATGAGTAAATAAATGTAAACTTAAGAAACCAAACAGGTAATAAAAGAATTCATATCTATATAAATAAATGGTAAATAAATAAAAAATAGTTGAAATTGGATTATATGAGGAATTAACTTAAGTGAAATCAAATGGAATAAATAAATGAGCTGAATAAAATAAATTTTGTTTTGAAAGGAAATTTTGTAATAAATGTTAACAAATTGTAATTAATTTTGAAAGCAAATCAATTTAATGAAAATACAATTAATTGTAATCAACAAAATTATGAATACAATAGTTATTGATTAAATAAAATAGATTGAAACCAAAATTGCTGAATATTAATCAATTTAAAAACCGACGAAAATTATATGGTTTTGAATTTGTGGTGTATTTGATAATATGTATTTTAATCTATCTTTTCTTTCTAGTTGTTCATATTCTCCTATCTCGTTTCTTTTCGGGGACGAAAAGTTTTGAGTGGGGGAGAGTGTAACGACCTGCGAATTTTGATGATTTTTATAACGAAATTAACTGAAATTCTACTAGAAATTTTATAATTAAATTTGGCAATGAAAATTTGGTATTTGATATGCGTCTATTCAAACATAGCAAATGGAAAATTTTCGTTGCAAATATGAACGTTAATTCTGTCGAGTAATTTCAACTTCAATTCAAATCAGTAAAAGATACATGTAAATAAAATATTTTCAAAATCTGATTATTTTTATATAAGAAAAATGTAAATCATTTTCTGAGTGAGACGTCATATTCCGTTTCGCCAAATTTGCACTTCTCCAGCCCCGTTTATCTTATTTTCGTCGAATTTGCAACAATTCAGCAGCGAAATATCGACTTTTGATAGGATGTTCATATCGCTGATATCTGTGTGTCGTTCTGATCGTCTCGTCGTGTTGATCTCCGCAGTATATTCATTTGTGCAATTCGGTAATCAGTTCGTGGTGAAATCTGCGTAACGGTCTGCCGTATCGGTACCCGTTTTAGCTTTTTGGTTCTGTGTCCTTTCATTGTCCCCAGGTTGAAAAATATATGGTCACTTTCTTTTAATATTCTAGAATTTAAGTCCTGACCTCTGTGATTCCCACCTATTCAATATTTTCTTGTTCGTGATTATTTTACTGCGCTCCTTCATTTTTCTTTTCCAATTCTATTCGTGTCTGCCATTTTCTCTTCCTTGCCATTTCTATTCATTATGATCTTACTTAATATATATATGCATAATAATAATAATAAAGTTTCACATATAAGCTTGCATTTGTTGTATCTGGAACCTGCTCCTTCTCTATTTTGAATCCATGCAATAGAAGATAATAAGCTTTGCAATGCACGAACGTGTTCTTTTTTTTCGTGTGGCCGCAACTCTCGCCCATCTCATCACCCATGTCCGACTTAGCTATTCCCGCCTTCCACCACCACAATCCGTCCCCTTTGTTCTGCCTCATCACTCAGCATCCACGTGTGCAGCTCCACCTTGGCCACACAATGGCGTATATTGAAGAAAGAATGTCTCCACTTTGCTTTCCTGCCAACAGCCAAACCCAATAACCCGAAACCCGCCACACAAAACTCCACCATTTCCACCTCCCAGGCCTCTCCACCTTCACTGCCAAAGAACCCATCACCTCCACTTTCCTCCCTTCTCCCTTGCACTACCGAACACAACCACCACAGCCTTGTTTCAATCACCGACCTGGTCCCCTTCTTCCTCCCTTTGACTATGCCACCATCCGCCACGAACCCAAAGCCTACCGCCGAGATCATCATCATCTCCTCTGTTAGCCTTCCCTACATCGCCCATGCCGCAAAACAAACCAAACCTCCACCTTCTTCATTTCGACCATCAGCCACAATGCCGACTAAACCTTCATCCACCGAGACCATACCTTGCTTTCCCATATTTGCTACCTCACACGCAAGCCTCCTACACGGCCTCTTCTCTGGCAGCTCCGCTCATGTCTTCTTTCCATCAGCAAATAGCCGCTTCCCTCATCCCCTCTTTTATATAAGGTATATAATATAATGTATTTTATATTATGAAGAGATAGAATATATTACAGAGTATTTCTATATATATATATATATATTAAATTCTCATTTATTGCTAAGTATTGTTTTAAAATATAAAATATAATGGGTATGGATGTTTGATTTTTAAATGCATACAGATCTTAAATGTAAGTATACGTAATCTTGGTTTTGCAAAAGTAAAGTTACGTACACTTGGGTTTTCAAATATAATGGTTTATATACAGGCAGATTTAAAGTGAATCGTACAAGCTTGTGAGTATCCAGCTTTATTTATAGATTGAGCTTTTGAAATATATATATATATATACATATAGTTAGTTTGTATTGACTTTTGCATCGGAAAGAAAGGGAATATGTGTTTAAATAGGATATTGATTTTAAAATAGATATATGGATATTTTGATGTTAAATATGTGTATTTAATAACATTGATTTTAAAAATATAAAAATGAAGATTTTACTCTGATACGTGTTTTAAATTTTAATATTGATTTTGTAATTATAATGATATACAGATATATATATATATAAATCATACAAATATATAAGTTGTTTCCATCAATCCCTACCTAGTCTTCATTTGGTTCATCGATCTATAATTATCAGGTTTGTTCATCGAATCCGTGTTCACCTTGCTTTGCTTTGAGATCGGTTGTTGGATTTGTCAATTTCCGAGTTCATGATATAATTTGTAGCTTGTCGTGTTCATTTCTCGTATTCCTCTAGCCTCGAAAGGTGAGCAATCACTCACGATTAACATTCTATATTTAGTAAATCTGATTTCACTTGAAACGACAAGTGAAATATGACGTTGCTAGTTATTTAATTGTTAAATATGATATGCCATTATCTGTAATTGTTCACCTGTGATATATGACACCATATCCTGTTATGTATGTTTTATTTAATTTATCACTAATGATATATGCATATTGTTGATATGTTATATTATTGTCATATTTGTTCTCACTCTGCAAGTTTCCTGTTAGATTAGAATTCCCTATGGGTTGAAATGATACATACCCGAACGATATTATAGATTAGGGGAAAATCGTTATGGGTTGAAATGATAAACCCAAGCGATTTTCATTTAATTTAAATTTTGGGATTGCGGGTTGAAATGATATATACCCGCAAATATTTAATTTGCGGATTGAAATGATAAATGTCCGTATCACTTGACCGTAGGATAGAAAATTATATACGGACACCGTTGGTCTATATTTTGGAAAATGATTCTCAAAGTTGAAAGGAAATATATGGATTTTATTAAATATTAATTTTTAAATTATATTATAAAGAATTTACTTTAATATATGTGAAAATTTTAGATTTTTAAAAATTATATGTTTCGGAAATTTTAAATTTTTAAGTTAGTTTTGAAATTATAAATTTTAAGATTTTCCTTATAAATTTTATTATTTTAAAAATATATATAATAAGATTGAATAAAATACACATTTAATAATAAGATTTAATTTAATAAAAAATTAATTTAGTTAGTATATAATATGGTTAAGTATTTACTTGAATTTACATTAATATTTTAAAAATAGATTTTTATAACTTTAATAATAAAGGTTGGGAAAATAAATTAATGTTGGCTTGGAATTTAAATTGGTTAATAATTAAATTTAAATAAGAATTTATTTGAACTTATTGATTTTAGAATTTGAAAGATATGATTTATAACTTGATTCGATAAAAAGTGATTAAATGAATACTCTTAATTTTAAATAAAATTTTGACTGAATATTTAATATTGATTTAAATTTATAGATTAAGATTTTATTTAATTATTATTAAAATGATTAAGTGAATATTTTCCAATTTGAAAAAAAAATTAAAGTTAAATGTTGAAATATAAATGAAATTTATATTGAAATTGTTTGAATATTTAAACCTTGAATCTTATTGGAATTGAAATGATAGTTCAAACCTAGATTTGAAATCAATAAAAATTTGAAATGGTTTAGTGAGAATTTGAATTGAATCTTTAACCTTTTTTTAAATTTAAAAGTGTTGAACTGGGATTGATTTAAATTGAATTTTGGAATTTAAGTTGATTTGAATTGATTTATGAAATTGGAAGAATCAATTCTAATTATAAATTATTTTTGATATATAAATTATTTTAATATGTATACACTATTTTTTAAATTTATAACTATTTCAATATATATAAACTATTTTCAAAATATAAGTGCTATGATTTTGGAAGTGTTATAATTTTAAAAGCGTTATGATTTCAATGTGTTATGATTTCAAAAGTGTTATGATTTCAGAAGTGCTATGATTTCAAAAGTGTTATGATTTCAAAAGTGCTATGATTTCAAAAGTGCTATGATTTTGGAAGTGTTATAATTTTTAAAAGTGTGACGATTTTGGTAAAGAATATGATATTGAATTGATGTGGTTTTGAAATGAATATGCTATTTTGACATGAAGTATGAACTATCTGAAATGAAATGACCACGGTGTGAAATAAGCGTTTGGTTGTTAAAGAGACCGGGATCAGATATTGTCATACTCTCTGTCAATACCGTAACAACTGTGCACGTGGTGGAGATTGCAGAACGAAGTAGGATGGTTTGGCGACGATTCTATATGGTATTTACGTAGCCCTAACTCTCGTGAGTCAGCTTGATGTGGCTAAAACAGGAGCTATACAGGGCCAAGTGGGGTCATTCCCCCGATCGGGCACATTTCTTCGATACCATTATATTGCTTTTGTGATTTGATTGGGTGCACCCTTTGATTTGGGAGTGTGTCACGAGGTGGGCGGTAGTAGCTGCTATTCGTTACCACCCGTCCGGGAGTGCAAATGGTATATCTACCCTGGCATTGCCTCGAGTGCCTTGTCGCATGCCCTATCGCGCCTTCTACGAGTTTGTTTTGTACCGTACCTATGTGATGTCCTCTGGGTAAACCTCCAGTTTACGGAGGAGCGTACGGCATTGTATAGACTATGGGAATATATAAAATGTGTTAAGGGGGATATGGGTAACGCCTTAATGCTATTTTAATAGTTTACTTTACTATAGACATATTATAATAGCGTATATTACTACATAGTAGATAGTTCCACGGATCCTTAGAGGATGTAAATCCCAACTATCCTTTGAGGTACTTGTATTTCAGTTGATATTTCACTTGATTTGAATTTATTAATATAAGAATGTTAATCCTGACTCGAGTGTTTGTGTTTTGCTTTATGCTCGGGTCAGACTGAGTGTCACAACATTTGAGACTCACCTTTAGAGATTGGAGTTTTATGTGAAGATCTAGTTATCCAGCTTTTAGTTATTTCAGTTTATTCTAGTCATTTATGTTCAGACTCATCTGTTGCTTACATATTAGAGATTCATTTGTATTTTGAGATTTCTGTTGTATTTTGTTTCAAACTCTGATGTTTATACAGTAGCTTCATGAACTACTATTTATTTATTTCGCTGCTTATTGTTGTATTACTCTATGTCTATGATTTTTTGATTGATTTATTTACTGTATATGCTGAGTTTTGCCGAATATAAAATTAACAATATGTTGTTTTGAGCAATTCAAGTCCGACATGTGCGGATGCAAATGGTTCGAAATACCGAGTCGTTACAAAAACTGATGAAATCTCAAGCCGAGGATGCCATCAAGGCACTCGAAAATGAGAGGACCAAGCATCGAGACGAGATGGAGAAAGTATTCCATTGCAACCATGATCTGCTGTTAAAGAGAGATGCCGCAAACAGGAGCACGACTAAATTAAAGACCAAACTTGATCGTTAAACAAAGGAAAAAGATGAAGAGCTCCAACAAGCCCAGGATTACTATGATGAGCTACTTAACGCTAAGGAAGAAAGGGACAAGACAGTTGAACATGATGGGGACGTAGACGTGCTTGTCAAGGGGTAGTTTGAGGCCGCAGAGCAGTGGATGATGGAGAGGTTTGAATCAGGGCTCATCAAATACAGTGCCAATGTTCTTAAGTTCTGCAACCTGGAATGGCTTGGTGATGATGATATCAGGGTTCCGGGCCTGGCTTGGGAATAGATTGTCTCGGAAGATAAAGAATTCTTAGGAGGTGGAGAGGTAGATCTTGCTCAGCTGGAGAAGGAGGTATTGGTAGACAACGAGCCCAGTGTGCTGAGAAAAGTGACCTCATTCTTCATTCGAAGCGAGTCGCCGCTGTACAGAAAAACTTGAGTGAAGGCTCAGGATCGATGCCACACGATGCCACTGCTAGCCAAACACCTGGGTCCCAAGCTGCTCCAGATTCATCCTTTGATCTTGGGTATGATCCAGAGAATACCCAAATGCATAAGCCTACTATCCTTTCTCCTATCCCGAAGGGAAATTATAGTCTCTGGTGGCACTTTGGTCCTTACAGAACCCCAAATAGAAGAAGGTATCTCGCTGACTTCCCCTGTATTTTAGAGGGTTGACATGTCGTAGATCGATGTCACTAATCTATCTTTTTATATCTCTCAAGTTTCAGGTTTGCCTCAAATCACTCCTCTTCCCGATAAGGACTCTCAGCTGGGGCAACAAGCATCTACAACAGAATCAGTAACCGTTACAACTTTAACGACTCCAACCATCCCGGTAGAAGAAACTCTCGCCCTTGATGAGAAGATGATTGATGCTTTGCTAAATGAGGGGACTAGTGGAACTCAGGGTGCTCAGACCGATGATGATGTTGTGATAACTAGAGTGTCTGATCCCCTATCAGGTCCCACTATGAGCGATCTTGAGCGGGAACTTGGCCTTGCCAAAGAGGCCAAGTTAGAGAAGATTGAAAAGTAAATCCTACTTGCTATAGAGCTTTAGTAGGAGAAGTTAGAGGTCATCCCTTCCCCTTTATCCATTTTCTTTCTCGGGCGGACTATCATTGCTCTGATCCATATTCTTCTGCCTAGTAGCGCTCAAAGCACACCTGTGGGATCTTTGCAAAGTACTCTAGCTTCCCTTCCTTCGCCCGGGACTGCTCAAAGCGTGCTTGCTGGATCATCACAGAGCACTCCTCCCAAAGGCAAAGGAAGTGGAGGAAGAGGAGGGAAAAGAAAGGGTGAAAGCTCGAGCGACATTTCTCCCAACACTAAGAAGAGGAAGTAGAGACCAAAGAAGTAGTAGTGGGCTTGTTTTGTGTAGATAGACTTACTTTTTGGTTGCAATAATAGTAGTGGTCCATTTTGGTGTCTTGGCGGACTTTGTGCGGGTTCGGCTTCTGCTTTGCTTTTTCTTTGTTTAGGGGTAAATAAACTTGTATTTATCTTTCCAAGTTCCATTTTGAATGTTAATAACAAAGAATTTTGTTTCGTGAAATCCTTGTGTGAATTCTCCTAAGCTGTTTTAGAAATACACTTTACATTCAATATACTTGTGATCCATTCCGTTTAGTGATTATTATCAGACTAAATCCTAAGCCTGTTATGTAATTTACCGGCCTTTCGTCGTTCTCCTAAATGCAAAGTAATTGTTGAAGTGCCTGACTCTAGGAATTGGTTGGGGTTTACCACTTAGAATAGCGGTCGGGCATCCTTTTGCAGGATAACCATATCCGATTGCGTCGAACTTCAAGCACTAGTTTAAATTAACTACTTAATAACGTAGTTTGTACATCCTCTTTCAGGATGTATGCTTCCAATCGCGCCTAACTCCGAGTGTCGATTCAAAGTTCACTGGTAAGATCCCACCTTACGGCGAGTATGGACCTTTCTTTTGCCTACTCCGAGCAAAATGTTGAGGATTGGACGGTCTTATCATGTTCATTTTAATTTATACTTCTGCCCCTACATGAAAGGCAAGAGTTAGCGAATGACGGTCGTGTCACGTTCATTTTAGGTTAATACTCCAGCCCCTACATCAAGGGTGAGAGTTAGTGTATGGACGATCACGTCACATCCGTTTTGAGGTTATACTCCTACCCCCAATCCGAGAATAAGAGTTGGCTGGTATCTATCTTCGGATACTGAGAATAACTTCAAGGGTTCGACCATGAATTGTAGAAGTTTTGGTTGACACCTATCTCCGGGTACCTGCCTACTTGCATTATTCACATGCAGAGTCATTCGAGTCAGTCAAATCACACCTTTTAAGCAATGTAAGGACATAGTCTTGGACTCAAAAAGCCATTTTATTCCATGAAATAAGGGAAATGATAGGTTCTTTCTTATTACATGGCTTTTATCAATTATGTACCAATTTATTTCTAAGTGAAATAGCATCGTAGGTGCCCGCTATTCCACGCCCTCGGGAGTGAAATCCCATCAATCGTCGCAAGCCTGAAAATTCTGTCTCCAAGCTTTTGCTCTACTGCGTACGGACCTTCCCAAGTCAGGCCTAAGTTTCCAGGGCTTAGGAAGATTCATTTGAGAACTAGGTCACCAATTTTGAAGGTTTAATTCATGACCTTAGTGTTGTAATATCGGACGACTTGGTGTCGGTGTGCAGCTGCCCTTAACTTAGCTTCGTCGCACTTCTCATCGATCATGTCAAGAGACTCCAGTAGGAATTGTTCATTAATTCATGGATTATAGTGAGTCACTCGATGAGAAGGTACTTCCAGTTCAACTGGAATCGTAGCCTTTGATCCGTAGGCTAGGGCGAATGGAGAGTGGCCAGTCGCTAACTTGTGGGTCGTTCGATAAGCCCATATTACTAATGAAAATTCATCAACCTACTTGCCCTTAGCCTTTTCCATTAAGAATGGACTTGATAATCTTGTTTACAGCTTCAACCTATCCATTCACCTAAGAATGGCACACCGCAACAAGTCTTTTTCCTATGCGACGTCCAATGGCAGTAATTTTTGAATTCGGTACTGTCGAATTGGGTCCCATTATCGGTAACGATTACCGAGGGAACTCCAAAACGGTAGAAAATATCCCAGACTACAAAGTTGATCGCTTTCTTTGTGGTAATTGTGGCTAATGGCTCCGCCTCAGCCCATTTGGTGAAGTAATCAACCGCAACGACGGCGTATTTCACGCCACCTTTAGATTTCTGCAACACGCCGAAAATATCACTTTCAAACTACAAATGGCCAAGGATTGAACATTTGAGTAATCTCTATCGGCGGAGCTCTCAGAATCTTAGCAAATCTCTGGCACTTGTTGCACTTTCTAATGTAATCAACTGCGTCTCCATTGACTGTTGGCCAGAAGTGCTCATATGAATCTTCTTCGCCGGGGTTTCTCCCCTAGTGTAGTCGTTGTAGGCCCCTTCATGCACTTCTCTTAGGACTTGTTTGGCCTCATCATGAGCGACACACCGAAGCATAGGGACAAAAAACTCTTTATGTATAGCAATCCTTCCTGTATAATATATCTCAGAGCTTGGCGAAGGAGTTTCTGTCGCTCATTCCTCCTATCGGGAAGGATTCCTCTCTACATATAGTCTTTTATCGGAGTCATCCATGACTCTTTTTCAGGTTTGGCCTCCATGATCCAATCGACATCCATCTGATTGATGCTCGGTGCCGACAGTATTTCCACTGGAACTAAGGCCATGAGCTATGCATCCTTGGAACTGGCCAGCTTAGGCAGTGAGTCGGCCTTCACATTTTCTTCTTTAGGAATATGCATTATCGTATAATACTCAATTCCACTAAGCAGCTCAAGGACTCGGTTTAGATAAGGGGCTAACCCTGCTCTTTTTTCCTGAAATTCTTTTGACACTTGACACACCACTAGTTGAGAATCACAGAAAATATGCAGTCTTAATCTCCAGTTCTTTGGCAATTTTGAGTCCTGCAATCAAAGCTTCACACTCCGTTCCATTGTTTGTTGCAGGAAAATCGAGTCTTAGGGCATAACAGATTGAACATTCCTTAGGAGTGACAAGTACAACTCCAGCACCGAAACAACATTTGTTTGACGCACCAACCGTACACATCTTCTATCTAGCATTTTGTTCACCGCTGCTCTTAGGAGTACCATTTCACACAATGAATTCAACTATGAAATCCGCCAAAGCTTGACCCTAGATAGCCCTTCGAGGGTGATAGGTTATATCATATTAGCTCAATTTAATGTTCCATTTCAACAGTCTTCCAGAAGTCTTAGGTTTTTGTAAGACTTGTCACAAAGGCTGGTCGGTAAGAACTTTGATCGGATGAGCTTGAAAGTAAGGGCGGAGCTTCCTTGAAGCTATCAATAGGCAGTATGCAAGCTTTTCCAGCTTTGGATAATTTCTTTCTGCTCCAGTCAATCACTTACTTATGTAATAGACCGGTCGTTGGATGTGGGCTTCCTCATGTATGAGTGCAGAGCTCAAACATGCACCTACACTGCCAGATACACACACACACATGTCCTCATCCTCCACCAGCTACAAGAGGATAGAGGGTCTCTCCAAGTGATCAACTAGAGCCTGAAATGCGTCAGCGCATTCCTGCATCCAAGCAAAAGTTCTTATTCCCTTCGGACTTTAACCCTTCTTAATCACGTCAAAGAAAGGGATGCATTTGTCGATGGCTCTGGAGATGAATCGGCTTAAGGCGACGACCTTCCCTTTAAACTCTAGACCTCCTTTACTGTCTTCGGGGCCTACATGCCCCTTAATACCTTTATCTTCTCCAAATTGGTTTTAATTCCTTAGGAATTCACAATGAAGCCCAAGAATTTTCCTGATGCAACGCCAAAAGAGCATTTCAAAGCATTGGGCTTCGTCTCGTATTTTTGGAGAACATCGAACATTTCTGCCAGATCGTCAATATTGTTTTCCGAATGCCATGGCTTCATGATAATGTCATCCACATAGACCTCCATTAAACGTCCAATCTGGTCTCTTAACATTCTATTTACTAGTCTCCGGTAGGTTGCTCCAGCATTCTTTAATCCAAAAGGCATGACAAGAAAGCAATACTATCTCAAGTCGATAATAAAGCTGGTATGTTCCTTGTCTGGGACGTGCATTGGAATCCGGTTGCACCAGAGTAAGCATCCATGAATGAAAGCAATTCATGTCCGGCTGTTGAATCGACCAACGTATTAATCCTTGGAGGCACGAAACTTTCCTTCGGATATGCCTTATTCAAGTTAGAATAATCGATGTACATCCTCCATTTCTCGTTAGTCTTCTTCATTAAGACTGGATTGGATATCCATTCCGGGTATAAAGCATCACGGATGAAGCCATTGTCCTTCAGCTTCTCCACTTCTTCTTTGAGTGTAGCGGATCTCTCCGGACCTAGGCTGTGGCGCTTCTGTTTCACATGAACGCATTTGAGATTTATGTTCAATGCGTAGATCGCTATCTCCTACAAGATCCCATACATATCAGAGTGCATCCGAGCGAACGCATCCAGGCTCACTTAGAGAAAACCAATCAACTCCTTTGTCATCCTGACACTAAGTTGTGATCTGACCTTCAAGATCTGTGTTGGGTCATCTCGAGTGATCGAGAGATTAATCGTTAGCTCTGCTGGAGGTACTCTTCCATCTAGTGGCTCTTTTCTCGGGTCCATATCCTTATGTAACCGACTATGTTGCCCAAGCCAGAGCTTAGGCATTGGTTGCTATGCGTCCAAATCCCTCATGCAGAAAGTCCCCACCCCACCTTTTCCTTTCTCTCCTCGCCTCGCTTCTCTTAGCTCGACAACGTAGCATTCACGGCCAGCCACCTAATATCCCTGGACAATCCCTATGTCATTCTCTGTAGGAAATTTCGTTGTCAAGCACCACAAAGCTATAACCACTCCAAATTCAGCCAGGGCCGGTCGGCCCAAAAATGCATTGTAAGTTGAGTAAATATCCAACACTAAAAAGGCACAACCCGCACTTGCTTGTGGTTGCCCTCACCAAGTACCACCGGTAATTCAACATATCCAATCGGCTTAGTAGCCATCTCGTTGAACCCATGTATTCGAGATTTACAAGGTTTCAAATCCTTTGCGTTCAAGAGCATTTGACTATAGGCTTCAAATCCTTCACCTTTGAAAGCATTTGATTATAGGCTTTTTTGGATAGAATGTTGACTAAACTCCCGTAGTCAACTAGCACCTTTCATACTATCGCATGACCAACGTGGCTGTAATCACGAGTGGGTCAATCGTTGGAGCTTCCACTCCATCAGCATATCTATTCCGGTAAACAATGTCGTCAATAATCATTCTACATTGTTTTGCTGGAGTTCCATCCTCAACTGCAAGGCAGCTTTCATCCACGACATGCTTTATACATCAACATATCTGTCCATCTCATATAGACTTTTATCGGCTCTATGCGATCCACCGATGATTGTGTTTATCACTAAACGTTTCTCAATTCATCTAGGCTCCTCACGACTTGGACCAACTTGCCCCTGTTGGGATGTCGACCCAAGAGACTAGAATTTCCTTACCCGTTGTCCTGCGGGACCTGCACAAACTGTTGCAATTTCCTTTTGCGTATCAATTCCTCAACCATATCACGCAAGTGCCTGCATCCGTTGTATTATGACCGTATGTCTCATGAAACATGAAAAACTTGCCAGATCTCTTCTCCTTCTCAGTTGACTCTCTTGGAGCCAGTTTTCTATAATGTTGGTATCTTGAGTTGCCAGATATATATTCTCTATCGAGTTGTTTAGTTCAGTATAGCTGTCGTACTTAGGGGCCCTAGTACAATTCCAATTAACTGGCTTTCGCTTCTTAGCCCCACCACCATTCTGCTTTCGACTATCGTTTTTATTACCAACATTCACATTTACATTTCCAGAACTTCCTCCAGATTGCCTTACAGCGACATTGCTCTATTCTACTTCGTCCGAACTCCTAGTCTCAGCTCTCTATGGACGTTTGCATGCTTCTTCCAAGCACAAGTACTCGTTTGCCTTTCTATAGAAAACATCCATCGTCGGTAAGGGTTTTCTTTCCAACCATTTATCGAAATCCATAATAGGATGAATGTCCCTGATTAGTGCCATCAGCACTATGTCATCCTTGGGATCTATAACTTCTATCATGGCTGTGTGGAACCGATTCAAGAAATCCTTTAGTCACTCCATCGGCTTGGAAGAGGTTTGACGAAAACATGACATGTTTTGGACGTGAAGTATATAAGCAGAACTGCTCTATAAACTTTCACGACTACTAAACGAAGGATGATGTGGACCTCGGTGGAAGCCGAGCGAACCACATCGCAGTTACTCCGTTTAGGAAAGTTGGAAAGCAGTGGCATTTCCCGGCATCAGAAGGTATAACGGAATCCATATGCCATTCATATCTCATCAAATGCTACCAATGATCCGTTGTTCCTCCTTACAACGACATAGTCGGCATTGCAAACCTTCAAGGATATCTCTCGTATAGCATGTTTTCTATAAATGGATTCCGACTTGGAGAGGTACCCCACTCCATTGCTTCGGAAGCGATTTTCACTTACAAGTATCTTAACCATATCTTTTAAGAACTCTAGGTCAACATGTTCGACTGAACGACGGTAATCGAGTTCTTCTTGAAGTGTTCGGCCCAATGAATGCTCACGAGGAGGTTCTCGATAGCTAGGCTCTCCAGATTCCGGGAGATCTATTCGTCCAGTAGTCCTCTCTATTTGATTCATGTAAGTTGTATAATAGGTAGCAGCATGATTCTCCCGATTCTGATCATCATCGGCGCCTCCAAAAGTCAAATCCGTGCCGCCTTCCAAATGGCAAGCTCTGGGCCTACTATTGGATGGGTCAGTACTGACCCATGCTCTTTGGTTTATACCGATCCACAACTTATGGCTGGAGTTCGTCCTCCTCCATGGTAAGATGTTCCAGGAGCATTCTGACTCTTCTTCTGCTTTTTGTCCCTCCGTCTCTGCTTGGATAATGGGAACTTTCTGATTCTAAACTAGAATCTCTTCTACTCCTCATACGGCTATTCTGAGGTTAGTTCATTCACCAGTCTCAAGCTCTGCCGCATCATTAAATTTATCTCATTCTGACTAGCCTGGAATCTATCTTCCATCTGCTTCATCATCCTATCCATCTCCATTCTAGTCACGACTTTAGTTGGAGTCTAGATCTCAGGTTGAGTTGGTTGGACGGCTCCATCTCCATGCTGAGGATTCTGATTCTCAGCTTCAGTAGTAGCTCTGGAATTGGTAGAATGATCTCTTCTTGATAGGGTCGTTGCAAATAGCTTCTCTTAAATTATTGAAAATATGAATAGTAGAAAATAAGGTAGGAAAATTAGACCTTTCTCTTGGAATTAAGAAATCCAATAGTAGATGATGGATCTAAGTAGTCTGAGAATATTGTCTCTCAGTGAAAGCACCAAAATGTTTGAGCCAAAAATAACACAAACACACAAGAGTTTATGTAGAGAAATAAAAGTGAAGAAATAAAATTGAAAAACGTGTAAGAAAGAGCACACCACAATTTATAGTAGTTTGGCAAATCAAGGCATACGTCCACTTAATAATTTTATTGCTTGTATTCTGACTTGGAGGCAGAAGTTCTTACGGGTCGGTACAACTCCGACTGTGATTACAAGAAATTAACGAAATGAGAGTACAAGCCGAAAGATCCTGAAAAATGAGCCATGTCTTTCTATTTATAGAGGTAGGGAGCCTAGAATCTTGCCCAGAAGATATCCACCTCGTTTTCCATGCCATAGACTGATTCTCCAAAAAAGTGGGATGCCACCTCATCAATTTGTACGGGCCGGTACGACTCCAAGGGCTTGGGTCGGTATGGTTGCGTAAAATTGTCAATCTGGTCCTCTTGAACAATTCGCTTTGGCTCGTCATGTGGTTAGCTTCGTGATTCCATAGTTGTTTGCACCAATGTTAGCTTGTTTTGGAGTTGAAATGACGGAGTCATGGAAGAACAAAGTTACTGATTCAAGAGTTTATGGAGATCAATAGAGAATTGCATTGGATCAACAAAACTACACTTAGTATAGACTTTCGACATCAAGTTGGGCACGTAGATGGGCCCCCTGGAGAAGCATTCCTGGATCGGTACCAACCCAGAGTTTGGGGTCGGTACCGACTCACCGCTTTGGTGGGATTTTGCTTCTCTTGCCTTGGGTTGACTTTGCTTTTGTCTCGTGATTCTGTTTGTGTTAGTTTTCTGGACTCTTGGAGTATCTCTTGGGCTTCCTGCCTTGATAGCTCTGAATCTGACTTGTCCAGTTTGTCCGAACTTTGCTTGGTCAAAAGGCTGGATAACAATTCTAAAATTCAAATGTGAATGCTCATTTAACCTACATGACACCAGTACCCCAACATGTACTTACGTGCCTCTTACAATACATGCAAACACATAAGATGTTTGTTGCTGAAATGGACTGTTTACCATATGAAAATAATTATTCAACATCAACTACACATTTTCTATAATGGTTCACTCGGGTTCTGATGGTGCACACCAGTCAACTCTATACTTATTAGTTTTCAATTTCTATAAGTTGCCAACTAAATACCTTTACATATGTTCTCTCTGATCAATATCAACGAAACAAGTTGAAGTTCAAACAAATGTACTTAGGTACACTTCATAGTTTATTATCATCTCGCTACCGTTGATGACGCGTCAGACGCATCCGATGTGTTGAACGCCTCAATGGACAGACCATCTTTCCCAGCACTGTTGGGAGAGAGTTGCAAAAATGTGCGTTAGTGTCAGACGCGTCATCAAGGTTTAACACCTTAGCCGTTGATTTATATTTTCCTTCCCTTCCTCTTCTTTAAATACTCCGCTCAAATATTCCTTTCGTATCTTCAAACATATTCCCCTTTCAACCATCTTTCCCACTCAAATGTTTCGTTACCATTCGCCGGGAACGAATCCTAAATGCAGTCGGTTTACATTGTACTTATGGAGTTGGTGATGGAGTGGTGATACGGTACAATGTCCAATTAACAACTTTGTACAAAAACAGTTAGTAATAAATGCTAAACTATACAAAACTTAATATACAAAATATATAAAAGATTTACAGACCATTGCAACATTTAAAAAAAATGTAGTTCTACAAATATATTTTCAGCAACTACTCTGGACTTTCATAGCTCTACAAATATATTTTAACAACTGCGCTTGACTCTCGGTACAAAAAGAACTAGAACCACTGATAATGTCTCAAGCCCAAACTTCAAAGTTCACCCATCTAGCCGTAGGGTTTTTATGGTTATGGTTACTGTTACCGTTACCATTTTGTAAATACCGTTACCGTACCATTTTTACTGGTAAACTAAAATTGTATACTATTACCGTTACCGATCGACTGGTATACCGATGACTGGTATACCGATAAACTAGTAACCGTTACGCTGGTAATGGTAAATTACCGTTTGTCTAGAAAAATAATAAGTTGATATAATTTTATACTGAATGATGATTCATTATATATCTCATTGGGTTACTTAATAAAGGACATAGAAAAGAAGCGTATTTATCATCATTTGAGTTGAATTACTAAAATAAATTGAACTGTTTTATTGCTTTTAAAGTCCATAATACAACATCTTACATGAATATCAATGTATTATGAATTGACTGGTAAATTACCGTTACCGTTGGTTTTGAAAAAATATTACCGATGTTTTACCGTAAAAAACGGTAAATTTACTGTTACCGTACCGATTATGTTGGTATACCGATTTTACTTTAAATGGTAACCGATTGACTGATAATGGTAAATTTACCGTTGCCATAACAGCCCTATCTAGCCGTGTGCTTATCAGTAAATTATAAATGTTGGATCAGATTTATTATATAGACATACATACATAATAACAATAATATTACATTTAAGGAGCCTTGGACCACCTGAACAAGGGGGTCATTTTTAAAACCCGTTATTTGCACCAATATATCAAAGTTCAAGTACTAGTGAATTGATAGTGGTTGTCGAGCCCCAGATTACCTATTTGTCCAGTACCCAAATTTTCCCCGGGCCGGATCTGTGCAGACCTAGTATGAATACCGTACCTACTCACCTATTGCTTTTTGATGTTCAACATGCTTGTGGCAGCAAATATTTAACGCATGAGACCCGGTCCATGTTTTTTAAGTTTATGTCCACAAAGAGTTTACAATCATGGGCCTGTCCAAATATACGAGAATCTGAATAACGGCATAAGAAGCAGCATTCTATAGATATCTGGAATACTCTATTAACTTCGGGCCCTATCTGGAATATGTATCCACATTCCAGACTCTTCTTAAGACGCTTATCGAACTATTTCCAGATAATTCAAGACACGGTCACTCCATCTCTATATAATCGTCCAGTCTTCCTCGATTATCATCATAAGAGAAATCAATCAACGAAGCAAACCACAACAAACAACAAATTCACCTGTTAAATTTAGAAAATGTCTTTGATTCCTCGCATATTTGGACAAAGGAGCAACGTCTTCGACCCTTTCTCCTTGGATGTATGGGATCCATTTCAAGACCTTCCATTCAGCAAGGAAATTCAGCGTGGAGCTGCCGTGGACAGCGAAACATCTGCCATTGCAAACACACGAATTGACTGGAAGGAAACACCTGAAGCTCATATTTTCAAAGCAGACATGCCTGGATTGAAGAAGGAAGAAGTGAAAGTGGAGGTGGAAGAAGGCAACGTGCTTCAGATCAGCGGAGAAAGGAGCAAGGAACTAGAGGAGAAGAACGACAAGTGGCATAGGGTTGAACGGAGCAGTGGAAAGTTCATGAGGAGGTTTAGGTTACCTGAAAATGCAAAGATGGATCAAGTGAAAGCTGCCATGGAGAATGGAGTCCTTACTGTTACCGTGCCTAAGGAACAGGCTAAGAAACCAGAGGTTAAGTCTATTCAAATTGATGGTTGAAATTATTACTAGTGCTCTGTGGAAGAAGTAATCAACTTGTGTCTGGTGTTTGCTTATTGTCATGTGATGTGATGACGTAATATGTGTGTCTGTGTTTCGAGTCTAAAACCTTGTTATGTACCTTGAATTTGCAGTACTTAATAAAAAGGGGTTCTAAGATCCAGTATGCTTTAGTTGTGGTATGTTGTGCTTATGGACAGTTGGTTATATCATCTTTGCTTCGTTTCTTAATTAGAGGAAATTGATACTGTTAGAAATAGGCATACTTGGCTTATGATATCTTTAAAACTGTCTATGTTCTTGTGCATGCGTTTTCAGAATTCGGGAGTGTAAACTTAGGTTCTTAGGCCTTCGAAAAGTAACTGTGAACTATCCACTTGAAATAATTTGATGGTATGTTTGTCTAGTTGGGCATATTGAATGCTTTAATACATCAAAATTTGGTCACAGGAGAATTGAAGTGTCAGAATGGATGGGTGAAGTGTGAACGCCTCAAATTAGATGATACATAATGGCTTATTATTATTGTATTAGCAGACATGTTCTAGTTGGTCACAAGGTTCCCGTATTGATATTGAGTTTGCATAATCAAATCAACCTTCATAGCATCACGTCGGCGAGAAGTTTATGCTAGAGCATAATTATATTTCCCAGGGCATATACAGCCCCGGTTACACACTTTATTCATTATAAAACTAGCATTCAAATAAGATAAGCAGTGTTATTTTGCATATCCATAAGTTTAAGGAGTGTGCCCTCCATTTCCACCATTACCACCGCTACCGCTACCTTGTCCACTTCCTCCGCCACTGCCACTACCGTACCCTCCTGGCCCACTTGAACTTCCATACCCTCCACCACCTCCCCCGCCCCCAATGCCCCCCTCTTCATGGCCACCATACCCTCCACCCGCTCCATAACTACCCCCACCCACACCAGTCCCACACTCTGCTCCATACCCACCATTATTACTTCCTCCGCTGCTACTTCCACCACCTCCTCCTCCACCTCCATGCTGTCCTTCATACCCACCCCCATCTCCTGTACCACCTCCTCTTCCACAGCCTCCACCCCCTGTTGATTCAGTGCCTATGGCGACCTTATTGCTGCCAATAGCGTCTTCTATGCTGTAAAGTGCTCTAGCTGCTGAACATATGGTTATTATCCCTATCAATGCTACCAGCACTGTACATACACACTTACTACTTAACATCGACATGGTTTGAGTCTACTCACTTACTGAGTTCTGTGGAGTATTTATAGTTATTGTGCATAGTGTCATGTCATTTCACTCATTTAGCTAGTGCGTAAATATATTGCTGTTTTTTGCATAATATTAAATTTTGTGCGTTTCTTTTGGATGCATGATGATAGAGATGTATGCACTTTGCTCTTATCTTAGGCTTGCCGACTTGCTCAGTTGTGGTGGTTGAGATTTATTTTACACTAATAATATTTTATGTTAGCATATACGCGTACATGTGTTACACCCAATGTGATTTGGGTCTTCTTTTAAGCCGATAATCTTAATTATTTATCAAACAAAATCTTTCAGATAATGCGGGAAAGGAATGTGCTTTATTTGTTTGTTCAAATATATTGATGTTGGCACAAATAATACCTGTTGAGAAGATATTTGTGATTCATGTATAAAGTTAACTTACCATATCCTATCTATTAGCATTATCATAAAAGTATATATATTGCTGTGTTTTCTAATATAATAAGCGTTACAGTGCAACATCAGATATTTCATTTGAAATTGAACAATGAACCTATCAGAAGAATGACACTGTTCAAGGGAGAGGTCGTCCAAGGTGCTGTAACCAATATTTTGAAAACCGAACCGCAAGTCGAACCGTCACGTTTCAAGATTCCGAAGGTCGAACCGCTGGAACCATGCATTATTTTTATTTTTTAAGATTTGTCCATAGTGCAAATTGTAGATTCAAGTTGCTTAGTATATGATATTCACTCATGTAATAAAAAGAATAACATATCTCATGTCGTAAAGAGAATAACATATCAATACTCAAATACAAGCACAACATTTCATCATGGTTTTAACCTCAACGTGCATAAAAGTTAATATATATATATAATGGTTGACACCTACTTACAAATAATAAAATAACATGATCCTGCAGCATGATTTCATGGCATTCTCCAGAACTTAGATTTGATGCCATGCAGTTTTCTGCTTTGTTTCATTACTCTGTTTGGTTTGTAGAATGCTTTAGATGAGAAAATAGGTGTAATAGTTACCCTCAAGTCTTTGTTAATATATATTGAGGAAATTTGGAATTCTTCACTCGTATTTTCGGTAGTCTTGTCATTCACTTTTGCATTAACTGCTCTTACACATGTCACGTTTCAATAGGTTCTTACGTCTTTTCATGTCAGAATTATTTTTGGTACAGTCGTTTTTTTGGCATCACCATTTATATTTTGAGAGCTTTTGTGGTTGAGATTTATCCCCCTCCTTTCTATAAAATCATTTTCATCTTTCATTTTCATTTTCATAAGGGCCTGTATAAAATAAATATTATTGATTTGAATTAAGTTCCTATTGTTTTCTAAAGGTGATTGGAGGCTATTAGTAAGGCAAAGATCGACGTTACGAATTGAGTGAATGTGTGTGATAATTGGTTGCTATTTAAAATAGATATGTATGTTGGTGATATAGAATGTGATACGATGACGGGTGAATGTGAATGAATTGGGATACAGATGTGGATACAGATACGGGCATGTGACTCCACTAGATAGTCCAGGTATTGTGTTCCTACCATGTAATGCTTCGGTGGATTAGTGGGAGGAATTGGATGGTAAGTGATCCTGTAGGGCATAGGGCTAGTCTAGGACGTGAATTCAGAGTGCGTGGATAATAGGCAAGCTTATAGGGCATGAGGTTGTCCATGTCATGAGTCTTATATGCGATTGATGATGTTGGACAATATGCGATACTGTAGCGCACTAGGAAAGTCCAAGAAAGTTATTCCACGTAGATATGATGTGATACAACTAGATGTATATGACAGTTAGGTATGTGTTTGACGATAAATTTTCCATCGGTTAGAAAATCGCCGAAAAATGTAATAAAAATAACCGCAAGCGCACGGCGTACAATTTTAGTACGTGGTGAGTATAGATCGGTTCGCAGGGAATTGAATTAATTTAAATTCTACTCAATCAAATTAACCCAAGCTTTGAAGTTTGTTATAAATTAGAAAAATGTAAAATCTAACTTAAACAAATTGAATAAAAATATGAGAGTAGAAGGCAATTTAGAGGCAAATCACTTCTCATGATCACAGAAATCAACACAATGAAATTATGATATCTCTTTTTAGTCATTTGTGAATTTAGTTGATGTGTTTATCCTAAGTATGGTCTATTTATGCTATTAATTAGCCCAACATAAACCATCAAACTTTAACACACCATCCAAACCACTTGTCAACTCTCATGAAAATGATAATGAAATTAAAAATAAAATCTATTCTAAGCATGATCTATTTACTATTGATTAGTAACATAGACCATCAAATTTTGATTCTAAAATCCACTTCATTACCAAAATCATATGTAGATGAAGATGTAATTTGTGTTTATATTTGTTTAAGCATAGCCTATTTGGTGTTAACAACATAGGTTCAAATTCAATGTACAATAAAATTTTACCACATCAAAAATTTTCATTAAGCACAAAAAGAAATCAAATGAAATCACTATGTTAACTTTATGTGATTCATGAGAGCTTCATCACCCCTAAATTGAAGGGGCTTAGCTTCTCATATTTGAATTCATCAGAACATAAAGTGATTTCAACATGAAAGAAGAGAGCTAATTAAAATAAAATAAAAGCTAATCTATTTGCATAAAAGAAAGAGATCTAAACTACTAACATAAAAAGAAACATAAAAGAAAAGAATATGAATTAAAAATGCATGAATTAAAATTGCATATAAATAAATTGCATTAAGAAAATGCTAAGAAGCCATTAAAAAGAAAGAAAGTTTATGGCTACAACTAACTAAAAAAAAGGTAAGAGCTTTTACATGAAACATAAGGGGTATTTATACATGCCTAAAACCCTAATCCATATTTTAGTGGACTATCCAAATTGCCCTTGTGGAAGTGTAACCTCCAAGTAATCATTAGCATGAAATTAATCCTCACTAACATGCCATTAAACCTTCATGAACATGTGCATGTGCTTTTAATCTCCATTAGCATATAATTATGGTCCATGTGTTAGTGGGTAGGTGGGCTCCTCCATGATTTCAAAAATTCTTTTATTTCTTCATTCCTTTGTCTTCCAACCTTTGTGCATGCATACATACATGAAGCCTCTTCCATTTTCTATCCAAATTCCTACAAATAAAACTAAAATGTGCAAATAAATATTCTCAAAATTAATACATGCATAAAATTACCATTTTTCCCCTAAATGAAGATGAATGAATGATGATTTGATGACATTTGGATTTTGGTAAAAACATGTAAAAAATACCCTAATATGATCATTATTTAATTAAAACAAGATTAAATATGTGAGTATAAATATACACTTTTACGTCCACATTAGTATGACATGACTGACAGGATGTGAGATGATCGACCGATAAACTTATATCATGTTATAGTATTATTTTTGTAGTATACATAGAGTAAAGCATGGCTCACTCACCAGCCTTATGTCCGACCCACTCTTATTTTCCCCTTATATATACATCCAGGTTGATAAAGTTTGAAGATAAGATGGTATCGGAAATAGAGACTCATTTGCAAATATTGTATATAATGTAAATAAGCGTTGTGACCTGGATTTGACTTTATGTGTAACGCCCCACCTCTATACCCATACAATCCAAGAGTATTACTGAGTAATGTTGTAAGACAATGCGGAGAATGAGGCTATATGAGGTACACACGTGAATATTCTCTTGAGCTAACACTGTTACGTATTAAAACATCGAATATAACTCACCAGCAAACGTACATAGTATCGACACAAAGCAATATACATGTGTGCCTTCAAGACAGAACAATACACAATATACGGTAAATCATAGAGAATACAGATTCAATCGCGACAATAATATATAATATAATATGTCATACAGTTTAAATACAAATATCTCAAATGTCAACTCTCTCAAAATTTGATAAGGCAATAGTCAATATGCCACTCAATGTCTAATATGTACAGTAAAACAATGTCATATAAGTATCAGATAATGATCCTAAAGTAGTCTTCTCTAAGCTCAATAAAATACATGTTGGTCAAGTCATCCCTGTACCTAAAATGTCTCGGACATCCGAGTATAATATAAGTAATAAACGGATTAGACTATATCTAAATCCAACGTCAATAACCATATGGAACTCTGTATATACTGGGTATAAATAAATATAAAATAGTAATAATGTCAACTTAAAAAATCCAAATATCATATACATAGAACACCACAATTTCCAATATAAAGATGCCATCATCCATATAAAACTCATCAAATCAAAAACCATAAATAACATCGAATAAGTGAATCATCCATTTCTAGAAATCAACATTCGAAACCCCAAAACATATATAAGTTAAAACATAGTAATGGAGACACACGCCAAAAGAAAATATAACTGACGATACACGTCCATGAAAATATAATTGACGCCAATAATGTATAATCGACGACACACGTTTAGGATAGATAATTGGCATCACGTGCCACTGAATAGTAGTTGACGACACATGCCAATGAGTTATAAAAGCAATACATGAAATTAAATAATAATTGGCGATACATGCCAAAGAGGAAGAATAAGCGACACACGCTAAAGAAGGATACTGGGATTGATCATACTCAGACACAGTCTTTAGTATAATCACATGAGTACTAGTCTAAATCACATCACATTGGAACCAGATGGGAGATTAATAGTCGCACTTGCTCCCTGAGACCACAAGTAATTGGCGAACACGACACACGTGACCAACTAGCACGACTTCTATGGTCATTGGTTACCTCGATGGACATTGTGACTTTTATCCACTGCATATCATAAACATGCCGCAGGACTACGCTCTGCACCAGTCACAACCCTACTTTGCCCCTAGTGGTAACAGACTGCTGGCCTAGGTAACATAGGGGGATAACTATCGTCAACGCACTACCCTATAATCATCGGTATACAACTATAAATATTGCCGACACATAGCATTGGGGTGTCATAGATCCGAGCGCGACCACTGCAATCAGACCGCTAGGGTGGATACTGGCCAATCTAGTTCACTCCCGAAACATAAAGGAAGTTGGACAGTGAAAGACAAATAATATAAAATATGTATAATAGCCGACATATAACTATATGCACATACCGACACACGGTGCTATAAGTATGCTGATATACAGCTAAATATATATATGCCGATACACGACTGTGAAGACCCGTCTCTTGGACTCTCGTAAATCGACACTAATACATTCACAGTATTCACGTGCCGTAAATCCAAATGCCGGGAAGGCAGATTATTAGGGATAAAGTAAAGTAGAGGTAAAAGATAGAAACACAAATTCTCACATTTCGTTTAAATTTATAGATATATGGTACATACAACCACTTTCACTAGGGTACATTCGAGTTTTGGTATGAACTAACCCAGCCAAGAAGAGTTATAACTTATTTCTTATAACTACCTTCTCCCGCGCTTGCTGGTACAAACTAAAATTAGACACAGTGGAAAAAATAAAAAGATAGATGTATATTCACATCGGGTGTTCCAGCTCAATGCTAAAACTCTTCCAGCATGCTTTACCAAAATACTCCTAACAGAATCCCAACTACTTGGCTTCCCGGAAAAATAGGGCACCCAGAGTTTAGAGGGAAAACAAAATAAACTCTGGGTCAGTCATGAGACTGGTGCGAGAACTAAAAATACGATGTTTTGAAAATAAAACGGTATCTCATAAGACCACGCCGCACATAAACACGGAACGGTTTTTATCTTATGATAACCAAATCTTTATTACATAAAAGTAAAGGATATTATTTTTAATGACATTTCTTTGAAAACATTTGTAGGTAAATTTATTAATCTTAGCCGAAATTGTTACATTGATTAAATTCCAGCATACTAGCCACAAAGTGGGTTCTACAAACAAAATGGCAGACACTTAATGGAGAATGGATTTTCTTAAAAATGACCAGGTGAAGAGACTACCTTTCGACAATACATCTCTAGAGGAATGTACCGAGGCCCAACTGATGGTCCTCTACCAATACAAGACCAGTCTACCTCTTCCTAGATAGTACCGAATATGTATGTTTATGTGCATGTTCACATGTATGCACATGTACATGTGTATGTGTATGTTACAATTCTCCACAACGTTGCACAACTTCCGCACGTTGTATCGTTACCAATCCCGATTCCGATTTTCGATCATGTTTTCGCTTTTTAGTTAGTATGCATATATTTGTAAAAAAGTTTCGAAAATAAATTTTCTTATCATTCTTTACTAATTAAAATGATCATATTTCATTTATAAAATCATATAAATTAATATTAATAATTATTTATGAAATTGGTGTTATATCGATAAAGCGAAACGAACATTTATCAAAGTGATATACTTGTGGGTCGTAACCTTCAAAACCTTACTTTCGACTTCACCGGATAACCTCCTTCGAAGCATATAAATCTCTTTTCAAAACATTAGGCCTCTGCCTTTCGAAACACTTTAAAACTTCTCTTTCAAAACCTTTCGAACATTTTAAAGTATTAATTAATAACACTTAGAAGCTTAGCTTCGAAACAATTGAAAGTACCCCTTTCGAAACCATTGAAAGTGACCCTTCCAAAACCATTCCCTTTCGAAACCATTGAGTTTATACTTGAAATATTATTTGGGCCAAAGTGAATATAAATGAAAATATCTCTTTCGGAACCATCATTTATCATATAAAAATATTGGGGAAAACATGATGGCGTCGGCACCATCCCTTTCGAAAGCTTCAAATCATTTAAACAAAACATTGAAGGATAGCGTCGAAACCCCTTTCGAAGCCATTGCCTTCGAAACCCTTGGACCTTTTCGAAAGCATTAAGGAAGTGGCATAAAACATCTTTAAAAACAAGCAATACCTTTTGAAAGCATTGATGACTTCAATACACTCGAAAGGCTAAAGAATGGCAGCAGGGCTTCGACTAGGTCGGAACCCCTTCTTTCGAAAGCATTACTCTTTAAAACATAAGTTGATGGCAACCCCTTCGAAAGCCTTTAAAAAACCTCTTTCCAAAACATATGCTTCGACTCCATCGAAGGCTTTAATAAAATAAAGGCAGGCGCTTCACTTTTAAAATAAACAAAAAGGTATCGATCCCATCGGAAGCAATGCTTTCGACACCTAGCCTTCCGCCTTTCTCCAATCCACTACGTACCATCTAAGTGATACCTTGTGTATTGGTTTCGGCTTAGTGGGTTTCGACTTGATTGAAGGCAGAAGCTCTGAGTCGAAAGATACTTCTAAAGAAGGCGGAACCAACTTTTCTGGGTAAACCTGATTTAATACTAATTAAAGCAAACACTTTCTAACTAACCTGCCACATGTAAACACAAGATTGGTTGCCTTAACTTTTCAAATTCTTTATCAAAATTACTGCCGCTAATTTTAGATCTAAACCATGGTTAAGTTAACAAATAAGCCCTTCCATTAAGCAAAACCAATATTGCAAAGAAGTTCCTCTTCTAAAATAATTTAATTTGCATGGTAAATCAATTAGGAAAAATCCCCAAAAATTCCAAAAATTCACTTTAATCATGTTATCAAACATATCAAAATTCCAGACCCAAATTCTCAATATATTTTCCAAAATAAATTTATAAACCCAACTAACCATATTTTCCTTTGAAAGTTCATAGTAATCTTTCCATACCTTGGAAAATTATCAAATTAAAACCCAATTCCATAATCATGTTTACATAATATAAAAAAATTTCATGGCATTTAAACATCAACATAAATCGGTTTTGCCCTAAAATCGTGTATATTCCTATATAAACAATCTTGTTTAAATTAAATAAATAATAATTCAAACATATCATCATCCAATTCATCATAAAATCGAATTTACCCTTAAACCCGAAAACATATGATTATAAAACAAAATAGAGATGGAATGAATTATTATTCACCTTGATTAAGATAAGGAGATTGGATTGAGATTAATTTCCTCTAAACTTGAACCGCTAGCTTTACTTTTGATTTCTCTTCACTTTGATTATGACCGACTCCTCTTTACGTTTTTGTTTTGCATTTTCAAATGATGTGAATGGGAAATAAAATGGTAGGAACGAGAATATACAAGGGTAAGGGTTATGTGCGGCAAATTCCCAATATACCCTTATGTAAATTAATTAACTTAAAAACCATTCTTTAACTCATTTAATTTTTATTAAGCGCAGCCTTAATTATATTTATTCAAATTTCAACCTCCTTATCTCTTAATTTTTATCTTATTCTTTTTAATTTACCTAAATAAATCTCCTAAATAATGCTATCAAAAATTAGGGGTGTTACAGGCTCCCCTCCTTAAAGAATTTCGTCCTCAAAATTCAGTAAGGACTAAATACTAAACATAGCAATCATCTGTAACGAATCCTAACAACCATACTAGTCTACCTGACTAGGAATTATATATATAAATCTAATATAGACATACCCTCAAAGCATATCGGGATATGTATCTCGAATCATGTCCTCTGTCTCCTAAGTACAGTTTTTCTCGTTGTCGCTCCATTGACTTTCACCAACTTGACTGCCTTGTTCCTCAATCTTTTATCGTCTCTCGCTACAACCCGAACTGGTTGTCTAACAAAAGTCAAATTAGGCTCTACCACTAGATCTTCCAACCCCGTCGGAGGAATAGTAGCCTCCGGATCATGCACAAACTTGCGAAGATGAGACACATGAAATACATTATGGACACCTGCCATACTGCTAGGCAACTCTACTTTGTATGCGAGCTTTCCAATCCTCTCTATAATCTGGAATGGACCAACATTTCTCGGTGCCCGTTTCCCTGACTTTCTGAACCGTGCCACACCCTTCATCGGTGATACCTTAATGAAAACCATGTCTCCAACTGAGAACTCTAGGTCTTTATGCCTTTTATCTGTGTAACTCTTCTGTCTGGATTGAACTTCCTTCATCCTTTCTTGGATCAACTCAACCTTCTCTGACGTTTCCCTAACCAAATCTAGACCTAAGACTAATCTGTCTCCAGTCTTCTACCAACATGCTGGTGATTTGCATGGCCTTCCATATAAAGCATCAAAAGGCGCAATTCCTATACTAGTCTGGTAACTATTATTAAAGGAAAACTCAACCAAATATGGGTGATCTTCCCAAGGTCCACCAAAAGTCCAATACACAAGCTCTCAACAAATCCTTGAGTACTTTATTGACTCTCTTGGTCTGCCCATCCATTTGAAGGTGATATGCAGTACTCATCTTGAGCTTAGTGCCTAACACATCTGTAGACTCATCCAGAATTCGCTAGTGAACAAAGCATATCTGTCACTGACTATGCTACTAGGAACTCCATGTAGTCTAACTACGTTCTTCATGAACAATTTAGCCAAAACAGTCCTAGTTGACTTTACTGGAATGGAATGGGCACTCTTGGTCAATTTGTCCACTATGACCCATATACTTTCATTTTCTCTGTTTGATCTTGGCAACCGTCAATAAAATCCATGGATATCGAATCCCATTTCCAAACTGGAATCTCTAGAGGCAGAAGCAACTCACTCGGCTTCTGATGTTCGACTTTCACTTGTTAACAGTTTGCACACTGCCCAACCCACAAGCCAACATCCCTCTTATACCTTCCCAATAGAAGCTCCTCTTCATATCTTGATAGATCTTGGTCCCTCTAGGATGAATCGTAAACTTGGATCGATGACATTACCCAAGAACTTTTTTCCTCAAGTTCTCAACATCTGGAACACATAACCGTCCCTTCTTTCTTAACCATCCTCTCTTGTCAAGACAAAAATCTTTCAAATCATCGATCTCAGTTCCAACCTCAAGTCTTTTGATCTTCTCGGCTAATAATGGATCATCCTTCTGCTTAGAAGCAATTCTCTCGATCAACATTGGTCGAACTTCTAAACAGGACAACATGGCAATACTCCGACTAGAACTTGCAGTTGACCTTAACTGCACACCACAACGGGCCAAAGCTTCTAGACCCTTCCATTCTTTCGACATAGCCAGCACCACATTCTGGTGTTTTCTGCTAAGACATTCCGCTACTTTAATATCTTTCCCTGGTGTATACTGTATACCAAAATCATAAGCAACCAAAAACTCCAACCACCTCTGCTGTCTTCTATTCAACTCCTTCTGATAGAATAAGTATCTTAAAGACTTATGATCTATGTATAGCTCAAATCTCTCCCCCAAGAGATAATACCTTCAAATCTTCAATGCGTAGATCACTGCAGCCCACTACAAATCATGAGTAGGATATCTCACTTCATGCGGTCTAAGCTGTCGTGAAGCGTAGGAAATCACTTCACCCACCTCACCAACACAGCTCCCAATCCATTCCCACATGCACCAGTATACACCACTAACCCTTGGTTTCCATCTGGAACTACTAACACTGGTGCATTGGTCAACAAATGCTTTAACTTAAGGAATGTTTCCTCATATTTGTCGGACCAAACAAACTTCACCTCCTTCCTAGTTAGCATAGTCAAAGGCGCTGCTATCCGCAAAAAATCCTTGATGAATCTCCGGTAGTAGCCAGCAAGTCTAAGAAAACTTCTAATCTCGGTCACCGTCTCTGGTCTCTTCCAATTTTTCATAGCTTCGATCTTATCTGGATCGACTGACAACCCTTGCTCTGAAACCACGTGACCAAGAAACTTAACCTCTTTCTTCCAAAAATGACATTTGGAAAACTTTGCCTTTAGCCGATTCTGCCTCAACGTCTCAAGCACAACTCTAAGATGATCTTCATGATCCCTCTCATCTTTAGAGTATACCAAAATGTCATCTATAAACACCAATACAAATCTATCCAAATAATTTTGGAAGATTCGGTTCATCAAATCCACAAAGAAAGCAGGTGCATTTGTCAACCCAAATGGCATTACTAACCACTCGTACAAACCATATATAGTCTAAAATGCTGTCAAAGGAATGCTGTCCTCTGCCACTCTTAACTGATGGAAACCTGTCATCAAATCCAACTAGGAAACCACTCTGGCTCCACTCAACCTATCAAATAGATCATCAATTCTCAGCAAAGGATACTTATTCTTTATCGTCCTTTCGTTCAACTTACGATTGTTGATACACATCCTCAACGACCCATCTGGTTTCTTCACGAATACCGCGGTCGCTCCCTAAGGCGAACTGCTTGGTCTAATGAAATTTTTTCCTTCTAGATCCACTAGTTGCACCTTCAATTCCTTCATCTCTGTAACGACCCTGAAATTCCGTCCCAATTTAAAAAATTTTAGAACCGTTATTTTAATATAAAATGTGAAACTTCCATACGACTTCAATCAACGTCCAAACTTTGTTTTTAAATTGCGCCTTGATGATTGTAGATATGGGTAAAGTTTCGTCGGAAAATACCACAGTAAACTTCGTGCGCGTTTTACTGCACATCAGTTCATTTTAAAGCGTGAAAATTTCATCTTCCGAACCTAAATATTTTTACATAGAAAAATTCTAAATCATTTTCTGACAAAGGCGTCATTTTTCGTTTTTCAAAATTCGGATATTTTTAGCTCCGTCGATCTTATTATTCGGTGTTTTGCTGCATTCTCTGTAATAGGAATTTCAAATATTCACAAACGATTTCCGTTACCGTTCAAACTTCACATTTGGAATACGCCTAGATAGACATAGGTGTATGCCAAATTTCGTCGAAAAATATGGTAGTAAATTTCGCTCGTCAAATTTACATATCTGTTTTAATTTTATGTGTAAATTTTCTATCGTCCGAACTTAAATATTTTTTTCACAATATTGCATAAGAAAAATATTCTGATCATGATGGCGCATTCCGTTCCGTCAAATTCCGCTTTTAATTGCTAGTTAAATTGTCGCTCGAGCAAATGGTTCAATAAGATTTACCACTTCGCAAACAATGTCAAACCACCAATATCTTTATACCGTTGAGTCCGCCTCGTCGCGCTGATCAAAACGGTATATTTGTTTGTGTCAATCGGAGTTCGGCGTGGCAAGTTATAAATTAGTTAACTGAGTACAAACTGGTCCGTTACGCCACAAAACCGGTACCCTACTCTTTCCCGCTTAAAATTCAAAAAAAAAACCTCTGCCCCTTCAGAAACCCAATAGCCACTGTGACATATCATCATTTCATTGCACGGGGACTCTAAATTCTCTCTGTTATATTTGATGTCCTCTGCACTCTATAGCTCACTTCTGAATTTCTCTCTGGTACGTAACCTTCTTCTCCTTCTTCATTTATTCTTTCTTTCCTTCTCTGCTCTCTCATCAAAAAAAAAAGATAAACAGCTTCCCCCTCCCATGCATGCAACCCCCACACCAGCCCCTGCCCAGCCTTTCCCCCCGCCTTCGCCCCCCTGCACCTGCCTCCAACTCCCCCTCTCTCCGACCCCGCCTCCGACCCCCCCTTCCTCTCACCCGCCTCCAACCCCCCCTCTCCGCGCCAGACCCCCGACCCCCCCCCCCCCCCCCGCGCCAGACCCCCGCGCCCCGCCTCCGACCCCCCCATTCCTCTGACGACCCCCCAGCTCCGTCCCCCGACCCCCGCGCCCCGCGCCAGACCCCCGACCCCCCGCGCCAGACCCCGACCCCCAGCTCCGACCCCCAACCCCCCAGCTCCGTCCCCGACCCCCCGCGCGTCCAGACCCCCCCCCCCCCCCCGACCTCCCAACAGCCCCGACCCCCGCTTCCCCTCTCCGACCAGCCTCCCCGACCCCCTACGCCCGCCACAGCCAGCCGACCCCATGCGCCACAGCCCCGCGCCCGCGTTCACCATCCGCCACCCACCCACGCCAGTCTCCGCCACTGCCGCAACAATCCTGTCTGTGCACATCAGTTATATATATATAACAGTAGATATATATATAACTGTTATATTATATAACAGTATATATTTTGGAATCTGGTTGCTCATTTTTTTCTGTTGCTGTGTTTGGTTCCAGCTACCGCTTCGGAGCTCTAGGCATTCATCCGGCTTGTTTGAATCTAATCTTGCTTCGTCGTTGGTATGATTTTATATATTTTCGATCGATATATTGCAATAAACAAATTATTGATTAATTATTTGTTTGATTGCAGTTTGTGTTCATTTTGCGTCGTGCCTATTAGGGTCTATTTTATCTATTCATCTTCGTGCCGCGCCATCTTCTCCAACCACGAAAGGTGAATATTTTATATTCACGACTCAATCTATTATGCGATGATAATCAAGTGATAATTGTTGTTAATATTAATCTGGATATTAAATTGTTGATTGTTAAAATTTGATGAAGTAAACTGTTAATTTCTAAAATTTGACGACATGTATTGTTTATTTTGATCAAAAATGTTAACTGTAATATGATGTTAATTAGGGTAAATAGTAGTGACACAAAAATTGTTATGTACGATTGATGTAGAAATTTGATAACGGACACCAAGTAAAAATCATCCTGTAATAATCTTCAATCCGTTGGATTCTAGGAATAATTATATTAATTTGCATAATTAACTAATGTAAGTTAATATGGTTATTTCGGGATTATTTGAATAAGTTGTTAATTTGTTATGTATGGTTGCTATTGCTTGTTTATTTACTTTGACACCATCCCAGTTATCACACTGCAAGTTCCCTTTGCTATGCTTTGTTTTATATTGAATGATATCGGGTTGAAATGATAAATACCCACTTAAACAACTTGGCCTAGGATAGAAAATTTAAAAAAATAAGAAACCCGATTGGTCAACAAAAATTATTTTGAAATTGAAATCTATTTGAAATTAAGGAATGAACTTAATAATTTGTTTGGAAATCAAGTAACGATTTAATAGATTTAGTTGAAATAAATTAATGGATTTAATAGAAATTAATTAATGGATTAATTGGAATAATTAATGAATTTAATGGAAACGGATTAAATAAATCTATTTAATTGAAGGAAAATGAATTGGCAGATTTGATTGAAATAAGATTTAAAACAAGTGAGTTTTAAAATTTAATAATTTAATTTATTAGATTGGTAGATTTAGATTTAAACTGAGTTTTAAATTAAATAGATTTGAACTTGTCATAAATAATAATTTAGATTTAGGAAATTTTGACTTAAAATGGAATACGAAACTAACTGAAGTCTTATGGATTTAATTTAGCAATAACTTAAATGTAAAATGATTTTAAATTTAAGGAAATTGATTTAATCAAATTTATGATTATATTTAATGTAACGATGAATGTAAATATGAATTGAGATAAATAGAATTTGATTTAACGATTCGAACTTAGTTAACCGGTAAATTTGAATTAATTGATTTGAACTAAATTTAATACGTGAGTTATTAAATTTAACTCGAATACTTAATTATATTGTTAATTCAAATGTTTGAACTACAGATTTCATTTGGAAATATGATTTTAAATATCCGAAATAAATTGAATCGTGAAATGTCAAAATTTGGAAGTCAAATTTGCACCTTGACTTTTGGACTTTGATTTGTTTTAAACGTTGAGTTAACCGACCATTGGGTAATAAATACGTAGTTATTAAAGAGACCGGGATCGGATATGGACATACTCTCTGTCGATACCGAAAACCACTTTAATAACTATTACACGCGAAGTGTTGATCCAGAATGAAGTGGATGGTTTGGTGAACGCGTTGACTGAAGAAAGAGAACGATATTGGACGACCCCTGACATGACTAAAACAGGAGCCGCGCCGGGCCATTGAGGTTCGCCACCTCTAGCGGACACACTTCTTCGATACCATATCTATTACTTTTGTGATTCGATTTGGGTGCACCCCTTGATTTGGGAGTGTTGTTTTGCGGTGTTGAGATAGTAGCTGCTATGCTCAACATCAGTCCGGATCACGCAACTACTAGTATCCTAGTTGGTATCGCCTCATGTACCTTGTCATACTGATTATCCTATTCGTGACCACTACGTTTTGTTTTGTACCTTTAGTATATGGATTGCCCTCTGGTGACTTCCGGTTTTGGGGAAACTACGGTCTTGTATATGCTCTTGGGAATAAAAATGTGTTAAGGGTGGTATGGGCCATGACTTAACACTATTTTAATATCGTATTTTACTGATCAGACATTATCTACCTATCGTATTCTATTGTATATATAGATAGTTTATCGGATCCTTAGAGATGTTATTTTATCCATCTTCAAGTTATGAACTATTCCCTTGCACTTGGTTTAATTGCATAAGATTTTGAGTCCTGACTCGAGTGTTTCTTTTGCATATGCTCGGGTCAGTCTGAAGCTATCCAGTTGCTGATCAAGGTTGGTTGAAGATGCTGAAGGCTTATCACTTATCTTTATCAGTCTATTTATATTCCTGTATTGATGTCCTAGTCTGTTGGACATTTTTGGTATTAGTCACTTGATGTTAAGACATTGTTGTATATTATATAGTGGCTTCATGAACTGCTATTATGACGATGTATTTTCCGCTGCATTATTCTGTGACTGTTCTGTGATGTTGTATTGATTCTCATTTACATTTATGTATTTATAATCCCATAATGATTCGTGTTTTGAATTATTTAAGTTGACATGTGTGGATTATTGTCAATTTAAATGGTCCAAATATACGGGTTGTTACAATCTCAGTTGGTGTCATTCTACTAGATGGTATACTTACAGGTTCATCTCCTGGCATAAGATCTATCCGAAACTCAACAGCTTGTTTCGGTGGTAGTCCTGTGACTGGCTCAAAGACATCTGCAAACTCTCTTGCGACTCGAACCTGACTTAACTCTTCTCTCACTTCCATTGCACTTAACAAAGCACAACTACTCCGGTCAGAATTCTCTATGGAGAATATAATTCGGTTATGACTATCAAGGCGTCTCAGTGATATGTCCCCATCCTGGCAAAATATGCTTGCCTTATACCTCCTCAACCAATCCATACCCAAAACGATTCTGAAATCTACGAAATCGAAGACATACAAACTTCATGCAAACTATTAACCTAACAAATCAAGTTCTAACTGGTCACATCTCATCCCTAGAGTTGCATACCCTCCTATTGGATTCACAACCCTTAAGGAAGTAACAAGGTTGTGGATTCTAAGCATAACCTATCAACCAAATACTGGGATATAAATGAATGTGATGCACCGGTATCAAATAGTATCCTAATTGGTATACTCTGAATCAAAACGTACCTTCCATCACATTCTTTCCTCTATCAGCTGTAGTTGCCTTAGCAGATGATCCAACAACAAAAACCTTCCTCTTGTCCTCCATGACCGGCTCTGGACAATGGTACTTATAATGCCTAACTTGGTCGCAGTTGAAGCACTTCACATTCTTCTTATCTGCAGCCTTCTTCCCCTTGCATGACCGGCACTCATTTGCATAATGAACCTTATTGTCACACTTATATCAAACTAAATCAGTCTTTATCTTCTTGGCAGTATCCCCCTTCTGGGCTCCCTTCTTCTTATAGAACTTCCTCTTCTTTCCCTGAGAACCCTGGATTTCAACTGGCTTCTCTCTAGCACAAACATCAAGCATTTCCTCATGGCGAATTTACATCTCCACAACCACATTACAAGGATCACAGATATGTGTCATGGTTGCCCTAGCAAGCTCATGTCTCAAACCCCGAATAAACCTCTCATTCCTTCTGATGTCAATGTCAGCTATAGCATACCCACTTGTTGTCATTCCTTCAAAGGCTTTAATAAAACAAAGGCAGGCGCTTCACTTTTAAAATAAACAAAAAGGTATCGATCCCATCGGAAGTAATGCTTTCGACACCTAGCCTTCTGCCTTTCTCCAATCCACTACTTACCATCTAAGTGATACCTTGTGTATTGGTTTCGGTTTAGTGGGTGTTTCCTGGAGATTTGACCAGGCAACTGAGTGCTCGGCATTGGATAGTACTCGGCTTATAGGACTACTCGGCATTCAGTAGAACTCGGCTTCCAGAAGTACTCGGCTTCCATGAGTACTCGGCATTCGGAAGGACTCGGCATCGAGGGGCACTTGGCATACAGGAACATTCGGCATCCAGTAGTACTCGGCATTGGGGAGTACTCGGCATCCAGGAGTACTCGGCATTGGGGAGTACTCGGCATCTAGGAGTACTCGGCGTTCAGGAACGCTTGGCATCTAGGAGTACTCGGCATTCAGGAACGCTCGGCATCTTGGTGAACTCGGCATGACTGTACTACTCGGCTAAAGGCAACGTCCGGCCATAACTATCATTCGGCTAAAGCATCGTTCGTCCAGAGACAATGATCAGCTAAAGGCTAACGTTCGACCAGGGACATCGTTCGGCCAGAGGCATGTTCGGCTTCGACTGACATTCATTCCACTCTTCCCACGCAGCAGGCATATCGTTCGGCACTGAGAGGGTGGTTCGACATCATTGTGTTCGGCATGTATCGTTCGGCATATGGCGACCACCGTATATGGGTCAGAGTGTTCGGCTGCCGAGCCCACCTGGGAAGTCCAACCCATCTTTGTCTATAAATAGAGGGGCAGGGGCACAGTGAAGAGGACCTTTTTTGGGAGAACACTGGGGAGACTCTGCCATTTTTCTGATCCATCTTCTTTACTTAGGAACTTCATTCAAACATCTGACCTACGAATTGTATTTGTAATCAATCATTAAGAGGATCAATAAAGTTTAATATCAAAGTGGACGTAGGTAATTACGCTGAACCACTATAAATCTGGTGTTCTTAATTTCTGCATTTAAATTAGCATTGGCTTCTCTGTTTAATTTACCTTCATCACTTATATCTCTACATAATCTTTCTCTATGAGGTTAGTGACCAATTTTGGTGCTAACACTTTGGTGCTTTCACTGAGAATTGAAATCTCAGACCTCAAGGGTCTGCTTTGAAGCTACTGGATTGAACAAATCCCCCAAAGAAGATCCGACTCATTGATAGGACATCCGTTGATTCTTCTCAGAGTTCATACCAATAACTCTACAATGGCAAGACCACGTACCAGGTCAGCTTCTCATAATGCGGATGCTCATGAGACTGCTAGCGTGCAACAAGCAGGACCTAGCAATCAGCCAGCAATTCCAGGTGTAGGAATTGCCGCCCAGGACCAGACTCCAGTTGTCACCAGAATAGAGTTCAACGACTTGATGAGAGAACTCAGGGAAAGCAGGAGACAACTAGGAGAGCAGATGCAAGCTAACGCCAACCTGATGGCACAACTCACTCAACAACAGCAACAGAATGCTGGGGGCAATCCTGCTCCTTATTCCTCATCCGACAGCTCAACTTCCTCTGATGAACCTCCCAGGCGCAGACGCCGTAAGACCGAAGCTGCGCGGGCAGGTGCTGCTGTTCAGACAACAGGAGACCGTGACCAAGTCGGAGCTGGAAACTTAGGAACTGGAGTATAGATGGAGGCTGGAGGCCCAGACCATCAAAACGCTAATGATGTCGAACCTCAAGACGCACGATTGGCAGATCGCCAGAAGAGGAGGCATCAACATGGACAGTCACGTAGAACGGACTCTAACCTTCCACCTTCCATATAGACACCAGACCTAATAGCCATGGTCATGCAATTGATGAAAGAAAATCAGGGCTTGTCGAATGATGATTGGGGAGTATCAAGGAGTCACACTCCGTTCACAGATGTTGTGTTAAAGGCAGCGTACCCCAGAAAGTTTAGTATGCCAACTATCCCTGCGTATGAGGGAAAGACTGACCCCAGACAGCATGTCATGAGGTACGAATGGATGATGGATTCAGCTAGAGCAAATGATGCCACCAAGTTTAGATGCTTTCCAATTACTCTATCTGGGATCGCTACTATGTGGTTTACCCGACTTCCTCCACGGTCTGTATCCAATTTCGAGGAGTTGGCAAAGAAGTTTATTGAGCAGTTCAGGATACACACTACTTGTCCAAAGGACGTAATGTCTTTGTCAAGTGTAATCCAAAGTCCTGGGGAGTCATTGAAGGAATATTTACAAAGGTTCCATGTTGCGGCAACTGAAGTCAGTAATCCCAACGATCATGCAATCCTAATGGCTGTGATGAGAGGTGTGGATCCGGATTCTGAGTTTGGAGACTGGTTGGCAGGAAAACCTCCGACTACGCTAGAGCGTTTCTACTCAAAGGCACACCAGTTCATAAGGAGAGAAGAAGCTAGGTGGGTAAGACGAGATAAGGCACCAGGACCTGTCCAAGAGTCCATAAAAAGCAACGTTGCTGTGAAACAGTCCGGGGACAACTCGGGAAAGGTCCAAGTCAATGTCCAAAATAAGTCTGGGCAGCCTAAGGAGTCCAGAGGAAGAAATCAAGGGAAGAAGAGAGAAGCGAGGAAGTGGAAATCGAGAATTCCAAGCTACAACGAGTATACCCCACTGAATGCGTCTCTTGAGAACATTTACCTATCAACCTACAATGCCTTTCAGTATAGAAAGCCACGTCCAAAAGAATCAACCGAGGACCAGAAGTGGACCGGGAAATATTGCCGCCTCCATGAGACTTATGGGCACAATACGGAAGAGTGCAGACACCTGCACGACGCTATCGAGAAGTTGATTAGGCAAAAGAAGTTGCAAGAATTTGTGAAGGATCCACAGGAAGGAGAACAGGGAACGTCCAACCCATGTCGTGCACCGGCTCCGCATCATCCCGAGGAGCCTGCCCGAACTGTGGGTAGACTAGTCATAAATACAATCATCGGCGGACCTCACCCCGCGGATAAGAATTGGCAAGAGATGGAGCGGTACGCAAGTTCCCTGAAGCATGCAGATTTTGAGTGCTGTTCGAACGTGGAGGATGGAACCCCTGCTAAGCAGCAACGCGTAATGACAGACGATATAGTGTTTAGAAACAAAGATGCTGACCAAGTAGAGGCTCCAACCATCGACCCGATGGTCATATCTACGACGATCGGACCGACTTATGTCAAAAGAATTCTGATTGATTGTGGAAGTTCTGTCAACATCATCTTCAAGAAGGCTTATGACCAAATGAAGATGGAAACCAAGGACTTGAAACCATCCAAAGCTCGTATACACGGCTTTAATGGCGCAGCGACTGATGCAGTGGGGTATGTTGAGTTACCAGTTGAACTGGGACAAGGCGAGCGTCAGAGGGTGCGAATCCTACCCTTCGTAGTTTTGGATGTGGATTCTCCGTATAATGTTTTCTTGGGCCAACCGGCCCTGGCTGAGTTTAGGGCAGCATTAGCCCCGTGGTGCTTAACTTTGAAGTTCCCAACTGATAAAGGGGTAGGTAATGTTCATGGCGACCAAGCAGCTGGTCGTTCCTGTTATGTGGCTGAGCTCCGGGAGGCCCATCGGAGGGAAAAAGGAAAGGTTGCGGACAATCCCGTCCGCATCCTTAACACGGATAATTGACAAGTAGTGCCCGAGCCCTGGCTCGGGCATAATTCTCGGATCTTCAGAGACATAGATCCGAGAGACGACGATGAGAAACCCAGGGAAGAAAAGGCAGCGCCGGCTGAATTAACGGTTGACATTCCAGTCGGCCGAAACGACCCTTCGCGAATACTGAAGATCGGATCACAGCTTGGCCCCGCAATGACTGAAGACCTTAGTGACTTCCTCCGGGCGAATCTTGATATTTCGCCTGGACGCATTCTGATATGTGTGGGATTTCTCCCGCCATCACGAGTCATATGTTGAACATAGACCCGAAATACGTCCTGGTTAAACAAAAGAGGAGAGGAATGGACTCGGAGAGGTCCGCTGCTCTCAGAGAGGAGGTGGACAAACTCAAAGCCAATGGGTTCATCCGCGACGCCCTCTATCCTGAATGGGTATCCAACCCCGTACTGGTGAAAAAGGCAAATGGGAAATGGAGAACCTGCGTAGACTATTCCGATTTGAACAAAGCGTGCCCCAAGGACAGTTTCCCATTGCCTAGGATTGATCAGTTGGTCGACTCCACTGCCGGACGAGCTGTTATCATTCATGGATGCATACTCGGGATACAACCAAATCCCGATGCATATTCCGGACCAAGAACACACCAGCTTCGTTACAGATGTCGGGCTATATTGCTATGTAGTAATGCCCTTCGGACTGAAGAACGCAGGAGCGACTTATCAACGTTTGGTGAATCGAATGTTCAAGAACCAGCTTGGTAGGACGATGGAAGTCTATGTGGATGACATGCTCGTGAAGTCACGACAGTCAAACGACCACATTCGAGACTTGGCTGAAATGTTCGACATACTCAGGTATTACGGGATGAAGATCAACCCTCTGAAGTGTTCCTTCGGCGTTGCGTCGGGGAAGTTTTTGGGATTCATCGTCAACGCAAGGGGAATTGAAGCTAACCCAGAAAAGATCCAAGCTATTCGAGATGTGCAAGTGCCCAAGACTATAAAGCAGGTACAGAGCCTGAATGGAAAAGTAGCTGCGCTAAATCGATTCATATCCAGGGCAACCGACAAATGCATCCCTTTCTTTGATATAATAAAGAAAGGGAAGAGGAATTTCGAATGGACGTCTAGTTGTGAGGAAGCATTCCGGGATCTGGTGAGGCATCTGGAGAGCCCACCGGTGCTGTCAAAACCAGTAGTCCACGAGATGTTGTACGTATACTTGGCTGTATCCCCGCATGCGATAAGTGCGGCTTTAGTTCGCGAGGAGGACCGGATCCAGAAGCCGGTGTATTATGTTAGCAAGCGCTTAACGGGGGCAGAAAGAAATTACCCTAAAATTGAGAAATTGGCCTATTGCTTGGTGATTGCATCACGTAAGCTACGCTCGTATTTTCAAGCACACTCAATCAGTGTTTATACCGATCAACCCTTGCGGCAGGTACTCCAACGACCAGAAACTTCTGGAAGGTTGCTAAAATGGAACATCGAGTTGAGCCAGTTCGATATTGCCTACTTGCCACGGAGAGCCATACAAGGGCAAGCATTAGCAGATTTCATCGCTGAGTTTACCATACCCATAGAACCAGATTATCATGACGTCATTCCCCCCGTTCGATGGAAATTATACACTGATGGGGCATCAAACGACCGTTGCTCCGGCGTGGGTGTAGTTCTTATAACTCCAGAGAATCGATCGATCTGTTATGCTTTGAAGCTTGATTTCCCAGCTACAAATAACGAAGCAGAATATGAAGCACTGATTGCTGGCTTGAAACTCATCGGGGAACTCGGGATCAAATCAGTTGAAATCTTTTGTGACTCACAGTTGGCGGTTTACCAAGTGCGGGGAGATTATCAAGCAAAGGGACAAAAGCTTGCTCCATACCTTGTTCAGGTCCAAGAACTACTGTCAAATCTTGAGCATTATGACATTTCGCATGTTCCGCGCGAACAGAATAAAGAAGCCGACTTGTTGGCTAAGTTTGCAAGCACAGGCGATGCGCAACAAATGGGATTGTATCCCGTTGAGGCCTTGCACGCCCCGAGCATAGATGAGATGAAAGTTGATTGTGTATTGGAAACAAAAATCGAGAAGGAATCGTGGATAACCCCATTCAAACTGTACCTGACGACCGGGACTTTACCAGAAGAAAGGAGCGAAAGACGGCAGGTCCTTCGAAAGGCCGCGCGATACGTGATGCAGGATGGATTAATGTATGGAAAAGGGTTCTCAGTCCCATTATTACGGTGCATCGCTCATGACGAGACAAAGCGGGTCTTAAGAGAGGTTCACGAAGGGGAATGCGGCGACCATACTGGGGGGCAAATGTTAGCAAAAAAGATCCTCCGCTATGGATATTACTGGCCAACCGTAAATCGGGACGTTGCAGACTACGCCAGGAAATGTGACAAGTGTCAAAGATATGCGAAAACCCCGAGGACTCCATCAACTGAACTCACACAAATGGTTAGTCCCTGGCCATTCGCGATCTGGGGAATCGATATAATCGGCTCTTTGCCTATATCCAAAGGAGGTGCGAAATACGCAATAGTTGCAGTCGACTATTTCACAAAATGGGCTGAGGCAGAACCTTTAGCCACGATCACCTCTAAGAAGGTCATTAATTTCGTTGTACGAAACATTATATGCCGCTTTGGCCTCCCTCGCACCATCATTACGGATAACGGGATGCAGTTTGAAAGCAGAGAGTTCAAAGAGTTCTGTATAAAGTATGGCATTGAGAAGAAGTTCGTCGTCGTTGCACACCCAAAAGCTAACGGACAAGTCGAGGCCGTTAACAAAATAATCAAGTCCATACTGAAAAAACGTTTGGAGAAGGTTGGAGGCAAGTGGGTAGATGAACTCCCAACAGCACTATGGGTTTATAGAACTACCCACAAGTCCGCGACCGGCCACACTCCGTTCACCTTGGCATACGGCTCGGAAGCCATTATACCCGTGGAACTTGAAGTTCCATCACACCGAGTGACATATTATGATCCCAAGATGAACCAAGACCTCTTGTTGGAATCGCTGGACTGCATCGATGAAAAGCGTGAAGAGGCCGAATTAAGGGCGGCAGCGCATAGACACCAAGTCAAGCGTTACTACGATGGCAGAGTCCGCCCAAGGACTTTTGATGTGGGTGATCTCGTTCTGAAACGAGTTTTCCCGGTACCATCACGTATGAATCCCAGCTGGGAAGGTCCGTACGTCATTGAACGGAAGCTTGGAGAGGGAACATTCAAGCTAGCGACCGTTGATGGCACGACACTCCCCCGAGCGTGGAACAGTGAACATTTGCGGCATTATTACATTTAGCATGTTTTCTTTCTTGTTTTAGGCACTGTTATTTCCTGTATGTTTTCGTTCAGTCGTAACCTAGTTTCTTTTTAACTATGTAATCAAGCAGTTTAGTTGTTTTTCATTAATAAAGGCTTGAAGCCGTATTTTCCACGAATCACTAGTGTTTCTATATCTCATAATCGGATGACGAACCACATTATCCTGTACGATGTACGGGCTCGTATAAACGACCTCAAATCTCCGAATCCCCAGAGCGTGGATCGGAGTACTCTAAGTCCCCAGAGCGCGGACTAGAGTATAAAAGATTTCAAATCTCCGAATCCCCAGAGCGTGGAACGGAGTACTCTAAGTCCCCAGAGCACGGACTAGAGTATAAACGATTTCAAATCTCCGAATCGCCAAAGTGCGGAACGGAGTACTCTAAGTCCCCAGAGCGCGGACTAGAGTATACACGATTTCAAATCTCCGAACCCCCAGAGCGCGGAACGGAGTACTCTAAGTCCCCATAGCGCGGACTAGAGTATAAACGATTTCAAATCTCCGAACCCCCAGAGCGCGGAACGGAGTACTCTAAGTCCCCAGAGCGCGGACTAGAGTATAAACGATTTCAAATCTCCGAATCCCCAGAGCGTGGAACGGAGTACTCTAAGTCCCCAGAGCGCGGACTAGAGTAGAAACGATTTCAAATCTCCGAATCCCTAGAGCGCGGACTAGAGTATAAACGATTTCAAATCTCCGAAGTATGCCACGTTTGGAAATGTTCGAACAACACGAGAATGGACTGAGAAATAATGCAACTCATAAGAACTTGAGTTATGACCACAGTTAGTCAGCAAACCGAAGAAAAGCAAGAGGATCATCCAAGCAAAAAAGAAACTAAACTTCATTCAATAGTTCAAAATGGGGTTACACAGTTACTCCTCCAAAACTTGGAGTCAAAAACCTATCTATACAAACTATAGAGACAAAAGATATAAGTAATTACAAGACTTAAGCAAGGAACTCGTTGAACGAGTGTAGCAATTATTTCTTCGGTTTCTTCTTCTTGTCTTCTTTTGTTTTTTCCGACGACTCCTCTCCCTCATGCTTTTTCTTGGGTTTCTTGCTCACTAAAAAAGCGGAGTCAGGAGTAGGAGACGGAACATCCAGTGGTTTGAACCTGCCCGGGAGAATGATTTTCAGAGGTCTGTTCTGCGGGTCGGTAAGTTCCAGTATTTCAGGCTCAACTTTGACCTCGACCTTTTTCTTCTCCTCTTCGGCGAGGCGTTCCTTCATGCTCATCTTTGAGGTATGCTCAGAGGCGCCAGTGATTTCGATTTCATCACTCCCTTCGGCAGGAGATGAAGTGTCAAGCTTATCATCAGCTAACGCCCCGATCACTTGAGCGTCAGGGCCAGGAGTTACTCTCGCATGAGCAACATCGCTTGTTTTCTCCGCCTCCTCCTTGGCGTCATCGCTCCTCGGAGTTGGTTCGGGGTCAGAGCAGCCTGCATGAAAACATAGAGAATGAGCGTTAGAACGAATAACCACTGCTGGAAAATGATAAGATCTTTCAACTTCTAGAAAAGAAGAGTTTCCTACCGGGTTCTGGTTGGCTATCGGTTGCGCGTGGGGTTTCACCCTCCATAATAGGAGATAGCACATGAACGCCAAGCCCGGGATCTTCAGGATCATAGCCGGCGTGCTGCTCGAATGGGTCAAGTGTCGGCCGACCGGCCGGTTGAGCAGCGGGAGGAGCATCAATATGAGGAGCCATAGTCTCAGCCCCAGACGGGCCAGCTTCATCACTTTTCTCTTTTGGAAGGGGCGAGCCTTTGCTGTAAAGCGCCAAAGCTGCGGATAAATCCGCTGGCTCATTCCCCCTAAGAAACTCCTTCACCAAGGCATCCTCGTCGACCTCTTCAGAGCCCGACTCGATTTTCCTAATCTTCACTAAGGTTTGCCAGGCCTCAGCTAGGGATTCGAGATAGCCCTCGCCCAAGAATGTTAAGTCACGATGCATAAGGACGCGGGCTCCATACTCAGCAATCAACGGGTCAAACATGCATTTGACCTCTTCCCTGCCGGCTTCTGCGGCCGCCTCGGTGCGAGAGTCCATCTCCTCCGCAGCTTTTCTTTTGCCCTCCTCATGGGCTTCGTCCTTCATTTTTTCAACCCCAGCAAGTTCGTCATCGAGCTTCGTTTTCAGGAGCCGAGTAGCAACGATTTCATCACAGTATCGTTGTGATTCTTCTTGAGCGGCTACCTTGTCCTCTTTCTCCTTGGAGAGTAATTCTTTCAGCTCTCTGACTTGTATGACGAGCGCAACCCTTTCTTTTTGGACAAAATCTTTTTCTAGGGCAAGGGCACTGCTACACTGGACTGCTTCATCAAGTTCCTTCTTGTGAGCCATCTCTAAACGAGTAACTGCCTCAGCAGTATCTTTTGCGCTTTGTTCAGCGGCTTCCAGCTTCGACTTATACGAAGCAAGCTCTTCGTCTTGATGCTTGATGATGTTCTTGTCACAGCCGGCCTCCAATTTCAGACGATCATTCTCATATTGTCGCTCAACGGACACCTCCGAGATCTTTTCAACCAAGTGTACAAACGCGTCATGTTGAACATAGACGTCATTATTACAGGCAATGGCACTCTGCTTCACGTGCCCAGGGATATGGTGAATAGCTGGGAGGAATTTCATACCATCGAAGCAAATTTTTGGAAACTTGGCCTTGAGATCGACCATCTTTTCCGCTACAATTGGATCAACCGCGGGAGTAGGGGGAGGAGGCTTTGGAAGTTCTGCTCTTTTTCATTGCTCCCGAATTTGCCTTGTACTCGACGAACCGGAGTGTTGTTCTCGGGGAGCATCAGATTGGTACCCCCTCTGTGAAGACTTCTCTCTATCCGGCTCAGTTGGAGGAAGAGGATCACGGGACTGTGAAGATTGGGAGTATGCCTTCTTACGATAAGACGAATCGCGGGGACGGTTGTCTCTATCTTCATAATCATCTCTGTCCCTGCGTCTGCTCGAACCTGAATCCCCTCCGAAATGATGAAATATGGAAGAGCCGTGAAGGCGATCGAGTCCGTGAGAGCGCCCCATGTCACCTACGAAGGATAGAGATAACAACGAGTTAAGAAAGATCCGGGGAATAAAAAAAACTTGAAGTGTATAATGGAATGCGTATGTGCGTGTGTGTCCTAGTGTTCCCCCCGACGGACCAGTTCTTTTGTCTTTACTAATCGGAGTATTGTCTCCCTGGACTGGGAGTTGAACTCCCGCATTGCCTCTAGCGGGCGAAGAAAACTTGAGGGCTTCAGGATCGTCAAACCCGTAATTAAGTATATCGTCGGGGATAGAGAGATTCGACAAACCCCTTAGAGAACTCTCCAAGTGTTGTGAGGAAGCCTCTTTCTCTGGCGAGATAGGCATAACTTTTGAAGTGCCGCCAACTTTCTCCTTCTGAATCTTGTATTTCAACCTCTTCTTTCCCGTCGAAGGGGAGGATGACGTTTCAATTTCATGAACTTCGACCGCCGGATTCCAAGCTGGACCCACATTCTCGCCTTGAGTCTCAAGAGCTTCATCCTCTTTGTTCTCACCTTCTTCGTGCGCATCGGAAGTGCGGCGTGATGACGATCCTGCCTGTTTTTTCCTTTTACCAGATGCTGGCTTGGGAATGAAGATGCCCTCCGGGAGGCTAATCCGACGACCAGGGGCTAGCAAGCCGAACCTCGACAATGATTCGTTTGAGATGATGGTTCGGATGTCTCGTTCCTCGGTAGGAAGAGCTCTAATGGCCTCAACGGCCTCAGAATATCCTCGACCCTCCGGACGCGGGTTGATACCTGAAAAGATGAAACGAGGAGTTAGAAAAATCATGACTCCAATTAAACGTGAATGATGACTCAGCGAAGAGACTTACTGCCTTCAACCCATCTCCTCGCAAAACCAGGAGGGCAACGCACGTAGAACCATTCCTGTTTGTACAGGGCGAATTTGCTACATGCCCCTGTCAAGATTTGGCATTTGTGGTATGGCTCTAGGAACATGAAGGAAGGGCTGTCTTTCCATTTCTTGATCATATAGATGTATCTGATGTCGCCAGAGGTTGGAGGTCTAGAGAAGACGGCCATGAAGAGTAGATAGGTCCCATATAGAAACGCGTGACCGTTTGGATGCAGCTGCGACGGAGCAATGTCGATGTACTGCAACATGTCCCGAAGGAATAAATTAAACGGAGGCACGCTGCCCATCCAACACATGAACTTGTTGCAGGTGGTATATCCGACTGGGGGCAGGTGAGGACGATCGTGTCGCGAAGGGACTAACACATCGGTGAAAGGAATCCCATGAATGGAGCATATCCGTCGAAGTGCGGCTTCATTGATCTTCGAAGCTTGTGAATCGATCGGGTTGTCTAAAAGACTTGTTGCCTCCAGGGCATCGGGTGCTAAGTTATGGGCAGGGGAAGTCGACGGATTTGAAGTATCAGCGGCTTCTTGCCTTGATGACGGCCCAGGCCTATCAGATATAGTGGCGGAGCTAGACTTCTTAGACATCCCCAATAAATAATGAATCTATCTAAGTACCTGTGAAAACTATACATGAAAAATGTTCAACGTTAGAATTAACAACACGAATATTCCCCCCATGTGGTGTGTGAACTAGTGCAAGCAATCGTGTAAAAGCGTTGAAAGTTTGAAGGTCGCAAAGTTGTTGATATAAAACTGAGCGTCAAATCATCGCCTTCAAAGACTGTCATCGCTGACCGTCCCCAGAAGCCTGCCTTTTGGTGATTGCAAGTCCGGATCCAGAAAATGTATGATAATCTAAGTTCAGATTTATGTTTACTGAAGCTAGGAAGTTAGTGATCCGGGTCGGCTTCACATATGCTAGAATGCTTGGGCCCTGTTTCTTGTTTTGCTATACGAGTAGATATAGTTAATAAGTGTTCAGCATTTGCGACTAGTCGGCTAAGTCATTGTTCGGCTAAGTCTTTGTTCGGTTAAGTCATTGTTCGGCTAAGTCTTTGTTCGGCTAAGTCATTGTTCGGCTAAGTCATTGTTCGGCTAAGTCATTGTTCGGCTAAGTCTTTGTTCGGCTAAGTCTTTGTTCGGCTAAGTCATTGTTCGGCCAAGTCATTGTTCGGCTAAGTCATTGTTCGGCCAAGTCATTGTTCGGCTAAGTCATTGTTTGGCTAAGTTTTGGTTCGCCTAAGTTGTTGTTCGGCATGTAAGTCGTGTTCGGCCTCGTTTTGTTCGGCTTGTTTTAGCCTAAGTATGGTACGGCGTTTGTGACTGTTCGGTTGAGACGACCATCAGCACGCTGTCCTTAACAGTGGCCTCATCTCTTCCTCCATCCACACCGAACCACGAGGGCAAGTCGTTCGGCAAGTCGTACCAGACCATACCGCTCGATGCCCCTAATCATCTCCTACTTCCTCCATGTTTCAACTTCCTCTAATCTGGTCCGGCATAGAACACTTATGCCGAACCACAATACGTCTACCAATGACTTCCTAGAAAATCCATCTCCATTCACTCTTCCTTCCACCCTCGTTGCGTGACTCTTTAGACACTTTAGTCAAGGCTTGATTTATCCCATCAATTAAGGGAGCTCGAGCGTAAAGACTGTATTTAGGTGAAGGGATCGGTACCTAGTTGGTAAGGTGAAGACTTGGGAAGAATTGGCGAATTGTATGTTGGCTGGTAGCTTTGGCAGGTGCAAGGCAGAGGTGTTATAAGTGTGAAAAAGGAAAGAAGGAAGGAGGTGCTGGCTTTTATAGGGAAAACATAAGAAGTCGAAAAGGCTACATCCGGTGGAACCGGTCAAAGACACATCGTTCGGCGTCGGCGTATAATGATGTCCGGCACTAAAGGAGTTCGACATTTATAACACGCTCGGCACACGCCTCAACTGCTGATATTCTAAAAAAGGCATCTCCATTCGAAGTTAGCCAAGGATTTGAAATGAAACGCGAAGGTTATACAACTCAAAGCGTATCACGTTCAGTCACGTAATACACTTTGGGGGGGGGGGCAAGTGTTTCCTGGAGATTTGACCAGGAAACTGAGTGCTCGGCATTGGATAGTACCCGGCTTACGGGACTACTCGGCATTCAGTAGAACTCGGCTTCCAGGAGTACTCGGCTTCCATGAGTACTTGGCATTCGGAAGCACTCGGCATCCAGGGGCACTCGGTATACAGGAACATTCGACATCCAGGAGTACTCGGCATTGGGGAGTACTCGGCATCCAGGAGTACTCGGCATTGGGGAGTACTCGGCATCTAGGAGTACTCGACGTTCAGGAACGCTCGACATCTAGGAGTACTCGGCATCTTGGAGTACTCGGCATCTAGGAGTACTCGGCATTCAGGAACGCTCGGCATCTTGGGGAACTCGGCATGACTGTACTACTCGGCTAAAGGCAATGTCCGGCCATAACTATCGTTCGGCTAAAGCATCGTTCGTCCAGAGACAACGATCAGCTAAAGGCTAACGTTCGTCCAGGGACATCGTTCGGCCAGAGGCATGTTCGGCTACGACTGACATTCATTCCACTCTTCCCACGCAGCAGGCATATCGTTCGGCACTGAGAGGGTGGTTCGGCATCATTGTGTTCGGCATGTATCGTTCGGCATATGGCGACCACCGTATATGGGCCAGAGTGTTCGGCTGCCGAGCCTACCTGGGAAGTCCAACCCATCTTTGTCTATAAATAGAGGGGCAGGGGCACAGTGAAGAGGACCTTTTTTGGGAGAACACTGGGGAGACTCTGCCATTTTTCTGATCCATCTTCTTTACTTAGGAACTTCATTCAAACATCTGACCCATGAATTGTATTTGTAATCAATCATTAAGTGGATCAATAAAGTTTAATCTCAAAGTGGACGTAGGCAATTACGCTGAACCACTATAAATCTGGTGTTCTTACTTTCTGCATTTAAATTAGCATTGTCTTCTCTGTTTAATTTACCTTCATCACTTATATCTCTACATAATCTTTCTCTACGAGGTTAGTGACCAATTTTGGTGCTAACAGTGGGCTTCGACTTGATTGAAGGCGGAAGCTCTGAGTCGAAAGATACTTCTAAAGAAGGCGGAACCAACTTTTCTGGGTAAACCTGATTTAATGCTGATTAAAGCAAACACTTTCTAACTAACCTGCCACATGTAAACACAAGATTGGTTGCCTTAACTTTTCAAATTCTTTACTAGAATAACTGCCGCTAATTTCAGATCTAAACCATGGTTAAGTTAACAAATAAGCCCTTCCATTAAGCAAAACCAATATTGCAAAGAAGTCCCACTTCTAAATAATTTAATTTGCATAGAAAATCACTTAGGAAAAATCCCTAAAAGTTTCAAAAATTCACTTTAATCATGTTATCTAACATATCAAAATTTCAGACCTGCATTCTCAATATATTTTTCGAAATAAATTTATAAACCTAAATAACCATATTTTTTTTCGAAAATTCATAGTAATCTTTCCATAGCTTGGAAAATAATCAAAATTAAAACCCAACTCCATAATCATGTTTTACATAACATAAAAAATTTCCATGGCATTTAAACATCAACATAAATCAGTTTGGCCCAAAAACCATGTATATTCATATTTAAACAATCTTGTTTATATTATACAAATAATAATCCAAGCATATCATTATCCAATTCACCATAAAAATGAATTTACCCTTAAATCCGGAAACATATGATTATAAAACAAAATAAAGATGGAATGAATTATTATTCACCTTGATTAAGATAAGGAGATTAGATTGAGATTAATTTCCCCTAAGCTTGAATCCCAAGCTTTACTTTGATTTCTATTCACTTTGATTATGGCCGGCTCCTCTTTACGTTATTTTTTTCATTTTCAAAATGACGTGAATGGGAAATGAAATGGTAGCAACGAGAATATATATGGGTACGGGTTATGTGCAACAAATTCCCAATATACCCTTTTGTAAATTAATTAACTTAAAAACCATTCTTTAGCCCATTTAATTATTTTATTAGGCATGACCTTAATTATATTTATTCAAATCTCAACCCCCTTATCTCTTAACTTTTACATTATTCTATTTAATTTATCTAATTAAATCTCCTGAATAATGTTATCAAAATTAGGGGTGTTATAACAACCTCCCCCCTATGCATGGAAAAACTCCTTCACCCATGTGTCCATCACTTCCATCACTTTAGGGTATGCATATGTTGAATTTTGTTTGCTTAGGAAGTAAGGAAACTAAAATATCTTATATATTTTTATATTATATTTTTATACTTAATTATATTTGTATATGTATGTTTATGTGCATGTTCTCATGTATGCACATGTACATGTGTATGTGTATGTTATATATCTCCACAACGTTGCACAACTTCCACATGTTGTATCGTTACCAATCCCGATTCCGATTCCAGGTCATATTTTCTCTTTTTAGTTAATATGCATATATTTGTAAACAAGTTTTGAAAATAATTTTTCTTATCATTCTTAACTAATTAAAATGATCATATTTCATTTATAAAATCATATAAATTAATATTAATAATTATTTATAAAATTGTTGTTATATCGATAAAGCGAAACGAACATCTATCAAAGTGATATACTTGTGGGTCGTTACAACGGCTCATATAATCGCCGATACACGGCTTCACATAGTCAACGCACGATTATAACATATTCACCGCAAAAAATATTACGTTTTGTATCCCCGTACTAAGTGTCATCCACGACTAAAGGATACCCAAATAAATAACCCAACGGGGTCCTATACCACCACGTGCTACTAGTCTGTTTATTTAGAGCTCATACACAACACTTGCCTTTCAATATTTTATATAACGAGTCCAAAGAATAGTCGGAGAAACATTACCAAATGCCCCATCTTAAACGGTATTATAAATTCGTTTATTCAGATTTCTCGTGACATAGAATAAATATCAATAAATCAAACAAGGATGGTATCACTATATTATTTAAAGTCATTAATCAAATCCATCTCAACGGTGAATCATTCATACAATTCGATTCAATATACAAGGAAATAATGAACAGAAAAGTAATATAAAAATAGATTATTCAAATAAGTGTATATGTGCGTGTGCATAACAATAAGAAAATCACTCTTCATAAAAAATCAAATTATTCAAATAAATAAACATAACTACCTGTAGGATCTAGATTAACCCTAGAGGGGGGGTGAATAGGGTTATAGCAAATTTTCTCTGATTTAAACAATTAAACACAAAACCAACTGCAGAGAAATAAATATGCTGAAAAATAAATCACACACAAAATTTACCCAGCTTCGGCAAACCCTGGCTACTACTGCATTCCCAGATTTCTATTAGAATTAAACAGTCTCCCGCTTACAAACACTCAAACAAACTCGCACACCCTGCTACCACCTATAGAGTTTTGCAAACTCGCACACCCTGCTCACTGAACTAATCCTAACTAGACAATCTGACACTACCTAACCTCTAGGTGGTGATTTACCAAAGTTTAGACTTTAAAAAAAACAGAAAATAAAAACAAATTAAAAACAACCCTAATTAAAATAACCAAGCCTTATAACATAATAAAACAAAAAATAAAACCGGCCCAAAACAATTAAGAGATAAAGAAAATCCCTTTCTTCCTTTTTATTTATTTTGGCTCGTTCCTTTGTAAATCTTGTGAAAAATGAAAAGTGGCATCTTCGTTTCTTCTGAGCTCAGAAATTAGGGCTTCGGCTGGCTTTTGTTGATTAACTGATTTTGCGCCTTGTTCTGTCGACCGATATCTCTTTGAGTTGCGCTTTGCTGCTTCTCTTGATCGTTCTGTGAAATTAGGGTTTTGATAAAGTTGGCTTGGTTGCTTTGAGATGATTGAATGATGATTCTGGTCCTTGCTTTGTTGATCGGCTATCTCTTTGCAACTGAGTTAGGGCTTGTCGAAGCTGCGCTATTTGCTCGATCGATAGGAATTTGCGTGTTGCCTTGATCGATCAATTCTTTGTTGCTCACTGCCGCTTCGACGAGTTCGATTTTTCTTTGGTAAGAATTTATGCTTTTGTGCTTATTGATTTTCGTACTCGAACTCTTAATTTTCGAATGCCGATGATGTTGAAATTTATAGGGCTCGAATCCCTTTATTTTCGTCATATATATTTGATTTGAATTCGTCAAATCTTTTTGCTTGGCTGTTGATTTTCGTTTTGATGTTCGAGATGGTTTCTGACTTCTTCAAAAATACGTATATATATTGTGATTCTTTCTTGCTCTTCACGGTGTTGAATTTGAGTCGTTCACCATGTCTCTGACCTGTTCATATGCGTATATTTTTTGATTACTTGGTTTGAACTTGTTGATTTAATTTCGTGATGGTCACGGCTTTGACTTTGATTACTTAGTCATCACGATGTTGACTTTGACCATTTCTGATTTTGTGAATTTCTGGTTGACTTCGACTTTCTGGACATTGTGAGCTTCGTCTCTGGCCATCTTCTCTGGTTTCTTTAGTATTGTTGTAGACACTTGATCACTCGAGTCTTTGTGTACTTTGAAGTCTTAGCCATATGCATTTTTCCATTTAACTTCATGCTAGTATTGACTTGTCTCGACTGTTCGTTGATTGTTGCACTTTGCTTGAGCACTTCTCTTTGTCTTGTTATCAGTGCAGCACTTGCCCCTCTTGTTATTTATTTTTATTGATTTGCCTTTGATCTTGTTTGTTGGTTTAGTTGCTCGTGAGTTGCATCCCTTGAGTACTTGTCTGGATCATGGTAGTTCACTGTATTGTGTTGCATTCACGTGCTTGATGTTCACTGGTTCGTTGTTTGGTGCTTAAATACAGCAGCTTTATGTTCACTGTGTACATGTCCATTTGTTACATTCACTATGACTTGTTTCACTGTTATACTCGAGTCTGTGCAGTTGCCTTGTCTTTGTGCATTTCTGATTCATTTGAGTTGGGCTCATGTTTGCACCGATTCATTTGAACTGAGCACTGGTTATTGTGGCTTTGTTGCATTTCTTCATGTTTTTATGTGTACATGCTCATTTGTTATATGCAGTCATCTTCTTGTCCACTGGCTTGAGTCTTTGGCTTCACTGTGCATATATAGGCTTGTCTACATTGGTTGTGTATTGTATTGAACTTGCACCTGAGTTGAGCCCGTGTTTTTTATTTGGGTTTGACCTTGTGCTGAAGTCGATATTTTATTTGTATTGCAACTGAGTTGAACCTGTCTTTTTATCTGGGTTTGACCAGTGCTCACCTGTCCGTGTTACTATATCAAGTGTATATACATATATCGGTGTGCACGGCCTTGTGACATGTACAGTGATACACTGTGCATGTCACATTGTTCGCGTGTGATGAATTCAAATATGATGACGAACAACCCAAAAACTGAGGCAAATATTATTTACAAAATTCATATTTTGTTTTATACTGCAAAAACATTTTATTTTCAATTTTACTGCGTCAATGTATATTTCTGCAGATTGCTCAGATGCTGGATTCACATTGGAATGAAGTTGAAGATAAATACGAGTGTGAGTGATATGTAGTGAGGAACTGATGTAACTATGAAAATGTGATGTAATTGTATTGTGACTGAAATTGTATAGTTATAGTGAAGCTTGAAATTGTACTATCAAAATTGTAATAAATATTTGTTTGAATAAAATATTCATTTGAATTCCAATTCTGTGTTATTTATTTTATTCAGCAAATATTTATTTTGTCTGTGAAAAATAAAATAGTACAATAACAAATACATTTAAATGAATGTATATATGTTTATTATCATCAAACAAAAAATCATATACATGCATATTCCCCAATCTCCCTCTTTTGATGATAACAAACATATATTTAAGATTTTGAATATATTAAATGTATTTGATCATTCAATTTGCTCCCCCTATTTGAATGCTTTCTTTTTACACAATACTCCCCCTACATATATGCATGAGAATAAAATATTCAAATGAGCCTTGATGCAAATAGAAAATCTTAACCTTTATTAGAAGGTTATCAAAATGTATAAACCAGTTTAACGGGTAGTAACTCAGAACACTACAGTTGTAAAAAAAACTAGCATGCAGATTAGTTTAAAGTTCTAAAATTAGACATTTGTGAAGGAAAACTCAACTAATAGCCACACATTTTATTTTTTTTAAGAAATCAGCAGTGTTTTCCACTTTTCCTGGCATATGATCATGTGCCCATATATCGACCTTATAAATAGGGCACAAATGAATTTCTCTTGTAGTACCAACATAGACCGATACATCTGTAGTACATGCAAGAAATTTCTCTTGCTCAAAACCAAGATAAATTTTGATAAATATTTTATTTGCATTACAAATATACATTTTTATTTGACAATCAGTAATCCTAAAAGTTCATGGCTGAAGCTAAAACTTTGTACTGGCAAAGTCATGCAACTTCGGTTTATTTGAATGACTTCATGTGTTATCTGTGAAACAGTTTCTGAAAGAAAATGAAACCAGCTATAAGAGATTTGAGAGCTGAGAATAGAAACTTATGTGGGAAACTACTTTCATCAGGCCTTAATTTGTGAACATAAATAATGTAAATATGATGTATTTTTAAGATATGCGCTTGCAACAGAGTGTTGAATAAATAAATAAAATTGATGTTGACTGCTGTCATGTTTTCACATTTGATCCATAGAAACTATGTACAAAGGAGGTAGCATTGGTAAGTTGGTAAGCATTATGCAAGGCAACATCTAGTTTATATGATTTTTACTCGAACTTTCACCATCTGTCCTTGACAAGTTAAATTATATAGGAAATAATTCAAACTGCATTTGTGTCATGAAGTTGCAAACAAGCAAAGGGAAATGAAATATTAGTCCACTTTTACCAAAGTAACACTTGTAACTTTTCTACAGAAAATGGGCAGTTCAATTAGTTCAAATAGGCAAAAGTAGATCTATTTTCGCTGCCATGAAGCAATAAAAAAGATATATATTTATGAATATAAAACTAAAGCTACTGTTCATCTATCTTACAAGACCGAGAATTCATGAACAATGCCAAACAATTTGTTTTAAACAGGAAGATGTAAATTTTAATTATATTTTATCAGCTTGTCTCCATGTCAACTTAAATTCCTCTATAAAAAATATGTAATGCTTCAAGCATGTCATCTTCTTGCAAATAACATGTTTCAGTTTTATACTAAGAAAATAGGGACAGTGAAGATTAACGTATGGAAGAAAAGTACATAGTTTTATACCCAACTTACATCAAGTCAAGCTTATACCTAAGTCACAACAGAATTACGTACCAAAATGAAATGCACTTAATAGCAAAACTAGACGTGCCCAACATGAATGAGTAATCAAGACTAATACAGATTTCCCAGTACCTGCTTAAGCTAGAAACAGATAAACCATGCTCCAAAGCCTCCCTACAAACATGTGATCCAACAAAAGCCATTTCCACCAATTACAAGTAGCTATACAAACAATAATTTCAAACCATCTGAGCGAAAACTACTAGCAGTATAAAGTTTAGAACAACTTATCTTGCATAACTCTTCAAAAAAAGATAGTAACTAATTTACCTTCTCAGACAACGGCGACATGGTTTGCTCGGTCTCAGCTTCCTCAACCTTGAAAGGTTCATCAACTTTAGAAAAACTAATCTGCTTGCATGTAATCAAATTTCAATGAACTTTACCAAAAAGAATAAAATTATGATAAAAAAGTGCATCAAATTAATCGACAAAAGAAATATTAATCAAATTAATAATAACAAGACCAATTATTACCCATATTTCCATTATGCTCAATAAAGGGACCAATTCCGAGGCAAACATATAAACCTTGATCTTGAACAGTCTTTATAAACCTCACATGAAAATTAAAACTTGCTCAAAGTATCGAGAGAATTCTTAATTACCTAGGGTTTACAAATCTGAACAACGATGAAGCTCGCACTCTTCAGTCACTCGAATTCCAAGCTAGGGCTGTCGAACGTTCTTCTTCGACTGATTAAAGTTAGAATTTAGGGTTATGGAAGGAAGGTAGGGAGATTGCTCCTTTCGATCTCAGCTGAAACATGGGTTAGTGGGTTGGGTTCGGTTAGGAAATTTAGTTAGTTAAATGTAAATGGGTTGGGTAAAAAATTAAATAAAAATTAAACGGGTTGGACCCAACCCTTTTAATCTTAGGGTTAGTGGGTTGGGTAAATGGGTTAGGGTCAGTTTTGACGGGCCTAACTTCAACTACAATATAAAAATGAAGTCATACTTTCAGCAAATACTTAAATTCAACTACAAATATTTAATTCCATTCATTTTTTAGACTGAAACAAGCTATTTTCTTCATTTATTCAACTTGATAATGGACAGAAGAGATTCAATCCAAAATTTGACCATCAAAACATCTGTGGTACAAGTGTATGTATGTACGTTAATATGTTAAATGTTTTCTTTCCTTAACCAAATATTATATACCCATTAGAAAATTATTTTAATACACTCTTTTAGAAAATTCTGTTTTTAACTCAAATATTTTTCCGCAAAATAATATATCACATATCAAAATCTGGTGTCCATTTGTCTCGTTCAAGTGTTTAGGAATGCCTATCGATAATGTTAGTCAGACGCATCTACTAGAATTCTTAAAGCACTTGACGGACAAATTAACACAAAAATAAACTACTATAATACTTTCAACATTTTTGAAAAAACAATTTCATATTTTATTAAATCATATACATGTTTGAGTAAAATATTTATTTTCAAAATTCGTATATTCATCCAATTCGTCAATATAAAAAAATCAAACAAGCATAAAACAACAATGCACACATTTTCAAACAAGTAACAAACACATTTAGCGGAAAGTTATCTGTCAGTTTTCGCTGCGCAACTCCGATCACTACTATATCAAACTACTCTATTAAAAGCCACACAGAGGTTTATTTACCATCACCAATGCCGACACTACTGGTTCGGCTAAAAAAATTTATTTCACTACTTCATCAACAACTTCATTCCACTCTGAAACAAACACACAAAGTGATAGGAATAAAAGTTATATATATATATAAGGGAAAATTACAAGTACGTCCCAGATGATTGTCCCAATAATCATCATATCACTACAAGGGTATACTGTGTTTAGGGATGGCAAGTAGCCGTCGGTGGCCATCACTAGGCGACGATAAATGCTGCCGCATTTTAGTTGCCGTTAGCGGAAAATGTGGCGACTTTAGCGACAGCTTCGTCGTTAATCTTTTGATTGCTAGGGATGACCTATTGGACGCGTGGCACGAAATGGGTGAACCAATTGGGAGCGCTAGCCATCGCTAACCTATGCCAGTATACAAATGCTAGCCGTCGCTAGCCTGTGTCAATAGGTCGTCGCTAGCCTGTGTCAGTAGGCCGTTGCTAGCCGTGGTCAATAGGCCATCGCTAGCCATCACTAGCATGTATCAATAGGTCGTCACTAGCCATCGCTAGCCGACACTAACCTAGGTATTTTGTTTTACAAAATAACTGCTATTTAGACGATCCAACCGCACATATACATTCATCTCTCTATCCACCTCATATACAACACATATAAACCCAATTTCACAATTACAACCATCACATGCATCACATAATTTTAGACATATCACACATAAGTAAATTTATATCGCAAAAATCAATATTCCATCAAACAACACTGCCATACCTACAAATCCTCATGTCCATCAAACAAAACAATCATCAAACATCCACAAACAACATAACCATCAAATACATATCAAATCCATCAATAAATGTGAAATAAGTACAAAACAAAACAATCACCACAAACACAAACATACCAACTCATCATATTATTTCCCGACCCATCCCCAGGAAATCGTCCGTGCTCTGCAAAATATGCTGAACTTCGCTCATCTAGCAGCATAGTCAATCCTACGGGTAGGAATTCGATCATTCAACTCTGCTATCTAATGTTTGAGCCGAGCTGTCTTCTCTTCAGCCTGTGATTTCCTATAATTGGCCTAGGACATCCTCACCTATAAATTGGTTAATGGCTAGTTATAATTTATGCTTAATATTAAATAAAATTTATATATGAGTTAATGAACCATTTGAAATCAATAAACATTACCTCCTAATTGTTGTACCATATCGCCTATTTCGTGTGGACGGGTCGGTCACAGCATCGAAAATCCTGTCTTCCTCCTCAATGGTTAGCTCCTCTCGGTCGTGGACTGCATCACTTGAACTCGCTCCATTTCAAAACTTTCCTGTGATTAGGAACAAAATTTTACCATAATAAATATTTAATTAATAACTTATGTAATGTGAAGTAAAAGAAAAAATTTAAACATTTTTACCATTACAGCTTAGGATTTAGGGTCCATCTAAGTATACAACACTGAGCCATCATCATTTGTGTGCTCGACGTATGAGTACATGTGAAGGCCTCCACATATGTAGGCTCACGTTGCTTCTACTTAACCTGAAATTATACATGAATAAACAATGTATATATATGATTAAATAATGTTATAATTATTTTATAATTTCGATTTATAAATTTGCCAATTCCTTCCGATATTGTTGGAAGGATTTTGAGCCGCCGCGGTGTACAACTGAATTTTTATTCCTGTCTGTCGAGTTTAGCGTGGAAATTTCGTGTAAATTTAAATATATGTAAATTAGTGCAATTATTATATGAACTTTAAACAAATTATAATAAAAATATGAAATTAGATAACTTACTTTCATGGTAGGAGTATCCCAGAGTTGTAGAAATTCAGCCTAAATATCAACGCACATCCAATCGGGTTTTTTATTCTTTTTTTTGCACCTAAAATGGTATCCTAGTAAATTTTCCCTAGTTTTTGGTTCCAGTGATTGCTAAAAATATCTTTATCTGCCACTTCAATAGCTACCGCAGCCTACACATTGAAATTAAATTTAATTATATACAGTATATCAATTTTCAAATGAATTATAAATTTATACTTAACATCACTTCAGCCTATATATTATTCTTAATATGCACTGGGATATCATCCCAATAAGGCCGACATCTCAACATCCGACTCATGAATGCCTTCCTATAGATGACTATAATATAGTCGGAAGGCTCCGGCTCGAAACCCCTATATCAATTTTGATGTAGTCATTTAATAAATTTTAAAGAGTATACATGCATTAACTATTAATGATGCTGCAATAAATTTGATACTTACCCTCCCCTTTTTGGAATAACGGCTACCCTTAGGAGTAATATCACCGCGTCGTTGGCACCCTCGCCAGCGATAAGAGTAGGAGAAGCTTGAGATCTAGAAGATCTCCTATTAGACATACCTGTCATAAATATATCATTTCATATAATGAAAAAACATATCATTTTATTATTAGAAAACATATCACTATAAGGAACACTTACAAGTGATAAGTTCATATGGTCACAGAAGTAATGAGAGAAAAAGAATGAAGCTTCTTCTTTAAGATATGATTTGCAAACCGAACCTTCAACCCGTGCGTTTTGTCTAACCTTTTTTCCAGATGGTTCAAGTACCTATAACAAAATTAATTCAATTTAAATTTACTTATGTAAATCTGAATTTTATCTGAATTTGAAATTAAAAATAATATATGTATATTCAATATTACCTCTCAAATGGATACATTTATCCATATTGCACAGGACCTCGAAGTAGTGCTTCGAATGGAAGATGAACAAGTAAATGCTTAATTACATTAAAAAATTCTGGAGGAAATATTTTCCCTAGTTTGCAGAGCAGTATAGGGATCTTATTTTCAAGTTTAGGTATATGGCCAACTTTTAACGTCATCGAACAAAGCTGTTTATAAACAAACTTAATTCTGTTATAACACTCCATACTTTTACGGGCAACATTTCTTTGCAAACCACGAGTAATAAATTTTCCATCATAATATGGCAATCGTGACCTTTCGTCCCCCTTAATTTATTATTTTAAAGTCAACACATCTACGGAGATAAGAAGAAATCCCATCAGGACATCTTAGTCCTTCCACCCACTTTAGCATGAGTTTTGCTTGCTTACTGTCTAGCTCATAGCATGCTTTGGGTTTTATTATCATTAGGCTTCATATGAAGTTTGGGACGTTTATAAAAGTTTCATATCTCATGTTTTGAATTCATATTGTCCTTAGTTTTTCCTTAAATATTCAAAACGGTATTAAACACGTTATCAAACACGGTTTTCGTTGTGTATCACGCCAATATTATGTCGAAGTAAGAGATCTTTCCAATAAGGTAACTCCCAAAATATACTTTGTTTGCATCAATTATGAATTATCAATTTACTTGGAATTTCAGTTTGTACTCCAGTTTTATGTATCTTTGGATAATCCTTTACAATTTCATATATTTCTTCACTTGACTAAATTGTTTGTGGTTGTAAATTCTCTGCTCTGTTAGCTGTAAAAAAATATCTCATCTAAAAGGATGATTAATATTGAGAAAACACTGATGACAATCAAACCATGAAATTTTCTTCCCGTGCAGTAAAGAAAAAGCTCGTGTACCTTCTATGCAATAAGGACAAGCTAGACAACTTGATGTACTCAAACCTGAAAGCATTGCATACGCAGTAAAACCACTAATGGTCAATTACAAAGAAGCGAACATACTAAAATTCTTTTTTTCTAAATGTCGTATGTTTTAACTCTTTCATGCCACGATGTTTTCAACTCTTCATTTAATGGTTGTAAATAAACATCGATTTCTTATGTCAGATCATCAGGACCAGGGACGATAATAGTGAGAAACATATATGAAGTTTTCATACACATCCACGGAGGTAAATTATAAAGCGTAAAAATAATAGGCCAAGATGAATATTTACTACCAAATTGAGAGAATGGTGAAAATCCATCCGTACATAAACCAAGTCTGACATTATGGCTCTCTGTAGCAAACACAGAATAAGTCTTATCGAAATGTTTCCATGCTTCTCCATTAGATGGATGTGTCAAAGTTCTCTCTTCCTGTATTCTCTCACTATGCCATCGCATATGACATGCCATAGCAGAAGATGCATATAACCTTTGAAGTTTAGAAGTGATGGGTAAATAATGCATTCTCTTGTATGTAACTTCCTTTCTTTTTTTCTTGGTTTGTATCTTTCCTCATTACATATTTTGCATTTTCTAAGGTAAATCTCATCTTTCCAATACAACATGCAACTTTTATATATGTATCTGTCTTTTTGTACGGCAGACCAAAAGCGGATATAAGTTTTTTCACTTCGTATTGACTATCGCACATCAGATTATTGGATGGTAATATCGTTTTGTAGCTTGTACAACTAATATAAATCCAGCTTCTGAGTAGAATTTTGATTTCATAGTAATGTATTCAACAGTTACCATAGATTCTTTTCTGTAACGACCCGTAAATTTTAACTGTTTTAATAACGTAATTAGTTGAAATTTTGTAAAATTTTAAAACGATAAAATTGTGAAATAAAAATTTCATATTTGGAATGCGTCTAGTTGAACATAGCGACTGGTAAATTTTCGTCCGAAAATATGAAAGTTTATTTCGTGCGTAAATTTACTTCAATTTAATCAGTTAAAAAGAGATGAAAATAAAATGTTTTCGAAACCTGAATATTTTTACATAGAAAAATTCTAAACCATCTTCTGAGCAAGGCATCATTCTTCGTTTTTCCAAATTCAGACTTCTTTGGCTCCGTCGATCTTATTTTTCTACATTTTTCTTGCATTTTCCACCAGTAGAAATTTCGAATTTTTATAATTCATTCATACCACTAATATCTGTATACCGTTTTGATCGTCCCGTCGTGCTGATCTCTACGGTATATTTATTTCTGTGCTTTGAGGTCCGGTACGCGACAAAAACGATTACACGTTGCGTCGTATTGTACCATAAATTGTGACTCTATACTTTCTTTCGGTTTCAAATTAAACTGTGTGTACAAACAAAGGTAATCTGCCTTAAATGTTCAGCTGAATCGTAGCCCAACGTTACATTTCATTTCCCACTTTTCAACTTTAGACCTTTAGTTTTCCAATACCCATAAATTTAATTCATGACTCTCCCTTTTCCCAATAGTTTCAAATCTCTAAACTTTTCACAAATTCACTTTTATTTTCGTTTGTGCTGTACGTTTCATTTGCTCCTTTTCTTGTTCAAAAATATTCATTTCCTATGCTAGCCACCTTCCGCCTCCAACATCCGACCAGCCTTCACTGCCCTGTCTCCGCCACCTGAGCCGGCCTTTCCCCTCCACCCAGCTATCCAAACATCAGCTCAGCCAAACTCTTCCACTAACAACCGTTCGCCTTCTTTCCCAACCGCCTCCGACCTCATGCCCCACCACCATCGCACCCACCGAGCATCGTTGACAACCTCGCCTCCCCACCAGCTAGCATACGCATGACCATCCAAGCGTCGAACCCCACGTCAACTGCCTTCCTCCCTTGATCCAAAGCATAGTAGCCTCCGCCACTCCATGTGCCGCCTTGACCAGTGACCATCAGGCAACCCGAGCACCTCCCCTCCACCTCATCAACCTCCAGCCTTCATCCGCTATCCCTTCCTCTCGCGATAGCTATAGATCTACCACATCACCAACGCCATCGCCTCGGTCAACCGCCTAACACCTAAGCCCAGACCGATGTCGAGCTCAGCCTACACTCCATTGTTCTCGCAGCCGAACTCCTCCACCAGCTCAGGCCGTAGCTTCGATTCCACCTCTCTTTCCAGCCTCTATTTCCTCGGCATCTGTCACAGGCAATCTTCTCTATATATAAACTGAAAGGTACATATATATAGGGATTTACACAGTTATTTATATATTAGTGTATGCCTGAGTTAGCCAATTGAAGTTATACAAAGGCTTTTGTCCTATCCGATACATACATGTTATATAGTCTGGTTCGAAATTTTCATATATATATGATAATATTCATACTTAAATATTTTGTTTGAAAGCTATGGGTGAATTTATAAAGGCAAGTATACGTATAGTATGATTTATATAAGGTCTAACTTATTGTTCTGTTTGGATGTTGTCTCGGTTTGTATAAAAATTTATGTAAGTTAGTATACTTATGAGTGGTTATATCTAACGTTACCTATTATATATATAAAGTATATTTTTTTTGTACGTAAGTTATGTTTGGTTTGCTGCAGTTTATGTTGTGGTTTATATAAAAGTATTAGATAGGTTAGTTTATAATATATATATTGTTTAAAGATGTATATATATAGTCAGGTTTGTTGAATGGAATTCAGTACTAGCTCCAATATCTATACAACAAGTTATCTATATTAGTTATGTTTGTTGTTTTATAAAAGCTTATACAGGCCAGTCAACTTGTTTTTTTATATACTAGGATAAAGTTTTAAAACTATAATATGTATAGACTCTTGTTTTAATCTGGGAACAAGTTTTGAGATATATATATGATAATTTAAAAAGTCTTTTATCCTATTAGTTTGTGATACATCGGACATATGAAGTTTGTATGAATTTATATGGGTTAGCTTATATAAATCTGTTATATGACAAGCTTTCTAAGTTTATAAAGTTATATTGATTTTATATATAATGTATACGTAAGTATATATAGTTGTTTGTTTATATATGCATAGTTGCTAAATAATATGTATATAGTTCTGGTGTGCACTTTGCTTGCGCTCTTCGGTTTTATATATATACACATATATGTATGGGCTATAAAAATTTATGTACGTTAGTTTATATATTATAACCCATGTTTAATTTTAAGTGTATATATGTGTTCTGTATTTTGCATATATATCGCGGCTGATGTGTATATACACCATGTGTATATGTGTAGATATTACACTGTGGGTTTGTATAATATATATTTGTTTATAAAAATGTTTTTGTATACATTTGCAGTTTCGGCTGATAGCATAGTCATATACATTTATATAATACCCATGTTTGCTGTAATAGTCTTACAACATATTTTATTTTTATGTTTATAAATATAAGTGTTACGTGTGTTGAATGCATGTATATTTATTTGAAACTTCCATATATGTTTAAATTGATTTTGAAGAAAATATATATATATTATTCCCAATTGAACATTCATAAGATATGTAAGTAAGTTGCATTTTGATAAGTACAGATGGATTTATTTCAAAATATACCTGGTAGATATGTTTATTTTGTTTTAATTTAAACAATGATTTTGAAAAAAAATATACACAGATAATTTAATATAATATGTGTTTAAATTTAGAATATGATTGGTTATATATAGTTGTATATGTAAGTTCACATGAATCAATAATCTGCATCGATCCAGTTCTGATTTGATTTTACCTATTTCTATTTATTAGCTTTGTTCTGTCGTGCCTGTTTTCTTCATCGGATCGTGACCATCTAGCGTTGCTTTGGAATTCGTAGCTTATTTCTTTGTCAAATCTATCTAGCCTCGGAAGGTGAGCAATCACTCACGATTAATGTTCTTTTATTTATTAAATTTGATTTCAACTGAAACGACAATTGAAATATATTGCTGTTAGTTATTTACACTGTTAATATGTTATTACCTGTATCAGTTCACCTGTGACATCTGACACCCTTATTTGTTATTTATACAATGATAATCCAGTTTGGTTGATAAATGATTGATTGTTTGATGTTTGACATTGGATGTTAAATTGTTAATGTTGAAGTGATAGATAATATGTAATTGAATTTGACGTAGGATAGTTAGATTTGATATATGTGTTAAATTTGATTAGATGACATTTGCAAAATATGACCCCTTTAAATGTTTAATTACTTGACACGTAGTAATATGGTTAATTACACCTAGAACCATTTGAATGTATGTTGTATAAATTGATGTAGTATGAATTGAATAATAGATACCAAGTGAAGAACCGTATCAGTATTAGAGTAATAATCTTTAATCTATATGAAATGATAGTGTAGATTCTAGAAATAATTAAATTAATTTACACAAATAACAATGTGAATTAATACGATTATTTCGGGATTATTTGAATCTATTATTGGATTATTATTGATTGTTGTTATTGCTTGTTTATTTACTTTGACACCATCCCAGTTATCACACTGCAAGTTCCCTTTGCTATGCTTTGATTTTGAATTGAATTGGAATCGGGTTGAAATGATAAATACCCAAATTAAATTTTGACCTAGGATAGAGAATTAAATAAAAACCCGATTGGTCAATAATTTGATTTAAAAATAAAAAGAAGATTTTATTTGAATAAAAAATATGGTTTTGAAACGAAGTTGGAAATTGAATTTTAATGAAATTTAAATGTGAATATTTAATAATCTGAAACAAAATATTAATAAAGAAATTTATGGAAGAATGTTATTTAATTTAAGAAATGATTGAATTAAGTTTTGAAATTATTTAATAATTTAATGAGATTGAATTATTTAATAATTGAATAAAATTGAATCCTTTGATAATTAAAATTGAACTTTTTAATTAGTGAACTTTAGTTCTTTATTAATTAAGCTTTGAAATTGTAACTAAGTAAATAAATATGTGAAATTGAATTTCTTTATCAAGAAATGCAAATGCGATTTTTGAAATTAATGTAAGACTTGTAATTGAAAGAATTGATTTGACGAATTTAATTTAATTCAATTTGGAGTTTTGATATAATTAAGTTGAACTTAAACAATTGATTCATTGAATTGGAAATTAAATAGAAATTGTTTTGAATGATAAATTAACTTAACGAATATTGAATGAAATCAATAAGTGAATTTAAATTGATTTGAATGTTAAATTAAATTAATTTAAATGATTTCGGAATGAAACTTATATACGAACTTGAATCAATATTTGAATTGTTTTTAAAAAGAAATTGAAATTGAATTATAAGATTTTGAAATGGTAATTTGGAAGTTTTGAAAGTAAATTATGGGAATTGTTTTAGAAAGACAAATGAAATGTTGATTTGCAAATTCTAATTGAAATTCTAATTGATTTGGTTTTGAAATTTATTAAACGACCAATCGGTGTAATAATTACGAAAGTTATTAAAGAGACCGGAATCGGTTAGGGACATACTCACTGTCTAAACCGAAAACCACTTTAATAACCATACACGGAGTGTGATCCAGAATGAAGTGGTTGGAATGATGTACGTGATGACTGAAGAAAGAGAACGATAATGGATAGCCTTGACACTTGTGTCAAATTGGAAATGACTAAAACAGGAGCCGTGCTGGGCCAAATGGGGGGTTAGCTACCTCGAGCGAACACACTTCTTCGAAAACTACTCATTACTTGTTGTCGATTGGTGCACCCTTGATTTGGGAGTGTTTTTTCGCGGTGTTGCGATCGCTGCGGCGATGCGTTCTCACCAGTCCGGATCAGGCAAACGGTAGTTTCACTACCTTGGGTATTGCCTCATGTGCCTTGTCATACTTGTATCCCTTTATACGCGACCACTACGATTTGTTTTGTGTTATACCTATGGAGTACTCCCTGATATCCCACTAGTTTACGGTGGAGTTTACAGTGCTGTATAGACTATAACGCTTATGTAAAATGTGTTAAGGGGGATAATGGTAACGCCTTAACACTATTTTGATATTTTATATTACTGATATGCATTATCTACTTATCGTACACTACTACATAGTAGATAATTTAACGGATCCTTAAAGGATGGTTATTCCAAACATCCTTTGAGTTACTTGTATTTCAGTTGCTATTTCACTTGAGTTGGGTTTATTGATATAAGAAAGTTAATCCTGACTCGAGTGTTTTGTGTTTTCTTTACGCTCGGGTCAGACTGAGTGTACCAGTATTCGAGACTCACCTTTGGAGTTGGAGCTTCGCTTGGAGATCCAGCTATCTATCCAGCTTTCAGATATCCGGTTGATTCCAGTGATTGTATTTTGATTCCTGTATTTGACTATTGTATTTGAGACATCTGTTGTACCTTGTTTAACTCTGATATGTATATAGTAGCTTCATGAACTACTATCTTTTGCTTCTGCTGCATTTATTACTCTGTGTCTGTGATCTGTGATTATTTATTTACTGTATATGCTCAGTTTTGCCAAATTTAAATTAACAATTCGGTATTTTGAATTATTCAAGTCCGACATGTGCATATGCGAATGGTCCAAAATATTGGGTCGTTACTGTTGGTATCAGAGCTTTGGTAGCTCTAGGCAAAACTTAGCATATAGGGTAAATATATTTACAGAATCACTCTCATTCGAGTTTCAATCTCTTCCTTTTGACTCGATTCCTTTGAATTTTGGAACGTTCCCAGCGGTTCCAAAAAAATTCATTCGTGTCCCTCACTATTCGTCTTCTTTCAATTCTGGAGCACCCCATAACTCCATTTCGAATGACCCCTATAATGAATTGGCGGTCTCGCCAAACTTCGAATGATTTGGAAAGGGGTTAAACTCCTTTACAGTAGGCATCGATTTACTGGAGATTTCTGTATCCTCGGTTTACGATGCTATCTATCTCCTGCTATACCTGAATTCTATTTCTCGAGATCGGATGTTGATTTACCTCGGAATTCAGCATCGATCTTATTATTGAAGTCACGGTTGACCCTATTAAGATTGCCCGTAAATTAAATAAGCTTATCCATCTCCCAATTCTGTTAATCGAACTATCTTATCTTCTGTTTCGAACTTATTATAGAAAAAAATTTCTCTTTGATTTGAGTCCACCAAATTTGAATCCCTATCCTTGCTTTGAATTCATTCCTGTATCGTCGAGCAAAGAAATGTATTTGTAAACTAATATATAAATGTTTTAATATATACTGTGTTATTTGAGTTGTTGATGTTGATTTGGGTTTCCGATCGGTTCGTCTGATCAACGCTATCGATATGATTTCCAAAACACTTGAACAGAGCAAACTGACACAATAGTATTTTCAAAAATTTGGTAAATAAAATAATCTTGTATGATTATATTTTTTTTATAAGTACAAATTTTATTAAATTGAATTGTTAACTGAATTGGTTGTCAGAAAGGTAATATTTGATTTTCACTATTTGTTTTGTAAATCATTGATTATTCCAACATAAAAATAAATGGAATTATAAAAGTTGGTTTATAGATTTATTTAGAAATTTAAATGAAATTAAAGTAAGAATTTGAGAATTTAAATTCCTAAAATTTCAAGTTTTGGTTTTAAAATTTTTAAAATGTATATTATTGAACGTATTTTCAAATAGAAACCGTTTTCAAAGAATTTTAAAATATTGAAATCAGTGCTCTTCTCTTTGTCGCTGGAAAATAATTTCGGTGATGGCGGCCACATCATCGACATTCATTTTCGAGTTTCGAAGTGGAGAAACCATTCTGTAGCTTTGCTACAGTTTTGTTTGGAAAATATTTAATTTGAATTTCTTAAGTATGACTTGATTTATATATATATATATATATATATATATGGGTATATTATTTTAAATTTAATTTGATTTAATATATATAGTATATACATAATTACCTCTAAAGGGTTTGAAATTAAACGGAAATTTAATTCTTAAAATTATGCTAAAGGATGTTTTCAGTTATAAATAAAGCTAAATTTTGGATAAATATTTAAAGTAGAAAAAAATTGAATTTGAAAATTTTATTTGTATAGTACTAAATTGCATTTTAATATAACTTACCTAAATTATTCAGAAGTTAAAATGTAATTGGATAATATACAATATAAAATGATTTTATAAATAAAAAATTTGAGTGTTTATAATAAATATTATACACTTAGATATTAATTATAAAAAATGTTAATAAAGATGATAGAATAATAAATTAATTGAATGAGATGAATATAATAAATTTTGTTCTGAAAGAATTAACAAAAATTGAAATTAAATAAACTTATTGAAATACTTTAAAAATTTAAACCAATTATTGAGTATAAATTAATTTAAATTGAAATTTATGTGGTTTAAATTAGTTTATATGGTTTAAATATATGTAATAAGATATATTAAATGGAATAAACTTAATAATAATTTAGAATAAAAGAATTAAATTTGTTGAATAAAATATGAGCATAATAAATAATTATACAAATTGATGATTTAGAAATTGTTAATTGAAGATAATTGGATAATAAGATAATGAATTTAGAAATAGATAGATTGATTTAACTTAAGTGAACTCAAAGGGATTTAACCAAATGTTGAATATTAATTAGTTTAATTTGAAATTTATATGGTTTTAAAATCAGTTTTTTTTAAATTAACTGTTTTATTTGTATCAAAGCCATTTTTCTTTCTAGTTGGTCTATTCTCCTGCCTCCTTCCTTTTCGGGGACGAAAAGTTTTGAGTGGGGGAGAGTGTAACGACCTGTAAATTTAACTGTTTTAATAACGTAATTAGTTGAAATTTTGTAAAATTTTAAAACGATAAAATTGTGAAATAAAATTTTCATATTTGGAATGCGTCTAGTTGAACATAGCGACTGGTAAATTTTCGTCCGAAAATATGAAAGTTTATTTCGTGCGTAAATTTACTTCAATTTAATCAGTTAAAAAGAGATGAAAATAAAATGTTTTCGAAACCTGAATATTTTTACATAGAAAAATTCTAAACCATCTTCTGAGCAAGACGTCATTCTTCGTTTTTCCAAATTCGGACTTCTTTGGCTCCGTCGATCTTATTTTTCTACATTTTTCTTGCATTTTCCACCAGTAGAAATTTCGAATTTTTATAATTCATTCATACCACTAATATCTGTATACCGTTTTGATCGTCCCGTCGTGCTGATCTCTACGGTATATTTATTTCTGTGCTTTGAGGTCCGGTACGCGACAAAAACGATTACACGTTGCGTCGTATTGTACCATAAATTGTGACTCTAAACTTTCTTTCGGTTTCAAATTAAACTGTGCTGTACAAACAAAGGTAATTTGCCTTAAATGTTCAGCTGAATCGTAGCCGAACGTTACATTTCATTTCCCACTTTTCAACTTTAGACCTTTAGTTTTCCAATACCCATAAATTTAATTCATGACTCTCCCTTTTCCCAATAGTTTCAAATCTCTAAACTTTTCACAAATTCACTTTTATTTTTGTTTGTGCTGTACGTTTCATTTGCTCCTTTTCTTGTTCAAAAATATTCATTTCCTATGCTAGCCACCTTCCGCCTCCAACATCCGACCAGCCTTCACTGCCCTATCTCCGCCACCTGAGCCGGCCTTTCCCCTCCACCCAGCTATCCAAACATCAGCTCAGCCAAACTCTCCCACTAACAACCCTTCGCCTTCTTTCCCAGCCGCCTCCGACCTCATGCCCCACCACCATCGCACCCACCGAGCATCGCTGACAACCTCGCCTCCCCACCAGCTAGCATACGCGTGACCATCCAAGCGTCGAACCCCACGTCAACTGCCTTCCTCCCTTGATCCAAAGCATAGTAGCCTCCGCCACTCCATGTGCCGCCTTGACTAGTGACCATCAGGCAACCCGAGCACCTCCCCTCCACCTCATCAACCTCCAGCCTTCATCCGCTATCCCTTCCTCTCGCCATAGCTATAGATCTGCCACATCACCAACGCCATCGCCTCGGTCAACCGCCTGACACCCAAGCCCAGACCGAATTCGAGCTCAGCCTACACTCCATTGTTCCCGCAGCCGAACTCCTCCACCAACTCAGGCCGTAGCTTCAATTCCACCTCTCTTTCCAGCCTCTATTTCCTCGGCCTCTGTCACAGGCAATCTTCTCTTTAAATAAACTGAAAGGTACATATATATAGGGATTTACAAAGTTATTTATATATTAGTGTTTGCCTGAGTTAGCTAATTGAAGTTATACAAAGGCTTTTGTCCTATCCGATACTTACATGTTATATAGTCTGGTTCGAAATTTTCATATATATATGATAATATTCATACTTAAATATTTTGTTTGAAAGCTATGGGTGAATTTATAAAGGCAAGTATACGTATAGTATGATTTATATAAGGTCTAACTTATTGTTCTGTTTGGATGTTGTCTCGGTATGTATAAAAATTTATGTAAGTTAGTATACTTATGAGTGGTTATATCTAACGTTACCTATTATATATATAAAGTATATTTTTTTGTACGTAAGTTATGTTTGGTTTGCTGCAGTTTATGTTGTGGTTTATATAAAAGTATTAGATAGGTTAGTTTATAATATATATATTGTTTAAAGATGTATATATATAGGCAGGTTTGTTGAATGGAATTCAGTACTAGCTCCAATATCTATACAACAAGTTATCTATATTAGTTATGTTTGTTGTTTTATAAAAGCTTATACAGGCCAGTCAACTTGTTTTTTTTATATACTAGGATAAAGTTTTAAAACTATAATATGTATAAACTCTTGTTTTAATCTAGGAACAAGTTTTGAGATATATATGATAATTTAAAAAGTCTTTTATCCTGTTAGTTTGTGATACATCAGACATATGAAGTTTGTATGAATTTATATGGGTTAGCTTATACAAATCTGTTATATGAAAAGCTTTCTAAGTTTATAAAGTTATATTGATTTTATATATAATGTATACGTAAGTATATATAGTTGTTTGTTTATATATGCATAGTTGCTAAATAATATGTATATAGTTCTGGTGTGCACTTTGCTTGCGCTCTTCGGTTTTATATATATACACACATATATGTATGGGCTATAAAAATTTATGTACGTTAGTTTATATATTATAACCCATGTTTAATTTTAAGTGTATATATGTGTTCTGTATTTTGCATATATATCTCGGCTGATGTGTATATACATCATGTGTATATGTGTAGATATTACACTGTGGGTTTGTATAATATATATTTGTTTATAAAAATGTTTTTGTATACATTTGCAGTTTCGGCTGATAGCATAGTCATATACATTTATATAATACCCATGTTTGCTGTAATAGTCTTACAACATATTTTATTTTTATGTTTATAAATATAAGTGTTACGTGTGTTGAATGCATGTATATTTATTTGAAACTTCCATATATGTTTCAATTGATTTTGAAGAAAAAATATATATATTTTTCCCAATTGAACATTCATAAGATATGTAAGTAAGTTGCATTTTGATAAGTACAGATGGATTTATTTCAAAATATACCTGGTAGATATGTTTATTTTGTTTTAATTTAAACAATGATTTTGAAAAAAAATATACACAGATAATTTAATATAATATGTGTTTAAATTTAGAATATGATTGGTTATATATAGTTGTATATGTAAGTTCACATGAATCAATAATCTGCATCGATCCAGTTCTGATTTGATTTTACCTATTTCTATTTATTAGCTTTGTTCTGTCGTGCCTGTTTTCTTCATCGGATCGTGACCATCTAGCGTTGCTTTGGAATTCGTAGCTTATTTCTTTGTCAAATCTATCTAGCCTCGGAAGGTGAGCAATCACTCACGATTAATGTTCTTTTATTTATTAAATTTGATTTCAACTGAAACGACAATTGAAATATATTGCTGTTAGTTATTTACACTGTTAATATGTTATTACCTGTATCAGTTCACCTGTGACATCTGACACCCTTATTTGTTATTTATACAATGATAATCCAGTTTGGTTGATAAATGATTGATTGTTTGATGTTTGACATTGGATGTTAAATTGTTAATGTTGAAGTGATAGATAATATGTAATTGAATTTGACGTAGGATAGTTAGATTTGATATATGTGTTAAATTTGATTAGATGACATTTGCAAAATATGACCCCTTTAAATGTTTAATTACTTGACACGTAGTAATATGGTTAATTACACCTAGAACCATTTGAATGTATGTTGTATAAATTGATGTAGTATGAATTGAATAATAGATACCAAGTGAAGAACCGTATCAGTATTAGAGTAATAATCTTTAATCTATATGAAATGATAGTGTAGATTCTAGAAATAATTAAATTAATTTACACAAATAACAATGTGAATTAATACGATTATTTCGGGATTATTTGAATCTATTATTGGATTATTATTGATTGTTGTTATTGTTTGTTTATTTACTTTGACACCATCCCAGTTATCACACTGCAAGTTCCCTTTGCTATGCTTTGATTTTGAATTGAATTGGAATCGGGTTGAAATGATAAATACCCAAATTAAATTTTGACCTAGGATAGAGAATTAAATAAAAACCCGATTGGTCAATAATTTGATTTAAAAATAAAAAGAAGATTTTATTTGAATAAAAAATATGGTTTTGAAACGAAGTTGGAAATTGAATTTTAATGAAATTTAAATGTGAATATTTAATAATCTGAAAAAAAATATTAATAAAGAAATTTATGGAAGAATGTTATTTAATTTAAGAAATGATTGAATTAAGTTTTGAAATTATTTAATAATTTAATGAGATTGAATTATTTAATAATTGAATAAAATTGAATCCTTTGATAATTAAAATTGAACTTTTTAATTAGTGAACTTTAGTTCTTTATTAATTAAGCTTTGAAATTGTAACTAAGTAAATAAATATGTGAAATTGAATTTCTTTATCAAGAAATGCAAATGCGATTTTTGAAATTAATGTAAGACTTGTAATTGAAAGAATTGATTTGACGAATTTAATTTAATTCAATTTGGAGTTTTGATATAATTAAGTTGAACTTAAACAATTGATTCATTGAATTGGAAATTAAATAGAAATTGTTTTGAATGATAAATTAACTTAACGAATATTGAATGAAATCAATAAGTGAATTTAAATTGATTTTTATGTTAAATTAAATTAATTTAAATGATTTCGGAATGAAACTTATATACGAACTTGAATCAATATTTGAATTGTTTTTAAAAAGAAATTGAAATTGAATTATAAGATTTTGAAATGGTAATTTGGAAGTTTTGAAAGTAAATTATGGGAATTGTTTTAGAAAGAAAAATGAAATGTTGATTTGCAAATTCTAATTGAAATTCTAATTGATTTGGTTTTGAAATTTATTAAACGACCAATCGGTGTAATAATTACAAAAGTTATTAAAGAGACCGGAATCGGTTAGGGACATACTCACTGTCTAAACCGAAAACCACTTTAATAACTATACGCGGAGTGTGATCTAGAATGAAGTGGTTGGAATGATGTACGTGATGACTGAAGAAAGAGAACGATAATGGATAGCCTTGACACTTGTGTCAAATTGGAAATGACTAAAACAGGAGCCGTGCCGGGCCAAATGGGGGGTTAGCTACCTCGAGCGAACACACTTCTTCGAAAACTACTCATTACTTGTTGTCGATTGGTGCACCCTTGATTTGGGAGTGTTGTTTCGCGGTGTTGTGATCGCTGCGGCGATGCGTTCCAGTGCGGATTAGGAAAACGGTAGTTTCACTACCTTGGGTATTGCCTCATGTGCCTTGTCATACTTGTATCCCTTTATACGCGACCACTATGATTTGTTTTGTGTTATACCTATGGAGTACTCCCTGATATCCCACTAGTTTACGGTGGAGTTTACAGTGCTGTATAGACTATAACGCTTATGTAAAATGTGTTAAGGGGGATAATGGTAACGCCTTAACACTATTTTGATATTTTATATTACTGATAGGCATTATCTACTTATCGTACACTACTACATAGTAGATAGTTTAACGGATCCTTAAAGGATGGTTATTCCAAACATCCTTTGAGTTACTTATATTTCAGTTGCTATTTCACTTGAGTTGGATTTATTGATATAAGAATGTTAATCCTGACTCGAGTGTTTTGTGTTTTCTTTACGCTCGGGTCAGACTGAGTGTACCAGTATTCGAGACTCACCTTTGGAGTTGGAGCTTCGCTTGGAGATCCAGCTATCTATCCAGCTTTCAGATATCCGGTTGATTCCAGTGATTGTATTTTGATTCCTGTATTTGACTATTGTATTTGAGACATCTGTTGTACCTTATTTAACTCTGATATGTATATAGTAGCTTCATGAACTACTGTCTTTTGCTTCCGCTGCATTTATTACTCTGTGTCTGTGATCTGTGATTATTTATTTACTGTATATGCTCAGTTTTGCCAAATTTAAATTAACAATTCGGTATTTTGAATTATTCAAGTCCGACATGTGCGGATGCGAATGGTCCAAAATATTGGGTCGTTACATTTTCGCTCCCATAGTCGGTTCTCTCTTTGACATTTAGGTACTTATCGTCAACTTGAATGGTACGAAACATTGATCGTGCTGCATCTTCCACCATATCTTCAATTGGATTTGCCATAACATAATCATCCTCTGACACTACATGATTAGATGTAAGTGCAACAAGTTCTCCATGATGATCCCACAAGTAATAATTTGGCACAAAACCAGCTTTATACAAATGTACTTTAACTATATCTAGTTTTCAATGCTTCAAATGTTTGCACTTATTACAAGGGCAACGGATTTCTTCATTATTTCGATTATTAGATTTAGGGAATTTAATAAATTCATGTACACCATTGTCGAAATGTTCCTCCACTGAAACTTTCATATAGTTTTGACTTCATACATCCAAGTACGATCGATAAAATAATCGAACATTTTTCCTAATTTAAAAATACTTTTTTCTAATTTAGAAATATATGTTAGAAATTTCGACAACACTTCACTTCTTTCTAAAACAAATTAAAACCTTTTGGGACCAAAGGCTTTAATTTCGATTGCACTTCACTTCTTTCTCTTGTACGCATAACTTTGCATCAAAGGGATGTGTTGTCTCGTCGTTTTTTTTCTAACTTTTGGGACTAAATACTTTAATTTGTTGTTGTTGTATTTGTTAAAATAATATTTAACGCTTATTTTCAAAGAACATTATATTCATTTCTTAATTATTTAGAAAATTGATTTTAGTAAAATGTTTGTTTCAAAAGAAATTTATTATTTCAAATTACTTCCAAAAATACACAAATTACTATTTTAATAACTACAAATTAAATTTTTAACCATATTTTATAATACAATGAATTATTTAAATATTCTATTAACTAAATTTGAAACTTTAAAACATATTTTAAAATTCATTTAACTATTTAAATATTTAATTTAACTATTTTGTAAACTTAAATTGAAGTCTACACTTATAATAAATTAAAATAACTTTATTTTTTACTAGCCACTAACACTTATAATTAACACACACTAATTAATTAAAATAAATTAATTATGATTAACCGTACCAATCAATAAGCATATTAATCCATAATTATAAACTAATTTTCACATAAACTATAACAAACGTTGTTCTAAGCTATAACAAGCATTCGCGTACGCTAATCAATAAGCATATTATTCAATTATTATACATTAATTTTCGGATTTTAAGTCAACCCTAATTTTTTATTGCAAATTAAACAATCACAGTACAAATTAATATCCTCAAATCAATTAATGCACTATTATCATCAACTATTACGTAATAATCATCAGTTTCAAAACCATAATCATACCAATTAGCCCTAAATCCTAAGTTAGGGTTTTAATTTTACCTCAATTAAGATGAAATTGGAGAGAATAGTGATTCAGGTGAGCTTTGGAGGCCTTAGGCGAAGTCGACGGTAGGCAGTGGCGGTTGATTGGACGCGTCGGCGGTTGACAAGGGTTTCCTCTTCCTTTTTGCATGCGTGCGTTTTGGTGGGAAGGTTGAAAACAATGAGAAAGTCATGCATTTTTTGATCTGTATACTCGACATTCTCTCGGTTTGCGACGGCGGGTGAATTTTTTATTTTTTTCTTATTCATTCTACGTTTTAAAAAAATGTTTAAAAATACTAATTTAATCCCTAAAAAATAAATAAGATATTTTAGCATGACCATTCAACGTAGTGGCTGTTCTGATCAGTTAAATTAGTATTTTCGATGATCCGTCTTCGTGTAATTTGAATACTAAATATTATCAAAAATCTAACTCCCACGACCAATCTATTCGACTTTTAGTCGGTCTTTTAAGAAAATTCGCTAAAGTCGATTTAGTATAATAATTTTATGAATTAAAATATGGATTTAAACTGTTGGGTAATTAATTATGAATTTTAAATGTATTTAGTATGATAAAAATATATAAAATAAAATAATCGATAGAAATTAAATTTATTGGATCTTATGTTGATCTAAAGTATAGTTAATCTATTTTCAGAAGATGTTGAAAAAATAAACAACCATAAGTTATCGATCTTAAATTTTAAATTTATAGTCGTTGGTCAATATTCGGACTAAAAACCCTTCATTTGAAGGTCAAACGACCTTGGAAAGAGACCAAATTTGAACGACTAATGCTTGGTAACATGTTAATCCAACCCATATAGTTGGATTTGTAAGAAAATGGGTGGAAAAAAAATTAAATCTTGAAAAATGTTATTTCATCGAGAGTTGTTTAACTTATATTATAACAACTCTCGACAAAATGACATGTTTTGAGATTGAATGTTTTTTCACCCATTATTTCACGAATCCAACCATACGGATTGGATTAACACGTTACCAAACATCAATGGTTCGAATTTGGTCTCGTTCCAAGGTCGTTTGGCCATCGAACGAAGGGGTTTTCGTTCGAATATCGACGAATGGCTATAAAATTAAAATTCAAGATCGACAGCCTATAGTTGTTTATTTTTACATCATCTTTTGGAAATCGATCAACTATACTTTAGACCGATATAAGATCCAATAAATTTAATTTTTTGCCGATTATTTTATTTTATATAATTTTATCATGCTAAATATAGTTAAAATACCCAACGGTTTATAAAATGTTTTAATTCATAAAAATGTTACACTAAATCAAATTTATAGAATTTGGTTAATGGACTAACCAAAAGTAACATAGATAGGTCGTGGAAGTTAGATTTTCAATAACGTTAAATATACGAATTACGCGAAGACAGATCATCAAAAATAGTAATTTAAACCATCAGAATAGCCGTTACATTGAATGGTTGTGCTAAAATATCTTGCTTATCTTTTAGGGATTATATTAGTGTTTTTAAAAAAAAATCGTAATGGGAATTACATAAATTAATTATTTAATTTGGTAAACAATAAAATGGCTACCCGTCACTAGCCATCACCACATATACGCCGGGACATCAACGGCTGTTGCCCCCTTCGGCCGTGTAGTGTAACTTGTAGTGTATACTCCTACTATCACTCTTAATATAATATAACTACCCAACACACCCATGGAGAAAGAGACTCTAAGTCTTTCTAAGGACTTAACTCGTGTCCCTTATATATGATGTATTGTTCTAAATCCGCTCTAATACAAAACTATAACACCCTACCTCTATACCTATACAATCCAACAGTATTACTGAGTAATGCTGTCAGATAATACAAAGAATGAGGCTATATGGGTACACAGGTGAATATTTTCTTAAGCTAACACTATTACATATGAAAACATCAAATATAACTCATCAACAAACATACATAGTATCGGCACAAAGCAATATACACGTGTGCCTCTAGCACTAAACAAATACATAATATACAGTAAATCACTGAGAACACAAAGTCAATCACGACAATAACATATAATATAATATATGATACAGTTTAATACAAGACTCTAATGTCAACTCTCTCAAAATAAGATAAGGCAATAGTCAATATACAGCTCGATGTCTGATATATACAGTAAAACAATGTCATATAAGTATCAGATAACCATCATAAAGTAGTTTCCTTTAAGCCCAATAAAATACATGTTGGTCTAGTCGTCCCTGTACCTGAAATGTCTCGGACTGATCCGAGTATTGTATTAATAATAAACGGATCAGACTATATCTAAATCCAATGCCAATAGCCATATAGAACTCTGTATATACTGGGTATAATTAAATATAAAGTAATAATGCTATTAACTTAAACAATCCAAATATCATATGCATAGTACACCACAATTCCTAGTATAAATATGTCATCACCCATATAAAACTCATCAAATTAGAAACCATAAACAACATTAACTGGGTGAATCGTCTATGTCCAGAAATCAACATTTGAAATCCCGAAAGCATCTATAAGTCAAAACATAGTAATGGCGACACACGCCAAATGAAAATATAATAAACGATACACACCCATGAAAATATAGTTGGCGCCAATAATGTATAATCGACTACACACATTTAAGACAGATAATTGGCATCACATGCCAATGAATATTAGTTGGCGACACACGCCAATGAGATATAAAAGCAATACATGAAATTAAATAATAATTGGTGATACACGCCAAAGAGGAATAATAAGCGACACACGTCAAAGAAGGATACATGGATTGATCATACTTAGGACATAGTCTCTAGGATAATCACATGAGTACTTATCCAAATCACATCACATCAAAACCAGATGGGAGATTGACAAACGGACTTGCTCCAAGAGACTACACACGTAACCGAAACCTACGACACACGTACCCAACCAGCATGGCTCCTATAATCATCGGTTACCTCGACGGACATCGTGACTCTTATCCACTGCATATCATAAACACACTGCAAGACTACGCTCTACACTAGCCAAAACGCTCTTTTTCCCATAATGGTAACATACTACTGTCCTATATGACACAAGGGGCTAACCATCATTGAAGCACGACCTTACAATCACCGATGTACAACTATAAATATTTTCTCCACATGGCTAATGCTAAGATATGACATTGGGGTGTCATAGATCTGAGACGCGACCACCGCGATCAGGCCACCAGGGTGGATACTAGCCAATCTGGTTCACTCCCAAAACATAAAGGGAGTTGGATAGTGATAGACAAATACTATAAAATATATATAATAGCCGACACATAAATATATGTACATACCGACACACAGTGCTATAAGTATGTCGATATACAACAAAATATATATGCCGATATGCGCCTCAATAGAATCGCCGACACATGGCTTCACATAGTCAACACAAGACTATAGTATATTCACCACAACGAATATCACATTTCATATCCCCATATTAAGTGTCATCCATGGGCAAAGGATAACCGAAAAAATAACACAACAGCATCCCATACGACCGCATGCTACTAATCAGTTTATTCAAAGCTCATACACAACACTTGTCCTTCGATATTTTATATAACGAGTCCAAAGAATAATCGAAGAAATATTACTGAATTCCCCATCCCAAATGGCATTATAACTCCATTTGTTTAGATTTCTTGTCATACAGAATACATATCAATAAATCAGACAAGTATGTCATCATCGTATTATGTTAAAGTCATTAATCAAATCCATCTCAGTGGTGAATCATTCATACAATTCAATTCAATATACAAGGAAATAATGCATAGAAAAGTAATATAAAAATAGATTATTCAAATAAGTGTGTATATATATAGCAGCAAGCAAATAACTCTTCATAATAAATGAAGTTATTCAAATAAATAAACATAACAACCAATAACTCATTATTTAATAATGAATCATTTACAACAAAAATACATACTTTGCAATAGATACCAAATATATATGTATGTATGTATGAGTATGTGTATATATATATACATTAAATAATAAATTCACTTTGTTTATTTAATCATAATATAAGATTCAATTACTAAATTCCATTTCTAAATCCTTATATGTATATTTTCCAAAACTTCCAAAATCACTTTACACATCAAAAAAATAATTACAAAAACTATTTCAGAATTTTCTATAACTAAATAATACTTTAAAATAAATTTATAAACTTCAAAAACAAATGTTTAGATCATATTTTATAATTCAAAACCTTTACTATATTTCCAAAATTGATAATAACTCAAATGGAAATCAACAAACATTACTTTAAATTAATTTCATACTCATTTATAATAAAACGTTATTACAAAATAAATTTATAAGTTACAAAATAAATTATATTTATTTCAAATCATAGAATATAATTCAAAATCTTCACTTTATACTCTAACGGTTAGAAACACGATATTTCCTTTACAAAATTACTTTTATATCCAAAATAATTTTTGAGAAATCATTTAATTTTACCAATCAATTTTATTTAATTTTAAAATATCAAAAATAATTTATCATAACTTTCAAACATATTTTAAAACCAAAAGATCAATCGAACGTCAAAAATACGAATTATGCAATAAAATCCTCCTAAATGATCAACAATCATCAATATAAATCTATCGTGTGGCCCAGTCGAATTCCATCAAATTTTGGCCATTCATACAATCTGTACACAATATAAATAAATTTCAAACAATAAAATGCAAAGAATAGCATCTCATTTGCATTTCGAGCATCCAACAAACACAAAAATTCACTCTCAAACCAAATAACATCCAATATCACAACAGCCAATCAATCATCTCAATCAAATAATTTATCCAACCAAATAATCAACATTCACAAGCAATTCAACTAAGCAATTTTTATAAATAAATGGGATAATAATATATAAAGATATGAGTGGAATTAAATATAGTTGTGAGTGAAAAATACTCACCTAACGATGCTTGTGAAAATTGTATCTAATTCGCCCTCTCTATCACTGCTTAGCAACGCTTCAAACATCTCCAACATTCACAGTTTTAATTTGTCGTCTTTAATCCTCACCTCAATTTTTCAACACAACAACACCTCCACCTTGATGACATTCAAGAACATTCAAACTCATCGCCGAATCCTCGAAATCGCCTGCTCCATCACCTCAGCAACGTTCGCCTGCGCTTATTCGTGACATCAGGTTGCATCATACATCAGGTCATGGACGAGAGCTCTCCCCCTTACCACGATCACCTCAGCCAGGCGTCGAGCGCTAGTCATTATACGCGATTACTTTTTTTCTTTTTTTATTTGGAAATCGCGACTATCTAGAATTGAAGAATTAGGGTTCGAACATTTTTCTACAGGGTGCGGGCTTGTAGATGACAGCCGACAAGGGAAGTTTCTAGGGGAAGTTAGAAGAATCTAATTAGTAATGAGCTTGGGTTTTAATTTAGTTCGGGCCCTTAAATTTGAATTCAAACAAGTTTAAAATTTTATTTTATTCCTTTTCTTTTCATAACCCCGTTTAATTTATTTGTAATTAAATTTCAATTTGATTAAAAATTAATTTATACTTATTAAAGGTATTTTATATTCAATTAAAATTATTTATTTGATTTCGACATATTATTCGAAAAGAATTTATTGATTTAATTTAATTTATTGAATCAAAAATCTCATATAAAATATAAAATAGATTTTAATTAATTAAAATTTTATTTCCAAATTATGAATTATTGAATATCAAATTCGAATAATTTTATTTACACTCATAGAAAACAGAGTTGTTACATTATGTATGGATTGGGTTGTATTTGTACTATTTAGACTTATGTATTTGACATTGTAGACGTGTTATGGTGATGTGACTATGGTTATTGTTAATGTATTATATTTTATTTCCTTTTGTTGTGAGATTCTGAAAGTTATTTATTAGAGCTGTATCTGTTTATTTTATTTCACTCCAACGTCTTGTCCTATCGGTTTTTGAGGTGTTGACGTTGGTTTGAGCATTGAACCCAGGGTCGAAATTATGGGTTGTTACATTTGGCATCAGATCATAGGTTAGAAACTAGGATGTGAACTAGGAACGTATTGAGAGAGCGTATTTTTATTTTCTATTAGATGCATAATATATATGAGTCAAATATGTTTGTAACTGTTTCAATTGAGCTATATATATATCTACTGGGAGTTGCTAATGAATTTCGATTATGGATAGCTAAAGATGAGTAAGTTAGTGGAGGTGGAAACTAGAATAAAGATATATACTGGTGGGGTAAACCCAAAACTAGAAAAAAGGCACTAAAATCGATAGTAGGGATATTGTGGTGTGAACGTCCATTTTAGGTTCCACGGATATCTGTAAGCGATGAGCTATACAGTGTAAACCCTACAGTAACTACACCTAGTGTACGAGGAGTAGTTATTGGTCCTATGTTGTTATTGAACCTTAATTGTAAACGGGGACATGCTTAACTGCTTGATAGATGCACTGAGTATGGAGTTATTGAGGGTGATAAGAGAATTGAGTTTTGAAAACAAGATATTTTAAGTATGGAAAATATTAAATAAATTATTGAAAAAGGAATTTGTTTTGAAAATGTAATTCAAATTTTTTTTAATAATAGAATTTATGAACTGATATTATATTTATACAAGTATATGAGGAATTTTTTTTTTGAAAAAAGAGATCTTTATTTCAAAAGTATGTTGGATTTGTCTGTTTAGCTGATGTATTTTTGGATGAAAATTAAAAGGCTTATGGTGTAAAATCTTGAATTTATATTAATATTTAATTTAAAGAGACGGAAGTGGTTTTCTAAATTGAAACGAATATTGTTAGTAGCTAAAGTGGATTTTAAAAATATATATAATGTATTATTTAAAAACGGTTGAAATTTTCTATTTATAAAATAAAATGATATATACTTATATATAAAGATGAAATGGATTTAAATTTTATGAAATAATGTTTTGAAATGAAATAAGGATATTTTTAAATAACCACAAATTAGTTAAAATATAAATGTATTTAAAGTGATTAATATTGAGTTATCAAAGTTAAAAGAAAATAATTGGTATTGAAGTTAAAATATAAATGTAAATGTAAAGTTCCTGAAAAGAATGTATATGCCTTGGAACAGGCCCCAAGTGCAAATATGCCACCATCTGTTATAAAGAAGTGGAAGTAGATCGTGAATGAATGTTTGTTATGATTCTGAGTAAATAATGTGATGGTACGTTGGAGTAGATTGAATAACTCATTGTGGGATGATGCTTGACGAAGGTAGGAATGCGGCTTGGGCACGAATTAGTAGACTAGGCATGATAGTCATAAGTCATGAACCTGATAGTCGCATGAAATTGGACAGAGAAAGAAATCTCATATGCCTTCGAAGAAGCTTCTATACTTCCTCCCCAAGTAAATAAAATTCAAAAGATCTGTGGTTATGCCACTTAAGTACATGACTCTGAAAGAAACTCGGAATTTGGATAAGAGAATTTCTGAGTTAGTTAAAGAAAGATTGTGGTTATGGTTAGAAAGAGAAAAGTAAACCAAATTATTATATTGAAGCAAAATAGAGAAAAGACGCTTACCTAATAGCAAAACAAATTGGTAAAGATCCATATGAAGGAGATTTGGGCCTAAGTCATACTTATTTAACATTGAAAATTTTGAGGATGTATTTGAAATAAAGTTGACTTGAAAAAAATTAGGAGTAAAAGTGAGATAAGTTGTATTGCAATTTCAATTGGCTGGATTCTACTAACCAGTTAATAGCAAATATTTGAGACATGGGCGAAGATTTATGTTGATAGGATAGAGTTTATTTTAGGATAGGATCCTGGTAATCCCATGATGTTACTATGTGATCTGACTCGGTGATCGGTCCATAGTCCAGAAATTAAAATAATAGACATTCACATTCTTTGTATATGTGTTATTACGGTAATGATCAGAAATTAAAGTGAATGATATTTACTTTGTTGTTTGATATCATTGTAAAGGTAGAATGTTTGAGTTGATCTATGGATAGTTATTGTTGAACTGATGTTGCGAGTAACACTACACGATCTATGTTTTATGGCTTGGATGGATATTGTTCTCTAAGCAAGTAATTGCTGTTACATGGCTTGGATGGATGTTGTTCTCCAAGTAAGTGATTGTTGGCTTGTTGTATATATTTTTGGGTGATAGTTATAAGTTGTCGATACATGGGTAATGGATGTGACATGAATTTGACGGTATGTTCACTATGCTAGGACATCATTCCTTTTTCGACGTTCCTAAATATGTTATGTAATAGGGTGTTACAATTATTATAGAGTGTTATGTTGATTTGATTTATATAGTGAGACACCATCCCCATTGAGTTGTCTCGTCCATAGTAAGAAGGAATAGTAAGTCGGTGAAATGATATATGAGAAAAATGCCACTTATTTGGTTATTATTAGAGATGATTTAATTTTGGACTTCTGGTTGTGAAGAGTATTGAGTTTGGATTTTTTGATTGTAAAGAATATTCCGAATTTGAATTTGTATTAAGCTTTTATGAAGATTGGTATTTTGTTATGAAGGATGAGTATTAAGATCATATAAGTTTGTATATTGATAAATAGAATGAAGTCTTTAGAATTATATGGATGGACATGATTTGGAGAATAAAGAACCATGGAGAGTTGTGACCTCTATTTATAAAATATATTCCAAATGGGATTGGAAACGAGGATTGTATGAGAAATATTTTTGATTTATATAGATCAGGAATTTGGATAAAGGGTTTCAATAACGAATTTTGAACAATTGAGATAAACCTGATTTGGAAAATTTAAGAAAAGATGTACATGATTAAATGGATACCGAAGTAAAATAAGAAAATACCATGGAAATTTATTTGGAAAGAATGAGGAAAGAGTGTCATGGTTAGCATGCATAAAGATGCATAGGCGATTCTATGGAATGGAATTTGTAAGGTTCGAATACGACCTCGAATAAGGAGTAGATGAATTCTTTTTAATCATCCCTCGGATTGAAGAGAGACTGTCTATTCAAAGAAACACTTCTGGAATAGCGACTTAAAGGTACAGAATTTACATTGCATATAAGTTGCGTGTAAACAATTTATTATATGGTTGATTCTTTTAAATTTATCTATATCTTACGTTACAATTTTTCTTAGGTTCGAATTCCCCTTAGATTTTGGATTTTATTGTTATGTATATATTGGTTGAATAGAGTAGGATTTCTCTTGTTTGGATGCTTGCTTGGTTGTTTGTTCTAGAACTTAGGATGGAATGTTTGGAAATTGAGGAAGTGATACTTTAGGTTTCAAACTTGTTGGATGTTTGGAGAAGCAATATAATAAGCATTATGATACCACTCGAGTTAGATTGAAAATATGAATGGGAGATATGTTATGTTCACCAGGTTAAGACATTGATCGTTTTGATATTCTTGAGTGAAAGAAGGAATGGTATGGTGATTCAAGTTGTTTGGATTTGTTTGGGTAAGACACCATCGACTTTAAGTTGTCTTACCTTAGCAATATGAAAGATGAACTAAGAAAAGTATTACTGGATGATCTAGGAGGTAAGTATGTGCATTTAGGAATGATATAGAGACTGCAATTTATTTGAGCATGTTGGTGTTAGAGCTACCTGTTGTTATGTATTGTGATGTTAATTGTTCGAGATGGTAGCCTAGATTGCAGAAGTTGTAGACATGCATGCACATTGTGGTTAATGTTTAGGATGAGTTTATGCCAGTAGTAGAGATTGCCAGTTTTAGTTGGGGGTAATAATTTGGTCAAGGGTAATTGAAAAGTGGAGAAGTAGATTCAATCTTTTCAAATTAACTCCTTTCTAGAATATTTTCCCATTTACTTGATTTTTAGTTTAGTTAGCATCTAGGTTTGGTTAAATGATTGATTGGATTCATTGTTGTTTTTCTTAGTGTTACTTGATATCAGTTGCTTTGGATGATTTTTCTTTATTTATGTCATGGATTTTGTTATTATCTTGATCTGTTTTATATGATTTGATTCATTATGTACATATTCACCATATGCTATGTTGATGTGATTGGTTGTGCATACAAATAGAATTTATATGATCACTCTAGGATCTTGCATCATGCTTTATATGTCATATCATCTCTTTTAAATAGGAGGGCCTAAATGTTAGATAATTGCATATATAATGTCATATGTCATCTGAATACATATTTGGATGTTATGTTATTGGTAAAATTTCATAAAGTAGACAACCACCACCATACATATACATACATACATACATATATGCTAATGAAACACATATACCTATTTGAAGAATTTGATTTCATATTTCTTATGCTATGTAAAAATTGCTTGGTTTGATTGGTTTCTTTGTTATGTGGATGATTGTTTGGATGAATGGATGGATGATTGACTGTATGCTATGTATTTGTGGGTTAGACGTTATGATATGTGATACGAGAGAGTGCGATACATTCTTTATCCCTTGGGAATTTCGAGACCGAAATTCTTTTAAAGAGGAATGTAATACCCTGTAAATTTGGTAAATATTATAATTAAATATTAATAATATAATAATGTGAAAGTAATTGAATTTAATGTATTAATAAAATGAATATTAAATAAGGAGGGGCAAAATGGTCATTTTCCAACTTGTTAATTTGATGACGAAACCCACGCCATTGCGACTATCTCATCTTTTGATTCGCACGGTATTTTTGTATGCCTCGTTTAGAGTTTGTATGAAGCAATTACAGTCGAAAAGTTGTCAAGTTGGTCGGGCGTCGAAACTTGGAGTTTGAAATTTGATTCTGAGTAGACAATTGCTTTCCCTCCTTCCGTTTAAAATAAACTTACGTACTCACCTTTTACATTTTAAAACCAACCGCACCTTCTTCATGTCCCCTTCTTCCTCTTGCAAACCAAAGAATCAAATCATCATAACTCTCTCGAAATTCAACCAAAATGCGTAAGACCATCGCCTTTGCGAATCTATTATAGGAGGCTACGTACTAGCAATAATTTGGAGACAAAATTCTAAACTAAGGAGGGGCAGCAGGTCAGACAGTGGAGGTTTAGATAGAAAAAGGTGAATTGGTGAGCGATTCATGTTTTCCTCTTCGTATAATGCAATTTTGATTATATATGTGTGTGTGATATACAGGCTATCTTAGTGTAGGTAAATATTTATAAGTTATAAAATTTGAAATTAAATGGGGATTTGGGAGGGGTCTGGTTGTAAACAGTAAATTAGAACTAGATTACACTAATTTATGGAAATCTAATGAATATTTGCACAAACCAATGTAATAACATGTAAACCCGGACTTAGAAACGTAAGGCAAGGTACTATGGACATTCTAATGCGACCAGAGGTAGAGGGAAGGTGAGTAGAGGATGAAACCACGGGAAAAACGACTAAAATCCGCAACCTGGAAACTGCTAGGAAAAACATACATCGATGCCTCATTCTTGCCAACCGGTCCACCGGTGCACTATAATTCGGGCAGGTTGAATTGGACCCATAAGGGCTTATATAAAATAATAATTATTGATTCGAATCAATTTCCTATTGTTTTCAAAGACGATTGGAGATTACAGACGAGGCCAGTGACAACTTTATGAATTGAGTGAATATGTGTGATGACTGGTTGTTATTTCAAATGAATATGCATTTTATAGTGATACGGAAACATAATACGATGGTGGTGTGAACATGAATGAACCTGTGGTGCAGATAGGCATCCTAGGATATAGTTGTGGATACAAATGTGGATATGGATATAGATACGGAAACGGATATAGATACGGACCTATGACATAAGTAGGTATTCTAGATATTGCATTGCTTTCCTGTAGTGCTTCAACGGACTAGCGGGAGGAGGTGGATGTTAAGCGACTCTATAGGGTATGAAGCTGGCCCAGAGCGAGAATCCAGTTAGTTAGTGCTAGGAAAACAGGTGAACCCTGTAGAGCATAAGGCTAGTCCAAGGCTTGAGTCGTATATGTGATTGAGGTGACGGAGGACAACAGGTGAACCTGTAGTGCATGAGGCGAGTCTAGGGAAGTGAGTCCACGTAGATATGATGTGATACGACTAGATGTATATGACAATTAGGTATGACATGACCAACATGATGTGAGGTGATCAAGCAATAGACTTATATCATGTTGTAGTATTATTTTGGTAGTATACGTAGAGTAAAGTATGGCTCACTTACCAGACTTATGTCTGACCTACTCCTATTTTTCCCTTTTATATATATCTAGGTCGATGTAGTTTGGAGATGATATCAGAGACAAATACTTATTTGTATATATTTTATGTGATGTAAATAAATGTTGTGACCTAGATTTGAGTTATGTATAGATTGGGTTGTACTTGTATTATTCATACTTATGTATTTGACATTAATTATAGGTATGTTATGGTGATGTGAGTATAGTTATTATTGATATACTATTTTTTATTTCTTTCCACTATGAGATTCCTAAAGTCATTAGTTAGAGCTGTATCTATTTATTTATCTAACCTGAACGATTCATCCTTTCAGTTCTTGAGGTGTTGATGTCGGTTCGGGCATTGAACCTAGAGTCAAAAGGGCGAGTTGTGACAAAACTCCAACTGACAAGCCCTTTCCTTCTTAGGCAGATGATATCCTACTCCAAAATGCTACCGAGCATGATTCATAGGTTCAATAGGGCACACCCACATTTCACACAACACTTAGGATCACAAGAACATTCACTCCACACGTACTTTTATCCGGTTCCAAGTTCTGATTCAATTTTACGTTTTTTAGGTACAATGGGCAGCTCTAATCTCTTCGAGGGTCTTGATAGCAAGTCTGGAAAATACTATAACCATATACCTTCAAGGTCTTCACACCCAAGATGTTGCCCATATCGTGAGTCCGATAGTGAGCAAGCTCGGAGGAAGTAGAGTGAAAGAAGGAAAGAGGAAGAAAGACTTCAACCTTACTGGATGAATAGACTCCTATAGTTGATCTGGATCATGGAAACGGTCAGGCTCTCCCACTCGTCGATGGTCTTCCCTTCGAAAATCATTGGATCGTTATTTTAACATACCCAAATCTACTCCTCCTACTTCAAATGATCCTGCTACTAATGTTTCTACACCACCTCCTCCTCAGGCTCTCGTGCCATCTGTAGGATTGAATTAACCTAGAGGGAGGGTGAATGGGGTTTATAATAAATTCATAGAATAATGAAAATGGCAGCACAAATAATGATAGAGTAAATGCAGAAACAAAATTGATAGACAATTTTGTCCAGCTTTGGCAAAACCTATCTACTGCTGCCTCTGAGGTTTCTACTAGAATTAAACAATCGACCGCTTACTGACCATGTAAACTCGTGACCATCGCTAACCCTATTGTTCTAACCCTACACTCAAAATCCTACCTCAACTCTATTCCCGAGTTGAGAATTCTTCTAACTATGCCCTGTAGTTCGATCCTAGTTACAAACTAGAGTTTTAAAATTTAAAACAAAATACAAATAAATAAAAGCAACCCTAATGAAATAATTTAGCCCTTTTACAAATGCGGCCCAAAAATAATAACAACTCCCTTTTCTTTCTTCAGCTCGTATTCAATCTTCCCATGCCAATAATTTTTCTTTTCCAATCTGAAATTAGGGTTTTGATTTGAAGCATCGCTCCTTCAATTGATTGATGAAATTACTTTATTTCTCTTGTAGTTCTTATGTGATGCTACGCACCTTCAAATTTGTCGACCTAATTCTGATTGTACGAATTTTTCCCATTTTTCTGCTTTATTTGAATACGGCTTCTCCTTTGCTAATGATGATTGGTTCTTTATATAGGAATCAATTTTGAAAATCGAATCCATTATTTTTGATCTAAAATTTTCAAAATTTGACTTTGTATTTAAATTTGATTTCTGATCGAACGACTTTGATGATTCCTGTCTTGTTCATCGTTGATATATATTTTGACCATGGTTGAGTATTTCAACTTGCATATATTCTCCTTGCTATTTTGTGGCCATTTTTTACGTCTAACTTGGTTTACATTTTCTGATGAATTTGTGCCTTTTGGTGGAGATGAACTTGTTGTGATTGTACATAGAAATTATGTTGCCTGGTAATTAAGGTATGCCTGGTACTTAAGAAATTCTTCCTAATTACTCCTAGTTTTCGAATTGCATTGGAAATGTTTGTTCATTGTTTTTTATGAGTGTATTTCCTATGTGTATGCCTTGTGTTGTTTTCCATGCATGCATGTGTATGCCTAAGTGCATTGCTTTGTTCATGCCTGAGTGTAGTTGTGACTGTGCATCATTTGTGTACTATCTTCTATGCCCTTGTGCACTTCCTCTATTTTGCTGAACTGATACCCTAGACCTTTGTGTGTGTTTCTGAACTGGACCTGTTTGTGTTTCTCCAAGTTGATATGTCATTTCTTTGGGTACAGGCTCTGCACTATTTTGCAAAGTCTGATATACTGCCTTACCCGGTTATGCTTTACTGTTCTGACCCGATGCGTATGCTTGTTATGGTACTTTGTATGCATATGTGTTGCACCATCTAATTGAAATTGTGTTTATTGTGATGCAGTTGTTTATGCACCTGGCTGGTTGCACCTTTGGTTCCATTTGCATGCTTGTCTACTCGATCCTGTGCATTGCTCTACTTGTGCACTTGCCTTTGAAATTGTTGTTTGCATTCTGGCCTGCTGTTGTGTTTTTTGGTATTTGCACCAATGTACTATGTGTATATGTGCACTTGATTTTGATTTGCTACTCCACTTTGCTTGCGTTGAGCTATTTGGCTTGACCTCGCACTGCTTGGGTTGAGCTATTCAGCTTGGCCTTGCATTTGTCCATAAAATTTAATTTGTGCAAATGGGTTTTGTGTACTCGATCTTATGGCATGTACAGTGATACATTGTGCATGTCATAAGTTTCTCATGTACATTATGAATAATTTTGGTGCTTATGTCAAAAATATGAAAAGAACAAAACCAATAGACTGAGGCAATTGTAGAGTTTAAATCTATTTATGTTTTTGCAATATGAATTTGTTTCTGTTTTCTTTTTACTGCGTTGTAATTTGACAGGCAAAGCAAATGATTAAAGAAAAACAGTTGGAGCAAGAAGATAGAAAAGATTGAATTCGAATGAGTGAGTGTATTGTATATGAGAGTGTTGTATATGAGAATAAAAAATAATATTATATATGAGAGTGTAAAAGAGAGTCGTATTTGAAATGTAAAATATAGTGGAAGTTATGTTGTAAATGTGTACAATTTGAAATTGTATTGAAATAAATCATTTGTTGAAATAAAATTTATTTTGTTTACTACTTCTATCTATGATTTTATAATAGTACTAAATCAAACACATTTATAAATAATATATGTTTATTATCATCAAACAAAAACCATAAACTATTATATTTACACCATCCCGTAAATCCAATCAGACCTCTAAACCTACACAATCCTCTACTTCCGAGCCTATATCTCAAATGCTTGGCAAAGGACATGTGTCTTGGGCCCTTTTGATAAAAGCTGCCTCTACTGCTTCCACTGTGGCTACTAGTCCAACTGCAAGTCCATGTCAAAGATGCGGTGCTTGCATCCTGATCTCTATTTTACCAGGTTAAGTTTAATTACAAGTTGAGGAACATTCCTAAGAAAGTGGCGAACCAAGCTTCCCTAATCTACAATGACCTGGAAGAACAATACTATGTCTAGAAGAGGTTGGCCAAAGCTATGTCTGATACCAATAAAGTCAACTAACTTATCATTCAACAATAAGAGTTTGAGAAGAAGGATCATGAGAGAATCTTCCAACTTTATTCTAAGGAGATAGATGAGCTGTAGGGGAGGTGGTCAAAAAAGACAAGATTATAGAGGATGTTGAAAAGAAGCATCAAAATGAAACAAAGGCTATGGATGCCAAGATTAAAATGATGGAGGAGAAAGTCCAAAATGCCCACATTGAGTGTGTCACATTTGCAAAAGAAAAAACCATTCTCCTAATCACCCTCGACACTCACGCTATTACCATCATAAACCTCTAGCCTAGGTGAAAAGAGAGAGAAATAAAAAAGACAATGCCCACACCTTGGCCAAGAAACATATGTAGGAGGTCATTCACACAAAAGATGTTATGAAGTTCCTTGAGAGGGAAGTCTCTGAACTCGAATTTCATGCCCTCAAGGTCAAAAAGATAAAGAAGAGCTTCCTGACAAGATTAAGGCCAACATGGTGTGCTTTTATGCTAAAATAGTCAAAACTGGCAACATTAGGTCGATAGAAGAAGGATATCTTGAGGAACTAACTCTCGCTTGGGATGAGATACAAAAACTAGAGAAAGATCACAATGACGAGTTGATGAAGAAGAACTGAAAGCCACTCTCCTCAATGATAATGACTTGGAGGCCCTAGCTAAGGGTCATGCAGAATGAGTGCTTGAAGTTCAACCTTTACACAGATGCCCATCAAGGCATCTATCGATTCTAGCTTCAAAGACCTAGTAGAGAACATTGCTCCAATTCAAGAGGATCCCTAGGAGAACACTTCTATTTCCATGGCGACCAGCTTTGAGGCCATCACTATTCCCACGTTTGTACCACTACCACCCACTACTGCTACTACCAGTACAACGACAATGACAATAGCTCCATCGAAGGGTACAACTTGGAACATCCAGGTATTGTTACGCCGCCAACTTCCCCCAGCCTTCCAATTCTCACACCTATATGTGAAGAGGGGCATGTCGCGGAATCTCCCAAAGGTTTCACCGACTATAGGAGGTATATCTTTAATTCCCAATCTTGGAAAAGCATCAAAAGTCTTTCAAAGAAGCTTTTAACCTATATCACTCCAATTCCTTCTTACAGGTTAACCTGCTGCTATAGTCCTTCTAGCCGTTTCTCCTATAAAGGCCCTTTCGATGACTGCCCTTGCCACCACATCCATCGGCGTCTTAGCTTTATTTCCAATCTCCACCTTCTCCACTGGATCTGGCCCTAGTCCCAAAGCTAAAAAGATCGATGAATTAGCAGAAGAGACCTTGGATGAACTCGATGCTACTACTGATAACGCCGATGATGATTTAACCATCATTTAGATTGTGGGTTCAAAACCTTCGTTGGTGGCCAAGAAGGTTGTTAATGTCACTAAGCTCAAGAAGATGAAGATTGAGCACAACTTGGTTGATCCTCCAAAGCCATTATCCATAGCTCTACCTATTCCTCCTATTTACTTCAAGTTACCTTCCTTTCTAGCCATTGGCGCTTCTCGGATGCCATAAGGAGCTCGCGCAAATCCCAACGATCCTTTCTACTGGATAGCTGAAGATTAGGTTTCGCTTTCAACGAAGAGCACGCTTGAGAAGGATAAGCCAAATAATTGCCACGTTTAGAAGCCCACTAAAGGAGGAAAAAGGGGGAGGAAGAAGTGACTAACCTTGAAGACCGATTTTTTTTGTCCATTTGCGTCTCCTTGAATATAGACCGGTAATGTGCATGTATGTTTCCACAATTTTGTACTTCAAAAGACTTAGTAAATGAAAGTTGAACATATATATACTGACCAAGTATAAAATGTATGATATAATTTGATATAAACTGACATATACATCTCTGTTATGATATATATAATAATACTATACCAATAGATACTAAAATAATATGATATATGTATCACAGCAAACATATATACAAACCTATACAAAATATAAATATAACCTTTACACTGAATAAACAGGTATATAAGAACTGATATAACATTGCATAACAGAGTTTATATAAACCATATATATATATTAACAAATATATATTACCTATATAAATAAAGTGGAGGCTATACAGCTTCGATGTCGAACTCACGACCTGACTAAGAGATTTGGGGAAAGGAAGGAGAGGGGTGGCCACGGATCCAGTGAAGCACGGCTGTGCTCGGGTTAGATGGCAGGGTACCATGTTGCGATCTGGAAGTGGATGGGTGGAGGCTTGGGTGATGGAGTGGTTCGGCCTTGTGGAGCTTTGGTGGTTTCAGCTAGGGTTCTGACAAGGAGGAGGAGGTGAGGTAGGAATTTGATGGCCGAACACAAGGAAGAAGGAGAAGGATTAGAGAAAATAAAAGGGGAAAGAAGAAGTCTTGTAGTATAATTTCTCTTGCAACCGAAAGAAATGAGGGGAAATAAAGAAGTGAAGAGCAGTGTAACTAAAAGTGAATGTAAATGAGAAATAAAAAAATTTGAACGTGTATGAGAAACCAGAAGTTTGAACGTGCATTGTAATTGTAAAGAGATGGCTATTTGTTTCCTAACATCAATTCAAATGAACTTTTTGAATTCCCGACCCAATGGTCTACTCACAAAATAAATAAGCTAAATATAAAATAAACTCAAACCCAAAACCCAAATATAAAAATAATAGGAGAATAAAATACGAGAAAAATGACCGCGTGTAATACGCTGAAATATTTTTACAAATTTATTGTATATAATATTTAGGTTTGAAAAACAATTTATTATCATCTAATATTAACCGATTTAAATAGAATTAGAATTATACAAAAAAATAAACTTCCATGTTATCAGATGAAAATTTATCATTTGCTATGTTAAAACAGATCACGCATTTCAAATATCAAATTTAAATTTCAAAATTCAATTATTTAAAATTTCACAAAATTTCCAATTAAATATATTATTAAAACAAATGAAATTTATTAAAATTTACGGGTCGTTACACTCTCCCCCACTCAAAACTTTTCATCCTAAAAAAGGAACGAGATAGGAGAATAGAAACAATCAGAAAGAGAAATAGATTGGAAAAAAATAAAACAATTAATTTAAACCATTTGGCTAAATCCATTTATATTAAATCAATAAATAGTCATTCAATTTAAACTTGTTAATTCAAACTGTTAATTCTAATCATATAAAATTTCAATTTAAATCAATTAATATTCAACAATAGATTTTGTTGATCCAAGGTATTTCATTAAATTGATCTAATTTCAATCTATTAATTTCTTCAAACCAGAATTTATTTTATTCATTCCATTTATTATTCCATTAACTTATTATTCTATTTATCTCTGTTAATATTTTTATAATCAAAATTTAAGTGTATAACATTTATTGTAACCACTCAAATTTTGTTTATAAAATCATTTTATATTGTATATTATCCAATTACATATTCAACTTCTGAATAATTTAGGTAAGTTATACTAGAATGAAATTGAGTATTATACAAATAAAATTTTCCAATTTAACTATTCCAATTTAATTATTTATTCAAGAATTTAAGAGTTAAATTTCCGATTTCAATTCAAACCATTTAGATATAAGTATATATACTATATATATCAAATTAAATCTATGATCATATACCAATATATATATTATAAATAAAGTCATACTTCGGAAATTCAAATCAAATTAATTTTCCAAAACGAAAATGTAGCAAAGCTACAGGATGGTCTCTCCACTTCGAAACTCGAAAATGAATGTCGATGATGCGGCCGCCATCACCGAAATTATTTTCCAGCGACAAAATAGGAGAGCACTGATTTAAAACTTTAAAATTCTTTGAAACAATTTCTACTTGAAAAGAGTTTAAATAATATGCATTTTAAAACTTTAAAACCAAAGTTTGAAATCACCGAAAATTAAATTCTCAAATTCCTGATTTTTAAATTCCTTTCAATTCCAATTAAATTTATAAATCATGTTTATAAATTCATTTATAGAACAATAAATGATAATCAAATATTATCATTTCAAACAACCAATTTAATTAACTTATTAAATCCCAGAAAATTTTACTTATATTCCTATAATGTAATCATACAAATTTATTTCATTTACCAAATTTGAGAATAATATTGTGTTAGTCTGCTCTGTTCAAGTGTTTTGGAAATTCTATCGATATCGCTGATCAGACGAATCGATCGAAGACCCAAATCAACATCAACAACTCAAACAACACAATATATAAAATATTTTAATATAAATTACAAACACTCCTCACTTGACAATACAAGAATGGATTTCAAAACAAGAATAAATATTCAAATTGGAGGGATCCTAACCAAAAGAATTCAACTAATAGGCTCGATAGGGAGAAATAGATTTCAAAGAGAGAAAGGAATGGATAGACTTATATAAATCTCGGGCAACCTTAATCGGGTCAACCAGAATTTCAAGAATAAGATCGATGTATAGTTCTGGGACAACCTATATCTGATCTCAAGAAATAGGATTCAGGATAACAAGAGATAGATAGCATTGTAAAACGAGGATGCAAAAATCTTCGGTGAATCAATGCTTCTTGTAAAGGAGATTCACCCCTTTACAATCATTCGAAGATTGGCGAGATCGCCAATTTATTATAGAGATTATTCGAAGTGGAGTTATGGGGTACTCCAGAATCAAGAAGACACGAATAGGGAGACAGAATGGACTTTGGAACCGAAGTGAACGTTCCAAAAATTCAAAGAAAACCGAGTTAAAGAAGAAGGAATTCAAGCTCGAACGAAAGTGATTCCGTAATTAAATTTACTACATATGCTGATTTTTGCCTAAAACCAGAGCTCTGATACCACATGTAACGACCCAGTATTTTGGACCATTCAAATCGACAATAAATCCACACATGCCGGACTTGAATAATTCAAAACAATGGATTGTAAATAAAATTTGGCAAAACTCATCATATACAGTAAATAAAATAATCACAGATCATAGACACAGAGTAATATAACAATAATGCAGCGGAAACAAAAGAATAGTAGTTCATGAAGCTACTATATAAATATAACAGAGTTAAACAAGATACAATAGAAGTCTCGAATACATAAATGTCTCAAAACAATAGTCAAATACAAGATCTGAATACATCACTGAAATCAACTGAATAACCGATAGCAGAATCGATAGATAGCTGGATCTCCAAGCGAAGCTCCAACTCCAAAGGTGAGTCTCAAATGTTGTATCGCTCAGTCTGACCCGAGCATAAAGAAAAACACAAAACACTCGAGTCAGGATTAACATTCTTATATAAGTAAATCCAACTCAAGTGAAATATCAACTGAAATACAAGTAACTCAAAGGATGTTTGGGATAACCATCCTCTAAGGATCCGTTAAACTATCTACTATGTAGTAATATTCGCTATTATAATAATGTTTAATTATAAAATAAACATACTTTAAAATAGCATTAGGGCTTTACATTTAATCTGAACTCACCCTAACACGTAATAGTCCCAGTAGTCTATCCAATATCAGCATACTCCCAAAATGGGGGCTACCCTCGATACTCCACAGGCTACGGGAGAAATCACAACTCGTAGTAAAGCTCGATATGGTAGGTGACACGACACACAACGCAATGCCAAGGTAGATATACCAATTACGCACACGGACTGATGGAAACGCATAGCAGCCACTACCGCTCCACCTCGAACAACGCTCCCAAATCAAGGGGTGCACCCAAACAATCACAAAGTAATAGAATGGTATCGAAGAAGTGCGTCCGATAAGAGGTGCTACCTCACTGGTCCGAGATCGCTCCTGTTTTAGCCACCTTATGCCAACTCACGGGAGTTGGGTCCACGTATATACCTTAGGATCGTCGCCACCATCGTACTTCATTCTGGAAACTCCACCGCATACACAGTTGTCAAAGTGGTTTTCGGTATCGACAGAGAGTATGTCCATATCTGATCCCGGTCTCTTTAACAACCAATCGTTATTATAACACCGTGGTCATATCAAAATAGTTTATACTTCAAAACCAAAATATCATTTTTTCATTTCAAAACCCAATTTAATACGATATCATTTTTTACTTCAAATATATCCATTTTCAAAATCATATCACTTTCCAAAGTTATAACGCTTTCGAAATCATAGTCTTTTAAAAATAAAAACACATTGGAAATCACAGCTTTGAAATCATAGCATTTTGGAAATCATAACACTTTCCTTTTAAACAGTTTAGATATTAAAATTAGTATATATAACAAAATAGTTTATAAATAAAATAGTTTATATAAATAGTTATAAGTTAAAAATAGTTCAAAATAAAATAATTTATATTAAAAATGATTTATATTAAAATAGTTTATATTAAAATAATTTATAAAGTAAAATATTTAAATATAATTTAAAATTACTTTATAAAATAAATTAGTTTCCTCAAATTTCACAAATCGATTCAAATCAACTCGAATTCCAAAATTCCAAATTTAATCAAATCTCAAATCATCAATTTCAATTCGATTCAGTTTCTATACAAACCATTTCAAATTATCGATTTCAAATACATATTTAAACCATAAAATAAGCCATTTCAATTTCAATATATTTCAAAGCTTTAAATATTCAACATTTCAAAACTAAATTCGATAATTTCATATATATATATATATATATATATATTAAATTCACTTTACTATTATTTTAATTTTGAAATATTCTCTTAATAAATCCAATATCATTTAAACAAACCCCAAATTATAATAAACTAAATATTTCCTTCAATTTATTTAAACTTGAAATATTTCTGTAAATCACTTTAAATCAAAAATCAAGTTATAAAAATCATATCTTTAGAATTTCAAATTTAATAAATTTGAAATCAAACTTAGTTCAGTATAATTCTTAAATAAATATAATTTCAAATCATTATAAACTCTATATTTAAAAATATAGATATTAAATAAATACTTAAACATATTATTTATCAACTTTATTAAATCAACTTTAATAAATCTTTAAAATCAATATTTATTAAAACCATATATTTCCTTTAAAAACCATAGAAATCGTTTTGAAAATAATTATATATATAGACCAACTATGTCTGTATATAATTTTCTACCCTATGGTCAAGTGATACGGATATTTATCATTTCAATCCGCAATTTTAAATATATATATATATACGGGTATACATCTTTTCAACCCGCAATCCCAAATTCAATTAAATGAAAATCGCTTGGGTTTATCATTTCAACCCATAACGATTTCTCATATTCTACAAGATCGTTCGGGTATGTATCATTTCAACCCATAGTGAATTCTATACTAATAGGAAACTTGCAGAGTGATAACAGATATGATAATAAAATAACAATAGTAACATGCATATATCATTAATATAAACAACAGATAATGGTGTTAGATGTCACAAGTGAACATATACAGTCAATATCATAGATAACAATATAAATAACTAACAACAGCATATTTCAATTGACGTTTCAACTGAAATCAAATTTAACAAATATAAGAACATTAATCGTGAGTGATTGCTCACCTTTCGAGGCTAGAAACGAACGAGAACGAGATGAGTTTCGTATCCCAGCACGAATTTCAAAGCAAGCTGAATTGGCACGAATTCGACAAACAGGGCTGATGACAGGAAATTGATAAAACGAATCAGGAAAAATCATGATATAACTGATACAGATATATGTTATAACTTCTCTCTAAACAAATTTTCAAACATACATTCAAAACAAGGTAAATATATATATTATATTTATTTTCAAATCAAAATAAATTTAAACACAACTTAAATTAATATATATATATATATATATATATATTTCAATAAAACAAGTTAACAAGAAGATGTATACTTTTGTACACCGGATATATACTTCAATCATTAAAATAACCATTTATATGAGCAGTTTAAAATCAAAAGTAAATAAATAAATATGTTATGCAGACAAACAATACACAAAACAAAATGGATGACAGATTAAACAAAATGTACTTATTCAAATAAAACATGCACTGGAAGGAATATAGGATGTAAACCATTGTATAAAATTTACACAATATATGTCAGTTGCTAATTCAAATTAAAATATTAATATAAATTTGTATACACTCAAACCATACTATCTATGGTAAAATAGTCTATACAGATGTGTATACAATACATACAAATAAAACCAATATATATATGTAACCCAATCATAAAATAAACTATAATACATATTTTACAACACACGCAATATATATACAAGTATATATATATATACTGCCTAAACTTTATATGCTTTGTAATATATAAACTGTATAACCTTATCAACTTTATAAACAAATATGTAATATAATATTATATAACTAAATATATATATAAACAACAAATATATATATATAACAATATATATATATATATATATAAATTATATCAGAGGAGGAAAACAAAAATGCTCGGCTTGGCAATTATATAATACTGACACATGTGAATAATGGGTTATAAACAACTATAAGTATAAACTATTATAAATTTGGACTTTGAAACTCAACAGATTGCTAAAATTTGATATATATACGTAAACTGATATGAACTTATATTTTTTTTAAACACAGATCACACAAAATCTTATATAAGCTCATACTGGTATTATTTACATACATATAGACAATGTAACTTTATGCATTAAAACCCAAACAAATAGTAGATATAGGTACATTAGCATATATATAACGCTATTATAAAACCTGACATAATATTTAACTTATGTATGTAAGTCTGTAGCAGTTTATGTACATAACTTATATACAAACAGAAGACTAACTATACGCAAATATATATAACAACAGACTCATAAACTTATAAATATACAACCAATATATAAAAGTATATAAACTGATGTATAAAATATATATATATAATACTTTCAAATCAGAAGTCATGACCCATATATAGATATAAGTAAATAGATATATATATATACAATTATATATGTAAGCTATTTGAATATGCAAACAACTATATGTGCAATACAAAAAAAAAATATGCCGACCCATTCTAATATTTGCAGAGCCATTATATACATGCAGACATACTTCATGTATAATTTTTTTTCCAAAACATCAATAAAACAAAATACTAACTCGTTACAAAATGTACAGATAAAACATATAACATATATATACTGACCATTTATAAAATGGTATGATATAATTTGATATAAACTGACCTATACATCTCTGTTATGATATATATAATAATACTATACCAACAGATACTAAAATAATATGATATATGTATCACAGCAAACATATATACAAACCTATACAAAATATAAATATAACCTTTACACTGAATAAACAGGTATATAAGAATTGATATAACATTGCATAACAGAGTTTATATAAACCATATATATATATATATATTAACAGATATATATTACCTATATAAATAAAGTGGAGGCTATACAGCTTCGATGTCGAACTCACGCCCTGGCTAAGAGATTTGGGGAAAGGAAGGAGAGGGGTGGCCAAAGATCCAGTGAAGCACGGCTGTGCTCGGGTTAGATGGCAGGGTACCATGTTGCGATCTGGAAGTGGATGGGCAGAGGCTTGGATGATGGAGTGGTTCGGCCTTGTGGAGCTTTGGTGGTTTCAGCTAGGGTTCTGACAAGGACGAGGAGGTGAGGTAGGAATTTGATGGTCGAACACAAGGAAGAAGGATTAGAGAAAATAAAAGGGGAAAGAAGAAGTCTTGCAGTATAATTTCTCTTGCAGCCGAAAGAAATGAGGGGAAATAAAGAAGTGAAGAGCAGTGTAACTAAAAGTGAATGTAAATGAGAAATAAAAAAATTTGAACGTGTATGAGAAACCAGAAGTTTGAACGTGCATTGTAATTGTAAAGAGATGGCTATTCATTTCCTAACATCAATTCAAATGAACTTTTTGAATTCCCAGCCCAATGGTCTACTCACAAAATAAATAAGCTAAATATAAAATAAACTCAAACCCAAAACCCAAATATAAAAATAATAGGAGAATAAAATACGAGAAAAATAACCGCGTGTCATACGCTGAATTTTTTTTACAAATTTATTGTATAAAATATTTAGGTTTGAAAAACAATTTATTATCATATAATATTAACTGATTTAAATAGAAATAGAATTATACAAAAAAATAAACTTCCATATTATCAGATGAAAATTTATCATTTGCTATGTTAAAACAGACGCATTTCAAATATCAAATTTAAATTTCAAAATTCAATTATTTAAAATTTCACAAAATTTCCAATTAAATATATTATTAAAACAAATAAAATTTATTAAAATTTACGGGTCGTTACATTATGTTTTGCCAAACCCTAAGATGAAACATAAAAGTTTTTCTACTTCGCTAATGGATGTTAGGACTCATTTATCTGGGGATTCTGACCTTGAGTTTGCTCAACAAATCATAGCCCTACAAACGATAGATAACTCCTTATCGCTATGTCGCACACAACCCTTAACCAATGGCTCCTTGTCTTACCTTGAGCCTACTCAACAAATCGAAACGAAATTATTCACTCGCACCTACCATATCACGATAGCTTAAGTAAAGTATATGTACCTTGAGTCTGCTCAATAAATACATATAGTTATCTTACCTCGTTTATATAATATATTAATAATACTACACATAACATCCCCAGCTTGAGTCTGCTCAACAACTAAGGAGTACGCAAGTAATTTATTGGTGTATATATATGATAGAGGACGACATTATATTGAATATTCATAATTTTCAATATATTATATTGAGTGATATCGACTTATGGATTAATGTTTTTCTTATGAAATACCCTCGTGATTCAAGCGTCATACACATCAGAAATCATGGTATACATATATTTACATATGTATTTATCTCTTAAATCTATTTGGGTTTCTTTAATATTCCACCTTTAGTTTATACATTCATGTCATATAAGTTTATACATCAGAATTTGTAAAGAATTTGTAGAGATTTGTAAAGAATGTGATTGCGTGTAGGGTTAGAGATTTTTAAAGAATTTGTAAATTAATTTTATTTTAATTCGCGTAACTTTAAAATATTGTATCTCTTTCATACATTATCAGAAAATGACGAAACAAAATGCGTTGGAATCGTCTCGACGGGTACTTCGCGATGCAACTGGATTTAAGTCGTTTGGAGCTAGTTTGAATTTCGGGTAAAATTAAACGCGCGTTTAATTTTATTCGAAATAAACGCTGGAACGGAATTTAAAATCACGGTGAGATCTTCTCACTCAAATGAAAGTGGATTTTCTTTTACAGTTATTGATTTGACTGATATGATTGCTATTGGATGTGATATTAGATATAGTAGGATATATATCTATATATAGCAATATATACATATTGGCATATGTATATATTGGATTGATTGATTTCCCGCCTCGTATAGCGGATGAGACCCTATTGCGCCGTTAGTAAGCGGATTATTTTTATAAAACCCATATACCGCGATAATTCCGTACTGGAGCGGAATTGGTATTGTGCTAACGTCTGTGGATGTAGGGAAACAGGTTGGAGGGATCCAACTGGATTCCTCAACAGTATTTATTTATTTACAGATATTGATGTATATTCTGTTATCATATGTTGATATATGATGTTTGATGTTGTGATTGACTAGTTGGTGCTGTTGCATCATCGGATTCAAATTTTGAAGTTTAAAAATAACGATTTTACTTTAAAAGGATTTTTAAAGTGATTTTTGAAAATATACGTTTTATGGAATTTTTGAAGTGATTTATAAACGTTAGAATTTTAAAGTTATAAAAGTTATAATTTTTAGTGAAATATAACCAACGTGTCATTTTTGAAATAAAAGTCGATTTATTTATAAAATGGTTTAAGTTGGGATTTTTGAATAACTATAAACGATTTTTATAAAAAGATTCATAAAAATTGATATTTATAAATCAAATATTGGAATTATAAAATGAGTTTTTATAAGTGTTAAAAATGAAATATTTATGGAATTCATAAGTAAATTGTAACGACCCAGAATTTTGAACGAATTAAATTGAGAATATTTAATTAATTTTAAATATTTGAACGATGATTTAATTTGAATCTCGATATAATTTTGAAATTGACGATTAAATTATAAAGTTTAATCTGTTGATAGTTGAATAAAAATTTGAATTTGTAAATTTAGGCCGATTAAAAACATTTCAGAAGCTTTCAAAATTCGTATTTATATTACTGAAGGTAATAGAAGCTTCCGAATCGAATTTGAAACTGTTCTGTTCAGTTTTGAATTTTATCGTTCGAATTGATATTTAAAAATAGCCGTCCGAGGCGCAGTCTCGGAATTCGACGAAACCAGTTCCATTGGATCCGTAATATTGTATTATTACCGGATTTCAATTTTCGTATTGATCGGAGTTGTTGTGTGAGCACACGGTGAGTAAACGCATTGAAATTAAATCAAATTCAATTTAAATTTAAAATTTAAATTTTGTCAATGCAGCAGAGATTCCTGGCTCCATTTCATTTCAATGCCGACCTACTCTCTGCAATGTCGCGTACTCTTGTCTCCCCTTCCTTCTCTGTTAAAATACACGAAAGAAAATTAGTTCGTTCAAATGTAAAAACTCTCGTTCACAAGACAAAATAAATGGCACCTGAATCTCGTTCAAAACATTCGAGTCTCCTCCTATACCCCAAAACAAAATCGATTTGAACAATTTTACAGCAGATCCATCATTACAATACAAGCCTAAGCCGATCGAAAACTTTAAACTTTCTCCACTTCCCATTTTGCTAATCGCGTTCAGAGAAAGGGGAGGGGACGAATTGGGAATCGCGGCCGAGTTAGTTCGTGGCGGCGACGAGATGGGGATTGCGAGATGGAGGTAGCGGCGACTAGTCGCGACACGACTGAGGGTTGCCTGGGGATTTGGGGGTGTCGCGATGGAGCGGCATTGCGTACGGCGACGCACGTGCGTAGGCCAAGGCGGCGACGACGTCGAGACAGGGGCAGCGTATCGAGTTCACCTCGAAGATGGGGGATTGAGGCATGCGTCAGCAAGGTTGTGACGGAGGAGGAGGTGGCGACTCAGACGATGGATGGGTTCGCGACTGGGTAGTGTCGTTGGCCAGACGACGATGGCAGAGGGTATTCGATGATCGCGATTTGGATTTCGAGTTCGATCTGCAGTAAGGTAATCACTTGTTTAGTCTCGTTCGATTTAGAAAAAATATATATACATATATAACATAGTAATTGGGTTTACAGTAAGATTTAAAACAATTTCTGTTTTAATTTGATATATATGTTTATAGATTAGAAAGGGGTTTTATTTAGAATCTAATGGATATATGAATATAACAGAAGATATATATATATATCTATGTTCTGGAAATTTAGGAATTTTAAAACAAGGGGAATTTATATAGAATTAGATATTTGGAAGCTATAAATTATTTTTATCCATGTGGTTTCAAAAGAATAGAAATGATAAAATGAAATACATACACATTTTGAACTTACCTGTTTATTTTAAGAAAAATGTATTTTTGGTAATTAACCTATTTAATCATTTTTGTTATAAAAAGATTTTCAAGGAAATTAGTTAAAATATAATTTCTAGTAAGAAAAAGAAATTTTATAATTAGTTGGATAAATTTATTTAAGGATAAGTTAATTTAAGCTATTAAAAGAAGATTAGTTTAAATTTAATTTTTAGTTAAAACAATTTTTAAAGACAAAATTGGGTTAGACGAAACTATCAGTGAATTAAACTATTTTTGTTGCAAACTAAAAATAATTTATTGAAGAAATTCCTTTAATTAAAATAATTAGTTAATTAAATTTATTAAATGGTAATAACTTGTTCGATTTTTTCAAATATTAATAGATTGTATAAATTATTTATACAAGGTTAAAGTCGAGAAAACGAAAGAAGAATTGGATTGGATTGCAAAATTAAAAGCAAAGGTGAGATTTTTCTCACTCAAAAATGAAGTGGAATTTTCAGTTATTTATTGATTGACTGATTGCTATGTTGATTGTGATATTAGATATGATAGGATATATCTATATATATAGCAGTATATACATATTGGCATATGTATATACTGGATTGATGATTTCCCGCCTCGTATAGCGGATGAGACCCTATTGCGCCGTTAGTAAGCGGATTTATAAAAACCTATATACCGCGATAATTCCGTACTGGAGCGGAATTGGTATTGTGCTAACATCTTTGGATGCAGGGAAACAGGTTGGAGGGATCCCACTGGACCCCTCACATTGATTGAATTTATTTCTATTGTGATATGAATCTGTGAATGATTATAGTGATGCTATTAATCATATTGATATCTGGAAATTGTTTGAAAGCTAAAATTTAGCTGAATGGATGTTTTGACATCATTGGATTCCAAAGATAAACGAAATTGAATTTTTGAAATTCAAGTAGAAAATTTCTAAGTGAATCAATTTTTGAAATTTAAGAAATTTTGAAGAAAGGAATTTTTAAAGTATAAAAAGTAAATTTTTATATTCTTATCGAATTACTTCCAGGATCAAGTGAAAACGTTAAATAAATGAATTTCGTATAATAGTGATTTTAGATTGAAGAATTTAATTAAAATTTGGATTTCTAAATAATTGGAAAAAGATAAAAGGGATTTATTTTCTTTAAGAGGAATTTGTTTAAAATAAAATAAGTTGGAAGTCCAATTATAAATTTAATTGGCAAATTGAAACAAGTTTAGGAAAAATCAATATAAAATGATTTGGGATGGGAAATTAATTTAGAAATGAATATTGAAATTGATTTGGTATTGAAGTAAAATTAGGAATCAATTTGAGATTTGATTTTGGGGTTAAAAGTGAATATTTGGGAATGTGGATTTAAAAATGGAAATGATGTTAAAATGGGTTTATTTACAGTTTGTAAAGTTTAAAAGAATGATTTCTTTTAAAATAAATAAATTATAAGTATTTAACTTATAATATGGATTTTTGATGTATACGTTGAGTTATAAAATTGAATGGGTCATTAAAGGAAATTTATGAAATCGAAGTTGTTATAGAATAGAAAATAGAATTTATAAACGTTGTTTTATAAATTCGAAATAGATTGAATTGGATAAATTAAATATAGAAGGACATTAAAGAAGATACATTCGCGATTTTAAATAGCGAATTTTTATTGAAATAAAATGTGTAAAAAAGACTGAAATGTGGTTAGTGAAGTATATTCACGATTTTGGACAGTGAATATATTTTTAAGTAAAATGGATAGGGTTTTGGGAAAGCGATATTATGAAATGAAGTTAATTGTTTTAAAAGATGTTTTAAAACGTGTGAACTATCGAAATCATAGATTTCAACATTTATTGTTGAAATAGACGTTTCGAAAAATAAGGAAATGGTGGACTATAACACTGTTGTTATAGTAAATGATTTCCGAAAGGAAATATTTTATATAGTATTGGGATTTATATATTTATCTTAATTCTGAATCCCTATACTAGTGATTTCGAGTCGTCGTAACGATGTTTTACGCAACATTCGTTTTGACTCAAATAAATGTGATTTAAGAATGATTTCCTTAAAGAATGAGATATATACTTAATTTTGATTTTAAGTATATCGAATATTTTCTAAGTGTTGAAAATAAATGATTTGTGAATTACTTATTTTTAAATAAGTATGGAAATGCTTTTCCAATGTGAAATGAACTGTTTGAGTTTTTATCTTTTAAAGATAAATTGAAAACTGAATATTTGAATCTGTTTTCAAATGATTAAGTGTGGAAAATAATATATCTAGTAAAGATATTTTTGAAGATAAATAATTTGGAAAATTATTTGGAATCTGATGATGTTGCGCATCTTTATTGATAGTTAAATAACCGACTATCAATAATTACCTTTAGATAGGTATTGGTTGTGAATTGGATGAAATTGAATGCCACACTTATTTTAAATAAACGCTCACTATTCGGGTTAGCCGGGAAAGGACCATGGGGTCGTATAACCCATTCTGAATATGTGATACGTCGTTATGAATCGCATTTGAAGACCGGTGTTGAAGACCGGATATTTTTGAAAACGGAAGGATTACCGTCGAGTTACTCTACATCGACTGATCTTCGATTTAGAGGTTTTATCACCCTTAGTGACGGGAAGTCCTGACGTGATTGAAAATTATCCAGATATGCAAGGGCTTCGTGAGAAGTGCCTTCGGTTCTGTTTGATCCCGGAACAGACTTGTATGGATTGTGTGTCTGACGTTACAATTTGAGATATAAAGCTGATTTCTTTCAAATACATTTCTGTTGGTGGCGGAGAATTTATTCTCTTAGCTTAACACCCTTCTCTGAGACGTACGAGCTCAGAGGTTATGTAGTTGAAATTTATCAGCGATATATCCCAATTTGGTAACGTGGCATACTGAGTGTTGCTGTGAAATGATCAGTGTTTGATCATTGGTGATATGATCATTTGTTTGATCTTATATCTTTGTGATCATAGGTTGATCATTTTGTTTGACCCGAAGCAGGGCTTTTTGTAGAAAGCGTAGCTTTGTGGACGAGACTTCATCGAGCCTCACACCCCGGAAATGGTCGAAACAGGAAGGATGCAGCAAGGTTCTAGGGAGTAGCGCCCCTTAGTGTATGTCATTCCTTCTGGATAAAGGTGGTATCATGGTATGGAGCCCAGATACTTAACCTCTGTGGTTACTGCATTATTATTTCTATGTGGTTTGTTGCGAATCGGGGATCCTTGGGAAGATCGGTGACGATCGGGGGATGGCATACGCGTGTCAGTAGTTACCTATTTTTGCAGAGGTAACCCGGCCTTGTGTTGGCAGAGATCCGGTTAGGTTCTCGGGTCGTCTATTCCAGGGACGTACCCATCGTGGATAGGAAGTTCCTTAGCCTGACCACTTGTTGGAAATCCAAAGAAACAATACGTGACTTGTACGGTTTTAGTTGTATTGCCTGCTATGGAATGTGGCGGTAACCTGCTATTGAACATAGTAGCTATAGTAGGCATAAGTGCGGAATGCCTATGCTGGCTAAGATTAATATTATACTTTCGAAATGTTTTCTACACTATGCACTAATAATAATATCAAAAATGATTTGATTTTTGCGTAGTAAGCATCTTTGACTATCATAAGAAGAAATCTCCTCCAATTCTGCGTTTGCATTGTGTGTGTGGTGGGAGGTCTTATGGTAGTTTCATTTTCCAAAAGCATTGCGAAATTTACTTTAAAATTATCCTGTTGTTTATTTTAAAGAATAACTGTTTTACGATCTCACACCAGTCACCATGACTGACTCGGAGTTTATTGTTCCCTTCTAAACTCTGGGTGCCCACAAATTTTCCACACGGGCAGCCTAGAGTTATGTTATCAGGATATTCTGGATATTCTGGAGCTTTGGAGATAAGCTGGAGGACGAGACGTAGTATTTGTATCTGATATTATTTATTCCGCTGTGTATTCTGTATGAGGACAGGTTATATAACCGTCCATTTGTTGTATGGAGTTGTATATTGACTCTGATGATTGATGTATGTATAAACAGATAGTTCTTTGTTTTAAAAAGACTAGTGATTATTTATTATATATTGTTCCGCTGCGATGTGTAAGATTCTGATATTGTTTTCTGTTCTGTTGTTCTTCCGTGATGTTGTTCTTTTTCTTTCTTTTCCTTCTATCTTCTTCTTCTTCTACTTTTTCTTTCTTAAAACTATAACTTTTCGGGTTTCCGGCATTCGATGGCTCAGCAGTCGATAAAGTGAGTATCGATGTCGAATTTTCGAAAGTCGAAAATTCCGGGATGTTACATTTGGTATCAGAGCATATGGTTAAGCGACAACCCTGCTCTGTTGGGTGTTACTCATTAGAGATAGAGTCAGTAGTACTCTATAATGAGTTGAGTGTAATAATAGATATGAGCGCGTATTTGTTATTTGAATATGAAATTGTTTTGTATTGTGTTGACTTATCAGTTGATTGTTTATGGATTCTGGTCGGTGCAGTCTAGCTAACTGTAATCGATAGGGGTTTCTAAACTCTTAAACAAGATAATTCGGCACAGTATTGTTTTAAATAGGGTGAAGGAAATAATTTTACCCAAACTATTTTTGTATAGAAAAGAAATGTTTTTTCTATAAAGTACTATAGTATATGGTTGCATGGATGTTAGAAAGCGATAATATTGAAATTATTATCATTGTTATATTGAAATTGAATGAGAAATTGGAATTATAACTCCAAAGTTAAAATAAAATTCACAGACAAGTGAAATTTGAGAATGTAAATTATAAATGTGATTTATAATTTGAAACGGAATTCCAGAGAAGTTTTTGGAAATGTTTTGAAAGGAGTTTGAAAATTTTGGAGATTTGGAAAGTTTAAATCTTTTGGATTTGAAAATGAATTTCAAAGGTTTTGAAAATATTTTGGAAAGATGAAAGCTCTAAACTCTTTTCGGTCGCTGGAAAATAACTTCGATGATGACCGCGGCATCGTTGGTGTTCATTTTCGGGTTTCCAAAAGAGGAATTGCTGCCAAATTGTTTTAAATGGAAGTTGTTTGGAAAATTTGGGGTTTTGTTTTAGAAATTCAAATGGAATTTGAATTGTTTTCAAAATGATTTTGAAGTTTGGTAAAAACTCTGGAATACTATATTAAAATACTTATGAAATAAGAAATAAGTTGATAACTTATACAATTGGAATTTTGATAGAATAATTTAACTTAAAGAATGAAGTTAAATCAAAGTAAGTATAAGTGAATAAATTAAATAAAGTGAAAAGATTACTTAAAGAAAAATTTATTAAGTTGAAAATAAATTTGGAGTAGTAACAAATAAATTGGAATGTAAATAAGTCGAAGACTTATAAATATTTGAAAATTGGATGTATGAGATGTAAATTGAAAGATGAATTAAAATTCATATGTTATTGGAAATCCAGTTTAATATAAGTAGTTATGAACCGAAGTGGTAAATCGAAAATAAATATAAATGTCTACATGTAATATTTATATTGAACCTAAGAAATGAAGAGCGAAATTCTTAAGTAAAATCTGATATTGGAACTAATTTAACATAGTGCAGTTGTGAATTAAAGAAAGTTGATAAATTCAATATTCAGAATAAAAAGATAAAATTGAATTCAAATGGAATTTTGAAATGAAAAGTTGAATGGAAATATATGTAACTTCAACAGTGAAGAAAAAAATGTATAAGCAGTTTATATTGAAAATTTTGTAATAGGATTTGCAAAATGGTTTGAATATATGTAACTAGATATTATGGCTAGTAGGATATACAGGTGTATAAAGGGATTGGAAAATTTATTTCACAGATAATTCGAATTGCTCGACAAAAGGTACGTATTTGAATTATAATATGATTTTTTGATGATTTCTGGTCTAGCCGCTTGGCTTTTTCTTTTTCTTTTTGAAATCTGAGAGTCCGTAGGGACGTTTTGTAGTCGTACCATATTAGCCGCGCAAAGGAGACGCTGGCAAAATTTTTCGAAAATTTCGAGTGTTAGAAAATTTTTGAGAAATTTTGAAAGTTTAAAATTTGAATTTAAACTCGAATTTGAATTTAGAAGTTAAACAATGTTGTTTGAAACTTAAAATTGAAGTTAGAAAGATAGTTGGAATGATAACAAATCTTTAATAGGAAGATTTGTTTTGACGAATTAATAAAACTATTAGAGGTTGAAAAATAATAGACGAGTTAAGGACATTTTTCCTAACTTGTAATTTCGAAGAAGAAATTCTTTTAAGGAGGGAAGTTTGTAACGACCCAGAATTTTGAACGAATTAAATTGAGAATATTTAATTAATTTTAAATATTTGAACGATGATTTAATTTGAATCCCGATATAATTTTGAAATTGACGATTAAATTATAAAGTTTAATCTGTTGATAGTTGAATAAAAATTTGAATTTGTAAATTTAGGCCGATTAAAAACATTTCAGAAGCTTTCAAAATTCGTATTTATATTACTGAAGGTAATAGAAGCTTCCGAATCGAATTTGAAACTGTTCTGTTCAGTTTTGAATTTTATCGTTCGAATTGATATTTAAAAATAGCCGTCCGAGGCGCAGTCTCGGAATTCGACGAAACCAGTTCCATTGGATCCGTAATATTGTATTATTACCGGATTTCAATTTTCGTATTGATCGGAGTTGTTGTGTGAGCACACGGTGAGTAAACGCATTGAAATTAAATCAAATTCAATTTAAATTTAAAATTTAAATTTTGTCAACGCAGCAGAGATTCCTGGCTCCATTTCATTTCAATGCCGACCTACTCTCTGCAATGTCGCGTACTCTTGTCTCCCCTTCCTTCTCTGTTAAAATACACGAAATAAAATTAGTTCGTTCAAATGTAAAAACTCTCGTTCACAAGACAAAATAAATGGCAGCTGAATCTCGTTCAAAACATTCGAGTCTCCTCCTATACCCCAAAACAAAATCGATTTGAACAATTTTACAGCAGATCCATCATTACAATACAAGCCTAAGCCGATCGAAAACTTTAAACTTTCTCCACTTCCCATTTTGCTAATCGCGTTCAGAGAAAGGGGAGGGGACGAATTGGGAATCGCGACCGAGTTAGTTCGTGGCGGCGACGAGATGGGGATTACGAGATGGAGGTAGCGGCGACTAGTCGCGACACGACTGAGGGTTGCCTGGGGATTTGGGGGTGTCGCGATGGAGCGGCATTGCGTACGGCGACGCGCGTGCGTAGGCCAAGGCGGCGACGACGTCGAGACAGGGGCAGCGTATCGAGTTCACCTCGAAGATGGGGGATTGAGGCATGCGTCAGCAAGGTTGTGACGGAGGAGGAGGTGGCGACTCAGACGATGGATGGGTTCGCGAATGGGTAGTGTCGTTGGCCAGACGACGATGGCAGAGGGTATTCGATGATCGCGATTTGGATTTCGAGTTCGATCTGCAGTAAGGTAATCACTTGTTTAGTCTCGTTCGATTTAGAAAAAATATATATACATATATAACATAGTAATTGGGTTTACAGTAAGATTTAAAACAATTTCTGTTTTAATTTGATATATATGTTTATAGATTAGAAAGGGGTTTTATTTAGAATCTAATGGATATATGAATATAACAGAAGATATATATATATCTATGTTCTGGAAATTTAGGAATTTTAAAACAAGGGGAATTTATATAGAATTAGATATTTGGAAGCTATAAATTATTTTTATCCATGTGGTTTCAAAAGAATAGAAATGATAAAATGAAATACATACACATTTTGAACTTACCTGTTTATTTTAAGAAAAATGTATTTTTGGTAATTAACCTATTTAATCATTTTTGTTATAAAAAGATTTTCAAGGAAATTAGTTAAAATATAATTTCTAGTAAGAAAAAGAAATTTTATAATTAGTTGGATAAATTTATTTAAGGATAAGTTAATTTAAGCTATTAAAAGAAGATTAGTTTAAATTTAATTTTTAGTTAAAACAATTTTTAAAGACAAAATTGGGTTAGACGAAACTATCAGTGAATTAAACTATTTTTGTTGCAAACTAAAAATAATTTATTGAAGAAATTCCTTTAATTAAAATAATTAGTTAATTAAATTTATTAAATGGTAATAACTTGTTCGATTTTTTCAAATATTAATAGATTGTATAAATTATTTATACAAGGTTAAAGTCGAGAAAACGAAAGAAGAATTGGATTGGATTGCAAAATTAAAAGCAAAGGTGAGATTTTTCTCACTCAAAAATGAAGTGGAATTTTCAGTTATTTATTGATTGACTGATTGCTATGTTGATTGTGATATTAGATATGATAGGATATATCTATATATATAGCAGTATATACATATTGGCATATGTATATACTGGATTGATGATTTCCCGCCTCGTATAGCGGATGAGACCCTATTGCGCCGTTAGTAAGCGGATTTATAAAAACCTATATACCGAGATAATTCCGTACTGGAGCGGAATTGGTATTGTGCTAACATCTTTGGATGCAGGGAAACAGGTTGGAGGGATCCCACTAGACCCCTCACATTGATTGAATTTATTTCTATTGTGATATGAATCTGTGAATGATTATAGTGATGCTATTAATCATATTGATATCTGGAAATTGTTTGAAAGCTAAAATTTAGCTGAATGGATGTTTTGACATCATTGGATTCCAAAGATAAACGAAATTGAATTTTTGAAATTCAAGTAGAAAATTTCTAAGTGAATCAATTTTTGAAATTTAAGAAATTTTGAAGAAAGGAATTTTTAAAGTATAAAAAGTAAATTTTTATATTCTTATCGAATTAATTCCAGGATCAAGTGAAAACGTTAAATAAATGAATTTCGTATAATAGTGATTTTAGATTGAAGAATTTAATTAAAATTTGGATTTCTAAATAGTTGGAAAAAGATAAAAGGGATTTATTTTCTTTAAGAGGAATTTGTTTAAAATAAAATAAGTTGGAAGTCCAATTATAAATTTAATTGGCAAATTGAAACAAGTTTAGGAAAAATCAATATAAAATGATTTGGGATGGGAAATTAATTTAGAAATGAATATTGAAATTGATTTGGTATTGAAGTAAAATTAGGAATCAATTTGAGATTTGATTTTGGGGTTAAAAGTGAATATTTGGGAATGTGGATTTAAAAATGGAAATGATGTTAAAATGGGTTTATTTACAGTTTGTAAAGTTTAAAAGAATGATTTCTTTTAAAATAAATAAATTATAAGTATTTAACTTATAATATGGATTTTTGATGTATACGTTGAGTTATAGAATTGAATGGGTCATTAAAGGAAATTTATGAAATCGAAGTTGTTATAGAATAGAAAATAGAATTTATAAACGTTGTTTTATAAATTCGAAATAGATTGAATTGGATAAATTAAATATAGAAGGACATTAAAGAAGATACATTCACGATTTTAAATAGCGAATTTTTATTGAAATAAAATGTGTAGAAAAGACTGAAATGTGGTTAGTGAAGTATATTCACGATTTTGGACAGTGAATATATTTTTAAGTAAAATGGATAGGGTTTTGGGAAATCGATATTATGAAATGAAGTTAATTGTTTTAAAAGATGTTTTAAAACGTGTGAACTATCGAAATCATAGATTTCAACATTTATTGTTGAAATAGACGTTTCGAAAAATAAGGAAATGGTGGACTATAACACTGTTGTTATAGTAAATGATTTCCGAAAGGAAATATTTTATATAGTATTGGGATTTATATATCTATCTTAATTCTGAATCCCTATACTAGTGATTTCGAGTCGTCGTAACGATGTTTTACGCAACATTCGTTTTGACTCAAATAAATGTGATTTAAGAATGATTTCCTTAAAGAATGAGATATATACTTAATTTTGATTTTAAGTATATCGAATATTTTCTAAGTGTTGAAAATAAATGATTTGTGAATTACTTATTTTTAAATAAGTATGGAAATGCTTTTCCAATGTGAAATGAACTGTTTGAGTTTTTATCTTTTAAAGATAAATTGAAAACTGAATATTTGAATCTGTTTTCAAATGATTAAGTGTGGAAAATAATATATCTAGTAAAGATATTTTTGAAGATAAATAATTTGGAAAATTATTTGGAATCTGATGATGTTGCGCATCTTTATTGATAGTTAAATAACCGACTATCAATAATTACCTTTAGATAGGTATTGGTTGTGAATTGGATGAAATTGAATGCCACACTTATTTTAAATAAACGCTCACTATTCGGGTTAGCCGGGAAAGGACCATGGGGTCGTATAACCCATTCCGAATATGTGATACGTCGTTATGAATCGCATTTGAAGACCGGTGTTGAAGACCGGATATTTTTGAAAACGGAAGGATTACCGTCGAGTTACTCTACATCGACTGATCTTCGATTTAGAGGTTTTATCACCCTTAGTGACGGGAAGTCCTGACGTGATTGAAAATTATCCAGATATGCAAGGGCTTCGTGAGAAGTGCCTTCGGTTCTGTTCGATCCCGGAACAGACTTGTATGGATTGTGTGTCTGACGTTACAATTTGAGATATAAAGCTGATTTCTTTCAAATACATTTCTGTTGGTGGCGGAGAATTTATTCTCTTAGCTTAACACCCTTCTCTGAGACGTACGAGCTCAGAGGTTATGTAGTTGAAATTCATCAGCGATATATCCCAATTTGGTAACGTGGCATACTGAGTGTTGCTGTGAAATGATCAGTGTTTGATCATTTGCGATATGATCATTTGTTTGATCTTATATCTTTGTGATCATAGGTTGATCATTTTGTTTGACCCGAAGCAGGGCTTTTTGTAGAAAGCGTAGCTTTGTGGACGAGACTTCATCGAGCCTCACACCCCGGAAATGGTCGAAACAGGAAGGATGCAGCAAGGTTCTAGGGAGTAGCGCCCCTTAGTGTATTCATTCCTTCTGGATAAAGGTGGTATCATGGTATGGAGCCCAGATACTTAACCTCTGTGGTTACTGCATTATTATTTCTATGTGGTTTGTTGCGAATCGGGGATCCTTGGGAAGATCGGTGACGATCGGGGGATGGCATACGCGTGTCAGTAGTTACCTATTTTTGCAGAGGTAACCCGGCCTTGTGTTGGCAGAGATCCGGTTAGGTTCTCGGGTCGTCTATTCCAGGGACGTACCCATCGTGGATAGGAAGTTCCTTAGCCTGACCACTTGTTGGAAATCCAAAGAAACAATACGTGACTTGTACGGTTTTAGTTGTATTGCCTGCTATGGAATGTGGCGGTAACCTGCTATTGAACATAGTAGCTATAGTAGGCATAAGTGCGGAATGCCTATGCTGGCTAAGATTAATATTATACTTTCGAAATGTTTTCTACACTATGCACTAATAATAATATCAAAAATGATTTGATTTTTGCGTAGTAAGCATCTTTGACTATCATAAGAAGAAATCTCCTCCAATTCTGCGTTTGCATTGTGTGTGTGGTGGGAGGTCTTATGGTAGTTTCATTTTCCAAAAGCATTGCGAAATTTACTTTAAAATTATCCTGTTGTTTATTTTAAAGAATAACTGTTTTACGATCTCACACCAGTCACCATGACTGACTCGGAGTTTATTGTTCCCTTCTAAACTCTGGGTGCCCACAAATTTTCCACACGGGCAGCCTAGAGTTATGTTATCAGGATATTCTGGATATTCTGGAGCTTTGGAGATAAGCTGGAGGACGAGACGTAGTATTTGTATCTGATATTATTTATTCCGCTGTGTATTCTGTATGAGGACAGGTTATATAACCGTCCATTTGTTGTATGGAGTTGTATATTGACTCCGATGATTGATGTATGTATAAACAGATAGTTCTTTGTTTTAAAAAGACTAGTGATTATTTATTATATATTGTTCCGCTGCGATGTGTAAGATTCTGATATTGTTTTCTGTTCTGTTGTTCTTCCGTGATGTTGTTCTTTTTCTTTCTTTTCCTTCTATCTTCTTCTTCTTCTACTTTTTCTTTCTTAAAACCATAACTTTTCGGGTTTCCGGCATTCGATGGCTCAGCAGTCGATAAAGTGAGTATCGATGTCGAATTTTCGAAAGTCGAAAATTCCGGGATGTTACATAAATGAAATTTATAGATTTATAAATTGTGAAGTTATAAAATGGATGAAACTGTCGAATAGGAGATTTATAAGAAATTAACTTATAAATTGGATTTTTTTCTTTTAAATGGAATATTGATCGAATTTGTTAATAAATGAGATTTATTAAATTGAAGTTGTTAGAAAATAGAATTAGAATTTATAAACGTTGTTTTATAAATTCGAAATCAATCAAATTTGATGAACTTAATATAGAAGTTATTAAAGGAATTATATCCACGATTTTGGACAGTGGATAAGCTTTTAAATAAAATGTGTAGAAATTATTGAAATGTGGTTAGTGAAGTATATTCACGATTTTGGACAGTGAATATATTGTTAAGTAAAATGGATATGTTTTGGAGAAGTGATATTATGAAATGAAGTAATTGTTTTAAAAGATGTTTTCAACGTGTTAAATATCGAAATCATAGATTTCAACTTTTATTGTTGAAATAGACGTTTTCGAGAAATAAGGAAATGATGGACTATAACACTGTTGTTATAGTAAATGATTTTTGAAAGAAAATGTTTTATGTAGTATTGGGATATATATATATCTATCTTAAAATTTGAATCCCTATACTAGTGATTTTGAGTCGTCGTAACGATGTTTTACGTAACATTCGATTTGACTCAAATAAATGTGGTTATAGTAAATGGTTTCCTTAAAGAATGAAATTTATACTTAATATTGATTTAAGTATATCGAATATTTTCAAATGTTGAAAATAAATAGATTTGTGAATTACTTATTATTAAATAAGTATGGAATTGCTTTTCCAATATGAAACGAAGGGTTTGAAATTTTATCTTTTGAAGATAAATTGAAAAGTGAATATTTGAAATTTGTTTTCAAATGGTTAAGTGTGGAAATTTTATATCTAGTAAAGATATTTTGGAAAATAAATAATTTGGGAAAAATTATTTGGAATCTGATGATGTTGCGCATCTTTATTGATAGTTAAATAACCGACTATCAATAATTACCTTGAATTGGTATTTGTTGTGAATTGGATGAATTTGAATGCCACACTTATTTTTGAATAATCGCTCACTATTCGGGTTAGCCGGGAAAGGACCATGGGGTCGTATAACCCATTCCGAATATGTGATACGTCGTTATGAATTGCATTCGAAGACCGGTGTTGAAGACCGGATATTTTTGAAAACGGAAGGATTACCGTCGAGTTACTCTACATCGGCTGATCTCCGATTTAGAGGTTTTATCACCCTTAGTGACGGGAAGTCCGGACGTGATTAGAAATTTATCCGGATATGCAAGGGCTTCGTGAGAAGTGCCTTCGGTTCTGTTCGATCCCGGAACAGACTTGTATGGATTGTGTGTCTGACGTTACAATTTGAGATATAAAGCTGATTTCTTTCAAATACATATCTGTTGGTGGCGGAGAATTTATTCTCTTAGCTTAACACCCTTCTCTGAGACGTACGAGCTCAGAGGTTATGTAGTTGAAATTCATCAGCGATATATCCCAATTTGGTAACGTGGCATACTGAGTGTTGCTGTGAAATGATCAGTGTTTGATCATTTGCGATATGATCATTTGTTTGATCTTATATCTTTGTGATCATAGGTTGATCATTTTGTTTGACCCGAAGCAGGGCTTTGTAGAAAGCGTAGCTTTGTGGACGAGACTTCATCGAGCCTCACACCCCGGAAATGGTCGAAACAGGAAGGATGCGGCAAGGTTCTAGGGAGTAGCGCCCCTTAGTGTATGTCATTCCTTCTGGATAGAGGTGGTATCATGGTATGGAGCCCAGATACTTAACCTATGTGGTTGCTGCATTTTTACTATGTGGTTTGTTGGAAATCGGGGATCCTCGGGAAGATCGGTTACGATCGGGGGATGACATACGCGTGTCAGTAGTTACCTATTTTTGCAGAGGTAACCCGGCCTTGTGTTGGCAGAGATCCGGTTAGGTTCTCGGGTCGTCTATTCCAGGGACGTACCCATCGTGGAAGAGGAAGTTCCTTAGCCTGACCATTTGTTGGAAATCCAAAGAAACAATACGAGCCTTGTACGGTTTTAGTTGTAGAACCTGCCATTCACTTATGGTGGTCACCACTGTTTGGATGGTAGCTATAGTAGGCATAGTTCGGAATGTCTATGCTGGCTAAGATTTATATTATACTTTCGAACTGTTTTCTACACTATGCACTAATAATAATATCAAAAATGATTTGATTTTTGCGTAGTAAGCATCTTTGACTATCATAAGAAGAAATCTCCTCCAATTCTGCGTTTGCATTGTGTGTGTGGTGGGAGGTCTTATGGTAGTTTCATTTTCCAAAAGCATTGCGAATTTGTTTTATTTTCTGTTGTGTAATTTAAAGAATAACTGTTTTACGATCTCACACCAGTCACCATGACTGACTCGGAGTTTATTGTTCCCTTCTAAACTCTGGGTGCCCACAAATTTTCCACACGGGCAGCCTAGAGTTATGTTATCAGGATATTCTGGATATTCTGGAGCTTTGGAGATAAGTTGGATGACGAGACGTAGTATTTGTATCTGATAGTATTTATTCCGCTGTGTATTCTGTATGAGGACAAGTTATATAACTGTCCATTGTTGTATATTGACTCTGATGATTGATGTGTGTATAAAAACTGATATAGTTCTTTGTTTTAAAAGACTAGTAATTATCTATTATATATTGTTCCGCTGCGATGTGTAAGATTCTGATATTGTTTTCTGTTCTGATGTCTGTTTCTGATGTTTTTCTTCTGTTCTTTTTCTTCTATCTTTTCTACTCTTCTCTTCTTTCTTCCATCTTCTTCTTCTTCTCCCTTTTCTTGTTCTTAAAACCCTCACTATTGGAGTTTCCGGCACTCGATTGCTCGGCAGTCGATAAAGTGAGTATCGATGTCGAATTTTCGAAAGTCGAAAATTCCGGTACGTGACAGCGTGGTATCAGAGCATATGGTTAAGCGACAACCCTGCTCTGTAAGGTGTTACTCAGTAGAGATAGAGTCAGTAGTGCTCTAGAATGAGTTTGAGTGTAATAATAGATATGAGTGCGTATTTGTTAGTGAAAATAAAAAAAATTGTTTTATATTGTGATGATTGATTTATTGAGTGGTATATGGATTCTGGTCAATACGAGTAATTAACGATCATTGATAGGGATCTCTAAACACTTGAATAGAACAATTCGGCACAGTATTGTTTTTAAATAGGGTGAATGAAATAATTTTGCCCAAAACTATTTTTGGTATGATAAAGAAATGATTTTTTTTATGAATTACTATAGTATATGGATGCATGTTTGTTAAGAAAGTGATAATATTGAAATGTTATCATTATTATATGAACTTATAATAAGAAATTGAAATCATAACTCCAAAGTTAAGAAATAAATTCACATACGAATGAAATTTAAGAATATAAATTATAAATGTGATTTATAATTTGAAACGGAATTCCAGAGAAGTTTTTGGAAATGTTTTGAAAAGAATTTGAAAATTTTGGAGATTTGGAAAATTTAAATCTTTTTGATTTGAAAATGAATTTCAAGGGTTTTGAAAAGCATTTTGGAGGAATGAAAAGCTCTAAACTCTTTTCGGTCGCTGGAAAATAATTCCGATGATGATCGCGACATCACCGGTGTTCATTTTCGGGTTTCCAAAAGAGGAATTGCTGCCGATTGTTTTAAATGGAAGTTGTTTGAAAAATTTGGATTTTGTTTTAGAAAATTCAAAGGATATTTTGAATTGTTTTCAAAATGGTTTTGAAAAGGTTGAAAAGACTTTGGAATACTATATAAAAATATTTATGAAATATTATGAAGTTGGTAACTTGTAAAGTTTAAAGTTTAAATAAAAATCCATTTAACGAATGGAATTTATAAATGTGAATTGAAATATAAAGAGATGAATTCATATATGAATAAAATGGTGAATATAAATTGTAAATGAATGTATAAATGAAAATAAAATTCCTTAATAAAATGGAATTGTGAATGGGAATGTATAAATGATTGTATAAATCAAGATGTAAATAAGTTGATAACTTATAGAATATTTGAAATCTGATTGGAATGAGATTCAAACTGAAAACAAATGATTTAGGGAATGAACAAATAAATTTGCAATTGCAAGTGCAAGAAAATGAAATTGAATGTTAAAATTCATTTTGAATTTGTAAGTGAATAAAACTAGAATTGAATTTAATTTGTGAAGTATTAAACTAAAATGAGTAAGTGAAGCTAATTGAATATTGACCAAATGGATAAGGTATTGAACGAATTAAATTCAATGATTATAAAAGAAAAGTAAATTGAATTCAAATGAGATTAGAAATGTAAAATTGAATGGATATGAATATGTAACTTCAACAGTGAAGTAAGCTAAAGATATATAAGCAGTCGATATTGAAAATTTTGTAATGGAATTTGCAAAATGGTTTGAATATATGTAACTAGATATTATGGCTAGTAGGATATACAGGTATAAATGAATGGGGATTTTGATTTCAAAGATAAAGTGAATTGCTCGAAAAAGGTATGTATTTAAATTACAATATGAGTTTTTGATGATTTCTTGTCTAGCCGCTTGGTTTTTTCCTTTTCTTTTTGAAATTTGAAAGTCCGTAGGGATGTTTTGTAGTTGTACCGTATTAGCCGCGCAAAGGAGGCGCTGGCGAAACTTTTCGGAAATTTAGGGTGTTAGAAAATTTTTGAGAAAATTTTGAAAGTTAAATTTTGAATTTAAACTTAAATTTGAATTTTGAAGTAAACAATGCTGTTTGAAACTTATAATTGAAGTTGGAAAGTTAGTTGAATTGGTAACGAATCCTTAATAGAAAGATTTGTTTTGATGAATTGAAAATTGATAAAACTATTGAATTTGAGGAGATAGTAGACGAGTTAAGGACCATTTTTCTCTCACTTTGTAATTTCGAGGACGAAATTCTTTTAAGGGGGGAAGTTTGTAACGACCCAGAATTTTTGATAATTAAAATTTGAATATTTAAGTGATCTTAAATATTAATAAGTGGAATTAAGAAGTCGAATAATTTATTTTTCGAATATTGAATTTAATTTGACAATTAAATCGATAAATTAATAATTGAAATTCCAGAGATAATTGAAAATCGAGTTTAATATGATTGAAAATGATTTGGAAAATTTTATTTAATCATACTGGAGTTATAGAAAGGTTATAGAACTTTTAAAAATTGAATTTGGAGTTAATCTATGAAAATTGAATATTTTAATATTTAATTATCGACTGTAAAAATAGCCAATTTTCGAACAGTCTCAGATTTTGACGAAACCAGTTTCATCGGATCCGTAATGTGATATTATTGTAAGATTTCAAATTTCGTAATTTTTGGATTTACCGTTTGTCCGGGGCAAGCCAAAACGCATCGAAATCGTCTTAAATCGGTTTAATTTAAATTGATCGTTTTATTTCATATCTCGCACAGATGTTCGAATTAGCTTCCGAAACCTATTCCATTGCGTTCGGAACGCGGGGTAAACCTTAGAAACGTCAGCCGTCACGTTCGATTTCGAGTTCGAAATTTTTCGGATGAATAGTGTTGAGATAATTTTCTATAAAAGCCCTTTATCATTCTATTTTTCACAAAACAAACCTAGCTAGGGTTTTAAACGAGCAGCCGCCTCCCTCTATTATCAACGTCCAGAAAACATTCATCATCCCCCCTCAATTTCTTCACATCCAAGCAACGATTCGTGAAAATTCCTAAACGAAACCTGTAGAGCATCGTGAGGGCTTCGAATCTATATGGCGATGATCGCCTGGATCGTGACGTGGTGGCCAAAAATCGAGCGTGAAGTCGTCGCGTTCGACCTCGTATTGCGTGCTGGGGGCGTGACCGAGTGGGGCCGGTCTGGGGGGCGGTAGTAGGTGGCGGCAGTGGCATTCGTACGGCGGTGCCTGATCGACGTCTGGTGGCTCGTGGGGATGGTGATAATTCACGTGAAGAGGCGGCTATGGGTTGAGGGGGATCTGCTTTGAACGAAGAGGAAGAAGATGAGATCTATGGCCGAGATCCTAGGGTTTCAAAATGATCGGCTGTGATTGCGTGTAGGGTTAGAGATTTTTAAAGAATTTGTAAATTAATTTTATTTTAATTCGCGTAACTTTAAAATATTGTATCTCTCTCATACATTATCAGAAAATGACGAAACAAAATGCGTTGGAATCGTCTCGACGGGTACTTCGCGATGCAACTGGATTTAAGTCGTTTGGAGCTAGTTTGAATTTCGGGTAAAATTAAACGCGCGTTTAATTTTATTCGAAATAAACGCTGGAACGGAATTTAAAATCACGGTGAGATCTTCTCACTCAAATGAAAGTGGATTTTCTTTTACAGTTATTGATTTGACTGATATGATTGCTATTGGATGTGATATTAGATATAGTAGGATATATATCTATATATAGCAATATATACATATTGGCATATGTATATATTGGATTGATTGATTTCCCGCCTCGTATAGCGGATGAGACCCTATTGCGCCGTTAGTAAGCGGATTATTTTTATAAAACCCATATACCGCGATAATTCCGTACTGGAGCGGAATTGGTATTGTGCTAACGTCTGTGGATGCAGGGAAACAGGTTGGAGGGATCCAACTGGATTCCTCAACAGTATTTATTTATTTACAGATATTGATGTATATTCTGTTATCATATGTTGATATATGATGTTTGATGTTGTGATTGACTAGTTGGTGCTGTTGCATCATCGGATTCAAATTTTGAAGTTTAAAAATAACGATTTTACTTTAAAAGGATTTTTAAAGTGATTTTTGAAAATATACGTTTTATGGAATTTTTGAAGTGATTTATAAACGTTAGAATTTTAAAGTTATAAAAGTTATAATTTTTAGTGAAATATAACCAACGTGTCGTTTTTGAAATAAAAGTCGATTTATTTATAAAATGGTTTAAGTTGGGATTTTTGAATAACTATAAACGATTTGTATAAAAAGATTCATAAAAATTGATATTTATAAATCAAATATTGGAATTATAAAATGAGTTTTTATAAGTGTTAAAAATGAAATATTTATGGAATTCATAAGTAAATGAAATTTATAGATTTATAAATTGTGAAGTTATAAAATGGATGAAACTGTCGAATAGGAGATTTATAAGAAATTAACTTATAAATTGGATTTTATTTCTTTTAAATGGAATATTGATCGAATTTGTTAATAAATGAGATTTATTAAATTGAAGTTGTTAGAAAATAGAATTAGAATTTATAAACGTTGTTTTATAAATTCGAAATCAATCAAATTTGATGAACTTAATATAGAAGTTATTAAAGGAATTATATCCACGATTTTGGACAGTGGATAAGCTTTTAAATAAAATGTGTAGAAATTATTGAAATGTGGTTAGTGAAGTATATTCACGATTTTGGACAGTGAATATATTGTTAAGTAAAATGGATATGTTTTGGAGAAGTGATATTATGAAATGAAGTAATTGTTTTAAAAGATGTTTTCAACGTGTTAAATATCGAAATCATAGATTTCAACTTTTATTGTTGAAATAGACGTTTTCGAGAAATAAGGAAATGATGGACTATAACACTGTTGTTATAGTAAATGATTTTCGAAAGAAAATGTTTTATGTAGTATTGGGATATATATATATATCTATCTTAAAATTCGAATCCCTATACTAGTGATTTTGAGTCGTCGTAACGATGTTTTACGTAACATTCGATTTGACTCAAATAAATGTGGTTATAGTAAATGGTTTCCTTAAAGAATGAAATTTATACTTAATATTGATTTAAGTATATCGAATATTTTCAAATGTTGAAAATAAATAGATTTGTGAATTACTTATTATTAAATAAGTATGGAATTGCTTTTCCAATATGAAACGAAGGGTTTGAAATTTTATCTTTTGAAGATAAATTGAAAAGTGAATATTTGAAATTTGTTTTCAAATGGTTAAGTGTGGAAATTTTATATCTAGTAAAGATATTTTGGAAAATAAATAATTTGGGAAAAATTATTTGGAATCTGATGATGTTGCGCATCTTTATTGATAGTTAAATAACCGACTATCAATAATTACCTTGAATTGGTATTTGTTGTGAATTGGATGAATTTGAATGCCACACTTATTTTTGAATAATCGCTCACTATTCGGGTTAGCCGGGAAAGGACCATGGGGTCGTATAACCCATTCCGAATATGTGATACGTCGTTATGAATTGCATTCGAAGACCGGTGTTGAAGACCAGATATTTTTGAAAACGGAAGGATTACCGTCGAGTTACTCTACATCGGCTGATCTCCGATTTAGAGGTTTTATCACCCTTAGTGACGGGAAGTCCGGACGTGATTAGAAATTTATCCGGATATGCAAGGGCTTCGTGAGAAGTGCCTTCGGTTCTGTTCGATCCCGGAACAGACTTGTATGGATTGTGTGTCTGACGTTACAATTTGAGATATAAAGCTGATTTCTTTCAAATACATATCTGTTGGTGGCGGAGAATTTATTCTCTTAGCTTAACACCCTTCTCTGAGACGTACGAGCTCAGAGGTTATGTAGTTGAAATTCATCAGCGATATATCCCAATTTGGTAACGTGGCATACTGAGTGTTGCTGTGAAATGATCAGTGTTTGATCATTTGCGATATGATCATTTGTTTGATCTTATATCTTTGTGATCATAGGTTGATCATTTTGTTTGACCCGAAGCAGGGCTTTGTAGAAAGCGTAGCTTTGTGGACGAGACTTCATCGAGCCTCACACCCCGGAAATGGTCGAAACAGGAAGGATGCGGCAAGGTTCTAGGGAGTAGCGCCCCTTAGTGTATGTCATTCCTTCTGGATAGAGGTGGTATCATGGTATGGAGCCCAGATACTTAACCTATGTGGTTGCTGCATTTTTACTATGTGGTTTGTTGGAAATCGGGGATCCTCGGGAAGATCGGTTACGATCGGGGGATGACATACGCGTGTCAGTAGTTACCTATTTTTGCAGAGGTAACCCGGCCTTGTGTTGGCAGAGATCCGGTTAGGTTCTCGGGTCGTCTATTCCAGGGACGTACCCATCGTGGAAGAGGAAGTTCCTTAGCCTGACCATTTGTTGGAAATCCAAAGAAACAATACGAGCCTTGTACGGTTTTAGTTGTAGAACCTGCCATTCACTTATGGTGGTCACCACTGTTTGGATGGTAGCTATAGTAGGCATAGTTCGGAATGTCTATGCTGGCTAAGATTTATATTATACTTTCGAACTGTTTTCTACACTATGCACTAATAATAATATCAAAAATGATTTGATTTTTGCGTAGTAAGCATCTTTGACTATCATAAGAAGAAATCTCCTCCAATTCTGCGTTTGCATTGTGTGTGTGGTGGGAGGTCTTATGGTAGTTTCATTTTCCAAAAGCATTGCGAATTTGTTTTATTTTCTGTTGTGTAATTTAAAGAATAACTGTTTTACGATCTCACATCAGTCACCATGACTGACTCGGAGTTTATTGTTCCCTTCGAAACTCTGGGTGCCCACAAATTTTCCACACGGGCAGCCTAGAGTTATGTTATCAGGATATTCTGGATATTCTGGAGCTTTGGAGATAAGCTGGATGACGAGACGTAGTATTTGTATCTGATAGTATTTATTCCGCTGTGTATTCTGTATGAGGACAAGTTATATAACTGTCCATTGTTGTATATTGACTCTGATGATTGATGTGTGTATAAAAACTGATATAGTTCTTTGTTTTAAAAGACTAGTAATTATCTATTATATATTGTTCCGCTGCGATGTGTAAGATTCTGATATTGTTTTCTGTTCTGATGTCTGTTTCTGATGTTTTTCTTCTGTTCTTTTTCTTCTATCTTTTCTACTCTTCTCTTCTTTCTTCCATCTTCTTCTTCTTCTCCCTTTTCTTGTTCTTAAAACCCTCACTATTGGAGTTTCCGGCACTCGATTGCTCGGCAGTCGATAAAGTGAGTATCGATGTCGAATTTTCGAAAGTCGAAAATTCCGACGTGACAACTAATTTTAATTAATTTACATCAGTATTCCAATACAATTTTCTATTAGACATATCTACTATAACCTTTGTAGTGTATGCTATAACCTTTACAATAGAAGACATATATCTCATATATATGTATTTTTTATTTGATTAATTAACCTTTAATTATTTATTTAATTAAACAATTTTGATTAAATTATTTCAATTTTAAAATATATCTTACATACATATATGTATACTTATGTTATCTTAAACAATTTAAAATAACGTAACATATATCTATATAATACATGCATAGTAGTATTAATTAGTTAACTCATTTAATTAAGTAATTTTATTAATCTTATTAAAAAAAATTAAAACTTGAAATTAATATTTAAATAGTTTCAAACATTTTGAAATTTTTATTACATTGTCAAACATTTTGAAAATTTATGTTATATTATAACCTTTTATAATAAACATGTTTTTATTCTAAATTTAACTTTTAAATTTAAAATCTTGTCTTAATTTTCAAAACTACTTTGAAAATTAGCCCAAGGCCCAATTCAAATTGGGCCTTTTCTATTAAGGGCAACCTTTGGGCTCATTTCACCTTTCGGGCTAGGCAGGTAACCAGGTAGGACATGATAGTTGATTACCCAATTTCAATCCTAGACATTACCTTTTTGGACACCGTACTAAATGGGAAAGCTTAATCAGTTAGCTCTAACGTGGCTAATTTAGACTACATAGGCTATTGGACTTTTATACCATTGTTGAAACTAGGCCAGCCACAGTGGAAGAAATTGGTGAATTTTAAAAAAATTATCATTTTGAATATCTAATGGGCCTATGAAGTCAAAATACATTTAGATCTTATCTAAATTTTCTTTTAAATAAAATAAATATTTTCTTTAGTTTGGTAATTAAATGACATTTAAATTCAATTTAGATAAGTATGTAATATGATGAATGTATCAAATACATTCATGTAATTGAATGATAAGGACAACATATGAGCAACACATAAAAGTATGTAAATAAACATGTAAAGTTTAGAGAAAGAAACCTTTTATTTCTTTCTCTTAACACAAATAATTAATTAGGGAAAGATGGACCATAAATGTAGAGGGATACCTTTCATTTCTCTCTCTTAAATCAAGTTAAGTGATAAACTAATGACATTTAGTACAGAATTAATACATGGCTTTGTTGTCCAAATTTCTTTTTAAAACATGCAAGTGATAGTATAATGTGTGTGTGTATGTGTGTAAGTTCAATTTATAATAATGCATAATATATTGAAAAATATTTTACTAATAGACAAAGGTTAACTTATATTAATAAAAAAGGACAGTTAAGGAACTAAGGTGGATAGTTATGAAAAAGGAAAGAAGGAGCATTTTCCTCTTTCTTTTACTCATTCAATCAATGTCAATTCAGATTAGTAATTAAACTCTAAACCATATATTTATATAAAATAAATTTTGACCATTATCATAATTTGAAATCAAGATTTTACAAATATAATCAAGCTTCAATTTAGAAAGAATTTTAATATTAAAATTATGATTGTACATAAAAGTAAACTTTTAAACCTTGAATTAAAATAACACATTCACACACATATGTAATAAATTGCAAGCTAGTTTAAAATTTAAGATAACAAACAAATATGTGAAGTTTTTTATTTTCTATATGTTAGAATTAGAAGTTAACAAATTTACAGAAAAGTCTGATTATGTTTTTTTAACAAAAGAATACAAAAATAGAAAAAAAATCAAACACAAATTATATAAAATCATATTCAATTCTCAAATGATTTAAAATGACAACATATGTAATTTATATAGGTTTGAAACAAAATAAATCATCTTTATTAATAGTTGGCTTGGAAGCGCAATCTTTTGGTCCGACCGTGAACTTTCCAAAATACCCTTCACTCATATGTAATTCAAGTATTATCTGTATTATTCTCTTTACAACCACCTAAAACAAAAAATAATTTCTTTTATTTCTATGCTAGACTAAACAATTCAAACTAAGTTAAAACTAGAATATTTCAATGAATATATATTTCTAGGTTTGCGTGTTCGCTAAAATGAGAATAGGTCAAATATGCTCATCAGATAATAAAAGATTCTTCTAGATAATTCAATACATCTTTATTAATAGTTGTAATAAGTTTGGTGTCACACGTTTTTGGTGTCAACATGAACTACCAAAAATGTCACTCTATTTTAATATCACTTAAAAATTGGATGTAACTTCTTTTACAAGTTCAAAATTCCTCTCTATGAATATTACAAAATTTTAATATCATTTAAATATAGGATCTAACAAATAAACTTCTGCAAATATTATCAAATTTTAGTATCGCTTGAATATAGGATCTAACAAATAAACTTCGTTTTACAAATTCAAAACTGTTTCTCTACAAATATTATCAAATTAATAACACTTTAAAAAAATCTACCAAATAAACCTTTTTTTACAAATTATTAGAAACAAAAATTCAAATAACAACAAATTAGATATTGCAACTAAGAAATAAAAAACAAAAACTTACTGCACATGATTTCGACGTAAAAATAAGACTTAACCATTGTGCACATGTTAAACACATTCAATTTATAAAAAAACAATTCACGTGTAAAGAATGTACCATCATCACACGCGAAGCGCGTGTCGTAATGCTCGTATAAATAAATGGTTTCAAACAGGAATAAAGAGGACAACTTAGGCACATATAAATTCATAGCAAAATTTCAGGTCTGAACTATAAAAACAACATGAACAACAAATTAAATGAGATGTAATATTTCACAACTCGAATGCTAAGAATATGGAATCAAAAATGGAATAGCTCAAAATAGATGTAAATCAACCGATATTATTAAAGAAGGTGTGATAAAAGGGAATTAAATCAAAAACAATATTAACAATAATTAACATAAATAAACAAAGAATGAAAAACATATGCAGATCTGAGTTGAATCAAATAATAAACAAGTTATTAATTGGGATAAAAAGGGTTTTGATTCACATGTTTAAAATTAATCTATCAAGCATGCAATGAATTATTCATATCCAAACATATGAAGGATAAAACACATAAATAAATAAATCAAAGGATCACCTTAGGATGTTGCCTAGAAATCACACCTTGAATAATGATATCTCCTTAGATCTTCAAGATCCACATCCTGTCGTTGCAAGAGATGAATGAACCACTTTTATTTTATTTTATTTGATGTTTTTATTGGAGTTGAAAGAGTTTGGAAATTTGATTTTTTTTTCTTGTTTTTTTGTTTTCTGCCATGAAAAGTTAGGAGGAGAGAAAGACAAAGAATGAATGAGAAGGAATGAATTATACGTACAGAATGAATTTGAGAATATGTTTTATTTGAAATAATAAAACAATTCCCATTCTTAATTAAAACTTCCCTAATTTATTCCCTTATTTATTTCTCTCTCTTCAATCCTTTCTTTTCATATGATATTTCATTGAATGACATAAAATTTCCACAAATCATGTCATCAAATGACATAAAATTTTCATAAATCATTTCATGCAATTATCTTTAAATTACATCGATACCGTATGTCAATGCCCGCAAATATAATGCATTAAAATAATTACAAACAACTTTCAAACATAAAAAAAATTCTTGAATATCAGTTGATTTAATCAATTTACAAAATTTTAAATATTAGTTAAATCCTGCGGTTTTTCATAGAATTCATCATTACGGTTGTGCGACACGAAGGTGTAAATTCAATCAGCGATTAATATTAAACTATTCGAATATTAACATTCATAGGTCACTTAGGAGGTGGTGTGACATTTTGGCGGAATTTATCACTTATACATCTTTTGGTAAAATCCAATTTTACTTACTATAAGCGATACCCGATAGTAACAATTATTTACATCAATTCTCTTTGTCAAAACTATATCACATTAGGACTTTTGGAATTTGGTAATGGTCAAAATTCCAATATCATCCACATTCAAGTTTATAGTCCAAACACGAGGTCCTTGGTTCAATAATAAAAATTATTATTAACCGCACTGCTCTGGTCAGAGATTTTGACTTTGAGTTGATTTCAGTTGACCGTGATACTAAACCCATATAACTGAGGAGACGAATCCACTCTTGAATAGTAATTCACTTCTAATGCTTCCACTCAACCCAACTATAGTCATTTAATGGACGCCGTGCCATGGTTTAACTATAATCAAAGTGGAGCTTCCACATTGAAGATCAACAATATTCTCAAGTCGAGAGAAACTATGTAAATTAGTCACATCGATATTCTCTGCTTGACTTTAGTTATATTAACCAATAGAAAACTATCGAATGAGTCATTACATAGCTATTTAATAACTATCAGTATGTAACTCCTTGGTACCCCCAACAATCATGAGTAATACATTGTCCAATATTTGGAGAGCGTTACGTACTCTAGTCTTAACGGATGTATCGATATCCAGACTCGAAATACATCTTGACTAAGAATATTTAAAATGGTAATTTTATTTTCATTGTGATAAATTATTCACGGTTACAACACTTTGTAACTAATACCACAAAGCATACCATTTATGGATTTTCTATTAAATATACTTTTAGTTAAATGAATTAATTAATATAACATATAATATCAAGTATATAATACAAAGAAAACACCTTTTATTTTTGAAAAAGACTGGTTATCAAGTTAGATATATGTAACAAATTATATAATTTCCCATAGAGCATACCCTTAACTTTATCATAATATGGACTATAAAGGGCGTCTAAAATAGGTTAGAGGTATTAGAAATTGATGACTTAGATTTAGTGAGAATTGTTATGAGACATGATCCATTATTTTCTTTCTTCCCTCCACTATTTAAATACCTCTAACCCTAATTTAAAAAATGAATTTTGGCTGCCATTATTCCCATCCATTGTTGGCCGACTACATCCCCTAAGAGCTCAAGCAAATCAAACTCAAATCAATCCAAAAGACGAGTGGTATTTGGTAGTCAACGGTCTACGGCTCAAGGATTAACAGTCTAACGAATCGATAAGCTTTCAAAGGAGAGAGTGTTCATCATTACAAGGCGTGCTTCAAGGTATTAGTTTTAGGTATGTTTTTACTGTATTATATGGTTTATAATTTCTGAAGAATATTTTACTATTCATATATATTATTATATTGTTAGTTAGGCGACGATTCTTATATGTATTATTGTCGTCACATACAAGATTGTTTATATATATATATATTCAAATAAAAAACCATTTTTTATGTAGACCAAGTATGCATAGCCAGATATTTTGTTTATAATTGTTATTATTTTATTAAGTATATGTACATATTAATATGTCATTTAATTATAATTATATGGTTTGCATTTAATTATATCATTATTTCATGCTTATAATTGAACATGTATATTTTATAAATGTATATTTACAATATTTATAATTTTTCGTAGTTGTAAATAATAATTATTTACTATTATTTATTATTATTTAAATCAATATACTATGTAAATAATTTATATAAAATAAAATATGTTTCAAAAATTAACTTTTAAATTTTATGAAATTATGTTATCATGAAATAAGCTCTTGACCAGAAAATGAGAATTCAAAAATCATTTATTAAATTTTCGAAAATTATTATAATACACGGTCAAAAATAATTAATTCATAAAAAATAATTTTTTACTGAGAAAAATTATGGATGATTTTTTAAAACCTAAAAATACCATGCTATATTTTTCAAAAATTTTAAAATTGAATAAAATGTTCCAGAAATATTTTTTTATTTAATATTTTATTATTTTTGACTAATTAGTCAATATATATATATATATATTAATATATAATAAATTTTATTCTGCCGTGCTTACTATTTTGAAGTGTTTAAAATAAAAAATATATCATTTAATATTTAATTGATATATATACATATATATATATATATTTAGATATTATAAATATGCCTATGAACGTGTGTATGTATTTAAAAAATATATTATTTTGTCATTGTAATATATATAGTTCATAATTTAAAAAAACATTTTATATGATATGTGTGTGTGTGTATAACGATATTATTTTAATATTAATTTCAATAATACATATATATATATATATTATTTTTATTTCATATATATATAAGTAGATTTATACTATTTATATAAATAATAAGTTTAAATACATACATATATTTGAACAACATACAATACATATCAAATGAGATAATATGTCTGTTGCGATGTAAATCCCAACATCCATACACAGGCATGTTATACCTTGCATGGATTATCATGTTACACATGCACACACATACATATGTGTATATGATACATATATGTACATTTATATGTATAAAACATAAATTAAATAAAACTATATATAATTTATAAATTTAAACAAAATAAGAGATTTTATTTAAATAAAATTAAGAAATATTCTAAATAAATTAGACTTCATAGGTCCAATATAGATCCAATAAGGGAATTTTTTTTGAAATTCACCCATAACTTCCACTATGGGCTGGACCAGTTCCAACAGAAGCTACAATAGTTTTATGAATTCAAATTGAATTGTTTAATTCCTTAATCTTTTGGGTTATTTGTTAGATTAGATCTGGATAATATGAGGTTTTGTTTGAATTTGATAACTTATGTTGCCGATCCTAAATAAGTTATGCTCGTGTCAACAATGTTCAAATTTTCTTCTCGATCTAGAAGGATTTAAATTTATGTTTGAATTGGAGATGAATTTGATAGTCTAACTTGATTTATCATTAATTGCAAATAAGCTATACTTTTATTAACTTTTTTTAATCGCAAAGTTAGCTGAATCGTCCACTTTTATAATTAAATAAGGAACAGGTGTCTGGCACATGCGTCAATCAACTAGAAAATGAAAAGAAAATACAAGTCTAGGAGATAGGCAGAATACCTATACTACTATATACTTGTATTAACTTTCAATTCAATATATTATTAATTATGAACTTAATTATAAAACCCTTTTATGAGTTCAAATTTTCAATTATGAAATCATATTAATTATGTAGTAAATTCTACTCCTTAGATTGTTCGTTGTTATGATATTTCCTTTTATTTTCCTTATTTTTTGTTCAAACATCAAAATTTGGATTTAATTTAATTAATTTAATTAATTTAATTTAAAGTTGGTGTTTTTCTTATGGATCGACTCATACTTGCATATGTATTACAATTGTACGCCATGCACTTACGGTTTTTTTACTACAGTATTATCAATTTTCAGTTCGATAATAAATGTGATGAGCCGACGTTAGCATTGTTCGTAATATGTAATTTCCATTAGCTGATTTTAGTCGATGGCAATGGTATTTCATTTGATTTTTAAATAAAAAATAGAAGAAATGTTGAAAATTGATAAAAATGAGGATTTGAACATTTATTATAAACGTCTAAGTAAGACGCATAAAAACTTATTTAATGAGAATCCAGTTACAATTTCATGATGAAAGGTATGTCAGTTACCCACTGCAATACCACACATTCTTATTATCTAACTCAATTTAATATGCTTGTAACCCAAAACTGCATCCATTCCCATCTCGACATTTTCCATTTGCACGCGTTAAAATTAAAGCATTCAATTTGACTGTATTTCCTTTGTAGTTTTGAGTGAATGCAGGGGAAGTATGAGCAAATCCGGGAAGCGTGATACAGAGCCGTTGATCTTTAGTCCATCTTAACTGCGCTCTAGTAGAATGTGACCATGCAGAGAATCACGTTCAGCCCGAGTGTTTCTATAGATAACCAAGCTCATGACAAGGACCGTTAGATTTCTTCTAATGTCATCTGCATCTAAATTTCTTTGTAAGTTGCGGGGTGGAAAGAATCCAGCCTTAGAGCATCTCCAACCCTTAAAAAATGTAATTTCATTTGAAACCCATGTGTCATTATTTACTAGATAATGTTAAGTTGATATAACAAAAATTTGCAAATCATAATAAAATAGAATTCACTCCAATGCAAATACACTTAAATGTTATAAAATTTACTCATGTGGCACAATATTATTGGCGGTTACCACTTGAAATTGTGGAATGCAATGTCTAAACTAGATATTTAACTTCACAATGTCTAGTAAATGAATTGTCACATCATACTATAGAATTAATTCACATCACCATTGGAGATTGAAAATTGAATAACATTGTTAAATATCTAGATGTCATCCACTTTACATTGAAAACACATGTTGGTTGAAGTTGCTCTTAACCCTAAATACGCTGTTGCCTTCTAAATTTCTTTCTAACCTCTACAGCCACCTTCCACCGCCGCCTAAATACGAGATATAAATGCTGTCAAAATCCAAAAGACCGTCCCGCCCTTCTTCCTCTCCATTTCCATCAACACCCCTCCTTCTTCTTCCAATAAACCGTCATATTTTGAACATCATGAAAGTAGTAACAACGAAGTCCACTTCCAGAATGTCCTTTTACAAGCATCAGAGAAATTCCCTAAATTTGTTGGCGAAAATGCTTTCATTGGAAAAATATGCGATCAGGATAACGATTTTTCGAAAGGGAATCAAGCTAGGGTTTGGATGTCTGAATCTACTATGGTTTCTGCATCAATTAAACCTAATTCACTTATCTCGGTAATATCGTGCTACTCGATGCTATTTTTCTGTGTTAATCGCGAGGCATTTTGTTTTTGACCGTCTAGGAGCGTTTTCTTTTACACTGAAGTTTTTCTTTTTAAAATATCAGTTAGTTGTCATCATTGAAGTGAAATATAGGAACATTGTGTTTGTTATAATGGTTGCTGTAATGAAAAAAATAATCATCATACTGACTTTACTAATAAGCTAAGTAGGCATGTAAACTGATACTTTCATATGTGGCTAGTGTCATATCTGTATCCGTATTCGAAATTATTTTCGAATATCAGATATTTGTATCCGCGGATGCGGATGGATATTTATCGGATATTCTTCGAACAGTTCGCAACTAATAAATATAAACAAATAAATACAAAATTTTGATTTATTATAAATCCATTTAAGTATTAAAAATAATAAATATGCTAAGAAAAATAATTTTAAGCAGCAAATATTGATTTTTATGTACATATTAATTTTTTTACCAAGATAAAATAGTAAAGACAATCATTTTATGTAGTAAAATACACAAACAAATAACTATAATCTTGATGAAAATGGGTCATATCCACATCCATATCCGTTTTTCGGATATCGAATAAATTTTCAAATTTCGTATACGGATACGGACGGATTTCGGATTTTCCGGGTACTCATTGATAGCCCTAATGTTAAGGCTCCATTTGTTTGGGTAGAAAAAGGGCTGAATTTTTATTAGAATAAGAGTCGTGCTAAATACACTCCGCTATGTTCACCATTACCCATCTGTTTCATTTGGCAGTATACTATCGGATGCATTTGAAAATTTTTGACTGTATACTATCAAATGCAGTATAACTTGTTTTTATAATCAATTTCGAACGGCAGTAATGGCCAATCAAATTTGGGTAAGATGGAGCATGTAGCAGGGTGTATTCAACGGGACTCTAGAATAAGCGATCAACGGTTTGTAAGTTGTTTGTCTTGAAAAAGTGATTTTGATTTATCACATCCATTCAGCAAAATGATTCAGCCATATTTTTTTTTCTTTTTTGAAGTGCTTATGGCTTATTGTAGCGTTTTTCCAATAATACCCTTCTCCAACAAAATTTACAACCTTTCCACTTGATATTTATTATTCTTATTTGTTACTTTCAACCATTTTTTGATATTATTTAACAATATTTAGCTTCAATTTTCTTTTGGCTAGTTCTATTCACACATTGCTTTCCTTCTTTCACACCCTGCCAGTTTATCAATTTTTCATATTTCAAAATTGCTGATATCTTCAAACCAAAACATATCACGTTCAAGAGAAATGGTCATGAAAATAAGCTTCGATAGAGCGAAATTCATGTAAAATCCTTGTTTGGTCCAAGAGAGGTTTGTGTACTAACCTCGCTCCGACCAGACTAGGTTCATATAATAACCTAGTTAGGATCGAGCGAGGTTTGTATAATAACCTAGTTTGGGTCAAGCGAGGTTTGTGAACTAACTACATCATGTTTGAATATGGTTTAAGAAAAAGTAAAGGCATTTTCGGTGTGAATTGGAGGGTGGAAAGAAAAAATATATCAGGTGATAATGTTTTGAAACCGAATGGATGTGAAAGGATGAAAGTGGAGTGAGAATAGAACCAACATTTTCCATTTGTTTCGATCTTTTTTAATATATGGTAATTGGTAAACTTTTTCACTTGGTTTTTTTAATTTTAGTGCAATTTTTGTAGTCTTTCATTATTAAAAATCAATAAGAAACATATATAACCTAGAATATGGTTTCATGACGTATATAAAAAACTTTTGAACTTGCTTTGAAGTAAGGATATGACAGCATATCAATCTTATTAACGGGAATGAAAATTAGATGAATAACATAATTTTTGAGTTAAATAGAAATACACTGTGTATCAAATGCACGATAAAATAAATATCAATAAACAATTTTAACAAGTCAGGAAATAAAATCATGTGATGTTTATTTAAGTTAAATAGAAAATGAAGTAAAATGTTCAATGCAAATGCGAAAAATTAATATTAAACAATTTAGATAAACTAAACAAAACTGTGTGATAATCTCAATAGCTACTTATGTAGAGAAGCTAAACAAGATTGTATAGCAGGTAATTTTCACAAAAACAGTCAAAAGTTTCAACTAGTTATAATAATTTTTTTTTCAAACAAAGCTTTTATGATATAAATTTAAATTATTATAATGTTTATTTTCTCTTTATTGTGTGAATTAAGTGGTATTGAGAATAAATATGTAAGTGGACATTTTTCATTATAGTAAATTATATTAAGATAAAAAAAAGCAAGTGTAATTTGTATGACAATTGAATAAAAGAATACTTAATATTAACTTTGAGGGTAATATTGTTAAAATAATTATATATATATATATATTAATAAAATGAATTAATAATAAAAATGTAAACAAATAACATTTCAAGTATTCAACAATCAACATTCAGCAATCAGTGTTCAACAATCAGTATTCGGTGATAAATATTCAGTATTTTAAACAAACACAACCTAATAATTGTTGCTTTACTGTAGACCAACATATTAGTAAACCAGTTATGTGTGTAGTAAATTTATTAGTAAATAAAGACACCGTAGGTTTATTATATTAAGTCATTTGTAATAATAAAAAGTTAATTTGTTGTTATGATACAAAATTCACTAATGCATGTACCAACATGTAGCCGATATGGAAAAATTTATCGATGAATCATAAATAATTTGCAACTACACAAAAGAATAGCTTTCTTTAGTGTTGGTTAAGATGTTGCATAATGACCTTGGATTCTTTTTTAGTCTGTTTTTTTCCGTCTTATAATTTTAGCTTTAGTATTATTGCTTTTACTACTTTAATACATATATATGTATATAAATTTTATTTATATACATATATGTGTATTATTCTTATAATTTTATTTAGTTTCATTTACAGATACAGGTTTAGACCAGAAATGGTGCTAGATTACTATTTGTAGGTTCTGAGGATTGTTGTTGATAGGATTATAGTGAGACGTTCATTATGAACCTTCCGCGTTCGCAGAGAGGAGTTCTTTCCAGTTCTTCCACGTCTGTAGTGTGGCGTTCTTCATTTCGGATTATTCGCATTTGCAGTGAGGCGTCCTTTCCAATAGGGTGGGCACGGTCGGTTAACCGAACCGATCGGTTAATTTGAACGGTTAACCAGTGAAAAGTAACGGTTCGGTTAACCGTTTCATCGGTTAAAATGGACATGCATACCGACCGAACTGGTTAAATTTAACCGTGGTTAACCGGTTAAATTTAACAGGCGGTTAATTGGTCGATCAAGCGGTTAACTGTTGCACGATTAACCGTTTAATCCAAACGGTTAACCGTTGTCTGGTTAACCGATGGTTAACCATACATATATATTGCAAAGTTAATTCATGGCAATTCATACTTCATAACTTCACATACAGGACATGAGATTAGCCATAAGTTAATTCACAAGTTCACCATAGCATCATAAACATAAACAATTACATAAACAGTCCACAATCACAAACAGTCCACAATCATAAACAAAGATCACAAGTTCACAGCTAAGTTCACATTTTACAATCCACAACAGTCCATAGTTCATAGTTTGGAATTATATAAACTACAATACTACATAGTACATACAATTTCAATTGCAAAATGTAATGAAAATTCAGCCTAAGGCCCTGAGCGGAACTGTTGATCACAACTAGAGTCTAGACTGCAGCAGTCTAACTGTCCTCACAGTGCGATAGCATTGACCCAAAGTGAAGATCATCCATGCAATAACTGTCAACTGGAACTGTTTAATACCACATACATATTTGAGATATGTATTCTTTCAAAAGTCATATATATATATATACAATACCACATACATATTTGAAAACTAGAACTGTTTAATACGACATACATATTTGAAAACTATCAACTGGAACTGTTTAATGCCTTTGAAAATATGTATATACATTAAAAACTTCACAAACCTTTGTACTAAAGGCAAGCATATGATCAAAAATTATATATATACCGACTGCTATAACATGTAACGCATCGGGATTTTCGACTTCCGAAAATCGACATTAATACGTCCACTGTATCAACTGCCGAGCAATCGAATGCCGGAAAACCGAATTGTTATGGTTAAAAAGAAGAGGTAGAAGAAGACATAAAGAAAGAAAGAAGAAACAACAGAAACAATATCAGAATCTCACATTCGCAGCGGAACAACATATAATAGATAGATGAATAATCTTTAAATCAAGAACTATATCATTTTATACATTACATCATCATCAGAGTTTACAACAACAATATACAACAAAACACATCAATGGACAGTTATACAAACTTGTCCTCATACAGAATACACAGCGGAATAATAATATCATATACAAGTGATACGTCTCGTCATCCAGCTCGCCATTTGAGCTCCAAAGCATCTCCTGAAATCCAGAATGACCTGATAACCTGACTCTAGACTGCCCGTGTGGAAAATTTATGGGCACCCAGAGTTTAGGAAAGGAACAATAAACTCCAGGTCAGTCATGGGACTGGTGTGAGAACTTTAAACAGTTATTATCTTTAAAACAACAACAAAGGAATTTTTTAAACATTGAAATCCGCAATGCTTTTGGAAAATGAAACTACCATAAGACCTCCCACCACATACATAATGCAATCGCAAACTTGGAGGAGATTTCTTCTTATGATAGTCAAATATGCTTACTACGCAAGAAAAACTCTTTTGATATTATTACTAGTGCATAGTGTGAAAATTCTTTTGAAAATACAATATTAATCTTAACCAGCATAGGTACCATTATATTATGCCTGCTATAGCTGCCGCCTGAGGAGACAGGTTATACAAATTGCAATCGTAAAGGGCTCGTATTGTTTCTTTGGATTTTCCAACAAATGGTCAGGCTAAGGAACTTCCTACCGCCAATGGGTACGCCTCTGGCGGGACGTTACGAGAAATAACTAGCTCTCTTCCAACACAAGGCCGGGTTACCTCTGTCACTAGGTAACTACTACACGAATATGCCACCCCCGGTCCTTTGGGACCTTTATCCGAGGCGCCTCAACAAAACAACAATCACACAGTAAATGAGATTGGAGTAACCACATAGGTTAAATACCAGGGCTCCATACCTGATACCACCCTTTTCCAGAAGGAAATGACATACCCTAAAGGGAGCGACCCTCATAACCTTACCGCATATTCCTATTTTGACCATTTCCGGGTTGTGACGTCCGAAGAGGTCTCGTCCACAAAGCTACGCTTTTTCACAAAGCCACGCTTTGATCACAAATGATCAATAAATGATCAACACACAGCAACACTCAGCGTGCCATATTACCAAATTGGGAATATATCGCTGATAACCTTCAACTACATAACCTCTGAGCTCGTACATCTCAGAGAAGAGTGTTAAGTTAAGAGAATAAATTCTCCGCCACCAATAGAAATTTATTCGAAAGAAATCAGCTTTATATCTCAAAATGTAATGTCAGACATGTAACCATACAAGTCTGTTCCGGGTTCGAACAGAACCGAAGGCACTTCCGAAGAAGCCCTTGCAATCCGGGTATTCACAATCCCGATCAAACTTCCCATCACAAAGGAAATCTCTATACCGTAGCTAACGGTGCAGAGACAATCGATAGGTCATCCTATCATTTTCACAAATACCCGGTCTTCACCACCGGTCTTCAAACGCAATCCATATACGACGTATCACTAATTCAGAATGGGTTATATGACACAAAGGTCCTTTCCCGGCTAAACCGAATAGTGAGCATAATATTTAAAACATATGGATATAGGGATTTCAATTAAGTCATAACTTATTACCCAAATCCTTTCCTTTAAATGGTTTAAACAAATTACCATTTTAAATCTTTAAACAAAAAGATTTACTTCACAAAGTTTACCCAGTTTCACAAAGATTCATTCACAGATTCCCAAATCATTTCCCATTTCAATTTGATTAACCCATTAAATCTTTAAATTAAGATTTTTAACTTATAGCTTTCAAAACTATTCACAATTCAAGTCTTTTATAATATAAAAGATACACCTTTTAAAATCTTCTTTGATTTCAAAATAAAGCTTAATCATCTTCACAAAGGTTAATTCATAGTTTTTCCAAACTATTCACAATTTCATTTCAACTTGAAATGTTTCGATACAAATTGGAAATTATTTTCACTTTATGAAACCTATTATTATTTGGAAATGGATAGTTTTTGTTTTGGGAAAAACTGGTTACAATTACACAGGTTAAAGCCATCCAAGTATAAAACTTGGATTTAAAATTTAAATTTCCAAAACCTTATTTTAAATGGTTAAAAAACCCATATAAACACCTTTTATAACTTGTACTATCTTTTAAACCAAAATTCCCAATTCATTGAATTCAATTTCAAAATATTGAATTCAAATTTTAAATCAAATTATTCAAATTTCAATTTTATTAAGTTATTTAAAATAACTCTTATTTTTGAATCTCATTTCCAAAAAAATTCAATTCCAATTTTAAAACTATTTTGGATTCAAGAATTCAACTTTCAAAATTGATAAAAATCTGTGACTTAACTGATTTCCACGTGAAATCCACATTTGTGTGTGTATTGTGTAGCCCAGGAATTTAACATAATAGTGCAACAACATTCAGCCATCACAGGTCAAAATACAACAATATAATTGATAAGCGGTATAAACTATAACGCTTATCTTTCATTCACAGATCACAGATATATATATATATATATATATCATAGATAAACAATTTACGGATCACAACACAAATCAGGATATGTCACAAAGCATCACATATCAGAGATATCAAACAATTCAACATCCAATATAATCCAACATCCATAGATAGGATCAATCTAATCATCTGATTAATTTTAAGTCAGATAAATTTCTATAAATAAATTTGGCTAGTTATGGTTAATTAATAACCAATTAACTACAAAAACATTTAATAAATTTTCCTTTAATTAATCATTAATTAACCCTTAATTAATAATTAATATTTAATTAATTACCATAACCAATTAATTACCATAACCAATTAATTTCTACTTGTAAATTTCCATTGTGAATTTACATTTCCAAATTTTCACTCTTTATACGATTTTCAAATCAATTTCCATTTCATTTTTCAACTCTAAATCAATTTTCAAATTGATTTTCAAATCCCAAATAAATTTCCAATGAATTTCCAAAATTATTCCCTTTTTAAATAAATTCCTTTATCTCTTCAAATCCATTTAAAAATCCTTTTTAAATAAATTCTTTAGCTTATAAATTATATTATTAAAAATCCCTTTACTAAACCCTTTTTCCAAAAATTTGAAATTTAATTCAATATAGTTCAAAAATAAGACTTTTATCTTTTTAAAACTCCTTTTAAATTTATCCAATTCTCAAAAATAAATTTTTCGATAAATTTTCAACTTGAATTTCGAAAATCCAATTTTATTTATTTCTGGTATCCAACGATACCAAAAATATATTCGACTAAATTATAGCCTTCAACAATTCCAATCATAAATATAATCACACGGAGATCATAAATAATCACACACAACATTGAAATAATTTCAAATGTTTGAGGAATCTAGTTGGATCCCTCCAACATGTTTCCCTGCATCCACAGGTGTTAGCACAATATCAATTCCACTTCAAGGTGGAATATCGCGGTATATGGGATTTATAAAATACTATGCGCTATTATGCGGCGCAATAGGGTCTCATCCGCTATATAATGCGGGAAATCAACTCCAAATACATATATAATACCAATTCCACTTCACGGTGGAATTATCGCGGTATATGGGTTTAATAAATAACCTCCGCTTAATATGCGGCGTATAAGGTCTATTTCAGCACAATAGGTAACAACCATCATTCAATTCACACAATCAAGCAATTTTAAATTTAACTATTTAAAATTTAAATCGAAACACAATTCGATTGAGTGAGAAGTTCTCACCTTGCTTCCAATAACGGTTGCAGTATTTTACTTCGAATAAAATTAAACGAACGTTTAATTTTACCTAAAATTCAAACTAGCTCCAATCAATTCCAATCCAGTTCCAATGCGTAGTGCTCGTCAAAACGAACCCAACGCAAGTCGTTTCGTCAAGAATGGACCTCGTATGAAAAAATTATGTAGTTACAAAGTTTATACGATTTTATATATAAATTAATTTCAATTTTATTTTTATTTTTTAAACCTTTTATTCATCTGCCGTTCGATTTGATAAGATTAGTTCTCGGCCCTCCGTGCTTTTCTTCTCCCCTACCCAGGCTACATACGCACGCGAAGAACTCTCCACGTCGTTCGTCCACGAATTAACGCGACCACCTACGCTCGAATATTTGTCGATCAGCCAACACCGATCGAAAGGGCATCGCCACCCCAATCATCGCCGAGAACGACGCGAAGCTCGGTTGTGTATTTTTCTCGATAAACGCGTATGAACGGCAGCCACTTGAACTCGATTTGCCATTGATCGGCTTCGTTTTAAACGATCTCCACCGTTAGATAGCTAGTTCTCGACGTGCTCTACATTTTTGTAGTTGAGAACTTTTTGAATTGATTGACGGATTTGAAGAAAAACGAGGAGGAAGAAGAATAATTTTCGGCCATTGAAGTTATTAGGGCCGGCTGTAAACCCTTGTTTGGTTTTGAGTGAAAATAAAAATAATCAAGGCCTTTTATAGAAAATTGCTCAAAACACTATTCATCCGATTTTTCCCGAACTCCAAACGAAGCGTGCCGGCTGGCATTTCTAAGGTTTTACCCACGTTTCGAACATAATGGAACGTGTTTCGGGAGCTAATTCGATCGTATGTGCGAGTTACAGAAATAAACAATCAATTTAAAATTAAATCGATTAAAACGATTTCTATGCGTTTTGGCTTGACCGGGACAAACCGTAAATCCGATTGACACGAAATTTAAAACCTTACAATAATTTCACATTACGGATCCGATGAAACTGGTTTCGTCGAAATCCAAGACTGTTTGAAAAATGACTATTTTTTACTCGTCAATTAAATATTAAAATATTCAATTTTCACAAATTAACTTTTAATTCAATTTTAAAAGTTCTATAACATCATTCTAACTCCAATATGATTTAATATAACTTTATAAATCATTTTTATTCACATTAAACCCAATTTCCAATTATTTCTGGAATTTCAAATATTAAATTATCGATTTAATTAAACAATTAAATCACTATATTCGAAATATAATTTATTCAGCTTATAAAACTTACTTGTCAATATTTAAAATAAATTTAAATATACGAATTTCAAATGACAGAAATTCTGGGTTGTTACAATCTTCCCCCCTTAAATGAATTTCGTCCTCGAAATTGCAAAGTTAGAAAAATGCATCAAATTTATTAACTTTTCAAAAATCCACTTAGTGAAAATTTTATATTAACTTTTTCCAAAACCTTTAACTTCAACCAAAACAATGGTTTTCATTTTCTAGTTCAATTCCTACGTTTTCATTACAATTTGGGAAAACGACTTTTCATTAACAAAAATTTCAAAAGTTCAAAAAATTTCTAACTCCCAAAATTTCTAGAAAATTTTGGGAGAGTCTCCTTTGTACGGAGAAGCTTTTGCAATATCACAATAGATATAAATATATATACATCGACCCACACGGTCGGAAAAGCAGAAAATAGTTCATATTTCGTATTTTTATTGCGTAGGCGTACCTTTTTAGCATTTTTAAGCAAAACAGTTATTTATTAAGCATTTTAGCGCGACCAAATCCCACCAAACGGTAGCCCCGGTACCTGTACTTACTCAGTTTAAATATGTAAGTGCCACATATATGAAGTTATTAACATTTTACTCTTTTAAACAACTACAACATATGCATATTAAAAGAAATGCATACTAAACAAGGTTTATAAGCAACTTATATGATTTTGACATCACTTGTAATTGTTTACAACCAATTCATATACAACGACATTCATTTCTTCATTTTCAATTAGTTTACATTCACTAATTTAAATTCAAGTTGGTTCACTTCCAATTCAAATTCCATCACATAGCTTTCAGTTTCACTAATTCAATTTCATTAACACTTAATGAATTATATAAAATCAACCAACAATCATATAACAACCAATGTCATAACCAACATAACCAAATTCATTCAATTTACATTCAATTTGGTTCAACACTTTTAATTCCAATTGGTTTAATAATAAATTGATTTCCATTCAATCATTCAAATTCCAATTTATTAGCTTTAATGAATTAATACTTACATCCATTATTCCATATCAATTTATTTACATTAGATTGATTAACATTCAATCCATTTATTAATTCAATTGCTAATTCATTTTACAAATAAAGTTGAATTTCATTTTATAACTCAAGTTCACCTTCATTTAATTCACTTTGTTATTTCACTTCGACACCAAAATCAACTTCATTTAACATTACTTAAGTTATATTCCATTTCAAATTTCCACTTATAAATCCAATTCAGATTCCAATTCTAAAGTAAATTCTATTTAACTTTTACCAAAGCTAAATTTATATCACAATTTCAAATTCATATCTCGTTTTGCTTAACAAAATTGTTTAACCATTTTACAATTGGTGTTACTTACCTTTTCTCATCCTATAGGTTATACAACTTATTATTCAACTTTCCAAATCATATTATAATCACTTTACCCTAGGTTTAATTTCTATTTCAATAATTTATCAAATCTGGTTCAAATCCAATTCAATCCATTTAACTTTCCTTTAGTTAAATTCACATCATATACTTACTATGCTAACTCAAATTCTTTAATTTTACCAAAGCTAAAATCTTTATTTCATATTATAAGTCTAAAACTCGTTTCACTTATATTCATCAATCACAACTTGGATTTTTAATTTCAAATTTTGTTTATCACAACAAAACTTCAATTTTTCAATTTATTATGGTAGCAAATCCATCACACAGAAACTCGAAAATGATACTGATGATGCTGCAGTCATTACCCTTATTATTTTCCAGCAACACTAGTGAATTCAGTGCTTTTAAAATTTCCTTTTATTTATAAATCACATTTATAAATCTTTTTCTCATATAGTTTCACTATTTTACTTTACTTATACAAGATAATTTCACAATTGTAAATCATCTTAATTATAATTCCATACCTATACAATTGTTGCTTTTATTTAGATTATTCAAACAACTTTCATTAATTCATATATATATTCACATTTTCAACAACCAAACAATTCAATTTTATATACACTTTAATAATTCTAAAAGATTATTCCTTTATATACAAAATATAATCAAGGTAAAAATTTTCATTTACCCAATTTAAAATGATACTGTATCGATTCATCTTGTTTAAGAGTTTAGAAACCCCTATCGATTATAGTTAGCTAGACTGCACCGACCAGAATCTATAAACAATCAACCGATAAGTCAACACAATACAAAACAATTTCATATTCACTAACAAATACGCGCTCATATCTATTATTACACTCACATTCATTCTAGAGTACTACTGACTCTATCTCTAATGAGTAACATCCAACAGAGCCAAGGTTATCGCTTAACCAAATGCTCTGATACCACATGTAATGCTTCGGGATTTTCGACATCCGAAAATCGACTTTAATACGTCCACTGTATCAACTACCGAGCAATCAAATGCCAGAAAACCAAATTGTTATGGTTAAAAAGAAGATGTAGAAGAAGATAGATAGAAAGAAAGAAGAAACAACAGAAATAATATCAGAATCTCACATTCGCAGCGGAACAACATATAATAGATAGATGAATAATCTTTAAATCAAGAACTATATCATTTTATACATACATCATCATCAGAGTTTACAACAACAATATACAACACAACACATCAATGGACAGTTATACAAACTTGTCCTCATACAGAATACACAGCGGAATAACAATATCATATACAAGTGATACGTCTCGTCATCCAGCTTGCCACTTGAGCTCCAAAGCATCTCCTAAAATCCAGAATGACAACTCTAAAATGCCCGTGTGGAAAATTTATGGGCACCCAAAGTTTAGGAAAGGAACAATAAACTCCAGGTCAGTCATGGGACTGGTGTGAGAACTTAAAACAGTTATTATCTTTAAAACAACAACAAAGGAATTTTTAAACATTGAAATTTGCAATGCTTTTGGAAAATGAAACTACCATAAGACCTCCCACCACACACACAATGCAATCGCAGACTTGGAGGATATTTCTTCTTATGATAGTCAAATATGCTTACTACGCAAGAAAAACTCTTTTGATATTATTGCTAGTGCATAGTGTGAAAATTCTTTCGAAAATACAATATTAATCTTAGCCAGCATAGGTACCATTATATTATGCCTGCTATAGCTGCCGCCTGAGGAGACAGGTTATAAAAATTGCAATCGTAAAGGGCTCGTATTGTTTCTTTGGATTTTCCAACAAATGGTCAGGCTAAGGAAGTTCCTACTGCCAATGGGTACGCCTCTGGCGGGACGTTCCGAGAACTAACTAGCTCTCTGCCAGCACAAGGCCGGGTTACCTCTGTCACTAGGTAACTACTACACGAATATGCCACCCCCCCGGTCCTTTGGGGCCTTTATTCGAGGTGCCTCAACAAAACAACAATCACACAGTAAATGAGATTGGAGTAACCACATAGGTTAAATACCAGGGCTCCATACATGATACCACCCTTTTCCAGAAGGAAATGACATACCCTAAAGGGAGCGACCCTCATAACCTTGCCGCATATTCCTGTTTTGACCATTTTTGGGTTGTGAGGTCCGAAGAGGTCTCGTCCACAAAGCTATGCTTTTTCACAAAGCCACGCTTTGATCATAAATGATCAATAAATGATCAACACATAGCAACACTCCGCATGCCACATTACCAAATTGGGAATATATCGCTGATAACCTTCAACTACATAACCTCTGAGCTCGTACGTCTCAGAGAAGGGTGTTAAGCTAAGAGAATAAATTCTCCGCCACCAACAGAAATGTATTTGAAAGAATCAGCTTTATATCTCAAAATGTAATGTCAGACATGTAACCATACAAGTCTGTTCCGGGTTCGAACAGAACCAAAGGCACTTCCGAAGAAGCCCTTGCAATCCGGGTATTCACAATCCCGATCAAACTTCCCATCACAAAGGAAATCTCTATACCATAGCTAACGGTGCAGAGACAATCGATAGGTCATCCTATCGTTTTCACAAATACCTGGTCTTCACCACCGGTCTTCAATCGCAATCAATATACGGCGTATCACTAATTCGAAATGGGTTATATGATACAAAGGTCCTTACCGGCTAAACTGAATAGTGAGCACAATATTTAAAACATATGGATATAGGGATTTCAATTAAGTCACAACTTATTACCCAAATCCTTTCCTTTAAATGGTTTAAACAAATTACCATTTTAAATCTTTAAACAATAAGATCTACTTTACAAAGTTTACCCAGTTTCACAAAGATTCATTCATAGATTCCCAAATCATTTCCCATTTCAATTTGATTAACCCATTAAATCTTTAAATTAAGATTTTTAACTCATAGCTTTCAAAACTATTCACAATTCAAGTCTTTTATAATATAAAAGATACACCTTTTAAAATCTTCTTTGATTTTAAAATAAAGCTTAATCATCTTCACAAAGGTTAATTCATAGTTTTTCCAAACTATTCACAATTTCATTTCAACTTGAAATGTTTCGATACAAATTGGAAATTCTTTTCACTTTATGAAACCTATTATTATTTGGAAACAGATAGTTTTTGTTTTATGAAAAACTGGTTACAATTACACAGGTTAAAGCCATCCATGTATAAAACTTGGATTTAAAATTTAAATTTCCAAAACCTTATTTTAAATGGTTAAAAAACCCATATAAACACCTTTTATAACTTGTACTATCTTTTAAACCAAAATTCCCAATTCATTGAATTCAATTTCAAAATATTGAATTCAAATTTTAAATCAAATTATTCAAATTTGAAATTTATTAAGTTATTTAAAATAACTCTTATTTTTGAATCTCATTTCCAAAAAAATTCAATTCCAATTTCAAAACTATTTTGGATTCAAGAATTCAACTTTCAAAATTGATAAAAATCTGTGACTTAATCGATTTCCACGTGAAATCCACATTTGTGTGTGTATTGTGTAGCCCAGGGGTTCAACACAATAGTGCAACAACATTCAACCATCACAGGTCAAAATACAACAATATAATTGATAAGCGGTATAAACTATAACGCTTATCTTTCATTCACAGATCACAGATATATATATATATATATATATATATATATATATATATATATATATCACAGATAAACAATTTACGGATCACAACACAAATCAGGATATATCACAAAGCATCACATATCAGAGATATCAAACAATTCAACATCCAATATAATCCAACATCCATAGATAGGATCAATCTAATCATCTGATTAATTTTAAATCAGATAAATTTCTATAAATAAATTGGGCTAGTTAAGGTAAATTAATAACCATTAACTACAAAAACATTTAATTAATTTTCCTTTAATTAATCATCAAATAACCCTTAATTAATAATTAATATTTAATTAATTACCAAAACCAATTAATTACCATAACCAATTAATTTCTACTTGTAAATTTCCATTGTGAATTTACATTTCCAAATTTTCACTCTTTATACGATTTTCAAATCAATTTCCATTTCGTTTTTCAACTCCAAATCAATTTTCAAATTGATTTTCAAATCCCAAATAAATTTCCAATGAATTTCCAAAATTATTCCCTTTTTAAATAAATTCCTTTATCTCTTCAAATCCATTTAAAAATCCTTTTTAAATAAATTCTTCAGCTTATAATTATATTATTAAAAATCCCTTTACTAAACCCTTTTTCCCAAAATTTGAAATTTAATTCAATATAGTTCAAAAATAAGACTTTTATCTTTTTAAAACTCCTTTTAAATTTATCCAATTCTCAAAAATAAATTTTTCGATAAATTTTCAACTTGAATTTCGAAAATCCAATTTTATTTATTTCTGGTATTCAACGATACCAAAAATATATTCGGCTAAATTATAGCCTTCAACAATTCCAATCACAAATATAATCACACGGAGATCATAAATAAGCACACACAACATTGAAATAATTTCAAATGTTTGAGGAATCCAGTTGGATCCCTCCAACATGTTTCCCTGCATCCATAGATGTTAGCACAATACCAATTCCACTTCAAGGTGGAATATCGCGGTATATGGGATTTATAAAATACTATGCGCTATTATGCGGCGCAATAGGGTCTCATCCGCTATATAATGCGGGAAATCAACTCCAAATACATATATAATACCAATTCCACTTCACGGTGGAATTATCGCGGTATATGGGTTTAATAAATAACCTCCGCTTAATATGCAGCGTATAGGGTCTATTTCAGCACAATAGGTAACAACCATCATTCAATTCACACAATCAAGCAATTTTAAATTTAACTATTTAAAATTTAAATCGAAACACAATTCGATTGAGTGAGAAGTTCTCACCTTGCTTCCAATAACGGTTGCAGTATTTTACTTCGAATAAAATTAAACGAACGTTTAATTTTACCTAAAATTCAAACTAGCTCCAATCAATTCCAATCCAGTTCCAAAGCGTAATGCTCGTCAAAACGAACCCAACGCAAGTCGTTTCGTCAAAAATGGACCTCGTATGCAAAATTTATGTAGTTACAAAGTTTATACGATTTTATATATAAATTAATTTCAATTTTATTTTTATTTTTTAAACCTTTTATTCATCTGCCGTTCGATTTGATAAGATTAGTTCTCGGCCCTCCGTGCTTTTCTTCTCCCCTACCCAGGCTACATACGCACGCGAAGAACCCACCACGCCGTTTGTCCACGAATTAACGCGACCACCTACGCTCGACTATTTGTCGATCAGCCAACACCGATCGAAAGGCCATCGCCACCCCTATCATCGCCGAGAACGACGCGAAGCTTAGCTGTGTATTTTTTTCGATAAACGCGTATGAACGGCAGCCACTTGAACTCGATTTGCCATTGATCGGCTTCGTTTTAAACGATCTCCACCGTTGGATAGCTAGTTCTCGACGTGCTCTACATTTTTGTAGTTGAGAACTTTTTGAATTGATTGATGGATTTGAAGAAAAACGAGGAGGAAGAAGAATAATTTTCGGCCATTGAAGTTATTAGTACCGGCTGTAAACCCTTGTTTGGTTTTGAGTGAAAATAAAAAAATATCAAGGCCTTTTATAGAAAATTGCTCAAAACACTATTCATCCGATTTTTCCCGAACTCCAAACGAAGCGTGCCAGCTGGCGTTTCTAAGGTTTTACCTGCGTTCCGAACACAATGGAACATATTTCGGGAGCTAATTCGATCGTATGTGCGAGTTACGAAAATAAACAATCAATTTAAAACTAAATCGATTAAAACGATTTCTATGCGTTTTGGCTTGCTCCGGACAAACCGTAAATCTGATTGACACGAAATTTGAAACCTTACAATAATTTCACATTACGGATCCGGTGAAACTAGTTTCGTCGAAATCCGAGACTGTGTGAAAAATGACTATTTTTACTCGTTAATTAAATATTAAAATATTCAATTTTCACAAATTAACTTTTAATTCAATTTCAAAAGTTCTATAACATCATTCTAACTCCAATATGATTTAATATAACTTTATAAATCATTTTTATTCACATTAAACCCAATTTCCAATTATTTCTGGAATTTCAAATATTAAATTATCGATTTAATTAAACAATTAAATCACTATATTCGAAATATAATTTATTCAGCTTATAAAACTTACTTGTCAATATTTAAAATAAATTTAAATATAAGAATTTCAAATGATTGAAATTCTAGGTCGTTACATATAACATAGCCTGTTATAGTGTAGAAGCAACTTATATATATGATAGACTGTTACATATATACTGTTATATCATAAACTGTTATATCAAAAATTATATTGAAACTGGAACTGTTATATCATAGACTGTTATATATATATACCGACTGTTATATCGAAAATTATATATATACATTGGTACATTATAGTGTAGAAGCAACTTATAATGGTTATAGACTATTATATCATTTACTATTAGTAATTTACAGTTATATGCATTTGTTCATTATAATCATTGGTTATAGTATTCTACACGACAATGTTTACATTTTGAAATTTTAATCATTGGTTATAGACTGTTATATCATTGCAACCATTAGTAAATAAGTTGCTTCTACACAAACTGTTATATTATTGCAACTTATTTACATATTGCAACTTATGTTCATGTATTCCAGTGTCTTTATAGACTATTATATCATTGCAAATGTGTATTTATTTTACATATTGCAACTTAAAACATAAAGTCATTTATTTTAAACATGTATCATGAAGTGTATATATATTTACCAATATATTATGTAATGTAAATATTTACATGTATCATGATATTTAAACATGTATCATGATATATATGCTATGATATTTGTCAATACATTTACAATTTATTTCAAACATGTATCATGTAACATTTATTTACATGTAATATTACAGTATTAATATATATATGTATTACAGCAATGATATTGGTATTTTCATGGATGTATTACAGTTACTGTAAAATAAATGACTTCATGATAAATGTTTAAAATAAACGACTTCATGATATACACATTGGTATTTTCATCCATCTGTAAATACACCGAGTCTGTATAGAATACACACTGTAACATTGAACAATACTATACACTTGAAACTGCACATGCATATACTCAAAACCAATATGCTAAAAAACCTTTATTTTTTGATATCTATATGTTTGATATTTTTATTTTCTCAACTCATTTTACATTTCGAAAACTAGGTAAGTATAAATCTAACACTCACATGTATATATATACTGAAACTATGTGCATCTTATCTTATGTATTCTTTAAAATATTAAGGTTAAAAAAGAAGTATACAAAATAGTAACATAGAATATTACGGTAATTTTATCAAGCAAGCATGTTTACAGTGATTCAATCAAGCATGTTTACAGTGTTTATAGTGATTCAATTAAGCTAACTGCAGCAATAATGTTTACAGTGATTCAATCAAGCAACTTGCAATAAAACTAATGGTTTATAGTGTTGAAATAATGGTTTTTCCATCAAGCATATTTATAATGTTTACTGTGATTCAATCAAGCATGTTTACAGTGTTTATAGTGATTCAATCAAGCTAACTGCAACAATAATGTTACAGTGATTCAATCAAGCAACTTGCAATAAAATTAATGGTTTATAGTATTGAAACTAATGGTTTGTCCATCAAGCATATTTATAATGTTTACTGTGATTCAATCAACCATGTGTGATGGACAAACCATCAGTTTTATTTCTGAATCTGGACAATTATCTACAGATTTTCGCATGAATCGCATTAGTAAACTATAAATATAATAATAGATTTTTTATTTTTGAACTAGTAAACCAAATTTAATCAACCATCTGAAAATAATATTACTGTTCAAATCAGTAAACCAAAGTTCATACTAACCAAATTTAATCATAGATTTTCAAATCGGTAAACCAAAGTTCATACTTAACCAAATTTCTGCATCTCACATAATTATTTAATCAACTAATTAAACAGATAATTAAATAAAAAAGGTGAAACTAAAAGTTAAAACAAACCCACATTCTTCCTCCTTTGGCTAGTATTCACCATATCTCGACTCAGTCACTCAAAGCCTCAAATCGATCAAGTCGTAGTTGGAATCGCAGGCTTGCAAGTTGCAACACGTTGATGAATCGACAATTTGTAAGTGGATCTAGGGTTTTTCTTTAAATCGAATGAGTGAAGAGGGAGGGAAGCGGTGGCGGCGACATTTATTTAGATTAGGTTTTTGAGGATAAAGAGGGAATAAGCTACAGCCGTTATAGAGTATCGAATAATATTATAATACGAAGTGACGATACGAACGAATATGGAATTCATGAGAATATGGGTTCAACTACAAAACCTATTCGGTTAACCGGTTAACCATGGTTAACAAGCGCGTTAACCGTTAACCGAACCGAAGTTGATCGGTTAAGGTCGATCGGTTAACCTAAAGTTCGGTTAACAGTTTATATCGGTTAACGCGGTTCGGTCGACATCGGTTAAGTCGGTTAAATCGGTTAAATGCCCACCCCTACTTTCCAATTCTTCTGCATCTGCAGAGTGGCGTACTTTATTCTGGATCATCCGCATTTGCAGTGAGGCGTTTATTCTGGATTTTTCGAGTTTGTAGTGAGACGTTTCTTTCTCAGCCGAAGCCATTTATTGATATCATTCGCACTGAGTTGCTTCATGGATTTTTTGGGTACTTCTAACACCTCATTACCGGATGGTAGCCTTGCCGGAGCTCGATATTGAGGTTTAATGGGCGGTGGCCTTGCCGGAGCTCATTTTAGTTGTACCTGAGTTTATTTCATTATTTTTGGTATTATGATTAGTTACCTGCCAGACATGTTGGTAGCACCTTTGTTTTCAGTGACACACACACATGTGTGTGTACTCTTGTCTACTTTCGAGGATCACGCATTTCTTTCAAAAAACACAAAAGAATAGCTTGATACGTCTCAAAATTTAATTTTAGAAAAAAAGAGAACTAAATGAGAAGCATCGTTGTAAATAAGACTAAAATTGCCTTTAATTTGTATATATCTTCGAAAATTGTCAATTGTTAGGATCCATAATATAACATTAGAAATGAATTGAACTCATTGGAAAATGTATCGTTATGGACGATTTTAATACATTTTTTACCGCTAGTAAAACATGTCATTAGGCCAAGTTAGTAATTTTTGTTCAAGTGCTAAATATTTGGATCAAGGCCGATTGCTACAATCATGACCAGAACTTGGTTCAAACTTGCAAGCATAGTTATCAATGGTTTACGACACATAAAAAAATGCAAAATTTTCATGGAGTTTTTGCATATGATGCAACAAATAATGTGCACCGTTTTGTCTTTACTATCCATTTGTTACAAACTTATATATTTAGTGAATATCACATTAATTAAACAAAACTAATATAATTTATATACTTTTACTAATACATCCAAAACTGTTTTTTTAATTTGCACAAAAATATTGCTATAAATAATGTCATACACTGAATATAATTTTATTATACTACATTGTCCGATGTTTAATCATTTGTTTGAAAATTAGAATTGAGTAAACACTGGTTTAACAATTAAAATTCAAATATAAGCTCGATTTTTTATGTCTTAAGTGAGAAAATAAATAAAGAAATATGACATTTTACTTTGTGGTTTTACATGGCATGTTTATTTGTTTTGAGTTACTTTAATATATTTATTTTATATTGCATTGTTTGACTTTATATTTTTAACACTTGCGTAGTATAGTTTTAAGGCATTGAATTACAAAAGTTTATAACATAGGACTTACATCAACTAACCTTAAAAGTAATGTCATACCATCATATGAATATATATATATGTGTGTATGTGCTACATAAAATAAATTATTTTTTCCATATCAATAACTACGCATGTTTATATTAAAGTGAATTTAGAAAAAACGAAGTGAATTTAGAAAAAAACATCGTTGAGAACCTTAAAAACACAAAAATTTGTAAAGACAATTGTATGATGGATAAAAAATTATATATTTTTTAATCGTGAAATAAATAAATTAAAAACTAAAGCAACAAAAATTGAAAAGGAGCAATTTTTTTTTTTAAAAAAAGATCACTCATAATATTCTAAATGGCGAGCTCAAGAAAATGGAGAGCGATTTTCATCTTCTTTTGCTTTTCACCCAGAATTAAGAAATTCAGCTTCATCACATAGTCGAGAGAATTCTAAATCCTATTTTTCTTCGGTTAATGGAACAGATAGATTTTCTCAAACTCAATTCCATCGAGCTCGCAATTCTAATTGGAAAAGGGGATTTCGTTGCTATCGATGTGGAGATAATAATCACAAGATCAAAGACTGCTCTAATCCAATTCGTTGTTTTGGATGTGGAGTGGTAGGCCACAAAAGATCTTCGTGCCCTTTGATTTTCAGCCCTTTTCTAAATCAGAGCCCGTTTTTCCCTATTTCGACTCTATTTTCTCAAAACCCATGAGTATTCAAAATCATCATTATCTTTTTGTTCTTGAATTCTTAAGATTAAGGGGATTGTTTTTGGATAGTTACGTAGGAAATATGGAGGAAGGTTCCTACCTTTTCAACAAAGTTTTTTGGCACTTTGATTGCCTAACTGCCGACAACATTGGTAAGTACTCGAACTTTGACAACTGCAATGGGTTTCAAGCTAAAGATTTTTCGAAAAGTTATAATGTTGTTCGTGATTTGGTGGATTTGCAAGGGATGGATTTTGAGAAGTTAAAAGTTTCAGTCTCGAATTTAGATATTCATGCTGATTTGTTTCTATTAGATCCCGGTGTTAGTTCTTGTTATTCTCTTAATCATGAATTGGTGGATAATTTTCCTGGTGATGTTTTCAAGTCAGAAGTTTTGATTTCATCTACCTTGGATGATAATGGGAATTCAGTAAATTCTGGTGGAAATTTTTGTTCTGTGGACACTGATTTGTTGGATGATTTTGTTCCTAATTCTAGTTTTTGTGTTGAGGCTAGTGAAGATCATTTTAACTTTGCTGATGATCGGGATAATGTGGTAGTTGTTAGCTTTCATCAATGTAATCTTGGAACTGATGGAGAGCTTCAGTCTTCAGATTATGATGAGGATGTTTATAAGGTTAAAGGTTGCGGTTCAGAGGTGTACCTTCATGGTGAATCTGGCTTTGAGGGTTTTAGTTCTTCTGAATTGTTTGGTACTACTAAGATTGAAGAGGAGGGTGGATCCTTTATTGATGTTGATGAATTGTTTGTTTCTTCAGGTAAGTCATTAAGTGATAATGTGGAAAAGAAGTTGGTTAGATCCTTTGGTTGTATAAAGTCTGCCATGTCTAAATTTACATGCAAGTTTGTTGTGTCACCTTGTAATAGTGGTTCTCAAAAGATGGAGATGCTCAGTGATATAGTTTTGAATGTAGATTTGCGTGTTGTTGTGTTAGCTTTTGAAAATAGAGGGGTTGTTGTTTTTTCTTCTATTGGATTTACTTCACCTGAGGTGAAAAAAAGGGAATCTGTTTTGTGCAAGGATGGTTTCAGGTTTCTTGAAACTGCTGGGTTCTTCATTTTTGATATTTCTAGTATGTTGGTGCCTCTATTTTTTATTCCCTGGGATTTTTTTGGATTTAAGTTTGGTATTTCATCATTGGTCAATGGATTGGAATATTCGTTGGAGGTTGAAGATCATTTGAATGATGTTGTTAAAGAAGTGATTGAGCCTATTAAGTTTAGAATTGTGAAAGAATCAGTGGGTGTAGTTTCTATTATTCATGATGCAAGTGGTGTGGAGAACTTTATTATTGTTAGCAATGAGAGGGGAGATTTGGAGTGTTCCAATTTGCAGCAATCTGATCAAACTGTCTATTATTGGACCGGGGGTATCAGATTTGTCATGTATTGTTTTCTTGCGGCTCTTGGTAGATTTCCTAGTTCTCGTGCTCATGCTATTGAATTAATTCGTGAAACCAAATTAATGTTGTTTAAATCGTAAAGTTTAAATGAGGTATATTGGTTTGTGTAGTTGTTGTTTATTGTGTTGTTTCAGCTTGGTTGTTGAGGTTGCGGATGCAGTTGTGGAAGTTTTTCTATTGGTTGTTGCTCTCTTGGTGTCGCTCTTGATTGGTCCTTCGGGTTGATGTTGTCTCTTTTTGGTAGATTTGTAGTTTTTTAGGAGCTTGAGTGGGTTTGTTTTTTCTTTTGTATGGGGGGTTCTCTAGCTATCTGCCAGGCTTGTTGGCAGCACTGTTACTTTTGTTAATATATATATGTACATGTGTGCTCTCCTCTCCTGCAGAGGACTACACATTTTTCTCAAAAAAAAAGAAAAGGAGCAATTTTTTATGTTGGACTTCATGTACACATTTTTCCGTTGTGCTTTATGCGTGCCACTTAGATGCCTCCTTAAGCGCATCGTGTCGAGGGCTAAAATACGCAATCGTCGCACGGTATCTTGTGTCATGGCATGACTTTCATGACCCTACTTGCTCGGTATTTCAAACCATTTACGCAAAGGTATTAAGGTAATTGTTATCCCGCTTTTTGGTCAAAGCCGGAATATCAAACAAATTGACAAGAAAGGATGGGTGTCTGGATTGGAAACAAGGCTGCGATGGATATCGTCAAAATTTGGCCAAGCTCTGGTCAAGACGGAATCAGTTGGGAATGATGATCAAGGCTAGGAGGAACTACGTTTCGATTTTCAGGACAATCGGAGGTCGTATGCATAAGATATGGATGGATTGAAATGCACAGGGAACGGTTCGTATCGATGCATTTCGCATCGATCGTCATATGGTGGTTCGAATCGATAGCGTTCGTATCGATCGGTATGGGTTCGGTTCAGTGAAGTTCGCATTGATCAGATTCTAGTTCGACTCGATGACTTCGTATCGATTGGATAGGAAGGCTAGGTGGATTTCAACTCGATGGTGACACCCAGATTGGTAGGCAAGCATGCGGAGGTTTGTTCGAACCGATACGTTTCGTATCGATGAAGATGGATTCAGTCGTTTGCTCTGGGATGACATATCCGTATCGATCAGGTAGGAAGGATGAGTGGGTTTCGACTCGACGGCAATGGACCCAAAATGGATAGGTTCGAATCCATCAAGACAAAGCACATTACTTCGAATCCATACTGTTCGCGTCAATTGGCATGGGCTCAACCCGATAGTTTTGCATCGACAGATGGATATCGTTCGTATCCATTAGGACAAGGTGTACTCGAATCCATCAGGATGGGGTATGATCGAATCGATTGGTGAGAACGATTCGAAGCACGCTCCTAGGATCGATACGAATAAGATCGGTGGATGTGAGCGAGAAGTATGCATGAATCAAAGAGGGAACACGTCAACACGGCAAAATACTCGGGGTGACTCGATCAAACCGTAGAAAATGGCGGGTCAATGCAAGGGTTGCGCGCCGCGTCATCATGAAGCCACGTGAAGAGGATCGATTCGAAGCCATGGATTCGACCCAATGGATTCGAAGACGACAGCCAACGGAAAACACGATCTTGTATCGATCATAACTCCTAAACCACAAGTCCAAATGCTACGAAATTTTTACAGGAACTTACATACATGTCGAAGAATGTTCTCACCAAATTTCAGCTCCATTTGATGAATTCTTGATCGATTCGAATGGACTTCGAATCGATCCCAAAGTGGGCCCGGATTTCCAGAAAGCGGGCATGTGGGCTTCCTCACGTGCCAGAACTGGTCTCCCCTCAATTTAGGCAAAATATCAGCCTCCTACACCTATAAATAGAGCCCCTGGTCATTCAGAAAAGGGGTCAGACAATTTTGAGAGCTAAAAGAGCACCCAGACTCTGCTAGATTTATTCCAGAACACCATTGCTGCCTTAGATTCAGACTATAATCATAATATCTGCTGTACTATGCGATAAGAAATTGTAATCTTCAAGTATCGAGCAATAAAATCATAAAAACCTTGAAGTGGACGTAGGCCGGAGATAGCCGAACCACTATAAATTGCGTGTCACTGTTCATTATTTCTGGATTGATGCTTGTTATTTGCTTAGATCTGTGATTTGTGTGTGAATATTGTTGATTTGTATTCATACGCTGGTGCTTTCACAATACTTGGGGTTTGTGACCAATTTTGGTGCAAACACTTTGGTGCTTTCATTGAGAGGGACTAGCACCCGCTACATTGGATTGAAGTTCAGCTTTGGAGAGCGTGAAGAGTTGAGATTTGAAAGACAATGACTCGACAAACAAGACAGAGAGCTGAGAGAAGTCAGCAAGGAGGAAGTCAAGAGGCATCCTCCGGAGCTGGAGAAGGACAAGCTTCGATTTACATTACCAGAGACGAAATGGAAGCTATGGCAAATTCATTACATGAGAGGTTGCTGAAAAGTCAACAGGATATGATGCAGACTTTCTTCGAGCAGATGAGAGCCGCAGGAACATAGAACCTTGAACCAACTATAGCGACTGCAAATGTGGAACAAGGAACTAGGGTTGCGGAACCCAATAGAGGACAGAATACAGAACCGGAAGGCAATCAACAAGGGCTTGGGGGCAGACCCGCAGGATCCAACGCAGAAGGACCTTTGGAAGGAGTTCAGCAGGCTAGAGCCAACGTTGCGTCTAATGAGACACATGAAGAATATGTGCCGGAGTTCCCTCGGGAGCATGGGGGGCAACCCCTAACAGGCAACGCTGGTTTAGTGGAAATCATTAGGAAGACTATGCGCGGAGGTTTGACCAATAGAGATTTGGAAGGAGTGAACATGAGTCCGTTCGCTCGGGAAATCAGGGTAGCTCAAAATCCACCTAAGTTCAAGTTACCTAGTGTGGAAGTATATAATGGCAAGGCTGACCCAACTGATCACTTGATGAGATACACTAGACACATGGAAGTGCTGGGGGCATCGGAGGAAGTGATGGCCAGATGTTTCCCGTTGTATTTGACAGATCTAGCTGCAATGTGGTTTAGGCAGTTGGAAGAAGGATCTATCAGGACTTGGAGAGAATTGGTGGATAGGTTTTTTGGACAGTTTCGGGTTCACATCAAAAGACCTAAGAACGTGATGACGTTAACATCGGTAAAGCAAAGGACGGATGAATCGCTTAGGGCTTTTCTAACTCGGTTCAATGCGGCGGTAGCTTCGGTGGATCGGTCGGATCCATCAATGGTTTTGATGGCGGCGGTGTCGGGAGTCAGAGAGGATTCAGATTTTAAGGTATCTTTAATACGAGACCCACCACTGGATCTTGGGGAATTCTTCCATGAAGCTGAAAGGTTCCTTTGGCAAGAAGACGCATGTACTGATTTAAAGTTAAAGGAGGTGAATGCGACGGAGGGTGGAGGACCATCCAACGGAAAATCGGATAAAGGCAAAGGAAAGAGGAAGCTGGATGACGATTCTGAAAAAGCTAGGAAGCGATGGAAGGATCCAAAGTTTTCCACGTACACAGGATTAAACGAGACATTGGAGCGGATATACATGGAAACCCGGAATCGCCTTCCTTACCGAAGGCCGGCTAAGAGAGAACCGTCCGATCGGGAAAAGGCATCAGGAAGGCATTGCCACTTCCATGATTTAGACGGACATGATACCAACAGCTGCAGGCATCTGAAGGACATAATTGAGGAGCATGTGAGGAATGGACAATTGAGGCAGTATGTTGGGGCTCGGAATGCAGCGGTGGAGCAGGAACAACCACCGCCCACCTCAAGCCATGATGGCATGAGGCCCAGGAATGATGGTCGATTGGTTATCCATTGACCAGGATAATATGAAATAAGTAACATCCATTGGCGAGCAACCAAGTCATTTACACATGTACGGGGACGGAGATAGCCCTTAGGCATGCTTTGAATGATGATACACTGCGAAGCTATGGTTTGCGAAATCTGTTTTCTTTTGTTTTTGGATTGTACACTCGTTTTTCTAGTTTGGTTTTGGAGTTTGGTTTGAACTCCTGGTTTTGTTTGCTTTCTGGTTTGGATTTTCGTTTGGATGGTTTTCTGTTTTGGATGTTGGTTTGGATTTCTGATTTTCGGACTTTATTTTTGGATTGGATTTTGGATTGGATTTTGATTGGATTCTTTTTGGTTTCTGATAAACGGTCGTCGGGTATGGATTATGCCTGGCAAGGGGGGTGAGTCTTTTTGCCCGAACGTGGTAAATTGACTCATTCAGGTCGTCGAGTATGGACTATGCTCGGCAAGGGTCCGGAGTGACCAGGATTTGGCCTAGGACTTAGGCCCCCTATTATTGATTATTGTTTCAGGTCGTTGAGTATGGACTATGCTCAACAAGGGTCCGGAGCGGCCAGGATTCGGCTTAGGATTTAAGCCATGGCAATACTTACGTCCAGGGACACTGGACCACGGTCGTCAGGTGTGGATTGCGCTTGGCAAGAACCCGGAGAGGTTAGCTCAACGTCCAGGGACATTGGACCACGTTCGTCGAGTGTGGATTGCGCTTGGCAAGAGCCCAGAGAGGTTATGGATTTGGATATCGACCCGGAGAGGTCTTGGATTCGGTTGTTGGATAAGGATGGACTAACAACTCAGTCTTCGAGTTTGGATGGGCATGGAATTGGCTATGGACTCTGGATATCGGATTCGGAAACTATTCAAAACACGCCTTCTTATCACAAGGCATGTTTTGGGGGGAAAATGTTATCCTGCTTTTTGGTCAAAGCCGTAATATCAAACAAATTGACAAGAAAGGATGGGTGTCTGGATTGGAAACAAGGCTGCGATGGATATCGTCAAAATTTGGCCAAGCTCTGGTCAAGACGGAATCAGTTGGGAATGATGATCAAGGTTAGGAGGAACTACGTTTCGATTTTCAGGACAATCGGAGGTCGTATGCATAAGATATGGATGGATTGAAATGCATAGGGAACGGTTCGTATCGATGCATTTCGCATCGATCGTCATATGGTGGTTCGAATCGATAGCGTTCGTATCGATCGGTATGGGTTCGATTCAGTGAAGTTCGCATCGATCAGATTCTGGTTCGACTCGATGACTTCGTATCGATTGGATAGGAAGGCTAGGTGGATTTCAACTCGATGGTGACACCCAGATTGGTAGCCAAGCATGCGGAGGTTTGTTCGAATCGATACGTTTCATATCGATGAAGATGGATTCAGTCGTTTGCTCTGGGATGACATATCCGTATCGATCAGGTAGGAAGGATGAGTGGGTTTCGACTCGACGGCAATGGACCCAAAATGGATAGGTTCGAATCCATCAAGACAAAGCACATTACTTCGAATCCATACTGTTCGCGTCAATTGGCATGGGCTCAACCCGATAGTTTTGCATCGACAAATGGATATCTTTCGTATCCATTAGGACAAGGTGTACTCGAATCCATCAGGATGGGGTATGATCGAATCGATTGGTGAGAACGATTCGAAGCACGCTCCTAGGATCGATACGAATAAGATCGATGGATGCGAGCGAGAAGTATGCATGAATCAAAGAGGGAACACGTCAACACGGCAAAATACTCGGGGTGACTCGATCAAACCGGAGAAAATGGCGGGTCAATGCAAGGGTTGCGCGCCGCGTCATCATGAAGCCACGTGAAGAGGATCGATTCGAAGCCATGGATTCGACCCAATGGATTCGAAGACGACAGCCAATGGAAAACACGATCTTGTATCGATCATAACTCCTAAACCACAAGTCCAAATGCTACGAAATTTTTACAGGAACTTACATACATGTCGAAGAATGTTCTCACCAAATTTCAGCTCCATTTGATGAATTCTTGATCGATTCGAATGGACTTCGAATCGATCCCAAAGTGGGCCCGGATTTCCAAAAAGCGGGCATGTGGGCTTCCTTACGTGCCAGAACTGGTCTCTCCTCAATTTAGGCGAAATATCAGCCTCCTACACCTATAAATAGAGCCCCTGGTCATTCAGAAAAGGGGTCGGACAATTTTGAGAGCTAAAAGAGCGCCCAGACTCTGCCAGATTTATTCCAAAACACCATTGCTGCCTTAGTTTCATACTATAATCATAATATCTGATGTACTACGCGATAAGAAATTGTAATCTTCAAGTATCGAGCAATAAAATCATAAAAACCTTGAAGTGGACGTAGGCCGGAGATAGCCGAACCACTATAAATTGCGCGTCACTGTTCATTATTTCTGGATTGCTGCTTGTTATTTGCTTAGATCTGTGATTTGTGTGTGAATATTGTTGATTTGTATTCATACGCTGGTGCTTTCACAATACTTGGGGTTTGTGACCAATTTTGGTGCAAACAGTAATAGTTCGAACATCCAGTTCGAAATATTGATGCTAAAGCCATTTTTTTAGTTCACATCTTTTTAAAAATGATATACAAACAATTTGGATAGTGATAAATTAGATTCGAAAACAGAAGCGCGAAAACAAAGTTTACAAACAATGAAATGGTACACAAACAAAATAAATAAATTCTGTACTGAGAATAATAATAATCAAATTCGATCCAAATCTGGTTGGACAGTGATGAAACTCAACCCAAACCTAATAATATTTAGTTCGGGTTTGAGTTTAGACATTCAGAACTAAATCTGTATCCACATTAATAGAGTGAGTATGAATTAGGTTCAAGATTTTAAGTCAAAACTTGTACCATTGACAAGTCTAGTTAGCATACATTGTTTATATGTTGATGACGCTCAATATTGATTGTCGATTACTTGGTAATTGTATGATAATCGTAAATTTACTACTGCTATGATAGTTTGGATAACTCGTGGTTGATATTTATTTGAAATTAGAGTGATGTTAAATGTGTTCCAAATTCTATTTTTATTTCACCAAACCTTATTTTAAACCGCATATATTCTATTACTTCATGTTGTTCTATATGAATAAAGTGAGTTATTAAATGGAGGAACGATTCGGTCAAGTGAACAGAAAAACTTCTATTAATTAAAAAAATTTCATAAGGGAAGAATTAACGGTTTTAAAAAAATCCGCAAATATTCGATACAACTATCGAAAATAGGGAAAAGAAAACGTAATGCACATCGAATTTTGTTGAAGCAAGTTGAACCTGAGAATCATTTTCGCTAACAAAAATAAAAATTACACAAAATTTGATGGTAAAATGGAAATTTGGAAAACTAAAATTAAAATAAATCATCGAAAATTAGTTCATTCTCACTGTATTATACTATGTCAAAGCTGACAACAGTATTTCGATATATCTATCAAATAATCATGTCTTTTTTTTGAAACTTCCATCGTAAAGGTCGATATTTTCTTGCATTTCGACAACGGGATAGACTAATGGAGTTGGGGATTGACAACTAGAGTTTTGAGAGGTGGTTGCAATCGGAGTTGTGGACTTAGGGAAGGCTTCTTGGTGGTCCGTGATAAACAACTACGACTTAGGGTGCAGAGCGGTGGAGGTGGGTCAGATTCTAAGGGAAATGATGACGGTTGCGTAATTTTGGGAACGATGTTGAAATGGTGAAGTCGGATTTTTTGATTTAGATGTTAGTATATGAGATGAAATGATGAAAGGGTATTTTAGCAACGGTATTTTTTAGTGTGCTACTATTGGAATCCCGATTTCCTTTTCTGATCACCCTTATAATTTTAATAGAAATGAATTTTTTTTGTGCTTCTGGCCACCAGTATCATATTTCTCCATTCAGTTATAAACAACCGTTTATATTAGCAGTTCTTCGGTGATTTAACGCCGCACGGCCATTGATAAACGAACTTTCTTCATGGAAAACAGACAAAGGTAGCTGAACAGTAGTTGTAATTCTTTCTTATGTATAACCAACAGAAGTTCAGTCCTTTGCGACCGATTGGGTGCCGCTTGATTTAAAGAGAAAAAATAAACGATGTTAGAAAGAGGAGTACACGTTATTTTGAGGTGACCTTCAGTGTAGGTGGACAGAAGAGGAAATCAGGTTGCCAACAGCAGCACACTTTTTTTTATTAAATAATAATACTGAAGGGGTAAATACTCTTCCCTTGTAAATTTTGGCATCTCTTACTATTTCCCTATTATCTTTCACTTCTTTTAACTAATTCATTATCCCTTTAATAATTCCCTGATTAAATTATGTTATCCAAATGATTTGGTGATATTTTGCCAGATGGTACTATATTGCCAATTGATGTCTTTCGACGCTATATTGTTATTATTTTTATCGATGCTACATTGTTGGCTATTTATATGTTACTGACCGGTTATGAAGTTCCGCTTTGCTTTTCTGGTAAAATGAAGAAACTTTTGGGGTGTATTTAGCACCACTTCAAACTTGTAAGTTTCTGCATATCTATATTATTGAAGTAGTTTTTTTCCTCTAATTTTTTGTTTTTTTTATTTTTTATTTTTTATTTTATGAAGTTGGCTGTATTTAAAGCACTGCTAAAGGCAATAGAAATCATTTATTCAACAACCAAATGGGTAAATAGTTTGTGAAACTTAATTCTTCAAACTCAAACTAGTCAGGATAATCATACGTAAGTTGTCAAATAATTTAGGTAGTGTTTGGTTTAAAAACGAATTTTGTGTTTTCGATTTTCAATATGTATATCAAATATGAAAATAGTGGAGGGACGACGGAGGAGATGAAAGAAAGATGGATGGAAGGATGAAGAGGATAGAGGGACGACGAAATAATTGATTGTTTCACGTGCTTATGTTATTTCACAAAACATGGAAGAATTATTCATGTACATATGTATAAGTGTACCCGTCTTCACTTGAACCTCATCCAACCAAAGTCCAATCCAGTTATGCTCGACAATGTACCATCCGATAATGGCTTTGCGTCTCCAAAGACCTTATTGCCACGCTCAAGGTTTCTTTTCCTAGTCCTAGAAAATCCCAGAGTATTGTATCATGCATACATTCTACTATATGATTGGATACATCATCATTAAATTTGGCTTCGAACGATGAGAAGGCGATGAATTGTTACAGGCATCGGCTTCTAGGTGGCTCCATGGACGCTATTTACTTAATGGGAATATTGTAGTCATTCCATCGATGTTTGGAAAAGTTTGCTCTTTCACAGTGTAAGACGGAGAAATGCATGATGACTCTTTCTTGGTAGATACTATGACAAAAATTTACTCCCGTCCATCTGCAGTGAATTCAAACAAATCAAACTTCCTAGAAGAGGACATTAGAGATACAGAAGCTTATGATATGCCAATGCCAGGTGGATTATCCAAGGAAATTGCAGACTTGAAAGAGATTAGCATGTTCTCCTCGGCGAACAAAAACCAAAACTTGCCCAGGTTTTTTTCCCACGGTTTAATGAAGATCCATTATGTTTATTATGCTTAAAATATGTTTTTATCGTCTTTTAATAAACAGATTGTTGACCGGGGATATTTGAATCAGATATTGAGGGGACATATCCTTCTTGTCTAGATATTTTGGTAGAATACGTGTATGTCAGTGGAATATATTATTTTTCAACAATCAGTTACGAAAACCCTTGCCCAAAATCATAAAGGTTCCCTGCTTTAACTTGTAGGAAAGAGAAATCTTAGTCCTAGCATATCTTAAGTTGTTCTTAATCGATTAAGAAATTGATTCGCTTCAAATAATCAGTTGTCAATATAAATCATTAGTGCTTCTCAGTAGATGCGAACTATTCCTATGCTCTTTTGTATGGTGGACACCAAAATAAAATTACGCCCACCCTGGATATTAATATATTATGTAACTTTCATTTGAAACAAAACCTTTAATCTGTATTTAGTTTATCTACTTCAAGCTTTTAGTGATTTATATAGGTATGGATAATGTAGGGACAGCTGCAAGGGAAAATGTCTGTAGACGATTTCTTTTGTTTCTCTGTACAATTCTCATATGATTAATTCTGCTGCTATTTTTTAATCTACTTCATTCATTTGTACTGTTGTATCAGATACAATGGAGTTCTTCTCTATGGCCCTCCTGGAACAGGGAAAACATCTTTAGCATGTTATTGCGCTCGTGAAGCAAATGCTAGTTTTTTCACCGTTAACGGCCCTGAAATCATTAGTCAGTATTTTGGTGAGAGCGAGCAAACTTTACATCAAATCTTTGATTCTGCAAAGCAAGCTGCTCCTTCTGTGGTTAGAATCGGTGCTCGTTACTATTGGAAATGAGACAGTGAATAACCCGTATATCTCATTTTATTGTTATATGGTGCAAATGTATATTGGGCCGCATATATTTTCTCAGCCCAAACTACTGTATATCAATATAAATAGAAGCTGTAACACTAAAATAATGAAATGAAAGCTTTGTTTTACCTTTTTTCTTCATTTCTTAACATGGTATCAGAGCTGCAATAAACCTAACGGCATCTTGAATCAAGTTTTGAAAGAAATCAGTATCTCTCTATCGAAGGCAGAGATATAAAAGTCAAGAAATCGTCAGAACATCATCATCATTCGATATCTTGATAACCCATCAGGTATAATTCATCATTTGGGTTATATAATTGAATTTTCTTACAAAACAGGTGTCGTGTCAAAGAAATCAAGAAAAAATTCTAGCTGCAACAAGTTTTATTCAAAGAAAATAAGCAGATTCTGAAGCAAGAAGATTTAGAATGGAAAAATCAGAAATCAAGAAAGCAATCAAAAGTAGAAAGAAAGCAATTTCCTTGCCAAGAATCCATCATAACACCCTCATCACTTGGATCTGGCTGCAACTAACTTTTTCATACTGCAGTTAAAGCAATCTTGTATCTGTAAGTTTCTAAATCACTAAGCTTGTCATCTCTTTCATTGTCTTCATCATGGTTGAAGGAGATACTAACTCTGCAACTTCTGATAACACCACCAACCCTCAACAACACACAGCTGATGCAACTGAAAAACTGATTAAAGCTGTTATTAGCCCACAAACCAGCTTATCACCATCCATATTGAAGAAGATAATTATCTTCTATGGAAACTTCAAGTTGAAACTGCAATTCAAGTATATGGGCTTAAAGAATTCATCCTTGGCACCAATCCTATCCCACTAAGATTCATTACTGACCAAAAAAACAAAATGATCAATAATAAAGAATACACAAAGTATTATAGACAAGATAAGTTAATAAGTTCTTGGCCGTTATCATCCATCAACACAAATCTATTATCACAATCAATTAGCTGCAAATCTGCCAATGAAATATGGATTGCATTGAAGAGAATTTTCAACACACAATCTGCTGCAAAGATTATGCATTACAAAAGACAACTGCAAAACATCAGCAAAGATAATCAGCCTAAGAGAGAGTATTTAGCACAGATCAACAACATATGCAATATGCTAGAGGCTGCTGGACATAAGGTTACTGAAACTGAACAAGTCTTGACCATCTTGAATGGCCTTAGTAATGAATATGAAGCAGTTGTAGCAGCTGTATCATCTCAACTAACTCTACCTTCAGTACAATATGTACACTCAACTCTACTTGCACATGAAGCAAGAATAGATCGCAAGAAACCACAAGATTCAGATTTATCAATCAACCATGCAACAAGTATTAAAACAAGGTCAAAACTTCAACAAACAAGGTCAATCTTACCAAAGATGTGGATATTCAAATAGATCAAGAGGCAGAGGAAGGTGAAGTGGTAACAATAATAGACCGAAGTGTCAGATATGTAAAAAACTGAGTCACACAGCAATGAAGTGTTACTTCAGATTCAATGCTAGTTAGGTCCCAAATCAGAATCAAAATAATCAAAGAAATGGCAACCCCAGTATCAATATGGCTCAAGCACAATCAGACACAAGCAATCAACCTTATAATAATAGGGCAAACAATCAAGATGTCACTACAAGTCAGAACACATTCATGATGAAAGATGGTACCTTGATTCAGGAGCAACTGATCATATAAAAAGCAATCTTGACAACTTAAACCTTGGCAATAAGGAGTACAAAGGTAAATAGTCAATTTGCATGGGAAATGGTGAGTCTATTAGTATTACTCATGCTGGAAATGCATCTATCAAATATGCAAGACAGTTATTTCTAAATACATTATTAAGAGTGCCAAAGATAAAGAAAAATCTCATGAGAGTATCACAATTTGCTAAAGATAATAGTGTTTATTTTGAATTCTATCCAAATTATTGTTTAGTTAGAGACATACTAACTAAGGAAATTCTTTTACAAGGTGGTGCAGTCAGGGGATTATACAGATTCAATCTTGTTAACTCAACCAAGTCTGTAAGGAAACAACAATGTTGTAACATGGTTGAAATTGTTCAACCAGAAAGAAATAGAAATGTATTTGATCTTTGGCATTATAAACTTGACCACCCAAATGCAAATATAGTCAAACATGTATTTAGTGAAAATAAAATTGCTTTTGATGATATATCTTTACCATATATTTGTTCTTACTACCAGATGGGTAAAAGTTACAAATTTTTATTTAGTGACTCATTAACTGTGTACTCAAAACCTTTAGAATTAGTTGCAACAGATCTTTGGGGTCCAGCCCCAATATGTTCAAACTATGGTTACAGATACTATATATCTTTTATTGATGTTTTTTCTAGACACACTTGGATATACTTTATAAAATGAAGTCTGAAACATGTAATGTAGTTGTTCATTTTATATCCTTAACTGAAAAGCAAACTGGTTGTCATGTCAAAACTATGCAAACTGATGGTGGAACTGAGTATAAACCACTCAGCAGATTTTTTCAACAAAAAGGGAATAGTTCATAGAACTACATGTCCCCATACATCTGAACAAAATGGTTTAACTGAGAGAAAACATAGACACATAGTTGAATCAGGCCTTACATTGTTAGCCCAAGGGTCTTTACTATTAAAATTTTGGTCTGGTTCATTCAACACAGCGTATATCTAATTAATAGATTGCTAACAAATGTTCTCAAAGGAATATCTCCTATAGAAATGTTATTTGGAGTCAAGCCCGGTTACCAACACTTGAGAACTTTTGGATGTTTATGTTTTCCCTACTTAAGACCATATAATACTAACAAATTAAACTTCAGATCAAAGCCACACACATTTTTAGAGTATGGAATAAATCAAAAGGGATATAAATGTCTTGATGATAGTGGAAAATATTTATGAGTAGACATGTTATATTTAATGAGAAGGTATTTCCTTTTAGCAATGCAGATATAAGAACAACCAAAAATATATATAATCCAAAGGTGTCCATACCAAACTTACCAGTGTACACTGATGAGCTGGAAACTAGGAAGACTGAAAGGACTGCTAGAGCTAATGATTCTCAACTCATAATGTCAGATCAATCAGGTCATGAATCATCAGAACTGTCCAAATATCTCAATCAATCTCCTGCATATTCAAATGAGCAAACACAACAAGTTAGTGAGAAAAATTCAGATAGTCAGGAAGCTCAATCGGGAAATAACAATAATCAGACAAATGAAGAAGTACAACCACAAGCAAGAGCAGGTCATCCCATGATCACAAGAGCAAAAAGTGGGATTTTCAAACTAAAGTTATACACTGCAATAACTAGTTTGGTGGAGCCTGAAACATTTGAGCAAGCTACAAAAGACAAAAACTGGAAAGCAACAATGGATGAAGAGTATAATTCTCTGATAAGGAACAAAACATGGAGTCTGGTGTATCCATCAGATAATAAAAACCTAGTTTGATGCAAGTGGGTATACAAAGTAAAGAAAAATCCAGATGGAACAGTAGCCCGATACAAAAGGCTAGACTTGTGGCTAAGGGATACACTCAGCAATATGGGTTTGATTTCAATGAGACATTTTCTCTAGTGGTCAAACCAACAACCATAAGAGTAGCTTTAACCATTGCCTTGCATAAACATTGGAGAATTAGACAGCTTGACATCAATAATGCTTTTCTAAATGGCATTTTGCAGGAAGAAATATTCATGGAACAACCACAAGAATATAAGTAAAATAGGAATCTTGTGTTCAAACTAAATAAGGTCATATATGGCATTAAACAAGTACCAAGAGTGTGGTTTGATTAACTGAAAATCACTTTAACTACTTTAGATTATCAGTTTACCAAATCAAATATAAAATCAAGTATACATATTCTAATATATGTTGATGAATTAATTATTACAGGGGATGCTGAAACTGAAATCAACAAGCTCACTCAGTGTCTAGATGAGCAGTTTTCAATTAAGGATCTTGGTGACTTAAGCTACTTTCTAGGCATAGAAGTCAAAAAAATTCAAATTCAGAAATGCTTTAAGCCAAAAGAAGTATATTTCAGAGTTGTTGATTAAGACTAAGATGGACAATGCAAAGCCACAATTAACCCCCATGATAAGCAATCAACAATTGACCAAAAATAGGGGAGAATCCATAACTAACACCAAACAATACAGAAGTGTTGTTGGTGCTTTACAGTATGCAACAATTACTAGACCAGATATATCATTTAGTGTTAATAAAGTTTGTCAATTCATGCAGGAACCATTGGATGAACATTGGAAGGCGGTAAGAGGATACTGAGGTACTGAAAGGGAACATCAAATTATGGATCACTGTTAAAAGAATGCAACAATCTCAATATAACTGGCTATTCTGATGCTGATTGGGCTACTGATCTAGATGATAGAAAGTCAGTAATTGTATACTGCATATATGTTGATGACAATCCTATATCATGGTGCTCAAAGAAACAATCAACCATCTCCAGATCCAGCACTGAGGCTGAATACAGAAGTGTGGCGAGTGCAACAGCAAAAATAATGTGCTTACAATCACTTTTAAGTGAATTAAACACCAAAACAGAGAGAAAATCGACATTATGGTATGATAATCAAAACATGGTTTATATGTCAGCAAATCCTATTCAACATTCAAAGACTAAACACATAGATATTCATCTCTACTTTGTTCGAGAGCAAGTTCGAAAAGGGAAACTACAAGTTAACCACATACCTGCACCTTACCAGCGTGCCGTTATACTTACAAAGGCATTATCGGCTCGAAACTTCATCGTATTCCGAAATGATTTGAGAGTAGGAGAGATTCAAGTAAAAACAAGAGAAACTACTAAATGTACTGAAGCTCAAAAGCCAAAATCATCTCTACATAAGAATCTCAGCAAGATCACAAACTTAATCATAAAGGAGCCGAGATCTACTAAGGAATCAAGTTGTGAAACACTCGTAAATCGGAAATTACTTTCAAAGAGATGGAATTAGAAGCAAAATCGAAACAGCAGAGCAATTTAGGATTGCCATGCCCTAACCGTAATATCGGTTTGAGGAGGTATTGGAAATGAGATAATGAATAACCCGTATATCTCATTTTATTGTTATATGGTGCGAATGTATATTGGGCCGCATATGTTTTCTCAGCCCAAACTGCTGTATATCAATATAGATAGAAGCTGTAACACTAAAATAATGAAATGAAAGCTTTGGTTTACATTTTATCTCGATTCAATCACATTCTTCAATTCTTAATAATTACATTCTTCAAGCTTTTCTTTTATTGAATTTTTGAAATTCCTTCTACTGTTATATTTTTTATTTGGTTAATTTATATAACTTGTGTTGTTCCATTTGTTTGCTCTTGCTTGCATCATTGTCTCCTTGTTTTATTTCATGGTGCTAAAACTTAAAATTCCAATGATATACATTTATTACCTATTTTGAAGTACATAACTTTATTTTCTTAATTACAGGTTTACTGTTAGGACTAAACCTAATAATTAGTTTCCTAAATGTGAACCTTAGAGTAGCTTTTGATAACTGGCATCTTTCTCTCTCTCCCTCTCCCTCCCCCCATACCCCCTTCGCCCTTGGCCGCTAGGCAAAGACTGATCAAACTTGTGTTTCTCCTCCTCTTGATGCTAGGCAGAGACCAATCAAACTTTGGAGCTTGGCTAAACAAGAACTAAAATTGTTGGGAATTGGATCATGTAGATTGGTCTCACTCTAACATTACTTGGCTTTTCCTTCCATATTTTTATAGATGAGCTGGACGCTATAGCTCCCACTAGAGATATGGGGATTGAAGGATTATCCCTCTGAATAGTTGCTACATTGTTAAAATTGATGGATAAAATAAAAGGCAACGATGACATTTTTTTAATTGCTGCTACTGATCGGCATGACAACATTGATTCTACCATGAGGCGGCCTGGAAGGCCTGACCGAGAAATTGAAATAGGTGGGCTAAATATTTGCTTTGTTTAGTTTTTCTTAGAGACTGGTATGTATGTAAATGTGGCTTGAATTGACCCCTTGACCACTTCATGTTTTTTGCTCTAACATGCAACATACTATCACCATGCTACCCTCACTTTTTTAATATTGATTACTCAATGCAAATTATGATTCAGAACTTTATTGTAATTTCTTCATAATCATTTATTTTGTGGTTAAGTTTGTACCGTTAAAGTAGATAAAGAATCAAGGCAAGGTTAGGACTTAAGGATAAATATGAAATTCTTATGTTGCTTTCCATTTTCTTCTTACTTGTTCACTTGTTGTATATTTGAATATTGACTATTGTCAAATAATTCATATTGACTGAAGAGATTTTATTATTGGGGTTTTGGACCAAAGATACATATTCTCAAAGCCTATGTACAAATAGTCCCTACTTATAAACTCATGTAACTTAAGTCCCTGTTTTTTTATTTTTTACCAAACTGTCCCCTCCTAGAAAATCAGCCCAACATTGAAATCAAGGACAAAATTGGCATAAATTAGCCAAAAACTAAAAATAGGGACCTAATTTTCACAACTTTTTGAGAGGGACTTTTCTTCCATCATATTTCAATTCTGGGGAGTTGGCAGCTATTCCTTGTTTATTATCTTAGTTAGTTTTCTACTTTCTGTATGTGGAAATTCGGTCCACTTTTTTATGTTCTCAAAAATATATTTTTGAGGTCCTTTCTATTTTTTGAAGTGCTTGTTTTTTGTAGTAAATATTTGCATTGAAATATTTGCAATATTAATATCTTCATGGAAATATCAGTTTGAACATTTGCACTGCAAATATTTGAGATTCTAAATGAAGAACAAGTGTGATTTTATTTGTTTATTGCTTTTGTTTTGTGTTGTTGCACACCGAACATTAGAAACACAAATATTTGCAGTGCATGAAATTATTTGCAGTCGACAAATATTTCTAGTGCTTTGACAAAAAAAATTAGATAAAAAATTAACAGTTATGAGTACGATATGTTGTGCAAAATTTTAATTAATTTGCATTAACTCCAAAACTGCAGCGGAATACTAAAGCGCAGAAGCAACCAAAAGAAGGATCTAGCTTGTCTATTAATTATCAACCACCAATTCAATGAAAAATAATCACCAAACAAAGAAAAATTGAAGAGTAGAGAACACAAAGATTTAACACAGTTCAACTAGATTGCTTACATCCATGAACTACAAGAATCAAACAAATTTCCGACGGCTCAAAACCGTCAGCGGCCGTCATAAAAATCTGGTGCAAAAAAGTCTGTCGCTGAGCAGAATTTCCGACGGCTTCCGACACAACCCATCGTCGAATTTCCGACGGTTGCAGACAGCCATCCAACGGTCGTCGGAAGGCACGTGGACGATCACGGTGGGTACCGAAATCCGTCAGGAGCCGTTGGCAGCCGTCGGAATTTAGCCGTCCCATGCCATCGGAATTTTTTGGCCTGCAGGCCGTCGGAAGCAGTCGGAATTCCTGATGCTGTTTTTTAGTATTTCTGCTGCATTTTTGCCTTCCATCCACAATCCATAAACACAATATATTCCACCCATCAAGCATATATCTAATTCAAGCATTCAATATGAAATCAAACCATACGAACATAATCAAATCACATAAAGAAATAAATCAAGCATAATTCATATAAAATCAAACCAAACTTTGCTACCATAATTTACATACATCTCGTTGTATAATATATACATCAATTCTTCATCAACTCCTCACCATCAACTCCTAAATGTCAAAATTACTACCACCAAATGTATCAACAAACAATACACACAACATTTCAAATCCAACTCCACCAACTCAATGAGTCATCAAACAATATACACAACGTTTCAAATTCAACTCCACCTACTCAATGTATCATCAAAACTTACTAAACCAACTCAATGTATCATCCAAAACCTCCCGAAGTAGTTGAGGATGAAAAGCGGCCACCATACTGCTGCATGTACTCAACAATACGCTGGTCCAGTAGCTATGTCATCTCAATGGCCTGGCGACGATTCTGCTCTTTCAACTGCGCCACTCTAGCTCTCAACTCTTCGATCTCTGCTAGATCGATCTCATCTCTGGCCGTTTGGCTGGCTCTCCTCTGTCTGCTGGTCTGTAATACTTATTTAATTTAGTCTATAATCTTACTATCAAAGCTACAACATAATGTTTTAATTGTATATCTATAAACTTATTACTCAAACTAAAGCGATGTGAAGTTCTTTAGAACTAAAAGATTACTAAATTATTATATCTAAATATATTATTCATTACCATTGTATTGCCAAAGCCGTAGCGCCTGTTCCGTGACAGTGGATCCATGAATGACTCAAAAATAATGTCCTCCTCATCCGTCGTCGGCTTCTCTCGACTGGTATCCTTCAAGAGTTTCTGGCATTGTTCCATAAACCTTGCTTGCATGAACATATAAAAATGCAGTTAAAATTAATAGCATGATACCTTAATTCATTATACTTTAATAATTAAAACAATTACAAATAGTACATAAACTAAAATATGCTCACAAGGCTCTTTCTCGATTTATCGTAGTGCCATGTATATGAAACTGTCCCGTTTGGATTTATATGCTCGACGGCATGAGTACGGGTAAATACAACCATATACGACATGGGACCCTGCACCTAAACTTCCTAAAATTGATTATTATGTACTGTTATTGTATATTCAAAATTATATAGCACAATAACTATTTACAATTCACATTTAATAAATTTATCAACTCCTGACGATATTGTTGGAACAACTTTGACCCTCCTCGATGAGTGACGAGATTTTTGTTCCTAATTGTAGAGTTTTTTTCTGACTCTGCCTGTGCATTTAAATTTAATACATTATTTACTTACCAAATATTTTTTGATATTTACGTATCAATCAGATAATTAATAAAAGTTTAGTACACTTACCTTCGCCTCGTCACTATCCCAATGCACCAGCCACCCTTTCCACACACTCGTCCCCATCCAATTCGGCTTCTGCCCTTTATGCTTCACTGCCGACATGGAATCCTTGTAGTTCTTCCTCATCTTCTGCATCCAGTAATGTCGTACCAACTGTAGGTCATCTGATTGTATATCCACTACGGCCTGCATTTCATGATAAACAAGCAACCAAAAATTAAACAATAAAAGGTGAACAATAAATAAGTGACAAAAAAATTAAGAATGGAAAACAGAAGATTATACTTACAATGAAATCCTGCCATATACACTCCAGGATGTGGGGAGGGATATTATCACACTTTGGCCAACAAGCAGTCATCCTACTCTTGTACGAATCTCTCAAAAATGATAGAACTATAGCTGACGGCTGTAGGTCAAACCCCGTGTTAAATATGATACAGATTAGTATATTGTACACAAAATATTTAAGATATTGAAAAAGTTTAATACTTACCCCTCCGTTCTAGGTACTAGAGACATAGCGGGTCGCTGTGGCGGTTGCGATGGACCGCTGCCATCGCCTCCTGAAGAATGGGAAGAATTCCTCCTTCTGGAAGACATGATACCTATCACAGATACATCATTTTAAAAAAGAACAATAACATAATAATGAAATATATTTTATAGTTAAATGACATAAATGAGATAAAGTACATAAAGTGCAAAGTATACCTAATTCAGATTGGGTCTCATATTCCGACGATAAGTAGAATACATTGCATTTTTAACATGGATTGCAAAATAAATGACAGAAATGGTAATTACATAAATGATGTAAATGACGATAAACAGATTCGGTTTCATAAACGACATAAATTACATAACTAGCAAAATAAATCTCATCAATTACATCAATTGCACAATACATAAGAATTCAACATAGTATTTATATTAATCCTCATCGTCTTCGGATTCAAATTCGGTCTCATATTCTATGTTATTTTACTCCCTACTCTTGAATGCTTCTACCAAAACATTTGATTCATCGTTCATAGGTCCAAAATCAGTACGATCGTCTGTTATTATTATTTCGTTGCTTTGCAGATCTGTTTGATAAGCTTGTTCATCTGGAATATTATTCCCATCAAACGTAAATCCTGCCTTTGTTTTAAAAACTGCCGACCAATCTGCTTTATCTGTTTTTAGAGACGGATAAGGAGCGAATAAACTTCCAATGCTTGTTTGGCTAGTACAAAAGGATCGTACTTGTGATAATGCAATGCGTGTTATTTTAATAAGATTATAATCCTTGTGCACATTAATTCCAGAACCAGGAACATTGCTAAACCAATTGCATCTAAACAGAAACACCTCCTCCGTGGTCGTGAGAAATATGTCGGTTGTACAATTTGTGTTAAAATGCCATAAAAATCATTTATGTGATTTTCTGGATCATCACTACCTTTAACAAATACACCTGTATTATTATTTAATTTTTCTGCACCGTATTTTTTGGTGTTAAATTTATATCCATTGACAAAATATATTGGATATGTTTTGACATTTCTTTTTGGTCCCAATGCAAGATGTTTCAACCCTTCATCAACCACACAATTTCTTGGTTCATAAACGTACTTTGAAAACCAATCAGAAAATTCTTTACTGAGATCACCGTGCGGATGTTCACTTTCATAAATACTGCATATATGAATAAAATATTGCATTAAATTCTACACGCGCATGCATTAAGGAAATGAATAAATTATAAATTATTATTTCAGATTAACTAACAATGGTGCAACCTCAGCACAATTAAGAAGAATATAAGTGTGTGCTACATGAAAATCTCCATTGTCTAACCGTACTTCTACACATTTTCCAAAATGTCACCCATGTTGTCTAAAAATAGATAACATTATTTGAGAGGACTCTTGTTCGTCACCTTCATCATTACGAGGAACACTATCAAATGATATGTTCACATGGTCACTGAAGTAGTGAGAGAAAAAGAACGAAGCTTCTTCATCGATGTAAGATTTACATATCGAACCTTCAACTCGTGCTTTTTGCCTCACTTTTTTATTCAGATGATTCAAGTATCTATGCAAAATTAATTTACATTAACTTTAACTTTCGAATGTAATTAAATTAATAGGTAACATATTACATACCTCTCAAATGGATACATCCATCCATATTGCACAGGAACTCGAAGTCGTGCTTCAAATGGAAGATGAATAGATAAATGTTCCATTACATTAAAAAAATCTGGTGGAAATATTTTTTCCAATTTGCAGAGAAATATAGGAAAATCTTCTTTAAGTTTACGTAAACGTTGCACTTTTAAAGTAGTCGAACAAAGCTCTTTGTAAAACAGACTAAGCTCCGTTATTACCTTCCAAACTTTTAAGGGCAATAGTTCTTTGAATAGAACGGGTTATAAATTTTCCATCATTATGTGACAATCGTGGCTTTTCATTCCGCTCAATCTACCCTTTTTAAAGTCAACACATCTACGAAGGTTCGATGAAATCCCATCAGGTAATCTTAATCCTTCCACCCATTTTAACACAACTTTAACTTGATTATTATCTAACTCGTAACATGCTTTGGGTATTTTACTGTCATTTCTTTTCATATGAAGCTCAGGATCTTTGCATTAGTCCCAGCTAATTTAGTCTTTCCTTTGACATTCAAAATTGTATTAAATACATTATCAGAGATATTTTTCTCATTGGGCATCACATCGATATTATGACGAAGCAGAAGATCTTTCCAATAAGGTAACTCCCAAAATATACTTTGTTTGCACCAATTATGAATAGTTGATTTGCCTGCAATTTCTATTTGCACTCCAGCTTCATATATCTTTAGATAGTCCTTACAAGTTCGTATATGACTTCGCTTGACCATATCGTTGGTGGCTGTCTGGTTTCTAATCTATTAGCTAATAAGTTTTTCCCGTCTCCTCTAAAGGATTGATTGACATGGAGAAAACATCGATGGCAGTCAAACAATGGAATTTTCTTACCATTTGATAACGAAAACTCCCATGTTTCTTTCATGCAATATGGACATGCTAGACGATCGGATGTTTTTAACTCCCATGCTTCCTTCATTCCACAGTGTTTTTAACTCTTCAATCAACGGTTGTAAATAAACATCGATTCCTTGTATCGGATCCTCGGGGCCAGGAACGACAATAGTAAGAAATATATATTGCGTTTTCATACACATCCACGGAGGTAAATTATAAGATGTGATGATATTGGGTCAAGATGAATATTTAGTACCAAATTGAGAAAATGGTGAAAACTCATCCGTACATAATCCAAGTCTAATATTACGACTCTCCGTTGCAAAATTGGGATAAGTTTTGTCAAAATGCTTCCATGCTCTCCATCGGCGGGGTTTGTCAACTTACCGTCTTCTTCTGTTCTCACACTATGTCATTTCATATGAGATGCAGTTATAGAAGATGCGTATAATCTTCGATGCCTAGGAGTGATGGGCAAATAATGCATATGTTTGTATGGAACTTCCTTTCTCTTCTTTTTTGTTGGTTTGTATCTTTCCTTGTTACATATTCTACACTTCCTAAGAGTGATGTCCTCTTTCCAAAACAACATGCAGCCATTCAAACATGTATCTATTTTCTGATAAGGTAAACTAAAAGCTGACATAAGTTTTTTAACTTCATAGTGATTTTCGCACATTAAATTATCGGACGGCGTATGTCTTTTTGCAGCTTGTACAACAACTGTAAATCCGGCTTCGGTGATGTTGTATTTTGACTTCATCCCAATGTATTCTGCGGTTACTGATAGTTGGGTGTCGCTTTTACAACCGTAGGGAACATTGATCGTGCTGCATCTTCAACCATATTTTCTATACAGTTCGTCATAATAATTTCATTACCAGCAACCTCTAATTCAGACTCTGTAGAAGTATGTGCTACAACTTCTCCATGACGATCCCAAACATAATACTTCGGCACAAAACCGTTTTAGCACAAATGGACTTTCACAATATCGGGTAACAAATACTTCAAATGTTTACACCTACTACACGGACAAAGAATTTCTACATCGTTTCCGTTATTACTTAAAGCAAATTCAACAAATATGTTTATACCATTATAAAAATATTCTTTTATTGAACCTCTTAATCCCTTTCTTTGATAACTCCATCTCCTCCAATCAACAAAATAATCGATCATTTTTCCTATTTGAAAAAATATGTCACAAATTCAAAAATAAATATTGGTCATTTTACGAATTCACATTTTATTTTTCAATCTATCGATAAAAAAACTTGTACGTGTCAATTTTACCCCATTTAAAAATACAATATAGAAATGTTGGTTTATGATTAGGGCTGTTATGGTAATGGTTACCGCTACCAATATTCAAATACCGTTACCATACCGTTTTCATCGGTAAAACAAAAACGTTTACCGTTCCCGTTACCAATACTATCGGTATACCAACAGTCGGTATACCGAAACATCGGTAACGGTTTTGTCGGTAATGGTAACTTACCATTACTTGAAAACGTTAGAAATGCTACACTTACAAGCGAACATCTTATCAGTTTTATTATTTTACATCAACTCATTAATATAACAAATAGAATAAAAATACAACATAAATTTTACAGAAACCATATGAAATAATTTTTTACATATCCTTTCAGTTTTAATCAATAACCAAAGGACTACACCATAAATTTTGACAACAATCATGTAAAATAAAAAGAGAACAAGTGGAATCAAATAAAAAGCCTTGAACGTAGTTTTCATACTTAACAATTTAAGAAAATTACACGCATATACTTGCTACATAATACAGCTAGGCAATCTATCTAAGTGAAATTACATCATTTCTTTAGCAACCAATTTCTAACACAGGGCAAAAACTTCACTGAACTGTCTATGTCATGTCAGGTTATCTGCAGTAAGATACTTCATCCAAAGTGGACTCAGCTGAGCGAGTTTGAAGATGGTAGATCGGAAGATGGACCTTTATCATTCAAGTCTATAAATGATAAGAAAATGGAAAGCAAAGTTAATTAGTTAAACATGAATTATCATTCAACACTTGTGCAAATGTTTTCGATATCAACATTTATAGCTCTTCTCTTCTGATTTTCTATGTTTTGAAAACCTATTACTGAATAGGTGACATATAGTTGATCAATCATGCAATTTTAGATATAAACTAATAACGATAATCAAATTGATAAACACATTATCTAGAAATGATAATACAAAGTTAATGATGTGATAAATACGTTATCTAAAACTGATAATACAACGCAAGTTCTTTGCATTGCTTATACTAGTTTACCGTATACATTTATATTTACTGCTGCTTCCTGTTTTGTATGCATGCTTAGATCAATACGCTGGTAGAGTGTGAGTACATATAAAAAAATGTGCATTAGTGTGCATGAACACCTGCTGTGCTAGTTTTATAAAAGAGAAAGAACCCAAGAAAATTCCTGTAACATTCCAATGCTTATAAGACTTGTATTTAACAAATCAGAAGAGAAAAGCAAATTCTGTGCTATACAGTGGTTGCCAAATGCATTGGTTTTAAATGGGATAATTCATCAATGGTAAACTTAAAATCAAAAGCAGAAAGAACCCAAGAAAATAAATGCAAACTATTCAAACATTTTAGATTCTTGTTCTGAAACTATTTACATGTCCACTGCAAAAATACCATGTTAAACCAAAACATGATCTACTATTAAACTAAAACATGATACATATACACTACTAAAGAATATTTGTTTACTGAAAGCCTAAAATCGGAAATGAAACAAAATTATTTTGCAAAACAAAAATATGAAACAAGTAACAAGATTTGGAAGCCTTAAAGCATTTGCTTAATTGGCCTAAATGTTGATGAATCAATATATATTTGCAGTCATTTTAAACTGAAACTATATCATAAAAGTGAACTAAAAGCATATTTCTATTTGCTTACTTGTTTCAAATTCTTCAAGTTCTTTGTAGAAAGAGACATCACCTTCCGTTGGCTCCTTATAGAAATTGAATTCATCCCCTCGAAGCCAATCATTTGTACATACCAATGCCTCAACCATTTTTGGAGTTAACGAAGCTCTAAAAGGATCAACAATTCTCCTTCCCAAACTAAAAGCATTTTCACTAGCCACCGTAGAACTTGAAATTGAAAATAAATCTTTTGCAACTAATGAAAGAATTGGATACCATGCTTGATTCACTTTCCACCAATTCAAAAGATCAAAAGATTTGCCATCAAGTTTCTCGCAAGGATCCGAAAAGTATTTATCCACTTCATTCTTAATTTCTTTAATTTCCATTTGTTCTCTCTTTCCCTTGAGTCGCATCTCAACATGATAAAGTCCACTTGATTGAGAGCCCATGTTTGCATGGTCTCGAGTGGTGATTTCCTTTGTGGTAGACGATTATTCTTGTTCATTAACCCCTTTATATTCATTATATAACTTTAAAACACATTCTTTTATTTCATAAACAATGTTTTTGATTGTATGGCTATCCTTTCCCATATCCTCAAAGTAAATTTGTAACAATTCAAGTTTATATCTAGGATTGAGAACATGAGCTACATATCATTTTGTTCACACTCTCAAAATTTCCCCAATATTTTTCCCACTTAACTTTCATGGATTTCCCAACGTTTTGCAAAATCGGATTAGTAGCATCATTAATTCTCATTTCAATATCAATAAGTAGGTCTGACACAATCACAAACATTAAAGGAGAAGTGCAAGATTTAGATTCACTTAATGATAAGGTGGCATCATAAAATTTCTTTAAAAAATGAACAAAGGCCTTAGACTTCTCCCAATCATCGTCATTTGGCGGTCCAACTCTTTTTAACCCATCTTTATCCTTTTCATTGAAATAACTTACAAAAGGAGCATTTTCTTCCGCCATTCTATCAAACACCTTCTTATATTTTTCAGAACATTCAATCATTTTATAAGTTGAATTCCATCTAGTTGTAACATCCATAGCTATGTTTGACATTTGATCCTTTTTGAATAGAATGGCATAGACCCTAAACTTGTCCAACCTTGCGGGGGATGAGTGTATATACTTAACGCAATTCCTTATACCTTCAATTCAGCTATATAGATCCTTCAAACCATCCTTAACGATCAAGTTAATTATGTGACAAGCACACCTTATATGCAAGTATTCACCATTGAATAAAAAAGTATTCATATCACTTAATCTTTTTTTCATATATTCAATAACTCCATTATTAGCGGATGCATTATCGACCGTAATACTAAAGATTTTTTCAATTCCCCAACTTCTCAAGCACAACTCCAAGCATCTTCCTATTTCATCACCTTTATGACTAGTTATTTTTGTAAAACTAATTATTCTTTTATGCAACTTCCATTCACTATCCATGAAATGAGCGGTGACAACCATATAATTTATGTTTTGAACGGATGTCCAAGTATCGGTAGTGATGCTCACTCTTCTTTCCCCTATGACACTCATTATTATACCCTTTTCCAAAGTATATATTTCCCATACTAGACCCGCAATTTTTTGTCTAGTAGGTATGTAAAAACGAGGACATAATTCCTTTAATAGTTCTCGAAAACCCTTACCCTCGACCACTCTAAAAGGCATTTCATCCATTATAATATACCTGATTAATTTTTCTTCACACTTTTTTTGATTAAAGGTGTGTGGAACTAATGTTCCCCCTACAGTATCTAGTGAAAGAGTAGGTTGGCCTTTTGTGGCAGCATTACGTCCATAAGCCGGACATTTAGGGCATTGTTTTGACAAATGATTGGCAAATCCCGTTGTTCCATATGACTTGCTGTCTGCTTTCACTTCTTTTTTGCATGTTCTACAAACGCCGACATGGTAATCATTACCATTTACATCTTTTCTTACTTCTTTGACTGCATAATCCCATACCCTGGAAGTTTTTTTCTTACCTAAATGCAAACATAGTGCTTTGGTATATTAATAAAGGTGAAAACATATGATGGAGATGAGTAAGGACATTTCAATATGTTAAGATACTAATTTAAGGACATTTCAATATGTTAAGATACTACAAGGTGAAAACATTATAAATGAGCAAGTGGAACATGCCAAAATCTATTTGTTTAAGTAATTTAGTATACACTACAATTTATGATTAATAAAGTATGGAAAGCTAAGTAGCCGTAAGAAACCAAAAAATACGCATCGAACTGTAAATTACCTGGTGCAGTAATGGTGGTGGGGCGAGAACATTTTGTTTGGTTTGTAGGTATAGGATTTGATGCGTGTTCCTCCACACCCTCGACATTATCTCCTACTGAATGACTTGATTGTGTTGATGCCATTTCTTTTATCAAGAAAAACTATAATACAAGTGATGATGTAGCTTGCATTTTAAGCACAAAACATAATGTATCAGTGGCTCGAAAGCATCCAAAAGAGAACAAGAAAGAAAGGTGGAGGTAAAAAATAAAAGAGGAAAAGCAACATTAAAATTTACTTTCCTTGGATATGAAGCAAAACGAAAGCATCCAAAAGAAAAGTGAAATATGTAAAAAAGGCACAGACAAGAGGCATTGAAATAACGCACAGACCAAAAATCCATTCCATTAACACAAGTAAAAAAGGCACAGACAAGAGGCATTGAAATAATAACCCTATATCTAACCCATATATCTAACCCCAGTTGCGTACACATATAGGTCTGAGTTAAACACATGTCCCCCTATATCTAACCCCAGTTGCGTACACATCATACCCAGAACACATGAGCTACCTATAGGGCTTCTAATAAACAGTGGCTTATCAACAATCATACAATTCAATTTTAATTGTTGTGCAATATCATGGGAGATCAATGAGTGTGTAGCCCCAGTATCATACACTACTGCAAAAGGTATTGAGTGAATAAACAAAGTACCTTCAACTTGGCCATGTTTCTCAACATTTGATCCCTCAGTTGCCTTGCCTTTTCCTTCCAAAGCCCCTAATTTTCCTTGCTTAAAATCTGGACAATTCCTCTTTATGTGACCTTCCTTCCCACAATGGTGACATTTGAAGGATGCTGGCCAAACATTTGTGCACTGTTCTTCATATGCCCCTCTTGGCCACGGTTATAACAAGTAATCTTCTTCTTAATTTCAACTGCACTGGCTTCTTTTGGTTTCTTGGTGGAAGCTGTGTCTACTTTCTTCTTATCATAAGGGTGAAATTTGCCCTTTCCTTTCTTGTTTTGGCTATTCTTGAATGCCCTAAAATTCTCTCTAGCCTTATCATGTTGTTCAATGCTCAAAGTCAAGTCCAAAACTTGATCAAAAGTCATGTCCTTGTATGGTAGCATGGCTCTACTAAGGCTAGGGTTTAGCCCTTGAATATATCTGCCATTCTTAGCCTCCTCAGTGATGATGAGTACAGCACCATACTTTGCCAATGATTCAAACCTCTGAGTGTACTCAGTGACATTCATAGTCCCTTGCCTTAATTTGATGAATTCCTCTAGCAAAGACTCCTTGGCTGATGCAGGGACAAACCTACCTTCCAGCATTGCTTTAAATTGATCCCATGTCACTTCTCCTTCAGGTCTTCCAGCTATGATAACCTCCCACCAATCCAAAGCTGCTCCTCTCAATTGCCAGGATGCAATTTGCCTCTTCCTTTGGTCTTCAACTTGCATGTCTGCAAAGATTCTTTCCAAAATCCTAAGCCAATTTTGAACTCCCATAACTCCTTCTATGCCATCAAAAGTTTTGCCTCCAAGGTTGGTAAAAGTCTTGAGTAGTTTGGAAAGCTCCTCATGTGGATTTTCCTGCCTATTGCCTACTCCATCCCTTATGGCTCTCATGAATTCTTGCACATTCACCATGGGTGGTTCACTTGTTCCTACATTTTGAAGTCTGGGTCATACCATAACTCTATGGATATGACATATAGGTTAGTCCGTTTTGCCTAACACTCTATAGATTAATTCATTTCAATCTATCTCTATTCAGTTATAATAGATATTAGTAGTATAATCACTAACAAAACAAAGCATCCAAGGCAGTCAACACCTCCATACATCCAATGCAAACAAGTTCATACAAAATTTTGCTATGTTATTTAACAACATAGCTCTGATACCAAATGAAATGACCCACCTTCTGTTCCTAAAGTAATTTTATTTACATATATATATACAGTGGTCATTTAATCAAGAAAATATTACATTCTAATTTTCTTCTATCCAGGATCTTTATGCCAATATAAAAATATTGGTTTGCTCAAATCATCTTAAACTTACATATGTGAAGATATATAAGTTACTTTCTACTTGAATCAGAGTACAAAAGTTTGGAAGTAGAAAACTATTTGGGAATCATTAAAAGAAATAATTCCAACATAGCAATAGTGTTTCTAAAACCAGGTCTTCCAAGCATACTTAGATTATTGCATAACTATTGGTTTCATGTCTCAGGACTTAGCATTTTGCATGTATTTCCATAATTTTATTACTGCATGAACTGTGCTCTTGCATGTGCATGTTTGTGCATGTTCCTGTGCATGTGTGTGTCAGTGGAGGATTTAAGTGCTTAAAATTTTTTTTCTCTTCTTCTTGTTAGAAAAAATGACTGATTCTCCCATACATTTGGGTTGCAAAACTTTACTGAAAATTGAACTTAAACTCTTTAGTGCTGGCTTAACCCAGGCTCAATTAAATGGTCATGTTAGCCATATTCAACTTGCTCTTATTCTTAAGCAAAATACATGTCATTTTGTTTTCTTTTCAAAGCAACTCAAAACCTTTTCTTCTGCCAGATCTTATATCACTTACATGGATTTTCCTATGTCAAACACTTGATTGTATATTCAATCCATAAATCCTTTCAATCTTAGATTTTCTACCATTTTAAACTAACTGTTCTTAAAGCTTAAAAATTCTATTTCTTTGCAAAACATTTGCAAAGCAATGCACATAAGTTTCAGCTGATACACATATGGGTTCAACACTTGCAAAACAAAAGTTCTAACAATACAGTAGTTTTCTAAGAAAATTTGAACAGAATAGCTTAACATAATTCAGCATAAACATCTATTTTGACTTCAGCAAATCTTTAAATATATCATCCAATTCCTTAAGCAGCTAAACATCCAAAGCCTGATCAAAGAAATTCCTACTTTCCTGCAAAATCACCATGAACTGCCACATATAAACATGAGACACCCAATGGTGCACAAAACACACAAGGGTTAGACTAAAGTCTGGTATGAGTAATCTAACTGAAAACATGATTTATATGACACTTATTCATATTCAAATAACTTCAAAATGGATAAAGGAACTCAATACCACTCTTGTGCATGTTCCTGTGATACATGTGCATATACAGTAGTGCACAACAAATTATACATGATTCAATGGTTTAGTGCAGTGATAACAATCATAGGATCCATCCATAAAACATCATAAACCAATCAACACATTCATCAATTCAACCATGAAGCCTTTTCTATCAGATTACTGGCCATCGGGGATTTTACCCAAGCCCTTTCATGAACCTATTTCTATTGTTCACTATCAAGTATATTATGGTCTTTAGCTACTTTCTCTTGTTAAACCACACACTGCCTGGGACATATCACTGTTAACCCAGCACACTCAGGCCATTGGGTATAAGCATACCATGTGTGAGCTTGCAATGTTCACCTTGCCAAGCCATATTTTGTAGCCCTAAGATCCAAAAGTCCTTAGTTAAATTTCTAAGTGTTACTTCCCCTTTTTCATTCCTATGCTAATCCCTTCTGCATATCATATTGTAATCAGAGAAATAAATATTCAGCCAACATGTATTCATCCAGAGATTGGTAAGTCATGTTCTCATAAGCAAGCATTTTAATCATGCAAACAGATGTGATTTCTAAGCATATTATTTTGTCTATGGGTTTCAATGGATCAAGTTACAAACATATGGTCATAGATAGTTTTCTGGTTGTCTCCTTTTACCTTTGGTTCAATCAGACCTTTGTTACTCTTTAAGATCTGGCTAAACCATAAGTATATGCTTTGATTTGGAGAGTTCATAAAACATAGAAGCTTAGCACATGTATAACATTGCACCTCTACATTTATCTTTATTTTAGTTGATGTGAGACATAAGCAACAACACAATGTTGCAGCCCCACATTTCCTTTCAATTTTAGACCATATATCTACAACATCAATCCTGGGTTTTTAAGTAAATAAATGTATAAAAAACCCATAAAAGCTACTTCATCTCAAAGTTAAACCACAACACAGATAACCATATTCAAACATGAAATCCATGACTCTTTTATACTGGATAATGTCACTATAAAGGGTTTTACACTTGAGAAGATCATTGACAAGCCAAAGTTATCAAATCATAAAATGAACATAGCTTGCAAAAGTGAAATATAAATTTAATTAGGCTGCCTCAATATTCAAGACTTATTGCCAAAGTTTCCAGTGAGGTTACTCACCTTAATCCTTCTTTTTCCTAAGCTTTTTGAACCCTTTTAGTCTTCTTCCTTCTTCTAATTCTAATGGCCGGTGCTCCTTATTTTTTCTGGCTTATGAAATGATGAAGAGTAAAATGTGTAAGGTCTCACTACACCAAGCCTCCTTATACAAAACCCTGGCTGCTACTAGGGTTTAACAAAATTACCCAATGTCATTTTTACCCTATACAAAACATGGTCTGCCTCTCATTTGATTGAAGAGAAAAAAGGGTATGTGGTCCTTGTTTTTATTTTCAGAAATAATCCTTATCTCTTTAATCTCACTTTGGTCATGTTAAATGCATGATTCCTATTTTCCAGAATAAAAGAATTGCTGGAAATGGATAAATTACTTGCTTAAGGGTTCATGCCATTTCCATGCAATTTTTGTTTTCTTCCAGCAAGTGTTTTCTTGTGCACATATATAATATATGTATGCCTATTTTGCCTAAGTCCTTATTTTCCTTCTTTAAATAATTTTTAAGTACTAAACATTTTTCTTGCATATATTTATTCCTGCCTAATCATTTATTTTCTTTGTGCCAGACTCAATAAAGACATAATCATATCTTCATACATATGTATTTCTAAATTATTTATTCTAATTTGTATATTGATTTCTGCCTATTTCATTATGTAGAAAAATGTGTGCATGTGTGTGCACTATCTTGTGCACATGTACATGTTTAAACCATATATCTGCAAATCAGTTTCCATTCCTATCTTTCTCAATGCAATTTTTAAACAAACATAAACTAATTTAAATCATGAAATTGCTTACAAAAATCGGGGTTATCACATATACCCTCCTTTTAGGAATTGTGTCCCATAATTCTCTCATACTTAACTTAAGTATCATCAATCCAGAAAATCAACTTTTCTGATCTCAAACCATTCTCAAGCCAATCACTTGATTAAACTCTTTGCATATTAAAACAAAAATCACAATGCATATTCAATCAAAACATTCATCAGTATATATAAATTTACCTTTCATTCAATCAAACAGTTGTGGATAATCATTTCTGATTTTATCCTCCACTTCCCATATGCAATCATTTGGGTCAAGACTCCATTGCACTTTTACTAATTTAATTTCTTTGTTTCTCAATTTCTTGATCTCTCTAGCAACTATGCCCACTGGATCCTTTTCATAAATCATCCTGGTCAATTTGCACATCCTTAGGGGATTCTTGGATTGCCTCCTTATCATGAACCCACCTTCTTAGTTGAGACACATGAAAAACATCATGCATTGCTCTCATTTCTTCTGGCAATTCCAGCTTATAGGCTATAGTTCCTATTCTCTCTAGAATTTTATATGGCCATATGTACCTAGGAATCAACTTTCTTTGTTTCCCAAACCTTAGAACCTTCTTCATGGGTGATATTTTGATAAATACATAATCCCCAACACCATATTGTACTGCCTTCCTTCTTTGATCTGCATATTTCTTTTGCCTATCCTGGGCAGAAGCAATTCTTTTTCTGATCAAAGTTATTTTCTCTGAAGTTTCCTTCACACTCTCTGGCCCTAAGACCACTTTTTCCCCAGATTCAAGCCAACTTGAGGGTGATAAACATGGTCTCCCATAGAGAGCTTCAAAGAGTGCCATGCCTATGCTACTATGATGGCTATTGTTGTATGCAAATTCAGCTAAAAAGATATGATCCTCCCAACTTCCTCCCCAATCCAATACACAAGCTCTCAACATGTCTTCAAGCAATTTGTTCACAATTTCTGTTTGACCATCAGATTGAGGATGGTATGTTGTGCTTAAGCATAAATCAGTCCCCATTGCCTTGTGAAAACTCTGCCAAAATTTTAAAGTGAAGATGGTATCTCTATCACTTACTATGGTCTTTGGTATACCATGTAGTCTAACCACTTCCTTGATAAACAACTGGGCTAGTGTACATGCATTTCTCTCTGACTTTACTGGTATAAAATGGGCTGACTTGGTTAACCTATCAACCACTACCCAAATGCTATCATTTCCCCTCCTAGTTCTAGGCAAACCGTCAATGAAATCCATTGATATATCCTCCCATTTCCACTGTGGTATTTGCAAAGGTTGAAGCATCCCTGAGGGTTTTTGATACTCAGCCTTCACTTGTTGGAAAACCATACATTTAGATACATAGGTTGCCACTGCATTATTCATACCACTCCACCAATAATCCCTCTTGAGGTTGTGATACATCCTTGTGCTTCCGGGGTGTATAGTGTATTTGCTTTTGTGGTAAGCATCCAAGATTTCTTGCTTCAACTCATCAATTGCTGGAACACATATTCTTTTTACTTTCTTCAAATGGCCTTGATCATTCAACTGAAAACCTTCCACTGCATCACCATTTAATATCTGAGTTTTCTTTTCAAATAAATGGATCTTGGTCTTGTAACTTTAAAACTTTGTTTTTCAATTCTGACTCTAGAGTCATAAAGCTTAACTTTCCCATTTCTACATGCTCACTGCATAGGCTCATGTTTTCTACATTACCACTTTCTATCTCTAAATCAGTTAACAATGATAAAGTGTTAAACTCTTCTATCATTAATCTAGCCACTTTAGCATGTTGTCTACTTAGGGCATCTGCTACTTTATTAGCCTTACCAGGGGTATATAATATTTCAAAGTCATATAAGGCTAGGAGTTCAATCCACCTTTGCTGCCTCATATTCAATTCTATTTGTGAAAATAAATATTTAAGTGACTTATGGTCTGTGTAAACTTCAAACCTTGCCCCTAACAAGTAGTGTCTCCATAGCTTAAGAGCATACACTATAGCAGCTAATTCAAGGTCATGAGCAGCATATCTTACCTCACTTGGTTTCAATTGCCTAGAAGCATAAGCTATCACTTGTTGTTGTTGCATCAATACTGCCCCAAGCCCTTGTCCACTTGCATCAGTATACACCACCAAGTTTTCATTCCCTTCAGGTACTTTGAGGATTGGAGCTTACACTAGTACTTCCTTTAATTTCCCAAAGGCTTTCTCACACTCTTCAGTCCAAGTATACACTTGATTTTTCCTAGTCAATCTGGTTAATGGGATTGAAATTTTTGCAAAATCTTTTATAAACCTTCTATAGTAACCAGCCATTCCCATGAATGATCTGACCTTAGTGACATTGGTAGGCCTTTTCCAAGCTTGCACTACAATGACCTTATTGGGATCCACAGATATTCCTTTTTCTGATATAATGTGGCCTAGAAAATTCACTTCATTTTGCCAAAAAGTGTATTTTGAAAACTTTTCTTTCAAGTCTTCCTGCCTCAATTTCTCAAATACCATATGCAAATGATTTTCATGCTCTCTAATTGACTTAGAATAAATTAGTATGTCATCAATAAATATCAATACAAATTTATCCAAGTATTCTCTAAAAATCCTATTCATCAAATCAACAAAATAGGAAGGAGCATTTGTCAAGCCAAATGGCATTACTAAAAATTCATAAAGTCCATATCTTATGTTAAAGGCTGTATACTTAATGCTTTCCTCTTCTACTTTCATCTGATGAAAGCCTGAAGCTAAATCAAGCCTAGAAAATATTTTTGCACCACTCAATTGATCAAATAGATCATCAATTCTTAGTAAAGGATATTTATTTTTAATTGTGACTTTATTTAATTCTCTATAGTCAATACATAACCTAAGGGATCCATCTTGTTTCAAAGACTACTGGTGCTCCTCATGATGAGCTACTAGGTCTAATAAAGCCTCTTTCTTCTAATTCAACCAATTGCTTTTTCAATTCTATCAACTCCTTAGGCCCCATTCTGGTTGGTCTTTTAACCACTGGGCTAGCTCCTGGAATTATTCTGATTGAAAACTCAACCGGTCTGTGGTTTGGTACTCCCCTAACTTCACCAAACACATCAATATATTGATTCACTATGGGGATTTCTTCTTATGCAGGCATGGGTTTTTCACTAGACAATGCAAAAAGGTTGGCTATATTTCTATTCTTGTCTGCCTCATAAAGAACAACTACCCTTTGTCCATCAGAAATTTTCAATGATATGGTGGATGTCTCCATATTTATGATAGCCTTATATTTACTCAACCAATCAACTTCTAGAATAACCCCTATGCCCGGATATTGCAACACATATAGGTCTGAGTTAAACACATGTCCCCCTATATCTAACCCCAGTTTCGTACACATCATACCCAGAACACATGAGCTACCTATAGGGCTTCTAATAAACAGTGGCTTATCAATAATCATACAATTCAATTTTAATTGTTGTGCAATATCATGGGAGATCAATGAGTGTGTAGCCCCAGTATCATACACTACTGCAAAAGGTATTGAGTGAATAAACAAAGTACCTTCAACTTGGCCATGTTTCTCAACATTTGATCCCTCAGTTGCCTTGCCTTTTCCTTCCAAAGCCTCTAATTTTCCTTGCTTAAAATCTGGACAATTCCTCTTTATGTGACCTTCCTTCCCACAATGGTGACATTTGAAGGATGCTGGCCAAACATTTGTGCACTGTTCTTCATATGCCCCTCTTGGCCACGGTTATAACAAGTAATCTTCTTCTTAATTTCAGCAGCACTGGCTTCTTCTGGTTTCTTGGTGGAAGCTGTGTCTACTTTCTTCTTATCATAAGGGTGAAATTTGCCCTTTCCTTTCTTGTTTTGGCTATTCTTGAATGCCCTAAAATTCTCTCTAGCCTTATCATGTTGTTCAATGCTCAAAGTCAAGTCCAAAACTTGATCAAAAGTCATGTCCTTGTATGGTAGCATGGCTCTACTAAGGCTAGGGTTTAGCCCTTGAATATGTCTGCCATTCTTAGCCTCCTCAGTGGTGATGAGTACTGCACCATACTTTGCCAATGATTCAAACCTCTGAGTGTACACAGTGACATTCATAGTCCCCTGCCTTAATTTGATGAATTCCTCTAGCAAAGACTCCTTGGCTGATGCAGGGACAAACCTACCTTCCAGCATTGCTTTAAATTGATCCCATGTCACTTCTCCTTCAGGTCTTCCAGCTATGATAACCTCCCACCAATCCAAAGCTGCTCCTCTCAATTGCCTGGATGCAATTTGCCTCTTCCTTTGGTCTTCAACTTGCATGTCTGCAAAGATTCTTTCCAAAATCCTAAGCTAATTTTGAACTCCCATAACTCCTTCTATGCCATCAAAAGTTTTGCCTCCAAGGTTGGTAAAAGTCTTGAGTAGTTTGGAAAGCTCCTCATGTGGATTTTCCTGCCTATTGCCTACTCCATCCCTTATGGCTCTCATGAATTCTTGCACATTCACCATGGGTGGTTCACTTGTTCCTACATTTTGATGTCTGGGTCATACTATAGCTCTATGGATATGACATATAGGTTAGTCCGTTTTGCCTAACACTCTATAGATTAATTCATTTCAATCTATCTCTATTCAGTTATAATAGATATTAGTAGTATAATCACTAACAAAACAAAGCATCCAAGGCAGTCAACACCTCCATACATCCAATGCAAACAAGTTCATACAAAATTTTGCTATGTTATTTAACAACATAGCTCTGATACCAAATGAAATGACCCACCTTCTGTTCCTAAAGTAATTTTTTTTACATATATATAAACAATGGTCATTTAATCAAGAAAATATTACATTCTAATTTTCTTCTATCCAGGATCTTTATGCCAATATAAAAATATTGGTTTGCTCAAATCATCTTAAACTTACATATGTGAAGATATATAAGTTACTTTCTACTTGAATCAGAGTACAAAAGTTTGGAAGTAGAAAACTGTTTGGGAATCATTAAAAGAAATAATTCCAACATAGCAATAGTGTTTAAAACCAGGTCTTCCAAGCATACTTAGATTATTGCATAACTATTGGTTTCATGTCTCAAGACTTAGCATTTTCCATGTATTTCCATAATTTTATTACTGTATGAACTGTGCTCTTGCATGTGCATGTGTGTGCATGTGTGTGTCAGTGGAACATTTAAGTGCTTAATTTTTTTTCTCTTCTTCTTGTTAGAAAAAATGACTGAGTCTCCCATACATTTGGGTTGCAAAACTTTACTGAAAATTGAACTTAAACTCTTTAGTGCTGGCTTAACCCAGGCTCAATAAAATGGTCACGTTAGCCATATTCAACTTGCTCTTATTCTTAAGCAAAATACATGTCATTTTGTTTTCTTTTCAAAGCAACTCAAAACCTTTTCTTCTGCCAAATCTAATATCAGTTAAACATGGATTTTCCTATGTCAAACACTTGCTTGTATATTCAATCCATAAATCCTTTCAATCTCAGATTTTCTACCATTTTAAACTAACTGTTCTTAAAGCTTAAAAATTCTATTTCTTAGAAAAACATTTGCAAAGAAATACACATAAGTTTTAGCTGATACACATATGGGTTCAACACTTGCAAAACAGAAGTTCTAACAGTATAGTAGTTTTCTAAGAAAATTTGAACAGAATAGCTTAACATAATTCAGCATAAACATCTATTTTGACTTCAGCAAATCTTTAAATATATCATCCAATTCCTTAAGCAGCTAAACATCCAAAGCCTGATCAAAGAAATTCCTACTTTCCTGCAAAATCACCATGAACTGCCCCATACAAACATGAGACACCCAATGGTGCATAAAACACATAAGGGTCAGACTAAAGTTTGGTATGAGTAATCTAACTGAAAACATGATTTATATGACACTTATTCATATTCAAATAACTTCAAAATGGATAAAGGAACTCAATACCACTCTTGTGCATGTTCCTGTGATACATGTGCATATACAGTAGTGCACAACAAATTATACATGATTCAATGGTTTAGTTCAGTGATAACAATCATAGGATCCATCCATAAAACATCATAAACCAATCAACACATTCATCAATTCAATCATCAAGCCTTTTCTATCAGATTACTGGCCATAAGGGATTTTACCCAAGCCCTTTCATGAACCTATTTCTATTGTTCACTATCAAGTATATTATGGTCTTTAGCTACTTTCTCTTGTTAAACCACACACTGCGTGGGACATATCACTGTTAACCCAGCACACTCAGGCCCCTGGGTATAAGCATACCATGTGTGAGCTTGCAATGTTCACCTTGCCAATCCATATTTTGTAGCCCTAAGATCCAAAAGTCCTTAGTTAAATTTCTAAGTGTTACTTCCCCTTTTTCATTCCTATGCTAATCCCTTCTGCATATCATATTTTAATCAGAGAAATAAACATTCAGCCAACATGTATTCATCCAGAGATTGGTAAGTCATTTTCTCATAAGCAAGCATTTTAATCATGCAAACATATGTGATTTCTAAGCATATTATTTTGTCTATGGGTTTCAATGGATCAAGTTACAAACATATGGTCATAGATAGTTTTCTGGTTGTCTCCTTTTACCTCTGGTTCAATCAGACCTTTGTTACTCTTTAAGATCTGGCTAAACCATAAGTATATGCTTTGATTCGGAGAGTTCATAAAACATAGAAGCTCAGCACATGTATAACATTGCACCTCTACATTTATCTTTATTTTAGTTGATGTGAGACATAAGCAACAACACAATGTTGCAGCCCCACATTTCCTTTCAATTTTAGACCATATATCTACAACTTCAATCCTGGGTTTTTAAGTAAATAAATGTATAAAATAAACCCATAAAATCCACTTCATCTCAAAGTTAAACCAGAACACAGATAACCATATTCAAACATGAAATCCATGACTCTTTTATACTGGATAATGTCACTATAAAGGGTTTTACACTTGAGAAGATCATTGACAAGCCAAAGTTATCAAATCATAAAATGAACATAGCTTGCAAAAGTGAAATATAAATTTAATTAGGCTGCCTCAATATTCAGGACTTATTGCCAAAGTTTCCAGTGAGGTTACTCACCTTAATCCTTCTTTTTCCTAAGCTTTTTGAACCCTTTTAGTCTTCTTCCTTCTTCTAATTCTAATGGCCGGTGCTCCTTATTTTTTCTGGCTTATGAAATGATGAAGAGTAAAATGTGTAAGGTCTCACTACACCAAGCCTCCTTATACAAAACCCTGGCTGCTACTAGGGTTTAACAAAATTACCCAATGTCATTTTTACCCTATACAAAACATGGTCTGTCTCTCATTTGATTCAAGAGAAAAAAGGGTATGTGGTCCTTGTTTTTATTTTCAGAAATAATCCTTATCTCTTTAATCTCACTTTGGTCATGTTATATGCATGATTCCTATTTTCTAGAATAAAAGAATTGCTGGAAATGGATAAAGTACTTGCTAAAGGGTTCTTACCATTTCCATGCAAATTTTGTTTTCTTCCAGCAAGTGTTTGCTTATGCACATATATAATATATGTATGCCTATTTTGCCTAAGTCCTTATTTTCCTTCTTTAAATAATTTTTAAGTACTAAACATTTTTCTTGCATATATTTATTCCTGCCTAATCATTTATTTTCTTTGTGCCAGACTCAATAAAGACATAATCATATCTTCATACATATGTATTTCTAAATTATTTATTCTAATTTATATATTGATTTCTGCCTATTTCATTATGCAGAAAAATGTGTGCATGTGTGTGCACTATCTTGTGCACATGTACATGGTTAAACCATATATCTGCAAATCAGTTTCCATTCCTATCTTTCTCAATGCAATTTTTAAACAAACATAAACTAATTTAAATCATGAAATTGCTCACAAAAATCAGGGTTATCACAGCAATAGAGTGTGATTAGGCAGCCATGGAGGATCCGGAAGCTTGAAATTGGTGATTGGAAGCTTAAATTGGGGATTTGGGGTTTTTTTCTATTTTTTCGTGCTGTAGAATGAGGACGAAGAGGCTCGGTTGGAGCCTGTAAATCGCGAATTTCCGACGGCTTTCGACGGCCCCCGACGGCCCATCGGAGGCCGTCGGAAATGTGCTGTCGGAAGTTATCGCTATGATCTGTCAGTATTTCAGCCTTTTCTAGTAGTGACGGACCTGAGAACCATTCTTTATTTTACTAAAGAAAGAGAGTACAAAAGGGAGAGATTACAAAATTATAGATAATAAAGTGGAGAGACTAATCTATAAATACAAATTGAATAATCAATTTCTTCAAAGACTTGCTTGGGCTCAAAACCCCTAATTTGATTTGACTACAGAAATTAGAGTTTACTGAAGAAGAGGATAAAGGTGGATGCTCTCTCACACTCATATGAAGATGAACTTCCTTCGTTTAAATAGGCTTGAGAATGAAGAATTACTTAGAGATTAAGAAATTTAATTACCCAATTGTCTTGAAGCCTTTTCAAATATTCATGATTTGATTTCTACGCAAATGGATAATGGTGATCTTGATTTTCATAATTTAGGTCAATTGATTGAATCTCCATATATAAATTTTTCTATCTCCATATAACAAATCTTTTAACTAATTAATTAGTTTCTTTTCTTCAAAAGCAATCACATGTAGCTTTCTTTTTCTTTCCACCTATAACCTAATTGATTGATAAGGTCAATTAGCTGAATTATTTTCTTCTTTGGTAGATTTTCAATCACCTAAATTTAACACTCCACCTTGATTCGAATATACCAATCTCTCTTCATCACCACATCTTGATAAATTGTTGGGTCTACGCCATATGGCGTTAAACTCAAAATGAACAAGTTTGGGCATTATTGCCCAAACAAAACTTCAAAATCTTTCCCAAGCATAAGAAAGATAGTATGCACATCAGCAAACAAAATGCATATGAGAAAATACCAAATTTTTTCAACAAATCTGATGTTGGAGACAAACATGTAGATACTAAGCTTCGAAAGACCAATGTAGATTTAACATCGCGCTCCACCTTCTCCATTCCAAATTGAGTGAGGACATACTCAACATTATCTACTCCAATCTCCTCCACAAGAATTTTGCTAGACTTTCCTAATTCAACATCAACAGACCCACCAACAAGCTTAGCAACATTTAAAGCATAAGATGAAGAATTATTGCTACAAATATGCTTACAAAAAGAGCCAACTGAACCAAAAGGACTTTCCTGCAACTGAGCTCCACCTAGAGTCTGAACCTCTGTAATCTTCTCATCAACCATGATATCATCGGAAATACCAATATCTCTCCAAGTGTGGAAACAATTGATAACTCCAAATATGTTTGGCAATTTTCTGTCCTTCCAATGTCATCACTTGATAGCGGCTCCACCTTCAACAAAGACCTCTCATCAAAATCGCATGACTGCCAGTCACAATTCTCTTAGTTGTTTTACACCACAACCTATACCTCTTTACTCCTCTATAGCCTAACAAAATGTGCTTGCTCCTAGGCTTTAACTTATCATGTCTCACATCTTCTAAATAAGCTGAACAACCAAACACTTTAAGGAATGAATAATCAACAGGCTCTCTTTTCCATATCTCTTCTAGGATCTTCATATCTATCTTTACTACTAATAAAGAGAATTCATTAAATAGATTTACTTTGTGTCTTTTGAAATTCCAAATTTATCCTTTTACATCTTATAGAGAAATAGTATTCAAATATGGAGAGATAGCCTGTTATTTTCTAAGTACAACTGTTAGTCGCCATGGAGAACTACAGTGTGCGTTCAAAAGATGAAATATCCGAGTGTACCATATTGTCCGTAATTTAGGTGGGAGTTCATCAGTCGAAGTTTTTCCTGATTCCGAGTTAGTATGAAAAAGTTATTACAGTCCGAACAAAACAAATAGCGGCTTCTGCACTAGGCGGAGTTCAAATATGGGGATGCAGTAGCCTGTTATTGTCTTAGTACAACTGTCAGTACCCATGGAGAACTACAGTGTGCATTCAAAAGATGAAGTATCCGAGTGTTCCATATTGTCCGTAATTTAGGTGAGAGTTAATCGGCCAAAGTCTCGTCGGATTTCGAATTAGTATGAAGAAGTTATTGTAGTCTGAACAAAAAAATAGCGGCTTCTGGACTAGGCGGAGTTCAAATATGGGGATGTGGTAGCATGTTATTTTCTAAGTAAACTATATGTCCCTATGGAAAACTACAGTGTGTGTTCACAAGATGAAGTATCCGAGTGTATCATGTTGTTCGTAATTTAGGTGGGAGTTCATTGGTCGATGTTTTGCTTGATTCCGAGTTAGTATGAAGAAGTTATTGCAATCTGTAGAAAAAAATAGCGCTTCTACCTAGGCGGAGTTCAAATATGAGGATGTAGTCTGTTATTTTCTAAGTACAACTATTAGTCACCATAGATAATTACAGTGAGCATTGAAGTGGGGACATAGCCTGTTATTTTCTAGGTACAATTGTTAGTCACAATGGCGAACTACAGTGAGCGTTGAAGCGGGGATATAGCCTGTTATTTTCTAAGTACAACCGTTAGTCACCATGGAGAACTACCATGTGCGTTGACAAGATGGAGTATCCGAGTGTACCATATTGTACGTAATTTAGGTGGGAGTTCATCGGTCGAAGTATCGCCTAATTCCGAGTTAGTATGAAGAAGTTATTGCAGTCTGAACAAAATATATAGCGGCTTCTGCACTAGACAGAGTTCAAATATGGGGATGTGGTAGCCTATTATTTTCTAAGTACAACTGTCAGTCCCCATGAAGAACTACAGTGTGCGTTCACAAGATGAAGTATCCGAGTGTTCCATATTGTCCGTAATTTAGGTGGGAGTTATTCGGTCGAAGTCTCGCCGGATTCCGAATTAGTATGAAGAAGTTATTGTAGTCTGAACAAAACAAATAGCGGCTTTTGCACTAGGCGGAGTTCAAATATGGGGATGTGGTAGCATGTTATTTTCTAAGTAAACTCTCAATCCCCATGAAGAACTACAGTATGCGTTCACAAGATGAAGTATCCGAGTGTACCATATTGTCCGTAATTTCGGTGGGAGTTCATCGGTCGAAGTTTTGCCTAATTCCGAGTTAGTATGAAGAAGCTATTGCAGTCTGAAGAAAATATATAGCGGCTTCTGCCTAGGTGGAGTTCAAATATGAGGATGTAGCAAGTTATTTTCTAAGTACAATTATTAGTCACCATGGAGAACTATAGTAAGCATTGAAGTGGGGATATAGCCTGTTATTTTCTAAGTACAACTGTTAGTCACCATGGAGAACTACAGTGTGCGATCACAAGATGAAGTATCCGAGTGTACCATATTATCCGTAATTTAGATGGGAGTTCATCAGTCGAAGTTTTTCCTGATTCCGAGTTAGTATGAAAAAGTTATTACAGTCCGAACAAAAAAAATAGCGGCTTCTGCACTAGGCGGAGTTCAAATATGAGGATGTGATTGCTTGTTATTTTCTAGGTACAACTATCAGTCCCCATGGAGAACTACAGTGTGCATTCACAAGATGAAGTATCCGAGTGTTCCATATTGTCCATAATTTAGATGGGAGTTAATTGGTCGAAGTCCAGCCGAATTCTGAATTAGTATGAAGAAGTTATTGCAGTCTGAACAAAAAAAATAGCAGCTTCTACACTAGGTGGAGTTCAAATGTGGGAATGTGGTAGCATGTTATTTTCTAAGTAAACTGTCAGTCCCCATGGAGAATTACAGTGTGCGTTCACAAGATGAAGTATCCGAGTGTACCATATTGTCCGTAATTTAGGTGAGAGTTCATCGGTCGAAGTTTTGCCTGATTCTGAGTTAGTATGAAGAAGTTATTGCAGTCTAAAGAAAACAAATAGCGACTTCTGCCTAGGCAGAGTTCAAATATGAGGATGTAGTCTGTTTTCTAAGTACAACTATTAGTCACCATGGAGAACTATAGTTAGCGTTGAAGTGGGGATATAGCCTCTTATTTTCTAAGTACAACTGTTAGTCACCATGAAGAACTATAGTGTGCGTTCACAAGATGAAGTATCCGAGTGTACCATATTGTTCATAATTTAGGTGGAAGTTCATCGGTCGAAGTTTGGCCTGATTCCGAGTTAGTATGAAGAAGTTATTGCAGTCTAAGGAAAATAATAGCTACTTCTGCCTAGGCGGAGTTCAAAATGAGGATGTAGCATGTTATTTTCTAAGCACAACTATTAGTCACCATGGAGAGCTACAGTGAGCATTGAAACGTATCCGAGCGTTCTATATTGTCCGTAATTTTGATGGGAGTTCATCGGTCTTAGTTTCTCCCGATTCCGAGTTAGTATGAAGAAGTTATTGCGGTATGAACAAAAAAAATAGCGGCTTCTGCCTAGGCAGAGTTCAAATACGGGGATGTAGCCTGTTATTTTCTAAGTACAACTGTTATTCACCATAGAGAACTACGATATATGTTCATTTGATGAAGTATCTGAGTGTTCCTTATTGTTTGTAATTTAGATGGGAGTTCATCGGTCGAAGTCTCGCCTGATTTAGATTTAGTATGAAGAAGTTATTGCAGTCTGAACAAAAAAAATAGCAGCTTCTGCCTAGGTGGAGTTCAAATATGGGGATGCTACTATCAAATCTACTTTCACAGGTACAACTAAAAGTGCATGCACGTTGTGATTAATGCAGGCCCACCTGGGCGTGCATATGTACTCGAAGTAATAGAAGGTGTATGGTTGATGAGAAATACTGCCATAGATATCGCTTCTACCCAAAATCCCTCTTCTAGACTAGCAGTCGTTCTCAAGCTCATAGTCTCTCCCATAATATCCGACGCATGCTCTCCGCCACTCCATAACAATGTGACTCAACAGAAAAAGAAAAATCTGTAACTACATGCTCAGACGGACAATAGTTAGTGAATTCTTGTGACATAAATTCACTACTATTTCCAACTTTGAGAACCTTCGAACGCTTCTTGGACTGCTTCTCTACCAAGGTCTTCCACTTACAAAACTGGGCAAATATTTCGTCTTTGGCCTTTAAGAAATAGACCCAGACCTTATGTGAGAAATCATTCACAAATAAGACGAAGTAACTGGCTCCACCAAAAGATGCAACTAGGGTGGGTCCCCACACATATAATGAACATACTCTGGAAACTCTATAGCTCTAGGTCTCCAAACATCAAATGTGACACGCTTCTTCTTTCCAAAAAACAATCTTCACAAGAGCTAGGCTTCGACTGACAAACAACATCAATCAACCCCCCTTCTTTAATACTTCAAGACTCTCCTCATCAACATGACCTAAACAAAAATTCCATAACTGAGTAAAATCCGGAACACTAGAATCAGTAGAAACTACTAACTTTCTTAAGACTTTCTCTCCATGAAGCACATAAACATCATTAACTCGCACCCCTTTCTTCACTACCAAGGAACCCTTCGACACTCTTAAATTCTCTCCATCTATTATTGTCCTCGTACTAAGTCTACTCAAAACTCCAACTGACAACACTCTTCTACGCAGCATTGGAACATGTCTAACATCTGTAATAGTCCTAATAACACCATCATGCATCTTAAACCTCACACTTCCGACGCCCACAACATGACAAGATGTGTCATTCTCCATATGCACTGCTCTGCCATCAATCTTCTTGTAGCTAACAAAATAGCACCTATCTGGCGTCATATGCCAAGAGGTTCCAGAATCAATCATCCAACTTGTAATGTCTAAAGACGAAATACTGGCTGAAAATAATGATGTATTATTATCGCTTCTATCTTCATCCGATCTAGCTGCTGTCGAAACTAAAGTTTTCTCCTTCTTCTCTCTCTTTTATCTAAGAGCTGGACAATCCCATATGAAATGCCCATTCTTCTTACAATAACAGCAAGCACCCCTTTTAGGACCCTTGAAGTGGGACTTATGCATATCTCTTTACCTCCAAGATGCTTCTTACTTTTATCTGAATGAACTTGTTGCTGAAGAACACCATCATTAGTCTTCACCTTCCATGTCTCAAAAACTCATTTTCTAACAAATTTGGTGATGCCATAATTTTTCATACCACTACTAAAAGAATTTTCCATTGATAACAAATTTAGAACAAGACAGCTAGCTCCGATACCAATCCGTTGTGAAATTTTTTAATTAATTTGTACTAACTGCAAAATTGCAGCGGAATACTAAAGCGCAGAGACAACCAAAATAATGATCTAGCTTGTCGATTAATTATCAACCATCAATTCAATGAGAAATAATCACCAAACAAAGAATAACAGAAGAGTAGATAACACAAAGATTTAATGCAGTTCAGCTAGATTGCCTACGTCCACGAATCCAAAAACTATTTTTTATTTTACTGAAGAAAGAAAAGAGAGAGATTGAAAAATCATAGGTAGTAAAGTGGAGAGACTAACCTATAATTACAAATTGAATAATCAATTTCTCCAAAGACTTGTTTGGGCTCAAAACCCCTAATTTGAATTGACTACAGAAATAAGGGTTTACTGAAGAAGATATAATGGTGGATGTCCTCTCTCACACTCATATGAAGATGAATTTCCTTCATTTAAATAGGCTTGAGAATGAAGGATTACTTGGAGATTAAGAAAACTAATTGTCCAATTGTCTTGAAACCTTTTCAAATATCCATAATTTGATTTCTACGTAAATGGATAATGATGATCTTGATTTCCATAATTTAGCTCAATTGATTGAATCTCCATATAACAAATCTTTTGACTAATTAATTGATTAGCTAATTAATTAGTTTCCTTTCTTCAAAAGAAATCACATGTAACTTTCCTCCTTTTTCTCCACTTATAACTTAATTGATTGATAAGATCAATTAGCTTTTCTTCTTTGGCAGGTATTTGAATCACCTAAATTTAACATGATATTCATCAAACATTCAAAAAACATTAGATTCAATAGCCGATGAATAAAATATAACATCCCTTCTAATATCATTTTCAACAACAGTTTTATAAATTTCAATTGTGCCATGTGACTTACATAGTTTTTATGAGATGGGTGTGTGCCTAATTCTTTTTGAACCAGGATGCGAGCTAAAATATTCCTTTCAATATTCAGCAGTTAGCACATTGAATTCACTGCATTATTTTACTATTAAACTAGCAAAGGGTGGGAAATATTTTTAACAAACATAGTGTAAAATTATGATTAAACAAAATAAAATAGTAAAATAACAGACTTTCATCACATGCTTTTGTTATTCCGAGTGAAGGGGAAATTATCATAGAATTTCAGATGTTGAAAATCGAAGTAAGTTGGAAGCGTACAACTAACATGGACGTGAAGTGAAGTTCAAATCAAAGTAATAAGTAAAACACAATTTAGTAATACATATTCATATTCTTTTGTATTCAATGTGCATATCATGTTTACAAGTTAATTTTGATTACATGAAGAGGATTTTTCAGCTAAACATTTACTTTAAGTCATTCAAGAAGAAATTTTGGTAGCAGGGTATTGAAAACCAATATCCTCTTACTGCACATGGACTCAAGTCATTGAATCAACTTCCTGTAATAATTATCTGAATGAACTGTTGGTTCATATGATGACCTCTCTCACACCTGCACCTACTGGGGTAACTTTGTCCATTGTGTTCCACCCTTTTAGATGCCTCAAAGATATACTCATTATATTAATGCCCATTTTTTCAGTATATTGTTTTAGAATTGATTAGTTTGTTAAATTGCATGCAGGAGTGCCGTCACCAGATCAGAGATTAGATATACTTCAAGTCCGTCTTAGTAAAGTGAATCATTCTCTTAACAAAGCAGATATCAAAACTTCGGCTTCATTAACTCATGGATTTATGGGTGCTGATTTGGCAGCTTTATGCAATGAAGCAGCCATGCATGATTTCTCTTCGCAACTATATAAAATCCATCAATTCTGATAACTTGGGTGATAATTACAGCAGGTTGGATTCTAATATTCAACTTTCTGAATTCAATGAAAATGTAGATGGATTTTGTGTGGATGTTGTGGATTGGTTGGCATCCTCTATGTCTGAGTTGACTATATCACCATTGTTGAATAATAGTCTGGAAAAGGTTCAAGTAAATGAGTTAAAGGAATGAAACGAACGAGATACAGAGTCTCGTGTGTATTATTCTGTATTAATGCGGTAGAGGGTCTAAAAGCCCAAAGGCCCATTTTCCTTTAACTTGTATAATGACTGTATAAATACAGTCCAAACTATGTATTCCGAAACATAATAATTCAATACAAAATTATCTTTTTCTTCAAATCTCTCTGTTTCTTCAAATACAAGAATTCATCAAATCATAATATGGTATCGGAGCCATTCAAGGCTTAAAAGCATCAAATTCAATTTGCTGATTGAAGAAAATAAAAGAGAAACTGATTATCATCATCTGATAATCAGAACCCATCAGAGTTTAATCTCATCATTTGGGTTTTTATCAAGAATTTATCAAAGTTCTGTGTCGTGCCTGAAACACCAGATTTCGACTGCAATTTGAACTCTGACAAATCCAGAGATTCAAAGAAGGAAAATCAAGGCAGAAAGCAAGAACTCAATCAAAGCAAGTGTCGTGCCAGAAGCTTATCAGAGCAAGCTTATCATCTAAGCTTGGATGCACCAAAACGGTTCTAGATTGTTGAAGAAGTTCTTGCATCTGCTCATTCCCTGATCCTCTCAAATCAGTCAGTTTCTTTTCAAAGTTCATCATGACTGGTGATAACAGCAACTCTGCAACATCTGAAAGCTCAGCCAATACACAGCAGCTAGATACTGCAACCGAGAATCTCATCAAAACAGTGATCACCCTCAAAGTCAATTGATAACTGTTCATCTTGAGGATGACAATTATCGGTTATGGAAACTTCAAATTGAAACTGCACTTCAAGGTTATGGCCTTGAAGAGTTTATTCTTGGCACTATCTCTGTCCCTCCAAAGTTTATAACTAATCGAGAAAATAAAATGATTAGCAATGAGGAATACACAAGATATCATAGACAAGACATGCTTATAAGTTCATGGTTATTATCATCTAGTAGTACTTACTTGTTATCACAGGTTATTGGCTGCAAAACATCTAATGAGATATAGGGTACTGTTGAAAGAATATTCAACACACAGTCGGCTGCAAAGGTAATGCACTACAAAAGAATGTTGCAAAAAATCAAGAAAGACAACTTACTAATGAAAGATTATCTATCAAAGATCAAAGTAACATGTGATATGTTAGAAGTAGCAGGCCACAAAGTGTCAAACACAGAACAAGTTTTAACCATTCTAAATGGTCTTGGTAAAGAGTATGAATCTATTGTAGTAGTGATCACATCAAAGAAAACCATGCCATCAGTATAAATAAAAGAAACCAGTTTTAAAATTTGCAGTTGCTTTGTAATGAATTTATTAGTCAGATTTCCTGTTGTAGTTGAAGATAATTGTAGGGAGATTTCTAAGTATTTGGATTAAAGCATGTACTTAAGTAAACCTGTTTTGGATGGTTATTGATGATGTTTGGTTAACTACTGATTTAATGAATGTATGATTTGGAGAAACAAGGGGATGGACATATCATATAAATATGATATGATTATGTGATTATCTCTGATTTTTACTGCCTGAACCTATATTATGGTTTATGAAAATTAAAGAGCTAAGGTGGTTGATTTAAAAATGAACTCACAAGATTTGAGTAGGGGTATTCAGGAGAAATGAATTTGTGCATAGCAGGTAAGTGATACAGACATGTGCATGAATTCTGGAGTGAAAAATTGATTAACATGTTTTTGTGTATTTGACTTCAAAAAAAATATATGAAGGAAATAAACCTGGAAGTAATTGTATTTAGAATAATGGATTGAATACATATATGGATGCATTTCCAGGAAATTTAAACTAGGCAGAAACATGCTTGTGTTAGGAGTGGATCTTTGTAGAAGTTTGTTAATATGAGGGATATGGGTTTGCAAGTGGTAAAAGAGGGACTATGGCCGGCCTAGATGGCCATGGGTCAAACTCTTGTAGCCTGGAACCATTTCATTTCAATTCATGAAGTGTAAGTGCTTCCAGGACAAAAAAAAAAGAAAACTCCAAGCAACCCTCAAATAACACCAAGCATTTCCAATAAAACACCAAGTACTTAAGTCTGCACCATGTTAAACTTAAAAATGCAAAATGACTTCAATTGTTCAACCTGAAATGATAAATAGAAATTAGTTCCAATGTTCATGCCTGCAAGTATAATTTCTGAAGTGATTTCATACAAGTACTTGATAACTATCATAAGAACAATTAAAGGCCATTTTAATGTCAATAGACTTATTTAGGCAGAAAAGTCTAGAAACCATGTGCATTGCAGTATTGTACATATAAGTATAATAATTGCCAAAAATCTATCTCTGGTAGTAGAACAAAAATTAGGGAAGAAATAAAAGGTTATGTTGTCAACACATATGGTAATTTTGTTTCCTATTTGATTCAAACTCTCTTTGCAAATTTGTTAGCTCTGAATGGCAAAGGGAAACAATTATATATCATCAAATATATAATTGTCTTAATTTGTTTGTGCACTGATATGATTATATTGATAAATCCAGGGTCTTGAGAAAAATATTTGGAAATTATATAAATATTCAAATATAGAAGAGATGGGTTTAGTGGTGAATTCCTTTTGAATGTTTAAAAAAAAATCTATGTGTTTTAGAGTGAGGGTCACCACATTAAGACCATATAATACTAACAAATTAAACTTCAGATCAAAGTCATACACATTTTTACGGTATGGAATAAATCAAAAGGGATATAAATGTCCTGATGATAGTGGAAAAATATTTATGAGTAGACATGTTATATTTAATGAGCAGGTATTTCCTTTTAGCAATGCAGATATAAGAACAACCAAAAAAATATATAATCCAAAGGCGTCCATACCTAACTTACCAGTGTAAACTGATGAACTGAAAACTAGGAAGACTGAAAGGACTGCTGGAGCTAATGATTCTCAACTCATAATGTTAGATCAACCAGGTCATGAATCATCAGAACTGCCCAACTATCTCAATCAATCTCCTGCATATTCAAATGAGCAAACACAACAAGTTAGTGAGAAAAATTTCAGATAGTTGGGAAGCTCAATCAGGAAATAACAATAGTCAAACAAATGAAGAAGTACAACCACAAGCAAGAGCAGGTCATCCCATGATCACAGGAGCTAAAAGTGGGATTTTCAAACCAAAGTTATACACTGCAATAACTAGTTTAGTGGAGCCTGAAACATTTGAGCAAGCTGCAAAAGACAAAAACTGGAAAGCATCAATAAATGAAGAGTATAATGCTCTGATAAGGAACAAAACATGGAGTTTGGTGTATCCATCAGACAATAAAAACATAGTTTGATGCAAGTGGGTATACAAAGTAAAGAAAAATCCAGATGGAACAGTGGACAAATACAAAAGGCTAGACTTATGGCTAAGGGATACACTCAGCAATATGGGTTTGATTCCATATTTTCTCCAGTGGTCAAACCAACAACCATAAGAGTAGTTTTAATCATTGCCTTGCATAAACATTGGAGAATTAGACAACTTGACATCAATAATGCTTTTCTAAATGACATTTTGCAGGAAGAAATATTCATGGAACAACCACAAGAATATAAGTAAAATATGAATCTTGTGTGCAAACTAAATAAGGTCATATATGGCATTAAACAAGTACCAAAAGTATGGTTTGATTAACTGAAAATCACTTTAACTACTTTAGATTATCAGTTTACCAAATCAGATAACTCTTTATTCATCGAACTCAACAAAAAATCAAGTATACATATTCTAATATATGTTGATGATTTAATTATTACAGGGGATGATGAAACTAAAATCAACAAGCTCACTCAATATCTAGATGAGCAGTTTTCAATTAAGGATCTTGGTGACTTAAGCTATTTTCTGGGCATAGAAGTCAAAAAAATTTCAAATTAGAAATGCTTTAAGCCAAAAGAAATATATTTCAAAGCTGTTGATTAAGACTAAGATGGATAATGCAAAGCCACAATTGACCCCCATGATAAGTAATCAACAATTGGCCAAAAACAGGGGAGAATCCATAACTAACACCAAACAATACAGAAGTGTTGTTGGTGCTTTACAGTATGCAACAATTACTAGACCAGATATATCATTTAGTGTCAATAAAGTTTGTCAATTCATGCAGGAACCACTGGATGAACATTGTAAGACAGTAAAGAGGATATCGAGGTACTTAAAGGGAACATCAAATTATGGATTACTGTTAAAAGAATGTAACAATCTCAATATAACTGGCTATTCTGATGTTGATTGGGCTACTGATCTAGATGATAGAAATTCAGTAATTGTATACCTCATATATGTTGATGACAATCCTATATCATGGTGCTCAAAGAAACAATCAACCATCTCCAAATCCAGCACTGAGGCTGAATACAGAAGTGTGGCGAGTGCAACAACAGAAATAATGTGAATACAATCACTTTTAAGTGAATTAAACATCAAAACAGAAAGCAAACCGGCATTATGGTATGATAATCAAAGCACAATTTGTATGTCAACAAATCCTATTCAACATTCAAAGATTAAACACATAAATGATCTCTACTTTGTTCGAGAGCAAATTCTAAAATGGAAACTACAAGTTAACCACATACATGCACCTTACCAGCGTGTCGATGTACTTACAAAGGCATTATCGGCTCGAAACTTCATCGTATTCTGAAATGATTTGAGAGTAGGAGAGGTTCAAGTAAATACAAGAGAAGCTACTGAATGTACTGAAGCTCAAAAGCCAAAATCATCTCTACATATGAATCTCAACAAGATCGCAAACTTAATCATAAAGGAGCCGAGATCTACTAAGGAATCAAGTTGTGAAACACTCGCAAATCAGAAATTCCTTTCAAAGAGATGGAATTAGAAGCGAAATCGAAACAGTTGGGATCGCCATGCCCTAACCCTAATATCAGTTTGAGGGGTATTGAAAATGACATAGTGAATATCCCGTATATCTCATTTTATTGTTATATATGGTGCGAATGTATATTGGGTCGCATATGTTTTCTCAGCCCAAACTACTGTACATCAATATAAATAGAAGCTATAACACTAAAATAATGAAATGAAAGCTTTGTTTTACATTTTCTCTCAATTCAATCACATTCTTCAATTCTTAACAATTACATTCTTCAAGCTTTTCTTTTATTGAATTTTTGAAATTCCTTCCGCCGTTATAGTTTTTACAGGAAATTATTGTCAAGGACAAAATTTCTCAGCGTTTTAGCCTCAAGGACAAACCTTCAGTATTTTAGCCCGAAGGACAACTTTCTTTAGGTATCGGTTTTTAGTTATTGATAGCAGTTTTTAGGTATCAGTTTGTAGTTATCGGTAGCAATTTTTAGGTATCAGTTTTTGGTTCGGTAGCAGTTTTGAAAGAATGTTTGTCCTTATGAATAATTTTGGAAGAATTTTTGTCCTTATGAATAATTTTTAGGAGAATGTTTGTCCTTGTGGTTAAAATATTGAGGTTGTGTCATTGAGGCTAAAAATATACAAATTTTTGTCCTTTAAATAATACCCCCTAGTTTTTATTTGGTTAATTTATATAATTTGTGTTGTTCCATTTGTTTGTTCTTGCTTGCATCATTGTCTCCTTGTCTTATTTCATGGTGCTAAAACTTAAAATTCCAATGATATACATTTGTTACCTATTTTGAAGTACATAACTTTATTTTCTCAGTTACAAGTTTACTGTTAGGACTAAACCTAATAATTAGTTTCCTAAATGTGAACCTTAGAGTAGCTTGTGATAACTGATATGTGTGTGTGTGGATATATATATATCTGTGTGTGTGTGTATATATGTATGTATATATGTATATGTATATGTATGTATATATGTATGTATCTCCCCACTAGGCAGAGATTGATCAAACTTGTGTTTATCCTCCTCTTGATGCGAGGCAGAGACTGATCAAACTTTTGAGCTTGGCTAAATGAGAACTAAAATTGTTGGGAGTTGGATCATGTAGATTGGTCTCACTCTAACATTACTTGGGTTTTTCTTCCAGATTTTATAGATGAGCTGGACGCTATAGCTCCCACCAGAGAAACGGGGATTGAAGGTTTATTACTCTGAATAGTTGCTACATTGTTAAAATTGATGGATGAAATAAAAAGCAACGATGACATTTTTTAATTGCTGCTACGGATCGGCCTGACAGCATTGATTCTGCCATTAGGCGGCCTGGAAGGCCTGACCGAGAAATTGAAATAGGTGGGCTAAAATGTTTGCTTTATTATTTTTTCTTCGAGACTGATATGTATGTAGATGTGGCTTGAATTGACCCCTTGACCACTTCATGTTTTTTGCTCTAACATGCAACACACTATCACCATGCTACCCTCACTTTTTTAATATTGATTACTCAACGCAAATTATGATTCAGAACTTATTGTAATTACTTCATAATCGTTTATTTTGTGATTAAGTTTGTACCGTTAAAGTAGATAAAAAATCAAGGCAAGGTTGGGACTTAAGGATAAATATGAAATTCTTATGCTGCTTTGCATTCTCTTCTTACTTGTTCACTTGCTGTATATTTGAATATTGACTATTGTCAAATAATTCATATTGACTGAAGAGATTTTATTATTTTAGATAGTTTTCTACTTTTCTATATGTGGAAATTCGGTCCACTTTTTTATGTTCTCAAAAATATATTTTTGGGGTCCTTTCTATTTTTTGAAGTGCTTGTTTTTTTTAGCAAAAATTTGCATCAAAATATTTGCCCTAGTAATGTCTCCGTGGAAATATCAGTTTGAACTTTTGCACTACAAATATTTGAGATTCTAAATGAAGAACAAGTTTGATTTTATTTGTTTATTGCTTTTGTTTTGTGTTGTTGCACACCGAACATTGGAATCACAAATATTTGCAGTGCAAGAAATTATTTGCAGTTTGCAAATAATTGCAGTGGGCTGATAATAGTTTCTTTGTTTTAAATAAAAAATTAACAGTTACACTACTAAAATCGGTTGGCATAGCGTCGGACTGGGGCGACGGTTAGCGACGGCTAAAAAAAGCGGCCGTCGCTAGCCGTCGCTCGACCTGTATATCAGCCAGAACCGAGCCTTCTTCTTCCCCATTCTACAAAACCTAAAAAAAAAAGAAACCCCCCCCCCCCCCCCCGTCGCCCCGCCGATTCGGTGCTCAAACGTTCGCTCCCTACCTCCCAAATTGATCCGGTATGTGTTCTAACCCTATTTCCTATTCAATTAGGGTTTATTTGCATGTTTATTGGGTTTAAAAATTGGTTGTTAATGGCATGTTTATGGGTTTGAGATTGGTAGTTACGTGGTATACGTATGGTGATAGTAGTATTGTAGGTTAATTTGAGAATAAAATCATTTTATTTCGACGTTGAAAACGATGATTAAAGCATACTATTATGATGTTGGTTATTGTAGAATTAACGATTGGTGATGTGATTTGGATTAAGATGGTGATAACATTTTAAGCTGCTTATTGATAAGTTTATGCAATGTAGGTTGTCGATTAGGTGAAAATTTAATTATTTAGCATGCGTTAGTTATAAGTGTAATCGTGTTAAAATGTGAAATTTACTTGACAAATATTTATTGAACGTATTATTAAAAAAATTATAGTTGTTAAAATATAAATTAGAAAATTTGTTTTATTTGTGTGAACCCCTTAGACAATTTTTGGCCCCGTCTGACAAGTGTTGTATATGATCGTTATATGGATGTTCGTTTTTACACAGAACGGACATCTGTATTCATCTGATACAATATTTGTTGGATTTGTCCCAGTATTGGACAAGTTACAAACACAATAATGTAATCGCAGTTTATAAATCATTTCAGTTTAAACGGTTAACGAAATTTTGATGGCACTTCCTTTTTTTCCCTGTGTACATGCAATTGTGTACGATACAGGGAATAAATGGAAGTGCTGCCGAAATTTTGTTGAATCGTTTAATCTGAAATGATTTATAAAATATGATTACGTTATTGTGTTTGTAATGGAAAGTTGGATGACCGGCCGTTAAACAAGTATTAACAAGTGTTGTATATATATGATCTGTATTTTATAAAACAATCAAATAATTTATTAAGTGCAATTTACTAAAGTAATAAAATTTAAAAGTTAGTTTGAAACTAATAAATTTGTTCAGTCTAATTTATTAAAAAAAAATTAAAATTTACTGAAGTTAGTTTAAAATTTACCAAATTAATAAAGTTAGTCTAGTTTACCAAATTATTAAATTTACTGAAGTTCAGTCTAATTTGTCAAATTATTAATAAAGTTTCAATGAAGTGTTTGTTTGAATTTTCTAATATAATTTTTGCAAATCAGGAGATATGTTCGATTATTTTCTCGATCGTAGTTGGATGTATGAATCCCGAAAAGGTATGAAAGGATCAATAAAGGAACATTTTGTTAACGGTGTACACGAGTTTATTAGATTTGCTAAATCTAATAATGGAAATAACGTAGACATTCGTTGTCCGTGTGCTAAGTGCAAACATCTGAAGCATTGGAAGGCAGATGTAGTAGAAGTTCATTTGTATAAATTTGGTTTTGTACCGAATTATTATTTATGGGATCGTCACGGAGAGTTTGTTCAATATACACCTAATCCCGTAGTGGAAGAGGATGATAATACAGCGGCAAATCCAATAGAAAATATGGTGCAAGATGCAGCCCGATCAATGTTTCCATCCACTGATCAAGACGACATTGAAAACGAAAATGGTGAAGAACTGACTATGGAAGCTAAATTTTTTTATGATTTATTGGATTCCGCTAAGAGACCATTGTGGGATGGATGTGAAAGTGGAACCGAATTATCTGTAACCGTTGAATACATCACGATGAAATCAAAATTCAATCTTACAGAAGCATCGTTTACAGCAATTATACAAACTGCTAAACGACACATGCCACCCAATAATTTGATGTGCGATAGTCATTATAAAGTTAAAAAACTTATGTCTGCTTTTGGATTGCCATACCAGAAGATAGATACATGTGTTAAAGGTTGCATGTTATTTTGGAAAGACGACGCTCACCTTAAAAAATGCAGAATATGTAACGAGGAAAGATACAAACCAAGGAAAAAGAAAGGAAAAGAAGTCCCTTATAAAAGAATGCATTATTTACCCATCACTCCCAGACTTCAACGGCTATATGCTTCTTCTGCTACAGCATGTCATATGTGATGGCACAGCGTGAGAACACCAGTAGAAGGAACATTGATACATCCATCTGATGGAGAAGCATGGAAACATTTCGATAGGACGTATCCTGAATTTGCTCGAGAGAGCCGTAATGTTAGGCTTGGTTTATGTACAGATGGATTTTCGCCATTCTCTCAATTTGGTAGTAAATATTCATCATGGCCTATTATTGTCACTCCTTATAACTTACCTCCATGGATGTGTATGAAAACTCCATATATGTTTTTAACGATTGTCGTTCCCGGTCCTGATGATCCGACTCAAGGAATTGATGTTTATCTACAACCGTTGATCGAAGAATTGAAAACACTATGGCGTGAAGGAGTTGAAACATATGACATTTCGAGAAAAAGAAATTTTCGTATATTCGCTTCTTTATTATGGACTATTAATGATTTTCCCGCATATGGCATGCTTTCAGGTTGGAGCACAGCTGGACGTCTAGCTTGTCCATATTGTATGGAAGAATCACGAGCATTTTCATTAAAGTACGGCAAGAAAATTTCCTGGTTTGACTGTCATCGGTGTTTTCTACATATTAATCATAAATTCAGAATGGATAAAAAGAACTTTAAAGCTAACAGAGTAGAGAATATGCTACCACCTAAAGTTTGGACAAGTGAAGAGATATATGAAATCGTGAAAGACTATCCTAAGATTCATGAAACTGGAAAACAAGTCGACATTCCGGGTAAATCGGACATTCATAACTGGTGCAAGCAAAGTATATTTTGGGAGTTACCTTATTGGAAAAATCTATTACTGCGACATAATATTGACGTCATGCACAATGAAAAAAATGTGTTTGATAACGTTTTTAATACAGTTTTGAATGTAAAGGGGAAAACCAAGGACGATGCAAATTCAAGACGTGATATATTACATTTCTGTAAGCGGCCCGAACTTCTGTTGTACGACGATAACAAAAAACCCAAAGCATGTTATGAGCTAGACAACAAGCAAGCAAAACTCATGCTCAAATGGGTGGAAGGACTAAGATGTCCTGATGGGATTTCTTCTAACCTTCGCAGATGTGTTGACTTGAAAAACAATAAATTGAGTGGGATGAAAAGTCATGATTGCCATATCATGATGGAATATTTCTTACCTGTGATATTCAAAGAACTGTTGCCAACAAAAATATGGAGTGTTATAACAGAATTAAGTATGTTTTACAAACAACTTTGTTCGATCACGTTAAAGGTAGATCATTTACGTAAACTTGAAGTAGAAATTCCTGTATTGCTCTGCAAACTCGAGAAAATATTTCCGCCCGGTTTTTTTAATGTAATGGAGCATTTGCCTGTGCATCTGCCATCCGAAGCACTCCTTCGAGGTCCTGTGCAATATGGATGGATGTATCCATTTGAGAGGTGATTTTAAACTCCTCAATATTCTTGTTGATTAGTTGAAAATGTATATTCTTGTACCAATATACAAAATTAATTATTTTTGTTATAGGTACTTGAATCATTTGAAGAAAAAAATTAGACAAAAAGCACGAGTAGAAGGTTCGATTTGCAAATCGTACCTTGAAGAGGAAGCTTCTTTTTTTCTCACACTACTTTAGTGACGATGTGAACTTATCGTTTGTAAGTGTTCCCCGTAATGAAGAAGCTATTGAGCATGATTCTTCTCAAACAATGTTATCTATTTTTAGACAACATGGAAGACCTGCCGGAAAATGTGTGGAAATATGGTTAGATGATAGAGACTACCATGTGGCACACACATATGTTCTTTTAAATTGTGTTGAAGTTGGACCATTTATCAGGTAATACTGAATGATTGTACAGTTCAATTATACGTGTATTTATATATTAATAATTAGGGGAATATAATACATTTATTTGCAGCGTATACGAATCACAACATCCATCTGGTGATTTCAGTAAACAATTTGCTGGGTGGTTTGCAAGCTATGTTCACGATCCGAATAACAGTGTTGTTGACGAAGGAATACGACACCTTGCTATCGGACCAAGAAGAAATGTCAAGACCTATCCTATATACTTCGTCAACGGATTTAAATTTAACACCAAAGATTATGGAGCTGAAAAATCAACGTATAACAGCGGTGTATTTGTCAAAGGCAGCGATGATCCAGAAGAGCATATAAAAGATTTTTATGGAGTCTTAACACAAATTTTAGAGTTGACTTATTATACACAACCGCTAGAGAAAGTTTTTTTATTCAAATGCAACTGGTTTAGCAACGTTCCTGGTTCTGGAATTAACGTACATAAGGATTATAAGTTAATTGAAATAAAGCATACGTCACATTACTATAAATATGATCCTTTCGTGTTAGCTAAGCAAGCATTACAAGTTTATTTTGCTCCGTATCCATCCTTAAAAAAAGATAAAGCAGACTGGTGGGCTGTTTTTAAAACAAAGGCAAGATTTACATTTGATGGAAATAATATTCCAGATGAAGCAGCGTATCAAGCAGATCTTGAGCCAAATTCTGAAATAATAATAGCCGATGACATCGATGTAGGATCGTTGAATGATGAAGCGAATGTTTTAATAGATGCATTTGTTAGTAACGAAGAAAACGATATAGAGTACGAGACCGAGACGTCTGAATCAGAAGATGATGAAGAATGATCACAAATGGCATCGTTTGTTGTATTATGTGATGTACTATTCTGAGTTATGTCATGTGTTATATTGAGCTATGTATTCACTTATGCAATGTACTATTCTGAGCTATGTATTCACTTATGCAATGTACTATTCTGAGCTATGTAATATTCTGAGCGATGTACTATTCTGAGCGATGTATTATTCTGTTTTATGCGTTATCGTTTTATTGTATGATTATGTGATGCTCATTTGATCATTATGCTTTTATATATAATATATTATTGTGGCAGATATGGCTGATAGAAGACGTAGGAGTACATCTCAGCCTTCTCCATCTCAGCCTTCTCCATCTCAGTCTCTTGGAGCTGCAGCGGGTCCTAGTAGCTTAGAGGCAGATACACGCCGAGTTGCAGAGATTATTCTGAAGAGTGTTGGGTAAATGTTAAATTTATTTCAATTATATTATTTAAAATATATAAACTATATAAAATATGCACGTTAACAATCACAGGGGGATTCGAGGTGGAACCATCACAGTTTATTTTGGATGTCTCGAAGAAATCATATAAGGGTCGGATGTCAGCAGTTTGGCCGCATTGGGATAGCATTCCAGCTCATATTAAAAATGCTATATGGGCCGACTTGATGGTAATTACAATTTATATATTTCTATTGAAAATAATATGCTGTATGTAATTCAAAATAAATTCAATATGCAGGCTGTTGTACGAGTGGAGTCGCATGATTTAGATGTTTTTAGCAATAATTGGAACCAAAAAATGCGGAAGAATTATAGAGAGACAATATCAAGGGCGAAGAAGGCTGGCAAAAAGCCAGGTTGGATGAGCGATGAAGTCTGGAACGGATTTCTCACATATTGGGAGTCAGAAGCAGCTAAAGTAAGCTATGATGAGAATGCTTACAATTATGTTAGTTGCATTATTTTAATCGTGTATCTAAATTAATATAGGAAGTAGCAGCAAGAAACCAAGCCAATAGGAATAAGAATCCTGGTTTACATCGAGGTGGCTCTAAATCTTTCCAACAGCATAGGAGAGAATTGGTAAATATAAAATATATTTAGCATATGGTGATGCATATCTTCATGTATAACATTTATGCTTATTTTCAATATATCTTATTTATGTATATCTTCAGTTTGCAAAGTACGGAAGGGAGCCTACAATGACTGAGGTTTTTAGAGCCACACACGCAGTTGAGTCTATTGATGATGAGGGGAATGCGACCTATGATTGGACCGACAGCAAAGCTGAAGCAGTGATGGTAAATATGCTAACTCGTGATTCAAATGGTATATATGTAAATTGTATACCAATTATTTTAAAATTATGTTTGTAATTGCAGGGGCGATATGAGGCAAAGGCATCGGCATTGACACAGGCGAGTGGAAGAGCAGAGCTTACAGTTGAGGAGTCCAACAGGATTTGGGATTCCGTTATTGCACCGCCTACTCGAAATAGGCGTTATGGTTTCGGCAATCAGGAGGTAAACCATTTCACTAACTTCATATTAAAAGATCCACATTATTCTCACATCAAAAGAATTATTTATATACTATCCAATTCATTCAAAATTCATATGAAATGCTATCGTATTAACTTCAGTTATTTCACAGGCTGTTAATTTTCAAAGAGCTTATGGAAAATCGATGGAGGAGGAGCGTATTGCTCAGATGCAGAGGCAGCTGGATGAGCTCAACGATTGGCGAAAGGGCCAACTGGCACAACAGATAGATGAGCGCATTGCAGCATTTTATCAGGAGCACGGCTCTATGCCTAGGGAGCAGGGAGATGGATCTGATGATGCCGAGGAGGATGATGATGCATAGTTTTACTATTCTTGTGGGTATGTATTTATGTACGCATTTAGACTAGATTTGATACTTGGGTTTGGATACTTGGCATTTTGGATGATGTTTGGGTTTGGTTATATTTAGATTTGATCCTTGTACCTTGATACTTTTGGTTTGGTTTTGTATACTATGTTGGTTTGGTTTTGTATACTATGTTGGTTTGGTTGGTTTTTGTGTTTTTTTGGTTATATTGTTGAATATTGATGTTGTGGGTATTGTTGAGATGTGTTGTTGTTGATATTATTGAGGTTTGAAAAGACGGTTTGAGGTTTGGGACGAGGTTTGATGGAAGGATAGCTGCTGTATGCAAAGCAGATTTTGCCCAGAAAAGCGACGGCTAGCAACGGCTAGTAACGGCTTACTGGGCAAAAATAGCGACGGCTAGTAACGGCAGGCAACGGCGAGTAACAGACTTGCTTTTGGAACAACTACCTGCCACGTGGCGTTGACACGTGTAAGATACCGTCGCTTGTCGTCGCTATCTTAGCGACGGAGCCGTCGCTTATGCCGTTGCTTTTCCTGATGGCAACGGATTGAATAGCGACGGCTAGCAACGGCTAGCAACGGCTAGCGACGGCCGCCGACGCATTTTTGTCGTCGCTATACGCTGCCTTTGTTGTAGTGTTATGAGTACATCAGCTTAATATTCGATATTCATCAAACATTCAAAAAACATTAGATTCAATAGCCGTGGAATAAAATATAACATCCCTTCTAATATCGTTTTCAACAACAGTTTTACAAATTTAAAATGTGCGATGTGATTTACATAGTTTTTATAAGATGGGTGTATGCCTAATTCTTTTTGAACCATTACGCGAGCTAAAATATTCTGTGACGACCCTGAATTTTTGACATTGGAAATCAGGATATTTAATTGATTTTAAATATCTGGAAGTTAGTTTAATTTGAAATTCAAATATCAGAATGAATTTAGCAATTTAATTATTGAATTTAATTTATTGAAAGTTGGGTAAATTATTAAATCTTCAATTTTAAGCCTGTTAAAAATAATTTGAAGGCTTGGAAAATTTATATTAATAGTACTGAAGATAATAAAAGTTTCAGGATTGAATTTGAAACTGTTTTGTTCAGTTTTGAATTTTATCGTTTAAATCGATATTTGAAAATAGCCTTCCGAGGCACAGTCTCGGAATTCGACGAAACCAGTTCCGTTGGATCCATAATATTGTATTATTATTGGATTTCAATTTTTGTAATGTTTGGAGTGATCATTTGACCGTACGGTAAGCAAACACACTGGAAAATATATCGAAATTTAATATTATAACTGGTTCAAAAAGCTATCTTCTCCATACGATCGAATTTGGACTCGAAATCTTTTCCATTGTGTTCGTAATAGGCATATAACATTATAAACGCCTAGCGGCACACCTCGATAGGAGGTCAAGATTTTTAGTTGCATATTCGAGACAATTTAAAAATTACAATATATATATATATATATATATATTTTGGTGGACATCTATAATCAAATTAGAACTTTATCCTTTCATCTCAAAATTACTGTAGCAAGATTTTTTCGAACACGTAAGGACATTTTTACGAGTCAACGTCAATTCTTCTCCCCTCCATTCTTTTAAAGAAAAGAAAAAACCTCGTTCAAACGAAATATTTCGTTCAAACAAAATTAATGGCCGCTTTTGAAAATAAAAATCGAATTCTCCTTCTCGTTTCTAATGGCCGAACAATTTCTCCCCTCCGTTCTAAAATCAGTTCAAATCAATTCGAAAAAAAGGGAAGCGAGATCGAATCGCGACTCAGCGGCATCGCGATGGAGGCGCGCGCTCGTGCACGCGAAGGGAGGCGGTGACCTGGCGAGGCATTGTCGAACGGCACGCGAGGCTAGGGTTTCGTTGCAGCGTCGTGAGGTCAAGGAGGAGCGAACTGGTGTGGTTCGAGATGGCATTCGAGTTGAATGAGGTCGGCGATTCAATGGTGGCGAGTCGACGATGGGGGTTGCGAACGATTTCGCGATGGAGCAGATCGTTGGGGTTTTGCGTTGCCACGAGCTCGGCAAGGCGGTGAGGGAGTGTTCGACCTTGTTGGGCATCTCGAGTTTGGGATTTTAATATGTGAGGTCAAAATCTTAAAGAAAACAAGTCAAGACGGGAATGGAAATGGATTGCAAAATAAAAGCAAAGGTGAGATCTTCTCACTCAAATTAAATTGGCATTGCAGTTATTGATTGATTGTTTGGATGTGGTAGTATATATAGTATATATATATATATTTGGAGTTGTTGATTTCCCGCATTATATAGCGGATGAGACCCTATGCGCCGCATAATAGCGGATGATATTTTATAAATCTCATATACCGCGATATTCCACCTCGAAGTGGAATTGGTATTTAATTGTTGTGCTAACATCTGTGGATGAAGGAAACAGGTTGGAGGGATCCAACTGGATTCCTCAAATTGTATGAATTTGTTTCATATGTTGTGTGATATGATTTATTGATAATCTGTGAATGATTTTAGTGATGATTGAATTTGTTGAAGGCTATAATTCAGCCGAATGTATTTTTGGTATCGTTGGATACCAGAAATAAATAAAATTTGATTTTTGGAAATTAAAGTAGGAAATTTTAAGTAAATCCTTTTTGAAAGAATTGGGTGAATTTAAAAGAAGGAATTTAAAAGCATAAAGTTGATTTTTGAAATCTTATCGAATTATTTCCGAAATGTGGGAAAAGATTTTAATAAATGGATTTTGAATAGTATTATTCGATAGTTGAAGAATTTATTTAAAATACGGATTTTAAATAATTTGGAAAGAATAAAGGGATTTATTTAAAAGATGATAAATTTCTAGAAATCAATTTGATAATTGATTTGGTATTTGAAAATAAATCTTTGGGAAATCAATATAAAAATTTATTTGGTGTTGAATGAAAATGGATTTTGTGTTGAAATAAATTTGGAATCGATTTGTAAAATGATTTGGTATTTGGAAATAAATTCAGAAATAAATTTGCAAATGGTTTGTTATTTGGAAATAAACTTAGAAATCAATTTGCAAATGTTCTGTTCTATTGAAAATAGACTTGGGAATCAATTTGTAAAATTGATTTGGTATTTGAAATAAATGGAAGAATCAATTTGAAATTTGATTTGGTGTTGAAATAAATTTAGAAATCAATTTGAAATTTGATTTGGGGGTTGAGAGTGAATATTTGAAAAATCGTATATAAGTGGATATTGGAAAATTTTTAAAGGAAAAGGGAAATAAATAATATCGGGAATTTTATTCCGCGAGTGAAAATTTATTTGAAAGTGGTTTTCAAAATGTTGAAGTGTGGAAAAATATATATCTTGTGAAGATATTTTGAAAATAAATAATTTGGGAAAATTATTTAAATATGATGATTGTTGTGAATGTTGTTTGATAGTTAAATAACCGACTATCAATGTTTGCTTTTGAAATGACACTTGAATTTGTTTTAAAAAAACAAGCGCTCGTTATTCGGTTTAGCCGGGAGAGGACTTTGTGTCATATAACCCATTCCGAATAATGATACGACGTTATGGATTGCAATTGAAGACCGAATTTGCAAGGGCTTCTTCCTTTCTTTGGACGAAGTGCCTTCGGTTCTGTTCGAACCCGGAACAAACTTATATGTTCGTATGTCTGACACTACACTTTGAGATATAAAGCAAATTTCTTTCAAATACATTTCTGTTTGGTGGCGGAGAATTTATTCTCTTAGCTTAACACCCTTCTCTGAGACGTACGAGCTCAGAGGTTATGTAGTTGAAGGTTATCGGTGATATACTTCCAATTTGGTAGTGTGGCATGCTAAGTGCTGCTATGTGTTGCTGGTCATTTGTTGATCAAAGCATGGCTTTCGTGTAAAGCGTAGCTTTGTGGACGAGACCTCATCGGACCTCACACCCCGGAAATGGTCAAAACAGGAAAATGCGGTAAGGTTATGAGGGTCGCACCCTTTAGGGTGTGTCATTTCCTTCTGGAAAAAGGTGGTATCATGGTATGGATCCCGGTTGCTTTACCTGTGTGGTTGCATCAATCTTATTTACTGTGTGATTGTTGCTTTGTGATCGAGGGACCTCAGATAAAGGTCGCAAACGACCGGGGGCGGCATACTCGTGTAGTAGTTACCTAGTAAGAGGTAACCCGACCTTGTGTTGGCAGAGAGCAGTTGTCTCTCGGAACGTCCCTCCAGAGGCGTTTCCATGTGGCATAGGAAGTTCCTTAGCCTGACCATTTATTGGAAATCCAAAGAAACAATACGAACCCTTTACGATTGCAATTTGTATAACCTATCACTGTAACGCCCCACTCTGAGACCCACTGTAACAAAGAGTATTACGGGAGTAATACTGTCTGTTAAAGCGGAGAATAGAGTATAGTGGAAGCGACCATCTATAATCAAGCTATAACTATCTACCGAATACGTCGAAAGGTGGAATCTATTTAAATTTTTCTCAATCAGGTGGTTCGACATATTCGGTAAATACTTATAACGAAATTACAAATGGCTAAAGATCTATCAGGACAAAGCATAATAATAAATGATAAAACATCACAGAACAGAATCACATAACAGATATAAAATCCTAGAACAATACATCGTCAATACAGATCCAAATACAATAAGTGGGTACAAAGCCACTGCTCACACATGTGAGTCAAAAATATGTACATATCAAAGTCTGAATAATAAGAGAGTAGCGGAATGGTGGACAAATAAAAGCGCTATCTATCATCATAGCAGATAATGTCCAAGCGGAAGCACAGAAGCTAAGTCCAGAGACCTAACCTGAAACAACTCGGTCTGACCCGAGCGAAAACACTCGGGTCAGGCTAGCTAAACAATCAGTAATAACTGAGATATATAATAATGCGGTACATAAATAAAACAGTACTTATCCAAAGAGAAGTATATTATGAACCACATGAATAAAATGATGATCCCTAATCATCAATAAACGATAAAAATCTCCGAAGAGAAATCAACACCAAAGTGTAGAATAAATAAAATCGCCTCATATCATCGGCGTAGCCAAAGCTATAAAAAGATGCCCATAGGCAATAATCCCAAGAGTGACCAGAGTCTGTAATCAATGCCCAAGCAAAGATCGATGCTCCAAAGAGCAATGGGGATATACTGAAAAATCAATGAAATCAAACACTGAAAACCAGTGTCCAGAGACACTGTGAATCCACAAGGTAATCGCACTTACATCGTATGGTTCCATAGAACCAACGCCGAATGGCGGTACTCGAATGGATATAAAAATCATCAGATAATACAAGTATTGCACGTGCACCGACCAGAGTCGTTGTTGCCAAGTACTGTAGAGTTGTGATCGATCACTCGCACCGATGCGAAACGCGCGAGACGGCGAGATCCTTCCCAGAAGGATAAAGGCCCAGAGGCACACGCCGAAAAATAAAGTGCTCCATAGAGCAGGTGTCCAGAGACGGTTTCCCAGAGGCGTGGTGACCCAGAGGTCCAGTACTGGCCGCCCAGAGGCTAATGTGTCACTAACTTCTTGGAGAGGAACCCGCAAAGTGTTAACAATGAGTCCCATACCCCACGTTCGCACTAAACGGTTTCCTAACCAATAGCAAGCTCACACTCCAAACAATAAAAAGTCTACCTCATATCATCGGTAAACTAGACCCAAAGGTCAAAACGATCAATCGAATAGGTCGGGGATTAACCGGAAAGAAAATACACTCGGTTTCCATAGGCCGGAGATTTCCTAACCATTTAAGCACCTTTCCACTTCGCTCGACGTGCTAAAAGTGAGTGTGAGATTTTTATTATAGAAAATAATGGTGTAAAACGGATTTATAATTGATTTTCGGAATCACTTTTAAAACGGTCTTTTGAAAGGTCTCCTATTATGGAGTAATTAATTTAATAATTAAAATAATATTATATAATAATTTTCAAAAGCCATTTAGGAGTGAAAAATCTTTTGAAAATGATTCATAAAACCCGTGTACGAAATCTAGAGACAAATCTCAAAGAAATCAATGAAAACCAGAAAATCACTGAAAATATTCCAAGTGTTTGTAAACATTCAAAAACAGCTGTGAAACCAAGTTCGACAATTTATTTGGACCAGCAAACAGTGTCCAAATGTCATGAAAATTTGCAGGCATGTAGTCCAACATCCCTACTTTAAGATGCAAAAAGAATTTCTTGATTCCGAGTTGAGACGAAGCGGCAGCGACGTCTCAAAGTTGGACCCAGAACAAGATTAACACTGTTTACAAACAGCGACCAGAGTTCAACTTCGACACGAAATTCGAAGTACCAAACGAACTCCAATGTTGTCCAAATTTTCCTGAGATGGAGTTCGGAACTCCTCCTTTCTAACGAGACCAACAACGTCGAATTCCGACTTCCGATGCGAACGTGGCGGCATCGCGGAGTGGCGCTCAAAAGCTGGAAACAGAAGGGATATTTGATTTTCATTCTAAGTGTTTGACCATTCAAAAACTGCTGCGAACCCAAGTTCGGCAATTTATTTGGACCAGCAAACTGAATCCAAATGACATGAAAACTGGTAGGCATATATTCCAACATCCCTACCATAAGATGCAAAAAGAATTTCTGGAATCCGAGTTGAGACGAAGTAGCAGCGACGTCTCAAAGTTGGACCCAGAACAAGATTCACACTGTTTACAAACAGCGACAAGAGTTCAACTTCGACACGAAATTCGAAGTACCAAAAGAATGCCGATGATGTCTAAATTTTACAGAGATGGAGTTCGAAACTCCACTTTTCCAACGAGACCAAAAACGTCGAATTCCGACTTCGGATGCGATCGTGGCGGCATCGCGAAGTGGAGATAAAAAATCTGAAACAGGGCTTAAAAAAATATATTTATTATTCTTTTTTTTTTTCTTCTTCTTCTTCTTCTTCTTCTTCTTCTTCCTCCTCCTCGGGCTGCACCATGGGTACAGCCCTTGTCCAGCCCAGCCCGCCTGGGCTGGGGAGCAGACCCAGCCCGGACGGGCTGGGTGCTTCAAGGCCCCAGCCCGCCTGGGCTGGGTACCAGACCCAGTCGGGCGGGCTGGGTATCACCAGGCCCCAGCCCGCCTAGGCTGGGGACCTGACCCAGCCCGGGCGGGCTGGGTCCTCCAAGGTCCCAGCCCGCCTGGGCTGGGGACCTGACCCAGCCCGGGCGGGCTGGGTCCTTACCCAGCCCGCCTGGGCTGGGGTCCTGACCCAGTCTGGGCGGGCTGGGTCCTTACCCAGCCCGGGCGGGCTGGGTCGGGATAAGTGAGTGCCAGTCCACTAGGGGCTGGCCTGTTCTTGGCTAGCCAGCTAGGCTAGCCTGCACCAGCCTGGGTGCACCCAGGTCTGTCCTGGTGCACCCAGATCTCAGTTTCAGCCTGTTTTCAGGCTGAACAAAACAGCCAGCATAAATATTGATTTTTGGTGCTTTAGGGGTGTTTTTTTTCAGTTTTGAGCATCAAAATTATCATCAAAATTACAACTAGCATTAATTACTAATCAATAGTAATTACCAATATTACAACTAGCATTAATTACTAATCAATAGTAATTACCAATATTACAACTAGCATTAATTACTAATCAATAGTAATTACCTTTACCAATCAAACAAATAAGCAAACACTTCAAGTGCAACTTTCCAAAGCAAAGAGGATGTGGATTAGAGAGCTTCAAAATTAAAAAGAGAACAAAACCAAGGATTACAAAGAGATTTCAAAGATTAAAATAAAGATTAGAAGGTGATTAGGCCTAGGATTGCATTACCTTGCTAGGATTAAACAAGTCTAATTATGAAGAGATGGAGATGGGTCTTCTAAAGGGAGGCCATTAGTTTTGCTTAGGTTTAGGTTTAGGAATTTATGAAGAGGATGAGGGTTAGGGTTATGAAATGGGTTTAAGATATTATATAGAGTGGGTAGGCTAATGGGTTTGTTATGAGGGTTTTACAACCCAATAAGGCTTAGTTCAATTACTTAAGTGCATATGTAAATTTAAAAGAAAATTTTCTAATGTTATCATTTGAACAAAAATCCTAAGTAGTAACCTAGTTTTAATCAAAACCATATAATTGTCTTATTAGCCAATTAAACCCATTATCACATTTAAAAATTCCCCTTTTAAATATTAAATTCCAAAAATATTAATTTTCCCATTTTAAACCCAAAATACTTTAATTTGCAAACCAATTGCAAATTTAAATTCCCAAATTTTTTGTTTAGCTCCCTTTTCAACTTAAAATCATAATTTTAATTTATTATTCGGTAATTGCAATCTCAGGGTTGTTACAATCACCTCAGGTGGCAGCTATAGCAGGCATAATATGATGGTACCTATGTTGGCTAAGATTAATATTATATTTTTGAAAGGATTTTCACACTATGCACTAGTAATAATATCAAAAGAGTTTTCTCGTATTAAGCATATTTGACTATCATAAGAAGAAATCTCCTCCAAGTCTGCGATTGCATTGTGTGTGTGGTGGGAGGTCTTATGGTAGTTTCATTTTCCAAAAGCATTGCGAATTTCTTTTATTTTCTTTGTGAAAATAACTGTTTTTAAGATCTCACACCAGTCTCATGACTGACCTGGAGTTTATTGTTCCCTTTCTAAACTATGGGTGCCCATAATTTTCCACACGGGCAGCCTAGAGTCAGGTTATCAGGTCATTCTGGAATTCAGAGATTACTGTGGAGATCTGGAGGCGAGCTGGATGGCGAGACGTATCACTTATATTATTATTCCGCTGTGTATTCTGTTATGAGGACAAGTTTATATAACTGTCCAGTTTTGTGTGTTGTTGTAACTCTGATGATGTATGTATAAACTGATATAGTTCTTTGTGATAAAGGTTATTCATTCATCTATTATATATTGTTCCACTGCGAATGTGAGATTCTGATATTGTTTCTGTTTCTTTTTCTTTGGTCTTCTTCTACCTCTTCTTTTCAACCCTAAAGATTCGCACTTTTGTTCCACTTTGAGCTGAATTGTTGTGGAATTTTGTCAACTCAAAGGGGTACGGATTTGCAGGCTTTTACATATTCCTTTCGATATTCGGCCATTATTTTGCTATTAAACTAGCAAAGAGTGGGAAATATTTTTAACAAACATAGTGTAAAATTATGAATCTATGATTAAACAAAATAAAATAGGAAAATAACAAATTTTCATCACATGCTTTTGTTATTCCGAGTGAAGGGGAAATTATCATAGAATTTCAGATGTTGAAAATCGAAGTAAGTTGGAAGCGTACAACTAACATGGACGTGAAGTGAAGTTCAAATCAAAATAATAAGCAAAACATAATTTAGTAATACATATTCATATTCTTTTGTATTCAATGTGCATATCATGTTTACAAGTTAATTTTGACTACATGAAGAGGATTTTTCAGCTAAACATTTACTTCAAGTCATTCAAGAAGCAATTTTGGTAGCACAGTCTGTATTGAAAGCCAATGTCCTCTTACCGCACATGGATTCAAGTCATTGAATCGACTTCCTGTAATAATTATTTGAATGGACTGCTGGTTCACATGATGACCTCTCTCAGACCCGCAGTAACTTTGTCCATTGTGTTCCACCCTTTAGATACCTCAAAGATCTACTCATTCTATATTAATGCCCATTTTTTTCCAGTATATTGTTTTAAGAATTGATTAGTTCGTTATATTGCATGCAGGAGTGCCGTCACCAGACCAGAGATTAGATATACTCCAAGTCCTTAGTAAAGTGAATCATTCTCTTAACAAAGCAGATATTAAAACTTTGGCTTCATTAATTCATGGATTTGTGGGTGCTGATTTGGCAGCATTATGCAATGAAGCAGCCATGATTTGTCTCCGCAACTATATAAAATCCATCAATTCTGATAACTTGGGTGATAACTACAGCAGGTTGGATTCTAATATGCAACTTTCTGAACTCAATAAAAATGTAGATGGATTTTGTGTGGATGCTGAGGATTGTTTGGCATCCTCTATGTCTGAGTTGACTGTATCACCAATGTTGAATAATAGTATGGAAAAGGTTCAAGTAAATGGTGATACAATGGATACTGTTGGCAGGCTAAAGCCTCCTTGTCAAAAGTGACGTTCACGGAGATTGAACTGGCTAAGATGAAAGTGAGGCCTAGTGCCATGCGTGAGATACGGTGGTTGTTAACTTATTAGATAGCTAACGAGGCATGTGATTAAATGGTATTTGTCTATATACCATAAAGTGTTAAATAACATGCGTGCAAATTATGCCTTTAGTTAAACAAAAGATACGTTTAATATATTGTAGAAAATCTGTTGAAATCAGGTAGTATGGACAATACCTCTTGCATATTTGGAACATGAATACTCTATGTTAACAGGTAATGTTGGAGCTCCCAAAAGTACGCTGGGAAGATGTAGGTGGCCTAGATAAAGTTAAATAACAATTAATTGAAGCTGTAGAATTGCCACAAAAACATCCAGGTGCACTTGAAAAAATAGGTATACCACGCCGAACAAGCGGGTTATTGATGATTGGCCCCCCAGGTTGTAGTAAAACCCTAATGGCATGCACGTGCAGTTGCATCAGAAGCAAAATTGAATTTTCTTGCGGTCAAGGGTCCTGAACTGTTTAATAAATGGGTTGGAGAGTCTGAGAAGGCAGTTCAATCTTTATTTGCAAAAGCAAGGGCTAATTCTCCTGCAATTATATTCTGATGAAATAGATAGTCTTGCTGTCTCCCGTGGACATGGGGACGATGGAACTTCTGTATCGGACAGGGTTTTAAGTCAGTTGCTGGTGGAAATGGATGGTATGCGTTTTCTGGTAAATGTTAAAATGTATTATTTATTTTCGGGGAAAGGGATTATCAATGGCCATGTTGGTAAAAGCTTTCTATACAGGGAAATAAAATTTGAAAAAAAGAAAACAGCTTTCATCATTTTATTAAGCGAGCAGACTTATCAATCTTCATGTCAACTGATCTCATATGAAAGCCATTTTAATGTTTTAATGATCGAGAAAGTTCTATATTACAGAACTTGTAATTATTTATTGTGATGTAAAATAATGTTCCAATCATATTTCTCCTCGAAGCACTTCAATTTTAACATGAAAATCGAGAGAACACTGAAATGTCATTACCATGCCAAACCCTTTAATTGTTGAACATAAATTGCTATTTTAAATGTTTTTTTTGATTTGTTAATATATTCTTGGCAGGTCGCTTTTTTTTCCGTTGAAATTTAACGCCGTAAAAAAAATGCTACTGATGATGAAGTTAACATAATACTAGGGCCATTGGTATCGAAACATCATGGTGTGAGGGGTTTGAGTCCTCCTTATGTGTTGTATCATGTTGAATTATTTGTACTCGGGTCTTATACCCGATTTCTTCTTCTTGGGCCTTGGCCCGTTATTACCCCATTTTCAAAAAAAAAAATGTTTTCTTAAATGTTGAATGTAACAGCCTTGATATAATTATCATGATTGGCTTGCTTGCTCAAATTACATTGTGTCTATGTAGGTTTGGAACAACGAACTGGTGTTACAGTCATTGCAGCTACAAATCGCCCAGACAAAATTGATCTTGCTCTTTTAAGACCAGGTATCAATTTAAGTTTAGTTACTTTAGCCATCCATTCTCTTTATTCTTTGTTCTACTTAATGTTAAAACATTACTCAAGTTTAACGACCATTTTATATAAGATAAGGATGGAAAAGACATTTGAGCAGGACGATTTGATAGGCTAATAGATGTTCAACCGCCAGATGAAACTGACAGAGAAGATATATTCCACATTCATACTAAGAATATTTGACGCAGCGGAAATAACACTTGACGACGAAATGAAGATTTCGTGTCAAACTAATCGATGAAACGATTAGATGAAGCAATATGAATCGATGAATTAATGATACCAAACGTCCAAATTCGTTGATCACGAAGATACCGGACTTTAGCTATCTTCGACACGTTGATCGCGCACGATGCCGTGAGAGAAGATCTACAATTCTTCGACGTTGATCAAGCGCACTTGATTCCATGAATTGGCTTCAACAATCGTTGATTCGAGCGCACTCGAATGCCGAAAGTGAAGATAGGAGATAACACTCAACTACCGATTTAAAAATGGAGGCACAAACCAAATTTTTATTCAAAATTCAACAACCTTACAAATGACCAACATTTCCCTATTTATAGGGTTACAACTCACATTACACACATACATCACAACACGACTCAGTACAAACGAATATAACATGTATTACAACACAATATGGACACGACATAAGCTATACAATACAAATGACTCAACGTTCCCTCTGCGACTCAAAAACAAAACAACACGCGACTTAAATATTCTCGCGACTTATCAAAAATCATCTCGCGACTTATCAAAATCATCTCGTGACTTTAATGGAGGCGACCTACTGCTGGTGCCGTAAAGCATTGGAGGCTTGCGACTTATGGGGACTCGCGAGTTAGGAGAAGATTGGTAGGTCGCTCGCGAGTTAGGAGATGGGTAGGTCGCTGGCGAGTTAGGAGATGGGTAGGTCGCTGGCGAGTTAGGAGAAGATTGGTAGGTCGCTAGCGAGTTAGGAGAAGATTGGTAGGTTGTTTGCGAGTTAGGCGATTGGTAGGTCGTTCGCGATTTAGGCGATTGGTAGGTCGCTCGCGAGTTAGGAGATGGGTAGGTCGCTGGCGGGTTAGGAGATGGGTAGGTCGCTGGCGAGTTAGGAGAAGATTGGTAGGTCGCTGGCGAGTTAGGAGAAGATTGGTAGGCTGTTTGCGAGTTAGGCGATTGATAGGTCGTTCGCGATTTAGGCGATTGGTAGGTCGCTCGCGAGTTAGGAGATGGGTAGGTCGCTGGCGAGTTAGGAGATGGGTAGGTCGCTGGCGAGTTAGGAGATGGGCGTTCGCGATTTAAGGTATGTCTCGTTGCCTCCTTGCTTTGCTGCGCTGCATCATCCTCCCCTTGTTGAAAAGAATTCGTCCTCGAATTTAAGAGTTCTTCCCAATTGGGTTGTTCATCTCCATAATAAGGTATAAGATGTTTAACATTAAATACGTCAGAAGTGTAAACATCCTCTGGTAGCTTCAACTTATAAGCATTTTCATTGATCCGTTTTATAATTTCTACTGGACCAATCTTTCGGGCTTTCAACTTGTTATAAGCACCCACTGGAAAACGATTCTTCGTTAACACAACATACACCCAATCACCCTCGTTGAACTCCACACTTCTTCTCTTCTTATCTGCAGCTCGTTTATACTTCTCATTCGTCTTCTCCAAACGTTCATGAATGATTCTATGACAATCTTTCAACTCATCAACGAAATCTGACGTCCGCTTAATCACTCTTTTCGGTTGTGGCACTACTATTAAATCCAATGGTCCTTTTGGTAAGCTTGAATATACAACTTGAAATGGACTGAATCCAGTACTTCGATTGACAGCATGATTATGTGCAAATTCCGTCTAACACAACTTTATATCCCAACTCTTCAAATTATCCTGCACAAGACATCGCAACAAGTTTCCCAACGATCTATTCACCACTTCCGTTTGCCCATCTGTTTGTGGATGATAAGCACTACTGAATTTCAGCTTCGTTCCCACCATCTTCCACAAACTCAGCCAAAAATGACTTAGAAATCGCGTATCCCGGTCAGAAACAATGGATTCAGGTAGCCCATGTAGTCGATACACTTCTTTAAAGAATAACTGAGCAACACGGACCGCATCAGCGGTCTTTTTACAGGCTATAAAATGTGTCATTTTCGAAAACCTGTCCACTACAACATATATTGAATCATTCCCTCGCTGAGTTCTTGGCAATCCCAAAACAAAATCCATGCTGAGATCAACCCATGGTCTAGTAGGCACGGGTAATGGCATATACAATCCCGCTTTCGTCGCTGTCCCTTTGGAAACTTGACAAATATGACATCTCTCCACATACCTTTCAACTTCTTTTCTCATAGAAGGCCAAAAATATGATTGTGAAATCAACTGCAATGTACGATCTCTGCCCACGTGACCCTCTTCATGCAATTCTTTGACAATCTTCAACCTCAAGATACAATCCGGAATACACAATCGGTTTCCTTTGAACAAGAATCCATCTTTCATCACAAAATCATCAGAGCTCCCTTCCTGCACCTGATCCAGTACTTTCGCAAAATAAGAATCTGAAATAAACAACTCTGGCAACAAATCCCACTACTTCCACTCGCATAGTTGTCAGCAAATGATTTCTACGGCTCAATGCATCGGCAACTCGGTTAGTAACTCCTGATTTGTGCTTCACAATGAAGGTAAACTGTTGTAAATAAGCAACCCACGAAGCATGCCTTGCTGAAATTTTATCCTGCCCTTGCAAATGTTTCAAAGCTTCATGGTCAGTGTATAGCACAAATTCTTTATGAAATAGATAGTGTCTCCAATGCTTTATGGCTTGGACTATAGCATAGAATTCCAAGTCATAAGTATTGTATCTCGTTTTAGCTCCCGTCAGTTTCTCACTGAAGTAGGCAATAGGATGACCCATTTGACTCAACGTTCCCCCAATTCCAACCTTGGATGCATCAGTATGAAGCTCAAAGAGTAACTGAAAATCTAGGTATCTAAGAATGGGCGTTGTGGTCAAGAGTATCTTGATTCTCTGAAAGACAGAATTAGCCTCTTCAGTCCAAATAAACTTCTTCCCTTTCATACATTCCGTAACTGGTGCCATCACGCTACTGAAGAGTGGAATGAATCTTCGGTAGAATGATGCTAAACCATGAAAACTCCTCACTTCTGTTATTGTCTTAGGTTGTGGCCAATTTCGAATAGCTTCAACTTTACTCTGATCAACTTGAATACCATCCTTCGACACAATATAGCCCAAGAAGAGAATACTTGTAGTCATGAAGGTACACTTCTTCGTTGCAGCATAAAATTCCTCACGTCGTAAAACCAATAACACTTCCCGCAAATGCTGTAGGTGTTCTTCAGTGCTTCCACTGTAGATCAAGATGTCATCAAAATATACCACTACGAACTTCCCGATAAATGGTCGAAAAATCTGGTTCATAA